>OX438678.1:10000000-12974183 GCA_949316385.1 Globia sparganii
TTTTATTTATGATAGTTATGGTTTTGCTTCGTTATTTTTTTATTATGTGTAGGTTTATTTATAATATCCTATATGGTTTAATTAGGTATGTGGGATGTTTGTTTTTTTTTCCGGGAAGTTTTCTGCATTGGGTTACATTTTGGTTGGTTTATAGAGGTATGAGGAACGGAGTGTAAAGTTCACTCATCCTCCATAGAAAAGGGAGGATCCTCCGACCAATGCCCGATGATTGATGTCGGGCCGTTGTATATAATTATGCTAGTTGCGCGGTAAACTCTGCTTGCGAGATGCAGAATTTGGCGTGACTTCACTATATACGTCATTCGCATGTGCCATTGTAGATCCGTTACAGGTTAATCCATTTCTTTTATTGGTTTTCCTAAGAACCAAATAGGTACTTACAGTCAAATAAATGGTTAAGGAAATTGGCACACTGTCAATTTGCCTAATTGTAGCCGTTTCATACATGATATATGTATAACTACAGTCCGTTTCACAGTTATTTTACTTCTGACAGCAGCAACCTAACAGCGACGTTATTGTGACGAGAATAAAGATTACAATGATTTTGACAGGATCTTCTTTCATAAAATAAAGAAGAATGGGTTCAGTGCAGAATTTTGGCGTGACAACGAACCAAACAGACATACTTCCCATATATATTTCTCACATTTCTACTCTTTTTGAGATCCTTGTATGTAAGCCAAGAAAAATTCCAGCATAAAGAAATAATTTAAGTAACAGCACAGTTGGGAGAGAACAGAGATACAAAACATTTTTGTAAGTACCCTCAGTTTGCTCGAATTACTTTAGAAGTACTGTCATATATTTTAATATGAGTTGATTACGACTTGTATACGGTTCGGAGGTAAGCAGAATGTGTGCTGTTGTTTTTATTGGGCTCATTAAGTAAATTATGTTTGGCAGTTACGCGATTATAATTCTAAACCATCTTAGATTTGTAAATATGTGTTGGTATATAGTCTATTCTACGAATAGGTAGACTAATGTATATACGATGGTCAGTTGAGATGTGTCACCCTGTATAATACTTAGACATTTCGCTGTCTCATAAGTACAGGTCGACTAAGCACAACACAAAAAGCACACAGCACAGTTTTTTGTTTTTGGCTTCATTTTAATGGAAACTTATTAATGTCCTTCAATTAAATACTGTTTTAAAACACTATAAATCAGCTGTAAGTTTCCCGAATAGAACAAAATGAAAGAAATAAATCTGGGCACTCGGCTGCTTCTAAAAATATCCTAAAGAAAATTCGATAATTTTGCCCAAATCGGGCCTCGAATCCAGGACCTGACGCTTCAGCAGTCGTACTTGTGACCACTAAACAATGGAGGCACTTAACATCTAGAGCAAAAATCGCTTCTAAGTATTTCAATGACAGAACATCAGTCCGTTGTTCTGCCGCGCTAACGAAGAACGCAATAACTCGATTTTGGACGATTTTGAGCTATATATATATTCGGAATCAGCAAATCGAAATCTGTAACTCTCTCTAAGTAACTCAAAATCGTCCAAAATCGAGTTATTGCATTCTTCGTTAGCGCGGCAGTGTTGTCGCCCTGCTGGAAAACTCTCCCTCTTCATAAAACGACTTATAAACTCACTTTAATACGCAAAATTAATTAAGTAACTTCTTTGTAGCTTCTTCAGTTTGTCGAGCGAAAACTGTGTCGTGATTTCGTTTGTCGATCAAAAATTTCGTCGTCCCATCGTTTGTCGTGAAAACAATCAGTTGCAGTAACGTACATCAAGCTGATATCTCTCAGACTCGAAAGTTTGGCGAGTAAAACTGTAAAAACATTAAAATATAACGTATTTTTAAGAATAATAACAAAAATAAAATAAAAATACGCCGTTGCACCACTGACGGTCGACATATCGTACTGTCGCCCTAACACAAAACTCGTGAGTGGGGGCTCGTGACGTCAGAACGCACTAAAAATTATACCAAGGTGTGCCATATTGAGAATTTTAAAAGCGTCGTATCTTCGTCAATTTTGGTTTACGTAACAAAAGAAAAAATACGGGTCAAATATTCTTTGATAATCTAACTGACGGACTAATTAGATTTTTTCAGTTGATAAGCCTATTTGCTTGTCACAGCTTTGATGCGGAGTCACTAATGACTAATCTCTAATGTTCACACACAACACCTCAAAGAGCACTTTTGTTACTATACTCAATATAAATATACCTACATGAACATTTGAACGACTTCCGGCTATAGTTTCACCACTTCCGCTCTAAGTGAACATCGCTTACTTAAAAAACTCTTAACAATTAACTTAGGTGCTTAGAAGCAGTAATTTGGGGTTAATTGAAGTGTTTTCGGGAATTCTAGGGGTTATTTCGTGTTGCTTTAGACTTGTTTTTAAATGGAGATAAATATAGCGACAGGAAGCTTGTATTTGGAGAAGGAAACCATAATCAGTGCTGGGACTAGTGATATGCCGTTACCATTTTTCCATTACCAGTATTTTACCATGAAAAAATATTCAAAGTTTGTTTCTATTAATACCGGTAATATTTGCTAACGCTGGTAATATTGTCTAATATGGGTTACGCGCACTTCGTCCCATTCGCACTTCGGCTCGCGTTTGCAGTTGGTCACATTAGCGATTCGTCCCATTCGCACTTTGTCCCATTCTCGGTTGGTCCCATCCGCGGTTGGTCCCATTCGCAGTTAGTCCCATTCACAGTTCATCCCATGCAAGTAGTTTGTATAGGAAAAGGTAGGATAAGTACTAAAGTGGGTATTTTTATAAAAAATAATGAATAATGAACAAATATACTAATATAACATCCAAATTCGATAAGTTAGCAATGTAATAAATAAGCCCATTCTATGAGTCTGTATTCCTTCTACCTTTAATCCGTCTGCCTTCAAAGCAAAAGTGAACAGAGATCTTCTGGGCACGCTCGTTTCACCTTTTTCCATCAAGCGTGATCGAGGTCAAGAGCGGCAATTCAGCAAAACCAAAAATGTCCTCAGCTCAGCATAATGTCAGATGACAACACAAGACTGTCAAAGATCCACGAATGACAGCCGGGACCAACGACTTAACGTGCTTTCCGAGGCATGGAGGGGTCTTGGTATATAAAGATGGTCACCCATCCATGGACCAACCGCGGAAAGCGTAGCGTTAACCTGAACGATCGACCCGTGCGGCTGATATTACTTAGCCATAAGCCCCTCTAATAGAAACAACAATTTATTGTGAAAACAAACTACGTTACTTCTTAATCCTCGTGCCACAGTCTCTACCAACCCCAAAACCCGGAAACCGCTTGAATATAAACAATAATACCATAGAATGACTTTCATTTATAAAAGTGGGTAAGATGGCATCCCCTAATGGGCTACACTGTCATAAGTAATGGTGCCCATAGCTTGAAGCCCTTGGCAATATTTTTGGCTCGCTCGACATTTACAATGCCAGGATTATAAGCTGTATTAAGCTGGCTTTACGTTCGAAGTATAGGAATATTTTTTAAGGAAATGTATAAATTTCTTTTGAAAAGACGTTGTGACATATTGGGTTCTATTATACAGGTTGGTTGACACAGCCCCTGAGTTGAAATGTTTCGTCATTTATTAAAAAATAATCTCAGAAAAGTGGATATGAATGTAAGATAAAGAGTAGATACGCGAGTACCTACGCAGTCAAAATGGATGTAACAGAATTCATGACTCCCTGAATTGTGTTAAAACTTATTTGAAAGTGATGCTATCTTGCACTTACTCGTACAAATAGACCAAAGGTGAGATCTGAGAAAATCAAAGGAGCCAAATTAATTAGAAATGAAACATCTACAATTGCGACTCTAGTTTTATTCGTAGTATTATAGACCAACTTGCTCATGACGTCGTCCTCATCGTCTTCCACAACAAACACAAACAAGTTTATTTAGAGACCTTTGCAGCATAACGACTTCTTAACGTATATCTCTACTAGGGGCGCCTTCCTTCCCGGCTTCGCACGGGTAGACATTTATTTTTTAAACATTTTTTTATTGCAATTAAAAAAACCTATATTATTCAGTGATAATGTAGCATTCAAATGGTGAAAGAATTTTTAAAATTGGTCCAGTACTTTTTGAGCCAATTCGTTACAAACATACTTACATACAAATCTTTCCTCTTTATAATATTAGTATAGATAAGCCTTCAGGCTATTTCAGTATTAGCCGATAGTCCTGCGCCTGATCTCTCTCCGGTCGTGTCGGATTGCCGTCTCATCGGACTATGAGAGTGAGGGAAGAGGGAGTGCACGTGATATTTTATTTTGCAATTATGTTATTGTACTACCCATATTTGCAAAATAAAATATCTTATCTTATCTTATCTTACCTGTGTCTGCGCGCACACTTGTGTGCACTATAATATCTCCCGCGCCGAAGGCTAGTCTCTAGGACTACTCTGGAGACTAGTCTGGAGGACTTTCTTTATCTCATCTTTCACGTAATCCATCTATTTTTTTTTTATTTCTGAATGGGCCCGCTTTTGACCTCGATCACGCATGATGGAAAGCGATGGATGAGGTCTATGATGGAACGAGCGTGTCCAGAAGTTGCCTAAGGTACTGGAACTCCCACGCAAAGACGAAACACAGCAGGCTGCTTGACCGACTCCGGTGGGAACGTCACAAACCAGGCGGGCGTTAGCCCTACCACCGCAAGGGAAGAATTGACCAGTCAAATAAGGTGTTGGGTGTGACTGTCCAGGATGCGCCGGAGTAACTGGCGGAACAAACTGCGCTACACGAGGAGGCTTCTTCATGCATCCCAACAATTTATTCCGTCCATTTATTTTTTTTTGATTTTCCTTTATCTTTCCTTTCACTTACGCATATAATTAATTTCATCGTTTTCTTTCTTTCACAGGTCAGTATCCCGTTTATTATAATCTTCGACAAGAACCGCCTTTTCAACCACAAAGACTTGAGAGCAACTATTCTACGTAAGCCGAGGTTAGTATCACATAAAGACACTCAACAGCGTCTCTCTGAAATTGGACATCTTTTCTTGTTCTTTAGGGGAATTCCAGAGGGTGACGCTTAATATATTGTCCACTGTATGGTGGTACTCAGAGCCGTTAATTGTTAATTCGCGTTAATCGACGAGTATACCCGTGCATACATTCATAACCCTTCCTCACGCACACAACAAAATAATAAATATAACCTTACTCCATATTTATAGCCTTATATTCATTGTTATTGCCACAATTATGTAATTAGGTTCTCTAACATAACACACACAGAAAGGTTTTTTGGAGCATTCGAAGTAACAGTAGAACACTGACTCCTAAGTCACAGGTTTCCCCTAGTTTAGGAGGCAGGGTTCCCATTATTTAAGCTAACTTTACTATCTAAACTTGTAACCTAATCTCTAAGTATTTTTGTAAAGGTTATCTGTTTCAATAAAGTTATTATTATTATACATTTGAACCCTGTCAGTAAAATATGACAGTTTAAAAACATTTCATTCTTGTTGGTGCTGGTGTATTTGTGGGCGACGTCTCTGAGTGTGGAAATTGTGACTACATTGTGTATTGGGTTCCACCTATAAAAACAAAATGTAAGGGGTAATAGTCAACAAATAAACAATCATAATCAGCATATAATGATCCCACTGCTGGGACACAAGCATCCTCTTTGTGAGAGGGAGCGGGCCACACGGCCACAATGCAGGTTGGTAGACGCAAGTCTTAGAATTCTGATTCTAGGACATGCCGAATTCCTTCCAATGTTTTCATTCCCCATTTGTGTTAGTATCAAAATCGATATTAAGGGCCTATACTACCTCAAATGGCTTAGCATGATCCTTCGTTATGTCGAAAATACTGCATCATTAATTTTGAAATAAATATATGGTACAGTTGAGGATTAATGTTAGGTCTTATGTTAGACGAAAACACGATTCCATAAAATTTTCTCTATAGAAAAAAAACCAAAGTTACCTCCAAACTGAACAATAAACCGCTGGTATTCAAAATATACTACAAATTAGATCATGAAACATTGTATACTAACCGAACTAACTAGAAAGCAGGTCTTATGTTATTTATTTTTTTTAAATTACTATTATTTTCACTCTGTCTCGCTCTCACTCAGTCCGCGAGCAGTATCGTTCGAGCGAGATAAAGAGTGAATTTTAGCTGAGGTAGTATAGGCTCTTAAGTTAGTTTCGAAAGGACCTTGACCTTTCCTCGTTAATTACTGTAGAATCTAATTTCGCGCTTGGTGGGATTTAATGAACGGCTTTCCTTTCTTTTTTATTTACTCGTCGTCACTTGAAAATGGCTTCCTTTGAGCCGTGATTTTAGTACAAAAGTTATTATAATGCTATTTTGATCGGTCTTTGTTAGACGTGGTTGGTTAAGCATAGATTATTATTCTAACAACATTGTCAAACTTAACTTTTAAGGTTTCGAACACGAGGCTTTTGACTCCTGTCTATTAGTGTGTGTATTTTGTCTATTTTTTTTTTTTTTAATACGCTTTTATTAGCTTCACTTGTAACTAAGAAACAACGTAATCAAATCTTAGAAGTCAACTTTAACCTACTTCTAATTGTTGTATCGAAAGGAAACTTTGTATGTATATGTATTTCGGATGACAAAACTATAATTTGGTATCTTGGAGCTGAACTGATGATGGATCCAGGAGGTGAATAGTGGAACTCTTTGGTGGCTACTAGTAAACCCTTCGAGTTTAGGCTCATATGATTTGTTTTGACGTGCCCAATTGATTGGAAAAGTGTGTTTTTTAGTTTTTTTTAAACTACATATTTTCTTACTTTCTTTCTACTCGAGTACTGAATCTTCTTTGTTCAGCTGAGTCAAATATGGGAAGATTTTTTTCCCATTTGGGAAATGATCGAGCAGGTATTCAGAATCATCCAACATTTTTCGGCCTCAATCGGTCTCGAGCCGTTAAAATAGTACCTACTTGGGCGGTCCACTGGTGGACTAGAATATCATACACATTCACATTTGTAAGTAAATGCGGACAGCCATAATCTCTATAACTATAAAGGCTAAGCGATAATAATCGCCAATCTTTGAACAATACCCATATACCCGAGTCCACGCAATGCGGTAAATAATCGCTTGAAACATCAAATTAGAGATCGCAATTTTATTTCGCATTATTACAAAAATCGTATCGCAGTGCGAACTTAGCCTAATATATTTCAAAAGAAAATTGTGAACACCGCTGCTAATTATACCAAGCAAACAGAAGCCTTAGAATAATTGGCGCAAACCTCCTGCACGTCATAACAAACTAAACGAAAATAATTTAACCGTTTAATAACCTAGCGTAATCCGCATTTTTGCAGCCCGTAATAGGGTTGCCGGCATGCCTTAATAAGCTACGCCACCTCCATGGCTTAACCAAGAGGTAGGAAAGTCTCAGAAAGCCCGAAGACACCATACAATGGGCCTATAGGCTATAGGGGTGTCGCTCTACCAGGATCTTTCTTTGGCGGGTGGCCAAAATCAGGACTAATGCCGCCATTTTGTATTTTCCACTAATTTCAGAAATGTGTTCTGTTCGACCAAGCACATGTCATTCGGGGGCCAAAAGATCCTAGTAGCACTATTTATAGATAACTAACCGTTGAGAATCAGCGAGGGGATCACTTTGATCAGGTTTTGCAGAATTGTGTTCTATACGTGCCAGGTCCAGCTAGTATTATTTTGAATCCCAATAAAAGAGGTTACCTTAACCTACTGCCAATAATCGTGCACAAATCGAAACTCCAGATTTCTATTGCGAAATTCCCAAAGGAAAAATCCAGCAACACTGCCCGTCCTGCGATCGAACCGAGGAAGACACGTTCGACAGTTGGAATTGCGACTAATAGATCAACGAAGCTGTTTCTCGTCAGCAAAACAACTAAGATACCCTCATGATACACACAGCTATGGTTTTGTACCAAGCAAGCCTTCTGCGCACACCCCTACACACAATGTTTTAATGGCCTACAAGGCACGAAGCTCCGGGACGTAATTGGTGTAATAATATTCCAGTTACGTAGAGATCTGGGTAATAAATTCTCATAGAATCATCTTGGGTACTACCCATAGTACCCATTAATGTCTGGGCAGTACTTTCTGCTCTTTTGACTGTTAGTTAAAAGAGTTCGCGTAGTGTATTTATACGTCTTTTGAGTCGGAGAAGAGGGTTCTGAACTCTAATTGCGTAACACACTATCAATCTCAATGTGAATCATTTTGAAGGATATTACTGATCCATTGCTTCATATGTTGGGAAAATTTGTCTGCACAGCAACGTAAATAACGCAATGAGTGTTGTTGAGCTGTCAAAAACAAAAGGGGATGTATTTAATAGCACTTTAAATTTGATGAAACCAGCTATAAAATTGTATCAAAATAATAATACATCTATAGTTTAATATTATCATTCTAATAAACATGAACCAAATTTACAAAATAAATATACACTATTTATATAAAGTAACTAGCTGACCCCGCAAACTATCTATTTTTTTTTTGCAAAACGACAAAAGAAAAAAATAGATACTAGCCGATTCTCAGACCTACCCTATATGCACACAAAATTTCATACAAATCGGTCCAGCCGTTTAGGAGGAGTATGGTAACTAACCTGTGACACGAGAATGTTATATATTAGATTATATAAAGTAATATTTCCATAAACAACATAATTAAAATACCTATAAAAATAATTGTTTGCGCTATAACTGTGTCGAAAACCAACTCTGATGTCGAGTGTAAGTTGGTTTACAAGCAATAATAATAAGACGTAGACGACGGAGCCCGGCTTCGCGGGGCCCTATTTCTGTCTACAGGGTTTATAGGAACCTAACACGAAGGAGTTAACGGAGGCTCGATCGCTCGCTTTGCTCGCTCATTTGAGTCCCTGTGAATCTAACCTGTCCGAGTTGGGATGACCCCAACTCCCGAGCTCGCTTCGCTCACTCTTGTATTCTAAGTTCTTCTAGAAACAGTAGTAACATTGCCTTTTGTACATGCATACGATCAGTAACCGTACACTCACTTTATAGTTTACTAGCGTTTTGAAAAAAAAAAAATTGATAGTAGCCGATTCTCAGACCTACTGAAAATGCATATTTTTCATAAAAATCGGTCAAGCCGTTTCGGAGGAGTATGGTAACTAACATTGTGACACGAGAATTTTATATATTAAAAATTATAGAAACCATTATTCGTTTATATATTTCCCAAAGGAAAGCCATTCCTACTGTTAGTGTGTTACGCAATTACCCCGCAAGATGTGGATACTCGTCCCATTCTAATAAAAAAGACAAATTTTGTAAAAACATGATCTGATGATTGTGTAGCCCAAAGTTACTGGCATTTCCTACATCTTATCACCTACGGACGTGAGATTAGTTCGGCGACCGACTTTTTTTTTTTTTTTTTTTTTTTTTTGTGGATGGGAAATCATCCAATGACCCCTCCCGCTCTGGGTGGAGCAGAAGGGAGTGCCAGACTCTTACTGACTAAAACCCACCCGTGTTCCTTCCTTAGCCCTTTGGGTTCCGGGGTAGCGGTAACCCTTTCGGACAATCCCGCTGCCCCGGCAGGCTTCGGCCCTTTCGGGCCCCTTCCTAATGCTGACATCTCTTTGAGGCGCGCGTGGAACACGTACGCGCCGTCCGTCACGGGCCTGGTCCTGATCGGACGGAGAGTTACCCATTACTCTCCGCCCGCAGGCCCGCGCCTACGGTGGCCGGGAGTCGTCTCGCGGCTCCCGATGCCCGGGGCGTCTCCCGCGGCGGCTGGGACGTGAGGCCCTCTCCCTCAGCCGTCCCGCCACCTCCTTCGCTAGCATGACTGCTTCGCAGAAGGAGGTGACTGCCTCCCACTCCCTCTCGCCCCGGACCATGACTTGAACCAGGGCCGGGCGCGAGAGGTCGCCGCCGCCGCCGATCGCCTCTGCGAGAACACGGCGGTGCTCCGCCCAATTGGGGCATACCGCCACCGTATGCTCCACCGTGTCCTCCGGGCGACCCTCGCAGTGGTGACACCCGGGCGTATCCTCCCGCCCGATAATGTGCAGGTACCTCCCGAAACACCCGTGTCCGGTGAGGACCTGCGTCAGGCGGTAGGTGAGGGCGCCGTGGCGCCTCTCTAGCCACTCCTCAAAGAGGGGTCTTACCGCCGCTATCGCGGCGTGCCCTGCGCTGGGTTGCGACAGTCGCTCTTTCCATGCCGCCATGAGATCGCGCCGGAGGTCGGTCCGCTCCGCTGCGATTTGCCGCGGAAGCGGAGTTTCCCCCCGGCGTAGTGCCTCCGCGCGCCACTCGTACAGGCGCGCGAGGACTATCGCCTCCAGATCCCACGGCGGCAGTCCGGCAAGGAGGCTTGCCGCCTCGCCCGAGATCGTGCGGTACCCCCGGATTAGCCTTACGGCTACCACCTTCTGGGGCGCGTTCAGGTAATGGGCGGCTCGCCGCCGCAGTGAACGCGCCCACACCGGGGCCCCATATAGGGCCATGGACCGCACGACCCCCGCGTAAAGCCTCCGGCAGGAGGCGTTTGGCCCCCTAAGGTTGGGCAAGAGCCGCTTGAAGGCGGCCCCGGCCCGTTCCAATTTGGGAGCCAAACGTCGAAAATGCTCGACGAAGTTCCACCGGCAACCGACCGACTTCAAGTAGTTTTCCCTGGGTCATGCCCACCCGAGAAACTCTGTATAGTCTTAGAGAAGATTGTATAGCAAAACTTAACCCTTAATACAAAGCAATAATAAAGTAATCATATTTGTCTCCCATTAATACTGTATAACCTTATCAAATGAATTTCTACTTCGCTAAGAAAATCCTGTACAACAATTTTCAACGTTATTCGACGAACATCTTGATAAGACACAGGGGCTTCTATTTAGCCTTTCTGAAACTAATTCAGAATGTTTCATTAAATAAAGAGATTGCTTTTCAATAGAATGTCCTAACCTTCATCTAGATATTTGATAAGATAATTCTTAGAGTCAACAAATTGAATTCCCAGACAGAAATTAATTTACTTAAGTTGCGTACAGACAATCAATCAACATCGTAGTTCATTGCTGAACACAGGCTCTCCAAGGCTGCGCCACAACACCCTTTCCTCCGCCTTTCGCATCCAGTCTGTCCCAGCCATTTTTTTAACGTCTTCGGTCCAGCTAGCTGGTGCGCTTCCCTTGCTACACTTGCATACGCGGCCTCGTACAGCGTACAGACAGTGCGAGGTCATTATCAACTACGCGGGCCTAGTGCGGGTTTGTCTTTGTATTTTTGGTTCTATGCCGGTTCTCTCACGATGTTTTCCTTCACCGTTTTAAGTCACACGCGCATTTGAATGCGGCTTAACATCTCGAAGTTAGTCCATCGTTTATATAAATACGTCAAAGTGGAACCGAGTCAAAGGAGGCCTGGGCCAGGGATCAAATTATCAAAGGCCATTTAGACGAGGCCACAACTTGGAAAAGCCTTTATGAAGTTCGGAAGTTATGTTCTTACTAGACATGCATCTGTGTGTGAAATGGTCTTACGTTACCAACTTAGTTTTGTACTTGCATTGGCCTTCGGAAACCCTGTGGACCCTTTTGGTTGTAATTTCTAATGGTATATTCTAAGTTACGCTGATTTTGAAGACCGTATTTCTGTAATCGGTAGTAAATATTGTACAAATGCGCATAATCCTACTAATATTATAAATGTGAAAGTTTGTGAAGATGTTTAGATGTTTGTTACTCAATCACGCGTAAACCGTTGAACGGATTTTGATGAAATTTGGCGCACAGATAGCTTATAACCAGGATTAACACATAGGATACTTTTTATCCCGATATTTCGACGGGGTCGAAACTAACACGGGTGAAACTGCGGGGCGCTGCTAGTCAGCCTATAAAGTACGCACTGCTGGGACACAAGCTTTCTTTCTGTGAGAGGGAGTGGGCTAAAATCTACCACGCGGGCCTAGTGTGGGTTGGTAGATGTCAAATGTCATAAAATGTTGGTTCTAGGATATGCCGTTTTCTTCACGATGTTTTCCTTCACAGTTTTGGGAGCAGTGTTGATGAAATATTTTACCCAAAGTAAAGCGTCTATCTGGGTTCGAAGCCAAGAACTACAGCTCGGATGTTGGGGATGTTACCACTGGGCCACCACTGCTCTCACTTTGGGTTGCCATATCTCAGGATTTGTCCTGAGATTTCAGGATTTTCAGGCTCATAACAGGATTGCGGGCGGCTTTTGGTAATCTCAGGATTTTTCGATTTTCAATAAAATACAGTTGACTTGTTTATTTTATTTTAAAGTTACAAACAACTAAACATATAGGTTATTGTGCCTTCTTTGGATATATTCACAAGTCAACGTTACAAATCTAAATTCTTCACATAATTATGGTCTCAGATAGTGCAATCTAAGTTATTGCCTTTAAGTATACACGAATTATCGTCATTACAGTAAAAAAAAAAAATTTCAAATAAGTATATCAAAAAAAAAATAAGAAAATTAAAGTGTACATTTTAGCGCGTGCCTGATAAGCATTGAATTCATCGCAGAGTTCTCAACGTGAAGCAACTTGGCAACGCGTTGAACTAGCGGTATTTACCTATTTTTTACTGTCAATCAAAAAAAAAACGCGCAACGAAGTTGTCGAATCGCTTGCCTACGCGCACTTGTGTGTATCCCATTCCTTATAATGAATGATGAAATATTTAATCAATGAAAACACTTTGAATTGTATTTTTAATTTGTCTCACCTATTCAGTTTCATCCTGTTTATCTTATATATATCTACCTTTATCTTAACTGTGTCTTATAGACTTCTTTTTCTAATATTTGTTAAGCCAGCCAGTCCCATCAAGTTCCATTACTTCGCAAGTCCCCAAACTCCCATTTTTCTACCACAAGGCCTTAATCCAGGCCACGGCCTAACACATGACAAATGGTGGGCCATTACCGTGAAGTACGACTTAACCTCAAAACATACATCATAAATGTTACAAAACAACAATTTTAGAGTTCTCTGTTCTGCTCCCGAAACTATGGATTAAACTGTCATTTTCCGGGTTATAAATAACTGATTTCATTTGCACATATACAGTTACGGCTTTTAGATTTATGTGGACGAGATTATAATGTTTTTATTTTGTTGTTTTCGTTTATTTTGGATTTAATTAAGAGTATTTATTATTTATGTCGCAGCCAACTGGTTTAATTAACCTCCTAGCCTTTTAACTAAACGGCGGCCGTTCAACTAACGGCCTGAATGATATTAAACTATAGTTTAGGTTGAAACTGTAACCAATCACGCGCGAACCGCTAATTTAACCAGTTGGCTGCGAGTCTGCGACATTTACACAAAAAAGGTACAAAACAGGACTTAATGCCTTAAGGGCCTTAATTACGTAAGCACTACATGGGGGCGGGGGGGTCTTTGCTTTGCTTATTTTTGATGACATGGGGGATGGGGGGTCTCGACGGTGATTACGTCAGCAGTATTTATTTTTTTATTTTTCGGATTTTCTACAAAATTTAGTCCATTTTGGTTTGAACACATACGGCAACCCTACTTGTCTATGCTTGAAAACGAAACGCATATAACTGGTGCTCATGAATCAATAAAGAAACCAGAACACGTTAAAAAATGCGTGTACCATAGTTTACGTAAGCATGGGGGGGTAAGAGCTTTGCTTACTTTTGCTGACGAGGGGGAGGAGGGGGTTAATAATTGCAAAAAATTTGCTTACGTATACTTGAACGGCGCCTTAGGCATTCTGTACCAATCCACCCAAAGGTAGTGAAGAGATTAGATGGCAGTGCTTTGGTTGAGAGGAACAATTATATAACAACTCATCATCATCATCTGCCTAGCCTTTTCCCAACTATGTTGGGGTCGGCTTCCTCCCTAACCGGATGCAACTGAATACCACTATTTTACATGGAGCGACTGCCTATCTGACCTCCACAACCCAGTTACTGGGTAATAAGATACGCCTTGGTATTACTGGTTGTTCTACTTTTGGGCTACTGACGTCCCGTAATGAGTGTCAAAGATCCACGAATGACAGCCGGGACCAACGGTTTAACGTGCTTACCGAAGCAAGGAGAGGTCTTGGTATGTGAAGATGGTCACCCATCCACAGACCAACTGCGGCAAACGAAAAAAAAAGGAAAAAATTATCAATACTGCTCCCTAAGTTCATATTACCCTATTGAATAACTATTTCATAAAATTATGACATTTGAGGCCAATTCTAAGTAAAGGAGTTATATTGATGATTTCAATGATTATAATATTCTATAAATACATAATTGTTACGATCGCGAATCATATTTTGTTCAGCATACAATCTTACCTGCAAAATCCAAAAAAACGTAAGAAAATTTGAATTTCGCGGTCTTCCACTACGGGCTACCTGCCCGCAAAATTTAAATATTCTTACGTTTTTTGAATTAGAATTAATATAAATAATTAATTAATAATATTTATTTATTAATTAATAATAGATATTTATTAATACTTATTAATTAATTAATAATATTTATGTATTAATTAATAATAGATATTTATTAATACTTATTAATTAATTAATAATATTTATTAATAATTAAGTATTAATAATCAATTACCTATTATTATTTTTTATTATTATCATTTTTTTTATTTGAATTTCGCGGCTACCTTGACGCTTTCCCCGTAAGGAAAACAACGCAAGCATGTCCTAGAACCATAATTCTAGATGTGAAACCTACCAACCCGAACTGGGCCCACTCCCTCTAGATGACGTCTGAATCCCAGCAGTGGGAATAATATAGCCTCACTATTTTGCTTGCAATTTTGTTCGAAGTTGTTTTATTTGGATCATTAATGTGCATGGCTAATTTAGCCACCTGTGATCGTAAGTGCAGCTAAGTGCTTATAACGTAGGAGCCTTTATAATGTAAGTATTGTAGATCAGCTTAGAAAGGTTTATTCCGTTAAAGCTTTGAGTTTTAGGCGAGCTTTATTATTAGCAAATAATAAAGCAAAAATAAACGTTGCTTAAAAAAGTAGTAGTAAATATTGTACAAATAAGCATGTTCCCCTTGCTTATAATCGTTGTATAGCGTCTGTATAGTTACTCTACTTCAAGCACATGAATGTACAGAGGCGGACTTAATGCCATAGGCATTTTCTGCCAGTCAACCTTTGGGTGATGCAGAGACAAACAGTAGTAGGTGCAATCATGAAAATTAAGGAATAAATATTTTAAACATAAAGATACGCAGAAACCAATTTAAACTATAAATATAATATATACCTAATTACATTTAAATATAAACGATTAGTAAAAATCACATGAAGCGCATATCACACTAGGAACTAACTCTAAACTTATTTCGTTAAGGGGACTACATGACCTAAAGCGCGATCACTGTCGGACTGCATAGAAAAGAAAGAGAAGCGCGATGACACAACGCTAGTAATTTATTGCAAACAATGAAGCAATTATCTATTTACAAAAAATCTGTGGTTGGGATTAAAAAATTAAAACACTAGTGCTTTAGTATGTTGCTTGTAGAATAATCTGACAAAAAATCAGAGTGATTGTATGTATATTAATTTTATATATTGATTTTTATCTATAGTATCAAATTAGTTGTATTATGTTTTGAACACACTATCTAACTAGCATATATCCTGAAGAATATCATATATTTTTCTCATTTTGTTTACTGTAGTCGATCATATACTTTTAGGCATTATAAAACTTGCGTTTAGGTCCTGTAGTCCCCTTAAGCTTACTTAATTTACACAATACTGAATCGTAATGTGTGCGTTTAAAGCAGTATTTCCATCAGCCAGGTAAACTATAAACTACGTAGATGTGCCCCTCTCTATGCTTGAGGCGTAATGAAAATTGAAGCAACTGCAATAAAATATTCCTCCAAGCCACACAATTTAAACATCGAACACTCATATTTAAATTCCAATATGGCGCACTAATTCTAAGACTATGTTTCCTGTTGCTAGTTGCAAATTGCTAACACCGACCGTCCATTTCGCTGATTGGCTGATACAGGCTGGGTATGAAATCACAGAAGAGGTACCGATATTCGAACTGCTAACTAATGTTCTAAGGAAACTGAATATGAACAAGGAAGTGTTAGGCAGGGGTTACAAACATTTTACCAGTTTTTGTTTTTTGTGGAGTTGGGGTTACTTATAATTTTTACAAACATTTCATGGAGTTGACAATGAATGTTACTTTTGTTTTTGAACAGATAGTTTTTTTCATGTAAGAGATATACTTAATATTTTTATGTTTAGAAAAAATATAAAAAGAATTGGTTCTACAATTAACAATATCTATGAAATCGTATTACTAAGAAGCGTTACCAAATTATAGAGCTTTGAAAGTATATTTAAAACTAACTAGACAAGTAAACCAAATAAATTGTTTTATTTTTTTACCGACTTAAAAAAAGGAGTAGATTCACAGTTCGCCGAAATCTTCTATTTTTTTTTTTGTGTATGTTCCCCAATTACTCGAAAACGGTTAAACTGATTTGAAAAAAATTTGTTTTGTTTGAAAGGGTGTACTTTCCAGGTAGTTCCATTGTCATCAGGTCAGCATAATTATGATAATGGGATCCTGGAGAAATCGAAGGAACTCGTCAAATATCATAGGCACTCCTATAGCGATTTGGGTATTTTTTATAGTAACTCGTGTATTTGCTCTCGGAAAGCACCATTGGTGAAGTGGAACTGATGATGAAGACCACAGATGGCCTATTCAAAAAAATTAATTTTAAAAATATTATTTACATAGCAAGTAGTGATACTTATAAGAATTTGTGTGGGGTAGGTACCCTAGCTAAAAAGTCAAAAATAAAAACTTATTAACAAAAAAATACCGACTTCCATAAAAAAACACTACAAAGTGAAAAATATCTTTAATTTCGGAAGTCAGTGGCAAAAAACTAAAATAGGTACAGATTCAAAGACACTGAAATTAAAGTCATTTTTCACCTTGTAGTGTTTTTTTGTGGGCAAGCTGGCCTCGTGTTCTATTGCAACTCCGTTTGACGCTAGACCAGCTCAAGGTCAAAGTCCACTAACGTGCACTCGATTTTACGTTATGATGTAGTTACTAAACTCTAATTTTTTATTTGTTAGAAAAAATAACAACTGCGATCATTACATTAATGTCTTGTTGACAAAAAAAAAGTCGATCGCAACCGACATTTTAGTCTAGCAAATTAAGAATAAGAGTTTAGTTCGTTTTAAATTTAGTTCATCTATATATTAGACTAGCTTATGCTCGCGACATCGTCTGCGTGAAATTTCGGCCCCAATCCATCACGTCGCATTCCATCGCTCACCCGTGCTACTACTTCGTTTTCGCTTAGCGTTCTTTTTTAGTTTGTTTGATTTTGCTTGGCTCCTAAGGATCACAGCGTAATTTTTAATAGCCTTTAGTCTTCCTTAAGAATTAGGCTATCAAATGCATAAAGAATTTCTCAAATGTGACTGGTAATTCCAGAGAATTTTTCAAACAAACAAACTTCAGTTTTGTTATTAGTATAGAATTATATATGCTCGTAGATAACCTACCAAAAAGGTTTGTCAGCCCTGTTCAAACGCACTGTAAGGTAACTAAATTTATGCGTCGTGTTTATGGGATATAGTAAACAGAACAAATTCCATAGTAATTGGTATGAGAACTCTTTGAAATCTGAGGAACAAAAGTATCGGATAACCAATAAATAGAAGACGCCCGAAATGGAGGAGCAAATTGGAACTAGCGTTGGATTTCAAGATGCTGTAAAGGATAGCGCTTTAATATTGTTTTCTATGTGAGAGGAAAAGGTTGAGGTATGCGTCGAAGCTTATAAATTAAAACGCAAACTGTGCGTCTTGCATCTGCGTTTTGTCGCTGCGACTAGACGCAGAGTTGTCGTTTGCGTCTGCGTCCTGTCATTGAAACTAGATGCAGAGCTGTCGTTTGCGTCTGCGTTTTCTGGCTGCGAATAGACGCAAAGCTATCCTTTGCGTCTGCGTCTTGTCGCTGCGACTAGACGCAGAGCTGTCCTTTGCGTCTGCGACTAGTCGTTTACGACAGACGTCCTGCAGGAATCGATAATTTTCTTGGGGTATTCGAAAGAGACGAACGTGTTGTTCATCTGGTGAGTGAATAAGGAGCCTTTAGTCACACTTACCTTGGTGCTTATCATGCGGAGACGAAGCTCATCGGACTGTCGTTGCGTGTGCGCGTGCGTGCACCGTGCGTCTAGTCGCAGAGACAATAGCGAGGGCACGCAACTAATGCCCCAAGCCTGTCATTGCGACCTCTCAACTCGACCCACAGGGGTTGGTTTTAGTCAGTAAGAGTCTGACACTCCCTTCTGCTCCACCCAGAGCGGGAGGGTCATTTGATGATTTCCCATCCTCAAAGTGACATTTCGTTTCTCCATTTTTGACATCGCACTGTAGAAATCTTTCTACAATCTGTCATTTTGTCTTTCGTTTCTAAAGATCTTTGTCTAAGTCTTTTTCTATGTAGACTATTTCAGAAGAAAGTTTTCTATCCCAACTGTCAAAATGACACTGACGACTGACAGATGTAAGGAGATTTTAAACTTTCTACACGTCGGCCACAAAGTATATACGGTTATCTACAAAACATGATTTTAGAGGAGAGCAAGACTGTGATAATTAATAGAAGAACAAAGCTATCTTCTCCTATTTTACATCATTTAATTAATAGGGCATTACCAAGGAAGTGGTTAAGGACAATATTACTACAATAGGGCATTACCAAGGAAGTGGTTAAGGACAATATTACTACAATATTTTTTGTTCCAAAATACGGTACTTCGACACTGAGAACAATTGTTTAAGTTGTCTGTATATACGTGATTTATTATCTGTAAAAAAAAGAGTAAAAATCCTATGACAAAACAGAATTCTGAGACGAATTATGTAAAAGAGTATGTATTTCGTAAAAAGTGCAGTTGACTCTTTCTACTTTGCTGCCGTCGTATTGTTTACACGAAATGTCATCTTTGTCTACTCTTCCGTCGACAAAACGGTGCTCATGTGTTCACCACCAAGTTCAATAACAAGTTGTAAACTCACCGGTAGCGTGCCAGCAGTGACCGGTTGCCTTACTGACGGCGCGATGGTAAAAAGTGGTTAGAAAATTTTTCGAGGCGGTGACGCGCGGTTACTGTGCTGAAGCGCTGCGGTTATAATGAGTGGTGACATTTACCCTTCGCGGCAAGCGTAGTTTAACCTGATCGATTGACATGTGCGGCTGTTGTTATGTAGCCACGGACCCCTATTATGCTTATTTCCATATCATGTCTGTTTATTATATCCATAATATAATACCTTGCTTACAATTTTGGTAATAATTCCCCAACAGCAAACAAAAACTGTTCATGGGATTCGATACTTCCACGAATATAGGCTTGTTAATAATTAATTATTAATAAAATAATTAATTACTAATTACAGCAATATTTCGGCAAAATGATAAAATACTGATGTTTTGAATAGGCTTTTCGGTTGTATATTATTACTAAGGGTTTTCACCGTGAGATACAAACCTTATTTTAACATTAGGTAAGCCAAATGAAACATAGAATTGAATTTTTGTAATGAAACTACACTTTTTTTTTTGAGGATGGGAAATCATCGAATGACCCCTCCCGCTCTGGGTGGAGCAGAAGGGAGTGTCAGACTCTTACTGACTAAATAAAACCCACCCGTGTTACTTCCTTAGCCCTTTATGTTCCGGGGTAACGGTAAGTAACCCTTTCGGACAATCCCGCTGCCCCGGCAGGCTTCTTATGAAACTAGGTACACTTGCGTTCCAAAAAATTGACCCACTCCATGCTCTAAAATAATATAATTCAACAAGTTTTACTAAAAATAACCTAATAAATTTTATATGAAAACCTTACTAAATACTTTAGATGATATTAGTGAAAGAATCATCAAAACTAAATTAGTTTTTGAGAAAATCGCGAAAAGAACCTCATTATTTTGAAGTCCCTTAACAAAATCAAGTTCAATTTTGATAAACAGAAATTAACAAAATTTTACGTTTTTCAATTTCATTGAACAAAAAGTCACGCAGCTATCGTTTGAACACTACCTCATAAGCACGCTTGCCAAGAAGTAACCATAACTAAGACCCAATTTATATTTCCGCAGAATTGAATGGAAGCGAATTTGTGTAACGAAATTGCACAAAGCATAATGAACTTTATGTCAATTGTGTAACGTACAAACTAGATACGAGCCAAAGAACGCTCTTCTTCCGGAGAATTATCATGCATTCTCGCAGCTATCATCTTGTATCTGTTACGTTAGGTAAACAATTCTCATAAAATTTACACCGTAGGATGTAAATCTTTAGTTCACCTCAGCATTGTCTCACGGTCAGTACCTACAAGCGACAGACAACAAAGTTCTGACTTAGATATTTTTCTAAAATCGATGAGAAGTGAAAATTTAATGTTTTAGAACAAAGTTAATAATAAAATTCACAGCTGGAAAGCTCTGCACGACATTTTAGTAGCTAGTCACAATAAAATGAACAGCAGAAGTATTGTCAATGTTCGATAATCAACTAACTAAAGGGGGGTAATTGCGTAACACACTCACAGTACCTATAGCTATGGTTTTCATTTTGACAGTTCAACAACATTCATTGCGTTATTCACGATTTTGAGCAGAAAAATTGTTCGAACATATGAAGCAATGGATTAGCGGGGCCCGTGGCTAAATAATAGCAGCCACACAGGTCGATCGATCAGGTTAAGCTACGCTTGCCGCGGTTGGTCTGTGGATGGGTGACCATCTTTACATACCGAGCCCCCTCCGTGCCTCGGAAAGCACGTTAAGCTGTTGGTCCCGGCTGTCATTTGTGGATCTTTGGCAATTGTTACGGGTAGTTAGAAGCCCGAAAGTCTGACAACCATTCTTACCAAGGGGTATCGTATTACCCAGTAAGTGGGTTGTGGAGGTCAGATAGGCAGTCGCTCCATGTAAAATACTGGTATGCAGCTGCATCCGGTTAGACTGGAAGCCGAGCCCAACATATTTGAGAAAAGGCTGGGCAGATGATGATGATGATGAAGCAATGGATTAGTAATGTTATTGATAGTGTGTTGCACAATTAGGCTGCAGGTTTCCCAGGTGAAATTAACATTGCTGACGTGATTACGCCTAGGCGATATTTGTGTGTTTTTGTACCAAGGGAGATACATCTGCCAACTAACTGCTTTACAGTTTAGCGGAGTTATTATTTACTCTTAAATCATTGTCCATTTTGCACCATTTGTAGTTTTTTTTCATTTAAGTATTGTTTAGCTTTTTGGTTTTTCCGATCAAATTGATTGATTTGATTACATAAAACTAAAAAAAAAATAGAGACCGTACCTTTGTTTAAAAAACTGTGTTATTGCTTTATTTTGTATTTTAGTAGATTTTGGTATAATATCTACGGATGCCATCTTATCAGCTTTATATTAAACAAAGTGAACCTTCGGAACTCGTCTAAATGGTGAAAACAATTAAACATTCCCTCGTTTAATAGCTCCGATGAGTTTTATACGACACGGGTACGCAATAACCACATTATGTTGCTTAGTTTATTGCGTGTAATAAATGCCGTAATTATCGTTAAACATTTAAATTAATAACTGGTGAAATATGGAAATTAATGCACGCAGAAACGTTGGTCCCGGCTGTCATTTGGACTTGGTCGTCAGAAGCCTGAATGTCTGACAACCAGTCTTACTAAGAGGTATCGTTTTACCCGGTATTCGTTGTGGCTCCATGTAAAATACTGGTATTCAAATGTATCCGGTTAGACTGGAAGCCGACCCTAACATAGTTGGGAAAAGGCTAGGCAGATGAGGGTATGGATATGAATTCACCAGTGCTAGTCCGTCAAGTTCGCTTTGAACCTCACTCAAGTGAGCGCACACAATTCGAAAGTGCACTCATTTATTTTTAAAGTAAATCATCGCGGATTTACAACGAGATACCGTTAGAATTTTAAAGCTGTATGTCTATACAGGGTGGTCAAAAAGTTAAAAAAATTAATTGCTCTTGAAATTTGGTACCCAGAGCCGCAGTAAAACTTTTATAGTGCTGATACCTTATCTAATAATAATACAGCACCGTTTGTTTTATTGTTTTACGTCACATTTTTTTTAATTAGTGTAATTGTAAAAGAACTCGGTATACAAACATATTCATAACTTTTAGGGAAATTGAATTATGGCCATGCTGTAGAAAGATTTTTTGTTGGAAATGATCTCCTTTATCTCTCTATTTCGTTTGATCCACGACTTTTTGACCACCCTGTATATGGTATTCTTATTCTTCTTCGTGTCGCTGGCACGACAGGTTTTTAAAATTTGCTGGCCCAAAACTTCGCCATTTCCACGACGTTATCATCGGTGGCAGCGCAAAGGTCACTTTGACTGCATGTTTTGGGGCCTACGAATAATATAAAGTCAGGAAGCGTAACTATGAACAAAATCAACCAGAAATTCGGCTCCAAACTTCACTATATTGACAAAATACCTCGAGTATTCCAACGAAAGAACACAAATGCAAATTAGCCAATCAGCTGAGCTTGCGTAAACCGTTGTATTCCGGCAAACGCCGTAATTGGTTCTGGTGCGCGGTGGCCTTTTCGGGAACGCCCACCGCGGTAAACATTTCTGTGGTGCCATGTTTGAGCTTGAGTTACATTTATTGACTTTTCGTAGTTTGAGGCGCAAAGGGTAGAATAGGAAGGAGGTGGAGCATAGTTTGTGATACAGCTCCAGAATCACACCCTGCCGTTCCGTCGAGGTAGTCCCACTTTACGAGGTTCGACTTACATCTTCCAACTTGGGTTCGGAGACAGTTCAGGGACTTCCAAGTGGTCTACCTGTACAATTAATATATTATCTATCGGTGTTGATACTGTTTTGAATGTAGGTACAGACGCCAGCATATCAAGCTACTACAATCTGTCAAATTTCTTTATTAGATTTTCAACTTTATTGCTAAAGTATAACGTTCAAAGTTGATTGGAAAAATTTGACACTTTCAGGTAGCTTGATGTGCTGACGTCTGTACCTATTCACCTACCGATTTATTCCTACATAAACTCACGTGTTATTCCCATGAGGGTAGGTAAGGTCTATTCAAATGTAGGTTTCCAATTGTTGTTATTTCAAGTTAAACAAATATCAACTTTATTTTAGTACGAATTAAGTTGATTTCAGAGTGACTAGCTATAAAAATGTTTGAAATTGTAGCGTAAACTGAACTTTATTGTGTAGGAATTAAAGTTATTTTTCCAAGTATTCATATTTGTTTACATGTTTGGCAAATAAATCGCGAACGGTGATTGGAAACTACAAAACACCTATTGCTGCGATCCTTACATAGGTACTCCTTTTGATTTATTCCTCTTTCGGAAATATACTATACACGTGAATGTTATGTCAAAGAATTACTTTAAAAGTACAAAATATCGTTTATGAATGTCGTTTATCATTTTTATTATAACATCTCGTGACTCCTAATTGCATAATGTTCTAACCTCATAAAGTAGCGATATAAGTTATTTAATTTTATAGTTTACCGTGTCTGTTTTACATTCAAACTTCGTTTTATCGTAAAACAAGAGCTATAAATTAGATGAATTAGGTAATAATTACTATATTTAAGTGATTTAGTAATTTATTGTGTCTACAATTTTGATTAATTGATGTTTATTTGTTTCGAGGTGAACTAATCATGTCTTTGGATCTCTAGTTCTAGCACAAGACGGATTCCTCACGATATTTTCTAGATTTAATCACTTACATAGGATCAAATTAAATTAGCTAGCGAAACTCCGCAGACACGGCAACAAAAAAGATTTCTTGTTTTGGGATAAACCATAAAGGGCTAAGGAAGGAACACGGGTGGGTTATAGTCAGTAAGTGTCTGACACTCCCTTCTGCTCGACCCAGATCGGGAGGGGTTATTTGATGAATTCCCATCCACAAAAAAAAAAAATGCCGGCGTGGGACGCCATGCTAGATGGAAGGGCAACCTTAAGAAAGTGACTGAGTCAGACTGGATGTATCAGGCAGAGGACAAGGTAGGTATTATTGTGCAGCTAGGCTGACTTGATTGACCGCTAATTGTAGTCTGTGTCTTGTTTGTTTTATCGTGTTAAGAAACTAAGTACTTCGTTACGTCATATCTATCACGACTGAGAAGTTTACATTAAAAAAAAAGTTTTAACTGGTATTTCATGTAAATCATGTTCAGTTATCGATACTCATCACGTCTGCGGAGTTTTGTTAGCTAATTTAATTCGACCCTGTATAGCAGTGGTGATGAAACAATTGTACAAAATACGCGTTTGCCTGGTTCCGAACCCAGGACTAATATAACTCCGACAGGGTCCATATTTGTGACTAATACAAGGTGTTTGGCAGAACGTTGAACATACGAAAATGGTGGATAGGTGGGGTCATCTGCTACTTACTCAGTCCTAATTATTTTTGCCCTGGCCCCCTGGATATTTATTTTTTTTTTCTTCTAGTTTCAAAGTTAAGTTAAGTTTTAAAGTTAAGAAAGTGGTGAAACTAGAAGAGAGCAAAAAAAAATATCTGGGAGGCCAGGGCCAAATAAATTAAGGCTGAGTAAGTAGCAGATGACCCCACCTATCCACCATTTTCGTATGTTCAACGTTCTGCCAAACACCCTGTATAATTATTTCCCTACCAACTACACGCATTATGGTACGCAATAAAGAATTGAGAATTGACTCACAAGTTACAGCCGTTACCAACAAGCCACCACGGCTTATAAATGAAGCCTTTCTTGCGAGGCATAAATCTTAGTTAAACAAAATAAACTATAGTATCTTTTCAAGTTAATTAACTCCTAATTGATAGTGCAATATTAATTACTCTGAACGCTAACATCAAAGAAAATTGATTCAATTTCATTGAGCGCTAAATTTAGTCTAGACACGGGATTAAAACGTTAGATGTTGAAGAATGTTTTTGTAATTTTTTAAGATAGGAGCGAATGTTAATAGATTTTATCTTGACTAAATTGCGAATTTGGCTCGTGGCTAAATTATTAATAACAGTCTCACGGGTTTATCGAAGGTTAAGCTACACTTGCCGCGGTCGGTTCGTGGATGGGTGACCATTCATTACCTACATATCAAGACCCATTTGTAGATCTTTGACAATCGTTACGGATTGTTAGAAGCCTGAAAGTCTGACAACCAGTCCAAGGGGTGCCGTGTAATCGAGTAACTGGGTTTTGCACTTGTGCAGGTCAGATAGCCAGTCTCTCCATGTATAATACTTGTATTCAGCTGCTTCAGGTTAGACTGGAAGCCGACCCTAACATAGTTGAGAAAAGGCTAGGCAAATTGACTGATTCAAGTGCAAATTTTGAGTGTGTTGAAGGAGAAACAATGAAACAAAACTACATAGTCTAGCCCTCGGCTCGTCTCGTAACTGCTTACGTTCTAAAAGCAATATCGTCGATTTGATGCAGTCACCCTTTTAGTTTTATGGTTGTCATTTCGCTGTACAACCTAGGAGGTTGTCAAACTTAAATTCAAAGCATTTATTTCAATATCGGAAGCATTTATTTTGGAGTCTCTTTGAAGGATAAAATCAGGAATGAAATTGTCCGGAAAAGAACCGGAGTTATCGACATAGCTTGCAAAGTGAGCAAACTGAAGTGGCAGTGGGCTGGCCATGTTTGTCGAAGGACCGATGGCCGGTGGAGCAGACGAGTCCTTGAGTGGAGACCGCGTATCGGCAAGCGTAGTGTGGGACGTCCCCCAGCTAGATGGACGGACGACCTAAAGAAAGTGGCTGGAATGGACTGGATGAGGAAGGCGAAGGACAGGGTTTGTGGCGCAGCCTGGGAGAGGCCTATGTCCAGCAGTGGACTGCGATAGGCTGAGTTGATTGATTTAAATATTAAACCATTCACAGGCACCTTTGAATTGTCAAAAAATTGATCAATCTGAAAAACCGTCGTCCGTTAAGCTGACGACGGTTTTTTTCAACCACAGGGTTGCCTCAATAAATAAGGCCTCCAGCCGGGACTTTTATAAGAGGTGGTCAAGGATCACACCTTAAAAAAGCCCTATAATTACCCCATAATTAGCTTGCCCCCAGGGGATCGGCTTGCCGTACACAGTAATCGGACTGGACCATCATAAATTAATTTAACATCAGTATCAAGATCGTCATAACACGAAACAAACCGGGGTACTTAGTAGCGTTCTAATAAAATAGGAAATAACGACTTAGCAGCGCCTGCAGACATTAAATTACCTGTTAGGAGAACCATCGTTCCGGAATATCCTGGATTCTGATGATCTTGCAAAGGGTTATATTCAGCACTAGCTTCTGCCCCGCGACTTTGTCTGCGTGTAATGTCTTGTTCTAACATAAAATATAGGGTGTTTGGTAGCTGGATGAAAAGCCTTAAGGGGGTGATAGTTGAAACCATTTAGAGCATTTTGAGCCATACTTATCTCAGATGAAGTAAGCTTTTTATTTTTTTCCCAGTTAAAGTTGGTATGTTATTTTTGACTGAAAGTTTGCAGTTAAAATTAAGAAAACATACTTCGTCTAAGACATATATTGCTGACTAGCACTTCTCCCGCGACTTCGTCTGCGTGTATTCGTGCCAAATTTCAAGTTTATTAAGTCAAGCAATAAGATTTTTCATAAAAACAAAATCCCCCCTTTTCACCCCCTTAAAGATCGAATTTTCAAAAACCCCTTAGTGCTCCCCTGCATAATAAAAGGAAGCCGTATGCAAAATTTCACGTTCCTAGTCCTTGCAGTTTCGGCTGTGCGTTGATATTTCAGTCAGTCAGTCAGTCAGTTTCTCCTTTTATATATATAGAAAATGCTCTAACTGTCACCCCCTTAAGGCTTTGCATCCAGCTACCAAACACCCTGTATATCGACACCTGCAATTTAAAACATTGCAACTCAGTTTTTAATGAAAAATCATTGCAAGTCATAAAAACATATAAAATACATAAGTAAACAACATATCAGTCATACAGCAAAGTATATAATCAATTTTTACTTATATTTACAAAATTGGAAGACGCTAGGACTTTATAGGAACAAAGTGAGAATATGTTGAATGTTTAAATCGCTATTCTGAAAAGTAGTGAAAAATGAGTTACAATGTTTTAAATTGCAGGTGTCGATATGACACTCTGCATCTGCAATTATACTGTAGCTTACTGAATGATTTTTTGGAGTCGGATCTAATGTCGTCGCCCGCATGACTAGAAGACCTATCTCATTTTTTTTTTCTGATTTGAGTTAAGACAACTTTTTCACTAACCGGACCGTCGTATCTCTATGTTAATTGGATCTCAAAATATAACCATTTTGAAAGGCAACAAAATGTAAAGAATCAGGAATAGAAAAATGTAGTTGTCTTAAATAAAATCAGCTAAAAAAATGAGTTAGGAATTATACTCATGCGAGCGACAATGTTATCTCTTATAATATATTCATCATTGCATACAGCTACGTTATGCCGTTACGGGTAGTCAGAAGCCGGAAAATCTGACCACCAATCTTACCAAGGGGTATCGTATTACCAAGTCACGGGGTTGTAGAGGTCAGATAGCCAGCCGCTCCATGCAAAATACTGGTATTCAGCTGCATCCGCTTAGACTAGAAGCCGACCCCAACATAGTTGGGAAAAGTCTAGGCAGATGAATGATGAACAGCTATGATAAATTATCACTATACAAGGTCTTAAGACGTCTCGAAAAGTAACTTATTTCCAACACAGAAACCTGATGCTGCTTTATTTATCACTAGCGGCCCATTTATTTTTTAAACATTTTTTTTTTTTTGTAATTGAAAAAGCCTATATCGAGGGTATAGTGTTAAAACCCAATAAGTGCCGAAAAATTAAAAATCGTTTTTGACTAAACGTGGTCACTTTATTGGGTTATTACCTCAAGTAATTTTCTTTCTACTGCGAATTCCACTTATTGGATTATACCACTGGAAAGAGCGTCAAAAATGCATTAAGATGTACAGAGGCCAGCACATCAAGCTACCCCAATCTGTCAGATTTTCCCAATTGAATATGAACCTTATTCCTTTGTGCTAAAGTTGAAAATCTATCAAAGAAATTTGACAGATTGGGGTAGGTTGATCTGCTGGCGTCTGTACTAATAAAACGATTTTTAACGATAACGATAACGACAAACGATTTTTTTTCCGGCACTTATTTTGTTTTAATACTATACCCTCGATATTAATCAGTGATAATATAGCATTCAAATGGTGAAAGAATTTTTAAAATCGGTCCAGTACTTTTTGAGCCAATTCGTTACAAACATACTTACATACAAATCTTGCCTCTTTATAATATTAGTATAGATAGTATAGATTGCATATAGCTATGACAAATGATCACTACATAAGGTCTCAAGAACATCTCGAAAAGTAACTTATTTCCAACACAGAATCCTGATGCTGCTTTATTTATTATTAGACCTTGGTTTCAATCGTCAGATATTTTATGAGAGGTATTAGTGGCAGTGCTCAGGTGCTGTTCGTCCAAGTGCGGTTGAAATCAGTGCTCTGAGTGGAATACCTCATTTGTTTGACTATTGCCAGGCCCTTAGTTGTTAAAATCACCTATTCTCTCTTATGAATCACCAATCAACTCAGCCTATCACAGTCCACTGCTGGACATCAGCCATATTATGGTCTCTTATAGCAGTAATCAGTAACCTAGAAACCAAAACGGTGACTTGTATTTTTACCTAGTCAATCATGAGCATATATAATAATATATAATAATATTTTTATTTCTCTCAAAAAGGTACAATTTGGTACATAGCTCTTAGGTTACATCAGATTCAAACCTTTGTGAGAGCTGGAGTCTATACTGGGCTCGGGACCTGTATGACAGAACTCCAGGCTCACACCCTTAAAATGTAAAATATAAAATTGCATTTACGTACACAGTATTGTGTAAGCTCTAAGTATTGAGAGGGAGCATAAGCGCTGGGCCCGCGTGGTGGATTACGTCCCACTCCCTCTCAAAGAGAGGAGGCCTGTTTCCCAGCAGTGGGAAGATTATAGACTGATTATGCTAAAGTTATCCAAAATCCTAAAACTTATCCTAACTTCTTCTATCTCTGTCATGGCAACACTACCCGGCGTCGTACTCAATAATTGACTCTTACAAAGTTGCGACTTGCAAGCTAGCTTACTGCTAATTAAATGATACAATGTTTTTACTGACATTCCGACGTATACTGTGGCAATTTGTGTCAGGAATTTTAAATGAAAATGTTTAAGGTGTCTTATCTCGACTTAAGACTATAATGTGTAGAACTGTAGAGATTTAAGACATATGACGGATTCCTACTAAATATATTCGTCTAATTTATAATTATTATGATATGGCTGTATTGTCCCACTGCATGGCAATCCTTTAAAAAGAAGGCCTGTCACGTTTAGATATCGATTCTCATCACGTCTATGGCGTTTCGCTTGCCAATTTTATGTGAACCTGTATGCTATGTTTATAAATGTTTTAAATTATTTGTGACCACGCATAACACAGTACAGTTACAGAATACCTTTTTTGGCGCAACAGTGAAAGACTTTCCAGCTAATTTCTTACATCTGATTTTTCACTTTTTCTATGATTTTTGTTTGTTTTTATCTGATTTATTGTGTGTGTTTCAGTCTGTACATGTAAAAATGTATTTTCTTTCAGAAATCCGACGTTTTTTTTTTGTAATTGTAACTTGGTTCTGTCGTAATAAAATTCGAAATTCTAATGGCTCGATGGTTTAAACCAGTGTCAAAAAATAAACCTAATTTTGTAATAAGGTCGTTTGGGTTTACTGCCTGCCTCGTTGGTATATTGTTCGAAAGCTCAAGTGCTGATCAGGAGGTCTTGAGTTCGATCAGATTCAATTTGGTTCGATTCTTCAGGCCAGGAAGGGAATACTATAATGGGTTTGTTCATTACGAATACCTTAGTCAGCCCGGAGTCTTGGGGTCTACTCCCGAAGTCCGTTAACGAAAATATGGACCCATCAGTAGTAAATGATCCGTCGAAACAAGCGTCAAATTAAATTTTTCGGAGAGAAAAAAAACGCATCGGAGTAGGGAAAACTGTGAAATCGTGTTGTTATTCATTCTTCGTTCGGGTCCCGAAGTAATCTTATGTTAGGAAGCTCCGTAACTTCGGACGAAACAACGAACCTCCTGTTTAGGGATTAGACCGCCAGAATGTGCTCGGTTGATGGGAATAGGCTCAACCACTATTAAATGGGACTTACCCATAACTGGTGAAATATGGGTGTAGGTACAGATGCCAGCACATCAAGCTACCCAAAACTGTCAAATTTTCCCAAACAACTTTGAACCTTATACTTTAGCGATAAAGTTGAAAATCTGTTAAGGCGAGGATGACCCGAGCGCCGTAGGTATTGAACGTTTACCTCAGCCCCCGCCATGAGTAGCGATACGTAAAAAATTACGATGCCCGGAGACGCTCGCGCCGAGCGCACCGCTCAGAGTTCATGAACTCGAGTAGGTACTAAGTTGCGTCACAAAATAGAGCAATGCAGAAGATCAACTTGAATGAATTAGTGTAAGTTTATTTTGTTTTATTTTTATAGTATTTTTTAAGGTTATATATAGGTTAAGTACGTCTATACTAGTACTAATCTATACTAATATTATAAAGAGGAAAGATTTGTATGTATGTTTGTAACGAATTGGCTCAAAAAGTACTGGACCGATTTTAAAGTACCGATTTTAGTACTATTTTTGCATCTGAAGTCGAGGTGTTGGTGTGAATTTTAGTTCAAGCCGACTAATTTTATTCCACACCTTTTTAGTCGCGATTAAAAATAGTCAGGCATAGTTAGAAAATCTAAATTTTAGGTGAAAAACGTCAAATTCAGTATAGCAAAATTACTATTTTCACTAAACTAATATCTCAGTGCAATCTTAGTGCCGTCAAACTAAAATTTAGTTAAGTTGTGCCACTTTAATTAATTTCAGAATGGGAAATCGTCGTTTGACAGGAATAAACTAAATTTTGGTGATTTTTAGTCTAGTTTAGGCGTCTTAACTAGACTAAAAATCATCAAAATTTAGTTTGGTGAACTAAATTTTGGTGAAAAGTTTTCGTCTAAACTAGACTAAAAATCACCAAAATTTAGTTTATTCCTGCCAAACGACGATTTCCCATTCTGGAATTAACTAAAGTGACACAACTTAACTTAATTTTAGTTTGACAGCACTAAGATTGCACTGAGATATTAGTTTAGTGAAAATAGTAATTTTGCTATTCTGAATTTGAAGTTTTTCACCTAAAATTTAGATTTTCTAACTAAATCTGAGTATTGTTAATCGCGACTAAAAAGGTGTGGAATAAAATTAGTTGGCACGTATTAAAATTCACACCAACACCTTGACTTCAGATGCAAAAACAATACTGTTTTTGATTTTCTTTTCTTTTGCTTATATCTCGAAAACGGTGTGTCCTATCGCAAAAATAATGAAAATTTCGACCCCCTTTAAGGAATCCGTAAACCCCTAAAACTCAACACGTTGGTAATATTTTTTCATATTTTCCATACAAAAGTGAAAAATTCCATAAAAAAAGAGGTCGAAGTTGCCCCACTGCGCACCTTCGGCTCAAAAATCGGTTTTCAGAAATCAGAAAAAAATTCATATTAGGTAATGTTAGTAAAGTAGTAAACATTTTATAACAGCAGTCCATGGGAGCACAAAAATGAGAAAAAACAAACAACTATAAATACCATAATATATTGTTCGGAGTGATTTTTCTGTACACTAGTATAGTATACTCCATTTACAATAAGATTAGAAATTTAAACAAACCTTTTTTACAGCTTGTTCAACCGATTTTGACTTCTATTCCGTAGGTATAAGGATGGCATTAAAAGCAAAAAAGTGCTTATAATAACAACTGTTTACTGCTTTTAATGCCATCCTTATGCCTACGAATTAGAAGTCAAAATCGATTGAACAGACGGTAAAAAAGGTTTGTTTAAATGTCAAATATTATTCTAAATGGAGTATAGGTACTTTCGACTAAGTATTCTAGTTCTTCTCTGCTGTTTTTTCGAACAAATAAGCCTTTCTTATTTCGATTCATTTTTGAACTGAAACAATAAGTTATGGTATTAAAAAAGATTGGCGATAACTTTACCTAAGCGTAAGTACAGACGCCAGCACATCAAGCTACTACAATCTGTCAAATTTATTTAATAGATTTTCAACTTTAATGCTATTAGAATTAGGTTCAAAGTTGATTGGGATAATTTGACAATTTCGGGTAGCTTCATAAGTCATCTGTACACGGGCGGCGCGGGCGGTGTCGCCCGACATCAAAGGCGTTTCACTAATACTGTAGAGAAATAATTCATTTGTAATACTGGGACTGTGGTCAATAGGAACAAATTAAATATCGCGATTTTTTTTGCCTTCAACCGTGATTTAGTCCTAATTTTATTTCTTTTATTTGACATTTTCACAAAACAATCATAAATATATTGTCTTAAAAGTTGTATACAAAATATTTACACGATGAGAAATATTCACTTAAGCAAAACCTTAACTGTGGTCTATATAAGTACAGTAATTATTTTATTTCCTATTAATATTATTTACGAAGCAGAAGAGAAGCGCGCGCGCAAATATTTGTCATAGGTCTCACCTCGGTAACGTCCCGCGGGACACTGGCAGCCGTCGCGCGGATCGAAAATCACTTAAATTTTAATTATCAATAATTTTTTGTAAGGAAAAAAAAACGATCGGGTAGAATCGATTCCAAAATGAATTACCTATAAATTCATATTAATTATAGAAAAAAAGGAGTATTAGTACTTGATTAAAATGAAATTTTGGTTGTAAAAAAACTGCAAATCGAAGTTAGTTCGGTATTTTTTTCTATCGAGAAAATTGTACTGTATCGTGTATTGAACGGGTACATGGTAAGGAGAAAGAATGAATCTAAAATATATATTTATTTCAGATTCTAAATATTATAATTTGCCTATCAAAAATGAATTCTAAAACAAGCAAAAACAGTAACACCTGGCCTTAAAGACATTGGCGGATTGTAGTAGGTACACCTCTGCCTTACCCTTTAAGGATTACAGGAGGGAAGTTTCATACAATGTGTTTCAGATGGGTGTGACCAAACTTGGGGGTGTGGTACTAGCCCTCAAACTGAACAACTTTTTCCCGGGGACCAACATCGTAATCGTGAAAAAAACATTAGTCGTCCCATACAAAACTTCAATACCTACTTGACCAAATGTATGGGACTATAGATTTTTTTTTTTTACCATTACGATGTTGGTCCCTGCGAAAAGTTGTTCATTTTGATGGCCTGTACTACATCCCCAAGTTTGGTCACATCCCTCTGAAACACACTGTATATTATGCAGCCCGGAGTCTAGATTTGTGCCCGGCTGATAGCTATAGGCTCGTCCTCTATTAAGTTACAAATCCGTTTTGGGATGCATGAAGAAGCTTCTTCGTGTAGCGCAATTTGTTCCGCCAGGTACTCAATTGAACCGAGCGCTCGGCGCATCCTGGACAGTCACACCCAACACCTTGACTGGCCAATTCTTCCCTTGCGGTGTTGGGCTAAGGCCTGTCTGGTTTGCGACCATCCTCCCACTGGAGTCTGGCGTCAAGCAGCCTGCTGTGTTTCGTCGATGCGTGGGAGTTCCAGTGTCTTAGGCATCTTCTGGGCACGCTCATTCCATCATAGACCTCATCCATCGCTTTCCATCAGGCGTGACCGTGGTCAAGAATGGGCCCATTCAGCAATGAAAAAAATAATAAGTGGGACTTAAGCATAAGTACCGAAATATGTTGGCATCTCGGTCTGCTTACCTCTTTGAGCAACACAGGCGTGATGATATCTTCTTTAGCAAAACATGTGCTATACTTTGCAGTTTGCACTCGTAGAGTAAACATCTAGGATTTGATTAATTACAATGAAAATGTTAGTACAACTAAAATAAATGTAGTGCTAGACCCTAGACCAGACGAGACTAAAATTAGATAAATGTTCTATTCGTAAGAGCGTTGTGTTATTCCATTTGAAATATTACATGCAATCTCTCATATAATTAATGATTAAATACCCTTTCATCTATACTAATATTATAAAGAGGAAAGATTTGTATGTATGTTTGTAACGAATTGGCTCAAAAAGTACTGGACCGATTTTAAAAATTCTTTCACCATTTGAATGCTACATTATCACTGATTAATATAGGCTTTTTTAATTGCAAGAAATAAATAAAATGTTTAAAAAATAAATGTCCACCCGTGCGAAGCCGGGACAGACCGCTAGTTAATTTATACATCTACTAGCTGCGCCCCGCGGTTTCACCCGCGTAAGTTTTGATCCCGTGGGAATATCGGGATAAAAAGTATCCTATGTGTTATTCTGATGTAAAGTTACTAAACTATATTACTGTAAAGTTTCATCCAAATCCATTCAGTAGTTTTTGCGTGAAAGAGTAACAAAGATCCATCCTCACAAACTTTCGCATTTATAATATAAGTAGGAAGTAGGACAAGGTGTAACAGAATAAACGCAAGTCCTGAAAATAGTTTGTTCATAATTGACTACTGAATTGATTTCAGTAACTTTTAATCTAGCTATTTTTTAAAAAATTATGTGTTTTTCGTACTAAACGCCGATTGAGCCAAATATAATTAAATCTTATTTCAAGGTAATAAGACTCAATTTTAAATGCATAAAGTAATGCTAGTGTCAACACGATTTTCTTAATAAAAATAGCAAACTTTAAAAAAATAAGTTTTGGTCATTGTATTATGTTTTTAACGCATCATCTGCCTAGCCTTTTCCCAACTATGTTAGGGTCGGCTTCCAGTCTAACCGGATGCAGCTGAATACCAGTATTTTATATGGAGCGACTGCCTATCTTACCTCCAAACTGGTTGTCAGATTTTCGGACTTCTGACGACCCGTAACGACTGTCAAAGATCCACGAATGACAGCCGGGACCAACGGCTTAACGTGCTTTCCGAGGCATGGAACTTCTTTGTATGTAAAGATGGTCGCCCATCCACAGACCAACCGCGGCAAGCGTAACTTAACCTGATCGATCGACCCGTGCGGCTGATATAACTTAGCCACAAGCCCCTCCATTCTACTATCATTATTTTAAAAAATCCAGCAATTCTTACTCTCGCTCACTAACGAGAGGTTAAAATGAACTTATAATAACCCATTTCTAAGAAATATAACTTGCATTTAAGTTGGTCTTGTTTGCTCTGGTGCTATGATTCGCTCTCAAGCTTGGTTCTTAATGTGATTGCGCAGTGGTAGACCGCGAAATTCTAATTTCTTACGTTTTTTGCAATTTTGCAGGTCAGTGTCTAGTTGTATCTTGATCAAAATTGATTCGCGACTATAACAGGTACGTATTTATAGAATTATTATCATTAGAAACATTAATACACCTTTCTAAGTGAGATTTGTACCATAAACACTTTTCCCTAGGAGATTTCTTCTTGTGGTACAAACCTAACTTAGGAAGATGTATTAATGATTGTAATGACTATAATTCTGTGAATAAATACCTGTGATGGCCTGCGCAGACGACGGATTTTTGTCCGCGGACTTTTTTGTCCGCTAAAATAGATCGCTTACACAACCGTATCGAGTAACGCAAACGAGGGATTTAAGGTACCGCGTACAAAAAGTCCCTCGAATAACCGAGGACATGCGGGGAGCGGACCGGACAAAAGTACGGGGGAGTCCGCGAAAAAAATAGAACTCGTGTGACTAGGCGAAGTCCGCGTTGTGCGCTCGAGAGTGATGTACTTACATATGCCCGGAACAAATTATCGCACACCGTGTACGTTGAGTCCGCGGCGGACTTTTTATTCGCGGAGCGTACTTTTTTCTCCGCCGCGGAGAAAAGTCCGTCGTCTGCGCAGGCCATTTTAGTCGCGAGTCATCTTTTGATCAAGATACAACCTGACACTGACCTGCAAATTGCAAAAAACGTAAGAAAATTAGAATTTCGCGGTAATCACTGCGCGATCACCTTAAGTAATTGTGCGAACCAGTACTTAAACTTCGGACTTGAGCGCTGTTTACACGATATAGTTCAGTTCATGCTCGCGGCCTTTCTGGCGTCTGAAGTTTTTACTCTTCATAAGAGTTCTGTAAAGATTTCAAAGTTTCTTGAGCTAGGTTTTTATTTGATAACTAGCAGTGCCCGCGACATCGTGCACGTGCATATCGGAAAGTTTGTATTCCATGGGTTTTATTTTATTGCGCGGAAACCTAATTCTTTTCAAAAATAAAATCTTATGTTACTCCTTATAAAATCAGCTATCTGCCAGTGAAAGTCCCGTCAAAATCAGTTAAGTCATTTTGGAAATGTCCCGTGAAAATCTGAAAAGAAAGAAAGAAAAATTGTTTATTCTGCACAAACAAAACGCACATTACAAATAAAAAAAAAAAAATTAAAACGAAAAGACATAAATTATACACATACAATGTTGTCAAAAGCCTCGTATCTAAGCTTAAAAATGTTGTCAATTTTGACCATTGCTTGATTTTTGGGCCAGGCACCAAAGACAACCAACACATTAGTTGACACTTGACATTGACATGACTTGACATCATAGGGGCAATTCTCGTAATTTTTAAGAACGTTCACAGTCTGATCTCAGTCTCAATCTGTCAAAAATACTTCAAATTTCCCTACATTTTGACAAGTTTTTGACATTTGTTTGTCGCCGAGATGAGACTGCGACTAGATTTTGAACGTTTTAAATTAGCAGAATTGGCCTACTGCTCAGCCATTTTGGAAATTAGCCGGAATAAACAGACAGACAGATTAAAAAAAAGTTTTTTTGTTATTATGTACAGAAGCCAGCACATCAAAATACTACAATCTGTCCTTTAATAGGTTTTCTACTTTATCGCTAAAGCATTAGGTTCAAGGTTGATTGGGAGAATTTTACAGTTTCGGGTAGCATGATGTGCTGGCGTCTGTACCTACCGTATATTCACAGTAAATAAACAGTAGGTTATCTAAGGCCGCCCGCCGAGTTATTAGCCTACTCTTGCGTTGATACCCAGGGTTGTCACTTTTACTTTTAGTTAATATTTTCGAACAAGCAGCACTTGCACAGCAAAAAATATTTATCACCTATTATTTTTCTTTCATGATACCTTACTTTAATATCTAACTATCTGATGACGTAGGGTTTTGTGTAGATTCACCTAATAATGTATTACAAATTTGAACTTGAAGGTAGCGTGATGGACTATTTCCCAGGTTTCCCAGTTTTGTATACAAAAGTCGTTATATTTACAAAATGAAACCATATCTAACAAAAATAACTGTTGCATTTAGTATAATACACATCACCTTACAATAATAAACAAAAAGAACAGACCTCTTAACACATTTTTTTCATACGATAAGCGAAACAAAAACAAGTGTCAAGTGGCCGACCCGAACGCCGGCCAAAAAAATGCGATGTACACACAAGTATATAAGTCGATCGTCAGACTACCGGAACCATATTTGGATTGAACAACACATCAGACAATAGAAAAAATAATAATTTCAAAAGTAATTAATTTGCAATATTAATTATTGTGAAATTGCCCTTATTACAACTATACCTACGCGAAAAATATGTTTACCTAAACGATGTTTCGTACTCAATCCTCTATTTTATAGTAAAACTAGATTTCTTAAAATAAACTTTAGCTCTAAACATAGTATTCAGAAAAATGCGACTCGGCTACGCTCTTAATAAAGCAAATAAACTGTGAAATAAACAATACAATACCATATTTTCTAATAATATTTAAGTATAAGTAGGTACTTACATTTCTGGTTGAGTAGGAAGTATGAAGAATGATAAGTCCGGGTTTGCGAAATCATTATTGAGGCACCCGAAAACACTACAATATTTTTTTCCCCTTTTTGAAGTCATGATACTCGTAATTAGTAAACGGCGTTAGTCACCCCTGTTTACAAAACTGGAGATAAAGATCAGATATCTAACTATCGTCCCATCTCCGTCTTAAGCGCTCTGTCTAAAATCATGGAACGAGTTCTTAACAACTGCTTAACTAATTATTTAGAAAAATTCCACATCCTCACTAATAACCAATATGGTTTCCGACATGGCACATCTACGGAAGATGCCGTGGTCGACCTTGTACAGTCAGTGGCTGACAAATTAGACAAAAAATTGAAATGCTATGGCATTTTCCTAGACCTCAGTAAAGCATTCGACACTGTCTGTATTTCCAAGTTAATAGAGAAAATGGAAAATGTGGGTTTACGTGGTCTGGAGCTTGACATTTTTAAGGATTATCTTTCTGACCGTAGACAAACTGTCAAGATAAACAATATAATTAGCACAGAGGAGCAAGTAACATTTGGAGTTCCCCAGGGTAGTATTTTGGGTCCAACTCTCTTCCTAATTTATATAAATGACCTCTGTAATCAGCCTCTCGTCAACTGTGATATTTTTACTTACGCGGACGACACTGCACTCGTAGCATATGGTGAGAGTTGGAATGAAGCCAGAATGCACTCTGAGGAAGCTTTACGGAGAGTAATGCATTGGTTAGCAAGTAATCTTTTAACTTTGAATGTTATAAAGACCAAATTCTTACGTTTCATTCTGCCGCATACACCACAACCAGCTGAAGAAACCGGATATCTAAAAGCCCACAACTGTCCGGAAAACACTGTAGCTTGTACTTGTCTGTCGCTGACGATGGTAGAATCTATAAAATACCTCGGTGTGTTTGTCGATGAGAAACTTGACTGGACCACTCATTTAGAGTCATTGACTTCTCGCACTAGAAGACTTATATACATATTTAAAAATCTAAGGTTTTCAGCGGATAAAGATACTCTCCGAATGGTTTACTTGGCCTTGTGTCAATCAATCCTGACGTACTGTATCCCGGTGTGGGGAGGAACTTATAAAACTGAGCTATTGAAGCTTGAAAGAGCTCAAAGAGCTGTGCTAAAAGTAATTCACTTTAAACCACGTGACTACCCTACATATATGTTATACTCAGAATGCAATGTCCTAACTGTTAGAAAATTGTACATCCTAAGATCCATCCTCCGCAAGCATTCTAAGATCTCATTCAATAAGCAGCTAGTCAGTCAGCGACGTTGTGGCTTTCCTTTGTGTCCTTCAGTCTCTTGTAGGACTGCTTTCGCAAGACGACAGTATAATGGCCTAAGTGCTAGGCTTTATAATAAAGCCCATAAACAACTAAATATCTACGCCTTGACGAAGTATGAGGTAAAACACAAACTTAATTCCTGGCTACAGACGTTAACATATAGTGATACCGAGGAGCTTTTAACCACTGTAAAGTAAAATGAGGTTTATACCCACACTATGGGCTTCAAAAACAAACAAACATACATATCAGATGCACACGCGCATGCGCACACACACCCACACACCCTCACTAACAAACACACCTTCACACATACTATCAAACACTTACCCTCACGCACATTTTTATTATTACTTTTTTTTTTTTTTTTATTTTCCTTAAATATAAGTACTTTGTTCGCCCTCTGCACGTACCAATTATTTTGTAACCACCACTGAGACCCATTATATAATGGATACTCTTTCCTAAGATACAGACAGGTTTCCTGCCTAGTTTAGGAAAAGGGTGTCCTATGACCCCTGTTATTGTTGTACTGGTTTTACCTTGTAACATTTTAGTTTATAAGACAAATCTGTATGCCATGTACAAACTACTTATAAATAAAAATTTATTATTATTATTATTATAATTTACGACAAGTGTCCGCCGCCCGCGCCGGCGAGAGTTGACGAACGCAAGCGGTCATGTAGCGTACGCGCGTGCTCACAGTCGCGCTGCACAGCCCGCACTGCCGCCACCTTATTCCCCCATATATTATGCTAGCGTGTGCTCACGCACACGCTAGCATAATCGCGTGCCGACATGGCGCGCGGCGCGCACGCACACATTCAAACCGAGAGCGGCACGTTTGTATGAAGATGTTTTACTGTATATTTATCTACTGTGGTATATTATACTTTTATATGCATTTAGTAAAAAGCTGTTACTTCGACGTTAGAAACAGACATTTCAATTTTGTTTATTTGTATGTTTATAAATCAGTTTCAGACGAACTGGAAGACGCAGCATAGGCAGGCCTCCCGCTAGGTGGACCGACGACATCGTGAGAGTCGCGGGCAACCGATGGATGCAAGTGGCGCATTGTCGTTCGGCGTGGTGGTCTAAGGGGGAGGCCTTTGTTCAGCAGTGGACGTCTTCCGGCTGATGATGATGATGATGATGAGATCAGTTTGAATGTTAACGCTGATCAAACATACACACAGACGGACAGAGAGAATAGCCCATGCATGCCTAGTATAGACCACCACCATGTTAAGTTGAAAGCCCCTAACTACATAAGTTGTTTAGGAAACTGAAGAAGAAGAAGAAGCAGCTGAAAAGAAGCAGAAGAAGAAGAAGCTCACGTTTGGCATTATCTAACTAGACATTACCTTTGCTTGACGTTAGTGAAAACGGTCATTAGTGCCGAAACACCAAATAGCAAAATTATTTTTTTAAGTGCCGCTGTCCCACGGCTCGTTAACACACAGGCCGCGACAGGCGTTGCTTCGCCTGTAGAGACTGTCAATAGGAAAAGTGCCCAAAAAGCTGGCAGCATTGCCACGTTGTATGGCAATGCTGATTCTTTGGCCAAAAATAGGCCAGCTGTCTGGTCACGCGAAGAGTCGACCTTGACGATGTCTCGAAACACTTACTTCAAAATTGAAAGACTTAAGACTAAACTAATTAATCATATCTTTGTTTTCAACGACTCGGTATTTATTTAATTTGTTGTTGATTAATGGACCCCTTTGACATCTTCGGCTTATCTTAACCCTTTAGCTGAATGGAAATAAAAAAAAAATACAAGGAGGATTTTTCCGGCTTTTGTACTTTTGTGTAATGGGGTTGGCAATTTAGGCGGCATTCTTCCTTATGGAAAGTGTTTACCGTCATCAGATATCTGCAATGTAACACCAAAGCGTTCCGTTTAGAAACAAGGTCTTATTTGTCTGTTATTTTATCAGAAGGTCAATTCTCGTAATCAAAAACGTTAAAAATCTAGTCGCAATTTCATCTCAGCGAGAATCAAGATCAAAAACTTGTCGAGTATCGGTGGCACCGTCGACACAAGTAGTTGCCTCTGCCGATGACACGTGTGGCTCGTGTTTATGCCATGTAATAATGCAAGCCTATTGCTAACAACTAGGCACAAATCCACACTCCAGACTGTTTCTGAGGCAGCGGGATTGTCCGAAAGGGTTACCGCTACCCCGGAGCATAATGGGCTAAGGAAGGATCACGGGTGGGTTTTAGTCAGTAAGAGTCTGACACTATCTCCTGCTCCACCCTGAGCGGGAGGGGTCATTTGATGATTTCCCGTCCACAAAAAAAAACTGCTTCTGAGAAATTTCAGATGGAAAAATCCAATTTTATTATCCTTTCGTCCTATGTATTCGCTCCTGCGATGTGTTCTTGATTTGAATAAATGTCAAAATTACAGAACCGGCTGCACGCATTCCTAATTTAAATGATGAATGTTCAGCCATCGTATTCGTTTGTCATTCATCATCCTTTTTTTTTTTTTTTTTTTTTTGGTGTGGCACTTCATTATCCTTGTTTGTATGAATTACCGTTCAAATATGGAACGTTACGTTTTTAAAACAAGCGTAAGCCCAGGTACGCACGGGCGCGTTCTTCCCGCGGTAATTATTTTCGCGCACTGAATTTTCATCGCAGCGTTTTTACTGAACGGACGAACATGTGTTTTCGTAGTGATTGGTTGGGATTTGCGAGTGAATGTTCGCTTGCATATTTAGTGAGAACAATAATTTTGTATCATATGTACATTCATTTTAAAATAAATACTCGTTCAGAATGAGCTCTGTAGATTAAATATTTGAACAAATTGTTTCTTTGTTCAGAGAACACGCCTTAGACATTTCATAATTGAAGAAAGTACACTTAAAACATTTCATAATTGATGAAAAAGTAGCGATATTAATTTCGCTTTACCCTAATTTTCCTTGTATGTTTAATAAAACATGTTTTCCAAATGCCAAGCGCGTTTACGTTTAAAATTTAATAAAAAGGGTATTTTCGCCTGAAATTTTTGTATAAGAGGCTTTCAGATTTAAATACTTTACGTTTCATAACGTTATTTGATTTATGCATATTTTTGTGAAACATTTTAGTCCTGCAAAACATTTCTTTTTATTGACACTCGTGTGTAATATTCTGTAGGCACACGTCTAAAGATAAACCGTCTTATTTAAAAACGAGTTCTAACTTTAGACCTAGCCTAAATCTTCGTGGCAGCTACTGTATTTTAAACTTTATTCCGACAGACGCAAAGTTCTTAACGCAAAATTGACAGCTTAGACTCGGATTCAACGTCAGTTTTTGTAATACATAAATATAAATAAATGTATAGATGGTTCGATGGTTTAAACCTGGGTAAAAGATAGGTCTATCATATACCCAGGTTTAAACCATCGAGCAATAAGGTAGTTAGTGTTTATAGTTTCACTTATATATAGTGCAATCCATGAAGGCGCGCCCCACTTTTTTTCCTAATGCTTACAGCACAAGTGTGCAACACTCCGCTAGTGTTTTAGTTTTGTTGATACACACTAAATATTATTAGTGGGTAATTAGTGTGTATCGAAAAAACTTAAACACTAGTGGAATTAACTAGCGATAACCACTAAAGATATTCGGAAGAAGAGTGGGGCGCGTCTTCGTGGATTGCACTATCTGTACACGTTTAATCCTAACATTAGTTCTTTCGCGACCATTTTGCGTGCAAAGCTCATGAATAAGTCTTATTGCAGTAAATGAAAAATTACCAAATAATAGTGCATTAAATGGAAAAATTAACGCAAATGGGTAACATCACTTTTTTTCTGATGATCTCTAGTGGCAACTAACAACATCGTTGAACATTCAAACGGTTAACTTAAAAAATACAAATTCAGTCATTCCGCATTAATTTACATTAAAATCAAAAGTCATTAAACAAACTAGGCTGAGAATCAGAACTTTTCGAATGTCAAAATTACAAAAGACAGTCCCCCAAAACACTCGCCCTTCACCATTTCCTAGTAATTTCGCTGGGGAGAAGAAGTGGCGCAACATACTCCCCAGCAGATTTTAATTAATTATCAGAAATTAATTATTGAACCCTTTAAAAATCTAATAAACAGACCGGAAATACCCGGTCGATCCCGAAAAAAACACCGAGCCAATCCGAACAGAAGTTCATCATCAGATGATGAACTTCTGTTCGGATTCTGTTCGGCCTAGCCTTTTCCCAACTATGTTGGGGTCGGCTTCCAGTCTAACCGGATGCAGCTGAATACCAGTATTTTACATGGAGCGACTGCCTATCTAACCTCCACAACCTAGTTACTGGGTAATACGATACCTCTTGGTAAGACTGGCTGTCGGACTTTCGGGCTTCTCACTACCCGTAACGACTGTCAAAGAAAGATCCACCAATGACAGCCAGGACCAACGGCTTACCGTGCTTTCCGAGGCACGGAGGGGTCTCGGTATGTAAAGATGGTAACCCATCCACAGACCAACCGCGGCAAGCGTAACTTAACCTGATCGATCGACCTGTGCGGCTGTTATTATTTAGCCACGGGCCCCTCCCTTAGAACAAAAGTTATCAGATTTAAATGACGATAAAAATACACTCCTTAAAAATACAAGTCCACACTCGTTGTCAGTAGAGGTTGCTTCGAAACCTCTTGTTTGTTTGATTACAGTGATCAGTCACCGGGCCTTGGCGATTCTCCACACGTTGTGTTAGCTTCCCCGGATTATCACTATACAGAGTGGGTAAAAAATCGTGGATCAAGCGAAACAGGGCGATAGTTGGGGTTATTTGAAGTAAAATATATCTCTATATTTGGTTTTTTTTTGTGTTGTACCTTTGATAATAGTTGTAAAGTGATTATATAAATAATTAAATAGAATGACAGAATCATAGAAGCCTAAAAAGAAATAAAAAACAAAAGGAAGTATATAATAAAGAGACGAACTCTTGAACGTTCCAATCTTAGCAATATGCTGCGAATTTTAAAAACGTGATAGAAGTTTTTTGCTTATCAATAAAGGCTCTGTTCCAGTCCGAATGTTATCTAACTATTTCGGTAGGTGAGTTTTATTATTTATATTTATTGGTGTTATAATTGTCGTTTAAATAAATAAATATTTATAAATGCCGTTCTACGTCTTTGCTCTTAAAGTTATTTTTTAAATTTAGTTTTAAGGGCCCGTTTCACCAATGAAGCTAAACGCGATTAGCACTTATAAACCGCGTTCCAATGCTGACAGCATCAAAATTGTTGTGGAATATTGACAATGACAATTCTTGAACGCGGTTCAGATGTAAGTAGTGATGTACCATTTCCAGTAATTTACTCCAGTCAAGTATTTTCCCAGTAACATTCTAAAAAAATAGTAATTTAGGGTAACATTGGAAAACCAGTTTTTTTTTTCTTAAATTTAATTTGAGAGTATGCGTAATCCAATAAGACTTTTTTTTTCACATCTAGTTTAAATGCAACCAAAATTTTAATTTTAAATATTATTTTCCCAACATTCCTAGTAACTTACAGAGAAACTTACTTAGTAACTTCCCATACAGTAACTTTCTGGGTATTTTCTCATTGTTCCTATCAAGTTACTTAGTAAATTTCTTGACAAGTTTCTGTCTGGGAATATAAATGGTAAGCAAATACATTTTATTAAATTAACAACATTTATTAAATTTGGCTAAACGCATCAATTATATCTCAAGATTTCAGTATTAGAAATAATTATATCTAGAATTTTTGAGATCACAAAAGTATTTTCAAACATAACCACATTAAGTCACAATATACATTTTCAAAATCTAAACGTCTAATATAATCGGGTTACTTATTACATTGCTAACTTATCGAATTTGGATATTTGATTACTAATTGTTATTTTTTTTTTTTATAAATCCAACCCACTTTAGTCCATAAACCTACCTTTTCCCTTCCCATTCACAGTTCGTCCCATGTACCTAAGTAGCACGGGACTAATTGCGAATTGACCATTCGTGAATGGGACCAATTGCGAATGGGACGAAGTGCTAATGTGACCAACGGCGAATGGGATGAAGTGCGCATAACTCATATTAAACAAAATTACCAGCGTTAGGGAATATTACCGGTAATAATAGAAACTTACTGGGAATATATCTGTATGGTAAAATACTGGTAATGGTAACGGCACGTCACTAGATGTGCTGATCGCGTTCAGTTTAATTGGTGAAGTTCCTTCATTTCGTTAGCTTGAAAGACGTAGAATTTCTCGTACATTTAAGTCCACACTCGTAGAGGTTACTTCAAAACCCTCTTATTTGTTTGATTACAGTGATCAGTGGCCGGGCGCCGGCGGCTACTCTCCACACGTTGTTAGCTTCCCCGAATTATCACTTCGCTGTTTTTATTGTCCGTTTGTACGGACGGTTATAGAAGTTTTGATATACTTTATAACGTGGCTTTTGAGGGAGATTTGATTTGAATTAGAAGGTGCAGTCACCAAAAGAGATAAATAACCAAAGTCGTCGGTTATAGTTGAAGTTTAATAAGAAACCGATGAATATTTTCGAATGAAATTTAATTTGATAAATTAACTGTTTATTTTCTATTAATTAAATTATATTTTATTCGAAAACATCCATCGGTTTCTTACTAAACTTCAACTATATCCGACGATCCAGGTTACTTATCTCCTTTGGTGACCGTACATAGGATAGTTTCGTTACATTTGATATATTTCAGTATGAATAAAATATGAAAAGGTCTGTTTGTACTGGGAGGTAAAATACATACTTAGGTACAGATGCCAGCACATTAAGCTACTACAATCTGTCAAATTTCTTTAAAAGATTTTCATGTTTATCGGTAAAGCATAAGTTCAAAGTTGATTGAGAAAATTTTACAGTTTCGGGTAGCTTGATGTGCCGTCGTCTGTACATGAAGGCTGATGATCATTTAAGTACCTATAGAAAAGACGAAATGAAGCGCCGACCTAAAATAAATTAAGATAATGGCAGCTGAGCAAAATGATGAGTATGGTACAGAGGCCAACACGTCAACCCACCCCAATCTGTCGAATTTCTTTGATAGATTTTCAACTTTACCACAAAGGAATAAGGTTCATATTCAATTGGGAAAATTTGACAGATTGGGGTAGCTTGATGAGCTGGCCTCTGTATATTTACATAAATACAATAAATTCCATTTTTTTTTATTCTACTAAAATACCGATTAGTTATAAAATTTATATTGTCAGCCGAAATCTGTCTACTATTGTACAAAAACTACTTAAAATATTTCAAAAATTTATGACATCCAACTCATAAAAAAATATTCCAAAAATCAATGACATCCAACTCATTTAAAAAATAAAAATAAAAGTCAAACTTTTTCGCTGACGGTACAGAACCAACAATTTTAAAATTATCGTGTCTGTCTGTCTGCGTGTCTGATTGGCTGCGCCGACTACCACTTATTTACCGATCCACGATTTTCGGTATGCAATCATCTTCACCTTTTTGATTCGTTTGTATCTTGTAATTAGGCTCTTGACAAGCGGTGGCACCAGTGACAGAAAAGTTAAAAGAGAATCTCTTGTCTTGCTATGGGCGTGAGATGACGAGGAATGAAACGCTTGTGACTTAAAAATTGCAAAAGCTTTGTCCCCTTGATAAAAAAATTAATTTATAATACCTAGGAAAATGTTGACGACCCCTGAAACGTCACTTTGATAATGACATTTCTTTGCTTAAATTTTTGATCTCGAATTCCATTTCCGAGATTAGTTGAGAAAAGGCTAGGCAGATGATCATGTCAATGTGACAAATGCAGAGATTCAGAACTTAAACTTGTTGGAAGTAACCGAAACGTCAAAGAGTTTAAATTTCCTTACAACGTAACCTCTTTCCATCTTTCGTATCTAGATCAAATAGGTATTTGCCTCCGAGCTAACATCAAAGGACAGCCTATTAATATAAATTACTATCCCAAAATTACTCTCAAACATGATAATAATTCAAATCTTCATAAAGCCGAGCGCAGACAGTCTAATTCCCACCCCTAATTCAAATCTCAAGTTAATTTGGCGTAAAACCTAATCAATCCCTAATTGCTGACACAGAATAGATAGGGACAGAAGATCGGTTCTATACAATGAGGGGCTCGTGGCTAAATAACAACAGCCGCACGAGTCGATCGAAGGTTACCGGGATCAGTTCGTAAGTACGCGACCATCCATTACAATGACCATACATTACATTCAATCTGTGTGTTTCTTTCCTCAAAAGACCATGTCAGACACCAATCTACATGATCTTCATATAATCTGACCAAGATTATGTCCGGACTTCAAAACAGACTGTGACCTCTGAGTTTGTTTCGGCCTTTTTTCTTAGAGTAGTCAGATAGGAAACGCCGACCTCATCTAGTTTTATTTTAAAAATATGATTGAAATGTAAAAGTGCAAGATTATATGTTGATTAAAATACACACATCAAAAGTGTCTAGGGATCAAGCATTTTTATGCGGATTTCTTGAGATTGAGATGTGGCTTTGTAATAAATTTATGATTTTATAAATTTATATGGATCCTTTTTGGTGCATTTCATAATTTGAATCAGGAACTGTGAATCAAATTCGAGTAAAAGATGAAAATCAGCTGTCAATATTTTCCCTATAAAAACATACAACGCATTGAAGACATTATTAGTGCTACTGTTTCCCTACTACTGATTAAAACCAACGTTATTATGGAGCGGCGACGTCATTTAAGCAGGGAAGAAATGCTCAGAGCCGTGGGAATGATAGAAGCTGGTTCCCGGCAACGTACTGTGGCTTTAGCTCTGAATACAAGTCAGAGTGTTATCAGTCGACTTTGGACACGTTACCGAAGCACTGGTACCGTGGCTGAGCGCCATGGAGGACGGTATCGCTGCACCACACGGAGACAAGACCGATACATTCAAATCTTAACTCGAAGAGCTCCAACAATAACCGCCATGATGTTAGCCGTGAGGCTTCATCACTCTTCAGGGAACTTAATTAGCGACCAAACAGTCAGAAACCGCTTGCATGAAGTGAACCTTCATTCCCGAAGACCGATTCAAGACCGATTCGCGACCGTGAGAAATATAGCTTTAAGGAATTGGAATTAGCAATAGAACCTCCTCTAAGTAGAATTGACCTCAAAGGTCATTTCTTGAAATAGTCCTTCAATTTGGTAATAATTATGAACTTGGAAAGATGTATTGATATTTTTTGTGATTATCTTCTAATATATAAAATTGTCGTGTCACAGTGTTAGTTACCATACTCCTCCGAAACGGCTGGACCGATTTGTATGAAATTTTTTGTGCATATCGGGTAGGTCTGAGAATCGGCTACTATCAATTTTTTTTGTTTTTGCAAAACAGCGTTTGCGGGTTCAGCTAGTCTAATATATAAAATTCTCGTGTCACAGTGTTAGTTACCATACTCCTCCGAAACGGCTGGATCGTTGTATGAAATTTTGTGTGCATATATGGTAGGTCTGAAAATCGGCTACTATCTATTTTTTTTGTTTTTTGCAAAACAACGTTTGCGGGTTCAGCTAGTCTAATATATAAAATTCTCGTGTCACAATGTTATAGTTACCATACTCCTCCGAAACGGCTTGACCGATTTTTATGAAATTTTATATGCATATTCAATAGTTCTGAGAATCGGCTACTATCTATTTTTTTTTGCAAAACGACGTTTGCGGGGTCAACTAGTAATTCTATAAATAAATATTTGTTACGGCCGCGAATCATAGAATCATATTTAGATCGACATACAGCCTGATGCAGTATGCAAATTGTAAAAAAAACGAAAGAAAATTTTATTTTCACGGGCTATCTTGACTTTCGCTTTAAGAGCGCCTGTTTTCGCTCGTTGTATGAAGCCGGCCTTCTGTATCTATATGTATTTTGTGTCACTGTTCAACTATGTTATCCCAATCCGAATTTATATAACGATCACACTAATTTACTGAAGGAAATGCCTGACATGTTCTAGAACCGGTAATAATTAATTCAATTTGTCATAGCTCGGGTCGGAATGCTTCAGACGAACTGACGTGCATAATCTGTCGCTGCGTTTCATTGTCTTGTCAATTGTCAAGTTGTATTGCCGTTTGGGAGTTGTTCGATTAATTTGTATGTCTAATGTGTTCGAGAGCGATTAGTTTGAATTAAGTTAGGTAGTAGGAGTCTTAAGTGCGTTAGTGGTGCGTCTCTGCATCTCCTTTATTTCAAACGGGCTTAATATTATCACTCTGTCGATGAAAGTAATCCCTGAATTCATTATGACACTCTAAAGCAGAATTAAAAAAAAAAGCTTTAAACATTTGAATTAATACGAGTACCTGGAGCTAATAGAAATGAGAAAACTATCAAAATAAAAAGGTTTCTTTTATAATAGGCTTCATGTTTCAGTCGACATTAATGGCAATCGTTCACCCCATATTATTCGTATTTCATTGCGTTATGTAGATACCCAAGTGAATAACAAATATAATTTGTATGTTTCTTTAAACTTTATGTTTAACTGATAATTATGTGTTAGATAATTAATAATAATAATAATATATTTAATTATAGTTAATAATATAATAATAATAATATAGTTAATTTGCAATTTCCCCAGTTTTATGAGTGTAAAAACAATTTGTAATTTTTTCACTCTTTCTTTTAATTTTGTAGGTTCTGCCTATACTTTATTGCAATTTCAAACTTTTATTTTCTCATATCTAAGAGAGCCCGGTGATCTGTAATTTAGAACCCTCCTATCGTAGACACCTTTGGCACACAACATATTATTCTGCTACATAAAAAGTGGACTTAAGTTTCTCTCACTTTCTTTTCACAAAAAAAAAACCTTCTTCAATAACCCCAATGCTGCATTCAAACGACTTGCTGAAATTCGAAGCTCATCAATATATGCGAACTCCGTAACCGGCAGGAATTCTGACGGCGCCCAGAAACGAGGTGATTAATTAAATTTCACATGACGTCACACCTGTGACGTAGGCAATTGGGTTTAAATATGTTTAACGCGTTTGCGATGTTTTGCTCTAATGGTGTTAAGAGCTCGTGTTGGGAATATTATTGAGTTCACGTGAAGTTACTGGGTTTCACTGTTTTTGTTAATTAATTTGTAACTCCTGCTGTTTATGGCAAATATGCGTGTTATATATGATTTTTTTTGGGCACATTACACATTGTCACTCAAGTTAAACTATGGCAGTCCATTGCTGGGTATAGGCTTCTCCCAGGCTGCGCCACAACACCCTATCCTCCGCTTTCCGCACCCAGTCTGTCCCAGCCACCTTCTTTAGGTCGTCCGTCCATCTAGCTGGGAGGCGTCCCACACTACGCTTGCCGATACGCAGTCTCCACTCGACTCGTCTGCTTCACCGCTCATAGGTCCTTCAACAAACATGGCCAGGCCACATCACTCTTTTTCACGATAGATAACTGTCGGTTATTAGCGCTTGAACCGTGTCAGGACACCGCAACATACAATGTTGGTTCGCTGTTAAGTTTTATATAAAAAAGTAGATACTTTTTCAAGAATCTATTTATAACTATAGTACTAATAATAAGCCTGAAGAGTTTGTTTGTCTGTACGCGCTAATCTCTGGAACTATCAATCGGATTTCAAAAAATATTTTTTCATTTGATAGCCCAATGATTGAGGAAGGCTATAGGCTACTTAACAACAACCGAAACCGAGCAAAAACGAAAGAAGTCGAGCGAAAACGAAGTAATAGCGCGGGCTTTGTTTTTTTTTGGTGGATGGGAAATCATCAAATGACCCCTCCCGCTCTGTGTGGAGCAGAAGGGAGTGTCAGACGCTTAGTGACTAAAACCCACCCGTGTTCCTTCCTTAGCCCTTTGTGTTCCGGGGCAGCGGTAACCCTTTCGGACAATACCGCTGCCCGGGCTGGCGATGCGACGCGAAGGGGGAACAAGAAACTTCACGCGTACGAAGTGGCGGGCAGAAGCTAGCAATTAGATTTAAACAATATTATTAAAGTTACATGAATAAGATATTAATTATGTTCATAGCTTAATTGAATTGCCAGCTACAATATCATTTTGACATTAATTAGTTTAATTATATATTACATTAAAATTATTATGTCAATATGCTGATTATGATGTCCATTTAACAGTAATAAATAGCACAAGCCTAAGTATCGTAAAAGACAACTACACTAGGCTTACTTACGAAATACGAAGGCAGTTTGTTTGATAATAATTTTGTATGAAAATCTTACCAAGCGAAGTGAAATATCGTCATAATCACAGACCTATATAACGCTAGAGCAATTACTTCGCGTGCCAAAAATCGCACCAACTTACGTTCAAAAATTGTAAGCGGCCACTTTCGCGCTCAGTTCTGTGTATTGCTGGCTGGGTGAGCGTGAGTGAGAAAGAGCGCTTGTGACGTCATAGTAGGTAGTCAAAAACATGGCACGCTTGGTTTTCATACAGATCGTGATACTTGCGTTATCTAGGTCTATCTATATCTGTGGTCATAATAGTCCTTAGACTAGAATGAAACGTTATTGAAAAATATAATACATATATATTTACTTAAATAAAAAAAAAAAATATATTATACAATTTATTTCATTAAAGGTATAAAAAAATCCTATCAATAAAAACATAGTGGTTGATAGAATTGAATTACCGCTGAATCTGTCTGTAGATACCTTAAGTGTACTGCACCCAACAACAATTTGTAATTTTAACCCTATGTCACAAGACCTACGATCTAAAATCGCAATAGTTCACCTATCTATAAATTATTTCCAGTAATTTATCTTAATTATTACCATATCCCATTGACATACGGTCCAAAATGGCGGGCGCTCATTTCATAACAAAGTCTCGCCCAATAATTGTGCAGTCAGCCACATCAAGCATTTTTTTTTCTCGAGAATTTAATTTAGCCCGCGGGCATATTTTACTTTCCTGACACTTCCTTATCAGTAGGTACTGCACCTATATTAATAAAGATAAAATGAGCATACAGTAGTCTTAAAAAGCCATTAATTTTATGTTGTTTTTAAAGTTAATGACTAGGCGGGTGGGAGGTAAAGGTGGGTGATTTTGTTTTAAAAGTAAATGAGGGGGCTTAACTTAAGTATCTGGGAAGCAACTTGGTGGTGACGTGCTTGCCTGAGGCGATGTCTGTGTTTCGTCATAATCTTTAATGACCTACTATGCAATCTTTTCTTCTATAGGTATGCTGAAGGAATAATTATTCAACTCATATACCTATAGAAGGAAATATTGCATGAAAATTGACGCAGTGAGTTGATTTGGATAAACTATTAATTTTCCTGGCTTTTCGTCCACGTTACTATGACATATAACGTGGATGGAAAGTCAGAGAAATTATCCTTGTTATAGCCATTTCAAACAACTGTGAAACAGTGGCAATTATGATTCGAATATATAATATGGAAAACTAACTTCTGCTTGCGGCTTCGCCAGCGTGGAGGTCTGAAATTATCCCACGGGAACTTACCAACGAGTTAAAAAGTATCCTATGTGTTAGTCCAGGCTAGAAACTATTTGTAGGCAAAATTTCGTCCAAATCCGTTGAGCAGTTTTTGCGTGAAAGAGTGTGAAACATCCATCCTCACAAACTTTATTTATTTATTTAATACTTCAAGCACATAAATGTACAGAGGCGGACTTAATGCCATAGGCATTTTCTACCAGTCAACCTTTGGGTGATGCAGAGACAAACTGTGGTAGGTGAAATCATGAAAATTGAGGAATAAATATTTTAAATATAAAGATACGCATAAACCTAACCAATGGGTCTTATTTTTCTGCCAACCAATCTACTGCTTCTTCTAGCTATTAAAGTTTTTGTTCAGTCAGCTACACTCTTGGTGACTTTTTACATCAAAATTTTGATGTAAAAAGTCACCAAGAGTGACTTTTTACATCAAAATTTCAATGATCAGTCTAATCGGTTGGTGAACGTGTGTCACATTAACGCTCAAAGTGTTCCAAGCCACTACAGCGAGCTGTATCACAGCAACGTTCACGCCATCCTGATCTCTGAAACTTGGCTCAAACCACATCTCCTATCCACCACTTACTCTCTTGCTGATTCCGTTCTTATACGGAATGATCGGGTTGGTAAAGGAGGGGGTGGTGTGGCTATATAGGTACCTTCGCTCTGATTTTCCTTACAAGATACTTGCTACTTCCTCTTCAAATTATTCTGCTTACGCGGAGTTTATTTTTCTTGAAGCCTAGAACTTTCACGTTTATAATATGAGTAGGATTTTAGTTGGTACTGAATTTAATAATTAATTTACTACTATTTCTGTTATTTGTTTTTATGTTCACAGTCTGTTCTCAGTCTCAATCTGTCAAAAATACCTCTAATTTCCCTACATTTTTGACAAGTCTTTTTTTATTTTTTATTGTCCCTGAGATGAGATTGCGGTTAGATCTTGAACGGGTTTAATTGCGGGAATTGGCCTTCAGAGAGTTTTGAACACAGAACTTGAGGTAACCTCTGTTTGCAATCAACTCGGTTGCTGACATAAACCTGGATCTTCTGCCGTTTTTCGGCCGTTTCCTCAGTCTCGCAGATCGAATCCTATTTCTTTCCTATCAGCACGAACTACCTACAACTTAAGCCTTTGTTTAAGTATATGAGGATACCTTACGTCGCAGCTACTCGGCAGTTTGGCAGCGGGGCGGACTTTCTGAGGTGCATCGGACGTGAACGTATGTACATATTTGAGTATACTGTGTTCGCGATTTACTTTCCAATCCCGTAAACAAATATGTGATTTTGGAAAAACAACTTTAATACCCACACATACAGTTCATTTTGCTCTACAACTTCCAGCATTTTTATGTCATTTTCAATAAAATGTCATAAAAAATCACATATCCAAAATCACATATTTGTTACATTTACATAAGGCTGATTTTTGTTTCAGTGAAAGTAACATTAATTGAGAATATGGATTTTAATACACTAGGTAGTTATTTCCTCTCATGGAGGCTGTACCTAGTGAGTTAAATGCACCATAATGTTTTTTTTTTTAGACGTCGAATAATATATTTTGGACTTCAAAATTTGAAATATAGTTTCAAAAAATTCTCTCCATATTAGTCAGTCTATAATAAAAAAACCGGTCAAGTGCGAGTCGGACTCGCGCACCGAGAGTTGCGTACAAGTAGGTATGTAACTACAAATTTACGGTTTTCGGATTTTTTCCTTTACTTGTGCTACGTGTGCTACATGACCTTGCTTCTTACCAAATTTCATGATTCTAAGTCAACGGGAAGTACCCTATACATTTTGATTCCCTTGAGAGTGTCGAAATATACGTTTTTTGCGGCATAAACGGCCGTTTTTTTTTTACGTTAATTTAGAAGTTTGATTTTCACAGCTTCAAGGGACCGCAGACCTGAATATATGGTTGTAATTTCAACTTGATACTCCACGCGCTCCCGAGATAAGGGTCTTGATAGACGGACGGACGGACGGACAATAAAATAATCCTATAAGAGTTCCGTTTTTGTCCTTTTTGAGGTACAGAACCCTAAAAACGTGTGCAGTCGGGGGACCCACGATTTCCACCAGTTTACACATACCGCAAACCGCGTTAAAGAAAACTGTTCCAAAAATTCACCACCATTCACAATAGTATCTTTACATTATCGTCTAACGAATCTTTTCTTCATTTCAGGTACGTCCAATATGTTTGCTGAAGTGGATCTTGTCTCCGGGCTCCCGATAAAGGCTGTGTGTGTATTACAGTGGCAAAGGGTGAATTTATGATGACAGAGGTAAGCCGGAGCAAAAATAAACAAGTCAATAAAACGTATAATTATATTTCAATGATAAATCGACTATAGAGTGGTTGGGTTCGGATTTTTCGAAGGGAAGCCGGCGAGAATCGAGTTGTATGGTACCTTCGCCACTGGTGTATTAAACCTTCCGATTTACCATGAAAATTCCTTCGTTACTGCGGCATTTATTTGGCAGGTGAGGTGATGGTTAGGGCTCTGTGTGGCGTCAAAGTGGTAATTTGGTGATGCAATAAGTGTGGAATGTTTTTTTCGATGCTTATTGCTTCACAAAATTAACAAACTTATTGCATTAGGTAAAGTACAAGCTGTAAACTGTCCTTACGATGTTTTCTTTTTAACCGATTTCAAAAAGGAGTGTGCGCGCAGACTCAGGTGCACTCCCTCTTCCCCCATTCTATAGTCCGTCTGTTGGTCTTGCGCCTGATCTCTCTCCGGTCGTGGCGGATTATAAAGTCTACTACTCAGAGTCCAAAAGGTTGGTGCAAAATAGGGAATATCCGAATTTTGTCGAAGTTCACGCTTGACTGTTCTTTCTGATATCTTGTGACAAAGTATTTACGAAAGGAATTTACACTTAAGTTGCCACTTTCCGATATTTTTCTATACAAATTTCGGGAGAATATTACTCCACTGTTTGACATTGTGCATCCAAAGTTAAACATGATATCGTTTTGACTTTATTTCTTTAAAAAAAACAATTAATTGTGGGAAACAGAATAGTAAAATAAAAAGCCATTAAAAAGTTATGAGCCAACAAAGATTCGTTTTTCTTGCTATTTTCAACTTAACTTTGGTTGTAAATCTATACTAATATTATAAAGAGGAAAGGTTTGTCTGTATGTTTGTAACGAATTGGCTCAAAAAGTCAGTACTTTTTGAGCCAATTCGTTACAAACATACAGACCGATTTTAAAAATTCTTTCACCATTTGAATGCTACATTATTACTGATTAATATAGGCTATTTTAATTGCAAGAAAAAAATAAAATGTTCAAAAATAAATGTCCACCCGTGCGAAGCCGGGACAGGCTGCTAGTAACTAATAAAAGAACTGTGAAATCTTCAAAACCAAGTCTATACCGACAAAGCTCAGTTATCGAAGACATCAATAAACTTTTTTTTGTAATTGATTAATGCAGTGGTTTTTTCATAAAACTTGATTTTCCGAAGCACTTTTCGATTCTTTTTACGCGCCTATCAGTTCGGAACAGTGTTTCTGTGCGTGAGAACTAAACGTTGTTCGTGTAGACTAGCGTCTAACTGCTCATCACTGATACTAGCACTGTCGGACACGAAGCTAGACGAGACAGCATGCTTTTGGGCCATGACCACCAGCGAGTTCGAGCTCGCGACTAGTTTACTCTTAATGTACCCGTGTGTGGTATTGTTTCCTCGTACAATATAGCGTCCTATCGATCTGGTTCCATCAAGTTTAGGATACCTTACAAGCTTAAATCTATGTCTACGTATATATATACTAATAATAAAGCTGAAGAGTTTGTTTGAACGCGCTAATCTCTAGAACGGTCGGATTTGAAAAATTCCTTTTGCATTTGATAGCCCAATTCTCGAGGAAGGCTGTAGGTTATTTAGCATCACGCTTTGACTCTGAGGAGCCGCGCAAATAGAAAATGTCGGAAATAATTCTAAGCGAAAACGAAGACGTAATTGCGGTTCAGGTGACGCGATGCGACGTTGTGGGTCGGTGGAACAAGAAATTTCGCACAAACAGAAACTATACTTAAATAAAATAAACTTAGTAGATATTCAGTTGACAGTTCTGAAGTATTTGGCAACGGCACAAAATACTGCGGCGCCTCAAATGGCCACAACTTGACTTTACTGTCACCGTTAAGTAGATGAGTTTGTTGGCAAGTGGACTGGCTTTCCAATTAATTACAGTAAGTAGGTATTGTGACTGAGATAGTAACGAATTTATGGAAATAAAAAAATATAATATCACCAACTTATGTTCTTGAAACTTTCCGAACGTCAAAAGACACAACAAAGTGAAAAATAACTTTAATTTCGAAAGTCGTTGTCAAAAACCGAAGATGCGGAACCAACAACATCGACTTCATATTTATTTAACATGATTTTTTACCATGTTTTAATAGTTATTCTGCTATTGGGGGCAGAGACAAATCCAAAAAATTAAAGATTACAAAAATCGGTCCAGCAGTTCTTGAGTTATAAATGGTGTAACTAACCCGACTTTCTTTTATATAAATAGACTAGCGTCCCGTCCCGGCTTCACACGGGTGGGAAAAAAAAGAAAAAAAAAAGCCTATATTAATCAGTGATAATGTAGCATTCAAATGGTGAAAGAATTTTTAAAATCGGTCTGACTTTTTACCGACTTCACAAAAAGGAGGAGGTACTATGTTCGGGTGTTTGTATGTTTTTTTTTTGTATGTTTGTTCATCGAATACTCCGCCAATTGTGGACCGATTTTTTAAATTCTTTTTTTATTTGAAAGGGTATGCTCCCGAAGTGGTCTCATTGTCACCAAATCGGAATCTGATGAGGGAATCTCATGGAAATCGAGGGAAACCCTCAAAATTTGTAGGCACACCTATAGCGATTTGGGTATCTTTCATAGTAACTCGTGCATTTGCTCTCAGAAAGCACCATCCGGTGAAGTGGAACTGATGATGAAGACCACAGATGGCCATCGGAACTATTCAATAATAAATATTTTACGGGTTGCAATTCGATTAGGTACTTTAATGTGGTTGCTAAGCACAATGCGTATCGCAAAGTGGAGCTGATGGTGACTTCTCAATCAGATTCAGTTCTCCTGGTTTTTACAAGAAGAACTCCTCAACAATTAACGTCCCTGCATCGGGAAAATCAATGTTTTGTAAAAGGTGATGAGCAGTTGAGATTAGGCTATTGTAACTTAGATAAGTTACAAACTGGCCCACTAAAAAGTGAAAAATAAAAAACTTTTTACAAAAAAAAAACAAACGACTTTCAAAAAAACACTACAAAGTGAAAAATAAATTTAATTTTGGAAGTCGGTGTCGTTGGTTCCGCATTTTCTTTTATTGACACCGACTTTCGTTTTTAAAAAGTTTTTTTGAGCCAATTCGTTACAAACATACATACAAATCTTTCCTCTTTATAATATTAGTATAGATAGGTAATACCTACGGGCTGGTGTCCGCAACTCTACGTTAATGCGCGTATTTTGCGTTTTATGTTTTCAAGTGAAATATAGTAATATTATTAACGTAGTTTTTCTACAAAAAATGGTACTCATAAATATTTCTCATTGAAAGAAAATAAGACCTATTTTATACCCTCTATCCCATACTCAGCTGTATAAACTTACAGAATTTAACGCAATCCAATAACCCTATTCTGCTTTCCCAATTTTATCCTTACAGTGAGCATCTAAAAATCGGTTTATTTTTTATCCCCACGTCAGCAAGGATTACCGATTATGTAAGCACTGGAAAGCATAAGAACGCCATCTCCCGTATAGATAGGGAATTTTCGATTGAAAAATATATGTGGATACAAAATATACTGTGAAAAAAAAACCTTGGAGAACTAGCAAAAAGGGTTAGGGATAAGCCTAGTTCACAAGGCAAGAGATTTTGTGAACATTAAAAAAAAAGACCGTTTTGTTTTGGTCTACACATAAACACACACACGCACATTATGAAATCATTAAAATCAAAATCAAAATATTTTATTTCACATAAGCCTACATGGGCACTTATGAAACGTCAGAAGCTAGGTGCACGGTTCCAATTGGTCGTTTCCTATGGAGAACGCGTATGGTTCGTCCGCGTGGAATAATGACTTCCGGAAAAAAACAATTTATCCCCCTTTTCTCCCCGTTGGGAGGGAATTTTCAAAAATCCTCTCTTAGTGGTAGCCTACTCCTCCCAACAAACACACATGCCAAATTTCAGCTCTCTACTGCCAGTAGTTTGGGCTGTGCGTTGTCTGTCAGTCACTCAGTAACGGAAGAGTTTTATATATATAGATATAGATAGCTGTGCCCGCAACTCCGTCAGTGTGTAATTCCTTGTGTGTTATTAAGTTAATGTATTGGTAATACTGTTTAGATCACGTTCACATGAGGCTTAAGTACCTATACAACGAAAATACTTCAGCGCAAAGCTTCCGGGTAAACTATGTTGAAAGTCGACCCGTCCGGCAAGTGAACATAAAGATTTCTAGAACTGCTAACCCGGGAAAGACCGACGTACATGTACTGACCATGCGAGAAACAACTGACACTGAGATCTACTCCAGCAACACGAAAAATCTGACCTTGAGCCTTATTAATTGTCATTGCATAACACACCGATACTGGGAATTGCGTTCTTTTAAATTGGAATATTGTATGAAGTTCGCGTTTGAATCCCCCGCCCTTTTAAACCTCCCGCCGCGAGCCGAATCGAGCGCGGCGAGCGTTACACAAAAATAATCCTTATAGCATGATTCAGTATTCACGCGCGATGGCTTATTAGCGTATTTCATGTATAACTTTGGTGTTTCTGTACCGATTTCTATGATTCTTTTTTTATTAATTAAATAGGTAATAATGTTAACATTTTTTAATTAGGGATGAGTGAGAGTGTTATAAACGTAAGAGTAGACAAATATAATCAGAAAGCTCCGAACTGCTAAGCTATCGGGAGTTACACGTGTTACTTATTGTGAGTCAACCATAGAAGATAGACATTTGCTGTCGTGGAATATTTTTTATATAATTTTAAGGAGAACATTTCCGTCATACATGATTTCTGTGTAGCTTTAACCATTAAGGCTGCACACGCGACGGAAGCTTAAAAAATGGAGTAAGTTCTCCTGTTTTCCCAACATTTCCCTTCACTGCTCTGCTCCTATTGATCGTAGCGTGATGAAAAGTATACTATAACCTGACCAGGAGTATGAAGAACAATTGTACCAAGTTTCGTTGAAATCCGTCGAGTGGTTTTTGTTTCTATAACGAACATACAGACAGACAGACAGACAAAAATGTTACTGATTGCATTTTTGGCGTCAGTATCGATCACTAATCACCCGCTGATAGTTATTTTGGAAATATATTTCATGTACAGAATTGACCTCTCTACAGATTTATTATAAGTATAGATTGGCGTTTACAATGTTGCCTGTCAACAAGTACCAGGAACTTGATAAAATAAAAAATTGTCTACAAATCTAAAGTCCAGGGCCTACAAAGTCCTCACATTTACAAAATAAGAATCTATCAAAAGGATAAACATTCTTCTTCTATTAGATAAAATTCTCGTGTCACAGTGTTAGTTACCATACTCCTCCGAAACGGCTGGACCGATTTGTATGAAATTTTATATGCACTTTCAGTAGGTCTGAGAATCGGCTACTATCTATGTTTTTTTTTTTTTGCAAAACGACGTTTGCGGGGTTAGTTAGTAAAATATAAAAACCTATTAAAACCAAGTGATGTGATTTCCTCATCGTCATCTGTTCCCAGTCCTTATCCCAATTTATTTGTGGTCGCTGCAACATGTTTTTTTCTTCCATACTTCTCTATTAGTCCTCATCTCGGTAGTCACCCCCTTTCTTACCATATCATCATTCACACAGCCCATTCATCGTTTCTTTGGTCTTCCCCTACTCTTAAAGCCATCGACATCCATAGTCAAAACTCTCCTCTAAGCTAGCGTAGAGTACAGAAAAAAATGTTTATCTATACTAATATTATAAAGAGGAAAGATTTGTATGTATGTTTGTAACGAATTGGCTCAAAAAGTACTGGACCGATTTTAAAAATTTTTTCACCATTTGAATGCTACATTATCACTGATTAATATAGGCTTTTTAAATTGCAAGAAAAGAATAAAATGTTTAAAGAATAAATGTCCACCCGTGTGAAGCCGGGACGGGCCGCTAGTAAGTCATATCAGATTTTTTATTAAAAACGTTGGTCACTAATTGAAAATTTGTCACAGTCGACTGCCCCATAATTTTATTTGGGAACTATACGCTAAAACAAATAATATTATTCAATTATGGGCTGATTTTTCAATCTTCTGATAACTTTATTCCAGGAATAATTTTAACAGTTATTTCATACAAAAAATGTCAACCGTCAATTTTATTCCTCGAACAAAAGTTATCTGCCGTTGAAAAATCAGCTCTAAGTGATGTTGTGATTAATTGAATCGGGGTATGTATTTTCCGCCTTTTGATTTTTCATAGACTTTCTTAATCTCTCAATATTTCAATCCCATTCGTTCTGAGCTATATGACGTTCCTCAAAAAAGTCGGTGAGATGGAAAACAAACCATGTATTCTTCTTTCTTTTTTCTGGTATGTATAATTCTACACCTTTTTTTTTTGGTATAAGAGATCCTGCTTGCTACTAGGGTTCTTAGTGTTCGTTATTTGCCGTAGGTTTAAGACCGAAGATTTCGCAAGCCGATTCATTCGGCTCCACCCCTTCAGCCTCCTACCTATTTTACTCCTGTCAGAATTGCTGAAGAGTGCAAGCAGTTTTGAACCTGTCAAGCCTAAGCTTTAGAAGGTCCTCAACATGGTACCGTGACCACAGACGTGACTCAGTTTATACTACAAAACATTAAGGGCATTACAGGACCTAAACGCAAAAAACGCAAGTTTTCGAAGCAATAAAAGTATATGATCGATTACAGTAAACAAAATCAGAAAACTATATGATTATTCTTCAGGATTTAAGCTAGGTAGATAGTGTGTTGAAAACATAATATAACTAATTCAATACGATAGATAAAAATCATGAAGATACCTCTAAAAACGTTCTTTTTACAATAAAAACCATACTAATATACGTACAATCATTCTGATTTTTTGTCAGGTTATTCTACAAGCAACATACTAAAGCACTAGTGTTTTAATTTTTTAGTCCAAACAATAGTTTTTTTGTAAATAGTTCATTGTTTCTTAATTTGCAATAAATTACCAGCGTTTTGTCATCGCGCTTCTATTTCTTTTCTATGCAGTCCGACAGAGACCACAATTTAGGTCATGTAGTCAACCCTTCATGTAGTTCCCTTAAATAAATCCTAAACAAACTCCATACCCCTTTATGTCCACACCTTAACCTGAAAAAACTTGGGATTCGACCCTCGAGTCCTCCAAATCGCAAATGATATATATTCGCGCGTCCAGCTAGTTATAATTCCCAAAACGCTCGTACCCTAACACTTTAGTCGTATAATATTCTTTATGAGCACCTACGACAGATGTGTGGGGCAAAATATAAGCGGTAGCGATTTTGAACATTAAAAATAACATGGGAGAGCTTCCTGGTGAAACGCATTGTATTCATCAGCATCATCTAACCGCCCATCCTTTTCCCAGCTATGTCGGGGTCGGTTTATAGCCTAACCCGTTGCAGATGAATATCAGTATTTTACATGGAGCGAGTGTTTATCCGACCTCCATAACCCAGTTACTGGGTAATACGAAACCCCTTAGTAAGACTGCACCCTAATTCTGTAACACATTTACAGTCACAATCAATTATTTTGAAGGATATATCTAATCCACTGCTTCATATGTTCGAAAAATTGGTCTGCTGAACAACGTAATTAACGCAATGAATGTTGCTGAATTGTCAAAAAGAAAGCCGCTACTGATAGTGTATTATGCAATTACCCGGCTGGTTGTAAAACGAATTTCATTTAGGATTGCGATTTCGGAACGAATTCTTTTGCTAATTCATCTCGATCTGCAGCTACTCTAAATTTTATTATGTTATGGTAGCTATTTTTACTTCTATTTGACCTTTAAAAGCAATAACAACAGTATTTAACCCATACACGTTATTAATTAAATATACTGAATACAACAGCTCAATTTGATAGCTAACGAGCGAAACGGATGAGGTTTGAATATAACTAAAGAAAATGGGGTTTTAATATTAGACTCCATTAATGTACTCATCTGAATTATGTACCGTAACGAGATTCTGATGGTCACTTGGTTTTATTTTTGGAATATAGTTATGCTGATATAATAGTAATAAAAAAATAAGACATTGGTTGCTTTTATTGAAATTTTGGTTAAAGGTTTAAGTAACTTTATGTTGTTCTTACTGTCAGCGGTAAAACTACTATTTATAAAAATTAAATAAAAAATATAAAAATTCAGAGTAAGGCCGAAATTAATAAACTTTACTTAGCAGTGAACAGTGAGAGAAAAATACGTTTGTATATTTAAGCAAAATATATTATAATTATAGTATGCAGTGCGTACTTCGGTTAAGAATTATTTTTATCACTGCCACGTACGGTGTAGTTTGTTTTTAGACTTTTTGAGACAGACTAATGTAGTTGAATTTTATGGTAGAAAAAAACCTACCTAAGGCTTTCTATAGGTAATATAAAAAACACCAATAAATAAAAATGCCAATTTTATACATTGAACAGCACTACCTAAAAATTACTACAAAATTTTTAATTTTATTTTCAAACCTCGTATGATAACTAAAATGATAACTTAACAACAAATTTTAGGGAAATAATTAACTGCCCTTTTAAATAAATGATTTTTAAATGTAAGTAAATTTTAAGCGCTATAATTATCCAAGCTGGTCGCAGGCCGCTACCTCTTTAGACTTAACCTACACTATTCCACATACCAACTTATCCTGAACAAGTAGTTTTTCGAATTGAATTTCTTTCTTATAATCTCTTTCCCTAACCAGAAAATAAAATAGTTGAATTGTTGCGGAAAGGAAAGATATTTCTTCTGAGTATAGGTACCTGTTTATATGACGATGAGAAATCCTCAAAATATTTTTATTTATAAAGATTTTTTTTGCTGTGCCTTCTCAGTCCACTCGATTAGGAACGAGTCCAAATCGTCACGCCGGCGTTTCTTAGAAAGAATATGTTAATGGTTATGTAATATGAAAGAATATGTGCCCAGCAGTGGGACAATATGGTATAGTAAAAGCCAGATCACATGTTTTACAATTTTTTATCTATACAAACAATGTTAAACCGCCGAACGGTATTAAGGCGATATCAAATGACAGCGACCTTGCGCGAGTGGGAGGAGCTAGAGTCACTCCCCGCGACCCCGCAACTGCACACACGTAGGGCGCGTTCCGAGTTGCGCTGTAATCGATATGAGCGTGCTTTAACGCGTACCGAATTAGCGTGAGCGCGATAATGATGTCCCGTGAATCGTCATAAATGACGTCATGACATGCGCCATCTTGCGATAACGCCGACCATGCCTTTTATTAATATCACCGTGAGCGCTGTCAAAAACGACAGTGTGTGCGTGTGTTTGTGTCAGTGTGTGTTTTGTTTTGAGTTGTATCTTATCTTTAAATTAACGTGGCATTTTTGGAATTGTGCTTCTGGCTGACAGTCGCCACCTAACCAAAGAAGAAGAAGAAATATGGTGTTTAAACAACAAAGAAATACATAGTCATCATTTTGACATTGAGTAAGCATTGTGAGCGCGTTCACGAACATTCCGAATTGTTGACAGTTCTCAGCTGTCATAATCTTAATATCTAAATCGGAACGTATGTGAGATGATGTGAGTGCTGTGAGCGATTATAGCTAATTCGGAATGCGGCCGTAATTTCGTAGGGTAACCACACATTTCAGATGGTGAGAATAATCCTACCTGATTTTTTGATCATCCATTTTTATTTCAATGTAGTGTTTTTAAATAAGGTGTTTTGAAAATTGATTAAGATTGTAATCATATTATTTTAATAATAATATGTACCTATTGAATAAGTTGGTTTATATAAGGTCTATCTATTCATACACGAAATCTCTTAAGCCCCATTGTACTCATCATTACGAACTACTTTTACTATGGCACCAAACCTGAAACCACGAAAAAAAATCAGCTGTTCCCTACATTTTAACGAGCTACGCGAACATAAAATGTAGGGACCTGCTGTTTTTTTTTTCACGATTTCAGGTTTGGTCTAATATTAAAAGTTGTACATAATCGGTGATTAAAATTTCACCATGTATTTACGTAAGTACTTATCAAGTAAATGTGTCCATACATTAATAGGAAATACTAATTAAATATAGACATATCTACTTAAAATAATAACAGAAGATGACGAAAACATAAAACAAACATGTGTGATTTGTGTGCGTGTATGACCAGATATATGAACGTAAACGAAGTAAATAGAATCGGCTTGTAAGGATCGTAGCAGTTGGTGTCCATGGGAAAAAGGCGTGAGTTTATGTGTATGTTTGTTTATATATAGACGCCAGCACATAAAGCTACTACATTCTGTCAAATTTCTTTAATAAATTTTCAACTTTATCGCTAAAGCATTAGGTTCAAAGTTGATTAGAATAATTTGACAGTTTCGGGTAGCTTGATGTGCTGGCTTCTGTACGAAGATTTAAAATTATCAAATTAAATAAAAATATGTGAATTATATAATAAATGTTATTTTAAATTGAATTTAATATTCCTCAAAATTCATTGTTTTTACAGAATCATTCGTTCGTTTGTATTACAAAGTGTCTCTTAGTTGTTTGTATTGACTTTGCTATTGTCTTCCACCATCATTGCTCGTTTTTTGGTTTGAATTTTTATTCTCTTTCTCCTCTTCTGGTTTTCTTTTGCGTCCCTGTATAGCACTAACTATGTAAGAGGGGCTCCTTATTACCGTGTTCCTTGCATGTCTTGGATCGACCAGTTCATTTTAGTGTCCCAAAATATGTCATCCTTGAAAATAATTTATATTTTCACAGGAAATTTTTCCCCAGACCAAATACCAAGCATACATTTAGATTTGTCAGATATGTGTAGTTGGCCCTGTATTTGATAGCACCAATTATATGTTCCTTGTTTATTATATATAAGATGTTAAAAAATTAACTGTGGACTTTTTCTTGATCAAAAATTAATTATTTATTGATGTTAATTAATTATAATTATTAATTAATTTAAGGGGTGCTTAAGACCATCGAACTGAACAATTTCCACTATGGGAAAAACTCTGAAATCACGAAAAAAAAACTGCTGTTTTATACATTTTGGTCAAGTAGGTTTTGAAGTTTTGTATTAAGCAGCTGATTTTTTTTCGTGATTTCAGGGTTGGTTTCACTTTCTATAAAATAATTACCATTTGGCATTTTTAATAAAACATTTTTTTTTCTTTATCTAATCTAATAGAATTTCTTTACCTTAGTTTGTAAGCTGTAATTTGGACATTTATTTCCACAATAGCATTTTCATCAATCAAGCATCAAGCACCGTCTGGTGATGCGCCTAGAAATGGTATTTTTTGATCAAGAAAAAGTCCACATGGTAGGACCATGTGGACTTTTTCTTGATCTTAACATTCTCTTGTATTGATAATTAATTGTTCTTTTGCGATATTTTCGTTATCTTGTCCGTGTTTTATAGAGTGGATGGGTCCTATCGACTCTCAAAATATCTTTTACTAAATTGCAGCAACTTACGTCATTGCATCTTTTCGTCACTATATTAATTTTTATTTATCTCCTAAACGCGTGGACCGATTTACATGACTCAAACCGGTAAAATGGTTTTAGACCTAGACCTTTAATTTGACACCAAAATCGTTAAGATATCTCAACAAACAAAAAATCACATTTTCAAGTTGCTCTCGTAAATATCCAACATGTATGAAACGCGTAACAATTCTTTTAAAAATTACTATTTGAAACTTATTTATAACATTACGCATGCGCGAACTCTGCGCGCGAGCGGTGACAACCGACTGGCAGAGTGGCGACGGCACTACGCGAAAGTGTAGACATTTATCGCTGTAGGTACGGCCGAGTGAAGGAGGCCTGCCACAACTATGTCAATGATAGCATTCAAGTATTTTTTTAAACTGATCCGGACTGTCCCTACAATGATGCAATATGGTTATACTACATTACAATAATTAACTCGTATCTGCATTTACGACTTGAGAGTATTCGTTATTTAGTATTCTCCTAAAACAAATAACACAATTATTACAAATAAAATGAAAGTATGTTTACTATTTTTTATTTAGGTACAGACGCCAGCACATCAAGCTACCCGAAACTTTGCCAACCTAATGGTTTAGCCATAAAGTGTTAAATAAATTTGACAGATTGTAGTAGCTTGATGTGCTGGCATCTGAACACTAATTTAAACTTTCGATAGAGATTAATGATAATTTTATTTCGATTAAAATACGTTACTTGCCTCAATAATCTATTTTTTGTAAGTATAAAGCGTTTCTTTTTTAGTCATTTACATATTTTGCCAGCCATTTTCAGCACGAAACTCAAAAGCGAATAAAACTATGTTTTAATTGCTCTGAGCGTTAGCGTCTACCCGTGACAGTGGTCAGCGATGCACTGCCGCCCGTCGCCCGCAAGAGTCCCCGCTTCAACGCGCACTAAGTTTATTCGAAAAAAGAACCCACGTTGATTTACTAAACACAAAACAAATAAAAAATTAAATAAAAAAAAAAAAAAAAAAAAAAAATTAAATTGTCTTTTAGATGGTGTAAGTTTTATGAAAATACACCCGATAGTGTTTGCATGATTATCGTTTTTTTGTCCGCGTTAGACATTACTTCACAAATTAATTACACTATGTTAAAAAAATATAATTTAAAATATTCACATATCAAATTACGATGAAGATTGTCTAGTATGACATATTTTTTTTTCAAAGAAATTAGTCTGTTCGTTTAGACGTGGTGTTGAATTTAAAATCATTAGAAGTCATATGTCTGCGCCTTAATACACCTCGCACCCTCCGCCGTACGGTCGTGCAGATTAAAAATTCCCGCGTTCGCCGAGTGTTGTCAACTCATCATATCGATTCTAACGATTCCTCAAATCGAATAACGGTACCTAAGTATGTTATCCGGTTTATTGAATTTTATATTTAGTTAAAATGTTTTATTAATTATCTTACAATATACGTTAAAGGAAAAAAAAGAATTCTGTTTTTGTCATTTGGCTGTGGAAGCCCTGAAATGCATGATCAAAGAACCGAACCCAAGCCAGCAATGCAGGCTGAATGCAGGTATTTTGCATGGAGCGACTGCCTATCTGACCTCCACAACCCAGTTACTTGGTAACACGATACCTCTTGGTAAGACTGGTTGTAAACTTTTTTGGGATTCTAGCTACCCGTAACCACTGTTAAAGATCTACGTTTGGCAGCGGGGACCAACGGCTTAACGTGCTTTCCAAAGCAATCTAGCTAATAATAAATAATAAAAGCTTATAGCTTCAACGCTTAAGCGGCTTTCCGAATTTTTTTCGGAACATTTCCAGTATGTGTGTACAAAGTAATAAAATCTTTATACATAAATGTCGACAACCTTTGTTTATGTCGTACGTCGGGTTCTGCAGATCGAAAGTAAATGGGATTCCATCAATCATTCACGTTTAAATGAATTCCCATCAGTAGGACATTTTCTGTTTGTGAATATTTTAACTTGTGTTGTATACAACCCTTTTTTTTGTTCAACTCTGGACGTCTGAGTGGCTTATGTTCTGTGTCGGGTATATTAAAATGGACTTGAATAAATAAAACGCTGTCTCGCAGGGTTGCGGGCGGAAAACACACGTAACATCACGCCTGTAATCATAAAAGGGTTAGACAGAGGCATATTTACAGTACACCCTCATTACGCGTTATTTAAGTGACGGTTGTTCGAGCGGCTGAGACACCACGTGGCGCTGCTGATCCGTCATCTGTTGGTCCTCCATTATGGGCGTGTACGTACAGGTGTTTGGAAAATAATACTCTTAATAACGCACTTAATTTACACCCAAATATTGCAACAAAACTTAACCATAAAATTGTAATGATTTTCACTGATTAAGGGCCGGTGTTTTGATCCTTGGTTAACTCGACCAATTGTTAAAAATAGTAACTAATAGTCAACTGGGTCAACTAATAGTTAATTATTTGACAATTCAAAGACAAACAATTGATCAAAAAACACATTTTGCCAAAATGTAACCTTTAGTTACTATTTTTAATAATTGGTTGAGTTAACTGAGAATCAAAAAACCGTCCCTAAGTCAAATTAATGATTGTTAAACTTGCATTTAGAGCCAAAGGGTTTGTGCGTGTGCGCTTGATGATCGCATTAAAAGTGATCGCCACCGTCGCCATGACACCCACAAACCCATTCGATGTTACCCGCTCTAAATTAAAAATACCACTCATCATCCTGCTTAGTCTTTTCCCAACTATGTCAGGGTCGGCTTCCAGTCTAACCGGATGCAGCTGAATACCAGTATTTTACATTAAGCGCTTATCTGACCTCCACAACCCAGTAACTGAGTAATACGATACCCCTTGGTAAGACTAGTTGTCAGACTCGGGGTTCTTTTGTTTAATAATTTAGAAAGAACACCTGGTGGGTATGGTTACTTACTTTTCCAAAAATCCCCACTAGGCTGAGTTTATTTAACTAGTGGGGATTTCTGGAACAAAAATAGCAATCCCCACTGGTGGGGATTTATCGGTGGGGATTTCTGGAATAAGCCCCGACAGGGGATGTCTCTTGAATGATTTATGGCGTTGACGATGATCACTCTGATAGGAACATTAATAGCAGTTAATGTGTGGCTAGTTCCACTGACATTTTCAAGAGAAAATAATGTCTTTTCACATCCCCATTTAACAGTTGCGAGAAAGTCGACTGAAACCTCCATTTTATTATTGAATTTCCAGATCATGTATGCATATGGCTTTCAGACCGAGCTTCGAGAGAATTTATATTTTTAATTTGGTACCTTTCTATATATGGAATGTATTTTATGACTTTGCAAGCAGAAATGTGGATTTGAATTAGAATTGGGAAAATATTAGTAGGTCTGACTGAACTATGCTCGTTTCGATTCGGAATTATTCATGCTTTTTTTTTTTTTTATTTGTGGATGGGAAATCATCCAATGACCCCTCCCGCTCTGGGTGGAGCAGAAGGGAGTGTCAGACTCTTACTGACTAAAACCCACCCGTGTTCCTTCCTTAGCCCTTTGTGTTCCGGGGTAGCGGTAACCCTTTCGGACAATCCCGCTGCCCCGGCAGGCTTCGGCCCTTTCGGGCCCCTTCCTTATGCTGACATCTCTTTGAGGCGCGCGTGGAACACGTACGCGCCGTCCGGCACGGGCCTGGTCCTGATCGGACGGAGAGTTACCCATTACTCTCCGCCCGCAGGCCCGCGCCTACGGTGGCCGGGAGTCGTCTCGCGGCTCCCGACGCCCGGGGCGTCTCCCGCGGCGGCTGGGACGTGAGACCCTCTCCCTCAGCCGTCCCGCCACCTCCTTCGCTAGCATGACTGCTTCGCAGAAGGAGGTGACTGCCTCCCACTCCCTCTCGCCCCGGACCATGGCTTGAACCAGGGCCGGGCGCGAGAGGTCGCCGCCGCCGCCGATCGCCTCTGCGAGAACACGGCGGTGCTCCGCCCAATTGGGGCATACCGCCACCGTATGCTCCACCGTGTCCTCCGGGCGACCCTCGCAGTGGTGACACCCGGGCGTATCCTCCCGCCCGATAATGTGCAGGAACCTCCCGAAACACCCGTGTCCGGTGAGGACCTGCGTCAGGCGGTAGGTGAGGGCGCCGTGGCGCCTCTCTAGCCACTCCTCAAAGAGGGGTCTTACCGCCGCTATCGCGGCGTGCCCTGCGCTGGGTTGCGACAGTCGCTCTTTCCATGCCGCCATGAGATCGCGCCGGAGGTCGGTCCGCTCCGCTGCGATTGGCCGCGGAAGCGGAGTTTCCCCCCGGCGTAGTGCCTCCGCGCGCCACTCGTACAGGCGCGCGAGGACTATCGCCTCCAGATCCCACGGCGGCAGTCCGGCAAGGAGGCTTGCCGCCTCGCCCGAGATCGTGCGGTACCCCCGGATTAGCCTTACGGCTACCACCTTCTGGGGCGCGTTCAGGTAATGGGCGGCTCGCCGCCGCAGTGAACGCGCCCACACCGGGGCCCCATATAGGGCCATGGACCGCACGACCCCCGCGTAAAGCCTCCGGCAGGAGGCGTTTGGCCCCCTCAGGTTGGGCAAGAGCCGCTTGAAGGCGGCCCCGGCCCGTTCCAGCTTGGGAAATGCTCGACGAAGTTCCACCGGCTGTCGAGGACGAGACCCAGGTACCTCATCGTTGTCTCGACGCCGATGTGAACCCCTCCTACCGTTAGTTGGGTTCCCGAAGGCGGCCCATTCCGAGGCCCATGAAAAGACATGGCCTCGGACTTGTGCAATGCCACCTCGAGACCCAACTGCCGGATCCTCTCCACGACTATCGCAACCCCGCGTGTCATCGCGTCGGCCGCCGCCTGATGCGACCTCCCCTGCGCCAGGACTAGCGTGTCGTCAGCGTAGCAAACCACGCTGACTCCATCAGGGAGATCGGCCCGCAGCACCCAGTCGTAACCGATGTCCCACAGGAGCGGCCCCAGAACCGATCCCTGTGGGACACCGCACGACATCTCTCGCCGGTTCCATTCCCCGTTGCGACCGGGGTAGATGACGGCTCTGTCCGTCAGATACGCCCCGACTACTCGACGGAGGTAGGTCGGCACCCGGTGATACCGGAGCGCCTCCCCAATGCAACTCCAGGGCAGGGTGTTAAAAGCGTTGGCGATGTCGAGTGACACCGCCACGACCACCCCACCCCGGGACACCGCGTCCCCCGTCGTGAGGGCCCTCACGCGCATGATGGCGTCCACCGTCGAGCGCCCCTTGCGGAAGCCGAACTGACTGTCCGCAAGATCCGGCCCCGTCCTCACCAGGTGCCCGACGAGGCGGCCCGCAATCACTCTCTCAAAGAGCTTGCCGACCTCGTCGAGCAGCACGATGGGCCGGAATGCGGACGGAGAGTCCGCAGGGCGCCCTGGCTTCTGTATGAGGACCAGCTTCCCCGTCTTCCAGCGGAGTGGAAACTGGCCCCTCTCCATGCATGCGCTTAAGAGCGCCTCTAGTCGGGGCCCGAGAGCCCCTGAGGCCAGGACCCAGGCCTTACCCGGCAAGCCGTCGGGTCCTGGGGCGGTATTTTTGGCCTTCAGCCTATTTACCGCCACTCTCAGATCTACCCCGGTCACTTCAGGGATGTCGTCGTCGTCCGCGTGGTCCGCTTCAGGCACCGCAAGTGGCGGAGCCATGGGCGGGGGAGTATGCTCCGCCCGTGAAGGGAACAGAGCGCTCACCACCTCCTCCACCAGCTGGGGGCGGAGACTCTGCGTCAGCGGGGGGGCCCAGGTGCGGAGTTTATTCCGCACCATTTTATAAGGGCGCCCCCATGGATCTCTGTTCAGAGTCTCCACCATCTCCTCGCGGGCCATATCCCCACCATCTCCTCGCGGGCCATATCCAGTATGTAAGACTTGAATGATACTTTTGTGATTTCTTTTTGCGTTGTGTCAGCCGCAAAAAAGGGGTTCAAGTAGCACCAAAAATTTGTTTCTAGTACCTATAATCTCTGAATATTTTGCTGTAATTATAATAAAATAATTTTAATTCTTATCTTATTTGAAATTTAGTATATCTTTTATTTTTATGCGGAATAATCTCAAGATTATTTGCTTGAAAATGGTTATCTACTAGATGAATCTTGGAGATAAGCATAACATGACAAATTAATTGAATGGCTTGACATCTCTGTTCAGAGTCTCCACCATCTCCTCGCGGGCCATATCCTTGGCCCGCTGGACAGCCTCGCGGAGGGCGGTCTTCGCCGCTCTGTACCCCTCGTACAGCTCCGCCTCCGTGGCTTCCGCATCCGGAGGGCGGATGCGGAGCCTGCGGTGCCTGGTGTACAGGTGTCGCGCCTCGACGCACGCCTTGCGTAGCGACTCCACCTCCCGCGACCACCAGTACACCTGACGTCGGGCGCGTCCTGGCCGGACTCGGGGCATTGCCACGTCGCATATCTCGGACATGGCCTCCCGGAACCACTCCGCCTCATCGTCGATATCGGCAGGCCTGTCCGGTGATGACACCCAGGCCTGCACGATCGAGGCTTCCAGGAGGAGCTCCCGGTGCAGCTGCTTCAACGCCCACCGCGGACCACTCGGGGCCTGTTGGACCGGCGCGCTGGAGGTCTGGGTGGAGACGTCGAACCGGATATACCGGTGATCGGAGTAGGTCTCCACCTCCTCCATGACGCGCCAGTCAATAACACTCTGTGCCAGAGCGGGGCTGGCGAACGAAATGTCCACCACGGACTCGCCCCGCATCCGCACACACGTGGGAACAGAACCCCGATTTAGGACGACCAGGCCTGTTTCCAGAGCCCAGTCCTCCACCATCCTGCCCCGCACGTCCGTGTGACGGGAACCCCAGGCCAAATTCTTGGCGTTGAAGTCCCCGAGCACTAGCACGGGGAAGCGATGGTTTCCGGCGACGACGACACTCAACTCTGTTAAAGAGTTCTGGAACTCGGCGAGAGTTCGGCTCGGAGAGAAGTACACTCCCACTACTACTATCTCTCCGAACCGTGCTGCTACGCACCCCTGTCCCTTCGTGACTCCTTCGAGGGACGGGGTGCCGGCGGCGGCCGACGAAATTAGGGCCACTGAGCCGCTCAGGTCCTCCACCCAGTCATCCCTGGGCGGGACAAAGTACGGCTCAGCGACCACGGCGATGTTAATCGACCACTGCGCCATGCTCTGGAGCAACAGGTCCTGGGCGCAGGCGCAGTGGTTGATGTTCGCCTGGAGGAGGCGTAATGGAGCCATCACTCCTCCATTTCAGCCCCCTCCTGGGTCCCTTGCGAGGGCCCCTCCGCAGTGGCGGTGGCGGCAGTGGCGGCAGCAGCGGCGGTGACGGCGGTGGCGGCAGCGGCAGTGGCGGTGGCGGCGGCGGCGGTGGTGGCGGCGGCGGCGGCAGCAGAGGCGGCAGCGACGGTGGTGGTGGCGGCGGTTGTGGCGGAGGGCCTCCCTTTCCTCTTGGCTCCGTCGGGTGGAACGCAGCACTTGCTCCCTGCCCGGTGCTTGGCCGGCTTGCCGGCAGCCGCACATGCGACGCAGTGCGGCGCGGCGCTGCACGAGCCGGCCGTGTGTCCGGGCTGACCGCAGCGGAAGCACAGAGTGCTGCGGTCCACCTCCGAGGTGCACTGGACGCCTACGTGGTGCCCCACATGGCATCGGAAGCACCTCAGAGGTCTGGGTTCCAGCAGCTTAACCTGCGCCGAAACCCAGCCGACCAGAAGCCTTCGGCCCTCCACAATTTTTCTGGCCGCCGTCACGGGGCAGCTTACCGTTACGGTACGCATGCCCGCGAAGTCAGGACGTATGGTGCCCGTCTTCACCTGGTCGACCAGACACCCGCCCGCCCTGACGACGGCGGCCACCACCTCTCCCTCCGTTACGGAGTCATCCAGGCCCAAGATGCGCATGTCTGCGCACTTGACGGGCCTGGATACTCGTGCCTCCTCCGCATTCAGGGACGCCCTTAGCTTCTCAGCTAGGGCGTCAGCGGTGGGGCCACTCGTTGCGCCGGGGATCTCCAGCATGCGGGCGCCAGTGGCGGTCACCCTATGCCGGAGGCCCCCGGTGATCCCCAGCTCCTGAAGGTCCACCGTCGCTCTGGCCTTAGTGAGCACGTCGCAGTACGTCACGCCCTTCTTGACCGCGTCCGGCTGCAGTGTTATTACTACAGCCGCGGTCTTCGGGGCGCGAAGCCTAGCTGCGACGGCTCGCTCCTTGCGGCGCCGCCTTTGCGCCTTTTTCCTGGCCGCCTTGGCCGCCTTCTTCTTCTGCCCGACCACCTGCCATTCGGCGTCGGTCGCGGCAGAAGTGGGAGTGTTTTGGGGGCCGGGCGTAGGCTCTGGGGCCTTCGCCTTCCCTCCCCCTCCGCCCCTCCTCCGGGCCGGCGCCGGGGTTTTGCCAGCAGGAGCCGGCCTTACCGTCGCCGGGGCTCCGCCTGCAGGCACCGGTTTAGCCGGCGCCGGGGCTCCGCCAGCCGACGCCGGTTTCGCCCTCGCCGGGGCTCCGCCAGCAGACGCTGGTTTGGCCGGCACCTGAGCCCGGCCTGACGGCCCGGGTTTAGGGGCGGCCGTTGCCGCTGCGGCCGCGTACGAGGCCGCCTTCGGCCCCGGGGCCGCCGCCTTGCCCGCCAGAGGTGGGCGCAGGACTATGCCCTCCAGGACGGAAAACCGCGCCTGGAAGGCCGCCAGTTCCTGCCGAACCAGGTCCAGGACCTGGTTCTCCACCGGGATAGGCCGGCTCAGCGGTTCCGCCTGCGCACTGCCGGTGCTCCTCAAGCTGGCGAGGTCTGCCCGGAGCCTCCCGTTCTCCGCTTGGAGAAGCTCCATGGCGGCCGTCAGGCGGGCAACCTCTGCCTTTAATTCAGCCACTTCGCCGGCCGAAGGGCCAACGTAGTTAGCCGCCTCCGCTGCCTCCATGATGGAGGCCGTTGCCGAGACTATGGCCCTGTTCTTCGAAGCTTGAAGCTTCTTCAGGGACACGTCCCGGATCGCGGCCTCCACGACCGCCGCAAACCTGCGCTTGCGGTCCGCACCGGGGCCATCAACCGGACCCGTCTCATCGCCTGAGGACCCCGAGGCGACCGCGCGACCGGCCTCCGCCTCCTTTATTGGCTCCTCCGCCAGTTCTGCCGCCTCCCGGGCAGTGAGCCCCCTCCCTTTGCCTCGCTCCCGGACTCCTCCCCGCCTGCTGGTGGGGATTTTCCGGGCCGAGGCCAGCTCCCCGTCAGAGGAGGACCCCTGGCCGTCCTCTGACCTTGGCCGCTTGCTGTGAACCTTTTTCGCACCGGTTTTCTGCCCGAGCACCCCAATTATTCATGCTTGAGTACCGTTTTGCAACACAGCCTTAATCTATATATAAATTAAAGTCGCTTTTCGTGTTTGTCTCTGTGACCGCATTATTCTAAGTAACGACGCAATGGATGTTAATGCAGTTTTCACCGTCATTTGGACGATTTATTCCAGAAGGATCAGGTGTATGTATATTGCATTTATATTACAACTATTTGACCCGGCGAACTTCGTACCGCTTCAGAATATGAATTAGGTATCTAAAAAAATTTTTTTCGTGGATTTGTTCCATGCTTTTAATAGTTATTCTGCTATTTGGGGCGGAAACAAATCCAAAAAATCAAAGATCGAAAAAATCGGTCCAGCAGTTCTTGAGTTATAAATTGTGTAACTTACCCCAACTTTGTTTTATTTATATAGATTACATAATATGAAGCTGTCCGTGCGAAGCAGGGGCGAGTCGCTAGTCTCCATAATTAAAATCAGCCTATAATGTTCTCATTGTTGGAAAACAGGCCTCCTCTCCATGAGAAGAAGTGAGCCGTAATCCACCACGCGGGCTACGTGCGGGTTGGTGGATGTCACACGTCTTCGAATTTTTGATTCAAGGACATGCCGCTTTGCACAGCGAGGTCAGGGAAGACCCCTTTATAGTCTCCCTAGAGACGAGCCCTAACAGGCGTTGCACTGAGGGGATTCTGGATTGATCTATTAAGAGGTAACGGGACCCCCTCCATGTGCTGATGGTGATCACCGGGGTGGTTTTAGTGAGGTAAGAATCCCACACTGCCTGGTCTTTTTCCCCAAAGTCCAGGTACCTTTTGAAGGTTTCCCCCCGAAAAAAAAAAGGACATGCCGCTTTTCACACGATGTTTTCCTTCACCGTTTTGAGTAGCGCCTGTCTGGGTTCGAATCTACGACCTAGAAAGTCGCGGTTACAACATGGGTCACCATTGCTCACTCGCTAGTAATTTTTATAATACATTCTCATCCATCCCTTTTTTATGGCTGTAGGTAATTTGTTCTCAGTCAGAAACTACAGAACGCTACAATAAAACTTCGTTTGCTTCATCTACGCTCGTACCTCATTACCAAGCGCAACTTTTCGTAAAACCTTCAAAATGAACTTTATTGTCCAAATCTAGGGTGCCTTTTCCTATGCAGCACTGGGTGGTCTAACCCCACACCACGACAAACTTAGTAATGTCAAACGCCGTCTTTATTAAGGCCCTAACATATTATGAGCTATTAACAGGCATCACGTAATCACTCCACATCAAGATACTAAGTAATATGTGGTCATACGCTTTAGTTAAGTTTGTGAGACTTAATACCTACATGTATGTTTCACGCGGGCGAAGTCGCGAGCAGAAGCTAGTGAAAAATATTTTTAATGTAACTTAAAATTAGATTACCGGGGTTTAAGTACTCAATAAATCAAATAAAAGAAGTCAATTTGTGAGCGGCGGCACTACAAATTGGCATCCACATTTTTCTAATTTATTTATTTATATTATAGGGGTATAAGGAACAGGGTGTAAAATGATGGTGGTGGGTGGACACTCATCCTCCATAGAAAAGGGAGGATCCTCCGACCAGACGGGTATTGTGTGTGGCGGGCAACTGCCCTATGACTCATGTCGGGCCGTTGTAGGTATATATGCTAGTCGCGCGGTAAAATCTGCTTGCGAGATGCAGGATATCGTGACGTCAGTATGACGCGTTGTTCGCATGTGGCATTGTAGATACAACATTTTCATCAGATTTCAGTAATTTTTCATTTCTGCCTCTGCTTTTAGCTTCGTACAGGACTTTGTTTTTATTTTCATTTTATTTTTATTTTTTATGTTTCTATGAGTGCGTTTCAATAAATATATTTTCTTTCTTTTTTATATACTTTTGGAATAGATAATAGTTGCTTAGCATGAAATCATACTGAACTACTCTTGCATTTATAATATCACAGTAAGTCCGTAGTTAGATACTCCAGTCATCCCTTCTGGCGGGAATCTCCCGGAAACACGACGAATTACACGGAAGAGGAAGCCTCCTTCCGACAACTTCCGCGCATCCATCACTTGGAGGAACAGGACTGCCTGAACTGAGGACTCACTTAGTCAGAAATGATGGACTGCGTTACAAGTAGAATTCATGATAATTCGCGTAGAATTGTCGAACAATTTACTTTTAGCTAATTTATTTTAATAAGTGATTATTGATGATAAGGTGATTTAAAGCATATATCGAAAATAAGCAGAAATATATCAAAACTCAAACTCAAACTCAAAGCATTTATTTCAAATAAACCAATTATAGGCACTTTTGAATTGTCAAGGGTCGGTCAGTCAGAAAGATGAAGCTAGTTGCCCATTCCAAAGCGTAGATCCCTGTGGAGAAGAACGGGCAAGAAACTCCACGGACACTTTTAAATCATAAAATTGTTACAAAAATCTTGATTACATCATTCATGTTGAAATTATACATGTGAGAACGATGCAGAAAGACGTGCACGTTAAAGGCGTCCGTACTAAAAATAACAATTCATAAATTAAAATAAGCCGTGGCGGCTAAGAGATGACCAGTCCCTACTGACGGCGCCCGTTCACGAACATGACGTATGGATCAGCACCATTCAGCTCAACCATTTTGAAGGGAACCCAATGATCCAACACACACGCCACCATCAGCGAGACTTTTGAGTGAGCATGACATACTCTCAGCTGCCAGGGCACATTCAAGTCAATTAAAGACGTACCCAGTAAATGGTAGCTTTATAGTTTAGGTACATAGTGCTCACACGTGTGCTATGCAATTATACAATACTAAGAGATTGAATTTATACAATGCAAAGATAGTTTTTCAATCTTCAGCAGCTCCAACTATAATTTCGAATGCTAATTAATTAGTTTATGCGCCCTTGTGGAGCAGGACCACCGTTCAGCCAAGCATTTTTGTCAGCGATGTAATCCCCCAACTTATAATATGCTTGGCTGCATAGTGTGCGTTTTATGCAAGATTTGAATTTCGTTTCATTGAGTTGGAGTATGTGGGGGGGTATTTTATTGTAACATTTTAAACAGTACCCCATGAAGGATGAGTCTACTTTAGCCAATCTGAAACCTGGTTGAACTAATTGGTCCCTATTTATATCCACTTGTCTTCCATGTTAAAAAACGAAGAAGTGTCAAGTTCTCTACAGCGCCACCTGTGAAATAGACGTCATACCGACGTCACGCAAAATCCTGCATCGCACAAGCAGAGTTTTCCGCGCAACGAGCATAATTATATACGACGGCCTGACATGAATCATCGAGCAGTTGCCCGCTAGATACAACACCCGTCTTGTCGGAGGGGAAAGGGGGATCCACTTTTTCTATGGAGGTTGAGTAAACTTTACAACCTGTTCCTCATACCTCTATGCTGTTACTATTTATTTGGTGTTGGCGCTACATGTATTTTACTTCCATACCTACTTCTCTATTAGTCGTCATCATTATGATCTAATTTCTGTTTATATTATTAATTTATTTATAAGGACGGATAGGTTAGTCGACTCTTCACGTGACCAGGGGGCTGGCCTATTTCTTGGCCAAAGAATTAGCATCGCTATAGAACGTGGCAATGCTGCCAGTCTTTTGGGCACTGTTCCTGTTGAGAGCGATGCGGACGAATTTTTCGATTCCCTACGATTCTTTTGCTTCTTGTTTCACATACATGTAATATTATTATTATTTTTAAGTATTAGTTTATATTATGTAAATAGTAGGAATTGCTTCGTTAGATAAATTTACATATAATAAATCAACTAAAAAATGTAAAAAATATACAGGGTTATTTGTAAAACACCAGCAACCTCTTAAGAAGTCACTGTACTCATCATTATTAACAACTTTTACTATGGGACCAAACCTGAAATCGCGAAAAAAAAATCAGCTGTTCCCTACATTTTGACGAGATAGACGAAGATAAATGTAGGGAACAGCTGATTTTTATTTCGCGATTTCAGGTTTTGGTCAATTTCATTTTCCTTTTTTTTAGGATGACCTAGAGATGGTAAAATGTTTATAAAATCGACTAACCTAAAAAAAAGTGGCTTATGACAAAGCTGAAAAAGAAACCGATAATTTTATAGTCCATTACCTCTGTTCAAGTGTGTAGCGAAGCCACGGCGAGATCTAATATCGAATCTTTGAGTGTCCCGAGTTGACCTATGCGCTCGATAGATGGCGTTGGCGTCGAATTAGATCTCGCTATGGTTTCGTTACCACCATTAGTATAAGTAGTTTAAGACATTTTTTTTTGTGTGAATCTTTTCATAGAATAAACACTTAAGAGTACTTGTAGTACTAAAGTTGTATTATTTTATCGCCTAACGGAGCCCTAGATTTGTTCATGGTCCTCCGAGTCGGATTTGGCTGGGCGTGTTTTTTTGGTAATCACCGGTGGTGGTAGTGGTTACCACCCGTTTCGTCGCTACTGGCAGTGGATCGCTGTCCAGATCATCCCTACAGCAAGGCGGCTGGAAAGGCGTCAAGGCAGTGGTGGAGCCGGGTGGCTACATCCGGAGGAGCGGTGAACTCGGGAGGAGGTGATAAGCAGGTTGCAGAGCGCCAGAGGGCGCCACTTGTAGCAGGCGCGTGACGTCGAAGAAAAGCAGTGACAGTGAGTGCGGTGTTCAATTGTGAGTACATTTTCGCTCTTATTTACTAGAAGAAATAAAGTTGAAAATCTGAGAAGTACATGCAAATTGGAACTTTAAAGTAAAGACTAGTGAAACTTAGAAAAATTCAACTCTTTCAAGATATTGACATTAACTTAGAAGAATTTAGTTAGTTTGGACTTGTAATAGTTTTAAGTAATAGTTGGTTGAGACGGGGAATCCATGCCCGATTTTTACCAGAATTACTTGTAAAAAGACTTGTAAAATTTTGCCGAATTTGTGTTTTAACTTTGCGTACATTTATTGGAAGTACGGGTAAAAAGACTTCTGCTCATTTTTCTGTATAGCTTTGTTTACATTTTATTGTGAAACAATTTGGTTTGTGGTTTTAAGACCATTAGAGTTTGTGATAAACAATTTAAAATGGAAGCGTTTAACGATTTACAGGAGGATATTAGAGCAAAAATGCTGAAAGTTAAGACTAATTTTAAAAAGTCTCCTAAAGAGCGTTTAACTGTTCCATATATTGAAACCAGACTAGATAACCTAGAGCAACAGTGGAGTTTATTTACAAGCACTCATACTAAAATTATTAGTCAAGTTATGCGAAGTGATTTGTATAGTTCGGATTATCATAAAAATAGTGTCTATGATGATGTAGAAGAATTGTATGTACAATTTAAGACTGATTTAAAAGAAATGTTATATAATTTAAAAACACCAGAGACAGAGTTAAATTCAAGTTCTAATAGTCAATGTGAAGGTTTAGCTAGGCGTTTCAAGTTGCCAGAAATTAAAATACCTACTTTTTCTGGGAAATATACAGAGTGGCAGACGTTCAGAGATTTGTTTGTAGGGCTTGTGCATGAAAACAAGTCTCTAGATGATGCACAAAGGTTCTACTATCTCAGGGGACATTTAACTGGTGAAGCGGAACAGTTGTTGCGAAACATTAAAGTGACATCTGATAGCTATCAAGTTGCTTGGGAAAAATTGGATAGTATGTACAACAATAAGCGGTTTTTGGCTACTGGCATTTTGAATCGGCTGCTAAATCAAAAAAGTTTAGTGTCTGAATCTGCCTCTGAAATTAAGAAGTTAATTAGTACAACATCAGATTGTTTAGAGTCTATGAAAAATCTAGGTGTAAATATTTCATCTTGGGATATTTTAATTATTCATCTAATAAGTGCTAAATTAGACAGAGATACCCGAAAAGCATGGGAATTAAAGGTGTCCTCAGATCCATCTGACAACTTTCCAACGTTTGGACAATTTTCTGATTTTTTGATAGGGCGTTTTAGAGGGTTAGAAAATTTAGAGACAAGGTCTAATAAAGTAGAGAGCAAAAATACAAAATCTTTTCACATTGTGAAAGAGAATAAAATGGCGTCGTGTGCGTATTGTGCTGCAGATCATAAAATAACTGCTTGCAAAAAATTCGCCAAAGAATGTAACGACAAACGACGTGATTTTGCAATGGAGAAAAATTTATGTTTTGTATGTTTGAACAGCAACCACTCTGCCAAATTTTGTAAAAACATGGTCCGATGCCGGGTGTGCAAACGCCGCCACCATTCATTATTGCACCCTAGTGGTGATTCTGGTTCTGTTAGCGCAGAAAATGAGACGGTTCACGAGGGAGCTTCGTCGACGAGTAAAAAGTCGGTTGAGGAAAATGCTGCATCAGACAGCAATAAGTTTTCCGCGCAAGCGGAGGGGTCTAGTAATCCACTTGTGTCTTGTCTTTCGACAGGGAACTGTTGTAAAACGGTTTTATTAACTACAGCTGTGGTGCAGGCTGAGTCGAAAGACGGAACTTATCTTCCGGTTAGGGCATTATTAGACCAGGGGTCGCAAGGATCTTTTATTACAGAAGCTATGGCTCAGTACTTAGGATTAAAAAAGATTGCGGCCAAACACACTATAGTCGGTGTAGGTGGTGACAAAAGTGTGACTTCTAAGTCCACGGTTAAAATTAATCTAAAGTCAAGAGTAGACCCCCAGTTTCAGATTAAGGTTGATGCTTATATCTTGAAATCAGTTACATCCCTTCTCCCAGTTACCAAAGTAACCAGGGTAGAATGGACAAATCTGACAGTTGATAATTTGGCTGATCCTGAATATCACAGACCTAATAAGATCGATATCTTATTAGGTGCTGAGGTATACAGTCAAATCATTCAAGAAGGCATTCAAAGAAATCCGGGTGGTTCTCTCGTAGCGCAGGAGACTGCGTTTGGGTGGATAATATCAGGGGTCTGTGAGGTGGATAATTCATCCAATATACATTCTCACATCCATGTAATGCATTCAAGTTTTGATGCTGACAGCATGCTGAAAAAGTTCTGGGAAATGGAGGCTGAAACATCAGGAACAAAACAAATGCTCACGGAGGATGAAATTAAATGCGAAAAACTATTTACAGCGTCCACGATAAGAGATAAGGAGGGCAGGTATATTGTGAAATTACCGCTACGTGACGCTGACCCGGTCAGCAGGCTTGGAGAGTCCAGGAGCATTGCTGAAAAAAGATTAAAAGGTTTAGAGATAAGGTTAGGAAAAAACCCAAAATTAAAGGCAGATTATACAACGGTCATGCAAGAATACTTGGAATTAAATCACATGGTCAAGGTTGCCGATAAAGAAAATGATAATAAAGCAGCGATTTATTTACCTCACCATGCAGTTGTCCGGGAGGATAAGGATACGACGAAAGTCCGAGTCGTTTTTGATGCTTCCTGTAAGGGAACCAAAGGCAGGGCACTTAACGATGAATTGATGGTTGGCCCGGCGTTGCAAGCTGAACTTCGTCATATCATTATGCGCTGGAGATCGCATAAGATAGGTTTGGTAGCGGATATCATCAAAATGTATAGGCAAGTGCTAGTAAATAGGGAAGATACTCCATTCCAAAGAATACTTTGGAGAGATAGTCCTGAAAAGAAGCTTCAAGAGTATGAGCTGATTACCGTTACTTTCGGTACTGCATCAGCACCATATTTGGCGGTAAGGTCGTTGCAACAGCTGGCCTATGACGAGTGCTTGGGTAGGCCTGGTGTTGCAAAGATCATATTGAACGATTTTTATATGGATGATGTGATGACAGGAGCTGAAGATGTGGAAGGTGCTTTTAAGATTTATTCAGAGTTAAGTACAGTGCTAGGCAAAGGAGGGTTTCAATTGCAGAAATGGAGAAGCAATTGCCGAGAATTGTTAGATAAGATATGGCATGAAAAGGGTGGCAAGGATGAGCGTTTAAGTATTAAGGTAGATGACATAACGAAGATTTTGGGACTTACCTGGAATCCAAGTGGTGACTTCTTTCAGTACTCCGTCGTTCTCACGCCGCTAGTTGAACCTGCAACAAAAAGAAAAATTATTTCGGATATTTCACGTTTATTCGACCCACTCGGATGGTTAGCGCCCAGTATTATTGTAGCTAAAATATTAATACAAAAGCTGTGGCTAGCTGGAATTGGGTGGGATCAAGAAGTTCCAAACAATTTATTAAGTGAATGGCTTACTTACCGTCGAAACTTGGCTGCTTTGGTTGAGATAAAAATCCCACGTTGGTTACACACATGTAATAAGAATAAACGCGAATTATACGGGTTTTCGGATGCCTCAAAGGTGGCATATGCTGCTGTCGTATACCTCAGAGTAGTGGATGACCAGGGAGAAATCCACGTCTCTTTAGTGGCATCTAAAACGAAGGTTGCGCCTATAAAGCAAGTGTCGATACCCAGGCTCGAACTTTGTGGGGCTGTACTGTTGGCTAAGCTCATTGTGGAAGTAGCTGAAGTTATGGGAATAGCCAAAGATCTTTTGCATGCTTTCACCGACAGTGAGGTAGTTCTGGCCTGGTTGAATAATCATCCGAGCCGCTGGAAGACCTTTGTGGCGAATAGGGTGTCAGAAATATTGTTAACTCTCGATACCCAGCACTGGTCTCATGTACCCACCAAGAAAAACCCAGCGGACTGTGCATCGCGAGGTATATCTCCTGCAGAGCTTTCAACAACTTCCCTATGGTTTGAAGGTCCGGACTTTTTAAGACAGGACTTCATTAGTTTTAAAAGACCTAAGCACCTCGTGACTAATCTCGAAGAAGTTAGAGTACAAACGGCTGTCTTTGACGTTGCTTTTTGGCAACGGTTTTCCTCGTTCTCCAGGCTTGTTAGAGTGATTGCCTACTGTCGACGATGGTTGAATGTTAGAGGAAAGTCAAATATCAGGCACGACACAAAATTCTTGTCTAGACAAGAAATTGAGGATGCCATAGAAGTTTGTGTTAAGAGATGTCAGGAAGAAGGATTTTCGGAAGAGTTGGAAGAACTGAAAAGAAAGGGAAGTTTAGATAAGAAAAAGAAGAAGCTAAGGTCTTTAAACGTATTTTTAGATTCAAACGGTATTATCAGAGTTGGCGGCAGATTGGAAATGTCTTCTTTGACCTTTAATGAGAAACATCCGATCCTTATACCAAAAGAATCATTTCTGACAGGTCTTTTGATAGCCGAAGCGCATCAAAAAACTATGCACGGTGGTCCGCAACTCATGATCACGTACTTGCGGTCAAGGTACTGGATTGTAGGGATCAAGGCTTTGGTTAAAAAGTGTTACAGAGGCTGTGTCACTTGTATTAGGTACTCAATCAAGGCCACGTCTCAGCTCATGGGACAAGTACCTTTACCACGTGTAACCCCAAACAAGCCCTTTTTTATTAGTGGCGTCGATTACGCAGGGCCTATCAACATAAGAGTGTCAAAGGGTAGGGGCAATAAGTCGTATAAGGGTTATGTTGCGTTGTTCGTGTGCATGTCCACAAGAGCGGTGCACCTCGAAGCTGTCAGCGAATTAAGCACTCAAGGGTTCTTGGCTGCTTTTAGAAGGTTTGTTGCAAGACGGGGCAGATGTGCTGAGTTGTATAGCGACAACGGCACAAATTTTGTAGGAGCTGCTCGCGAGTTATTGTGCTTGTTTAATGAAGAAAAATCAAACTTCAAACCGGAACTGGCAGAATATCTCGCGAATAACGGGACTCATTGGAACTTTATTCCTCCTCGCGCGCCCAATTTTGGGGGACTTTGGGAGGCAGGCATAAAGTCCATGAAGTTTCATCTGAAGCGAGTCATAGGAAACTCTACGTTGACTTATGAGGAGATGGCCACAGTGTTAACTCAAATTGAGGCATGCCTAAATTCGAGGCCAATGTCACACGTAGATGATCAAAACGAGCTTTTTGTATTGACTCCTGGTCATTTCCTGGTGGGGGAGCCACTCGTCGTAGTACCAGATTCCAATTATGAAACTTCGAATATCCATACTCTGCGGCGATGGCAACTCCACCAGCGAATGATGCAGGACTTTTGGCGCAAATGGTCGCAGGATTACCTTCATCAATTTCTGCAAAGGAACAAATGGGAATACCAGAACCCGGAACCATCACTAGGCGATGTAGTTTTAGTTAAGGAAGACGATTTACCTCCTGGAAAGTGGTTGTTGGGCAAAGTGGAGCACAAACACCCTGGTCCGGATAAAATTACACGGGTAGTTACCATCCGTACAAAAAATTCCCTAATTAAAAGACCTACATCAAAATTATCGATACTGCCCATAGCGAAATAAGATTTTCTGTTTTTATTACTTTAGACTGTGGCATGGTGGGCGGTTTGAAGGACATTCTGCATCACGTCCTTGGTGGGCGGTATGTTCAAGTGTGTAGCGAAGCCACGGCGAGATCTAATATCGAATCTTTGAGTGTCCCGAGTTGACCTATGCGCTCGATAGATGGCGTTGGCGTCGAATTAGATCTCGCTATGGTTTCGTTACCACCATTAGTATAAGTAGTTTAAGACATTTTTTTTTGTGTGAATCTTTTCATAGAATAAACACTTAAGAGTACTTGTAGTACTAAAGTTGTATTATTTTATCGCCTAACGGAGCCCTAGATTTGTTCAACCTCCATGGCACATTCTCATCTGCCTGGCACATAGTCACCCCGTTTGATGGTTAGTATTTATCATTTACTTCTAAGATTGCTGGTTAATCTGTAATTGGCGACTTGATTTACCTTATATATTATACTATACTAGCTGACCCCGGAAACGTCGTTTTGCAAAAATAAAAAATAGATAGTAGCCGATTCTCAGACCTACCCGATATGCACACAAAATTTCATACAAATCGGTCCAGCCGTCTCGGAGGAGTATGGTAACTAACACTGTGACACGAGAATTTTAAATATTAGATTTAAATACATACAATATATTATACAATATATACCCGTATAAATAAATAAAAAGGAACAGGCAGAGATGATGCCTGTAACACAGCATATTAAATTGGTTCAAGAATATGGTTTCCTAACAATAATTCTATTTGTATTATTGTATTGTATGAACAAACAAAATAAACAATGTACGTAATAGAAAAAGGGTTTTTTGATGAAAAGGTTTGGCCACTTCTCAGTTGTGTTACGATGGAGAGGAGTTCAGAAGGTCCACTTTTACAAAATATGTTAAAAGAAACTGATACATAATTATTATGCATGCAGTAGGTGTCTATATATTTAAAATTGTGCGAATCTAATCGTCCCTTTTGTCAATAGATCGACACTTAAATATATAACCACCATTATGTATGTACCGAGTCCTATATGTACCTAATAAGTCTGACGGTTTTCACTATACCAGTTACACGATCCAGCTGAAAAGCTTTTTTAAAACTTAAAATTTTTATAAACGATGTTTGCAAAATAATTATCTGATTTTAGCACCGTTTTTTCCCATTTTGCTTCAAAGTTTGACATTGACATGTAAAACTTCCTAAACATACAGTTTGTTATATGGCTGCCAGGAGCGCGTAAACCCTTGTCCACACTTATGTCATCTTGGTGTTTCAGATCTCCGTTTCCTGGCACCATTCGGTATCATTACCGCTAATGATACGCGATCATGTGAGTTATTTCTCACACTACATCTAAACATACATCAAAATTATACAAGTGTGGGTAAAAGAATAATACTTATTAGATTCCAGCGAATCCTACTTCTTCGACTCCTGGCATAGCAAGAAAAACACCGAAGGGTATTTACCCAGGAGTCCGATAAAATCCAACGTATCTCAAATGTGGTCATGAAAAAAAAGTTTAACAGTACTGAACCTTCTGTACCTTCCATGTTTTTAAGTAGTTACGTGGGTGGAGATGGTAGACAAAGATATATTTTATTCATTACTTAATATTTCACTTATTTTTATGTAGGGTTAAGACTAAGAGAAAATACGGGTATGTCAGCTGGCAGAAGGGGTTTTATTATAGTTCTCGACCTTATTTACTTATTACATACATATTACATGTGGCTTGTACTGTAAGGGAAAAGGGACTTTATTTTCGAAAGTATAGGATTGAACTTTGAATAAAATTAAACTAGGAATGACATAAAAGGAACTTGTGAAATGCTGCTATTGTATTAATTAAATGATGATCGACGATAAATGTCCTCAACAGTCTCTCAAAAAGGTGAAGGAAAACATCAAGAATCAAAAATTCGAAGAAATGTGATATCCAACAACCCGTACTGGGCCCGCGTGGTGGATTACGGCCCAGTCCCTCTCGCAGAGAGGAGATTTGAGTCCCAGAAGTTGGAAGTTCATGATCATTGTAATAATCAATGATCATGGGATGCATGAAGAAGCCTCCTCGTGTATCGCAGTTTGTTCCGCCAGCTGCTCAACTGAACCGAGCGCTCGGCGCATCTTGGACAGTCACACCCAACATCTTGACTGGCCAATTCTTCCCTTGCTGTGGTTGGGCTAGCGCCCGCCTGATTTGCGACCCCCTCCCATCGGATTCCGGCGTCAAGCAGCCTGCTGTTTCATCGATGCGTGGGAGTTCCAGTGCCTTAGGCATCTTCTGTGCACGCTTGTTCCATCATAGACCTCATCCATCGCTTTCCATCAGGCATGATCGAGGTCAAGAGCGGGCCCATTCAGCAATAAAAAATAAAAATAAATATGGTTTAACAACATAATTTTTTGGTAAAGTCTTAAATTGTATTAGAGTCTTTTCAAATGGTCCAGTATTTAAGCAATTAAAGTAAAGAAAATGGTAAAACGAACTAATTTCCTAAATATACTGGGTCGGGCGAAAAAGGCGTAGGGCATATGTGAAAAAGTAATTTTTGGTTATTCAAATAGACCAATATAGTCCTTGACATTGTCAAAGTCTTCACAATAAGCGTCATATACCTATAGCCCGGTAAAAACGGTAATGTAATCATATTTATCGTATTTGGGGTTCTCCGGGACGGGGGCCTCGGGGATCGGGGTACTCAGGGAGTAATCCTTAAAAACAATCCTACAACTAACCAATATTTTGTCTTCATGCTGCTTAGGGTTTTCTCAACTATGTTGGGCTTCCAATCTTACCGCATGCAACTGAATACCAGTATTTTATTTAGATCGACTGCCTATCTGACCTCCACAACCCAGTTGCTAGGTAACACGATACCCCTTAGTAAGAATGGTTGTCAAATTTTTGGACCCCTAACAACTGTCAAAGATCTACAAATGACAGCGGGACCAACGGTTTATTGTGCTTTCCTAGGCACAGAGGGGTCCCGAATTGTATTGGGTGGTCACCCATCCACGAAGCGATCTCGACAGGCTTAGCTTAACCTTCGATCGACCCGTAGGGCATTTATTTTTTACCCACAAACCCCCAAATGTCCTTGACAAAGTTATCAGTCTTCAATGACTGTCAGGTATTGTAATAAACCTCTCAAAACAACCAACCAACCGATATTTTATCTTACAAGCAAAAAATACGAGTCTTTCCCAATAATAATAACATAAACCAATATATTTTTATGTCTAAGCTAATTACGGTCACTTTTTTGTCCGAAAAGGTCCGCCATCTTTTTAGACGAACAACAAATGGTGACAAATAACGTCAAGTTTGAAAATGGAAGATTCGACAAAAAATAAATTTTGCACTAAGAAAATAGACCTCTTGTCTGAGTGAGGAAGGGATAGATCAAATACTTTCTGTTATTCCCAGTTATTCCAACAGTTAGCTATGTACTGAGGTCAGCACATCAACCTATCCCAATCTGTTAAATTTCTTTGATAGATTTTCAACGTTATTACAAACGAATAAGGCTCATATTGAATTGGGAAAATTTGACATAGATTTTGGATAGCTTGATGTGCTGGCCTCTATATATTTTCTCGTGGAAAAAAACTAGGTTGTAATTTTACATCGTTGAAATAAAAGAAGAAAAAAAATCGGCCCGTTCGTCTAGTGGTCACAATTGCTGAGCATGAGATTCTGGGTTCGATTCCTAGGTCTTCCACAGGGTTATTACCGACATACCTTGCAGAGTAAGCCAGCTGAAGTGGTATCAGCGGGATTGTCCGAACCAGCGGGATTGTCCGAAAGGGTTACCGCTGTCCCGGAACCTAAAGGGCTAAGGAAAGAACACGGGTGGGTTTTAGTCAGTAAGAGTCTGACACTCCCTTCTGCTCCACCCTGAGCGGGAGGGGTCATATGATGATTTCCCATCAACAAAAAAAAAATGGTTATTACATTTTTCCCTCTGGAATTTCTCAGTAACAGTCCGAAATCTGGATTTGTGCTCGCTTAATGGCAATAAGCTCACCCCCTGTTACGACGACGATGACAAGACGGGGCGATTAGAATCAATTCTATGTAAATGTTAAACATTGACGTTCAAAAGTGCCTTTTATCAGCCTAATTGAAAAAATTTGTAAAATCCAAAAGTGCACGACTCATAATGCTCATTTGATCGTATAATAAAACCATAGATTATATATATTATATTAGTTTATTATTTTATTTTTTATTATAAGGTTCCGTTTTTCCTTTTGTATGACGGAACCCTAAAAAGACAATGTCATCAAAATGATTTTCATTTCTCTTTCCTAAAACCAACTGACAGAATATTTCGTAAATAAGTCGTTACCCACCAAATAAGTAATTTAACCTCTAGTTATTTCGATGTATTTGAACAATGAAATCTTTAAAGACATCGAAATAACTTTCGTAATTCAGTTTGCCAAAAGTAGTAAGAAAAGTGACATTTATCCTAAGATTTCTGGACCCCTGTCGGCCCTCGTCTTTGGTTTTATTTTCAAACCGAATTCACCCTTCGTACCATTATACTCTTAAATACGCCGCCCGTAGGTATTAGAGTCTAGATTTTATTTGGGTATAAGAGCTGAAAACCAGCGCTGGGGCTCTGTCTTGCACAGGGTCGCAGCATAATGCTGAGCGACAGCCGTTTTGCGTGGATGTGACGCATGTTTCCCCCTACCTTTTATTTATTTTATTTTTTGTTCTTTTTGCGTCATGTTCACCGCAAATAAACGTATTTTCTTTCTTTCTTTCAATGGTGGTCCAGCGGTAACGGCCCGACTTACGAGTTGTGGGTTATGGGTTTGAACCCAAGCAGGCACTTTACATTGTGTAAATAATTCCATCACCACTGCTCTCAAAACGGTGAAGGAAAACATGGTGAGGAAACCGGCATGTCCTAGAACCAAAAACTCGAAGACATGTGACCTCCACCTACTCGCACTGGGCTGCGGTTGGTCTGTAGATTGGTTGGTCTTGCGCCTGATCTCTCTCCGGTCGTGTTGGATTGTATGCCATCCCGTCGGACTATGAAAGTGAATGATATACTAACTCTGCCTTCTCTTTATATTTTAGAAAGTATTTTGTATGTTCGCAAAAACTTAGGACTTTTTAAAATAAGAAGCGATTTCCATAATATAAATACCCGTAGTAAAAATGAAATTGTGATACCTAAATTTAGATTAACAAAAACTAGCAAGTCTTTTCATATAAATAGCATCCGTTTTTATAACAAGTTGCCAAAGCCGGTTACAGAACTTAGCGATGGAAAGTTCAAAACCCTCATCAAACGTGTCCTTATCAAAAAAGCATATTATAAGATTAAAGACTACGTTGAAGACAAGGTAGTTTGGCAATAATTGCTTCTGCACATGTGGCTTCCCTGGCATCTCATTAACGGCATAACTACATAAACGTCTATTAACTGCTCTCAAATTACGATTTTTATTTAATTTTTACATACTTCTTTGACATTTAATCTTTTTACTATTTGAAATTATATAGAGACAATTCTAATCCTCCAACTCTTTTTAGTGGTTGTAATGGAAATTATGATCACTTGGTTTTAATAGGTTTTTATATTTTATTTATCTTTTTTTGAGTTTTTGATTTTGTAAATGTGAGGACTTTGTAGGCCCTGTAGATTTTAGATCTGTAGATCATTTTTTATTTTATCAAGTACCTGGCACTTGTTGACAGGCCTACGCTGTTCTCCCATACCTACTGTAATTAGAAAACATTGTAAAAGCCAATTATTTTTAAAAGAGTAACCGTGGAGTTTCTTGCCGGTTCTTCTCCATAGGAAACGACCAATTGGAACCGTGCACCTAGCTTCTGACGTTTCATAAGTGCCCTTGTAGGCTTATGTGAAATAAAAATATTTTGATTTGATTTGATTTGATTTGAATGAGAAAGAGTGCACCTGTCTGCGCACACACGCCTGCAGTATAATATCTCCCGCGCCGAAGGCTAGTGTTCGTCGAGATAGGCTGCCATGACCGAAAATACGGTATGCAAGACTATAAGAGCAGCTTGTAACCTAAATAACTTTCACTATGGTTAGAAAAAGACTTTACCGAACAAATCATAAACTTCACTTGATTTATTTACCCAAGTTGCTCCTAAACCTATTAATATGTTGTTCTACCCTCTTCCACTTAAAACTTCCACCACGCACGAAAAAGCACGTACATTCATAAATCCGTGAATTCTTCCGGAACGTTTTTGGAATAATTCATACAATGGTTCCACACAAGTGCGTTGTGAAGTGCTGGCGTTGCTTGTAATGCACTTAATAAAGTCCCGGATCAGTGTTGTGATACTTTTAGTGGCAGAGAAAGTGTTATCTCATGGTTTCCCAAGTGCCTTTTGAATCGGATAAGGTACTGTCATTGTGTAGGGACATTTTTCGCTGGACTTCGTATAGTGTCTGTGGATTTTTCTTTTATTGTGCTGTGTTTATCTCGAAAGGGTTTAAGGTGATAATTTGCGGTGTTAAGAGTCTGTTGTCCTGAAGTTGCTGGACAAAAGAATAGGGGCCTGTTTGACATACAAAATTGAACACCACGTCGTCCTCCCATGGGGATATATAGAAACTACAGCACGCAAACTGCTACGATCCGTACAGACTTCTTATTTATTTATTTATATATACCTCTTCTCCCTGTCCTTCCCTTTTTCCCCCTTCCTCCTTCTTTCTTCCTCCTTCTCTTTTTCGTTCTCTTCTTTCTTTTTTTGCTTTGTTTACGTTCATATATTTTCTCCACCAACCCGCACTGGCCCGCGTGGTGGATTACGGCCCACTCACTCTCACAGAGGAGGCCTGTGTCTCAGCAGTGGGAACATTATAGGCTGATTATGCTTATGCCATACATCTTCGAGGTAATTTGTGCATAACACAAACAGTTAATTTTGTCAGTTCAACAACATTCATTGCGTTATTTACGTGTTTGAGCAGATAATAGAAATTTATCGAACATATGAGGCAATATACTTCAAAATAATTCACATTATGATTCATAGTGCAGACATTCAATAAACTATACAAAAAGAACCACTACATTTTATTTAACAGAAGCTCATATCGATGTCTCGGGTGGGACTCGATACCCCTTTTAAGCGACTAAATCTTCAATACCCTTGTGTTGTGGAAATCGAATGCTTACATTTTCTCTTCGCCTTAGTATACCGACTTCTTTTAACGCATTGTTGGACATGTAATGGGTATCTTTTACAACGTAAGTTTTACGTGTAAAATAGTATCGAATGTTGTAAAAAATATCCTTTTAGTATTATGACTATACAAAGTGTTAAAAAATTAACCCGACAAACTTTAAGAGTTGCTTTAGACCATCGAACTGAACAACTTTCATCATCTGTCTAACCTTTTCCTAACTATGTTGGGGTCGGCTTCCAGTCCAACCGGATGCAGCTGTATACCAGTATTTTACATGAAGCGACTGCCTATCTGACCTCCACAACCCAGTTGGTTGTAAAGGTCAGATAGGCACTGGGTAATACGATACCTCTTGGTAAGATTGGTTGTCAGACTTTCGGGCTTCTGACTTCCCGTAACGACTGTCAAAGATTTACGAATGACAGCCGGGACCAATGACTTAACGTGCTTTCCGAGGCACGGAGGTGTCTCGCTATGTAAAGATGGTCACCCATCCACAGACCAACCGCAGCAAGCGTAGCTTAACCTGATCGATTGACCTATGCGGCTGTTATTATTTAGCCACGGGTCCCTCAATAGCATACTCTTTATTATGTACACCATAAAAAATATAGACACAAATAGGTATAGAAATTTTACAAAGGGTGATACAATGGGCGGTCTTATCGCTAAGAGCGATCTTTTAAAGATAACCTTTGGATTTATTAAAAAGGGTAAGAATAGACAAACACTGTAGGTAGTCTGTGGTGTATGGTGTGTATAATGCTTCAGAAAATCATGGTGTTAAACCTTTAGACCACCAAAAACGTTACCAATTAATTGTTAGGTCTCGTTTATAGAACAAACCCTAAGTATCCTCAGTTTATCAATAAACATTCTCTCCAAAACCAACCATTTCCAATATCTCTTAATCATTCAAATTCCTTCCTAAAATGTACATCCAAGCATCCAAGCACTTAACCGGAATCACGTTGAACATCTAATATCAGTAACAGTTCGCTAAAGTTTAAACCACGTTCAATGTTGTGCCCTATCTTAACATCTTCTGTACGTTAACTGCGAGATTAGATTTAATCCCAACTTACTAGCATAGATGGGTGTGTAGTCTTTGTTAAGTATGTTGTACACCGGGTGATATGCGATAAAGTGATAGTGCAAAAGCAGCACATCAATTGCGACACACACTTTATAATCACAATCTGAGGGATTTGACGGATATAATTGGTCCAATCTACATGGTCTTCACATTATAAATTGTAGTATCAATTAAGTTAGGACAGGCGCATTTATCGCATTGGGTTACCCTGTAAGGTTAAATGTATGAAGAAAATAAATAATTTGTCACAATGTTTATATGTTTTATGATGAACTAAATCAATGTTTGCATGCCATAATGGTAGAATGTACAGAGGCCAGCACATCAAGCTACCTCAATCTGTCAAATTTCCTTAATAGATTTTCAACTTTACAGCAAAGGAATGAGGTTCATATTCAAGTGGGATAATTTGACTGATTGATAAGCTGGCGTTTGTACAAGGATTCTTTAATATTATTGTAACCACCTTATTGTAAATACCTATATTCTGAGCAAATAAATAAATATTCTATTCAAGATTATGTCTGAACTTTAAAAGAGACTGTGACCTCAGAGTTTGTTTCGGCCTTTCTTCTCAGAGTAGTCAAATAGGAAACGCCGACCTCATCTAGCTTATTTTTTTTTTGACAATATTTCGTGTAAAAGTGATTCCGATACCCTAATTACAGAATAAACAATTTCATTTCATTTCCTAATCCATTGCTTTATAGATCTGAAAACTCGTCTGCTCAACAACCTAAATAACGCAATGAACTTGGCAGAATTGTTAAAATGGAAAAAACCTGTTGTCATTTGTGTGTTGCGCAAACAAATTGTTCCATCGAACCGCATGTTACTTACAAAATTTTGTTTCAGTGCGGTTAGTGGAAGTGCTCAGGTGTGGTTCGGGCAAGTGCGGTTGAAATCAGTGCTCTAAGTGGAATACCTCAACTATCCTATAGTTCTATGATCTTTTTTGATAATTAATTTTATTGACTTTGTTTTTAATGTGCCATCGATGTATTTGGAAATGTCACTTCACAAACAAGGAAGACTAAGTCGCTTGCTAGTTAAAGCGTATCTTTCTGTATCACATTTGTCCCGAGTATGGCACACCGGCCTAATAAATTATATGACTGGCTAAAGTCGGTATCCATGTTATCTTGTAGCCATAACTTCTGTACTTATGCTATTTGTACAAGCCTAAGTGATTAGTTTTCTTATGTTTGTATTTTGTTTATTGTATTGCAAAAGCAGCAAAAAACATGAGTAGTTAGTTACTTTTAGTGAGAGCAGAAAATCTTATTGATCCTCTATTTTTTTTTTTGACTTTCTAATGACAGATACTTTTTAAAATTAATAATCCTCTAATTTTATTTGCGCTCTTTTTAACTATCTGGATTTTTGTCACAGTTGGGTGCAGTTATTTAATATGTTCAGGAACCGAATCCTTTGAGGTTTACAAAAAGAGGAGCAATTATCATATTAGAGGGTGCAATAATATTTTTAGGAGCGCAAAATGGGAACTGTAAGAGGTTCGATTCAATACATGCCGAAGCATATGGGTTCCATTTAGCTTGGCACGATCTTAATGATGACACGTTTTCCGCTGCTTTGTGTGGTAAAATTTTATTTAAAATTTTATGGGAGAAGTAATTTTTAAAGTTTCAAGCTTCTTAGAGAGAACATTTAAAAGTAATAGTTTAACTTTTATTGGCATTCGAGAATAGTTAACCTAGTTTGGAGCTACCCATGCGTATAAACTATTATTCGGTTTAAAAAAGAAAACAGATTGGCATAACCTAGACATTAATATAAAAAGCAAAAAAAATTGCAACTTTAATTCCTGGGGAACCTTAAAAACAGCTTTGGCACAATTTCTTTCTTACACAAGTCAACATTTAAAACCTCATTTTAAATTAACCTAATGTGAAATTATTCATGTCATTGTGTATCTGATTTTTCCAACGCCAGATAATTTTATCCGAGGAATAATTTTAAATATTTGACAGTTCTTCTATACAAAATCTTTCTGACGTCAAAGCAGCCTATAAACAAACTAGACAAGCTATTTGACACCTATACTCATTAAAAGTCCCAAAGAATAGGTACGAATAGGTAAGAATAGGTTTGTTCAGAAATTAACGTTAAGAGTTTTTGCCACATTTACTGCCGGCGGCGAAAGTATTAGGTGCGCACAACTACACATCAAGCTATCCTACTTAACCAGTATAAGCTAACTTCTGAATGTATGAAAAACCTATACAATGTGAGGTCATTTCATAGCTTGATGTGTAGCCGTGTGTAACCCCGAATAAGAAGGCTTCAACCGTGTTTACATAACCTTACTCACTAATAATGGAATATAATAATGGAATCAAATTAAATTCCATTAGGTAGGTAATGTTTATCCGAAAGTATAGTTTTCTACCTACACCGTTTCTTATACCAATATTTATTTATGAATTACGCTTCAATCAAAATGGAGTCGGTGAACACGACGACATAATAAATCAAGCTTTATATCACCAGTTTCACCAAGACCATTCGTGGATCCGCCACGGGTCGTCAGAAGCCCGAAAATCTGACAACCAGTCTTACCAAGGCTTATCGTATTACCCAGTAACTAGGTTGTCGAGGTCAAATAGGCAGTCGCTCCATGTAAAATACTGGTATTCAGCTGCATCCGGTTAGACTGGAAGCCGACCCCAACATCGTCGGGAAATGGCTAGGCAGATGATGAGAAGTAAGCTTTTACTGGAAATGCTTGATATATCGTCCTGCGTACAGTTTGGAAACATGACAATGGCTGAAAACGCTTATAAAAACATTAAAAAAAAAAACATGACCGGCACAGAAAACTAGAGTATTTTTGTTAGATTTGTAGATTTTCTTGTTAAATTCTGTATTTGACATCGAAAACTTTGAGTAAATATACGGTTGTGAATTTTGATCGAATCGTGTTCTGGGTGAGTTTATTGATATTTAGATCGATGTGAGTATATTTCTCTTTTTTTATCATACTGTAAGGTGCGTAATTTCATAGACTTCATAATACGCCGAGCTGCTTGCAGCCTGACGTACAGTCAACAGCAAAAGTAGATGATGAAATTCCGTTCATTAATTAGTATTGAATTTCTGATTTTTATCATCTACTTTTGCTGTTGACTGTACGTACTAAATTGTCGTACGTACGATTTTTATACTAGTATCTGAGCAAATTTCACAGTAATTTCCACCATTTTTCCGCCGATAAGGCCAAGCAATTTGTTCCAATACTATAGATTTTAAAATGATAAGACCAAACTCAAACTGAAAGCATTTATTTCAATTAAACCATTTCCAGGCACTTTTGAATTGTCATAATGAACTAGTCGGTCAGTTAGTCAGAAAGTTGAAGCTAGTTGCCCATACTCAAAATGTAGATCTCTTGGAGAAGAACGGGCAAGAAACTCAAAATATCAATTCCAATTTTCTCCATCCTTAATAATTTAAAATGATAAGAGCAAATATTTATTTTAAAAAAATCTCTCCTTTACATTTTAAAACCGATGGTTGTTTGAATAAATACGATACTTTCCACACATAATTATGCCAGTTTTCATTTAGGTAGTTAAAATACATGCTAATTAGTAGTGTTGCACCGAAGTTCGGCCGAACTTCGGTTAAGTACATTTCGCGCGCTTTTGCTCAATTGGCAGTTCTGCGGGGCAATTGCGTAACACATTATCAATCGGAATCGGTTTCATTTTGACAGTTCAACAACATTCATTGCGTTATTTACGTGTTGAGCAAACAAATTTTTCGAACTCACGAAGCAATGGATTAGCAATTTGCTTCAATATGATTCAGATTCCGATTGATAGTGAGTTACGCAATTAGAGTGCAGATTGTGTTCGTTCCTCGTCGTCACTTGTAATTTCACTCACGCGCGCGTCACGCTCGCCACCCGCGGTCACCCAGAATGTTATGTTACCTTGCTGATAGATAAATAATAATATTACAATTGATAATTTTAATAAAGCATATTTTTGATACGTGATGTTGTTTCTTTTCTACGGAAATAAAAACAAAAACGAACATCCACGTTACCTATTTACTTACAAATCATCATTTGATCTAGATTTCATTTTAAAATAAGTTTCTTTTCACTTTTCCATTTCTTATTTAAATTAATTTAAGCTACCTAAGTTCGGTAAAAGCTGCCGAACTTCGGTAATACCGAATGTGAAACGAATTTCGGTGCATCTCTACTAATTAGTAGTTTTGCGCCGCATTGTGGTTTCATCAATGTTTTATGTCATTTGCTGAATGATTGTTTTAAACAGCTTAAATAGACTTAATTAAATTCGCTTTTACTACTGATTTCCATGATTTGAATTGATGAATCGGATGTTTAACATTACTATGCTAATCTTTGTTCAATAAACTATGTATACTATGTTCGGATCGATCGATCAGGTTAAGCTACTCTAACCACTGTAGGTTCGTGGATGGGTGAAAATCTCAACATGCCAAGCAAGATCCTTCCATACCTCGGAAAGCACGTAGTTCCGGCTGTCATTCGTGGATCTTTAACATTCGTAACATTTCATCAGAAGCCCGATAATCTGGCAACCAGTCTTACCAAAGGAAACCCCGCGGAAAGACTATAATACTTGATACAATTTCCCAGTTTTTAAACCAGAAAAAGAATACAGGATAATTATTTTTATGTACAGAAAAAAACCGTTTCTCAAGCCAACGAAGCTGCCACATATACGGATACTGATAAATTAGTGACCGATACTAAAACACGTGCTTGTACTCATGAAAACAAACAACTTTTACTATGGGACCAAACCTGAAACTGTGAAAAAAAATCTGCTGTTCAGTCATTTATGTTCGCCTATCTGGTCAAAATGTAGGTACTGAACAGCAGATTTTTTTTTCGCGAATTCAGGTTTGGTCCCATAGTAAAAGTTGTTTGTTATCATGAGCACAATCACGTGTTTAGGTATCGGTCACTAATTACCAGTCACCCTATATATTCTTCAATATTTTCCACGCCTTATTTTTATAGTCACGTTCTCCTGGCTTTACATTCTTTCTTTCTTTTCTTTCTATTAGCACCCCTTTCAAAGTTATGAGTCTAGTTAGAACTGCAAATGATATTGAAAGATATCCGTCTGGTTCGAATAGCTTAATTTCCGTTGTAGCTCGAGCTGGGCTATTAAATAGCTTGTTATTTGAACTTATGGCTTGGATGAAGTTGAGATCTTGTTAGAGTTTGTGCTAAAGGGATATATTGTATGAAATTGTAAAGTAGTCATTTGATATTTTTCTTTTAATAATTTTGTAGGTTCGTGCTATTATTGTTTAGCCACGAGCTCCTTCTAATGAGGCTCAGTAATAATAGCCGCACTGGTCGATTGATCAGGTTAAGCTTCGCTTGCCACTGCCGATTAGTGGATGGGTCTCCATTTTTACATACCCGAGACCCCTCCGTGCCTTTGAAAGCACGTTAAGTCATTGATCCCAGTTGTCGATCTTAGTTCTTTCACAGTCGTTACGGGTCGTCTCTTGGTAAGACACCCAGCTTACCAAGAGGTTTCATAACGTATTGTCCAGTAACTAGATTGTGGAAGTCAAATAGGCGTTGCTCTGTGTAAAATACTGGTATTCAGCTGCATCCTGTTAGACTGCGTTCTGATCCATGATGATAAACGCAATAACATTTTTGCCGACCCCGGAATCGAACCCAGGAACCCACACTTAGCAGCGCTTGCGACCATGAGACCAACGGGGCAGTCAATTCTTTGTCTCACAAACTTACATAGTCTTTATCACCAATAACATAACCTTCTCTCCGGATAACTCTGCAGCCGGATAAAACACAAAAAAAAAAAACAATATGGCTTCACATAAAATATTTTTTTAAACGGCTTGCTTTTTGACAATTTATTTTAAAATGTCTGGTTTTGAAACTAAGCTTTTGACATAAAAATTATGGGGAAACCGATTGCGTCACTGTTTTCAGTGTGCAAAGTTTAAGATTTATGAGTCCTATCAAAATGTGCGACACGGGCCAAAATGTTATTAATATTTGTTGCATTCGTTTCGCTGAATGTTTTAGTTTTTGGCATTTGTAAAACTTTTGTAAGACTATCTTGTTTATGGTTCACTCACTCGTTCACTTCGGTATAATCTGATTGGTTTTATACTTGAGGCGCGTTAAGAAGCAAGTTTTTGTTCGTTTGACTTTTACATAATCAGCTTATAATGTTCCCACTGCTGGGACACGAGGCTCCTCTCGGTGAGAGGGAGTGGGCCGTAATCCACCACGCGGGCCCAGTGCGGGTTGGTAGATGTCACATGCCTTCGAATTTTTCGTTCTAGGACATGCTGGTTTCGGACAGTCGATATTTCGCATTATTTTTGTTCTTTTCATTTTGTGCATAGCGTCACTGGAAGCGCTTGTTTCCGCGACTGTACACTTCGAAACATGAAATGTACAATTATTTTTCTTTTGTAATGTTTTTGTCTTTTCATTATACTTTTATTAGTTCGTGGAATGGCGGTGCTAATGGATTTTATATTATGATGATAGTTTTTTGATAAAACGAGGATGGCAGGGACATCGACACGTTACCAGTTACCATGGATTCAGTAGGTACAGTCGCCAGCACATCAAGCTAAATTTACGCCTTCAACATAAGGAGAAGGTTCTCAATTTGGTTTAAGTTTAAACAACGTGTAACGTTAAATGTGCAAAACCTCATACACCCCAATTAGAGCATTGAGTTAAAAGCATAATACAATGAACAAAACTATTTTTTAAAGCTATTTTTATTAAGAAAATAGTGTTGATCCCAGCATTGCTTTATGCATTCAAAATTGAGTCTTATTGCCTTAAAATAAGACTTAATTTTCTTTGACTCAATCAGCGGATAGTATGGCAAAAAACATCATTTTTGCAAAAAAACCTATATTAAAAGTTACTGAAATCGATTGGTTAATGCAGAACCAACGAGTTTAGACTAAACATTCTCTCTTTCCATCTTTTCTCGTCAAACATGCTTAAAAAAATCTGCAAAAATACATTTTGTACATTGTTTTCTCAATTCAATCTGTCTGCTTCCCGTCGCCCGTTTCGCTTGATTTCCTTGACAGGGGAATGCCATTTTAAATTATGTTTCTTTTGAATATCAATGCTTTTAGATGTTCCATCAAAATAAGAGTACCTAGATTGTTTTTGAACTTTGCAACTTTCTGGTGAGTTTTGAAAATACCATAAAATATTTATAAGATTTTAAGAGATTCGGAATTGTACTTGAATTATTCCGAGAAACCTTAAGCCAAATGATAAACGATGTTTATTATTGTAAATATTATTCATCGCGGACTAAAGTTTTGATGCCTTATGATTCTTTCCTCTGCTTTTGCACTTAATAGAAGTACATATTATTATTATTATTTTAAGCCTCATAGCATAAACAATATGACATAAACAATATACAAATGTAATAGAATAAACGCAAGTCCTGAAAGTAGATTGTTCATAATTGACTACTGAAAGATTTCAGTAACTTTTAAAAAGGGTATTTTTTTCAAAAATTATTTATTTTAAGGCAATGAGACTCAATTTTAAATGCATAAAGTAATGCTAGTATCAACACGATTTCCTTAATTGCTATTTTAAATTAAAAAATTGCTTTAATAAAAATAGTTTTGGTCATTGTATTCTGCTTTTAATTCATTACTCGAATTGGGATGTATGAAGTATTGCGTTAATTATTTTACACCTTGTATATTACTAGCTTCTGCCCGTGACTTTGTATGCGTGAAATGTCATGTTTTAACCAATCAATCAAGTCTTTATTTGTAAACATAGGTTCCAACAGTGTGCAAGGTGTTACAATTATATTATAGTTTCTCTGTGTTTTGCCATTTGGCGTACAAATATACATTTATTCAGGCTTTTGCCTAATATGCAACTTAATTTATATAATAATTCAGTATTGTAATGTAATTTTAATAAAATGCAATAGGTAATGTCTGGTAATGTCAATAATTAACGAAATGCGATAATGTCAATGATAAATAATTATAATGTCAATAAGTTACTGATAAGAAAAATGTTAAAAATTTACATTGTTCACAGAATTACTATTAGAGTCGACGCTTAATTAATAGTCATGTTACGGAAAAAATATTAAGTATTACATTGTCAAAGAACTGTCATCAAAATATTCACTGAGACTATAGTAACATTTCTGTATTAATATAGTACGTAATTTACGCTTGAAATTTACTAAATTTAGACTTTTTAATGAGCAAGGCAACTTATTAAATATTCTTTGGGCCATACAAAAAAAGCTTTTCCTCATTAAAGCCGTAGCCGCATATGGTACTTTAAGCTCTAACTTATTTGTATCACGTAGTTTCCTATAATGGCTTTTAAAAGCTATTTCATATAGGCTGATGTTTACATAAAATATATCCTATAAAATTCGACGGTACTGTAGCTTCCCATTAAAGAAAGAATTTTCGGAATCGGGTCGGTCGCTCCGAAAAGCTTTACATCAAATCTCGTTAATTTAAACTCTTTAGAGTATTTGTATAGATGAAAGCTGTTTAGGTCCTTTTCTAGGTCCCAGGTTACCTATCTGTCGGTTCAGTGGTTATAGTTCTTTCGCATTTATAATATTACCATCTTCTGCCCGCGATTTCGTTCGCGTAAAATCTCTTGCCGACCCATACCGTCGCATCGCCTTCCCGCGCTATTACATCGTTTTCGCTTTCTGACTTTTTGTATTTTGCTCGGCTCCTGAGGGTCATAGCGTAGTGATAAATAGCCTATAGCCATCCTCAAAAATTGGGCTATCAAATGCAAAAAGATTTTTGCTAATCCAATTGGTAGTTTCAGAGATTAGCGTGTTCAAAGAAACAAACAAAAAAAAAAAAAACTCTTCTGCTTTATTATTAGAATAGATATGTACTCGTATAATGGATGGATATATTAGCATAGACTGCAACTATCAGTACAAAAGAAAAATCATCTGTTTCAATCATGAAAAAAAAAATCTAGAACTCAAAACATCCACACTGTCTGAAAATTGATTCTACATTTTTCCGTTTTCAGTTTGATGTTTCTATTCATCAAGTTGATAGGTAGGTAGGTAGAGGTACCAATGCTTGCCAAACTTTTTCACTAGGTGCGAACCGAAGCACCGGTTATTGCAGAATTGCAGTATTTGATCGGTTTTCAAAGATGTGCTATTCTGGTTTGCTGCATTTAATTTACACTGCGAAAGTTTTTTTGGAGTTTATGACTGTTATATTTTAGTGTTCCATTAATATAGTACACGTCTTTTTCAATTTTTTTTTTTTTGTTTATTTGGCTGCACCATTTTTTGAACACGCTGTTCCCTCGGAGATATAAAACCTTAAGAAGGTACCTATTTATTTTAAAATCGTTCAGCGTTACATTAGGGCGAAAATGTTAGGGGGACCATGCGAAATTTTACTTTGAAAGAAAACATTAGCACTCAAAACGTTGAAGGAAAACATCGTGAGGAAACCGGCATGTCCTAAAATGAAAAATTCGAATACATGTGACATCCACGAACCCGCACTGGGCCCGCGTGGTGGATTACGGCCCACTCCCTCTCACAGCCTGCGGCCTGTGTTTCGCTAGTGGGAATATAATAGGCTGATTATGCGGTAACATCATACCTGATAAGCGATATCTACCTGCAAAACAAAAAGCGTAAGAAAATCATTTAACAGACTACCTTAACGTATCCCCTTTAAAATATTCTCTTAGTTATTCCCAGCACCTTTATACGTAATAGAGTTTAAGATCTAGCTCGCCACATAATATTCAATTACTCCTGCTGAGCCCACCCGAAACCAGTCAAGAAACCCCTATAAAATAAATGTAAGTAAACCATGTCTGTCCCATAAAACAGATAAAAGAAACCCCAACCTCTACAAAGTTTCGCAGTCATACACTTTAAGAAACTAGGACCAAAAACACTATCTGCAAGGCCCTAGCACAGTAAAATATTCCCATCCACTTAGTTTTTAGGGTTCTGTACCCAAATAGTGCCAACGGGTGTAATAATTAAAGGTCCGCTGTCCGTCCATTTGTCACGGGCTGTAACTTTTGAACCGTAATAGGCAGATACTTCAAATTTCCACAGTGTGTCTAGTGTGTCTACCAGTGGCGAAGGGTGAATTTATGACACAGGTAAGCCGGAGCAAAAAAAAAGTCAATAAACCGTTTCATCATATATTTCAATGATGAATTGACTATGGAGTGGTTGTGTTCTGAATTTTCGAAGGGAAGCCGGCGGGAATTGAGTTGTATGGTACCCTCGCCACTGGTGTCTACTATGTCTGGTATAATAACAAAAATAAAATTAAGTACAAAATAGAGGGACATATAATTCCCCTGCAAAAAACTCAAGTATTTAAAAAAAAGTTCAAGTTTCTTCACTCAATTATTAAGAGCTTAACTGTCAATAATGAGACACAATTACTTTTTCTATTGTTACCGAACTACATAATCTTGCCAAACGGACGAGGCGTTATAAAAAATACTTGATTAAAAAAACAAAATGTAGTGTTAAATATTATACGGTGGTACGAAACCCGTCGTTTTCGGGTCTGACTCGCTCTTTTTCTTAACAGAATAACTTAGCCACACATAAGAACACTAAGCCTATTCTTTACAGAATGTCCAGCAATATTCGACTTCCAAACTGGTTTTAGAATTCAGGCGAGCCGTTTTCGGTCAACGCGACCTCATTTGAAATGTCAAACAGTTTAAAATATAGGTGTGTGCTGGCTGAGGGTGAGACTTGGATGTTAAGTAGAGGTAAATAGAAGGTCTAATTTGGAAAATGCCTGAAGCCTATCGTTCTTTTATGAGGAGAAATGAGAAAACTTTCATGGTTCTCTTTTCATTGGAATAGTCAATAACAGAACAGCCTTTACGGCTGGGGCGGAGCACCGCCGTGTTCTCGCTGAAGTGATCGGCAGCGGCGGCGACCTCTCGCGCCCGGCCCTGGTTCAAGCCATGGTCCGGGGCGAGAGGGAGTGGGAGGCAGTCACCTCCTTCTGCGAAGCAGTCATGCTAAAAAATGTTAATATAACTATGAAAACTAATAAAAATAATAATCACAAAAGTCAATAATAATTACAAATGTCAACAATAGTCACAAATGTCAAGAAGAGTCGACCAAACGATTGGCGTCGTCTCGAAAAAAAAAAAAAAACTACATAGTCACTCAGACCCCACGGCCATAGTGTTTCGAACCCCTGTGTTTATTATGTGACTAATAAAACATTAATTTTATAAATTAGACCATCTGCACAAACTTTTGGTCCTAAAGTCTTTCCACGAAGTTAAGCAGACAGAAATGTCGACACCTTTTACCTAAATGCCTACATGGCAAGGTTAGCTAAATTCATTAATCAATTTCTATAAGGTCTTAAAATTTCAGGCATTAGGGAAATTGCTTCGCCTTTTTTGGCAAAGGGTAATTTTTCTGTTATTTTTTATTAAGAAAATTATGATACAAAGACTTGAATTAATGTTGTTTCGTTATGAATTATGGTTTTTATTTTGAGCTAGGTTGGAATTAGTATTATTAAAAATGTTATTATAATAGCTTTAGCCCTCGACTTCGTCCGCATGAAATTTTTTGTGTCCCCGACCGACCCTTCGCTTCGCGTCGTCGCTTGCCCACGCTATTAGGTACTTCGTTTTCGCTTAGCGTTATTTCAGAATTTTTTGTTATTGCTTGGTTTTTAAGGGTCCTAGGAGGTCAAAGATGTTACATAGTCAGATGTTTAAAGCCTTCCTCAAGAACTGGGTTATCAAATTCAAAATATTTCTTTCAAATCTGACTGCTTGTAACAGAGCTTTGCGCTTTCAAACAAACTGTTCAGTCTTATTATTATGAAAATTATTTAAAAAAATATATATATACAAAGTTATGAGTATCTACCTATGGTTTTTATTTTGAGCTAGGTCGAAGTTAGTTTTAATAATTACCTTATGTATTACTAGCAGCGCCCCGCGGTTTCACCCGCGTAACTTTTGATCCCGTGGGAATATCGGGATAAAAATTATCCTATGTGTTATTTTGATGTATAAGCTATATTACTGTAAAGTTTCATCAAAATCCGTTCAGTAGTTTTTGCGTGAAAGAGTAACAAACATCCATCCATCCATCCTCACAAACTTTCGCATTTATAATATTAGTAGGATATTAGTAGGATATACTTACAACCTTTCTGAAAGTATGTAGATCACATTAATGAAAGAATTATCAAAATTGGTTTAATCATTTTTGAGAAAATCGCGAACATAGAAACATACATACGGGTCGAATACAGAACCTCCTGTTTTGAAGTCGGTTAAAAATATTATTATAATAAAGGTACAGCCTTTTGTCTGTCAGCTAATGGCAAATTGCGATCGTCCACTCTTATAACAAAAAAAAAAAATCTATAAATACATACCTACTTTTTACACTCATATTTTGTTCAAAAATAAACTCCTGCACATCAAACACACGTCGAACGCTCTGCTCTATGTATTTTCTTTTATAGTCATCGTTTTTCCTTGTCTCAATTTTGTCTTCTATGTTAGTTCTAACAAAATTGTCGCGTAACAATATTATGGTCATTAGAACTGTTATTTTTTCGTGTTAAGCTTGTGGCTATATAATAAGATTCGGATAGTGGCCGCCGAAGGGGACAGACGTGTCGTGTCTTGACCCGCCTTTGTTTTTACTTGATGCAATGTGCACAACACGTGGCTGACTCTGAGCTTGAAACTCGAACGGGGTTTCGCTTGCTGTGTTTTTGTGGGTGCAAATTAAAACACCTTAAAACGGTGGTAAAGTGGCATACGTGTGTACCTGATATACAAGCCTGAGGTCTAGGCCTTCCGGCCGAGAATATCGACGACGTGGATTTGGTGAGATCTTTCCATTATATATTTCAGGGACCTCCGATAGAGGCTTGGAGGCTGTATAAAACTGCGTTTTGCGTTGTTAATTTGGACTTTTGACGCCACGCGTGAATTTAACATCATTGTAAGCTATAAATAGGCTTTAAGGAAATGTCTTCATATTATATTTAGGAGCGAAGGACAAAATAATACACTCTATTATTTTAACCTGAAATACGGTATCGCTCTAGAATTAGTACTTCACGCTTTTCTTAATTTAACATTGTACTAAATTATCAAAACTGCCTTGAACAAGCTACCTATTTCCTAGCTTGTAAAATTTGTAAACCGCGCGCAAAATTGGACCGAAAGGGTAAAAAAAAAAAGGTTAAGTAACAAAAAATAGCGGAGCTCATAAATTTCAAGCGTTAAGCTCCCCTGTCAGCTATAGTGGTTCACAAACCCAAAGCTACACAACACATGTGTGCAGAGCAGGTCTTGTAATACCATAAAAACAAAAAGTTTTTTTCTTTTAAAATGGGCACAATTGTGCGTATGACAAAAGACGGAAACTGCCTATTCAGGGCCATAGCACATCAAATAAATAATGTAATGGGTTTAACTTTCGACCACGTGTCTGTCCGTCAGGATCTTGCTTCATATGTTTTAGAGCATCGAGATGACGAAAGAATTCGCTTAGCCCTTCTAAATAATGTACAAGAAATTCTTCCTAACAGCATTCTCTCCCAGGAACAAAGAATAACAAAATACATAACACAGCAGTTTAACAAGACGTTCTGGGGAGGAGAGGATATCTTAATCGCCGCAGCCGAGTTCTATCTTGTAAATTTGCACGTGCACACGGATACAAGACACAACCTAGTGTATTCACCTACCGGCGAACCAGTACCCGGCAACATACACATCCTCTACAAGGACCAGCACTACGATAGCTGGGTCATGACCGACGACAAACACTATAACAGCAACCCGATAGATATAATGAAAAATCGAACAATGTCACAACAACACTATATAATAAGCCTTTAATTAACCAGTACAACACACGTGAAGAGAAAGGTCAACTCACGAAATCCCAGTCTCAAACGAACAGCCCTCAATTAGCTAGCTCATTAACACAATATGAACAACAAGCACCAATGTGTACACCGTTATCAGAAGTAGTCGCAGATGTCACTGGGTTCACAATACTTAGAAACCAACCGTCTACCTCAATAAAGTACACTTGCCTAGACTTGCGTATTGCAACTTGGAACGTCCGCGGGGCCTCAAAACCGACCAAAAAAGATAAAATTGACGCTGAACTTTCAATTAGGGGCATTCATGTAGCCTGCTTACAAGAAACAGGTATGAACTCAGGAGCATACAACTCTACACACTACGAATGGCACCTCTATGGAACCTCAGGTAAAACACATCGGGGACTTGCAATTCTAATCAGAAAAGATGCTCAAATTGAATTAGTTAACAGAAAAAAGGATACAGACGCGATGTCAGCTACTCTTCAAGTTAACAGGGAAAATGACAAGCCTGCTCATCTGTATATAATCAATTCTCACATAAACTGTTGTACATCTATAGCAAACAGATCCTTCACAGGCTTATTAAACTTGATCAGACAAAAACCAAGGAAATGTACTTTAATAATTCTTGGCGACTTTAACGCACATATTGGTCGACATGATACACAAAGTTTCCAACGCAAAGGGCTGATCCAACAAAAACCTACACCATGACTTATCTAACTACAACGGGGAAATGTTAATGGATATAGCCAACAGGGAAAAACTGCAAATAGAAACGACAAAAGCGAGATCATCGTGCAGGATAACGTGGTCAAAGGGCATTCAGAAATCCCAACTGGATCACATTATAACGCCACATGCATCAGAAAAACTTTTTGATTTTATTAAAGGCGAATGGGCCGCTAGGGGCACATCCGACCATAAAATAATCTGGGGTCTAATAAGAACAAATCGAATTTCAAACAAGAAAGAAAGCACCAAACACATTATTACACAAAGACAACAGCAAGCCGCGAAGGAAACAACAATTGCGGCCAAGGATTTTAACTATAAACAATGTTATTATGCCGCTCTCAATAGTAAATTCACAAAAACAAAATACCAAGATTGCATAACAAAAAACTAAAAGATAAAGGGATCAACTCAACGGACAAACTCATCGAAATACCCTGGAATACCATAACGGAAGTATTAAAATCGGCTGCTCAGGAAACTCTTATTTTTCAGCCAGTTATCTCCAGAGATCATCGACTAGCTCTTGCTAACCTACAAAAGGCTAAATTCCTACAAAGCAGGCAACCAGATAATCCAAATAGGCACAACCGAGTAAAAGAATGTCAGGCAACACTTCAAAAGGTTAAATATCAGGAAGAGCAAAAAGCATGCAGGGCCTGCCTCAATGGATTGGGGAAAAAACACCCTGCAAAACGCATGCAGATGCTATACTTTTTTTACAGCAGGAACAAACTTCAAACAAAACGTCGAAAAAGATCTACTTATATACCAATGACCAAATGGGAGCAAATTTTAAAAAAAATCCGAGGGCCATCTTATACCAACAGTTAATATAAAAAAGCCGATAACCGAAGTACAGGGTGAGGGACCTATTACGGACGACGTAATGGCAATCATTAATAAAATGCGGAACGGGACAGCCCCCGGAACGGACCAAGTGGTAATCGAATTATACAAAGCAATGCCCCAAATATTACAAGAAGCCGTCACCAAACACATGAACAAAGCCTGGACACTGAACGAAGCACCTGACACATGGTTGGAGACCGTACAGGTACCAATTCCAAAAAACAATAGCCCTAAAAATGAGAATGAATATCGCCGCATATCGGTTTGCAATACGGGTTACAGAATTTACGCCTCCTACGTATTAAAAAAACTAGATGAGATAATAACGGAGTTGGGCAACTACCAAGCGGCCTTTTTAAACAATAGATCAACAGACGACCATATATTCACGCTTAAAAGGGTCTTAGACGAAGAATGGCGTGCAGGTAAAAGAATTTATGTACTCGCCCTCGACATTGAAAAGGCATTTGACAACGTCGACCTCAATGCACTAAGAGATATCTTATTACAACGAACCAACAAATCGCTAACCAACAGGATAATCAAGGTATGCATGAATGAACGAACATGCATCAAATGGTGTGGCCAGCAAAGCAGTTGGATTATTAAAGGAAAGGGAGTCAAACAAGGTTGCCCTCTGTCCCCTGGCCTGTTTACACTGGTCATCGACGAAGTCCTTAGAACCCTCGACGAAGAAACACAATTAATAAAACTTGACCAGGATCGCGAAATCTCACTCCCTCTAGTATTATCATTTGCGGATGACCTTATCTTTATTACAGATGACCTAGAAGGATTAGAAGGTATCATATACCATATTAAACCCCTACTAAACAGTGTAGGCCTCCAAATAAACGAAACAAAAACAAAAATACTAATTAGGGACCCCAAAGCTACACAGATAACGACCCACGTGACCCTTAATGGAATAAGTATACCAACATGTGAAGAAGTTAAATACCTAGGTACATACATAACATCTACATTAAGTAGAAAAAGCACTATAAAAAAACGTTGCGAACAGGCCATGAAAAACGCCAAATCGTTTCTACCATTCATAAATAATTCAAATATGGACTGGAAATTAGCCAGACTCATGTATCGAATGGTGATCGTACCGTGCATGATACACGGTTTGAAAGTTTCGGCACTTACTAAAGCTAACAGATCAAGACTCAGAAAATATGAGCGAGTTATCATGAGGGACTTGATTAACCACTCTAGAAATAAACCAAGACAAAAGAAAATGCATGAAATATTAGACGGAAAAACAGTAACCAAACGCATCAAGAACCATAGGATGTGCTACCTCGCACATGTCTACAGGCGTCGCAAACCACACCTGCTACATGCAGCAATGCAATACAAAGCCAAATCCAAGAAGGTCGGCCGACCTATTTACACATGGAACGACAATTTAAATCAGGACATGAAGTACTTCGACAAGGGAATCAATTTCTGGATGGATACAGCGGAAGACAAAAGTAAGATCAAGATCGCTGCTAGTGAGATTTACGATAAACCGGAAACGGATAGTAGCGAAACTTCCGAAGATGACATCGATAACAGCAACATCTAACACAATACAACAGAACAATGACATACAAAAGAACCGAGAAAGCAGTAACACTCCGCCAAAAGACTCGCCGATGAAGCTCGACCTGAACCAGCCTGGCGGCAAGGTCGTTAGAAGATGCCCATCCATAGATAATAATTACCCATCTCTCCACTAGTCCAATGCTTGCTCTAGGATGCATATCCGGTAGGCTCTTAAATCCTTCCCTATCCTACGGGCACGTCCTCCTTACCAATTACCGCGCCCCCCGGTCTATTCCTTGATATGCAATGGCCGCTGTAGCACCATGATCATGAGGCTACAGAAGCTAGTGCGAATCTTGGGGTTCATTCGATTAATCGAGTCTGGTTTAACCACGCTGGGATCGGTGCAATTCATTCATTCATTCATTCATTAAGCTTGTGGCTATATAATAACAGCCGCACAGGACGATCGAAGGTTAAGCTGCTATGGCAGCGGTCCGTTCGTGGATGGGTGACCATCCATTACAGATCGAAACCCGTCCGTGCCTCGGAAAGCACGTTAAGACTGTGCCGACCGCACAGTGGCGCCCTCATCGTTTGTTTGGTTATTTCATACAATTTAGAATGAAAATGCAGAAAATAAGCACGTTAAGTTGTGTTTCACAATATTATACGTTAATATTTTTAGAAGCGGTAGTTTTATATTGTTTAGTTTTATTATAATCCTTGAAACGGATAACAGTGGCCACTATATTCCGTTTTAAGGATTATGATAAAACTAAACAATATAAAACTACCGCTTCTAATAATATTAACGTATAATCTTGTGAAGCACAACTTAACGTGCTTATTTTCTGGATTTTCATTCTAAATTGGATGAAATAACCAAACAAACGATGAGTGCGCCACTGTGCGGTCGGCATAGTCTTAAGCCGTTGGTCCCGGCTGACATTCGCACGGATCTTTGGCAGTCGCTACGGATCGTCAGAAGTCCGAAAGTCTGACAATCAGTCTCACTAACTGGGTAGTAGAGCTTGGAAAGTCAATTCTAGTAATTTTAAGAACGTTCACAGTCTGATCTCAGTCTCAACCTGTCAAAAATACCTCTATTTTCCCTACATTTTTGACAAGTTTTTGACATTGATCGTCGGCGAGAGGAGATTGAACGTCGCATTGTAGATTTTGACCGTTTTAAGGACGACAATTGGGCTTCAGATATGTAGTCGCAACTGTAAAATACTGGTATTCAGCTAATACGGTTAGACGCTGGAAGCTGACCCAAACATAGTTGGGAAAAGGTTGATTGAAATTAGTCTTTTCTCGTTCGCTTGCAAGAGCCACAATTTTTTCACACCGTGTCTTTTCCAACAAAATAAATATGTACTCTAACGCTCGCGGTGGCCGTGTTTAATCACATTATTGTTTAAACTTTTTGATTAAATAGCTTCAAGGCCTCAGCCATTTAATTGAATATTAAAAGCTTTAAAATTTCCATATTTTCATACTTCCACTGTGTGCGAGGTTTTTATTATATCTTTTATGCAAAATGTTTAACGATTCTTTTCCAATTTATTTGTGAATAATTTCTGATGTGAAATTGCTCTTTGTTTCGTGTTATTGGTGTTGGTGTGACGGTATGAACTTTTGCTTCGGGGAAAATCCATAATTTTTTATTATAATATTCCTACGTAAAGTATTATTACATATATACATTACATTTTAATATGAAAATGAGCTGGGAAACAATAGCAAGCTTAACTCAAAATTGAGTAGATTACCAGCAATGCCAGTTTTTCTCAATAATTATCTACCACACTCCAACTCAGCCTTTGTATTTTTAGCACGCTTTTATTGTATATTCTACTCGTATAATTATTCATATATTTACATATTAAACAGGGTCAAATGAAATTAGCTATCGAAATTCTGCAGACGTGATGGGTACCGATATCATTCACCAAAATAATTAGGTAACATTACTGAAGTTCATAAACTATGAAAGCACTGAATATAACTGGATTGAGGGACAAATACTTAACTTTGCCGTTACTAAACTATTCTCCCCATATATCGACATAGGTCGCAGTTAGTTTACTAACTGCAAATAAGTTTGTATTCCCCAAAATTTACTTTTTTTATAACGTAAGTAACTACAAATTTACGGTTTTCGGATTTTTTCCTTACTTGTGCTAAGTACATGACGTTGCTTCTTGCCAAATTTCATGGAGTCCCTTGCGAGTGTCATAATATGCGGCATAAACAAAAGCCCGTATTTTTTTTTTATGTGTTGACTTAGAAACTTGCTTTTTCGCTGTTTCAAGGGATTGCAGCTCTGAGTATTTTATATTAATTTCAACTTGATAACTCCACGCGTTCCTGAGAAAAAGCGTCTTGACAGACGGATAACGAAGTGATCCTTATAGAGTTCCGTTTTTCCTTTTGAGGTACGGAACACTAAACATTAAAATAGGTACTTAGCTATTGTAAGTATTTACGTACTAAGCAAGTTAAGTTGCTTGCACAATCTTACAGACGACGGTTACCTAACCTGTCACAAAAAAAAGTTAAGACCTCCGAACAACAGTGGCGAAGGTACCATACAACTCGATTCCCGCCGGCTTCTCTTCGAAAATTCAGAACACAACTACTCTATAAGTCAATTCATCATTGAAATATAATTAAACGGTTTATTGACATATTTTTTTTTGCTCCGGCTTACCTCTGTCATAAATTCACCCTTCGCCACTACCGAACAAACTTCAATTTTGTCAGGCCTGTTGGTCTAGTGGTTAGTGACCCTGACTGCTATGCCGGAGGTCGTGGGTTCGATTCCCACCCAGGACAAATGTTTGTGTAATGAGCACGATCATTTGTTCTGTGTCTGGGTGTAATTTATCTATAATATGTATGTATTTAGAAATATATAAGTATGTTTATCAGTTGTCTAGTACCCATAACACAAGCTCTGCTTAGCTTGGGACTAGATGGCGTTGTGTGATAGTTGTGGAATATTATTATTATTATTAATTTCGGACGCAAATATAAATAATTTTATCTTCTTAAAGCCCTCACGAAAAATACAGCTCGCAAACAGGCTAACCCTAAACCACAAGGCTTTTAGGCCTTTTACTACTAGGAAATTTATTCAAAAGCTCACAGAATAATCTTAGAATAAACGAGAGAATCTTCGCCTCTAAAACCAAGAGATTAGGGCAAACTTTAAACAGTCCACGCCTCTTGAATATTGCCATTCCTAATATTCCTGTACAGTTTATCGTTGTGCATGAAAGGCGTCAGATTATCTTGGAATGGTTCAAGGAATAAGGGTAGTGGTGATGAGAATTCTAAAGATCATAGCACACATATCAACTCGGAAAGGGATCGTAACCGTATCGCCTATGGCCTCGGCGTCAAACTAACTTAAGCACGTAACCAAAGCGGATCAGCAGCTCCGATACGTCGAGTCGGCTACGGCTAGGCGACGCCGCGCTTACGGCTCGCGGATCTTATCCCGAGACGAGGCGATTACGTTACGACTCCGATTAGTGTGCGTTGCAGTAGGGAGTTTCATACAAAGAATACTGAATGGCTCGAGTTGATACGGTAACGATCCCTTTCCAAGTTGATATGTGTGCTATGTGAATGTCCTTGAGTCTGTGTTTGGCGGTTGCGATTAGAGCCTTAAGATACGTATGATTTATTTTATATATATTCTTTGGTGGGCAAAGGGTTATCATGTTACCCAGTATCTGGGTTGTGGACATCAGTGTGGTGTCAGTTCGTAAATAGGTGACCATCCATTAAATATCGAGACCGCTCCATACCTCGGAAAGCTGTTAACCTTTTAGTAGGCCAAGTCTAACAAACGGTGATTTTGAATTACCCGTTAACTGTGTTCTGAAGGTCAGATAGGCAGTCGCTCCATGTAAAATATTCTGGTAATCAGCTGCAACCGGTTAAGCTGGAAACCGATTTCCACATAGTTGAGAAAAGGCTAGATAAATTGATTTTTGATTCACTGGTAGGTAAGGGAGTGAAAATAATAGGCGTCACTGCACATGGATGCATGGGTGGCCCAGTGGTACCGACCCCGAATTACGGTCGTGAGTTCGAAGCCAGGCAGTCGCTTTACCTAGTGAAAATAATTCCATCACCACTGCTCTCAAAACGGTGAAGGAAAACATTGTGAGGAAACCGGCATGTCCTAGAAAAATTCGAAGACATGTGACATTCTACCAACCCACACTGAGCCTGTGTGGTGGATTTCGGCCCATTCCTTCTCACAGAGAGGAGGCCTGTGTCCCAGCAGTGGGAACATTATAGGCTGATTATGACATCAATGTAGATTAGATACGGGATATTATAAATTGTATATCAAATAAATAATCGCCTATCAATACATACTCATCATTTATATTCTTTTTTACATCAAATATCTTACTTCACTACAAATAAACTAAATGTTTAACAAAACTCAAACTGCAGATAATTCGAAACTATACATAGGTACATCAATATGACATTACTTTTTTCCTCATAATTCAATACAGTTAAATTTATTTTTGTACAAAAATACTACATACATAGCATAAATACTGACTGCACAGCAAATTTTCCATATTTTATTTCAAATTTCAATTCGCATAATACTAAATGACGTCAGGGGCACCCCGAGGTTCGGTTTGGTTAGGTTCCTTTAAACCCTGCAGACAGAAATAGGAGCCCCGCGCAGCGGGGCTCCGTCGACCTGACGTAAAAATCGCTGTACGCTGCGAATATAAATTGTAGTGTGTTTAGTGATATTTTGAGTTGAATATTTTGCTGTGCAATCAGTAATTTTGATAGGAATTCGGAATCTTATTGTATAGAAAAAAGATATTTTTTTATTTGCGTTTAAATACTACCTATTAGATACCTACATTTACAAGGAAACTAAAGCATCTATGATAAATTGATAATTTACTCTCAGAATTAATCTAACTCGGTATGCAAGCTTACATTTAATATACCATTACGGTTTTCTCCCTAACTGATGGACCGTATACCCTTTCGTTGCTAGCACAATAGCGCGTTACATTTTATGATACGAGTACCCAGCCTCGGCGCACGAGTGTTCTCGAACTGCTAAGTACCATCACAATAAACGGTTAAACACGTAGTTGTGAACGTATAGGGTTAAGGCAGTAACAGACGTGAACGGTTTAAAAATAATTGGTTTCCAACGTTGTAAGCCTTTATGTGTGGTTGTAGTAATAAAGGTACTTAGGATGCATAATTCTGGTCTAAATGTTTAAGTTAAAGGTCAGCCATCTCGTGTTCCAAGTGGTTCGAGGATACTAAATTAGATAGAAATTACGATAAATTGATATTAAGACTCCGTTCTAGGCACTACCCATCGGCAAAGTTTGCATTTCTTAGGAAAAAGTTTGATTCTCCTAATTGCACAGTTTGCTATCAAATTTGCATGTCCTCGATGCAATATTTGCTGATGGAGTGTGCTCGAAACGGATTAGAACGCGAGTTGTTCGTGAAGGATTTTAAAATAAATTTTGATTTAGGCATAATCCAATCCATCTTATCTGTACCGTCTTCGGAGATTATTAAAAAATTGTTCCATTTAATTATGGTCCTCCACGAATAACTCTAATTAATTATCTATTAAGGATATTATACCTAAGCTAATACTGTTTAAGTAAGCTAATTAATGTAAAAGGGTACGAGGGGGCTGACATACTTAGATTAAAAGCCCCTAAACAAAATTAGATAATAAAAAAATAATAAAAAAATGATTTAGTTCACTTAGGTTTTTGTTTGAATTTATTTTTTCTATTTACCTAATTATTTTACATTAGCTTCTGTTCTGGCCGCGTAGATGTCTTAAATTATCTCACAGGAACGTGCTACCGGGACAAAAAGTAACCTGTGTCCGTCCTCAGGATCAACTCAGCCTATCACAGTCCACTGCTGGACATAGGCCTCTCCCAGGCTCGCCACAACACCCTGCCCTCCGCCTTCCTCATCCAGTCCATTCCAGCCACTTTCTTTAGGTCGTCCGTCCATCTAACTGGGGGACCTCCTACACTACGCTTGCTGATACGCGGTCTCCACTCAAGGACTCGTCTGCTCCACCGGCCATCCGTCCTTCGACAAACATGGTCAGCCCACTGCCACTTCAGTTTGCTCACTCTGCAAGCTATGTCGATAACTCCGGTTCTTTTTCGGACAAATTTCATTCCTGATTTTATCCTTCAAAGAGACTCCGAGCATAGCTCGCTCCATAGCGTCCTCAGAATGCGATCTATGTTGTTGCCAAATTTTATCCAAATCTCTTAAGTGTTTTGGTCGAAAATAACTCTGTCTGTATGTTACCATTCCACGCCAAAACCACTGAATTGATTTCGATAAAATTTGTCAGAGTGATAGATGGCATCCTGGGGAATAATTGGGATCATTTTCGACATCCACGCGGGCGCCGCCGCAGGCAGAAGATAGTATGCGAGTCTACGCGACTTCTACCTTAGGTTTTTTTTTGCAAATCATCCCGAGAAATTGTGAGCTGAAAGTACTGTATCGATTAAGCATATTTATGTAATTCAAACACATGATTATTTACTGTAAATCAATAGAGTTTTGTTGGAAAAGGTTTTTCGTACCCTTTGACCGATAAGATGAAGCCGACTTTTGAGAAGAAAGCCCTCTGAATGAGATGAAAAGAAGAGATTTCACGCCATTTTCTTGGGCAGTTACTGTTACTAACAATTGTTATGGGGTAGATAATGGGTCACGGCCTTAATGGCTTAGTGGGGAAATGTTTGGCTTTTTCGATAGAGGGTTTGTTAGTTTGATTTCTGTTTGGGAAAATATATTTACTTACTTACACAATAAATGGAATAAGAAGTTGTTTTAGTTCTGAATTTTTGTGTTGATAGTGCCCGACATTTATTTTTGTGTTGATAGTGCCCGACATTTATTCTTCTTATCCTTTTGGAGACCCTCAGAAGGATATCAATGGTTGCACACTTGAGGTCCTACTCTCTAAATACGTACTTTCATACTTAAATTCATACTTTCGGCCGAAGTCACGGGTGATTCTTACTCCGGATCACGTACTGACCTAAGATTAGTGCGGGGCCCGAACTAAGAGTGAATGAAAACACGATTTGAGTCTTCCTTACTCTCGATGTGTTTAAAATAAAGTTAGTAAAAAGTCAGCTGTTCCCTGTCAAAATGCAGGCAACAGCTGATTTTTTTTCGTGATCTCAAATTTGGCCCCATAGTAAAAGTTGTTCAGAATGATGAGTACAATTACCCCTTAAGAGGAAAATGGTGATTAAAATTACACCCTGTATAATAATGATGACATTCATAAGCAGAGCTAATATGACATGCACAAATATTTAAAGAATACAACAATAATTAAAGTACACACGGCTACACATCAAGCTATACGTAACCAGTATAAGCTGACTTCTCATTGTACGAAAAACCTATACAATGCGAGGTCAACTAAAACTGGAAATGTATAGCTTGATGTGTAGCCGTGTGTACATAACAAGACATTGAAGGTGTAGGTAGTGCAATCCACGAAGTGTCAATAATGAAAGATTTTAACTGAGTTTTAAATATTTGTAAACTTTTAGAGGTGTTTATTTAAAGAAAGAAAGAAAAATGCGTTTATTGGCATTACAGCAAAATAAATACATCTTAAAACTATAAAAACAGAAAACAAAGATAATAATGCCAAAAGGGCCTCAGCTCAGCATATTGTCAGATGACAACACAAGCTGTGCCACCTGACGCTGATTTTCAGCTGCAACCCACGAGTGCCATACGCTGGAATAACAAGTGGAAGTGTGTGTCCGTTAAAATAAATAAAACGTGTTAATATGAAAAAAAAAAACAAAATTAAATAAAAATTTGTGACATACATGTATGTGAGTGTGTGTGTTTTATATTGTGATTAATGAAATTATTTCTCGTGGTAGTTTGTAATTTGTACTTACGTGTTCTCGCGAGATAAACATCATTTGCGCTACGGAGAGGTCTTAACACTTCTTCGGTGTTAGTTTTAAAAATTAGTTCTGAGTGTAGCTTACATTTACACATTTATACACATAAAGCACTTTATATCCCAACCACCAGTTCCAAAACTTACCCTCATGTAATTCTCAACTCTGAACCTCAGGTAATGATTATGTAACTTACAAAGAAAATTACGTACAAGCTTATACGATACACGCTTTTATACAGGGTGCATTTGATATCATGGGCATTATTTTAACCTAAGGTACTACTTATGATACTAATTGCATTAGGGCTACTATTACGCAAATCAAAAATATTATTAATGCAACTATGGAAAACCTTAAAATGTAGTAAGTCATACAAAGTATCAAGTTAGTTGCGCTTCTCGATAGCAAATGCGTAGGTACACTACGCCGTACGCGCGTCCTTGGGCGTGAATTCTTTGACCCCGCCCGACTCACGTGACATTCGTAAGTTGCCAATGAATTGATTCATAATAAATTCCAATTTTCCCTTCGTACTTTGCCGGCTTAGGACGGTCAAAACTACGTCAACTAACATACATTAAAAAAAAAACATTTACGTACCTAGCTTGTGGATTGTTTTGAAAAAACTTTATTTGTCGGTAAAGTGACAGAGGGTAAACGGGTGCTCTTCCACGAGCTTGTGCATGTGCTGGCACGTGAAAAGACGAAAAATCCAACAGGTTCTGAGTGTTTCTGGTGGAATGAGACCCCGTGAAGGAATAGGGTCGTTCGGGTAGCGCCGATGGAACATTTCACGAGTTCATACTAAATTTCTTGTGCGATCGTAAATTACAACCATTTGTGGGTATTGTTGGTTGGTGTACCTAGCCTGCACATTACGCGGTCGAGGCATCGTGTACACAAACACACACACAACACACAACTACTACACTAACACTTAATACACTGCAATCCAAGCACCGTATGACGCGAGCGGCGAGTACGGCGATTACGTCACGGGATCAATAAATCAATTACGCGTCAATGCACCTGCGCAGTCGTTATGACACTGGTTCCGGGTTCGTGACTTCGTGTTGCGGCGGGAAGCATACCCCGCGCGGGGGTGATATTCGTATTTTTGCGAGTGAGGGAGTGGGACGGAGAGAGTTCAGGGAATCCCGCCGGACGGAATGTCTTGTAGCCCATTGTTATTATTACTTGTAAGGAAAAACCCGCGCGCGCGCAGGTGATGTTTGTTTACATTTCGCTTTGCGCTGTACTGCGCTTTAAGATTTTGATATTTCAACAATTATTGGCGTTAACGAAGTATTTTGTTTTAATTACTTTAAGTGTTTATTTGCAATAATAAGCCTTGTGCAATTTGATTTACTACATTTTTAAGGTTTTCCTTACTTGCATTAATAATATTTTTGATTTTGCGTATTAATAGCCCTAATGCAATCAGTATCGTGAGTAGTGCCTTAGGTTAAAATAATGCCCATGACTTCGATTCCACCCTGTATAGGTTAGGTGAAAAACTAGTTTTGAAGTTAAATTTTGAATACTTTAACCCATGTTTTACCTGTATTTTACAAGTTTATTTTCTTGTAGAGGTATTTTCGACTAAGGAAAGAAAAATGGTAGGGTTATGAGATAGTTTGTAACGTCTTGTAGCCTAAATTATTAGTGTATTGCTTACATAACCAGCCTATAAAACTACCACTGTTGGGACACAGGCTTCCTCTCTTCGAGAAGGAGTGGGCTGTAATCCACCACGCGGGCCCACATGTCCTCAAATTTTTGGTTCTAGGACATGCCGGTTTCCTCACGATGTGTTCCTTCAACAGCTGTTTAGAGATTTAATTCATTTAATTTTATCCTACTAATATTTTAAGTGTGAAAGTTGTGAAGATGTTTGGATGTTTGTTACTCAATCACGCGTAAACCGTTGAACGGATTTGGATGAAATTTGGCACACATATAGTTTATAACCAGGAGGTTTTTATCCCGTTATTCCGAAACCGCGGGGAGCTGCTGGTTTTATAATTAAAATAAAATAAGGTTAAAAATTACGCCCCCGAGGGGCGATTAGATTCCCGAGGGGTTTGGCAAAGGTGCACTAGGTGCATTAGGTAAAAACAAATATTGGTAAGATTTAGTCTAAGACAATCATAGCTTAAATGGTTCTAAATTGTACTAGCTCTGCACACCCATCTTCCAATAATTCTGTATTATAAAAACTCACATTACGTCAGACTTCCAACAGCACCTTGTCAAGTGAGTACTTACAGTATGTTTTCAATAAACATACTTTAAATTCCCACTAGACTCGCCTGCTCGCATAGCATAAAAAATTATCGCTTTTTCCAACAAAATTCCATGTTAATATAGGTTATTCGTGACATGAGCCCTTCGGGGAAAACCTGACATTTAATTAATTTCAAATATTTCACGTGACACAGAAGCAAACTAATTTCTTTGTTTACTATTAAAGAAACAAAAGACAACTATATTTTGTTTCTCCGTATTGTTCGTTCTAATCTGAGCCTTATGGCTCTCAACATACAGGTAAAATTGCTGTTTTTGTGACCAAATGTAGCTAAATCACAACTAGATTTTGCCTTTATTTCCCAGGCGGGTACAATTTCTAGTGTTGGGATACAACGGATTCTTGGAAGCACCGAATTTGAATATGAAAAGCTATTTTTGTTAGATACCTTTTTATTTTAAGACTATATGACATTGCTATTTTTGGTCCTTCGCTTCGGAATGGAGCAGAAAATGAAAGCAGTGGTGGAGGAGCCCAGTGGTAACCGTTACTTACGAGTTGTAGGTTCCAAGCAGGCACTTTGTGTAAATTATTTCATCACCACTGCTCTCAAAACGGTGAAGGAAAACATCGTGAGGAAACTGGCACGTCCTAGTACCTAAACGAAGACATCTGACGTCCACCAGCCACCACCAATCTCTCACGGAGAGGAAGGCCTGTGTCCCAGCACTGGGATTAAGGCTGCTTATGATTCGGAATGTATCGTCATCTTAAAGGACCATTAATAAATAACGAGAAATGAACATCTAAGAAAACAAAAAAAAAAATTAACAGACCTCTTGACCACAATTTGAACTTCTTATATGGAGGTAGACCGGAAAAGAGGACAACAACAAAGAAAATCGGACGACGAAATAAAACTTGCAGCTGGCCCTAACTGGAGGAGCGTGACTCATGATACAATTCAATAGAAGCGGCTAGAGGTGGCACTTGCACAGAGGCATGCTGAATTGAGAGCGAAACTTTAACAACACCTACAACAGGGAAAGCAATTCAGAATTGTTGTCGCTTCAAAGACAGACATACATAATAATATTTACATAAAATGTTTTGATTTAAGATTTAATTATTGGTTTATTTATTTATTAAAATCATATTTAATAAATAGTCCTTTAAGAGTTACTCGAAATTAACTACGTATAGCCATTTAAAATTAAATATATTTTCTGATTCATGTTTTAAGTTGGCAGCACTGGTGTTGCGCCATTATTGTTCCGTTATGAACTTCCGGAGCAATGGTGGGGCGACACTTGCCGCACGATTATTTGAACAGGTGATCGGCAGTTGGTCGTTGGATACCGTGCGAATAACATCTCCAGAGTTGTTATTAAAATAGTGTAATACTAGAAAATAAAGTTATAATTATTGTTTACGTGTGCAGTTTGATTAAAGTCATCCGTAGAATAAGGAGGCTTATAATAATTAATATAAGTCATAAATAATGCGGCACCTGGATTGAATGTGAAACTGTCTAGTAAACTACCTTGAGTTCTGTGTTACAAAAAAGCAGATAATGTGACCTCTGCACTACCACCGATGATTACTTAATTTTGTCAAGTAAAGGTGTGGTTCCAAATTCTACTAAAAAATAATTAAAACTTCAATACGTACTCGATTATTTTTTCGCGATTACGATGTTAGTCCCGTAGAAAACGCTGTCCAGTTTGATTGTCCACCTTTCTGATACAACAACTAGTCATATGCGTTTCCTCGCTTCTCATAATCATGTCATCATTTATCTTTTTTATTTTATTCTTCTTCTCCTTCTTCCTTGTCGATGGCACGATATTAAATTTTCTTGGCTCAAAGTTTCGCCACTTCTACGGCGTCGTCGTTGGCAGTGCAGATGTGAAATTAACTGCATTTTTTTGTGACACAGAGCTCAAGGCACTACTAGACAGTTCCACATTCACATCCAGCTGCCGATTTATTTATTACTCTACAGTTATTTTTGCTCTTAAAATAACACTCAAAATTGATAATTGCCGGAAACTGGCTACTCTTCGCATCAAGCAAAAACATCGCTGTCCCATAATTAGATATCTTAATTGAATTTTAATTCCGCCAGGGGTCGCCTCTTTGTTTGCCTCTTAATTTATTTCTTAACAAAAGTAATTGGCTGTGGCATTTCAGTTTGTGTTTGAGTCTTTGTTTATTAATTATATAATGGAAAATTTATTAAATAATATGCTTTGTTGTTGATAAAAGGATTTTCTCATTTCTCATCTAATTACTTTTAGGGAAACTTTTTAGTTATGTTTAATAAACGGCACTTACTACTTTTAATTTTCCTGTAGGTACTACTTTATTTGACTAATAAAATAATTATGTTTCGCATCGAGATCAAATTTGAGTGATTGTGTTCGGGGTGACAGGAATTCTGGACTCACCCAGAGTTGAAATCTTTCGCCGGTTATTAAAAAAAAAAATTTCCGTTCCATAATTTTTGACCAAAGGTCTGAATGAATAAAATATATGTTTATGTAATATGAATTGCACTTTAGTTGGGAAACATCTGTTTTTAGGGTTCCCTACCTCAAAAGGAAAAAAACGGAACTCTTATAGGATCACTTTGTTGTCCGTCTGTCTGTCTTTCAAGACCCTTATATCGGAAACGCGTGGAGTTTTCGAGTTGAAATTAAAATCATATACTTCTACAGTCCCTTGAAGCTGTGAAAAAATCAAACTTCTAAGTTAACGTAAAAAAAAAAGATTCGGCCGTTTATGCCGCAAATATGTATTTCGACACTCAAAGACTGTCAAAGATCCACGAATGATAACCAAGACCAACGGCTTAACGTGCTTTCCGAGGCACGGAGGGGTCTCAGTATGTAAAGATGGTCACCCATCCACAGACCAACCGCGGCAAGCGTTAAGAGTAAACTACTTCACCAATTTTGGTGTAATTTTTCTAAAACGTAGTTTTTTTTATTGTGAAAATATAGTGTAAAACTAAGTTATTGTAAAACGATTTTGTATGGAGTCCGGTCAGCTTGCCGCGGTGAACGGATGCGTACCTACGCTTACAAAATCGTTGTTTTCTATGGACAAAAGCTGAACAGAGCTGAATAAGTGTGATTTGGTTAGCGCCCTTAGGCGTCGTTTTATCCACTAAATTGGCCAAAAGCGATACTTTTCCATCTTGAACTTCAAAGGTGTTTACGCGGGCAAAGTCGCATACACCAATCCCCTATACAAGACGTCAATACTCTCCATTGACAATGTATTTTACGTCTCTAAAATGTCAAATGCAATCTTGTCTAATGTCAGACGAAAGACTTCAATCACAATTGAAGATTTCTGATAAGGTTTTCGCTTCATCACAGATTTCAGAAGGCCAATTCTCGTAATTTAAAACGTTCAAAATCTAGTCGCAGTCTCATCTCGGCGACAAACAAATGTCAAACACTTGTCAAAATGTAGGGAAATAAGAAGCGTTTTTTGACAGATTGAGACTGAGATCAGACAGTGACAATCGACATTTAATTTTCGGAATCGAATCAGTAGTTCCGAAGATTATCCCCAACCTTCAAATTATAACAATCTTAATATATATAAATTACGTGTCACGTTGTTTGTCCTAAACTACTGAACCGATTTTAATAAAATATTGCACACTGTGTGCAGTTTCATCCAACTTAAAAGATAGAATAGTTTATATCTCAATTTATAATCGCAATATTATTTTATTGCGAATATTGCCAGGGCAAGGTTTGTATGAAAGAAAATTTTGGAAATTTGAAACAAAACAATGCACGCGTGCGAAGCTGGGGCGCCCCGCTAGTAACTTATATAATATTACTATGAGCAATGGGGCCTAGTGGTAACGGCGCCAACATACGATTTGTAGACGTAGTACGTAACTTAAAAGCCAGGTAAGTACTTAACTTTGTGTAAATAATTTCGTCACAACGGTGAAGGAAAACATCGTGAGGAAACCGGCTAATATCCTAGAACCAAAAATTCCAAGACATGTGACATCCACCAACCCGCACTGGGCCCGCGTGGTGGATTACAGCAGCAGATTAGAACATTCCCAGCAGTGGGAACATTATAGGCTGATTGGATTGCGCTATAGTAGGTAATAGATGAAACTAGTATATCTTACCCCTGTGTGAAGTACAGACGCCAGCACATCAAGCTACTACAATCTGTCAAATTTCTTTAATAGATTTTCAACTTTATCGCTAAAGTATAAGATTCAAAGTTGATTGGGAAAATTTGACACTTTCGAGTAGCTTGGTGTGCTGGCGTGTATACAAAAAAAATGATAACACTTGAAGAATCATTAAGGTATTTAGCATTTGGGGGCCTGTGTCTAAATAATAACGCCGCACAGGTCGATCGATCAGATTAAGCTAGGTACGCTTGCCGCGGTTGGTCTGTGGATGGATGACCATCTTTATACAAAGTGTTAATGAAATAACCCAAAACCTCGGACACCCCAACCGATTTTTATATTAATAAATTGATATGACATATAATTATTTATTTTCAAAAATTATAGTAAGAGATATTTGTAAATGTTGTTGTCGCGCTACTTCTTACAGATTCGTAGCTCTATCGCCTTGGCGCCAGCTCTAGCACCCCCTCTCCTCACCCTCGCCCGCGCTGTTTGTTTTCATTGCGTTGGACAGTAGCGTACAGCGTCGTTAAAAAATATTAGACACGGCATGACAAATAATTATTTTTTGGAAAAAAATAACCCATATTAAAAATTATTGTATTCGATTTTGCTGCCGATTCTAAACAAACTAGTTTCAGGTTTTGGGTTATTTCATTAACACATTGTATACCAAAACCCCTCCGTGCCTCGGAAAGCACGTTAAGCCGTTGGCCTCGGCTGGCATTCGTAGACCTTTAATAATCGCTTCGGGTAGTCAGAAGTCCGCAAGTCTGACAAACAGTCTCACCAAAGGGTATTGTACTACCCAGTAACTGGGTTGTAGAGGTCAGATAGGTAGTCACTCCATGTAAAACACTGGTGTTCAGCTGCATCTGGTAAGACTGGAAGCCGACCCTAACATAGTTGGGAAAAGGCTAGGCAGATGATGATGACCTCGGAATGAACCCCACTCCCGAATAATTAAATTTATCGGACGAACAAAGACACATCGCGGGTAAGGATAAACTGTCAAATCGTGTTGTCATTCTACGGGCACTTCGAACCGTCATTTCTCGGATTAGAATCGGTTGCAGTGCGAAAACGCACTAAATATCAAACTGCCGATTCCAGAAATTAATAACATTCAAAATCTAATCGCAATCTTATCTCAGCGATAGTCTAAAATGTGGGGAAATTAGAGGCATTTTTTTACAGATTGCGACTGAGATTCAAATGCGAACGCACACAACTCAAAAAAACTCAAAACTCAAAGCATTTATTTCGAATAAACCAATTATAGGCACTTTTGAATTGTCAAGGGTCGGTCAGTCAGAAAGATGAAGCTAGTTGCCCATTCCAAAGCGTAGGTACCTGTGGAGAAGAAAGGGTAAGAAACTCCACGGACACTCTTTTAAATCATAAATCATACACAAATACTTAAAAATACGGGAACGGCTCTGATAGCTTAATATTGCTCCCGTTTACTACAGTATTAAACTCGAAAGTTGGTCCTAGATTCAAGAAGCAATTCTTTAAAATAGTCTTGAACTCTGAAGGACATCCTTCCGACTTCAAGACCCCATCCGATTAATCTCCGGTAACGAACAAGTTGCAAACTCTATCTCCCCGCCTTATTTTTCTTAAGATTAAATTGCAAACAGGTCTCTGCTTGTCCTCGATACCAGAAAATAATATTAGCAGAAGTACCACTTTACTGACATCGGTGATCGAAAACATCGTGAAGAAACCTGTACTTATACCCCCTATTACTTATATAGTATATTCATAAGCGTTACTTAAAGGTAAGTAGTGATTAGCGACTGTTTAACCATACATTTATGGCGTTTGAACGTCACTTAACTTTAATTATCACACTAATATTATAAAGGCGAAAGTTTGTGAGTGTGTTTGTATGTTTGTTACTTCTTCACGCACAAACGGCTGAACTCATTTTGATAAAATTAGGTATGGAGGTAGCTGACGCCTTGGATTAACACATACATCTTATCCCGATATTCCCACGGGATCTAAACTTATGTGGGTGACACCGCGGGGTGCGGCTTTATAAATTAACCCCTCAGTCTATACGTCGCATCCTATCGCCCGCCCAAGCTCTTATTTCGTTTTCTGACTTTTTTTTTTGCTCGGCTCCTGAAGATCGTAGCGTGATGTTAAATAGCCTATAGGCTATTATTAGCCCAATCCTTGAGAAAGGCTATAGACTGGGATCAAGGATTGGCCTATCAAATGCAAAAATATTTTTTATTTCCTACTGATATGTGGTAGTTCCAGAAATCAAACAAACTCTTCAGCTTTATTCCTTACTAGCTGCGCCCCGCGGTTTTACCCGCATAAGTTTCGATCCCATGGGAATATCTGGATAAAATGTATTCTATATATTAATCCAGGATGTCAGCTACATCCATACCAAATTTTACCATAATTGCTCCAGCCGTTTGTGCGTAAAGAAGTAACAAACATACCAACACACAAACTTTCGCTTTTATAATATTACTAGCGACCCGCCCCGGCTTCGCACGGGTGCAATGCTGATACTAAATATACTACATTATACATATAAACCTTCCTCTTCAATCACTCTATATATTAAAAAAAACCGCATCAAAATCCGTTGCGTAGTTTTAAAGATTTAAGCGTACATAGGGACAGAGAAAGCGACTTTGTTTTATACTATGTAGTGATTGACACTATTGAGAGCACATTTCACCTCAGTTCTCACGTTGAGATTTTTACAGAACAAGTAGATTAAGCTCTTTGTAGCTGTGACAACTGCAGCCGTCGACATCGACAACGTTCCTCTCGTGTATTGGGCACCTTACTCAAATATGTATTTACTTATTTATCCTCACACTGGAACGCCATACCACAATTAGACCAATGGAGCAAAAAAAATATTTCATGTAGTATTTTTCATCCATCCTGTGCGCTGTGGACATAGCGGCGAGGGATCACGCACACTCACGCAGCGTCATGACATTTCTCCATAACCCCATCACTTCGTCCATATTGCCCATATTCTTTGTGGTTTTTAGAAGCTTGCTAAATGAGGTTTCCTGGTGAGGTGAATTACCAAAATTCAGGTTGATTTAAATGCACAACAATTAGATTTTTATCTAAGCAAATTTTAATCTGCAATTTTTTTTTTAATTTGGTTAGTGTTGTAAATACAAACAACTTTTAGACAAAACAAAATATATATATATAAATATACACGTTGTTGACGGCGGGCGTCGACGGGTGTTGATGGGGGGCGTCGACGGGTGTTGACGACTGCAGTTGCCTCAGCCGTTACCTACGCGTGTCCCTCGTGTGTACTTATGCACACTAACTGGTCAGTTATTATTATTATTGTTGACTGGTCCTTCTGCCCTGTTTTTTGGTCCTTTTTCCCAGGTTTATATTACTTTAAATTATAACTCTGTTGTTTTGAGAAGTTATAATTACGGCGTATCGCGCTTTCATATTTTTTTTCCTTATTTTTTTTGTTTTCTCATTTTCGTGGGTCAAAAAAAAATGAAGATGGGATGTAAGTAGATCTAACTAAATGTGCGTTTGAAGATGGGATGTAAGTAGATCTAATTAAATGTGGGTTTGAAGTTCTTTACTCTGTTATTTGGGAATAATTTTAATGGATTTAGTGGAAATCTTCGTAGTGGGTAAGTAGTAGTAATAAGAATATTTTCTTATGCTAACCGCTGTTGGCAAATTCGTTGCTAGTCACAAATTATGAATGGCATCTCGCAGGTCAACCTAGGAGGTTGTCACTGCTCTAATCGGGCTATCCTGTAGATGCCTTAATAGATTATGGCCTCAAGCCAGGGCATAAAACTTATAAACTAAGCGGCTACACGCTAAGGGTACGGTCCTCGGCTCAGGGCATCGCTAGGCCAAGGCAGCAGGGGACAAGCTCGATCGGATCAAGCCGATGACACTATGTGGATTGTGGAGCTATTGTAGCGTTTACACTGCCATGAAACGGCGGGGCAATTTCGTGCCAGCAATAACCTGCTTACCTATTTATTTTAGAAAGCTTCTTACGTCGATGCCCGGGGATTTCCGTCACGTGCATGTAAACTCATGGAAATATTGACTATCAAATCTTCCGTATATTAAAATTCTTGGCGCAAAAGAGTGGGGCTATGGTCAGCTATGGATTGAATAATGATGATGATTGAAATTCTTTAACAGCGGTATAAAAAGGCTATAAGATGGAAAAGTTACGTAGGGTGTGTCAATTTGCTTAATAATCTCATTTCCCTGATTGTAAGTGTGCATGCATTCGAGCGACACGCGTTGGCATAGGCAACTGCAACCGTTGACGTGTCGGTGGCAGCCGCTGACGCGCCATAGGCTGCCACCGACACGCGTCGACGGTTACAGCTGCCTCTGTTAATGCGTGTCGGTGGCTGCCGACGACGCGTCAGCGGCAGCCGACAACGCGTCAGCGGCTGCCACCGACACGCGTTGACGGTTACAGCTGCCTCTGTTAATGCGTGTCGGTGGCAGCCGACGACGCGTCAACGGCTGCCACCGACACGCATTGACGGTTGCAGCTGCCTCTGTTAATGCGTGTCGGTGGCAGCCGACGACGCGTCAGCGGCAGCCGACGACACGTCAACGGCTGCCACCGACACGTCAACGGTTGCAGTTGCCTCTGTCGTCGACGCATGTCGCTCTTGTGTGATAATTGACCTGTGACATGAATGCAGATATGCAGTCAGACATACCTAACAGCTTAACGATATAAATACAGAGACGAAGCAAAATGGCGTAGCAATTCCAAATATTTTGCATTTACTGCTTACAAAGTACGATGTTTTCGGAATTTATTGATAACCTGGTTCAACTGCACGTAAAACAATTTTATATTAAATGTAGTTGGCGAAGTTTTATGAATAAGGTATATTGTTCTCTAGGATCTTCTGCGGTACTGGAATATTTTAAGTTTCTACGTGATTGGCTTTGGGGATGTGATAGGAAACGGATGGGACGACACTCTAGAAGGATACATAGTGACCTTATTGGTAATGTTCTTTGGAAAGGTCAGGTGTGTTGTACTTGCAACCGGTGTTTGGTGTGGTGTGCGTATACAGTTTGTCCAGTAAATAGTACGACACAGTGCAGGGGGTTATAGCTTGGGTCAATACCTTTTTTTTTATTTTTCGTCGTGTGGAAATCCTCATGGAGGTCCACCACTCTGGGGTGGGTGGAGGGGTCTGTCAGACTTTTACACCAAAACAACACAATACCTACATATATATGTTCCGCAAAAATTTAAACAAAAAATAGTATTTCTTGAAAACATTCTTGTTTTTTATTGAAAAAAATACTTATCAATGAGTTGAGTACATACAAAAAAAATACTAGAAAAGGAATTTTTCGTTTCGAGATGCTTAAAAATCTAAAGTTATCGATATTTCGGAAAATTTTGTATAACTGTAAATCCGTAACATTTTGCGGAACATTTATTGTGTTTTTGGTAGGTACTGACCCAAGCTATCAACCCCTGCACTATGTCGTACGCACGGCTACATATCAAGCTATACATAACTTAGTATAAGCTGACTTCTGATTGTACGAAAAACCTATGCAATGCGAGATCAGCTAAAACTGGAAATGTATAGCTTGATGTGTAGCCGTGTGTACCTACTATTTACTGGATAGACTATGACCAGCACCCTGATTACGAAACGGAATAAAAAAAATCGACTGGTTGCACTCCGGGAGTGCCGGCAGAAGTGAAAACTTAAATATTAATGTTCTGCATTTTTGATATTTTGGAATGGTTAGAGAATAATTTCGTACGAATTGCTTTCGTTATCAGTATAAAAGTATTATTATTTATGTGGTAGGATACAATATTTATTCATTGCGCTATCGTACACAAACATGACAATTATCGAACATTCGCGCAAGCGCCTTGCGCCGCCTGCCCTCTCTCCATCCGTCTTACGAATTCTCGATCAGGTCACGTGTCCTGACGCGAGTTTAGAGATTTTTTACCCATTCCAAAAAAAATACGCAGCGCCGCTAAAGAAGTTTTCACTTCAACATTCGCGCAAGCGCCTTGCGCCGCCTGCCCTCTCTCCATCCGTCTTACGAATTCTCGATCAGGTCACGTGTCCTGACGCGAGTTTAGAGATTTTTACCCATTCCAAAAAAAATACGCAGCGCCGCTAAAGAAGTTTTCACTTCAAAAATGCAAACATCTCCAAGCGGTTGGTGGACTCTTCACGTGGCCTACTTTTTGGCCAAAGAATCAGCATTGCGATGCAACATGGCAATAGTACCAGCCTTTTGGGCACTTTTCCTGATGACAGTGAAGCGGCCAAATTTTTTGATGCACTATGATTCTTTCCCCCCTTTTTAGGGTTCCGTACCTACCTCAAAAGGAAAAAAAACGGAACTCTTGGGATCACTTTGTTGTCTATCTGTCTGTCTAGACCCTTTATCTCGGGAACGCGTGGAGGTATCAAGTTGATATTGAAACCATATACTCAGGTCTACAGTCCCTTGAAGCTGTGAAAAAATCAAACTTCTAAGTTAACGTAAAAAAAGATACGGCGTTTTATGCCGCAAAAAACGTATATTTCGACACTCTCAAGGGAATCAAAATTGATAGGGTACTTTCCGTTGACCTAGAACCATGAATTCTGTCATATAGTGATAAAGATCGTAAACAATTTTTTTTAATGATTTGATAACTACTTTTCAAGTGGTTATCAACGCTGGCGAAGTCATAAGCAAGTGCTAGAGTAGATACTTAATAGACTGTTAGTTTATGATAGTTACTTTTTTTTTGTTTACGTAAATATTATCTTACTCGGAAATCGAATAAATATCCATACTCTTTTAATTTTCGTATAATTCCATAAAATTATATTTGCTGTTCCATTGTTTAATACACTGGGAACATGCACAAACAAAACTTCTCGGATTACATTACATTTAATAATCCACGAAAAAGGCAAACGGAACGGAAAAATCCCGAAGCAGGATATAATTTTTCACGTGAAAATGCAGCGACATAATCCTATCAAATGTAATTAAAATAAAAGCGAATACAAAAGGTAACATTTTCACAATATTATTAATATTGGAGAAATTCGCAGTTTAACAAAATTGAAAAAAAAAGTGCGGGTAAGTATTTTCCAATGACCATTTCAAATTGACCCGTGGAAAAATACGGAACTAATTTAAATTTGTATTTTGACATGTGCGGGTTTGTTTCTAAATAATAACAGCCGGACGGGTCGAGCGAAGGTTAAGCTACGCTTACCGCGGTCGTTTCGCAGTTGGGTGACCATCCATTGCATATCGAGTCCCCTCCGTGCTTCGGAAAGCACATTGTGCCTGGCTATTACTCGCAGATTTTTGACCCGTAACGACACGGGTAAGCTAAACCCAAAAGTCTGATAACCAGCTTTACCATAGGGGAATCGTGTTACCCAGTAACTGCGTGTGGAGGTCAGGTAGGCAGTCGCTGCGTGAAAAAACCGCTATTCTGCTGCATTCGGCTAGACTGGAAGCCGACCTCAACATAATTTGGAAAATGCTGGGCAGATTGACTGTATTTTGGCACAAGCCTTTGCGAGTGCACTCCCCGTCACTTATCTCTAAAGGTTCATTAGAAAACCAGCGTCAGACAGCGTCTGTGTGTTATTAATGCTGAAATGAACCTTTTCGGCGCAGCCGTGAGGCACACACACCAGTGGCGAAGGTACCATACTACTCGATTCCCGCCGGCTTCCCTTCGAAAATTCAGAACATCGCTCTACAGTCAATTCATCATTGAAATTTAATGAAGCGGTTTACTGACTTTTTTTTTGTTTCGTCTTACCTCTGTCACAAATTCACCCCTCGCCACTGACACACACTATTCTTGTCTTGTTTAAAATATAATTGTAATTTTCGTTAATTTTGTGTTTCATGAAATATCTTTCTTCTTTTTTTTTCTTTCAAGTGGCGCCGCCCCTGTGTGTCAGGACTTATTGATCGAACTTTAGACCTTCGATATGTAAATCTGTGCACGCAGATCGATCTTGCGTGGTTTCAGGGTTCGAATAGTAGGGATCGCATCTTTCCTATCGGCACTAGGGATTGATAAAGAGATATCTAAAGATATCCCTTTTTCGTCTTTTCTTGGAATGATCTGACAATTCTCGCACTTAAAAAACGTTCAAATTCAAGTCGCAATCTCATCTCAGCGATAATCAACGCCAAAAATGTATGGAAATTAGAAGTATTTTTCACAGATTGAGACTGAGATCAGACTGTTAACGTTCTTAAAATTACGGGAATAACCCCTCTGATGTCATTATAACGCCTTTAAAAGTAGTCCCAGAGTCAATTTAACATTAACAAAAAACCCTAAACTTAATTTTTCTTTGCCCAGACACAAAATAGAATGATGGCGTGCGTAAAAAACTTTTTCATTGTTTTACACTAACTCCCTTAACAGTAAACGTTGTATTAGCGTCTGTATAGTTACACAAAGCTTTGTCTTCTTCTTTCGGAACTCAAATTACTGACGACTGATAGAGAGAAACCGGTGTGTAACTATTCATCTGATATAGGTAATACGTTTATTAGTAAGGGCCTAAGGGGGTAATAGTTTTAAATACATAATTTATTTCACGTAATTTGATTGTTCAATACCGTCCAATTATTGAAGTTATGGCTATTTGTAATAACATTTTTTATTATTTTGTTTTCAGGTAAGCAAACGGACTTTGACCATTACTACATCCAGGTACTAAATCTTTCTTATTCAACTTTTATTCCACATCATTGCATCAATTGCAATATACGTACTGTCAATGTCAAGTGTCAACTAATGTGTTGGTTGTCTTTGGTGCCTGGCCCAAAAATCAAGCAATGGACAAATTGTCAACATTTTTATGCTTGAGTACGAGGCTTTTGACTACATTGTATGTGTATATTTTATGTCTTTTCTTTTTTAATTTATTTTTGTAATGTGCGTTGTGTTTGTGCAGAATAAAGGTAATATCTGTGACATACGAGTTGTAAGTCGTAGATTTGAATCCAGATACAGGCGCATTTATCACCACTGCTCTCAAAACGGTAAAGGAAAATCATGTTTTGTCCTAGAGCCAAAAATTCAAAGATTTCTGACATCTACCAAACCGCTCTGGGCCCGCGTGGTGAATTACGGCCCACTCCCTCTCACCGAGAGGAGGCCTGTGTCCCAGCAGTGGGAACATTGTAGGCTGATTATGGTTACACATCAGATTTATTACTTTTGCAAACATTAGCAATGTCAAAAGGTCAATATATCAATAAAAAAATAATGCAGACTTTCAATTAAAAACAAAAAAATATTTTATCGAAACCATATCGTTTCAGCGTTTCATTTCAAATTCACACGTTCCAGATGACAGTCGAATTTGGAACGCGCAAAACAAATGCAGCCATTATGAAATGGAATGAGAAAAAAAAAACAATTGTTATTGCGTGCAAATTCTGTTTCCCGATTTGAAATCGATTTTTTACTGGGTAAAACAATAATCGAATCGAATTTTATTCGCGTTTTTCGATTGGAAATAATTACGATTGTCTTGCACACGTGCTGGTTCGTTTGAATGTGTGGGAAATCGGTTTTTCGAAAGCAGAAGGGGTGGAAAGGTCATCAAGTGCGTAGCGTTTGTAGATGAGGTTTGGACGTAGGTGATAGCGTGACGACAAATCATTATTCGAACTTTAAATTATTTTAAGTAACTGTGTCTTTTATTAAATACACGTTCTAAATGTTATAAATAAATGGCGGCAAACACAATTCACTAGCTTATAATAAAATCGGTGTTTTTAATTTTATAATAGTTTTGATTGTTATTGTTTTTGCGCTACAGAAGCTAAATTTTTAGACGGTAATATGCCCAATTGCTACTAAATGATAAAAAAAATTCAAAAATTTTCATCTATTACTTAACGAGTTCCAGGTGGCTCCTCAATTCAGACGTTTAGATTGAGGAGCCACTATTGCATTAAATATAACTAGCTATATATTTTGCAGCAAAATCTAGAATTCGTTCTGCAAAATCAGCTACATTGCTGCTAAAGAATGGTGAGATCAGATTTTAAAAATCTGGTTTGGCTCCTCATCCGCAATCCTTACGGACATGTAATTATTTGGTTGTAGTGATTTTGTTCATACTGAAAATTTTTCCTCTTGTTTCAACATGAAATAACCTTTGAAAAAACCAACTAATTACCTTTGGCATTACCTACAAAAACGATAAGAAAGAAAAATGCATTTATTGGTATTGCGGCAAAAAAATCACCTTAAAACTATAATAACAAAAAAAATTGAAAACATATAATATTGTCAAAGGGACCTCGGCTATGCATTTATTGCCAGATGACAACACAAGGTGTACCCAGCTGACGCTGAATAATACCTAAGACAAAGTGAACCTGCGTCTCAATCAATATAAGACATCAAAGATCTAGAATCTAGGTTACCAAAGAATAACCTATCACCCTAATCAAACCTCTACCCAGACGATTGAACCTCCCGTTAACCGCTAAACCTATAGATAAACCGTTCAAACGTGCGGTTTCGTTCCGGAACAGCTTCGTTTGCAGTTCTGCGGTTAAACTGATCGGATAGTTTAGTAAATTCTTAGGTTCCTTCCGTCTAATATAGGTTTAGGCCTATGATGTAATGTTCATTGTTCTTGTGGTTAAAATGAGGCTATGTTGCTTCTGACTAAGTTTATGAGAGACCAACGTTTATGCATTTTAGTTAGTATTAGAATAGAACCAAATACGGGCTGAATTTTTTTACCGTCTGGACAAAAACAGGATATATAAGGTGAACGGAGTAGAAGTCTTGGAATAGAAATAAATAAATCTGTTTTTTTTTAGGTACATACAATCCTTTGAAGCCGGCCGATGGCTTCTATCAAAGGATTGAATGTCGCTACGAATTCAATGACAATTTTTGCGCGTATAGTGGGTGCCTATAAGTTATTGTTTTTTTATTATTTAACTATTTATTCTGTTGTTCTCTAAGTGAATTCACAAGGAATGCTTTATTTATAATAAGTTATAGCCTGTAGTATAATTTAAGTAAGGATAAGCGCATTTACCGCATTGGATTATATTCTGTAATGGTAATGTAAGTAGAAATAAATAAATTTATATTACCCAGTAACTTTTCGTATTACCCAGTACCTGGGTTGTGGAGGGCAGATAGGCCGGCGCTCCATGTAAAATACTGGTACTCAGCTGCATCCAGTTAGACTGGAAGCCGACCCCAACATAGTTGGGAAAAGGCTCGGCAGATGATGATGATGATTTAGCAATTTATTTGTTTATTATTTTTTTAGTATGTAATAGTATTTTATTGATAGGTTGATTACATTTAAGGTTTTTGGAAAAATTAGACCATTCTTGATTGCTTGCACTCGCTGTACATGTAATGTGTGCTTGCGTTTTCGCTCGTTGTATTCTAAATTCAGAAAGAAAAGAAAGAAAATACGTTTATTTGCGGTAAACATGACGCATAAAAAGAACACAAACACAAAAAATAACAAGTTAGAGGAAAACATGCGTCACATCCACGCAAAACGGCCATCGCTCAGCATAATGCTAAGACCCTATACCAGATATTCCCTCCTGATCGAAACTTATGCAGGTGAAACCGCGGGGCCCTGCTAGTAGGTCTACTATAATAAATGTGAAAGGTTGTATTTTTAGATGTTTGTTACTCAATCACGCAAAAACGACTGAACGGATTTGAATGAAACTTGGCACACAGATTGTTTATAACCTTGATTAACATATCGTCGACCGTAGGTTCAATTGAGGTAAGGGACAGAATACCCAATGTCCCTTACCTCAATTGAACCTACGGTCGACGATATTATAGGATACTTTTTATCCCGGTAGTACGTTCCCGTAGGATAATTCCCGACCTCCACACGGGCGAAGCCGCGCGCAAAAGCTAGCCACATATGAAAACTGCAATTATTTATTTATTTATTACAGTCATACATTGAAGGCCTGTCAACAAGTACAATGTACAGACGCCAGACAACAAGCTATCCGAAACTGTCAAATTTTCCCAATCAACTTTGAAACTTATGCTTTAGCAATAAAGTTATAAACCTATTAAAACATTTGACAGATTGTAGTAGCTATTTGTGCTGGCGTCTGTACTTACCAAAGTTGTGCTGTAAGGAGTCGTCCTTGTGTACTATCTATTTTTTGCCTTAAATTAGCTACCGTCTTTGGCCTTAGCGTGATTATTCGCTGTAAAAGATGGGTATCGGTTTAATCGTTGATCAAAGCACCTTTTATTGGTGTCCACTGGTGAAAACGATGGTTTATTAGCACGGAATGACTCGACGATGTATCCGGTAACTTGTTGTTGGTATGCGTGACTTTTGTTCTTATCTAAGACCTGACTTCACCAACACTCAAGCCACCGGTTAGGTATTTAAACAGTTGGTTTATGTCAAATTTCCCAAGGAAATTTTAAATATAGAACTGATTAAATATTTAATCAGTTGATTTAAATGTTGGTGAACAAAAGGCTTAGGCGTTAAACAGACGAAGGATATTCCGCGACTATTTAAAAATGGACGACTTAGAATAAAGTGAAGTAACACAAGAATGCTAGATTGAGATAGTAGCAGCTTCCACAAAGTAAAGCGCCTATCCGGGTTCGATTATAAAATAACAGAATCGATCGCCAAGTTGCTATGGTTTGTTATGAAAATGCTGCTTAATAAACTGGATTAATTAATCCCTATTGCTGTAATATTGAAGCTGTGGCGAGCCGGTGCTTCCTTACCCTAACCTTTCGTTCCACCCGCTGAAGACCTCACACCGGGACGTGATTTACCTTGGGTAACCTGGAAGTCTTTAGTTAAACAGACTCCAGACCCAGGTTGGCCGAAGCAAGGAAAACCTGTTCAGATTGAGATTCATAAACGACTCCGCCTTGGAGTGTAAATGTGGTGCTGTTCCACAAACGATGGGACATTTAATATCGTGTCCTGTGTGTCCTGTCAGCTGCATGTTACAGGAACTTATGGACGCTGGTGATGGCGCCAAATAAGTAGCCGAATTCTGGGCCGAGTCTATTTAGATTGCTATCGACACGATAAGATGAAAAAGCTGTAATATTTCAAATGATAACCCTCCCTTTTGCTTCGTCGTAGTCGGGTAAAAAACTAGGTAGCAGGTTGCGATTGCGACTAACAAAATATTCCAAGAGGAATTAATTCAGCAGCCTGAAAGGAGTGCTTTAATTTATTATTTTCAAGAATAATTATTCCTTTGAGTATGAATATAAAGCTAACATTTTTTGTGTCGGTGGCCAGATGAAGCTTACTTGGGGTCAGTTCACACCGAGACGCGACGCGACGCGACGATACTAGAAGAGGCCAGTGATTTTGCGCTGCGCCTCGCGGCGTCACGCTCTGCCTCGCGGCGTCGCGCTGCGTCGTGAGGCGCAGCGCCGCTCTCGCACGCCGCGCGTACTGGCGAAGTACGGGCGAGGCCACAACACTGCGTTGCGGCGTCGCATCGTAAAAATCTACGACGCTTTGTAATTGAAAGAAAATAAAGAAAAATAGGTTTATTTGTTACAGAAACACGTGCAAACAAAAAGATAATTAATTCTATTGACATCATATATATAAAAACAAAAAAATATATATATCTTTATACATGAGCACAAAGCATAGATAGTCGATGGCTGCACGTCATGACTGTGACAAGAAGGCTTCCACTCAGCATGATGCTGTGCTATAAGGGACCCACAGCACAGCGCTGATTTTCAGTGGTTACCCGAAAAGGACGTACGAAAACCAAGTCAGATCAAATGATTCGTACTTAACAGGTAACAAAATAAAATAAAACAAACAGTACTCATAAATTAAAGCAACTATTTATAACCAACAATTATATGAAATTGAATAACATAAAATTCAATTTATCCGCAGGCATCACCGTGCGTTCCTAAAAAGATTTGTACCCAAAGTATTTATTAAAGAGGGAAATTCTGTGTTTTGTGTTCGCTCCCACCCTCACTTCCGCGTCGCTGCTAATTGCAGTGTGACGTTGTTTTTGCGATACGACGCCGCAACGCAGTGTTGTGGCCTCGCCCTACCGCTGCGTTGCGATGCGTGGCTCTACGCCGCGAGGCATCACGAGGCGCAGCGCTGCTTACTTTTCGTGTAGAAAATAAAGTATCTATATTTTGGGTCACTCTTTTAAAGTGTGCGCGCAGCGTCGCGTCGCGTCGCGTCTCAGTGTGAACTGACCCTTATTAAATACACAGCCATATCTTGTATCCTACTCCTACTAATATTATAAACGCGAAAATTTGTGAGGATGGACGGATGTTTGACTCTTTCATGCTAAAACTACTAAACGGATTTGAATGAAATTTGGCAGACAGCTAGTTTATAAGCAGGATTAATTAATAATTATAGGATACTTTTTATCCCGATATTCTCACGGGATCGAGACTTATGCGGGTGAAACCGCGAGCGCTGCTAGATTTTTTTTTTCTAAAAAATAAATCAATTATAAACTATGTCTAATTATAGTTATTCGCAAACCGATCTGACATGTAAAAATCCAATCAAAAACTATTCAGAAATCGCTTATCGCTTCGCTCAAGAATTGACAATATTTTCACGTCCGCTCGCTTCGACAGCGCACGTGACAATGGCGCAGTCTGATACCTGGATGACGTCACTGTATACCCGCGAACGATTATTGAAATTTTGTTGCCTACCCACCAATAAAATGTTTTGTAATAGCCTTTGATGTTGCCATAAACTTTTGTATAAAGGGTCATAAACTCAATTTTTTATTGTTTTTAGGCGGACCGTGATTTTTATCTATCAGATAAGTGCTTGTCTGCCTGAGCTTGAAATAGGAATTTATCTAGGTATAAACTAATATGGGAGCTATAAATGTGCCTGTAAAGGGACTTATTTTCAGTGTTTCAACTTGATTGGTTATGTTATTTACTTTGGTTCAAAACGCACCTTTTATTTAGTCTGGGGTAAAATAAAATTAACTAGCGAAACTTCACACCTGTGATAAAAAAAATAATGATGGTAAAACACAAAAGTTTAACATAATAGTTAGTAAGTAATTTAATCAAACTGCCTAGCTTGGCTTCCAGTCTATCCGGATGTAGCTGAAGCCAGTACCTATTTTACATGGAGCAACTGCCCATCTGACCTCCACAACCCAGTTATTGGGTAACACGATACCCCTTGGCAGGACTGGTTGTCAGACTTTTTGGCTTCTGACTACCCATAATGATGGTAAAAGATCTACGCAAGACAGCCGGGACCAACGGTTTAACGTGCTTTCCGAGGCACGGAGGGGTCTCGTTATGCAATGGATGGTCCGAATTGACCGCGCCAAGCGTAACCTTCGATCGACCGTAATTAACAAATTTATATCAACAACATCTATTGCGAAGAGAAATAATAATGCGTAGACTAATTTCTAAGAGAAGCAATAACTAATTAAAAGTTTTACGGTTACCGTATTTCTGTATCAGAAAATATAAATCTAGATGAGATTCCATTAATTTTCTAATTTCGACGCGATTGGAGAAAACTTTGACAGCCAGTTGGCGAACGGAGTTTATTTTTACCGTTTCTTTGAAAACTTGATAATAAAAATAGATTAATAAACGTTATTCAATATTTCTTAACAACTTTGTTAGTGAACTTAACCTAACACAGCTACACATGGTGAAATTTTAATCACCATTTTCCTCTTAGGGGGTCATTGTACTCATCATTATGAAGAACTTTTACTATGGGACCAAACGTGAAATGGCGAAAAAAAATCAGCTGTTCCCTGCATTTAGACGAGTTATGCGAACATAAATCTATGAACATAATATCTATGTCAACTTTCTTATTAAATTGAAGATACCTCCCCCCTATTGCACGACTCATAATGCGAGGTATTAGAGTGTGCTTTATGATCGATTATTTTTTCCCTCCAGTCCTTTCTGCAACTATTTTTAATGTTATACTCCTGCTAGCACACAAAACCTACTTAAGTTAAGTACCATTGTATAGATAATTTAATGTAGATTATTTCTGTACTCTTCAAAAATTGATGTAATGCATTAAACAACATCAAAATATTTCTAAAAAAAAACCGTCAATCAAGTGTGAAACCTGGAAACGTAGATTGCGAAAAAAACATTTTTTTTTAATAGATTCGTTTCACCCATAGAAGGAAATTGAAAATGGCTTTTTCCTCACGATGTTTTCCTTCACCGTTAAGATATAAGTTCATCACATCTAAACCCTTAAAATCCCGAATCTTCTGCCTTGGACCCCACCACCAACACAGTTCGTTACTAGTTCTCTCTAAGCCCCCTAGTTAGGCGTTCGAGTGCTACCTAGGTACTCCACAATCCACGTACATAGAAATAAAGCTAGCATGTATGTAGGTACGTAGGCTTTTTTCATAATCCTAGTGTTCTCCTAGCCGTCCGTTTTGACATCGAGTTCTGTTGGCAGAATATTTTTACGAAAACGTCTTTGTTGTAATATTTTATCGCAAACTACCTGCGCCCGCGGTTTCACTCGCATGAGTCTCCTATCCTAATAGAGGCCATGGTTTGAGTGCCTCATACAAAATCGTTCAGCCGTTTTAGCGCAAAAGCGTAACAAATAAACATACAGAAAATTAAATCTTTTGTCTTTATAATATGTATTAGTTATGACAAGCCATGTGCCCGATTTGATTTCCCATTAGCAAAAATTAACTTCCATTCAAACTGTAATCCATATTTAACCCCTTTAGAGGATAAATTTCCAAAAAAACTTTTCTTTAGTTAGTAGCTCACTTCGTTACACAGGCTCATTGGAAAAACACTAACTACCTCTTAAGAGGTCATTGTACATGATATGATCAACTTTTACTATGGGACCAAACCTGAAATCGCGAAATAAAAATCAGCTTTTCCCTACACTTATGTTCGCACAACTCGTCAAAATGTATGGAACAGCTGATTTTTTTTTTCGCCTTTTCAGGTTTGGTCCCATAGTAAAAGTTGTTCATAATAATGAGTACAATGACCTCTTAAGAGGTTGTTAATTTTTTTCCAATAACCCTGTGTAAGGAGCACTTGTGAAAAAATCATGCATATAGATGCAACGTTGTGCCAAGGATGTGCGTTGTCAGTCAGTATATGAATGAATTTAAGAATTTTATTATGTAGTCGTGTATCTATTGCTCTCACTTTATTTTGTTCAAACGTGTTTTCTCATAGCTGGAAACCTCTTCCTTTGTATTTTTATCTTTGTTTGCTCATAATACTCGTTCAATCATACTAATTAAAACACTTGTAGCTTCATGGAAAAAGCTGTAGCTGCGTTATCCTGCGTTTGATAACACAACCATTTATCAGGCTGAGATTATTAAAGTGGTGTCTGCAGTACTCTTTTTTAAATGTCCGTCAATAGCAGTAAACACAACACAAGCAATTCATCCTTTACAAGCAAACATAAATCCACGCCTTTTTCCATTAGATAGAAACTACGGAACGCCATCTGCTACGATCCTTCATACTCCTTTAGCCTCGTTTACGTTCAAATATCTGGTCATACACCCAAGCCGGTTGCGAGTAATAAGCACCTGACCTTTCTATAGAACAGCACCAATAAGGCCACTATAATTTTGTCCTTCTTCGTCCTTGTATGAGTGCACAATGAATACCAGAAATCGGAGTAGGTGGTAAGAAATCGTGAGGCGAATCCCATCAGCCTTTAGGCAAGAAACTACATGAGGACCACGACCGCTCTGACAAGAGTGCTCCGAAGAAGAAGAAGAAGATGTCCTTCTAGGGCGTCCCCCCTAACGTTTCCACTCACATCTGCCTTGTAATTACCTTTTGAAAATCCCCTTTCATTCATCCTCTCAACATGAACAAACCATCTTAGCAACATCATCATCATTTCAGCCGAAAGACTTCCACTGCTAGACATAGGCCTCCAAGTATCGCCATATCGACATGTTTTGGGGTAATACGGGCCAAAATTACGGGCTTTTCCTACTGCGTATCACCTACGAATATAAGATTAGTTCGGAGCCCGAACTAAACATCAATTATAAATGATTTTATTTCTGTAAGTTGGTTTGTACAAACACTTTTACACGACAATCATATTTTTAAAAACGAGATGAGGTCGGCGTTTCCTATCTGACTACTCTGAAAAGAAAGGCCGAAACAAACTCAGAGGTCACAGTCTCTTTTAAAGTCCAGACATAATCTTGGTCAGATCATGTGGAGACCATGTAGATTGGTGTCTGAAATGGTCTTTTGAGGAAAGAACCACACAGATTGAGTGGACCCGTTCATGCAGTGCACGCTTTTGTCAGTAATCATGCAGCTGAACTCAAACTTAGAGAGCTCAACGATTCAACGAACAATACCAAAGAAAGGACATTTGGGTAGGTCGCATTAATTACTCAAACTGCCAGACCATGACTAAAACTATCTGAGAAAAAAAACAACGGCAAAATAAAATTAACCCACATAGTCTTCACATTCACAGTCATTAAAAATAATATAATACTTTACAAAGTAAATATTCATGTCTATAAAGAGAGAAAAAAAAAATAAGTAAAATAAAATAAATAGTAAGCAAAAAAAAAACAAAACAAGATTCACTGTGTAAATTTATTGGAGCAGCTCAATTCCAAGCATGTTTATCCTCAATATAGTCTTTAACAGTATAAAAGGCTTTCTGACATAGTTTCCGCTTTATAGAAGACTAGCTGCGCCCCCGGGTTTCACCCGCGTAAGTTTTGATCCCGTGGGAATATCGGGATAAAAAGTATCCTTTGTGTTATTCTGATGTATAAACTATATTACTGTAAAGATTCATCAAAATCCGTTCAGTAGTTTTTGCGTGAAAGAGTTACAAACATCCATCCATCCATCCTCACAAACTTTCGCATTTATAATATAAGTAGGAAGTAGGATAGTAGGAAGTAGGATAGTAGGAAGTAGGATAGTAGGAAGTAGGATAGTATTAGTAGGATTAGTAGGATTGGAATTTATTAAGGCTTAGATCTTGAATGACTCGCGATGTGTATAAGTCGCTCGAAAAATTGAATTTGACACTAGTTTTGACTGATTAACCATTTTCGGTCGGGCCCATATCTTCGTTGATGGACTACACAGAGAGTAGACCACCTTTTTTATTTTTTCATTTAAGGTTGGAAAATCCTCCTAGGCGTCCTCCGCCCTGGGGCGGGCGGAGGGGTCTGTCAGACTCTTAGTAACTAAAAACCACCCCGGTGTTCCCTTCCCACACTTTGAACCGGGAATCATGGGAATTGGTGCGTCTTCCACTTCAGTCCGTCGTCCCTCGGGACCAGTTTATGGGGGCCCCGCTGTGCTAACCATCTAAGCGTACTTGCTTTTAATTTTCTATCCTCCACTCTTAAACCTTCCGTCGCTATAATACCCTATTTCTATGCGATTAGCAGCCCCTTTTTCCTTTTATTTTACTAGCATTGTGTGCCAAATGAGGCGAGTGGTGGACAAAGGGGCGATCGGGGAATACTGTGAGTCTGTGAGTACGGCTGTAACTATCTAGGTGATAGTGTGAGCTCGTTACAGCTGGATCGAGGGTATTACAGCCGTTCTGTTTGGGGAGAATGGATGTGGATGTGAAAGTGTTTTTGTAGGGTGTGTATAGAAACATGTTTGGTGACAAAATAATTTCACTTGGGCACAGTTAAAACCTGTATTTAAGAGTGAAACGAAAACATGAATCTCGATTCAAAACGAAATCTCAACTCCGTTTTGAATCGTCTCTAAGTCCATGACTTAGCCTGCTTAGATAAGAGCACAGCTTATGTGTAACAACTAGCTTCTGTCCGCGATTTAGTCCTCGTGAAATTTCTGGTTCCCCTGACCCCCCCCCCCCCCCGTCGCATCGCATCGCCTGCCCGCGCTATTACTTCGTTTCCACTTAGCGTTATTTCCGACTCTTTTTATTTTTACTCGGCTCCTTAGGGGTCGAGCGTGATGCTAGATAGCTTATAACCTTCCTCAAGGATTACGCTATCAAATGAAAAAAGAATTTTCCAAATCCGACTGGTTGTTCCAAAGATTAGCGCGGTTCAAACAAACAAACTCTTCAGCTTTATTATTAGTTAGTATACTTAGATAAAAAAAACAAGACACTCTAGAATACTAGAATTTGTCTAAACTAGTTCATCATTATAACTGTCATACATCTAACATCACATCGAAAATGGGGGTGTTAAGAGTAAACTAGTCGCGAGCTCGAACTCGCTGATGGTCATGGCCAAAAAGCACGCTGTCTCGCCTGGCATCGTGTCCGACAGTGCTAGTATCAGTGATGAGCAGTTAGACGCTAGTCTACACGAACAACGTCTAGTTCTCACGCACCGAAACACCGTTCCGAACTGATAGGCGCGTAAAAAGATTCGAAAAGTGCTTCGGAAAATCGAGTTTTATGAAAAAACCACTGCATTAACCAATTACAAATAAAGTTTATTGATCTCTCTCGATAGCTGAGCTTTGTCGGTACGGACTTGGTTTTAAAGATTTTACAGTTCTTTTATTACTTATTTACACCCAAAGTTACGTTAAAAATAGCAAGAAAAACGAATCTTTGTTGGCTCATAACTTTTTAATGGCTTTTTATTTTACTATTCTGTTTCCGTACAGACACAATTAATAATCAAAACGACATCATGTTTAACTTTGGATGCACAATGTCAAACAGAATATTCTCCCAAAATTTGTATAGAAAAAATATCGAAAAGTGGCACCTTAATACAAAAACAGCCCTACCTGAACCTTACCCACACAATCGTAATGTTACGTGTGTGCATCATCTTGCATAGCCAACTAAACCCTACACTGCACTCGCTTCTACAGAATACTGAACTAAATCTATTTCACATGTCAGCGACACGTTTGTCATATAAACTACCGCTAGACACTCCACTGAAAAGCGAGAAAGTTATTCAAACATAAAGTGTTAAGTTAAATTGACTTTCGCGAGCTATGTGGACAAAATTATTCCCTCGCCTTTGACGCAGTTAAAGCTTTCGTACAAAGTGCAGACGCGGTAGCGAGCGCGGAGGCGGGCGCTTAGATAATCGCGTCCGCCACCGCGCTAGTACTCGCGAAGCACTGTGACCACCAGGGGGGCAATCCTCATAATTTTAATTCTCATATTTTAATATTTCAAAAATACCTCTAATTTTCCTACGTTTTTGACAAGTTTTTGACATTGTCATAATATTATAATAACATGCATACACAATAAATTAAAAAATTACAACACAAAAAATAAATTAAAAAATCGGACACAATCTACCAATACTTATACACGTATACATACATCCATTAGATCTACCTACAATAATTAATTCCATGAATTGTAATTTTGGCGCCATCCTTTCTCCTACCTTTGCTGTGCCCGACAGGGTCCATATTGATCTTGACAATATTTCATACCATCTATTTACATAATATGGAATGCAATAAAGAATCGAGTATTGATTGTCGTTGAAATGAAATTGCGTCTAGATTTTAAACGTTTTTATTAATTACGGGAACTGGTCGTCTGGTCACAGTGCATCGCGAGTTGTTGTAGTGGGCATTAGATACGTTTTTCCCCAGGAAAATAAACAATAGACGATGGTTAACTGTAATAATTGATCTTTTATACGTTTAAATAAAAATGAGTTAAAAACAGAATCAGCGAAATTGAATGGCTTTTGTAATGTGCATAGTTATCTTTTAATTCAACAAATTACATTGTAAAACGTAATTATTTGCAATGTTCCAATAGAACAGACACAATGTTTTGGAATTTATCTGAATTCAACTATTTATGTCATTCATTTTTTTCGCAGACCAAAGTAAAGATGGATGGACTGTGTGAGTGATGATATGGTTAGAAAGGGGATGATTACCGAGATGATGCCTAATAGAGAAGTATGGAAGAAAAAGACAATATGCGCCAACCCTGAATAAAAGTGGGATAAAGGCAGGAGAAAGATGATGATTTTTTTCGAAAATTCGTTCACTATCCCAACACTAGTTGTTTTAGTATGGTAACATTGACCCCGATTCTGTTGTTCACAAACTAAACTAAATTTAAGTTCAGTACATCTTTTTCTTTCTATTTCATTATGAAAAGGACAGAAGATTAATATTAGTTTAGTCCTGTCAAATTAGTCAGCGCCTGACGTAAATTGACGTATTTTTAGTAGCCAATTTTTTAACCACGTCCAAACCTGTCTATGGTTTATCTAATTTGACGGGACTAAACGAATATTTAACTTCTGTCCTTTTATTATTTATTTATTTATTTATATATACTTTATTGTACACCACAAAAATACAACGAGTAAAAATACATCAAACACTACAAAATATACAATGGGCGGCTGAAATAGAAAGAAAAAGATGCACTGAACTTAAGTTTAGTTTAGTTTGTGAACAACAGAATCGGGGCCATTATGTTGCTTTTAAGAAGGTGGCTGGGACAGACTGGATGCGAAAGGCGGAGGACTGGGTATTGTGACGCAGCCTGGGAGAGGCCTATGTCCAGCAGTGGACTGCAATAGGCTGAGTTGATTGATTTATTGTTGTTGCTTCGAACTGTCATGTTACTGAATACGATTTAAAATACATGTTCAATAGGTCATGTTCATAGGTCGCTCAGTTTCGATGCAGTAGCCGCTTACCATAGTTACTACACTATGGACGCAAACAGGGATATCGTTATGTTTGGCATTGTTTGGTACCTTGAGCCCGCCTAAACTTCTTACCCTGAACGCAGTTAATCACGGAATTTGGTGCTCCGTTCCATATCACGACGATACTGTATTCACCCAAAGGGACAGATCCCTTTGGGTGAATACAGTTGCAAGATGATGAGGAAATTATATAGTTTGCTAGTTTTATTGGTGTAATTATGGATGCATTGAATTGAGACTTCACGAATTATTTAAGGGAAGTTCCGTTATCAACTTTGTGAGTCGCAAATCTTTACTCGATTACATAGGGACGGGTACGAGCCGTAGGTCGTGGGTTAGAACCCAGGCGCTTTACATTTTGTAAATTATTTCATCACTACTCTCAAGTGAAGGAAAACATCGTGAGGAAACCGGTAGGTATGTCCTAGAACCAAAAATTCGAAGTCATGTGATATCTACCAACCCGCACTGGACCTGCGTTGTAGATTACAGTCCACTCCTTCTTGACATTATAGGCCAATTATGAGTAAAGCGGGCTTTGCATTTTCCTGCCGGGGCAGCGGGATTGTCCGAAATGGTTACCGCTACCCCGGAACAGAAAGGACTAAGGAAGGAACACGGGTGGGTTTTAGTCAGTAAGAGTTTGACACTCCCTTCTGCTCCACCCAGAGCGGGAGGGTTCATTTGATGATTTCCCATCCATAAAAAAAGGCTTTGAATTTTAAGTGTTGCTTGTATCTTGTGGCTCAGCTCAAGCAATGGTGTCGCATCTCTATATGTAGAAAAGTAGGTTGAAATAACTAATGCCAGCAAAACTTTCTGTTCGCCGTTGTTATAGTTATGATAAAGTCTCTGGATAGAATGTGTTTGCATATTTTATGGTTACGCTGACAACGGGTTTTCGGACGAGCTTTCTGTCATTCGAGTTTTTTTCTTTCTTTATTCCTCTGCAATTCATAGTTGGACTGTAGTTTTTCCCGAAAATTCTTATTGTGTGTTGTTAATTTCATCACTGCTGCTCTCAAAACGGTGAAGGAAAATATCGTGAGGAAACCGTTATGTCCTAGAACTATAACGTCGAAGACATATGATATCTACCAGCCCGCATCGGATCCGCGTGGTGGTTTATGGCCCACTCCCTCTCATAGAGTGAAGGATTATGTGCCAGCACTGGGAATATTAAAGGCTGATTAAATCCATGATTCAACTGTATGCGATCTGCATCATAAAATATGCATTCAATTGAGCGCAGTAATAAGATGGGCTGTCCACCATCGGAATTACAGGCAAAACTGAAGTGAACATTCTTTCGCCTTATTTAGGGAACGACTATTTCGTGAAAATCAAGGGTTATATTGTGGCCTGGTTCTAAAAGGGCCAAAGTCCGTTTTTGTGAGAAGTGTGATTTTACTGCCAAAATTTTGTTTGACTACGATATCTATGTGTGCTGAAAGGGCCAAAGTGTAACAACAATATTTAAAAAATAACATTATTTCGTTACACTTAGGGCCTTTTAGTACACATAAATTATTATCATATTCAAACAAAATTTTGATGGTAAAATCACACTTCTCACAAAAACGGACTTTGGGCCTCTTAGCCCTAAGCCACAGATATAATCTTAGATCTTCGAATCTTAATATTCGTCTCGTGGTTGTAGGTAAAAACGAAAGCAGAAAATAAAACCTTATACTCAATTTATTCAGCAGGCACATTCGTGAAATAATTAAAACAAGCTACATTAGTTTTCATTTCAGTCCTTTAGGCGTGAAACCTACAAAAACAAAATCTACATATTTCCACGAAGGTCCTAAAAACAACCGTCACTAATTACTTCAACAACCCTAATTACCTATTTAAATTGGTAGTCAATACACGGTCTAAGTACATACAAAAAGCTTGTTTCCTATTAAAGACTATTTACATCAGGCGCTGGGGAAAACTCCTGTGTGCTTCGGTGTTCCATCCTTAAGTACCTATAGATAGTACTTAGGTATTGTTTATTAAGTTAGTGTAGTTCAGTACGGAGTCTGCTTGAATGAGTATTTTGGTAAATTTCCCAAGGGAAGTTGTTGTGTGTGTGTGTTTTCGTTCTTCTTCATTCGCGTCGACAGTACTTTTCTTTGATATTTTATATTGTTTGAGCCCGGTAGGTGTCCACGTTGATTGCAGCATCGGTGGTATTCATTAAGTCATCCAAGATGCAGGTGAAATTTTAGTCTAAACAATAGATTTTTTGTAAATATATAATTGCTTCATATATTGCAATAAATTACAAGTGTTGCGTCATCGCGCTTCTTTTTTTTTCGACAATGACAGCGCTTTAGGTCTTGTAATTTACCACTATGCTGTATGAATCTCGAGACTTCAATTTTAATGAGATTATACTATTCAGTATAATTAAACTTTCTTCGTGTTTATTGTACTTTTCATAAAAATGTTTTTTTTTGCTTAGTGACTGTCTCGTTGGCGCTACTGCTGTGCATGAGGTCCTCGGTTCGATTCGCGAGTCGGGTAAAGTGTTATTGGGTTTTTTCATAAGGAATACAGATGATGACATACATATAGTGAAAATAAAACTAGTAAGTACGGTTATTTCTCCTCTTATCATTGTCAAAATGAAAGATATTGTCATTCACAGGACGGTATGCAATTAAGGTTCAGAAGGCGAATTCTCGTACTAAAACTAATACTTATATAGGAATGCGAAATTGCGAACGAATGTTCATAAAATTCTGCGAATACAAATCGATTATGTCCATTGTTGACAATACAGTGTTTTTGCGGCACGCAATTTTTTTTTATCTACAGGGTCAAATTAAATTAGCTAGCGAAACTCTGCAGACATGATGGATATCGATATTTAAACACGATAAAGCGAAATAGAAATTAGTCTGACGATGGTTTTTTGTGGCTTCAACGACCGCGTGTAGTGTGTATTGAGAAAATCTGTTTTCTTCTGTTTTATATTGCTGAGATGTTGATACGAATCACGTCTGTGAAGTTTACACAAAAAAACGATGGCCATACAAAAAAAACATCGTAATTTATTTTTAACCGACTTAAAAAAGGATGAGGTTCTCATTTGGATGTTTATATATACATATTTTTTTTTATGTATGTTCGGGCATGACTCAGTCATTTAAAGACGGGTTTACAAAATTCTTCTTTTGTTTTATCGATAGCCAGTCTTCACGCAGGTCTCCGCACAGCCTGAACCCAGAAATCCCTACAAGATTATTTAATTTTGCCCACTATCCTTTAATACCCTCCACTTAATTTCCTGCATAGATCTCAAAAGTAATTATAATAAAACCAAACTGTCTTAAGTCCGAACATCTAATCCTGCAAGTTCAAGCTTTAGAATAATAAGATTATGGCTGAGTTTGCAGTGGGACTTAGTCGGGTATAACTAGCAAGTTTCTTGCAAACTTAGTTGTGTTAATTGAAAAATATGGGATTTAATCTTAAGCTTGATTTTTAATGCGTTTTTAATTAAAAGTTACGGATTGTCATATACAAGGATTATTTTTGTCCAAATTATCCTGTACCGGACGACGTGGTGTTGAGAGGCTTCTCACAAGGTGGACCGATGATCTGAAGGCCAACTCCAGTAATTAAAATCGTCCTAATCTAGTCGCAATCTCATATCAGCCACAATCAATTTTAACAACTTGTCAAAAATGTAGGGAATATCAGTAGCGAAGGGTGAATTTATGACAGAGGTAATCCGGAGCAAAAAAAAAGTCAATAAAACGTTTCATTATATTTCAATGATGAATTGACTATAGAGTGGTTGTGTTCTGAATTTTCGAAGGGAAGCCGGCGGGAATCGAGTTGTATGGTACCTTCGCCACTGGGGAATATATTAGAGAGATTTGAACATTTTTTTTGGTTTTGAAAATTTCGTTGCGATTGATAGCCTAATTCTTGTAAAAGGCTATAAAATGCTTGCTTAGGACTCGAGCAAAAAGAAAAACGTCAGAAATAACGCTAAGAGAAAACTATGTGCGCGGGCAGGCGATGCGATGCGACGGGGTGCGCCGGCGCCGGGGCGGTGGCGGACAAATTGCGGGCAGAAGCAAGTAATATTACTCATATAAATGCGAAAATAACTCTGTTTGTCGATCTGCCTGATGTTTTCACGCCTTAACGGCTAAATGGATTTCGATGAAATTTGGCACACAGGCAGACCATGACCTGGGTTAGAACATAGTACGATGACATGGGTCAATTTCTGACCTCCCACTCTACGCGGGCGAGGCCGCGGGTAAAAGCTTATCTTGAATAGCTAAATTCAAGAGGAAACCCAAACATGAAATGTCCACTGCGATAGAAGGACGTCACGTGAAAACGTGATCGTAGCAATTTGCTACGCCGTAGCTTGCCGCGTAGCAACACTTGGCTAAACGTTTAAAGTAAGAAGTAAGCCTAAGTAATCTTATACAGGATCAAGTTAAATTACCTAGAAAAACTCCACAGACATGATGGGTATCGATATCTATTCATTCATGTCAAAACAAAAATAAATTATTTTGTAAACTTATACTTTAGGTACTACTTGTGCCGAGAAAAAAATGACAAATATGTTTGTTTTATCACGTTCATAATATATCGATACCTACCACGCCTGTGTTGTTTCGCTAACGAATTAACATTGACCTTGTATGTTGAACTTGTACCCAAAACTGTAAAATTTTCCCAATCAACTTTGAGCCTTATGCTTTAGCGATAAAGTTGAAAATCTATTAAAGAAATTTGACAGATTGTAGAAGCATGATGTGCTGGTGTCTGTACAAGAAAAATAAAGCCTTCATAATAAGAAATTGAGGACCCACAACTCTCAGTAACTTCAATGTAATAAAGATCATGTCCCAGTTTGTTAGTTTTATTTTAACTGGAGTTTCTTACTGCTATTATTTTTCATGTTAATTGGAAGAAAAATGGCGGTTCACTAGCTTGTTATGTCAAGCTGTTTTGAATTATGTTTCGGAGCGCAGTTTCTTTCCTGCATACGTGGCTTGAAAAATTAAATTATAAAGTTTTTATTACAAACTTTTCGAAATAAACAAGCTAGACGGAAGATATCATTTCAGTGACGTATTTACCCAACTGTCCGACGCAAAGGAGGGTAATGTGTTTATGAGCCTATGTACAGTCATTAAAATAGATAAGTATCCAGGGTCGTCGGATATATTATGTAGTTGAAGTTTAATAAAAAACCGATGAATGTTTTCGAATAAAATTTAATTTAATTAATACAAAACAAACAGTTCATTTATCAAATTAAATTTAATTCGAAGACATCAATAGGTATAAAATATAGGTAAAAATCATACAGTGCTTTGCAAAAGTTAGTTATTTTTTTCAAAACAGCTGCATTGTCACATTACGATTTAAAACAAGATATTATATGAAGTCTTTATGATAAGTCACAGGTAGTTTCTGATTTTTCAATCATCTGATACTTTTATTCGAGGAATAATTTTGAAATTTTGACAGTTACTTCATACAAAAACTGTCAAACATCAATTTTATTCCTCGAATAAAAGTCCTCAAACAGATCCACTTGTAATTAAACTGTACTAAAGGCAATATAACCGGACATCCTCAGCAAATACACTTTGTTTCCTTCAACCATTACATTGGCAGAATCATCGATAAAACGATGGAGCCATTATTATAAAATTGGAATTGGATTGGAATAAAAGTTATCTGCCGACGGAAAAATCAGCCCAGTAAAAACTCAAGTCAATAAAAACTACACCTAAATGTTTGAACTGTATACCTACTATAGTAGGTATACAGTTCAAACTAGAATTTGAAATCATGGTGTGGTATCACAGCTGAAGCGGTAAAATGTCTACTGACTTTTAGAGGGCACCGTATGTTTGATCCTTTGTGGCCCTCTACAAACTAAACGAATAAACAAAACAGCATTAGTAATATTCTGTTAAAATCCCACCTTAAAAACTTAGCTGAAGTGAGCTTGAGGTAAGTGTTCTGTGGGAGTGGGAAGCCGGCGGGAATCGAGTTGTATGGTACCTTCGCCACTGAACCATATCAGCATTTACACAGTCCATCCGACATTTCTTTGATCTTCCCCTACTTTTATAGCCATCGACATTCAAACTTATAAAATGTACCTTTAATAAATGAATGAAAATGAAGCCTCAAAGAAGCGTCTTCACTAACACAAACAAAATCACAAAAAATCTTTTCCCTTATCTGCTCGTCTAACAAAAATACATTTAATAAGACAAGGCATGTCGAACTTAGACGTGAAGGCGATCTATCATCATTGATGACGCCATTTGTCTAACTGACCCTCCGCTGTGGTACGCCACGGGAATGCATAAGTTATTGTGGCCAAGTTATGAGAGAAGAGCGATTTTAAAATAGTTCTCAAGACCGTATTCCGGCCATGGCGGCCAATATCAACGAAGATTAACCCTCGGCGCGCGAAATAGTATAGTGCACGAGTGTGTGTTGAACACAGGTGCACTCTCTCTTCCCTCACTCTCATAGCCTGATGGGACGGCAATCCCATACGACCGGAGTAAGATCAGGCGAAGGACCAACGGCTTAACGTGGTTTACGAGGCACGGGGGATCACACCGCCAACTTCCAAACTCCCGGCTGTTACTAAGGAATTCCTAAAAAGGAAAAACCTTTTAACATTTCGCACGACCTGAGAATTTTCCGTTGGTCTCGTGGTCGCAAGCGTGACCACGAGACCAAAGGAAAATAAGTTGTTACAAAAATAATACCATCCTATTGTATTTTATACATTCTTCTAAGGCTGTTAGTCAACGAAAATAAATTGACTTTTAACCTATATCCAACAATTTTGGGTTCAGCTTTGAATCTAGACGGCCCTCAGATTTAGACAATCTAGTTCAGCAACTATAGATGCTTAGATCCCTTTATACCGTTTATGCCTGCAGGCTTTTATTTAGGTTTTTGTTATTTATTTCTGCTTGAGATAGTTTTCAACTTTTTTGTAGGTATAATGGCGTGTGCTATAGATAGTGCAATCCACGAAGACGCGCCCCACTCTTCTTCCGAATCGCTAGTTGTTATCGCTAGTTAAATCCACTTGTGTTTTAGTTTTTTCGACACACACTAATTACGCACTAATAATAATAAGTGTGTATCAACAAAACTAAAACACTAGCGGAATGTTGTACACTTGTGCTGTAAGCATGAGGAAAAAGAGTGGGGCGCGTCTTCGTGGATTGCACGAACTATAGGTGACAGATTGTAATTGAAAATAATGTTTTGTGTTTTGTAATGTTAATAACTTATTGTCAAAGTCAAAGTCAAATCATTTATTTCAAATAGGCACTTAAAAGGCACTTTTGAACGTCAAAATTAAAAATTAAAAAATAGAATTGATTCTAGTCGCCCCTTCCAAAATGTAGTTTTCGTGTGGAGAAGAATGGGCAAGAAACTCCACCGTTACTCTTTTAAAATGTTTTACAAGTTTTTGTATACATTCATTATATAATTATATGTGAAGACGATGCACCTAAAATAAAATTTAGTCTACCACAAATGGTAAAAAGAATTAAAAATATAACAGACTGGTAAATCAATTATGTGATAGATACATGGTGCTCACATATTTACAAAGATTGTAAAATTTTACTAGTATTTTAAAAAGTGTGTGAGTTACATTTGTCACAGAATGTAAAAAACAATGTATTTAAAAAAAAAAGAAATGTGAATGTATAAATTAAATTCGCAACCAGTTTGATTTTGTTTAGACTCTAGATTGTCCTATGGAGCAGGACCAGCATGTTTCCAAACATTGTTATCTTGGATATACTCCTCTAATTTGTAATATCCTTGTTTACAAAGTGTACTTTTAATATGAGTTTTAAATTTTCTTTTATTTAGTTGTAATATATCAAAGGTATTTTGTTGTAGCATTTAACACAGTACCCCATAAAAGATGTTTGCGCTTTAGTTAATCTGAAAAAAGATTGATCTAATTTATCTTTATTTCTAGTATTAAAATTATGTCTATCACTTATTTTATCAAAAAGATGTTGATTTTTTCTTACATACATAATATTTTCATAAATGTATTGGCAAGGTACCGTCATAATATTAGCCTCTTTAAATAGTTCCCTAAGAGATTCACGGCGACGTAGATTGTAAATGGCTCTGACAGCTCTCTTTTGCAAAATAAAAATGGATTCAATATCAGCAGCCCGACCCCACAGTAAAATGCCATATGACATAATACTGTGGAAGTAACTAAAATAGACCAAACGCGCGGTTTTTACATCTGTTAACTGTCTTATCTTTCTAACAGCATAAGCGGCCGAGCTTAGCCGCCCCGCAATAGATGTTATATGAGGCCCCCATTGTAATTTCTCGTCTAGCGTGATTCCTAGGAAAACTGTCTGATCAATAAACTCTAGTTTTTGGCCATATGATGTCACATTCGCTGCTTCTAACATTAGGCAATTTAAATCTAATGAATTTGGTTTTTTTCTCATTAAGTACTAAATTATTTACCGTAAACCAATCTTGGACCTGAAGAATAGAGTTATTCACGTCGCGTCGTCAAGATTTTGTGACCGTCGGTCTATTTTAAAGATCAATGATGTATCATCTGCTAATAATATTGTTGTATTGAATCAAGTTCTTAAAACCGAACAGACAGCTGTGCTGCTAGGGAGTTTGTTGCGCCACATCTTCCCAGCGAAAGCACTAGAAAGTGGTAAAGTAATGGCCATCTTTACATACCGAAACCCCTCCGTGCCTCGGAAAGCACGTTAAGTCGTTGGTCCCGGCTATCATTCGTGGATCTTTGATAGTCGTTATGGGTAGTCAGAAGCCCGAAAGTCTGACAACCAGTCTTACTAAGGGGTATCGTATTACCCAGTAACTGGGTTCTGGAGGTCAGATAGGCAGTCGCTCCATGTAAAATACTGGTATTTACCTACATCCGGTAAGTCTGGAAGCCGACCCTAACATAGTTGGGAAAAGGCGAGGCATATGATGATGATGTATTAAGTTAAATTTTAATATTTCACACACCATTAATCTTCTAGAATAAATTCTCTTAATTATAATGAAACCCGCATCAAAATCCATCGTGTAGATTAAAATAATTAAGCGGTCATACAGACAGATACGAAAAGCGAGTTTGTTTTAGTAAGGATGTCGACATCAAAGGGGTAATTCTCGTAATTTTAAGAACGTTCACAGTCTGATCTCAATCTCAATCTGTCAAAAATACCTCTAATTTCCCTACATTTTGACATTTGTTTGTCGCCCAGATGCATTGATATATATGTTACACTAGATGAGTAATTACCGCACCAAGGCGTTGCCACTAGACTGATGGCCGCAGCCATCAGAGTAGCTAACGTCAGTTCAGTGCTCTGTGTGACGCCAACCGAAGTGAACCGAGTGACATGCGACAAAAAATATCGCGAAAGAGTGCGATTCAAGATCACAGAAACATACAAAATTAACCGGAATTACTTTCCACACGTAAATTAACTGTCTCTGTGTTTATATTCAACGTAAAAACGCAAAAAAAGTAGAATTTTGAAAATTAGGTTCAGTGTTACCACTAAAAACTTAGTTTTAGTTTCCCACATTTGTGGGAGTTTTTTATTTATGGAATAAGTGAGTTTAAATATTTTTTTTAATAATAACAACGTAGCAGGGTGCCTAAAGATGCAGCATGCCGTGAAAAATGGGTGGAAATAGTCCGATTGCTGAGAAAAGAGACTGACTGGCTACCTACTAAATCATTCAATTTCATTAATTATAAAGAAAAAATATTCAAAAAGAAAATGTCTTAGTTATTTTCATTATTTATAAACTTCTATTACACATCCAATAAGAAATACATAATTCAAATATTTAAAAATAATTTAACTTAACGTATAACGCTTTTTATGGCTTAAAATGTTGGGTAAAATTTCGCATGGGTAGGCAACCCCGTCCCGTCATTGCATGTTTATATTGCGATCTTTGTCTAATCTAAGCGAAGGTATTATTCTTACGACGTGTGTAAGTGAGACAGATATATGTTTACTTTTAAATGTATAGTGGTTTCAAAGCTACGTCGTCGCGTTTAAAAAGTGGATACACTTTTTTGACACATTTTATTGAGGTTTGCTTCTCTAGTTATTTAACTCAATGCCCAGATGATAATGCAACTAGATTTTGAACGTTTTAAATTACTAGAATAATTGGCCTTCTGTTATCTTTGATATCAAAATATAAATGGATGTCACATGGAAAGCTGTCACGCTGAACTGGAATTGGGCTGGACAAATTTGCCACATGTCAGATGACCAATTAGGCAAACTATCCAAAGGGTCCCTCTTAATAGCAAGCTAATCGCGGCAGGCTCAGACGGAGATAGTGGGATGAGCTGGACTCTTCAACAAGAACTGGTCCTTAGCAGCGTTGAACATAAAGAAGTGGAACGAGAGTAGGGAGTCCTTTCTCCAGCAGTGGGACATCACAGGCTTTTAAGAATAAATAATAATTTATAAAACACTAGCAGCGCCCCGTGGTTTCACCAGCATAAGTGTCGATCCCGTGGGAATATTTGGATAAAAACTATCATTTGTCCTTTCCCAGGACTCAAACTATCTCTATGCCAAATTTTAACTAAATGGGTTCAGCGGTTTAAGCGTAAAGAGGTAACAGACAGACGGACACACTTTCGCATTTATAATATTAGTATGGATTGGTCAGGTAGGAGCTAAAATAGTCTTTCCATAGTTCTAATAACCAGTTCACATTAGCCCCCCAAACCCAGAATCTAATATCTTTGTTTCCATATCCTGCAACAGTCCTACACCAACCGGGGGTTGTCCTTGGGTGTGCTTGCATAGTGCGAACAGCAATAATCGTCAATTATTGGTGCCTTATTTCAATAAACACGTCTAACGGCTCTGCGAGTTGGCTTTGGCCCTTCGTACGCCTTCCAAAGGTCCCTAGGGTCCCGACGTAATATGTCAAAGACATATAAAAATAATAACAAGGATGTTGACAGTTGTATAAGGCATTTCTACCTCTGTCAATCTAACGTCCACAGATATTTATACCTATAAACTATACAGGGTTACTTTTCAATGACCAGCCAAATTTAAGGATCTGGCACACACCATGAAACTAATCAACTTTCTCCATGGGACCAACATTGTAATCGCGAATAAAAATTCAGCCGTCCCATACGTTTAGGTCGAGTAGGTATTGAAGTTTTCTGTGGGACAGTTGATAAATTTTTCGCGATTACGATGTTGGTCCCATGGAGAAAGTTGTTTAGTTTGATGGTCTGTACCACATCCTTAGATTTGGCTGGTCATTGAAAAGTAACCCTTTATAGGTAGTCGCTATAAGTTTATCACTTGCACCTCACGTAAAGGTCACGTACCCGATATTTACAGCCGAGGATGGATAGAGTACGGCCTGTCCTTTATTTTCATAAGTAAATCACAGCACTATGCCTTACCATTATGTTGAGGAAACCGACCAGAATATCCGGTATATTTCCGTATTTTCATACGTATTCCTTATGTTATTGTATGCTTATAAGTAAATGCTTAGGAGTTCGTGATATATTTTGAAAGTTCAAATGAGTTTGACAGCTGTTAGGTTAAGTTATGTAACTATAATCAGCCTATAACGTTCCCACTGCTGAAACTCAAGCCTCCTCTAGGTGAGAGGTAGTGGGCCGTAATCCACCACGCGGGCCCAGTGCGGGCTGGTGGATATTGTAGACGCCAGCACATCAAGCTACCCGAAACTGTCAAATTTTTCCAATCAACTTTGAACCGTATATTTTAGCGATAAAGTTGAAAATTTATTAAAGTAATTTGACAGATTGCGGTAGCTTGATGTGCTGTCGTCTGTACAACACTACCTCATTATTATTATAGCTCATTATTATAGTGTAGCAGTACAGTTGACGCAATGGTCGACATACTCGCCTGCAATAACGTATCTCAAGAATATACAGGGTTACTAGTTAAGTCGACCTAGATCCTTTAAGAGGTTGTAGTTTCCATCATTCCTGATTGATTTGACTATGAAACACCCTACCCCAAACTTAACCATTTTCAAGATATTGCACTTTGAAGTTTAAAAAAAAAAATGTTTTTTTGTCTATTGAAAAAAATAAAAATAAATAAATTAGAGGCAATACATAAAAAAATAGGATTTTTTTTTATGTATTACCTCTAATTTATTTGTGTTTGCGATTTTTGTGTAGTAGATAAGTTGCTTTATTATTTTCTACATTAAAATTGCAAAAAAAAAACAACTTCAAAGTCCTATATCTTGAAAACGGTTAAGTTTGGGGTGCGGTGTTTCATAGTCAAATCAGTCAGGAATCATGGAAACTACAACTTTTTAAAGGATCTAGGTCGACTTAACCTGAAACCCTGTATACCATTACTTACTACTGGTCGACTTCATCTATAGTAATATTATAAAGAGGAAAGATTTGTATGTATGTTTGTAACGAATTGGCTCAAAAAGTACTGGACCGATTTTAAAAATTCTTTCAGCATTTGATTGCTACATTATTACTGATTAATATAGGCTTTATTAATTGCAAGAAAAAAATAAAATGTTTAAAAAATAAATGTCCACCCGTACGAAGCCGGGACAGGCCGCTAGTATTTAATACAAACAAAACAAGTTAATGTGTGTTACGCAATTGCGTTACACACTAACAGTAGGACTGGCTTTAATTTTGACAGTTCAACAACATTCATTGCGTTATTTACGTCGTTGAGCAGACAAATTTTTCGAACAAATGAAGCAATTGATTAGCAATATCTTTCAAAATTATTCTAACTACAGTTGTTCCATGTGGTACCTATTCATCCTGTCCACAACCACGTTACAACATCCTTTAAAAGTTTTTCTTGTGAAATTGGGGATTTCGCTACCGGTCACAGGTTCGATTCCCGGTTGGAACAAAAATAAGTATGGTCTACAGTTGCGTGCCCATGTGAAAGTGAACGCATAACGCATACATATTAAATTCAAGTATTTCTCATTATCATCAAAAAGCTAGACAGATGATAATCATCATCATCATCTGCCTAGCCTTTTCCAACTATGTTGGGGTCGGCTTCCATTTGACCGGATGCAGCTGAACACCAGTATTTTACATGGAGCGACTGCCTATATGACCTCCACAACCCAGTAACTGGGTAGCGCGATACCCCTTGGCAAGACTGGCAAATTCAAGTATTTAAGGGTTTAAAAAGACATAAAACGTCCTTTGAATTTTCTTGTCCTGTAAAAATAAAGCCCTAAAAACGTCTAATTACAAAGAGGCCTATTTTTAGCACAAATGAATCAAACTGCGTAATCAGATTATGGGTACTGTAGTGTATCTATTAAATAGATATGTAAACACTGTCTCATTCACACAAGCGGGGTAGCTGCTGTCACTAATGTCATCAGTCAGTCACGAGGAATGGCGGGAAACAGACAGTGTGAAGCAGGCTAGATACGATGGCGCTTGGTGTGGTAGTGAGCCAGTGAAGTGATATGATCAACATAAATAAGGAATCAACAGGATTCTACAAGTGGCGACGAGGATAAAGGTCAGATAAATTTTATAGCAGGTGCCTACCTATACGGCTGACCAAGTAAAACAAAAAACCCAACGAGGTAAGTAGGTAAGTACTTGCATAAATATAAACCCAAACTAATGCATGTAGGTATTGTAAATTGTCAGATTTCGCATCTAGTAACAAAGTATTTCAAGCAGAAGGAAGGATTCTGACGGTGTTTTATTGTAATAGTTAGGTACCTACTACATTTGTTACGAAAAAAAAAAAACGTTGAAAGAGATGGATAACCCAGGAAATCTATACTTAATTTTTTATTGCATCATGTTTGGCCATCACAAAATGACTACTACACCTAATATAAAGGTAAGAAAGAATACAAACCACAGTCCTTAGGTGACTAGAAGTGCTATGTACTTAGGTACCTACCTACCTACTTATTTGAAAACAGCAAAAATAAGTACAAGACTATCCACCTGCAGAATAAACTGGGGTTGCTCCCTACCTTATGACTGGACAAGGGCAAGAGGATGATGGTAAACTTTGTATTTTTCTTTAAATCTTTTATTATTATTGTTCTATTTTGCTGTTATCAGCGGGATGGTACCAAGCAACAGCATTCAAAATATATTAGTACTTTGTGATTTTCAGGAATAAAATGTAAGCTAGGTATATCAATGATGACTTCTTTAACTCTGAATTTGGTTTGTAACGATAACCTACCTATTCATTAAAATAAGAATACTTCATTATTTACTTGCCTGAAATGGTATGGATATCTATGGGTTTATGAAATTGGACACTGATGGTAACAGAAATACAAGCAGTGATTGATTAGGTTAAGCTGCTTCAGATCCTTTAAAAATATACAAATGTTAATGCTGGTTTACTAAGAATTATAAGAATAAAAAGGGAGAATTAGGTACTTGATTGTAGTGGACAGTTTCATAGTGTAGAGGTGTTCCGCAGAGGATAATTTCCTGCATGTAGCAAGAACTAATGAGTACTACTGATAATGCTCAACATGTATCCGAGTTCTATTATAGGGTGACATAATTTGGATTGGTATCAACAGAATAAGGAAAAGACAAAAACTGTATAATTGTTACTATAACTAAACACTAGAACCAACTAGTAAATTAAAATAATAAGTATACATACTTACATTGAAATAAAATGTATGCAAAGTGAAAATAAAAGTCACAATAATAGTAAACTGCTCTTTGATGTTATTGCAATGATTAATTAGAATAACATAATATTTTCATAAGATTGATATGAATAGGTATGTTAATCGGTAAATCAATTTTGTTTGAGAAGAGAAGTTACCTTCTTCTGTTGGAGTATAACTCCTTAATGTGGTAGTACCTTCAGATTTCACTAAGTTACAAGTGCTGTTCTCTTGGTAATAAGGTTGCAAATTGTATAGTTAGATTTTTGTGAGAATGAAATGCGTGCTTCCTTGACAACACCTTTAATGCGACTAAATTAAATGAACATTGGTTTACATCTTTATACATACAATACAACATACCGGCCCCCAAAGGACTATCATGTCCTTTTAACAAAGAAGGTTAACATGCGAAATCTTAATTATTATTATTAAAGGCTGGTACCATGATTGCTAACTCAATTATATAAAGGTAGATCCAACTTTATGGATTAATAAAACACCGTAGTAAACAATTCAACTTCCCAGGTAGGTAAGTATACATGTTTAAATTAAGTTTCTTTAACAGGTACGAATGTAATACAAAAACAGTGCAAAGTAAGGTAAGTAAATTATTAATATTAAGATTAATAATATTAAGAATCATCATTACAGTCCACAGGTAAGTGACACAATTTAGTAATGCATCTTTTGATGACACTATCTCCACTTTTTACACTATAGACTCTGGTCAGACCATCCGGTCCAGGGTGTTTTTCAATTATTCTTCCCAAATGCCATTTTCCAGGTGGTAAGTTGTCTGTTTTTATAAGTACTATTTGTCCCTTTTCTAATTCTGTCTCTCGTTTTAACCATTTAGGTCTTTGCTGCAGACGTGTTAAATACTCCATTTGCCATTTTTTCCAGAAATCTCCCAGAAGTTTCTGCGTGTGCTGCCAACGTGAAAGGTAAGTAAATTTTATATTTTCTAGGTTTGGATGTGGCACTACAATTGGAGATTCTCCAATTAGAAAGTGTCCTGGGGTTAGCATTTCCATTGCATCGATATCTGACTCATCTGCAGGAGTGAGAGGGCGGGAATTTAAACAGGCTTCAATCTGACATAATAAGGTTGACGTTTCTTCAAAGGTTAGGTTAGTCGTAAGAACTCTCTTCAAGTGGTGTTTAATCGATTTAACTCCTGCCTCCCAGAGACCGCCGAAGTTCGGACTGTACGCAGGTATGAAATGCCATTGGGTTCCATCCTTCGCTAGTGAGTCTGCTACGTCTCTTGGGAGCTCACATTGCGCGTCTTGTAATGCAGCGATGAGATCTTTACTACTGCCGACAAAGTTCCTGCCTTGATCGCTCCATAAGTGGGCACATTTGCCTCGTCTAGATGTAAACCTTTTAAATGCACCAATAAACGCTTCTGCCGTTAAATTACCAACCAATTCAAGGTGTATTGCTTTGACTGCCATACAGATAAAAATGGCGATATATGCTTTGTTGGTTCTGGCTCCTCTCCCTTTTGATATCAACACTTGAAATGGCCCTGCAAAATCGACTCCACTATGAAGGAATGGTCTGGCTGGAGTAACGCGCTCTTTTGGTAAATCACCCATTAGTTGTCTTTTTGCGGTGGCACTATGTTTAGCACACACCAGACATTGTCGTATACATGCCTTCACGACGTTTTTGGCTCGTAGTATCCAGTACCTGGATCTAATATAGGCCAACATCAATTGCACCCCTCCATGAAGTGTCTCTGCATGTGCATTCTTCACAATCAATCGAGTCAATTCGGTTCTGTTTCCAAGTATGATTGGGTGTTTACTTTCAAATGCAATATCTGCATTTCTCAATCTTCCTCCTACTCGTATGACTTCATTGGTATCTAAATAGGGGTTCAACGATTTCAAAGGGCTTCTTTTCTTTACTTCATTTCCGTTTTTTAGTGGTTGAATTTCCTCTTCAAAGTCGTTTTCTTGAGCCATTTTTATACATTTATGTAGTGACTCTTCTAGTTCTTTTGTCGTGATATGTTTCTCGAATTCAGAAATAACGATGTTGCTTTTATAATGTAGGAATCTTCGACAGTAGCAGATGACTGTAAGCAATTCCTTTAAATTATTGAAATTTTTAAACTGTTCTATCATTTTTGTGTCATCATTATCCATGTTTTTAAGTTTCAAGTTTGTTTGTAACTCTTTGATTGTTTTCTTTTCTTCATCGGTTTGTGTGTTGTCCAGCCGACTGAATTTGATTTCTTCCGTGCTCAGCCAACTTGGCCCCTTCCACCAGAAATTACATTTTTTTAAATCTTCTACTGCTAACCCTCGAGAAGCAATATCGGCGGGATTTTCATTGGATAACACGTGATACCATTGATTGCAGTTTATATTGTCCAATATCTCCACCACCCGGTTCGCCACAAATGTCTTCCACCTGGAGGGTTCGCCAGACAACCACGCCAAGACAATTGATGAATCTGTCCAAGCGAACATTTGTGATTTAGGTATTTTCATTGCTCTACCTACGTGATTTAGTAATTGTGACAACAGCAGTGCTCCACACAATTCGAGTCGGGGAATAGAAATCGTTTTTAACGGAGCAACTCGTGTTCTAGCTGCCATCAGATTGGTGTGAATTTCACCCTTGGGGCAAGTTACTCTCACGTACACAACCGCTGCGTAAGCACGTGATGATGCATCGCTGAATCCATGCAACTGAATGTATTCTTTGTTTTCGACTGTTGTGTGTATCCATCTATCAACACAAATGTCATTAATATGTTCAAAATCGGATCTTATGTGTAACCATTCATTTTCTAAGTCCTGACTAATTTTTTCGTCCCAGCTTATTCGTTCCAGCCAGAGTTTTTGCATTAGTAACTTGGCTGTAATTATGCTTGGGGACAACCATCCCAGAGGATCATATAATTTTTGCACATCTGAGAAAATGATTCGTTTGGTTGTATCACCTTCTACAGGTTTCAAGTTAAATTTGTATTCAAATTTGTTTGTTTTCAGGTTCCAAAGGATTCCCAGCGTCTTCACCTTTCCAGCGATATTCAAATCGAGGAGTGCATTTTGAGATCTTTCGTCTGGTGGTATGGATTTCATGAAGTCCACATGGTTTGACGACCATTTCTTTAATACGAAACCGCCCCTTTTCATTAACTCTTTTAGTTGGTGACTAGCTTCAACAGCCGTTTCTAGCGTGTCCGTTCCAGACAACAGATCGTCGACATAAAAATCTGATATCATTTGCGCAGCGATAGGATAATTTTGACCCTCATCATTTGCCAGCTGGAGTAAGGTTCTGCATGCTAAGTAAGGTGCTGGAGCTGTGCCAAACGTTACGGTAAGTAAACGGTAATCTTTGACAGGTTCAGACGGGTCTTTTCTCCACAGGATCCGTTGGAAATCCGTTTGAGTTTTGGACAGCCCTACCATTCTATACATTTTTTCAATGTCGGCTACAAAGCAAACGGCGTGCATCCTCCATCTCATTATAATGCTGCGAAGGTCGTCTTGAATTAAAGGTCCAACTAGTAATTCGTCATTGAGTGAGATGTTGTTGGAACCTTTGCAGGAAGCATCGTAGACAACTCTTGTTTTGGTAGTCTCTTTATCACTTCGGACAACCGCATGGTGAGGTAAGTATACAGCTTTCTTTGTCAAATCTTCTGCAGGTACTTCTTCCAGGTGATTTAACATTTCGTAATCTTCTATAACTTTCTCATATGCCTCCTTTAAGTCTGGTTGCTTTGTAAATTTTCTTTCTAACTGTAACAATCGACGCATGGCTATTTCTCGTGTATTACCGTCTGGTGATTTAGGGTTTTGTGTTTTGAAAGGTAAGGAAACGACGTATCTACCGTCTTCATTCCTTGTGTATGTTCTTTTGTAAATATCTTCACATAACTGCTCTTCTTGTGTGTATTTTCTTTTCGTTTCAGTATCTATTTCCCAGAGTGTTTTCAACATATTATCCATATCTACTTGATGGTGCATAACAAGAAAAGAGTTGTCTTCATTTTTGTTGTGTATCTCTCCGAATAAAATCCAACCCAGGCTGGTTCGTTGTGCGCATGGTGTGCCCGGTGGACCTTTGATTAGCTCCGGTTGTAGAATGTCTGCATATTCCCTCACTCCTAGCAGAAGATCGATCGACCCTGGCAAATGGTAAGTCGGATCTGCCAGGTTTAGACATTCTATGTGCTTAACATCATTGTATACAGCGAGTTTTGGTAACTTAGTGGTCAACTGTTTATTCATCACATAGGCTTGTATGTTAAGACAGAAGTTGTCTTCTACTCTAGATATAACCTGTAGCTGAACCACTTGCTTGACATCTGTTTTAGTAGATCCCACTCCGATCACACTGCCTTTTGCTGACTGCCTTTTGAGTTTCAGAAGCTGAGCCGCCTTCTCACTAATGAAACACGCTTGCGATCCTTGATCGATAAGCGCTCTTAGTATAATGGTGTGTCCTTCTTCGTTGCTACATTTCACCATTGCAGTTGCTAACAGCGCCGTCATCTTTCTATTGTATTGTGCCGTCATTGTTGTTGTTGTGGTTTCTTCTATGGTGTGATTAACAGACACACTTGACGTTGTAGTAGCTGACTCATTCTGTGTATTTGAAACGTCTTCTTTTTTCTCATGAAGAAGAGAATGATGTCGCTTATGACAGATGCGGCAGTTAATAGGGACTCGGCATCTGAACACTGCGTGCCCTGGTAACAAACAATTATAGCACAATTTGTTTTGCTTCACATACTCATTCCTGTCTTTGACATTCATGTCTGTAAACTGCTTACAATGACACAATGTATGTTGTTCTTCGCACTTAACACACGTTTTTTCAGTTGACGTAGTAGCAGTGGCAGCAAATGATTTTTCTTTACATTTTTCCCGTGCAGGTGCAGTTGTAGCTGGTGACACAAGCTCAAGAGTGCGGAACTTCGACTCGAGGAACTTTTTTAGGCTCTCCCATGAAGGTAACTCCTCTAAATTTTCTTGATAAGAATACTCCTCCCAGTCTTTGTGAGTTTCTTGGTCCAATTTCTGTACAACAAGAAATATTATCATAGGATCCCAAGACTCCGTTGATATTGTCATATTATTGAGGTTATTAATGCACTCGTGAGTTGTGTCTAACAATGATTTTAACTGACTGGCACTCTGCGTATTTATTTTTCTTTGATTGAACAACCGTTTAATAACCGCGTTCACTATGAGTCGTTTGTTTCCATACCTTTGTTTCAGTGCGGTCCAGGCTTGCGAGTAATTGCTTTCCGTTATCTGAATGTGTTTCAGTAGCATCTCTGCTTCGCCACCAATGCTAGATTTTAAATAGTGCAGTTTTTGTACGTCACTTATTGAAGTATTTTTGTGAACTAATGACGTAAATAAATCGTGAAAAGGCAACCATTCTTCGTACCGTCCCGTAAATTTTGGCAGTTCAATGTTCGGCAATCTAAGTTGTGATGTAAATGTCCCTGACGAGTCATATGCACTTGAACTATGTGACGGACTGCCGGACGAAAATTGTAAACATAAGTCTTTCAGATCCGCTTGCATAGATAAATAAAGATCTTCGCATATGTAGTAATCTTCGTTCACAAAATAGCTCATAGTATTGCGATTTTCGCGTGTCGTACATTTTATTAATTCTTGGTGGGTGGTGGTAAAATTCTTCCAATATTCTTCTAAACATTTCAATCTTGTTTCAATATATCCTCGCGTCAATCTCTGTTTAGGACATTTCTTCAAGTTTATTTGTGTTTTTTGTAATATCTTCGCAACTTCTTCTAATACTCCTAGTAATTGTTCTGACTGAGACATCTTTTATAAACACAAATAACTTAATATTGTTCAAAACAACGTGATGTTACGATGCGTAGATTTGTTTATAGTAATATTGTAAATGACTTGCACAAAAAATCCTCAACTCCGCTAATGAGGGGCTCACTTCTTATCTAAGGAATGCGGCAGTCTTTTGTTCTCGACGCTCGAACACAATCACTACGGTGCACTATAATCCGGCTCGATTTCGACCATGTTCTCTTGGTAATAAGGTTGCAAATTGTATAGTTAGATTTTTGTGAGAATGAAATGCGTGCTTCCTTGACAACACCTTTAATGCGACTAAATTAAATGAACATTGGTTTACATCTTTATACATACAATACAACAAGTGCCATGTAACATAATGTGAAACCAAGACATATTATGTACTTATCCACTCAAATGAACAACGGCCGAAAGTAATTATAATTTGTGGTCTAGTGGTTGCAAGCGCTGCTGCTGAGTGTGGGGTCCTGGGTTCAATGCCCAGGTGGCACCAATGTTATAGGGCTTTTTCCATCAGGAATGTCTTGGTGGCGACGTCAGCCTTAGTCAGGATTTGTGCAAAATTCATGACTGTAGGACTCACTCCCTGTTGCATGGGATTTGGCCAGGAGTGGCTAAGGTAAGTTAATTATACAATACCTACTATTATATATTCTGTCTGGCCCTCTGGTGGGAAAAGGTGTGATGTTGGGTTATGACATTGCTCTCTGTTGGGTCCTGTTACCAGTATTACAATGGCCTGTGTAAGGGTATTGCCTTTATTATGAGAGTAGCACCATCTCATGTATTGTATGTCACATTAGGAGTCAGCATGTATTGCTGGAAGATTAGTTCAAATTAAAATGTATTTATTTGTGCACATGGTATGCCATAGTGGCATAATTGCTGGTTGTTGAACTAATTTCAATGTTTTATGTATTATACTAAAACAAGGAAACATTTTATATCAAGACTTATGTTTCGGATGTAGGTAGTTAACAATTTTATAGCACAGCTGTTGTGATAACAGGTTTGCAGTTGGTTGAGATGCAGCTTTACCCAGTATTCTGGAACATGTTACGATTACTTATACGATTAATTTGATCTTGATGATTCAATGTTATAATGAAAATGAAATCACAAACTTAAATAAATAATAAGATTATTTTACATGACAAAAGAAAGGAATAATAACTACAGAATTTTGAAGATAGCTTAGTGCTGTAATAGGTACACAGTAATTGTCATAAGTACACAATTATTACGAAAAATTGGAAGCTCTTCAATACTGTTCCGAGGTTTTATGGCGCGTTCCGAATTGCGTTGTGATCGATGTGAGCGTCCTTACATACCGAATTAACGTGAGCGCGATGGAGATGTCCCGTGAGTCGTCATGGATGGCGTCGTGACATGCACCATCTTACGATATCACCGTGAGCGCAGTCAAAATGTCAGAGTGGTGTCAGTGTCTTTTGTTTTGAATTGCTTATCTTTAAATAACGCGGCACTTTCCAAATTGTGCTTCTGGTTGACAGTTGCCACCTAACTAAGGAAGAAGAGGAAATGTGGTGTTTGTACAACAAAGAAATACTGTAACATCGTTTGTGACGTTGAGTGAGCACAGTGAGTGCGTTCACGACTGTCTTAATCGTAATATCTGGGTCGGACCGCGTGTGGTATGATATGGGTGCTGTGAGCGATTATAACTAATTCGGAATGCGGCCTAAATCAACTGAGTAATTAGAAGTTTCTGTATTTTGAATTCAGAATCTCAGATAATTGTCAAGTTTAGGTAACAAAGTTGATGTCATATCTTCATGATAAAGTTCAAATTCCATGGCAACTGTTGGGACCATGATATAGTAATACAAGTGGGGAGTCTAAAGTTAACTTCAGACTGGTATGACGTTCAAGATATTAACAAGTAAATTATCTAAGATCAATGATTATTCGTTTGCAGGTAGATTCTTGAATATGGAAAGAAACTAAGAAAGACATATATTCGATATGAAGTGTAAGGGCACAACAACAATGACGGAAGCAAAATAATAGAAGAAAATGAAAACACTCGCGTGCACTCTGCGCGGTGTCATGGGCTATGGTCATGGGCCTCGTGTAAATTTGAAGTTCTGTTAAAAATATCTAAATAATTATTGTTTACCAAACAAGTTAAGTTGTGTCAAGTCAGTGTGAGTTAAATTTAAAAACAGCGACGGAAACAGGTCACTCGCCATATCTAAGTAATAGCATTTCATTTCAGCACGACAGTGGTGGTGGTCTAGCCCGACTAAGGTCGTGGGTTCGAAACCAGGCAGGCATTTTGTGAATTTTCACTCATCACCACTGTTCATCAACGGTGAAGGAAAACACCGTGAGGAAACCGGCATGTCTGAGAACCAATACTTCAAAGACTTGTGACATTACCAGTACGCACTGTTTACGCGTGGTAGATAGGCATCCATTAAATTGGACGCATAGGCATCCATTAAATTGGACGCATGGGCATCCATTAAATTGGACGCAATGGGCATCCATTAAATTGGACGCATGGGCATCCATTAAATTGGACGCAAGGGCATCCATTAAATTGGACGCAAGGGCATCCATTAAATTGGACGCAAGGGCATCCATTAAATTGGACGCAAGGGCATCCATTAAATTGGACGCAATGGGCATCCATTAAATTGGACGCATTGGGCAACCATTAAATTGGTCGCATTGGACATCCATTAAGTTGGACGAAATAAAATGGTGAAGGAAAACATCGTGAAGAAACCAGATGTAACACTCCATTAAAATGGATGTAACAAAACGGTGAAGGAAAACATCGTGAGGAAACCACGTGTAACACTCCATTGAATTGGATGTATCAAAGCGGCGAAGGAGAGCATCGTGGGAGAGCGGCGTGTTCTGGAGCGGATACTTGGGAACACGGGCTTCTATCGGCTCGCGTGGAGGTTTGTAGCCCACTATTTTATTTTATTTAAACATGATTTCATGTCCCTCACGGAAAGGATGCTTGTATCCCAGGAAAGGTACATCAATAAAATAATATCTTTCAGATAAAATAATTGTTACGGAATCGTTTCATATTTTTTACATTTTGTCCTTGTAGTCTCAGCAAGAGTCAGTTTTAGTTTCAAGTTGTCAGCAAAATCTGAGGCCTACTGTTTTCTGCCTTCTCAATTCGTATTTTCGTTTTTTTCTGGAGTGTTACGCCATTAACTTGTGGTGACACACACCATGATCATAATCTCTACAGTACAAACTTAAGGGGACGTTATAGGCTGATAAAATTTTCTATGAGTCTTGTCTTTACCTACGTAACTGTTTTGTTTACTAAGATGACTTTGTCACCTGATAGAATTATTATCATGAGTTATTGAGGTAGGAACATGTAAATAAAACATTCATAAGACACAATCTTTTTGTGGCAACAACATGTGAAAAAAAAAAAACCTTAACGCTTGGATAAAATACCTACAAATAGTCAAACATCGAAAATTGGTCGGTGACCATTATAATAGACCAAATTATAGATATAATAATCGTCTGAGTTGTGACAGATAATTATGTTATCGTCCAAAACAAACAAAAAAAAAAAAATGTTGATGAAAGGGAAACGGATATCGGAAGAGAATAGCTATAGATTTGGGAGTCACGCAAGGTGATACGGCTTCGGTAGAGAGAGAAGGATTAAATCCTATTCCACACGACGTAGAAGAAGCTAATGAAAGAGATGTGATAGATAAGATGTTCATATATGCAGATGATCCGGCTCTTATGTTTTGTTGCAATTTAATTTAATTATTGCTTTAATATAATTGGCACTTGATTGCAAAAATGCATAGTTGAAATAAACATGTTTATGATTTTGATGTTACACGATTATTTGATAACGTGTTTTGAGTTGAACAAATAAAAATATAATAAGAAAGGGATGTAGTGTATCTATTAAATAGATATGTAAACACTGTCTCATTCACACAAGCGGGGTAGCTGCTGTCACTAATGTCATCAGTCAGTCACGAGGAATGGCGGGAAACAGACAGTGTGAAGCAGGCTAGATACGATGGCGCTTGGTGTGGTAGTGAGCCAGTGAAGTGATATGATCAACATAAATAAGGAATCAACAGGATTCTACAGGTACCCAAATAGACACCTGAGTGGTCCTCCAAGAGGTCTTTACAGCACCCACACGCAAACGAAAATTACCCTCAAATTCCAAGTAAAATTTCCGTCACTACCCGCAAATTCAAAGGGAAATTTTCTCTAACTACCCTCTTATTTCCATTCATAATTACAAGAAGACGTCAACTTTGTAAAGATAAGCTCTTTTGTGGGTAAATAAAGGTGATACTATTTTATTTGAATGAACAAAATTTTGTCACGTAGGCCTTTTAATGTTTGTTTGTGCGTTGTATGCATACTCATTTACTTATTGGGATATTTGAGTTTTGTAGGCTGGTATCATTGGTAATGTTAATGATCCGAGTTTTGGTTATTTGAAAATTATAATATAAGAGTAGGAACACTGGTGGCCCGGTGGCAAGGTCCCCGACTTACGAGTTGTAAGTCGTAAATTCGAACCCGGTCAGACGCTTTACTTTGTGTATTTAATTTTTATCACCACAGCTCTCAAAACGGTGAAGGAAAACAGTGTGAGGAAACCGGCATATCCTAGAAACAGAACTTCAGACAACCAAGCCGCACTGGGCCCGCGTGGGGGATTGTGGCCCACTTTCTCTCACAGAGAGGACATTATAAGCTGATTGTCGATATAAGCGTAGCCTTTATATTTGGGCACGCCACGATAGTGGCGGTAAGATCTCTCTTTGAGTAGTGGCTAGAGAGGCGCCCTCACCTACCGCCTGACGCAGGTCCTCACCGGACACGGGTGTTTCGGGAGGTTCCTGCACACCATCGGGCGGGAGGAAACGCCCGGGTGTCACCACTGCGAGGATCGCCCAGAGGACACGGTGGAGCATAAGGTGGAGGTCTGCCCCACTTGGGCGGAGCACCGCCGTGTTCTCGTAGAGGCGATCGGCAGCGGCGGCGACCTCTCGCGCCCGGCCCTGGTTCAAGTCATGGTCCGGGGCGAGAGGGAGTGGGCAGAGGCAGTCACCTCCTTCTGCGAAGCAGTCATGCTAGCGAAGGAGGTGGCGGGGCGGCTGAGGGAGAGAGCCTCACGTCCCAGCCGGCGCGGGAGACGCTCCGGGCGTCGGGAGCCGCGTGACGACTCCCAGCCACCGTAGGCGCGGGCCTGCGGGCGGAGAGTAATGGGTAACTCTCCATCCGATCAGGACCAGGCCCGTGCCGGACGGCGCGTAATTGTTCCACGCGCGCCTCAAAGAGATGTCAGCATAATGGAAGGGGCCCGTAAGGGCCGAAGCCTGCCGGGGCAGCGGAATTGTCCGAAAGGGTTACCGCTACCCCGGAACACAAAGGGCTAAGGAAGGAACACGGGTGGGTTTTAGTCAGTAAGAGTCTGACACTCCCTTTTGCTCCACCCAGAGCGAGAGGGGTCATTTCAACTCACTGGTGGGCATGGCCAAAAAGCACGCTGTCTCACCTGGCATAGTATACAACAGAGATTGTATAAGTGATGCGCAATTAGACGCTAGACTCCTCGCACAACGTCTAGTTCACACGCACACAAACACCGTTCCGATCTGAAACGCACGTAAAAAAATACGGCAAGCCCTTTGTAAAATCGAGTTTTACGGAAAAACCACTGCATAAATCAGTTACAAATAAAGTTAATTGAACTCTTAGATAATTGAGCTTTTTTTTAACACCATAAAGTCAATCCTCGTTGTCCTCATTACATGAGAACCGTCACTGCGGCCGTTATGTGGCGGCCACCGCTCTCTTCCTTTTAGGCAAAATCCTCTTCTTAAACATTTTAGGAACAATTATTAATCACTGCAATACGTGTTTGCGATTTAAACGTTTGTTTTCTCACGATGTTCTCCTTCAAGGTAATTCTTTAGATGTTTGTATTAAATTAAATCGCTAAGGAAATGTTTTCCGAAGGAACAAAGTAAATACATTTAAATTTTTTCTTTGACGTATATCTCGTAGATCTTTTTCTTAAATATTATTATATTCTGCGATCTGAAGACATTTCTTTCAGAACTGTCTTGATTTAATTTTAAAAAAAATTCACGAAATCAAAAATCTTATTTCCATTCTCCTTTTTTAATCTTAATAAAAAAGTTGCTCATTTCACTTGCAAACTTACAACGATAATCGAATGAAGGCTCTACTGAAATATCTGAAAATACTCGAAAATCTCTTCAACTAAAAAGGCACTAAAAATAACATTTTTCAAGCGTCCTCATTCTCTATTTGCCGAACAAAGGCTTGACCTAACTCCGGCGGCGATGAGGTGTCTATAGTCTATGGAAATATATCTTTTTAGACCTTCGCCTATTTGTGAGGCTCTCATTGAAGTTTGAGATTATTTTGAAAGGAGGTTTTTGTGTCAAAGGGTGATACACACTATCAGTAGCAATGGGTTTCATTTAGACAGTTCAACAACATTCATTGCGTTAACTACGTTGTTAAGCAAACACATTTATCGAACATATGAAGCAATGCATTAGCAATATCCGTCAAAATGATTCAGATTGAGATTGATAGTGTGTTACTTATATAATGCTGGTCAAGGAGACTTTAATGAGTCATTTTGCGTAGAATAGAGGTTAACGTGGATTTTTGTGAACAAAACTCATAAGTACTCGCAACTTTTGTAGACTCGACCTATAAGTTGAATTTCTATATTATTTGTCGATTCATTGTTTTTTTTTTTTTGTATAGAGGGGGCCCGTGGCTAAATAATAACAGCCGTACAGGTCGATCGATCAGGTTAAACTACGCTTGCCGCGGTTGGTCTGTGGATGGGTGACCATCTTTACATACCGAGACCTCTCCGTGCCTCGAAAAGCACGTTAAGCCGTTGGTCCCGGCTGTACTAGTTAATTTTGACAATTCAAAAGTGCCTTTATATGGTTTAATTGAAATAAATGCTTTGATTTTGAGTTTGTCATTCGTGGATCGTTGACAGTTGTTAGGGGTAGGGTAGTCAGAAGCCCAAAAATCCGACAACCAGTCTTACCAAGCGGTATCGTATTACCCAGTAACTGGGTTGTGGAGGTCAGATAGGCAGTCGCTCCATGTAAAATACTGATATTCAGCTGCATCCGTTTAGACTGGAAGCCGACCCCAATATATGTAGTTGGGAAAAGGCTAGGTAAATCATGATGATGTTGTGAAAAGTTTACTTCGAATAAGTAATAGTATTTTTTGATGGGTTAATATCATGTTATGTTTTTGAAACAAAAAAGACATTTCTGTGTCATAGGCTTTTACTCCGTTCACCTTTTATACTCTGTTTTTGTCCAGACGGTAATAAAGTCAGCCGGTATAGTCGTTTTAATAGCTGAACTTTTCGTGAACTCTTTTTAACTAACTTCAAAAAGGAAGGATTGAGTGTAAGTTTTTCATCTGCAAGACTTCGTTAACCTAGTTGTTGATAAAGAGGCTTTCGTTGTGAAATCACTGGTCTATTTCCTTTTTTCGGAAAGTTTTGCTACATTATACGTTTTAATACGTAACTATAATTTTCAACTTTGTAGCTGTCTGTTTTAAGACTTGTAATATTGTGGCTTCGCATAAATATTCCTAGTTTTAATTTGAATTGCGGTGTCTTCGAAGGGGCAATTCTCGTAATCTTAAGAACGTTCTGTCACAGTCTGATCTCAGTCTCAATCTGTCAAAAATACCTTTACAATCCCTTCATTTTTGAGAAGTTTTTGACACTGATTGTCGCTGAGATGAGATTGCGACTGGATTTTGAACGTGTACGAGTATTGGCTTATATATATTACCTTCAAATCTCGGCCCACTTTACGAGATTTTCCTCATTCGTTTACTTTTTAACTGACTTCAAAAAATGAAGGTATGATCCCCGATTATTCGAAGAAGGCTGGACTGATTTGGAATAAGTATTCCTTTTTTTTGTTTAAAAGCATGTAACTTCCCACGTGGTTCCATTTTCATCAGGTCAAGATCTGATGATGGTGGGACCCTGGAGAAATCTAGAAAACTCTTAAAATATAATTGACACACGTGTCTAATGATTTGAATATTTTTTTAGTTATGGTAACAACTAAAAAGTGAAATTTTTCCAAAAAACGAAAGACAACCGACTTCCAAAAAAACACTACAAACTGAAAAATAACTTAATTTTTTAGAAGTCAGATGTTTTTCTTTTATAATAAAGATTTTAATTTTACTAATGTTTGTAAAAAACTATCAAACAACTTAAGTTTTGTTTGATAGTTTTTACTTTTGAAATAATAAGTTGATTTACTATTTTAAAATCTTATGGAAACTGAGGTATGTGATTGCTAGAACACTAATAGATATATTCCAGGTATATTCCATCCACGTGATTGCATCTTTCAAGATTTATTGAGAAAACATAAAATAAAAGATTTCAAACTCTCAAAACGGAGAAGGAAAATATCGTGAGGAAACCGGCATGTCCTTAAAACCAAAAATTCGAAGACATGTGGCATCTACCAACCCACAGTGGGCCTGCGAGGTAGATTACACTCCCTCTCGAATAGAGGAAGCCTGTCTCCAAGCAGTGGAAAAATTATAGGCTGATGCACCATATAAACCACCTAATTTTATTCTTAAAAAATTATTTCCTCCGCCATCTCAACCTAACATGGCCGCCGATCGATCCCCAATAGGAATGAAATCGCGACGCACAATGCGGACAGATAACCTATTGACATGCAGCTTCCAATTGGCCTATTGTGGACCTGACAAGCGTGAGTCAGACGGTGAATTAGGATCCAATTGCTGAGTTCAGGTTTTTTTTGAAAGAAGGTAGATACATTATGGTCTTGAGAATATGTTAACAATCTATGTATGCTTAAATATTAATATAGGTGCGTTCAGCGACAAAAATCGACGAACACTGCTACTTTTACACAACATCTAAATTTGAATGCAGAATTTGAGATAATTTTCAAGTTTAATGTCATACTTGACAAAATTCAAATTCCATTGCAACTAAAAACTTATTAGGACATTTTTATTACAAATGGTCACACAAAAATACATTTCACCAAAGGAGATAACTGATTGAATGGCGATGTAATGTAAATTGTCTGAGATTATGAACACTGCTATAAATTCACACAGAATTTATTATTCGATATAAAACAACAAAATGAATTGTTTTTTGTACTACTCATCGTACAGACGCCAGCAGGTCAACCTACCCCAATCTGTCAGATTTCTTTGATAGATTTTCAACTTTAGTACAAAGGAATAAGGTTCATATTCAATTGGGAAAATCTGACAGATTGGGGTAGCTTGATGTGCTGGCGTCTGTACATCGTATAAAATCGGAACAAAAGAAAAATTAATAGAACAGATATCAATAATCATTTTGTTTGAAGAAAATTTTCCCATTTTAATTAAATATTTAGCTGAATAAATAAGATTTAAAAAACTGAAGTAGGTACCTCTATCATCCTTCTGCCATGCGGTCTCAGTGCGGGTTGGTAGATGTCACATGGCTTCGAATTCATAATTAAACCTACCTAAGAAGGAGTTTGAATAAATTACTTTTTGACATGCCGATTTCCTCACGATCTTGTCGTTCACCGTTCTGAGAATATTTCTATAGGTAACTACTTCTTAGTTCTTTTATTAAAGTGGTCATTTTTGCCTTTTCTAGAAACAAAGGATTTAATATAAATAAATAAAACAAAATCGGTTCGTTACACCTACGATATAAATAAAACAAAATCGGGTTCGTTACACCATTTATAAATCAAGAACGACTGGACCGATTTTTATGATCTTTAATTTGTTGGATTTGTCTCTGCCCCGAATAGTAGAATAACTATTAAAATATGGGATAAATTCACAAAATAATGAAGATAGCTCATTTTCTTATATATTTTGTATAGAACGGCTTTTTCGATGAATATAAAGTTAATGATGTTGTTGATGATGCTAGTTAAGTTAATTCTGAGGCGATATGAAGTTCGCCGGGTCAAGGCTAGTTTTTTTATAATTCCCAATAATTTACAAGTAATTAACAATCTAATCCATCAATTAAAACACACTTTTTATAAATTACTTTACATTTTCTTTTTTAAATTGCAGGTACGAGCCACCCTGAATTAATAATGAAGTTGAATTAACGAAATGTAAGTAATTCATTGAATTAAAACCTCGTTTTAAAGGACTTTTAAAATAAAAGGGTCAAGCTCTGGGTGCGGACCAATTAGAAGTAACCGTTGTTTGGGATCAAATCATTTGGTTATTTGGTGAGATGAAGTCGAGAAAAATTGAATTATTTTGGCGAGAAAATGTCGTGTTTTACTTGTTACGTTGTTTCCTGATTATGTGTTTTGGAGGGCTTCGTGGCTAAATAAGCCGCACTGCACTATCGAAGGTTAAGTTATGCTTGCCGTGGTCGATTCTTGGATGGGTGACTATCCATTACATAATGAGACCCCTCCGTGTCTCAGAAAGTACGTCAATCTTTGAAAGTCGTTACGGGTAGTCCGAAGCCCAAAAGTTTACAACCAGTATTGACACCGACTTCCGAAATTAAAGTTATTTTTCACTTTGTAGTTGGCCAGTTTGTAACTTATTTAAGTTACAATAGCCTAATGTCAACTGCTCATCACCTTTTACAAAATGTTTCTTTTCCCGATGCAGGGACGTTAATTGTTGAGGAGTTCTCCTTGTAAGAACCAGGAGAACTGGAGCCGATTGAGAAGTCACCATCAGCTCCACTTCACGATACGCATTGTGCTTAGCAATCACATTAAAGTACCTAATCGAATCGCAAACCGTGAAATATTTATTATTGAGTAGGTCCGATGGCCATCTGTGGTCTTCATCATCAGTTCCACATCACCCAATGGTGCTTTCTGAGAGCAAATGCATGAGTTACTATAAAAATACCCAAATCGCTATAGGTGTGCCTACAAAATTTGAGGGTTGTCCTCGATTTCTCCATGATCCAATCATCAGATCCTAACTTGGTGACTATGGGACCACTTTAGAAGTATCTCCTTTCGAACAAAAAAAAGAATTTTGAAAATCGGTTGACAATTGGCGGAGTAATCGCGTAACAAACACACAAAAAAAAAAACATACCGTCGAATTGAGAACCTCCTCCTTTTTTTTCCACTGGCTACTTATTGCGGTTAAAAGATACAGCCTTATGACAGATGGACGTACTGAAAAATAGATGAAGAGACGACACGCCAGACTTTGAAATAGGGTCCCAATGCCCTTTAAAGCCCCGTTCATGACTTCACTATCTGTAAAAAAAAACTCGCATTGCAGTATTATCCTATAGAACAGCTATGTGTATACATACCTACAGACAAATGGTACGAATAATTACGTGACGAGAATACACGAACCGTCAAACAGTGTATAAAAGGCCGTAATCCAAGAAATGATGTCATGAGGGAAACACTTGGAAGTCTGTGACCCGAAAAACGGGAGCAAAAAGAGCGTTTAAAATACGCAAGGAAACTCGTTGCATTTTATTTTAAGGTAAGGGGACTACATGACCTAAAGCGCGGTCACTGTCGGACTGCATAGAAAAGAAAGAGAAATGCTATGACACAACGCTGGTAATTAATTATAAATATGAAGCAATTATCTAGTTACAAAAAAAAAAAAATGTGTTTGGACTGAAAAATTAAAACGGTAGTGCTTTAGTATGTTGCTTGTAGAATAATCTGACAAAAAATTTGAATGATTGTATGTATATTAGTATGGTTTTTATTGTAAAAAAGAAAGTTTTTAGAGGTATCTTCATAATTTTTTTCTTTCGTATCAAATTAGAAAGAAAGAAAAATAGGTTTATTTGGCACAGAAACACGTGCAAACAAAAATATAATTAATACTAATGACAGGATATAATAAAAACAAAATACACGAGCACAAAGCAGAGGTAGTCGACGGCTGTACATCATGACTGTGACAAGAAGGCTTCCACTCAGCATGATGTTGTGCTATAGGGGACCCACAGCACAGCGCTGATTTTCAGTGGTTACCTGAAAAGGACGTACGGAAACCAAGTCAGATCAAATGATTCGTACTTAACAGGTAACAAAATAAAATATAAAAAAACAGTACTTATAAATTAAAGCAAATACTTAACCAACAATGATATGAGTAACGAAACTAAATAACATAAAATTTAATTTATCAGCAGGCATCACCGTGCAGCGAGTTTGTCCGAAAGGGTTACCGCTACCCCGGAACACAAAGGGCTAAGGAAGGAACACGGGTGGGTTTTAGTCAGTAAGAGTCTGACACTCCCTTCTGCTCCACCCAGAGCGGGAGGGGTCATTTGATGATTTCTCATCCACAAAAAAAAAAACATCACCGTGCGATCATAAAAAGATTTGTACCCAAAGCATTTAATACCTACACAGGGAAATTCTGTGTTTTGTGTTTTGTATTATGTTTTCAACATACTATCTACATAGCATATATCCTGAAGAATATCATATATTTTTCTGATTTTTTTTACTGTAGTCGATTATACGTATACTTTATTGCTTCTAAAACTTGCGTTTTTTTTTGCGTTTAGGTCCTGTAATCCCCTTAAGAAAGAAAATACGTTTATTTGCGGTAAACATGACGCAGAAAAAGAACACAAAAATAAAAAACAAGTTGGGGGGAAATGTTCGTCACATTCACGCAAGATGGCCATCGCTCAACATAAATGCAAAGACTATGCGAGACAGAGCTCCAGCGCTGGTTGCGCTGGTGGAACGATATGATAAATAAATAAAATAAAGTCGTCCAGACCATATTTAAGCCACGGTAGCCAATCTCAACGGAGACTAGCTTTCGGCGCGGGAGGTATTATAGCACACAAGTGTGCGCGCAGACACAGGTGCACTCCCTCTTCCCTCACTCTCATAGTCCGATGGGACGGCGATCCGACACGACCGAAGAGAGATCAGGCGCAGGACCAACGGCTTAAAGTGCTTTCCGAGGCACGAGGTATCACACCGCCGACTTCCAAACTCCGGACTGTTACTAAGAAATTCCTAATGGAAAAACTCAAGAACACTAGGCCCGACCCGGGAATCGAACTCAGAACCCCACGCTCAGCAGTCGCACTTGCGACCACTAGACCAACGGGGCTGTTACGGCTACAGCTAGCCGTTTTCCCAACTGACTAGGCTGTTCTGCCTAGGCAGATGATGATACCTGGATTATTTGACGTGTTAAGTGAAACTAGACGTATTGTACATCTCAAAACTAAGATAGCACGTTCTTATCAAGTTAGGAGCGGGATTTTCACTCCAAAAGGTACTATGGTAGTCCATTTATTACGCAAGACAATTTTGACCACTTTCTAACCTACCCCTCCCCCTGCGTAAGAAAAAATGAGACTTGGATAACCCCCAATTTCAATCTTACTTAAGATCGGTATCTACCAAAATTGCAAAGAAAACGCAGCAACAAAATTAAAAATTTATAATTTTTGCTTACTTTTGTGATCTAACCTCCCACCCCCAAGTATGCATTTAGTAAAAAAACGTTAATTTGATATTACAGTTTATTGATGAACCTCGTATCCAACAAGCCTTAGGTACCACAAACTCAACGATCTTATTAAACTCCAGAGCTCTTCAGAAGCCATGTTATTACAAGATGATGAATATCGGATATCATACAAAATATCGGAATACCAAAGAGTATTGAAATCTAAGCCGATCCAATTTTTTATGAAAAAAAAAAACCCCCCCAATTTTCACCCCTCGAAGCCTCAAACAGATTAATTAGGTACGTAAAAATGAAAACAATAATAATAGATTAATATTTTCATTTTACAATAATAGATTAATATTTTCTTTCAACAAAAACCGAATCAATATCGAATGAAAATCGCTTCGGTGATCAATGCACTTTGTGTTTTATTACTTCGATATAAATCAGAATTTCCTTTGTGTCGTTCCATTGTAAGGACGACCGATATTGCGGGATTGAGTCCACGATTTAAAAAAAAATGTAGTGTTTCTAGAAGAGCCTCTTGAATAAAAAAATGTTTGCGATTTTAATTAAAAGTTCGACGAAGTGTTTAAAAAAATAAATTTAAGCCGAAATTCTAGTAGTTCTTCATTTAAAATTCAAGTGCGTTGTCTATGGTACTTTATTATGCATGGCGAGACGGCAAATGAATTGCTTATAAAGAGTAAGTTCCAACCATATTTTTCTTAGAAAAATAAATAAATAAATAGAATGGTTGAAGGCTGGGGTACATTTAAAAAAAAAAAACTTTCACACAATTTTTCATGATACAAAAAATATACATTAAAGATAATTGATTATAATTAATTATATTATAATGATTATTATTGATTGATATATAATAATATTTCATAAATGTATTAAATATTTAAAGCAGTGCAAGAGCAGTGGTGACTTAGCCATAAGCCCCTCGATAAGGTAATTCCTTCAATGTTGCTTCAAATTTCTTTTCTTTTTTTCGCGAGTTTTCACCTTAAGTAACCCTGAAATAGGGTTTGACAAGTTCTCAACTTCAAAATCTCAATTCAGAAACCGAGTGTTAATCTTTTATATTTTCACCGCAACTTGTTTTCAACATAAAATTTACAACACTACATCATTATTCATTGACTTGAATTTCTTATAACATTATTTATCGTGACATGGAGAACAGACCACAGTTAATTTTCATAAAAGCTATTTTGTTAATAAATTGTAGAATTGTCATTACTTCTTTTCAAAAATCAAAAGTCGTTAAAGAAGTGTTTTTACTGGGAACAAGAAGTGACATAGCAAACTCCCTAGTAACGTATAAAAATTAAAAATACGTTCCGATAAGTTAAAAGTACTTGATTCAATAGAAGACTGATTGATTCTTGATTTTATGCGAAGTACATAACAGGTAGGGAAAAACCTTTTTTTTTTTTGCTAGCCTACATTATTCCCTCCATTCCATTCCTCCCCTTGTTTCTTCCAAACCTTATCTTGTGCGATCTCTGGCCATTGAAAAACATCAAATTAAATTATTTGTCAAGGATCAATTTTTACTTTTTGAAGTGAAACTTCTTTACGCACGCTTGACTTGGGGAGTAAGCTGGCGAACGCGTGACGTAAGCGTTACGAAAAGTGTGATCGGGCAAGGCGAACGGAAGTTAAGTGGGGGATATAAGCAAGAGACAGCAGTGCGCGCGCACATTTTCTTTCTCTCTTCCTCTCATAGCCAAATACGTTCCGTATATCTAAGCACACTGCAGGCTTATTGTCTGTATCACAGTGTAGGAGCAAGAGAGAGCAGTGCGCGCGCACATTTTCTTTCTCTCTTTCTCTTATAGCTAGTAAATGAAATATACATACAGATGGAGCGAAAGAAGTTTCACTTCAGTCGTGTGGTCATAAGCACACTCGTTTTTTTTTTTGTAGAGGCTGGTTCTCCGCTAATCCGATGATTAGTAGTAGTACACAGGTCGACATGTAATTTTCTCTTTGACACATCCAGTCACTCACCATCTTTGAGGAGTCGGGAAGTAGGTACTTCCTCGCACCTGCCATCTTATATTGATCTGTAGAACAGATGACACGGTCACTTTTAGTAGCTCAAGTTTTTTTGTTGTTTCTTTTTATTGCGACTTATACTGCTGTAACTTGCGTTTCCTGAAGAGTGTCGTAAATGAAAGGTCGCAGATAAACATGGAGGGGCTTATCTTTCGCCCGCGGTGTCTAGATGTTAGTCATGTTTAACAAAAAGTCATGGTGTTGTGTGTTGGAAAAGTGGTAAAAAAATAACTCTATTAATTTTTATGCCTTAATACTATTATGCTAATAGACATTATGCCAACAAAAAATAGCCTACAAGATAATTATGTCAACATAAACGGTATGCCAAAAAAAAAAACAATTATGGCATCGTGTTAATAAACCAAAATAGTTATGCCAAAGCAAATTAGGAAAATAAAAATTGCGAAAAGAAGGGATCCCCGCACAATATTGCGTAAAATTCTGGTCCTAGATCCAACATAACGCAATGATTTAAGCCAGTTGCAGACTAAGAGCTAAGTTAGGTTAGTTTTGCTTAGCTCGCATGGCTGATGTAATTTTTCATACTTGTGTGCAAACCGCTAACAATGACCACAAGTATGAAAAATTACATCAGCTATGCGAGCTCATACTCTCTCAAATTCTAGACGTCAATTTGACAGAGCATATTCGCAACACCACACTGCACTCCAAAACACAGATTACTGATGTTGCTCAAAAAGTCGCTAAGCTGAAGTAGGACTGGGCTGGCCACGTCTGCCGTATACCTAATAAGCTGTGGGCCAAAATAACCACCACGTGGAGCCCTGACACAGGCAGAAGGCGTTGCGGCAGACCCTGTAGATGACCCTGAAGATGGCGGGACTAGCTGGACAAAACAAACGACCAGTGGTCCACCTTAGCCCTGGATCGAAAAAGCTGGAAGTCGTAGGGAGATGCCTTTGCCCAGCAGTGGGATGATGCAGGGTAACACTAATATGATCTAAGATAAACTCAGCTTATAGAGCAGCTTGCTGAGTCCTCCTTATTTGTACAGAACAAACAATGTGTTGTAGTTTCGAACGCAGCCAGGCTTTTTGCCGGGGCAGCGGGATTGTCCGAAAGGGTTACCACTGCCCCGGAACATAAAGGGCTAAGATAGTAACACGGGTGGGTTTTAGTCAGTAAGAGTCTAACACTCACTTCTGCTCCACCCAGAACGGGAGGGGTCATTTGATGATTTCCAATCCCCAACAAAAAAATAGGCAGGCATTTTACTTTGTCTAAATTATTTCATCACTACTGCTCTCAAAACGGTGAAGGAAAACTTCGTGAGGAAATCGGCATGTCTTGGAACTAAATCTTGAAAAACATACGACATCCACGAGCCCGCATGGTGGATGGCCTACTCCTCTCGCAAAGAGGAGGCGTTTGTCCCAGCATTGGGAACGATATAGGCTGATTATGATAGTGGATAAGCATCTAAACAATCTTAGAGCAATAAACTCGTATGTTCTTACTCACGTATATTACATATGGTTAGCCTAGATATGTCCTTATTATCAAGAAAAGAAATTATCACAAAAAAATAAAAGCAGTCTTACGGTAAGTAATTTTCTTCGCTCAATTTTCGTAAATTAGGCCCATAAAGTGACCACTATATTAGAAGCATCAGTTGACCCCTAGATTTACTACGTTACATTTTGTTTAGTTTTCCTTATGTATGATTCTGCTTTTTATTTGTGTGGAAACAATTTTTGCACTAGCATGAAAAAATTTATAGAAACTGCCTTGCATGAAAATATAAAGAGGATCTTGGGAGTCAATTTAGTCTCCTCTATTTCATCTCGTTTCTCAACTCGATCTTTCATATTATGTTTGCACTGGTCAGTCACTCATCTGCCTAGCCTTTTCCCAACTATGTTGGGGTCGCCTTCCAGTCTAACCGGATGCAGCTGAATATCTGTGTTTTACATGGAGCGACTGTCTATCTGACCTACACAACCCAGTTACTGGGTAATACGATACCCCTTGGTAAGACTGGTTGTCAGACTTTGGGGCTTCTGACTACCCGTAACGACTCTCAAAGATCCATGAATGATAGCCGGGACCAACGGCTTAACGTACTTTCCGTCTGTATGGGTCACGTTTCCGTGTGTAGGGGTCTCGGTATGTAAAGATGGTCACCCGTCTACAGACCAACCGCGGCAAGCGTAGCTTAACCTGATCGATCGACCTGTGCGGCTATTATTATTTAGCCACGGGCCCCTCAACTGTTAAAAATTATATTTATCTACTTGTCTTGTCATTATCCAGCCCTGTACAGACACAAAATTAGAATTTCATGGTCTGCTCTGACACTTCCCCCTTAATAATAGTACATTTTGCAATTAGCTTATATCCATGACTTTCCGAACAACCTTACAATCTACCCGATACACTTTTCTTTCACAGAAAGCCACTTGAACCACCCACTTACAAAGTAACAAGAATCTAGAATGCTTTGTTTACGTTGTATAGATACCCACTATAGCTGAGTGTGCTCACCCCGTAAATGAGAACGAGGTTGAAGATAAATAGTGATCTAGCGAGCTAGACTTCGTAGGGTTGTCCATCTTGTTTGTTTACAGTTGTGGAGCAATTTATTAAGTGGTTGGCTTAGAAACGTTGCATCTGGGCAGACGGTAGGTTGATTAGCCTTTCTAAGACTTGTCTTTGTAAAAGACCTCGTCTGAGGAAGTACTTCTTCTCGTTTAGTCCACTTTCGGCCCCTCGACCCCCCAATAAATAATGTGTGTCCACTGGACCTAGTGTCGAGAGCAATTTTTTTTTTTATTTTAATAATTAATTAGTAAGCAACATACCTTTTTATTGCTCTAAGCAGAGGAAATGTTTTCCATTTCAAAAGATATGAGAACCGTGACGAATTTTATCTTTGTCTCTGGGGTGGCAACGCACCTGATATCGAGGGTGTCCACACGCTGCGGTGGCTATTTGGCTACTTCACAGTTGAAGGGTCATCTGCTTATTCAAACATTAAGAAATATATGTCGATGTCTAAAACTTGAATCAAAGAACTTTCTATCACCAGGGGGGCAATTCTCGTAATTTTAAAAACGTTCACACTTTGATCTGTCTCAATGTCTAAAATATGTCTAGTTTCCTTATATTTTTAACAAGCTAATGATATTTTTTGTTGCCGAGATAAGACTGCGACTCGATTTTGAACGTTTTTAATTACGAGACAAGGCCTTCAGTTCACCGTTACCAGTTTTGCATGTTCTGTTACATTTCCTGCAAATAATATTTATTTATTTAACTTGGTGCACAATAAAAGATGGATTTAATGTCATAAGCATTGTCTAGCAAAGCATAGCATAATCAGCCTATGACGTTCCCACTGCTGGGACATAAACCTCTCTTCGACAGGGAGTGGGCCACGCGGTACAAAATGCACCATCAGAGGGGCAGTTCTCGTAATTGAACGAATCGATCGATTGATTGAATTGTCGTATTGTTCTCATGATTATTGCTGTTATTTTTTTTTTTTTTGTGTTTTTCTGATGAGTCATGTTTGCCGCAAATAAACGTTTTTCTTTTTTTCTTTCCAATTTTAAGAACATTCACAGTCTGACCTCAGTCTCAATCTGTCAAAAATACCTATAATGATTTTCCCTCCATCTTTGACAAGTTTATGATATTTGTTTGTCGCTGAGATGAGATTGCGACTAGATTTTGAACGTTTTTAATTACGAAAATTGGGCTTCTTATCTCTAGCAATCGACCAAAAATCTCATTCATCTCGATTTCTTGCTCGTGGCACCCCTGAGCGTACCCCATATTTCAGGTAGCTACAAGTGGCGATTTCACAGCGATCGCAGTCGCAGTGCATGCGTCTTGTCAGCTTGCATTGCTGCTCCTGCGTTATAGAATAGAATACTCTTTATTATGTACACCATATAAATTACAGACATAAATATAGAAATTTTGCACAATGCGTTATGCGTGGCATGTGTTTTGTGACATCTACAGGGTTATATCAGCTGTTCCCTACATTTATGTTAGCATAACTCGTCAAAATGTAGGGAACAGCTGATTTTTTTTTCGCGATTTCAGGTTTGGTCCCATAGTAAAAGTTGTTCATAATGATGAGTACAAAGACCTCTTAAGAGGTTGTTAGTGTTTTTCCAATAACCTTGTATATACTCGTAAATTGTGGATTTACATAGGTATGTTTAACTATATGGTTGATACAAGACACTTTGGCAACAAAATTTTGCAAAATAGGGGATTACTGTAGACATGGCAGTTAAGGGCAGTGGTGTAATAGTCGCGACTTACGACATGTAGGTTTGAAGACATCATCATCTGCCTAGCATTTTCCCAACTATGTTGGGATCGACTTCCAATCTAACCGGATGCATCTGAATACCAGTATTATACATGGAGCAACCGCCTATCTGACCTCCATAACCCAATTACTGGGCAATACGATATCCCTTGGTAAGACTGGTTGTCAGACTTTCGGGCTTCTGACTACCCGTAATGACTGTCAAAGTTCCACGAATGGCAGCCGGGACCAACGGCTTAGTGTGTTTTCCGAGGCACGGAGGGGTCTCGGTATCTAAAGATGGTCACCCGTCCACAGACAAATTTTTCATATCCGACTGGTAGTTTCAGATGTTAGCACGTTTAAACAAACAAAAAAACTACAGCTTTACTATTAGTATAGTATTGATTTGGTATTGATAAGTTGACCCATTTATCCATCTGCTTAAAAAAACTCGACGATCACACCACGACGTTTTCTTTTACGTTTAAAGCAATTCCGTTTTAAATTCAAACCCCCCCATAAATACTTGGAAACAAACGGTCTCCATGAATAGCGATACAGAGTAACAAAACGTTTGTACTGTAGTGGAATCCACTGTTACTGCTACGTGGAGAAACAGGGAAAAAGAGGGAACTCATTTCTATTTATTTATTAGAAGTTTTATTGTTGGCCAGTTTGTGAAAGCTTGAAAGTAGGTCAATAGGTATCACATCACCATCATCGTTATCTGCGTAGCCTTTCATTCTTTCCCCAACTATGTTTGAGTCGGGTTCCAGTCTAACCAAGATGCAACAGAATATCAATATTTTACATGGAGCGTTTGTTTATCTGACCGCCATAATCTGGTTACTGGGTAACTCGATACCCCTGGGTAAGACTGGAATGGAATTTCAATAAGCAAGCAAGCAGATGAATGTCTTTTTAATCCGCTCTTTATAACTTATAACGTGAGAGGAATGAGTGATGATGATTTTCTGTCTTATTCTGCCACAACACCTAAATATTGCCTAAAGTGCCAATCCACACTTCATCATTATCAGTCTACAACAGTCCACTGCTGGACATATGCCTTCTGAATACCTTTACCAATACTTCGATTCAAACCCACTTACCTCAAAATTGTACGCACAGACTGAATTTCGTTCTACCCTCTTATAAAACAGGAATGAACAGTTACAAAATGGTCAGTTTATACCCGTCAGTTAACCGTGAAGGCGACAAGATACTACGATTCTTTCTATCCATAGAGTACGGAATCGTCGCACCGAGAGCGTCTAGAAACGGTCAGGTTGGAGTGTACAGACGCCAGCACATCAAACTACCCGACACTGTCAAATTTTCCCAGTCAACTTTGAACCTTATACTTTAGCGATAAAGTTGAAAATCTATTAAAGAAATTTGACAGGTTGTAGTAGCTTAATGTGGTGGTTTAAAGTTGATTGGGAAAATTTGACAGTTCCGGATAGCTTGATGTGCTGACGTCGGATTGACGTCGGACGTTCGTCGTGACGTATGGATTGCAATGAAGATTAATTGAATTGAATTGGAGGGTAGACGCTATTCAAAGCCGTCAGTTTGGTTACGTCATTAGTGACACAGTGCGAGTGAACGGTGACACGCTCGGTTTGTATGGAAAGTGTTGACCAAGCCGCCTCTAGCATTGGCCGCTGAGGCGTGTCCGTGCTCTGCGCTTCCAACACTTTTCCATTTTTATTCGGTTCGTTACGGAAAATCTATTTATTTGCGAGAGCCAGTGCGATGGTCTTAATTATTTTCTTTTTTTAGCCAATCAACGTCGATTGGCGCCGCAAAAAGTGCAACTTTTAAACTGTATGGTGAACGATTGAATTTTGTTGGGATATTTTGAGATTGAATTTTTGCATTTTTGATTACGTTATTCGAATTATTTTCTTGAGCTCAGTGGCGTGAAATTGTAGGGGTCTTTTGTGCTGAAGGCTCAATTCAGTAAATAAATAATAATACATAAAAGTTTTATTGGCTTAAAAAACAAAGGTATTCATTTTAATTTGAAGCCCTTTGAGCATAATAGTGTTCATGTCTTTTAACCCTTTATTGGTCGAGGTGTGACACACCCAAGTGCATCTTTGCAGGAGTAGAACTCATCAAATTTTGAGTTTCCTACGGCGATGTTCCCGTTAGCTTCGTAAAAACGCAAAATATTACTGTGCTGCTTCTATTACTAAATATATTAAAATATATTTAGTAATAGAAGCAGCACTCGGTCGTTTGTAGTTGTTTCAAGAGAGCGCTATTGTAGTGTAAAATACCCCACACAACGGTTTACGTAACTTTTTAGACGCAACCAATTAACTTTTCTCCTTGAACTAAATTCAATGTTTGATTGATACCTACAAGTTTTCAAGATCTTTTATTGAGATCTTTTTGGAAGTTTATTATTTTTCATGATTGGTTTGAACTTAAATTATTATTTTGGGTTAGAAAAGTTTTGAAGGAACCAGAAGGCTAATTCTCGTAATTCAAAACGTTCAATATCTAGACGCAGTCTCATCTTGGCGATAAACACTTGTCAAAATGTAGGGAAATTATAAGTATTTTTACACAGATTGAGACTGAGATCAGACTGTGAACGTTCTTGAAATTACGACAATTGCCCCTCAGCAACCTTAGAATGCATAAAAAATTTCTCGGTGGAAGAAAATCCAAAGTTACCTCCAAATAATTATAAATCGCTGGTAATTAGAAAATACTTCAAATTAGATCATGAAATAAATGTAAATAATAAATAAATAAATGCATAAGACTAACTGAACTATCTATAAAGCAGGTCTTATGTTTTTTTTTATTGCCATTATTTTCACCGTAAAACGCAAATACCTAAACTATTGACGCTGCCTGCCGCCCAGCACCGCACTCTGTCAGGCTCTCATTCAGTCCGCGAGCAATATCGTACGAGCGAGGTAAAGAGTGAATTTTAGCTGAGTTAGGCTAGTATAGGCTCATAAAGAGTATTTATATCTTCATTATTTCATTTAATTATTTAAAGAGTGTTATATCTATATAAATAAAAAGACAAGTCCTGACTGACTGACTGACTGACTGACTGACTGACTGACTGACTGATTGACTGACTCATCAACGCCCAGCCCAAACCCCTGGACCTAGACAGCTGAAATTTTGCACAGAGGTTCCTTTCATAATGTAGACGAGGAATAAGGAAGGAATTTTCGAAATTCAACCCCTAAAGAAGTTAAATGGGGGATGAAAGTTTGTATGGAAAATCTTATTCCTTGAGTTAATAAACTTGAAACTTGGCACGAATACTTACCTAAGTAAATTATGAAAATTTGGTCTTTTTTGTTTTTCTAAACTACCTTCTAAAGGGGGATGGGGGGGTGTCAAAATTTGTATGGAAGAATTTTAATGCACGGTCCGATTAACTCAAAACTCAGTATTTATACTTAATACCAAAAATAAAGAATTACGTGTATCAGGGTTTTTCGAAAATCTACCCCTAACGGGGAGAAAAGGGGTAGTTAATTTTACAGGGCAGGATTTTTCTGCCTGGCTTATTTAACTCAAAAATTGGTATAAATAATCTCTGAGTCAAGTAATGAACAAATTCCAAACGATTTTTCAAAATTCCACCCCTGTAGGGGTGAAAAGTGGGGATACAGCTTATATGAAAAATCTTATTCATTTGGTTAATAAACTCGAAACTTGGAAGGAATATTTGCCTAAGTAAGTAATAAGACATGTGTCTTTCGAAAATAGACCCCTGACGGGTTATAAGTGGTATTATATTTTAAGGCCGGTATTATAGTGCGTAACTTGATTTACTCCAAAAAATAGTATGAATAAATTTAAGCTTAAAGCTTGGCACAAATACGTATAGAAGTAAATTATAGTTTGTCATTTTATGTTTTTCTGCTCTAGGGAGATTGAGGGTGTCAGTTTGTATGGAAGAATTTTATCGCGCGGTCCAATAATATAAACTCGAAACTAAGTATGTATACTTAATACCAAAATAAATAATAAAGTGTAACTGAGTTTTTCGAAAATCTAACCCTAACGGGGTGAACGGGGGTAGTCCATTTCACAGAGGAGTATTTTATTGCGTGGCTTGATTCAATGGGAAATCGGTATAAATAATCTTTGAGTCAAGATATGGAAACGTCCCAAACGTGTTTTCAATATTACGCCCCTATGGGTATAAAAACTGTGAAGGTGAAAAGGCGGTCTTATTCCTTTGGTTAAGAAACTTGAAACTTTTCAACATTTGCCTCAGTAAATAATAAAGATTGTCACTTTTAGGGGTTTACTACTTACTTAAAAGTTTTAGGGTTTTACTTATTCGACTCCTACCAGGGTGGAAAAGGGTAATAAAGTTTAAGGAGTAGAAACTTCAACTTCCATTAACACGAAAATGGGTTTAGATAATCTTTATGTCATAAAAATGGAAACGTACCAAATGCTTTTTTAATAAAAACAAGCCCTGTCGTGATGAAAAGGGAGGATAGTTTATTTGAAACATCTTAGGTAGTTTAACTAAAATATTGGCCCGAATACTTATTTCTTTAAATAAAGTATAAAGATCGTAATCAATAATTTTCGAATTAACTAGCTTTCAAGGGAAGGTGGAGAGGGTGTTCAATTTATTTGAGGAAAGTACGAAACCCACGCGGACGAAGTCGCGGGCAAAAGCTAGTCTTCTATATAAGGATACTGCCCTATTTGATAACAAACCATATTTATTACGCAAAATAGTTGGGAAAATGCTAGGCAGATGATAATTTATTACGCATGAATGATCTGCCTAGCCTTTCCCCAACTATGTTGGGGTCGGCTTCCAGTCTAACCGGATGAGCTGCCTACCAGTATTTTCATGGAGTGACTCTCTATCTGACCTCTGCAACTCAGTTACAGGGTAAGACGATTACACTTAGTAAGGCAGGTGCCAGAGTTTCTGGCTTCTGACTACCCGTAACGACTGTCAAAGATCAAAAAATTACATCGGAGCCAAGGGCTTGACGTGCTTTTCGAAGCACTAAAAGGTCTAGGTATGAAATAGGTTACCATTCACCTAGTCGGTCGACCGTTACGGATGATATTACTAAACCATGAGCCCCTCGTTTTATGAATGCATGATTGTTTTATTAAATTCATTATTTTAAGTAGATAAGGTCTTGTATCTATTATAACCTAGCATATTTCAATTTCCTATTTCCAATTTAGCTATGTCAATGTTATGCATGGGTGCATCGAAAATAGATTTAACGAGCTACGTCCGGGGGGATCCTAGACAGTTAACCATGTTCCCACCTTGCTAATTGACTTCATTCAACCGTCAAATTGTACAAATACTGTTACTGTTAGCCTGCACGATCACAGTATCGTGCAGGCTCTTGACTTTCAGCTCTTTTGATCTAGGGTTAAAGTGAACCGAGCCATAGGGATATCATACCGCCAACTTCCAAACTCCGGGCTGTTACTAAGAAATTCTTAATGGAAAAACTCAATAACACTTTGTCCGACCCGGGAATAGAACCCAGGACCGCTCGCTCAGCAGTCGCGCTTGCAACCACGAGACCAACGGGGCCGTTGGTCCTGCGCCAGATCTCTCTCCGGATTGCCGTCCCACCGGACGATCGGAGATTGAGGGAAGAGCACTATAATATCTCCCGCGCCGAAGGCTAAGTGTCCGTTGAGGTAGGCTGCCTTGGCCGAAATACGGTCTGGAAGACTTTTATATTTTATTTAAAGTGAACCGCTGGCCGTTTGTTTTCCTCAGTTCGTCCCGCCATCTTCCATATACTGGATCTTCCGCGACGCGTTCTGGCTGCGTCACGGTTCCTCGTAGTGGTTATTTTGCCTGCGGTAATGAGCCCACAGCTCATTCTTCATCTTCTTGTCGCACCGACAAGAAGATGAAGAATGAGCTGTGGGCTCATTACCGCACTACAGTAGTTTAAATTTTGTTTGGCTTAAATTTCGTCACTTCCACGACGTTGTCGGACCTCTACGCTGCCAGAGGTCACTTTCGCTCCATGTTTGAGGCACAGTTCATTGGTCATTTGGCGGATGTGATCAGCTTAGTCACACTTCAGCTTAGCGGCTTTTTGAGCACCATCAGTAATCACGATTTTGGAGCGTGTGCTAGATAAAATACTGCGCTCCATTGCTCACATTAACCACAAAGAAAACGTCAATGTCTATTATGAAAAGACTTAAACTGAACTTGACAATGTAATACAACAGCTTAACCGTAGTTTAAACTAAACCATCTTGGACATAGTTAAAACTAAACCATCTCGGACATAAAAATGTAAACGAAGCACGTTAAGTGTTTCCTTGCATGCAGTTAATTGTTCAGTAATGTTAAACTATGCAGAACATTTCTACGGCGAATCAACAAACGAACAAACGGTTCCTACATTTTGTAAACATGGACTAACAAGGCTTCATTGTTTAGTTTCGCTTTGAAACGTAAACGCCTATTATGTTGTGTATTTTCATGAGTTTTTGGCTAAGTTTGTGACTAAGAGAACAATAGGTGAAAATACCCTTGACTGGTAAATAGCTGAGGCAAGTCATTGTGCACGGTTCTTGGTGACATTATAGAGGCGTGAGGAACATGGTGTAAAGTTCACTCATCATAGAAAAGGCAGGGACATCACCCTCCATAGAAAAGGGAGGATCCTCCGACCAGAAGGGTTTTGTGTCTGGCGGGCAACTGCCCGATGATTCATGTCGGGCCGTTGTCTATATGCTAGTTGCGCGGTAAACTCTGCTTGCGAGATGCAGGATTTTGCGTGACGTCGGTATGACGGGTTGTTCGCATGTGGCATTTTAGATACCGCTACAATATCATTATAAATGAACAGAGCAGAATTAATTTGAGTGGACACAGACAGCTGGTCTACAAATTTAAGATCGCTCAGCGTTCGATGGAACGGGCTAGGCTCGGACTTTCTTTGAAGGATAATATCAGAAACGAAGTTATCCGAAAAAGAACCAGAGTCTCCGACATAGTTTGCAGAGTAAGTAAGCTGAAGTGGCAGTGGGCTGGCCACGTTTGTCGAAGGACTAATGGCCGGTGGAGCAGACGAGTGGAGACCGGAGCGTAGTGTGGGACAGGATAGTGTGGTCGCGCAGCTTAGAAGAGGCCTATGTTCAGCAGTAAACTGCGATAGGCTGTGTTGATTAATTTTGAATTAATTTAATATGTGTCATAATACTACCACGCCTCTATGACCCCGAAAGGTTAGACAGAGGTGTGCCCAAAGTACAGCCACATTTCGACAGATACATTTAAGTTCCATGTAATAAGGCGCCTGGCGCCTGTGGATAAGTAAAAACAGACGCACAGGTTGATCGATCAGGATAAGCTAAGCTTGCCGCTTGGTCCCTGGATGGGTGACCATGTTTACATAATAAGACCCCTACGCGCTTTGGAAGGCTCGTTAAGCCGTTGGTTCCGGTTGTCATTCGTGGATCTTTGACAGTCGTTACGGGTACACAAAAGCCCGAAAGTTTGACAACCAGTCTCACCACGGGTATCGTAGGACCCAGTAACTGGGTTACGGAGTTCAGTTATGCAGTCGCTTCGTGTATAATACTAGTATACAGCTGCATCCAATTGGACTGGAAGCCGTCCCCAATATAATTAGGAAATTGCTAGACAGATGATGATATTTAAGTCAAATGTTATATGGGAGCAAGCATATTGACATAACTAGGCACAAATCTAGACTCTGAGCTGCTATTGATTACTCAAATGTATTTCAACGGTCCTTACTCATATCACTATTAATGAGCGGAGCTAAATTCAATTCGTTAGATGGTATAGTACTATTTAAGCTACTGGCCCCGATTCTCTTGTTCACAAACTAAACTAAATTTAAGTTCAGTGCATCTTTTTCTTTTTATTTCATTATGAAAAGGACAGAAGATAAATATTAGTTTACTCCTGTCAAATTAGTCAGCGCCTGACGTAAATTGACGTTTTTTTTGTAGCCAATTTTATAATCACGTCTAAACCTGTCTATGGATTATCTAATTTGACGGGACTAAACTAATATTTATCTTATGTCCTATTCTTAATGAAATAGAAAGAAAAAGATGCACTGAACTTAAATTTAGTTCAGTTTGTGAACAAAAGAATCAGGGCCAAGGTATTCTATACGAATTCTACTTTATTTCTGTATTATTAATCGTCCCTGCCGCCTCTTTTGCAACCCAAAGTAACGGGCAAAGACTGACGGCTACCTTCGTAAAACCGAAGGTTCTGCCCACCCTTAGATGCAGGGTTGTCGAAGTTCACTATTAGATAAGATTATCAGAAGACTGGAGAGTGATTGTCTTGTTAGTTTAGTAGTCCCAAGTTGTTAGTGCGACTGCTGATCTTTCTGGGCTGCTGATTGTTCTGGGCTCAACCCCAAGATGGGGCTGATATATTAAGAGGTTCCATTAAAAAACTTTCAGCGCAGCCTTTAGTCTGAAATTCTGTCCAGTTAATAACTGTAAGCTAGAGCTCTTAACTGGAGACAAATACAGAACTAATCACATCGCACTAATGTTATAAAAGCGAAAGTTTGTGAGTGTCAACCCAACGGATTTGGATAAAATTTGGCACATTTGTAGTTTATAACCAAGATTAACACATGTAATACTTTTCATCCCGATATTCCCACGGGATCGACACTTATGCACTTAAGAGAGAGATGAGATGCATTGCATAACTCGCAAAAAGTGTGTGTACCATACCTACATCCATGTCAACCCCTTCAGGATAATAAGAATAATATGATGTTACGTTTATTAACACGTAAAAAAAAACTTAAAAAAACACGCCAAAAATCTATACCCACACAGGAATCAACAAATTCTAACACCTAGTACGCGGCAAATCAAATCTCAGCACCTCGCAATACCTAACATGCCTTTCCCCTGTTATTATGCCGACGCCAACGTGCCAGCCCTACATAGTAGTGATGGCACTGAATCTTTCAACACGACCGCGGACTTTGATTTGAATTTCAAATAGGGCTGCCACCATTAATCGTTAGGACACGGTACGGTCAATCGCGGGCCAAGAGTTGCTGTGTGTCGGCGGCTGGTCTGCGAATTTTCGTGGGTAAGTCGAGATTTCTAATGTGATGTTCAATTCAGTTTTTATTCAGAGTCAAATTAAATTTGCTAGCGAAACTCCGTAGATCTGGTATCAATGTCTAAACATAAAGAACAAAAAAAAAAGTGGCCATGTTGGTAAAAAAAAATCGACGGGTTGCACTCCGGGAGTGCCGGCAGAAGTGAAAACTTAAATATTAATGTTCTGCATTTTTGATATTTTGGAATGGTTAGAGAATAATTTTGTACGAATTGCTTTCGTTATCAGTATAAAAGTATTATTATTTATGTGGTAGGATACAATATTTATTCATTGCGCTATTGTACACAAACATGACAATTATCGAACATTCGCGCAAGCGCCTTGCGCCGCCTGCCCTCTCTCCATCCGTCTTACGAATTCTCGATCAGGTCACGTGTCCTGACGCGAGTTTAGAGATTTTTACCCATTCCAAAAAAAATACGCAGCGCCGCTAAAGAAGTTTTCACTTCAACATTCGCGCAAGCGCCTTGCGCCGCCTGCCCTCTCTCCATCCGTCTTACGAATTCTCGATCAGGTCACGTGTCCTGACGCGAGTTTAGAGATTTTTACCCATTCCAAAAAAAATACGCAGCGCCGCTAAAGAAGTTTTCACTTCAAAAATATTTACTGCAGATTTCAGATATATTAGTTGTTTTAAGTATGCGTTTTAGATTGACTAGCAAGGTTCTTACTTTTCACTACTACAAGCAACTACTATATTAAAAATTTAAAACCAACAATTTGTGTCGATTCGATTATTTAGTCCACAAAATCCATTTTAGCTGAGTAGAAATTTCAAATTATCGCATCTGTCTATTTATTCTAAGAAATTTCGGTCTGTTTTTCAACTACTGTGCCTTATTACATTCAATTATGAGTTTTAACATTAATAATTTTGTTCATCATCATCTGCCTAGCCTTTTCCCAACTATGTTGGGGTCGGCTTCCAGCCTTACCGGATGCAGCTGAATACCAGTATTTTAAATGGAGCGACTGCCTATCTGACCTCCACAACCCAGTTACTGGGTAATACGATACCCCTTGGTAAGACTGTCGGGTCAGATTTCGGGCTTCTGACTATCCGTAACGACTGTCAAAGATGAACGAATGACAGCCGGGACCAACGGCTTAACGTGCTTTCCGAGGCACGGAGGGTCTCGGCATGTAAAGATGGTCACCTATCCACAGAGTAACCGCGGCAAGCGTGGCTCAATCTGATCGATCTATCTGTGCGGCTGGTATTATTTAGCAACGGGCCCCTCTCATCATTAATAATTTTGTTATCATTAAAAAATCCAAAACTGATCAAAGTGCTCAAAATGTGCTTCTGCAAAACTGTATGCTGCACTATGTCTACACCTTTTATCTTCAGAAGCCCTAGCATAGCCAGCCCCTTTAGCAAAACTCTCAAAACTCGTAAAGGTCAACTACTCGTCCCCAACCAGACTACATGACAAGCTACTTTTAGCTGAACTCAAGGGACATTTTCAAAGTAAACTCGATATATGAACCCTAGCTTTATAGCACTAGGTTTCGAAATGGGAGCAACATTTTGCGTTAAATATTGTGAACTTAAAAAGGCAATGTTTGCAAAAATACCTTTCGGTTGCTGTAACCGTGGTCACCAGTTTTTCATCAGAATTTCTAGTTTCGAATCCTGTTATGGGGGATTTACAGTAGGTCGATTTACAAACAGAATCGCCACCCCATTGACACAGGTCGATAAAAATCGCAGATGACTGGTTCATTTAATTTGCATCAAAACGTCGACTTTCATGCGGCAGGCGATCGCTTGCGACTGAAAATTTTCAGGTCTATTTTAGTCAACCACTGCATGCAACTTGTACGTTACGACAAAAGTCGAAACCTACTCTGAAACTTGCGATTTTAGACAAAACGTGTGGCCTAACCGAAAGCCCATTTAGACAGTCGATTTTCGCCGTGCAGCGAAAATCGTGCGGCCAGCAATAGCTTTGTGATTGATTGACCACAATAACAAAAACCAATCAAATAATTCGAGACAAGTTTTGACCAAAATAACAAACGCCAATCGTATTGCCGTCGAAATTAGTCTTCGGTCAGCTAGACCCACTCGCTTTTGGACCCACTTGTGCGCCATGTCCACTTGACCACATTTAAAACGAATAGGCTTTCAACTGTTTTTATGAAACCATCAACATCATCACCTCTCTGCCGTAAGCTGTCTACTGTTGGAAACCTCATAAAAACAGCGGATAACAACTAAGCACCGGATGTACGCTACCTTCATTGAGGCGTCGAGCAATATTGATCGGGCTTACCCATGCTACTCCTTCCGGTTCGCGGTCACCTCACCATAACTTTTGGGCCCCATCCGTGTCTGTATTGCAATGTCACCCAACCACTGCCACTGGCGTTACTATTTTAATTAAACGAACAAAATATAATCCTCCTACTCAAGCAGGACACTGACGGTTGGGCTGTTCCACAAATTCTAGCTCGATCAGCTATGCTCTAAGTTTCTTTGAAGGATAAAATGAAGTTATCCGGAAAAGAACCTGAGTTACCGACATAGCTTGCAGAGTAAGCAAACCGAAGTGGCAGTGGGCTGGCCATGTTTTTCGAAAGGCGGATGGCCAGTGGGGTAGACGAGTCCTGGAGTGGAGACCGCGTATTGGGAAGCGTCGCATGAGACGCCCCCAGCTAGATGGATCGACGACCTCAGAAAGGCGGACGGGACAAACTGGATGTGGAAGGCGGAGGACAGGGTGTTGTGGCGCAGCCTGGGAGAGGCCTATGTCCAGCAGTGGACTGCGATAGTCAAGCAGCATAAAATACCCATATCCATGTCAATATTAGCTTCAAACACTTAATTAAAAACACAGACCTCAAACATCCAACTAATCGTCAGTGCGCGGTTTTCCCTGCGCATAAAGAGAAGTTTTTACTATGTCAACTGCCGCTTCCAATTAGGACAACAAATAAAGTGCCTAGATAAAAGCTAGCTTTCAAAATGGCGCCGTTACGGCCGTAATTAAAGCTGGTAAAAGACTACGCTGAGCAGATTAAGTGACATTTGTATTCCATTAACGACTGTTTTTTTTTTAGTTTGGTTTTGTTGGAGAGACATCTTGTTTCATAAAATGTTGTTTAGGTCACGATGCGGTACAAAAAAAAACTTGCCTTGACAGAACAAAATTATCGCAGGCAGATAAGATAATGTTGTCCTGTCAAGGCAAGTTTTTTTTTCAAACCATCATCATCTGCCTAGCTTTTCCCAACTATATTGGGGTCGACTTTCAATCTAACGGGATGCAGCTGAATACCAGTATTTTAAATGGAGCGATTTCCTAACTGACCTCCACAACCCAGTTACTGGATAATACGATACCCCTTGGTAAGACTGGCTGTCAGACTTTCTTTCCCAGGAATGGAGGGGTCTTGGTATGTAAAGATGGTCACCCATTCACGGACCAACCGCGCCAAACGTAGCTTAACCTGAACTATGCACCCGTGCGGCTGTTATTACTTTGCACAAAAAGCCCATCTTATTGGGTGAGTATATATATACACATATTTTCATGATTAATGACACATTTTCGTGTACTGACTGGTCTGATCCAGTGAAATCTGTGTAGTTCTTTCCTCAATACACCATCTCAGATACTAATCTACATGGTCCTCACATGATCCGGCCAAGATAATGTCTGAACTTTAAAAGAGATTGACTTCTTGAGTTTTTTAATCGGTGTTTCTTCTCAGAGTAGTTGAATAGGCAACACCGACAAGATCTAGTTTTAAATTGTTATTGGCCTCTAAAAGTATCTCAATAAACCTACTACATAATATACAGAATGATTTTTTTTACCGGTACCAAACTTTTACAGGATGTTCTACTCATAAATATGAACAACTTTCACTATGGGACCAACTATGAAATCACGAAAAAAAATCTGCTGTTTCATACATTTTGGTCAAGTAGGTATTGAACTTTTGTATGAAACAGCTGAGTTATTTTTCGTGATTTCAGAGTTGGTCCCATAATAAAAGTTGTTCATATTCATGAGTAGAACAACCTGTAAAAATTTGGAACCGGTAATAAAATCATTCTGTATAAGCTAACAGTGTTAAAGAATTATACAGCATTGCCATACAAAGAAGTAATGTTGTCAGCCTTTTGGGCAGTGTTCCTGTTGACAGCGATGCGGACGAATTTATTGACGCCCTTTGATACTTGTGAAAAAATAAACATAATTTATCAAAAGATTTATCTATTGATAATAATCCTCTTACACGTTGCCCACGTAAAGTGCGGTTAGGCTAATGCTCATTATTCAGCATTTTGGTTAGTCCAATTACGGTTATAAATAATGTGTGATAACCGCCAGTAAATGAGGTTAACTCGCTGAGGGATTGGTTCCTGTGGTCTTGATACAATAGCTAACACTATTACTAGTTAATTCTGTGATTTAGGTCCGTTTAGCCCTAGGTTTGCGCAGGCGTATTTTTATCGTGGCGATTTTTTTTTTCTCATGCTCATATATGGATATCGTAGTACCTTCGATCGAGCCGTGCAACTGTTGTTATTTAGCCACGAGCCCCTCTCTGACACCGAATCGTGATGGGTATCGGTATTTAATAATGATATAACCTACAGCTAATTATAGGGGGCTAAACGAGAACAGCACGTGCTGTAATGAAAGATTTTCCATACAGCACGATTGTAGTTTAGGAGACTGTATGACTGAATGATTGTCACCACCACCAGCGCCACATAGCACTGGGGCTCCGTAAGGTCCGTAGCATTATGCTGAGCGATGGCCGCTTAGCGTGGATGTGACGAATATTATTATATTCCCCCAACTTGTTCTTTTTTGCGTTTGTGTTCTTTTTCTGCGTCATGTTTACCGCAAACAAACTTATTTTCTTTCTTTTTTAAAGCGCCTGACGTATCTAAAGTAACGCCTGAAGCCAAAAATAAAAATTTAATAATTTTAATCCCACGCAAACTAGGCCAAGGATAACAGTTACTTCCAAACCGAAAATTTACTCTACTAATATAATATTAATACAATTTCTAGCTGATTGCAATCACCAGCCGCCATTCGACAGTTGATCTAAATCAAGTAATTTAGTTAAAATTTATGGGACCACCAAGTTACAAGTTAGACTTTAGGTAAGTGAACACGAAGTGAATTAATTCGCGCTCGTGAAAAGAAGCGAACTTAAACTTGCTTTGCTTAGCTCTTGATCTGCAGCCCAGCCGGGTATACCCTGGCATGAACAATGGGTATGAATTCTCAAAACAAATGAAAAACATCGTGAGGAAACCGGCATGTCCTAGAACTAAAAATTCGAAGGCATGTGACATTCGTCAAGCCGCATTTGGTCCGCGTGGTGGATTATGGCCCACTTCCTTTCACCGAGAGGACGCCTGTGTCCCAGCAGTGGGAACATTACAGGCATGCTATGGCCATAGTTAGACATATTCGATTAATAAGGAACATCATCATCATCTGCCTAGCCTTTTCCCAACTATGTTGGGGTCGGCTTCTAGTCTAACCGGATGCAGCTGAATACCAGTATTTTACATGGAGCGACTGCCTATCTGACCTCCACTACCCAGTTACTGGGTAATACGATACCCCTTGGTAAGACTGGTAGTCAGACTTTTGGGCTACTGACGACCCGTAACGACTGTCAAAGATCCACGAATGACAGCCGGGACCAACGGCTTAACGTGCTTTCCGAGGCACGGAGGGGTCTCGGTACGTAAAGATGGTCACCCATCTACAGACCAACCGCGGCAAGCGTAGCTTAACCTGATAGATCAACCTATGCAGCTGTTAGTATTTAGCCACGGGCCCCTCGGTTAATAAGAAACAAACGGACAAAAAGCCTGGCACATGGCGTCGGCTTTAGTAATAGGGTCCCGTTTGAACCCTTTGGACTTGTGCAAAAGATGCATGTCGAAAGGATAAATAAAAAAATATATATTTTCAAATCTCGGTTCAAGAAAATCGCCTGACGAGTAAAATTTCGTATGACATAAACTCGCGTTTTTGTTTATCGCTTGAGTCTAAACACGTTAACGCGATTTTTGGTACAACTTGTGTAAAATTTACCTATGACTATTTATCTAAAATAAATCATTTGATTTGATTTGGTATTCGCCCGGCAATTCTTGACTACAAGTGCCACCTGGCTAATCTCGCCTTTCAACGGGCGAGTAACACATCTCGTGTAAATGAGCCTTTGAACTGAACCTCAGAAATTTGTTAGGTTATTAATAAGATTATCTGATTTCAGAAAGGCAACTAGGCTAATATTTTGGCTGGAAAGTTTTGTTAAGTCTGTTCATCTTGATATTTTGAGTAACTAACGGTAAACAGCAGAATTCAATTAATATTCAAAATAAGTTTTGAAATTAATTGTGAAACCAAATAGAGCTTGTACTTAATTCGTATTATTGGTGTGTTCCAGTTTGAATAGTATACGTCACAGAGCACGGTTCGTGGCTAAATAATAACAGCCGCACGTGTCGATCGAGAGTCTGACTTACAAGTTGTAGGTCGTAGGTTCGAACCCAGACAGACGTTATACTTTGTATAGATAATTTCATCACCACTGCTCTCAAAACGGTAAAGGAAAACATAGTTAAGAAACCGGCATGTCCTGTGCTGGCGCCGCGGATCGCCAATTTGACGCTGTCAATGTCAACAACGTCAAGTGTCATCGAGCTGTCAAAACACCCGAGTGTGCCGACCGGCGCATTCCGCGCCATTCCGTTGAAGAAAATATGATGACATGCGTTTCTGTGTCAGTTTTTTTCTTATTTTTTCATATTACTCATAGTAAAAGTCGTTGATTATATTGAAACCATCAAAACACAAGGAGTTCGTTATTTCACTCCCAAACATCCTGGAACCAAAAATTCGAAGACGTGACAGCTACCAACCAGCACCGGGCCAGCGTGGTACCTATAGCCCACTCCCTTTCGAAGACAGGAGGCCTGAGTACACAAAAACATAAAAGGCTGATTATGCTGGGTCGATCGAAGGTTAGTTACGCTTACAGCGACTGTTTCGTGGATAGCTGACCATCAGTGGCGAAGTGTGAATTTATGACAGAGGTAAGCCGGAGCAAAAAAAAATATGTCAATAAACTGTTTCATTATATTTCAATGATGAATTGACTATAGAGTACTTGTGTTCTGAATTTTCGAATGGAAGCCGGCGGGAATTGAGTTCTATGGTACCTTCACCACTGCTGACCATCCACTACATATCGAGACCCCTCCGTGCCTTGGAAAGCACGTAAAGACATTGGTCTCGGCTGTCATTCGTAGATCTTTGAGAGTCGTTACGGGAAATCAGAAGCCCAAAAGTCTGACAACCCGTCTCACCAAGGGGAATCAGTAACTTGGTTATGGAAGTCAGATAGGCAGTCGCTCCATGTAAAACACTACACTGGGGCCGCGTGGCAGTTTATAGCCCCAGCTCCCTCTCGAAGAGAGGAAGCCTGTTTCTCAGCAGTATACATTATAGAATGATTATGCTGCCGTCTACAGATGCTACCGTGTGGCGATTCTGTGCTTCGTGGTTGCACAAAATAACTTCGAACGTGCTTACGTTCGAAGTTATTTTGTGCAACCACGAAGCATTATTTTGTGCAATTAATTATAATGGGTAGCGAGGACAACAATGCGCAACCAGTTTCCATGGATTCAGTAAATAATTCTGAAAACAAGCTTCTTCTGGGAAGCTCACTCCATCGTCGACTTTGTCTCTGTCACTTTTTACCTAGACTAGAGTCAAGAGCAAACTCATTTCAAATAAAATAAAATTTAAAAAACTATTTAGATGTATAAATATTATGAATTCGATATGTTGAAAGTGTTTGTTAATTCCCGTCACTTGTTCTTAAAGGTACATTAAAAAATCAGCATCAGACAGCATCTGTCATCATTAATGCTAAAAATATCGAAAAACAGACAAAAAATACGTACACACGAACATAGAACCTCCTTCCTTTTTTGTAGTCGCTTAAAATTAAATTTCCGTATGGATGTATCTTAACAAAAACCGAAAAATGAATCTTACCTGAAACTAGACAACACTTTTCACGTCACAACTTTAACAATACGCTTACGAGTTAAACCTTAACTCAGAGACGCCATAATATCATAAAATTCCCAAGGAAATTTTTCAAGCTTACATTTTTAAATTTTAGCGCATGAATTTGAAAGCGTGTTAAAACCTCAAGTGTTGTTAGGACGGCTGGTTACCCGCGCCGAGCTTTGGATTTAACTGCGAAATTTTTCGCATAAAACTCTCTGTGACTGCGAAAAAATGTTAGATACTGATGGATGCGATACGAGGCAGTGTAAAGATTTGTAGTTGTCACGGAATATTCTGGAGAAGTTTGAAAATATTTTGTTATTTAATTCCGAATATTATTGTATGAATAGTTTGAATTAATAAAACATTGATTAATAGTGTGTAGGAAGAAGTCACTTCCGAAAATCATTCGTCATATTTCGATCGACTGATCTCGAATTCATTTAAAAATCTTTATTCAAGAAAACAGTGACATCGCAACATGAGATAAAGTTTCTAGTCAACTTTTACGCAAGTTGTAACAGGAAAAATCAAAGTTTATTTTCGTACAGAGAACACATGACATTACACGCCCGCGCCCGACTGAAAAATAGCTCTAAACTTAGTTGCGAACATCAGAAAATAATTCACAACTCTCTTATATTTGAAAGAAGTGTAAAGTTTCGTGTTCCAGCGAGAATAGCTTGACCATAAAAATAAAGTACCTACTCCGAAATGTACGGAGGCGTTATAACCGTAGACGAGAAATAACTGCTTTGTTATGGAAATTGAAGTTTACAAGTACATTGATAATAAAAAAAATCTGCCTAGCCTTTTCCCAACTATTTTTGGATGGGCATACAGTCCAACCGGATGCAGCTGAATACCAGTATTTTACATGGATCGACTGCCTATCTGACCTCCGCAATCCAGTTACTGGAAAACACGAAACCTCATGGTAAGACTGGTCATCAGACTTGTGTGATTACTAGTAACGACAGTTGATTATCTACGAATGACAGCCGAGTACAACGGCTTAACGTGCTTTGCAAGTCACGGAGGGGTCTCGATATGTAATGGATGGTCACCCATCCACAAACCGACCACAACAAGCGCAGCTTTACCTCCAATCGACCCGTGCAGCTGTTATTATTTAGCCACGAGTTGCTGAAAACATTGTATGAATAACAACTGATTTTCGCAAGATAACACGAAAAATAAAGTAGGCACTGCTGAACTTGTGTTTCTGTGTTAGTGTCTAAACACACTATGCCGAAGTTACGCGACTGAAGTTCGGCGGCTGATTTTGCGTTCCGACGTATTCGGCTGATATGACACACCATAAGTGCCGAACTTACGCTGCAGAAATTCAGTTCCGCAACTCCCCGCTGCTCCCCGCCCCCGGATCTTCGTCGTCAATCGAACCGAACTTCGGTCGCGTATAATGTGTGCTCGCAGAATAAGTTGCCGCTGAACTTACGCCCGACCGAAGTTAGGCTGGACGCTATGACGCGACGTAATTTCGGTACAGTGTGGCGTCAGTAATTCAAATAGCATTACAGGCGTAATTGTGCTGAACTTCGGTCGCGTAACTTCGGCATAGTGTGTTTAGACACTTTTGGCTGACCATCATAACTCTCATTTTGGCTTTGCCGCATATAATCAGGCTATAATGTTCCAACTGTTGCGATACAGGAATCCTCTCTTCGAGAGAGAGTGGTACAGCCATACTGGGCCCGCGTGGATGGCAGAGGGAGTGCCCTCCGCCATCGACGCGGGCCCAGTACGGGTTGGTAGATATCGATGTCACATGTCTTCGAATTTTTGGTTCTAAGACATGCCGGTTTCCTCACTGTGTTGAGAGCAGCCGTGATAGCGTAATGTAATTATCTCTTACTCCGGCTTTGACCCAGATCCGTACAAATAATTAATTAATTCTTAATTAAAAATAAATAATGTTTTCCTTCACCGTTTTGAGAGCAGCGCTGCTGAAATTATTTACACATAGTAATGTGCCTTCCTGGGTTCTAACCCCATACTATATCTCATAGGTCGGGGCTGTTACCACCACTGCTTCATTACGGCTTTGCCGTACTCTAGTAAAAATAGCAAGCCAATTAAGAGTAAACTAGTCGCAAGCTCGAACTCGCTGGTGGTCATGGCCAAAAAGCACGCTGTCTCGCCTGGCTTTGTGTCCGACAGTGCTAGTATCAGTGATGAGCAGTTAGACGCTAGTCTACACGAACAACGTCTAGTTCTCACGCACAGAAACACCGTTCCGAACTGATAGGCGCGTAAAAAAATTCGAAAAGTGCTTCAGAAAATCGAGTTTTATGAAAAAATCACTGCATAAATTAATTACATATAAAGTTTATTGATCTCTTTGATAATTGAGCTTTGTCGGTACGGACTTGGTTTTGCAGATTTTACAGTTCTTTTATTACTTATTTACACCCAAAATTACGTTAAAAAAATAGCAACAAAAACGAATCTTTGTTGGCTCATAACTGTTTAATGTCTTTTTATTTTACTATTCTGTTTCCGTACAGACACAATTAATAATAAGTCAAAATGATATCATGTTTAACTTCGCATGCACAACGCCAAACCGTGGAGTAATATTCTCCCGAAATTTGTATAGAAAAAATATCGAAAAGTGGCACCTTAATTAAATCACTTGATATGAGATTTAAATACTGATGAAACGTACGAAAACCGTGACTTTCTACTTCAACAATATTTTTTTGACTCTAAAAAGTCGACATAAATATAGTTCTCTTAGCTGAAAAGAAAAATGGAATTCTGCTTAAATCTGTGGTTAACGTTTGCATTAGGTAGTCTTGTTAAAATTGAATAATTTTTGGACAGAATTTTTAAAATTTTTATTTTTCGGTGAAATATGCTGACTCTTAATAGAACCTTAAATACTAAACATTTTTCTTAATTTCATCCAAGGTTTTATAATAATATTAATAAAACTATTTTTAGACGAGATTGGCTGCCATTCACAACCCACATACTTTGCAATAGCGATAACCCATTAAAATATCATGTTTTCTTGCTATATTTTTCCAACCTTACAACATTTTCAAATTTCCTCTCTACATGATATTTCCTCACACCAATAATATGACCGATCGGTATAAATATTCTAGTCCCGTGAAATCTGCCTCGAAGAAAATTTCTCAATAAGTAATATAGATAGCGAATATATTACTTGCTACGAGGTACGGCTACGCGGCTACGAGCTACGGTGCTACGCTTCACGGTTCGGTTCGCTACGAAATATCAGGAAAACCGAAATATATCACAATTTCTTGTTTCATAATACTTATAAGAAAAAGTTGTGTTGTTTTTGTAAGACAATTGTATTTAGTATTAAAGCAGGTTAGGTTAGAATCTAATGCTTTAATCACAGAGTAACTTGAGCGTATGGTCGAGGTTTTTATTTTTCCGGACGCAAATAAAACTGTGGTTTTATTATTCTCTGCTTCTATGAGATTTTTGTGTTGCGATGTGTTTTATGTATTTTTGTGCTTTTAACAGTACAATTTGAAAAGAATCGCGTGTGTATTGTAGAATATAAAGCTCTGTAGGTATTCAGAACTTAATTATTTTCAAGTTTAAATTTCCTTCTTTTATAATTAAAAACTGTGTGTGTGTGTAAACTGTTGGTGTACCTTATTAAATAAATATAACTTAAGTTCTCAATGTTTATTTAATAGGAAAGGAGGTATAACGTCCTTGAAAGTTTTTAACCTTTACTCCTATTTATTTTTTTAAAGAACACAAATTCACAACGCTTGCTCACTGTTTATCACGATTTTACCTACACCCCGCGAAGACCGAGGGAAGTTGTAAGTTAAACGTGTGTATCTGTGTGTCTGTCTGTGGCCATTGTTGCTCCCATACGGCTGACCCAAATTTAATAAACGTTTTTGTTGTTTGAAAGGTGACTTGATAGATAGTGTTGTAATTATGATTCAAAAAAGTTGTTTCAGCCTTAAAAGCCGAATGATAACGCCTACCAAACAAGGTAGACAGCAATAGTGATGCATGCTATTGTAGAAAATACACACATACAGACGATAAAGGAGTAATTCATAATGTGGGGCAAAGTTTAAAAAAAAATATATACATATTTTCGTTTGCTGTCCCCCGACGCGACGACGCATGGATCAAAATATTACCTACAACTTATAGGTCCACATACATGGTTATTTGAAAAACACCAGCAACCTCTTAAGAGGTCATTGTACTCATTGTTATGAACAACTTTTACTATGGGACCAAACCTGAAATCGCGAAATATAAATCAGCTGTTCCCTACATTTATCTTCGTCTAAGTATCCTCGTCTAAGTATCTCGTCAAAATGTAGGGAACAGCTGATTTTTTTTTCGCGATGTCAGGTTTGGTCCCATAGGTAAAGTTGTTCATAATGATGAGTACAATGACCTCTTAATAGATTGCTGGTGTTTTTCAAATAACCCTGTATACCCTATGTGACCTCCCTCTCATAAAGAGGAGGCCTCTGTCCCAGCAGTGGGAACATTATAGGCTGATTATGTTATATTGTGTAACCTATGTGAGACGGTCAGTAACATCAAGGCGGTGCTGGCCTTCTTTGAGGAGCTGGGGTGGATCGAATGATCGATTTTCCCACCCGTACGCAAAATACGCGCATTGACGTGGAGTTCCGGACACCAACCCGTATGACCTAATACCTGTTTACCTAGGTCCATATAATATTTATTTTTTAAAGGTTTTTGTTTATATCGGGGGTTTTTAAAAAAATAATTGTTCACTATGTGTCAATCAGTGCTATTAAAGATTAATTTTAATATTGTCTAGCATAAAATTACCATTCTGTCTCTTTTGGTGAACTTTCTGGCACACAACGTGTTGAGCCACATTCTTGCTTACCAGAAGACCAATTCCCGAAATTAAAAACGTTCAAAATCTAGTCGCAATCTCATTTCAGCGACAATCATTTTCAAAACTTGTCCAGAATGTAGGGAAATTGCAGGCATTTTTGACAGATAGAAACTGAGATCTGACTGTGAACGTTCTTAAAATGAAGAGAATTGCGACTCAGGTTTTAACCCCCAAAAGTTTTCTAACCTTCAAACTATGCCTATGCTATTAATCCTTAAACCTCTCTAATCTGAACTGTTACTGTAACTCCGTTATCAATTTGCAACCCCATCGATATCAGTCAGTTACCCTCAAAACTAGGGTGATCAATACACCCCTGTAATTTCGTGGTGTTAGATAACGGACAACAATTAAAACTATTTTAATTGCTTTTGAAATGGCTTGATCAGGTAACTTATACAGGATGTGTTTTTGACAAAGGTCTTTAAGCCTGTTACGCTGATATTAATAGACAGGTTTATTTTTAGAAACATTTTGGGAGATGTAATGTGACTGCTACTTTTTTTTTTTAATTAGCATTTTCCAGCAAAAGTGAAGTTTTCATTACGATGTGCCCAACACCTTGTAACTTTAATAAGTTTCACGTTAATTGATTCTGATATACAGGGTTATTTTCTCATACTTTGACTCCCAAAAAAAGATATCAAATATTTTTGTTTTATCGTGGTATATCAATAACAAAAAAGAAAAACGTGGAAAGGGAGAGGGGGGAGGTCTTTGTCCTGCAGTGAGACAAAACAGGCTAGTTAGTTATGTAACAAACAAATAGTTGTTTGTACATACGTCATATTAAGTTAACAAAAAATTATATAAATGATGAATTGGTGATCAACATTCAAGGTCCATCCTGTATACGCTCAGAATATCATAATGCCCTCAGTGGAACGGAAAGTATTTAAAGCAGTTAAGGGCAAAATGTATGTTCTAATTTGGTAGAAAGTTTCATTTTATGATCAAGGTGAATTACAACGGTCTCTAATTAGTTGAGAAAAGATATTTTACCAAGTTTTGGGTAAAATTTTCGCTTATGATAGGCCGTTTATATTTATTTGATCGGTGATTTTAGTTAATGGCTGGTGGGTTTGCAGTAACCAATAGCTCTTATAGGTGGCGTGATTTATGCATTTTCTGTGAAAAGATTTACTTTTGTATAAAGCTTGTGCTGCAAGAAGCTGAGTAAGAGTATTCCCTGTATAACTTTGAAACGAAAAAAGATAACGTCGTCGACCGTAGGTTCAATTGAGGTAAGGGACAAGAAACCCAATGTCCCTTACCTCAATTGAACCTACGGTCGACGACGTGTTGTAGAATTCCGAGAAAACAGTAACTAATATTCTATTCCTCATAGAATATTAGTTACTGTATTCATTTTCTGCGTTCAAGCCCACACAAGCGGAATAATGATAAATACTTAATATTAGGTTACCAACAGGTAATTGATTACTTTGTTGATTTGCAATGCCAAATCATACCGTTGCAAATTACCCCATATCTATACTAGTAATAAAGCTGAAGAGTTTGTTTGTTTGAACGTGCTTATCTCAGGAACTATCACTTTTGCATTTGATAGCCCAATTCTTAAGGAAGGCTATTGGCTATTAAACATGCACGCTGGTACCCTTAGGAACCGAACAAAAAGAAAAATAATCAGATGGAACGCTAAGCGAAAATGGGGTAGGGGCACGAGCAGGCGATGCGATGCTACGGGGTGGGGAACCTAGAAATTTCACGCATACGAGGTCGCTAGCAGAAGCTAATTCTTCATATTATTTATAATTACATAACATATTCTACTCCCCAATTATACACAACTTACCACTGTAACTTTCTCAAACAAAATCAACATCGTTCAAACAAACAGCTCCAAAGTTAAATAAAATACTTATGAAGTCAAGCTCCATGTAACAGAAGGCAATAACTTGAGGGACACGTGACGACACGGCACGTGTCAGAGATTGGTGACGTCATTTGTATCGTCACTCCTATCGATGTGCTTATGTGAGATTTTATGTAATAGGCTACCTTGTAGAAATGGTTCCATTAGTCCTACTTAAAGATACTCGAGGGCTTACACAAGTGACAATCGCTTTCAAAGAAAAAAAAACACTGTAGCCAATTTTATTACTACATTAGGGGAGCTATCCCTTAAGGATACAGCCTTGCGAAAACAATAGTTAGTGGTGAAAACAATAGTTTCAGCGCTGTGACAGCGCTGCCCGCAAGTCTGTATCCTTAGAGAATAGCATGGCTGGTATTCCTGCCAGGGTCGCGGGTTGTTCGAGAGAGATACCGTGGCCCCTGGCACAAGCAACTGAAGGAACACGGGTGGGTTTTATTCAGTAGAAGTCTGACACGCCCTACCGCTCCGCCCAGAGCGGGAGAAGTTATTTGATAATTTCCCATCCACAAAAAAAAGGCTTTGGCATTGGTGTGTAGCACAGATCGTAATCTTTAGTCTCTTTTAAATACTTGAAAATCTTCTTCACAGCATTCCAATGTGTTTCATTGTAAGATTTTAAAAATCGACTCACCAGGCTTATGGCGAACGAAAAACCTGTCAAAATGTAGGGAAATTAGAGGCATTTTTGAGAGATCGAGACTGAGATCAGACTGTGAACGTTCTTAAAATTACGAGAATTGCCCCTCTGGTCGGCTTACTGTTGCTAGGTGCATAAATGATCCAATTACCTCCCGATATGGAATATTCTTTTCTGTTTCTCCATCTCCTTTTTCCGACTTCATATTTAGATTAAGAGCGTTTACGACGTACGGCATTTCATAAAAACTTTCAAGCCCTTGTTTTTCGAAATGAATGAACCGATTTTAATGAAACTTCATACGCATAAGTAGGATACAAACGTCTAAAAAGTTAGTTAAGAACATTGCCCTTCCGAGGCACGGAGAGGTCTCGGTTTGTAAAGATGGTCACCCATCCACAGACCAACAGCGGCAAGCGTAGCTTAACCTGATCGATCGACCTGTGCGGCTGTTATTATTTAGCTACGGACACCCCTCATTGACTTTTATTTATATAGATTATTATTATAGTCTGTGTTGTCCCATTGCAAGCGAAGCGATTGTGGGTCATATCTATAATTTTTTCAGTACCTACTTACTCGGTAAGCTTTTTTTTTTTGAGGATGGGAAATCATCCAATGACCCCTCCCGCTCTGGGTGGAGCAGGAGGGAGTGTCAGACTCTTACTGACTAAAATCCACCCGTGTTCCTTCCTTAGCCCTTTATGTTCCGGGGCAGCGGTAACCCTTTCGGACAATCCCGCTGCCCTACGGAGTAAGTAAGCTGGGTACGGGTTAACTGGGTTATACTTATTCGCGTTTTCCAAAGCATACAACTTACAATAGCCATATTTGGGCCGACTCCATTTAGATTGTCATCGACGCGGTAAAAAAAGAATAGCAATTTTGATAAATGATTTTGTTTCTGTAAGTAGGTTTGTACGGACGCCAGCACATCAAGCTACCCGAAACTGTCAAATTTTCCCAATCAACTTTGAACCTTATGCTTTAGCGATTAAGTTGAAAATCTAATGATGTGCTGACGTTTGTACTAACACTTTTACAGATCAATAATATTTAAAAAAAAAAACATAATATGATATCGGCGATTCCTATCTGACTACTCTGAGAAGAAAGGCCGAAAAAAACTCAGAGGTCGCAGTTTCTTTTAAAGTTCAGACATAATCTAGGTCAGATCATGTGAAGACCATGTAGATTGGAGTCTGAAATGGTATTTTGATGAAAAAACCACAGAACAGATAAAAGAGGAAAACCTCTTTAACTGTTCTGTGGAAAAAACCATACAGATATTCAATTCATTTATTCAATATTTTTTTTTACATCGTGTCTGAATTTCTATAACTGACAGAATACATGACTAGTCAAAATAAAGAACTTTAATTTTGAAAATCACAACTTTTTAACTGTGTCTAGTCGTCACAAGCGCTACTGCTGAGCATGAGATCCTAGGTTCGATTCCCGGGTCGGGCAAAGTGTTATTGGGTTTCACCATCTGAAATTTCTTAGTAGCTGTGTGCTCGAAGTTTGGTGGTCGGTTAATGGGATTAGGTCGCCCCCTATTACATGGCAGTTAAATGTAAATGGCGAAATGGTACACCTTTGCTGGCTGTTATGTCATTGTTATTATAAGAAATCTAGGTTCTAATCCTTATATAAAACGAGTTATGGGCTTTTTATAACGGTGAGTATATTATAGCCAATTGAAAGTCAATATGAAGGTTATACGTCCGTCTTTACTAAAGCGCAAACAACAAGTAAAATAAAATAAAGATGGCGGTTAGACGAGGAGACTAATTTTATTAAATAAGTACCTACAACATATCGATTATTACAGAATCGACTAAAGATTGATTTTTGTAAATAAGTAAATTAAATAAATCAACATTTATAAACTCTAATTTTGAAAATCATGACTTTTCCCTTACCCGTGATAGTTTTCCCAGGCTTTTGCAAAATCAGCCTATAATATTCCCACTGCTGGGACACAGGCTTCCTCTAAATGGGTTAATAATCTACCACACGGACGTAATGCGGATTGGTAAAGTCTATTCTTTATGTTTGAAATTGATTTTATTTCAAGTTAAACAAATATCAACTTTATTCCAATGGTGATTAAGTTGATTTCAGAGTGACTAGCGCTATTGAAAAAGTTCTAAAAATGCTTGAATTTGTAGCGTAAACTGCACTTTATTGTGTAGGAATTAAAGTTACTTTTCCATAAACTCATATTTGTTTACATTTTTGGCAAATAAGTCAGATGTCACATGTCGAATTTTTGGTTCTAGGACATGCCGGTTTTCCCCCAGGCTTAGCCTCGAGCTAACTAAAACTAAACTCAACATCAAAGGGCTGACGTTTTCAAATACAATTTCTATAGGACTATCGACAGCATCGCATCATAACAGATGACGTCATTTGTCGGTATCCACCGCCACAATGTACTTTGAGTTATTTCCCACCCAAACGACTGAATATATTGACTTGAGAGAACGAAGGAAAGATTTTCGTGTGTGTAATGGTAAAGGAAAAGATATTTTTCTTTGGACAAAATAGATTGGGGGCCGAATAATGCGGTTTCGAGAAATTGAGCGTATCGTGTCGAGTTTGGGTTTTTGAAGTTCACTGTCGGGATCAATGAACTTTAGTTTTAGTATGTCGTTTTATTATAGTCATTCGTAGATCTTAGATTTGGCCGCGTCAGCCAATCAGCATCCGTGAGGGGGCGAAATTGGTTAACAAAAGAGAAGGGAGGTTAGGTGAGATGATTTATACTTTCGACACAAGGTGGGGCTCGTGGCTAAAATGTTAACAGCTGCACAAGTTGGTAGAAGGTTAAGTTACGGTTGCCGCGGATTGTTCGTGAATGGGTCCATTATATATCGAGACCCCATCGTGCCTCGGAAAGCATGTTAAGCCATTGTTTCCGACTGTTATTTGTAGATCTTTGACAGTCGTTACGGGTAGTCAGAAGCTCAAAAGTCTGATAACCAGTCTTAACAAAGGGTATCGAGTTACACAGTAACTGGGTTGTGGACTTGTGGAGGTCAGATGTTCAGTCGCTCTATGTAAAATACTGGTATTCACCTGCTTCCGGTTAGATGGGAAGTCCACTCCATCGTGGTTGGGAAAAAGCTAGGCAGATTCATTGATTGTTTTATAATAGACTAGCCAACTGCCCCTGCTTCGTATGGTTTTTTTACTACTTGACAAAAAATTTAGATTTTTAAAAATTTAATTTGTGTTTAAGTAAATACATTTATTGAACGTCTTTTTTAACAGTTTCGGGTAGCTTGATGTGCTGCGCCTGTAGATACATAATAACCATAAGCATAATCAGCCTATAACGTTCCCACTGCTGGGACACAGGCTTCCTCTCTGTGAGAGGGAGGGGCTGTAATCCGTCAGTATCCGACAGTAAGTGTTAGTCTATACTAATATTATAAAGAGGACAGATTTGTATGTAAGTATGTTTGAATGAATTAGCTCAAAAAGTACTGGACCGATTTTGAAAATTCTTTCACCATTTGAATGCATTACAATCATATTGCATTACACCATTTGAATGCTACATGTACATAGTGGCTTTTTAAATGCAAGAAAAAGATAAAATGTTTAAAAAATAAATGTCCACCCGTGCGAAACCGGGACAGGCCGATAGTACATAATAAAGAGTACTCTATCTGTCTATTTATCTTGGAGAAATAAAATTAATCGCTATCCTGCTGCAAAATTGAGATAAAGTCTACAAGGGGAGCTGCAGACAAAATATGTACAGACGCCAGCTCATCAAGCTACCTGAAACTGTCAAGTTTTCTCAATCAACTTTGGACCTTATGCTGTAGCGATAAAGTTGAAAATCTATTGAAGAAATTTGACAGATTGTAGTAGCTTGATGTGCTGGCGTCTGTGCCTTGTTCTTATATCGAATTATTTTCATAAAATAAACCTTGTTCGCTATAACGGGTAGGCAGAAAATAAGAAACGCCACCTGGTACGATACTCACTTACTCCTTTTGCTTCGTTTACGTTCTCACATTTGCACCCTAATGGCGTTATACAGTATCAATTACAATCTAAAGGAAGAAAGAAAGAAAAAGTATCTATTGCGACTCGTACAGGAGGATCACAAACTAAAGTAAACACAGTCTAAATTAAAATACCAAATTATATAAAAAATAAATTAAAAAAGTAACAAAAAGAAAAATGAATCTGAATCATTTTGAAGGCTAATCCATTGCATGTTCGAAAAATGTGTCTGATCAACGTAATTAACACAATGAATGTTGTTGAACTATCAAAATGAACGCCATTGCCACTGTAAGTGTGTTACGCAACTACCCCGCCGGTAGTACACACGTCATGCCGTTTCGAGTAACCTTTCTGAAGAATAATTTCATAAAACTTTCTATTAAATAAAAAAACCGGATAAAACGATGCTATTCAAAAGAAAAACCTAAACAGCTACCTTTGCTAAAAAGAAACAATTGAAAGTCTTACGGATTCCTCCCTAACTTCGTACATACACAAAAATTCATTAAAACAACTTTTTGTGAAAACGCGCGTTGAAAAATTCAAACAGGCCTGCTAGTTATTCAAGAAGGCACGGTTACTTTAGAATTCACGTCGTCTTTTGAAGTCTATTTCAATAATAAATTATGTCGAATACAAAGGTCGAAAGTTGGGAGGACAATTATATGGAGCACAAAGTCGTAAGGGCAAGGGGAAACCGTTTTTGTTAAAGGGAAAGTAGCCAAAGTTCGACTTGGATAGGTTTTTGACAACAGCGCTTGGGGAATTGTCAATATAGTTAGCAAAACCGTTTCGTGAGTATTTTCCGATGTCTTACAAGTAGTACGGTAAATATTTTCTTAGAATAGAATAGAATACTTTTTATTATGTAAGTACACTATATAAAAAACAGACATAATTACAGAAATTTTATAAAAGGTGACACAATGGGCGGTGTTATCGCTAAGAGCGATGAATGAATCTTAGACACCTCTGAGTAAAAAAACTTCTCGCAGAAAGAGTGACCTTAGTAGAACAATTTCTTTGAAGACTTCATGCAAATAAAATTGTTCTAACAGAATTGCGTCGCGCCTATCCGAGCCTTTTTTTTTTTTTTTTTTTTTTTGTGGATGGGAAATCATCCAATGACCCCTCCCGCTCTGGGTGGAGCAGAAGGGAGTGTCAGACTCTTACTGACTAAAACCCACCCGTGTTCCTTCCTTAGCCCTTTGTGTTCCGGGGTAGCGGTAACCCTTTCGGACAATCCCGCTGCCCCGGCAGGCTTCGGCCCTTTCGGGCCCCTTCCTTGCTGCTGACATCTCTTTGAGGCGCGCGTGGAACACGTACGCGCCGTCCGGCACGGGCCTGGTCCTGATCGGACGGAGAGTTACCCATTACTCTCCGCCCGCAGGCCCGCGCCTACGGTGGCCGGGAGTCGTCTCGCGGCTCCCGACGCCCGGGGCGTCTCCCGCGGCGGCTGGGACGTGAGGCCCTCTCCCTCAGCCGTCCCGCCACCTCCTTCGCTAGCATGACTGCTTCGCAGAAGGAGGTGACTGCCTCCCACTCCCTCTCGCCCCGGACCATGGCTTGAACCAGGGCCGGGCGCGAGAGGTCGCCGCCGCCGCCGATCGCCTCTGCGAGAACACGGCGGTGCTCCGCCCAATTGGGGCATACCGCCACCGTATGCTCCACCGTGTCCTCCGGGCGACCCTCGCAGTGGTGACACCCGGGCGTATCCTCCCGCCCGATAATGTGCAGGTACCTCCCGAAACACCCGTGTCCGGTGAGGACCTGCGTCAGGCGGTAGGTGAGGGCGCCGTGGCGCCTCTCTAGCCACTCCTCAAAGAGGGGTCTTACCGCCGCTATCGCGGCGTGCCCTGCCTATCCGAGCCTTAACACGGAAATTTGTTTTTACGGAACGATATGTAGGTCAAGGAAAAGTAGACATTGGTGGCCCAGTGGAAACATCGTTAGGAAACCGGCATGTCCTAGAACCAATAATTCGAAGACATGTGACATCTACCAACCCGCACGGGGCCCGCGTGGTAATCGTAGATTACGTTCGTCTAAAGGTTCACCAATCGGCTCGCACCGCATCGGATCGGAAAGGATACGAACGGATGCGGCGACAGCCGATCGCGTCCGGCAGCATGTCGATGCATACGATCGGCTCCGTACCGTCGCTTGCGAACGTATCCGTTTCAGCGCCTAATCAAATAGTTTCATTCAAACCGAAGTGTTCTAATTTTTGAAAATGGTTAAAGTTGACGTAGTAGTGTTGGCTATGGCATTAGAAGCTGAAGAAAATAATCATAAAACACAGAAGAGGAGAAGAAAAATTTGGACGACAGCCGAAAGGATTTGTGCGGATAAGGCAAACGGAGCCATACGCGCGTCGCAGCATACTTTCGGCTACGATCGGGTGTCGCGAAAGACGCCCGCGGTCAAGCTGCTGTGCGCGGCTTGGTAATATAGACTTTATTTACTGTGTACACGATTATCCGTTCCAGTCCGATGCGATACGAGCTCTTTGGTGGAACATCCTTTACTCTCACAGATAGCCTCTCGAACACAAAGTCACTCCTCTCGTGGCCGTAATCCACCACGCAGGCCGAGTGTGGGTAGATTTCACATGTCTTCCAATTCTTGGTTCTAGGACATGCCGGCAGGGCCGTCTTTACCCGGGGGTGCAAGGGGTGCCTGGCACCCCGGCGCAGGGCCTTAGGAGGCGCAAGCCGCTCGCCTTATAGGTACCTACCCAAACTATGCGTGATGCGTAATCAAAATCAGTCTTAACAACTAAGTACTTAACAAATATTAATTATTTATTTGCTGACTTGCATTGTGCAAGCCAATTTAGATCTTATTATTACAAGAATTACATTTATATTCCAACAAACACACGCGGCAAATTCAAAGCGAACTTACGGCTACAAGTGAGTGCGCGCGCGCCCTTTGACAAGTAATTCCTAGTCCTTTTGGAATGATCGAAAGAAAATCGTATCTATCCGAGTGTGCAAAATTTTCGAACTCGCTTCGCTCGCTCTTACTCTACATTCTGCTAGTTGTTTTTGGGCTTGCCTGCATAAGGCGACAATGTAACTCCTATTTCTGCTTGAAAATGTAAAACAAAACCTGACCAAACCGAGACGGGTTGTTAAAATTTTCGAGCTCGCTCCGCTCGCTCTCCCCTCCCTATAATACTTTACCGTTCTGTTACATACAACCAATTTGGCAGCATTATTAAATAACAACCCCAGACATGTAAAGGCTACGTCCCTTGAATAACATAATTAATGTGCAGCTGGAGATGTACAGACGCCAGCACATCAAGCTACCCGAAACTGTCAAATTTTTCCAATCAACCTTGGACCTTATGTTGTAGCGATAAAGTTGAAAATCTTTTAAAGAAATTTGACAGATTCTAGGAGCTTGATGTGCTGGCGTCTGTCATCAGATGCACGATTTTCTGAAGATATAGCGAATGACCCTGCTCTCTGGCCACAAATAATACCCAATAAATTAAGATTATTTATAACAGAAAATGGACCATTTCAGGTTAAAATATCTGCAAATCCTGGTGATAGCCCGGTGGTCAAAATAGACCAATGAAGGTTTAGGTACATTAATTCGCATAAAGCTGAGAATTGGTATGAAGGTTAGGAAACACCATTTAAAATTAATTTTCAAAAGTTCCCATCGATCCAAAGCGTTAAAAAATTTTTAATCAAGGTCAAATATTGCAAAAATCGGCTTTTGCATTTTTCTGCTCAACGGTAGTTTTATTATAAAAACAGGTAAAATTGTAGGTATTATAAAACCAGGTAAAATTGTTCATCATGCAATTATCTACAAAAATTGTGCTTACACTTTTTTTCCTAAGAATCACTATTTCGGCGATATAGCGATGCAAAAAGTTTGAAAAAGTTGTGTTTTTTAACCCTCATTATATTTTTTTAAATTTTCAGCTAATTTACGCGGGATTATGCAACGCTTCTAACGATACCACAAACATTGATATTGGTTAAGCCGTTTAGAAGTTATGGTGAAATAAAGAAACCCACAAACATACATAAACCCTGAAAACATAACACTCATTTTTTTGGGCAGACGTGTAAAAACAAAAATGTTGTTTTTTTTTGTTGGCAAGGGGGCGCAGGCTGATTTTCGCACCCCGGCGCCCAATATCGTTAAGACGGCCCTGCATGCCGGTTTCCTCACGATGTTTTCCTTCACCGGTTTGAGAGCTGTGGGTTTTAACCTTCGACCTACAATACAACTGCACTGCTTATTTTAATTTAAATTTATTTTAATTTCTGAATTGTTCTTTTTTTAGTACGGATGCCTTTAACGTGCACGTCTTTCTACATCGTTCTCACATAATTATATAATTTCAACATGAATGATGTAACCAAAATTTTTGTAACAATTTTATAATTTATAAGAGTGTCCGTGGAGTTTCTTGACCGTTCTTCTCCACAGGTATCTACGCTTTGGAATGGGCAACTAGTCTTTCTGACTGACCGACCCTTGATAGTTCAAAAGTGCCTATAATTGATTTATTTGAAATAAATGTTTTGAGTTTAATTTTTAAACCCATAAGTCGGTCCGTTACCACTGAAACACCCCTCGTCCCTTAAAATCCGTCAATATTTACATTTAAAATTAAATCAACTATGGGTAATTGTATATTGCAAGCGAGTTCGGAAGTTGGCCCGTGACGGCTCATTTAGCATGGTCGTGCAATTTACATCGACATGGCGTACCCTTTGACGTTTTCATAATTAGTCGTTATTGCAGGAAATGCAGTACTTAATGAAGGTTTATTTTGTATGCTGAATATTTTTTGTTCGTTTAAAAGTTACGAAATTATCCGTTTTCCGAGCAATCTGATACTCAAAACTCTACTCACGACATTTTCCTCATTTGTCTGTAACACATGCCCATGCCGTGATAACCGATTTCCACACAAGTTTTTAGTTACCGGTGCTACTTCAGACTTCCTCTTAAGTTCTCATTTCTTATTCTATTCATTCGTGTAACACACTACCCTCTTGGCATTCTCATCTCAGCTGCATGCAATTTCCTTTCATTCATCCATTTTGTGGCCCAACATTCTGATCAATACAAGACAGCAGGTATTACCATGGTTTTATATATATCGTCCCAACAAAAACTTTACAGATACCTACACAAAACCGTCGCTTCGATAACAACACATGAGAGTACATATAAATTGAATACCGATACACTTATTTTTCCTTTCTTTCTTAATATCTTTTCTCGTTTTCACAAAGAAAACCGAACTCAACAGCAACAATCTTAAGGTTCAAAATAGAAGTATCGATGATGAATTGACAGTTGACGCAGAGATAACGATAGATCTTTGTTAACAAGCTTTTGTATATTCAATCTTTTGCTTTAAGGTGTGAACAGAAAGATCATTTGTTATTTGGCTTTCATGCGAATTTATTGAATTATGTCTTTGTATACAACAAAATATGAGAAGCCAATCTTACGCTTACGCTGAAGATATGGGGAAGTCGAGTTCTTATTGAATTTTCTCTTTATGGTAATTTGCCTTATAAAGGTTTTTATTTTTTTGGAAACCATTATGGTTTCCAAAAAAATATTATTTAATAAATTTAATAAATACGAGTAGGTAACGTCAGTGGGAGTCGGTCATTACGAGTCGCCAGAAGCCCGAAAGTCTGACAACTAGTCTTACCAAGGGGTATCGTATTACCCGGTAACTGGGTTGTGGAGGTCAGATAAGCAGTCGCTTCATGTAAAATACTGGTATTCAGCTGCATCCGGCTAGACTGGAAGCCGACCCCAACATAGTTGGGAAAAGGCTAGGCAGATTAATGATTGTATTGATACCTCTTCTCATTCATATGATTAATACACACCTCACGGATTCTTGGAAGGTAAGCTATCCTGTGATTGAAACCTGACTTAAGCGTATTTCCCAATAAATGTAAAAAAAAACTCCAATGTCAGCGTGTGCTCTAAACTTGACGAAGCTACTCGTACATAACAATATGAGGTGTCAATTCTCCACGATTGATACAAGAATCCTCCACTTCAGGCTAGCGTGACCTACTTAAACATTGTGAAGATGTTGCAAAAAATTTTAGATACAGAAAATCCACTTGGAAAAAATCACGTTAATACACTTCTTTTTTCCGTATCGCCGCGAGTTATACGAAAATAGTTTTATTTATTTATGTATACATACAATAATTATTGGACAAAAATACAAGAAGATAGAAGAGCAAAAAGGTACTGTTCCATTAGCTTCCACCAGACTGGCGACAGGAGAGTCATGAGAGACAAGCAGATTGGGTAAAAAAAGACGATACATACGTAATATACCAATGGTAGGCGTCGACTTCCGATTTGTAGCTCGTAGGTTTGAAAGCAGACAAGCGCTTTGCTTTGCGTAAATTATTTCATCACCACTGCTCTCAAAACGGTGAAGGCAAACGTCGTGAGGAAACCGGCATGTCCTAGAACCAACAATTCGAGGATATGTGACATCTATCAACCCGCTCTGGGCCCGCGTGGTGGATTACAGCCCACTCCGCCTAGAGGAGGCCTGTGTCTCAGCGGTGGGAACATTATTGGTTGAATAAGCATGTTATAAAAAGACTACCTGACTCGGCGAACTTTGTACCGCCTCAGAATCTATAAGAATGAAAGTATGAGAAAATGAACTATCTCTAAAAAAACGTGAATGTTTCCCATATTTTAATAGTTATTCTGCTGTTCGGGGCGGAGACAAATCCAACAAATTAAAGATAATAAAAATCGGTCCAGCCGTTCTTGAGTTATAAATGGTGTAACTAACCCCACTTTGTTTCATTTATATAGATTAGCCAAACGTCAGACTGTCAACGGTAGACGAACGGTTAAAAGAATCTACGAGTGTTAGTCGTGGATTCTTTACTAGCGGTCCGTCCCGGCTTCGCACGGGTGGAAAAAAAAGAAAAAAAAAATAGCCTATAATAATCAGTAATAATGCAGCATTCAAATGGTGAAAGAATTTTTAAAATCGGTCCAGTACTTTTTGAGCCAATTCGTTACAAACATACATACAAATCTTTCCTCTTTATAATATTATAGTATATATCTAACGCCCTCTCTGCAGTCAGACCACTTTTGACTGGCTTATCTTTGAACTTTTTTTAACTCGTGTCTACACAAAAGTCGAAAAATACTTGTTTTGGCATTGACAAAACGATGGTTTAAAGAAATCGAGGCCATAGGTCTACTCGGAATGAGTTTGGTGATTGCAGAATATTTGTTGTTTCATTAATTTAATTAATATTTTAGTTAGTATTGGTTTATATTTCCTTTCGTTCTGTTTCATTCTCAACAATAAACCAAACAACTAGATTCGAGTGCCACTACCACGATAGTTTTTTGTGCATAAGCCAAAGTGGACAACCCTAGCGCGACCGCCGAGTGTAGGTATGAAAAGTGAAGTACATACATGTGATTGACTTCTGTACTCTGTGTATTTTGTGCCTTTGGCCAGCAATTTGACAATAAAGCTGGTTATAATATGTAGTTGCATGAAATACCATTGAAATAAATTCGCAGTTCCACTAACATTAGTCAGTAGAAGTTTTGACTTCTTGTCACAAGTGATACTTGGTCTTCTGAATCTGTTTTTTTTTATCTTAGTGATCTCTTATGGGAGCGTTTCTTTTATGTTTAATACAGGATGTATTTTAAACCTGGCAAGCTTGAACGAGGTAGAAATAAAAGGAATACAATGAAGTATCTTTTTATTGTTTCAGCTGGGAAACCTAGGTGTGAAAGTGCTTCCTCTAGAGAGTATCTTTCTTTTTTTATTATTTCTTAATTAAGTTTTCACTTTGTAAGATTGTTGAAGTGAATATCACCTTGTGTTCTTGAGTGCTTTGAAGTGGTGTGGAATTTTTTATTTCTTTTTCGACAACTGCTGCTGCTTGACCATATTAACAGAATATAATAACCGGTATATCATCCATTATAAAGGGTTATTATCAGATAAATTCTTTATGATTTGAAGTTTGTTCTTCCTGAGTTTCAGTAGTTCCGGAGATTAGCGGGTTCAAACAAACAAAATCTTAAGCTTTCTTATTAGTGATTACCGATTAGTATTTTTAAGAAATTAAATGGCAATTATTTTGGGATCAATTTAATACAATACCCGTTTACGTAATAGACTTAAGTTTTATTCATTTGAATTACTAACCAAAGTAATTTTCTCAATCTATTCATTGGCTCAAAAAACCTTTTAATATAATCCTCACCTGCTAACTGATAAAAGATGAAGGCTTTTCATCAAAGAAAATTAGGTGTACCGTCAAATTGAATGAATATTTTAAAAGTTAGTATAAATCTTTTAAGGGTTCTTTCTGGAGGGTTATAAAGTTGAGCAAAGCTTTTAAAGGGTTATAAAAAAGATGGATGTACAACTCGGGAATAGTTTTATTTATATTTTATTAGCATTTTTATAGAGTCCATTTTTGGACTGTTTAATCTGCTTATCTATTCACAACCATTCTATACGCGTCCGTGCCGAATCGAACATCAATCAATATTATCAAAGAAAAAATTCGTAGCTAAACGGCGTTGTTCACAAACTCAAAAGTTTAGACAACCGCTATTCTTCCGATGGATATTTGCGGGGACTAGGGAAATCAGGTAACCGAAAATATGTCATTTTCGGCTCGAAAGGTTTTCGAAGGGTTGTGAATAGTTATGCAGTTCTGGTAAATCAAAGGCGGCGGGAAAATCTTATGTTTGGTCCTAGATTCAATTAAACAAAAAGGCTACGTGCTTTCAATGACAATCTGATGACTTCATCTTCTGTATCATTTTATTTTATTTATTTATTTAAATGCCTTAAAACTATCATTGCAAGTCTTAACCGAATACGATAGTCAAGTCAAACACAAAATTAAAATTAAAGCACAAAATAATCTCAAGATCATATTATAGATCATTATTTGTAACATGGTGTAAACAATAGTACTTTTGCGAATTCACCCCAGTGACATGTAGAATATGTATATTAATAATAATAAATAATAATAAATTTATTTTCAGAAAAACATTAAAAAGTTCGAACGATCGGCTGAAGTACTGGTATAAGTTGGATCGTTACGTTGTTATCGAACGGTACGTGTTTAGGTGTTGAAGAGAACACTCTTTATCATGTACAGTCAGCAAAGGAGATAAGTTTGCAGGGTCGTCGAATATAGTTGAAGTTTAATAAGAAACCGATTGATGTTTTCGAATAAAATTTAATTTAAATATTAGAAAACAAACAGTTCATTTATCAAATTATATTTCATTCGAAAATATCAATCGGTTTCTTACTAAACTTCAACTATACCTATTCGACGACTTTGCATAATTATCTCCTTTGCTAACTGTACATGATAAAGAGTGTTCTATTCTATTCTATTGAAGCGCGCCTTTGATCATCATCATCTCATCATCTGCCTAGCCTTTTCCCAACTATGTTGGGGTCGGCTTCCAGTCTAACCGGATGCAGCTGAATACCATTATTTTACATGGAGCGACTGCCTATCTGACCTCCACAACCCAGTTACTGGGTAATACGATACCCCTTGGTAAGATTGGTTGTCAGATTTTCGGGCTTCTGACTACCCGTAACGACTGTCAAAGATCCACGAATCACAGCCGGGGCCAACGGCTTAACGTGCTTTCCGAGGCACGGAGGGGTCTCGTTATGTAAATATGGTCCCCCATCCACAGACCAACCGCGGCAAGCGTAGCTTAACCTGATCGATCGACCTGTGCGGCTGTTTTTGTTTAGCCACGGGCCCCTCTGAAGCGCGCCTTTGATATGACACACAATACATTTAAAATTTTACCTAATATTAGTGGCATATTTTGAAAATAAATCATTTGATAAATCAACACCTAAACACGTACCGTTCGATAACAACGTAACGATCCAACTTATACCAGTACTTCAGCCGATCGTTCGAACAAATTTCTAATATTAATGACGTTTATACGATGATTGATGACGTCACCGTTATACGTAATCGTGATAACAAATGTTCCCAAATGCTGAGCGATTCGTATCTCGTTAAATGTGGTTTATGTTCGATTTAAGCGTGTTTTGAGAGGGTAGGTACTGAAGTATATATTTCAGGACTTGATTTATTGAAGTGCAAACTTTTATCGTTTGAAGTGGGAGTGGGTGAGGAGTTGTGATTATTTGAAGATTTTCCAACTGAATTTTTGGTAAACTTGATTGATTGTGTTTTTATAAAAGAATGTACTCTGACGTAATATTAAAGTGATGTGAGTACCTATTGCTAAAGTCGATCTTAGTAAAAATAAAAATTTTAATCATGAAACCTCCAGGAAAGGCTATGAAGCATCATGGTCAGTCATGAAGGTTTTCTCATACATATTTTTTAACTGATCAAGGCCGGCGTGGCACGATAAAGACCCATTACAATAGAAAAATCAATTGTCTCATTAGCGGTTATTAATCGGTTAAGGAGGTATCGTTCTGAACACAGATATAGATAGGCCTAGTTAACGCAAGTATCAGGATCTGTATGAAAATCAAGAGTGTCATTTTTTGACTACCTACTATGACGTCACAAGCACTCTTTCTCACTCACGCTCCCCCAGCTAGCAGTACACAGGACTGAGCGCGAAAGTGGCGGCTTGCGATTTTTAATGTAAGTTGGTGCGATTAGTTGGTAATTATTATTTTTACTTCCGAAATTAAAGTTATGTCATAATTTTGAGTTAATTTCTTTTTGAAGTCGATTTAATTTTTGGTGCACGCGAAGTAGTTGCTCTTGCGTTATCTAGGTGTATCTATATCTGTGGTTCTGAATAAAAAATTATACCTTTCAATAAAATGGTATTTCTACATCTTTTGTAAGAACATAAAAGAAAATCCCAAAAATTTAATGTTTATAAATATTGTACGGTGATACGGGACCCTTCGTGTGCAAGTCCGACTCGCACTTGGCCGCTTTGTAAGTATTATTCCCTAAATAATAAATTGCATTATTCAAAATGTTAGGTATTTAAAAAGTAGGTAGGTATCAGTGGCGAAGGTACCATACAACTCGATTCCCGCCGGCTTCCCTTCGAAAATTCAGAACATAACCACTCTATAGTCAATTCATCATTGAAATATAATGAAACGGTTTATTGACATCTTTTTTTTGCTCCGGCTTACCTCTGTCATAAATTCACCCTTCGCCACTGGTAGGTATGTGTATTATACCTTGCACTCAGTGATATGCAACGGTTCAAATAGTACGTTACAGGTTTTTGAATCTAAAACACTTTAAGTTTGACCTTTACCTAGCAAAATAAAATCAAGTAAATATGAGAACTACTTACATGACAGAAAGCAGGTAAGTGTCTAGGGAAATCATCAGAAATGTGGGTAGTTTGAACTCCCAAGCTTGACATACGTAGCTAAACCAAAATGCTAGACAAAATAATTTTCATACATTTTTCGGGTGACGAGGTAATTGGAATTTTAATTAAAACTGTAAACGTGCTGGTTGCAACTTTGTCTGAAAGAGAAATAGTTATTCATTAAAGTTATTTGTAATACTAGTAGTGGAGGCAGAGCAGTCGTGGTCCAGTGATAACGGTCCTGACTAACGAGTTGTAAAGTGGAGTCATTTTAATAGGTAACATTTGACAGTTCATTATGCAAAGCAAAGTGCTACTTATATGCATCAGGAGTAGAGTCTAATTTTCTAAATAAATAATTGTATTAAAAAAACTGGTGTTGTTTTCTTGAGTTTTATTCCTTTAGCGTAAGGTATATTATTCTTTGCATAAATGAACTGTCTAATGTTACCTATTAAAATGACTCCACTTTAGGTCGTAGATTCGAACCCAGACAAGCGCTTAACTTTATGTGAATTATTACCGACTTTAAAAAAAAGTAGGTTATCAATTCGACACGTATATTATTGGAACTGCAATATATTCACATATGACAATATATTAAGGCTTCCAAACAAATATATATTTTTTTATAGATGTATGTATGTTTGTCCACGTATTTCTCCGCAACTATTAATCGGATTGTGACCATTTTTTTTATTGGCTTACGTTTACTTCAACTTAGGGAACAGTGCAAGTTTCATCAAAATCGGCACAGTATTTTTCAAGATATGGACTAATAGGTAGTTGTAAGTGTGACAGCCTGACTTATTGATACTCGTACGAGCTACTGCAGTGCTATTCTGTAAAAATCTCACTCTCGTGAAAACCAAGGTGAAGTGAGCTGTCATTCCACCTGATGTTAGGGATTGCCCCTATTGATAGCTCACTTCACGCTCACTTCACCTAAGTTATCACGGTGAGATTTTTACAGAATCGATCGGCTGGTATGGTGTCAAAGGGAAAAACTTCTCAAAACCTTAGTCAAATTCTAGAGCAATTTTTACAACAAAATTACTACCTTACCTATTTATTCTATACCAATATTCGAATTTTTACTTTAAACTAAAAATTACGAAATAAAAAATTAATTAAAAAAATTACATCGATTTCAAAAAGAAATTAACACAAACTTATGTAATAACTTTAATTTCGGAAGTCGGTGGCAAAAAACTGAAACTAAGATATAGATCCCAAGACACCGACCTCCGAAATCAAAGTTATGTCATAATTTTGAGTTAACTTCTTTTTGAAGTCGATTTAATTTTTTTAATTACTTTTTCATCACTACTGCTCTCAAAACGTTGAAGGAAAACATCGTGAGGAATCCGGCATGTCATAGAACAAAAAAAAAAAAATTGCAAGACATGTGACGTCTACCAACGCGCACTGGATTACGGCCCACTCCCTCTTGCAGACTGTCCCAGCTGTGGGAAACATTATAGGCTTATTATGATCATGACTAATAGTGGACTTTTATTGTTTACAGGTATGGGTCCAATTACGTCAACTGAAAATTGTAGTAAGTGTTTATTAAATCCATAAGGATACTATACAATTTGCAGGCAGGTAAATAGAACGCCTTTTATGTACAGACGCCAGCACATCAAGCTACTTCAATCTGTCAAATTTCTTTAACAGATTTTCAACTTTATCGCTAAAGTATTAGGGTTCAAAGTTGATTGAGAAAATTTTACAGTTTCGGATAGCTTGATGTGCTGGCGTCTGTACATAACAGATGAAGTACTCATCCAGATTTTTTATGTCTACTGAGGAAAATGCAATAGAACTCTGAACTGGAAATAAAACCCTTAAGAGGAAATGCGGGTGGTATTTTCTCCATAAAAACGCTCTAGCCAGTTTTCTTTCTGGTTAGTGACCATAAGCAATGATTTTTTTACAGAATAATAAATATTTACTACTTGTATGTCCCTATCTTTTTGATGATACATTATTTTTACAAGCACTAGAACCCTCAAAAAATGCTCAAAATTGCCGATTTAAACCACCGTCAACAGAGGCCTAGTGTACATATTTGACAACTATTAATGAAAAAGAAAGGAAACAGTATATATCCGAAGGGGCCCGTAAGGGCCGTAGCCTGCCGGGGGAGCGGGATTGTCCGAAAGGGTTACCGCTGCCCCGGAACATAAAGGGCTAAGGAAGGAACACGGGTGGGTTTTAGTCAGTAAGAGTCTGACACTCCCTTCTGCTCCACCCTGAGCGGGAGGGGGGGTCATTAGATGATTTCCCACCCACAAAAAAAAAACGGTTAGGTTAGGTTAGTTAGTATAGTATCCTTCTTATTCAGTTTATGAAATATCTTTTAAATTGGTCCAATATTGGAGGAGGAAATGAGGGAGAGCCAAACCAATAAATTATGAGTTTTTACTTAGGCTCTTCAAAAGTCTCTCCGACCGCATTTCCTCTTAACACTCGGCAGTCACGTATTCTGGTAACATTTGGTCTAGTGGTTGCAGACGCTTCTGCTTACCTGGGTTCAAATCCTAGGCCAAATTTTACCAGGTTTGTCCGTCAGGAATTTCTTAACAACAGCCCGGAATTTGAATTCGTGCGCAATTGATGGCAATATGCTGCCCCTTAATACATGGGACTTAATATGCGGATGGGTGTAGTAACCTTATTCTTCGGGGAAAATTTGATGTTACAAGGCATTCAAAAGAACCTTGTACAACTAAAACAAAAAATACAAGTATTTCAGTGTGAATCTCTTGTTCTTAGTTTGATAGCATTACCTTCGCCCTAATGTCTCCCGTCCTAATATCTCCCTGGAGCTTTGGCTTCCAACGTATAATATTGTCATGTAATGGGTTCCATATCTCATTCAGGATGCGGTTAATAGTTACCAGTATTAACCGCATTCTGAATGATAATCCTACTAATATTATAAATGTGAAAGTTTGTGAAGATGTTTGGATATTTGTTACTCAATCACGCGTAAACCGTTGAACGGATTTGGATGAAAGGCAAACAGATAGTTTATAACCAGGATTAACATTTAGGATACTTTTTATCCCGATATTCCCACGGTATAGAAACTAGCGCGGGGTAAACCGCGGGGCACTGCTAGTAGGTAATACGGGCTGGTGTCCGCAACTCTACGTCAATGCGCGTGTTTTGTGTACGGGTGGGAAAATCAATTTTATTCGATCCACCCCAGCTCCTCAAGGAATGCCAGCAATGCCTTGATGTTACTGACCGTAGCGGTTGCTACGAGTACCACGATTATTTGATACTGAAGATGTGATGCTTAACAGTTTTGCTTTTGTAATCATACGAATATCATCATCTGCCTAGCCTTTTCCCAACTATGTTAGGGTCGGTTTTCAGTCTAACCGGATGCATCTGAATACCAGTATTTTACATGGAGCGACTGCCTATCTGACCTGCACAACCCAGTTACTGGGTAATTCGACACCCCTTGGTAAGATTGGTTATCAGATTTTCGGGCTTCTGACGACTGTCAAAGATCCACGTATGACAGCCGGGACCAACGGCTTAACGTGCTTTTCGAAGCACGGAGGTGTCTTGGTATGTAAAGATGGTCACCCACCCACGTATCAACCGCGGCAAGCGTAGCTTAATCTGATTGATCTACCCGTGCGACAGTTATTTACTTAGTTAAAGGCCCAAGTTTTGTAATAATAGTTAAACGTAATATAATAAGGTTCTAACGATTGCTTTATGCTTCCGTACCCAACGCGTAAAAACAGGGCTCCATTACCTACTAAGTCTAGTCTGTATGTACGTCCGTTCTTCTATCTGTGGAGTAATTGCGTAATACTTTCTGATAGTGTGTAGCAATGGGTACTTTGACAGTTCAACAACATTCATTGCGTTCTTTACGATTTCGAGCACACAAATTTTTCGAATAGATGAAGCAATGGATTAGCAATATCCTAAATGACTCAGATTGTGGTTGCTATCGTGTTACGCAATTAGGATGCTGTTCATTGCAGGGCTGTAACTCTTATATATTTATATAAAAACATAACGTTTTCAAAGGCTTTGCTGGAACGTCCGGTTTTTAATACAACAAAGAAATTTTATCTGCGCAAAAAACAAACAAAAGAAATACCAAATATTTGAGTGCGAATCTTTTCTTCTATAAATTGATAGCATTACTTTCGCTCTAATGTCTCCCTGGAGTATTGACTTCCAACGTATAATATCGTCATGTAATTGGATTCCATATATCATTCAGAATGCGTTTTTATCAAGATTTTTTGGGAGGCAAATCGGTTTTCTTTGATGTCGAAGCTATTCGACGCTAAGCGTTGTGTTCACTAACATTTAAATCAACAGATTAAATATTTAATCAGTTCTATATATAAAATTTACTTAGGAAATTTGTCATAATTCAACTCTTTTAATAACTAACCGGTGGTCTGAATTTTGGTGACTTAATTTTATTTAAATTTCATCATCATTTATAATCTGAGCCGAATTACGCCCACGGCTGAACATGGAACATAAAAGGTAACAGACAAAGTTACTTTCAAATTTATAATACCTACTAGCTTTTGCCAGCGACTTCGTCCGCGTGGAATAATGACTTCCGGAAATTGAGGCACTAATTCTCATAGAGTTTAACCGATGTGCTCTTTCCTCTGTTGATTCTTGAGAACGCGTATTTCTCATTCAACGCGTTTTTCAAGACTATAGCGGGCGGACGCCGGCGTCCGCTTGGGTCTTGAATAACTAAAAATATATAACTACGTCTAATATATAAAATAATATATAATAAAACCTACTTCACTTAAAACTAAATACCTATAACTACTATAATTAATAATACCTATACCTATAATTAATAAAAGTACCTACGCTTTTACCTACTTAATATTAAAAAAAAACTGAACATAAATTAACCAATACTTACCTACTACTAACTAACTACTACTAACCTATTACTACTTCACCTAAAAAGAAATCCTGTTATCCCAACATTTCCCTTCACTGCTCTGCTCCTATTGATCGTAGCGTGATGAAAAGTATACTATAACCTGCCCAGGAGTATGAAGAACAATTGTACCAAGTTTCGTTGAAATCCGTCGAGTGGTTTTTGTTTCTATAACGAACATACAGACAGACAGACAGACAGACAAAAATTTTACTGATTGCATTTTTGGCGTCAGTATCGATCACTAATCACCCGCTGATAGTTATTTTGGAAATATATTTCATGTACAGAATTGACCTCTCTACAGATTTATTATAAGTATAGATAGATATAGATAAGTATGATCAGTTAATCTGCATAGCCTTTTCCCAACTATGTTGGGGTCGGCTTCAAGTCTAACCGGATGCAGCTGAATACCAGTATTTTACATGGAGCGACTGCCTATCTGACCTCCACAACTCAGTTGCTGGGTAACACGATACCCCTTGGTAAGGCTGTTAGAAATTCGGGCTTCTGGTGACGCGTAACGACTGTAAATGATCCAAGAATGACAGCCGGGATCAACGGCTTAAGAGCCTACACTTCCTCAGTTAAAATTCACTCTTTATCTCGCTCACACGATACTGCTCGCGGACTGAGTGAGAGCGAGACAGAGTGCGGTGCTAGGCGGCAGGCAGCGCCAATAGTTTAGGTATTTGCTTTTTACTGTGTCAATAATGGTAATTTAAAAAAAGTAAATAACATAAGACCTGCTTTATAGTTAGTTCGGTTAGTATATTAACACGGATACTTTTAATAAGTATGTTGCTACATATTCTAAAACTTTTAAAAATATTTGCAAAACAGCTAAAGCTTCCTTCATTAGCAACAAGGTTAAATCAGCAGACAGTAAAATAAAGACAGTTTGGAAAATTATTAACAATGAAACGAACAGGAATAAAAAACATAATACTGATTACACACTGAACACTTCCCGTGGCCTTATTAGCGACAACATCGATGTTGCTCAGGAATTTGCAACTTTCTTTACCAATATCCCAATTAAAACTACAGAAACTTTAAATTCCTCGCCCGCACTTGCTATTGAATTATTAAGAGCGAATGTCTCAGCCTGTCCTGTGGAATTTAAATTTAAACATGTAAACCCTTCAGTAATTATAAAGGCATTTAAGCAACTTAAGATCAAAATGACCGAAGATCTGTGGGGCTTGTCTACTAAAGTTTGTCAATCCATTATTGAGACAATTGCACCCTATTTAGCTTTAATATTTAATTTGTGTGTTGATCAAGGGGTATTCCCGGATTTAATGAAGTTCAGTAAAGTTATTCCACTTTTCAAATCTGGGGACAGCAAAAACACTAATAATTATAGACCCGTATCGGTTTTGCCGGTTTTCAGCAAGGTGTTTGAAAAAGTAATGTTAAATCAGATGCTCAATCATTTTAATCGTAATAACATCCTACACGATCAACAATATGGTTTCACCAAAGGACGTTGTACAACCGACGCCGGTGTCACCTTATTAAAACACATATTTGACGCATGGGAAGAGGCACAAGATGCAATAGGCATCTTCTGCGACCTATCCAAGGCATTTGATTGCGTGAATTACGAAACACTGCTTTTGAAACTTGAGCATTACGGCACAGAATACCTAATAGTACTTCGTACAGAATGGCCACTCCCTACCCCGCGCTGACATCAGATACCGCACCTCACCCCGCACACCCGCGACATTATCGGCGGTTCATTAGCTAGGGGCGCTCACAAAGAACCGCAGCACTGTACTGCTGACACGAACACACAATTTTGCGATTGAAAAGTTTTATCTGAGTTTTAATCACGATGGTTCGATATTGTGATGCTTTTCCGAATTTGTATTTACATAAATGTTTGTAAGATATCGCATTTTAATACCATGCGATATAATAACCGATTATTTATAGTTAAGTAGGTCATTTAAACGAAAATATTTTAGTGTAAGCAATATTTAGCTAAGTACCTTATTTGCATGGGTATTTGCTCTGGGATAGCAACATTTAGTGAAGTGGAACTGATGATGAAGACCACAGATGGCCACCGGGACTACTCAATAATAAGTATTTCACAGGTTGCGATTCGATTACTTTAATATGTTTGCTAAGCACAATTTATGCTCGTCACAATGCGAATGGTGAAATGGAGCTGATGATGGAGTACCAAGAGAACTCCTCAACAATTAACGTCCCTGCATCGGGAAAAGCAATATTTTGTACAAGGCAATGAGCAAGTTGACATTAGGCTATTGTAACTTAGATACTTTATAAACAGACCCACTAAAAAGCGAGAAATAAAAACTTTTTAGCAAAAAAAAAACCGACTTCCAAAAAAACACTAAGTACAAAGTGAAAAATAACTTTAATTTCGTAAGTCGGTGGTAATAAACTAAAATACAGATCCAAAGACACCGACTTCCGAAATTAAAGTTATTGTTAAAAAGTTTTACATTTATTACTTAACTATTATAATATTATTTTTATTTCATTACGAACCCGACTAATTAGATAAACAATCAAACTAGTCCTTTCTAGTCGCGTCGTCGTCGTTCCCACCATTTTTTTTACGCTCCGCACGACAGCCAACCCTACTAGAGTTTACGCACACATTTGCACGTGTACCAACGTCATTTGGCTATGTAGTAGTAGTAGGTAATTATTTTGCGCGCGTTGTACGGAGTGTCCGGGGTGTGATTACGGACTGGGTAAACTCGCTCTTAGCTTAATAAAATCATATTTAAATGATAGGTTTCAGCAAGTTCAAATAAACGGTGTAAATTCATTGGGTTTAAAAGTCAAAATGGGTGTGCCGCAAGGCTCAATATTGGGGCCGTTCTTATTTTTAGTATATATAAATGATTTACCTTATTTACTGGAAAACCGACCACAAATGGTGTTATTTGCTGATGACACATCACTGATTTTTAAAGTAAGCAGACGTGCACAGGAGCTTGACGACGTAAATAACGCTATGCTTGTGGTCCATAATTGGTTTACTGTAAATAATTTGGTATTAAATGAGAAAAAAACTAAATGCATTAGATTCACTTTACCGAATGTTAGAAGTAGTGAATGTCACGTTGTATTGAATAAGGAGATACTTGAATTCGTCGAAAATACGTTTTTCCTGGGGATCACGCTTGACTCAAAGCTGCAGTGGGGTCCTCACTTAACATCACTTGCAGGGCGGCTAAGTTCAGCCGCTTACGCTGTTTGGAAAATCCGTCAATTAACAGACGTGGATACCGCGAGACTGGTCTATTTTAGTTACTTTCATAGCATCATGTCTTACGGTATTTTGTTGTGGGGACGGGCTGCAGATATTGAATCTATCTTCATTCTGCAAAAGAGAGCTATCAGAGCTATCTACAACCTCAGCAGACGTGAATCTCTAAGGGAACTGTTTAAAAAAATTAACATCATGACGGTTCCTTGTCAATATATATATGAAAACATTATGTACGTTCGAAAAAATCTACATCTTTTTAGTAAGATATGTGACAGGCATAATTTTAACACTAGAAATAGGAACAAATTAGATCAACCTCGTTTCAGATTGTCTAAAGTAAAAACTTCTTTTATGGGTTATTGTGTAGAGTGTTATAATAAAATACCACTCGATATTCTTCAACTAAATGAGAAGAAATTTAAAACATGCATTAAACGCACACTATGTAGACAAGCATACTATAAGTTGGATGATTATATCGTAGATAAAAATGCTTGGCTAAATGCTGGTCCTGCTCCACAGACACTTGGGCTCACTAGTTAAAATTTCAATATTTGGAAGACATGCTTCCCTTTTTTTCTTTTCTTTTTTTTTAAAGTGTTTCTGACATTCGAACTTAATGTGTATTTTTAATTCAATCAAGTTTTAATTGTTACTTTAATATCTTATACCTCTTTCTAGTAAAATTTTATTCATCTCGTAAATAAATTGGTAACTATAGTTTTGTATAATTTAGAAGCATTTTTTTTTTAAATTTTGTAAATGTAAGAACCATGGATCCGTTCATTATAATTTTTTTTATATTGACTTGAAAGAGCATGGCAGTTGTGAATGTGTCATGCTCACTTAAATGTCTCACTGATGGTGGCGCGTGTGTTGGATCATTCGGTTCCCTTCAAAATGGTTGAGCTGGATGGTGCTGATCCATGCGTCATGTTCGTGAACGGGCGCTGTCAGTTGAGACTGGTCATCTCTAAGCTGCCAGGGCTTCTTTTTAATCTTATAACTATCTTGAATTGTTTCTTCATAACATTGTTCTCACATATAGAAGCAACAAGAATACTGTACTCAGGATTTTGTAATATCTTAATTTAAAAGAGTGTCCTTGGAGTTTCTTGCCCGTTTTTCTCCAAGAGATCTACGTTTTGGAATGGGCAACTAGCTTCAACTTTCTGACTAACTGACCGACTAGTTAATTTTGACAATTCAAAAGTGCCTGGAAATGGTTTAATTGAAATAAATGCTTTGAGTTTGAGTTTGAGTTTGAGTATACAATGTTTCGTGATCTAATTTGAAGTAATTTTTGAATACCAGCGGTTTATTGGTCGGTTTGGAGGTAACTTTGGATTTTTTTTCTATCGAGAAAATTTTATGAAATAGTGTTTTCGTCTTATATAAGACCTAACATTAATCCTCAACTTTACCATATATTTAATTCAAAATTAATGCTGCCGTATTTTCGACATAACGGAGGATCATGCTAAGCCATTTGAGGTAGTATAGGCCCTTAACGAGCTTTCCGAGGCACGTGGGGGTCTCGGTATGCAAAGATGGTCAGCCATCCACGGACCGACCGCGGTAAACGTAGCTTAACCTGATCGATCGACTCGTGTGGCTGTTATTACATAGCCACCATGTGGAAGCAATAGTTAGGAATCGTTAGGCAGTAAAATATTAATATTCGCACCACAATAATTAAGTTTGCAGGAAGACTGAATATTTCTTCGTAACGATGCACCAACACTGTTTACAAGTTTACCTCCAAGATTTTAATCACGCAGAAGTAAACTATTGCTTGCTCAGTAATACTGGTGCCAAAGAAAACCTCTGCCAAAGAGATAAATATCTAGAGTGCATATTTAATGGGAGGTTTCCGCCAAATAAATACAGACTAAGACATTTCATTTTGGACTTAGTACGGTGATTATCGCTGTACTTATTCTCTTTAAACTGACTTTTTAGTGTTACTGATGTTATCAGCTTGAAGTATTCCACCGCTGAACAGAGGCCTCCTGACGTATAGCAACTTCAATTTAGAGCCAACGATGGCCAGCTCGTCCCATCATTTTATGTGTTTTGAGGCCATGCTGTCAGGCGATCATTTTGGTAGCATGCTCTATGAGTAGCAAAATCAGGTCCAAAATTACTCTGACTAATTTATAGCACATTACGATACGTGTAACTTAAGAGTAAACTAGTCGCGAGCTCGAACTCTCTGGTGGTCATGGCCAAAAAGCACGCTGTCTCGCCTGGCTTCGTGTCCGACAGCGCTAATATCAGTGATGAGCAATTAGACGCTAGTCTACACGAACAACGTCTAGTTCTAACGCACAGAAACATCGTTACGAACTGATAGGCGAGTAAAAAAATTCGAACAGTGCTTCGGAAAATCGAGTTTTATGAAAAAACCACTGCATGAATCAATTACAAATAAAGTTTATTGATCTCTTCGATAACTGAACTTTGTCGGTACGGACTTGGTTTTGAAGATTTTACAGTTCTTTTATTACTTATTTATACCCAAAGTTACGTTAAAAATAGCAAGAAAAACGAATCTTTGTTGGCTCATAGCTTTTTAATGGCTTTTTATTTTACTATTCTGTTTCCGTACAGACACAATTATAATAAGTCAAAACGATATCATGTTTAACTTTGGATGCACAATGTCAAAGAGTGGAGTAATATTCTCCCGAAATATGTATAGAAAAAATATCGACAAGTGGCACCCTTAGGGCTAAACGCCACGGCGTTGTAGCCCCTAAGTCACTCATATCGTTTGCTCGTATACCTACTATTTTATAGCACATGTGACCTAAACGCACACTTAAGTCACGCTTTTCTGTGTAAAAATGGACTACTTATGTCACAGAAAACTGTGACTTTAGTGTGGGTTTAGGTCACACAATGCTGTAAACAAGGTTATGCCTATGATGTGAAACGCGAGTAATCGATACAAGAAGGCCAATTCTTGTAATATAAAACGTTCAAAATCAAGTCGCAGTCTCATCTCAGCGACAAACAAATGTCATACAATATCATACAACATACAATGTCATACAACTTGTCAAAATGTAGGGAAATTAGCGGTATTTTTGTCAGATTGAGACTGAGATCAGACTGTTAACGTTCTTAGAATTACGAGAATTGCCCGTAAGGACATTTATGATGAGCATCATCATTCTCATAGATGCAAACTTGAGGCGCAAAATAAAAGACTTCACGAGTGACGATACTCCGCCTTTTCCTGAACCGTCAGTCCCACTACAAGCCAATATTTTTTACAACATTACAGAGAAGAAAAAAACGCACCTACTGTGATATTTTTTAAGACACCATACCTATTTGTTCATTTCATTCAAACACCTAATACGTGTAGTAACAATAACCTCATGCTCATGCATACACATACATAAACTCACGCTTTTCTGTCATGGGGGTAGGCAGAAAGCACAGAACGCCTGCTGCTACGATCCTTACATACTCGGTAACAAGTATTGTTTGAAGTTTTGGGCCAACAAGATCCAAAAACAGTCGAGCTAGCTACACGAAGAAGAAGAAGACCCCTGTTTAAAACACCTTCCCCGAAATACTTCAAAATTCCCAAACAACGAAACAAAACTTCGCAATGGAATAAACATTTCACTGGCACAGTCTTAAACTTAACTTAAAACTCGGTTTCAAAGAAAAAAGAAGGCGTTAATGAGTACATTAGCAATGGCGCTGTCATTAAAAAACTTTGAGAATCACTGGCGAAAAGTTTCCTCACAATTTCCATTGAGTCCCAAAGTTTCGAGACCAAATTTAACGGTTCACATACTTGAAATTAGCCTTAGAAAGTAAGTGTAATGCCTTGTTCAGACAGGGACACATTTATGTTGTCACATCGTCGCCGAGTTACTGCATTATTAAAAGTTCGGCGACTTGGTTCTTGAATCTTGGTACTTTTACTGTGTATCGTTGTTTGTGCGAAGTTAGACTAATAGAAATGTTGTGTGTGGGATGATAACGGAGGTAATAATATAATGTACGTGTTTTTAATGAGGGTTCTAGTTTAATGTTTACGTTTGAAGTTTAATTTTGCTCATCTTCGAATGGTTAAAGACAGTTTTGGGTTTCAAACGTCTTAATAAACACAGCTTGGCTTTAATTCTGTTAATTATTACTTAAACGTGAGACAATTTTCTTCAGAATACCAGAAAGTTAGTGTTTTCTGCTGCTTTAAGTTCGCTATTCTCTGCCAATTGGGATTTGGTAACAGTTCACGGATCATACAACGATATAGAAGTAATTCTGCAAGCATTTCTGAGAGATGTATGGTTTCCTTTACTGTTTTAATATTGGCATAGATACTAAAATGCTAGTGTTAGCCAATAATAGATAACTACAGTCGACCTGATACTTGCTATATCGTCCAAATGTTGAATGTCACTTGCACCTCATAAAAGGACAAGTTCTATTTGTCTATGTGACGGTTAGATACTTTCAACCGTAGCTCGTAGTGCAGTTTCAATTTTATGTAAGTTGTAAATGTGGTAAATTAATTTTATTAATTTGACTGCACAAAATATGAATCAGCAAATCAAATTTTATATGTCTTATACTTTCATTAACAATTGTTAAGGAATCCTGGAAATGTTCTTACCGTTTTGTAGTTTATGAGGCACGTCATATCTCCCTTAATTCTTATTGTAAACATTTGTTTCGTGCATCGTGATAAATATCTTTTGTACTTCTTTCTTTGCAGAGGAAATATAAACCCAAGAAAAGTCTCATAACACTTTCATGAACAATATCTACACTAAAGTCCATACATAACTAAGTTTTCCCTCGCATTTCTATGAACATCTAACCTAACATAAATTTACGTCACACCCGGCCATATTCCCAATGCGTCACTCCCGATACGATCCATTACTCATACATAGGCGACATATGTGACGCCGTCTGAGCAAACCCTTACAAATGGCCAACATTATTCGAGTGTTAGATAAGTACTTTGTTTTTGTAACGATAGTAAAGGCAACCGTCCAGATAAGCGAATAACGAGACACACAAAGCGAATAATAGCGATTGAAAGCGACATAAATAAAACATTTCTCCTCGCTCCTTGGTGGAATAATCCGGTACAAGGCTTAACTTAAGCTGATACATATCGATATGTTTTATTTGATAATGACCTGAACAAATGAATAGATACCATCACTAAAAAAACATTTAACGTAGGTGCCGTTCGTGTTATGAAAATCATATTAATATATGGTTCCTCCGAACCGCGCTTATAAAATTTTGTTTTAATGTGCTTAGTGGGATGTCTCAAATGCCGTTCGGACGAGTGCCGTTGAAATCAGTGCTCTAAGTGGAATACCTCTTGCTACGTAGGATGTCCATGGAGACGTTTGCCGTGTTAGCTTCGCGGTTCATTTGTATGCCAGCCATCGGCACCTACCGAGTAATTGCGTAGAACACTAAGAATATCAATGGCTTTCATTTTCACTGTTCAAAAACATTCATTGCGTTATTTTCGTTGTTGAGCAGTCACATTTTTTGAATATATGAAGCAATGGATTAGCAACATCCTTCAAAATGATTCAGATTGTGATTGAAAGTTTATTACGCAATTATGGTAGCGTCCGTCGACGAGGAAACGACTACGTATCGACTATTTTCTTGTTCAAGAAACGGACAATAGACGTAGGTAGGGTTGCCACCCATACTTAGAGTATCGTACTATATTTCAGTCAATTGTATTATATATAGAAAAATAATATAGTACGAAAAATACTATATTTTTATACTTAATTCAACTGTCGTGCAACGCATCCGCAGCGCAGCACGGGGAATTTCAGAACGAAACGCATTCGCGGCAGTAAAACTTCAACTTCAAACTGGCAATAATTTGTCGATGAATGCTGCCCGCTTGTTATACACCGTTACATTTTGATCGTTTTAATCCTTAATAGGGGTCAGTGTACTCATCATTATGAACAACTATTACTATGGAACTAACTCAGAAATCGTGAAAAAATAATCAGCTGGTCCATACATTTATGTTCGCATACCTCGACGTAATGTATGGATCAACTGATTTTTTTTTCTCACGATTTCAGGGTTGGTCCCTTAGTAAAAGTTGTCCATAATGATGAGTATAATGACCCCTTTTAAGGATTAAAACGAATCAAAATGTAAGTAAGAGTTCTCTTGTTAAAATAAGAAAGGTGGCAACCCTAAATGTACCTAGGTCCCGTGTCAGTAAAAGAGATACATACAAAATTTCCCAATCCCAATTTCGCAGAAAACTTTTAACTATTAGAGACGAATCATAATTTCATAAACTCTTTACTATTGTTTTTTTTTTTTGCCACATATTCCTGCCATTTTTGGAATGTTCTCTTATTGCACTGGTTATCGCATTTTACCGTTATGAATTTTGTTTATCGGGTTTACTGTTTATTTGTTAATTTTGATCTTAATGTTTTAATTCTGATTGTAATGTTAATTTTGATTTTAATTTTTGATTCTAATTTCGATGTTCTTTGTTTCCTCACTACGATTAAAAAAACTTGTTAATACATATAATTAAGAAGCTATTTTTATGTAAGTGCTGTGTACGCCTGTAAGTGACTAATTCACCATAACTCGATGCATATGTTATTTATTATTATGTAATTTTCTAGTGAATAGGTCGTTGGTGTACCTTTCAAATAAATAAATAAATAAATAAGTTGATCGTGACTGTTCACACTGCCGGCGTGAACTCTAGTTTGTCGCAGCAACCAGGGTTATCAAAAAAATATATACTCGCTCAGCGACGTTCTCTTGGTATATACGCATACCAACAAGTGACTGAGCAGTCCTTCTACAAGCCGCGGTCAGGCACTCGCTCAAAGCCCTGCAACCTAACTATCCGAACTACACACTCGCTAGTAGTTGGTCGACAACTCGTTTCTAGTTTCTAGCTCTACTCGCTTTTCGCTAATAGTCTGCGATGGGACAGGTGACATTTCATTGCGTGGCGTGGCTGTGGGCTGTGGGACCCGCCTACACTTTCATATAAAACGAAGGACACATATGTAGCACAGCCGTGGGCTTCAATGGAACGCCGCCTTTACACATAGCGCAAATGAAACAGTATAACAAAAGTCGTAAAACAATGCTGGGTATACTGTTAATATATTCATGTTTTTGTTTTGTATTTCTTTAGCATGTGTGTATATGTCATGGGTGGCAGTTTCTGCGAACTAAAACCTTTTTGCTTTGATAATGTAATTTCCGTATTTGCATATTTTTTTTTAGGTTTCTATTTAGTATGCCTATGTAGTATTTTTATGGAGGTTATTAATTACAGCCTGCGGTTCTGTTCCTATAATGTGGCTTATGTAGTGAATACATAATTATGAAACCTAAGAAGGTAGTAAATATTGGCTTTCTCGTGTAGCTACAGCGAAATATCCTGAGGGCATAGCGCACTTAGATGTTATCTTCACTAAATACCTTATTGGAAATATATACAAGTTACGTGGGAAAGCAGACAGAAAATGATGTATTTATTAAAACTTTTCGCACAAAAAGGTACAAAGGCGGACTTAATGCCTCAGGCATTCTCTACCAGTCAACCAAGGGTGGTGAAGAGATTAGATTGAGGTGCTTCGGTTTAGAAGAGCAATGATTAAAAAAAATTTATAAAACTGGGTACATAAATAGCTTATATACACATACATACTATCACACTAGTCACTTCTTGGGTGTGTGTGTGTGTGTGTGTGTTTATATGTTTATTACTTCTTCACGCTCAAACGGCTGGACCAATTTTAATAAAATTTGGAATGGAGGTAGCTGATACCCTGGATTAACATATAGGCTACATTTTATCCCGATATTTCCACGGAATCGAAGCTTATGCGGGTGAGACCGTGGGGCTCAGCTAGTTTACTATAATATATATTTACGATTCGCCTTTATTCAGATTTGTTTTATAAAAAGATCAGAAGGCCAATTCTCGTAATTTAAAACGATCAAAATCTAGTCGCAGTCTCATCTCGGCGATAGCTTAATATCAAAAACTTGTCAAAATGTAGGGAAATTAGAGGTATTTTTGACAGATTGAGACTGAGATCAGACTGTCAACGATCTTAAAATTACGAGAATTAACCCTCTGATCTTTGACCAAATTTCAAGCCAAAAACAAACCTTCGTATTATTTTCAGTCTTGTATCAACTACTGCTGAGTCTATATTCACTAAAGGGATAAGGCCTATACTTGTGCCATGCTGCACACTATCAATCACAATCTAAATCATTTTGAAGGATATTACTAATCCATTGCTTCATATGTTCGAAAAATTTGTCCGCTCAACAGCGTAAATAACGCAATGAATGTTGTTGAACTGTCAAAGGCCATTCCTATTGTTAGTGTGTTACGTAATTACTCCCCTGGTCTATGCGACTATCATTTCTATGGAAATATCGTCTCTGCAGCCAAATCCGCCCACCTTTTTTAACTGACTTCAAAAAGGAGGAGGTTCTCAATTTAGACTGTATGTTTTTTTTTTTGTTTTGTATATTTGTTACGCGTTATCTCCGGCAATTGTAAATCGATTTTAAGAAATCTATTTTAATGGATAGGGTATGCCTCAGGGGTGGTCCCATATAAATTGTATTCATTTTGCGTTAGCTTCGTAATACATATTTTTGTGTTAGCTTCGTAATACATATTTTTGCCACAGTTTATATTAATTATGTTATAATGACTTTTTGTCAATGATATTTACATAGCAAGTAGTGCTACACGAATTTGTGTGGGATAAGTACCACTTAAAAGACACAAATAAAAAACTTAAAAAAAAAACAACTGACTTCCAAAAAAGACACTAAAAAGAGAAAGATAACTTTAATTTCGGAAGTCGGTGTCATTGGGTTCACATTTTCGTTGTTGTCACCAACTTCCGAAATTAAAGCTATTTTTAAAAGAAAGAAAAAGTATTTATTGCGACTCGTACAGGAGGATCACAAACTCGCTTCCGCTTTGTAGTATTTTTTGGAAGTCATTTTTTTATGTTTTTCCTAAATATGTTAAGGTCGGCTTCCAGTCTAACCGGATACGACTGAATACTAGAATTTTAAATGGAGTCACTGCTTATCTGTCCTCAACCCAGTTGCAACACGATACCAACCCTTTGGTAAGACTGGTTGCCAAATATTTCAAACTTCTGACTACCCGATATGACTATCAAAGATCTACGGATGAATGACAGTCGGTATCGACGGCTTACCATGCTTTTCCAGGCACGGAAGGGTCTCGGCAAGAGATGGATAGTCACCCATCCACAAACCGAACCAAGCAACCGTAGGTTAACCTAGATAGATTAGTCCGTGTGGCTGTTATATAGCCACGAATCCCTCTGTGCAGTCAAATATAGGCTATAAATTAAACCGTGCCATCCAACACTGGGGCAAATGTCATTGCCCACATTATTTGGCATTTAATGAAATGAATTCAGCACTTGTTTCAGTTTCACATTCGTTTATCATGTCCATTGCAGCTGCGTTGTTGAAATAACTGACTTAATTTAATGAATGAATGAATGGGGGTAATTATATTGTTTTGAGTTATCATAAATTTTCGCTTCGCCAAAATAGTCGGTCAGAAAACTGGTCAATAATGACTTTTCGTTTTAACTATTTTTCTTTAGACTTTGGTTGGTTTGATACCGATCTTGGATAGGTAACTAATTAATCATACAAAGTTGTTCTAATATTTTCGAGGCACAGTAAAATTTATCCAGGAGAGTAAGGACAACTGACAATTCACTGGAATTCAGAATCAGTGACATATTTGTGTAAACCCGTGTGTTCTTTTCATGCATTGTATGAATTTTATTTTTTTTCTAGCTGTCGTTTCGCCCGCCCGCGTTATTACTTCGTTAACTGACTTTTTTTCTATTACTATTTGCTCGGCTCCTCAGATTCGTAGCATAATGTTACATAGCCTATAGCATCAATGAAAAATGTTGCAAAAACGGGAAAAATTATTCCTTTTAAAAGCTTCCGTTGCGTACGCTGCGTAAACGGTTAAAAGTTATGCAAACATCATGTATGACGGAATTGTTGCCCTTCTATGTTCTAAAAAAAGCGCGACAGCATATGTCTACTCACTATAACCATTTTTATAGTAATCACATGTGTTCTAAAATAATGCATTATTTGCGAAGGTGATTTTATAAACATGATATTAATCCTTATCTAAATGAATACGTTATTTATCACAAGTATTTAATTTTGAATAAAATTGCCTCAGACAGCATTTGATTTGAATAAATATCTTGGGAGATATCGTAGTTTTAAAATAACTCCGCACGGCTACCGCCGCGCCTGTAGCTCTGCGAGGTTTACTATAGTTCTACTCTTAATGATCATAGCGTGATGTACCTAAACGTACTAAGTAATAATCTTGTAATACTCTTAAAGTAATGGAATATACTTTAGTACGTTTTTTCCTCAAATTAACGCAGGTGAAACCGCGGGGCACAGCTAGTCAATTATAAACCGATGACACCTTTTTGGATAAATAAAACAAGAAGAGCAAAATATATACCTAGTCGATACTAAAAGTCGTGCTAAATCCATTTTAACACTACGAGCTTTACCAAGCAATTCAGCCTATCCCAGGTAATAACATAGTTTTCCCTATCTCATAACAGGAACAAGTATGTGAAATTGTAAACCCTATAAATTCACATTTTACGATCCCGCAAACTGCGTTCTATGCATAAATCCTGTAACGCCATGCTCTTGTGTGCAACGGAGAAGAATTTCAATGCAATTTTCATATAGGTTTTGAAGGAAATGTTTGATGGAAGCCATTCGAAAAGAATTAAGGTAATATTATTTGGGAGTAGTATACAAGTTGTAACAGAATAAACGCAAGTCCTGAAAGTAGTTTTGTTCATAATTGACTACTGAATCGATTTCAGTAACTTTTAATATCTATACATATAATAAAATCGTAGGAAAGTCAAAACTGTACATTGAATATTTTTTAAAAAGAATAGTTGGGGCGTGATCTACAATCGATATCGAAGCCAAAAATATAGTTTTTAGAATTTTTGTCTGTTTGTCTGTTTGTCTGTTTGTCTGTTTGTCTGTTTGTCTGTCCGGGATAAACTCAAAAAGTACTGTATGGATTTACTTCAAATTTTGCATGAATATTACTAAGAGGTCAGGTCAACATATAGGCTACATATTATCACGCTATCACCTACGGGGGAGGAGCTGTGAATCTTTATTTTTCTTACGCATTCTGTGACAGCGTGTAATCTAACGACGCATATTTAAATGTTGTTTTTGAGTAAGCCAAGCTATTATCTAGCTTTACACTATAAAAACTACGCCATGTAAGTAACTTGGGCAGAGAAATATAGTTTAATGAATGTTAGTAGTATAAAGACAATATTAAAACAGCGCCATCTATGAGATTTCATAAAAATCAAATCAAGTTACATGTTAACATTTTCTGGAAATTATTAATTTCAATTTGATCATGTTGGCGAGGTAAGTAGTTAGTTATTCTTAAAATTCGTAGATGGTGATGTGCATTTTCTTCATAAAAGTTGTATTATATAGTTCGTTTTGACAAATTCAAGTTCCAACAAAACCCTCAAAATCTTGAGCAGAGTTGAGGAAGACAATTTAAAAAAAATGCGGTGTTAAGTATTACAAAAAAGTTATGTTCATTGATGATGATCATTTCATTTCATGACACCCTCGCGGAGGCTAGCGTCAGTGACAGTCCCAGCCGCATGCGTCATCTGTTTGCCGTCATCTTGGTGTTTTGTGGAGTCGCGAACCCGGTAGCTTTGTGGGAGAAGTATCGCCATCATATTCTGTCTGAAGATTTTCTACGAGCTTTGAGGCGTGCTACTGGAGACGAAGTCGAAGTAACTGATGAACGCGTGCTGAACACCTGTCTCAGTTCACTTCAAGATGTGGTCATTTCTATCGGCGGCAATCCACTGATCGAATATGGGTTACCAGCTCCCCAATCATCACCGTATCAAGACCGTGGAAATCGGGAGTATAACGCTGAGACAAATTACGATCCGGGCGAAATGACCACCATACGAAATGACTATGTCGCGTTGTTCTCTTCAGAGCAAAAACTTTATGACACCGTCCTTGAAAGCGTTGGGCAAAACCAGGGTAAAATAGTTTTCTTGGATGCTCCTGGTGAAACAGGAAAAACATTTGTTACCACTGGCATACTTGCAGAGGTCAGGAGGCAAGGCAAAATTGCTATTGCTGTAGCGTCGTCGGGAATCGCTACCACACTGCTTCCGAGTGGCAAGTCAGCACATGCCATGTTTAAAATTCTCATCGATTTAGAGAGCGCCGAAACGCCTGTTTGTGGTGTGTCACGTAACAGCGATAAGCGACACGTGCTCAAGGACTGCTCTCTGATCGTATGGGATGAGTGTACGATGGCCAATAGGAAGGCAGTTGAGGCTGTGGACAGAATCCTGCAGGACATCCGCAGGAACGAACATTTGCTGTGTGATGTCACAGTTCTGTTCAGTGGTGATTTTCGGCAAACGCTTCCCGTGGTGACGCGGGGCTCGAGGGCTGACGAGGTGAATGCTTCGTTGAAACGATCTTCGTTGTGGTCACGAGTTCGTACGGCTGCGCTTGACCATTAATATGAGAGCTCGGCTCGACGGCAATGCACGTGCTCAAGAATTCTCCGATGTCCTTCTAAGTCTTGGCGAAGGCACTCTACCAGAAGAGATAGGTGGACAGGTGGTGCTTCCAGAGTCTCTCGGTAGAGTGGTATCCAGCTTAGAAGAACTAATTCGCTGTGTGTACGGGGACATCAGTCGTATACCGCACCAGCAGAATTCTTGGGTGTGTGAGCGGGCCATTTTGATGCCCAAAAATGATCAGGCTGCAGCAATGAACGAATGCATTCTCTCGGAAATTGAGGGGAATAAAGCCGTCTACACCTCGATAAACACTGTTGTCGAGCAAGATGACGCCACACATTATCCCGTAGAATTTCTGAGCTCCCTGTCAGCAAGTGGACTTCCAGCGCATACCATCAAGCTGAAGGTCGGTGTTCCGATTATGCTTCTTCGGAACCTATCTCCTCCGAAGTTGTGTAACCCGCCTTAAAGTCATCTCGCTCCACAGACACACCATTGAGGCGGAAATTCTTAGGGGTTGTGGCGTCGGCGAGGCAGTATTTGTACCACGCATTCCCCTTATACCTCATAATTACCCGTTCCAGTTCAAGCGCGTACAGTTCCCCGTGAGTGTTTGCTTCGCGATGACCATCAATAAGTCGCAGGGGCAGATACTGAGGGCAGCGGGTGTCGACCTCAGGACGAGTTGCTTCTCACAAGGGCAACTGTACGTCGCTTGCTCCCGCGTCACCAGTCCAGTCAGGACTGGTGACGCGGGAGCCTCTTTACATTTTGGCTCCTGACAGCATAACTACCAACGTAGTTTATAGGGTAGTGTTGTAAGGTATGATACCTTTGTACGTATTTTTACTCTTTTGTGTCTTGGATTATTATTATTATTCCTGCATTATTTTCTCTATTTCCTTCAGTCACATCTTATGACTGAACTCAGCAGGATTCCCATATAACTCTCTTCACTTGCTTCGCTTGCAAAAAAAACTTATATTTTAATGCTATTTTAAAAGTTGTGTACCTATAATGCTATAGCGACACTGGCATCTTAGGTATTTTTGGTGCTGTAGAGCCTTCACGCAGACGACGTCGCGGGCAGCAGCTAGTAGTATATATTTTTTTTCAAAAATTATGTATTTTTTCATACTAACCGCCGATTGAGCCAAATAAAATTTAATCTTATTTCAAGGCAATAACACTCAATTTTAAATGAATAAAGTAATGCTAGCGTCAACACGATTTTCTTAATAAAAATAGCAAGCTTTAAATAAAATAAGTTTTGGTCGTTGTATTAGCATCATCATCATCATTTATTTCAAGTTTCTCAGACTCATAAACTTAAATAATCATACAGACACAGTCACATTACACAAATCAAGCACAGCTAAACATAGAAATCATTAAAACAACAGATAGGTACACAACACTTATCACAATTATATTGAATTGACTTATTAGACCAGTCACATTACCCGCGATCAATATGTAACCTACAGCAGTGATTAATGTAGGCGCAATCGACCCTTTCCGCGAGCGCGGCCAGCATGCTGTTGGTTGATTATGCTTTTAACTCAATACTCTAATTGGGGTGTATGAGGTCTTGCGTTAATTATGTTACACTTTGTCTTTATAGTAACTGCATCCAGATAGACTGGAAGCCGACCTCAAAATAATTTGCAAAAGGAGGCATCTGATTCTCAAGCCTAGATGAATTAAATACATATCTTTTCGTTTTAAAAAAGACCGGTCAAATGCGAGTTGGACTCGCGCACCGCAAGTTCCATACAAATTTGTACATATTTAAATAGTTTATGACGGGAATCGTGTCTTGAAAATTTTTCCCGAGTTTTCGGAATTTTTTCCTTTATTTGTGCATGACATTGCGTCTTGTCAAATTTCATGATTCTAGGTCAACGGAAAGTACCCTATAGGTTTTGATTCCCTTGCGAGTATCAAAATATGTGGCATACGGAACATAAACGCCCGTATCTTTGAATTGCGTTGACTTAGAAGTTTGATTTTTTCACGGCTTGAAGAGATTGTAGTCTTGAGTATTTGATATTAATTTCAACTTGATAACTATACGCGTTCCTGAGAAAAAGGGTCTTGACAGACGGACAACGAAGTGATCTTATAAGGGTTCCGTTTTTTCTTTTAAGGTAGGGAACCCTAAAAGTGGTTTATTATGTTTGTGTATATTTGCCATTTTTCACTAGCAGCGCCCCGCGGTTTCACCCACGTTAGTATCGATCCCGTGGGAATATCGGGATAAAAAGTATCATATATGTGTTAATCCTGGTTATAAACTATCTGTGTGCCAAATTTCATCCAAATCCGTTCAACGGTTTACGCGTGATTGAGTAACAAATATGCAAACATCTTCACAAACTTTCACATTTATAATACGAGTATTAGTGGGATACCAGACAAGCCATGTGCCCAATGAGAATTCGCACTGGCAAAAATGATGTACTTCCATACAAACTTTCATCCCCTATAAAAGGAGAACTTTCAAATATTCCTTCCTTATTGCTTACCTCCGCTATATAAGGTACTCCTGTGCAAAACAAGCAGTTTGACTTAGCGGTTTTGACTGTGCGTTGTCTGTCAGTGAATTTAAAATATTACTTAAGTAGATGCTTCTTTTCACTTCAGCAAATTCGACATAATAGTCTTGAGCTTCACAATATGCGCTGCCATCCTCTATAAAATTGTGAGGTCAACACATCCCAATGTGATCCAACAAAAAAAACTGCCAGAAAATGTTTATGGTTCAGCCACTGCCATTGGCATCCTACCAAATAGACGTTGATATAAGAGATATGGTTGTATCGTCCTGCCAAATGTTTTTATGGAAACTATTAGAGCAACCATTTGCTATACGAGTGTTTATATGAAGTTCCGTTTATACTGTCTTGGTACCAGTTACTTGAAAGAATCTTTTGCTTGGAGGTATTAAGAATGTTTGGTCAAGAAAGGCACACAATATTCACACAAAAACAACAAGAAAAAACTTAAATAGTATTGTGTGCCTCACTGCTGCGCAAAATAGGTCCAGTTCAGCATAAATGTCATACAGCTAACGCCTGACGCTGGTTTTCAACTGGACCCTATGTTACGAGGACGTCTAACGGATGTGAATCAATTTTATAATGTGTCTAAATATTTAAAATATAAAAATAGATAGATATGTGTAGCAACTAATAAAAAAACGATTAAATATTTGTTTAAAAATAATTATAGATAAGTAATAATATATAAAAATAAATATAGATAGTAATATCTGTGGTAATATAGTGGTGTTTAAGGAAAGAAATAAAATGGTGTGGTTGCACAAGAAATATAAGACTATCGTCAATAACCATATCATATGATCAATGAAACGTTCATATTGATCATATCTAGCTCCAGTTATGCCGGTGTGAGGTACTGCTACTGCCGCAGACGTCTCCTCAATTGTGTCGATCGTCTTAATTGCTCGGATGGGTGGTGGCAGATTATTCCACACTTTGGAAGCCGCGACGGAAGCTACCTCTAAAAGCGGCTGTACTATGCGACTGGGTCGACAGTTGCTTGTGAGCATTGCCTTCTCCCACATTCTCTGGTTCTGGGCTGGTAAGACAACATCCGACAGACGCCCAAATTTGGGACAACATGGGTTAACTAAAACAAAAAATAATTTACAGTTGAAAGGGATAAAAAAAATCAAAATATTTTATTTCACATAAGCCTACAAGGGCACTTATGAAACCTCAGAAGCTAGGTGCATGGTTCCAATTGGTCGTACTCTATTTTATTTCCTCATGCTGATCTGAGAAACAATTTGTGACCACCAAATCAGACAATAATGATGATTTGTAGCCATGTTTATTTTCTAGAAAAATAGGCTATACTTATGTCCGGTTAGACTGGAAGCCGATCCCAACATAGTTGGGTAAAGACTCGGCAGATGATGATGACGAGCCATTGTAATTTTAAAAAAAACCTCTATTCCAAATCTAGCAAGATCTTTGAACATGCTCAGAAAAAATCCGACATAACTCTTGCTGATAGTAATATTATGCATACTCTTCAAAACCTTCTTATCTCTCCAAGAGGTTATGCTTATGGAAACGCGTTTTCCAACCGATATCGTCTTGAATATTTTCCATTGATCCTTTATCCTTAATGGCTGACCACACAGCAATATCAACTCCAATATTCATAAAACCATGCCCTGACTAAGCCGGAACCACTTTTGGGAGGAAGCCTTGGGCCAGTGCCAAGAGGTCAGCATTAAACAGTTTTCCCTTATAACTTTCTTAAGACCAGTAAATTTGGAGCTCCCTAAAAGTTTGTTCGGCGAACTTCAGAATTGGATTGTCCAAAATTCCACTTTGGCCTATACTGGGTCTGGATTCAAGTAAGTTTAATGTACAGCAGTTTTGATGTGGCTGTGAAAGTTTGAATTTGATGTTAGATTTCCGTTATTTCATTTTTATTTTGTTTAATATTTTATATTTTTTTTATTAAGTATTTTCAACTTTTCCTAGTTGAAGCTTACATGGGTTTGTGCACAAAAAGCATCTTGATGAATATTTTTTTTTTGCATAGACGAACTGTTATGACAGATTTTTGCCAACCGTAAGTCTTGCGGCGCTTCTCCGACGCACACTTTTTCTGATCCCTACCGAATTTTAGTAGCCCTGAGATGCTAAAGATATGTAAGTTCTATTATAGAATATTTTACGTATATCAGTTAAACTTGTTCTATTCCAAACCTCTATCAATCTCGAATCTTGTAATAAATATTTACTTATTAGCTGACCCGGCAAACTTCGATATATTCAATAAGACGAACGAATTTTTTTTTTATTGAATTCGTCGAATTCACCCAATCCGTTCTCGAGATATCATTAAAAAAACCGTTCCATAAAATAATTCACCGTTCCATAAAATAAATGATCGTTTGTCCAGTAGTGGGACATTAATGGCTAGTAAAATAGATATACAACGTGTAACGTTAAATGCACAAAACCTCATACACCCCAATTAGAGCATTGAGTTAAAAGCATAATACAATGACCAAAACTATTTTTTTAAAGCTATTATTTTAAGAAAATCGTGTTGATCCTAGAAGTACTTTGTGCATTCAAAATTGAGTCTTATTGCCTTAAATTAAGACTTAATTTTCTTTGGCTCAATCGGCGGATAGTATGACAAAATACCTACCTAAATTTGAGAAAAAAACCCATACTAAAAATTATTGAAATCGATTCAGTAGTCAATTATGAACAAACTATTTTCAGGTTTTGCGCATTTAACGTTACACCTTGTAGAAAATTAATCTTTCTTTTCTAGATTTTTTTCGAACCATCATTGTCTACAGTTTTACAGTAACATTTGTACTTAAATATATAATTATCTATTGTAACTCAGCCTCGAACTTCCGAAAATTATTCCGTCTGTTAAACTCTGACAAACACAGCCGTATCTTCAAGCTATTCTTTTGTAGGGTAAGCAGAGTTGCAGGTAATGTCAGTAATGAGAACAGCAGCGAAGCTTTAAGCGATAATTATGTTAATTAGCGCTTTGTGCTCAAAGGGTACTAACAAACAGTTGATCAGTGGTGAAGGTACAGTCAATAGCAAAAGTAGATGATGAAAATCAGAAATTCAATACTAATGAACGAAGTTCGCGTCACAACTGTGTGGTGTCGAAGTGTGTTTATGTGATTGTAAATTATACCAAACATTTACTACTTCGATGCCACACACTTCTGACGCGAACTCCGTTCATTAATTAGTATTGAATTTCTGATTTTCATCATCTACTTTTGCTGTTGACTGTACCATACAAATCGGTTCCCGCCGGCTTCCCTTCGAAAATTCAGAAGACAACCACTCTATAGTCAATTCATCATTGAAATGTAATGAAACGGTTTATTGACATATTTTGTTTGCTCCGGCTTACCTCTGTCCTAAATTCAACCTTCACCACTGCAGTTGATACGTATGTTAGGATAGCACTTTAGTGTTTATGACATTTAATGTGCTACCTACATACCTAGGTATGTGTTTGTATTTGAAGTAGATTAAGACTGTGCCGACCCTACAGTGGCGCCCTCATCGTTTGTTTGGTTATTTCATACAATTTAGAATGAAAATGCAGAAAACAAGCACGTTAAGTTGTGCTTCACAAGATTATACGTTAATATTATTAGAAGCGGTAGTTTTATATTGTTTAGTTTTATCATAATCCTTAAAACGGAATATAGTGGCCACTTTTATCCGTTTTAAGGATTATAATGAAACTAAACAATATAAAACTACCTTTTATAATAATATTAACGTATAATCTTGTGAAGCACAACTTAACGTGCTTATTTTCTGCATTTTCATTCTAAATTGTATGAAATAACCAAACAAACGATGAGGGCGCCACTGTAGGGTCGGCACAGTCTTAATATTGGTTGTTAATTCAATTATCTATGTCTCAGAAAGCACGTTATGCCGTTGATCCCGGCTGTTATTTGTAGATTAACTGCCCCGTTAGTCTCGTGGTCACAAGCACGACTGCTGAGCATGGGGTCCTGGTTTCGATTCCCGGGTCGGGCAAAGTATTATTGAGTTTTTCCATTAGGAATTTCTTAGTCACAGCCCGGAGTTTGGAAGTTGAAGGTGTGATACCCCCGTGCTTCGGAAAGCACGTTAAGCCGTTGGTCCTGCGCCTGACCTCTCTCCGGTCGTGTCGGATTGCCGTCCCATCAGACTATGAGAGTGAGGGAAGATCCCGGGAGTGCACCTGTGTCTGCGCTAACCTGGCTAATCTCCGTTGAGATTGGCCATCGTGACCGAAGTCGTTCGGGGTGGCTATTATTATTATTTGTAGATCTTTGACATACGTTACGGGTAATCCGAAGGCCGAACTCAGACAACCAGCCTTAACAAGGGATACCCAGTGCTCTAGGCGAAAGGGATATTGGTATATCCCTTTCGCCTAAGAGTTAAGAGTTATTTCATTCTGCAACAAATGGAGGTGGTCCTATAGCAACTATAGCACTATACAACAACACAACTATAGCATCTTCTATGGTTCTGGTAACGATATAGTCCATTCACAGTTATTTTTTTGAGGAAAGCAGCAACCCAAAATCAGCTTTATCACAACGAGAATAAAAATCATTGTGATTTTGACAGAGTTGTCAATAGCAGCAATCTAACAACAACCTTATTTTTTCCAGCTCGCTTTAGACATTGGCAGAATAGTCGACATCGGCTTTAATTGCCATATAATAAAAATAGAATAGAATAGAACAACCTTATTTAAAGACCATTGTGATTTTGAAAGTGATGCAAAATCAGTTAAAATTACTGTGAATATACTGTAGGATCAATTTTGCAATGCGTTTTATTTTTGGATTTTGTTCCCCATTCATAGACATTTTTGAAAACTAAAGAAAAAACCGGTCAATTGCGAGTCGAACTCGCGCACCGAGAGTTCCGTAGAAATTTGTGGATATGTAAATAAAAATTTACGGTTTTCTGATTGTTTTTTTTTTAATTTTTGCTACATGACATTGCTTCTTGCCAAATTTCATGATTCTAGGTCAACGGGAAGTAACGTATAGGTTTTGATTCCGGAACATAATCGCCCGTATCTTTTGATGGCGTTGACTTAGAAGTTAATTCTTATTACTGTTTCAAGGGACTGCCGCCCTGAGTGTTTAATATTAATTTCAACTTGGTAACTCACGCGATCCCAAAAAAAGGGTCTTGACAGATGGACAGACAGATGGACAACGAAGTGACCTTATAAGGGTTCCGTTTCATTCTTTTGAGGTACGGAACCCTAAAAAAAAATTACAAAAAGTCCTTGCCCCAAAACTTCCATCATTTCCACATACATTCCATCGTATATTACATACTCAAACGCCCTACTCAGAAGTTTAAGGACCTTCCCATCTCGAATATCAGAACATTATCTTTTTTCCAGTCTTATTCCGCAAATTTATGGAAAGAATCCTTATAGCACTTACGACAAGGATCGGAGACATCCTCAAGTCGGAATGTAACAAAATGGAATTCGTCACTGCCAGCTTATCGAAACCAAACGTTTGAGCCATCGATCATCGCGGTCTTAGGAATCAAATGGCCTACTTCGAACGCGCCATATTGCGAGGTGACGTCTTGCGGTCTATAACTAGATTGTGACTGACGGGGGTTGGGCCTATGTTGGTGGTACTGGAGATTGGAGTTAGGCAGTGGTCGGCAAATATTGCTCACAAGATCTACGGCTGGTATCGCGATTAGTTGAAGTCAAATTCTCGTAGTTATATAAAAAAATGTTCAAATAAAGTCGTAATCTTATCTTGTGGCAACAAATGTAAAAAAAAATACAAAATTATAGGTAAACTAGAGGCTTTTTGGACAGATTTAGACTGAGATTAAAATGCATACGTAAACTGACCTGGTTTACTTTTCATGTTAATAATTTCGTATATATCGCACAACCTCTAAAAACTCGTAACACAAATAAAAATAAGAAAACAGATAAAAACACAGTCATATTACGTTTTTCATTTTCTATCATTTAAAAAAATTGCTGTAATTGTAATGTGAAAAAAAGCTACTAGATTGGAGTAAGTGTCAGTTTTTTACGGAGTGAGAACGTGCGAAAAAATAATTAAAATCGGCTTTTTCTCAAAACTTGTCCTCGGCGTGTTCCGACAGTTTTTTAGAGGATATGCGATTTATTTTGTTTCGATTTTGGTTGAAAGAACTGAGTAGTGCTATCACAACTTCACACCTAATTCTGCCTCGAAGCAAAAGATCTAAATTACAGGCACATGTGAAGTTGAACTTTCTTTCTTTGAATGAAAAGTTAAATGAAGTATCACAAAAGGAACATCCTAGATTACAATGGCACAAGAGTACCATAAAAACAAGTCATCCTAGCACCATAATTGCATAAAACACTTATCAAAATCCTAAAGATTTTGAAGAAAATTGCTAATCCATTGCTTCATATGATTGAAAAATTCGTCTGCTTACCAACATAAATAACGCAATGAATGTCGTTGAACTGTCAAAATGAAAAGCATTGCCTTTGCAAGTGTGGCATGTTACGCAATTACCCCGTAGATGCAGGTGCCTGCACCCATTTCTCAGCAGGTCCACCCAATTAATTTCGTCCTGTACGTACACTCTTCTTTTTGTGCGCAACAATAAAAATGATTTAAGTATGCTGCTTCATTATATACAGGGTGTTCGGCAGAACGTTGAACACACGAAAATGGCAGACAGGTGGGGTCGTCTGCTACCTACACAGCCCAAAAAAATTACCCAGGCCCTACAGTTTTTGTTTTTATTACCAAAATTCGTGAGTTTTAAAACTTTGAAGGAACTTTATGTAGGATAGACGAAACTGGCAACTCTTTTTTTTTTTTTGTTTTTGTCTCGACTATTGGTAGATTCATCTAAAATTATTGTTTGGTGCAAATAGTAACTAGACAAAAAGTTATAAGTCATCAAACATTACAAAAAGGATAAAACGTGATTTTAAGCTTTTCTTTGCATTGCATTAAAAAAAAAACTGTGGATTTTAGTAATTATTAAGTATAAACCTTTTCAAAAATTAAAAAAAAAAAACTATGTGGCCTAGGTATTTTTTTTTTGGGCTGGGTAGGTAGCAGACGACCCCATTTCTGCCATTTTCGTGTGTTCAACGTTCTGCCGAACACCCTGTATTTCTATTTACCGTTAAGTCCACCATTTTGGCAGACGCCCCAAAAATTCCAGCTATACAATTTTTAGCGTTCAGCGTTGTTTTAATTTATAATGTAATTATAAAACTCGCTGACGTGCAAACAATGTCCACGTTGTTGGTATATTAAATCATAACAGATTGTAACTTGACCACTTGAACATGAAATAAAATGTTAAATAAGTTTATTTTAGTATTTCTACTTATTTATGATGGTGGCCCAGGGCTAACCATCTGCGACTTACGAGTTGCAGGTTGTAGATTCGAACCCATTCAGGTGCTTTATTTTGTGTAAATTAAGTATCTCATCACCATTGCTCTCAAAACGGTGAAGGGAGACATCGTAAGGAAACCGGCATGTTCTAGAACTTAAAATCCAAAGACATGTGACATCTAGCACCCCGCACTGGGCCCGCGTGATGGATAACGGTCCACTACCTCTCACTGAGAACAGGCATTTATTTATTTATATATACTTTATTGTACACCACAAAGCTAAAGTAAAAGTAAAAACTAGAGTAAAGATACATCAAACACTACAAAATATACAATGGGCGGCCTTATCGCTTTCTGCGATCTCTTCCAGGCAACCTTAGGATGGACAGTGATTTTCCTGGACATAAAATGGGGCTGTAGTTGCTGCAAATATTATGTATACAATACATTAAAATATATACACATATATATACATATCCAAAATTATAGATACATAAATACATACATACTAAGTATATAGGCAACGAAAATAAAAGAAAACAGTAGATGATTGCAGTTAAGACAACAATATCACAAAGACAAGTAGTGTTCCTTTACGAGTCTTTTGAACACATGTAACGACTGCGCGCGTTTGATTTCAACTGGCAATGCATTCCACAAACGAGCGGCCTGGACAGTAAAGGATTTATCAAGGAAGGTTGTGGAATGCATAGGCATTTTGAGTTTCAAGTTATCTGATGACCTTAAAAATATCGTATGGGAGGCATGTATCCCAGCAGTGGGAATATTATAGGCTGATTATTCTATGCTATGATTTTAATATAGCAATCACGTCACGGTTTACTTTGAAGTACCTACCCTGCAAGTTATTATCACCCATAATAATTTTCTTTTAGGACATAAGTTTCAGATGCTTTGACAGGCATTTGAAGTGAAATCGTCAGCAAAATTCAATATGGCTTGTCAAATAACCTGGACATTATGTATTGGTAGTGCAATCCACGAAGACGCGCCCCACTCTTTTTCCTAATGCTTACAAAACAAGTGTGCAACATTCTGCTAGTGTTTTAGTTTTGTTGATACACATTAATTTTAGTTCGTAATTAATTAGTGTGTATCGAAATAACTAAAACACTATTGGAATTAACTAGCGATAACCACTAACGATTCGGAAGAAGAGTGGGGCGCGTCTTCGTGGATCGCACTACCTATACTTTACCAGAAAAACATCAAAGCAAAATGAATCTGCCTAGCCTTTTCTAAAATGTGACGGCGTAACGTGCTTTCCGAGGAACGAAGGGGTCTCGATATGCAATGGATGGTCAGCCATCCATGAACTAATGGCAGCAAGCGTAGCTTAATCTTCGATCGACCCCTAAGGCTGCTATCACTTCGCTTCCATACTTTGCCAGAACAAACAGTCTTACCAAGGGGTATCGTATTACCCAGTAACTGGATTGTGGAGGTCAGATAGGCAGTCGCTCCATATAAAATACTGGTATTCAGCTGCATCCGGTTAGACTGGAAGCCGACCCCAACATAGCTGGGAAAAGACTAGGCAGAGGATGGACTTTGCCAGAATAAAACTCAAAACGGTACCAATTAATTTAAACTTACAATTTAAATCACTTCCAACACAAGTTTCAGCTCATTACACAAAGTTTAAACCCCGACTCTCGAATAAGACAATTTGATACACCAATTATTTTGAAAGGGGTCTAACAGTCCAATCCTCCCCACACGCTAACTTTTAAAGGGTTAAAACTGTTTCTAACTCCCCGAAATTTCGCGCAAAAAGTTTCGAGATGTCATTTACATACTTTTACATTTTGAGAAATGTTTTAAGCATTTCTGGGATATTTGGACTTTGGACTGTCAATCTTTATCGTTTAGAGTCATTCCTGTTTTCTTTTGGGTTGTGGTTTTAACGGACTGTTGGGAATCATCTTTTGATTGTTCATTTGCATGAAGTTCATCTAGATTTTTCCGACTGGCTTACGGTCGGTTTTAAATCTAACCAGCCCTCACCCATAGGATTTTTCTTTTAGGACATACATTTCAGTCCCTTCGACAGGCATTTGAAGTGAAGTTGTCAGCGAAATTCAATGTGGTTTGTCAAGTAACCCGGACATTAGGTACACAAAATTAGTATCATACTTTACAAGAAAAAAACTCAAAGCAAAATGAATTTGCCTAACCTTTTCTCAAATATGTTGGGGTCGGCTTTCAGTCTAATCGGATACAGCTGAAAAACAGGATTTTACATGGAACGACTGTCAAAGATCTACGGATGACAGCTGGGGCCCGTAGCTGGGACTAACTGCGTAGCGTGCTTTCCGAGGCACGGAGGGGTCTCGGTATGTAAAGATGGTCACCCATCCACAGACCAACTACGGCAAGCGTAGCATAACCTGATCGATCGACCTGTGCGGATGTTATTATTTAGCCACGGCTCTATTAATTATAATTGATAACAAAGTCAAAAATATACAGGGTGCAATTGAAATCATGGGCATTATTTTAACCTAAGGTACTACTTATGATACTAATTGCATTAGGGCTACTATTACGCAAATCAAAAATATTATTAATGCAAGTATGGAAAACCTTAAAATGTAGTAAGTCATACAAAGTATCAAATTAGTTGCGCTTCTCGATAGCAAATGCGTAGGTACACTACGCCGTACGCGCGTCATTGGGCGTGAATTCTTTGACCCCGCCCGACTCACGTGACATTCGTAAGTTGCCAATGAATTGATTCATAATAAATTCCAATTTTCCCTTCGTACTTTGCCGGCTTAGGACGGTCAAAACTACGTCAACTAACATACATTAAAAAAAAACATTTACGTACCTAGCTTGTGGATTGTTTTGAAAAAACCTTATTTGTCGGTAAAGTGACAGAGGGTAAACGGGTGCTCTTCCACGAGCTTGTGCATGTGCTGGCACGTGAAAAGACGAAAAATCCAACAGGTTCTGAGTGGTTCTGGTGGAATGAGACCCCGTGAAGGAATAGGGTCGTTCGGGTAGCGCCGATGGAACATTTCACGAGTTCATACTAAATTTCTTGTGCGATCGTAAATTACAACCATTTGTGGGTATTGTTGGTTGGTGTACCTAGCCTGCACATTACGCGGTCGAGGCATCGTGTACACAAACACACACACAACACACAACTACTACACTAACACTTAATACACTGCAATCCAAGCACCGTATGACGCGAGCGGCGAGTACGGCGATCAATAAATCAATTACGCGTCAATGCACCTGCGCAGTCGTTATGACACTGGTTCCGGGTTCGTGACTTCGTGTTGCGGCGGGAAGCATACCCCGCGCGGTGGTGATATTCGTATTTTTGCGAGTGAGGGAGTGGGACGGAGAGAGTTCAGGGAATCCCGCCGGACGGAATGTCTTGTAGCCCATTGTTATTATTACTTGTAAGGAAAAACCCGCGCGCGCGCAGGTGATGTTTGTTTACATTTCGCTTTGCGCTGTACTGCGCTTTAAGATTTTGATATTTCAACAATTATTGGCGTTAACGAAGTATTTTGTTTTAATTACTTTAAGTGTCTATTTGCAATAATAAGCCTTGTGCAATTTGACTTACTACATTTTTAAGGTTTTCCTTACTTGCATTAATAATATTTTTGATTTGCGTATTAATAGCCCTAATGCAATCAGTATCGTGAGTAGTGCCTTAGGTTAAAATAATGCCCATGACTTCGATTCCACCCTGTATACTTATTTCAAATAGGCACTATTGAACATAAATAAATAGAATTGATTCTAGTTGCCCTTTCCAAAATGTAGATTCGCATGGAGAAAAATGGGCAAGAAATTCCACCGTTACTCTTTTAAAAGTATCATGTTATTATATAGGTAGTTTAGTATTTTATTTTTGTAATTAGGTTTTCAAACACTCAAGCCAATCATATTTAAAAAAAAAACTAAGTTAGGTCGGCATTTTCTATCGAACTACTCTTAGGCGAAACCGAAACAAACTCAGAGATCACAGTCTCTTTTAAAGTCCAGACATAATTTTGGTAAGATCATGTGCGAACCATGCAGATTAGTGTCTTTTGAGGAAAGAACCACACAGATTTGAGTGGACCTGTCCTGTCAGTGCACGCATTTGTCAGTAATCGTGTACTTAAATATTTTACATAAACCACTGCTTTCTGACCTCCACAACGCAATTTCTGAGCATTGCTCAAACTCCAGACGTTTGAACTATCGCTACTGATTGACAGGCAAACTGTCATAGATATTCGTGCATTTGATAACCAGTAAAAGACGTTTTAACCGAGGCTTCGGTCCGGTCATTGCCTGCCTGCAGCAAGCGTAGCCTAATCTCATAGAGGTTGATAAATTCTGTGCTATTGCAACTGTTTAATGATAGTATGATTTTTCTGCTATTCAAACTGTGATCTTCCAGGGGGTTCACCTCGATGCCTGGCATTTGCGTGCATGCTATGAGCATGCATTCGTTTTACATGGATGTGAAATCAAGGTAGCGATGTAAACCGCAACCGCAAGGTATCGCAGTGAGGCATCATCATCATCATCATCATCAGCCGGAAGACGTCCACTGCTGAACAAAGGCCTCCCCCTTAGACCACCACGCCGAACGACAATCCGCCACTTGCATCCATCGGTTGCCCGCGACTCTCACGATGTCGTCGGTCCACCTAGCGGGAGGCCTGCCTACGCTGCGTCTTCCGGTTCGTGGTCGCCAATAAAGGACTTTTCTTCCCCATCGGGTATCAGTTCTACGAGCGATGTGGCCTGCCCATTGCCACTTCAACTTGAAAATTTTAAGAGCGATGAGAGGCATTGTCAGCATGTAATTAATTACCTTTATACATATGAAGTTGACGTAGATTTATTTCACTCCTACCTCCCCCTTTTTATCTCTTTTTTTTTTCTTTGAAATCTCTTAGAATAGAAGTAAAAGAAATCTCAACGCTTCTTTCATTACCAATCCAGCACAAAACACTGCTAATCAAGTAACGAACTCGTATCTCATCTAACCCAACACGGATTGATAGTACAATAGTGATGCTTATAGCGGTACCCTCAGCAGGATTCGTTGAGGAAACAATGAACAATGGTGGATGGCCCGCAGACCCTTTTCATATAGATTTTGGTCCCTGTTTTAGTAAAGGTTGGGTGCATTGTTGAGAGATAGCGAATTAATGTATGTACATGTTTTTTCCCAGCTTTCATAGAAACTTTCATCCCCTATTTAACCCCATGGGATGGTGAATTTTCAGTGGCTAAGTGGAATTTGCAGGGGCAACTAGAATCAATTCAATTTTTTTGTAAATTTTGATGTTCAAAAGTGCCCTATAAGTACCCTATGTGAAATATATATTTTTGACTTTGGCTTTGAATATTTTATCAATTATCATTGATAGTGGGGCCCGTGGCTAAATGATAACAGCCGCACGGGTCGATTAGTCCGTGGATGGGTGACCATCTTCCGACTCCGTGTCTTGGAAAGCACGTTCAGTCGTTGGTCTCGACTGTCAGTCGTTACGGGTCGTCAGAAACCCGAAAATCTGACAACCAGATATTGTATGACCCAGTTACTGGGTTGTGGAGAACAGATAGGGAGTCACTCCATGTAAAACACTGGTATTCAGCTGCATCCGGTTAAACTGGAAGCCGACCCCAACATAGGAAAAGCTAGGTAGATGATGAGATGACGTGACGTGACTATACATTATCTATGTAAACAATGATATTACCATAACGTCACGTCTATGTTCGGTAGAACAAGGTAGAAGAAATTCTTCTCTCGATAGTAACCATCACTCAAATATGAAAAAAAGAATCTGCAGTTCCATACATTTTATCGTGTGGATACAGCACTTAAGCATGAAATATCTAATTTTCTTTTTCATATTTTAAGGTTGGCCCCCCAGTGAAAGTTGTTTATATTCATGATGAATTATGTCCTGGAAAAGTTCGCCCAGGTATTTAGTTTTGACCTTTTATTAATCGGCCAGTACCACGCTGACTAAATCAATAATTAATATAACTTTACAATGGCATGGACCATGCTCATAAAGTTCTTGCTGATACGAGAGCTGGGGCCTGCTAGCTAAGCTAGAACGATAAATAAACTTTATCGGACGGGCAAAAACTCATCGGGAGTAAGAACAACTGTTAAATCGTGTTATCATTTTTTTTTTTACTTCATGCTTTAATCTTAACTTATGTCCGTAGGTGACGGAGTAGGTAGCGCCCGTAATTTCGGTTGAAACTACAGATTTCGTGCTTAGGGAGATCTCCAGAAGCGATATCATACCAGTGACTTATCCTTACAAAGTTTAAATCCACCATTGAATCAATGTAACTGTTCTATAATTTTTGGATCAGCACATTTACTGGAAAACAAAACCACTTTGTTTCAATTTAAAAATTGCAGGAGTATGCACTTTGTGGCAACTTGCCAGACTGTCGCTTACAATGACCTTATGTATCTCAATCTGTTTGTCTAAACATAGATTAATCTTTAGAAGTTTTTAATACAAAAACTCACCCCATCTTCTTAAGGGGTAGGTAGAAACTACAGAACACCGGCTGCTACAATCCTTACGCTTATCCTTACGCGTATTCTTTAAGCTTCATTTACGTTCATACATCTGAAGGTCAATCCTCATAATTTAAAACGTTCAAAATCTAGTCGCAGTATCATCTCGGCGACAAACAAAAATGTCAAAAACTTGTCAAAATGTAGGGAAATTAAAGATTTTTTTGACAGATTGAGACAGATCTGAAGGCCAATTCTCATAATTTAAAACGTTCAAAATCTAGTCGCAGTATCATCTCGGCGACAAACAAATGTCAAAAACTTGTCAAAATGTAGAGAAATTAAAGATTTTTTTGACAGATTGAGACTGATCAGACTGTGACCGTTCTTAAAATTACGAGAATTGTCCCTCTGGATAGTTGCGAGTACTACGCACAGACTTGAACTTTCTGAACAACATTACCAATAAGGTCACTTATCCTACTGGTGCGTGGTCCCGGTGTTTCCAATCACATCTGCTTTGTTAATAAATACTCTTTTGTGACAGACGGACGGACGGACGGATGGACGGACAGCGGCTTGTTTGGATCTATATGTTCGATTAGGAAGTATTTGTTGATCAAAAAAGCCGACCAAGCCGACAACTGAGAAGTTATTACAATGATTGTCAAACTAATTAACAATATTATGATTGGAATAATTTGTTTCATTGACTGTACCTTTCGTCACATTCGACATGGCGACATCAGGCAGAATTTTCATCGTAGTAATAATCATCATACAAAAAGAACAAGTAGACGTGGCGGCGACTTGACGTGGCGGGACTCGACGTCAAGGGACTAAATCCCTACCTTCTGTTAGTCGCCTTTTATTCATCCTCTCATCATGACCAAACCATTTCTCCACCTCTTTTCATTTCTCCACCTCTTTTCATTTCTCCACCTCTTTTCATTTCTCCACCTCTTTTCATTTCTCCACCTCTTTTCATTTCTCCACCTCTTTTCATTTCTCCACCTCTTCATTTCTCCACCTCTTTTCATTTCTCCACCTCTTTTCATTTCTCCACCTATTTTAATTTCTCCACCTCTTTTCATTTCTCCACCTCTTTTCATTTCTCCACCTCTTTTCATTTCTCCACCTCTTTTCATTTCTCCACCTCTTTTCATTTCTCCACCTCTTTTCATTTCTCCACCTCTTTTCATTTCTCCACCTCTTTTCATTTCTCCACCTCTTCATTTCTCCACCTCTTTTCATTTCTCCACCTCTTTTCATTTCTCCACCTCTTTTCATTTCTCCACCTCTTTTCATTTCTCCACCTCTTTTCATTTCTCCACCTCTTTTCATTTCTCCACCTCTTTTCATTTCTCCACCTCTTTTCATTTCTCCACCTCTTTTAATTTTTGTCACTACATCTTTAAAACCGCGACGTTGCGTTTTCACATCACACAGGATAAATGCTGTGGAAATGCGTTATTTGACAAAAAGAACGCATTTCCACAGCATTTATTCTACTTTCATACCTTTTTTCCACACCCAACATTCGGTTCATACAGGTTGGCAGAATATCGACGCGCAGACTGTAACCGTGAATCAGCGCATGATTCTTGACCCCCCCTTTTTTTTTTGAGGATGGGAAATCATCAATTGACCCCTCCCGCTCTGGGTGGAGCAGAAGGGAGTGTCAGACTCTTACTGACTAAAACCCACCCATGTTCCTTCCTTAGCCCTTTGTGTTCCGGGGTAGCGGTAACCCTTTCGGGCAATCCCGCTACCTGCCGATAAGGGCTAGAGAATGATTTTCATCTGTACGGAGATTTGCTTATTGAAATAGCCCCCTAGCTTAGACATTTTTCGCCGGTTATAAAAAAAAAACGAGTGTGCTTATGACCACACGACTGAAGTGAAACTTCTTTCGCTCCATCTGTATGTATATATATATATATGTGTGTACAATATATACATGTATACACATATACATATATTAATTTTCTACAAATATTTAAATTTATTTCATGGTTTCATTGGTAAATTAATATTTTTGCATAGATCTTCTATTGCTTAGATATACGGAACGTATTTGGCTATGAGAGGAAGAGAGAAAGAAAATGTGCGCGCGCCATCCCCCACTTAACTTCCGTTCGCCTTGCCCGATCACACTTTTCGTAACGCTTACGTCACGCGTTCGCCAGCTTACTCCCCAAGTCAAGCGTGCGTAAAGAAGTTTCACTTCAAAAATCCTGTTTCATAGAAAAGTGCATTTACTACGTGCTCAAAATGTATGGAACAGCAATATTTTTTTTAATAACTGATGAAAAATATCAACGCATTTGCCTAGAATCATGTACTGAATCCATGGTAACAGGTTGCGCTTGCGCATCGATGTCCCTTTTTTATCGTGTGGAAATCGTTATCGAAATAGGTGTTGGCCCGCACGAATCCATGCGGAACCCGTCGCCCTCAGCGGCCGCATACGACCGCCATTCCTCAGAAGCACGCGCGGAACACGGCGCGCCGCCGCCCGTCTCGGGACTTTCACTGCGCATCGATGTCCCTGGTACCCCTGTTTGAGAAATAATCTAATGTTGAAATATCTCTTTGAAGTCCAATATCGCACTGCAGTCGATATTTCATTAAGTAATATTGACAAATTCATAAAAACAGCGAAATCTTAGTCAGGAATTTGCGACGTTGCCAACTTTCCACCCTCTTAATCCACCCGTTAGAAGAAACATACCTATTCAAAAAAGCGTAACCCCCTTACCAATAAACGTTGTATAGCGTCTGTATAGTTACACAACGCTTTGTCTTCTTCTTTCAAAAGTCAAATTACTGACGACTGAAAGAGAGAAATCGATGTCTAACTATTCATCTGTTATTTATAATACGTTTATTAGTAATGGGGTATTATGTATACAGCGTGTTCAAAATTGAAACAAAACATAATAATAAATTCCGATAGTCTGTCAGTAAAAATAAAATATTTATAATTGGATTCATTAATATTCGACTAGAACAATAGCGGAATTTTTAGATTTCCATGCATATTGAATTTCCATTTCATGTCAGTTCAAAAAGCATTCCGTGGATATGCGACAAAAATGAAATACCAGAAGTATACTATTCGGAGTACCAGTTTGTATGTAGTTTCTATCGTGGAATTTAATCATGACGTTTTTATTAAAAAAAAAGAAGTTTTAACAGATTTTTATTCCAATTCCAATTTGGTTGTTAAAAAGTGGAAAAAGGGGAGGGAGGTCTTTGCCCTGCTGTGGGACAACACAGGCGTACCCCTTTCCACCCTCCCCTTACCAGGCGACCTTAAGGGCCCTATCTCACTAGGACACCAATGGCGGCGCAACCATGGTCACTGCCAAAAAATGTATGATTGTTTGCGCATCCGATTGGACACCTGGCAAGATAAGATACAGCTGTAAGTATGTGTTTTTCTGGCGGGCAACCGTACGCCACCATGGTGTCCCAGTGAGATATAAGCCTTAGGAGCCGAGCAAAAAGTTGTTTCATATGATTTTTAAGAGTATGGATATTTATCTGAAATAAATGATTTGATTTGAAAAAAAAAGAACGATAAGCGAAAACGAAGTAATAGCGCGATGCGATGCGACGGGGTTGGGGCAGCCGCGGGCAGAAGCTAGTAAAAAATAAATTTGATTGTTAAAACCAATAAAAGCGAACAAGACTACATATATACATACACATTGTTCCGAGCATATTGTACATCTTTCTACACGAGCAGCCTGTGGGTCTCATACACGCGCAGACAGTACAACGCCTTGCGTGTGCAATATAATAATGCGTTCCGAGTGCTGATGGGGCTGCCCCGATTCTGTAGCGCATCAGGTATGTTCGCCGGGTCGCAAGTAGACTGTTTTTATTCTACTATGCGAAAACGATGCACATCCCTGATGCGCAGGGTTCGGGCTAGCTCCGGCAGCATCCTGAGGGCGTTCGCGCAGAGGTTCGATTGCCAGTACCTGAACCATTGCTGTATGGTTCACATACTGGGCAATCGAAGTATGTAATAATAATGATAAATGATAAATGATAAATGATTTTATTTCTGTAAGTAGGTTTGTACAAACACTTTTACACGTCAATCATATTTTTTTTAAAACGAGATGAGGTCGGCGTTTCCTATCTGACTACTCTGAGAAGAAAGGCCGAAACAAACTCAGAGGTCACAGTCTCTTTTAAAGTCCAGACATAATCTTGGTGAGATCATGTGGAGACCATGTAGATTGGTGTCTGAAATGGTCTTTTGAGGAAAGAACCACACAGATTGAGTGGACCCGTCCAGTCAGTGCACGCATTTGTCAGTAATTATGCAGCTCAACTCAAACTTAGGGAGCTCAACGATTCGACGAACAATACCAAAGAAAGGACATTTGGGTAGGTCGCATAAATTACTCAAACTGCCAGACCATGACTAAAACTATCTGAGAAAAAAACAAAGGCAAACTAAAATTAACCCACATAGTCTTCACATTCACAGTCATTAAAAATAACATAATACTTTACAAAGTAAATATTCATGTCACTGTATATGTAAAATTTATCAATGTCAATGTGTATATAAAAATCCAGAAATAGTCTTGGTCAGATCATTTTGAGGACCATGTAGATTGGTGTCTGAAATGGTCTTTTGAGGAAAGAACCACACAGATTGAGGGGACCTGTCCAGTCAGTGCTCCCATTTGTCAAAAAAAAAAATGTGCAGCTCAACTCAGAACTTGAGGAGCTCAACGATTCGACAAACAATACCAAAGAATGGACATTTAGGTAGGCCGCGTAAATTACTCAAACTGCCAGATCATGAATAAAACTAACTAAGAAGGAAAACATAAAAAAAGATAGAAAAGACCCACATAGTCCTCACTTTCACGACAATTAAAATAATATTGTCGTCTTGGTAAGTTGCATATTGCTCACTCCGCCTCATTAAGTTTGAGAACCGCAGGTGTTTGTTTCAATGCATTCCTTTCTCGCCGCCCATTTGTTTGCTTATTGATAGTTTTGAACCAGTTCGTATATTATTGCTATTATGACTTTAAATCCTCCACTCGTTACCTTAAAGATGTATATTGCTTATTGAGATTTAACAGTCTACCTTACAATAATTATTTTTTATTTCTTAACTTTACTACGCTTTTCGGACCTTATTCGCATGGAGATAAAATTTTATTTCACCTACGTGTATTCATCTCTCAATATTTAAAAAATATTTATTTTAACGGATTGAATGTGCTTTGTATTCTATTTTATATACTAACGCTTGTGATTTTTATGATTTATTATGGCGCCTATTAGCATTTTTTATCAGAACGTGCGGGGACTGCGAACTAAAACAGGTGTTTTCCACAGAAATATATGTATGAATGATTTTGATGTTATTTGCTTGACTGAGACTTGGCTAACTGATGGTATATCCAATTCCGAATTATTTGATGACAGATATATGGTATGGAGACGGGACCGGGATTACACCAGTACAGGTCAGTCTATGGGAGGTGGGGTTTTAATAGCCGTTAGGCGGGAGATTGTGGCTCATGCTCGCGGCGAGTGGCACTCATCGGCAGAAGACCTATGGGTCACATTATCCCTGCAACAAAAAAAAACCTAGAACAACATACAAAATGCATTTAGGCGTTGTTTATATTTGCTCTCAAAACCTAGGTAACTCATTAACAACTCAGCTGGGTAACTTTTCTGATAATTTGACTAATATTATAATGGATCACCCGTTCGATAAGTTTATTGTGCTGGGTGACTTTAACCAACCCAACATAACGTGGACCCCTGCAAATGATGGTTATTCTCTCCACCCTACCAACCTTAATAGTCATGTACAAACCATTTTTTTTGACAACATTAATGCATGTAACCTGTCGCAGTACAACTGTCACCCCAATAAAAACAATAGGATTCTGGACTTGGTATTTTCCAATAACGAGGTTTCTGTCTCCTGCAGCACTGATCCCCTAGTTCCTGAAGATCCTCACCACAATGCAATGTGTATTACGGCGGACTTTGTTCAGCTGCATAGTCTGCCAGCTCGTCCTTATGTTAAATACATGTACCGGTCTGCTGACTATGCTGCAATAAAAGATGAACTCGATGTCGTTGACTGGCAGTACGAGTTGGGCCACAGGTCACTAGATGATGCCGTATCATTCTTCTATGATGTCTTATATAAATTACAAAAAACTTATATTCCATCAAAAACAGTTGTTTCCCAGTCTAAATATCCGCTCTGGTATAAGAGTCCGTTAGTAAAAATCATTAAAGAAAAATCCAAATTCCATGCTAAATTTAAAAAGTATGGGAACGATTCAGACTACCAGTCTTTTGTAATTTTACGGCAACGTGCAAAGGAACTAGAGAAGTGCATGTTCGATGATTACATGGCAAACGTAGAATCCGCTATTCGCAACAACCCTCGAGCCTTCTGGAGCTACATAAAATCAAAAAAGCAAAACAACCCATACCCTTCTGTGCTGCGGTTTGGAAACCTGTCCTCTAGCAATGGTGAAGAAATCTGCAATTTCTTCAGCGAATATTTTCTGTCAAACTTTCGTGAATCTACCAGCTCTGAGAATAATACACAATATCATTGTACCAGTGAGCGGACTGATTACAGTCCATACGATATTGCTGATATCGAGGTTTGTGAAGAAGAGGTTATGAAACTGCTAAAGCATTTGGACTTACATAAATCTGCTGGTCCAGACAGGCTCCCACCGGTTTTCATAGTAAACTGTGCTACAAGCCTTTCGGTCCCTCTTACATGTTTATTCAGACGATCTCTTAATACCGGGGTTATGCCTGCCATATGGAAGTCGGCTTGTATAACTCCTATTCACAAAAAGGGACCGAGAAACTGTGTTGAAAACTACAGGCCGATATCCAAATTATGCGTGTTTGCTAAAATATTAGAAAAAATTGTGTACAGGCAAGTTTACTCTGCTCTCAGGCTCAATTTCAGCGAACACCAGCATGGATTTTTGGGTGGTCGGTCAACAACTACAAACCTCGTTCTCTGTAGTGACTTCTTGTCGGAGGCTATGTCTAACCGGTCCCAAATCGACGTCATATATACAGACTATGCCAAATGTTTCGACAGAATTGATCACGTCGTTCTCATGCGTAAGCTTCTATCGATGGGCATTAGGGGTAATCTGTTCCGTTGGTTTAAGTCGTATGTGGAGGACAGGTGTCAGACTGTTGTGCTGAATGGGTACTCATCAAGATCAATGTGTATCCCATCTGGAGTTCCTCAAGGATCTTTATTAGGGCCGCTCTTATTCAATTTATTCGTTAATGATATTGATTCCTGCTTCCTTCACTCTAAAATACTTCTATATGCAGATGACATGAAAATTATGTCAAAGATATCCTCCTTATCAGATGCTCTATCATTGCAGGAGGATTTAGATAGGTTCCAGTACTATTGCAGCACTAATAAGCTCCATTTAAACATCTCCAAGTGTTACGTGTGCTCCTTCACTAGGAAGCCGGTACCTATCACATTTGACTATAAGCTTTTAGACAGATCCCTAGCTAGGGTTAACACAGTCAAGGACTTGGGAGTTATATTTGATTCAAAACTGTTGTTTGATCAACACATTGATAACGTCATTAACAAAGCATCAAAATCACTAGGGTTCATTTTGAGGGTCTCGTCTGAGTTCAGGAGCATCAAGACAATTAAAATTCTTTACTGTACGTTTGTTCGCAGTCATCTCGAGTATGCCTCTCAAGTTTGGAATCCCAATTACAACATATATATCAATCGATTGGAAGGCATACAAAGAAAATTTTTGAGGTATATTCAATTCCGGTCTAAAACTTATTCTCCCACTTATCTCCTACGCTGTAAAAGATTCCATCTACTTCCTCTCTCTGAACGTAGAAGAATTGCAGACTTGGCTTTTTTATTTAGAATCGCTAACGGTTCAACCGAGCTTCCCGAATTGCTGAACAAAATCGGACTGCGGGTTCCTTCTGCTTTTCTGCGCAATCCTTCTCTGTTGCATACTCCTATGGTAGCTACGAATTACAGACGGAATTCATACTTAATCAGAGCGAGTCATATGTATAATGCGGTCTGCCAGGACGTTGACATAGATGTTTTCAATACCAGCATCTCAAAATTAAAAAGGACACTATGTGATTTCTTTTTTGATCACGTAAACTAGGTTTAATTGATAACAATTTACGCTGTTTGAAACACATTTCTACTTTTTTGATAATGTTTTCACTCAAAAACTGTCTACCTTCTCAAATATTTTTTCTTGTTGTTTGTATGCTTTCTTCTATCTGTGAAAACTTGTAATTGGCCTTATTTCTATTACTCTCAATCGTGCAAAAGTGTTTAGCTGTAAGTTTTACGAAAATTGTAAAATAAAATAAAATAAATAAATAAAATATTATACTTTACAAAGTAAATATTCACGTCTATAAAGAGAGAAAATAAAATAAATAATAAGCAAAAAAAAAAAAAAAAACCAAACAAGATTCACTGTGTAAATTTATTGGAGCAGCTCAATCCCAAGCATGTTTATCCTCAATATAGTCTTTAACAGAATAAAAGGCTTTCTGGCATAGTTTCCGCTTTATAGAAGATTTGAATTTATTAAGGCTTAGATCTTGAATGTGGCTAGGAAGTTTATTATAAAAACGTATACATTGGCATCTAAACGAGCCACTTATTTTCTTAAGCCTGGTTGTAGGAACAACGAATTTGTGTTTGTTCCTAGTATTTATATTATGGATATCACTGTATTTTTTAAACAGATTAATATTTTTATGTGCGTACAAAAGATTTTCATAAATATACTGAGAAGGCACAGTCATTATATTAATCTCTTTAAATTTGTCTCTGAGGGAGTGTCTGGGACTTAATTTATAAATTGAACGAACTGCCCTTTTTTGTAAGACAAATATTATCTGAATATCGGCGGCATTTCCCCACAACAGAATACCGTACGACATCACACTATGAAAATAACTAAAGTATACTAAACGGGCTGTCTCTAAATCAGTTAAGTCACGAATTTTTCTAACGGCGTATGCTGCGGAGCTAAGCTTTTTTGATAATTTATCTATATGGGGGCCCCATTGAAGCTTGGCATCTAAAGTTATGCCCAAGAATACGGTGGTATCTTCGGGATTCAACACTTCATCCTTTATAAGCACACTAGTTTTTACTTGTCTAACGTGAGGTATGGTAAACTTAATACATTTAGTTTTTTTCTCGTTAAGAAGTAGGTTATTAACATTAAACCAGTTAACTACTTTATCGAGGGCGCTATTTATATTGTCAGTAACCAGCTGCTGACGTTTGAGTTTAAATAAAAGTGAAGTGTCATCTGCAAACAACACTATATCATGATTATCCTTTATGAGGTAAGGCAAGTCGTTAATATAAATAAGAAACAAAAAAGGACCAAGAATTGACCCCTGGGGGACCCCCATTGTTACAATTGATCCGGGTGATCTTTTCCCGTTAACATCAACTCTCTGAATCCTATTACCTAAGTATGAAGTAAGAAGATCTAAAGCGGCATTCCGGACTCCGTAGTGGTGCAGTTTCCTGATTAATGTTTCATGAAAAACGCAATCGAATGCCTTGGACAAGTCGCAAAAGATGCCCAAAGCATCGCATTTATCCTCCCATGCATTATAAACATGTTCTAAAAGTTCAACACCGGCATCAGTAGTCGAACGACCCCTTGTGAAACCGAACTGTTTGTTATGTAGTAATTTATGTTTATTAAAAAATCTTTGCATTTGATCTAAAATAAGTTTTTCAAAAATTTTGCTAAAGGTAGGTAGCACTGAAATTGGTCTATAATTAGTAGGGTCCGATGTACTACCCGATTTAAACAAAGGTATTATTTTACTGTATTTCATAAGATCAGGAAACTCACCACAGTCAATACAATTATTAAAAATAACAGCTAGAGTAGGTGCAACAATGTTTATAATCGTCTTCGCAACGTCCACAGAATTACCCCATAGATCCGGGGTCTTTTTAACATTTAACGTGTGAAAGGTTTTAATTATATCTTTACAAGTGACATATTGAAAAGAAAAATCAGAATCACAAACTGGAACGTTTTCTTTAAGTAAAGACTCTGCAGCGGAGGGTGATGAGTTGAGGGATTTAGTCGTCGATACGGGAATCTCAGCAAAGAAATTTTCAAAGGCCGCAGCGACTTGAGAATCTGATTTAATTATATTGTCATCAATAGCAAGGCTGTACTCACTACCTCGGTTGCATGACCTTCCCGTTTCGCTATTAATGACATTCCATGTCATTTTAATTACATTACTACTATTTTTAATTTTTGAACTCAAGTAACGTGACTTGGCCATACAACAAACTTTTTTAAATAATTTTGAGTAATTTTTAACATATAAATTAAATTCAGCAGTATTTATACAAATCCGTTCATCATACAACTCATAAAGTCGTTTTCTACTTTTATGAATACCAATGGTGGCCCAGTCACTGAAAGAAGCATTACTATTAACCGAGAATGTCTTTGGAGTGAAAGTGTTATCAAATTGCGTACAATACATATTAAAAAAATCATTATATTGTTGATTAGGGACAACATTAGATGACAAAAGTGGTAAATTACTAAGAAGTTTAGTCTTAAATGTTTCCAAGCGTTTAGTAGTTTTTGGGTTTACAGTGATATCTTTTTTAGTAGCCTTTTTGTTTAAATTTGGAATAGTGATCAATTGTCCGCAGTGGTCCGAGTCTATTAAATTAATAATTTCTTTGTGGGATGGTATAACATCTGTATAGATGTTATCTAAGCATGTGGCACTAGTGGGAGTTATTCTAGTGGGCTCCAAAAATTGGTTATCAAGATTGTATGACTGAAACAAACTTATAATTTTTGAACTTAACCCAGAGTTATCTAACAAATTAATATTAAAATCACCACAAGTGATGATAGACTTGTTCGAATTACAAATTTTATGCAAAACTTCATCCATAACCTTTTCAAAACAATCATACAATCCTGAAGGAGGTCTGTACACACTTAATATAATGAACTGCTCCAATTCTATACAAGCTATTTCAATTGTCCGCTCAACAGAGAGGTTCACAATATCCTTTCGGTCTTTAAATTTAAGCTGGTTATTTACTAAAATTAATGAACCACCGTGTATAGCATTTACTCTGCTGAACGAACTACCAATCTGGTGATTGCTAAAATTGAACATGAATTGGTGGCTTTTGAGCCAATGTTCTGTTATGCAAAGAATATCTATATTTTTATAATTTAGGAATAATTCCACTTCTAAATCTTTGTTCAAAAACCCTTGAATATTTTGATGCACCAGGTTGATACTATTTACTTCTTTTACACTTTTGTTTGATCTATTATTTGCCTTCCTTACATTTTTGCAAGAGGTTGCCTCTATTGTCTTAATTTCTAATTTAAATGAAAATCAATGTCATTAATTGCCAAATTATTGGCAGAACAGTTCAAGTTATTGTTGCATTGCTCAAAAGAAGCAAGTTGTTTAGAAGTTGAGTAGAAGTTGTAATATCTATGGTCATTCTAATTGTATGTGTTTTTATTTTATTTTATTTGTTTTATTTGTGGTTGTGTGTTTTTGTTGTGTGTCTATGATGCTATGTTGGTCAAAATAAACGATTTATTATTATTATATATGATGACAGACCAAAACTATGAGTATAATTTACCAAATTTTTTTTATTATTACGTATTTGCTAAGAGAGCTGTTACAGGAAAAGTTTTTAATCATTGCGCATTTTTTTTCTTTTTTGTGGTTCTTTATCAATAATAGAACACATTTAATTGTTTAATATTTTTTTTTACTTGAAATCAACAAAATATGGACACAATCTATTCGTACGAGAATATCAATGGGCGGCGCACGCGGCGGGTGTCGGCGGGGTGCTACCCCTTCCCGGGCGGTAGGGCGGCGCCGCGGCGAATCGCCGGTGGTTGAGTGTCGAGGCTCGACCGCTCGAGGTCGACACTCGACAGTCTGCTCATGCGCACGCTCTCATGACGTCGCGTGTCGTCACTTCTCCACGCAAGCATCGTGCCGCGCGTATGCCATATGTACTTGGTTTACCGATCACGATGTCATGACGAGGCCTTTCGCTACTTTTTTTTGTGTGTATCTTGAGTAATATTTTTGTAATGTGCGTTTTGTTTGTGCAAAATAAAAAAAGAATCTTTCTTTTTTTTTTCTTTCTTGTCTTGACTAAACGTAATGGTGTGTGAGTGTATTTCTTAAGTGGTGAAATCTTATGAGCAACTCTAAGAATGTGTGCGAAGGAGAGTATACCTCGTTTGCGAACCAATCGGATCCGTAACCCTGCGGTAAATAATGAAAGGAGCATTGTAGCAGCCAATCGAAGGCAAGTATGAAATAATGAAAAACATTCAAATACATGTGGCATTCACCAATCCGTACGCCCATTGCGGGTTGGTGAATTACGGCCCACACCCTCTCACGGAGCGGAGACCTGTGTCCCAGCAATGGGAACTTTTTAAGCTGATTATGCTGCTGCTGTATGAAAGAAAAATTGGAATTATACATATATATATACTTAAATAAAACAAAGTCGGGTTAGTTACACAATTTATAACCCAAGAACGACTGGACTGATTTTTATGATCTTTGATTTGGTAGATTTGTCTCTGCCCCGAATAGCATAATAACCAAATAACTTTTACTATATGACAAAAATTCGCCATAAAAAATATACCATAAAAATATACCATTACTTATAAAAAAATAAATATAAAATATGTATAATTATTTTTTTCTTATTGATACCTACTGAGGGCGGCACGAAGTTCGCAGGGTCAGCTAGTTACAAATAAATTCGAATCACTGCCTAAACTTAAAAAAGTCTAATTCTGTTCAGTGCAGGTGTCTAGTTATTTCGCCTGCCTACGTTACGTTGGCTCATGGACTTAGTGGACACCTAACAGGTAGGTACCTACCCACGCAAGTAAATGTCCATACACACGAGCAGCAAGCAAATAATGGCAAATTAATCTGCCGGTGACGCGTGTCGCTCGTGTGTATGAGCACTAAAATCGCGCTGCGTGCGCAACAAACAATACAAACTAAGCGTATCACAGTTTAATCGCACTATGACACAAATGACGTTTAGAAATTGACGTAAGTGTTAGAATGCCGAAGATGACAGGAGTTGTGCGTTCAACGCACTTTCGGCGCCACTAATTTTATTAGTACTGCCGGGGGCCGTAATTCACCAACCCGCAATGGGCGTGCGGTTGGTGAATGTCACATGTGTACGCTGGTGGCGCGGCGGTTCCGTACTCTGTGGTTAGCTATAGGCTTATCGCTCATCGCTTATTGGTATCACTGTGACCTCTCCTCGTCCCATAACACATCTATTCATCTCACACGGACCAGTTTCGTACCTCCGGCGAAATTGTGTTTTCAGAACAAGCTCCCCAGTTTGTGGAGAGCATGATTATGCCAATTAAATTTGTTTTGGTAACATCAAAAGTTTCTTGCGGTGTTTGAAGATGTTTGAGGTTATTCTTGAAGATTTTACTACGATTATATATGAATAGGAAGAATTATAAGAAATATAGGGTGTAGGCGGATACATGAGGTTTAACTTAGCTACTTATCTGTCTTTTTTTTTCAAACTAGACTGAGATTCAGCACTTTTTCAACGTCAAAATTACATCAGATAATCCTGCAATAGGTGCCCTTTCTATCTTCTGTCTATCAAATAAAAAAAAACATATTTTTAAGAACTTTCGCATTCTAATCTCGAGTGTCATCTGTCAAAAATATCTGTGTAATTTCCCTACATTTCTGAAAAGTTTTTGTCAATTGATTTTGAACACCACTGCTCACTGCATATAATTAATATGGTTTATTTATGTCTGTTTCAGGTAAGCTGCTGAACATTATATCATCCGAAAATATTCTGTGAGTTGCACACTTCCAATTTTGTAACATAAAATCTGATTATAGTTTTCAAATAAACTACAAAACAAAAAAATATATTTAGAGAACAAAAAAGAAACGTATTTTTTATTTTTTTATCTTCTTCGTGTCGCTGGCACGACAGTATTTCAAATCTTGTTTTCACAAAACTTTGCCACTTTCACGGCTTTGCAGCAGAGGTCTGCATGTTTTTGGGTCACTGAGGGCCGAATATGAGGTGGAGCATGGTTTGTGATACATCTCCACAATCACACCCTACAACGCCGCCGTTCGCACAACGGATGCCGTTCCGTCAAGGTAGCCACTTTACCAGGTCGGACTTACATCTTCCCACATGTGTCCGGAGACGGTTTAGATAGACTTTATTTTTTATTATTCACACATTCATATGTACATTAACGTATGTCTTAAGTATCATTACAACAATGTATTCTAAAACTTTGTTAGTATTTTTCGTCGTGTACTCTTTATACAGGGTTACTGGTAACTCGACCACTTCCTTGCAGGAGGTGATAGGGGAGCTAAAATGTGTTAAATTTAACCCCCATATGTATGGCCGAAAACTAATACTTTTACAGTTATTTGAAATTTGAAATTACTCCAAATTTTCACAATAAGCTTTTATTTATAGCTAACATTCTACACAAAGCTAACACAGTAAAATGTCTAAAAATATCAAATAATTTCAAGAAGTTTTTGTAATTATTTGTACGAGTAGTTGCATTTTTTTTTTTTCAAATATCTCTTAAATTATTAGTTTTCAGCCAAACATATTGGTGGTTAAATTTGTCACATTTTAGCTCCCCTATCACCTCCGGCAAGGAAGTGGTCGAGTTACCAGTAACCCTGTATATATAATGTTTTGTTCTTATAATTTTACTCGCCAAACTGTCTACTCTAGTTTGATGGCGAGAAGCGTTGTTATAGATAGTGCAATCCACGAAGACGCGCCCCACTCTTCTTCCTAATCTTTAGCGGTTATCGCTAGTCAATTTCGCTAGTGTTTTAGTTTTTTCGATACACACTAATTACCCACTAATAATATTTAGTGTGTATCAACAAAACTAAAACACTAGCGGAGTGTTGCACACTTGTGCTGTAAGCATTAGGAAAAAGAGTGGGGCGCGTCTTCGTGGATTGCACTATCTGTAATTAATATTTTTTTCTTAAATCATAACCTAATCTTAAAACTACTAACTAATTATGTTAACACTATAAGGTGTGCATTTTTTTCTTGGTGCTGAATCCTCGTTATGTATCTTTACTCAATTTAGCTTGCCATAACAGATCTATTTTATCAAATACTGGAAACAAACATTCTCGAAAATTAAATAACAAATTTTCTCCCAGGAAAAGTAATCGGTTTTAAATATTTTTTAAACTTCTCCTATAATAGAATATCATGAAAATAACGTAGAACTCCTTGTTTTTCTATCGCGACCGGGAATCAAATTGGATGTCAGTATTCCCATTGCATGTGCAATATCTACGTCAAATGATTTGTGGTGACAAATTTCGTTTTGTCAGCAGTGCGAGGAATAGCTACGGATTACCAAATACAATTTTGGTAAGCCTGGATTATTCGGTGTTTTTGGAATCGAGAGTTATATGAAATACCAAGAATCGTTATCAGAAACACACGAGCCGAGGCAAATCTTTTTATGGTATAATGACGTTGTATAAGTAACTTATAAGATCAAAAGTAGAGAAATAATGCCCAGTTTCTGAAGTGTATTAGACTTAGTTCTGTTTTGGGATTGCAGCAGGGCTGGTTCTTGAGGTAATTGATGGTGTGGAAGCAGAAATAAAAGGCAGGCTTTTGGAGTTACGTGTGTGAGACTGAGACAGAATTTATTGCCGACTGAACTCAAAGACATATGTTTGACACAAGGAACAGGAAATGGATTATACATAAAAAAAATAGTTTGTTGGAGTTGCCAACAAGTTCAGCTATTTGATAGCGCCATTGTTTCGATATCTTAATTTCGGCCGAATGTTGTCCACTGTTGGACATAGCCCTCCCCTAAGCACCTCCACTTCGACCGGTTCTGTTCGTCCCGCATCTTGCGGATGCCTGCGGCCTTCAACGGGTCATCGGTTCACTTTGTGGGAGGTTTTTCTTACGATCTTACACGAATGCTACGTCTTCCTATACGCGGTCGCCACTCCACAACCTTTTGGCCCCATCTGGTCTGCGAGCAATGTGCCCTGCCCACAACCACTTATTTTTGGAAATTTTTTGATATCATGACAAATTTCAATTCTGAAAGTTCAGTTAAAGAAGCAATCCACTTTTTAAATAGACAACATTTGCGGATCAAAAGCTATGAGAGATTATTAAAAGCTTTAGACCCCAACAACCTCAGATATAAGAGTCATCATATTTATTTGTCTAAGGGCTAATTTTCGATCAACAGATATGTTTAATTCGTTGAATAAAATGGACATCTGAGAGTTTTTGTATAAATTCAACATTATTCCTCCGATAAAACTATCTGGGGTTGGAAAAATCAACCTTATAACGTGCTCTTTCTCTAGACAAGGTAGAATATAAAAGTGTTAAAAATAAAGCGGATAATATGGATACCTTTTGACCAAAATCTCTTTGTATTCTATCCATGCCTTGACAATAAGTCACCTTTTAGAATGCGCTACAGACAAAGAGCACACTCAAATTTCTTGAGGTTCTGCCAAGACTGAAGTGTTGGCTAGCTGTACCTATCTAAGAATCATCGATCCGGGAACTGAATGGGGCAAAATGGCAAAGACTTTTGTTCCGCCGTAGAAATGTGCTGGTAAATAATTATGACCCCTCTAATTAAATGTTCAGCGTTTCTCTTCCACATTTATGATACGCACAGCTTCGATCAAGATCTAGATTTCTATGAGCGCATGAAAAATGGCCGGAAAATAAGACCACAAGTAAAGTTGTGGTCTTATTTTTTCAGCTTAGAAATTGTTTTACTAGCTACGACCCGCGGCTTCACCCGCATAAGACTCGACCCCGTGGGAATATCGGTATAAAAAGTAGCCTATGTGTTAATCCAGGGTGTCAGCTTCCTCCAAACCAAATATTATCAAAATTAGTGCAGTCTTTAGTGCGTAAAGAAGTAACAAACATACCTATACACACTCACAAACTTTCGCATTTTTAATATTAGTATATCTGCTCTAATATATAAAGTTTTCGTGTCACAGTGTTAGTTACCATACTCCTCCGAAACGGGTTGACCGATTTGTATGAAATTTTGTGTGCATATCGGGTAGGTCTGAGAATCGGCTACTATCTACTTTTTTTTTTTTTGCAAAATGACGTTTGCGGGGTCAGCTAGTATTAGTATATAATTATAGTATTATTATTAAATTATGTTCGGCCAATTGCCAAGTGCGGCTACACCTAGTTTTAGCCGGGTACAACTAGGTGCATCCTACGTCGATGGAGCTATTTCTGTGTAAAGGGTTTAAAGTAACCTAACCTCGGGGTGCCCTTCGATCGATCTTGCATCCTACGCAACCGATGTCACCCGAAGTACACACGAACCGCATGTGGACGGCTGCACCTAGTTGTACCCGGCTAAAACTAGGTGTAGCCGCACTTCGGCCATTAGCCGTGACATATATATTACTTTTTATCCTTATAATGCCACGGGATCGAAACTTATGTCTGCGTTCCCTTCCACATACAACCTGTCTACCTTCAAAGCTAGACTGAACAGGCATCTTCTGGGCACACTCGTTCCATCTTAGATTTCATCCATTGCTTTTCATCAGTGATCGAGGTCAAGAACCGGCCCATTCCACAACTTAATATAAAATATAAAAAAAAACCTCTTTTACATAAGTAACACGCTTGTTATCTCAAAAGGGTTAGGCAGAAGATTGAAGTATGTAGTGTGGAAGTAGTCGTGTTCCATGTCCTCAATATAGAATAATCATAATAAACTGTATAGGAGGGCAGGCCTCATCATCATCATCTGCCTAGCCTTTTTCCCAACTATGTTGGGTTCGGCTTCCAGTCTAACCGGATGCAGCTGAATACCAGTAATAGTAATAGCCAGGTTTAAAAAAGGTTGTGTTTTTCAATTACTTATTCAATGTTTACAAGTTTGAAAATTTATTCATTTATACTACAGTTTAGCATAATTATAATAAATACATAAATATGTTGTTATAGAATACACAATGAATCAAGTCATTTAATTTAATCGTACTTCCTTCCTACTAATCCTATCCTACTAATATTATAAATGCGAAAGTTTGTGAGGATGGATGGATGGATGTTTGTTACTCTTTCACGCAAACACTACTGAACGGATTTTGATGAAAATTTACAGTAATATAGCTTATACATCAGAATAACACGTAGGATACTTTTTATCCCGATATTCCCACAGGATCGAGACTTACGCGGGTGAAACCGCGGGGCGCAGCTAGTATTATAAATGCGAAAGTTCGTGAGGATGAATGGATGTTTGTTACTCTTCACGCAAAAACGGATTTGGATGAAGTTTGACACACATATAGTTTATAACCAGAATTAACAAACACATAGGATACTTTTTATCCCGATATTCCCACGGGATCGAAACTTACGCGGGTGAAACCGCGTGGCGCAGCTAGTAATAAAATAATTGTATTGATGATGACGATTCATTTGCTAAATTGCATACTTATTTAGGAAAAGCCAACTATGTTGGGCCCGCTTCCAATCTAACCAGATGTAGCTGAATACCAGTATTTTACATGGAGCGACTGCCTATCTGACCTCCACAACCCAGTTACTAGGTAAAACGATACTTGGTTATTAGTTTCGGGCTTCTGACTACCCGTCTACTGTCAAAGATCCACGAATGATAGCCGGGACCAACCACGGAGGGGTCTTGGTATGTAAAGATGGTCACACATTCACGGACCAACCGCGGCAAGCGTAGCTTAACCTGATCGATCGAACCGTGTGGCTATTATTACTTAGCCACAAGCCTATCCATAGGAGGCAAGCCGTCATTAATCGGGACCAATAAAAAAACCTAATAAACATTCGCTCGGCCGGACCAATCAGGGGTTCGAACCCTCGTCTAAAAATCGTGCTTGCGAACACAACAGAAACATTCGGAATCAAGCTTTCATTCATTACCTCTATCTGAGACACGAATAACATTATCCAAAAGGTTAAAAGTGGCTGTAAAAGGTTTAATTGAAATCAATGCTTTGAGTTTGAGTTTAACTTTAGTGTAAGCTTAGTTATAACAACCAACTTAAAAAAAAAACCGAAAGTTGCAAAAGAGGGTCATTTATTTAAAAAAAGCTATCAACATTAGTTGTTCGATAAGTTTTTTGAGGATCAATAATAGTCTCACCATTAGAAGATGCAGAAACAATAAAAAAGACATTGCATCTCGCGTGTATCCACGTTCATTAAATATTGTCTATAATCAATTATTTTCAGAACAATATCCAATTATTTTCAAACTTAAATTCCATTGTTTATCAGTATGTATGGCAACTACCTATCAACATTGAAAAGCGCGCAAACCGCCACAATCCCAAACCTTTAGAAATCCAGCGGTGCAGCGCTGACCTGAATTTTTCCATCTCAGAATTTAAATCACGCAAGCGGCTGAATTTGAAAAACCAATATTTTGTAGAGAATATACATGGTTTTTCTGGCACGATAGTGAATTCTTTGAATGTTTTTCGTATAACATATAATGTAGCTATGCTTACATAATTTACCTATAAGATTTATGTCATATATGATAAGGGGAATCAGAAATATGTTTGTTTCTGAAATTTTCTCACACACGACGTAAAAATATAGTGGCGGAATTTTATCATGTAATTTTCAACTCTCGTTGTTGAGCCGAATATTGAGAATCCAACAGGCGCATTTCAGCGCGTAAAAAAGAAAACTGTTGGGTCTTCAATTCTCTGCGCTAAGCAGTGCGTTGAAAATCCAGTGCGCGAAAAACAAATTCTCCGCGGAATAAACGCGCCCGCTCAAATCTGAGTGTACTGTGTGAGTAAAAGTTTTATACGCTCTGGAATCGTTTGTTTTAACATTGAAAAGCGCGCAAACCGCCACAATCCCAAACCTTTAGAAATCCAGCGGTGCAGCGCTGACCTGAATTTTTCCATCTCAGAATTTAAATCACGCAAGCGGCTGAATTTGAAAAACCAATATTTTGTAGAGAATATACATGGTTTTTCTGGCACGATAGTGAATTCTTTGAATGTTTTTCGTATAACATATAATGTAGCTATGCTTACATAATTTACCTATAAGATTTATGTCATATATGATAAGGGGAATCAGAAATATGTTTGTTTCTGAAATTTTCTCACACACGACGTAAAAATATAGTGGCGGAATTTTATCATGTAATTTTCAACTCTCGTTGTTGAGCCGAATATTGAGAATCCAACAGGCGCATTTCAGCGCGTAAAAAAGAAAACTGTTGGGTCTTCAATTCTCTGCGCTAAGCAGTGCGTTGAAAATCCAGTGCGCGAAAAACAAATTCTCCGCGGAATAAACGCGCCCGCTCAAATCTGAGTGTACTGTGTGAGTAAAAGTTTTATACGCTCTGGAATCGTTTGTTTTAGGATAGAAATAATTATCTGTAAAGGAAATTCGACGATATTACCTAAAACTCAATATTGCCTGCGACAGGTTAAGAGAAATTTTCGTGGCAAATAATACCTACCATTTTAATCAACCTATTATAAGGTGAGGGAGGAAGCCGGGTCGGATGAAAAAGACGAGGAATGAGCCCACATTTATTTAGAAAAGGAATATTGGATGTTTAAAATTTATTCATTTAATATAACAAAAATGTAGTTTTTTTTTTTATATTGTTGAATGGGCCTCTCTTGACCTCAATAACGCCTGATGGAAAGCGATGGACGAGGTCTATGATGGAACGAGTGGGCCCAGAAGATGCCTAAGGCACTGGAACTCCCACGCATCGACGAAACACAGCAGGCTGCTTGTTGCCGGACTCCGGTGGAAGGGATAAGTTTAATTTTCTAACAATTTTATGATTTGAAATAGTGTCCGTGGAGTTTCTTGCCCGTTTTTCTCCAAAGATACCTACTACGCTTTGGAATGGGCAACTAGCTTCATCTTTTGGACTGTCAATCCAAAAGTGCCTGTGATTGGTTTATTTGAAATAAATGCTTTGAGTTTAAGTATCAAAATTGTTTTCTATAAAATTTCCCACTGTTGGGATTCAGGGCTCCTCTCTGTAAGGGAAAGCAATTTATAACCAATGTAGGAATCCATGCTCGTTTCTTTTTTTTTTTTAAGAATTTTACACTTATTAAAATCAAACCTACCGGAATAAATTCTGTAAAAGATGTTGAAAACCGCATCAAAATCCGTTGCGTTGTTTGGAACATAGGTTCTCAAAGTGGGCGATAACGCCCCCTCGTGGGAGCTGCAGACTTTCAGGGGGCAATAGAAGACCAAGATAAAATTATGTATCCTATCTTATGACTATATAATATTACTCATTTAAATATAATAATAGCTGTTTCAGATTCGCGACAGATGGTGAGTAAAAAAAACTAGGGAATCTTAAAAAAAAAATATTCTCAAAGTGGCCGGTGGACAAAATAAGTTTGAGAACCCCTGGCTTAGAAGAACAACTCGATCACAGGAGGACACGAAAAGCGACTTTAATTTAAGAAGCTTAAAAACTTATTCGGCACCACATAATCTAGGTATAATAATAAAGCTGAAGAGTTGGTTTGAACGCGCTAATCTCTGGAAATACAAGTCGGATTTGAAAAATTATTTTTGCTTCTGATAGCCCAACTCTTGAGGAAGGCTATAGGCTATATAACATCACGCTATGATCCTAAAGAACCGAACAAAAAAAATAAAGTCAGGAAGAACGCTAAGCGATAACGAATAGCGCGGGAAGGTGATGCGATGCGACGGGGTCAGGGAACAAGAAATGTCAACGGAAACGCGGGCAGAAGCTAGTAATAAATATTGTCTGTGTACTGGATAGAAGAATATTTTGTCCTGTGTGATCATCATTATCCACAGTCCGATATTAGCCACTACTGACCCCTCTCTTTTTAAGTGCCATTCCATTTTCTTGTATCCATATGGTAAATATACAGGCTGGGCAAAAAATCGTGGATCAAACGAAACAGGGCGATAGTTAGGGTTATCTGCAGTAAAAAATGTCTCTGTGGCAGAGTCGTAACTTGATCTACTTAAAAGTTATGGCAATTTGAATGTTTAGGCATTTTAACATTTTTTATTTTTGACATTTTGATTTGGTTTTTGACATTTTTGATTTTTGAGATTTTGATTTGGTTTTTAATAATAATTATGATTTTGTTTTGTAATAATAATGATATTTGTAATAGTAATGACATGTTAAATGATATAATGATAATGTTATGATATTTGTAATAGTAAGGACATGATATATAATCTAATGATACTAATTAAAATTTTTCCTTTTAATTATCTAATGATTTAAAATTTTATAATTGTAATTTATAAATTGATCTAAATAAGTGTAATAATAGTGATATAAATAATTTCAAATATTTGCATGTCGATTGGTAAAATGTGGCTGAGCTAAATGTAATCTTAAGAACTATTATGTATTACCCATATTTGCGAAATAAAATTCTATTCTATTCTATTCTATTCTAGGTTCTAAAGTTACAAATAATTTTTCGTGAGACTTTAAAGATTTTGAAAATAGTGCCAATACTGATAAATCATGGTGTGACGGTGCGTCACAAAAGCACTTTTCTATTGATGATACTTTTTTATTTTATTATTTATTTTATTTTGATTAAAAAAAGTACTGCAAATAACCCCAATTTATTATCGCCCTGTTTAGTTTGATCCTCGTTTTTTTAACCACTCTGTACTTCGGTGTCGGTCTGAAATACACACATCAAAAGTGTCTAGGGATCAAGCATTTTTATGCGGATTTCTTGAGATTGAGATGTGGCTTTGTAATAAATTTATGATTTTATAAATTTATATGGATCCTTTTTGGTGCATTTCATAATTTGAATCAGGAACTGTGAATCAAATTCGAGTAAAAGATGAAAATCAGCTGTCAATATTTTCCCTTTAAAAACATACAACGCATTGAAGACATTATTAGTGCTACTGTTTCCCTACTACTGATTAAAACCAACGTTATTATGGAGCGGCGACGTCATTTAAGCAGGGAAGAAATGCTCAGAGCCGTGGGAATGATAGAAGCTGGTTCCCGGCAACGTACTGTGGCTTTAGCTCTGAATACAAGTCAGAGTGTTATCAGTCCACTTTGGACACGTTACCGAAGCACTGGTACCGTGGCTGAGCGCCATGGAGGACGGTATCGCTGCACCACACGGAGACAAGACCGATACATTCAAATCTTAACTCGAAGAGCTCCAACAATAACCGCCATGATGTTAGCCGTGAGGCTTCATCACTCTTCAGGGAACTTAATTAGCGACCAAACAGTCAGAAACCGCTTGCATGAAGTGAACCTTCATTCCCGAAGACCGCTACGGGTACCACCTATAGCAATGCACAATCGTAGGATTCGATATCAATGGGCTCTTGAACACAGAAATTGGGCAGAAGAACAATGGCGTTTCGTGTGCTTTTCTGATGAGTCTCGTTTTGGTATGAGACCGGATACAAGACGTATACGACACTGGAGAACCCCTGGACGCCAACAGCGATTAAAATCCTGCCAGGAAGTCCATCCTTATAGTGGTGTAACCATCATGATATGGGCGGGTATTTGGATCGGCGGAAGAACTGAGTTGATTTGGATCAGAGGCAACCTCAACGCTCAAATTTATGCTGAGACGATTGTATCAGACGTCATCGTTCCTCTACAAGTGCAAATCGGTCCCTTATTTCAGTTAATGCATGATAATGCACGACCGCACACCGCAAGAGTTGTAAGACAGACTCTCGCCGCAGCTAACATCAATGTCCTGCCCTGGCCTGCTCAGTCGCCAGACTTGAACCCGATTGAGCATGCATGGGATATGCTACAGAGAAGAGCTCTGCCGAATATGGAGGGTATCCAGTCGCAAGCAGACCTTTTTTTGTTGTTGCAACGAACATGGGCGGCCATTCCACAGCGTGATTTGGATGAACTCATTTTGAGTATGCCAAACCGATGTTCTTGTGTTGTTAGTGTTCGCGGTAGAAACACGGATTATTAATTGTTTAAGTTACCCAATAAAATTTTAGAGAAAACTGTTATTTCAGTCTTTTTTTCGAACTTTTGTGTTAGTGGTTCAAATGTCAAAAATCCCTTTATTAGGAAAATGGCAAATTTCTTTATTAATGCAAAGGTGACTTGGTTTATCGTTACTGTGACAAACGAAAACACTTTATTTGATGAATCCTTAAAGAAAATTTTAATTAATATCAATCAGGAGAAAAGTTATTGCAAAAATATATGTTGATCCCTAGACACTTTTGATGTGTGTATATTGATCTACTCGTTGAAACTCTTTTAATTCAACCCAACATAATACGGACAAAAGTAATTTAATTGATCTTTATATACCCAAAGAACCCTTTATATAACCCTGATGGCGACGAAATTTTTGCATTATGTCAAGGGTCAATTCGACCCGACGTAATTTGATGTACCCTCGAGGGTCAACCAACGTCTAATAAGGTTTTTTGTCAATATCGCTCGAGGGTATAGGAAAATAATAAGATCGTGGGTACTTGGTTGGAGGGTACTGTTACTATGTTCTCTACCCATGATCAGTCATGGATCTGCCCAAGATGAAAGTAGTTTTATTTCAACCAGCGCTGCGGCGTAATTGCAAAACACACTAACACTATTTTTAAATAAAAGAGTAACCGTGGAGTTTCTTGCCGGTTTTTCTCCATAGGAAACGACCAATTGGAACAGTGCACCTAGCTTCTGACGTTTCATAAGTGCCCTTGTAGGTTTATGTGAAATAAAATATTTTGATACCATGAACCATATGTACACTATTTTGTAAACATATTATTATTTCAATAAATTTTATTTATTTTATTAATTATTTTAATTTTAATGGCTTTCATTTTGACAGTTCAATAATATTCATTGCGTTATTTACGCTGTTGAGCAGACACATATTTCGAACAATTGAAACAATGGATTATCAATACCTATCCTTCAAAATGATTCAGATAGCGATTGAAAGTGTGTTACGCAATTATTGTGCAGTACAGACGCCAGCTCATCAAGCTACCCGAAACTGTCAAATTTTCCCAATCAACTTTGAACCTTTATGCTTTAACGATAAAGTTAAAAATCTATTAAAGAAATTTGACAGATTGTTTTGAGCTTGATATGCTGGGCGTCTGTAAGTACATCGTTTACTTACCTACTGATGAAAATGGGTACCTATTCTAAATACTTGAGACTGTAGCGTAAAATCCGTTTGTTCCCTACTACTAGTTCTACTGAACAGTTCTACGATAGAACTAATGTGATTTTTTTTTTCTCACTAGTACTACGATATAAGGTACAACAAAACAGTAGAACTATTGGGATTCTCTATTCCCACTTGTTTTAGTGAACAGTTCCACGATAGAACTAATGGGAGTTTTTGTTCTCACTGTCCAGACACAGTGATCGCAATCAGTATAATTTAATTCCGCAAAAATGGTGTTTTGGCGCATTTTATATGACATGTTAGTTTGTATCATCATCTGCCTCATTTGCCTAGCCTTTTCCGAACTACGTGGGGGTCGGCTTCCAGTCTAACCGAATGCAGCTGAATACCAGTACTTTCCATGGAGCGACTGCCTATCTGACCGTCACAACCCAGTAATTGGGTAATACGATACCCCTTGGTAAGACTGGTTGTCAGACTTTCGGGCTTCTGACGACCTGTAACGACTGTCAAAGATCCACGAATGACAGCCGGGACCAACGGCTTAGCGTGCTTTCCGAGGCACGGAGGGTGGTATGTAAAGATGGTCACCCATCCACGGACCAACCACGGCTAGCATAGCTTAACCTGATCGATCGAACCGTGCGGCTGTTATTTCATAGCCACTAGCCCTTTAGTGTGTATGTGGTTTGTATGAGAATGTTTGAATTTTTGTTTGTTTTTAAACTGTCATACATAAGTTGTCGTGTTTCTGAAAGGCTTTGGTATTAAGAGCCTATACTACCTCAGCTAAAATTCACTCTTTATCTCGCTCGCACGATACTGCTCGCGGAGTGAGTTAGAGCGAGACTTAGTGCGGTTATAGGCGGCAGGCAGCGCCAATAGTGGCATTTGCTTTTTACGGTGAAAACAATGGTAATTAAAAGAAAATAAAAAAAACATAAGACCTGCTTTATAGTTAGTTCAGTTAGTATCCAAAGTTTCATGATCTAATTTGAAGTATTTTTTTAATACCAGCGGTTTATTGTTCGGTTTGGAGGTAACTTTGGATTTTTTTTCTATCGAGAATTTTTAATGGAATCGTGTTTTCGTCTAACATAAGACCTAATATTAATCCTCAACTTTACCATATATTTATTTCAAAATTAATGCTGCAGTATTTTCGACATAACGGAGGATCATGCTATGCCATTTGAGGTAGTATAGGCCCTTAAGGTATAGTGAGTCTTATATTCACTCTGGACCGAAGTTTTCTCCTAAACAAAAAACATATACAACTTATATTCTTCTTAGCTCGGTTGCAAAGTTCAGCAGAGTATTTTTCACGTGTCTACTTTGAAGATTCGTGACGCCACTAAGCTGCAAAAATGCTGCTCAATCTGTCAAAAAATATCTCTAATTTCCCTACATTTTGACAAGTTTTTGACATTTGTTTGTCGGCGAGATGAAACTGCGACTAGATTGTGAACGTCTAAATTACGAGACTTTGCCTTCTGCTCTCAAACCTAGAATTAATACCTACTGTTTGCATTGCCTGAATAAACTCTAAATCAGATTACGTAGGTACTACTTGAGTCATACTACTGCAAGCTCTCCGGTGTTCCACTTTGAAAATTACAACTACATAGTTCCCAAAGCAGCACGTAGGTAGGTACTTCGTATAACTAACTTTTCGTACGAATAACTAAATTCTAATGCCTTCCAAACTTCTAATTCTATACGCCATTTTAGTTTCAGCTATAATCCTATTCAAACATTTATTCAAATTGAACATTCGAATGTGAGAGTTCCGTGTCGGCGTAATGTGTCGGCTAATAAGCGACGGACGCCGTCAGCAGTGTCGGCGAAACGCAGACATGTCGAACAAACGCGCTAATCCCGCTGCATTGTCAGCGAATGGCGTATTGTTTGTCTGCGTTTTGAAAAGCATTAGTTTGTTTGATTCTTTAAAACTCTTGAAACTTTGAAAGCTTTACGGAGACTTTTGAAATATGAAGCTCGTGTGTTATGATTCCGCATGCAGATTCTCTCATGCAAAAGAGCAAATGTAGCGAGGAAATATGCTAGCATATGTACGTAATATCCACTAAATAAAAATACCCATTCAAAGTGCCATTTGAACGTGTGAATTGCACGTCGGTGAAATGTGTCGGTTAATGGCCCTCGGACGCCGACAGCGGTGTCGGCGAGTTCTGAATGCCGACACGAGGAACAAACTCGACAATCCTAGTGCATTGTCAGCGAATGTCGAAATGTTTGCAGTATGTTTTGAGCTTTTTCTGAATATTTTTCATCATTCGCCCTAGCTTGGAAACTGGCAGTTGTTTTTCAAATAAATGTTCGGTTTGATTTTATGTTTGAAAGGTGTGTTTATTCATCGTTTAATTTGCTGAATGTTTGGTTTATTTGGATAGTTTTTAATACTGCGTAAAAACTATTTTAGCATGTAGTTGCAGGTGTTGAACAAATCGTTCATTGCATAACATGGAACCTATTAATTTTTACCGACTTCACAAAAAGGAGGAGGTACTATGTTCGGATGTTTGTATGTTTTTTTTTTTTTTTTTTGTATTTTTGTTCATCGAATACTCCGCCAATTGTCGACGGATTTTCAAAATTCTTTTTTTGTTCGAAAGTAGATAGTTCTGAGGTGGTCCCATTGCAATGTGACCACCTCAGAACTATCTACTTATCTATGGTGACAATGCATTGTCACCAAGTTAGGATCTGATGATGGGATCTTAGAGAAATCGAGGGCAACCCTCAAATTTTATAGGCTCACTTATTGTTTTTCGCATATTTTATGAAGTATCTTGTGTATTTGCGTATGGTTGTCACCATCTCAGGTAGCTGAGCTGATGATGGAAGGTACAACTCCTTAACAGTAAGAAGTTACTCGAACAGACAAGGACAGTTTTAGTAAATTGTTTTGATGTTTGATAGGCCATTTGCCACATTTGGTCTCATGATCATCAAGTCATGACCTGATGCTGTAGTCAGGATAGTCTGCAGAGTACCTAACTCCTCGACAACTAACAGCAGATATATCGTGTTTAGGCTCATTGAAAAGGGCTCGATGTGTGGATAAACATACTGTTAATGAGAAACACCGAAGTACCTACACATAGACTTGATGCTAATGCCAGGAGCATCAGAAAAAGTACAAACCTTGAAATTACAGCACCGTAGTCGTGTTTGGGCTCATTTTAAACAGGACTAAATTTTAAGTTCAATGCAATGTTGACATAAGTCTGGCCTGATGCTGCCAGGATTATCAGCGGGATCCTGGAGAAATCGAAGGAACTCTTCAAATATTATAGGCGCACCTATAGCGATTCGGGTATTATTTATACTAACTCGTGCATTTGCTTTCGGAAAGCAAAATTTAGTGAAGTAAAACTGATGATGAAGACCACAGATGGCCACCGGGACTACTCAATAATAAGTATTTCACAGGTTGCGATTCGATTACTTTAATATGGTTGCTAAGCAATTTATGCTCGTCACAATGCGAATGGTGAAATGGAGCTGATGGTGGAGTACCAGGAGAACTCCTCAACAATTAACGTCCCTGTATCGGGAAAAGTAATATTTTGTAAAAGGCGATGAGCTTGATGCATTATAAACAGTCCCACTAAAAAGCGAGAAATAAAAACTTTTTAACAAAAAAAAAACCGACTTCCATAAAAAACACTACAAAGTGAAAAATAACTTTGATTTCGGAAGTCGGTGGCAATAAACTGAAATACAGATCCAAAGACACCGACTTCCGAAATCAAAGTTATTTTTCACTTTGTAGTGTTTTTTATGGAAGTCGCTTTTTTTTTTTGTTAAAAAGTTTAATTTTTTACACTTGGTTATTATATTATACCGAAAATAAACGTACGTTATAGTTAATCCATAATGAAGAATCGTGACCAAGCCCAACCATAATATTAATCTATTTATCAATTAATTTGTATGAACTCGCTTATTATAATATCTCTGGAACCAGTCGGATTTGAAAAAATATTTTTGTAGTTGATAGCCCGATTCTTGAGGAAGGCTATTGGCTAAAATGGCCTTAACATCACGTTAGAACTCTTAGGAGCCTAGCAAAAAGAAAAAAAAAGTAAGTAAGAAGTTAAGCGAAAACGAATTAAGAGCGCGGAAAGGCGATGCGATGCGAAGGGGTAGGTCGGGGGAACAAGAAATTTCACGTGGACGCGAAGTTGAGTGGAGGCGCCGCTGACGAGCGCGCTCCGCACTCTCAACCTCATTGCTAATGACGTAGACATATTCTGTTGCGCTTTACCTATAGATTTTTTTATGATACGGTCAGCAACAAAAGTCGATTAACATTCCAATTTTTAAAATCTCAGTTATTGAGCAAAATATTTGTCCGAAATTGCAGCAGAAGTACAATGCAATTTTGAACAAATATTTTGCTCAATTACTGAGTTTAAAAAAACAGAAGTCTAAATCGACTTTTGTTGCTGACTGTACAAGCATTGGAACTATTTAATTTTTAAGTGTATTACACTATCGCATTGGGTCTAGCCTGTAAGTACATTTATATGTTTGGAGGTAATAAATAAAATAATAAATATAAGTTGTTATTTATGTTAATTTTAATTAAAAAAAAAACATGATGATTTGAACCTTTGCATCCGAATCTGTTCATTTCGCTACACAGTCAGATCTGTCTGATATTACATTGTTTGCCTTGATATCAGACCACAGGTGTGGTCTGCCCATTATGCTACGTATCCATTGATATCCCTTGATCGCCCTTTACGACACCCCAGAGAAAACGGGCATGACCTATATACGAGAATTACACTCGGCAAAAATAAATTTAGCAACCATTTATCTACTCTTACATAATCAGCCTATAATGTTCCCACAGCTGGGACACAAGCCTCATCTCTGTGAGAGGGAGTGGGCTGTAATCCACCACGCGGGCGGGCCCAGTGCGGGTTGGTAGATATCACATGTTTTCGAATTTTTGGTTCTAGAACATGCCGGTTTCCTCACGATGTTTTCCTTCACTGTTTTGAGAGCAGTGGTGATGAAATAGTTTACACAAAGTAAAGTATTTGTCTACCTGTCTGTCAGTCTCCACCACCACTGCTGCATAGATGCGGCGATCTGAAACAAATGCAAGTCGCGAGTGCGCTTGTGTACTCGCTGTATAGATAGTGCAATCCACGAAGACGCGCCCCACTCTTCTTCCGAATCGTTAGTGTTTATCGCTAGTTAATTCCATTAGTGTTTTAATTCTGTCGATACACTCTAATTACCCGCTAATAATAATTCGTGTTTATTTACAAAACTAAAACACTAGCGGAATGTTGCACACTTCTGCTGTAAGCATTAGGAAAAAGAGTGGGGTGCGTCTTCGTGGATTGCACTATCTATACGTGAAGTAAGTATATGTGTGTGTGCTTTTTGGCTCGTTGTATGGAACCAACTTTGTGTTGTTTCTAACTCTTTTGTACTATCTATCACATATCTTCGATTTTTTTATTCTAGAACATGCCGGTTTCCTCACGATGTTTTCCTTCACCGTTTTGAGAGCAGTGGTGATTAAATAAATAATTTACACAAAGTAAAACGCCTATCTGGGTTCGAACCTACGACCTACAACTCGTAAGTCGTGGTCGTTACCACGGCCATCACTGATCCACCCTTACGTCTAGCCAAAGGATTTCTGGCAAGAACAACACTGATCACAATCAAGAGTTCGCAGGCACACTTTAAAATACGCCAATATTTTCGATTTATACCGGTCTGATCCCCTGAACCCCCCGCTAGTTTTTCTTCTATTATCATTTCATTCAAAAGAGTAAGCATCGAGTTTCTTGTTCATTTTTCTCCATAGGAACCTATTACTCTTTAGAATGGGCAGATATCTTCATTTATCTGACTAATGAACCACTCAAGAGTGCTTTTTAGGATACCCATTGGGTGCCAACGGGACCCTATTACCAAGCCTCCGCTCTGTGTCCGTCCGTCCAGGCGTCTGTCTGTCCATCCGGCGAGCTGTATCTTATGATTCGTTTGCAAATTCCATAGAAGAAACGTGTTTTTTTCTGCGTTTTTTGCCTTGTGGAGCACTTCGTATACAAGTGCGACTCACACTTGGCCGGTTTTTCTTTCAGTCTAAAAAAAAACAGTAGCAGTTCTCTAAGCACTAATTACTATGCGTTAAATGAGATCGCCAATTACTTCATTAAGCCTAATGACCATGTCAATTCTACCGAAAATTCCAATTCCAATTTCTCTGAAATGGCTAAAACATTAGAGAATTTTTCCTAAAAGAAAAGAAAGATAAAAGAACCCAGCAAAAGAAAAAGCCTACAATTTTCTCTCTAATTCCTTGCGTCGTCACCACATACATAAACCACATTAAAAACCAACAAAAGCATATACAAATACAAATTATATGCTCCTAATGTGCTTTAATTTAAATTCTTGCTTGCCGCGAATAAATCAGCCACGGGCTAGTGTTGGCAGACGTTTCGGGTTCCGAGATCCCGGGGCCCGGGATGTCTCTAAGGAAACGCTACGTGGGTAACACGGGTTCCGCGTTTTCTATTTTGTTGAATGTTACCTGCCAATGAGGTTTGTACGTTCCATTTTAAAAGCGGTACATTCTCAAAGACGAATGTGGCCGTAACGAAATACTTCTGCCAGCTTTTTAATACAAACACGTTTTTAATGTATGTAGGGTGTACTATTTATAGAGTGTGTTGTGTAGAATTTTAGCTTTATACAGAACTTCATCTGCTGATTACACAAACCGTTTTTCGTAAGTATATAATCATTGTCACATAATCTTCTTCTTCTATGTAATCTAATATATACAAATCTCCTGTCACAGTGTTTGTTAGCGAACTCCTCCGAAACGGCTTGACCGATTTGTATGAAATTTTGTGTGCATATCGGGTAGGTCTGAGAATCAGCTAACATGTATTTTTCATACCCCTATTTTTTTTTCAAAACGACCTTTGTGGGGTCAGCTAGTCAAATCTTCTAATATATAAAATTCTCGTGTCACAGTGTTAGTTACCATACTCCTCCGAAACGGCTTGACGGATTTTTATGAAATTTTATATGCATATTCAGTAGGTCTGAAAATCGGCTACTATCTATTTTTTTTTTTTGCAAAACGACGTTTGCCGGGTCAGCTAGTCTAATAGGTTTATACAAATCTCGTGTCACAATGTTTATTATCGAACTCCTCCGAAACGGCTTGACCGATTTTTATGAATTCTTTTGTGTAGGTCTGAGAATAGGTCGTTGGCTATTTTTTTTTGCAAAACCTCGTTTACTGGGTCAGCTAGTAATATTATAATTATTATTACTAGCTTCTGTCCGCGACTTCCTCCGTCTGAAATTTCTTGATCTCCCGACTCAACCCGTTGCATCGGTTCCTAAAAGTCCTAGCGTGATGTTAAATAGACTATATCTTTCCTCAAGTCAAATGCAAAAATAATTTTTCAAATCGGAATGGTACTTTCAGACATTAAGCACGTTCAAACAAACAAAGAAACGAACAAACTATTCCGCTTTATAGCTGATAATCCTGCCCATTTTCTTCTACCATATGCTTAGATTGTTTCCTTAATGTATTCCAACGTTCACATAGAGAAAAATTTGTCATCCATTTATACGCTAAAATGCAACGTAAAATTAATCAAACAAAATAATCTTTCACGCCAAAAACCGCCTGAAAACATACAAAGTTATTCCAGCTGGATTTATTCTCCTAGCCCGATGCATGTAGGTAAATATGACATAGCAACGAAAATCCCGGTTACAACAATTCCCGTATTTTCCATCCCGATGAATTGCATAGCCTCACTAGCTTCGTACAAACGTGGGATGAGAAATATGACCCAAATAAGTACAGGGTGTAAAAATACAGCGGAATGCTTTTGTTAAATGTCCTGAGTGACAAAGAAACAAATATGGGATTTGCGGATGATTGCTAGCGGTCGTGGTTTGCCTCTTTTTTCGGGGTCTGTACAAGGCGCGAGGTTTTTATTGCCTTAATTAAATATATTTTTAAGGGTTCTCTTGTTTATTTTGTTATATTTAACTTTTTCCCTCTAGGAGAATATAAAAAACAACAACTATCTCCAATATTGTTTATTTAATAAATACAACCATCCTTAATTATAAATAAGTGTAAGTTAACTCTAATTGCCAGCCAGCTTAAACTCAGCAAGAGCTATGGTCGTGGGGAGTTAGAGAAAAAACCCGAGTACTGCTCCGGTTCTAAATTTTAAATTAAATATAGTATAAATTTTAATATTACGGAATAGGTATCCTTCCAGTTGTTGGTTTTAATCTAATTAGTTATTTAATGGGCGCCAGGGACTTAGAGAGTCCCGGATCCTGGAGCCGAAGAAGGTGTCCCAAAAAGCTTCCTTGGAAGAGGATGGATTAAAGTAGGACGTCGAACCCAAGATCCTTAATTTAAATTCTTCAAGTCCGGTTTCAACGGAAACCGTATTAAATTATGAAAAATAAAATTAGGGGTAAAAAAAAACCGTCCCGCCTGCGCTATCGCTAGGCGGACTCCGCCAGCCGTACAGCCGTCTCCTCAGAGGCGTCGAGCAGACTCGGGGAACGGGTCTCGCGTCCCGGCCCCAGACGCTTCGCTAGATCCGGGCGGCGAGACGAATCTCCCGAGTTGCCTCTCCTGGAATTGACAATACGGAGGCCTAATAATATGAAGGGAAACTAATGTACCATCCATGAGGGGACCGAGCTTGGATATCTGGAAGGCTAAAACATTAGCCGGTTAATAAAGCCTTTGCCTAATTCTGATTGGTGGGAAAGTAGGAATGAGGATTACCCACGTGGCGTCCATCAACTCCACAACAAGGGCATTCCCTTGAACAATAATTTAATACCGTGGTTAACACTGAGGAAATTCCTATAGAAAATAGTCAGCGGGTGAAATACTCATGGTTGACTATTGGAGTAAGCACTTGGCTGTAAGATCCTCGACTGGCTGGATATCTGCCGGCGTATGCGCAATCTGGAATCCTGTGATAAATATCCAGGGATCACGACAATATCCTTTTAACAACCAGAGAAGGGCTCACAGACCACTTCCAAGCACTATTACAACAAAATCCTTACCTTTTATAACATGGAAGGGAGTTCGTAGGATCTCCTAAGCGTGTTCAAGGGCAAATGGACGCCACCTCTGTTCAATAACACTGTCATGGACAACAAACCGGAATTAGACGGAGCATCTATAAAATCTCCCACATTTCAGGTAAAATGATTATAAGATCACTGTAGATAAATACTACACGATGATACTTAATTTCTTGAAATTCATTAACAACAATCTGACATGACGTTTAAACGCTGCAACAATAAGAATCTTCATGATCCAGACCAACCAACAACTTATTTGTAATTTCCGATACCAGAAATTGTCTTAATTGGGGTAATTATCCCAGAATATTAATTAGGCACATCTAGAACGTACAACCTGACAACATTTTGTCAAAGACAATTCACAGATTAAAAATAGATTAATCGGACAACGAAATTTCTAGAAAAAAGTCTATATTGAAAAAATAGTTTCATTTCCGTTTTCGGTTATTTAGTTTATTATGAATTTTACTGAAAACTGAAAATTATTAAGGATTGCTCCATACGATATTAATTCGATGGTTACCAATCAAAATATTAAAATATCGATTAAAACTACAACTATGAATCGGCGGCCACCAGATGTCGCCTCTTAACTGTCAGAAACTGACGTTCAACTGAATGACATTTGGAATGTAAACATTGGCAACTTATTTACAATATTTGATCTAATTTATTGTGAAAACTGTAATTTATTGTAGAAAGTATTAACTAAAGTGTCCTGTGACGAAATACAGTTGAAGGAATGAATCCTTCCATTAAGTTCAGGCCAAAGTCAATTATACAAACTACGAATGAATATGTGACTCGGAAACTTCGTATGTTTTCAGGTAAATGCTACTTTAATTAATAGTAACGCAGCTGAGCAATACCAACCAGTGGTATGTACAAAAAAAAACAACATAACAATTTTACTTGAATTATTATGAAGGAAACCTTTTTTGTGTCACTGGCTGACAAACTCTTTTATACATGGTTAGTGACGGCCTGTAATTTTCCCATTAAAAGGACAAAGAACAAACATTGATCTCCACATTGCGTAAGCGTGGAGATAAATGTTCGTTTTTGTGTTTTGATATCAGACTATGTCAAATTCAAAGTCAAAGTCAAATTATTTATTTCAAATTGGCACATAAAATGCACTTTTGAACGTCAAAAATTACAATAAAAAAAATAGTTATGATTCTAGTCGCCCCTTCCAAAAGGTAGTTTTCGTATGGAGTAGAATGGGCAAGAAACTCCACCGTTACTTTTTTTAAATATATTTTACAAGGTTTTGTATACATTAATTTAACTATATGTGAAGACGATGCACCTAGAATAAAAATGAGTCTACCACAAAAGGTAAAAAGATTAAAAAATATAGCAAATGACAGCTAAATCAATTATGTGAGTGAGAGATACATGGTGGTCACATATTTACAAAGATTGTAAAATTTTCCTAGAATTTTAACAATTATGTGAGCTTACAACATTAGTCACAGAATGTAAAAACCAATCTCATAAAAATTAAAAAAATAAAATAAAATAAAATTAGCAACCAGTTTGATTTTTTCGAGACTCTAGAATTCTAGATTGTGCTATGGAGTAGGACCAGCATGTTTCCAATATGAAAATCCAGGTTTCCTCAAGATATTCTCCTTCATCATTAGTTCATGAATCATGATAAATTACGTAACTAAGTAAATACTATGCTTGTATGCTCTTGTAGTCAAAAGCACACACACATACTAATACGAAGTAGTCTTCGTAATATTATGTGTATTTTAATTACTAGCCTTTGCCTGCACCTGTGTCTGCGCACTACAATGGTGCCGATTCTCTTGTACACCGAACTAAACTAACTAAACTATCACTAAAATTCCTTACTTTTGGCTATGAGAATCTTAGAGCTATTCTGCATTAAAATATCTCTAAATCTATACTAATATTATAAAGAGGAAAGATTTGTATGTATGTTTGTAACGAATTGGCTCAAAAAGTTATATTGGACCGATTTTAAAAATTCTTTCACCATTTGAATGCTACATTATCACTGATTATTATAGGCTATTTTTTTTTCTTTTTTTTTCCACCCGTGCGAAGCCGGGACGGACCGCTAGTTTAAAAATAATTTTGACACAACCAAATCTAATTTGACAATCGCGACTCCACATGGTAAGTAGGTACTTTTTTTTTTGTTTGTTTGGCTTCGCACAGTTTGTGCATTCAGCCAAAAAGTAGATACTTAATTGCGCTCATCATCATCATCTGCCTAGCTTTTTCCAAAATATGTTGGGGTCGGCTTCCAGTCTAACCGGATGCAGCTGAATACCAGTATTTTACATGGAGCGACTGCCTATCTGACCTCCACAAGCCAGTTACTGGGTAATACGATACCCCTTGGTAATACTGGTTGTCAGACTTTCGGGCTTCTGACTACCCGTAACGACTTTCAAAGATCCACGAATGACAGCCGGGACCAACGGCTTAACGTGCTTTCTGAGGCACGGAGGGGTCTCGGTATGTAAAGGTGGTCACCCATCCACAGACCAACTGCGGCAAGCGTAACTTAACCTGATCGATCGACCTGTGCGGCTGTTGTTATTTAGCCACGGGCCCCTCCCCGTGTTTTATTTTGAGCCGAAGGTGCGGCGCAATAGGGCAACCACGACCTCTTTTTTTATGGAATTTTTCACTTTTGTATGGAAAATATGAAAAATTATTACCAACGTGTTGAGTTTTAGGGGTTTACGGGTCTTATCAAGGGGGTCGAAAATTTCATTATTTTTACGATAGGACACACCGTTTTCGAGATATAAGCAAAAGAAAATAAAAAAAACAGTACTGTTTTTGCATCTGAAGTCGAGGTGTTGGTGTGAATTTTAATTCATGCCAACTAATTTTATTCCACACCGTTTTAGTCGCGATTAAAAATACTCAGATTTAGTTAGAAAATCTAAATTTTAGATGAAAAACGTCAAATTCAGAATAGCAAAATTACTATTTTCACTAAACTAATATCTCAGTGCAGCCTTAGTGCTGTCAAACTAAAATTTAGTTAAGTTGTGTCACTTTAGTTAATTTCAGAATGCGAAATCGTCGTTTGACAGGAATAAACTAAATTTTGGTGATTTTTAGTCTAGTTTAGACGCATTTGTGACAAGAGAATCGGCACCAATATCTCCCGCACCCAAGGCTAGTCTCCGTTGAGATTGGCCGTCGTGGCCGAAATACGGTCTGGAGGACTTTATTTTATTGGTGTTAAGAGATTTTATAGGTACGTATGTAAATGAGTGCATGTACATATGTATTAGGTCGGGGCAAAAGTATTTTCGTATTTTTCATACAAAAAAAAAATTGTTTTAGGTTTAATTTTTTATTTATTTATAATATGTATGTGCCGTTTTGATCGATGACTTGTTGCCATCTTGTGGGCAATGTCATGATCCCATTGCTGTAGAAGTTTTGAGATTTTTTATCAAAAAAATCTGACAGGTAGTTTTCACAGTGTTCTTTTGAGGTTAGCTTTATGCTTCCTAAAGAGTTCTGAAGTGACCGAAACAGATGAAAATCTGATGGAGCAAGATCAGGGCTATACGGAGGATGCATCAACACATCCCAGCCAAGCTCTCTCAATTTTTGCTGAGTGGCTATAGATGAGTGCGGTCTGGCGTTGTCGTGATGAAACACCACGCCCTTCCTATTCACCAGCTCCGGCCGGTTTTTCTCAATAGCTTCTTTTAACCTCATCAGTTGTTGACAGTAGAGGTCAGAATCGATAGTTTTACCCGGCGGCAAATCTCATAGTGGACGATTCCTTTCCAATCCCACCAAACACACAGCATCACTTTGTTCCGAGTCAGGCCGGGCTTTGCCACGGTCTGTGGGGCTTGCCCATGCTTCGACCACGATCTTTTTCGGACATTCTTATCTTAAGTGATCCATTTTTCATCACCCGTAATCAACCGTTTAAGAAATGGGTCGGAATTATTACGTTTCAACAAAGAATCGCAAATGGAAACACGTTGCATTAAGTTTCTCTCAGTGAGATCATGTGGTACCCAAATATCAAGTTTTTTCTTGTACCCAGACTTTTGTAAATGCCGTAAAACTGTTTTGTGATCAACATCCAGTTCTTCAGCAATATCATAACTACTAATATGTCGATCTTGCTCCACTTTTTCAAAAATGGCACTGATTTTATCCGTGACAGGGCGTCCAGAGCGAGCTTCATCCTTCACACTAAAATTTCCTGACTTGAAACGCTTGAACCACATTTGTGCTACTCGTATTGATACCGCATTAGGTCCGTAAACCGCACAAATTTTATTCGCGGCGTTCGTCGCATTTTTACCTTTTTTGTAATAAAATTTTAAAATGTACCGAATTTCTTCGTCACATACGTTCATGTTGCTTGCTTGAAAAACAATTGAGAAATGACGGGAACTAGTTTTTTTTTTAATTTATTGCATCTTTAGAATGTCAACATTCAATAGTATTAAAACCAGCCAGTTACATTCAGTACTGCCAAAGAGGTTTGATTACTAACAATAGATTCAAAATACGAAAATATTTTTGCCCCGACCTATTGTTTGTGAATTGTCAATCTGTGTATCGTAGTCCAGTGTAAGAAGCAAAGTTCCCGTCATTACAGGTACTATTGAGTAGCGCATTAGTTTGACCTTTACTAACATTTTCAACACCCTTTGAATCTCTTATTTCCTAGTGTCATAAACATCGGTTATCATGATCGCTTTTCGCAAAATGGTGAGAAATTGTTTTTTTCAAGTCATTGCCAGCACCCGGTTCTGTACTAAAAGAGTTTAAAATGTCATATTTGGCTGTAACCCAAGTGCTACGGTGCTAACTACCAATTGGATCGTCGTTATTTTACTTGTGTTCAACTAATTGTGATGGATTTACTGGCAGTGGATGTAGCTATTTTGGAGTAGTTTAGGTAGGTTAAGGTGTCACTAGTCGATATTTTTTCAAAACAAATTTCGGGAGAGTATTACTCCACTCTTTGACATTGCAATCCAAAATTAAACATGATATCGTTTTGTCTTATTATTAGCTTTGTCTGTCCGGAAACAGAATAGTAAAATAAAAAGCCATTAAAAAGTTATGAAGTAACAAAGATTTGTTTTTCTTGCTATTTTGAACGGAAGAAAATCAGGATACCATTGCTTCATAGGTTCGAAATTTTTTTATGCAACACAAGTAAAGCAAAGAACGTGGCTGAACTGTCAAAATGAAAGAAATTGCGATCGATTCCCATTTTAAATTTGTTAGACAATTAGCCCGGTGAGTTCTGACTGGCAACAGTAACTATTTGTAGAAATGGCTAATTTTTAGAAGCGGTAACATTTCATAACGAACTTCAAAGGCAATCAGTATTATAATTTATTAAAATCAATTTACAACGTCTCAGCTATGAATATAAAATATCTCCAAACTCGCCTGAACATTCCTGAAAATCATAAATTAAACGAACATCTCTAGTCTCGTTTGCTTTTTAGCGAACACTTTTAAAGGCTGTTTTTACATAATTATGCGGAACCCAACCCATGTCATTACGTTCTACTCGTCTGACGTTGTAATCAGGAACCCCAAAAGGTACTAAAAGCCTGTTTTAATTCAGGGAGGTGAAAGGGTTTTAGAAGACTTTGTTTACAAAGATAAGTACTTTTTAAAAGTGAAATTTTAAGAATGAAATGGCTGTGCTTCGTTTTGTTACATTAAAAGATTAATTTTCCGAATTTTTTTATGAAAAATTTTGTGGCTAATTTTATATTTTCTTTTGTTAACGTTTTAAAAAGTGGGGTACTTTATAACCTTTTTACACCCTTCCAACATCGCTTTGAAGCTCGAACGGTGGGGTTTTTCACCAAACTCGACACGAGATGGACACACGTGTGTCCAACAGGTGAAACTCAAAATTAGTATCACTTATTTTTTCGTCATCTGGACTCGCCAAGATTTTTACGCGTGTCCACACTTTTATGTTTTCGCCAACTGGACACTACTAGTTTTTTTGCAAAAAATATGGTGCTGGCTGTCAGGTTAATAATTGCCTCGTTCATTGAATTAATGAACGAGGCGATTTCAAGCTCACATTTTTGCTTGAAAAACCTTATTAGCTTCTATCTAAGACACATTTTGAAATAAAAGAAATTTAAAACAATTAAATATTATGATGATTTATTAATATGAAGACAAGTATACTTAGCTGATTTACTTTTTTTGGTTACCTATAGGTACTTTTGATACAATAGCGTTAAAATATTTAATATGATCTAAATATACCTATAAATAGATCTATATATATATATCATTAGTACATATTTATATATTTAGTATAGTATGTATGTGTATATAACCTATTTATGTATTTGTGTATCTAGTTTTAACAGGTTTTTTTTTTCTTCATTGTTCCTCTCAACTTAAGCACCTGCCATCTAATCTCTTCACCACCCTTGGTTGACTGGTAGAGAATGCCTAAGGCATTAAGTCCGCCTTTGTACCTTTTTGTGCGAAAAGTTTAAATAAATAATAAATAAATGTATAATCATCACTTAAAGTATCAAACAAAATCAAAGAAGGACATACGTAATTTAACTCATCAAGACTTATTTGATTTATATTTTTCAAAGTTAAAATTCATTAAGGTTTTGTGTAAATTGGGGCTGAAATCTACAGGTAATTGTTGAAGATGTCGGAAAAAACATGCCAACTGGGAGCTTTAGTGCCGTGCGCCGCGTAAACCAATAGTTATATGAAAATAATGTATTTTGGATTTTATACATTTTATAAATTAGTAAAAAAATCTTGTTACTTATTACTAAGGCCGTGTACAGACGACACGCGCCGGCCACGCACACGTGTTGTGCCCGCCTTAAACTTGTTGTCCTAACTGCAATCATCTACTGTCTTCTTTTATTTTCGTTGCTTATATATTTAGTATTTATGTATTTATGTATCTATAATTCTGGATATGTATATATCTGTGTATATATTTTAGTGTATTGTATACATAATATTTGCACCAACGACAGCCCCATTTTATGTCCAGGAAAATCACTGTCCATCCTAAGGTTGCCTGGAAGAGATCGCAGAAAGCGATAAGGCCGCCCATTGTATACAGGGTGGCAGGGACATCGACGCGAAACCGCTTACCATGGATTCAGTACATGATTCTGGACCCCTCTGCGTTGAAATTTTTCGTCGGTTTTTTCTTAATTTTTACGTTTTTTTCTGCAATTTTTTTTAATGTAAGCTGTATAAAATCATTATTTCTATCTAACCCAATGAGATTTTTAATTAAAAAATAGTAAATTCACTTGTTTCACTTAAAACAGCAATGTAAATAAAACTCGAAAGGGCTACCTGATCAGCTGTTTTGCTAAAGTTCATTTGTGAGGTCAGCACTGGCTTAGTACCTACGTTATTCGCTTTCAAATGCCGACAAAAAGACGGCGGCGGCGAGCGATCTCGTTCTAAGAAGCTATGCGATAAGGCGACATATCCCAATGAATCTAACAGACGCGTCTCATGAGGCATTTTAATCATCTACAGAAATGAATGACCCATTTACTACTTTTATTTTAGATTAATTATGGGGGATAATTATTTTTCTAAAGCTTCATCGATTTAAGTAAAGAAGATTTAAAAAAAACGTGTAGAAGTGTCTTGATAGTCACGTAATTTTTCGATATTTTTTTATTATCAACATTAATTTTAGTTTTGAATGCAATTCAAAACTAAAATTAATTTAATTTAATAAATTAATTTACTGTTTCGTAAACAAAAAATACATTCATATTCGCAATTAATTTCGTGAATAGGTAGTTAGGTACAACTAAATGTGTTTGTACACTCTATCATTTTGTTGGTCTGTGTTCGGTGTAGGCACTGTAGGCACAAATTAAATAATAGTACTAACTGTATGAAAGTAAGTGCGGCAAATTCAAAGAACGATCAGCAAAGTACATTTCTTTTGCATTTCGCCGATTTTATCGGATTTTTGCCAGTTCCTAGATTTCGTTGATCGCAAACGGGTGTGCTATTTGACGCGAATTTGTGATCTTAATAAAATCAAAAGTAATTTTCTCTCTGTGTGTGTGTGTGTTTGTGAGAGACGTTCAAAATGCCTTCCTCGAGGAAATAATCGAGGAGGTGCCTGTGCTCCAGTTCCGCGAGACATGGTTCCAACACGACGGCGCTCCCCCAAACGTAAGCCTTCCTGTCCGACGGTCAGTGGGTCGTCTTAGTTTAGGTAAGTTCATTAATTGAACATTACTGGATCGCTAAGTTCTAATCTTTTTTGTTATAGTTCCTCATCGGTATCGCTATTTTATGGGAATAAGCTTTTAGCGTTAGTTTTATTTCCATAACGGGTACTTAAGAAGTAACTACCATCGGTTATCAAGACTAATTGTAATTAAACAATGTTTTGATGTGGTAGGTATCAAAATAGGTATCCTATCAATGTTGTCGTTAGGCGGTATTTCGTAGGTACAATCACGTTCGTCCGGCAGCGGCGGCGGGCGGCGCGGCGGCGGGCGGCGCGGCGGCGGCGGGCGGCCGCGCCACAAACGTGTGTGTGTACTGTGTAGGTAGCGCGCGCGCGCGCCATCCGCGGAGCGTTTTGATCGCGTTGTTTGCAATACATTGCGCGCTCAAAAATGTCAATTTTTTAACCGGTCATTTCCGAGATGAATGACTTTCGTAATTTTATTTAGGGCATCAGATGTAACCTTTTCACGACGTTTGTGCGTCGATGTCCCTGCCACCCTGTATTTTGTAGTGTTTGATGTATCTTTTTCATGTTATGTATTTTTGTGGTGTACAATAAAGTATATATAAATAAATAAATAAACTCGCGTTTGGCACGCGCAAATACAGCGTATGTATTACATCCAAGGCGTGCAGATATCAAGGCGTACGGGGATGGTTCAACGCGTGTGCGGGGTGACCGCGTGGTTGGCGCGAGGCGGAAGCGTGGCGTGTGCAGTTGGACTTCGATAATGTGTCTTATGAGTCAAATTATATTTAAAAAAAAAACAAAGTGAGTTAGGCGCGGGTGCTGACGCGCGTGGCGTGCGCTCAGCGAACGCGTGTCGTCTGAACGCAGCCTTACGATTTTCTGGAAAATCATCATAGTTATGATATTTGTGTTTTCAAATTAACTCCTTTTCATAACCGATTCTTGTATACAGTCTGTTGTAATGGGGTAAGTAGGGCAAAAAATACAGTCTCATTTGATTGATCGCTCTTCGGAATAATACAAACCTCTTTTGTTCGGGAGTGCAAACGATCAGGCTTCATTGTCAGTTTTTATTGTTGAGATTGAGGTAAAGAAATCTGAGCTTTTAACTTTTTTTCACATTAATGGATTCATAAGGCAACAATTAATTTCAATATTTAGATAGCAAGAGAGGTGCAAAAATCTTATAAATCTAAACTAATATTATTATTATAAAGAGAAACTATTTGATTTTTTGTATGTTTGTTTGTGACGCTTTCACGCTAGAACGGCTGAACGCATTTGAATGAAATTTAACACATAGGTAAAGCATGACCTACTATGGGACATATTTTACTTCTTATCCCGATATTCCCACGGGATCGAGACTTATCCGGGTGAAACCGCGAGGCGCAGCTAGTAAAAGATAAAACGATTTAGTAGGTACTGTCCTAGTATAGTATACTTATAGCCTTTTTCTTATTCTTTCTCAGGAACGCCTTAGCCGTACAATGCAGATTTTAGACGCTTTAATTTTGTTCAAGTATATTTACATAATAAACACTTAAAATAATAATATGTACATATGAAAAAAAAATAGTTCAAGTCCGAGTCGGACTCGTGCACCATGGGTTCCGTACAAATTTGTACGGAACCCATGGTGCACGAGGAATCGTGTCTATAATATTTTAAAGGAAAAAATCCGAACATTGCTTCTTGCCAAATTTCATGATTCTATATCAACGGGAAGTAGGTACCCTATAGGTTTTGATTTCGGATCATAAACGCCCGTATCTTTTGATTGTGTTGACTTTGAAGTTTGATTTTTTCACTGCTTCAAGGTATTGCAGCCCTATTAGATATTAATTGTCTTGGCAACTCCACGCGTTCCTGATAAAAAGGGTCTTGACAGACGGACAGAGGAACCCTAAAAATCAACCAAACGATCCTGGTACCGAAATAGGTATAATTAATTATCTTCAGGCAAAACTGACAAGAAAGGTTGACCGTTTATCGCAAATATTATCAACATGATATGGAAATAATGAGCTAATTTCGTAAACAGTTGCCCCTGTATTGCTCATTTGTACGCACGGCTACACATCAAGCTATACATAACCGGTATAAGCTGACTTCTGATTGTACGAAAAACCTATACAGTGCGAGGTCAGCTAAAACTGAAAATGTATAGCTTGATGTGTAGCCGTGTGTACAAGGTAACATTGCCCGCAATTTGCTTAGGCCTTTCCAGGCTATTTTTTCAGCTAAAATTTGGGGATGAAAAGAAATAAAGTCGTTAGTCTAGTCTTATTTTGTAAGCATTTAGGGATAATGAGACCTCGGTATGTACAAAGAGTACGGGTATAAATAAATATTTATAGAAGGTCGGCTGAATACAATGAGCGAAAGCGCACGCACACACCTTCCGTTCTCTACGCCGAGGCTCGCCGCGACGCCATGTTGACGCGAGTCCATATCCGCCTGGACCCTTGCTCGAGCCAGCCCGCGCCGCTGAGCCTGTAGCTTTAAATTCGCCCCAAAATAATCCGATCCAGCCTATCCCTTGCTGTCTGTTCCAGCGACGGCCTAAGCCGAGGTCCGTACCCAATAGGGATGCCCTTAGAAAGAAAGATTATTTATGTGTCACAGAAACACGTGCAAACAAAAAGATAATTAATTGTAAAGACAGGATAAATTAATAAAAACAAAATATATCAATATTCTCACGAGCACAAAGCAGAAGTAGTCGACGGCGGCGGCGGCGGCGGATTAGGGTCAGCGCAGACAGAGGAATAATTCTCGCGCGGTCTCGGGCATTTTCTGACGGGGCGCCGACTCGACGTCGTCGCTCGTGTGTGCCTTCCCGCATATCTTCGAGGACGCGCGAGCATTTTTTGTCAGGTTCAAGCATATATGCACTTTATTTCAATATTTTTTGAAGTTGATTGTCGAGTGCCTTAATAAAATCCTCTCCGCTGCGCTCCTCTCTGTCTGCGCTGACCCTTAGCGTGTAGTCGCTTTGTTTTTAAGATTTTAAAGCTATTTCCGGAGGCCTTAATTCATTGAGGAAGCCACAGGCAAGTCCGGTTAATCAGAAGACAACATCCTAGGTTGTGCTACGAGATGCCATTTAAAAAGATAAAAACCACGCACACAGACACGTTACACGTACAGCGCGGAGCGCAAGCGCACTCGCGACCGGCATTTGTCGTCTGTCCGTTTTGGGTTCTACATTTACAATCTAATTCTGCAATTAAGTGCAAAATGTGAATCATTTGTCGCAATCGTAACAATACGAAAGTCACCATTGACTCACTGCAATAACCCAATTTCCGTATTTGTCATTTATAATTAGCAACTGAAACATGATGATAGGCTTGTCAACTGAAAAATCTAATTAGTCCGTCAGTTAGATTATCAAAAAATATGTGACCCGTATTTTTTCTTTTGTTACGTAAACCTAAATTGACGAAGATAAGACCCTTTTAAAATTCTTAATACGTCACAACTTAGTATAATTTTTAGTGCGTTCTGATGTCACGAGCCCCCACTCTCGAGTTTGATGCGTTTTATCTTTGTCAATATTCATTGATTTACAAAAACAAAAAATATGTGTCCATTATTTTTCAATACTCTAACTGACGGACTAAATAGATTTTCAATTTATTGATGGTGGAAATTAGCCTATTGTTAATGTGTATTAGCACATAGTACAAAATAGGTAGAAACACAAAGTTGGTTCCATACAATGAGCCAAAACGCACACACACATAGACTTATTACACGTACAGCGAGTGCAAGCGCACTCGCGACTTGCATTTGTTTGAGATCGCCGCATCTACGCATCAGTAGTGGACAGACAGACTGGCAGACAGGAGGCGCTTTACTTTTTGTAAACTATTTCATCACCACTGCTCTCAAAACAGTGAAGGAAAACACCTTGAGGAAACCGGCATGTCCTAGAACCAAAAATTCGTAGACGTGTGATATCTACCAGTACCAACCCGCACGGGGCCTGCGCTGTGGATTACGGCCTACTCCATCGCATCTAGAGGAGGCCTGTGCCGCACATGCGCGTCTATGCGTGCATACGCAAGTTTTCGCTCGTTGTATGGAGCCGATCTTCTGTACCTATTTTATTCTATGGTTCTTGGGTCACTTTAGTCTGGGTTAGGGTATAAATTACCTAGTAGCACTTAAACACTAAGGTTAGGCCACGTGAGGTTTTGTGAAAGGGGCCTGAGAATATTAGTACGTAGTCGCTGGGTTTCGATACGTACGTTATGTTTGTGTAAGATTGTTCTCCTGAAATTTTTCTTTGTGTTTTAGTTATTACATTGCCAAAATATTGGTTAAGCAAGTGTAGTTGTTAACTATTCTGTGGATATGTACCTTTGGCTGTTATCAAGTTTACAAACACGCTGTTAATGTGTGCGTGAAACGTGTAGTCAGCCCATAAGAGACACGCCGAATAGGCTTACGTAAACCAAACTTGACGAAGATACGACGCTTTTAAAATTCTCAATTCGTCACACCTTGGTATAATTTTTAGTGCGTTCGGACGCCACGAGCCCCCACTCCCGAGCTTTGATGCGTTTTATCTTTGTCAATATTAATTGATTTACAAAAAAAAAATACGTGTCCATTATTTTCCAATACTCTAACTGACGATGACGGACTACCTAAATAGATTTTCAATTTATTGATGGTGGAAACTAGCCTATTGACTTCCACATTTATAAAAGTCAGCACGCTAATTGTGTAAAACACTGTCAATCACAATAATTTTGAAGGATATTGCTAATCCATTGCTTCAAATGTTCTAAAAATGCGTCTGCCCACAACGTAAATAACGCAATGAATGTTGTTGAACTGTCAAAATTAAAACCATTCCACTGTTAGTGTGTTACGCATTTACCCTTTAGTTCAAAATAATACCTACATCGCCAGAAAGCTTTTATAATACGTATACCGAGCTAAAATATATCCACATCCGTCTCATTTTAATATGAGTGAGCCGGAATTTAGCGTATTTGCCGAAATTAGACTTTAGACCAGGGATTCCCAAAGTGGTCGATATCGACCCCCTGGGGTCCGACCCCTTGTGGTCGATATCGGTTTCCTATGGCTCGACATAAACGAAAACTGATTTTAGGGGTCGACGGGGTTGATCTTAAAAGTAGGTAATTTGGCCATGGGGGTCTGAGGTAACAGTTCATTTTGGAAAAGGGGTCACTTGTCCAAAATAGTTTGGGGATCCCTGGTTTAGACCATGTTTTTATTCCGCAAAGAGCATATATCAACTGTAATCTAAGCCCGAGTTTGCTTGCACAGTTTTCATTATGATGGAGGTTGTTTTATTTTAAGTAAAACTAAAAAGAATACTGTGTGATCTGCTAGCTTTGTGAGTACCTGTAGAGCAGGTGGATTTATTATTTATGGCTTAAAATACAGACTCGGCTTATACTAAAATACTGAAAGTAGGAATTAAAAAAATACTTTTCGTGCTTAAAGGAAGATTGAGAGGGGCTTGTGGCTAAGTAATGACAGCCACACGGGTCGATCGATCAGGTTAAGCTACGGTTGCCGCGGTTGGTCCGTGGATGGGTGACCATCTTTACATACCAAGGTATCCGTGCCTCGCAAAGCACCAGTACCTACCTGGGTTGTGGAGGTCAGATAGGCAGTCACTTCATGTAAAATACTGGTACTCAGCTGCATCCGGTTAGACTGTAAGCCGACGAATAATAAAATTAAACGGCCTTACAGTACAAGTGTTTTTTTTATGTAATTTCGCTTTAGCTCTTCGCAATTTCTTGTTGTCTTAAAAATTAACATTGTTTCTGACTAGTAGGTAGTTAGGCTATGTTCTACCATAGTAAGGGACTGCTGCCTGATGTAACTTTTTGAGAAATAAAACCGGTGTCACACACAGTACAGGTCACCAGGGTTCCAACACTTTTAAAATTAATCAAGTTATAAGTGTTTTAGTGTCGTGCCGTAGACAGTTCGCACCTTGTTATCAAAAGCGGCACTATACGGAACTTTTAAAACAATGATTTCTAAATAACTCCACAATTTATTGGCATGTTGTCAGTACATAACTTAGAATAAGATAGTCAAACTGATAAGTAAAGTTAATTGCAGTCTTTTATTTCGGTTATTCGCTAAGATATTGACAAAAATGCTGCGTCAAAAATTTTTTTAACGGTCATACTGAAAAAAAGAAAATTTTTGTATAACGTCACTTGTTTTCAAGGCGCGAATTTACAGTCCTAAATTAAAACTTACTAGAAATCTGGTATGAAACCCTTTTTAGGTAAGCCCGACGCACTCTTGGCTTCGTACCCAAAGGATACCAATGGGACCCTATTACTAAGCTTCCGCTATCTGTCAGTCCGTCCATCCGTGCGTCCGCCTGTCTGTCAGCGGACTGTATCTCATGAACCGTAATAGATAGATAGTTGAAATTTTCACAGTGTGTTTCTATTGCAGCTAGAACAACAAATAATAAAAAAAGTTAAAAGTTGAAGGGAGTCTCCATACAAGAAACGTGCCTTTTGCCTTGTGGTACGAAACCCTTCGTGTGCGACTCGCACCGACTCGCACTTGACCGCTTTTAAAAAAATATCTTTGAGACCTTAAATTGCACTCATACGAAAGTTTCACATTCTATCATCTCCTTACAAACCATCGCATAGCTAACAGTCGTTCAAAAATAATGATCCTACAAATCCAATTTTCACAAAAAGGGCTTCTTCCCGAGAAAAATCCCTAAAACCGGCTAATGAGAACGAACTGACAACACCTAAAGTCAAATTAGGGATCGTCCCAAAGACACGGATTATACTTTATCTCCCGTTATCCTGTCCAATTAGCCCAGCCGTAGGACGAACGGAACATGGCTTCCCATAATTTCACCTCAAATTATTGCACAAGAAAATTCGCTTGCGATTTCGTTCTCTAGGTTACGTGAGAGTACGGATTTTGTGTGTATAAAAACGTGCTTGGTTTTTACCTGTGAATTTGCCCGGTAAAGGTCATCATTTGTAATAGCCAACGAATTGTGAACTAAGCTTAGTATGGACTGTGTGATTATTGTGAGACTATCTGTCGCCTGAACCTTGACATTGTTTGATTTTTGTTGCCAAATCTGTTTTGGGGCTTAGTCGCAAAACGCCTCTTTCGCAAAATGTCAACTGTTCGTAAAATGTCTCTTTCTCATAATGTCGCTTTCGCAGAATGTCGCTTTCGAAGAAGGTCGGTTTCGCAGAATGTCGTTTTTGCAGAATGACTCTTTCTCAAAAGATCGCTTTCTCACAATGCCTCTTTCGCAGAATATCTCTTTCGCAAAATGTCGCGTTAGGGTCAGTTCATACCGAGACGCGACGCGACGCGACGATACTGGAAGAGGCCAGTGATGTCGCGCTGCGCCGCGCCGCTTTTAAAATGGTGAAGGAAAACACTGTGAGGAAACCGGCATGTCCTAGAACCAAAAATTCAAAGACATGTGACATCTATAAACCACACTCGGCCCGCGTGGTTCATAATACGTCCCACTCCCAAACAGAGAGAAGTTCTGCGTCCCAGCAGTGGGAAAATTATAGGATGATTATGTCCGGGTCGATCGAAGGTTCAGCTACGCTTGCCGCGGTCGATTCGTGGATCTGTTACATACCGAGACCCCATTCATCGTCATTTGTAGATCTTTGGTATTGTGTTATCCTGGGTTGTAGAGGTTAGATAGGCAGTCGCTCCATGTAAAATACTGGTAGGTATTCATCTGCATCTGGTTAGACTGGAAGCCGACCATAGCATAGCTGGAAAAAGGCTAGGCAGATTGACTTCTATTTTCAACAAAGATAAGATTACTAAACCGCTTTGCTGACAAGTTCAGCACTAATCTAGTTTGAATCGAGATTTATGTCTATGTTCTAGAATTTGGGTCTAAATCGTATTACTGTTATCGTTAGAATAAAACGCTTTTATTCCCGGGGTGGGGTGGTAACATAATCAGCTTATAATGTTTCTGCTGCTGGGGGACCGGATTGGGCCGTAAATACGTAATCCACCACGCGGGTCCAGTGCGGGTTGCTATAAATGTCCCGTAATGAATAGATAACCTCTTAAGGGGTCATTGTACTTATTTGTCATTGGACCAAACTTGAAATCGCGAAAAAAGAATCACCTGTTTCCTATATTTTGACGAGTTATGCGAACATAAATGTAGGGAACAGCTAATTTTTTTTCGCGATTTCAGGTTTAGTCCCATAGTAATAATTTTTCATAATGATAAGTGCAATGACCTCTTAAGAGGTTATTCATTAATTACCTGACCTGAGTATATGATATAGCTAATACGAGATCTAGTCTGATAATTAGAATTTCCTAATGGAAAATCGAAAAACTTTTTCCCCAACTCTGGAATCGAACCCAGGTCTAGTAACAAACTAGACCAACAATGTCGAGGACAATGTAAAAACAATTTCATGAATCTTCACGCACGCAAACTACTACGATGGTCTAACGGTTGCAAGTGTTACTGCTGAGCACGAGGTCCTGGGTTCGATTTCCAGGTCGGGAATTTTTTATCGGGTTTTTCCATTGGGAATTTCCCCGGAGTCTGAATTTGTGCCCCGTTGATCGCAATAGGATCGTCTCCTATTAAATAGGACTTAAGAGGCCTATTACAAAAATGCGCGTAAATGGTGGATTTCCTCGTTGAATCTGAATACTATTCGTTGATTGGTATAAATAACAATTAATTGGTAAAGATAGTTCGTTTTCTCCTCTACAATAATAATGAAAGAATTTTTTTTAAATCTACCTATTTATTCAGCAATAATCGTTCTCCTGATGCCCGTTTAGGCAAAAATTCATGGAGAGCTGATTTGAGGGCTCTAATTTGCAGAGTCTGTCGAATATAATCCATCAAAACAATTTTTCTCATAACACAAATATCATATACAATAATGGAATACATTTTTGTTATATGCCTCATAAATAAAGAAAAAAACGATTGGACCTAATTCAATTTTCTACTGGAAACAAGTCTGAGTATATCCAAACTTCGACATCATTTACACCAAAATAGTCTCTAATAATTGCTTAAACAATATCAATTAAAAATAAAATCGATACACTGATTTTTTAATATACATAAAAAAATACTATATATTTCACTGCGCCGGCGATGTGCGCTCGCCTTGGCTGAAGGCCTTAATTTATTGAGACATCCACAGGCAATCCGGGTTAAGCAGACAACAACCTCATAGGTTCAAGTGCCAGATGCCATTCATAAGCAAACAAAAAAAAAAGATGCGCGCTCAGTACCAAAATGTAAGCGGCTTTTTTACATAACTGGCTAAATGTGGGTGTACGAGTACTAAGAACACCCAACTCTGTTTAACCCTTCGGAAATTACAGGCCTCGATCTAAAATTGGAATCAAAGACGTCTTTACTTCATTTAGAACTAACGAAATATCATTAATTTTACACAAAATAACTGCCTCTCATAACCACCGCCCTAACACTTAAAGATAAGACCTTCTTTCAACCCCATTGATCCCTATTTCGGGGTTCAAAGAGGAATACAGCCCCCAATAAAGATTACCTTAATTAGATTAAATAGGACCATATAATAACGACCCTTATTTGATTAGGAATCTAACGTACTCGTAGACTTAAGACGTGGACACAGCATAGATACAAACAGAAGGTTGGCTCAATACAATGAGTGAAAACAGACGCACGCACGCATAGGTAGGTACAGTGTCTGTTAAAAAGTGTTCGTCACCTTAAAGCGAAAGCGTTAGGTCTATTTTGTTTCCTGTGTACACAATAGAATCTGCTTTACTGGTATGTACTGTATGTTCATCATCTGCCTAGCCTTTTCCCAACATAATTTGGGTCGGCTTCTAGTCTAACTGGATGCAGTTGAATACCAGTATTTTACATGAAGCGACTGCCTATCTGTCCTCCACAACCCAGTTACTGGGTAATACGATACGCCTTGGTAAGACTGGTTGTCAGACTTTCGGGCTTCTGACTACCCGTAACGACTGTCAAAGATCCAGAAATGACAGGCGGGACCAACAGCTTAACGTGCTTTCCGAGGCACGGTGGGATCTCGGTATGTAAAGATAGTCATATCCACAGACCAACTAGCCTAGCTTAACCTGATCGATCGACCTGTGCGGCTGTTATTATTTAGCCACGGGCCCCTCCACACTCCTCTTGGGCTATGTTCTATGTTATGAATGTGAAAACTATGTATATGGGTCACTTTATTTATTTTCCTCTCTGTTCTGTTAGTTTTTGTCATGGTCTGGCAGTTTGGGTAATTTATGTGGCCTACCCAAATGTCCTTTCTTTGGTATTGTTCGTCGAATCGTTGAGCTCCTTAAGTTTTGAGTTGAGCTGCACGATTTGTGACAAATGCGTGTACTGAGTGGACAGGACCTCTCAATCTGTGTGGTTCTTTCCTCAAAAAACCATCTCATTCATCGATCTACATGGTCTTCATAAGATCTGATCAAGATTATTTCTGGACTTTAAAAAAGACCTCTGAGTTTGTTTCGGTCTTTCTTCTCAGACTAGTCTGATAAGAAAGACATCATACGCCGACATCATCTAGTTTTTAAAATATGATTGACGTGTAAAAGTGTTTATGCAAACCTACTTACAAAATAAAATCATTTATCATAGGGTTTGGTTTCCGTAATTATAGTTTTGAGCATTTGTGCTATTAATGGTTACAGCACTGTCATCGGCAATTAGTGACATAGGGTGTTTTGTAACTTTCGGCATATCATTTATACAGAATATAAGTAAACGAGGTCTTAAAATACTGCCCTGGGGGGTACGCCATATGTAATTGTTCGATGATCAGGCTTGTAGATTCGTTGACATTCAGTTTTGAAATCTATTTCAGATACTTCAACGTACTGTTTTCTTCTTTAAATAGACTCGACCTTCTGTCACTTTTCTTCTGTTCTGTGACATTGGGGTGAAATGCTGGGTTAAATTATATAGGTTTATATTATTTACCAAGTAATGTCCTTCATTGATATTTTATAAATGAAATTATGATTGAATATTTATTTTCAGATTTGATTTTGTATTTGGCTATTAATATCGAGGTTCAATGAAAACGGACCGACGTAATTACTGCTTTGACGAGGTGCTTTGCTATTTCTGGTTTCCTAATAACGGTTGTCGAATTTATTTTGTTGTTTGTATTTATGAAACTGTTTTATTGCGGAGTTTATTTAGATTCTTATTACTAGGTTTCGTTAGCTTTTGGTATAAAAGGTTGTTTTTAGGGTTCCGTACCCAGAGAGTGCCAACGGAACCCTATTACTAAAGGCTATACTGTTCTGCTGATGTGTCTTTTGAACCGTAATAGGTAGATATTTGAAAGGGCTTTAAAGATCTATGTTATACCTACTGTCGCGCCATTTTAAAAATGACGGCCACGCATGAGCCCTACTTGCAAAATTGATCACATCACTCAATCATCAACTTTGAACGTTAATATCTCAGAAACGTGACGCTTTACGGGATTTGGTCATATTATGTTTTCTGTTTGTATTGATGTCAGCTACCGATTTATATAAGGTGTAATAAAAATAACCAGACAAACTTTAAGAGGTGCTTAAGACCATCGAACTGAACAACTTTCATTGTTGGACCAACTCTGAAATCACGAAAAAAAAATCTGCTGTTTAATTCAAAACTTCAATACCTACTTGAACAAAATGTATTGAAACAGCAGATTTTTTTTTCGTGATTTCAGAGTTGGTCCCATAGTGAAAACTGTTCAGTTCGATGGTCTTAAGCACCACTTAAAGTTTGTCGGGTTAATTTTTTAACACTTCGTATAGGGTCATGTGTGGACGATTCATATACATACGACTCCGTCTTGGAGTGTCAATGTGTTCCATAAGCGATGGGACACTTAAAATCGTACTTATTATTATATAACTACATGGATTTGTCAAACGAAGAAACGGGAAAATATTCGAGACACGATTCCCGCGATAAACTATTTACACACTACAAATTAGGACGGAACCCTCGGTGCGCGAGTCCGACTCGCACTTGACCGGTTTTTTTACTTTTTGTAGTATTTTCGGCGTTTTATAATTAGTGTTAAATATTTTACGGTGCGGAAACCTTCGTGTGTGAGTCCAACTCGCATTTATATACGAACTGGCTGAACTTCGGAACCACAGATATAGACACTCCTAGAAGTATTAGATAACGCAAGAGCAACTACTTCGCGTGTGCCAAAAACCGCACCAACTTACGTAAAGAAATCGTAAGCCGCCACTTTCGCGCTCAGTCCTGTGTATTGCTGGCTGGGTGAGCGTGAGTGAGAAAGGGCTCTTGTAACGTCATAGTAGGTAGTCAAAAAAATGGCACGCTTGGTTTTCATACAGATCGTGATACTTGTGTTATCTAGGTCTATCTATATCATTCGGTTTAAAGCTTTACACACGTGTGCCCTATGGGTCAGCTATACAAAAAGCTTGTACAATGCTCTGCGAGTCCAATATAATAACGCCTTCAGAGTCATGTTGGGGCTGCCGCGCTTTTGCAGTGCATCGGGGATGTTCGCGGAGAATGGCGTGCCAGATTTTTACGCACTGATGCGGACACGGATAGCATCCCTGATACGGCGAGTGCGCGACAGCTCCAACACCAACAGCTTGGTGGCTATAGTAGCCGACAGGACAGACAGTGCAATGATGTGAGGCACTGGATGACCACTTATCGTGCGTCATTCCAATATTTAAAATAAGTTGTTTAGTGTATTTTTCGTGTATGCATGTATGTATGTTTTTTGTATAAAATTATAATGTGTGTTGTTATGGACTTATGGTCTGAAATAAATGTATTATTTTTATTATTTACTCCATAGGCCAAAGCATAGTAAACATTACCCATCAGATAATCCGTCGACAAGACTGGCAACCTACCCGTTAAAAAAATCCATTATCTCTGAAATCAAATGAATTCTCTCTGCCGTCTGTGACACGGATTAATTGAAAACTTTTTTCATTGAACGATCAATTATTTTTTGTCAATGGAGCTTTCATTCTTAATCTCATCTCAAACTTTTTCAAGTATGAGGCTAGATTATTTTTCAGCCTGGGTTTCGGTCTAAGAGAACATCTGAAGTTGGTATTGTTTTCCCTGTTTTTGCTCAAACTTCAAGTTTGTCTAAGAAGTTTTTCTAAGAATTTTGGGATATTTCTGTTAAGAAGTTCAGATTAGGAAAGCTTCTGGACTTAATTTGTTGGAACTTGTCTTAAAACTTCGGTTATTATTGACGGAATGATTTATAATACTTTGGAGTTTCACAAGTGCTGATAAAAAAAATTGACGGGGTAGTCAGAGAGCTCTTGGTGAAGGAGCTCTTTATCAATAAGAGCATCAAGTTAGGAATGTCAATATTACCAGCCCTCATACTGATAGTTTATCTGAAATGTTTAAAAAAGCTGCTCGCAATTGTCACATTAAAAGGAAAACAAAATGAAAGAAGAAACGTTTATTTGCGTATAGAATACAATACGTTTTATTATGTACAGACGCCAGCGCATCAAACTACCCGAAACTGTCAAATGTTCCCAAGCAACTTTAAACCTTATGGTTTACCGATAAAGTTGAAAATCTATTAAAGAAAGACAGATTGTAGTAGCTTGATGTGATCGCGTCTGTACACCATATAAATTAGAGACATAAATGTAGAATTTTCACCAAATCTGCACACAAGGTGACACAGTGGGCGGTCTTATCTTTAAAGGCGATATTTTAAAAAACGACCTTATTATTATTTATGCTTCTTCTCATACAGAGAAGGAGCAAGACCAGTGAATTAAGGTTAAGGACTTCATTTTTGATACGATGACCCTACACCAAAAATCATAAAATTAATATTTATTTCATTTTATGATGTTTACCGACAGGACAGACAGTCCAATGAATGACCACTCATCCTGCGTCATTGTTTTTGTGTATTTTTTGTGTAGGTAGGTATGTGTTTTCATGTATGTTTGTATGTTTTGTGTATAAAATTGTAATCTGTGTTGTTTTTATGGACTTATGGTCTGAAATAAATTTATTATTATTATTATATTATTATTTCCTTTATTTCACTATGTATATATTATTATTATTATTAGGACTTAAGGTATCGAAACTCATCGTTCTGCGGAGTTTAGCTAACCAATTTAAAATAACCCTGTATAGTCTAAAAGGCAGTATTTGTGTCTACAGTCTAAAACTCAAACCGCCCCAGCTCCTCACTTCATAAACTAGGCCATTTTGTTACTACGCAATTTCGAGTTTAAATGAGGTTTTTGACTAACAATGTGGTTCAGCGTACATCCTTAATTATTTAAACATCAAAAGGCACGAGTTCGTCGAATGTTCGTGTAGCCTTCAAATCCGATTAGTTTCGGATCGTAGCCGTTAGATAAGTAGGGTAGGTACAGAAGTATAAATTGACAATCTACTACAATACAATTATGTCAATTTTTTTTTTAACGATGTACATAGTTTTTACAAGTATGAATGTGCTTTGAGCAATTGTTTTACAACTTTTATTTACAACTCGACAATATATCACTGAACATATATTTAATATCAAAAGAATCATTACCTTTATCGCCGCAATTATCGTTGCTATAAACAATTGACACCACATTCACTTTTCACTGCACTTCATACTTGACGAAAACATGTAAATGTATTATTGTATAGCAGCTGTCCACGCGGATGCATCGCTCACTCAAGTAGGAGAGAGACAGATGTCGAACGCTGCCGAAAGCGGAGGCCGATTGTGCCTCTGTCGCTCGTTCCGCGCTCTCGCTTGCACTTCAAGCCTTAAGGCCAGGATATTCGAGCGCAGTAGGCATTTAGCGTTACCCCCCTCCTCGCGTGGCAAGTCCCGCGAACGCGTAGTTCAAATGAACTCGCTGACCCCGCTGTTCAAAAATTTTGCGTCACAGTTTAAAATTGTAACAGTAGGAACAGTTAACTTTGTTTTACGGAATTCATGTTAATATTTCGAGTGTTTAGTTTTTAGGGAAATATAAGTATACTTATCAACATAAATCACTTTATTACCTACCAACAATTGTTTCTTTTTTAATTGTTACCTCTTTTCTTTCATGACTGTTACAGCGCTTCCTTACGATCCAGTTTTTAGAATGTTTGTCTGATAATAAACTACTAGAAGGATTTTGACAGGAGTTTATATTCCGTAGCTTTAGTTTTCACCTACCACATGTATGTTTTATAACTAATTTATAATCCACGCGTACGAAGTCGCGGGCATAAGCTAGTTATTTATTATTAGTTACATACTTACTTACTTACTTTGGATTAAATAAATTCTGATAAAACTCATTACAATATAATACACAGGACAATAAATTATTTATTAGAAATAAGAAATACTTTTTAAAATATATAATAATAACTTAATATTTTACTCAAAAAATAATAAAAAATCATAAATATTAATCGCGAGCGTGCTTGGACCTGGTTGCTGCAAATCAGCGGGGTAATTGCGTAACACACTATTAGTAGCAATGGGTTTCATTTTGACAGATCAACAACGTTCATTGCGTGTTTTACATTGTTGAGCAGACACATTTTTCGAACATATGAAGCAATGGATTAGCAATATGCTTCAAAATTATTCAAATTGAGATCGATAGTGTGTTTCGCAATTAGGGTGCTGGTTGAGGCAGAGAGTGTGTACTGGATGCGCATTTATCTGGTTGCTCATTTTCCTTGTCTTGCTTACTTTTTCTTGCAGTTTTCGCAAAATAAAATTTATGTCGACAATTCTGCGTCCTGAAACGGGTTGAAAGTCATCTTCCTTGTTTTCCACTTCAACAGTAAAATCATATGAATCATGACTGTCACTGAAACAATAAAAAGAAAAAAGTTGATTTTTATTTGACTCAAGATATTACAATCAAAACTAAAACTAACCAAAGTCGTTAAGTCAGTCGGTAAGTCGAGTGGTAAGTCAGGAGGTAACAGATATTTACATACATTCTAGTCACTATTTTGTATAAAAGTACAACAACATCAACAACCTTGCATTATTATTATAATTTGTAGAGTAGACTTGAGTTGATGCATTAGGTAAGTACATGTCTACCTACCTATTGCGCCTGAGCGAGAAGCAAATACTGAAGACTGTGCCGACCCTACAGTGGCGCCCTCATCGTTTGTTTGGTTATTTCATACAATTTAGAATGAAAATGCAGAAAACAAGCACGTTAAGTTGTGCTTCACAAGATTATACGTTAATATTATTATAAAAGGTAGTTTTATATTGTTTAGTTTCATTATAATCCTTAAAACGGATAAAAGTGGCCACTATATTCCGTTTTAAGGATTATGATAAAACTAAACAATATAAAACTACCTTTTATAATAATATTAACGTATAATCTTGTGAAGCACAACTTAACGTGCTTATTTTCTGCATTTTCATTCTAAATTGTATGAAATAACCAAACAAACGATGAGGGCGCCACTGTAGGGTCGGCACAGTCTGAATAAAAAGTCGGTGACGTTGGTTCCGCATTTTCTTTTATTGAGACCGACTTCCGAAATTAAAGTTATTTTTCATTTTGTAGTGTTTTGTTGGAAGTCGGTTGTTTTTGTAAAAAAGTTTTTATTTTTCATTTTTTAGTAGTCCAGTTTGTAACTAATCTAAGTTATAATAGCCTAATGTCAACTGCTCATCACCTTTTACAAAATATTGCTTTTCCCGATGCAGGAACGTTAATTGTTGAGGAGTTCTCCTTATAAGAACTGGAGCTGATTGAGAAGTCACCATCAGCTCCATTGTGCTTAACAACCACATTAAAGTACCTAATCGAATCGCAACCCGTGAAATATTTACTATCGAGTAGTTCCGATGGCCATCTGTGGTCTTCATCATCAGTTCCACTTCACCTAATGGTGCTTTCTGAAAGCAAATGCACGAGCTACTATAAAAAATACCTACCCAAATCGCTATAGGTGTGCCTACAAAATTTGAGGGTTTCCCTCGATTTCCATAGGATTCCCTCATCAGATTCCGATTTGGTGACAATGGGACCAACTCGGGAGCATACTCTTTCAAATAAAAAAAGAATTTTGAAAATCGGTCCACAGTTGACGGAGAATCAGTGAACAGAACATACATAAAAAAAAACATACATAAAGTCGAACATAATAACCTCCTCCTTTTTGAAAGTCGGGTAAAAAATCGAATTGTAGATTAGGTACTTACTGTTCGCCTGTGCATTTTTTTTGTAAATACGCCTTTACATCTTGGTATCGATGAACTGCAAAGATAAAAAGTTTTATTAGCAAAAATTATCTTTGTTGTAGTTGTGCTACTGTTTTGTCCATAAAAACTAAAATATCAACTATACTCCATTTACAATAAGATAAGACATTTCACCAAACCTTTTTTACCGTCTGTTCAATCGATTTTGACTTCTATTCCGTAGGCATAAGGATGTCATTAAAAGCAGTAAACAGTTATTATTGTAAGCACTTTTTTGTTTTTAATGCCATCCTTATGCCTACTTAATAGAAGTCAAAATCGTTTGAACAAGCTGTAAAAAAGGTTTGTTTAAATGTGTAATCTTATTGTGAATGGAGTAGTAGTTTATATTTACTTTGATATTAGTATAATTGTAAATTTATGGCACCTAGTTACCTACCTGCTACTGTCTGCTAGTACTGTGACGAAAGCAAGTAGGTAAGTACATAATTACCTATACAACTACAATATTGCTCTGTCGCGTCGTTTTTTAAAAGTAGGTAGGTATAAATACGTAGAAAAATAATAATCAATCTTACCTTTTTTTTTTAAGCTTCCGCAGTTCAATCCTGGATATTTTTTTCTTTCTTCTGTTTTTATTCCCCATAATTTAATCTTAAATACCACTATATTTTACAACATAAACTAACATCTTGTTTAATTATTAATACTAGAACTTAAAAACAATATTTACAGGCTTATTTTTAAAACTAATATACAAACACGGAAAATAACAATAATATAACGTATGTTTCGATCGATTAGCGGAGGAACGCGGCGAGCCAGTAAAAGCGACACAGGTCCTGCCTCGGAGACGCCTAGCCGGCTACTAAAAGCGAAGCGCGCGGGCCGCTTTGTTATATTATATCTTGTCAAAACAATAAAAAACTGTTTTGAAAAAAAATAGCCATAGAATATTCTTCTAAACATCATTGCCTATTTTTTGACATATTTTTTTAGAGTAAAACTTTGGTCTACTTCAAGTACGACTTGAAAAACGATAAAAAACTTCCCTATTTTCGATTTGTTTGCGATTTTTTATGATCGAGTGAAGTTGTAAATATCGTGTTTTGAACCATAGAATAATCAAGAATGTTTATTGAACTACAACATATATTTTTATCAGATCAAAACAAAGAATATTTGATTGTTTAATGTTGAATCAAAATAGGTCGATTCTGAGACTCCTGGCCTTAAATGGAACGCCTCAGAGCGAGGTAACGCCGCATGACGTCATGTTTTTTCGTGCGTGCAGCCAGCTTCATCGAATTATAAGACGTCACGTCAAAAAAAATCAGCTGTTCCCTACATTTATGTTCGTATAACTCGTCAAAATGTAGGGAACAGCTGATTTTTTTTTCACGATTTCAGGTTTGGTCCCATAGTAAAAGTTGTTCATAATGACGAGTACAATGACCCCCTAGAGTTATGGAATATAAAAAAAAACACGTTGTATAAACATATTGGTATTAATGTAAATCACAATAGTGATATTTTGTTGTTTACTTCGAACCTCACTCAAGTATGCATAATGCATAATCAGCCTATAATGTTCCCACTGCTGGGACACAGGGATCCTCTCGGTAAGTGGGAGTGGGCTGTAATCCACCACGCGGGCCCAGTGCGGGTTGATAGATGTCACATGCCTTCGAAGTATTGTTTCTAGGACATGCCGGTTTTCTCACGATGTTTTCCTTCGCTGTTTGAGAGCAGTGATGATGGAATTATGTACACAAAGTAAAGCTTTAAATTTTTGGGATGCATGAAGAAGCCTCCTCGTGTAGCGCAGTTAGTTCCGCCAGTTACTCAACTGAACCGAGCGCTCGGCGCATCCTGGACGGTCACACCCAACACCTTATTTGACTGACCAATTGTTCCATTGCGGTGGTAGGGCTAACGCCCGCCTGGTTTGCGACCGGCCCACCGAAGTCCGGCGTCAAGCAGCCTGCTGTGTTTCGTCGATGCGTGGGGGTTCCAGTGCCTTAAGCATCTTCTGGGCACGCGCGTTTTACCATAGACCTCCTCCATCGCTTTCCATCAGGCGTGATCGAGGTCAAGAGCCCCGCCTAATCTATACTTCTATACTAATATTATAAAGAGGAAAGGTTTGTAAGTATGTTTGTAACGAATTGGCTCAAAAAGTACTGGACCAACTTTAAAAATTCATTCACCATTTGAATGCTACACTATCAGTGATTATTATAGGCTATTTAATTGCAAGAAAAAATAAAATTTCTAAAAAATAAATGCAGGCCGCTAGTAATAAATATTTCACGGTTTGCGATTCGATTAGGTACTTTAATGTGGGTTGCTAAGCACAATGCGTATCGTGAAGTGGAGCTGATAGTGACTTTTCAATCAGCTCCAGTTCTTCTGCTTCTTACATGGAGAACTCCTCAACAATTAACGTCCCTGCATTGGGAAAAGCAATATTTTGTAAAAGGTGATGAGCAGTTGACATTAGGCTATTGTAACTTATCTAAGTTACAAACTGGCCCACTAAAAAGTGAAAAATAAAAACTTTTTTACAAAAAAACTACCGACTTCCAAAAAACACTACAAAGTGAAAAATAACTTTAATTTCGGAAGTCGGTGTCAATAAAAGAAAATGCGAAACCAACGACACCGACTTCCGAAATTAAAGTTATTTTTCACTTTGTAATGTTCTTTGGAAGTCGGTAGTTTTTTTTGTAAAAAAGTTTTTAGTGCGTTCTGACGTCACGAGTCCCCACTCCCGATTTTTATGCGTTTTATCTTTGTCAATATTCATCCATTAGTCCATTATTTTCCAATACTCTAACTGACGGACTTAATAGATTTTCAATGTATTGATGGTGGAAACTAGCCTATTCGAAAGCGAACTCGTTTGTTTTTATAAATATAAACCGTTTTGTTCGCTTCGAAATTCGAACTGTGTCTCGTTGTGAATCCGCGATGAATTACTTTAAAAACAAAAGAGTTCGCTTTCACTTTGAGTGAGGTTCGAAGTCTTTACAGAATAGCATTACTGGAACTTCTGTTAAACTTTTACACAGTCTACTATAAAATTTTCCGGGCAACATCAAATACCCCTTGTGCCAAGCTAACACTCGTTTACAAATATTTTGGGCAAAACATCTGTGACACGTCAAATATTTAAACTTCAATGCGATTTGGGATTACGTATATTAAATTGTATTTCCTTTGGGTTTTGTTATAGTTTTGTGGTTTTCGGGATAGATAAGGCCTTCCTCTATATTCTCCAAAGAAGGTTATATAAAATATATATTCGATCATATGAAATTAGGTTATACGTTTTTATAGCTTATGAAAATTATATCATATGAACGTTATTTCAAGTGATATTATACTATCTGTTATTATGCCATAAATTACACACCCGTTCTATACATGGTCTGTATCGTTGGTAAGTGAGCAAAAGCGAGACCCACTCAGCATGGTTTCCTGAGATCGATAACTGGGTGGGGAAAGGTGATATTGGAATTTCTAGAGGAAAATATTTATAAGAGTACCCTGGAATGTACGGTTATTGCCAATAAATAGACTTGCCCTGTGCCACACACATTATCTGAACTGAAGTAATCGCCTTTTCAAAAACCATTTTTTCTTTATTGCCTTTTAGGTTTGGGAGCAATGTTGGTAACGACTGCGAGTTACTTACGAGTTGTGTCGAGGTAGGTTCCCAGTCGCTTTACTTTGTGTAAATTATTTCATCACCACTGCTCTCAAAACGGTGACGGAAAACATCGTGAGGGAACCGGCATGTTCTAGAACCAAAAATTCGAAGATATTACCAACCCGTAGCGGGCGCAGTCCCTGTCCCAGCCGTGGGAACATTATAGGCTTATCTATGATGTTTAAGACTCACTCCTAAAATAAGACATTCACTGCAAATAAGCCATGTATAACTTACAAATGTATTTTCTCTTCTTTACCAAGCTATTTACAAGTCTTTTTTTTAAGGACCCATCCTCACAATTCATCAAATGAAGGGGTCATTTGATGAATTGTGAGGATGGGTCCTTCTGGTTGGAGCAGAAGGGAGTGTCGACTCTTACTGACTAAAACCCACCCGTGTTCCTTCCTTAGCCCTTTATGTTCCGGGGAAGCGGTAACCCTTTCGGACAATCCCGCTGCCCACAAGTCCTCCCCTTGAAAACACGGTTAACGTTTCAGCTAAGAATGCCCAAAACGAAAACTTACGCGAAATAAAATTTTGCGCTCTCGACAAACCAAAGCATGAAAGAATTTAAAAAAATACCTTCTCTGCATTTTGAAGACGATGCCACGGTATGTGGGTAGGTATAAATTTAGTCTAGTTCGCGTAGGATTTCTTCTAAAATGTAGGTAACCTTTTAGGAAAGTCCTCAGTGAATTCTACGAACAAAGTTACTTGGTGTCGGGTGGCCATGCACGAAGGATGAAAGACGGATTTAATATGAACACATTTTAATGGTTCTGCGTAGAATTACGTTTCCGTTCGAAAGTATAAGGTGGCGGGACTTTGAAGCGCAACTGGAACCATGAAGTCAGCATTGATTCTAGACCCCTTTTCTGCGGTTGGGAAATCATCAAATGACGCCTCCTGCTCTGGGTGGAGCAGAAGGGAGTGTCAGACTCTTACTGACTAAAACCCACCCGTGTTCCTTCCTTAGCCCTTTATGTTCCGGGGTAGCGGTAACCCTTTCGGACAATCCCGCTGCCCATCCCCTAATGCTGACATCTCTTTGAGGCGCGCGTGGAACACGTACGCGCCGTCCGGCCTGGGCCTGGTCCTGATCGGACGGAGAGTTACCCATTACTCTCCGCCCGCAGGCCCGCGCCTACGGTGGCCGGGAGACGTCACGCGGCTCCCGACGCCCGGAGCGTCTCCCGCGGCGGATTCTAGATTTCTAGCGTAGAATTTATTCGTTGGTTTAAAAAAAAAACAGATGCGTCATAGAAAAGTGCAATACCTACGCGTTCCAAAAATATGTTTATTATTTTTTTATTCATTAACATATACATTTGTTTTAACAGGTAAGACCCAGTCTAACAAAAGTAGCCATGAATTGCTAATTGTCCAGTCCCAAGTAACGGGTCAAGGTAAAAGCACAAGTTATACAGTGGACAACATACCAAGAGTCACTCTCTGGAATTCTGACAAATAGCAAGAAAATGTGTCCGAACGCCGAGAGATTCTTACTGCATAAAAAAGTTCCACCCTCGGAACAAAAATTAAAAAAAAAACGGTCAAGTGCGAGTCGGACTCGCGCACCGAGGTTTCCGCATGGAGGTATGTAATAAAATATGCTTTTTTGTAATGTAAACGGTTTTCGGATTTTTTTCTTTACCTGCGCTACATGACATTGCTTCTTGCCAAATTTCATGATTCTAGGTCAACGGGAAGTACCATAACGGTTTTGATTCTCTTGCGAGTGTCAAAATATGTGGCATAAACGGAACATAAACGCCCGTGTCTTTTGATTGATGATTTTTTCAGTGCTTCAAAGGATTGCAGCCTTGAGTATTTATTTGATATTAATTTCAATTTGATAACTCGACGCGTTCCTGAGAAAAAGGGTCTTGGCAGACGGACACTGAAGTCATCTTGTAAGGGTTCCGTTTCTCAGGGTACGGAACCCTAAAAAAATGATTTACTAATGTCCCACTGGTCATAAAAAATATTTCTCAGGAACGCCTTATTTTTTTTTTTTTTTTTTTTTTTTGTGGATGGGAAATCATCCAATGACCCCTCCCGCTCTGGGTGGAGCAGAAGGGAGTGTCAGACTCTTACTGACTAAAACCCACCCGTGTTCCTTCCTTAGCCCTTTGTGTTCCGGGGTAGCGGTAACCCTTTCGGACAATCCCGCTGCCCAGGCAGGCTTCGGCCCTTTCGGGCCCCTTCCTTATGCTGACATCTCTTTGAGGCGCGCGTGGAACACGTACGCGCCGTCCGGCACGGGCCTGGTCCTGATCGGACGGAGAGTTACCCATTACTCTCCGCCCGCAGGCCCGCGCCTACGGTGGCCGGGAGTCGTCTCGCGGCTCCCGACGCCCGGGGCGTCTCCCGCGGCGGCTGGGACGTGAGGCCCTCTCCCTCAGCCGTCCCGCCACCTCCTTCGCTAGCATGACTGCTTCGCAGAAGGAGGTGACTGCCTCCCACTCCCTCTCGCCCCGGACCATGGCTTGAACCAGGGCCGGGCGCGAGAGGTCGCCGCCGCCGCCGATCGCCTCTGCGAGAACACGGCGGTGCTCCGCCCAATCGGGGCATACCGCCACCGTATGCTCCACCGTGTCCTCCGGGCGACCCTCGCAGTGGTGACACCCGGGCGTATCCTCCCGCCCCATAATGTGCAGGAACCTCCCGAAACACCCGTGTCCGGTGAGGACCTGCGTCAGGCGGTAGGTGAGGGCGCCGTGGCGCCTCTCTAGCCACTCCTCAAAGAGGGGTCTTACCGCCGCTATCGCGGCGTGCCCTGCGCTGGGTTGCGACAGTCGCTCTTTCCATGCCGCCATGAGATCGCGCCGGAGGTCGGTCCGCTCCGCTGCGATTTGCCGCGGAAGCGGAGTTTCCCCCCGGCGTAGTGCCTCCGCGCGCCACTCGTACAGGCGCGCGAGGACTATCGCCTCCAGATCCCACGGCGGCAGTCCGGCAAGGAGGCTTGCCGCCTCGCCCGAGATCGTGCGGTACCCCTGCGCTACATGACATTGCTTCTTGCCAAATTTCATGATTCTAGGTCAACGGGAAGTACCATAACGGTTTTGATTCTCTTGCGAGTGTCAAAATATGTGGCATAAACGGAACATAAACGCCCGTGTCTTTTGATTGATGATTTTTTCAGTGCTTCAAAGGATTGCAGCCTTGAGTATTTATTTGATATTAATTTCAATTTGATAACTCCACGCGTTCCTGAGAAAAAGGGTCTTGGCAGACGGACACTGAAGTCATCTTGTAAGGGTTCCGTTTCTCAGGGTACGGAACCCTAAAAAAATGATTTACTAATGTCCCACTGGTCATAAAAAATATTTCTCAGGAACGCCTTAGCCGTACGCACAAAGCAGATTTCAGATTATTTTCTTTTATAAATGATTGTCTTTCATTCGGCACTTTTCACTCGAAGCGAAACGTTTAAACACAAAATGAATCAAAAGTGATCTGTCGAGTGAAAGATGTTGAGTGCCGAAATCCATCATCGTTGAATCGGTTCACTAATGAATTCATTTTCCACCTCTGAGTTCAGACGTTTCACTTTGAGTAAAAGATGAGGAATAAACAGTGAGACGCCTGATATCCGGCATAAGGGCGGCGCTAGTCTGCTAAAATAAGAAAGAGAAAATCCTTAAAATCCTTCAAGACGTGTCCCCACTAGATTCTTGTAAGTGGTAGACATGCAGTTTCATTTCTTGTGTGCTAGGTAAGGTAGTTAGGTAAGAACTTTTCAGCTTTACAATGTAAATAACGTTCTTGAGATTTATTTATACGTCAAGACTTCTCTGGGGACAAAACAATAAAGTTCATAAGCCGTGAACCCGATGGGAGTTTCCATCGGTAAAAATTACGAACTTCTATACGAACTTTCATCCCCAATTCAACCCCCTTAGGGGATGAATTTTCAAATACCCTTCCTCAGTACTCACCTTTGTTTTATGAGGAAGTCTTGTGCCAAATTTCATGCTTTTAGAGTCTTCATTAAGGTCAACTGTAGCAAAGATTTTTGTCGTTTTAACTTTTAATTTATTTTTAATAATGCATTTGCTTTTCCAATTCGCTTTTGGCATTGGCAGAATAGTCGACAGCGGCTTTAATTGCCATAAATAAAAATTTTATAGAATAGACAATAACAATCAAAATAAAAACAAAATGCAGAATAGAAAAATAACTCCTTTTTGTTTAGTGGTAAACTCCTCCAGAACGTATTTCGGCTACGGCAGCCAATCTCAACGGGGGCTAGCCTTCGGCGCGGGAGATATTATAGTGCACAAAGTGTGCGCGCAGACACAGGTGCACTCCCTCTTCCCTCAGTCTCATAGTCCGATGGGACGGCAATCCGAAACGACCGGAGAGAGATCAGGCGCAGGACCAACGGCTTAACATGCTTTCCTAGGCACGGGGATATCACACCGCCAACTTCCAAACTCTGAGCTGTTGTTACTAAGAAATTCCTAATGGAAAAACTCAATAACACTTTGCCCGACCCGGGAATCGAAACCAGGACCCCACGCTTAGCAGTCTTTCTTGCTACCATGAGATCAACGGGGCAGTTAGTTTAGCAGTAAATAGCAAGAGAATTTCAATGTAAATCGCATTCCTTAGTTTTCCGGCAAGACAGTTGTTATTGCATTTGTTGACAGTTTTAAGGACTGTTTTAAGTAATAAATTTGCTTTAATTGCAAGATAATGTTGTTAGGACAATATTGTTGGAATGTTTTAAGTGAGTAAAGTAAGATAGTTGTGGTAGCTTGAGTTAGTAGAACAGCTTCTTTATCTAAATCTGACGTGTTGCATGGATTTATTTTCACATAAACATAAACAATGCAAAAGTACTAATCAAAACTAACAGTTTAAGTGCAAAATTCAATACGAATGGGACACTATATTATGTCACTTAACTTGAATTACGAAATTCAACCTAACTGCTACGAAATAAAGATGCTTTTTAGGTCAAATTGAATTGACTGTGCATAGCATACTTAAGCATAAATAATCAGCCCATAATGTTCCCATTGCTAGGAAACAGGCCTCCTGTCAGAAAGAGGAAACGAGCCGTAATCCAACAAACCAGAAATCGCGAAAAAGAATCAGCTGTTCCCTAAATTTATGTTCGCATAACTCGTCAAAATGTAGCTGATTTTTTTTTCGCTAATGCATTTTTGGTCCCTTAGTAAAAGTTCTTCATAATGATGAGTACAATCTCCCATTTGGGTTTGTCGCATGTTTTCAATTTCAATCTGTATGTAATTATTATTATCAAAAACGTATCGTAAGTTCTACAGGCTTACCTACCGCAAGTAATACATGGTACGTATCGTAATTCGTAAGTGCGTATTGTATAGAGTCGTGTAGTTTTATGGGATGCCGTGCTTCTTTGCAATGTGCTTATGTGTAGTGGGGGACAATAAAATTGGGTCACTGTTCAAAATGTTTGATGATGTGATGTTTTTGGGATGAATGAAGAAGCCTCATCGTGTAGCGCAGTTTGTTCCGCCAGTTACTCAACTGAACTGAGCGCTCGGCGCATCCTGGACAGTCACACCCAATACCTCATTTGACTGGCCAATTCTTCCCTTGCGGTGGTAGGGCTAACGCCCGCCTGGTTTGCGACCACCCTTCCACCGGAGGCCGGCGTTAAGCAGCCTGCTGAGAATTGACGAGGCGTGGGAGTTCCAGTGCCTTAGGCATCTTCTGGGCACGCTCGTTCCATCATAGACCTCATCCATCGCTTTTCATCAGGCGTGATCGAGGTCAAGAGTGGCACATTCAGCAAAAAAAATTAAAATTAAGGTGACGTGAGATTCGGTGTGAGAGGATTCGAAATTGATAGGAGATTCAGCGTGAATGGGAGTTTGTTCGGGGATATACTGATTGAATGATAATAGATAACTTTGTCACCTAGGTAGCTCTTCGTACCCTTGTGATATTAACGTAACTATATTGTATATTTATTTATGTATACTTTATTGTACACAACAAAAATACGATACAAAAACTAAATCAAACACTACAAATATATACAACGGGTGGTTTTATAGCTATCCTGTTATGTATGCGTTGTTCCAGAGCAGGTACTTTGTGAGTCCAGAGTTATTCTTTGTGTCTTCAATTGTATTTATGGCAACACTTTTACACCATCTTGGGACACATATCTACGTAGATTTAACTGTTCATCTAGACTCTAGAGAATATAGAAAAAACAACCAACTTCTGGCCAACTTACCCTGCACTCCACTACACAACAGTGGATCGTACGTAAATGTTACGTGCAGAGTTAGCCCATTTTTTTGCTCCGACGTGCAAAGTTTAGCAAAATGGCGGACAAACTTCGGCCTACTTTAGTTTTTGTTACTCTTAATGACCTACAGGACGAATCGGGAACAAAAAATCCGTCAAGGGATGGGATTGTGAGGAAGGTATCTACCTACCTATTGTTTTGTATGTGGGAGTGTAGGTATGTATGGGGCTGTCGATTTTCCTCAAAGGGATTAGATTTAGGGTATTCAGAGTATATATATTTTGGGGGATTAAAGATTTTATCTAAGTAATTGCATTGTTACTGTGCGATTTTCGAGAAAATTTAGATTAGTTACTTAGTGAAAAAAAAAGCAAAAGTATGGCGTAAGTAAATAAAAGAGAGAAAACTTTACACCCTGTTCCTCACACCTCTATACCACTACTGATATACAATTTTATAGCTGTTTTCTTCATGTTTGAAGATATAATACATTCCTTTTAAAATTAGTTTGTTAATCCTCTAGGGCAGCCAAAAAATAAAAAGAAAGAAAATAAGTTTATTTGACCCAGGTTAAGTAAGGCACACAAAAAAAAATAACAAAAAAATAATAATAATAATAAATAAAAAAACTTAAAACAGTATTGTCTGCCTCAGGGCTGCGCCAAATAGGCCCAGTTCAGCATAAATGTCAGACAACTAATGCCTGACGCTGGTTTTCAACTGGACTTCGAGGACGAACGAGGACGTCTTACGAATGCAAACCAGTTTTATGATTTGTGTAGATATTTAAATATAAAAATGAATAGCTAAAGTGTAGCGAATAATAAAAAAAAACAAATGATAAAAAATAAAAAAAACAAATGATAAAAAATAAAAAAAAACGATTAAATATTAATTTAAAAATAATTATAGATAGTAATATAGTGGTGTTTAAGGATGAAAAAAAAAAATAAATAAATGAAATAAAATGGTGTGGCCAGTACGTAATATAATAATAGATAAGTTCTATAACTTCATATCAATGAAACGTTTACATTGATCATGCCTAGCTTCCGTTGCGCATCTATGAGGTACTGCCGCAGGCGTCTTTTAAATGTATCGATCGTGTTGATTGCTTGAATAGGTGGTGGCAGATTATTCCACACTTTGGAAGCCGCGTAACGGAAGCTACCTCTAAAAGCGGCTGTACTATGCGACTGGGTCGAGAGTTGCTGCGAGCATTGTCTTCTCCCACATTCTCGTCTACTGGGCAACCAACTCAACAAAAGCTCCGAATAATATACAAAATGTTTGAGTAAATAGCCAGGATTATAAAAGATTTCTGGCCATTATTTTTAGCGTAAGCATAATCAGTAATAACGTTCCCACTATTGGGGCACAAGCCTCTTCTGCTGGAGAGAATGAGCCATATATGAGAATACCCGCATGGTGGATATGCGGGTCAGTGCGTATTGGAGATGTCAAATTTGGCTCACAGCAAAAATCAAATAAACACAATGCCTCGAACGTGATTTAATTTTGTGCGCCATTGACTTTAAACCACTTACCAATTTCTGCTGATGCAAAATCTTATCATATCATATCATATCGTATCGTCGATTAAATGGAAAAATGACATTTCTTGCTAAAAATGCAGGGGGCATTTTTAACAAGAAATGTAATTTTAATAAATCAATTAAAGCACCATCTTAATCCTTATGTAAATACTTCTAAAATGATATATAACACTTATATTTTAATATACAACTTAATATATGAAACTAAAAACTTTCAACGTATTTATTGTAGTATTTGTTGTTTTTTTTTAGTAACGCCACTTTTCTATTTAACCGACGATATGTGTTTAGCTAAGTTTTAAAGTGCAAGAATCTATTTTACGCTCACTAAATTATTACGTATATAAATCTAAGACTTTATTTTGATCTTTAAGTTAAATAGTATTTAAGTAAACTAGGTATAAAATAATTTATTAATACAATTTTGTCATTATTTCAAGACTTCTAATGTTAAATATTGTTAAGAATTTTAATGTCCTACAATTACCATAAAGTGTGCTCGTACCGTCTGTGTTACAGGTTTATCATAGTACAGGCATCGAACATTATTATACCTTTGTAAATAATTTCTAAGTCTATGTAATAATTTTACCAATTTTAATACTGAATAAAACATTTATTTCTTTAAACTTTTGGTTCTAAGACACGCCGCGTTGGTTTCCTCACGATGTTTTCCCTCACCGTTTTGAGAGCAGTGGTGATCAAAAAATTATACAAAATTATGTGCCTATCTGGGTTCGAAACCACGACGTAAATCGATGCCGATGCTACTGGGCCACCAATGCTCTTATCACAAACATTTTTGATGAAGTCGAAAGGAAACGTGAAAACAACGACCGATATGCGGAACAGTATAAAATATTTAGCGGTAAACAGATACACTGTCCCACATAATTTTTTTCCAAGTCTTAAATCCCTAAGACCCCGTTCACACGGAGACGATCAGTACAGTTTTTTTCCGTAAAAAGTTGTGATCACACTTCAATATCCCGATGTTCATACCTACAGTTAAAAACAAATCGACTGCAAGCAAGCAATACCTCCTATCTGACATTTTTGCGTAAACATTGTTTTTAATGACATCTCAAAATAAAAAAAAAATAAATTTATTAATCTATACTATACATAAAAAAAGAAAACTTGGATTTTCAGTATCTCATTATACCTTGGAATAAGTTTTTTATTAAGTTTTATTGTTCCCCTTTTAAATCCACCCGGAGTCAGATAGGAAGTATTGGGCACTTGTGGTCGAAATGCAGTATGAAACTGCCATGTGATCCCTAAATTATACTGTTAAATATCGTACTTATCGTCGCCGTGTGAACGGACAGTTTAAAACATAACAAGTTTGTGTGACAACAATTCGCAATGAAGTCCGTGTAAGAAACAGAATTTCCATCTACAAAATCAGAATGAATCGTCAACTAGATCTTAAAACTAGCTCAGTTGCAACTTTGCATTTCAAGAGCCAAGTAAATTATGTAAATATCTTTATTCTTCGTCGCACTATATTTGCTGTATTCCTGCTTGTGACAGAATAAATGGCTTTCCGAGTTAATAAACAACTTGCCAACAGAATCTAGTCAATTGCTGCAATGTAATATTTTATGTATTATATTGAATCTGCCTTGTATTCATACGTTTTGTAACAATATGCATTGTTTATTGCCACTTGGCCATGCAGAGCGCAGAGGAGGAACGATATACCTATTCAAATTCAATACGGACATTATGAGATGTCCGTAGTTAGTTCAATATGAATAAACCAATTTTAAGTTTTTATTAAGTTTTAAAATAAGGACACAATCATGCTAACACTGAATTTATATACATACTAGCTGCGCCCCGCGGTATCACCCGCGTAAGTTTTGATCCCGTGGGAATATCGGTATAAAAAGTATCCTATGTGTTATTCTGATGTATAAACTATATTACTGTAAAGTTTCATCAAAATCCGTTCAGTAGTTTTTGCGTGAAAGAGTAACAAACATCCATCCATCCATTATCACAAACTTTCGCATTTATAATATTAGTAGGATAGTAGGATTAGTAAGAAGTAGGAAGTAGGATTTTGTACAAACGCCAGCACATCAAGCTTCTTTCATTGTGTCATAGAGAATACGTTACGTTAATAGCAGATGGGCAATTCTTGTAATTTTATGAACGTTCACAGTCTGATCTAAGTCTCAATCTGTCAAAAAATACTTCTATAATTTCCCTACATTTTGACAAGTTTTTGACATTTGTTTGTCGCCGAGATGAGACTGCGACTAAATTTTTAACGTTTTAAATTACGAGAATTGGCCTTCAGATGTCGTAACAAGGTAAGGAATTGACATGGTCTCGAAGTAAGGAATCATTAACTATGAACACTATGACCACAGTGAATTAGGGCCCAGAGAATGCACCTGTGAACTATAATATCTTCTGCGTACTTGGCTAATCTTTGTTGAGATTGGCCACAATGGCCGAAATTCGGTCGGGGGGATTTATTTTTTACACCTGCAAAATACTAGTCTCCAATTCTAAAACTCCATCGTATGTTCCAAGCTTCAGTCAGTGATTGTACCTCAAAGCTTTTGAGAAAATAAAATCAAAACCACATCCAATATTGGCTCGATCTACCCAAAGTCCCTCTTTTGTTGAACTTAACCATCTCAAAACCGTTTTATTTTTATCCGATACTTCGAGCATTTTGATCCTCCCGGGATTTAATCGACTACCCAAAAATATTTAACCGTTACTTATACTAATACTCCTTTTCGTGATAGCACCAGACCACTGCTTGAGTGGAAAATAAAAAGTGGACAAGTGCTACTTGGGCTCTCTTAAGAAAGGTTCCGTGCCACCGTGCGATATTTAACACTATTGTTGGCGACAGATCTCGCAACCCCGTTGCTAGGGACTTGTTGTTATTGGTTGGCTAGCAACGGGGCGGCTTACGTATTTTTACCTTTTTCGTAATATTGTTTCGTGTGATATTTTTCTTTAGCTATTAAACCCATTTGCACCTATTACGTTTCTTTTATTTGGTGCTGAACATCTACATATTTTATTAAAGAAATACGTTTCCTGTATGGACAGAACTCTTGGATTTTTTACTTTATTTTATTTTTATTATTTTTTGTTCAGAACCGGTCGAAGTGGCGGTGCTTGGGGGAGGCCTATGTTCATCAGTGGACGTCGGCTTAAATTACGATGATTTTTTTGTTGTAGAAGACATAGCAGTACATACTCTGTGAAAATGTCAAGTGTCTACCTAATACGGTTCAAAAGATACAGCCCTGTGACAGACGGACGACCAGCCGAGCCTTAGTAACATGGTCCCGTTAGCACCCTTGGGGTACTGAAGTACTGAACCCTAAAAACACAAATTCAATAAAAGCGTGCCTAATCTGCAATGATTTTCTTCGCGAAAATACACGGATCCACATTGCGTGTTCGCACGCAACGATTTTCGTCCGAGGACATAAATTTTATTGTACAACTATCGTAAAACTGAAGAAGTACTTTTAAGTTTATGTTTTCATGAATTTTATATATTTTTTACGGAGTTTTTAGCTATAAATACAATGGATACTAAATGTTAATGTTCTAGATTCGCATTGAGTAATTTTTTTTGCACGAAAACTGTTTTATAAGGTTGTGAAAAATGTTTAATGTTTCATGATTTCATGTAATTGCGTCACAGTTTATTTGTATTTAGCGGAATGCATATAACATTTATAAATATTATCAAAGAGCTTTAACAATAAAATTTTACAACCTCGTCGACTCCTCTAGACGGCCTCATAATTGCTTGACCCTCCTAAGGTTTAATATCATTGCACGTCTTAAAACGACAAGGTCTATTTTGTCCATGTGACAGTTAGATAGTTTTAACCTTAGTTTTTTGTAATTATTTGATTTGATGTTTATTGGATATTTATAATTTATCTTAGTGAAGTTTCAATTAAGTGAGCATGATTGTCAAAAGTGGTAAAGCAATTACCGAGGTCGACTGTTGATTTGATCTCATAATTGCTTCATCTTTGCATATCTTAGAAAGATTATTTGGTATTACCGGTACCTTTCGATGTAGAGGTCAAATAGGCAGTCGCTCCATGAAATACTGGGCCAACCCTAACATAGTTGCGAAAAGGCTTGGCAGATGATGACAGGTACGATCAGCAACAAAAGTCGATTAACACTTCACTTATTTTAATCTCAGTTAATGATCAAAATATTTGTTCAAAATTGCAGAAAAAGTACAATGCAATTTTGAACAAATATTTTGCTCAATAACTAAGATTAAAAAAAAACTGAAGTGCTTTTATTTTGCTCAATAGCTGAGATTAAAAAAACTGAAGTGTTAATCGACTTTTCTTGCTGCCTGTAGGTACCATCGAAACTTACATCTGCCCAATTTGAAAATAAAATCCCGTGTACACGATGACCACATCTGTTAGCAAGCGTTACTGCAGTGGCCGAGCGCTGCAAGAAAAAATAGCCCTTACGGTGTATAGATGTAAATTTCCTCGATGGTACCTACCAACAATTTTTAGAACAGCTTAACCTAAAACTAAGCCGAGAAAATTTAATTTTCTATTCAGCGTCCAACGCGTCACCGTATGATCCGTTCCCACAGCTAAACCGTGAAAACGTTTTTGTGGGATATAGTTTTAAGTTCAAGACTATTGTAAGCTCTGTAATAAATAATAATAATGAACAGCAACAAACATTTTTTTGCGTCTAACGGGCCTCTGCGAGTTGGCTTCGGCAACTCGAACGCCTTCCAAAGTTCCGGGACGCCAGGGTCCCGAGATATATCAAAAGACTAATGAACCGCCACCACATTCAACGGGTTCTGTATGTCTTTCATCCCGGATGTTTTCAGAACCAATCCAAAGAATGAGTCAGCGACTTTACGAGTAGGTAGTCTAGTATTTGACGTAAAGTAGAGATATAGTTCGAATTTCGAATAGTCGCATTGTAATAATAACGGTTTTCGATCAATGATTATGCCTTTGAGATTTACAGTCCGAACACATTTATTTTACCTCTAACAGCGGTAACCTAACAGCAACCTTATTGTGACGAGAATAAAGATCACAATGATTTTTACAGACCTGTCAGTGGCAGAAAACTAACTACAATCTTATTGAGACGAGAATAAAGATCACAACGATTTTGACAGACCTGTCAGTAACAGTGACCTTATTAGAATGTGAATAAAGTTCACTTTGATTTGGGCAGTGTTGCAAAATCAGAGGTGAAATAACTGAAAGGACTGTTGTGGTTATGTTTCGGCTTGTAAGTTAACAGTTCATCACCTGCCTAGCCAGTCTAATTGGATGTAGCTGAATACCAGTATTTTACATGGAGCGATTGCCTATCTGACCTCCACAATCCAGTTACCGGATCATATACCATACCCCTTGGTAAGACTAGATTTCGGGCTTCTGACTTCCCGTAACGACTGTCAAAGATCTACGAATCTATTCGCTACGGTCTCATCAACTCAGCCTATTGCTGTCCACTGCTGGACATAGGCCGCTCCCAGGCTGCGCCACAACACCCTGTCCTCCGCCTTCTACATCCAGTCTGTCCCAGCCACCTTCTTTAGGTCGTCGGTCCATCTAGCTGGGGGACGTCCCTCACTACGCTTGCCGATACGCGGTCTCCACTCCAGGACTCGTCTGCTCCACCGGACATCGCTCCTTCGACACACATGGCCAGCCCACTGCCACTTCAGTTTTCTTACTCTGCAAGCTATTTCGATTACCCCGGTTCTTTTCGCAACTATGTTGGGGTCGGCTTCCAGTCTAACCGGATTCAGCTGAATACATGGAGCGACTGTCTATCTGACCTCCACAACCCAGTTAGTGGGTCATACGATACCCAGATTCAGAAAATATAAGAAGGTGAATGAATAGGTCGTTTTTTATCAATTAGCGAGCTCATCAACTAAAAATAATTGGATGAACATATAATTAAATGTAAGTAATAAGTTAAGAACTATTGATGAATCTCAAGACTCTAGAGAGCCTGCGCAGAATTTAGCGTCTCTGGGATTCGAAGTTGGGAAAATAAATAAGAAATATGTACGCACGACTACACATCAAGCTTTACTTAACCAGTATAAGCTGACTTCTGATTATACGAAAAATCTATACAATGTGAGGTCAATGTCCTTTCCCGGGATTCAAACTATCTCTATATCGAATTTCATCTAGATCGGTTCAGCGGTTTAAGCGTGAAGAGGTAACAGACAGACAGACACACTTTCGCATTTATAATATTAGTATGGATTGCTGGAGCAGTGATGGCCCAGTGGTAACGGCCCCGATTTACAAGTGGCAGGTCGTGGGTTCAAATCCAGGCAGGCGCTTTACGTGACGAAACCAGTCATGTCCTAGAATCAAACAAGCTTAGACATGTGACATCTACCAACCCGCACTGGGTCGCGTGGTGGATTACAACCTACTCCATCTCGAACAAGGGAGGCCTGGGTCCCAGAAGTGGGAACGTTATAGTCTGGTTATACTTATGCTATAGCAGTGGCGAAGGTACCATACAACTCGATTCCCGCCGGCTTCCCTTCGAAAATTCAGAACACAACCACTCCATAGACAATTCATCATTGAAATATAATGAAACGTTTTATTTTTTTTTCTTTTGCTCCGGCTTACCTCTGTCATAAATTCACCCTTCGCTACTGTGCTATAGGTACAATTATTACTTTTTTCTAGGGTAAAACCTACATAAGTTCGAAGGCCTGCTAAGATTCTTACATATCGATTTGAATTTTCACAAACACAAATCACTGCGAACAGACCACAGCAAAAGCCTAAGAAAAAAAAACCTGCGTAGTCACAAAAAAGTCGACATAAAAAAAAAAAAAAAACCTTAATTGCGTGTGCGTTGCAGTGGCTGACTGTACTAATGACGTGCCTGTGGGGCTCGTGGCTCGAGATCTCGAGCACTCGAGCACTCTTGGCTCGTGTGTGCATGGCTCGAAAGTAAACGTTGCCGTTGGACGTGTAGGGGCAAAGATGGTGAACTTTTGATGTTATGCTATGTGGGGATTCAACTATACCGTCTGGTTGGGTAATTATGAGGTGAATGAAATACTACATGAAAAAAGGCATTATAATTATCTTGCTCTTATCGCTATTTGTTTGGGGTCGGCCAACAATATTAGTCCCATAGTTCTATATTAGTCGTTATCTCGGTAGTCAGCCCCTTTTTAGCTATGATGAAAGGCATATCAATACAAAGTTCCTTTTATTTATTTATTTTTTTATAAAAAAAAATATATATATCTTTATACATGAGCTCAAAGCAGAGATAGTCGACGGCTGCACGTCGTGACTGTGACAAGAAGGCTTCCACTCAGCATGATGCTGTGCTATAGGGGACCCACAGCACAGCGCTAATTTTCAGTGGTTACCCATGAATGGTTCCCTTTATGTCGAGTCCCTTTACGTTGAATCTGATAGTCTATTGTTTTTGGAAAATATTCAATACTTACCGTTACATCGAGTATGGTTAAAAGATACAGCCAGACTATAAATTAAATGCCAGAATCGGATTGGAGGAGGGGTAGTGTCGTTCTTCTATCGACTAGAACCCTTTAGCGTAAGATATATGTAGGTAGGTACTTGCACATGTACAGCACCCAACAGAAAATAAAAATACCTCAGGGGCAATTCTCGTAATTTTAAGAACGTTCACAGTCTAATCTCAGACTCAGTCTGTCAAAAAATACTTCTAATTTCCCAACATTTTGACAAGTTTTTGACATTTGTTTGTCGCCGCGATGAGACTGCGACTAGAAATCGACCATGAGCTTTGGTTTGGCTTTCGTATCGTAGTGTACCTATTAATACTCGTCAACAAGTTTCACATTAAATTCAATTATTTGCTATGGAAATACTATTGTATGTAGAATTTTAGTTTTTTTGTTTTAATTTTTTTCTCCCTTATGTATTCTCATATTACATCTGACATTGGCAGAATTGTCGACATCGGCACCATTGCCATAAAGAAAAATAGAATAGAGACTGCGACTAGATTTTGAACGTTTTAAATTACGAGAATTGGCCTTCTGTTCTCTATCTATTTCACCCTGAGAGAAGGATATTCTTTTGTTTTAATAATTTTCCCAACGTTGGTAACTACGAGTATATGAAAATAAAATAAATGTTGACGTAGAGCTGGTAGGCCTTCCCACAAGGTGGACCAATGACCTTGTGAAGGACGGCACGAATCCACTGGATGCGAGAACCACGCAGAACTAGTCGAAGTGGCGGTGCTTGGGGGAGGTCTATGTCCAGCAGTGGACGTCTTTCGGCAGAGATAATGATGATTAGTTAACTAAATTTCAGAAAAATTACGTTCCATTTTTTTTTAATTCCACGACAGATATGTGTTTTCATAGTAATTTTGGCCACTAAACACGAAAAATATGAAGTTTCATGCTAATATTACCAGCCACTGCATGCATGTATTTGACCAGTACAGCATTTTCAATTTAGCTCGAAGAAGGTTGTCAAAATAATGCTAGAAATTCCAAGCATGTTTCAAAAAAGAAACATTTTATCTGATATTAGTTTGCGAACAATCTCAAAGGGAGTACTTTTGTTGTCGCAACAAGCAATTCAGACTTAAATCGCAATAGCATAAAAGACAAAATTCATCAAAATCCTAACCTAAAAAACAGCCAAAATAGAACTCTAAGCACACACACACAAATAAAAAGTTTTTCCACAGAATTTATCCCCAGTAAAGTAAACCATTTTATGTTCGTTCTTCAAGTACGTAATAGATTGTCGTCGTAAAATTAGAAACCGTCTGGGTTTCAGCCGATCGATTCTGTAAAAATCTCACCGTAAAAAGTTACGTGAAGTGAGCTGTCAAGAGTATCAATCCCTAGCATCAGGATGACACTGACAGCTTACTCCACGCTCATTTCATTTAAGTTTTCACGGTGAGATGGTTACAGAATCGCACTAACTTATATGGGTCTCTTTGAGTTCTTTGGGTATAAAGACTTATCTAGATTAAGTGAATTCCAAGGATTATTAGATTATTTTTTTTTTGAGAGCTCCATCACAATTTTATCCATAAATGGCGTCAAAGGTTAGTTGCGTAGTTCTCGCAACCGGCGCACTGTAATTGCGAAACACACTATCAATTATGATCTGAATCATTTTGAAGAATATTGCTAATCCATTGGTTTATATGCTCGAAAAAGGGGCATGCCAATATATAGGCCCAGAGAGGCATAAGGGATTTGATTTACTAAAAAAATATGTTTTTATTTTTCCCATGTATTCCACGTATTCATTACTTTGTGCAAGTCGGCACCATTTTATTCAAAAACTAGCTTCTGCCCGCGACTTCGTCCGCGTAAATTTTTTTTGTTTCCCCGATCCACCCCGTCGCAACGTGTCGCCGGCCTGCGCTATTACTTCGTTTTCGCTTGGCGAAAACTTCAGACTTTTTTCTTTTTGCTCAACTCCTAAGGGTCCTAGCGTCAAGTTTAATAGAATATAGCCTTCCTCAAGAACTGGGCTATCAAACGCAAAAATATTTTTATATATGTGACCAATACTTCCAGAGATTTAGAGCTTTCAAACCGTGTTTCAAACAAACAAACTCTTCAGCTTTATTATTAGTATTACTTTAAAACTATGATATCTCCTAAGATATACATTGAAATCAAATGATGTCAGAGGCAATTTTGTTCAAAATTAAATACATGTGATGAGTAACGTATTTATTTGGATAAGGATTAATACTATGTTTATAAAAACACCTTCGCAAATAATGCATTATTTTAGAACAAATTTGGTTAGCATAAAAGAGGTTATAGTGAGCTAACCTTAAAAGATAGACATATGCTGTCGCGGACTTTTTGTAAAAGCTTTTAAAGGGGAACAATTCTGTCATATATGATTTTTGCGAAACTTTAACCGTTTACTCAGCGCACGCAGCGGAAGCTCTCAATAGGAAAAAAATCCCCCGATTTTGAAACATTCTTCATTGGTGCTCCGCTCCTATTGGTTTTAGCGTGATGATATATAGCCTATAGCCTTCCTCGATGAATGGGCTATCTAACACTGAAAGAGTTTTTCAAATCGGACCAGTAGTTCCTGAGATTAGCGCGTTCAAACAAACAAACAAACAAACAAACTCTTCAGCTTTATAATATTAGTATAGATATAAAATATTAAAACGACTAAACTAATGGAACTTGACTAAAACATCATTTTAATATGTTGCCCTTACAAAAAAATGTTGACAGGGTAATTAATCGGAATAATCGATCATTATATCGTCGACCGTAGGTTCAATTGAGGTAAGGGACAGAATATCCAATGTCCCTTACCTCAATTGAACCTACGGTCGACGATATTTATTACTAGCTTCTGCCCGCGACTTCGTCCGCGTGAACTCCGCTACTCTTGGTCGTAGCGTGATGTTATATAGCCTATAGCCTTCCTTGATAAATGGACTATCTAACACAAAAAGATTTTTGCAATTCGAACCAGTAGTTCCAGAGATTACCCCCTACATACAAACATACAAACTTACAAACTTTACCTCTTTATAATATTAGTATAGATTGAACACCGTTCATTTTCTTCCAAGCAAACTATACATAATATTATAAATCACAAAAAACCCCTTTAATAATTATTATTATTTCTATCTCTGATGATTCTAGTGATAAACAAAAAAAAATCTACTATCGATCTATCGATTTTTTGCATTTTTCATGGCAGCACCAAGTGTAACTTGTCAGTTGCTGAAAAACGTAAATGTCAAATGTCAAAAGTGTCAAAACCATTGCTTGTCTTGCAACTCCATTGTGGCGATGTTTTAGTGGTGTATGGTGATGAACTAAATTAATAAATATTTAAAACTACAATGTATTATTTGACTCCCAGTTAATTATGCTCCTAAATAAATTAAAATAATGTATTAAGTGATATTTCACTTATATATAAGAATCTTAAATAACTTCAAAATACTAAGTTTTTGTAAATCATTTCTTTTACTAATTAATTATTGGAGTTGCCTCCTATTATTATAATTATATTTTATATGTGTGCATAGTGGGCCTAAATTACTATGGCCAGTTGACATCCCCCTTTGTCTGCTCAACAATGTAAATAACGCAATAAAATGCTGTTGAACTGTCAAAATGAAAGCGAGTGCTACTGATAGTGTGTTATGCAATTAGGGTACAGATGTATTAACGTAAACGAAACAAAAGGAGTATGTAAGGATTGTAGTAGGTTGTGTCCTATAGTTTTTGCTTACTCCAACTGGGAGCAAGGCGTGAGTTGTATGTAAGTATGTATATGATGCATGCGGCCAGCTCTGTCGAAATATTTATCCTCTGAAGAAATAAAACTTCATTGTGAAAGGGTTTCTTGTAAAATACATCGTTCGGGGGAAGTGGATAGGTAACTACTAAAAAAAATGCCATTAAACTAACCCTAAAAACATACCAACACCATAAAACAACGCACTTCCCAATAAATAAAGACACCTGGCACTAAATTACAGTCATTTGTCACTAAATGACTTCACACATGGGACGTATAGTGTGATGTGTCCTCATGCCATGAAATTCAGGAATCTTTTGTTTTATGCGCGGCCTTTTTTATGGGACCCGTTTGTCGGGTCTACGCCCGTCTTTTTGCAACGTAATTCGTTTATCACGTTTTAGTGATGGGACTGAGAAGTTATCGATTATCGATAAAATGCTTGTAATCACGCGTAGTTTAAAAATGCACATAATGTTGGCTTGGGTTTTGTGATACAGGAACTTCTAGTACAGAACTACAGTGATGTTTGTGTCTAGGAGTGCAAATAAATAAATACCTACGTAATTAAAAATAAATGTAACGCCCATTACCCATTACGGCAGTACCTGCTTCATGTTGTACGATACTTAAACTGACTTAAATAGTCTTTAAAGATTTTCCGCATTAAAATATCTCAATATCAGTTCAAACACGTATATGTTATCCGGCAAAACCATCGTAGAAACAAAGTTTTTTTTTTTAAAGAAACGTTTTGTTGAAACGTTCAATGAAATATTTTTATTTTCTGGGAAATTTTCCTCGTCGACATCCAATAGCCAAATCCTATGAAATACTTGCGTGTAGTGAATTTGAGATTTTTATAATAGGTACCTATAGTAAAATTTTTCGCATTATTTGTTGGAAAAATATATCTATGTATTATTTACAACGTAATCATTCTACGTTGTCTGGCTTACTGCCGCAGGTCCTAATTTAACAACACATCAATAACAATTTCTTTTGAGAATGCAAAGTGTTTGACAAAGGAAATCTATTTTAAAAGCTCGATAAAATCTTGTAAAAAGATAATGATTTGCCTTCAAAAGTTCTCCATAGTCTTTTTTATACAAAACTTATTATATTTGGAGAGCTCAATAATTCAGTTGTCTACGTTGAAAAATGTTTACGCTTTGAAATCCAGCAAAACTCAATTCGAATTTTCCAGTCAAATATATTTTATTAGAATAATATTTCATTTACTTTTCAACTTCTTGAAAACAAATGTCGAAAGTTTTAGTTGAAAAATATCGATAGTCCATAAGTCACGTCACTAGCTGAAGTTTACGCAAGGGTATCTTCTATAGACGAACATTTACATACAAATGTTGGGTAGTACTGCGAATGACACAACATTATTGTCTAGGAGACAGCGCTTTGGAAAATGCGTCATCTATTTCCTGGTGCTTGGAGTTTTAAAAGCTTATCACTAGTATTAACAATTATTTTATTTTTGTTTCAGGTAATTAATGCTGATATCTACACATCTCAGAGAAAAGTTAATAGGTACTTATTTGTTTATTTATTTACGACACAACTCGGCGGCGTCGCAAAAACAATATTGACTTACCCAAAGTTTTTAGCATAAGCTTTTCAGTGCCAAACTTTGCCAATACACTTTAACAAACAGCTGTAATGAACATAATGCCATGAAAAAATCACCCTTATTTATCGGATTAGTGATCTATTTTACTATTATTACTGTAACCATTACACTAAATATTCGGCTGCACTACAGTGTTGCTTATCTTGCTTGCTTCCTTATTTTTGCTCGATTCGTTTTTTCCTCTACCGATAATTTTTTCTGCTGACAAAGTTTATTTTTTTCATGTATGTATCTTTGTATTACTATGTTTTCTTTTATTTTATAGTTATATCCGAGCTCCCATATGTTGCACCTGCCATATTTTTTCTCTGTATCACCCTAAGGTTGACTGGTAGAAAATGTCTCAGACATTATGTCCGCCTTTGTACAATATTTTTTTCCTTATGCATAAAGTTTTATAAATATTGTCAAAACAAATAACTCCCAAGATAAAGCGAAATTTAGCTCCCTATCTCCTGACCTAAGAAGAAAACAAGCGGAAAATGGAGGACTATTAACTTAACGTTTTATGTGTGTTATGATCGATACAATATGAATTTTGTTTTGTGTAAATAAGGTCCAATTTCTGTTGTTATATTTTTGACAATGGCTGTCACAAACATTGCATTACAATGGCCTGACCATTTATTGATGACAGCTTTCATAGAATTATGTTCAATTTTTTGGGGCATGTAAAGTTGTTTGTCAAAGTATGTACTTGGGTATTCATACGCCGTTTAAAAAAAATCAATGTCTACACGCTTTTCCGGTCGTCTTTCTTTTTTTTATTGCGTGCGTACAAACGTTTCGTTTTTTCTGTGGAAACGTTAAGAATTCTAGGAAATGTTGATCGAGAAATCGAATAAATGGATGTTATTTCGGGGATTTCATTCTGAAAATACACGTGTAGGTACTCAATTATGGATACTTCTGTCAATTTAACGATTTCCTCGTAAACACTCACTTATGTGTATGAATTACAATTAAAATCTTATTAGTGGCCATTCTGTAACTATAGGTACAGTAAGTATACATAAATCAGAAAAAAACGATAAGTATAAAATTAGCTCCCGCGGTTTCGCCCGCGTGTTAAGTGGATAAAAAGTGCGTGGTGTGTCCTTCTCCGGTGTTCAAAGTTTCTCCATACCAAATTTCATCAAAATCTGTTTATCTGTTTCGGAGATAAGCTAGAACAAACGGACAGACAGACATGCAACAAATTAAAAAAATGTTATAAATACCGTTTATACTTTAATTTCCATTTAGTAAAAAGCTGTTATTTTGACATTACAAACAGACACTTCAATTTTATTTATTTGTGTATTTTTTTTTTAAATGCACCCCGTTAATACAACCATTTAACAACCAAAACACATAACTCCCTAGCTCTTAGACTCATATTGATCGCCGCAGTGACGTCAGACGTAAAACGTCTATAGACTTCGATGCTTGCGCCCAGTCGGCACGTCACCGAGGCAGACGCTGATAACAGCTGTCACCAGTGCGTAGGTACGTAATGTTCTTTTGTGGAACTGGGTAGTGCCAATTCCAATTATGTGGCTGGAGATGAATCTGTGAAATTTTGGGCTTGAATGTAGGGAAATTGAAGCAGTATGGAAGAAAACAAGATTGCATGTTATACTAAATGCCAGTTAGAAAGAAATTGTAGTGCTTCTCAGCTTAACTTTTCGTGAATGTCATGAAGACAGATAAAAATGTACTCCACAAATAATAGATCAGATTTCTAATGTAAATCCTGCTTGCTGAAACTAAATCTCTTCTGTTAGCCAATGTCTTACAGCTGAACATGAAAACTACTAAGATTTGATGCCCTTTTATCCTTTAACCTTCAATCAGGCACATGGCGTCGAATTGACGGCACTCGATAAATTTTCGCTCTTAGTATCGTTATTTCTTGTCGCATGTTTTTCCCATCCCTAGTAGCCTGTGAAAGAAATAATAAACGTTTTATCTATATATCTATCCATCTAAATAAACTGTTTACCTCCCCTCCCCGCACCCTCCGGAGTGCATAGATCGCATTTGTTTTAGTCGCGGATAACTCGTCAAAACCACGCAAGCACGCGAAAGTTAGAGGTATAACAAAATTTATGATGTCAAATTGCTTACTGAAGGTTAAAAGCATTTAAAATTGACTCGTGTTATCGACTTCCGGTCCTGCATATACCAGCTCGACTTAGTAATTTAAATAATCATTTTAACGTTAATATTTTAGTATTTAATAGGTAATTAGTATTTAATAGGTAATTGTTATGAAATTGTTTAGTTTTATGTTTGATTTATTCTTGGTGTTTAAAATAATTAGAATTGTTGAATATCCGTTATGGCGCCTTCAGGTTGTCAGCTTCCGGCGCGCCAAGTATTCAGTTTAAATTAAGGGTTGCTTAGATTATTGATTTAGATACTTTATTTCATTTATTTCTTTGTTAACAATTGTTATTTAATTTTCCTCATTATAATTAGTAATGCAATCAAAATATTAAGTTATAGGGAAATCTATAAATACCGATGTGTTAGGCAGTTTGAGTTAGACGTTTTGTAACCGTCACCAAGTGCAAACGCCGTAAGTGGAAACTCTGTCCGATTTAAAAAGGAATAAACGTATAATAGTACAAATACATCGTTTGTTGTGACCATCCTGATTCCTGACTGTGCCCGCCGTTTCACACTCGATTAAGGGGACTGCAGGACCTAAACCTCAAAAAACCCAAGTTTTATAATACCTAAAAGTATATGATCGACTACAGTAAACAAAATCAGAGAATTATAATATGATATTCTTCAGGATATAAGTATGTATATTAGATAGTGTGTTGAAAACATAATAAGTACAACTAATTTAATACGATAGAAAAAAATCATGAAGATACCTCTAAAAACTTACTTTTCACAATAAAAACCATACAATAATTTCAATTTTTTGCCAGATTATTCTACAGGCAACATACTAAAGCACTAGCGTTTTAATTTTTAGTCCAAACAATAGATTTTTTGTAGCTAAATAATTGCTTCAAATTTTGCAACAAATTACCAGCGTTGTGTCATCGCGCTTTTCTTTCTTTTCTATGCAGTCCGACAGTGACCGCGCTTTAGGTCATGTAGTCCCCTTAAGAGTTTATTAAATTAATCATATGGACATATATAGATATAGATATAACATTTTAGATCGTTATGTGAAGGGATCATGATCATTACGACCGTAGCAATTAACATTGTCGGATCTACATAATCGCAATAATGTAGATCCGACAATGTTAATTGCTACGGTCGATTATTCACAGCCTGACTTCACTCATTGCTGAGCCATGCGCCTCTCTTTTCATGTGCCAATTCCCACGCTGCTGTGCCAGCCTCATCCAGGTTTTACCCACGATGGCAAGAATGTCACCCGCCCATCTCGCCACCTCTCATGAAACGGAATAGTTATATATTTTTTTTAAATTGGGTTTGCTCTTGGCTCTAATCTAGGTCAAAGGCGACAGAGACAAAGTCGACGATGGAGTGAGCTCACCCAGAAGAAGCCTGTTCACTCTCACTTTGAAGAGATTCGGATTGTATGCGTTGAAAACGCTTAGTGCGAATTGGTGGTATAGCAACTAGGCAGGGATGGTAGTTTGCAAATGAAAAAAAGATATTGATAAAAAGCCTTATTTTCTTTCGCATAAGCATAATCAGTCTGTAATGTTTCCTGTTGGGACACAGGCCTCCTCTCGGTGAGAGGGAGTGGGCCGTAATCCACCACGCGAGCACAGTGCGGGTTGGTCACATGTCTTCTAATTTTAGGTTCTAGGACATGACGGTTTCCTCCCGATGTTTTCCTTTACCGTTTTAAGAGTAATAGTTATGAAATTAATTACAGAGGAAAGCGCTTGTCTGGGTTTGAACTTATAACCAACAACTCGTAAGTGGCGGCCATTAGGGTCCAAAAAGAAAACGCCTTATTTTACTTAATTTCCCTTAAAAATAAATCACAATCATCACTCTCCACCCTTTCAAATTAAACCCCAAGAGAAATGCTCCCCACTTATTATCTAAGTAAGGAAGCCCATGCATCAAACGTTATGTGACATTGAATTTAACTCGGCGCGCTGCATTCGTGGTCACGATGAATGGCGCGTTTTGCATAAGTGGGGGATGATGCTGTGTCAGGATTATAATCAAATGTTTTTGTGTGTGTAGGTTTGTCTTTAGAACTGAAATAGAAAGAGACTGAAGCTGACTAACTGCTGAACTGATGCAGTCTATAAAAATATAATCAAAATCAAAGTCTATAGTCAGAGGTCAAGAGAGGTAAGAGGAACAGGGTGTAAAGTTCACTCATCCTCTGCGTCACAACACGAACTTCAAGTGGTTCGTGGTGCGTGTTCCGACACATCATCTCGAGAACTTTCTCAAGGAAGAGTTCTGGCCGAAGGGTGTTGTGTACCGCCGGTTTCGTGGCCGGCTACATGAAACCAGTCAGCGAAACACGACGCAGACACTTCGTGTGTGTTAGTTAGTTTTTTATTGTAATTATAATGGTGTATGTATTTATAGTATCTTTAAGTTATTTTAATATTTCTATTCGTGACATAAAATGACCTTGCGTTGCCATACCGAAAGTGGGCGCAGGCCCATAACCTCCTTTTTCGTCGTTCCTTGTTTATTACCGCTTGCACCTACAGTTGTATAAAACGCCAAACATTTCTCAATTCTTCGTTGTAATATTGTCTTTCTACATCATCACTACATATTATAAAACAAAGTCGCTTTCTCTGTCCCTATGTATGCTTAAATCTTTAAAACTACGCAACGGATTTTGATGCGGTTTTTTTAATAGATAGAGTGATTGAAGAGGAAGGTTTATATGTATAATGTAGTGTATTTAGTATCAGCATTGCACCCGTGCGAAGCCGGGGCGGGTCGCTAGTAGAAGATAAGAGGGCCTTGTGGATAAGTATTAACAGCCGCACGGATTGATCGACCAGGTTAATTTACGCTTGTCGCGGTTGGCCAGTGGTTGGGTGACTGTCTTTACATATCAAGACCCCTCCGTGCCTCGGAAAGCACGTTAAGATGTTGGTCCCGTCTGTCATTCGTGGTTCATCTTTGACAGCTGTTTCGGATCGTAAGACCAAAAGTCTGACAACCAGTCTTACCAAGGGGTATCGTATTACCCAGTAACTGGGTTGTGGGGGTCAGATATGCAGTCGCTCCATGTTAAATACTGGCTGCATTCGGTTAGATTAGAAGCCGAACCCACCAACGAAGGCATACAGTGGCGTGCATTGGTTTTCATAATAGGTAGGCTGGCACTGGGCTGGGTCTAGTCTAGGCTGACGCGGTCACTAATCAGAAACATAAAAGTATCTATTGAGAATGTTAAAATTATTTTCTTAGCCACGTATAATTTAGTGGGTTTCATAATTGTGGAGCACACAAACTAAAATGTAATTAACAGGATGGTGATTTATCGAAGTAGACACTGCTTATATGACTTTATGAAATGCACGCCACTGAAGGCATATGACATAAAATATTATAATTTAAATTTTAACCAACAAACAGAGACACAACATTCAATTTGTAGCACTTAGAGCTGGTTCACATTAGGTCGGACCGACAGTTTACCGTTGACCGACTGTCGGTTGTTGCTGTTCACACTATACGCTGCTGACCCGACCTAATGTGAACACCACTGACGGTACGGTCGTTTTATGCCTGGATCGTCACAAAGCAGTCAGTAGTGAGTTGACTTTTGTATACGATGGACGACGACGACGTTTTAATTGTAATGTGGTATTTAAATAGAAGTGGTGGGCGGGTGGCTCCGCCGCTTCGCGTACGCCTATATTATGCCGACCCGACAGAAATCGTGGCTGAACGTCCGGTAAAAGTGTCGACTCCGTTAGTTTTGTCGGGTCGCCCATATGTGAACGGCGCTATTGAAATACATATGCCAATATGGATCCGACACGTTTGTCGGCCCGATAAAACTGTCGGTCCGACCTAATGTGAACCCGCTCTCACTTCAAGAATACAAACTAGCAAGTTTGCATAAATTAAGTGACGCAACATGTGCATCTGATTGTCAAGTACATAGCTTTGTCGAGCACTAAGTTACTGATACTGGTTACTTGGACAAGTTGCAATTAAGTTACAAGTCTTTTGAAATTAATGGGTTAAAGCTATACAGAGCCTAATTAAATTAGCTACCGAAACTCCGCAGACGTGAAATTCTTCTTTTTTTTTGTTGCTCAATGGTACCACTCTTGACCTTGATCACGCCTGATGGAAAGCGAGGGACGAGGTCTATGATGGAACGAGCGTGCCCAGAAGATGCCTAAGGCACTGGAACTCCCACGCATCGACAAAACACAGCAGGCTGCTTGACGCCGGACTCCGGTAGGAGGGTGGTCGCGAACCAGGAGGGCATTAGCCCTACCACCGCAAGGGAAGAATTGACCAGTCAAATAAGGTGTTAGGTGTGACTGTCCAGGATGCGCCGAGCGCTCGGTTCAGTTGAGTAACTGGCGGAACAAACTGCGCTACACGAGGAGGCTTCTTCATGCATCCCAAACTTAATTACTTATTCTTATGTCACCATTTTGTAGGTATCACGATAAAGAAGCTGCTTTGAGCTTCGTCATAGTGACGTTATCTAATAAGGTTTAATCGTATAACAGCCATCCTTAATCCAATCCAGAACGTAATAAAGTATCGCCCTTGATTCAGCGAATTGTTTTCTTAACTGGAAATAAATGACTATCCATTTTCCTTACTATTGTATCTTTTGTAATTGACAGCGCTCGCCATTAGTGATTCAAAGAGGCTAAAGAAGTGTCTGTTTCAGTTTTCAGATACACTAATGTTAACACTAATACAAATGCAATACATTTTATAACATAAATCTTACCTACTAAGTACATACTACACCTCACTACTACCAGATTAATTCAAAAATAGAACAAAATTAGGGGCTCGTTGCTATAAAATCAGTTTATACCTAAGTGACAGAGCTCTGAGGTACAATAACAAACATAATAATGAATAAAAATACAACCGAATTGGGCATTGTTCATATTTTTTTTATATGTTGTAGGTAATTGAAAAACCATTTCGAGGAATAGCGTTACTGATCATTACGGACTAATGACTTATGAAAAATATTCATATTTTATTGATAATTATGATAAAATACGATTGACCTTCTCTGCCCTTCAAATTACGTCAGCTTTGGCCGAACAGTTTTGTATCTTTACCTCAGAAAATAGAAAGTAAGTGGCAAGTATTGTCTAAAATCTGTCAAGTGTCAAATTATAATATAAATGTCAAACATATAAACGTAATTACAGTTTAAAGTTTTTACAATATATTATTCCTGCGACTTGCCTCATTATCTCGTAAAATCTCACTACACTATGATGGCTGCTAGTAGAAATATCTCTATTATCATAACAGTCTCAACTTTAGGCAGGTTTTGGGAGTCAGCTTTAACAAAAGTATCGCTCATTGTGGTCATTTGTAGTTCATGAAAACGAACAATAAATAATGTCTCTGCGTCGATTGTTAGTGACGTACTTACACCTTCAAAAACCACTTTCCGTTTAAAAGGAGGATCGGCACATACGGTTTGTATACTTGTAAACGTTATGACAGGATTCGATTTTAGATGAAGTCTGTTGATACTGACAGATGTGACGTTGTGTTGACAGATTGAAATTTTTAATTATGTGCTAGTGAGGCAACGGCACTTAATGCCATTTTTGTGCCACTGATACGGCACCTGCCTTAAAAATGTTAAATATTTAAATCTTTTTTTTTACATAACTACTGAGCAAATCCACAAAATATTCAAATTGGTTTCTCAAAATATTCTAAATTTTCAAAAAATAAAATAAAATCTTAACGGTTTTTATTCAATCCCCATTGAGAACCTTCTCCTTATTATGAAATCGGTTTAAAAACCAGCACGGGTTTATCGAAGGTTTAGCTACTCTTACCGCGGTTGGTTCGTGAATAGATGACCATCTATTACATATCGCGACACCTCCGAGCCTCGGAAATTACGCTAAGCCTTTGCTCCCGGCTGTCATTCGTAGACCTTTGACAGTCATTACGGGTAGTTAGAAGCCCAAAAGTCTGACAACCAGTATTACCAAGGGATATCGTGTTAACAGTAACTGGGTTGTGGAGGTCAGATCAGCTGTCGCTCCATGCAAAATACTGGTTATCAGCCGGAAGACGTCCACTGCTGGAGATAGGCGTCCCCCAAGCATCTCCACTTCGACCGATTCTGTGCTTCTCGAATCCAACGGGTTCAACTATTCAGGCTCAATACTGGTATTCAGCTATTCAGCTGCATTCAGTTAGACTAGAAGCCGGGGTATTGTGGGTGTACCATATGTAAGTATACCCCAGCCCAAACTTTCGGAATCTGCTGACGTGATGTTATCGAAGCTGCATTGTTCGTCCAAATGACTATTGATGGCTGTGAAATGCACCGATGCATACCACACGTATCATAATAGTCAACGCCATATACTCGTACATATGTATTATGACAAGTCTAAACCATCAAATATCTCACACACATTACTAACAAAGCATGACATTCAATTTAGCTCGAATGCTGTATGCTGCGGCTGCAAACAGCGGAGTAAGCGCAAAATAGTGCTGCATGGACTATTAAGCGGACTATATCGGGCGATTGTTGTTTTGCATATATATTATGGCGTTTCTCGTGTGTGCATTAAAGTTATGTTTGAATTGATAGAGTGTGTGTTCTGGAAGTGGTAGAGGTCTTTGGGACGACCAACATTACCTATTTCGGCCGCCATGCATACAACAAAAAGTATTTTGTTATAAGATTAAAGACTGATAAATGACACTTTTACTCGTCAAACAATCGAGTTAAATGACGCGTGAGTGAAGAGGCATTTGTCCAGCGATGGACTGGGAGCCGATATAACCTGATTAGGATAAGACTTGGCAGATGAAAATCACGATGACTGATCACTGTTTCGTTTATGAGAAGACAACGTTCTGGCACTAAGTCAGTAGCGTTAATACTGCAAAGCTACTCCAAATACCAGGATCTCCCATTGTACATTAAATCCTAAGTCAAGCGTTGCCAGCTCTCCATATATTACAGTGTCGACACTGCATATTTATGTGAGCCACGCTGCACTGCGCTATACATCTTGTAAGTTCAAACGCCAAGACAATCGCAAATGTAAGTCACTTGGTGCAGGCGGAAATATAGGAGCAAGAAATTCGTGCGTGAACGCCTGCTGTCGGATTACAAAACGATTTCTAACTTTAGTAGTATAATAATCCCACTGCTGGGACATAAATTATTTTATTTTAACACTTTTACAAGTCAATCATATTTTATAAACTAGATGAGGTCGACGTTTCCTATCGGTACTCCGAGAAGAAAGACCGAAATAAACTCAGAGGTCACAGTCTCTTTTAAAGTTCAGACATAGTCTTGATCAGATAAACACAGGTGTCTCAGTGGGAGGAAGTGGGCAGTAATCCTCCACGCGGCTCATTGCAGGTTGATTGATATCAAATGTTTTCGAATTTTTGATTCTGACACATGCCTGTTTCTTCACGATGTTTTCCTTCACCGTATTGAGAGCCCTGGTGATGAAAATAATTTATACAAAGTAAAGCGTCTGTCTGGGTTCGAACCTACGACCTACAACACAAAAGTCGCGGCTGTTACCACTGATCCACTACTCTTACTTTAGTTCAATCCAAAACCTTCAAGACAGTTACTGTATTTCGAATTTGATTCCGACAAATATAAAGTTCTTAATACTAAATTGGCAACTTAGACTCGAGTTTAACGTCAGTTTTTGTAGTTAGAACCTTAAACTTTATAGGAGTAAAGTAAGCAATTAAAAAATGTCTATGGTTTAAAGCTGGGTCTAAAAATGAGGGAGTCGCATTACGTCCACTATGCGTAACGTCCTTTGAAATGTATCTCCTGATAAGTCTGCTCGCCTAGTACCATGATTTACAAAATGTTAATTCGGTCTGTGTGAATTTTTTTTTTTAATAACAAGCTCTTCTAGCGTTGAGTGTACTTTTAGGTAGAACGGCTGTAACGTGACTGATCCAAGAAAAAATCACATTCAAGAATTCAATAGGGCCTGGACGTAACTTGTAGCGGACGTAACGCGACTTCGTCGTAAAAGGAGTGAAATAAATATTGTTAAGTAACAAGGCCGCTGAAGTCTCGAATGTCAATGTGGGTAGTGAGTACCTAAATGATCCTAATGAATCAAGATTAGATGTATGTATGGCTGGCACCAATAACTAAACATTTGAAACGGTAGTAATATACAGGGTTATTTGTAAAACACCAGCAACCTCTTAAGAGGTCATTGTACTCATCATTATGAACAACTTTTACTATGGGACCAAACCTGAAATCGCGAAATAAAAATCAGCTGTTCTAGGGGACAGCTGATTTTTATTTTGAGCTGTTCCCTACATTTTGTCGAGATAGACGAAGATAAATGTAGGCATTTATCTTCGTCTATCTCGTCAAAATGTAGGGAACAGCTGATTTTTTTTTCTTGATTTTTCTTTTTTTTGCTGGTGTTTTTCAAATAACCCTGTATATGTTCGGCCATTGGTTTTGTGCCTGTAGAGTAGAGTGTACACAATTAATTAAAGTGTTAAATAAGAGTGGGTCGCTCTTCCGAAACAATTAAATGACTACTTGGCATTGAAACAGAAACCCGAGAGCTAATGATGTATGTTACGTTAGGTATCAACTTCAAATTTGGAAAGGCCAATAATTCGTAGGTGAAATTGAGTGTCAACATTATAATCCTTGATATGTATCACTTGTTTATGATTATCTTGATAGACTTTTCATACGTCATTTTTTATGATAAGATTATTGAGACATAAAAGAGTCAGTATCGATTAAAATTTTCAATATAATGGCGAAAACTTCAGTGTTATGTAGTTTTGCTCTAACGAAAGTAATTCAAACTCAAACCATTTATTCCAATTAAATCATTTACAAACACTATTGCATTGTCAAAACGTGGGTCAGTTAGTGAGAAAGTTGAAGGTTGCTCATTCCAAAATGTAGATCTCTATGGAGAGAACGGGCAAGAAACTCCTAATATTTTAATCCAACGCTGAGTTAGTAGACTGTCTAGCTGGTTCCCTCTGTCGCCATAGGCAACAAACGCCGCGAGCCCGCACAAAATTCTCCCCCGTAAATTCCCAGATATGTACAAAGTAAATGCAATGCACTAGGTACTTCTGCAAATGAATATCAACTACCAGATGTAGGAGACGTTTTAATGTAACATCTACGTGAATTATTATATTATTCACTACAGTTTATTGTTCTTGTGACATTTCTATCTTCTTATGAAGAATTACCTACACTTGTGTTTCGTTTGCGTAAGACCTAGAAATGAGAACTTTTGTCTTCTGTTTTGTGCAAGCTTTTGAGTAGGTGGAATGATGTTGAAATATGCGATATCATCCTTCTGCACAAGCAGCTTGTGGGTAAAGTATATGCAGAGGGACTACAACGTCGCATAGTACTTTTTTTTTCAGTACAGTCAGTCAAAGTTGGGCGACGTATATATTTAGAACTAGCTGTGCCCCGCGGTTTCACCCGCGTAAGTATCGATCCCGTGGGAATATCGAGATAAATAGCATCCTATGTGTTAATCTTGGTTATAAAGTATATGTGTGCCAAATTTCATCCAAATCTGTTCAGTAGTTTTTGCGTGAAAGAGTAACAAACATCCATCCATCAATCCTCTCAAACTTTCACATTTATAATATTAGTAGGATATTTGTTTGGGCAAACATTGACATTTTCTTCCAAGCTGGAGTAGATGGCTTTACATTTTAGGCAAGAGTTTACAGAAACATTATTCAGGATCACATAACAATATTTTTTTTAAGTTGAATTTGTGTCAACAGGGGTGAAAAGACTGTCACAGAGTGCAGATTTTCTTGTTTATTTTTTAATTGACAATTATTTTTAAAATACACAACTTAGATTTTTTTTAAATATTTTTCTGATAACTATTATGACTTGCCCTATTACCCGCTTCCGGCTTGACGTCGACTTATATGGCCGAAATTACGGAAACCCTCAAGTGTCTAGATAATGTCCGTAATTCTCCTGACGAATCTTCAAAACACCCACAACAACATTTCACAGCGTTATTTAGTCTTAAGAGCACGCCAAGAGATCGTTCTTAATGATTATTCCGATATCACGTTCGAGTCGACGTGTAATGGCGTGAATTTCAACTTGATGTTCAGGGGGTAAACAGAAATATACTTTTGATGACACATTATGTGGAAAAGGGGTTCTTATCTCGCAGATATTAGAGATTACTTATAACATATTATGTGGGCAATGGTTGCCTTTTGGTAACGGCCTCGACTACGAGTAGGTCGTGGGTTCGAACCTAGGCTGGCGCTTTTATTTGTGTAAATAATTTCACCACCGCTGCTTTCTATACGGTGAAGGAAAATATCGTGAGGAAACCTATATGTCCTAGAAACAAAAAGTGGAAAGACCTTCTCTCTTCAAAAAGGTGTGGGCTGTAGCCCACACCTTTTTGAAGAGAGAAGGTCTGAGTTCCAGCAGTGAGAACATCAGTCTATAAAAGAACCATCACCATCACCTTTGTACCTATTTTTCTGTTCTGTTTTTTTTTTCTGGTGTGTAAAGACGCCAGCACATCAAACTACCCGAAACTATCAAATTTTCCCAATCAACTTTGAATAGAATATTAGAATAGAACAGAATACTCTTTATTATGTACTTACACTATATAAATTACAAACATAAATATAGAAACCCCTGAACCCCCCCTTACCCTCTCTAGTACCCTTGAACCTAATGCTTTAGCGATAAAGTTGAAAATCTATTAAAGAAATTTGAGATTGTAGTAGCTTGATGTGCTGGCTGTCTGTACATAAATGGTAAAATAAAAACCATACCTGAAATCCCTAACAAAATTAGCTTCTCCTAAATGTATGGAGAAGCAAATTTTTGTCACTTAGGTCCATATTGAAACCTGAGGATCTACTCTGTTATTACGGAATCGGTAGTTTCACAGTGTTTTCCTTCACCGTTTTGAGAGCAGTGGTAATAAAATAAAATACATAAAGTAATTAGGTATATATTTATATTATATTCATAGTTTTAATAGGTTTATGCGTATCTTTATATTTAAAATATTTATTCCTCAACTTCATGATTGCACCTACCACTGTTTGTCTCTGCATCACCCAAAGATTGACTGGTAGAAAATGCCTATGGCATTAAGTCCGCCTCTGTACATTTATGTGCTTGAAGTATTAAATAAATAAACGAGCTACAAACTCGTAACTCGGGACCTTTACCACTTTGCTACCACTGCTCCCGGGTTTGGTAGGTTATATTATAATCAGTGGTCGGAGTATGTAGAGCTGTTTTTGCTACTTGCGACATGCGGACATAGCATGGATATGCCAAATATTTCCCGGAATCCCGGGAATTCTCGGAATTAAAAAAACATTGTTGAAGTAGTTTTTATAGGAGTAGGTAGAGGTATTTTTTTTATTTGCTACATGCGGACACAACATAGATGCGGTCGGCATAGTCTTAAGTACATTATTGCACGTACGCTAAACGCCGTGCATTAATACTACTTAGGTCACACATACCGTATACTATTTTATAGCACTTGTGGCCTAAACGCGCAACTAAGTCACGTTTTTCTGTGTAAAAATGTAAGAGTGACTTAAGGTGCCACTTGTCGATATTTTTTCTATAGAAATTTCGGGAGAATATTACTCCACTTTTTGATATTGTGCATCCAAAGTTAAACATTCGTTTTGACTTATTATTAAGTCTGTACGGAAACAGAATACTAAATTAAAAAGCCATTAAAAAGTTATGAGCCAACAAAGATTCGTTTTTCTTGCTATTTTTAACGTAACTTTGGGTGTAAATAAGTAATAAAATAACTGTAAAATCTTCAAAACCAAGTCGGTACCGACAAAGCTCAGTTATCGAAGAAATCAATAAATTTTATTTGTAATTGATTTATGCAGCGGTTTTTTCATAAAACTCGATTTTCCGAAGCACTTTTCGATTTTTTTTACCGCCTATCAGTTCAGAATGGTGTTTCTGTGCGTAAGAACTAGACCTTGTTCGTGTAGACTAGCATCCAACTGCTTATCACTGATACTAGCGCTGTCGGACACGAAGCCAGGTGAGACAGCGTGCTTTTTGGCCATGAACACCAGTGAGTTCGAGCTCGCGACTAGTTTACTCTTAAGTGCGGGCTTAGGTCACATAGTGCTATAAAAGTTTGTATGAAAATTGAATCTTACAGCTACAAAATAATACTCCCTCTATTCCGTTTACGATATAGGTCATCAAATATTCCTTTAGTACAGCCTTAAAATCAATCGAGCTGAAACACGATAACAACGCGTAGTCGGCACTATAAATTGTTAGCTGTAAACTTCATTCAATTTGTTTAGAACTCAATATTTTAGTTTAGATGGGAATCAATTGTATTGGAAGATGGAATTGTCTTTGATTAATGAAGCTATTGATTTTTATGAGCTTAACCTTACTCTTTTGAAACTGAAAGAAGACATAAGTATACAGGGTGAAATATTATCACCAAAATTGTTCTTAATAATGAGTTCAATGACCCTTTAAGAGGAAAATTAAAGGGTCATTGTACTCATCAGTATGAACAACTTTCAAATCAGGAAAAAAAAACAGCTGTTTCATACAAAAGTTCAATACCTACTTGACCAAAATGTATGAAACAGCGGGTTTTTTTTTTCGTGATTTCAGAGTTGGTTCCATAGTGAAAGTTGTTGATATTCATGGATAGAACATCTGTCAAAATTTGGAACCGGTAAAAAAAGAACATTCTAGTGTGTTGTAAAAAACCTATTTAAACTTGCAACTTAGTCGCTCAAGAGACACGATTCAACTAAAAATTAAAAATTGCACCATAGTGCACTCAAAACCTATTTAATTACCTTTTTCAACTAACAGTAAACATTTTTTGACCTACCCTCATTAAAAGAGATCGCAGAATGCGATAAGGCCGCCCATTGTATATTTTGTAATGTTTGATTTATCTTTTACTTGTTGTATTTTTGTGGTGTGCAATAAAGTATATATAAATAAACTAGCTGACCCCGCAAACGTCGTTTTGCAAAAAAAAATAGATTAGCCGATTCTCAAACCTACCCGAATGCACACAAAATTTCATACAAATCGGTCCAGCCGTTTCGGAGGAGTATGGTAACTAAACTGTGACACGAGAATTTTATATATTAGACTAGCTGACCCCGCAAACGTCGTTTTGCAAAAAAAAAAATAGATAGTAGCCGATTCTCAAACCTACCCGAATGCACACAAAATTTCATACAAATCGGTCCAGCCGTTTCGGAGGAGTATGGTAACTAAACTGTGACACGAGAATTTTATATATTAGACTAGCTGACCCCGCTAACGTCGTTTTGCAAAAAAAAAAATAGATAGTAGCCGATTCTCAAACCTACCCGAATGCACACAAAATTTCATACAAATCGGTCCAGCCGTTTCGGAGGAGTATGGTAACTAAACTGTGACACGAGAATTTTATATATTAGACTAGCTGACCCCGCAAACGTCGTTTTGCAAAAAAAAAAAATAGATAGTAGCCGATTCTCAAACCTACCCGAATGCACACAAAATTTCATACAAATCGGTCCAGCCGTTTCGGAGGAGTATGGTAACTAAACTGTGACACGAGAATTTTACATATTAGACTAGCTGACCCCGCAAACGTCGTTTTGCAAAAAAAAAAAAATAGATAGTAGCCGATTCTCAGACCTACCCGATATGATATGCACACAAAATTTCATACAAATCGGTCCAGCCGTTTCGGAGGAGTATGGTAACTAACACTGTGACACGAGAATTTTATATATTAAGAAGATAATAAATAAACAATCATTGGAAACACTTCAAGTTTTTGTTTTTGCGAATATTTGCGAGATAAGCGCTTTCCCAAGATTCCGTGCCGGTGAGTGTATATTGTACGGCAGTACGCAGTGACTTTATCTATTCCCCAAGGGTTATCTTACATTCAACCTTTCGGTGCATCCATTTCCGAGATGCCAACACACATACTCACCTCTTTATTAGTAAGATAAGCCAATTTTATTCCTTTAGCCGTAGGTGTAACAATCTACTCCTACACACAATAAATTGAAATGTCTTCATAATAAAAATATATATCTCTATTAGACATTTTATTTATGAGAACAATTTTAAACTAGTTTGAGTCGTGATCGAGTTTAGGCTTCGTTCAGACTGGGGCACATTTGTATAAATAAATGTTAAGATTCTGTTGCTACACGTCTTGTTGCTAGGTTCGTTTGTTGTGTAGCCAATAGTTTGGTTATATCACCCCCAGAGCATATATTTTTAAGTGATTTTTTTAAATACCTATTAAAGAAAAATACCTATAGAAAGAAGAGAACACATGTACTGCTTATTTAAACAGAAATTTATTTCAGCAGTGTTGTTAGGTGTCCATCAAAGCTTTTACAGTAAGTGCACTTTCTTCTGTTTGGGTAATTCAACCTTTCATTAATAAGTGCATTATACATATTATTGCAAGTCTCCAACCACAGAACGCTGCAAAAAAATGGCGGAGCTTCCTCTCCACCGCGCGTGATGCGTCACACGCGTGCGTCTTCACTTGCCGTAATGAATTGTTTGATCTTTTAGATATTTAATGGTGTAATTCAATTTAGGATGGAGATAATAGATATGAAGCTGCAACACCAAACTGTATCCCTCGATTTTGTTATCAATGTTTTTTTTTTACTTGCCCCCCACTATGGAAGCAATTTTAAAAACGTATTCACGTCAAAACACATGCGACCTGAATCACACCGTTTAGTCCCCAATGTGTTTTCGCCCTAAGCTGTCAAATCGAACTAAAACTCGCTTACCGACCACACAAACAAACGAACCCGATTAGAAACTTTGTTTTTAATGTCTATGATTTATCTCTTACTGCGACAGAGATTCCAGTAGGTACACACAGGCCATTATAATCTACAGATGGTACGTAGAACTGAAGTTCTGAACTACTATCCTGTTTGCGTTGAATTTCTAATGGATAGGTACTTAAACACATTCAAATTCATGCTCTAGGCAGTTATAGGCTGTGTAGAGGCTTACGGCCACATAACATTGTTGTAATGGCGATTAAGGCCATCAAATAGTGGGCCTAGTCTATCTTCTTGTAGTGTCTCGTATATCTTTAATGGTCTGTGCTGAGTTCGTGGAGGTTTGACATTTAGATTTAGAGCACTGATGGCAGTGGCGTAGTTAGCGGAGGGCTAGGCAGGGGGCCCCTCGGCCCATGACCAGCAAACCTCGAACTGACCTAGCACAACATTTTCTTCCATCTTCAGAACATAATTTATTACTTTATACAACGGTTAAAGTCAATATATCATAATATAAGTATAAATTTCCAATTAAGTATTTTCAAGTACAACATTTTTAAAGAAAAGTTCAAAGAAATATACAAATTATGTATATTAAACACTGATATGTCCTTAGGTGTCCACATGATAAAATAAAATAAGAATAACAAAAAAAAAGGATGAAGAAGAATCACAAAATACTACATTGCTAATTCAAAATGAACAACATAAATTGACAGAAACCCCTAACTTTACTTTAACGTACCCATTACATACATTATATTTCAAAGCTTTGACATTGAATTATATCTAAAAATATGATTATTATCAACATAAATAATAAATTATTTCTGTCATGTTGTGTAAGTTCTTCTGGTCAGCCACTTCAATCAATCGGCTGTTAAGCGACCGATTTATGAGTAGGTACTAGCTTACTCTACCGAATGAACACCCTGTCCTCCGCCTTCCTCATCCAGTCCGTTCCAGCCACTTTCTTTAGGTCGTCCGTCCATCTAGCTGGGGGACGTCCTACACTACGCTTGCTGATACGCGGTCTCCACTCAAGGACTCGTCTGCTCCACCGGCCATCGGTCCTTCGACAAACATGGCCAGCCCACTGCCACTTCAGTTTGCTCACTCTGCAAGCTATGTCGATAACTCTGGTTCTTTTCCGGACAATTTCATTCCTGATTTTATCCTTCAAAGAAACTCCGAGCATAGCTCGCTCCATAGCGCGCTGGGCGACCTTGAATTTGTGGACTAGCCCGACCGTCAGTGTCCACGTTTCGGCACCATATGTCATGACGGGCAAAATGATTGAGCCCTTCAAAATGGTTGAGCTGAATGGTGCTGATCCTTACGTCATGTTCGTGAACGGGCGCCGTCAGTAGGGACTGGTCATCTCTTAGCCGCCACGGCTTATTTTAATTTATGAATTGTTCTTTTTAGTACGGACGCCTTTAACGTGCACGTCTTTCTGCATCGTTCTCACATGTATAATTTCAATGATGTAATCAAGATTTTTGTAACAATTTTATGATTTAAAAGAGTGTCCGTGGAGTTTCTTCTCCACAGGCAGTAGATGCTTGTGGAGAAGAAACTCCAAAGCGTAGGCTTTGGAATGGGCAACTAGCTTCATCTTTCTGACTGACCGACCCTTGACAATTCAAAAGTGCCTATAATTGGTTTATTTTAAATAAATGCTTTGAGTTTGAGTTTGAGTTCAATATCCACCAAAAAATTGAGTTTTTTTTTTTAATTTTTTTTTCTCGAGTAGTCATTGCTCAGGTCCACCTTCTGGTGGCCGCTTATCATTGAATTTTGGGACATTTTATATGTATTTATGTTTTTTACTTGATAAAACCTAACCAGTTTAGATAGAACCCCAACTTCCTTTTCGCACCGGGGCCAGGGGGCACCCTGGCTACGCCATTAGCTGATGAATTGGCAATTGAAAGTTTACCTGTCCAAGGAAATTCGATATGTCGTCATCATTATCTTAGCATAATCAGCCTATAATATTCCCACTGCTGGGACAAAGGCCAGTGAGAGGGGCCGTAATCCACCACGCGAGCCCAGTGCAGGTTGGTAGATGTCACACGTCTTCGAATTTTTGGTTCTAGGACATGCCGGTTTCCTCACGATGTCTTTCCGTTACCGTTTTGAGAGCACTGGTGATAAAATTAAATTCAAAAAGTGCCTGGGTCGGGTTCGGGCCCAAAATCGGGACCGATACCAGAGCGCCCAAATGCTCCAAATCTATATCCTACTATCCTACTTCCTATCCTACTAATATTATAAATGCGAAAGTTTGTGAGGATGGATGGATGTTTGTTACTCTTTCACGCAAAAACTACTGAACGGATTTGGATGAAGTTTGGCACACATATAGTTTATAACTAGGATTAACACATAGGATACTTTTTATCCCGATATTCCCACGGGATCAAAACTTACGCGGGTGAAACCGCGGGGCGCAGCTAGTAGTACATACTAATACCATGTAAAAACCTCATTCGATAGTTCCTCACATAAGTAATAATATAATAATAATAGCCTCCCGACCGATTTCGGTCACGGTGGCCAATCTCAATGGAGATTAGCCAGGTACGCAGGAGATATTATAGAGCACAAGTGTGCGCGCAGACACAGGTGCACTCCCTCTTCCCTCACTCTCATAGTCCGATGGGACGGCAATCCGACACGACCGGAGAGAGATCAGGCGTAGGACCAACTGCTTAACGTGTTTTCCGAGGCACGGGGGGTATCACACTGCCAACTTCCAAACTCCGGGCTGTTACTAAGAAATTCCTAATGGAAAAACTCAATAACACTTTATCTGACTCGGGAATCGAACCCAGGACCTCACGCTCAGCAGTCGTGCTTGCGACCACGAGACCAACGCGGCAGTTCCTCACATAAGTAAACGTCATACAAATGCAAAATGAATGTCCCTGTAATGGCAACACAAATACTGCTATAGCAAACGATGAAATAGAACGCTCGAGGCATTAAGCGTCATCATATAAATTGTAGCGAGTTTTCCATCGAAATGATAATTACTGTGGCGAAATCAACAATGCAGGCTTACTGGGTAGTAATGAGAACGTTTTGCGATATTGTTAATTTATCTGAAAGTATGTTTATGTATGTATCTATGGGTGGTTTTGGCGTGGAATAATAGCCTGGGAAAATACACTCGGTAATAGTATAGGTAATATTTCAAACTCAAACTCAAACCATTTACAGGCACTTTTGAATTGTCAAAATTACCTAGTCGGTCAGTTAGTCAGAAAGTTGAAGCTAGTTGCCCATTCCAAAACGTAGATCTCTTGGAGAAGAACGGGCAAGAAACTCCAAAGACACTCTTTTAAATCAAGATATTTCAAAATCCTGGGTACATTATTCTTGTTGCTTCTATATGTGAGAACAATGTTATGAAGAAACAATTCAAAATATAAAATTAAAAATAAGCCCTGGCAGTTAAGATTTAGTATAATCAGGCTGGGACACAGGCCTCCTCTCTGTGAGAGGGAGAGGGCCGTAATTCACCACGCCGGCCCAGTGCTGGTTGGCAGATGTCTGTGGAGCAGACCAGAAGGCCAATTCTCGTAATTTTAAACGCTCAAAATCTAGTCGCACTCTCATCTCGGTGACAAACAAATGTCAAAAACTTGTCAAAATGTAGGGAAATTAGAAGTATTTTTTGAAAGATTGAGACTGAGATAAGACTGTGAACGTTCTTAAACTTACGAGAATTGCCCCTCAGTTCTTTTTAACAAAAGATTAAAAAAACAATGCATTCCCGTATTAACATTTCAGTATCACTTTAAAGTATTAATTTAGGTAACCTACATACCTAACATTTTATTACAAAACCACAAAATTGATTTAATAGCGCCTACATTTGTGACTTTTATAATCCAACCTATAAATTCGTTTAATACCTCCTTTGTACATGGGTGGTATAATCTTTTTATGGTAAACATTTCTATAGAATATTGTCGTGTCGATGGCAGTATAAATAAGATGTAGTTATTTATGATAACTTAATTTAAAGTTGGAGTGAGATGTCTTGAAGTTGAGTGGGTTATTAAGTGAGGTATTAGTTTGTAGTTTCAGTCCCTTTCAAACATACTTCACAGTAGCTGTGCCCGCGACTTTCGTTCGCCTTGATGTCGGGTATGAATGTGTCGCTTAGATAAGGTTTAAGTGAGGTTGATTGTACTTGTACTTTTTGGTAACTTGAGCATCGGTGCAAATGACTTTTTAGGGTTCCATACCCAAAGGATAAAACGGGACCCTATTCCTAAGACTCCGCTGTCCATCCGTCTGTCTGTCCGTCTGTCACCAAATTTTCACAAATGATGTATTTCTGTTGCCGCTATAACAACAAATACTAAAAAAACAGAATAAAATAAATATTTAAGGGCGATCCTATACAACAAACGTGATTTTTTGGCTCGATAACGGCAACAGGTAGACACTTGAAATATTTACAAAATATTTAGTCATGCATTCACTTTAAAAATAAATAATTAAATTAAAATAAAACCAATATTTAAGGGGGGCTCCCATACAACAGACATGATTTTTTGCCGTATTTATAGGTAATGGTACGGAGCCCTTCGTACGCGAGTCCGACTCGCACTTGGCCGGTTTTTTAAATTCTGTGAGTTGACAATAATTGTCCGATTTCTTACTCACAAAGTTATTTAGTGTTATATTTGCTGTTAAATAAATCTGAACTGAATTTCGTAATTCCAAAATAGGCTAAGGACCCACTTTATATAAAAAAAAAAAAAACTATTACAAAATGGTCATTATAATTCTCTAAAATAGTCTCAATAGTAAACGAATAATTTTAAAAGTCACATAATAAATATTCTCAGTTGCCTTAACCGCCAAAACCATCCTAATTTAAAATGAATACACATAAACTACCAAACCAAAATTCCAAAATGAAGCAATGAAGTAAATATTCCCAATGAACTACTATGTTAACCGAAACCAAATGAACTACTACATATTTCTAAATGAAAGCCAAATGAACTATTTCTAAATGAAAGCATTCCATTTAGTCGTAGCTTGTATTCTGTGAAACATTAATTCAAATTTATTTAAATGTGGATACCAACTGTCATATTGTACGCACGGTTCTACGACGGTCCGCGAAATATGTAGGTATCTACAGATCAGATGGATTTTGTGGCTTTAAAGTAAGTGATAGATCAGTGGTGACTCTGAGGTAACGGCCCGACTTATGCGATGAAGGTCGTGGATTCGAAACCCCGGTAGGCGCTTTACTTTGTGTAAATAATTTCATCACCACATCTCTCAAAACGGTGTTGGAAAGCATCGTGAGGAAACCGGCATGTACTAGAACCAAAAAATCGAAGGCATGTGACATCTAAAAATCCGCGCTGGGCCCGCGTGGTGGATTATGGCCCACTCCTTCTCACAGTTTGGAGGCCTGTTGTCCAAGCAGTGAGAACAAAGAGTATAGGATGATTATGCAAAGTAAGCGATAGGAAAGGACAAGCTCCTTTATTATCGTTGAGCCCCGCCTTAAATTCACAATCGAAAACACTGTGAAACTGTCTAGAAAATATAAAAGGGTCATAGAATGTCTTAATATCTATTTTGAGGCTGATAAAAAGACGAAATATTCCATTTTTTTTTAAATTCGTGGATAACTAAATTATCCGAAAAGAAAAATTACTCGCGAAATGTTGCTAATAGTTTTATTAAGGAATATTTAAAAATCATTGTGGCCTAATTTACTGCAAGACTAGTCTATAGCAATAGGGTATACAACTATGACATTGTCGAGTTCACTAATGAAAGGAAAATTTTGTTCCATTTTGAGGCCTGCACATGTTCCAGTTTGAGGCCTAGACAAACCCTACAATACAGGCCACAGCTTTATAGATAACATGTCAGTTCTTGTTAGTTAATAGTTACCCAAGTTACCGTGGCTTACTTGGAAAACCTTAAATATTAGACTTCGTACCCCAATAGGCCGCAGCAATGGCAACCTCCATAAGTGGGGTTTCATGCGCTGTCTCTCCACAGACAATGGCTCATCTCCGATCTGGCACCGCAAGCCCTGTCACCTGCACACGTTAGGACCTAATGGCTGCGTCAGCGAATGCTAATGCTATCCGCGTTGCTGAATTTTGGACCAAACAAATTTAAGAAAAAAATATAGTTTAGGGTAGGGAGGGGTTTAGGGGTTTTGTTTTAGTATAGTTTAAGAGGGGTAGGGAGGTCTTAGCACTATGCTGAGCTATTTGATGCTGAGCGTTTTGCCTAGATGTGACGCGTGTTTTCTCCCAAATTATTATTATTTTTTTTCTTGTGTTTATTTTCTTTTATGCGTCATGTTTGCCGCAAATAAATGTATTTTCTTTCTTTCTTTTCTTTAGTTTCGCCATCGACACGCTAAGAAGAGAGTTACCCCTAAGTAACGTCAAACAAATAACTAGATATACTGTGCAAATTCCTGGATTTCACACTTGGATTCTGGCTTACTCATCTCAACACCCACAATTTAACAGCAACAAAAAGAAATTATCTTGTATGATTTGTGTATTTTCAATAAGTAAATTGCTTTTGATATTATGAAGCTTCGGTAAACACAAAAGGCTATATTACAGACCATGAAATGTGTTATAAGATTATAAGCAGCCATTGCGAGAAGTATGATATAAATATTCTGTGTTGAAAATAAGAATATTATTCAAACAATCCTTTTATACCGTTTTGTTCGTTCACAAGCCCTGGCTGTATTATAATCCAATACATAGGTAATGTGTATGTTATAAGTGTCTTAAAGAATCTTTTATTATTTTGCGCCTCAGGACTCTCACAAATAGTTTTTTTTGCTATTCTCTGTCCTCACCGAGAAAAATATTTTAAATTGGCTTTGGAGCTTGTAACAAAAATAATTCAAAATCAAAAGTAATGTATCCAAATTAGGCTTTGAAGCTGAGAATCAGCACTTTTGAACGTCAAATTACATAAGACATTCCCTTAAAACCCCCGCCCTTCACCACTTCCGAGAGCTTTCGCGGGGGAGATGTGGCGCAACATACTCACAAACAGCACAGCTGTCTGTTCAGTTAGAAACACCTGATTCTTTATTTTAACTTTATTAAAAAAAAAAAACAAAACATGCCTTGTCATTGTCTCGTCATTATTTTTTTTTCTATCCTTGTTGAGGCGTCCGTCGCCGGGAATAGAACAAAACGTATTTTAATTTGCCTTCGGAGCTTGTAACGAAAATCATTATTTTAACTTTTGTTACAAATAAACATAACTATATTATTGCCTTGTTATTTTAGGGCCTCTTTAAACCGTAATAATATCTACGGAATATGGTTTAACACTGGAAACAGAACCTTGAGACTAACATTTGTTCTATGAGACTGACTTTAAGGTTTCACAAAAACAAAGTCCACACCAGAGGCCTTAAAATAAATTACCTTATACAGAATTACCTTATATCCGCGACGCGAAAAAGCTTGTGGAGCAAGCTCAAGTGGCAGTGGGCTGGCCATGTTTATCGAAGGACCAATGGCCGTTGGAGCAGACGAGTCCCGGAGTGGAGACCACGGATCGGCAAGCGTATTGTGGGACGCTCCCCAGTTAGATAAACAGACGGCTCCAAAATATGGCTGGGATGGGACATACTGAATGCGGAAGGCGGAGGACAGGGTGTTGTGGCACAGCATGAGTCAGGTCTATGTCCAGCAGAGGACTGCGATAGGCTGAGTTGATTTACCTTATCCCGATTTATTCTGAGGGCTCTTTCACACAGGCCATAATATATAACTACACATCTTCACGTAACTTATTTATTTCACAAATAATATTTCACCATACAAAGGCCATAAAATATCCTGATCAATTGTGGCTTGAAACAGCGATAGTCCAAGCCACAGCCACAACAAAATGGCGGCGGTCGAGGCCCGCGACGCGTGAAAAAGCAATTAAAATAAAATAACTTCTCCTGTAATTTGTTTGAATTTAACTGGTAATAATTCAAAATAACAGGATTATTTACTTTATCCAGGCTTCTGTTTGTTGGCCTTAGGAACTTCTAAGGAAAGATAAGAAAGAAAGACAAGAAAATACGTTTATTAAGGCCAATAACTATTTTGTTCAGTGGGTAATTTTGGCTCAAAGATAGGGTTACTTTAACTTATTTTAACGTTCTGGTTGGTTTAACTGGGCAAGTCAGTGACATAACATAGTATCCAGTTGTGTGGTGTCACTAAATTTTGGTTAGAGACAAGTACCTACTTACCCCGCAAACTATGAAACCCTTTAGGAGATCTTTCGACAGGCTATGATATCGTTTGTACAAAATAAAATCAGCGAAATTAATTGTTAAACAAATTGACTACCCTATACTAATCAAAACTTCATTCTTTGTCAGTCCTATGATATTGCTATGTAGCAAATTGATTAAGGTTGCTTTTTGCTTAAAAATACTTTTTCCTGACTGTACAAGTCAATAAACTAACTATAGAAGCGAGTGGGAAGATGTATTCTGGCTTTTTATCCTGTAAAGAATCATAGGGCATCGAAAAGTTTGTCCGCATCGCTGTCAACAGGAACAGTGCCCAAAAGGCTGGCAGAATTGCCACGTTGTATGGCTAAGCCATTCTTTGGCCAAAAAATAGGCCAGCCTTCCGGTCACGTCAGTCGACTAACCGCTTGGTGATATCTCGAAAAACCAAGTGGGCACTGGGACGCCATGGCCCTAGTGTTTCAATTTTTTTTATCTTTTTTTTTTCTACTTTACAGTTTACTTTCAACACTCTTTGATTGAAGGATCAAAGGAGCCTGTTGCGCGTTTGACTGCTTGAAAATTTCGGCACGAATAGTTCCCTCAACTTTCTTTGTACGTGAAGCGAATACAGCCTAGTTTTGGCAAAAATACTGAGACCTTTGTCCAAAGCTAAATACAGGGTCAAATTAAATTAGCTAGCGAAACTCCGCGGACGTGATTGGTGTCGATATCTAAACACGAGTGTTTTAAACATATAAGTATTTTAAGTAACTACACTACTATAAGGTGTTTGACCCAAAAAGCATAAAATTATTAAGTATTTTAGTTGTTTTATCATGTTTAAACATTGATACCCACCACATCTGCCGAGTTTCGCTAGCAAGTTTTAAAAAGACATATTAGGAAGTTGTTTAGCATCTTCGTTACACAACAACTTTCTTACAAATAAAAAAAATACTATCGACTTCCAAAAAATACACTACTAAGTGAAAAATAACTTCTGAGATTAAAGTTCTTTTTCATTTTTTAGTCTTTTTTGGAAGTCGATTGTTTTTTTTTTTGTTGTAAAAAAGTTTTTATTGTACACTTTTGAGTTGTACACACATTCGTATGATACTACTTGCTATGTAAATACCGGTGACAGGAAGTTATTATAACATCATAAATATTAACTAAGTGGCAAAAATACGTATTATTGAAGCTAACTCAAAAACTACCCAAGCAAAATTAACAAAACTTAGAAGGAACCACCCCTGAGGACATACCCTATCCATTAAAAAAATATTTTTTGAAATCGTTTCACAATTTCCGGAATATACCTACATACGAAAACAATATAGTCGAATTGAGAACCTCCTCCTTTTTGAAGTCGGGTAATTATGTAAAGAAGCACTTATAACCACAATGCATCCCATGATAATTCCACTAAGTCACACTGAAAAGTCATAGGAAAGCAAACGACGCAATTTCGTTTACTTGAAGTTTTACCAGTTATTTTGGTTTCAAAACCAAACTACTGAACCGATTTTGATGAAATTTCTAGGTATAGGACCAATCTGGAAGTACCTATATCCTTTAAACTAAAAAAGAATTTTGGATTTCAGAGGTAAAAAACTTAAAAAAAAAAATTAACCTCCTCCTTTTTTTAAGTCGATTAAAAAAACAAAAATTCCACTCCAGTCTTCAAATGTTACACATATGCCATTAAATCCTGCTCAACCTCGAAAAATAACTCAACGATCTCATAAACTGGCGGAACACCGAGATCTCCTAAAAAAACAACTTTAATACCGTCCACAGAAGTATAAAAATGTATGAAAACGCCATCTTTATAACCTAAAACGTAAACGACGCCCCTAAATCAGCTCTTTCGCATATAATATAATCAAAAAGGTCTCGCTCTCATGAATTTTCACCACAAAAAAATATTAATCCCATTCAGCACAAGAATTAACAGAATTCCGGACATAATTCCTGGTGGCATAAGATAGGAGAATCCAGAAGTATCGTTGGAGTTACGTAATTCTTGTAGCTTGACTATATGGCAATTACTTAAAGTGTAAAAAAATACAAGTGTGGGTTCAGTGAATAAATATTTTCTTAAATAAATCACACCGACAAGAAAGGGAAAGATAACAATTATTTTCTTAAAAATACTAAAAACTGAATCTATGTACGTCCAGACAGAGCGAAGCATGCGCAGCATATGCATTGTTTAGGCTTCCACAACCAAATGGCAAAAACAGAACCCTTCGTCATGTCCTTCTGTCAGACTATTCGCACTAAGTATGTCGATGAAAATTGGAAAGAAGGTGTATTGAAATACAATATATATTGCAAAGTTCATCAATAATGTTCTGGAATTATGAAAAAAATCATTTAGGACGGCACTTCCCATTCAAGCTACTACATTCTGTCAATTTTTTTAAATAGATTTTCAACCTTATCGCTACAGCATAAGATTCGAGATTGATTGGGAAAATTTCACAGCTTTTTGTGCTGGCGTCTGTTCATTCAAGGATATCCCTCGTATTGTTTGGATACATATTTGTTACAGATTACTCAGATTAAACTTAAAATAGAATTGAATATCAGAACAAGTGTTGGGTGAAAAATATCTTCTATTATGAAAGTTTATCTAAAATAGCTACAATTAAACTCAAAAGCTCCTTGATAGAAACTTCACACATAAAGTTAACCTACCACATTCATCTGTTTAAATCAGAATGGCATAGCGCGGATTATGCACTTCGGAATTTTAACTATTATTCAAATATTCATAAAAATGTTTAAAGTGGTTGAACAAACTGGACCTCATGAGTGGGTATTAAAGTTGTTTTTCCAACAACATATATTTGTTTACATGTTTGGAAACGAAATCGAGAACGCAGTATAATAATTTATTTCCTCATTTAGTTCAGAGGGGTAGTTCTCAAAATTTTAAGAACATTCACCTCAGTCTCAATAGGTCAAAAATAACTCTTATTTCCCTATATTTTTGAAAAGTTTTTGACATTGTTTGTCCCTGAGATGAGATTGAGACTAGATTTTGAACTTCTTTAATTACGGGAATTGAACTTCTTGAGTCATTATTAAGTCTCTTTACTTGCTAATAAGACAATCCAATTAGCAAGGTAATGGTAACGAGGATGACTTGGTAATGAAAATGCTCCTTTACGGCACTTTACATTTTGTACAATTTGTTCTCTAATCTCCTTGCTTTGTCATCTTATAACAAACGTAGTATATATCTTTAATACCGTATTTGTTAAGTCTACTGCAGAACCAGCGCTGAGGCTCTGTCTCGCATAGGGTCGTAGCATTATGCTGAGCGATGGCCGTTTTGCATGCATGTGACAGTGTGACGCAGATATTCTCCTGATCTTTTTTGTGTTTGTGTCTCTGCGTATATTTTACCGCAAATATATTTATTCCCCTCTTTCAGAAGTTGTTGTAAAGCCAGATCAAAGAATTGTTTATCAAATTCACTACTTAAAAGCCCCTATAGCAGAATCATAGCCGTCATTCTTTGACAGTTTTGAAATGGATATAATACGGCAAACTGACGTATATCAATTTTAAAAACGATAAATTTCCTTGTCTGTTAGAACTCAAAATTCGTTTCAAAATGGGCATATATGAGAATCACTTCCACACGTCATACGCCGTCTCATTTTTATATGCTTGAAGAATTAAAAACATACGAAGCTTATTTTGCAACACCGCATTCCCCCATAAACAAAAACATCGTCAAAGCTATCCTACCGCACATAATCTGTTTCGCGGCACGTCACCGACACCAAAATGGCGTAAACGCGGGATTATACACGTCCGCCATTTTAAAGGGCTGTTTTAAATTTAAAAGTCTTCATTCTTTATTCAAAAATGTTTCTTTTATCTTTAAATTGGGCGTGACTGTGCTAAATCGGCGCGGCTTAGCCATTTTGCCAATAATTTTGAGCAGGTTTCGCTAATAGAATGTCGTATTAATCTCTTTAGTAATGTATTTAACACGAAGGAATCCTTTCAAGGGTTTATGCCGCTTTTCGGGGGAATATAAGTGGAGTTGGGTTTTAAAACTTGTTTAATTTTCTGGGTTACTAATTGGTTTTAGATAAAGTTATGGTATTTTTTTACATTTTGTTGTGTTATCAATTGTTATTTGATCAGATAGAAATGCAGATGGTCATTTCTCCATAGAAACGCTCTCGCCTGTTTTCTTTCTGGTTAATGACCATAAAGCAATGACTTTTAATGTGTTTTCCTTTTTTATAACACATTATTTTTAAAAGCACTAGAACCTTCATAAAATGCTCAAAATTGCCGATTAAACCGCTGTCAATAGAGGCCTAGTGTACAAATTTGACAACTATTAATGAGAAAAGAAAAACATAGGGACACAGTATATATCCTTCTTATTCAGTTTATGAAATATCTTTTAAATTGGTCCAATATTGGAGGAGGAAATAGTCGAGAGCCAAAACTCGAATAATGACATTTTACTTAGGCTTTTTCAAAAGTCTCTTCGACCGCATTTCCTCTTAACATAATCTACATCTTCGACTAAATTCGTACATAGAATAAATTAAAGTCGCTTTATGTATGTCTGTGTGACCGCGTTGTACGCAACGGATTTTGATGCGATTTTCATTATTATTTAGAGATTTAATTCCGGAAGGTTTACGTGTGTAATATCATTATTCTCCTGCCCTTATCACAATTTATTTGGAGTTAAAGTAACATGTCTTTTTCTTCCATACTTCACTATTAGTCTTCATCTCGGTAGTCACCCTTTTTAGCCTCATCTTTCACACAGTCCATCCATCGTTTATATGTGGGAATAATATATTTACTTAGGTATATTAAACTTACTTAACAACGAAATCTCGATTGTAAATCTGCCAATGTCGCGGGCGCGTCAAATGTCAATTCATGTTTGTTGTCTTTGGTTCCTGGCCCCTGACATAAAGCAATGGACAACTTTTTATATAAGTACGTTTGAGTACAAGGCTTTTGAGTACATTGTATGTGTATGTATTATGTCTTTTTTTTTTAGTATTGTGCATTTTGTTTGTACAGAATAAACAATTCTTCTTCCTAAAATTTCGTGCAACATTCTAAGATGTTCCCCACGAGTGGGTGACCGCTCCCACGTCCACGTAGGCATGTATTAGCTAAGTATTTACAAAGAATTTGGCTGTTGTAACATGGTCTTGTGAGAGTATGTGATTTATTGATGCACTCCTAATGAACACAGGTCCGATTTTATCGCCGCATTTTATCACAGAACCGGTTAAGATATAAGCGGTAGCGGCCCACTGTCTTCAAAGTGACTGGTCATGTGTAATGGGGTTGGGTCAAAAAAGTAGCTTCACGGATCGGTAGCAAGTTAAAAAAAATAGCATTTTACTGAATGCCATTCAAACAGAAGGCCGATTCCCGTAATTTAAAATGTTCAAAATCTAATCTCTCGCAATCTCATCGCAGCGACAAACAATGTCAAAAACTTTTCTAAAATGTAGGAAAATTTGAGGTATTTGTGTCAGATTGAGACTGAGATCAGAACGCACGATCAAAATGAACGTTCTTAATTAAAATTACGAGAATTGCCCCTAAGTTTTAATTATAATGGAACGAACAAGTATACAAACTTATTTTGATTTGCCAAGAGTCCTAAGTCAACATGCAAGATTTAATTCAATCATACTAACAGAAGATGAACCTATAGGTAAGCTTTTGAAAGAGGCCTTGCCTTATTTTGAGAGAGTACCACTCATTCTTACATCACATAATATTTGTACGTCCAGTCTAGATTAATTATATTTTTTCTTTATAAGTATTAACTGTACCTAGAATTTAAGTAAACTTCATCACATACTTTGTTTTTTTTGTTCATTATTCGAAATGATTATATACCTAATTATGTAAGTCCTGTCTCCTGGCGACCCGTAATACAGATATTTTATGCCTTTTTCGGGCACATCTCTCACAAATGTTAACCCATTTTTTTTATTAAGCACTTCCTTCCCACATCAACATTTGTGATGAGACATAAATAAATAAATTATTACAGTTTTTATGTTATTATTAACTAACTCAACCTCTTGTGTTTCCTCGTTGGAATCTACATATGGATTTAATCACTATTAGCGATAGGACGGCGTCTACGCTGCGTCAAAGCTTACGCCGAAAAACACACAGTACGAAGCCCTTGCATGCCCTTAGCTTATCTGCAAGAAAAACCTTAATTAAGAAAACCTCTCCTAACTTACACCAACCCCGAACAATGATTAGTTTCCCTGTCCGCCTGCTTTATTTGTTTTTCTAATTACACAACACTTTGAATTAATAATTGTAAGCCTACGCCATAACTTTTGCGTTTTTCATTAATTATACATCGTTTCAATTAATTTCGTTGAGTGGCTGGACTCATATAGGTGGCCCGAAGGGTTTTAAATTTTTCTTTAATTTTTCATATGTAATAACAGCCGTACGATTCGATCGATCAGGTTAAGCTACGCTTGCGGCGGTTGGATGGGTTACAATATTTACATACCAAGACCCCTCCGTGTCTCGGAAAGCACGTCAAGCCGTTGGTTCCGGCTGTCATTCTTGGATCTTTGATAGTTGTTTCGGGTCGTCAGAAGCCCGAAAGTCTGACAACCAGTCTTACCAAGGGGTATCGTGTTACCCAGTAACTGGGTAACGATACCCCGATACGTAGTCGCTCCATTTAAAATACTGGTATTCAGCTGCATCCGGTTAGACTGGAAGCCGACACGAACATAATTGAGAAAAGGCTAGGCAGATTGCCTTAATAGAGAGCATATTTGTAGCACTCAGCGGCGGCCTCAGCTGCTGGCTGTACCTCGTGGCCGCACTAATCTGTTAAATGAGGCGCCCCTGACGCGAGCGCTTCGCACTCTTAACCTTGTAGCAGAAGAGACAGACATTTTTGCTTGTACACGGAGTGAATTCACAAGGATAACATTATATGTAATAAGCTTTAGAAAATAAGTTGTTATCATTAGGTTTGCTTCACTATTGCATTGGGTTGTACCTGTAATAATAGTTGTAAGTGATTATATAAATAAAAATAAATAAATAAATTATAATATGGAACGCTTCTACGTATTATTTACTTTTCTGGTTTTCAAACTTAGTTTATCAACGTTTTGCATTCGTAATTCGATTTCATATATCTAAACAAATATTAATGACGAAGTAAAATTGTTTTTAAGAGGTAATCTCTAGAAGTAGCATTAATCAGCCTATAATGTTCCCACTGCTGGGCCACAGGCCTCCTCTTTGTATGAGAGAGAGTGGGCCATAATCCACCACTCGTGCCCAGTGCGGGTTGATGGATGTCACATGTCTTCGAAATTTTGGTTCTAGGACATTCCGGTTTCCTCTCAATGTTTTCCTTTACCGTTTTGAGAGCAGTGGTGATGAAATAATTTGCACAAAGTAAAATGCCTGCTTGGGTTCGAACTGATGACCATAAATCATATATCGCGTCCGTTTAACAGTAGGTCACCACGGCTCCAATTTCTGAGGTTTTTTTGCTAAAGTTGAATTCCTCGCGGACAGACTTTGCGGGCAGAAGCTAGTATGATACAAAGAAACAATTGTTCGTTGCTTTATTGTTATTCACAGTAGGTCTTAGACCGCTTTTACACTTAAGCGACTTTAGCAGCGCGACAGTCGCGCCACAGACGCGCGACCGTCGCTCTGTCAGAATTTCATATTAAAAACAGAAGCGCGGCGGCAGCGCGCGGCCTGCGTACTGTCAATCGGTGATGAGTCAGTGTTGTAAGCGTACTTCAGACTGCGGCGCGGCAGCCGCGCTACTGTCGCGCGGCTGTTCTTATAATGTGAAGGCATCTGCTTCTGCCGCGCTACTATCGCGCTGCTGAAAGCGACCTAACTCTTTTTTTTTGGTTGGGAATTTATCAAATAACTTCTCCCGCTCTAGGCGGAGCGGGAGGGCGTGTCAGACTTTTACTGACTAATACCCACCCGTGTCTCTTCCGAAAAACCCGCGACCTTAACAGGCATCGGCCCTAGCGGACCCCATCAGTTAGTGCTGACATCTCTTTGAGGCGCGCGTGGAACACAACGCGCCGTCGACTCGGGCCTGGTCCTTACCGAACGACAAACTGCCCATTGCTCGCCGTCCGCAAGCCCGCGCCTATGGTGGCCGGGAATCGGCTGTCGATTCCCGACGCCCAGGTCTCTGCGGCGACTAAGGGCGTGAAGGCGCAAAGATTGCCTTCCCCTCACGCGCTCCGACTCCTCGAGCATTACTGCTTCGCAGAAGGAGGTGACTTCCCATGCACTCTTGCTCCGTACCATGGCCTGGCTTATGACGTAGTTCTTACTCGTTTGGTATAATTAATGTTAGTTATATTAAAACCAGTCACGTACACCTCTAGGAAGATAGCTCTAATGCTTAATTAGATCTTTTATGAGTCTTTAACCTCCTTTTTATATAATATGCTATGAATAGCCTCAATGATCTTTGGCTCTTATTATTGGTATGTATTAATAACTATGCTACAGACGACCCAGCTGATGGAATGGTGAGCAGTCTCTTGGTTAAGATTTTGAATTCGATTATCGTCTTGAAAAGAATTATTTATTATGAGTCGTTTCATCATCTACGGACGAAGTTACATGACATACCAAAGCAGATAATCTATACACTACTACTAATAATAAAGCTGAATAGTTTGTTTGTTTAAACGCGCTAATCTCCGGAAGAACCACTCGGATTAAAAAAAAATATCTTTACATTTTATAGTCCATTTCGTGAGGAAGGCTACTAAGACACTTAAAAGTCAAGCAAAAACAAAAAGGTCAGAAAGAACGCTGATCGAAAACGAAGTAACAGTGCGGGTAGGCAATGTGATGCAAAGGGGTGGGTCGGAGAACAAGAAATTTCACGCGGACGAAGTCGTGTGCAGAAGCTAATAATACTAGAATAATCGGCCTGTACTGTCCCACGTCAAAGCAAAGGTCTTTCTTTCCTTTTTCCACTGAAGTCGATCCTGAGCTATCATGGACCAATCCCCGTCCCGCCATCTACTCCTGGGTCTTCCACGATGCCGTTGGACGTTTCAGGAACCCATGTTGCACATAATTCCATACAAATTTTGATCTATTTGTTGCTGAATAGTGGCTATTCGGATACTGTGGAAGAGTGAGTCTAGACTCCCGTCTGTGTAACAAAACCTTGTGGAATGATGTTAGAATCAATGCCTGTCTCGTCCCCATTGTTAGTCCCTTCAAATTCATGTCAAGTATTAGCATACCTTTCTACCAAAAACCACAAAATATAGGCTTATCTGTTTCAGAACAGCACGCCAAATATTTGCAGTTCTTTTCATAGAACCCAATGCTTTTCAAATATAAGCGGAGGTAAGAAAGTCTCTACTTAACTACTCGTTACAGCACAAACCTTTCCAACCACAAAAACCTTAAAAACTACAAACTTCCATACACAAACGTGTTACAAAGAACTTCATTACACGCAATTTTATTCCTTTTAGACTTATTCATCAATGTTCGAGTTACAATAGACCCTATTCGGGTGACATATTTGCTCTCAAAGTCCACAATGGCTTGGCCCATTTTTCGGTACGGCTCGCCGATTTTGGACGTCTCGTGACGATGAAGTTTGGTATGTGTTTGTGATTGCGATGCTTGAATGTTGGATGAATATGAATACTTGACATTCCATTGGATATTGCGCTGACAACAATAATCAGCAGTCTAGGCTTTGTGGAGGAAAACTTTTGGATTCTTTTTTTTATTATGAGTTGGTAAAAACGATGTGATGGAATGTGGTCGATGAATATTGCGTTGTATAGACCTATGAGGTGTAAAGTTCATTCATACTCTATAGAAAAGGGAGGATCCTCCGACCAGACGGGTGTTGTGTCTGGTGGGCTACTGCCCAATGCTTGATGTCGGGGCGTTGCGCGTTGCTAGTTGCGCGATAAACTCTGCTTGCGCGATGCAGGATCTTGCGTGGCGGCAGTGTGCTAGTGCTACGTAGTACGCATGTGGCGATGTAGAAGTCGTCACAGTTGCATTAACTTTAGAAATTAACACTTATATCCTTCAAAGCTCAGAAAGCATGTTAGGCTGTTGGTGCCAGCTGTCATTCGTAGATCTTTGGTAGTCGTTACAGGCAGTCAGAAGTTCAAAAGTCTGATAACCAGTCTTACCAATTGCTACCGTGTTACCCAGTAACTAGGCTGTGGAGATCAAATAGGCCGTCGCTCCATGTAAAATACTGGAATTTCTAAAAGCCTCACTCCTTAAAATTCCTGGAAAAGAGCAAAAGCGGTACTTAGTAGCTTATCTTTAGAAAATCTTGATTTTGTATCGTGGAAAGTCAATCCTAAGAATTTCAACCTTATTTAAAAGCGAAACAATTTAACGCTACATAAAATTTTGATCTCCAAATCCCAAAACAACATTTCTTAAACCACAACCATCTTATAATGAAGCCCAAAAATCCAATCTTTTTTTATTCCCTTTCCAAGTTCAGTCTATTACACAGCCTGGCATCGAACCTAATACAGATGCTGACTACATGCAAATGAACTATCCTAGTTAGAAATCTAATATCATTATAATATAATTTGTATTTGAACCACGTAGGTCCTTGGCTAAATGGAGATATAAATGTAACGTTAAGGTATGTGTAGACGAGCCACAAACATATAGCAACACAGTGGCAAAAAAAAAAAAACTTTAATACTTACGACAATTTGCACTCGCGTTTAACAAGAGATGCACGACGCCATCGCGGCGACAAACTGTTCTTCAGGAAATATTATTTAGATACGAAGCCTTGTATACTACACAACTACATATCAAGCATTCGTATTTTTTTGATGCCACAAGTCAGCCACAATGTATCTACGAGCAGCTACTGTGTAATTAATATGGACACTGACAACTGTCCATTATCCAATGACATTGATGCTGTTTTGTACTGTAGTAGTAGCACGATATTCACAACACTTTCCATACATTTAGCGAGGGACTGCCGTCGGCAACACTTGGCTTGTGCGGCGAGCCTGTGTGCGGTCGTGAAAAGTTGCTCTCGTCGACTACTAGGAGCGATTTCGAGTGGCCCGTGTGCCTCGGTCTTAAATTTTGGTAGTATTAATTTTTTTGATTCCTCTAACGAAGTGATATGACTAAGGGTTACTCGTAGTTCTAGGTTCAATTCATGTTATTGTTATTATATTGGGTGTATTGGTTCTCGGTGTTATCGATATTGTTATCGGCAGTTTTAATTGAGTAGTGTGTTTTGGTGTTAACGGGAATGTGTTTATACGGAATTATTGTTGCGGGTGTTACTTTAGATGGTGGTAGATAATGGTATTTTTTTTATGATGGGAATTAGATTTCATCTAGAGATCTTAGTATTTTTGGTATGGGAATAAGATTTTATCTAGGAATTATATTGACGAGTAGCAGTACGTTCTCGTACTCAATAAAAATTACAAACCATACCTACAAATCTTTAACTTGATACGCTTAACGTGAAACTACGTAAGTAAGTAAGTACCTCAACTTGTACTGAAACTTTTATTTTCCACCTTTTAATCTTTCGCTGGACATGTCCACATGTATTTCTCTATAACCGAGATTAATAAGAAAAGTAGGTCAATCTGCCTTGTCTGTTCCCAACTATGTTGGGGTCGGCTTCCAGTCTAACATGATGCACCATAACCATAACCCAGTTACTGGTAACACCCCTTTGATAAGTTGTCTGGTTGTCTGACTTGAGCTTCTGACTACACCTACGAATGACAGCCGGGACCAACGGCGAGGCACAAAAGGATCTCGATATGTAATAGATGGTCACCCATCCACGGACCGACCGTGGCAAGCGTAGCCTAACGCGGGCTGTTACTATTACTATTAAGCCACGAGCCCCTGTAAAAAAAGTAAATATTGTGAATTTAGTCCAGAGGAGCAATTGAAACTCTTCATTACAAAAGCAAAACGTAACTTTGTATCTACAAAAAAAAAACTAACAAACAACCATCTATATTGCAAAGCGATTACAAATAAAACGGAGCATGTAATCGAGTCCGATTCGAGTTGAATCGACTCGGGCGTTGTTACTGGCGCCACTGTCGGTAGTCGGGTTAAGAATGTAGCTTTAGATACTGCTATCGATTAAGATTAATGAATATTGAAAGGATTTGCAGGAGGTATCGATTTTAATTTGCTGTTGCTAAGTTGGTCGGATTTCGTACAATTTATTATTGTTGTACAAAAAACTATGTATGCCCGGACAAAACTTCTCCAATTCATGCTGGGGAGTTTTTGCGCCACTTCTTTTTCCCAGCGAAAGCACTAGGAAGTGGTGAAGGGCGGGCGTTTTGAGGGACTGTCTTATATAATTTTGACATTCTAAAAGTGCTGATTCTCAAACTAATTTGAATACTTAAATGACTTGAGATTTTGATTTTTGATGAAGAAACAGTTTTGGGCAATATAATTTAGGTAAACACGTTAAAGATAGATTACCAATTGTCTTAGTGTGGATTTCATTAACACTTTCAGGAGCAGTATAAGGCTATAGCCGTCATAAAATAAAACTTCTAGCGTGTCTCGTTTACCGCGCCGGAACGTGTTAAAGAAAGAAAATAAATAAAGAAACAAAATACGTTTATTTGGGGTAAACATGACGCAAATAACGAACACAAACACGATTTTTTTTTTCTGTTATTGGACCTACTGTGTATTGTCTCTGCATCACCCTAAAGCCATGGTCCGGGGCGAGAGGGAGTGGGAGGCAGTCACCTCCTTCTGCGAAGCAGTCATGCTAGCGAAGGAGGTGGCGGGACGGCTGAGGGAGAGGGCCTCACGTCCCAGCCGCCGCGGGAGACGCCCCGGGCGTCGGGAGCCGCGAGACGACTCCCGGCCACCGTAGGCGCGGGCCTGCGGGCGGAGAGTAATGGGTAACTCTCCGTCCGATCAGGACCAGGCCCGTGCCGGACGGCGCGTACGTGTTCCACGCGCGCCTCAAAGAGATGTCAGCATAAGGAAGGGGCCCGAAAGGGCCGAAGCCTGCCGGGGCAGCGGGATTGTCCGAAAGGGTTACCGCTACCCCGGAACACAAAGGGCTAAGGAAGGAACACGGGTGGGTTTTAGTCAGTAAGAGTCTGACACTCCCTTCTGCTCCACCCAGAGCGGGAGGGGTCATTGGATGATTTCCCATCCACAAAAAAAAAAAAAAAAAGGTAGACTGGTAGAAAATGCCAAAGGCATTAAGTCCGCCTTTGTACAGTTTTTACTTGTGCATAAAGTTTTAATAAATAAATAAATAGAACAAGCTGGGGGATTATATTAATACATTACAGTAAATAAGTTTCAATTGGGTTTAATGTAACAAAAACACTTAATTTAATTGAAATAACTTTAACTAATTTTTCCAAAACTATTAAAAATACGAAAAAATATTTTGAAATCTTGCAATAAATGAATGTTATCTATGTATCTATCTAAATACATATAAATGAATTGCTGTTCGTTAGTCTCGCTAAAACTCGAGAAGGGCTGAACAGATTTATCTTATCTTGGTCTTGAAATGGTTGTGGAGGTCTAGGGAAGGTTTAAAAGGTGAGAAAAATCGAATAATTCCCGGGAAAACCCTAAAAACATCCCTTTTCTATTTCCCATACAAACGTTTTCTAAATAAAATGTTGAGTCAATTGTCTTTTATTTATCGATTGAGGCAGTACGAAGTCTGCCGGGTCAGCTAGTTTTAAATAAAAATAACACTCGGTTTATAAAAAAAAATATTATTCTCAGCTCATTTAATCATTAACCCCAAGTTAAACCTCAAGTGTACTAGACCTGTATTTAAAATACAAAGAATACAGACGTACAGATAATAATAGTCTGCCAGTTAAAACAGTACATAATCATTGGTGCAGCAATTTGAGTGCAATCGATATAATTGCTGTGTTGTTGCGTTGCTAACACGAGATCGCTGTACTCTCGAGTTATTGAACTAACTATAGTTAAGTATTTAAAATCAACAAATAATTCTTTAAATTAGATTTATCGAAAAAAATAATAGTTAAATACTCTTTGAAAATTACTTTTGAAAGTGTAGGAAACAAGAAGTGTCTTATTAAATTCAAAAATCAATGCTAGGTAAATTAGCAAATCATTATTATCCGCAGAATTTTATCCACACAAAGTTCATCAATAATCAATGTCGCTTTTCAAATCGCAACACTGCCCTTCACAATAACACAAACACCCCATTAAAAACTCCCCCAACAAAAGCTATAATTAGTTGCACACAATTATTTAGCATCACGTCAACCCGACACAACCAATCGGACCGCTGTCAAAGCAACGTAAATTTTTAATCAGCCCATAAGCATCGAATGTGCCGTCATTAACGGGAATGCGGTTGTTTGAACTGACGGCTTAATTTGCTCAGCTTATTAAAGCATCAATCAGACGTTTTTATGTGAAATCGGTTGATTATACGTTGCTCCTGTGTATTGGAAACGAGGTATTCCCCTCAGAGCACTGATTTCAACCGCACTTGGACGAAACGCACCTGAGCACTTCCACTAACCGCACTGAAACAAAATTTTGTTACGTGCGGTCAATGGTGTATTATTGGGGGGTGTATTATTGGTGTTTTACAGTTGTTTAACAAAAGCCGACCATATGAGTCGAAGTACCGTTGACCGTTGAGAGCAGTGGTGGTCCAGTGGTAACGGCTCCGGCTTACGAGTTGTAGATCGTAGGTTCGACCCAGATAGGCGCTTTACTTTGTGTAATTTATTTCATCACCATTGCTCTCAAAAACGGTGAAGGAAAACTTCGTGAGGAAGCCGGCATGTCCGGTTGCGGCTGAGTGAGAGTGGCTGGTGGCAGCTGAGCGAAAGTGGCTGGTTGTGGCTAAGTGAGAGTGGCTGGTTGCAGCTGAGTTAGGGTGGCTGGTTGCAGCTGAGTGAGAGTAGCTGGTTGTGGCTAAGTGAGAGTGGCTGGTTGTGGCTAAGTGAGAGTGGCTGGTTGCAGCTGAGTGAGAGTGGCTGGTTGTGGCTAAGTGAGAGTGGCTGGTTGCTGCTGTGTGAGAGTGGCTGGTTGTGGCTAAGTGAGAGTGGCTGGTTGCAGCTGAGTGAGGGTGGCTGGTTGCAGCTGAGTGAGAGTGGCTGGTTGTGGCTAAGTGAGAGTGGCTGGTTGCAGCTGTGTGAGAGTGGCTGGTTGTGGCTAAGTGAGAGTGGCTGGTTGCAGCTGAGTGTGGGTGGCTGGTTGCAGCTGAGTGAGAGTGGCTGGTTGCAGCTGAGTGAGAGTGGCTGATAGCAGCTGAGTGGAAGTGGCTGTAGATCAAGTTAAATGCCAGGCGTGTTTTTCCCTCTTCTGATCGAGTCACGAAGAAAAAGCTTTTATTTTTACCGCACCGTCAACCACACTTTAGTGGTAATCCTTGCACTACAAAAATCGTCCTTGCTGCTACGACATAAAGGCGCTGTCAACGTCAAAATGTGATTAGTTACCACCCGGATTGAGTAGTTACTCTTGCATCGTCGATCGAAGTCGCTTTAGCTTTTTACTCCGAATTCACAACAGAAATAAAACAAAATTGCTTCAACAGAAACTCATTTCAGCCATAAAACCTTCAACAAAAAAAAAATACAGATCTGACGATTCGATATCTATCATTGAGGTCGCCATTCGGCAAGTCTGAAGTCTGATGGACATCTCTCCAGATATTTATTTCGACAGATAGCCAGATATAGATCTCTGTGAAAACTTTAAGCGTGCTTCAGGCGTGTTTCTTAGAATTTCGGAATCTTTAGATTTAAGATAATACAACAGCATTGTGTGCATATTATTTATTTGTGCAGAATAAATAAGTTTTTTTTCTTACTTTCTTTCTTAATCTTAATATATTCTTTTTTTCTGTGGCAATGATTATTATGCCAAAAATTCTGTTCAAATCAGAAGTGTTACGGAAAATCAAGTAAGATAACCTATAAAAAAAGAACATGGTTGTTGAATATTAAAACTGAACTGAGTTCAGAATGATTTTTTAAACATATATTTATAATAATAATTTCTTGTTTATACTATAAGAAAAAATGGGTTGACTGATACGTGTCAATTGCTTTTTAAGAGCGTTGGCATTTCGTGAACAGAAAGTTTGTTTCCATAAGCAATTCTTTACCACAATTGTTTTAAATCGTATATATTTAATCGCATATGCTAAGTCCAAAAGTGTAACGTTATTTTGTGTGTCCAAAACATAATTTTAAATACAAATTGTGTTCCTGTATCATATCAGAAAGAATAATATAACAAAGCCTAACTATTTTTTTCCTCTTTTTACAGAACCCCAATGGATCCTCAAAAGTGACCAAATACTGAGTGAATTAAAGTGCTAGTGATGTGCCACCCAAAAGTGCTTCATATCGATAGAAACAGCTAGTGTTGTTCAAGATGTCATTCTCGAGGTCGCACGTGATCTCTGGGGTGTTGTTCACCATTCTTCTGCAGTACTGCGTCGAGAGCCAGCAGGAGAATCTCATTGAGGAAGCATGTAAGTAGATAGTTTTTAATTTTTCAATTAATTTTAAGGTACCTACCTAAGCCACAGTACGAGCGTTCACGTGTTTTGAATACATTAAGGTCGAACTAGTCGCGCCTCACTGGTGGGCATGGCCAAAAAGCACGCTGTCCCACCTGGCGTTGTGTCCAAAAGAGACAGTATCAGTGATGAGCAATTATACGGTAGTCTACACGCACAAAGTCTAGTTCACACGCGCACAAACACCGTTCCAAACTGAAACGCACGTATAAAAATACGGCAAGTCCTTTGGAAAGTCGAGTTTTATGAAAAAACCCTGCAAGCAAATAAAGTTAATTGATCTCTTCGATAATTGAGCTTTATCGGTACCGACTTAGTTTTGTAGATTTTGCACTTCTTTTATTAATTGTTTACACCCAAAGTTACGTTAAAATTAGCAAGAAAAACGAATCTTTGTTGGCTCATAAAGATTACTTTTTATTTTACTATCCTGTTTCCGCTCAGACAAAATTAATAATAAGACCAAACGATATCATGTTTACCTTTGGATGTACAACGTCAAATAGTGGAGTAATACCCTCCCATTAGTATGATAAAAATTTCGACTAGTGCCACCTTAAAATTAGATATTAATTTCTGAATATACCGTTGCATACTTTTTTCGGTTGAGTATTTTCGTTAAAATAACAGGAAAGGAAGTATGTTGTGTTGTTGTTGTATTTATCATTTATTTCTTCATCAAAGAAACTTCATGCTTATGACTTTTGTCAATGCCAGGTTCAGCTTAGCTACTGCCCAAAGCCTTGGGAAAATTTCTTGAAAACTTGTAGGTACCGATATTGAACACTTGTTATGTAAAAATAATCTACATACATACAGAATAGCATCCCGAAATCACCGCACAAAATGCAACCCATGAATTCAGCTTATGATTCTAGACAAACGTTGAAATTTTTCGTCGGTTACTAAATAAAATTTCTTTTCCGTACATTTTCATACACTTCTATGAAACAGCATATTTTTCATTTTTCAGGTTCTAAAATCCGGCCGGTCTGGGCCGGCTATATTAGCCGTAGAACCGATGACCGTTCGGGTACACGTGTTCTTGAGTGGAGTCCGCGAACCGGTAAACGTAAGGTAGGACGCCCTCAGGCTAGGTGGAGCGACGATCTTCGCAGGATGGCTGGTAGCAGCTGGATGAGAGTTGCCGAAAATCGAGTGAATGGCGTGCAATGGGAGAGGCCTATGTCCGGCAGTGGACTGCTGTAGGCTGATGATGATGATGCTGATTATGAGGGTCTAGAATCATATGCTGAATTCATGGTTATATCAAGCGCGTCGACGTCTCTCCCACCTTATTTCATCTTCTTTCTCGATTTTCGGCAACTCTCATCCAGCTGCTACCAGCCATCCTGCGAAGATCGTTGCTCCACCTAGCCTGATGGCGTCCCACCTTACGTTTACCGATTCGCGGTCTCCACTCAAGAACACGTCTACCCCAACGGTCATCGATTCTACGGCTAATATGGCCGGCCCATTGCCACTTCAGCTTGCTTATTCTGTGAGCTATGTCGACAACTTTGGTTCTCTGCCGGATCACCTCGTTGCGGATTCGATCCCTCAGAGAGACTCCAAGCATAGCCCGTTCCATAACTCGCTGAGTGATCTTGAATTTATGGACCAGCCGTACCGTAAGTGTCCACGTCTCGGCTCCGTAAGTCATAACTGGCAGAACTCACTGATTAAAGACCTTAGTTTTTAGGCTCTTTCGAATACGCGACGAGAAGACTCCACGAAGCTTCCCAAACGCTTCCCAGCCTTATTTAATTACACACATTATATTTATTATTACATTATATAAATTCGTTTATACAAAAGCCGAAAATAAATATGTACTTAATATTTATTATAAAATAAATACAAAGCTTGCGTACTGAGAATTTTATATAGAAAATCTGTATTTATGAGGATAAAATCTTTTGTGGTAAGATTTTCATAAGGAATCAGAGGATCTAAGCTGGGGATTTAAGACGAGTTTTATTTGCGGTTTATATTTACGGATTATGTACGTAATAAGATTGAGACCATTCGCAAGATTTTATTTAATATGGTAAAGCTAAGGTATGATTTTACCAAAGTCAGATACCTTTTATCCGTGGAATAAAATTGACGTCTTCAGTTTGATTGACGTTTCAGTAACGAGAAAACCGGTCAAGTGCGAGTCGAACTCGCGCACCGAGAGCTCCGTACAAATTTGTAGGTATGTTTATGGTTTTTTTAATGTAACTACAAATTTACGGTTTTCGGATTGTTTCCTTCACTTTTGCTGCATGAAATTGCTTCTTGCCTTTATGTTTCTAGGTGTTAAATCTAGAAACATAAAATTTGGCAATTTTTTTTATAGTTTAATTTTTTTTCCCTAACGGGAAGTACCCTATAGGTTATAATTTTGGAACATAAACGGCCGTATCTTTTGATTACGTTCACTTAGAAGTATGATTTTTATAAAGTATAGAAAAAAAGGATACTAGCGCACAGAATTTACGAAATTTAAATATTATAAAACGCGTAGATTTTTCTTAACTCCGTATTTGGCGACTCGCACGGAGTTAAGAAAAATCTAATCTACGCGTACTTATAGAATAAATTATATTACTTAAAAGTGACGATTCGTCTTTTTCGGGCGAGTAAATTCGTGCGAATCGACTGATAAACACTTGAAAGTATGTCGCCGGTACCTAATCCTTTTAGGTTAGTTTTTTTTTTTTACCACATATATCCGACATCCGTATTCTGCGTTCGCAAATTAGTTTCCAAATACAATAATAAATATGAATTTTGGAAACATAACTTTAAAACTTCCACGTAATGTTCAGATAGGAGGAGGCGTAGAGCAGTGGTGGTCCAGTGGTAACGGCTTCGAGTTGTAGGTCGTAGGTTCGAATCCAAACAGCCGCTTTACTTTGTAAGAATTATCTACCAACCCGCACTGAGCCTCATGAAGGCCGCAGGAATCCGCTGGACGCTGGAAGCACAGGACCGGTCGAAATGGCGGTTCGGTCCAGCAGTGGACGTCTTTCGACTGAATGAATGAAATGAAAAAAACATAGTTAACCCTATTGGTCAATTACTGTCTCCCCCACTCCATCTTTATTGACAAGCATGACTCAATTGTATTTCAAAACACAACCTGTAACTAAATAAAGCTGAGTCTACACAACCGTGAATCAGGAGCACTCATAGGGTTGCCACAGTCAATATTTGCGATCGAAACTAAATAATAACAGCAGCACGGATCGATCGAAGTTAAAGCTACGCTTGCCGCGGTTGGTTCGTAGAAGGGTGACCATCCATTACATATCGAGACCCCTCGGTGGCTCGGAAAGCACGTTAAGCCGTTAGCACCGGTTGTCATTCGTGAATTTTGTCAGTCGTTACCGGGTAATCAGAAGCCCAAAAGCCTATAACCGGTCAGACTGGGTTGTGGAGGTCAGTTAGGCAGTCGCTGCATGTAAAATATTGATATTCAGCTGCATCCGGTTTGACTGGTAGCCGAACCTAACATAGTTGGAAAAAGACTCGGCAAATGATGTAAATGCCCCTAAAAAAATAGTAACACCCTTCTTCCAATTGGTCAATTACTGTCTCCCCCACTCCGTCTTTATTGACAAGCATGACTCAATTGTATTTCAAAACACAACCTGTAACTAAATAAAGCTGAGTCTACACAACCGTGAATCAGAAGCACTCGTAGGGTTGCCACAGTCGATATTTGCGATCGATTGTTGTTATATATAATAGGACGGGATTTAAATCTAACGTTGTTGGACGTGCTTTGGGGGGTTGCCAAACCTGTATCCAGTGATGGTTGAGAGTTAACCTCTATTTTTAAAAGAGGTTGAATTTGTGAAAGATAACGATTGGTCCAGTAAACAATTGTCTGACCTGGAGTAGAATTTATTTTTATTTTTCCGTAGAAAATATCGGGAACTTTGAAGAATTTTTCATTCTCTTGGGATTTCACAAGGCATTTTTATTAGAACGTTAAGTAGAACTGTGTATGTGAATATTGTAATTAGATTTTCAGTCGATTAATGAGTTAATAGAGCTGTGGTGACTTATTGGCTTTAACCCCGAATTAATGAGTTGCACTGCTCTCAGAACGGTGAAGGAAAACATCGTGAGGAAACCGGCATGTCTACCCAATCCGCACTGGGCCCACGTGTAGATTACAGCCTAGCCCCTCTCAAAGAAAGGTCTTTCTCCCAGCCAGTGGGAACATTATACGTGGATTATGCTACAGATTGAATGTAGTTGTTTTTTTAATATGGATTATTACAGTTTATTTTTTATTAGTCTATTTTATTACCTATAACCCCCGCAGCACGGGCCAATAAAACATAAGTTTTAGCTTACAAAAAAAAATCAATTAAATATTTGGAAAGACTAAGTGCGGGAGCACACGATGCGTTGCGGCGCCGCACCGCAAAGGTTTAGCTGTATGGGCGAGGCCACAAGCCCACAAAACTGCGTTGCGGCGTCGTATCGCAAAAACAACGTCTACACTGCAATACAAAACGTCATAGATTTTTTACGATGCGACGCCGCAACGCAGTGCTGTGGCCTCGCCTTATCGGCAGCACACGAGCAGCTCGTATGCTCGCCGGTGATACGGCGAAATCTTTGCGGTGCGGCGCCGCAACGCATCGTGCGCTCCGGCACTAACTGAGAAGGGCCTAGAGCGATTGACAGATATTTTATTGACTAATATTTTATTAACCCAAAAATATTAATATAATAAAGATTTACGACCTATAAAAACAAGAAGCGACACATGTTCAATTAATTTCACTAAACCTATCCCACTAATTACATATAGACCCTTATTACACCATAAAATAAATAATTAACGCCTATACACAACCAAATTTCAACCTTAGAAACGACTATTTAAGGTTGAGAATGGCAAATAAATGTTTGACTTCCACAGCCAAATGAAATAGAACCATAATGGAATAGTTATAAGGTTGATTTTTGACAAATGTTTATTACCCGCATAGCTTCCTTATTACGTGTCTGGACGAATTTTGACATAATAATATTAATGCCCAATTTCGTGTTGATGTTTGTAATGGCAACAGAATCTAATTAAAATGGGGAATCTGACAGTTTTTCTTTGGGATGGATCTCCATTCATTTTTGGGAATTTATTTTATTAGATCTTGGAGTGCGGAATTTACCTACCTTGCAACAATTCTGTGGAAAAATTATAAAAAATATCAGTATTTGTAATTATTTCACTCTTAAAACGGTGAAGGAAAACATCGTGAGGAAACCGGTATGTCTTGGGATCCAAGACATACCGGTTTCCTCACGATGTTCAGGGGGTAAACAGAAATATACTTTTGATGACACATTATGTGGAAAAGGGGTTCTTATCTCGCAGATATTAGAGATTACTTATAGCATATTATGTGGGCAATGGTTGCCTTTTGGTAACGGCCTCGACTACGAGTAGGTCGTGGGTTCAAACCCAGGCTGGCGCTTTTATTTGTGTAAATAATTTCACCGTGGTGGATTACGGCCCACTCCCTCTCACAGAGAGGAGGCCTGTGACCCAGCAGAACATTATAGGCTGATTATGTTATGTTATGTTATTTGCTGCATTGGCTGTTTCTTCAGAAGGCCCTTGCAGACATGGCCCTGCATTGTTAGACTTACATAAAATCTTAATAATATACAGGGTTACTTTTCAATGAGCAGCCAAATTTAAGGATGTGGTACAGACCATCAAACTAAACAACTTTCTCCATGGGACCAACATCGTAATCGGGAATAAAAATTCAGCCGTCCCATACGTTTAGGTCGAGTAGGTATTGAAGTTTTCTATGGGACAGTTGATAAATTTTTCGCGATTACGATATTGGTCCCATGGAGAAAGTTGTTTAGTTTGATGGTCTGTACTACATCCTTAGGCTGGTCATTAAAAAATAACCCTGTGTTATTTGTACCTACCTTAAAACCATGACCTCTGAGTTTGTTTCGGCTTGTTCTGAGACTGAGATATTCCAAACGGAAAAACCCAATAACACTGTGCCCGACCTGAAGATCGAACCTACCTCATATTACTTATTCGTAGCTACCTCATGCTCAGCGCTTGCGACCACTCGACCAATGAGGCAAACAGGAATTACAAGACACGTCAACACGACGACACATAAGATTTTCCGCTTTTGTTTCTGAGATTCATCAGGTCCAGTTGAAAACCAGCGTCTTGGCATTTTTGCCGCAGCCGTGTGGCACACTTTCCTGCTTATTTCTTACATCGGACTTCACACTTTTTTATTTGATTTTTACTTATTTTTTTTATCTGATGTATGTCTCTGATGTACTGTGTCGTTTAGTCTGTGCTAAATAAATGTATTTTTTCTTTCACCCTATCGGCAATCCTTTTGTTGTTCCAGATAATTTTACTTCCAATTACTTACGTGGATGTACAGCTTGTTTTCCAAATCGCTGCTTCACAAAACTTATAAGTACAAAAAGTTTAATCGCCATCTCATAAACGTTCAATGAACCAAAATTCACAATCACAACTTCGTCGAATCATTAAATCATCGATTCCCCGTAGCCATTATAAAGTAGGAAGTATTGAAAAACTTCGAAAATAATATTTCACCTTCAATGAAATTTGATTTGTACTTATTCAAACAAATTCAGATGTTCTCAGAAATATGCTGAAAGTTTCAAACAAAACCGGCTAAGTTCGAGTCGAACTCGCACACAAATAAAATAATAATAGAAATATTTTACTGTCAGATAAAGGCCCACATGGTGTTAGTATTTCATCTTACTTAAAAACTACAATAGTAACACACAGGAACACTAAAAAGAGAAAGACAGTCACAATCACAAAGGGTTCCGCGGGTTTATTGCGTAACACACTATCAGTATCACTTTCATTTTGAGAGTTCATCAACATTCATTGCGTTATTTTATTTGTTGAGCAGACACATTTTTGGAACATAATTATTATGAAGCAATGTGGATGGGTGACCATCTTTACATACCGAGATCCCTCCTTGCCTCGGAAAGCACGCTAAGCCGTTGGTCCTGGGTGTCATTCGTAGATCTTTGACAGCCGTTACGGGTAGTCAGAAGCCCGAAAGTCTGACAACCAGTCTTACCAAGGGGCATCGTATTACCCAGTAACTGGCTTGTGGAGTTCAGATAGGCAGTCGCTCCATATAAAACACTGGTATTCAGCTGCATCCGGTTAGACTGGAAACCGACCCCAACATAGTTGGGAAAAGGCTAGGCAGATGATGAATTATGAAGCAATGAATTAGCAATATTATAATAAATATTCAAAATGATACAGATTGTGACAGAAAGTGTGTTAGGCAATTAAGGTGACGTACCACAAGGCAAAAAACGCTGAAAAACTTAACTTTATTTTATTTGTTCTTATAGTGGCAATAGATATACACAGTCTGTGAAAATTTCAACTGTGTACTTATTACGGTTCATGTAATAATTGCGAAAAAAATGCGTTTATTGTATGGTTTTGATTTAAAATTTCAAACTGTACTAAAAATACACACTCTGTGAAAATTTCAACTGTCTACCTTTTGACGGTTCATGAGATACAGCTGGCTGACAGTTAGACAGACGGACGCACATCGGAGGCTTACTAATAAGGTTCCGTCGGCACCATTTGTATACGGAACCCTAAAAAAGAAGCCGAAAGTGGATAAAAAGTACAACTACTGCCAAGAGATTTACCGTTGGCGAAGTTTTTTGGCTTTCAACAGTAGCCATAAATTTTTGAATTGGCCATTTCAGTAATAGATAGACTTTTGGTAGCTAGGAAGCGGAATTAATGCATTAAAACGTTCTCCAAAAGCTATTTGGAACACTTGGTTTTCTAGCGCTTCTAAGCGCAGTTCGTTTTTGGATGGGAATTGATATCTGATAAATTGGTAAAACGTTTTGTTCATGTATTACTTGTTTAAGTTGAAACAGTAAAACGAAAACAATAGACACAACATGGAATTAAATTTTTATACCTTGATGTAAATGCGGGGTTAAACTTATTCTGTAGGTACATACTGTCATTCTCCTGTTAACTATTGTGATTTATTTAATAAATCACATTCTAATGACTTTGATTTAGCTACAAATTTAATACGATTTCAGAAACCGAGGAGGCGTTGTAATAGATGTTCATTATTAACTACACACAAATCCTATTGAAATATTTGATCTCAGATGTAAAGGTACAATTAAACGCACTGAAGATTTTTAGTTTTCAGCTGAATGAAATAGATTTTTTTTATTTCTGTATGATTATGGATATGGACAGGAAATGGTGATATGGACTGTATTGCCGTTGGTCCTGCGCCTGATCCCTCTCCGGTCGTGTTGGATTGCCGTCTCATCGGACTATGAGAGTGAGGGAAGAGGGAGTGCACCTGTGTGTGCGTGCACACTTGTGCACTATAATTTCTCCCGCACCGAAGGTTAGTCTCTGTTGTGATTGGCCACCATAGCCGAAATACGGTCTAGAGGATATATATTAGGTATAGTCTGATGTGTACATATTGCGTGTAATTATGATATTGTTTACACTAAAAAAAGAAGTTTTCATTAAATTGCGTGTTTAAACTCCGCAGCGAATAATACGAAAGCGAAATACATGCACAGAATTTTCAAAACGTTTTCCTGTCTTCTAAAAACGTACATCAAGCAATGAGCCGTTTATTCGCGTTACCAATTTTGAATTACTCCACTAGCAAAGCGCCACGTCACACTCCCAACGTTCGGGAGCTCTCGGCAATATCCGTTTCACCGAACTCCACCGAAATTGAATGATTAAATTACACTGACCACACGGCTCGGAGTAAAATGGCCGGGCTTAAGGAATAGGGAGGCGGGCCGTAAATATAAATATATTTGTTTTTCTTATAATTTTGTTTGCTCTAATAAAAGGGAAGACCCTGAGTAATACTGAGTCATTTTAAATGGACGAGATTTGCTACAAAGGTATCATATTTTTGCATAAAATTATTGTTTAGACCCATACTTATTTCGGTGTTGGTGTTGGACTTTCAGACTTTTCTTAACGTAATCTGGGAATCTAGAAATCCCTGTTCTCAAAGCGTCGAAGGAAATCATCGTGAGGAAACCGGCATGTCCTAGATTCAAAAATTCGAAGACATGTGACATCTATCAACCCATACTGTCCCCACGTGGTATATGCGTGTCCCAGCTGTGAGATTATACTTATGCTTTAATCTCTGAGGTATCAGCTTCTCATACGAGATTTAGACCCCCAAACAACAGCTTTGTGGTACGGAGATCTACAAATTAAAAACTCCTTTGTCCTTTCCCTTTATAGTCGCAAAGCCTTCATTATAGCATCTTCTTCTTCGTTGCAGTCTTGACAAAGCGGTCATGGTCCACATGTAGTTTCCTGTCTAGAGGCTGATTTGATTCTCCTCATGATTTCTCGCCATCTACTCTGATTTGTTGTATTTTTTGTGCATGAGTGCACAAGAGATCATATAGCATAATCAGCCTATAATGTTTTCACTGCTTAGACACAGGCCTCCGCTTGGTGAGAAGGTGCCTTCATATGAATAGTATATACACAGAGTCACTCGAAAATCCAAACGTCCCACCGTTAGGCAAAACTCTCGCACATTTCCTTTCACACCCTTTGTATTTCGGCCTGTGAAGATTGCAGGCATTAGATCACACGCAGGATTTTGTAGGCCTGCATCAGCTAAGCCTCACGTTCGGAATAATTTTCATATATGCACGCTTGCCTTTGGGCCTTATCACACTGGCGATTTGCAGGCGAGTCTAAAGCGAGGCGAGTGCGCAGCGAGCTCACCGCGAGCACGCGGCGAATAACGCAGTCAACGCCATTTTATACACTCTGGCGTCGACGGCGCTACCCGCAGTGAGCTCGCTGCGCACTCGCCTCGCTTTGGACTCGCTTGCAAATCACCAGTGTGATAAGGCCCAAAGGCATAGGTTCTCAACATGGGCGATAACACCCCCTCGTGGGCGTTTAAGACTATCAGAGGGGCTGTAGACCCAGAGAAAATTATATATCCTATCTTACGACTATACAATATTACACATTTAAATATAATTGTGGCAATTGCTGTTTCAGAATCGCGTCAGATGGCAAGTAAAACAAAATTAGGAGACTAGAAAAAAATATTCTGAAAGTGGACGGCGGGCAAATCAAGGTTGAGAACCTATGCCCTAATGGTTAGGCACGCGTGTGCCTATAGTGCATACACATTTCCCCAGATATCTACGTTTACTTAAACGGTAATAGGGGACAAGGCTTTTTCCACCAAACAGGAACAAATTCAGACTCCGATCTGCCATTAAGAAACTCCAAGATAGCTCGACCTGGGAATCAAACCTATTACCTCATACTCAGCAGCATTGCTTTCATCCACTAGACCGACTCGACAGTCTTAATTAATGTTCAGGCTCTAACAATACTCTCTGTCTACCCCGTCACGAATCATAAACCTTCAAGCTCTAAGATAAAAGATACTCAAACAGTCTTCTGTCTGTTTTCGCCAAGTCACTACTCCAATATTAATCATCGAATCTTCTATAGACGAACCACTAATCCTCTCATTCTATCTCCCGAAGATAATCGTGATCCCTTATGACGTGCAAGCTCTAATTATGAATAAATATAACGTCATTCCTTGTAATATGGAGCAGTTGATCCTTCGGCATTGAGATCTCGGAGAAATTCTCGGCGAAGATGGGAAAAAAGGCGAGGAAGGAAAGTTTCAGGGGATAAAATGTTGTTGCTAGGGAATGAAATGAAGACTTGTTCTAATGTTTTATTACGGACGCTTTTAACGTCCACGTCTTTCTACATCGTTTTCGTATGTATAATTTCAACATGAATGATGTAATCAATCCTTTGTAACAATATTATGATGGGAAGATTCGGGCCAGTCCGGAAGTAGTTCGATACTTCGAAATGAACCCTACTCCCGATTAATTAACTTTTTCGGACGGGCAAAAACACATCGGGAGTAAGGACAACTGTCAAATCGTGTTGTCGTTCGATCTTAGTTCGGCACCCTAATTGCGAAACACACTATCAATTACAATCTGAATCATATTGCCAATCCATTGCTGTATATGTTCGAAAAATATGTCAGCTCAACAAAGTAAATTACGCAATTAGGGTGCTGATCCCAAACTAGCGAATTGGAAACGTCCTTAACTTCGCCAAAACTACAGATTTCGTGCTTAAAGTATAGTACAGATTAATGCAATCCACGAAGACGCGCCCCATTTTTTCCCCTAATGCTTACAGCACAAGTGTGCAACATCCCGCTAGTGTTTTAGATTTGTTGATACACACTTATCATTATTACTTAGTGGCTAATTAGTGTGTATCGAAAAAAACTAAAACACTAGTGGAATTAACTAGCGATAACCACTAATCATTCGGAAGAAGAGTGGGGCGCGTCTTCGTGGATTGCACTATCTGTATTCTACGGACACCGGTTTTTGTTTCATATCCTCCTTTCCCACAAAATAGCGGTAGATCCCCTTAATATGGCCACTAATAAAACGGTTTCCGCACACATTGGCTCCCGAACTGCGCTGTTGCCTCTCCGAGTAGAAGTATTCAGATATTCATCAATGGGCAGTTACGCGGCCGGCATTTTATATGGCATGTCCAATATAGGCCATGCAGAAGCCATTTTGAATTTACATGACTTTAGCATATTGCTGTTAGGTATAGGTTTTGGGATGGGAAAAGAGCCATAACCATTACGGCGTCGTAAATGGATTGCGTGATGAAGATGAGAAGCTTTATTGCAACCCACCGCAAAATGGTGCTTTGGCAGCTTTCGTTCTATTTTTGTATAAATTTTGTTTTGACACAATCTAGACGAGAAATAAAAGTTCATTCTGTGAAAAAGATAAGCTGACTAGCAAGGTTGGTAGCATCGCTGACTGCTCAGGGATCGCCGGCCGTACTTACATTAAAGTGCTCACACAAGCGACACACGTCATCCGCAGAGGCAATTGCAGCCGTCGACGAGTGTCGACGGTTGCCGTCCTGAGTCTACATGGCTGGAGACCCAGGACTTCAGCAGTCACGTTTGTTTACCAAACCGAAGAAGCAGTATAAAGCATACAAAAGAAATAAAAAGAAAACCATTACAAAACAGAAAAACTTGTAAAAACAGACCGGATTCCTTTAAACCCATAACACCATGCTTATATATTATTGGTTTTATGGTGTTTTAGTATTAAGTAATGTCTTTTCTTCGTTTGCCAACTGTATGGTGTAATGAGTTTCAAGCTAGGTACAGTGATGACCTGACCCCAATGGCAGGAACTGATTCTTTGTAGAGGCATTTGTGTAGAAACAATTAAATACACGAAGTGATAATTCTTCACATTATTTTTTATTTAATGTCGATTTATCAAAATTAGAATACCTTAAAAAAAAAAACAAAAGTAAATTTTGCAAAATCAAACTCCTACAAAGAGGGTGTTTATTTAACCTTTGAACCGCTTACGTCGAATTAATCCGACAAATATTTTCGTGTCCATTTCGCTAGGGTCGTATATTTACGACTAAATACGCTCGTTTAATCTGCTTTTTTATTAATTACACTGTATTCTATCAGGTTATTCAACATTTTTTTTTCGAATCACTGTGCCGGGCGCTGGGGGCACGACAACTGATAATTATAAAGTCGGACGGTTAAAATGTTAAATTTTATTACACCTGGAATATAAAAAAATATATATATATATATAAGGATAACTTCGTGAGGAAATCGTCCTAGAACCAAAAATTCGAAGAAATGTAAGTGAAGTCACCAGTGAACCTGCACTGGGTTGGCGTGGTGAATGACGGCACACACACCCTCATCACACCTTCTTACCAAGAGGTCTGTATCCCAGCAGTGGGAACACTATAAGCTGATTATGCTATAGGTATCTTAAATGTTATTTTTCAAAAATCAAACCCTTACAAATAGGCTGTTTGAATTTTGATACACACCGATTAAAAAAGAATAATATAAAAATACTTACAACACAGTATTAGCGTACTAGCACTTCGCCCGCGACTTCGTCTGCGTGTGTTCGTGCCAAATTTCAAGTTTATTAACTCAAGCAATAAGATTTTTCATACAAACAAAATTCTCCCTTTTCACCCACTTAAAGGTCGAATTTCCAAAAACCCCTTCTTAGTGCTCCCCTATATAATAAAAGGAAGCCGTATGCAAAATTTCACGTTCCTAGTCCTTGCAGTTACGGCTGTGCGTTGATATGTCAGTCAGTCAGTCAGTCAGTTTCTCCTTTTATAAGTATATATAGATTAAAATCATTTTTTTAAAATAAAAAGTACAAAAAACCAATCTAATACGAATTGTACATTAAAATGTACAAATCCACGCTATAAACTAAGAAATAATTTATTCAAATTCATATCATCTGCTCTATTTGAGTTTCATAATTGGATCTAAAATATAATCTAGAAACTTAGGTTTATTTGCATGATGTTACAATCGAACTCAATGAATAATAATCGTCCATATTGGCAAAGCGTACTCTGGCGGCAACCCAAGGGATTAGTCCTATTAACTACTAATTTACGACAATCATAGCTCTTAATCCATTGAGCGTAGGACTCATTTTCCATTATTTCTTTAACAGCAATTTAAATTGTAATATGAATAATAAAAATGGATATCATATTTTATTGGTTTGGAAACTTTTTTGATATTAGATACATATTGCTTTGCGCAGAAAGCGATAAGGCCGCCCATTGTATGTTTTGTAGTAATAATTGTTTTTTTTGTTATGTATTTTCTGGTGTACAATAAAGTATATATAAATAAATAAATAAATAAATTGCTTTAGATATTGTCAATATTTGTCAAAGTCTCTTAAAATTAAACTGTTTTATTTTTCTATCTCAATTTAAACTTTAAAGTATGTTTATTGTGTTTGATTAATTAAAAAAATGTAGTTTAAAAAATATTAATAGATACGTTTATCTAATCTATTGGACTCGTCAAAATAAATCTTATAAGGCAGCCGAAACTCGAGAGGTTTACCTAGTCACTAAAGAGCTGCACTGCTGCACCTCCTGGCTTCATCATCAGATAAGCTTCAAGATACCAAAAAAATTATAGTTATGTTATCCGAACTACATCATAAAAAGTTTCGTATCGATACGACAATTAGAAGTGGGTTAAAATTGCGTTCTTAGATTTTATTACATTAAGTTTTAGACTTTTAGTTACAAGTAAAGCTAATTATAAAAAGCGTGTTAAAAGAGATATGTTTACAAGCACAACGCTTAGAACGTTTTTATACGCACAACGTCAAAACTAAACGGCACTAATTAGTTCTAAGGCCTGAGTTCACCAACATTCAAACCACCGGTTAGGTATTTAAACAGTTGGTTTATGTCAAATTTCCTAAGGAATTTTTAAATATAGAACTGATTAACTATTTAATCGGTTGATTAAGTGTTGGTGAACACAACGCAACTATTTAATCAGTTGATTAAGTGTTGGTGACAATTAGTAATAGAATTTCAACGAAACCCAAACGAATAAGCTCTCTAAAACCAACATTCACATAAACCATAAAAAATTGCACGTAGTATAATTTGACTTTGAATTTGGAGAGGCCAAGTAATAACAGCCGCACGGTCATCGATCAGGTTAAGCTACGCTTGCCACGGCTGGTCCGTGGATGGGTGACCATCTTTACATACCAAGACCCCTCCGTGCCTCGGAAAGCATGTTAAGCTGTTGGTCCCAACTGTCATTCGTGGATCTTTGACAGTCGTTACGGGTAGTCAGAAGCCCGAAAGTCTGACAACCAGTCTTACCAAGGGGTATCGTATTACCCAGTAATTGGGTTGTGGAGGTCAGATAAGCAGTCGCTCCATAGGAAAATACTGGTACTCAGCTGCATTCGGTTAGACTGGAAGCCGACCCCAACATAGTTGGGAAAAGGTTAGGCAGATGATGATGACTTTGATAATCTACTTAACTGCATAATAATCAACCTATAATGTTCCCACTGCTGGGACACAGGCCTCCTCTCTGTGAGAGGGAGTGGGCCGTAATCTACCACGCGGGCCCAGTGCGGGTTGGTAGACGTCACATGTCATGTCTTTGAATTTTTTGGTTGATGCCGGTTTCCTCACGTTTTCCTTCACCGTTTTGAGAGCAGTGGTGATGAAATAATTTACACAAAGTAAAGCGCCTGTTACCACTTGACTATCTCTTCTCCCTTGCACCTGAATACCTTAGGCCCCTAGCACACTTGGAAACGTGCGTCGACGGCGCGCTTTTATCCTACAGAAAGTCCACAGGCTGCGTCTGACTCGCGTGCATATCGCGTCTGTGTCGCTACAAACGCGCGTCGTCTGCGCGTTTAAAATACGCCGTGTGCTATGGGCCTTAGTGAAGTTAATTCCATTAACACAAGTTCAGAGCAGTATTAACCAAGTAGTACGTCTCGTAAAAGCAAAGAGGGCAATATCGCCTGAAAGGAAAATCGATCATGTAGAGACTTGACCTAAAAGAGTGCGATTTAAACCGATAGGGTGCATTCAATGTTTGTTTTTCTAGTTTATGTTTAGCACGCGACAACTAAGCAATGCGGTTAAAAGGCTGAGATAAATGGTTTCGCATTTTGCAATCCTAAAAATAAAATTGAACCTCTAATATCATGATTGCGCCTTTTATTGTGATTATATAATTCATATTTTGGGCGACTAAATAGCAGTAACCGCGAACAACTTGAATGTACAGCCATGCTATTCTCTAAGGATACAAGCCTTGCGGGCAGCGCTGTCGCGGTGGGTTTGACAGTTGCGACAGCGCTGTCCGCAAGGCTGTATCCTTAGAGAATAGCTCCCCATTCAGCTTAGTTACTGCGACCGAGAATATGACAGAAAGTTAAAAAAGGCTCAATATATTAAAAAAAAACGTGCTTCATTAGAAGGTCAATCAGTTTTTAGAGCATCAGTTACATATTTCCCTTCAAATATAGTGTCAGTGTAAAACATAATATTTTTTTAAAATTTAATCTTAATGTTCTAATTCTGATTCTAATGATAATTTTGTATTTAATTTCGATTATGATGTTCATCTTTGCTTAATGTTTTGTTCTTTGTTTTCTCACTGATTGATTTTTGATTTTGAAATTTCTTTATTTAAACATAAACTAAATAGATAAAATGACATTCAGATCTTATTCTAAAAGCATTCAATCTGAGATTGGGTGTTTTGTGCAGACTATGGCGCCTTTATAAAACATTTACGTATACATATTATGTAATGTAAAAAATAGTTCTTGTTATGAATCAGAGGTATCATACTTACGTTAATTAAATATTGTACTATTCAGCGCGATGATTAGACACAAACACACTTTATAACACATATTAAACTATTTTAAGATTGTAACAAAGTACATCATTGATAAAATTATATTGTTACTTAAACAGACCTATAATATAACTAAAATGCAAATGAACTTCGTGTACTGGGTGAGATTCGTTGTAAATCTACCTACATTTAGAGCGAACATTAAAAAAGTCCGGTCATGGAGTCGCACGTTCTCACTACGAGTAAAAAAACTTGTTAAGGCCAGGTGTTCCTGTTTTTGCTTGTTTTAGAATTCATTTTTGATAGGCAAATTATAATATTTAGAATCTGAAATAGATATATAATTTAGATACATTCTTTCTCCTTACCATGTACCCGTTCAATACACGATACAGTACAATTTTCTCGATAGAAAAAAATACCGAACTAACTTCGATTTGCAGTTTTTTTACAACCAAAATTTCATTTTAATCAAGTACTAATACTCCTTTTTTTCTATAATTAATATGAAAATATAGGTAATTCATTTTGGAATCGATTCCACCCGATCGTTTTTTTTTTCTTCCAAAAAATTATTGATCATTAAAATTTAAGTGATTTTCGATCCGCGCGTCGGCTGCCAGTGTCCCGCGGGACGTTACCGAGGTGAGACCTATGACATATTTTTGCGCGTGCGCTTCTCTTTTCTGCTTCGTAAATAATATTAATAGGAAATAAAATAATTACTGTACTTATATAGACCACAGTTAAGGTTTTGCTTAAGTGATTATTTCTCATCGTGTAAATATCTTGTATGCAGCTTTTAAGACAATATATTTATGATTGTTTTGTGAAAATGGCAAATAAAAGAAATAAAATTAGGACTAAATCACGGTTGAAGGCAAAAAAAATTGCGAAAGAAATATGGTAAGTTATATTTAATGTATTCCTATTGACCACAGTCCCAGTATTACAAATGTATTATTTCTCTACAGTATTAGTGAAACGCCTTTGATGTCGGGCGACACCGACCGCGCCGCCCGTGTACAGATGGCTTATGAAGCTACCCGAAACTGTCAAATTTTCCCAATCAACTTTGAACCTAATTCTGATAGCATTAAAGTTGAAAATCTATTAAATAAATTTGACAGATTGTAGTAGCTTGATGTGCTGGCGTCTGTACTTACGCTTAGGTAAAGTTATCCCCAATCTTTTTTAATACCATAACTTATTGTTTCAGTTCAAAAATGAATCGAAATAAGAAAGGCTTATTTGTTAGAAAAAACAGCAGAGAAGAACTAGAATACTTAGTCGAAAGTACTACCTATACTCCATTTAGAATAATATTAGACATTTAAACAAACCTTTTTTACCGTCTGTTCAATCGATTTTGACTTCTAATTCGTAGGCATAAGGATGGCATTAAAAGCAGTAAACAGTTGTTATTATAAGCACTTTTTTTGCTTTTAATGCCATCCTTATGCCTACGGAATAGAAGTCAAAATCGGTTGAACAAGCTGTAAAAAAAGTTTGTTTAAATTTCTAATCTTATTGTAAATGGAGTATACTATACTAGTGTACAGAAAAATTACTCCGAACAATATATTATGGTATTTATAGTTGTTTGTTTTTTGTCATTTTTGTGCTCCCATACTGGCGCAGTGGGGCAACTTCGACCTCTTTTTTTATGGAATTTTTCACTTTTGTATGGAAAATATGAAAAAATATTACCAACGTGTTGAGTTTTAGGGGTTTACGGGTTCCTAAAACGGGGTCGAAATTTTCATTATTTTTGCGATAGGACACACCGTTTTCGAGATATAAGCAAAAGAAAAGAAAATCAAAAAACAGTTCTGTTTTTGCATCTGAAGTCAAGGTGTTGTTGTGAATTTTAATTCATGCCAACTAATTTTATTCCACACCTTTTTAGTCGCGATTAACAATACTCAGATTTAGTTAGAAAATCTAAATTTTAGATGATAAACGTCAAATTCAGAATAGCAAAGTTACTATTTTCACTAAACTAATATCTCAGTGCAATCTTAGTGCTGTCAAACTAAAATTTAGTTAAGTTGTGTCACTTTAGTTAATTCCAGAATGGGAAATCGTCGTTTGACAGGAAAAAACTAAATTTTGGTGATTTTTAGTCTAGTTTAGACGAAAACTTTTCACCAAAATTTAGTTCACCAAACTAAATTTTGGTGATTTTTAGTCTAGTTTAGACGCTTAAACTAGACTAAAAATCACCAAAATTTAGTTTATTCCTGTCAAATGACGATTTTCCATTCTGAAATTAATTAAAGTGGCACAACTTAACTAAATTTTAGTTTGACGGCACTAAGATTGCACTGAGATATTAGTTTAGTGAAAATAGTAATTTTGCTATACTGAATTTGACGTTTTTCACCAAAAATTTAGATTTTCTAACTAAGCCTGATTATTTTTAATCGCAACTAAAAAGGTGTGGAATAAAATTAGTCGGCTTGAACTAAAATTCACACCAACACCTCGACTTCAGATGCAAAAATAGTACTATTTTATTATTTTCTTTTCTTTTGCTTATATTTCGAAAACGGTGTGTCCTATCGCAAAAATAATGAAAATTTCGACCCCGTTTTAGGAACCCGATAGGTCGAGGTTGCCCCACTGTGCGGTGTACGTAGTAAAAGAGAATCGGCACCACTGTCGGTGAAATGCGCTAGAATCGAAATAATATTTTAAATATTATTAGCGTCGAACATTTGTCAATATTAAAAACAGTATTATGCAACATTAATAAGGCTTAAAGTTCAATGCATCCTGCGCGGTGACTACTTAGAGTCACGTCGGAACACGATCAAAGACCACGTGGTAGTTATCTCTGTCACTTTCTTGCAGATGTTTTATGTGCTAAAATGCACCTTACGTCGAAACCGGTTCTTATAGGCTGATTAACCCTATAATACGGGTTAACCTTTATTGTGGGTTTTCTAACCTAATCCTAAAAATTAACCCGGTTAAAACCCTCATACGGGTTAACCTTTCGGTCCCTGCTATTTTATTCTTGCAACTGTTTACATTTCATTAGGTACATATTATTGTCTCCAAACCGGTCTACCGGCCTGCCCACTGAAAATTCACTCCGCGCGAATAATAAAAAAACCGCCCAAGTGCGTGTCGGACCACACACAATTGTAGTTGGGATGAATTTATCACAAGAACAAACTTTAAATTGTAGTTGAAAAACAAGTACTCCCATACATTCCAACTGCAAATGTAAGTTTGTACGCACAATATTGAGACTAGCAAAATATTAACTAGACTTCTTATAGGTTTTCCTGTAATCTATATGTATAAATAATAAATAGAACTATTTTCTGTATATGAGAGTCTCACAGTAAGCCCATTCAAAATTCGCGATTTTATTTAGGCATTATTTTAGGAGTAACAATGAAAACCGACATAGGTTTAAGGGGTTTAACGCAGAATGTGCACAGTAGTAAATAAGTAATATTATAAGACTTATACTTATACTCTTAATATATATATTTTTACTTATTATTATATTAGCAAATAAATGATTTTTATTTCCAAAAAGTGTTTCCTTTATTAGAATAACTTTTTGATTAAAAAATAATAATATTTCTATTTTTTTTTAACAACTTAAGCTTCACATTATGTTTTACACAAAATAACCATTTATACCTGTAATCTTTCTTGAATTAAAATGTCGATATTGTAATTCAAGAATTGTAACACAATTCTAAAGTAAGTGTGCCTACTGTAGCGAAAATTAGGAAACGACAAGAATTCTTCACTACTATCACGTATAATTTTAGTTGAAAAGACCGAATACAATAATAAAACAAGAATGATATTATAAGGTTGAAAAATACAAATAAATAAGGGCTGGGAGATAACTTGACAAAACTATAAACATAAATTATGGAATCAGGAAATACTTTAGGTTTTTTAAATAAAATATATTGTTTTAATTAAGCAACGCGACGAGTTTAGATTTTAGTTGCAACCAAAACGTACACTACGTCCACGTGAATAAAATAGACCGCAAAAAAAAATAAAAAATAGAACCCGCTGTATTTTTAAAGAACAAAGTTATAATACGAACCGTAGAGATATAGTTTAAAATTAAAAATAAACTAAACTAACTACACTAGAAGTTAAAAAATAAATTAATATCTGTTTGATGGTCTTCGAAACTTGGATAGAAAGATTTTGCGACTGTTTCCACGGCGTCCTTGAAGAATAACACTTCAGTTTTGTCCTGGAAAGTTCGATTCTTTCTGCTTCCACAAGGAAATCAGTCAGGTGTAATCAGGTGAAATTGTAGTAGCCTGGGAGGGTGGAGCCGAATGAATCGGCTTGCAAAATGTTCGGGTACTATTCCAAAAAAAAAGACGAACAGAGTTTGTTGTGACCTTGAAAGTCTCAACTCGCTGCTAAAAACGTTGAACCGCAAAAAAAATCACCAGCAACACATAATAATATATTTTAAGAACATAATTCAAATGAAACATATAATTTAGGTTTAAAATTCCAAGATAACAATAACGTGGCCGTCATCTGTGACAAAATTTCAACAAGTCCACCATATTTGAAAGGAAAAATCTCAACCGAATGACAAACAATTCTTAATTTAAAAAAATTACGAAAATAAATTTTCTGGTAAAGCAAAATATCAAAGAAGAGGTAGAATTTAAACTTAAAGAAGTATGAATGTGGAAAAATAAACATGCAGTATTTACTAATACTGCAGTACCCCCTTTCCAAAAAAAATAAAAAAAATATTTGTGAGGAAGAAAAGAGAGAAAAAAAAAAAAAAAAAATATTCAGAGTATTGAAAACCCTGAAAGAATTATAATAACCTAGCCTAAACTATAAGTAATCGAAATTAAACCTAAACATACGACATCGAAGTGCAACGGATACAGAATAAATATGAAAGCGCATTCAATTTAAACGTTATCAGTGCGAACTCACGACGCGTCGACTAAATCTAGAATAAAACAAGAAAATTAGAAACTAATAAGACTAACCTAACTTAACAGCAAAAGACTTAAGACCTAAGTAAAAAAGAAGAAACCCCAAAGAAATATAATACAAGAGCAAAAGAAACGACAAAAGTTAAATAAACGACGTTAAGTCAAGATAGAAACGACGAAATGAAAGAAACGACATAAAACAACCAAAGGACTAAATTCAAACAAAGGACTTAAGTAAAAAGGAACCTTAAATCTAAACAAGAACTAAAGTCAAACAATAGACTTAAGAAAGAGAGAGAACTTCAAAGAAATAGAAGCTTATGCATGCTTCTTATATATAGAAAAGAGGATAATCGACAATAAACAAAAAATATTTAATACCATTATTAAAATAAATTATTGTGATGTTATCGATTTAAGTACATCGACAGTGTGCCAACACTATAGTTATCGATAAGTGTAAATCGACCGTTTCCCAACACTAGAGCTATTATGTCAGACGTCAAGACATGACATGACATGACAATCATTTTATAAGTGCATGAGAAACGTAACGACAACTGCGGGCGTAGCCAGAACTATAAGCATTGACAACTAAGAAAAAGGTAGTTAACAAATAGTTTCAATATAGAAAAACTAGATGACGCTGTTAACGTTTTTGTTGACATTAAAATTTATAAACGAGCTTAATAAATTTTTAGGGTATTTAAATTAAAGGGGTTCAAACTATACGTAAAAATAACATTCCAAATGAAAAAAAATGTTAATGGGTAAATGAATTTAAGAGAGGAATTATTTTAAGATATCTTTGATATGATATATTCCTGAATGGGTGGAATCAAAATCATTAAGTACATAAGTGGTCCTAGAAATAACCCTAGTCACACGGCATTTAATAAAACGAGGAGCTAGCTTTCCCGAAAAATAATTGTCCCCAGAAGATCTGGAAAAATTCTTTCTCCATACAGTATCACCAACATTCAGCGTAACGGCTGAACGATGCATATTATAAGCTCTTGAATTACGGAGGAAAGCCATAGAAAGATTATCAGCAACTTTAGCATACACCTCTGCTAAGGATGATAAGTTCGATGCGTGCTGGGCCCGACTTTCAGCTAAATTTACGCCTTGAGTCTGACTATTAGCACGAGCAGGAACCATTAGAACTTCCCTACCAAACATAAGGAAGTTTGGTGTGAAACCTGTGGCTAAATTAATACAAGAGTTAAGATAAAGTTTAACTTTATGCAACATTTTAGACCAACTTCTTTGATTCTCACCTACCAAAATGCCTAAACATGTTACCACACTTTGATTATAGCGTTCGACAGTATTAGCCTGAGGCGTATAATAGGGAGTATAGGTCGGTGATTCGATGTGAAAAGATCTAAGAAAGTTTAAAAACTGGTTACTGCGAAAAACAGTTCCGTTATCACAGAGAATACTTCGCGGAACTCCGAAATTGAAAAATATTTCTGACTCCATGGCTTTAATAATAGAAAAAGCGTTAACTTTCTTAAGAGGTATAAGCCAAACATACTTTGAAAAAACGTCTACCATAGATAAAATATACTTATAACCATAGTAAGCAACTGGCAATGGACCAATAACATCGATAGAGATCGATTGAAGAGGCATGGTAACATCCTTTGGATAACACATATGACCACGAGGTTGAGTATTTGCTATTTTATAAGCTTTACAAACCTCACATTGCCTCAAGGTCTCGGCAACGTCACGAAACATGTTCGGCCAGTAGAAGGTCTCTTTTATCTTAAGATATGACTTAGTAACGCCAGGATGTATGGATGGGAAACTATTGTGTACCTCCCAAATAGCGAGTGGAACCTTCTCTACGGGTAATACTACACGCCATGGATCTGAAGATAAGGGACTGGTAATAGGCATACGTCTTAAAAGCACGCCGTTCTGTATGGTGTAAGCAGGAAACATTTGGGGTGTATCGCGTGCCCCTAAATAAACTTTTTTATACCATCTATCAGTGGTATGCTCGGGACCTTGATCAAAAGAAATAGGACTTGCATAAATCCTAGATAGTGCATCTGGTACGACATGCTGCGAACCTTTGCGGTGAACGATGTCAAAGGTGTATTGAGAAATAACAGTAGCCCATCTAGCTAAACGACCAGAGGGATTGTTTAAAGTAAGAAGCCATTTTAAAGCCATATGATCAGTTATAACTGTAAACTTTATTCCATCTAAATAACAACGGAAATGTTTAATAGAGTCTAGAACAGCCAAAAGTTCTCGTTCGGTGGTACTATAATTGCGTTCTGCTTTGGAAAAAAGCCGAGAGTAATAAGCAATAGGATGCTCAATGTCATCAATCTTTTGTGAGAGTACCGAACCAAGACCAACTGCTGAAGCATCACACTGTAAAATGAATGGCTTAGAAAAATCAGGACAAGCCATCACAGGTGTGTTCATTAGCGCCTCCTTTAGTTTATTAAATGCATACTCGGCATCGACATCCCAACTAATAGGATCACGACCCTTCCTTTTTCCTATAAGGGAAGTGAGAGGAGCAATTATAGATGAAAATCCTTCAACGAAACGTCTATAATAGGAACACATACCGATGAAACCGCGCAGAGACTTAGCGGTGGTCGGAGTAGGATAATCCCTTATAGCTTCAAGTTTACAGGAATCAGTCTGTAGGCCCTTTTCGTTTACAATGTACCCCAAATACTTTAATTCACTTTTACAGAACTCACATTTATTTAGGTTAATTGTCAAACCAGCTTCCTTGAGACGGTTTCGTACCTTTCTGAGAAGAGCGAGATGACTATTAAAGTCTTTAGAAATCAAAATTAAATCGTCGACATATCCAAAGACGCAGTCGTCACTAGTTGAGGTAAATTCAAAATTAACAATCAAATCTGTAAGACGTTGCATCTCAGAGGCAGCATTTGTGAGTCCAAATGGCATCCTAACAAATTCAAATAAACCTCGTTGAGGAACTATGAAAGCCGTCTTCTCACAACTCTCCTTATCAGCAAGCGGGATCTGCCAAAAAGCGCTCCTAAAATCGATTGAACTAATGTATCTAGCACCACGAAGATTATCTAGAATATCATGTATGCGAGGGAGAGGATAGGAATCTCTGATGGTGACGCTGTTCAGTTTCCTGCTATCGACGCAGAAGCGAACAGAACCATCTTTCTTGGTGACCATTACCACCGGACTAGCCCATGGAGAACGAGAGGGACGAATTACTCCGACCTCTAACATTTTATCTATCTCATCGTTTAGAATCTTTAATTTCACAGGAGAGAGAGGGTAAAACCTTTGTCTAATTGGCTGGCCAGTTGTAATTATTTTATGTGAGAGCCAAGTGGTTTTACCAAGACCAATCTTTTCTGATGAGATTTCTTCAAACTCATCGATCACCAGTTGTAAATCTTGCTCTTGGTCAGGCGTAAGTACATTACGAGGATGTATGTAACGTAACTCACTTAAACAGGAAGGTTGTGAAAGTGAATTATTTACAGAAGGAAGGAACATGTTACCTTTAATATTTTTATTGAAAGCCCTACTAAAAACTGATGTTAAACCAAATTTGTTCCAAAATTCAATCCCTAAAATAACAGAAGAAGACATAGAACGAGCTACATAAAACTCATGGTCAAAGGTCGTACCATTGAACTTAACCGGAAGTGAAACAGTTCCTAGAATATCAATAGGCGAGTTATCAGCAGAAATAACACGAGGATGGGAACTATTTGACTCCAATGGGACACCATAATCCTGAATTAAACTATCACTAATAAGAGACATTTGAGCGCCTGAGTCAAGAAGTGCCTTAACCAGACGATTACACAATAATATTTCTATAAAAGGTCGGTTATCAGATGAATTAGATTCAATCACCGGTGACACTGTACGGAGAGAAACGTGCCGCCGGCAAGTTATACATTTTTTGGATTACACTTAGGGCAATCTCGAGTAATAAAACCAGGAGTACGGCATTTATAACACAATATACCTGGGAAATCTGGGCAAAAACGATAGGAATGTCCAGTTTTATTACATTTCCAACATTGTTGATTTTGATCACAATTAGAACAATATTGGGTTCTGTTATGACAAGTGCTTACTTGGGTTGGTTTATTTAAACTCGAAACGGATTTTACAGATTTTTGTAAGTAACTTTCAAAATGAGTTACTGTTTCGATTAGCGTATTGAAATCAGTAAATCTATGAATAGATAAACAGGGGAAATATCTCTGATGCATGTTGTGGGTTATGATATCTAACAGATTAGACTCTTCAATAGGCTTGCGTAGTGTTTGGTTCAAATAAGTAACGCGAATAACAAATTCTCTCACGGATTGATCAGGTTTCTGTTTCAGGTTCCTGACCTCTTGCTCTGTTTTAAATTCAAAGTCAACAGAACCAAACGTACTTAAAAAGGCCTGCCTAAGCTCGAGATAAGTCAAGTCAGGTCGACGAATCGACCTAAAATATTGTAAACCAATTCCAGATAATACTTCATGGAAACGTTTCAAAAGGTAACTATCGGATATATCATCAGCCTTTTTATGTTCTTCGAGTGTTGTGAAAAATTCACGAACACATGTATCACCAGAATAACTAAGCCTCCACTTCAAAAGAGAGAATTGTTTTTTAAACAATTGGTGTCCATCTTCAGATCTTTGCGGGGAAAGGACAATTGTCGGAGACGAAGAACAAGATGGCCTAGGGGGTATAGGAGGAGGTCTAGAGATAATGGGACTCATACGTCGTGGCGTCTCACGAATAGAATCACCTTCTGCCATGATAGTACACAAATAGATCAAATGAAATTAAAATATGCAAATTTGTTTTAAATCAACAAATACAGGTTAGATTCCACGTAGCAGGAAAGTATTAGACATCGAGTAATATGGCTGATAGAGAAATGGTACGACGACGTGATATCACAGGAACGGCTGGGCTAAGAATTCAAAGAAAAACAAAATAGAAACTAGGAAACCAACTGCACCAAAAAAGAAATACGTACAGCTGGGCTAGAATCAAAAAAAGTCAAATAGAATCTAGCAAACAGCCGTGCAAAAAAAAACGCTTACCTTAGCCACGAAGCCTAAAACATTCACACACCAAACACACACTACAGGATGCCAACTACTTCTAACTAAGGAGTGAAATAAAACCCAGGATAAACATGTATTTAAAGGGAAAAAATAAAAGAGTATTATTATGTTTTATAGTTCTACAAAGTAATTATTTATATTGCAACACAACATAGCACAAAATAATAAAGAACACCATCAGCAATGGAAGGGTTAACATAAGTTGACAATCCATACGTTTCAAAGGTAACCATAGTAACAACTAACAAACTAGTTTGAAGGAAAAGTAACCTGAAAAAGACAATAAAGAGATGAATGATTAAAATTTGCGCGGAAGGAGCAATCACCCTCACGACAACAAAAAAAAAGGTTAAATTAATAATAAGAATAAATAAAAGTACTTACTTTTATGTTCGGGCGCCAATTTTGTAGCGAAAATTAGGAAACGACAAGAATTCTTCACTACTATCACGTATAATTTTAGTTGAAAAGACCGAATACAATAATAAAACAAGAATGATATTATAAGGTTGAAAAATACAAATAAATAAGGGCTGGGAGATAACTTGACAAAACTATAAACATAAATTATGGAATCAGGAAATACTTTAGGTTTTTTAAATAAAATATATTGTTTTAATTAAGCAACGCGACGAGTTTAGATTTTAGTTGCAACCAAAACGTACACTACGTCCACGTGAATAAAATAGACCGCAAAAAAAAATAAAAAATAGAACCCGCTGTATTTTTAAAGAACAAAGTTATAATACGAACCGTAGAGATATAGTTTAAAATTAAAAATAAACTAAACTAACTACACTAGAAGTTAAAAAATAAATTAATATCTGTTTGATGGTCTTCGAAACTTGGATAGAAAGATTTTGCGACTGTTTCCACGGCGTCCTTGAAGAATAACACTTCAGTTTTGTCCTGGAAAGTTCGATTCTTTCTGCTTCCACAAGGAAATCAGTCAGGTGTAATCAGGTGAAATTGTAGTAGCCTGGGAGGGTGGAGCCGAATGAATCGGCTTGCAAAATGTTCGGGTACTATTCCAAAAAAAAAGACGAACAGAGTTTGTTGTGACCTTGAAAGTCTCAACTCGCTGCTAAAAACGTTGAACCGCAAAAAAAATCACCAGCAACACATAATAATATATTTTAAGAACATAATTCAAATGAAACATATAATTTAGGTTTAAAATTCCAAGATAACAATAACGTGGCCGTCATCTGTGACAAAATTTCAACAAGTCCACCATATTTGAAAGGAAAAATCTCAACCGAATGACAAACAATTCTTAATTTAAAAAAATTACGAAAATAAATTTTCTGGTAAAGCAAAATATCAAAGAAGAGGTAGAATTTAAACTTAAAGAAGTATGAATGTGGAAAAATAAACATGCAGTATTTACTAATACTGCACTACCTACTGCTTGATTTTTTTAAACTGCAGTATGAAGGTTTAGCATTAGCATAGAATTCCTCGTTAAATGGACTATCTAACACAAAAAGAATATTTCAATTCGAACTATCAGTTCCAGAGATAACCCATATACAAACTTACAAACTTTACCTCTTTATAATATACTAGCGGCTCGTCCTGGCTTCGCACGGGTGGAAAAAAAAGCCCATATTAATCAGTGATAATGTAGCATTCAAATGGTGAAAGAATTTTTAAAATCGGTCCAGTACTTTTTGAGCCAATTCGTTACAAACATACATACAGATCTTTCCTCTTTATAATATTAGTATAGATTTGTACTAGTATAGACGTACTTAACCTATATATAACCTTAAAAAAATACTATAAAAATAAAACAAAATAAACTTACACTAATTCATTCAAGTTGATCTTCTGCATTGCTCTATTTTGTGACGCAACTTAGTACCTACTCGAGTTCATGAACTCTGAGCGGTGCGCTCGGCGCGCGCGTATCCGGGCATCGTAATTTTTTACGTATCGCTACTCATGGCGGGGGCTGAGGTAAACGTTCAATACCTACGGCGCTCGGGTCATCCTCGCCTTAATACGTATAATTAAGAAGCTATTTTTATGTACGAAGTGCTGTGTACGCCTGTAAGTGACTAATTTACCATAACTCGATGCATATGTTATTTCTTATTATGTAATTTTTCTAGTGAATAGGTCGTTGGTGTACCTTTCAAATAAATAAATAAATAATATAAATAATGTTAAAAATGTGGGTGTACAAGTGCACCTCTACCCTTCGTGGCATATAGGCCTGACACTATGTTACCAAGGAATCAGTTAAGTTTCCAACATCACTGTATTCTTTTCAAATGCTTCTTAAGTAAAAGCAATGTTTTTCAAAGAAAACACTAATGTCCGTCCTGTATAATGTTGCTTGTCTATATCTATACTAAGTAATATTATAAAGAGGAAAGAATTGTATGTATGTTTGTAACGAATTGGCTCAAAAAGTACTGGACCGATTTTAAAAATTCTTTCACCATTTGAATGCTACATTATCACAGATTAATATAGGCTTTTTTAATTGCAAGAAAAAAATAAAATGTTTAAAAAATAAATGTCCACCCGTGCGAAGCCGGGACAGGTCGCTAGTTACTAATATACCGACAGCTTTCGAAGAATTTCTACAACCATCATCTGCTTAGCCTGTTCCCAATTATGTTAGGGTCGGCTTCCAGTCGCGCTGAGTACCAGTATTTTTACATGGAGCGACTGCCTATCTGACCTCCACAACTCAGTTACTGGGTAATACAGTATCCCTTGGTAAGACTGGTTATCAGACTTTCGGGTTGCTGACGACCCGTATTGACTGTTATAGATCCAGGAATGACAGCCGGGACCAGCGGCTTAACGTACTTTCCGAGGCACGGAGGAGTCTTGGTATGTAAAGATGGTCACCCATCCATGGACCAACCGCGTCAGGCGTAGCTTAACCTGATCGATCGACCCATGCGGCTGCTATTAGTTAGCCACAACGATAACTTGTCAATAAAACTTAAAATCTTTTACGTTCCACGAACGAAATAAAGTCGAGAAAATCTTTATAGGTAACTCGAATGAAAACGCCCGTCGAATTTAATTCAATTGCTAAGCAAAGATAAAAAGAGCTCCCCGAGTCTTTGTATCAATAAATTAATAGCTTTGGTTCAATGCTCCCAAAGAACGAATAATGCAATCGAAAGCTTCGAAAAAAAATCTCGAATTCGACAAAACACGGCTCCTCCGAAGCGGTCAAAAAACATTATTTTACAGAAACGTCGAATCAATTTGCTACTCAATTTCTGTAATTCCGTTCTTTCGACGGAATTGGGGAGTTTCGAAATTAAATTTGGACGCAGCCTGTATATGGGTCGAGTGATATTTTTACGTGAGTATTTTTAACCTACTTTAAAAAAGGAGAAGGTTCTCAATTCGGATGCTTATATATATATATATATTTTTTATGTATGAATAGAATAGAATAGAATAGAATAGAACATTTATTTGCCAGAAACATGGTGTTTACAAAGGTGTTCATAACATTGCATAGTGCTGCATGTCTCACCATTTCAACGGTATGCAAACTAATTAACAATTAAATGCAGTTCTCTTACAACATTTTCAAATTAAATACATTATTTACATTACTCTTTAAAATATTATTAACATTATTATATTATATACCTGTTTAATACAAATTACATTTTACCTATTATTAAATAAAACGATACATTTAAAAAATAATAATATCGCTTATTTATGCCTGAATTTTGATGCCAGATCAAGAGAAAAAAATTTACAGGGACATTTTACAAAAAAGTCGTTGATTGAATAAAAACATTCCTGCAACAACCACTTCCGAAGTGCCGAGCAAAATTTTTTGAACGGTAGTTAGGTAATTGACTTCGGCAAAGCATTATAAATTAGAGGAGCCATGTAGATACAACTCTTTCGGAAAAGTTGCAACTTGGGAACAGGTATCTCGAGCATAACTCGGTTCGGGCATAACTCGGTCATATATAGACGGATTTGCAAAATTCTTTTTTAATGTATAAGGTTGCCTCAGGGGTGGTCCCATAATAAATTTTATTAACTTTGCTTTGGTAGTTTTTGAGTTAGCTCCAATAATACGATTTTTTCCCACTTAGTTTATATTGATGATGTTTTAATAACTTCCGGTCACAGATATTTACATAGCAAGTAGTGTTAAATGAATTTGTGTGGGGTAAGTACAACTAAAAAGTGAAAAAAAAAACCTTTTTTTACAAAAATTAAATAACCGACTTCCAAAAAAACACTACAAAGTGAAAAATTACTTTAATTACGGAAGAATGTATGGTTCTGAATGTTGTAATTTGAGGTGGTGTATGTAGATAGTATTAAGCACGCTAAGCTATTGGTCCCGGCTGGCAACCGTGGATCTTTGACAGTCATTACGAGTAGTCAGAAGCCCGAAAGTCTGACAACCAGTCTTACCAAGGAGTAGAGGTCAGATAGGCAGTCGCTCCATGTAAAATACTGGTACTCAGTTGCATCCGGTTAGACTGAAAGCCGACCCCAACATCGTTGGGAAAAGGTAAGGCAGATGATCATGACTTTGACAATCTACTTACTTACCTGTATAATCATCCTATATATATTTTTTTTTGTAAAAAAGTTTTATACGTATTTTATTCATTTGTTGTCATTTAATTGTATCTTTATGTGTTATGCTATGTCTTTGTGTGCACTGAATAAATATATCTATCTATCTATAAATCGAGTAATGTTAATCGACTTATCTCGCCGATAGTACCTAGTTGGTACCTAGACTGTTGCTCAATCGCTTGAAGTAATCCTCTTATCGTCTTTTTCAACGGTCGAGTTAGGTAGGAACTCGATTAATAAATGGCTGGCTGATTTGTAGGTACTGACAGGTCCAGGAACTCGTCTTTCAAAGTTGAATAGCATCATCAATTTCAGACTAACTTTAATTGTATTCCCGATAAGCGCCCCAATTATTAAAACATCATTTTTCTCTGAAAAACCGAAACCTATCTATACTAATAATAAAGCTGAAGAGGCCGCAGGCAGAAGCTAGTCTATCCAATTTAACGTAATAAAATAAATAAAGGTAGATAAAATTTAATAAACAAACAACAAAAAATATTAATGGGTACGATTTTTCTTATTACGTTTCCAGGGCACCAATTCTGCAAACTGTTTCTCTCGACCTACTAAATTTTAAAAACAAACTTCATCTTATTTTTTGTAAAAAAAAAAATAGACAGGCACGGACAATGCCCGCCGATAGAAATGTCCTTTCGTCTGTCAGTCCAACTAGAGGCTCACCACAATAGTTAATGTTTTTTTTTTTTTTGTTAAAAAAAGGAGCTTTCGTTCGTTAGTTGTGCCAATTTTAAATGAATTTATTGGTTTCGCGTTCGTGCTTCTGTTCTATTGTTATTTATTAGTTTTATTTTATTTATTATGACGATTGCTCTGAAAATAGATTGTCTTTATAGATGTGAGTAATTTTCATATCGTGTCTCTAATATATTTATTTTCCTTTTTTTTACAAAAAAAATCTTATTTCATTTCTTACTTCATTTTGGCATGCTTTTTCTAGCTAGCTTTATTATTCTACGTCGTCCATAATGACATGGACGACGTAGTCGTAAAAGCACGGCATGGCATGATGAAGTAAGATTGTTTTTTTGTAAAAAAAATAAAACATAAATATATAATTAGAAAGACAACGGTGAAGGAAAACATCGTGAGGAAACCAGCATGTCCAAGAACCAAAAATTTTACAGATGTGACATCTACCAACCCGCACTGGCTTCGCGTTGTAGATTGCGGCCCTCTCCCTCACACATAGAGGAGACCTGTGTCCTAGCAGTTAGGGGAACATTAGAGGCTGATTATGCTAAAGAAACAGTATGAAATGACAAAGCTAAAACTCACCACTTTCCATAACATTATTTATTTTATAATGAACAAAAATGCTAACAGGAAACTTCTTGAAAATATTCTTAGACAGAAAAGGCGCGCACTTTGATTAAACTTACATAGTTTCTCTTTAGTTGAGCCACAAGTTTTAATTGAATTCACAATTTCCACTTAACTTGCCCATTTTTATGTCTACTTTGAATGCCGAAGTTATGATAAGTAAGACATTGTATGTTGCTATTTCATTATGATCATTTCAGCTAAAATATGTCCACTGGTAGATATTGGCCTCCCCCAAGCACCGCCACTTCGACCGGTTCTGTGTTTCTCGCATCCAGCGGATTGCTGCGGCCTTCACCAGGTCATCGGTCCTCCTTGTGGGAGGCCTTCCAACGCTACGTCTTTCGGTATACGATTGCCAATCCAGAACCTTTAATGTGCCCTGCCCACTGCCACTTCATTCTGCAACTTCTTCGGGCTATGTCGGTTAGTGCTTACCTTGGTTCTCCTACGACCATTACGTTACGTCATACCTTTGTCACTATCAGGAAATATTTAACTGATCCTCAATTTTATAAAACATTTTTTCGAACATGATTTTGATTGTGATTGAAAGTGTTCCGTAAGTAGTGATTGAAAGTGTAGTTCCGTAATAAGGGTGTTGAATTGGTCGTAGCTACTTAGTTATTAAGTGTTTATAAGACCCCAAATAGGAATTATTTGAGGTTCACAAAAAGAAGCGCATTCATCATATTATTAAAGTGTTCAATAATATTTTTAGGAAAGCAAAATAAGAATTTTTGAGGTTCGATTTAATTGAAACCTTTAATAATCATATAATAACATAATTTTTGAAAGTAAGATTCAATTATTATTAGATTCATCTGGCTGTGTGACATAAATATAAGTCTCCAGTTTTCATAAAGTATTCATTGTTATTCATTGAATTTTGTGGAATCAGTAGGGTACTAAGATCTGATGATTGGATATTGAAATTGGGCCGCAAGCAGCTAATTTTGTGGACAAAACCGAAAGGTAATATAGATAGATAAAATAAAGAAACAGCAGAAAGAAATGAACGAAGAGAATAGAAAGAGAGAGAAAGAGAGTGAGTGAGTGGGGAGGAGAGATAGCGGTAGAGTAAATATAAAAAGCTAAATTGATATATCAATGGATAAACATTAAGTCACGTTATCTTTTCGTGGATATTTCAAGAGACCCGTTTATTTTAAAATTCCTGAAACTCGCCTAAGGCAAGGTTGTTTAGGAAAGGTACTCAAAATGTTTGGAATAAGCCTGTATACCGCTCAGAGGTGCAATTCTCGTAATTTTAAGAACGTTCACAGTCTGATCTCAGTCTCAATCTGTCAAAAATACCTCTAATTTCCCTACATTTTGGCAAGTTTTTGACATTTGTTTGTCGCCGAGATGAGACTGCGACTAGATCTTGAACGTTTTAAATTACGAGAATTGGCCTTCTGATGTCAAAATTCCTTGACTCGTCCTTGAAATCCAGTGAAATAGCACTTTGTAAAGATAATAATAATCCATGTTTTAAAAGAATGACGTTAATCGCGCCAAAAAAAAGGCGGATCTATTAAAAATTTCAACTCGCCGATGAAAAGTTTTCGAACGCTCGCCGGTAATTGGTGCATTAACCTCATTGTCTGCTGTCCGACTGAGTAACCGCGATGCTCTTAAATTTTTATTTCTGTCTCTTACAACCACATTGTAGATATAGTCAGAAGATTCGTACAATAGGCTAGGTATTAGAAAGAAAAGAAAAAACAGAAAATACGTTTATTTGCGTTAAATAAATATGACGCAGAGAAAGAACACAAAAAAGAATAACAAGTTGTGGAAAATATGCGTCACATCCACGCAAAACCCACGTCAAATCCAAATTTCATACAATTTTCAGTATTGAAATGAGCACTTTCACAATTCAGTATGATCTCTTATACTTAGCACTTTATTTAATATTTAATCTGTAGCTCTACTAATTGTATAAATGATTATTGGTTCATATAGTAGTCTGAATTCATCAACACTATCAGCAAGCGTGGTGATTAATGGATTTTTATGCCACGAATAGAAATATAAACTTAATAGCATGACAATAAAATTGAAATTTCAACGGATACGATGCCGCGGTATCTATCCGCGAGTCATGACGCGACTTTTAGGCATCATCATTGAAATTTCACTTTAATTTTCATAAATATCAGTTATAGTCCCATTCGTCTGATGAAAATCCCTTGCCGTGGGTGCAAGCCATAATACTGTTGCAGGCTAATATCATGGGCAGCGGGAGGGTCCGAGAGGGTTACCGCTGCCCCGGAACATAAAGGGCAAAGGAAGGAACATGGGTACGTTTTAGTCAGTAAGAGTCTTACACTCCCTTCTGCTCCACCCTGAGCGGGAGAGGTCATTTGATGATTTCCCATCCTCAAAAAAAAAAGGCTAATATCATAATAATATTCAATTCATTATCATCATTTGTTCCAAATAGACCTTCTGTATTACCTACGAGTAGGCTTAATGCCGCTCAAACAGTAATTCAGTTGAATCGTAGGCAGTTATTTTAGGGTTAAACCAGTCCCGTTTGAAGTTTCAAAGTGAATTATGGATAACTCCGGATGTGGCAAAATGGAAATGTTCCCAATGTAAGGTGTCAGTGTCTTTCTTGATTAAAACTCGCGATATTTAGCTGGTATTGTTGTATGAAACTGTGTAGAAGTTATTTTGAACTTCGGCTTTTGTTGGTCATTTTCCAGTAAAAGTTGGTTGATTTGTACGGTGTCTTCATCTATTCTTTTATCTATTTTCCTGTCATAAAAATGCTGGAAATGATTTCTTTAGAAGTAAGCATTCCAAAAAAGTAATTAACATTCTTACATCTGCTGGATCCTATATCACATTTTACAATCCACCATCACAAAAATTCTTTACGTACTACACGGGTATATTTCGGAGTCCCATAAGGGCAAACACACACCGACCGGAAAGCCGTATATCTGATTTATAACCCACTAACTGAACGCGTAAAAGCAGCGTAATATTTTACGCGAATGTGGGCAAGAAACAGTAAATCAAACGGGGAATTATTAAAATGTGGTTTATATGGATTTCCGTGGTCTGAGAATCGGAACAACAGATGATGGGGTTCCGTATAAGGTAGCATGGATATCTCACATAAGGTAAGACATTACATGGGAATAAAATGAATGTAAATAAAACGCGATGTCTAAAATCGTCCAAAATCGAGTTATTGCATTCTTCGTTAGCGCGGCAGAATCAGTGTGCTAGATCAGCTGAGGTGAGAGTATAAGAAAAGCCAAATGCCTTTTACCATTTCAAATTGTTTTCTCATTGGACAATTTTAGTAGCAGCCCAGAAGCTGAATTTGTTTCTTCTTAATGGTAGGTAATAGACATGCCCCTAATATACAGGGTTATTTGTAAAACATCAGCAACCTCTTAAGAGGTCATTGTACACATCATTATGAACAACTTTTACTATGGGACCAAACCTGGAATCGCAAAAAAAAATCTGCTGTTCCCTACATTTATGTTCGTTTAACTCGTCAAAATGTAGGGAACAGCTGATTTTTTTTTCGCAATTTCAGGTTTGGTCCCATAGTAAAAGTTGTTCGTAATGATGAGTACCTACAATGACCTCTTAAGAGGATGCTGGTGTTTTACAAATAACCCTGTATAAAACTTATCCCTTAACTAGGAAACATTTGATTTATAAATCACTGCCTATCCCATAACAGACAATACTGACATTATTTATGTCATATTAATAGAACACGTAGACACAAACAAAATATAATCCAACAGACGTTTTATGAAATTCCCTTACGAAATAAATATCGAGAAAAGATAAAGAAATTCTATACTACAAAACTACCGCAAACAAAACGAAGCGTATCTTTTTATCTTTTATCCTAGAAAAGTATTGGAAAAGCCGAAATATCTTATATCTTACGTGACATGACTCAAACTGGATGTTGCTTTTTGTATCAAAGGATTCTAAATCGTTTTCTTTTCATGTACCTTTTATAGAAAAGAAATGATATGTTGTGACATATGTGATAAAGGGTTCTGTGTATGTCATTATTGTTTTAAATGTTAATTTGAATGAGTAGGTGTTTTGGGTGAATTTGACCAATGACCTGAACGCGATCAGCACGTCTAAGGCTCGGTTTCCACCAAAGCGGAGAGGAGATGCGTAGCGGAGAGGAGATGTGAGCTGTAAGAGCTCGAAATCAGTCAAGTGCTATCTACGCAAAGATGACGACGCATGTCGTTACAAAAGTTACTCGTATGTTTTGCGAGCGCGGGCTACGCCGCCGCCGCCCGCTCGGCCGCCCGACTACACACATCTCCGCTCTGCCGCGCCGATTGCTCGCTCGCGGCACAGAATTCTATAGAAAAATGAGACATCTCCTCTCCTCTCCGCTTGATCCATTTCCACCGAACCTAAGCGGAGAGGAGATGTGGAAATAACGAAATCTGATTGGTTATTCAAAACACATCTCCTCTCGTCTCCTCTCCTCTCCGCTTTGGTGGATACCGGGCCTAAGTGTGCATTAACAGAGCGGCACGTCTGCGTTCCGCATCTTCCAGTGCACCTAATGTTTTAAAAACCTTGTTCATGATAACTGAGTCAATGCAATGAATGTTGTTGAACTGTCAAAATGAAAGCAATTGTCATTAGGCTGTACAGGGACCTTTCTATGCTAATATTGTAACTATAGTATGTTTTGTAATCTCGGAGACTAAATTGACAAGTGAAAATGTCAAAACTGACTTAAATGCTATTGAAATTTATGTCAGTTCGCCATTTGTACTTGTCAATTTAGTCTCCGAGATTAAAAAACAGACTTTACGTAGTAAGTTTGGATGTAGAGAGATAACATTGGAACTATCTATCAGATTCCGCAAATTCTTGTACTTCTTTTTTAGCGTGTCGATCGCAATCTAAATGGACTTTTGGCCCAAATTTCGGCTAATTGTGCAGCTGACAGGACATGATATTAAGTGTCCCATGGGCCCGTGGCTAAATAATAACAGCCGTACAGGTCGATCGATCAGGTTAACCTACGTTTGCCGTGGGTAGTCTGTGGATGGGTGGCCATCTTTACATACCGAGTTCCCTCCGTGCCTCGGAAAGCACGTTGAGCCGTTGGTCCCGGCGGTCATTCGTGGATCTTTGACAGTCGTTACGGGTAGTCAGAAGCCCGAAAGTCTGACAACCAGTCTTATCAAGGGATGTCGTATTATCCAGTAACTGGGTCGTGGAGGTCAGATAGGCAGTCGCTCCATGTAAAACACCGGTATTCAGCTGCATCCGGTTAAACTGGAAGCCGATCCCAACATAGTTGGGAGAAGGCTAGGCAGATGATGATGTTTGTGGAACAGCACTACCATTCTTTCACTGATGAAACAGCAGTATTGCCGAGTGTCATATACACACATCAAAAGTGTCTAGGGATCAAGCATTTTTATGCGGATTTCTTGAGATTGAGATGTGGCTTTGTAATAAATTTATGATTTTATAAATTTATATGGATCCTTTTTGGTGCATTTCATAATTTGAATCAGGAACTGTGAATCAAATTCGAGTAAAAGATGAAAATCAGCTGTCAATATTTTCCCTATAAAAACATACAACGCATTGAAGACATTATTAGTGCTACTGTTTCCCTACTACTGATTAAAACCAACGTTATTATGGAGCGGCGACGTCATTTAAGCAGGGAAGAAATGCTCAGAGCCGTGGGAATGATAGAAGCTGGTTCCCGGCAACGTACTGTGGCTTTAGCTCTGAATACAAGTCAGAGTGTTATCAGTCGACTTTGGACACGTTACCGAAGCACTGGTACCGTGGCTGAGCGCCATGGAGGACGGTATCGCTGCACCACACGGAGACAAGACCGATACATTCAAATCTTAACTCGAAGAGCTCCAACAATAACCGCCATGATGTTAGCCGTGAGGCTTCATCACTCTTCAGGGAACTTAATTAGCGACCAAACAGTCAGAAACCGCTTGCATGAAGTGAACCTTCATTCCCGAAGACCGCTACGGGTACCACCTATAGCAATGCACAATCGTAGGATTCGATATCAATGGGCTCTTGAACACAGAAATTGGGCAGAAGAACAATGGCGTTTCGTGTGCTTTTCTGATGAGTCTCGTTTTGGTATGAGACCGGATACAAGACGTATACGACACTGGAGAACCCCTGGACGCCAACAGCGATTAAAATCCTGCCAGGAAGTCCATCCTTATAGTGGTGGAACCATCATGGTATGGGCGGGTATTTGGATCGGCGGAAGAACTGAGTTGATTTGGATCAGAGGCAACCTCAACGCTCAAATTTATGCTGAGACGATTGTATCAGACGTCATCGTTCCTCTACAAGTGCAAATCGGTCCCTTATTTCAGTTAATGCATGATAATGCACGACCGCACACCGCAAGAGTTGTAAGACAGACTCTCGCCGCAGCTAACATCAATGTCCTGCCCTGGCCTGCTCAGTCGCCAGACTTGAACCCGATTGAGCATGCATGGGATATGCTACAGAGAAGAGCTCTGCCGAATATGGAGGGTATCCAGTCGCAAGAAGACCTTTTTTTGTTGTTGCAACGAACATGGGCGGCCATTCCACAGCGTGATTTGGATGAACTCATTTTGAGTATGCCAAACCGATGTTCTTGTGTTGTTAGTGTTCGCGGTAGAAACACGGATTATTAATTGTTTAAGTTACCCAATAAAATTTTAGAGAAAACTGTTATTTCAGTCTTTTTTTCGAACTTTTGTGTTAGTGGTTCAAATGTCAAAAATCCCTTTATTAGGAAAATGGCAAATTTCTTTATTAATGCAAAGGTGACTTGGTTTATCGTTACTGTGACAAACGAAAACACTTTATTTGATGAATCCTTAAAGAAAATTTTAATTAATATCAATCAGGAGAAAAGTTATTGCAAAAATATATGTTGATCCCTAGACACTTTTGATGTGTGTACATAGGATATATTTTATGGTAAAAATGAATCTGCCTAGCCTTCTCCCAACTATGTTGGGGTGGCAGCTAGATACTTGTATTTTACAAGGAGCAACTGCCTTTTTCACCACCCCAGTTACTGGGTAACACGATACCCCTTGGCAAGACTGGCTGTCAGGCTTTCGGGCTTCTGACTACCCGTAACGACTGTCAAATCTTTCGTGCTTTCCGAGACACGGAGGGGTCTCGGTATGTTATGAATGGTCACCCATCCACTGGCCAACCACGGCAAGCGTTGCTAAACCTTGAAGATCGACCCGTGCGACTGTTATTATTTAGCCACGAGCCCCTTCATAGAATTTATAGTAATATAAAATATTTCACGCGATTGAAGTCGCCAGCAGCAGCTAATCTTTGATAATACAAAATAGGGATTCTATTTTTCACTAAGGAACCCCAAAGGCAATATCTCATCACAAACCTTTTTCTTTGTCTCTGCTAATTTAGCGTTAGGAGTAGTACTTGTCAAAGTAAATTGTATTTGAGTGTGTATATACCGTGTGTTATTGCTTCATAAAAAAGTTATCCGTCTTTTAATGTGGCAGTCTTCAAGATTATTCATATTTGGGAGTACGTAATAAATAGATTATCAAATTACTTTCGTAGATGAAATATCGCCGGGTTAATTCAAAAACCAACTAACTGACCAAATTCTGATTTTGTGCTAGGGCGTTTTGAAAGTTTGTATCAAAAAATTTCATGTATTACCTTAGATAATGTTATTTTATGAAACAACATCTAATTTATAATTAAATCGCGTATGCGTTGATTTATAGCAGTTCACAGAAAAGTAACAGGGTTTCCCAGAATATTGCATTTTGTGACCTAAACCCCCTTATTTAGTTGCTTTTACCTCCCTACCAAATAAAGGCTTTATTTTCGAAGTTAAGCGCTGCTGTTGAGTCTCGGAAAGTTACTGGTCATTAATTCAAATAAATACATCGAACAATAATCTATTGTTCCTAATAATCCTAATAATTTCGAGAATAATGCAAAAAAAAATAAAATTTTAGTCGCTTTTACTTCCCGATATTTGATGAAATTTTGTACTGGTTAGTACAAAATTTCAACAAATAGGCATAAATTTATGCTGTGTCCCTTAACAAAGCCTTTTCAACATTCAATCTATCTAAGAGTTAAAGATGAATTAATACATTGGAAATGGTTTCAATAAAAACACACCTAAGTTGAAAAAAAAAATTTTTAGAAAAATCAACACAAAGGCATGGAAAACAAAGATTATTCTTTATCAGAAAACACAAATCAGTCAGAGTAGCATTTGGTACAAGGTCTAGTTTAGCACTATCAGTCGCTAAATTTTCAAACCACGCATGGTACCTATTCTTCGGCTTCGGCAGCTGGTGAATTCGCTACTGCCTTTTTTTGTCTGGTTCTGTAGCGATGAGTGGTAATGTCGGGACCAGCAGTAGGAATAGCTTCCACGTTTGTTTCCTGAACTTCAATATACCTATGTAGAATCAAGAAATCCTCAGATATGTAACAGTTATACAAAATTTTCATTTTCGTATTTCATTCTCTTTACCTTTAACCAGTTCACTCTGTCTCCTTCTGTGTTTTTATTTTTGTTTTTCATTATGATGCCTGCCAAAGATTTTGAATCCAAGAAACCTGCATAATCTCGATTCCAATAGCTTTGACAAAGTTTTGAACGATCTTCATCTGTAAAATTTCAATTGCACTTAAATTGACACTTAGGCCCGTATTACAGAACGTCACTCAATACTCAAGCATTACTTAAAATTAGATTCAAGCCATTTGATTGGTTGAAACTAGTTTTAAGTAATGCTTGAGTATTGAGTGACGTTCTGTAATACGGGACTTAGTGAAATCGACTGGCTTGAGAACTTTTGCATTTCGATAAACTTTTTTGTGACGTAAGGTAAACCAATACTTGTTGATATCGTTGACGCTTCGCCTAAATCATTATCCTTATCAATATTAAAAGGATTTAACGGTTGTAAATCAAGATCTTGATGAGTTAAAAGAAGAAACCGGGTCCAGCAAATCTTCCAATGTAATGACCTAATCTTCTAGATAGTTTTTTTCGTGGCTTTCGTAGTTACTTTCTTCCAATCCATCCGAATCATTTCCTTTAAGTAGGTAAATAAAATTTTAATGATAATTGATTTTAAGTTAATTCATCAATAAATTAAATCTGCGAAAATAGAAAGTTCAGTGTGCTTTTAAAAAGCATCGAATAATAGTTAACCCACGGTATCGACCCGAATGAATGAATCTAGTGCTCGTTTAAAACGATCAAATTCCACTGGTGGTGACTTAGCAGATCGTTTCTCCTAAATTATTGTTTTGTAGCTTAAGTAATTACAATAAGAAGCATGTTAAAAATAATATTTAGATTAAATTTTATTACTTGCTCTGAGTTTGAAAGTCTGGAAGAGGAGGATCGGCATCACAAAATTCCACTTTAGTGCAGATACACCTTACTATCACTTTGAACTGAATTTTTCGCCGCTACAAAATGAATCGAGATGTCGTCGGCGCGAGAGCAACAACGACTGACGCATGCGCAGTCGCAAAACTACCCGCGGTTAATCGGTTTTACTTCTGGATATTTTTTTGGGATCATGATTAAATGATAGAAGTAAAAACTACTAAACCTATTTTTTAGCAATGACTTCTTGATTTTGTTTCAAGTATTAATAAATAATCAACAGGTAATAGCTTTTATCCTATGATAACTGATATTATCATTGAATGTTAACGCTATTTCCTGTAGTTTCTAATTACTTAAACCATATAATTGGATGTGATCGTTTTTCTTTCCCAAAATTCCGTATATTTTTCAGGTTTTTTTTATTTTGAAAACTGATCAAATTTAAGTATCTCGTTTGACTTCGATACAAATCATAATTTTGCCGATTAACAAGGAATATTTGTTTTGCATATAAACGGTATGGTTAGATAGTTGGTATCACCATTCAGTATCTCCGAAACAAAGCATCGCACGGCTTAGTATGTTTTACCAGTAGAAAGAGAATAAAATTTTGAATCGGTGTGTATATTTAACTCAATTTCTCAAAATCACCGAGTTAGTTGGTTTTTGAATTAACCCGGCGATATACGAGATATTGAAGAGTAGAAAATACTTTGTGATATTATTATACTGCAGTAGCCATACAGTATGGCAGTAGTAAAAGAGATTTTCAACTGTTTTTTTCGGATTGCAAAATTAAAGAGTGTTGAATATAAATTTTGATGGATGGAGAGGGTCAATCAACAATCATTTCAGCCCATCTCAATCCACTGCTGGACATAGGCCTCTCCCAGGCTGCGCCACAACACCCTGTCCTCCGCCTTCCGCATTCAGTCTGTCCCAGCCACCTTTTTTTAAGGCCGTCCGTCCATCTAGCTGGAGGGCGTCCCATACTACGCTTGCTGATCCGCGATCTCCATTCCAGAACTCGTCTTCTCCACCGGCCATCGGTCCTTCGAAAAACATAGCCAGTCATTAGTTCACTTCAGCGTGCTTACTCTGCAAGCTATGTTGGTAACTTTGGATATTTTCCAGACAACTTTGTTTCTGATTTTATCCTTCAAAAAAATTCCAAGAGATGACATTGAGAGTTGATGAGAAAGAAAAGATCGATGAATGAGGAATGATATGAAATAGAAGGAAGTAACAGGCAGGGGGTACCGCCACGTGCTGTCATCCCTTTTCCCGACCTGGGGATCGAATCCAGGACCTCAAGCTCAGCAGTAGCGCTTACCACTATCCCAAAGAGCTGTAATTATTAATAACTAAAATATATATTTCTATCCTACAATATCTAAAACTAAAAACAACCATTTACCAAAACTATACAATACAAAATCTAACACATCATGTGTCCGTTTCTCCCGCTCTCCCCCGAAACTAACCCTTTGTAAGGGATAGGGTGGAGGCGGGCCTTAACAACCATGTCGGGTAGTCAAGTTAAGTAATAGTTTGTCTAACTTTAAGGGTATCTATCAAAGTTTTGGGCCTAGGGCTTAGACCTCTAGTGTACTATTTATTATGGTGCTGAAACGTTGCAAGAAACTTAAATCCATAAATCTATCTGAACTATTAATAAAGCTGAAGTGAGATAGTTTGTATGTTTTAACGCGCTGATCTTCGGAACTACCAATCATCATCCTGAAAGAAAAAGAAAGAAAGAAAATACGTTTATTTGCGGCAATCATGACGCATAAAAATAAGCATATATCCTTTTCCCAACTATGTTGGAGTCGGCTTCCGGCAGCTGAATACCAGAAGTTTACATGGAGTGAATGCCTATCTGACCTCCACAATCCAGTTACTGGATAATATGATACCCCTTGATAAGACTGGTTATCAGTCTTTCGGGCTTCGGACGACCCGTAACGACTGTCGAGACCAACGGGTTAACATGTTTTCCGAGGCAGGGAGGGGTCTCGGTATGTAAATATTGTCACTTAATCCACAGATCAACCGCGGCAAGCGTAGCTTAACTTGATCGTTCGACCTGTACGGCTGTAATTATTTAGCCACGGGCTCCCCCGGAACCCCCAGAACCACCAGTTGGATTTGAAAAAATATTTTTGACTTTCTGATTCATTTTTCGTTTCGTTATTTGAAAAACACCAGCAACCTCTTAAGAGGTCATTATACTCATCATTATGAACAACTTTTACTATGGGCGCAACCCTGAAATCGCGAAATAAAAATCAGCTGTTCCCTACATTTATCTTCGTCTATCTCGTCAAAATCTCTGATAAGTACATTTTTTTAGTAGTAGAATAGTACATACATACATAAACTCACGCCTCAGTCCATGTGGGTAGGCAGAAACTGCAGAACGCGACTTGCTACGATTCTTACATACTCCTTTTTTGCCTTGTCTATGTTCATACATTTGCATAGCTATTCACAACCATACGACAAGCTATCGTATCGAAAATTACACATATCTATAACTTGATTTCCTTGCCCCCGTTTATTTGATTCAAAGTGACAAAATTTTGGACTTGTGAACAGGGTTTAGAGGACTCATACAATAACATTGATTGATGTTACTGAAGCTTATCGAGTGGTAGCTGGTCATACACGCACGCCCGTTGCGAGTATTACCTACGTACGCACGGCTACACATCAAGCTATACATAGTCATTACCTATATGCTAACTTCTGATTGTAGGAAAAACCTATACTGTATAGGTTTTTCGCGAGGTCAGCTAAAACTGGAAAAGTATAGCTTCACGTGTAGTCGTGCGTACCAGACTTTTCTGAAGAACATTACCATTACATAAAAAGATAAAATAGTATTGAAGGAAAAAGGCTGAAGACATTATTTTACTTATAAGTTAGGTAGACACGTGACAAGTTGACAAATGTTAGCTCAAAGGTCGACTAAGAATTACTTTTCTATTTGATAAAGGGAGGTAAATCTTTATAGGGTACTAAATGAATTCCCTTGGGTTTAGAAGATCAGAGGGGCAATTATTGTAATTTTTAAGAACGTTCACAGTCTGATCTCACAGTCTCAACCTGTCAGAAATAGCTCAAATCCTACCAGTGGCGAAGGGTGAATTTATGACAGAGGTAAGTCGGCGCAAGAAAACAATGTCAGTAAACCGTTTCATTATATTTTAATGATGAACTGACTATAGAGTGGTTGTGTTCTGAATTTTCGAAGGGAAGCCGGCGGGAATCGAGTTGTATGGTACCTTCGCCACTGAACCTTACATTTTGACAAGTGTTTGACATTTGTTTGTCGCTGAGATGAGACTGCGACTAGATTTGAACGTTTTAAATTACAAGAATTTTGGCCTACAAGTTAAAATTGTTTTTTGAGGTCTTCGCACTAAGGTTTATTTATCTATTTTCAAGAGTTGAGTTAAAAAAACTCCTCCCGGGTAGTGATAGCAATTTAATACAGCTTATTTTGTATTTAAAATAGTAATGTTTTGTTTTTGGCTTTGATAGGACGTTTAACTAAGGGTCAGTTCACACCGAGACGCGGCGCGACGCGACAATACTGGAAGAGGCCAGTGATTTCGTGCGGCGCCGCTCTCGCACGCCGCGCGTACCGGCGAAGTACCGCTGCGTCGCGATGCGTCGCTCTACGCCGCGAGGCGTCACGAGGCGCAGCGCTGCACGGCGCAACGTATTCTGAACTCTCACAATGCAATGTGTACCTTTTCGTGTAGAAAATAAAGTATATTTTGAGTCACTCTTTTAAAGTGTGCGCGCAGCGTCGCGTCGCGTCGCGTCTCGGTGTGAACTGACCCTAAGCTGAAGTGGCATTGAGCCGGCCGTATTTGCCATTGAATTGGTGGTCGTGGGGGTTGACGTGTTTTTATTGGAGACTGCGAGTACGTTGGTTTCTGACTTCTGTGGTAACTGATACTGTGTGAACTGTATTCATGAGGAATATAATTATATTCCTCATGAATACAGCAGTTCATGATGGCATGGCAAACTGTAACCGCGCTCATTGACGCGCAAACTGTAACCGCGCTTATTGACGCGCAAACTTATTCTTGATGACCTGCACCCTAATTGCGTAACACACTATCAATCGGAATCTGAATCATTTTGAAACAAATTGCTAATCCATTGCTTCATAAGTTCGAAAAGTTTGTTTGCTCTACAGGTAAATAACGCAATGAATGTTGTTGAACAGTCAAAATGAAACCGATTCCCATTGATAATGTATTACGCAATTGCCTCGCTGGCTTAGATTTTTTTTGCCTTGACTTTCGTTAATTTCGTTTCGTTCAAAAACCGCCCTTCGTCTTATGTAATTTTGTGTTCGAAAAGTGCTGATTCTCAGTCTTATTTCTATAAATGACTTTTGATTTGATTAAAATCTACCAGTTAAGAATTATGGCTGGCTTGTTAAACTAATGAAAGCAATATCAAGTACTCTCATAAACAAAGACGCCAGAAATCGGATTATGATTATTCCGTAGGTAATCTTCTTTTATGTCATTTGTCGGAAGAAACGACAAATTAATTATGTCCTTAATTACTTATCTTAAGCAAGAATGTACAATCTCCAAAGAATAAAGAGATTCAAATTAATTTGCGTTAATTTGTCAGAAGGGGCCTTATTTTGACAACATCGATATTAAGTATTTTGTTAATGATCGCTTCATTCATTATCTTTTAAAGATCATTTGGTTAAAACTAGATAGTTTTAACTAATACTTGTGCGACTATATACAGGGTGTTCCTGAAAGTCTGGATCAAATCGAATAGGGGCGTGGGCAAGGTCATTTCCAAACTTTTTAAACGTGAGAAAGTCGGTGAATTTTTTTACGGTTCAAAAGTTATGACCAAATTTGTTTTTTTTTTCCAATCACTTCGCGTAGTGCTCAAAGAAAAAAATCATTAAGAAAAAACTATCAGCGCTATCAATTTAGTTTTTTTTAGATAGACCTGATAGTATTTTTTTATGATTTTTTTCTTTCGGATTCCTGCGACCTTCACAAGGTCAAGGTCAAGGTATCGGTTTTTTCAATACCAGTTCATAGAATATTATCACAAACGTTTACTGACCAACAGCCTTTCCTGTCAATGTCATTCAAGCGCCAAAGGATCCTGTCAGCTCTGTAAGCTCTGTGGAGGATTCAAAATATCTAACTTAAAGTGATGATAAGATGCTCAAAAACTTTAAAACTAACAGCTTGTAAACGATTCCAAGGAAACTGGATTATAATACCTGCATACGCAGAAACAACGCAACGCCGCACCACATGGTGCGATCTATACATTGTATCATTCAAAGTCTTGACTGACTGATATATAAACAAACAAATAAACAATATTTATTTGTTCAAGATATAAACCTATTTACAATTGTTGTACCTTAATTTTATTTGACTTTGTAAGTTAGTGGCAAGATACAAGACATGTGCAACTGGCCTTAAAATAGGAGGACTCCTATATTACAATATTATTAGCTAGCTGCGCCCCGCGTTTTCACCCCGTAAGTTTCGATCCCGTGGGAATATCGGGATAAAAAGTATCCTATGTGTTAATCCTGGTTATAAACTATATGTGTGCCAAACGTCATCCAAATCTGTTCAGTAGTTTTTGCGTGAAAGAGTAACAAATATCCATCCATCCTCACAAACTTTCGCATTTATAATATTAGTAGGAAAAGTAGGATAGTAGGAAGCAGGGTAGGATAGTAGGAAGTAGGATAGGATAGTAGGAAGTAGGATTAGTAGGATTACTATCGTAGGTGGTGGGTATATCAACGCACAGTGGTCCTAGAGACATGAAATTTGGAGAGTCTATTCTTTGTGAAGAGTAGGTGTCACTAAGAAAGGATTTTTCGAAATTTCATCCCTAAGAGGGTGAATGGGGAGAGGGTGAAATTTCACGCGGACGAAGTCGCGGGCAGAAGCTAGTCCATACATATTCTCATCATTTATACATATTCTCTTCCTTCGTCCACTTTCTTCCATTTAGCTTGCACCCTGACTCCAATTGCGAGTACCTACAATAGGACTATATTTTAGGTACTCTCAACCAGATCAATCCACGCGGGAGATATTAATCGCAATCTCGGTGCTTTCCAAGAGACACCGCCAACTTTTAAACTCCGGGCTGTGACTAAGAAATTCCTAATAACACTTTGCCCGACCTAGAAATTGAAACCAGACCCCACACTTAGCAGTCGCACTTGTGACCTTGAGACCAGCGGGGCTTGCAATACTCAGACACACATGATAATTTTGAAGGACATCACTAATACAATCGCCTTGATAAAACCTTCCTTTTGTAATCTTTACTGATCCTCTTAACATGACCAAACCATTTAACCATTACAAAAAGAGATCAGAATGTTTTATTCGGAGCTAAAAACCTTAAATGCCCGTTTAATTTTCGGTAACCACAATACATACGAACCATAATTTGGATCCAAACTTAATCCCTTTAGCCCAGGTCACGCGTCCCGGGTCCACTACTTCGTTTTGAATTCCGTCAATCCAACGTTTTGGGCTCATTTGGGGTCTTATTTCGGTCCTTCATTGATTCTTGTTTGTTTAGGTGCGCGATATTTTATACAAAATTACGCTTTATCATCTGCCTAGCCTTTTCCCATCTGAGGTTGTGGTTGGGGTCGGCTTCCAGTCTCACCGGATGCAGCTAAGTACCAGTATTTTGAAAGGAGCAACTGCCTGTCTGACCTCAAGGGGTATCTTATTATATTTTGTCAGACTTTCGGGCTTCGGACGACCCGTAACAGCTGTGAAAGATCCACGAATCATAGTCGGGACCAACGGCTTAACGTGTTTTCTGAGGTAGGCAGGGGTACATACCAAGGTATAAAGATGGTTACCTGATCGATCGACTCGATCGACCCAGCGGGTTGGTAGATGTCACATGTCTTGGAATTTTTGGTTCTAGTACAGAGGCCAGCACATCAAGCTACCCCAATCTGTCAGATTTTCCCAATTGAATATGAACCTTATTCCTTTGTGCTAAAGTTAAAAATCTATCAAAGAAATTTGACAGATTGGGGTAGGTTGACCTGCTGACGTCTGTACATGCCGGTTTCCTCAAGATGTTTTTGTTTTTGTAAATCAATGAATATTGACAAAGCTAAAACGCATCAAAACTCGGGAGTGGGGGCTCGTGACGTCAAATTTCGGTTTACGTAACAAAAGGAAAAATACGGGTCAAATATGTTTTGATAATCTAACTGATGGACTAATTTTTTCAGTTGACAAGCCTATTGGCATATTCAGCACTTTTATTACTTACAAGCTTTTATTTAACTTGCACTGTTTGTATGCATGTATGTTCGGGTCAAACTTTGCTACTGAATTTTAAAGCAGCCTCAACCGGTTGAGGTGAAATTTTGTATACGCGTTTAATTTGGATGACAATGCATGGTTAACTAACGGCCGAAATTAATAACCAATCTAATCCAATATCTCTAGATTTAAGATTGAAAATTCAATCCAGATTTATAGTAAAGTGTAGCTAAAAACGATCCGCGGATTGCAATTGCAATCTTTTCAACCAATCGATCTTTGAGAGGACGGATCATAGATTACAGATTGACCTCTGTTCGAAAATGACAGTTTGAGTGTGTCAATAACCTATCCGTTAAATTTGACGTTTGTTTGGATCGGTGTAAACAATCCAAATCATAATCTTAGAAATTCCTTAGATAGAGGATTGATTTCACGGATTTTATTTGAAAAATGGCACTGTCAGTATTTTCCAGTGATAGTGATATGGAGGTTCTGGCTCAATTATTGGATTGGGACAGTACTGATAGTGACGCTGCTGAAGAAATAAGACGTCAACGTGCTTCTGCGCGGAGAATGAAAAGGGTGAACTACATGCAAAGTCTGGATGATGTGGAGTTTACCTTTAGGTTTGGGCTATCAAAATTAGCAGTAAATTTGCTCATCATCTGCCTAGCATTTTCCCAACTATGTTGGGGTCGGCTTCCAGTCTAACCGGATGCAGCTGAATATATGTAGGCAGTCGCTCCATGTAAAATACTGTACATGGAGCGACTGCCTATCGGACCTCCACAACCCAGTTACTGGGTAATACGAACCCCTTGGTAAGACTAGCAGTAAATTTACTGTTCACTGAAATTATGCCTCTCGTCCGTGTAACCTCATCAAGGTAAGTTTCAAATAGTAAAAAATAGCTACCTGTTTTTAAAGTAAGTATAATAATTATTTCAGAAATCATGGAGTGCCACCGCTTCATCAACTGTTGATGACTTTAAGATTCTATGCATTAGGCACTATGCTAATTTCTGTAGCTGATTTTGTGGGAGTATCAAAATCAACAGCAGGTAGAATAGTACGGGACATCTCATCAGCAATTGCCACATTGTATGATAAATACATTTTTATGAATCACGGAGGTGCAGAAAAATGTTTTTGTTTTTTTTTTAATTACCATTATTTTCACCGTAAAAAGCAAACACCTAAAATATTGGCGCTGCTTGCCACCCGGCACCGCACTCTGTCTCGCTCTCACTCAGTCCGCGAGCAGTATCGCGCAAGCGAGATAAAGAGTGAATTTTAGCTGAGGTAGCATAGGTTCTTTAGAGCCTACAGTACCTCAGCTAAAATTCACTCTTTATCTCGGTGAAAATAATGGTAATTAAAAAAAAGTAAATAACATAAGACCTGCTTTATAGTTAGTTTGGTTAGTATACAAAGTTTCATGATCTAATTCGAAGTATTTTTTGAATACCAGCGGTTTATTGTTCGGTTTGGAGGCAAATTTGGAATTTTTTTCTATCGAGAAAATTTTATGAAATCGTGTTTTCGTCTAACATAAGACCTAGCATTAATCCTCAACTTTACCATATATTTATTTCAAAATTAATGCTGCAATATTTTCGACATAACGGAGGATCATGCTAAGCCATTTGAGGTAGTATAGGCCCTTAACAAACACGTTTTGAATTTTATTACAAAGAAGAAGTAGCAAAAATGCCCCACTTCCGACTGCAAAGATAAGTATCTCAAAAAATCATTAAAAAGTAGTATAAAAAAATTATATACTTCCGGTGATCATCCTTACTGGCTAGCACATAAAAAAATTGTTCTAAATATTAATTCAGGGGCAGAATACCTGCAATATACTATTTTAATTTTACAATAGGATTAAAACGCAATTAAACACTGTAATAGCTAATTTTGATAATATTTATATTATACTAATAACCACCAACTGAAGGACTAAGTGCGGAAACCAAACCCATAACATAGAACATATATATTTATACTAGATTGTTGATAATAGATATTATACTAGGTTAATAATATTAACATATTTAAAAGTATTATTTTAAAGTAACGCTTACTGACTATATGATCTATTTATTTTATAAAATACTTTCGGGTATTACACTCGGAGAGCTACTTAACAATATCCCGGCGCCACTCAGGTAGTTATTTAATTGTTCAAAATATACCATAGGACGAAAAATACGTTTAGCAAGGTCTTGCCTTACTAATGACTTTGTTCCTCTTCATATGGGTTTGGACCATATAACCCGAGATGACACAATAGAGCGGAACAGAATATTACCCAATTATATTTTTGGTAATGAAGATAATTCTAGATCAATTATCATTCTCGATGGAACTTACCTCTTCACTGAAAAAAGTACGAATTTCCTTTTTCAGCGGGTAAGCTATAGTCTTCACAAATACCGTAATTTAATCAAACCTTATATGATTGTTTGTGGTAACGGATACATATTAGATATAACATAACGGGACCGTATCCTGTAACTACCAATGATGCCGATATACTGAAAATGATTTTAAATAATCATGGTGATCCCATAAAGAATTGTGCATGGTATTTTTTTTTTCATCAAAATGATGTCATGGTCTTAGACAGAGGCTTTCGCGACGCAATTCCACAGGCTGAAGAATATGGCTATGAAGTTTATTTGCCTCCTTCAAATAGACGAGGTCAAAGACAACTCAGCACTGAGGAATCCAACAAGTCAAGACTCGTTACAATATATAGATGGGTTGTTGAAGCGATTAACGGTCGCATGAAACGTGACTTTAAATTGTTTTGCCACAGGGTATTTAACTGTAACTTACCTCACATAAACGATGATTTTAAAATAGCAGGCGCAATAATAAATTGCTTTCAAGAGTCTTTCGAGGAAAGCGCCTATACTGAAGAGTTTTTTCAAATAATAAGACTAAATACTCGTATGCATAAACCAAACCTGTTAGCAGATTATGTCGAAGAACATAATCTAAACCAGCAAAGAGTTCCCTTTGTGAGGTTGGAAGCAACTAGTGAAGAAATTAGTGAAGAACAACTATGATTTTCCGAGATTGACATATGAGGATTTAATTATGATATCAGTTGCTTCCTATCATCTGAAAATAGCACGGTCATACTGCTCTGAACATATTAATAGAACGGGTGTGTTTTTAATTTAATTTTACATACATCCAGAAGAAATAAATATTAACAACGAAGAAAATAATGCCCTCATTAGATATAAGATTCAGTCACGACATGTCCAGAGTAAAATATACCGGACGTATATATTATATAATCGCAGAGTTGAAGGGAGATATGCGATGAAAGAATATTTTTGTACATGTATATATGGGCGCAGGACACTGGGAGTCTGCGCCCATGTAATGACTATTTTGTATTATCTTGGTTAGGCCAGATATGAAGATGTTTTAGCCACCCAGCACATTTTTTAGATACTATTTTGCTAGATGTAGAACAGGAATACATAAGTTTTTTTTTTTTTCTTTATACCTTCCTTGTAACAAGAAAGCAAATGAATTTAGAATGTCACAGATGTTCATTTGTTTAATCTTTATGTCATCTTAATTCATCATGATTGAAAGTAAAATATTTTTATGATATGTAATACTGTACCTCAAATAATATTTGGAGCAATTTCTAAGTATGATAGCCAGTAAGGATGACAATCGGAGGTACGCAATTTATTAATACTCATTTTTATCTACTTTTTGAGATATTTTTCTCAGTTGTCGGACGTGGGGTAATTTTCTATGGAAGTTGCAACTTCTCCTTTGTTCGTATTAATAGAATTGTTTTCTTCGGTCTATATTTATGTATTACAAATCCATAAAATGAAATTATAAAACCTGTTTATGCTTAGCTTTTTATTGTTACAAACAAACAAACCGTGTCTACTTTTTTAAATTTTGCATACAGCGGAATGACGAAGAGGGAATGGATTTCATGTTATCTGCGGATTGACCGACAGCAGGATCGTCTTATTTCGATATTAGGACGCGGGTCGGAGATCGATCCATAGATTGGTATCTATCGACGATCGATTTATATCTTGGATCAAGGATTCAATATTAATTTCGGGCGTAAGTGATGTCATTCCAAATCCAATACGGCGGACGGCCCAAGATGGCAGACTAGTTATTTTTGTGCACTCCCATGATATGGGTATCAAATGAAAGGGCTTGCCAAGAAGAATACGAAAATAAACTTAAGGTAAAAACCTTTTTAAAAACAAGTTTTAAATGAACTAAAATATACTAAATAAAACTTGTTTATAAAAAGGTTTTCACCTTAATTTTATTATAATATTATTTGAAAGTGGCACCGGTAACTGAAAAGTTGCGTGGAAATCGGTTGTCATGGTATGGGCATGTGTTACGGAGAAATGAGGAAAATGTCGAGAGGAGAGTTTTGAGTATGGATGTCGATGGCTATAAGAGTAAGGGAAGACCAAGGAAACGATGGATGGACTGTGTGAACGATGATATGTCTAGAAAGGGGGTGACTACCGAGATGACGACTAATAGAGAAGTATGGAAGAAAAATACATGTTGCGTCGACCACAAATAAATTGGGATAAGGACAGGAGAATGAATGACAATGAATGAATGATATTTCTATATGATGTGAGAAGCACAGAACCGGTCGAAATGGAGGTCTATGTCCAGCAGTGGACGTCTTTCGGCTGAAATGAAGATGCTGATGATTATTTCTATAAATTGTTTGGTAAACTGCTGTTGGTGAACCAAATAAATAATTCATCACGCTTGTCAGTCCCGCTACCCAACTCGCCGACGAGCTATTTTTTCAAACTGGAATATTTTATTTGTAGAGCATAAGTTAAACAGTACAGATGTTAATATTAATAAAATGCCGACAAAACGGCGTACAAATATTTTTTACCAACAGCTTTAAGGCGGATCACCCACTGCACCGCTTCACGCGGCGGGACGCAGATAACGTGCCACCGCGCGTGATTTTTTACATACAAATTCAATAAAAACGCGCTTTCGCGCGGGGAATTTGGCTCCTTTTCTCGCGCTCCGTCGCGTGAAACGTTGCAGTAGGTGATCCGCCTATGACAGACACGCGCGACGCGACTGTAGTCGAACAATTTCTATGAAAATTTCATGGAAATGTCACTACTGGAATCGCGTCGCACCATCTGTGGGAGCCTTAAGTCAATCTCGAATAGCCAGGAACGACTCGATTGAAAAGATCCACTTACCATTAAATTAAGCTTATTAAAAAATTCCCCATAAAATATCTTTTCTCAAAATCGTAATTGCTTTCAAAAGCAAAACCCATACCATGAGTAAAAGTATACTTATCTCAAACAATTATAAGATTGAGAAAAATAAATAAAATGCAAATACACTTATCCCGACCTTTATCCCATTACAGAAAATTTTCGGAATAGGAGCCCTCGAAAGGGACGTTTGACCCTTCCGAGTCAATATTAACATTGCTATGAAAGGGTTAAACCTTGTTTTGTTCAGCCCTTTGATAACAAGTACCTTCAAGGAATTTAAATAGTAAGCAATTGATTGTGTCTGGTCGTTTGATAAGGGGGCTACCTCCGTTATCAGTAAGTCTGTTTTGAAAGGACTGTAAATGGCTGTCGACCTTGGCTTTGTATGTATATGGGACTAGCGAAGTTTTTTTTTTCGGGGGAGCTAAGGTAGCCCGCGAAGTTCTTTTTACGATTTTTGCAATTTGCAGCTCTGTGTCTGGGTGATGTTTCGCGACTGTAACAAATAAGTATTTACAAAATTATAATCATTAGAATGAGTAAGAGATGAGAGAGATATGAGTATTTATGTATGTAATTTATAATGGTGTACATAATAAAGAGTATTATATTCTATTCTAATACAAGTTGTTATGTAATTAAAATACAATGTCAAGATTTCATGAAATAGTCATTCAATAGGATTACTTGGTCTTAGAGAGTTGTATTGATGACTTTAATGTTTATAATTCTGTAAACACATATTTGTTACGGTCGCGAATCATATTTTAATAAACGTACCACTTAATACTGACCAGCAAATTGCAAAAAAAAAACATTTTAAGTTGAAAGAGGACGGCTTTTCCGAAAACCTTAGTAAATTATTCTTATACATTATTTTTATTATTCTTATCTCACGGAAGCGAAGAATACTATAATTAGAATGAGATCAAACCATACAACTGCCTAAGTCAATTAATTCGGAGAATTTCTACCACATTCGTACAGGATGCAAATAGCAACGAACTTCTTAAGAAAAGCCTACTTCCAATTTTTAAAACCAATTCGGAAAATCAACTGCGAAAATGGAGGGTAATCTCTAACAAAAATATGGCGTGTATATATTCACTGTTTGAAAAGGTATAAGAGCTGGGTGAAACGACGAAAATGTTACTATATGTAGTATGTAATACGTTTGACACGATTTGATGTTTCAAGTAGGTACTGCAGTGCTATTCTGTAAAAATTTCACCGTGAAAACTTAGGTGAAGTGAGCTGTCACTCCACCTGATGTTAGGGATTCCCATTATTGATAACTCACTTCACCTAAGTTATCACGGTGAGATTTTTACGGAATCTACCGGCTGTACACATATTATTCGGTGACAATAAATAAAAATTAGCTACTACCTAAAATAAAAACCTTTCGGTGACAGATAGATACGAATAGATAAAAAAATTTTCATTTGTAAATAGAATAGACTACAGAGGTATTCAGAATTCGTAAGTGGCATAACATAGCATAATCCATACTAATCATTATTATATATGCGAAAGTGTGTTTATCTGTTACCTCTTCACGCTTAAACCGCCGAACCGATTTAGATGAAATTTGGTATAGGGATAGTTTAAGTCCTGGGAAAGGAAATAAGGTAGTTTTTATCTCGATATCCCTACAGGATCGACACTACAAGTGGCAAAACGACATGAGGTAACTAATTATCACTAAGGGGTTTTTCCATCTATACATACTAATAATAATAGCGATCTTTCTATACATGGCCAAACTGTTTGTTTAAACGCGCTAATTCACAACCAGACGGATTAAAAAAAAAAATTGCATTAGATAGCCCATTTTTTGAAGAAGCCTATAGGGATATATTTAAGAGGAAAAGCCGATAGTCATTTCTTCATAGAATCGCGCTCGCCTGTTTTCTTTCTGGATAATGACCATAAAGCAATGATTTTTTACAAAATAATAAATATTAACTACTTGTATATGTCCCTATGTTTTTCTTTTTTATGATACATTATTTTTATAAGCACTAGAACCCTCAAAAATGCTCAAAATTGCCGATTTAAAACGCTGTCAACAGAGGTTTAATATACAAATTTGACAACTATTCATGAAAAAAGAAAAACATAGGGACACATTATATGTCCTACTTATTCAGTTTATGAAATATCTTTTAAATTGGTCTAATGTTGGAGGAGGAAATAGACGAGAGTCAAACCTCGAATTATGACTTTTTACTTATGCCTTCTCAAAAGTCTCTCCGACCGCATTTCTTCTTAAGATCACGCTACGAATCTATACAGGGGGCGAATAAAAAAACCAAGTCAGAAAAACCTTAAGCGTAAACGAATAGCCAGCGCGGGCGATGAGATGCGACGCGGTAGGTCCGGGGACAAATATGTTAAAACAAGAAATATCACGCGGGCAGAAGTTAGTCAAACTAATGTAGTCCCTTTTGTCCATTTTGTATATTCACAATAATTCGCAATCCTGGGCTACCATTCCTACCACGTGGGAATCATTCGCATTATTTTACTGCCCACATAAATCTTACAACGTACTCCAAGATTGACAAACTTTGCATTACCGTAACTCACAACTTTATAGTTCCAGCAATAAAGTTGAAAGTTTATTGTTACAACTGCAGTATGAGTTTGCATTTTACAAGGGTACGTATCCTTGTTTCTGGTAAATTTTATTGCGGTATTTACAATGCAAATACACTATAGAGATGCTTCTCAAAAGTTGTCTTTATATGGTTTTATTTTAGGATGCTTATCGTGGGAAAACGTGTATTTTTTTTTCGTTTTGTGTTTGGAGATAATGTATATAAATGCTTCCGGTTTTACGCAGACTCTGATTTTAGTCTCATATTTTTATTTTGCCGGTATTTTTTGTCGTGCAAGTTAAATGCTTCTTCTTTAGTTTTTTTTTTTTAATTTCTGATTGGGCCTGCTCTTGAGCTCGATGACGCCTGATGGACGACGTGGCTTAATAATGACAGCTGCATGGGTCAATCTTTACATACCAAGACACCTCCGTGCCTCGGAAAGCACGTGAAGCCGTTGGTTTCGGCTGTCATTCGTAGATCTTTGACAGTCGTTACGGGTAGTCAGAAGCCCGAAAGTTTGACAACCGGTCTTGCCAAGGGGTATCGTGTCACCCTATAACTGGGTTGTGGAGGTCAGATAGGTAGTCGCTCCACGTAAAATACTAGTATTCAGCTGCATTCAGTTAGAGTAGAAGCCGGCCCCAGCGTAACATTGAGGTAAGACTAGGCAGATTGAAGTTAAATGCCTCTTCTCATACAGAGACGAAACAATAATCCCCACGCTTGCAAAGTTCGATACTTAAGACCACAAGTTCTGCATAGCTACCAACCACTCGATACGCTCCTGTAGGCTGTACCGTATTGAAAATCAATCAATGTTATCGTAGGAGTCCTCTATAAGCTGTTCACGAGTCTAAAACCCGATAATTTTGTCAGTTTAAATCAAAAAGACGACCGCTATTCTTCCGGCTGCTGTTTGCTCTCGGGGCAAGGCGCATCAGGTTATCGGATGTATACTTTTTGAGGCGACAGACTGTCGGATGGTTGTGAATAGCTATGCTGGTTTCTTCACGACGTTTTACTGCACCTAAGTTTTTAATATGTCATATAGCTAGTTAAAACTTCCAAGCATTATTCCCTTTGAACTTTTCATCATAACAAACGCATTTTTTTAAATCTACACTCTGAAAAGTGTTTAAAACCTTAAAAAATGTTAAAAGGTAAACAAGCTTGTCTCAAGTGATTAGTGATCACAATATTATGATTAATTAGAGAGGCATATGTCCAACAGCGGTAATGGCCCCGATTTACGTGTCGTAGGTCGTGAGTTCGAACCCAGGTAGGCACATTACTTTGTGTAATTGGTTTTCATCACCACTGCTCTCAAAACGGTGAAGGAAAACATCGTGAGGAAACCGGCATGTCTTAAAACCAAGAATTCGAAGATATGTGACATCCACCAGCCCGCACTGGGCCCGAGTGGTGGATTATGGCCCACTCCCTCTTACAGAGAGGGGCTTGTGTCCCAGCTGTGGGAACTTTATAGGCTCATTATGAAGTCCAGCAGTGGACTTCTATAGACTTAACAGCCCGTCTTATTTAAATTCCTCAAAAAATACCTAAGTTAATAGATTCTTTGACACATACCGCTAATACCGCTTCCTTACAATCATAGTGAACAGGTATTTCCTCATTGCACTGACTTCGTAGGTCATTGATCTACGACCATGTCAAACCTAATGGTCATTCTTACTTAGCGCCTTTGAGATACGCCGACGTATTGAATGCAATCAATTATCAACTTTTTGCGTTAGATACATGACTGATTTTTGTTCGATCACGTTTCTTTTGCTGGTGACAATCGATTCCACTTCGAATGTGTTGTTAAAAAAATGGATAGGTACCTACAGTCGGCGACACCAGTCGATTAATATGTAGTGCAGTTTTTTTTAATCTTGATTATTGAGAAAAATATTTATAGAGAAGTAAGTATAAATAAAGAAATATCATTTCTTATCTGATTCTGAACCACCATATTTTTTTTAGGGTTTTCGGATTTTTCCCTTTACTTGTGCTACATGACCTTGCTTCTTGCCAAATTTTATGATTCTAAGTCAACGGGAAGTACCTTATACATTTTGATTTCCTTGAGAATGTCGAAATATACGTTTTTTGCGGCATAAACGGCCGTATCTTGTTCTGTTCGTGTCTTCTTCTTTCGAAAGACAAATTACTGATGACTGAAAGAGATAAATCGGTGTGTAACTATTCATCTGTTATATATAATGTTTATTAGTAAGGGAGTATGTAAAATGGCACTACAATAATTCAAATACAACTGGATGATGTGGATGTGGTGTGTGCCTAGATGTTTTTTTTTTCTCGTCTACCCCATGGTGTGGGGTATCGTTGGATGGGTCTTTCAAAAATATTGCGGGTTTCTGAAAACCATTTTTCGATTCAGGGATACGTTTGTGAAACATTAAGTTTTTAAAGTGCTAATTTTTGTTAGAGTCAAGTTTCCCCCCCGCCAGCTTAATGGTTGTTTTTGGATATGTGAAGAAATTCACGGCAGTAGTAACGGGAGTATAACGAAATTAAAAGGAAAACTATCACAGCTAAGTAGGCTTTACAAGTTTACGAGTAGTAGTCGACCAAATTAAATTTGCAGTTGTAATGTATGGGAGAACGTGGTTTTCAACTACAATGTTAAGTTTGTTCTTGGGATAAATTCATTCCTAAGGAACCCTTCATTGTGCGTGATCCGACACATACTTGGGTGGATTTTATATTTAGAACTTCAGAGGTTCACACACCCATTAATACACATTACATTACAGTTGATTATTTCGAAGCCTAACACAGCGGCAGCAGCCGAAACATTCACCTTGTAATAAGGGAATTTTAACATGACTTACAGAATTGTGGGTGTTTAAGGTGCTCTGTAGGTACGCAAAATACGCGCATTGAATTGGAGTTGCGGACACCAGCCCGTATTACGTATTACCAATTAAGGTAACTCTAGCTAGCCCTTCGAGGAATTTTTGCATCCTTTATTCGGAACTTCAGGAGGGCAAGCGAAAGCATGGCGGACAATTCCTAATTGTGCTTAAGCGACACATGAAGGGTTGTGACGTGGATCCAAGAAGAGCTTGCGTTTAACCGCGGAGAGTGGAGGTCACTAGTACAACAGAAAGTTTTTGACTTTGAGATTCGTCGGCTTTCAAAACTGGATTCTAAGCGTGACGAACTAAAAGCCCGACCACCAGCGGCAATCAATTACAATTGTGTTAATGGTGCTCTCACGTGTCCACTCTGTGCAAGAATATTTGTTAACAAAGGTGGTTTTTCTAGCCACATGAGAGCCCATGATAGACGCCAGTAGGTTGATGATGAAACGGTCGCCGTAGCCGAAAATGTTTTCCGTTTTTTTATTTTTTATACGTAATGTTATGTTACTTTCTCGTATCTTAGAAACCACTACGGTTTGATCTCACATAGGATGAAGGGTAGGATTTCAATCAACGTTCCCAATTTTCTTGTATCCGGAAACTCTAAATGCGTCTTTGTTTCATCTCGATTCTCGTAAGAAAAAGCTTTTATCAAAGTATGTTTATACTTAGATTTCCTTGATTCGCCTAACAATAGTTGATGGGTGTATTTATAGAAGCGATTCCTATTACTGCTGACGTAATATCCTGGGAGTTGCTCAAGAAAAGCGGAAGTTATGACGTCATCCGGTTAAAAGAATATGGAAGAGAGCCGGAAATAGTTTGTTCGGAATCGACAGTTGGAATTCTGTTATATAGATTGGAGTTTTGATTATATCATCGTTAGAACTTTCGGCACTGAACCGGACGTTAAAAATCAAACAGTGCAACAATATTTAGGCATTCTTAGTTTCCTAGTGTTAGTGAAAACGGATATTAGAATTTTTCTATTTTTTCTGGCTACGCGCATTATTGGGGTAGACGAGAGAAATAGCTCCTTTTACTTCTACACAGTTTATTGTTACAGAGTCAATTACTAACACTAAGTACTGTATTAATTAATACTCTGAATTCAAAAGGAAACACTTTGCAGTTCCTAGGCCAGTATGTCTTGCGAACACGTCTAAACGATCACTGTCACTCCATGGTCTGTATCGGACACCATATTCCAACCTAGACTCCGCACCACAGATATAGATAGACCTAGATAAAGCAAGTATCACGATCTGTATGAAAACTAAGCGTGCCATTTTTTTGACTACCTGCTATGACGCCAGAAGCGCTCTTTCTCACTCACGCTCACCCAGCCAGCAGTACACAGGACTGAGCGCGAAAGTGGCGGCTTACGATTATTGAACGTAAGTTGGTGCGATTTTTGGCACGCGAAGTAGTTGCTCTTGCGTTATCTAGGTGTATCTATCTCTTGCGTTATCTAGGTTATCTAGGTTATCTAGGTATATCTGTGCTCCACACAATGCTAAACAAAGGCGTTTTCTGTTTCAATTAGTGCATACTCATGAAAGATCCGACATATACAGGGTTTATTTTAAAAAACCAGCCTAATTTAAGGGTGTGGTACAGAACATCAAACTAAACAACTTTCTCCAAGGGACCAATATCGTAATTGCGAAAAATTTATCAACTGTCCCATAGAAAACTTCAATACCTACTCGACCATAACGTTTGAGCGTTGCCAGCCAACCCATGTAACATTAAATATTACACCCTACTTACCTAATACATTTGTTTACCAGTTTAACAGAAACCCCATACCGTGATACCCTTTTCATTGAATGGGACTGTCTGTATAAAAGCTTAGAGTATAATATATGGTTACACAACAAACTGCCATTCAATCTTTCCCATATATGGAACGGACCGAAAATGGTACAAAATATATCGGGTTACGAGCAGGGCTGGCAGTTTGTGGAGAATGGTCAAGGAGTAATTGTTTCTGTATGGTTGTCTAAACCTAAAGACTGGTAACACTTCCTAAGATGAGTCGTCATTATCATCTGCCTAGCCTTTTCCCAACTATGTTGGGGTCGGCTTCCAGTCTCACCGGATGCAGCTGAAGACCAGTATTTTACATGGAGCGACTGCTTATCTGACCTCCACAACCCAGTTACTGGGCACTGGGCAATACGATACCCCTTGGTAAGACTGGTTGTCAGACTTTCGGGCTTCTGACTACCCGTAACGACTGTCAAAGATCTACGAATGACAGCCGGGGCCAACGGCTTAACGTGCTTTCCGAGGTACGGAGGTGTCTCGGTATGTAAAGATGGTCACCCATCCACAGACCAACCGCGGCAAGTGTAGCTTAACCTGATCAATCGATCTGTGCGGCTGTTATTACTTAGATAAACTCCTGTCAATAAAAACATGTTGATCATTTACTGTTAACCTACTAATAAATATACAAGGTGTTACAGAATAAACGCAAGTCCTGAAAGTAGTTTGTTCATAATTGACTACTGAATCGATTTCAGTAACTTTAAATATAGGTATTTTTTAGCAGGGGGTATATTCATAGAAGTTGTAATTCTTCAAGGTAAGTATTTATTTATTTTATTTTACAGTTTTTGGAAAACTTACAGCTAAACACTTTCGCACGATTGAGAGTAATAGAAATAAGGCCAATTACAAGTTTTCACAGATAAAAGAGAGCATACAAACAACAAGAAAAATATTTGAGAAGCAAGACAGTTTTTGAGTGAAAACATTATCAAAAAAGTAGAAATGTGTTTCGAACAGCGTAAATTGTTATCAATTATACCTAGTTTACGTGATCAAAAAAGAAATCACAAAGTGTCCTTATTGATTGACTATAAGCAACATTCATGAAAATAACTATCTACCTTTGCATAATGTAACTAAAAAAACACTTCTGACTTAAATCCTGTATTGACTAGGTACCAAAATACTATAATTCAAAGTCCTGACTGACTGATATATCAACGCACAGCCTAAACCGCTGGTCTAAACATATGAGATTTGGAGGGTGTTCTTTGTGAAGAGTAGGTATCCACTAAGAAAAGGTTTTTCGAAATTCCACCTCTAACAGGGTGAATGGAGGGTGAAAAAGAGGGTGAAGTCACGACAGAAGCTAGTCAACCTACATTCTTTTCCTTCAACATCCTGTTTTACATACCACAGTATATAACAACTAGCCACTGGATCCCAACTAAGTAATGAAAAAAACCATAAAATGTTTGTTATCCGTAAAATCCTGCTGAGATAAGTATACCCAGCATTTGCTAGAACATTCTAATTGTAAGAATACAGCTGTCATTATCTTTATGGTGTCCCATCTGTATGAAGTTGCATCGTAAAATTTTTATGCATAAGAGGGTAGTAACACAAAGTATTAAGAATGTTGCCGTCGTAATAATAATTTTAGTGGTGGTTCTGTTGTTTTTGAATTAGTCTTGCTTGCATCACCGCCAGGTCGCTTCAGTTTTTTTTTTTAATGTTTTTGGGAGTACAAATATTTCTCTTTGTCTATGTTCATTTCTTACCAAGGTGCCTCTATGCCTTTCGTCATCAAGGTCACCATCACGGTCGACACCGATGATCAATCGATCAATCTGATGATGGTGATCGATCGTTGTCACCATTGACAACAATGTTCGCTGTATCGTTAAGCTGTTGAATACCTGTATGTCTACCAAAGAGTCGTCATTATTCGTGTGCAGCATTTGTAGTGAGACTTTAGACATATTTATTAGTTTTGCCTTGTCGAGCAGCGTCATTCTTTTGTTCATCATTTGGAGAGAGCCTTGATACACCTTCTATGATTCTGCCTTTCCAAGTACCTTTTCCATCTCTCCTGTGGACTGAAAGAAAGAAAATGGTGTTAAACCCGAAAATCGCGACTTTAATAGGTTTTATTTTGCCTAATCGTATTTTTAATCAAAGCTAAGATTTGCACAGGCCAAAAAATCATCGCAAATAAAAACGATACTTAATTATACGATTTATTCCAGTCTGATCCCCTGACCCCCCCTGCACCTCTCTGGATTCCCCGCTAGTTCTTCTTCTGTTTTAAACTCGTGTCTTTTCCAAATTACTATTAGTTTACTTAATAATTAATTATTTAATTTATTATTAGTTTACTCTTTTTGTCATGTAAGTACAGTCAAGAGAAATTAAACGTTTCATGCTAATCCTTATCGCTTAGTACCCATCTGATATTCAGAAACATCTGAATTGGAATAGCCATTTCGTCTCAAGAGCAGTCAGGAACTGTCGACTCAATGTAGCTTTAAATATTTTTTATGACGAGTAAAACTGATTCCGATATCCTATTAGTAATAAATAAATAAACAATAATTTAATTTCATTACAAAGGTTGCCAGATCTAAATCTGTCACCCCTAACATTACACACGTGTCAAAAACAGATGACAATTGACATGAAGTAAGTAGTGTTGTTTGAATTAACGGGATCACGCCACTAGTGATGGGCACTGATTGGATTTATTATCGATACATTTCGTAATCGATGACGGCCGGACATCATAACTTGTCAGCGACTGTCGTTAATTCGTTCCGGCTTAAAATAATTTGTAAATATGACATTTTACTGGTTTTAAGTTGGTAAGCGGTTTGAATAGGAGTTTGACAGCTGATGTGGTTTTTTTTTTTTTTTTTGTTATTGATATTTTTTTTTAGAAATACGGTTAGGCTGAAAACCGACCTCAATATAGTTAGGAAAAGTCTAGGCAGAGATATTTTTTGTCGTTTTGTCATGTTTTCGCCAGGTAACCCTGGTCATACGTTGAATAACTATACATATACAAAGTGTTAATGAAATAACCCAAAACCTCGGACACCCCAACCGATTTTTATATTAATAAATTGATATGACATATAATTATTTATTTTCAAAAATTATAGTAAGAGATATTTGTAAATGTTGTTGTCGCGCTACTTCTTACAGATTCGTAGCTCTATCGCCTTGGCGCCAGCTCTAGCACCCCCTCTCCTCACCCTCGCCCGCGCTGTTTGTTTTCATTGCGTTGGACAGTAGCGTACAGCGTCGTTAAAAAATATTAGACACGGCATGACAAATAATTATTTTTTGGAAAAAAATAACCCATATTAAAAATTATTGTATTCGATTTTGCTGCCGATTCTAAACAAACTAGTTTCAGGTTTTGGGTTATTTCATTAACACATTGTATACCAATTAGGAAATGGAGGAAGCCTTTACTAATGGGCACCCAGACCAACACAGTGGGTGTGAATAATATAACTATTATTTTTTTTTAAGTTACAAATATAAAATACTATTTACAACTCGATAATAATTTTATTTAAATTGCATAGCTTTTAAAAGGTAAATAAAACGATTTTTGTATGTGAAGTTTTTCAATAAAATAAATAATTTTAAAAAAACACGCGCTTGCCTTGTCAAAAAGTGAATTAAAAAATGTAACTAAACAATTCAAAAATAGCTAAATTATTTTAGTGTTGAATGGGCACAAGGAAAGTCCTAAATGGATAATATTTACTGTGCAATGAATCCGCCATTATGCCCAAAAGTGGAAAACTGAAAACCTGGCGGACTCAAGTCGCTAGGGTGAGTCAGAAGGTTACTGGAACGCTGCGGGCTCTGTACCGATTGAAAAATTTATTACCATCAAGTACGAAGGCAATGCTTGTGCAGAGTCTTATTTTCCCTATCATCGATTATGGTGATGTGTGCTACTATGACCTGAATGCAGATCTCCTCAATAAACTTGACCGTCTTCTGAATAACTGCATTCGATTCATTTTCAATCTGCGTAAATATGATCATGTCTCTGCGCATCGTTCGCTTCTAAAGTGGTTGCCCATACGCCAGCGCAGAGAGCTAAGGGCGCTGACCACCTTGTTCTCATTTCTTGATTCTCCGTCTTCCCCTGGTTATCTAGCCCCCCACTTTCAGTACATTTGCACCAACCACAATAGAAATCTACGTTCTTCACACAATCGTCTTCTTCAATGTCCCACTCACCGCACAGACTTCATACACTCTTCCTTCTTCGTTCAGTCTATCTCTCTGTGGAATGCGCTCCCCCAAGAAATCAGGATGGCAACCAACCGATTATACTTCAAAGTTAAAGTTCGTGAGCACATTCGCAAGAAGCTAGTAGTATCATCACAACGGTAATATTTTCTCATTGTTTGTCTAATTTATTTTTAGTAAGTATATTCATGTATTTATATATATTTATTTATTTGTGCTTATATATATATATATATATATAACTAGGTATATATTATATTCATAGTTTTAATAGGTTTATGCGTATCTTTATATTTAAATATTTATTCCTCAATTTTCATGATTGCACCTACCACTGTTTGTCTCTGCATCACCCAAAGGTTGACTGGTAGAAAATGCCTATGGCATTAAGTCCGCCTCTGTACATTTATGTGCTTGAAGTATTAAATAAATAAATAAATAAAACCAATCTTTTCAGCGATGTCGAGGACCTGCAAAGAAGTGTTCTAAAGATCCTTCCCCCGACTGCAATGAAAAGATTAGTTTTCAGTTTTCCGCTTTGGAACACAATGACATTCCTTTTTTTAGGCAGTCGTTTAAAAAGGAATGAATTAAAAAAAAAAAGATTTTCTAACATAAATACCAGTCTATTGTAGTTCATAGAAGTTTTTTTTTAAACAAATAAATAATTATTCTGTCAGGAACAATCTAGTTTTTCCTTTTGTCTCTGGCCTGGCCTGTGTGACCTCGCTTGTTCAATGCGTTTTATTTTTGCATGTAAACAGACGGATAGCTAGTTTGTCTTAGCTGTTTTTCCTTTCCCGTTTATATTTCAAAGCATTTGCCCTGGTATTTTTTGTCGTATACTAAAAAGGAGTCTTTCTCATTTCTATTTTTTTTTACGAATACTAGGGAAATAGTTAACAAAGCTTCAACATTAACACTGGCTCTTTTAATTTACAAAGTAAAAATATATCTATGTGTTAAAAAAAACAAAAGATAGAACAGACGAAGGTAATAACGTTCGTTTACTACTTGTAAACACATACTAAGAATACTGATATGATATTGTGTCTTCCTGGAACGATGACTAAACTATGTCTATAAGTATTAGCATAATCAGCCTATAGTGTTCCCACTGCTGGCACTCAAGCCTGCGAGAGTGGGCTGTAATCCACCACACGGGCCCAGTGCGAGTTGGTATGTCACGTTTTAGAATTTTTGTTTCTACGACATGCCGGTTTCCTCACGATGTTTTCCTTCACCGTTTTGAGAGCAGAGGTGATTAAATTATTTATTTATTATTTTGAACCCACGAACTACAGCTCGTAAGTCGAGACCGTTACCACTAAGCCACCACTGCCCCAAACTATATTATCTTATCAAAAGGCCATCTCAGACACTGATCTATACGGTCCTCACATGATCTTACCGAGATTATGTCTGCACTTTAAAAGAGACTGACCTCTGAGTTTATTTCGCCATTTTTCTTCTCAGGCGTAGTCAGATAGAAAATGTCGACATCATCTAGCATATATTTTTTTAAATATGAAGTGTAGAAGTGATTCCGAACTATTTGCAAAATAAACAATTCCATTATATCTCACTTCATTATTAATACCTCTATTGATCACCATTGGAACCTTTGTTACACACAAACACAAGACCAAAGTTCGCCATGATTCTATCCACATTTCCCATTTATCGTAACGCACAGAAAACAGCCAATATCCAGCAACAACATCGCAAACTAAGTCACCTAACCCACAGCTAATTAATCCTATCGACAATTGATAAATCGATTGTGCACGTCACTATAATCCGTCACCCGTAGCCCGCACACGGATATCGGATTACAAATGCGGACCGACGAACAACACTAGATACTTTATCTTCCTTCCTTTTCACACTAACAATTCCCAGTATGGGTGTAAAAGAGATGCTGAACAGTAAGGATATCTCGAAAACTACCAAGTGTGAGATTCGGGAAATGCTTTCGGGAGTTAAAAGTTTGCTTGAATTGAGGTCGGTGACTCTTTGTAATAAGGATATTTTTGGGTGCAGTTCAGATGAGTCTAATTTACTTTTTGATAAGGGGGAGACAAAGTGATTTGGGTCAACTGACTGTGGAGAAATTGTGAAGCTAAATTGAATACGATGACTCACTTGCCAATTACTGTGTGTATTGGTTAACTAAAACATTTTAATCTTCGTTACAATGAAAGGTAGCAACTCATTTTCTCCAAATCAGGAGTATTCATTGGTATAATATTATGATTAACTACCTTGCCCGACAGACGTCCTGTCCAAATTTCAATAATTCATACAAAAATCCTATAGAAAACAGGGCGTTCAGTTTTTCCGAATTTGAAATTATTTCCGGGTAAGTAATTCTTCCAATTTATTTTCCACTCCCGCGGCTTTACCCACGTAGATATCGGAAATAATCCTCATTATTTCTTCTTTTTCTAAAATAAGTTACTCCTTAGAACATCAGCTGCCTGCTAATGAAAGCCCCGTCAAAATTGATCCAGATGTTTTAGAGATTAGACTGTAGGTGTATTGGTAAATTCGTCCGTAGAGGAATAAAATCATTTACAAAAACACTTACAAAGTTACCCATTATAATTGAAACCATAGCAACAAAACAAAAGAACCAATATCTTCCAATAATACTCCCCGAGGGATTGATTTCCCATCGAGATCGGGACGAGGGGGTCCAATTCTTTTCAATTAATTACTGTCGTCAGCTCGAGGAATGAACGAAGTCTTTTTGATTTGCTTTCGACCCCAATTTTACTTGATTACGGCGGCAAGTTGGCAATCATGATTAAGGAGTGTTTTATTTTGTGGAAGATGTTATTTTTGTAGCCATTTTCGAACTAAAATTATGTTATAGTCTAGCTCTCTAATTGTAGATAAGAATAACAGCCACACTGGTCGATCGATCAGGTTAAGCTATTCTTTCTGCTGGATGGGTGGGTGACATCCTTACGTACCAAGATCCCTCCGTGCGTGGCTCGGAAAGCACGTTAAGCCGTTGGTCCCAGCTGTCATTAGTGGATCTTTGACAGTCATTTTGGGTCGTCAGAAGACCGAACGTCTGACAACCAGTCTTACTAACGGAAATCTCACGTCAAAAAGAAAAGACAGGAACTCGACATACGTTATAAAAGTATGTATTGGTTACTCGGAAGGAAATCCTGCCTATCAGTACATAATAAAATTATATTATACAAGCATATTCTTATGCTAATTTGGACGTATGGCATCCAACTTTGGGGCTGTACTAAACGAAGTAACGTTAAAATAATCCAGCAATTCCAAAATAAAGGCAATTCAGCTGCTAGACAACACGGGCATAGTGTGTAGGCTAAAGAGAACTGAACCATTTGAGTTAGTGTAATATTTATATAGTGAATAATAGTGCGGTGCTAGTGGTGCTATACTACATGTATAGCACCACTAGCACCGCACTAAACACCGCACTGAACTACACATGAACAAAGTGTTTAACCAATTTATCAGACCCTAAGAAAGTGCTATGAAACTGTGTAAAAGTGCAAACACTATTCTTAGTATAACATAATCTATCTCGTAAAATATTAAGTAAGAGTTAAATTGCTTATTAGGCTAGATTGTAATCAATTACTAAGAACTTTAGTTTTTATTAATAAGAAAAAAAAAATTAAGGGGTATTTAATTACCTACCCCGTAACTGGGTTGTGGCAGTCAGATAGGCAATCGCTCTATGTATAAAATACTGGTACTCAGCAGCATCCAGTTAGACTGGAAGCCGATTCCAACATAGTTGGGAAAAGGCTAGGCAGATATTGAGGTTTGCCCTCTAATTTCATTTATACGAAAACGGGAAAATGTAATGGTTACGCAGTTCGAATACAGGTCTGCAAACGTTACCTCGAATTACCTACTGTACCTCGGAGGCTTCGATTTGTGCCCATTTGTCATTCAATTAATTTGAATGACCAATGGGCAATCACTCAAATCAAAATATTTTATTTCACATAAACCTACATGGGCACTTATGAAACGTCAGAAGCTAGGTGCACGGTTTCAATTGGTCGTTTCCTGTGGAGAAGAGCAAGAAACTCCATGATTAAGTACTCTTTTAACTTAAAAAAAACAATCGACTTAAAAAAAACACTACAAAGTGATAAATAACTTTAATTTCGGAAGTCGGTGTCGTTGGTTCCGCATTTTCGTTTTTTGACACCGACTTCCGATATTAAAGTTTTTATTTTGAAGTGTTTTTTTTATTTTCTAAGTCGTTTTTTTTTTTTGTAAAAAAGTTTTTATTTTTCACTTTTTAGTTGTACCTACCCCACACAAATCATCAAAATTCGCATAAGTAGAAATGCCGGAGATGCAGTACATTTATGCATATAACTTCGTACATAAGAACAATTACCTAATGTATTATAAATTAAAACCTTTCTGAAAGTATGTAGAGCACATTAATGAAAGAATTAACAAAATTGGTTTATTAGTTTTTGAGAAAATCGCGGACATACATATATACTTACGGGTCGAATACAGAACCTCCTTTTTTAAGTGGATTAAATACAATTGGCTTTTACAATGTTTTATTTATATAGTGATGATAGGTATAGGAGGACAGTGTAGGCTTGTCCACAAGTACCTACCAGGTACTTAACAAAACAGAAAATGGTGTAGGTATAAATAAACAGTCTACGAGCCCTTTTTTTGTGGATGGGAAATCATCAAATGACCCCTCCCGCTCTGGGTGGAGCAGAAGGGATCGTCAGACTCTTACTGACTAAAACCCACCCGTGTTCCTTCCTTAGCCCTTTATGTTCCGGGGCAGCGGTAACTATTTCGGACAATCCCGCTGCAGTCTACAAGGCCTACAGCGTTGTCACATTCACAAAATATAAAATAATGTTTAAGTGCAGTACTAAATAATATAGGAAACGACTGCGTGGCAGGCCCAGAAAGAAACGGCAGGATGAGCTGGACTCCTTAAAGGATTGGCTCACAATCACAGTAGACCTGGAAAAGTGGAAAGAGGGTAAGGACGCCTTTGCCCTACAGTGGGACAACACAAGCTTATAATAATAATGTTTGTTTTAATAATAATGCTGAGGAGTTTTTTTTAAAGCGCTAATCCCTGGAAATACCTATCGGATTTGAAAAAAACCTGTTTGCATTTAATAGCCTAATCCTTGAGGAAGGCTATAGGCTATTAACATCACGCTAAGACCCTTACTGCTGAGCAAAAAGAAAAAAAGGCAGAAAGAACGCTAAAACGAAAACGAAGGGTGTTGTAGCGCGGGCAGGTAATACGATGAGACGGGTTGTGTCAAGAAATTTCACGTGGACGAAGTCGCAGGCAGAAGCTACGGGGCAGCGGGATTGTCCGAAAGGGTTACCGCTACCCCGGAACATAAATGGCTAAGGAAGGAACACGGGTGGGTTTTAGTCAGTAAGAGTCTGACACTGCCTCCTGCTCCACCCTGAGCGGTAGGGGTAATTAGATGATTTCCCATCCACAAAAAAAAGGCAGAAGCTAGGAAAGATAAATAAAATACTGAATAAAAACCTACCTATTTTAACCAAATGAAATAATTGCCGTTACAACTGTAACAAAGCTGAATTACGAATAATATCCTTTCAATTGATAATCCTATTACCGTTTTGTTTGAACAAGATAATTTCCACATTATTCTCAGAATATCTAATACCATAACAAAAGAGTCACTAAGTAATTCCACATATTTTTCAACCATTAATGAAATTACTAGAATTTGCCATCGATTCTACTTAGCTTTGTTTTATGTGGCTTCTTTTGTACTCTAAATAGAACGCCCCATCTCTTTTGATTAATAATAATTAATTTATTCCAAGAATCAATCAACTCAGCTTTTATCTCAGTCCACTGCTGGACTTAGGCCTCTCCCAGGTTGCGCCACAACACCCTGTCCTTCGCCTTCCTCATCCAGTTTGTTTCAGCCATTTTCTTTAGGGCGTCCGTCCATCTAGCTGGGGGGCGTCTCACACTACGCTTGCCTCCACTCAATACACGGTCTCCACTCAAGGACTTGTCTGCTCCACCGGCCATCGGTACTTCGACAAACATGGCCAGCCCACTGCCACTTCAGTTTGCTTACTCTGTAAGCTATGTCGGCAACTTCGGTTCTTTTCCGGACAATTTAATTCCTGATTTTAATGAAATTGAATTTGCAAAATGAACTATTTGTTTTCTATTAATTAAATTAAATTTTATTCGAAAACATCAATCGGTTTCTTACTAAACTTCAACTATATTCGACGACACTGCATACTTTTCTCCTTTGCTGTTTGTACTTATCTTAGGTACCTACATAAAAAATATACAGGAAAAGCTTATTTCTTCCAATATCAGAGACAAACTTCCGGCAGCATACTCCATATTTAAATTATAAGGAAAACTTTTTTATTTATCTAAACAGTCAGAATTTATTACTGAGCCGAAAGTATCAAGATTATTATATTTTTGTGTACGATGTAAACAGTTGAGAGATCTGTCTGTCGGCCATTTTGTCCGAAAGTTGTTAACATTGGCCTTGAGAGTCCATGGGTACCTTTTTCGGGGTCGAAGGAAATTCGCTGAATTCACTTAATTCTACTCGTTGAAAATATTTTTCTTTTCTTGTTTGTCTTGATAACTTATATTTTTGCTTAATTTTTAGTAGGTTTTGTGAAATAAATTATGTTATCTGAGAACTAAACTGAATAAATACTTAAGTGTATGTATAAGAGGTTCTCGAGGGATGGGACACAGATGATCAGATAATGATCTAATTGTACCTTTACTAAAAATTTGCGTGTCGCTATGTTATGATTGAATATATTAAGCTACTATTATACTACAATATTGTAAGAATTTTTGTAACCATATTTATTTGCAAATAAATCTTCGACTTTATCGGTAAAAGTTAAATTATTTAGTTTTAAGCGATAACGAAGGTGAAAACAGTGAAAAATAATATAATTATGAGACCTACATAAGCCACCGAAAAGCCTAAGTCACTGGCCACTGTCACTTAGCCCTCTGTTCTCGCTTCATTATGACGTTTTAACTTGAATGACATTGCCGGAATACCGACACCGAGACACCCGAAAAAGTAACATCACCAAAAAATTATTAAATAAAATATTTGACAAAAGAAACAAAAAGGCGTCTCTTTTTAAACGACTTCAAAAAAGGAGGAGGTTCTCAATTCGATTGAATTTTTTAAAATGTATGTTACCTCAGAACTCAGTTATTTATAAGCCGATTTGCAAAATTCTTTTTTATTTGAAAGTATATACACACATCAAAAGTGTCTAGGGATCAACATATATTTTTGCAATAACTTTTCTCCTGATTGATATTAATTAAAATTTTCTTTAAGGATTCATCAAATAAAGTGTTTTCTTTTGTCACAGTAACGATAAACCAAGTCACCTTTGCATTAATAAAGAAATTTGCCATTTTCCTAATAAAGGGATTTTTGACATTTGAACCACTAACACAAAAGTTCGAAAAAAAGACTGAAATAACAGTTTTCTCTAAAATTTTATTGGGTAACTTAAACAATTAATAATCCGTGTTTCTACCGCGAACACTAACAACACAAGAACATCGGTTTGGCATACTCAAAATGAGTTCATCCAAATCACGCTGTGGAATGGCCGCCCATGTTCGTTGCAACAACAAAAAAAGGTCTTCTTGCGACTGGATACCCTCCATATTCGGCAGAGCTCTTCTCTGTAGCATATCCCATGCATGCTCAATCGGGTTCAAGTCTGGCGACTGAGCAGGCCAGGGCAGGACATTGATGTTAGCTGCGGCGAGAGTCTGTCTTACAACTCTTGCGGTGTGCGGTCGTGCATTATCATGCATTAACTGAAATAATGGACCGATTTGCACTTGTAGAGGAACGATGACGTCTGATACAATCGTCTCAGCATAAATTTGAGCGTTGAGGTTGCCTCTGATCCAAATCAACTCAGTTCTTCCGCCGATCCAAATACCCGCCCATACCATGATGGTTCCACCACTATAAGGATGGACTTCCTGGCAGGATTTTAATCGCTGTTGGCGTCCAGGGGTTCTCCAGTGTCGTATACGTCTTGTATCCGGTCTCATACCAAAACGAGACTCATCAGAAAAGCACACGAAACGCCATTGTTCTTCTGCCCAATTTCTGTGTTCAAGAGCCCATTGATATCGAATCCTACGATTGTGCATTGCTATAGGTGGTACCCGTAGCGGTCTTCGGGAATGAAGGTTCACTTCATGCAAGCGGTTTCTGACTGTTTGGTCGCTAATTAAGTTCCCTGAAGAGTGATGAAGCCTCACGGCTAACATCATGGCGGTTATTGTTGGAGCTCTTCGAGTTAAGATTTGAATGTATCGGTCTTGTCTCCGTGTGGTGCAGCGATACCGTCCTCCATGGCGCTCAGCCACGGTACCAGTGCTTCGGTAACGTGTCCAAAGTCGACTGATAACACTCTGACTTGTATTCAGAGCTAAAGCCACAGTACGTTGCCGGGAACCAGCTTCTATCATTCCCACGGCTCTGAGCATTTCTTCCCTGCTTAAATGACGTCGCCGCTCCATAATAACGTTGGTTTTAATCAGTAGTAGGGAAACAGTAGCACTAATAATGTCTTCAATGCGTTGTATGTTTTTATAGGGAAAATATTGACAGCTGATTTTCATCTTTTACTCGAATTTGATTCACAGTTCCTGATTCAAATTATGAAATGCACCAAAAAGGATCCATATAAATTTATAAAATCATAAATTTATTACAAAGCCACATCTCAATCTCAAGAAATCCGCATAAAAATGCTTGATCCCTAGACACTTTTGATGTGTGTACACACGGCTACACATCAAGCATACAAAACCAGTTTACGCTGGTCTCGCATCGTACGGAAATCCTATACAATGTGAGATCAGCTTATACTAGAAATGTATAGCTTGATGTGTAGCCGTGTGTACTTTCAGATTATTCCCATAGAAATTTCTTCGATATCAGTTTTGTAGTTTGATTTATACTGGTAAAAATTCAAGTAAACGGAACTCCGGCAATTGTAAATCCATGTCAAAGATTCTTTTTTTAATGGATAGGGGGCAGGGGTGGTTCCATATAGATTTTATTAACTTTGTTTTGGTACTTTTTGAGTTAGCTTCAACTATACCTATTTTTGCCACTTAATTTATATTGATAATGTTATAATTACTTCCTATCACCAATATTTACATAGCAAGTAGTGTTATACGAATTTGTGTAGGGAAGTACAACTTACAAACTTACAAGAAAAAAAAATAAACAACCGACTTCCAAAAAATACATACAAAGTGAAAAATAACTTTAATTTCGGAAGTGGTGGCAAACAACGAAAATGCGTACCCAACGACACCGATTTCCGAAATTAAAGTCATTTTTCACATTGTAGTGTCCTTTTTGAAAGTCGGTTGTTTTTGTTTTTCTTTTAAACAAATTGAAACACTTCAAAATCAACAAGATTACTAACCTTACTTATTGAAATGAAAACACGAATTCTAATACAATTTATTGAATCGGCAGAATTTGTGCAAAACCTTTGTTGAACGTCAAATTTTCATTTATCTGTTGTTTCTGCTGGATGCACCGCTGATGAAAGTTTCCGCTGTACTTAATTTACACAACGCTGGTTTCATTTTGAAAAATTGCGTGTTTATTGAGAACCATTCACGTAATAATTCTCAATTACAACGTTTTTAGGGTCCCGTACCTCAAAACTCTGCAAGCTATGTCGGTAACTCTGGTTCTTTGGAATCTTTGAGTAGTTTAATGATTTAAAAGTTCAAAATCAGCGTTAAGAGTGCGACGAAGCATAGAGTCACACTTTTCTTGTTCCCTAGGTTTAGCATAATATTGTTTTTGTAGAAAAAATAATAACATTTGCCGCGTTCACCCTTTACATTTAAGTAACTCAAAATTGTTGAATTTGCACTTAAGGTGGAATTGGTCGCGAGATCGAACTCACTGGTGGTCATGGCCAAAAAATACGCAGTCTCACCTGGCTTTGTGTCTGACTGAGTTAGTCAGTCACTGAGTTATCTGAGTTATCAGTGATGAGCAGTTAGATGCTAGTCTACACGCACAACCTCTAGTTCTCACGCACAGAAAAACCGTTACTAATTCAATTAGTAAAGGTGCGGAAAAAAATCGAAAAGTGCTTTGGAAATTCGAGTTTATGAAAAAACCACTACATAAATTAATTACAAATAAAGTTTATTGAACTCTTCGACGAACTACAGATTTTGTTTTGTATATTTTACAGTTATTTTATTATTTATTTACACCCAAAGTTACGTTAAAATAGCAAGAAAAACGAATCTTTGTTGGCTCATAACTTTTTAATGGCTTTTTATTTAACTATTCTGTTTCCGTACAGACAAAATTAATAATAGGACAATTTGTATGAAAAAAATATCGACTAGTGGCATCTTAAGTCACTGTTCTTGTTAATTTATATAATTTGGTATTTTAATTTAGACTGTGTTTAGTTTTCTTTGTGATCCTCCTGTACGAGTCGCAATAAATACTTTTTCTTTCTTTCTAATGAGTGGATATTTTATAAATAATTCGTCTACCAAGCCTTTACCCAACTATTTTGGAGTCGACTTCCAGTCTAACTGGATGCAGCTGAATACCGATAATATTTTACATGGAGCGACTGCCTATCTGACCTCCACAGCCTAGTTACTGGGTTACAAGATAACCCTTGGTAAGACTGGTTGTCAGTCTTTCGAGCTTTTGACTACTAGTAACGACTGTCAAAGATCAACTTATAAAATGACAGCCGGGTGAGACTCGGAGGGCCTCGATATGTAGGCGATGTTCACCCATCGACGGACCACGCTCGGCAAGCGTAGACTTTGATCGAATCGTGCGGCTATTATTACTTAGCGTGGATCCTCCTATTACTTTTCACCAACTCCTGCCCGCGACTTTGTCTGCAATCCAAGATGAAAAGTAGTCTATAGCCTTACCCAGGTCATGGTCTATCTGTGTGTCAAATATCATCCAAATCCGTTCAGTCGTTTCAGCGCGATTGAGTAACAAACATCCAAACATCTTCACAAACTTTCACATTTATAATATTAGTAGCTGACCCCGCAATCGTCGTTTTGAAAAAAAAAAAAAGATGTTGGCCTCTCAGACACTGAGACACACACACAAAATTTCATAAAAATCGATCAAGCCGTTTCGGAGGAATATGGTAACTAACATTGTGATACGAGAATTGTTTATATTAGACTAGCGGCCCGTCCCAGCTTCGCACGGATGGGAAAAGAAAAAGAAAAAAAAAAGCCTATATTACTCAGTGATAAAGTAGCATTCAAATGGTGAAAGAGTTTTTTTAAATCGGTCCAGTACTTTTTGAGCCAATTCATTACAAACATACATACAAATCTTTCCTCTTTATAATATTAGTATAGCTATAGACTAGCTGACACGGCAAAAGTCGTTTTGCAAAAAAAAATAGGGGTATAAAAATTAGTTATAAACCTATTCTCATACCTACTGAATATACATATAAAATTTCATCAAAATCGGACAAGCCGTTTCGGGGGAGTATAAACACTAAAACTGTGGCACAAGAATTTTATATAAATATATTAGATATAGTAGGATTATTTAACTCCTCATCACAAATCACACGTAATAAGTCTGCGAAAAAATCCAATTTTGACGGCTGGGTCGTTGTGGCATCTTAGCTCCTAAATAGCTTTAGCTTTGTGGATCCCAGATCACAGGGAAAGGACAAATATGTGTCTAGATGGCAGGTATCGTTCCGAGTCTAGGGAGCTTAGCTACCTACCGTAACTATGTTGACGACTTGGTGCCGGCAATGCTAGCTTATTGCTTGTATTAGAAGAAAAGCAGTGTTAGTTTATTTTTGTTATGTATTTTCTGGTGTACAATAAGGTATTCTAATATATAAAATTCTCATGTCACAGTGTTAGTTACCATACTCCTCCGAAACGGCTTGACCGATTTTTATGAAATTTTATATGCATATTCAGTAGGTCTGAGAATCGGCTAATATCTAATTTTTTTTTGCAAAACGTCGTTTGCGGGGTCAGCTAGTACCTACTTATATAAATAAATAAATCAATATAAGGTTTTACTTTAGTCTGCTTTTAATTTTTTGTTTCGGGAATGAAAATATAGATGGAGTTAGGACGAGTTTTAAGCAAACTTTTGTATTACTAGAAAAAAAAAAAACAACCGACTTCCAAAAAAGACACTACAAGTACAAAAAATGTCGTTTATTTAAAAACGTGACTCGTATAGTTACGAGACGTTTAAACGTCAAAAATGTTTGGGTAAACAGTCGCAAATAATTACTTAGCTTTGAGCAACGTTTATAAATGAACCCCTTTGTTCTCTTTCCCGTTTCAAAAACATCTAGTTCCCTATAATTTAATTGATGTAATATTAATTAATACATAATCTTAATTAATTTTACATAATCTTAAATAATTAATTAATATACAATACATTAATACGTAATCTATTATAAATTCAAATTTCTCTTAAAAAACAATGTATCATTTTCAATTTAAATGTAATTATTTAATGTGATTAATAAGTTTTAATTATGTTTAAGTAATTGTATGATCCAAAGTTGATTGAAATAAATAAATAATAATATTTTGGTTAGTGCCAAAAAATAGAAAGGCCATCAGGCAGCCATTGTATTAAAAATCTACAAACCCAAGTGTACCCGAGCGAAGCATACATATTTCATAAAACGGCCCGCTCTCGTAAAAGTAAATAAACCATATATCAAAAAGTACCCATTTGTATACAAAACAATCATTTTGCATGAGTTGCCTTTTTCTGTTTATCTTCTATGTATGAAAATGTTGGTCTATCTAGCTTTATCTACATTATAATATAATCCTACTAATATTATAAATGCGAAAGTTTGTATGTATGGATGTATGGATGTTTGTTACTCTTTCACGCGAAAACTACTGAACGGATTTTGATGAAACTTTACAGTAATATAGCTTATACATCAGAATAACACATAGGATACTTTTTATCCCGATATTCCCACGGGATCAAAACTTACGCGGGTGAAACCGCGGGGCGCAGCTAGTAATATTATAAATAGGAAAGATTTGTTTGTTTGAATTGAATAGGCTCCGAAACTACTGGACCGATTTGAAAAATTCTTTCACCATTAGAATCCTACATCATTCGTGATGAACATAGTAGAACATTTTCAAAAAAGTTAGGGATCCGTATGAAAACTTCAATAATGTAATGTAACGCAAGGTGTGAAAAAAATACAAAAAAAAATCCTTATAACGCGTACGGTGCGGAAACTATTGACAATAGAGCAAAGTGATGTAGTACAGTTTTATAGAGGACATCAATATCTACAAAAAAGGTTCCGATACCATATGTCTAACTATTACAGTTATGTTACAATAACTACTTTTACATGTTAAAATATGCAATAGTAACGGCGAAAAATACTTATATCGCGTACGCTGCGGAAACTATTTACAATAGAGCAAAGTTATGTGTATAGTACACATCACTTTGCTCTATTGTAAATAGTTTTATAAAATACATCAATATCGAAACAAAAGTTTGGGATACCATATGTCTAACTATTACAGTTTTGTCAGAATAACTACTTTTTCATGTTTAAATATGCAATAGTAAGGCCGGTACAAGATAATTTAGATGTACGAATAATGTGGTCTATTATTCGTACATCTAAATCATCTTATACAATTTTTTTTAGTTAACCCCGACACAAAAAGAGGGGTGTTATAAGTTTGACGTGCCTGTGTGTGTCTATATTTAGGTAGTTGCGGCATCATAGCTCCCAAACGGATGATTTTGATTGTTTGTTTTGTCAAAAGCAGACTTGATCGAGTGTTCTAAGCATGGAAATTCTGCCAAGAGAGTGTGAAAATTTATAAATTTTAATGTTTTTGTTAAATACTAATATCTACCCGTGCGAAGCCGGGGCGGGCCGCTAGTACGCTTATAAAAAACAACCGACTTAAAAAAAAAAACACTACAAAGTGTAAAATAACTTTAATTTTAATTTCGGAAGTCGGTGTCTTTGGTTTTGTGTTTACGTTTTTGCCACCGCTTTTGTTTTTTTTTTTGAAGTCGGTTGTTTTTTTTTTTGTTAAAAAGTTTTTATTTTTTACTTTTTATAGTCAGAGTGCATCTCATGACAATTCCAATAAGCCCAAACACGGCTAGAATACATGGTTATTACGAAGTTCCGGTACCTACCTTCCAGCTTCATCATCAGATCGGTTTGATGGTACCATTTTCGTCTGAACCATTTATTTAAATTTACTTCGTCGTAGTCGCTTAACTATCTTAATCGAGATATCTTATCGCCGCCTGTGAAATACGTATTATCATTGAAGAGTTCCTGTGGCTATCTGTGGTCTCCTTCATCAGTTCCACTTCACCAAATTATACTTTTTGAATGCAAATGCTTGACATGTTGATGAAAATACCAAAATTGCTATATGTATGCCTATAATATTTGAGGAGTTCCCTCAATTCCTCATGGATACCATCATCAGAACTGGATTTTGACAAGAATGGGACCAATCTGGAAGCATATCCTTTCAAATAAAAAAAAAAAATCCAAATCGGTTCATAAATGACGTCGTACTGAGGTAACAAACATAAAAAAAAAAACAACCGAATTGATAACCTCCTCCTTTTTGAAGTCGGTTAAAAATGAGGGTATTTTATAGATTAGTATTGTTGGGAAAGAACAACAGAGTATGCTTATGATTTTTAGGTTTCAGTAGCAGTCTTTGTGCTCGGTTGATGGCAACTGACTCACCGCCTAATAGGACTTAAATTACTTGTGAAATGTAGGCGTACTGCGTGTCGTTTTCTATCATTAAATTGGGAAGTACCTAGTTGCCAAAATAAAACCAAACAATCACACTTCGGCACTTTCTCTATTTATAACTTTTCACATCTCACGTCAACTAATGAATGAAAATATCAGTTGGGTGTACTATATACGAGTACATATAGTAAAAATGTTCTTAACTAACTTTTTAGACCTTTGTATCCTGCTTATGCGTATGAAGATTCATTAAAATCGGTTCATTAATTTCGAAAAACAAGGGCTTGGAAGTTTGTATGAAATGCCGTACGGCGTAAACCACATGAGTAGAAAAACGGAACAGAGACAAAGCTTCTTAAGAACGTGCTAATTGCTACCTATTTTCGTAGGGTTGTATATAGAATCTTTGCCCATATTTATAGGTTGTTCAGATCTCTTAACGTATAGTTTTATTTTTTCTAGTATTATAAACAACCATTATCTATACTAATATTATAAAGAGGAAAGGTTTCTATGTATGTTTGTAACGAATTGGCTCAAAAATTACTGAACCGATTTTAAAAATTCTTTCACCATTTGAATGCTACATTATCACTGATTAATATAGGCCTTTTTAATTGCAAGAAAAAAATAAAAAGTTTAAAAAATTAATGTCCACCCGTGCGAAGCCGGGACGGACCGCTAGTTAATAATAAAATACCACGCTTTTACATTACAATATTCAAACTTGCAATGAACAAAACAAACAACGTGTGTCGCGCTGACCCTGAGATTGTCAGCTGGCTGTGCCCGCGTAAACCGGTGGTCACGCAGACATGCCTCGAGTGCTTGTAGTAGTGCAACCGATTCGCGAGGTTGTATGAAGCTTTGTCTCCGTTTTTCTACTCATGTGGCGTAAACGCTCTTAATAGGTAGTCAAAAAATGGCACGCTTGATTTTCATCTGCTCGCTTGCTTCCACCCGTTGCTTTCTTTACGTGGTTGAGCGGACAAATTTTTCGAACATATGTACTAGTAATGATAAATTATAATTTATTGTAATTGAGAATATTGAGATAACGTTTCATAAAAGAAAATCCAAAAAAAAACACAAAAGTTGCTGATTTTATTTTTGCCAATACTTAAATTAAACAGTTGAATGAATCAATTGATTGACACTATAGTTTCTCGGCGAGTCGGCGCTATCCAATTTAAAATACAAATTCGACTCAGTAACCCTGTCTGGGATTTTCAATGTAAAATAAATTATTCCATATTGGTGAACCAGCGGAATGGATGGAAAACATCAACGCCTGCTAATCGGCTTTCATTTATTTGACTGCAAATGATAATAATATGTTTTTAAAATCGTTAATGCACTTAAAACTATCATAAATACTTACAAAGAAATATAAAAAATAAGTTTAAAAACTAAAATCAGACTAATGAAAAGGATGAACTAAGAAATTACAGACTGCCAGCACATCAAGCTAATACAATCTGTCAAATTTCTTAAATAGATTTTCAACTTTATCGCTAAAGCATAAGGCTTAAAGTCGATTTGGAAAATTTGACAGTTTCGGGTAGCTTAATGTGCTGGCGTCTGTACCTTCCCGTGGTCGCATGCCGCTGTACTACTTAACACACTTATAAGCCATGGTAGCATGCGACCACGGGAAGGTATTTTCTTGTTTTATCCTTTTCAGTAGTCGGGTGGTTTTTAAACTTATTTCTTATTTAATTATTTTGGGGCTTATTTCAGTAATATTTATATTTTTGAAATGTGCAATGTTTGAACTAGACATGATACAAAAAAAAAATTTTTTTAGGTCAACACTTTATGTCCGCTAGAGGGCGCCATATTCAATTTAATGTGACGTCACATTACCTAGTAACCAGCGGACGATCAAGGTACTTCCAATAATAACTCATTTGTCAAATTATGACAAGTAATTTAAAACTTACGCAAGGAAACAGATAAACATACATACATACCGGTCAAAATCATAACCCTCCTTCTTGCTTCGCCGTAGTCGGGTAAAAGCAGCAAAATAACTTCCTTTCTCCGCTAATTCTGCCATATGTAACTTTTTATTCTAAAATGCCTGCATTTCCATACTAAGTGGCTTCCGCTCCTAATCCTGTGAAGTACTCTTAGTATAAAGTGGGTCTCTCCACTCCCCAACAGTCTTTAAAGCCACGAAATACATTTTCTTTCAGGTTTTTCATTCGATCTTGAAACATGGTTCTTAAAAATTTCAGAAATGTTTTTGAGGAAATGAGCTGTAATTACGTAATTAAATGGATACGTAAAGTCTTTTTCCAATTGATGTATGATTATCATCTTTATGCTTGTATAAATTAAGTTGATTTCAAATAAACTAGCACTATTGGTAAAGTTATAAAACGTTTGGAATTGTAGCGCAAACTGAAGTTTATATATGGGTTTTGAAATTGTTTTTACAAAAATGCATATTTGTTTACATGTTTGGAAATTAAATTACGAACGTAGTGTAGGTATAAACGGTACTTTTTCGCAGATATCTTGATGTTAAGAGGTAGCCTCTGCTTATACCGCACTTTAATTGCGTAACACACTTTCAAATATACTCAGAATCGGTATATCCATTGCTTCATATGTTCCAAAAATTATTTATTTATTTCTTTGGGAAAACAAACAATTACACAAAGTTTCTTAATTAATAAAACCTTAGTATCTAATGTTAGTAGTTTATGTGTAACTCACAACGTTATCCACATGTTACCTATTATAATATTTTTTTTTTATATAAGAACTAAGTAGGCATGCGAGTGAATTTACATTACAAAATTATTAGTCTGTTCAACATCGTAAATAACGCAATGAATGTTGTTGAACTATCAAAATGAAAGCAATTGCTATTGATAGTGTAACGCAATTACCCCGCAGTTGTTAACTGTAAGAACTTTTACTTAGGTCTCGATTCTACTGTGTACAGACGCCAGCACACCAAGCTACCCGAAACTGACAAATTTTCCCAATCAAATTTGAACCTTATGCTCTAGCGATAAAGTTAAAAATCGATCAAATAAATTCGACACGTACAAAACATGCTTATGATTACTGCCTATAATATAAAATTCCTGTAACTTCATCAGTCTACATTACCGTTCCTCAAACCTAGGTAAAAATTCTCCGAAAATATTCGATTCTCGTCTCACGTTTTCAATTGAAATAACAATTAATCTGCCTCACATGTGCCCAATACTGTTGTGGTCGGGTTTCAGTCTAACCAGATGCAACCATACCTGTATTTTACATGGCGCGAGTGCCTACCTGACGTCAACGCCTTGGTAAGACTGGTGGTCAGATTTTTGGGCTTATGACTTGTAACGACTTTCAAAGATCTACGATTGACAGCCAGGATCAACGGCTTAAATTGCTTTCAGAAACACATACGGGTCTTGATAATGTAATGGATGCGGTCACCTATTCACGATCCGATCGTGGCAAGCTTACCTAGCTTAAACTTCGATCTACCCGGGTGGCTGTTATCATTTAGCCACGAGCCCCATTTTAAACACTATTAAAAACAAACATTCAAACTTCAAGCATGAATGTGCAAATAAACCATTTATTCTAACCCCCAAGTGATGACTCCATCAAAAAGCCAAGTCCCCCAAAGTTTCACTATTTGACAAGAATCCTCCCAAAAATATATATATGACCGCTCCTTACCGACCATTTCATGGCGAGTGGCTTTCCATGTAGAGAGTCTAAATTGTAAAAAATGTTTGCGACCCCCAATAAATCTTTATCACGCTGACTTGTACATACTTAAGGGAGTAATCTTATTTGAGAGTTGATACTACCGCTACGGCTTATTGTGGTTAATTTAGAATAAGTCTGATGTTACTCAAGAACTTACTCAAATTCAAATTTAAAATATGTTATTTATACAACATTATATAGAGGTTAAATCTGTCAGTTTGTATGTAGGGGTTGATCTTCGGAACTACTGATCCAATTCCGAAAATTCTTCCACTAGTGGCAGTGGTTTCAAGTCACGTGGCAGAAGTCGCGGGTAGAAGCTACTTTAGCATCGGCGATCGGCGATTTAGCTGCTTTTTAGAAGCTAAATGAAACAAACATTCCAAAACGTCAAAACGTGGCGATTGAGTCGCTTTTCAGAAGCTCGACACAGCGGCTGAACGCTACACCGCACACATTCGGATGCCGGTCGCATCCAGTTGGCATCTGCGCAACACGACTCAGTGTTGCACTAGATTTTGTCGAAGCTACACCCTAACCATGGATTATAATGAAGCTGCACTGCTGCTTGCTTTATTGATAAAAGGAATACGATATTAATTACATCCATCATCATCATCATTATTCTCGTCTTACTTTTGGAGAGCATCATTCATTATTTCTTGTTTTTTTTTATTATTTTTGTAAACAATGCCATTGCAAATCGGCAAACTATCGATAGTCGATTAATTATCGATTGGCAACACTAGCCGACCGGATCCAGCGTCTGAACAGTCGCTAAAATGCGCGATTCCGATACCGCGTCCGAACGCAGGAAGTCGCGATGCAGCATCGATAGAATCTGATTTAAATACTGCGAACGGAACGCAGAGAGTCACCGCAACGCAGCATCGATACAGTCGCAAAATCGCAGATCGCCGATGCTAAAAGTAGCGTGTGTGTTTTGGCCCTTAAATAAATCTTCATGAGCACTTATGAAACGTCAGAAGCTAGGTGTCCGAAACCAATACTGACCTGCACAACCCAGCTTCATAACACGATACCCCTCGATGAGATTGGTTGTTAGATTTTCGAACTAATTTAATGATACAAAGATCTGAATTCAGCACCCTAATTGCGTAACACACTATTACTTTCAATTTGAATCATTTTGAAGCCTATTGCTAATCCATTGCTTCATATGTTCGAAAAATGTTTGCTCAACAACGTAAATAACGCAATGAATGTTGTTGAACTGTCAAATTGAAACCCATTGCTAGTGTGTGTGCATTGATAGTGTGTTACGCAATTACCCCACTGGTTGAACCTATCGTGCAAATAAATCGTCAATGTTGAAAAATACGCGTCGGTGTTACCCCACATTACATCAATGTGCTTTGACCCTTATTAAGGGTCAACTCTCGCAGGCTGACTTAAAATTGGGTTACACAAAGGTAATAAAATCGGCGGTTCCTTGCTGTTACGTGACATTTTATTATTTCAGGAAATATGAATCATTTTTGATCGATTGTTTTACGAGCTTTCCGTATTCTAATAAGTAAATGTGCATTGTTGTCTGTGTGGTAATTAAAATTGTATGCTGTAACCTTGCTGATAATGATATTGCCTGTATGAAGTCTGTTTTATCATAATACTATATGTACCCAAAACTTGATTCGCGTGCATGATGGAGAACAAATTGGATTTCATTGGGTTTTAGTTTATAAGCGTGGAACCATAATTCATTCGTTTTGTAGAATAAACCTAAGTTACTCCTTAACATCAGCTGAGGGGCCCGTTTCTAAATAATAACAGCCGCACAGAGCGATCGACCAGGTTAAGCTACGCTTGCCGCGGTTGGTCTGTGGATGGGTGACCATCTTTACATACCGAGACCCCTCCGTGCCTCGGAAAGCACGCTAAGCCGTTGGTCCCGGCTGTCATTCGTGGATATTTGACAGTCGTTACGGGTAGTCAGAAGCCCGAAAGTCTGACAACCAGTCTTACCTAGGAGTATTGTATTACCCAGTCACTGAGTCGTGGAGGTCAGATAGGTTAGAGCTGAAATCACCAACATTACGCTATCTGATAACGAACTCGGATCCACCTAATCCTTGTTATTCTAACCGGGTTCTAACTTAATGACGCCATAAGACCGGCTTTAGTTGATATTTAAAACAAATTTTAATACTTGGTGAGTCATCTGTTTTAAGATGTTACTTGATATCTAGGTTTATTCTAGGTAATGGAAATTACCTATTGGATACTCCGGGGCACTGGGGTATCACACCGCCATCTTTTTTTATTTGCGAATGGGCCCGCTCTTCCGTGCCTCGGAAAGCACGTTAAGCCGTTGGTCCCGGCTGTCATTCGTGGATCTTTGACGACAGAAGCCCGAAAGTCTGTCAACCAGTCTTACCTAGGGGTATTGTATTACCCAGTCACTGGGTCGTAGAGGTCAGATAGGTTAGACTGGAAGCTGACCCCAACATAGATGGGAAAAGGCTAGGCAGATGATGACTCGTTTAACATCAGCTATCTGTCAGTGAAACTCCCGTCGAAATCGGTCCAGCCGTTACGGAGATGAGCCGGCACAAACAGCATCGCCTCAAAGCAGTCGACATTACCTTTCATAGCGTTAACGTGTCTACTAAAAGCTTGTAATTTAATATCCCTGCCGAACACTGGCCCGTCCAATCACCGTCGGCTCACGACTCCTAATTAAGGCCTTCGGCACAAAGCTGATGTACTGTTAATTACTTCTGATGTTTTAATTAGAACTGAACAAATTTAGTTCAAAATCGAGAGAATTTGGTAATTTGATCGCGTTTCAAGCTAGCTGATTGATTAGTAGGTAAGCGTACGATTCTCGTGTTATTAACTAGCTTCTGAAATTTCTTATTCTTCCAATCCACCCCGTCGCATCGCATCGCCCGCTCGCACTATTACTTCGTTTTCGATTAGAGTTCTTACCGAATATTTTTTTCTTTTTGCTCAGCTCCTAAGCGTATTAGCGTGATGTTAAATAGATAATTTGAAAGCTTGTTCTACATTCGCTTGAACGTTTGAACACAACTAGAGTTATTTTGAGCGTTACAGGACCACATTTGCTGCTCACCAATATTTCATCCTAAGTTCTAGATTATACAACAAGCTTCAAAACAAATTAGCAATAAATAGTCTAAACCCTTTCGAATTAAAAAGAAACCTGTTAAATTTCCTCCCAAATTTAAATTATTCCGATACAGAGGAACTTATATATTCTACAAATTACAACTAAAATACCTAACTTTTCATTTCCTTGACAGATACTTACTATATTTACCACACCCACACACTCCACAATGGACCAATCTAACTCAACAACAACACTCTTACACACACAAACACTCGCCACAATTAGCATTTAAGCCCCTTTAATAAATATGTATGTTAGCATCAGAGTTATTACGCAGTTATGAATATTTTGTAAAACGTGTCAATCCCGTAAAGTACACTGTCCTTCAAGATACAGGATTTTCCTAGTTTGAAGGGCAGGGGTCTTCTCATATGTAATAGCCATACCCATTCCATATTGATAGAACGCTGATGTTACCTAGGCTAAGTCTTTTAGTAAATAAATAATTACTTACTTACTTACTTTACTGCCAGCCTGCACAAAGTAAGGTCGACTTTTGCAGACCATCTTTACGGAACCGACTTAAAACGTAACGTCACTCGTAGAGCCTCTTGCAATCAGGAACTTGAAACGTTACTCTAAATAACGTTACGCGTAGTTCCGGTACCGATTATTTGCACCGTTCCACCAGGATCGTATCAAAAGTAATTTCTTGTCTATAAAAATACTGACAAACGGAAAGAAATCCTAAACTGTTCAGTAACAATATTATCAATATATCGTTATTCATTTCGATACTCAACGTTGCCACTGTTGCACGCTCCATGACTTATAAGATGACAAAAAAGCATAAAGATTAACGTTACAAATGAATCTGTAAAGTTATTATAAGCGAATAAGCTTAAGACTATGCCGACCGCACAGTGGCGCCCTCATCGTTTGTTTGGTTATTTCATACAATTTAGAATGAAAATGCAAAAAATAAGCACGTTAAGTTGTGCTTCACAAGATTATACTTTAATATTATAATCCTTAAAACGGATAACAGTGGCCACTATATTCCGTTTTAATCATTATAATAAAACTAAACAATATAAAACTACCGTTTCTAATAATATTAACGTATAATCTTGTCAAGCACAACTTAACGTGCTTATTTTCTGCATTTTCATTCTAAATTGTATGAAATAACCAAACAAACGATGAGGGCGCCACTGTGCGGTCGGCATAGTCTTAATGTTAGGTACTGATACCTATAACGTTACTTAAAATATCGTTCTACGAAAATGATATTCTATAACGTTATATTTTGTAAGTTATTGATATTTTTAGGTTTTAGTATAGCTACAAATTTTGGAACGTTATACGATAATATTAGTGGTAACGGAACGGATTTCATTTCGTTTTCAAGTCCCTGCCTGCTTACAATAAACATTCAACTCATAATAAATAAATCATCATCATTCTGCCTAGCTTTTTTCCCAACTATGTTGGGGTCGTCTCCCAGTCTAACCGGATGCAGCTGAATACCAGTATTTAACATGGAGCGACTGCCTATCTGACCTCCACAACCTACTTTTTGGGTTACCTATACGATACCCCTTGTTATGAGTGGTTTTCAGACTTTCGTACTTCTGATGACCCGTAACGACTGTCAAAGATCTACAAATGACAGCCAGGACCAAGGGCTTAACGTGCTTTCCGAGGCACGGAGGGGTCTTGGTATGTAAAGATAGTCACCCATCCGCGGACTAACCGCGGCAAGCGTAGCTTAACTTGATCGATCGAACCGTGCGACTGTTATTTCTTTGCCACAAACCCCTCATAATAAATAAATCCATGCAGATATTAAATCTCAATTCCCATGAATTCTCTACCGAATTGCATTCGAAAACCATACAAAGGTATAAAACCCGGGACCATAAAACCCTTGGTCCATAAATCAACACCTACACAAATGACGGTATGTATAAAAACCTTATTGTTCTATGACCCGGCGTTTTTTTTTAAAGATAACCTTACATTAGGTAAGGTACACATTATTGGACCGCCCGCGGTGGCCTCTGCTTTTGTGGTGAGGTCACATCATAAGTATGGCCAGTAGATCCAGACCACACTGCTCTTGAAAGAACTAAAGTTTTTGCCTAAAACGGTGTAAGAAATGAAAGATGCAGTTTATACAATGTGGAGACGACAAAAAATTAAAACACTAGCAATATTAATGCTATACCATGGGAACCTATCTACCGGATAGCGTATGTCCTTTCCCAGGATGCTATCTAAGTATATCATTGCCATTTTTTATCGAAATCCGTTCAGTGGCTTAGGCGTGAAAAGGTAACGTACAGACAGAGCTACTTTCGAATTTATAATATTATTAGTATGAATACAGAACCTTATAAGTTATAATGGCAATATAAATGACGTCTAAATGCAATTGAACGCATATTGTAGATACAGGGTCACGCATTTCATGCCCATCTTGCATGAAATCGTTGCGGAATCATTATTTGAATTTATTTTTTCATCAACATTAATTGATGTACACTATCATGCAATAGAATCACAAAATTTATATGTGAAAATATAAAATGCGGTACATATACATACGAAACATGTAATTAAACCGTGTCATTATATCACGTAATTCAATAACCCAAAGAAGTTTATTAAAATAATAATATTTATTTAATAACGGATGTACCCACACACTGATGTTTTAAATGTTTATGATATAACAGCGACTGTAATATTAATCACACAAAAATTCTGAAACCAGTCTTACCGAGGGGTATCGGTGTTACCCAGTTACTGGGTTGTGGAGTGCAGACAGACAGTTGCTCCACGTAAAATACTGGTATTGAGCTGCATCCGGTAAGACTGGAACCCGACCCCAACATAGTAGGATTGATGATGATGTATAATATTATTATTCTTCTAAAAAGGGTAAAACCTTTTCAGTTAGTTTAGTGCGATGTAAATGAACTTAAACTATAGTGCATGTTTTGACTATTATGAAAAACACGTGTATCAAGTGTCTTCCTCTTCCATAGTAAAAATAAGAAAGACGTTATTGGACGATTTCTTAATTTCATAGTGACTTAGCAGTTTAATTTATATTTAAATTACTTATTCACTAACACGTTAAATTGTAATGTGACTAAAGTATGAACAAATTATGATAAGTACAGACGCCAGCACATCAAGCTACCCCAAACTGAACTGTAAAATTTTCCCAATAAACTTTGAACCTAATGCTTTTAGCAATAAAGTTGAAAATCTATTAAAGAAATTTGACAGATTGTCGTAGGTTGTTGTGCTGGCGTCTGTACTTTATAAAAGAAAACAAGAGTTGAAGGTTTGTGATTTTCAATTTTTTTTATTTATTTTTCAAGATTTTATAGAACGGTTTAAATCACCGGTCCTTCTGTCCATTTCTGTGATATGTTTAAACCAACTACAATAGGGTAAAGGCTTACATCTGTTCTGTTTTTGTGAACATTATAAATTGGATTACAAAGAGGTTAGTGGAGAATTAATGTTGACTTTGGTTCCGCACACCTTTATATTTATCCCTTTTTAATAAACTACGGATTTTTGATCCGTTAATAAAGCTGTAGGATTAAATGGGCACTGGACACGTGTGTTTAAAGCCTAAGAGGGTGTTACAAAGTACTGGGTTTTCAGGAGTATCGTGTTACCTGTCAGTCACTGGGTTGTGGAGGTCAAATATGAAGTCGCTCCATGTAAAATATTGGTATTCAACTACATCAGAACAAACTGAAAGCTGACCACAACATAGTCGGGAAAATGCTAGGCTGACTTGCCTATTTTTAACCAACTTCAAAAAAGGAAGTTCTATATTCGACCCGTATGTATGTATGTTTGTTTTTCCGCGGTTTTCTCAAAAACTAATGAACCAAATTTGATGTTTCTTTCATTATTTGTTAAGGTCATCACTATGCTTTTTTATAATAGCCTATAATATGTGTCTCCTCTAGCTAACTTTTTGCAAAAAAAAATATGAAACTCAGTTAACTCACTTCGCTTTCAAAATAAATAGTCTATTTTAGTCCTTTTCCCGCCTACCGTTCTGCCAATTTTATAAAACATTGTTTCAATGTTACCTAAGATACCTAATATCTTAAAAAAATACCATACTAATGGACATTTTTTTCATTTAAAATTCTAATACATAACATCTTTCTTCTAATATACAGAGTTGATACGACCGAGGGGCATTAAATTACACTACGTATACTATACGTGTTTAGTATTAATTCGATACGGTATAAAAATAAAATGCGCCATAAATGAGAATTTTTTTTTTTCAAACAAACTAAATAGTTTACCAATCAGAGTAAAACGCAACCACCCTTTGTAAATAAAGGAGAAACCCAAACTTCATAAAAACTTGGGCCTGGTGACTGACCTTGGATACCTACCTAACAAAGTGACAACGTCCAACGTCGCGCGCGGGCAGTAACTCGAAACACATGGTGGATTTCCCAAACTGCAGTTCCGGAGATTTTGCCGATTCCAGATGCGCCGGTCCGAGTAAAAGTACTCTCATAGGTCCATACTAAATTAGTTAAGAAATGACGGTCTTCGGATGTTTTATTTAGTAGCCATTGGCAGTAACTGTTGCTGATCGGCAAGTCTCTCGATAACAAAGTTTGCACCTTCCGATATTTAGAAGGTTTGCGTTTTTTACGTTTTAGAACCTTGTGGATAGTTCTATGGCAACATCTAAACTGCCGGGCGGCTCTGTGGAGACTCGTCGAGCTGCGGGAAAAATTGTCTAAAATTCTTTCGTCCCAAGCAGCGGGCATTTGCCGCGGTGGCACTACCTCCTGTTACAGCACTATACGTTTATTGTCCCGTAATCTTTGTACTGCCAACTGTATGGTGCGGGCATTCCTAGGGCAATTGCGGCTATTACCATACCTTTCTCTGTAAGTTCGTAGAGCTAACGTTGCGTTTCCACGGCATTCGCCGTAGATTAAAATCATATCAGTGTATTCTGACACCGTGTCAGTTACACGAGGTATTTTGAACACTTTAATTATACACACACAACCAAAGTTTAACTATCACAATAAAAACAGTCAATTACAAAAAAAAAAAACACTAACACTAAATAATAATAATCCCAAGTTGCGTGTCCTGTCACAATAAAAAAAAGGAATACTGTCTTAAACTTATTTAGTGTCCAATCACAATAACAAAACAAAATCACAAGTATTGTCAGCGCACGAGTTCGACAAAACAATAAGGGCGCAGGAGCTTCCGCGTACGTACCTACGTTCCGGAAGGGTAGCGTCGGCGCACTGAAAAAACAAGTTTTTTGGAGGCCCCACTTACTAATCGCAAGCACAAAATACAGAGAGTACAGAAGTCAAACTACATACAAAGTGCGCTCGAGCAACGAACACATAGACACCGCTCACGGACACGATATCTCGGACTGATTGGGATTAGTGCGAGCGCGAGTGCCATCCGCTTGAGACACGCGTCTATGAAGTGCAAAAATGGAGCAATAAAAAAAAATTATAACTGTTCAGTGGACGGTTGTTTAAATTCAACATTAAACGGTGATTGTCGTTTTTTAATCTACCAGTTGTTTCGGAGAGGTAAGTAGGTATTTGCTTGTATTTCGATGGTTTGTATTAACGTAACACAGTAGTTAGGTAGGTAGGTAAGCGCCCCGGCCCCCAGTCCCGCGCCGTAAAGTAAAAGCGAACATGACTTTGTAGCACTTTGTGACAAATTTGTAATGTAACAATAAGATTAAAATTAAAATATTTTAGTTATTATTGGTTTTTTCGTTTCTCATCAATAAATCAAACAACTAGATGCGAGTGCCACTACCACGATAGTTTTTTGTACATAAGCCAAAGTTTACAACCATAGCGCGACCGCCGAGCGTGGACTTCTGTACTTTCGGTATTTTGTGTCGCAAGGATCTAAGATACAATAGCAACACACTGACCTATTTCTATTTCTTTTACGCACGTGATGTTTTGCTAATAGGATTGTCACTCTCTTATGTGCGTATTGGTTTATGACTTGCGTAAGAGCGGCAACAACGTATTGTAGATTTATCGTTTTAAGGTGCATGACCTATGCGCTATACGCATTGGTCATGCACCTTACATAATCAGCTGTTAGGAAAAATACATCGTGTTCAAACGGGGCAGAAACTTAAAAAATCATTTGCGACTAAACTACTGTTTCAATTTAATTGATTTTTGGTAAAGAGCTTGATAATGATACCTAGTATAGGCAGTTTAAAGGAAAGCCCATCTGTCGTATCAACTTTGTATAAAATTCTCGTGTCACAGTGTTAGTTACCATACTCCTCCGAAACGGCTGGACCGATTTGTATGAAATTTTGAGTGCATATCGGGTAGGTCTGAGAATCGGCCAACATCTATTGTTTTTTTTGCAAAACGACGTTTGTGGGGTCAGCTAGTAAACTATAATTTTAGTAAAAACTATAATATTTACATAATATGCATGTAAGCTAACCGACGAAAATACATGTTAATACTAAGTACAGGCATATAAAAAAAACCCAGTCAAGTGCGAGTCGGACTCGCGCACCGAGGATTCTGTACTATTTGTGAAATAGTTTATTACGGGATTTTTTTTTGCAATCTAATTCCAAATTGGTTTTCAGATTTTTTCTTTTACTTATGCTACATGACATTGGTTCTTGCCAAATTTCATGATTCGAGGTCAACGGGAAGTACCCTATAGGTTTGACTCCCGAACATAAGCGCCCGTATGATTTGATTGCGTTGACTTAGAAGTTTGATTTTTTTTAATGCTTCAAGGGATTGCAGCTTTGAACATTTGATATTAATTTCAACTTGGTAACTCCACGCGTTCTTAAGAAAAATGGTCTTGACCGACAGACAGACGGACAACGAAGAAATCTTTTAAGAGTTTCGTTTTTCCTTTTGAGGTACGGAACCCTAAAAAAATAGAGAAAATAATCATAGGGCATCTAAAATTTAGTTCGCATCGCTGTCAACAGGAAATGTGTCCAGAAGGCTGGCAGCACTGCCACATTGTATGGCGCAGCTGATTGAAATTTGACAGATTGTAGGAGCTTGATGTGCTGGCGTACATGACCAGTGCTAATTTGAGGCCTTTATACTTCGAACTGATTCCAATTCATTACATACATAAACTCACGCATTCGTTCCATGTGGGTAGGCCGAAACTACAGAACGCCACCTACTACGATCCTTACTTCTTCATACATCTGCATAATAGCATAACACACTATCAATCTCAATCTGAATAATTTTGAAGGATATTGCTAATCCATTGCTTCATATGTTCGAAAAATGTATCTGCTCAACAACGTAAATAACGCAATGAATTTTGTTGAACTGTCAAAATGAAAGCCATTCCTACTGTTAGTTTGTTACGTAATTACCTCGCTGGTCGATCAGAATAGTCACCTGGTCAAGTCCAATACATTTTTCTTATTAACCCTATACATTTATCTGAAGCACCATATAAAGAGTTAAAACATGGCTTACAAATAGTGCACATTACGCACATAATTCATTGCTCCCGTAAAGGTAGAAAAACGGCCAAGTGCGAGCGGACTCGCACACGAAGGGTTCCGTACTACCATACAATATTTAACACTAAATTTTTTTTGTTTCTTGTATGCTATGGACCTCCTATGATTTTTAATTTTAATTCATTTTTATTATTTATTTTTATAGCGAATATAGCAGTTATCACCTACAGTTAATAAGACACAGCCAAAGACCGTCAACGAAGATACGTACCCGGCCGGAAATAGTTGATCCGTCAAAACAAATGCCAAATAATTTTTTTTACGACGGGCAAATACTTATTGGGAGTGAAGACAACTGTCAAATCGTGTCGGCTGATGCTAAAGATTTCATCCTTAGGGAGTCTCCCCTGTGTCAGACGGACGCGGGTCGCTGGCTCGAGGCTCCGCGGGACGGACAACGAAGCCTAGGGATCAATTCATACTCTGCCAGCGTCGCGGGCTGTTCAAAAGAGACCCCTAGCACAAGCAACTAAAGGAACACGGGTAGGTTTTAGTGAGTAAAAGTCTGACACAGCCCGCCCGGAACGGGAGAAGTTTTTTGATAATTTCCCACCCATTAAAAAAGGGTCAATTCATACTAGTGCTGAGTCGAAGCGCATCGAAGCGTCAGTCTGATACTTATCATAGCAAATTCACCCTTATCTCCACAACGTAATGCAAATATTTCTTCTGAGATAAAAAGAAGACGCGTGAATTCGCGTGCATTCGACGGAATTCGCGCGTTGATCGCGACCAACGCTGATTGGTTGTGGAGATATTGACTCTGCGCTAGTATGATTTGATCCTTAGTAATAGGTTCCCATTGGCACACTTTGAGTAAGTACGGTACCCTAAAAATAATTAAGGCACACAATGTTGAACTAAATATGGTATAAGGATGACAAATGGGGCCCACTGGGCATTCAGATAAATACAGGCCATATTACGTCACAATTTTAAATGGGTTCCTGTTCATTTGTTTTATTTATGGCAGTGCGAAATGATCAATGTGCAACCAATTGAGATATTTTATCGTGGCTTTATTTTTGTGCTGTATTGTAAATGTGGTGCTGTTTTGTATTTTGTTTTGTTTTATAACGTTAATTTGTATGAATGCAGAATATTAGGATTTTAGATAATTAAAGAAATCAAATGTTGAATTTCTTCAATAATCTAGCTTCAAACTAAAATCAACTAAACGTGGGTTTATGGCGAGTTTTTTACAAATTGCCATTTACGTAACAATCATAAGTACTGTGAAGGGTGGAATAAAATCAAACTACGGTTTATCTCGTATGTTCAATAATTTGAGGAAACATTAAAAAAAGCAGTTCGCTGAGCACAACCGTTGCGTTGGGCGCCAACACGTTCACGGGTCTTAGCTGAGCTGCGCGACATGGTAATGGCACAGTCAGCAAAGGAGAGAAGTATGCAGGTCGTCGAATATAGTTGAAGTTTAGTAAGAAACCGATTCATGTTTTCGAATAAAATTTAATGTAATTAATTGAAAACACAGTTCATTTATTAAATTAAATTTCATTCTAAAACATCAATCGGTTTCTTACTAAACTTCAATTATATTCGTCGACCCTGTATACTTATCTCCTTTGCTGACTGTACCTCGCAGACAGAGCTACCGGGGCGGCCGGCCAGCGCCCTCCCCCTTTATCACCGGTTATTTTAAAACTATGATCAAATGATGTCAAGGGCAATTTTGTTCAAAATGAAATACTTGTGACGAATAATGTATTTATTTGGATAAGGATTAATATCATGTTTATAAAAACACCTCCGCAAATACAATGCATTATTTTAGAACAAATTTGATTACTATAAATAAAGTTATAATGACTCTATCTTAAAAGATAGACCTAAGCTGTTGCGAATTTTTTTTTAGAACTTTTAAAGGGGAATAACTTCGTCATACATGACTTTTGTGTAACATTAACCGTTTACGCAGCGTACGCAACGGAAGCTCTCAAAAGGAATATTTTTCCCCATTTTTGCAACATTTTTCATTGATGCTCCGCTCCTATTGGTCGTAGCGTGATGTTATATAGCCTATAGCTTTCCTCAATAAATGGACTGTCCAACACAAACATATTTTTTTTTATTGGAACTATTCGTTCCTGAGATTAGCGCGTTCAACCAAACAAACAAACACTTCAGCTTTATAAATTATAATATACTAGCTTCTGTCCGCGACTTCGTCCGCGTAAATTTTTTTTGTTTCCCCGACCCACCCCGTCGCCCGGCCTGCGCTATTACTTCGTTTTCGCTTGGCGAAAACTTCAGACTTTTTTTCTTTTTGCTCAACTCCTAAGGGTCCTAGGGTCAAGTTTAATAGAATATAGCCTTCCTCAAGAACTGGGCTATCAAACGCAAAAATATTTTTATATATGCGACCAATACTTCCAGAGATCTAGAGCTTTCAAACCGTGTTTCAAACAAACTCTTCAGCTTTATTATTAGTATTATTTTAAAACTATGATATCTCCTAAGATATACATTGAAATCAAATGATGTCAAAGGCAATTTTGTTCAAAATTAAATACATGTGATGAATAACGTATTTATTTGGATAAGGATTAATACCATGTTTATAAAAACACCTTCGCAAATAATGCATTATTTTAGAACAAATTTGGTTAGCATAAAAGAGGTTATAGTGAGCTAATCTTAAAAGATGGACATATGCTGTCGCGGACTTTTTTTTAAAGCTTTTAAAGGGGAACAATTCTGCCATATATGATTTTTGCGAAACTTTAACCGTTTACGCAGCGCACGCAGCGGAAGCTCTCAATAGGGAAAAAATCCCCCGATTTTGAAACATTCTTCATTGGTGCTCCGCTCCTATTGGATTTAGCGTAATGATATATAGCCTATAGCCTTCCTCGATGAATGGGCTATCTAACACTGAAAGAGTTTTTCAAATCGGACCAGTAGTTCCTGAGATTAGCGCGTTCAAACAAACAAACAAACAAACAAACAAACAAACAAACTCTTCAGCTTTATAATATTAGTATAGATAATAATAGCAGACACCGCAAACGTAGTTTTGAAAAAAAAAACAGATAGTAACCGATTCTCAGACCTACCCGATATGCACACAAAATTTCATACAAATCGGTCCAGCCGTTTCGGAGGAGGATGGTAACTAACACTGTGACACGAGAATTTTATATATTAGATATTAGTATATAGGGTGACTGGTAATTAGTGACCGATACCTAAACACGTGATTGTATTCATGATAAGTGATAACAAACAACTTTTACTATGGGACCAAACCTGAATTCGCGAAAAAAATCTGCTGTTCAGTACCTACATTTTAACCAGTTAGGTGAACATAAATGACTGAACAGCAGATTTTTTTTTCACAATTTCAGGTTTGGTCCCACAGTAAAAGTTGTTTATTATCATGAGTACAAGCACGTGTTTAAGTATCGGTCACTAATTATCAGTCACCGTATATAGAAGATAGATAATAGATGTCTATAAAACACGTGTCATGTACAAAGCCTCAATATATTTTTTCTCCAGTAATTCCTCTCGCTGTCAACCACTTCATTATGGTACAGCAGTCATTAATACTTGCAATAAACCCTCACTTGGCCCAAGGGAAATCTCTGAGTCGGATCGCCGACGATTAATCTTAAGTAAGTAGATTCTTTTGATATGATTCCTGCAGTCCTGCTATGTTCTGCCAGAAAATTTGTTGTGATTGATAAAATATAATATAAAGCGGTTTCTTTAATTTAATTATTATACTGTGTACTGGGATTTCTCAGCAGCAAGAGCAGTGGTGGAACCCAGATAGGTGCTGTGCTCTGTGTAAATTATTTCATCACCACTGCTCTCAAAACGGTGAAGGAAAACATCGTGAGGAAGCCGGCATGTCCTAGAACCAAAAATTCGAAGACATGTGCATCTACCAACACGCACTGGGCCATAAATCCATCAGAGGGGCAATTCTCGTAATTTTTAAGAACGTTCGCAGTCTGATCTCAGTCTCGATCTGTCAAAAATACTTCAAATTTCCCTACATTTTGACAAGTTTTTGACATTTGTTTGTCGCCGAGATGAGACAGCGACTAGATTTTGAACGTTTTAAATTACGAGAATTGGTCTACAGATATCCTCTCGATGTTTTTTCTTCACCGATGTCAGTGAGAAGGTACATTGGTTTTTAAATTACTTAATAGCTTCATTATATTCTTAACAGATAACTCAATATCAGCATTATCACTGAAAGCAATAACTAAGACATCTTTTCCATAGAAGTGAAGAAGTGCAGAGCTAAGATCACATATATAGATAGACCTAGATAACGCAAGTATCACGATCTGTATGAAAACCAAGCGTGTAATCACTCACGCTCATCCAGCCAGCAATACACAGGACTGAGCGCGAAAGTGGTGGTTTACGATTTTTGAACATAAGTTGATGTGATTTTTGACACGCGAAGTAGTTCCTCTTGCGTTGTCTAGGTGTATCTATATCAGTAGCTAGGATATTCAAATAATGCAAGGCTGACGTGGATTTTGAGACATCTTCTCTCCTTTTCTCTTTGGTAGAAAACAATATAAGCCCCTATAAGGGCTGATTTTAAACCAGTAACAGTTGAATCGCAAAATTCTTGCCAACCCCTTTGGTAAAAATTTATACAATGATTTTGTGAAAAGTCATGAAAATACAAGATGGCGGTGATAGTTCCGATTTTGACCACGGGTCAAAAGAACCTTGTCGTGCTATAAAGGTGCTAAGACATAGACTAATAATGCCTCGTTTTCCCCCGCTCCAATGGACAGGCAGTCTTACACTCGAATATTGATTCCAATCGAAGTTCGTTTAATAGCGAACAGGATACCAATGAATAGGCCTTCATTAGTGCCCAACTCCCTAACTGAATTGATGAAGTACCTTGAGTTATCAGCCTCATTTGAATAAATGATTTTTGATTTTGATTTTTGAAGAATATTTTTCGATGATTGAGATTCTACTATATAACGGCAAATAGGATTTCATGGTTTTCTTTTGCGCGGAACCCGTATCATTTTTCTAAAACAAAAATCTAGCCTAGGTTACTCTTTGTAACAACAGCTATCTGCCAATGAAAGTCCCGTCAAAATCGGTTCAGCCGTTTTGGAGATTAGCTGGAACAAACAGAACGATAAAAATAAAAATAAAAAATCCCGGAGTCCGGAACTCCGGCACTCCGGGAGTGCCGGCAGAAGTGAAAACTTAAATATTAATGTTCTGCATTTTTGATATTTTGGAATGGTTAGAGAATAATTTTGTACGAATTGCTTTCGTTATCAGTATAAAAGTATTATTATTTATGTGGTAGGATACAATATTTATTCATTGCGCTATCGTACACAAACATGACAATTATCGAACATTCGCGCAAGCGCCTTGCGCCGCCTGCCCTCTCTCCATCCGTCTTACGAATTCTCGATCAGGTCACGTGTCCTGACGCGAGTTTAGAGATTTTTACCCATTCCAAAAAAAATACGCAGCGCCGCTAAAGAAGTTTTCACTTCAACATTCGCGCAAGCGCCTTGCGCCGCCTGCCCTCTCTCCATCCGTCTTACGAATTCTCGATCAGGTCACGTGTCCTGACGCGAGTTTAGAGATTTTTACCCATTCCAAAAAAAATACGCAGCGCCGCTAAAGAAGTTTTCACTTCAATAAAAGTTTTATTGTTATAAGTACCGTAAATAATTTTATATGCATTTAGTTTGGGATGCATGAAGAAGCCTCCTCGTGTAGCGCAGTTTGTTCCGCCAGTTACTCAACTGAACCGAGCGCTCGGCGCATCCTGGACAGTCACACCCAACACCTTATTTGACTAGCCAATTCTTCCCTTGCGGTGGTAAGGTTAACGCCCGCCTGGCTTGCGACCACCCTTCCACCGGAGTCCGGCGTCAAGCATCTTGCTGTGTTTCGTCGATTCGTGGGAATTCCATTGCCTTAGGCATCTTCTGGGCACGCTCGTTCCATCATAGACCTCATCCATCGCTTTCTATCAGGCGTGATCGAGGTCAAGGAAGGTCCATTCAGCAACAGAAAAAAAAGTCAAAAGTATTATTTTGATATTACAAACAGACACTTCAATTTCATTTATTTTTTACTACTGGTACTTTCTAAGTTAATCTTACTCATTATTACGGTGAAGTGAAAATTAATAGTTCTGTTAGTCTGTTACGTACGAGGAACTGCGGTCGGAGAGACTTTTGAAAAAGCCTAAGTAAAAAGTCATAATTCGAGGTTTGGCTCTCGCTTATTTCAACCTCACAATATTGGACCAATTTAAAAGATATGTCATAAACTGAATAACAAGGATATATACTTTGTCTCTTTGTTTTTCTTTTTTCATTAATACTTGTCAAATTTGTACATTAGGCCTCTGTTGACGCGGGCCTGCGGGCGGAGAGTAATGGGTAAGTCTCCGTCCGGTCAGGACCAGGCCCGTGCCGGACGGCGCGTACGTGTTCCACGAGCACCTCATAGAGATATCAGCAATAAGGAAGAGGCCCGTAAGGGCCGAAGCCTGCCGGGGCAGCGGGATTGTCCGAAAGGGATACCGCTACCCCGGATCATAAAGGGCTAAGGAAGGAACACGGGTGGGTTTTAGTCAGTAAGAGTGGGACACTCCCTTCTGCTCCATTCTGAGCGGGAGGGGTCATTTGATGATTTCCCATCCACAAAAAAAGGCCTCTGTTGACAGTGGTTTAAATCGGTATTTTTTGAGGGTTCTAGTGCTTATAAAAGTAATGTATCCTATCCTACTAATATTATAAATGCAAAAGTTTGTGAGGATGGATGGATGTTTGTTACTCTTTCAGGCAAAAACTACTGAACGGAATTTGATGAAACTTTACAGTAATATAGCTTATATATCAGAATAACGCATAGGATACTTTTTATCCCGATATTCCACACGCGGGTGAAACCGCGGGGCGCAGCTAGTCAATTCATAAAAAAGGAACACATAAGAGACAAACAAGTAGTTAATATTTATTATTCTGTAAAAAAACATTGCTTTATGGTCATTGACCAGAAATAAAACAGGCGAGAGCATTTCTATGCAGAAAAGACCACCCGCATTTACTCTTGAAATCTCACCATAGGTAAATTGAGCTTGAGGTGAGCTGTCAATAGTGTCAGTCCCTGGCTACTAGAACTGTCAGACTTCGATTTTATTCTACGAATAAAATATATAACATTATTTTTATTTTGTGTTTCACGAACTGTGTCCAAATAAAGTAAAAAAAAAAAAACATTTAAATCTTTCTTTATATCTGACTTTGGTAAAATCAGCTAAGAAGATATTTCTGCCCTACAGTGTGACAACCACAGATATAGATAGACCTAGATAACGCAAGTATCACGATTTGTATGAAAACCAAGCGTGTCATTTTTTGACTACCTACTATGACGTCACTAGCACTCTTTAGTGTTGGGAAAATCAAATCGATTCAAAGACGCCGCCGCGTGCGGCACCCGTCTCGCCCCACCCCCGGGGCCAAGCGCCAGCGCTCACGCTCACCCAGCCAGTAGTACTCAGGACTGAGTGCGAAAGTGGCGGCTTACGATTTTTGTACGTAAGCTGGTGCAATTTTTGGCACGCGAAGTAGTAGCTCTATATCTGTGGTGACAAAGCAAAGGCATAGCATAATCAGCCTATAATGTTCCCACTGCTGGGAAACAGGCCTCCTCTCAGTGACAGGAAGTGGGCCGTAATCCACCACGCGAGCCCAGTGCGTGTTCGAAGATGTCACATGTCTTCGAATTTATAGTTCTAGAGACATCGTCTCCTCACGATGTTTTCCTTCACCGTTTTTGAGAACCATGGTGATGAAATAAAGTTACACAAAGTCAAGCGCCTGTTTGGTTTCGAACCTACGATCTACACGTAAGTTACCGCTATTACCGTAGGGCCATCACTGCTCTCGACACTTGTTCTCGTGACCTGCCGCCATTTCATCCTTCCAGTGTTAGTTCTGTGCTTTACGAATGTCATATATTTATTCTGTGTTTCTTTTGGTTTCAGGTAAGTTTAAATCGTAGATCATCGATTAAAATGTCGACTGCTGGAATTTTACTCACAGATAAGTTAAGGAATCTATACCTTCTATTGTATATATTCGATATCTGTAACTGTAGATATAATAAATCTGTAGACGAAGCGTTTCTTTACATTCTACTTCCTATTTTGGTTCTAGGACATGCCAATTTCCACACGATGTTTCCCTTTACTGTTTTGAGAGCAGTGGTGATGAAAATAAAGCTCCTGTCTGGGTTCGAACCTACGATCTAAAACTCGTAAGTTGCGAGTGCACCACTGCTCTCCCATAATCTTTTCTTAGATTATCCATAATCTATGTCTAAACCAAACCCAGAACCTCAGTAAAATAACAATAAATACTGGATTGCCATCATAAAATCTTAACGAAGACATAAACAAAACAAATCACAAATAAACAATAAAATCAAACAGAAATCCGACCATTCACCAATATCATAAAAATTGTTTCAACAATATTGTGCGCCATATAAAATCGGAAACGCCATCTTATTGAACAACCTTCAGGCGCCTCGAATATAAAATTTTATTAAAATTATACCAAGAACAATAATAGTAAAACTTCATATGGTTATGGATTTGTACATAGAGTGAGGAATACAGAAGGCGCACGGGTAAGAACACTGTAGTGAGAGAAAAATTAACTGGAGTCGGCTTTTAAGTCTTTGGCGTCTAAACAGGTGATGCTGACTACCAAAATCTTTTACAGAGATAAATCAATATTAGCAGATCAAAATTGTAATAGTCTAGCGACCCGCCCCTGTCCGACACGGTTTTTACAACTTGTCATAATATTAGATTTCTTTGTTATATTTAAGTTTAATATTAATGTATTATACACATTAACCTTACGGTATAAATTGTCTAAACCATGGTGAAAACCGTATTAAAATTTGTTGCCTAAGTTAGAAGAACTATGTGGTCATACAGTCAGATAGAAAACGCGACTTTATTTTATAAAATGTATAGGTGAACCACTGCTATGATGTTAGCAGTGAGAATATCCTTTATTGGAGACTTTCAAAGACCTAGATAGAAATGACCAAACTTACATAACCTGGTTTTACCAATTCCAGAGGCTTATGGGCGAAAATAAAGCCCAACAGTTCGCAACACAGTCTCACGTAACGCAACAAACAAATAAACACTGCCTTACCACACTATTCTCCGCAAAGGGATTTCGGCGGTAAAAATGTGGTCCAGGCAGTATAAACGAATTCTATGGAATCATTGACGAAACTCACGCACCGTTGTGGTTTTATCCTAGGTAGGTACGTGGTGAACGTGACTCCAATAGGTTTAGATTTATTGGTTTGTCGGCATGAGCCTTCTGTAAAAACTATTGAATCTATGTCATAACTCGTCGTAATAAGTACTTATGTGTTATAAAATTTTAATTGGGGTCGTTCTTTAATTGTCTTAAAGAGTAATTGCAAATGATTTTACGAGTAATATTTAGCCAAATGCACGTCGCAAACAATCTGCTCAGTCGAACTTTTTGGTAGTTTCTTTGCTTAAAGTGGGTCCAGATAGTGCGGGGCACGTGCTTCAAACTGTTTCGAAGGGCCTTTTTCCTATCATGCGGATTGGTGTCCGCATGCGTATGTGGTTCATAAGCGTGCCGCCAGCATCTTATCGTTTCGTATATACTTTTCATGCCTCGTATGGAGGACACGGGGGGTTTCACACGCGCTAAGATCCGCATGCGGGCGAAGCACACAAGCAGGCAAGAAAAAGGCCCGAATTGCAACCCTCGCAAATGACGCATGCCTCAGGCTGAGATATCTAACGTAATAATAATGGCTTCTAAATGGTCGGCTGTAGATTAAAGATACATCAAAATTTAATTAAGGCAGATTGTTATTGCTAACCCTCACGACCCACGGCCCCCTCCCTTTCACTGAGAGCAAGCCGGTATCCCAACACTGGGAATATTATAGGCTGGTTATATGTGTAGGCAATGAATATGTGTTGTTAATAAACGGCTTAAGATATTTGAAGCTAAGAAAATGCATTTACGGCGCATGCCTTGCACTGTTGCACATAAAAATACGCGTTATACAATAATATGTATTGTCTGTTTAATCGATTGAGAGTATTTGATGCAACAAAAGTCCTGACTGTTCGGTACTTCACAATGGTCGGAAAGGCATGTCCAGTCCTGGCCTGAAAATGTGATTTTCATTCGTGCGATTCTATGTGCAATTTCAATACGAGGGACGTTCCAGTTTTAGGTGAAATCTGGTGCAAGGGGTGCCTGCTACCCTTTGCCATTCAGGAAAATTGTTTTGGCTGGTTCAGACGTTAAGCATGATTTACACGTTGCGATTTAATTGCCTGTAGCGTACCATAAGTTGAAGCAATAATAAACAGTATGGACGAATCAAGTTAATTGTTGCTTCAATTTTATTTTATGTATGCCACAGGCATTAGATACCTACTTGCGTCGTGTAAATGGGGCTTAAGAGTTGAGCTGTTACTAGACCCATGGTTTGGGGTTAATCTAAGATGTTTTTTTGCTAATCGATTTATAACAAAAGGCATTCGCATGCGTAAAGTATATCGTACCATGCAGGCGGCTGTACATTACAGCCCTAAGCATTATATCATCGCACACAATGGCGCCGAACTTCAAAACAACGGAACTACTCTCGCCCGTATACCCATTTCCCCTTCTCATTAAGCGTGCAGCTAACATGGGTAATTGAGTGCCTACTTTGGTATACTATAGTGTTTCAGGATGTTACTATATTACTAAAGTGTTTATAATTGAGATTATCGGAATTTGCAACGTCAATAGTATATAGGGATAAAACCGCGGCTAAGAGCCGTATGAATATACAACATTATTTTTAGTATATGCGAAACCTGCACCCTAATTGCGTAACACACGAACAATCACCGATATGTTTCATTTTGACAGTTCCACAACATTCATTGCGTTATTTACGTTGCTGAGCAGATACATTTTCCGAACATATGAAGCAATGGATTAGCAATCTGTTTCAAAATGATTAAGATTATGATTGATCGTACGTTACGCAATTAGGGTGCTGAATATAGGTCTGTTCAGAATAAGTAACACTAATTGATTCCAATAATTTTTATACTATGTTATATTTTGTCCCAAAAATATTTAAAAAATGTTACACGTTGGACACCGAGCGACACTTATCGAGCGCAAGACGACGCTGCATGCGCGGACGGCGCGGGCGCGCCGCGGGATAAACATATTTTTGTACGGACAACTAGGTAACATAAGTAAATAACAAGCTTATAACTTTGTGACTTTTCATGATTGTTTTGAAATTTTGAACATAGATTCTTAACATACACGTATTTCGGGTTTCGCATATACTAAAACTAATGTTGTATAAGTATGAATGAGTAAAGCATTTGTTTTTGAACTTGCAATCTGACATCTCATTTGATTAAAAAAAAAAGTAAAAGGAAGATGGTGTTGGTGATGGAAGGTAAATTCTACACGACAGACTACCTTCACTATTGTCTCTACTTCTCCCTTAATCCATTTATAGGTTGTTTTTAAAAGATGGCTTTTAGCGATCAACATCATCAAGTTGTGTAATCTCATCGTCTCCAATCAAATTGTGTATATTCACGACTCCATCTTATTTCCACCTTCTTCTCTGGCTACCTCCATTTCCTTTCACCCCACAACACCACGTAGGCTACAATCCATTACCGAAAACTCGAACATTTAGATACCCACGAACGCGGTCCCCAATAATTTCAACTATAATAATATCGAGTTCAAAACTGCTTATCGAAATTCGCAATCGAGATTTGCAAACTTCCGATTCCGAATGATAGTCGAACCAACATGTTATTCGAACTAGTATTCGCATTAAATTGAAAAGTTATCGTTGTATACTCGACCTCGCAATTCCATTACCACCCTAATGTTGAATGTCATTTGCACGTCATAAAAAAACAAGGTATATTTATCTATCGTCTCGAGGTGTAAGGGTGACTCTATAGAGCTGGTCGTGCCGGGTATAGTGAAGGGCACTAGACTACGCGGACTCCTTGTCTCCTTATCATCATCTGCCTAGCCTTTTTCCAACTATGTTTGGGTCGGCTTCCAGTCTCACCGGATGCAGCTGAATACCAGTATTTTACATGGAGCGACTGCCTATTTGACCTCCACTACCCAGTTACTGGGTAATACGATACCCCTTGCTAAGACTGGTTGGCAGAATTTCGTGCTTCTGACTACCCGTAACAACTGTCAAAGATCCACGAATGATAGCTGGGACTAACAGCTTAACGTGCTTTCCGAGGCACGGAGGTGTCTGTAAAGATGGCCACCCATCCACAGACCAACCGCAGCAACGTAGCTTAACCTGATCGATTGACCTGTGCGGCTGTTATTATTTAGCCACGGGCCCCTCAAAGGATCGCTCCTTATATGACTAAAAATTAAGCAAAACAGCGACATATTTAACATGTATTTGCAACAATGCCAACTTTCAATATGTACCTACAGACGCCAGCACATCAAGCTACTACAGTCTGTCAAGTTTCTTTAATAGATTTTCAACTTTATCGCTAAAGAATAAGGTTCAAAGTTGATTGGGAAACTTTGATATGCTGGCGTCTGTACTTTCTTAAGGGTAATGTTTGTCAAAACTGGACAAGCAATAACGAGGTCGACTGCACACCTAATAAACTGCTATGTGAACGATATTACATTTGACGCCATTTGTATTAAGTGCGACGATCATTTCAAAGGCACGCAGATCTGCACGATTTAGTCCGTCGTATCTATTTCTGCGTATGGACCGAGAACAGTGAGGTCAGTTCTATTAGAAATGACGATAATTGGGCTTTATGCAACTATGTTGGTATCTAGGCTTCCCATTTGACCAAATTATAGACTTGATGTGGATGACAGAACTCGGCTAATTGGGAGAAGCTTGTGTGTAAAAGCGGAAAGTGATAGGCAGAGAAGAGTGCACAAAATGGACTGCCGTGTTGGTCGTAAGTGCTACTGCAGAGCATGAGGTGCTGGGTTTGATTCCCAGGTCGGTAAAATTATTTTTGAGTTTTTACATTAGGAATCAGCATCAGCCCGGAGTCTGTATTGTGTCCGGTTTATGGCTAGGCTCGCCCCTATGCTATGGGACTTAAATATAACCGGCGAAATGTCTACCATGGTTACACCTCTGCTTAATCCTTCGGGGAAACAAGGACTGATGATTATGTTATGATTAAATAAAATGTTTATGTTATGATTGAACAAAATGTTTATTTTATGATTGAACAAAAAAATTATGTTATGATTGAATAAAAAAATCTGGGAAATATGCTACAAAGGCTGGTACCTGGTAGTTAGACTTTTGGTATTTCGGTCTTCTCTTTGAAAAATTTCACTTGTATGTTTTTACTTAATCTTAAGGAATTTCGTATATACAGACGCCAGCACATCAAGCTACCCGAAACTGTTAAATATTCCCAATCAACTTTGAACCTTATGCTTTAGGGATAAAGTTGAAAATGTATTCAAGAAATTTGACAGATTTTAGTAGCTTGATGTGCTGGCGTCTGTACCTGGACAAAAATATCCAAAGTATCAAAGATATAATTTTTGTGCCTCAACCGTTGAGTTGTTATTGCGTGATCGAGTAACAAACTATACATTACAGAGACTATACATTAGACATTTATAATATTCTTTGATATTAAATAAGTACCTACTTAACAATAATCTGCCGAGCCTTATCCTTACTATGGTGGGTTGGCTTCCAGTCTAACCTACCTACCTATAGCTGAATACCAGTATTTTCAATAAAGTGACTGTCTATCTTACCTCCATAACCCAGTTACTCAGTTACGATATTCATTGGTAAGACTTTCGGGCTTTTGACTACCCGTAACGACGGAGAGGTCTCGATATGTAATGAACAGCCCCGTGCCGCTGTTATTATTTTTGCCACGAGCCCCTTTCACATTCATAATATTATTGCTTTGATATTAATATGTATCCAAGGATAGAAGAAATTAGACCATCCCAAAGTCATCCATCAGTAAGACAGTCATACACTTCCAGGAGATGAAACATCGGTAAAACGAAACATCTAATAATGAATTAAGTATATGAGAATTTATTACTCTTAACATAATAGTTCGAATTGGATTAGTTGGGGTTGGACCTACATTGAATTATATGGCTGAAGGGTCGGTGATTGTCATGGGTTTAAGACATCTGTTCCTCTGCCGGCGTTTAAATAGCAATGCAATAGCCATCGTTACAATATAATAGCAATTCAATAGTCATCATTATCATCTGTTCACGTGCATTTTTTTTACAACAGATGGCCGATAGGACCAAAAGGACGAATGACCTCGTGAAGGCAGTAATCCGCTGAATGCGAAAAGCACAGAACTAGTCGAAGTGGCGCTACGTAAACATGACGCCGAGAAAGAACACGAACACAAAAAAAGAACAAGTAGGGGGAATATGTGCGTCGCGTCCACGTAAAACGGCTATCGGTCAGCATAATGCGAGACAGAGTCCCAGCTGATTTTCTGGTGACGTTGACGTGATGACGTCAACCGGTACAGCCAAGTGAATAGAATATAATACTCTTTATTATGTACACCATTATAAATTACAGACATAAATATAGAAATTTCGCAAAGGGTGACACAATGGGCGGTCTTATCGCTAAAAGCGATCTTTTAAAGACAACCTTTGGATGGATTAAATAGGGGGAGGAGAGACAAATACTGTAGGTAGTCCGTGGTGTACCATTTACAAAATACATAAATAAAATAGGTATATTATACTACTCTAAATAAATACATATATATAATAATAAACATAACGGGAGCAAAGAAAAATATAATGTTGATGTTTAAGGAGAGAAAAAGTGCTTTTTTATCATATCTTTAAAAGTGGACAAAGATTGAGCACGCCTTACCGACACGGGCAAGTCATTCCATAAACGTACTGCTAAAGCTACTGAAGCTGCTGAAGTGGTGAAAAAGGAATAAAATAAGAAATAAAATAAATATACAATGCCTAGTCCAGCAGTTGACGTCTTCCGGCTGAAATGACGATGAAGATAATATCTAATAGTTCGAATTGGATTAGTTAGAGTTGGTTCCATATTGATTTATATGGCGGAAGGGTCGGAGGAGGTCACGGGTTTAAGGATAGTAGGCCTTTATTATAATAATATTCCGTTGGGAATCAGATTTAGAACAGATTTGTCGATTATGGCTTAGAATGGAGCCATCATAATCATACAATGGAATAGTTTTTTTGTGAAGTAGATAGTAGATATAAGTATATACATATCAATATTAGGTGGCTTATTCATGGGTTCATAGGATTTTTTAAGTAATTGTCTGGCAAAAAGAAAAGTGGGTCACCCGATTAATCTACAATCCGAGAAATAACAGGTGTATTGTCAAAACCATATCATGCCTTTACAGATCATCAGAGGCCCGAAAGTCTGACAACCAGCCTTGTCAAAGGGTATCGTGTTACCCAGTATAAACTGGGTTGTGGAGGCACTGTACGGTGGAGGTTAGATAGACAGTCGCTCCACGTAAAATACTGAAGGCCAGTTCTCGTAATCTCATCTCAGCGACAAACAAATGTCAAGAACTTGTCAAAATGTAGGGAAATTAGAGGTACCTTTGACAGATTGAGACTGAGATCTGAAGGCCAATTCTCGTAAATTAAAACATTCAAAATCTAGTCGCAGTCTTATCTCGGCGACAAACAAATGTCAAAGACTTGTCAAAATGTACAGAAATTTGAGGTATTTGTGACAGATTGAGACTGAGATCAGACCATGAACGTTCTAAATTACGAGAATTGCCCCTCAGATTGTGAACGTTCTTAAAATTACGAGAATTGCCCCTCTGGTATTCAGCTAAATCCGGCTAGACTGGAAGTCGACCCCAAAAATAGTTGTAGTACCCTTAAGTCATAGCAAGATCTAAATCTGCTCATCCATTTTGATCAACGGATTCTTGACGATGGAACAGTTACTCATAACATAAGATAACATCCCGCCTGTATGCCCGGAAGGGTTTCGCAGAAGTCTGTATATACTATATCTATAGTACACTCTCATTCAACCAATTATGTTTGAAGTCCTATGCATTACGGCGAAAACACGGTTTTCAAAACGGTGGAGGGAAACATCGTGAGGAACTGGCATGTCCTGGGACCAAAAAATAGCAATCCGCATTAGGCCTGCGGGTCGATAACAGCCCACTCCCTCTCGAAGAGACCCCGGTCTGTGTGTGTGGCTGATTATGGCATACGGGGCGAGCCTATTGCCTTCAATTGGGCACAATTCCGGCCTGCCAGAATGTGATTACAGCCATACCCTTCAAACCGGAACACAGCAACTGTGACGGCAGAAATAGGTGTGGTGTAGTACAGTCGCTAGCACATTAAGCTACCCGAAACCAGCGGGATTGTCCGAAAGGGTTACCGCTACCCCGGAACATAAAGGGCTAAGGAAGGAACACGGGTGGGTTTTAGTCAGTAAGAGTCTAGCATTCCCTTCTGCTCCACCCTGAGCGGGAGGGGTCATTTGATGATTTCCCATCCACAAAAAAAAAAAAAAATACCCGAAACTGTACCATTTTCCCAATCAACTTTGAACATTATGCTTAGCAATAAAGTTGAAAATCTATTAAAGAGATTTGATAGATTGTAGTAGCTTGATGTGCTGGCGTCTGTACTTCTCTAGACGAGTTCCTTCACAAAGACCCCTACTTCAGTAGGTTTTTTCAGTAAATTTAATACTCTCTACATACATCATCATCTCATCTGCCCAGCCTTTTCCCAACTATATTGGGGTCGGCTTCCAGTCTAACCGGATGCAGCTGAATACCAGTATTTTACAAGGAGCGACTGCCTATCTGACCTCCACAACCCAGTTACTGGATAATACGATACCCCTTGGTAAAACTGGTTGTAAGGCTTTCGGGCTTCTGACGACCCGTAACGACTGTCAAAGATCCACCAGGGACCAACGGCTTAGCGTGCTTATCTACATACACCATCTCAAATTACAACATTCACATCCATACATTAACGATAATTTTATTAACTAATTACTATGCCGTGTGGTTGTCACTATGAGTGAACAGGCCCGCTGCCAAATTACTGGCCGAACACTTTAGGAAGTCAAAGGTGACCTTAGTGTCTGAGGTCGGGAGAACTAAAGTATTTATGGTTGGGGCGTTTTCTGGGGTATGAATATGGGGCATGTTATATCCTTGCGCTGCACCTACGAGTATAATGCAATTACTAGTCTGCCTCATCTCATCTGTTTTTATTTTCCGTATACAAATTGGATTGCATTATGGTAATCAGAGGTTTGTATTAACAAAAAGCATCTGTAGCGGTATCTACAACGTCACATGCGAACTACACGTCATACTGAGGTCACGCAAGATCCTGCATCTCGCAAGCAGAGTTTACCGCGCAACTAGCATAAATATACAACGGTCCGACATTAAATCACCGTGCAGTTGCCCTCCAGACATGACACCCGTCTAGAAGGAGGATCCTCCCTTTTCTATGGAGTATGAGTGAACTTTACACCCTGTCCAAACCCTGTCCCTGCCTGAGGGCATGCATCTAGCAGTTAAAATACATTGTTTTGTGTCTTGTACTATTCATATTACAATTCGACATATTAAATCTGTTTTTCTTTTGTTTTACATAAGTTTCAATCATCGTTTACATATGGAACATAACTCTCAGATAAGTAAACAAGACGTCATTACGTTGTAACCTAACCATTCTTATTTACCAAAGTCTGAAATTTAGAATGTGCCTAAGAAGTGGAAATGAGTGAGTCAATTTCGTGGGACTTAATTCCGTTATCGACAAAATAAGCTGGCGCAATAACTACCTGCCGTCCCCCTTTGGTTAAAATATACAACGTGTCCCAAAATTCAACGACAAGTGTGAGTGTATAAGTGACAAGCTGCGTCTCGCAGTTTTACCCGCATAAGTGTCGATCCCTTGGGAATATCGGGATAAAATGTATCCTATGTTTTAATCCTGGTTATAAACTATCTGTTTGCCAAATTTCATCCAAATCTGTTCAGCCGTTTGTGCGTGAAGAAGTAACAAACACATTCACAAACTTTGGCCTTTGTAATATTAGTGTGATGTGATATAAGGGTGATGATCACCCATTCATGGACCGACCTCGGTAAGCGTAACTTAACTGAGTGTTATTTCTCACTACTGATATTATAAATATGTTTAAACTAGAAGATAAACAGGCAGGTTTCAGCTTGTGGGTGGCCTAGGTGGTCAAGCCAGTTATTAGTATGTTTCTATAAGAGGTAATCTCAGAATCTTGACGTGGTATTTTTATGTAGCCAATTTGCACTCTTGTATCTAATTTTTTCTACTTAACATATTGATGAGAGAAATTACTTCATCAATTCTAATAAAATAATTATCTAGTTCCCTATTGATGAAATTATTTTTTATGATAGAATCTTTTTATATTACGTCCCGTATAGGGTGGGAGTAATCTTATCTTAATTAACGGGATTACAAACAGACAACCTTATTTATGATAGACGGAAATTGTCCATGATACTTTTGCCTTGTAGTTGATCATCCTGCAGACTACGGCTTAAGGACATGGCACATATAAATGAACTCGAAACGGGCGTTTTCTGGGGTATGAATATGGGGCATATTATATCCTTGCGCTGCACCTACGAGTATAATGCAATTACTAGTCTGCCTCATCTCATCTGTTTTTATTTTCCGTATACAAATTGGATTGTATTATGGTAATCAGAGGTTTGTATTAACAAAAAGCATCTGTAGCGGTATCTACAACGTCACATGCGAACTACGCGTCATACTGACGTCATGCAAAATCCTGCATTTCGCAAGCAGAATTTACCGCGCAACTAGCATAAATATACAACGGTCCGACATTAAATCACCGTGCAGTTGCCCTCCAGACATGACACCCGTCTAGAAGGAGGATCCTCCCTTTTCTATGGAGTATGAGTGAACTTTACACCCTGTCCAAACCCTGTCCCTGCCTGAGGGCATGCATCTAGCAGTTAAAATACATTGTTTTGTGTCTTGTACTATTCATATTACAATTCGATATATTAAATTTGTTTTTCTTTTGTTTTACATAAGTTTCAATCATCGTTTACATATGGAACATAACTCTCAGATAAGTAAACAAGACGTCATTACGTTGTAACCTAACCATTCTTATTTACCAAAGTCTGAAATTTAGAATGTGCCTAAGAAGTGGAAATGACTGAGTCAATTTCGTGGGACTTCAAAATCAAAATCAAAATCAAAATATTTTTATTTCACATAAGCCTACAAGGGCACTTATGAAACGTCAGAAGCTAGGTGCACGGTTCCAATTGGTCGTTTCCTATGGAGAAGAACCGGCAAGAAACTCCACGGTTACTCTTTTAAAAATAATTGGCTTTTACAATGTTTTCTAATTACAGTAGGTATGGGAGAACAGCGTAGGCCTGTCAACAAGCGCCAGGTACTTGATAAAATAAAAAATGATCTACAGATCTAAAATCTACAGGGCCTACAAAGTCCTCACATTTACAAAATCAAAAACTCAAAAAAAGATAAATAAAATATAAAAACCTATTAAAACCAAGTGATCATAATTTCCATTACAACCAATAAAAAGAGTTGGAGGATTAGAATTGTCTCTATATAATGTCAAATAGTAAAAAGATTAAATGTCAAAGAAGTATGTAAAAATTAAATAAAAATCGTAATTTGAGAGCAGTTAATAGACGTTTATGTAGCTATGCCGTTAATGAGATGCCAGGGAAGCCACATGTGCAGAAGCAATCATTGCCAAACCACCTTGTCTTCAACGTAGTCTTTAATCTTATAATATGCTTTTTTGATAAGGACACGTTTGATGAGGGTTTTGAACTTTCCATCGCTAAGTTCTGTAACCGGCTTTGGCAACTTGTTATAAAAACGGATGCTATTTATATGAAAAGACTTGCTAGTTTTTGTTAATCTAAATTTAGGTATCACAATTTCATTTTTACTACGGGTATTTATATTATGGAAATCGCTTCTTATTTTAAAAAGTCCTAAGTTTTTGCGAACATACAAAATACTTTCTAAAATATAAAGAGAAGGCAGAGTTAGTATATCAATTTCTTTGAATTTGTTTCTAAGAGACTCGCGAGGACTCATTTTATAAATTGCGCGGATTGCCCTCTTTTGTAAAATGAAAATTGAATCTACGTCAGCTGCCGATCCCCACAGCAGAACACCATAAGACATAATACTGTGGAAATAAGCAAAGTATACTAACCTAGCTGTGGCTATATCTGTCAACTGCCTTATTTTCCTTACTGCATATGCAGCTGAACTTAATCTACCTGAAAGAGCTCTAATGTGTGCGCCCCATTGTAATTTTGAATCTAAAGTAATTCCCAGAAATACAGTTTCCGTAATAACATCTAGTTTTTTGCCATCAAGCTCTAAATTCAGACCCACTTGAGGTACATTTGGTAATGAGAACTTAAGACATTTCGTTTTGTTCGCATTAAGTAAAAGATTATTAGCTGCAAACCATTTCGAAAGAACAGCCAGACTATCGTTGACATTTAAAACATCCGTATCTTTTCTATCTATTTTAAAAATAAGGGAAGTGTCATCAGCGAATAAAATGATATCCGATAAGTTAGCCATCATGTAAGGAAGGTCATTAATATATACTAGGAATAGAAAAGGCCCAAGAATTGAGCCTTGAGGCACGCCCATCTTAACTAGAGACCCCGATGACGTCGCCCCGTTAACGTTTACTTTTTGCTGCCTCTTTGACAGATATGAAAGAACAAGATCAGCAGCTTGTCCACGAATTCCGTAATGGTATAATTTACAGATCAGTGTATTATGGTCAACGCAGTCGAACGCTTTTGAGAGGTCACAGAAAATGCCAATTGCATCCTGGGACTTCTCCCAGGATTCCAAAATGTGACTGATGAGTTTTACTCCCGCGTCCATCGTCGACTTACCTTTCGTGAAACCAAACTGGTGACTATGTAAAATCCCATTTGAGTTAAAATGTGACAACATCTGGTCTAGCATGATTTTTTCGTAGATTTTGCTCAATGCTGGTAACACAGATATAGGTCTATAATTGGAGGGATCAAACTTACTACCCGATTTGAAAATTGGTACTACTTTACTATGTTTCATTAAGTCAGGAAACGTACCGCTGTCTAGACATTGATTAAATATGCCTGTTAGGGCAGGGGCAATTGTGTCAATAATATCTCCAAGAACCCTTACAGAAATCCCCCATAAGTCTTCAGTATTTTTTATGTTAAGACTTTTAAATGCTTTTTTAATAGTGGCAATAGAAATGGGCTTGAATTCAAAAATTGGTATATCCTTATTAAAGTTTTCTTTAAGAAGAGATTCAGCTAATACAGGTGATGAGGGGAGTGATTTTGTAACCTCTATTGGGATGTTGGTAAAGAAATTTTCAAGTGTCTCAGCCACTTTTAACTTATCTGAAATGATTTCATCATCGATTTTTAGGGACAACTCATTCTGATGTTGCTGTTTTGTGTTTCCAGTTTCTTTGTTAATTATCTGCCACACAGCTTTTATTTTATTATTAGACATACTAATTTTGTTACTTATCAATTTAGATTTAGCCTCAGCGCAGACTCTTTTGAATATTTTAGAATAGTTTCTTACATATTTATGAAGGGCTTGATCAGAAGTTAATGATTTCTCGTGATACAAATTATATAAAATATCTCTGCTTTTTCTAATGCCAGCAGTGGCCCATTCACTAAATTTTGGTTTAGTATTGATAGTAACTTTTTTTACAGGACATGCTTTATTGAATTCTTGGCATATTGTAGAAAATAATGTACTATAGTTTATGTCGGGGTCTTGTGAATCAAAACTAGCTGTTGAAAGATTGTTATGAACATTATTATTAAAGATTTTCAATCTATTTTTAGTTAGAGGTCTATATTGAGTGGATTTATCTATGTGTAATTTTTTACCTAAGTCAAATGATACAAGTTGACCAGTGTGGTCAGACCTAACGCCACTAATTAAGGAAGAGTTTTTTATATTACAATTAGTAAATACATTGTCGATGCATGATGCTGAAGTTGCTGTTATTCTAGTTGCTTCATTAAATATACATTTTAGATTAAATGATTTAAACAATGAGATAAGTTTACATTTTTCTGGTGAATTAACTAATAGATCAATATTTAGGTCGCCACAAACAAAAACAAATTTACTATCTTTAAAAAGTTTACTTAGTATTTCCTCCATTATGATCAAAAAAGATGACAAGTTTGAGGCTGGTGGTCTATAAACACATAAGAAAGTATGGCCCTCTACCTCCGCACATGCTACCTCACATAAGCGATCAACAGAGCAAGCAGTGATATCCTTTCTTTCTTTATATCTAAAACTACTATTACATAATATCAAAGTACCACCCCCTATTGAGGACCTGTTGAACGCACTGGCAACTGAAAAATTATTTACATTAAACAACATTCTATCTGGTTTTAACCAGGTTTCACAAAAACATAAGATATCCATATGATATTTATCTATTAACATTTCCACGTCTAGGATTTTGCCAGAGAAGCGATTTATATTTTGGTGATACAATAAAATATTCTTATTATGCTTCTCTTTTGTCGACTCTAAAAGTTTAAAGAATGAATCACAGTATTATTAGAAGTACTAGATAATACTGTTTCGTCACTTAAACTAGTCTCAGTTAAATTATCAATAACTGCGTGTATACTGTAAGCTAACAAAGTAGCCAATACATGTTGACTTTTCTTAGGAAGAAACATATGTTCCTGAACTAAAACAAAATCCGTAACAAAATTGTTTGTGTCAAAATACATTAAACGGTCACTATGACGGCATGTCAAAATATGCATTAAATTGTTTAAATTATAAATGTGATTGTTTTCTGCGTTATACAAATTATTAGAATATGGAATATACTTAATTCCGTTATCGACAAAATATGCTGGCGCAATAACTACCTGCCTTCCCCCTTTGGTTAAAATATACAACGTGTTCCAAAATTCAACGAAAAGCGGGCACCAGAGGATGTACCCGCATGCTACTCGAAAAAAAAATAATGAAAAATAAATATCTAATTTTATTTAAATATTGCAAAAAATACATTGAGATCCTTCGAAAATTGACGTACCATTATGATATTTTTAACCACGTGACCACAATTTTTCAAATATTTCTTTTTTTTTTTATCGGCAAACTCAGTAGCACTGCTATCCACCACAACCCTTAAAAATCCGAGAATGCCTGTAGTTTTTACAAAAAAATCTATCAAAATATAGTTTTCCTTAAAATATTCAAAGTTTTTTACTTTCAGTCCACTTTGTAATTACTTACCAAAAAAATTTAAATTTTTTTTCATAATTTTTTCTCGAGTAGTCATGATCAGCAGTACTATTCTGTAAAAATCTCACCGTGAAAACTAAGGTGAAGTGAGCTATCATTCCACTTGATGTTAGGGATTGCCCTATTGATAGCTCACTTCACGCTCACTTCACCTAAGTTATCACGGTGAGATTTTTACAAAATCGATCGGCAGGTCCACTCTCTGGTGTCCGCTTATCGTTGAATTTGGGACACGTTTGGGGCCTAAAAGAATAGACCATGAGTCAGACAAAAGAATCATTATCTAACCTAATTTACATATCAAACGGAGTTTTATAATAAAACCATAATTTCTAAAGTAATTTAAGACATATTGTTATAAATCGGGCATGATTTGAGGTTAACTATACATATGAATCATTCCTTGATTAATGACGGACATTTAACGTCCCTTGTTTGCGTTTTGGACTAGTTTCTAACCGTGGCTTTGTTTGAGCTATTGCATAATGATCATCCCAATTTATTTGGGGTTGGCGTAGCATGTCTTATTTATTTAGTTAAAGGATGAAATTAAAAACCTGCGACAGATCAAAGTACTTAGAAGGTGACGTAACTGTTACATAATCATAATAAATTGTCATTTCCCAAATCTAAACACTTGAAAAAAATCGTGTAGGTAATTATCACAGATATAGATACACCTAGATAACGCAAGAGCAACTACTTCGCGTGCCAAAAATCGCACCAACTTACGTTCAAAAATCGTAAGCCGCCACTTTCGCGCTCAGTCCTTTGTATGCTAGCTGGGTGAGCGTGAGTGAGAAAGAGCGCTTGTGACGTCATAGTAGGTAGTCAAAAAAATGGCACGCTTGGTTTTCATACAGATCGTGATACTTACGTTGTCTAGTTCTATCTTTATCTGTGGTAATTATCGTCTTATATAGTGCAAACTAAGTTATTGTCTTCAAGTATGAATTATCGTCGTTACAGTATTTTTTATTTTCAAATTCATCAACACAAATAAGAAGATTAAAGTTTCAATTTTAGCGCGCGCCCGATAGGCAATCCATTTCATCGCTGAGTTCAAACCAGTCGTGATTGACGGACAGACAGATGGACTACGAAGTGATCTTAAAAGGGTTCCGTTTTTCCTCTTGAGATACGGAACTCTAGAAACACATCAAACACTACAAAATAGGCAATAGGGGCTTCTACTTCCTTCACACAGTCCATGCATCGTTTCTTTAGCCTTGTTTGAGCTATAAAGGATATCGCGTGTGTATTTTTGAACGATTTTTATTCGTCCTAGAAAAACAGTCGCTATTTTTCACTGTCTCGAAAATGAAAATACGAGTCTGTGAGGTTTTTCAGAAAAATACCTCGAGTATTTTAGAAAATACAGTGTCAAATTTTTGTTATTCGGTGACCCTGTGTTTAACAAACTTACTATGTAACTGGCTACATTAGACTGCAGGTTGAATAAGGCTAGTCAAAATGCATCATCAGCTAGAAAATGCCTAATAATCTTCAAACGACTGAACTGATTTTCTTGAATTGTAGCTAAAACACACTCGATCAAGTCAAATCAAATCACACTGTACATTTATGTGCTTGAAGTATTAAATAACTAGCTGCGCCCCGCGGTTTCACCCGCGTAAATTTTGATCCCGTGGGAATATCGGGATAAAAAGTATCCTATGTGTTATTCTGATGTATAAGCTATATTGTGGTAAAGTTTCATTCAAATCCATTCAGTAGTTTTTACGTGAAAGAGTAACAAACATCCATACATCCATACTTACAAACTTTCGCCTTTATAATAGTAGTAGGATTAAATAATAAATAAATCTTTCAAATAAAACAAAAAAAAACATTTTATTTACATTAAAAAAAAATCGGTCCAGCTGTTTGGGAGCTTCGATGTCGCAGACAGACACACAGATTACACATGTTACACTTATAAAACCCCTCTGTTTCCGTCGGGATTAAAAAATAGTAGAAGCTAAAATAATTATGAAATTAAAAATTTCTCAAATTAAATTCATCAAAATCAAAGCTTGACATTTGCTAACAAGATATTAACGTCAGTAATTATGTTGGTACATATTTAAACATTTGAACACGAAATTGTTTCCTTCAGCCGTCAATGCAGCCAACTTAATGAAATTTTCCAGAAGCCACAGGATACGAGGAAGTACCAACAAAATTGAATTAAATGTTGGTATTACATTCCAAGGAGTTTCAATTACTAGAAAGTATATTTCCAAGCAGCATTGCTGAAAAGGTATGAATACCAGCAAATAATTGACAAATGCGTGCACTAACTGAACAGGTCTCCTCAATCTGTGTGGTTCTTTCCTCAAAAGACCATTTCAGACACCAATCTACATGATGTTCACATGGTCTGACCAAGATTATGTCTGGACTTTAAAAGAGACTGTGACCTCTGAGTTTGTTGCGGCCTTTCTTCTCAGAGTAGTCAGATAGGAAACGCCGACCTCATCTAGTTTATAAATATTATGATTGACGTTTAAAAGTGTTTGTACAAACCTATTTACCGAAATAAAATCATTTAAAACATGTAAAACTACTTTGTATACATTAATTTCGAATAAAATTGCGTCAATAAAGTCCTCCAGATCGTATTTCGGCCCCGGCCGCCAATCTTAACGGAGACTAGCCTTGGGCGCGGAAGATATTATAGTGCACAAGCGTGTGTGCGCTGACACAGGTGCACTCTCTCTTCCCTCACTCTCATAGTCCGATGGGACGGCAATCCGACACGACCGGAGAGAGATCAGGCGCAGGACTGACGGCTTAACGTGCTTTCCGAGGCACGAGGGTTTCACACCGCTGACTTCTAAACTCAGGGCTGTTACTAAGAAATTCCTAATGGAAAAACTCAATAACAATTTGCCAGACTCGGGAATCGAACCCCGGCCCCCACGGGTTAGTTACAATTAGGTACATTGTATAAAACATATATATTCGTAAAAAAACAAAAACGTGAATAAATTAATGATACCAATGTAACAAAAATATTGTGATCATTACTTGCCTGCTGAGACCCTTTTTCATATACGCCGTATGCATAACAATAGGCTCACGTTTTTTTTTCTAATTAATCAAAACGTCTAGAACTTATTTCCATCCAGTGTTGTTGAAATAATCTATAAAACTTATGAGTTATTTCAATATCTTTCGTGATTATTTTATTGAAGTACTAGCTGCGCCCCGCGGTTTCACCCGCGTATATTTTGATCCCGTAGGAAAATCGGGATAAAAAGTATCCTATGTGTTATTCTGATGTATCACTACATAGTATAAAACAAAGTCGCTTTCTCTGTCCCTATGTATGCTTAAATCTTTAAAACAACGCAACTGATTTTGATGCGGTTTTTTTTAATAGATAGAGTGATTGAAGAGGAGGGTTTATATGTATAATGTACTGTATTTTGTACTTATCAGCATTGCACCCGTGCGAAGCCGGGGCGGGTCGCTAGTAAAGTAATATTACTGTAAAGTTTCATCTAAATCCGTTGAGTAGTTTTTGCGTGAAAGAGTAACAAACATCCATCCATCCATCCTCACAAACTTTCGCATTTATAATATTAGTAGGAAGTAGGATTAGTAGGATCTGTGAGAAGATTATAATATTTCTTAGACATTGCAAATGGGATTTCTGTTTTTTTTTTACACGTTAGTTTTTTTTTGTTTATTTTAGTCATAATCAGCCTTGTTCCCACTGCTGGGACACAGGCCTCCACTATGTGAGAGTGAGTGGGCCATAATCCACCACGCGGGCCCAGTGCGAGTTGGTAGATGTCACATCGTTTGTCATTATTTTAGTCACGTACCTATAAATCAAAATTTTTGTGGTTGTGTTTCCACGTTTTCCACGGACGAGTCCATTAACATAGTTTTTCTACAGCTAAACATGTTTTTCTCTCATTCATCTGCGTAGCCTGTTCCCAACTCTGTTAGGGTCGGCTTCCAGTCTAATCTGATGCAGCTGAATACCAGTATTTTATTTACATACAGCGACTGCCTATCTGACCACCACAACCCAGTTATTGGGTAATAGGATACCCCTTCTTAAGACTGAAACTGACCAGACTTTGGGGCTCCTGACTACCCGTAACGACTGTCAAAATCACATAGGGCGAGGCCACAACACTGCGTTGCGGCGTCGTATCGCAAAAACAACGTAACACTGCAATACAAAGTGTCGTAGATTTTTACGATGCGACGCCGCAACGCAGTGCTGTGGCCTCGTCCATAGGGTCTCTGTAAACATATAGACAAGCTGCGCCTCGCAGTTTTACCCGCATAAGTGTCGATCCCGTAGGAACATCGTGATAAAAATATCCTATATCATAATCCTGGTTATAAACTATCTATTTGCCAAATTTCATCCAAATCCGTTCAGCCGTTTGTGCGTGAAGAAGTAACAAACACACTCACAAACTTTGGCCTTTGTAATATTAGTGTAATGTGATATAAGGGTGATGATCACCTATTCATGGACCGACCTCGATAAGCGTGACTTAACCGAGTGTTATTTCTCACTACTGGTATTATAAATATGTTTAAATTAAAAGACACAGGTTTCATGATTAGCCTGTGGGTGGCCTAAGTAGTCAAGCCAGTTATTAGTATGTTTGTATAAGAGATAATCTCAGAATCTTGACGTGGTATTTTTATGGAGCCAATTTGCACTCTTGTTTCTAGTTTTTGCTACTTAACATATTGATGAGAGAAATTGCTTCATCAATTGTAATAAAATAATTATCTAGTTCCCTGTGGATGAGATTATTTTTTTGTGATAGAACTTTTTTATATTACGTACCGTATAGGGTGGGAGTAATCTTAGAATTGGGCTTAGAAATTGTTTATGATACTTTTGCTCTGTAGTTGATCATCCTGTAGGCTACGGCTAAAGGACATAGCACACATAATTAAGTCGGAAAAGGATCGTTTCTGTATCAACTCGAGCCATTCAGTATTATATGTATGATACTTCCTACTGCAACGTACAAATAATAATACTAATTGGAATCGTAACGTAATCGCTTCGCCTCGGGACAAGATCACGAACCGCGAGCCGAAAGCGCGGCGTCTCCTAGCCGTAGCCGAGTCGATTTATCGGAGCTGTTGATCCGCTTTGGTTACGTGCTTACGTTAGGTTGACGCCTGTTTGACGGCGACGCGAAAGGCGATACGGTTACGATCCCTTTCCGAGTTGATATGTGTGCTATGACCTTAAAAGTTAAACGTTTTGTGTCTTTTGTGTCATGTAATTTACATCACACTCGAACCAAAATAGGTCAGAAAAAAAGCAATATGACTTAAACGAAAATTCATTGCGTGAGTCCAGCCGATGGCATCCCTTCCACAAGAAGATGTGATCTTTGGCAAGAACTGCTCAAACCTCCTTATTTCTTTATTGAACCATCAGGGAGCCTCTTATCCGGGCGCAAGTTCCCGTGGCCTACTTGGGAAACCTTAGATAGACTTTTACCTTTTTTTTTACCGAGGGGCCCGTGGCTAAATAATAACAGCCACACAGGTCGATCGATCAGGTTAAGCTACGCTTGCCGCGGTTGGTCTGTGGATGGGTGACCATCTTTACATACCGAGACCCCTCCGTGCCTCGGAAAGCACGTTAAGCTGTTGGTCCCGGCTGTCATTAATGTATCTTTGACAGTCGTTACGAGTAGTCAGAAGCCCGAAAGTCTGACAACCAGTCTTACAAATGGGTATCGTATTACCCAGTAACTGGGTTGTGGAGGTCAGATAGGCAGTTGCTCCATGTAAAATACTGGTATTCAGCTACATCCGGTTATACTGGAAGCCGAGCCCAAAATAGTTGGGAAAAGGCTAGGCAGATGATAATGAGATGATGAGATAGACTTTTACCATGTAAGCCGCAACAAGAACAACTTCCACAACTGGGGGGTTCATGCACGGCTCAGAATACCGGTGTGTATGCGGTATCTCTCCACAGACAATGGTTTGCCTCCCATCTTGCACCGCAAGCCCTGTCACCTGCACACGTGCGTCAGCGAATGCTATCCGCGTTGCTGAATTTCGGGCAAAACAAAATTTAAAAAATACATATATTTTTCGTGTAATTTTTGCCATCGACACGCTAAGAGGAAGAACGTAAAGTTGACTCATTGATAAAGTTTCACTCCAAGATAACTAAAAAAAATTGTCGTTTCGGGGTTTCAATTTATGGTTTTTGAATACTGCCAAAATATAATTGGCTAAATTAGCACTTGTCTCTGAGATTTTCTGTTTAAACGTAATAACTAAGCACTAGGTTAGACCACCCAAAACCCCAATTAAAAACCAATCCATTTTCATTTTCATTAAAACCATAAAAGACTTTCCTTTTAGTTACGGGAGGGTCTTCAATTATTTTTAATTTGATCATGGTTTCTTAATTATCTTATTTTTAGGTAAAAAAAGTGTATTTACCTTAAACATTAGTTGGACGGTCGAGCGTTATATTGTATAGCTTCTGCCCGTGACTTCGTCCGCGTGAAATTTTACCGTTCCCTCGTTCACCCTCTTAGGGGTGGAATTTCGAAAAACCCTTTCTTAGTGGATACATAGTCATCACAAAGAACACATCCTCCAAATTTCATGTCTCTAGAACCAGCGATTTAGGCTGTAGGTACGTTGATATTCGTGCGGTGTCCCACAGGGATCGGTTCTGGGGCCGCTCCTGTGGGACATCGGTTACGACTGGGTGCTGCGGGCCGATCTCCCTGATGGAGTCAGCGTGATTTGCTACGCTGACGACACGCTAGTCCTGGCGCAGGGGAGGTCGCATCAGGCGGCGGCCGACGCGATGACACGCGGGGTTGCGATAGTCGTGGAGAGGATCCGGCAGTTGGGTCTCGAGGTGGCATTGCACAAGTCCGAGGCCATGTCTTTTCATGGGCCTCGGAACGGGCCGCCTTCGGGATCCCAACTAACGGTAGGAGGGGTTCACATCGGCGTCGAGACAACGATGAGGTACCTGGGTCTCGTCCTCGACAGCCGGTGGAACTTCGTCGAGCACTTCCGACGTTTGGCTCCCAAGCTGGAACGGGCCGGGGCCGCCTTCAAGCGGCTCTTGCCCAACCTGAGGGGGCCAAACGCCTCCTGCCGGAGGCTTTACGCGGGGGTCGTGCAGTCCATGGCCCTGTACGGGGCCCCGGTGTGGGCGCGTTCACTGCGGCGGCGAGCCGCCCACTATTTGAACGCGCCCCAGAAGGTGGTTGCCGTAAGGCTGATCCGAGGGTACCGCACGATCTCGGGCGAGGCGGCAAGCCTCCTTGCCGGACTGCCGCCGTGGGATCTGGAGGCGATAGTCCTCGCGCGCCTGTACGAGTGGCGCGCGGAGGCACTACGCCAGGGGGAAACTCCGCTTCCGCGGCAAATCGCGGCGGAGCGGACCGACCCCCGGCGCGATCTCATGGCGGCATGGAAAGAGCGACTGTCGCAACCCAGCGCAGGGCACGCCGCGATAGCGGCGGTAAGACCCCTCTTTGAGGAGTGGCTAGAGAGGCGCCACGGCGCCCTCACCTACCGCCTGACGCAGGTCCTCACCGGACACGGGTGTTTCGGGAGGTTCCTGCACACCATCGGGCGGGAGGAAACGCCCGGGTGTCACCACTGCGAGGGTCGCCCGGAGGACACGGTGGAGCATACGGTGGCGGTATGCCCCAATTGGGCGGAGCACCGCCGTGTTCTCGCAGAGACGATCGACAGCGGCGGCGACCTCTCGCGCCCGGCCCTGGTTCAAGCCATGGTCCGGGGCGAGAGGGAGTGGGAGGCAGTCACCTCCTTCTGCGAAGCAGTCATGCTAGCGAAGGAGGTGGCGGGACGGCTGAGGGAGAGGGCCTCACGTCCCAGCCGCCGCGGGAGACGCCCCGGGCGTCGGGAGCCGCGAGACGACTCCCGGCCACCGTAGCCGCGGGCCTGCGGGCGGAGAGTAATGGGTAACTCTCCGTCCGATCAGGACCAGGCCCGTGCCGGACGGCGCGTACGTGTTCCACGCGCGCCTCAAAGAGATGTCAGCATAAGGAAGGGGCCCGAAAGGGCCGAAGCCTGCCGGGGCAGCGGGATTGTCCGAAAGGGTTACCGCTACCCCGGAACATAAAGGGCTAAGGAAGGAACACGGGTGGGTTTTAGTCAGTAAGAGTCTGACACTCCCTTCTGCTCCACCCAGAGCGGGAGTCATTTGATGATTTCCCATCCACAAAAAAAAAAAAAAAGGTACGTTGATATATACTGATATATCAACGTACCTTTTTTTTTTTTTTTTGCACTCAGCTGCACTCAGGACTGAATTTTATATTAAAAAAAAACAAGAGTTTAGTATAAAGTGCTGGACGATTTTTAGGTAGTAAAATTACACTTGGAAGGAAAATTGTTTTTTTTTTTTATGAAAAAAGAAGTTTTTGCGAACTGAATTCACAAGATTTTAAAGATCCTAGACTCCATTAACAATGGAGTTAGAAGAGATGATTTATATAAAAAAAAACTGGTACTTTTTGACTTTCCCAGTGTTGCTATTTTCAGCAGGTGCAGATTTTTAATATTTTAAGCTCTGACCGAGAGCAGTAGCAGCCTTACAAGTTGTAGTTCGTGGGGTCGAACCCAGGCAGGCAATTATTTCATCACCACTCCTCTCAAAACGGTGCAGGAAAACATCGTGAGGAAACCGGAATATCCTAGAACCAAAAATTCGAAGACATGTGACATCCACCAACCCGCACTGGGCCTTTTTTTTTGAGGATAGGAAATCATCAAATGACCCCCTGCCGCTCAGGGTGGAGCAGAAGGGAGTGTCAGACTCTTACTCACTAAAACCCACCCGTGTTCCTTCCTTAGCCCTATATGTTCCGGGTTAGCGGTTACCCTTTCGGACAATCCCGTTGCCCCCGCACTGGGCCTGCGTGTTGTGCGGGTTACATTATAGCCCACTCCCTCTCGAAGGGAGGAGGCCTCTGTGTCCCAGGTCCTAGGTGCTGGGACACTGGCTTCCTCTCTTCCGCGTGGTCTGAGCTTAACATAATCCTACTTCCTACTCCTACTAATATTATAAACGCGAAAGTTTGTGAGGATAGGTGGATGGATGTTTGTTACTCTTTCACGCAAAAACTACTGCACGGATTTTAATGAAATTTCGCACAAGGATAGTTCATAACTAGGATTAACACATATGATACTTTTTATCCCGATATTCTCACGGGATCTAAACTTATGCGGGTGAAACCGCGGGGCGCTGCTAGTCAGCCTATAATTAGACTAAGGGCTGATTTTACTAAAGTCTTCTATACGCGGAATAATATTGACGTCTGATAGTTCCAGTATGGAAAAACTGTGATAAGACTTATTCTAGGCAACGTCGACTCCCCGGACGGCATGGTATGAGTTACTGTCCTTATCTGACACAAATGTATTTTATTTATTTAAGTATGCATATACACGTCACGTTGCAGTATAAAACTGATTTATATCCGTCACCTCACACATCAGGTCCAGTTGAAAACCAGCGTCAGGCACTAGTTGTCTGGCATTTTTGCTGAACTGGGCCTTTTTTGGAGCAGCCGTGAGGCACACTTTCCTGCAAATTTTTTACATCGGACTTTACACTTTTTTATGTTTTTTTTTTTTTTATTGTATCTGATGTATGTCTCTGGTGTACCTACTGTGTGTCTTTTGGTCTGTGCTAAATAAATGTCTTTTCTTTCTTTCTTTCTTAGTTAGGCATTTCCTCCGCGGAAAAAAAAGGCATAAAAGTTTGGTGGAATTCGCCCTGATTATGCTAAGCTCTGACCACACGGAACACGGCTGCGCGCGTCTATTGTTTTAATGATTAGGAACTCGCGTGACTCTGCGTCAGTTTGACCACCTATAAACAAGTTATTTGACACAATCGACAAGAGCCAATTTAATCCCGCGTCCCGCGCAAGATTCACTTCAATCAGGGACCAGCTCTGTAAGTCCGTCAACGAAGATACTGGACTGCGGGCCCGTCCGAAAGTGGTTTCAAACTTCGAAATGAACCTTGCATCTGATTAATTAACTTTTTCGGACGGGTAAAAAAAAAAGAAAGCGATAAGGCCGCCCATTGTATATTTTGTAGTGTTTGATGTATCTTTTACTTGTTGTATTTTTGTGGTGTACAATAAAGTATATATAAAGAAATAAAAAACACACCGGGAGTAGGGACAACTATTAAAATCGTGGTGTCATTCATTCTTACTAGGCATATATCCGTAGGTGATACGGAGATTGAATCGGCCGTAACTTCAATCTCCAGTTTGACCAGGATCCTAACAGTGTAACACACACTATCAATAACATCATCGTCGTCATTCTAATGCTCTTATCCCAATTTATTTGGGTTCAACATGTCTTTTTCTTCCATACTTCACTATCAGTCGTCATCTCGGTAGTCACCCGCTTTCTAACCATATCATCATTCACACAGCCCATCCATCGTTTCTTTGGTCTTCCCCTACTTTTATAGCCGTCGACATCCATACTCAAAACTCTTCTCACGACATTTTCCTCATTTCTCCGTAACACATGCCCATACCATGACAACCGATTTCCACACAGCTTTTCATTTACCGGTGCCACTTTCAAACTTCCTCTTATGTATTCATTTCTTATTATTCTACCCATTCTTGTAACACCACACTTCCGTCTTAACATTCTCATCTCAGCAGCTTGCAATTGCCTTTCATTCATCCCTTTTGTGGCCCAACATTCTGATCCACACTGTCAATAACAATATGAATAATTTTGAAGAATATTGCTAATCCATTGCTTCTTATGTTCGAAAACTTTGTCTGCTCAACAACGGGAATAACGCAATGAATGTAATGAAACTGTCAAAATGAGCCATTCCTAAGCTATTACTCTTAGTGTGTTACGCAATTACCTTTCAGATCTTTACGATCGAGTATTTTACCTATTACCAACTTCTAACTTTAATTTTGTGGATGGGAAATCATCAAATGACCACTCCCGCTCAGGGTGGAGCAGAAGGGAGTGTCAGACTCTTACTGACTAAAACCCACCCGTGTTCCTTCCTTAGCCCTTTATGTTCTGGGGCAGCGGTAACCCTTTCGGACAATCCCACTCCCCCGGCAGGACCTACTTCTAACTAACAGGGAACTACCGTTAGGTTTAACACCACATAAATGAACGATGCCTGTAAACTTAACCTAACTAACGATCTGAAGCAAAACTTAACACTTGTTTACAGGCCATTTGACATAATTATAGAGAGTTAACTCTCTATGGCACTCTGCCAAACTGAGACAAATTGTAAACACGTCGAGTTTCTGGTTGTTCGGCCCTGTTTCCTTGTAAGATAATACTTGTTTCCGTCTTTTTGAGCGGGTAATACATTAACTCGTACAATAAAAGAATTATCAAAATTGGTTCATTAGTTTTTGAGAAAATCGCGGACAATCATATATATAAATACATACACACGGGTCGGATAAAGACCTCCTTTTTGAAGTCGATTAAAAATAAATGAAAATAAAGTTTTTATTTGAGCTTTTTCAATTCGGTGCCAAAATATAGAGTTAGGTAAATTGAATTAAGTGTATCCGATACCCATGACATATTATGTGAAGTTTCATATTTTATTTTTAAAATGTAATTAAAATATCTTTATTTTAATGTTTTTTTTTAAACTCATAATTTCATGTACCTAACCACATTACTCGCGGTCTTTGAATCCGTAATCAAGTTAATTTGTGTTTATGAAACTAAAGTTTCGCTAGTTAATTTAATTTGATCCTGTATAGCAGACGCAGTGGTGAAAATATAAGCCAAGCCATAAAATAAGTGATAGTAAGTTAGTAGTCGTTTAGTAGGTAAATAGTTGGTACTATTTTTGTGTAGTTTAATTGCCAATGATAAATCATTTATTTATTTTTATTTAACTATAAATTATGTACACACAACTAAACAGACAATTAGAAAGGAACAGAAAAATAGGTACAAAGGTGATGCTTATTTCTAAAGAAATCTCTTTCATCATACCTGTTATAGGACAGATGTTGATAACGTGTTTAAGAGAAGAAGGGAAAACAAAATACATAAAATTTAAAAATTTTAGGATGCATGTAGAAGCCTCCTCGTTGTTCCGCCAGTTACTCAACTGAACCGAGCGCTCGGCGCATCCTGGACAGTCACACCGAACACCTTATTTGACTGGCCAATTCTTCTCTTGCGGTGGTATTCCTAACGCCCGCCTGGTTTGCGACCACCCTACCACCGGAGTCCAGCGTCAAGCATCCTGCTGTGTTTTGTCGATGCGTGGGAGTTTCAGTGCCTTATATATCTTCTGGGCACGTTCATTCTATCATACACCTCGCTTTCCATCTGGCGTGATCTAATAAAAAAAAAAAATCAAAAACAATTCTCTAAATTATTTTGTAGGTACATGGGTTGTAAATCCCACCTTTCAGAAGGGCATCCAATGCACTGTTTTACATATTGAGACAAAAGAAATTTACATGAACAAAGCGGTTAAAGCTACAAAATATAAAGTTCACCATTTTCATTCAAGAACGCATGTAAAGAAAATGTTTCATGTGTTATATTCCAAGTATGTACTTAAAGACATCGTTTATAGCGAGGAGTTCGTTTTAATGAGTAGAAAATGTGTTCTCGGTACAGAGCTAATTATATTTTTAATTTATACTGCTTTGTACGCGTGTTGCAGGTTAAGTTATAAGCGGCAGCGATTTTGATCCATTTACATGTTATCTTTAGTCACACCCTACTTGCTTAACACATGATAGTGTGCTTGATAAGGCATAATCTTAATCATTTTGAAAGATATTGCTAATCCATTGGTTCGAAAAATGTGTCTGCTCAACAACGTAAATAACGCAATAAATGTTGTTGAACTGTCAAAATTAAAGCTATTGCTACTGAGAGTGTGTTCCGCAATCACACGGCTAGTCTATAAAACTATGGGCGCTCTTTGAACTTATTTCCAGTTGACGTGAGGTGTGAAAAGTTAGAAATAGAGAGTGTGGAAGTGTGATGAAACCAATCCTAACAGAATTGGTTTTATTTTGGCCGCTACTTCACAATTTACCAACAAACCAAACCAGATTAGGACCAAATTAACCGAATTTTTGTTTTTTGGGTGACACATAATTTTTTTATTTTAGTATGCATACACACGTCACGTTGCAGTGTAAAACTGATTTAGATCCGTCACCTCACACATCAGGTCCAGTCCGTCTAGTTGAAAACCAGCGTCAGGCACTAGTTGTCTGGCATTTTTGCTGAACTGGGCCTTTTTGGCGCAGCCGTGAGGCACACTCTCCTGCTAATTTCCTACATCGGACTTTACACTTTCTATTTGTTTTTTTTTTTTGTTTTTATCTGATGTATGTAGTAGGTACCTAGCTGTTCTGTTGTGTGTCTTTTAGTCTGTGCTAAATAAATGTATTTTCTTTCTTTCTTTCGTTTTGGTGTTGGGTAAGTTAATTTAACTATTGACGTGTTAACATTTTCAGTTTTGCGTAAAACCGTAATCAAATAAGTGATATTCAGCATCATCATCCACTTCGTCATCGAATGCAGTCGAATACCATTATGTAAAATAATGAAGCGGCTGCCTAACTGAAGGCCAATAATTGTCGTAATTAAAGCGTTCAAAATCTAGTCGCAGTCTCATCTCGGCGACAAATCAGGGTCAAAAACGTAGGGTAAACGTAGGTAGAGGTATTTTTGACAGATTGAGACTGAGATCAGACTGTGAACGTTGTCAAAATTACGACAATTTCCCATCTGATCTCCACCCACACCAGTGTTTAGGCGTGCACAGAATACATCTTTTTTTATTTCATCAATATTTTGCCAATAGTCTCCGAGATATTGGCTGCACTGTGTCATCTATTTGAAAAAAAACTGTTAGATTCTTATACTTTTTGGCGTCATAAAATAAATTTTCCGAGCGGTCGAAACGTGTAAAGACTTCTACTTTGGTCTCACTTCACCATAATAACGGAATAATCAATGTTGTTGCACTGTCAAAATAAATGGCATTGGTATGTGTTTCTTTTAAGTTAAAACTATCATAAAGATTAAACCATACCTAACCACATTCTACGACGATATCTACCCATCAAACCCACGTTCCCTTACCCTATTTTACACCGCTTCGGCTCATCCCTTAACCCTCCCTAAACATTATTGAATTTACCTACATTTACGGAGGCTCTTAACATTTAAGTAGAGAATAACGCAGCACAATTTAGTTCCACCAATTACTGAGTTAATTTTGTTAAGATATTCCTGAGGCTTTTAAAGGGTGAAAAGAATTAGGTAGGGAAATATCGTAATCAAACTATCGATAAACGTTCATTGGAATAAAATTATCGATATCAACATAACGTTTTTCTCCGATCTATTAAAAAGTGATTGCATGCGTGACTGCTGAAGTCATAGATTTGATCCTCCGGCCAAGCAAAATAGGTGCGCACGGTCATATATAACTAGTATAAGCTGACTTCTGATTGTACGAAAACCCTATACAATGCGAGGTCATCTAAACCTGGAAATTTATATCTTGATGTGTCGCCGTGTTATTATTATTATAGATACTATATTGTTATTATACTATTGTGTATTTTTCAATTAAAACATTCTAAGTAACTACCCCAATTCTAGATTTTTGAACAGGTAATGGTAAACTTTTATTGACCATAGATCTAAAATATCGAGTAGGGATCAATCGATGACCTCTGCGTTTGGTTCGGCCTTTTTTCTCAGAGCAGTCAGATAGGATACGTCGACCTCATCTAGTTTTAAAAATTTGATTGACGTGTAAAAGTGTTTGTACAAACCTACTTACAGAAATAAAATTATTTATCATTTGTCGATAAAACCCCATAGAAAAATATCGAGTAAAATAATTGGTATCGTAACGGGAGTAAGTACGTACTTAGGTATCGATACTTTTCGGAACCTGCCTAGGGCTTACCCTTAATTGGGTACTTGTAAGTAGATAAATAAGTTTTTTGTCTATTTTTTAAAGCAGGGTAGGGCACCCAATTTTCGGTCAGTATGTTTATTGTTATTGTATTAGGGCTCCTTTGTTGCCCTATTTTATTGTTCAGTAACTGCTTTGCAAAGGTTTTTTTTTTGTGAAGTTCGTTTTTTGCTGTTGTAACCTTTTTGCTTAGTAATTGGTTGTTTTTATTTTAATTAAAATGGGCTGTTCAGTGAAATATTGTTTTACATTATAGGTATAAACGAACGCTAAAAATCTTCACTTGTATAGGCGCTTTAATTTATACAAAGTATAGCGCCTGTATATTTTGAGCCTACGCTACGATCTGTGTCTGTTACCACTGGATCACCAGCCCGGCCCGGGCTTTATTTACATGAATTACTATTCTGCAATTATTTTGCCAGACACCAGTAGCATGTAGCGATTTAAAAGAAGATGTAGTGACGAAAATTGAAAAGAGTATGCTTAGATGGTTTGGTTATGTTGACAGAATGATATTCAGAAGTCAGATGTAAGTGGAAACACCGGGAAGAGTACCGAACTAGGGGTTGAAAGTAGACGAGGTATGCCTGTCTTTTGTATGAAAATTGAATCTCACCCCCTGGGGGTCGAGTGTGAACTATGTTTAAGGGCCTATACTACCTCAAATGGCTTAGCATGATCCTCCGTTATGTCGAAAATACTGCAGCATTAATTTGAAATAAATATATGGTAAAGTTGAGGATTAATTTTAGGTCTTATGTTTGACGAAAACTCGATTCCATAAAATTTTCTCGATAGAAAAAAATTCCAAAGTTACCTCCAAACCGATCAATAAACCGCTGGTATTCAAAAAATACTTCAAATTAGATCATGATACTTTGTATACTAACTGAACTTATTATAAAGCAGGTCTTATGTTTTTTATTATTTTTAATTACCATTATTTTCACCGTAAAAAGCAAATACCTAAACTATTGGCGCTGCCTGGCGCCTAGCACCGCACTCTGTCTCGCTCTCACTCAGTCCGCGAGCAGTATCGTGCGAGCGAGATAGAGAGTGAATCTTAGCTGAGGTAGTAGTATAGGCTGGGTTGAGAGGAAACAAATAAAGAAATATTTTTTTAGGGGTCGAGGGGCCGAGAGTGGACTAAACGAGACGCCCTAGGAGGACGTATAATGACCTTATTGGCAATATTCTTCAGGTCAGGAGAGTAATATTTGCAACCAGTTGATGCAAGTCAAGTTAGATGTGGGTACTTACCACCCATAGAGATAGTGCAATCCACGAAGACGCGCCCAACTCTTCTTCCGAATCGCTAGTTGTTATGGCTAGTTAAATCCACTAGTGTTTTAGTTTTTTCGATACACACTAATTACCCAGACCCACTAATAATAATTAGCGTGTATCAACAAAATTAAAACACTAGCGGAATGACGCACACTTGTGCTGTAACTCTGTAAGCAGAAAAAGAGTGGGGCGCGTCTTCGTGGATTGCACGATCTGTATATTATACGCGTCGCACTATGTATGTAAGAAACTCAGATGTGTCTTCTCGACATCCGTATGTCACTAACGGGATGCAGCAGAATACCAGCGTCAGGTATTGTACCTGGCATATGCTGAGGACTCCCATTTGGTGCAACCATGAGACACACACCGCCCAGTAGTAATCGACCGTTAGAGATGTTTAGGTGTCTATGGGTCTATTTATCTTTTTAATCTTTTTTTTTTTCACCTTTTTTGATGTTTTGTTTTTATTACATGTATTGTGGTTTTTGTTGCATTGAATAAACGTTCTATCTATCTATCTATCAACCGGCGTGTGAGTATGAACTGATGATTGAACGATTGAAATTGATGAGGTGCCGTTCCTGCCTATCCCATGGGATGAATACGTGTGTTTCATCTTCATCTGCCTAGCCTTTTCCCAACTATGTTGGGATCCACTTCCAGTCTATACGGATGCAGCTGAATACCAGTATTTTACACGGAGCGACTGCCAATCTGACCTTCACAACCCAGTTATTAGGTAACCCCTGCCTTATCTCTCTCCGGTCGGGTCAGATTGCCGTCCCATCGGACTATGAGAGTGAGGGAAGAGGGAGTGCACCTGTGTCTGCGCGCACACTTGTGTACTATAATATCTCCCGCGCCGAAGTCTCCGTTGAGATCGGCCGCCGTGGCCGAAATACGGTCTGGGGGACTTATTTACTAGGTAATACGATACCCCTTGGTTGTCAGACTTTCAGGCTTCTGACGACCCGTAACGACCGTCAATGATCCACGAATGACAGCCGGGACCAACGGCTTAACGTGCTTTCCGAGGCACCGAGGGGTCTTGGTATGTAAAGATGGTCACCCATCCACGGATCGACCGCGGCAACCGTAGCTTAACCTGATCGATCGACCCTTGCGGCTATCATTACTTATCCCTAAGCCCCTCAACCATGTGTAAGAATAGTTCGCAATCCATCTTGAACATATTAAAATAGGTGCCTCTGATTTTGAACTCCAATTAATACAGCAATCATAAAAGTAATAGAATTCTCCCACTATTTTAATGAAAGCAATTCTCGAATTCAACCCCCGGGCCCCGAGTCAATCTATTAAGAAAAATAATAAAAATCAAGTTGAAATTACCACTTGGGTATTAATTCGCTTTTTCTCAAGCTTTTACTGGATAATGGAGGACCGAGTAATTTACTAGTAAAGTTTTATTTGATGAGCATCTTATAATATATAAAATTCTCGTGTCAGTGTTAGTTAGTGAATATTAGTATAGTATTTTTCATACCCCTATTTTTTTTTTTTTGCAAAAGGACTTTTGCGGGGTCAGCTAGTAATATTATAAAATAGAGTTTTGTTTGTGGTATTGTTTTAAATAGAGGACAGTTGTAGAGCAGTGGTGGCTTAGTGGTAACGCACGACTTACGATTTCTAGGTCGTAGGTTTGAACCCAGACAAGCGCTTTACTTTGTGTAAATTATTTCATCGCCACTGCTCTCAAAAACGGTGAAGGGAGACTTCGTGAGGAAACCGGCATGTCCTAGAACCAAAATTTGAAGACATGTGACATCTACTAACCTGCACTGGTGTATTACGGCCCACTCCCTCTCACAGAGAGAAAGCCTGTGTACAAGCAGTGGGTACATTATAGGCTTTTTATGCTTATGCTGGAGGACAGTTCTTTATTGTTCTCGTGGCTTAATAATAACCGGCCCACGGGTCGATTTAAGGTTCATTGGCCATCCATTGCACATAGAGACCTCTCCGTGCCTCGGAATGCACGTTAAGCCGTTGATCCCTCTTTAAACATCATCATTATATTTTCTTTGCTCCCGTTTAGTTTATTATTAAACATATGTATATATTTATTTATTGTATTATGTACCTAAATGATACACCACAGACTACCTACAGTATTTGTCTCTCCTTCTCTTTTTTAATCCATCCAAAGGTTGTCTTTAAAAGATCGCTTTTAGCGATAAGACCGCCCATTGTGTCACCCGTTGTAAAATTACTATATTTATGACTGTAATTTATATGGTGTACCTGTACATAATAAAGAGTATTCTATTCTGTTCTATTCTATTCTATCCCGGCTGTCATTCGTTCTTCTTTGACAGTCATTAAGGGTTTTCAGAAACCTTAACGTCTGACAACCAGTTTATCGTGTTAGTCAGTAACTAGGTTGTGGGGCTCGGATAGTCAGTCGCTCCATGTAAAATACTGGTAGCCAGCTGCATCCGGTTAGACTGGACGCCGAGTCACCGACCCCAACATAGTTCATTTATGAAGTTAGTTTTTTTGAACGTCAAAATTACATAAGACTGTCCTCCTAAAACGCCCGCCCTTGATCTGCCTAAAATTGATGTCCTCTTCCTTATAATAACCAGGTTGAAAATACTATTGTACTCAAGTAATTAAATAGGATATACCCTGTCGATCGATCAGTTTAAGCTACGCTTGCCGCGGTTGGTCTGTGGATGGGTAACCATCTTTACATACCGAGACCCCTCCGTGCCTCGGAAAGCACGTTAAGCCGTTGGTCTCGGCTGTCATTCGTGGATCTTTGACAGTCGTTACGAGTCGTCAGTAGCCCGAAAGTCTGACAACCAATCTTACCAAAGGGTACCTATCGCATTACCCAGTAACTGGGTTCTGGAGGTCAGATAGGCAGTCGCTCCATGTAAAATACTGGTAGGTATTCAGCTGCATCTGGTTAGACTGGAAGCCGACCCCAACATAGTTGAGAAAAGGCTAGGCATATGATGATACCCTTTGAACACACGGTAGACTTAACCTTTCAAAATAGAGGCAATTTCAAACTTAGTTGCAGGTCAAAGATCGCAAAATTACTAAAAATAGCCACGAAAAATTGCTCAGTAAAATACTAAAAATAGCCTCGATTCGTGTCTGGGCTCTTTTATTTGACCATAGAATGTACAACAAAGCATTTTATTATAAAACGTAAGCTCTAAACAGGTCTCAGCCGTGAATAAATGTCACACAGGACAATGATATCAGCTGGGTGTGGCACATGCGAATAAGACGGAGTCACACTTAATAAATGGCTAAGAAAATTAGTCAAGACACTTTATTACTTTTAACGATTTGAGAAACAGCAGTACTGCTGCTATAGTGGCTAAGTCTCTAAAAGGCAGCATTAACTAATTTCAAGTGACTGTGTTGTCGGTCGCGCCCAGTCGCGATCTGGTCTACGCACAGATATACAAAGTGTTAATGAAATAACCCAAAACCTCGGACACCCCAACCGATTTTTATATTACTAAATTGATATGACATATAATTATTTATTTTCAAAAATTGTAGTAAATGATATTTGTAAATGTTGTTGTCGCGCTACTTCTTACAGATTCGTAGGTCTATCGCCGCCGGCGCGCTTCCCGGCCTTGGCGCCAGCTCTAGCACCCCCTCTCCTCACCCTCGCCCGCGCTATTTGTTTTCATTAGCGTACAGCGTCGTTAAAAAATATTAGACACGGCATGACAAATAATTATTTTTTGGAAAAAAAATAACCCATATTAAAAATTATTGTATTCGATTTTGCTGCCGATTCTAAACAAACTAGTTTCAGGTTTCGGGTTATTTCATTAACACATTGTAGATAGACCTAAGCCTAACGGAAGTATCACGATCTGTTTGAAAACCAAGCCTGCCATTTATTTATTTATTTATTGGATCGCCAACAGAGGCTACACAGTTACATGCATGTTAACATGAACAGGGAGAAATACAAGTGTGCGCTTCCAGTTATAGGCGACCACATCATTCACGTAACATCTAGGTAGGTACAACAAGTTTGACAAGGTCGAACACATTAAAATAAATCACAATATTGTACACGGACATCATAAAGGAAAAAAAACAATATGGGTGCAAAATTAAAAATAAATAAAAAAGCTACTAAAACTACTTTCAAACAAATTCGAGTAAAATAAACTAATAATTAAAGAATAACCTTAAAAGTCAACAGAAAAGAATAAAAAATGATTACTTGGATAGTAGGTCTTTTTAAAATTTTGATAGTTTGCCTACCATTGCCATTGTTTGACTACCTACTATGACGTCACAAGCGCTATTTAGTGATGGGAAAATCAAATCGATTCAGCGACGCCGCCGCGTGCGGCACCCGTCCGGCCCCACCCCCGGGCCTAGGCTCAAGCTCACCCAGCCAGCAGTACTCAGGAGCGCGAAAGTGGCGGCTTACGATTTTTGTACTTAAGGTGGGCACGCGAAGTAGTTGCTCTTGCGTTATCTAGGTTTATCTATATCCGTGGGTCTACAGCCCACCGTGGAAGGAGCTGACGCCGCTCTCATGTGTGTGTGTGGTGTTCGACTTCGAATTCCAACTGGAAGCCAGACGAACCTCCGTAAGACAGTCTGCGGGAAGGCAGCGATGCCTCGTGATCGTGACCGATTGCCACACACACACGGTGACGCGAGAAAAGAATATTTGGCTAGCCTGGAACTAAAGTGGCCTATGATACGAAATAAATATTTTGAGATTTAAATTTTTTTTTTTAATAAAATAAAATCTCAAAATAAAAAGAAAGAAAGTAAAATTGTTTATTCTGCACAAAACAAAACGCACATTACAAAAAAAAACAAAAAAAATATTTTGTTCTAGGCTAGCCATTTGACCATTTACAATATAGATGCACTATAAAAATAAATAAAATTGAAGTATCTGCTTGTAAAATATTTGAATTTCCCTCAGTTTTATTGCAGGTTCTAAAAAATAATTTCATGCTCAAAAAGAAAGTTTATTCAAAAATATTGATTGAGGCATAAAAAAATTGACCCTTGTCAGAGAATACTTAATAGTGCCCTTGTTTGAATCATATGCATAATATTCTTATTGTTGGTGAACCAATAAAATACCTAAATCAATAAAAAGTATATCTAATTAATTACTTATTATGAACAAGGTATAACTCCCAATTATCACATATATCAAAATGTAGCTACATCTATCGGAACTCCAAAAACGTTTTTTTTCTAACCTCTTTTTTTTCTTACACTTAAATGCTTTTTTTCTTCCAAACCGATCGGTAGACTAACTTTTATTTGTTTTTATAACAATCTTATTCACTTTAACGTTTTATATTTTTCTTTAAAGCGCCAACAAGCAGTAAAGTTTGGTTAAGAGGCCTCCTACGGCATAATGCTTGTTACTGACTTACGACTTACGATTATGCGTGGGGATTGTCTTACGTAATTTAAGTTTAGTAGGTCGTCTGTTGAAGCGGGCTTATATTTCAGTACCTAACATTATTTTATGTAGGGGAGGTCAGCTCAAAGCGGCCACCTTAACTTTAAATTAAGAAAAAACCTATAAAACGATTCATTTTTGAAAATAATTTTATACTAATAGGTAGAGAATTTATTTAATTTTTCTAATTTGCAATTTAAATTTCGCGCAAATTTAAATATAAGCCTTAGATTTGTAGATTACAAAAACTTGTCAAAAAACCGCTTTGCCCGAGGGGTCGCCCAAAGCGGCCATGGTGGTAAGGGCATAGAGGCCACCTCAAAAATTCTTCGGAAATGTTTATTTTTTGTTGAAATACATCGTGCTAGACAAAACAAAAATCAAAAAAATACTTATATTAAAAACATTATTTATTATTATTAAACATATTTAAAAAAAAAAAAACAACATTTTCTACCCGTTTTAATCACAATCAGTCTTAAAAGTAATTTGACTTAAATTTAATATTATAATTAGGTATCTAGTTTTAAAACTTTTGAACTAATAGGAACTTTGAATCAGATTTAGTTTTTGTTAATATTTATTAATTTTATTAATCAACCGTCAGTAATCTTACTTTAAGTCTTCCAACAGTCTTAAAATATTGAAATAATTAATCCTCTAAAACTTAAAAATATTTCATAAAAAAAACATTAAAATAAAATAAAACTTTTTGTATAAAACATCAATATTTTCTGCTTTATTCTAATTAATAATCACAATCGGTCTTAAAAGTAATTTAATTTAACTTTGCAATATTTAGTTTAAAACTTTAATTAGGTAAAATTTTAGGAACTACTAAGTATCAGGTTGATACTTGACATTTTTATTAATCACAGTTACTTCTTTCAACAGTATTTATCTTTTATAAAAATTAATCCTCTTTTTTAAATAAAACAATTAAAATTAAATTATAACAACAGAGATCAGATTTCTTGACAGTTATCAAAGTAGTAAGCTCCAGTTCCGGAATTTGTCGTAGGTACACGATTCATGAGCCCATAACTGGCAGTCATTATATCGTAACTTCATTCCAAGACGCCTGGGTAGTTTTACGTTTTTAATCGTTGACCATCTAAACAAAATAACTGAGAATTATCAATCGAATCATAATATTTTAATAAGGGCAAAGCGGTCACCTGGCCACTTTGCCCGAGCCGCTTTGCCTTTACCGCCCATTTTGTTATAAAAATTCACTACTCCCACATTATTTATCAAATTTTGGAGCTAATACTAAAGACACAAAGCCAAATAAACAAGTAAAAATACACGTGTAATGAAAGCATTTAAACTTAAACAGGTTTGACCAAAACAAGTTAAACTTACCTTGTATTATTTTAACAAAAGGCGCGAAAACGTATTTTTCGTCATAAGAGCCACCCGCTCAATCCCACCGCTACCGAATGACTGATCGGTACGGGGCAGGAGGTTTATTACGCGTGCAGAATGGCAACGTCGCGCTATCACTTCAAATATCCGAAAAATTAATCGTGGCCGCTTTGCCTTCTATGGCCACTTTGAGCTGACTTCCCCTAAGTAACCTACAGTATATTGTTCTTTATTGTTTTAATCTGTTTTGTCTGGTTTTTGTTTTCTTTTGCAAGTAAAGTTGTTTATTATGATTACCAACTGTTTTTTCGGAGTTATGTTGCGTTCGTGAACTTATTTTTTCAAAAATAAAACAATTACAAATATAGGCTGGTAGAGACATCGCCGCGCTACCTGTTACCATGGATTTAGTACACGATTCTGCCGATCGATTCTGTAAAAATCTCACCGTGAAAAGTTAGGTGAAGTGAGCTGTCAAGAGTATCAATCCCTAGCATCAAGATGTCACTGACAGCTCACTCCACGCTCACTTTACCTAAGTTTTCACGGTGAGATGGTTACAGAATCGCACTGCTGACCCGCAGCGTTGAAATTTTTTGCAGGTTATAAATAAAAAAGACCGGTCAAGTGCGAGTCGGACTCGCGCACCGAGGGTTCCGTACAAAGTAAGTATATAACTACAAATTTACGGCTTTCGGTTGATTTCGTTTAATTGTGCGACGTGACTTTGCTACTTGCTAAATTTCATGGTTCTATGTCAACGGGAAGTACCATAAACCATCCCATGTCGAAATAAACGTTTTTTGCGGCATAAACGGCAGTATCTTTTTTTTACGTTAACTTAGAAGTTTGATTTTTCATGGCTTAAAAGGACCGCAGACCTGAGTATATTTCAACTCGATACCTCCACGCATTCCCGATATAAAAGGTCTTGACAGACAGACAGACGGACAAGAAAGTGATCGTATAATGGTTCCGTTTTTTTTCCTTTTGAGGTAGGGAACCCTAAAAAATGCTGTTAAATATTAATTTTGACCGCGTATGTATTGCACTTTTCTTTTTTTTTTGATAACTGACGAAACAATTCTAGGCTAGGCTCTCTACGTCTAGAATCATGTGCTACATTCATGGTTTCAGTTAGCGCGTCGATGTCTGCTATCCTGTAGTGCTATTCTGTAAAACTCACCGTGAAAACTTAGGTGAAGTGAGCTGTCACTCCACCTGATGTTAGGAATTCCCACTATTGATAGTTCACTTCACGCTCACTTCACCTAAGTTATCACGGTAAGATGTTTACGGAATCGACCGGCAGTATACACACATCAAAAGTGTCTAGGGATCAAGCATTTTTATGCGGATTTCTTGAGATTGAGATGTGGCTTTGTAATAAATTTATGATTTTATAAATTTATATGGATCCTTTTTGGTGCATTTCATAATTTGAATCAGGAACTGTGAATCAAATTCGAGTAAAAGATGAAAATCAGCTGTCAATATTTTCCCTATAAAAACATACAACGCATTGAAGACATTATTAGTGCTACTGTTTCCCTACTACTGATTAAAACCAACGTTATTATGGAGCGGCGACGTCATTTAAGCAGGGAAGAAATGCTCAGAGCCGTGGGAATGATAGAAGCTGGTTCCCGGCAACGTACTGTGGCTTTAGCTCTGAATACAAGTCAGAGTGTTATCAGTCGACTTTGGACACGTTACCGAAGCACTGGTACCGTGGCTGAGCGCCATGGAGGACGGTATCGCTGCACCACACGGAGACAAGACCGATACATTCAAATCTTAACTCGAAGAGCTCCAACAATAACCGCCATGATGTTAGCCGTGAGGCTTCATCACTCTTCAGGGAACTTAATTAGCGACCAAACAGTCAGAAACCGCTTGCATGAAGTGAACCTTTATTCCCGAAGACCGCTACGGGTACCACCTATAGCAATGCACAATCGTAGGATTCGATATCAATGGGCTCTTGAACACAGAAATTGGGCAGAAGAACAATGGCGTTTCGTGTGCTTTTCTGATGAGTCTCGTTTTGGTATGAGACCGGATACAAGACGTATACGACACTGGAGAACCCCTGGACGCCAACAGCGATTAAAATCCTGCCAGGAAGTCCATCCTTATAGTGGTGGAACCATCATGGTATGGGCGGGTATTTGGATCGGCGGAAGAACTGAGTTGATTTGGATCAGAGGCAACCTCAACGCTCAAATTTATGCTGAGACGATTGTATCAGACGTCATCGTTCCTCTACAAGTGCAAATCGGTCCCTTATTTCAGTTAATGCATGATAATGCACGACCGCACACCGCAAGAGTTGTAAGACAGACTCTCGCCGCAGCTAACATCCTGCCCTGGCCTGCTCAGTCGCCAGACTTGAACCCGATTGAGCATGCATGGGATATGCTACAGAGAAGAGCTCTGCCGAATATGGAGGGTATCCAGTCGCAAGAAGACCTTTTTTTGTTGTTGCAACGAACATGGGCGGCCATTCCACAGCGTGATTTGGATGAACTCATTTTGAGTATGCCAAACCGATGTTCTTGTGTTGTTAGTGTTCGCGGTAGAAACACGGATTATTAATTGTTTAAGTTACCCAATAAAATTTTAGAGAAAACTGTTATTTCAGTCTTTTTTTCGAACTTTTGTGTTAGTGGTTCAAATGTCAAAAATCCCTTTATTAGGAAAAAAATGGCAAATTTCATTATTAATGCAAAGGTGACTTGGTTTATCGTTACTGTGACAAACGAAAACACTTTATTTGATGAATCCTTAAAGAAAATTTTAATTAATATCAATCAGGAGAAAAGTTATTGCAAAAATATATGTTGATCCCTAGACACTTTTGATGTGTGTAGTTAATTTTTCTATGGAATGTTATAGAAACGTAGACAGATTATACAATCAGCATACAACATTCCCACTGCTAGGACACAGGCCTCCTCTTATGAGTGGAACTGGGCAATAATCCACCACTTGGTCCCATTGCGGGTTATTTTCAGACTATAAATTGTCACTATGCTATATGCTATGAGGGTCTTGTGGCCAAGTAAAATTAGCCGCACGGGTCAATCGATCAGGTTAAGCTACGCTTACCGCGGTTAATCCGTAGATAGGTGACCATCTTTACATACCAAGACCCCTCCGTACCTCGGAAAGCACGCTAAGCCGTTGGTCCCGGCTGTCATTCGTGGATCTTTGACAGTCGATATGGATCGTCGGACACCCGAAAATCTGACAACCAGTCTTACCAAGGGGTATCGTATTACCCAGTAACTTTGTTGTGGAGGTCAGATAAGCAGTCGCTCTATGTAAAATACTGGTATTCAGCTGCATCCAATTAGACTGGAAGCCGATCCCAACATAATTGGGAAAAGGTTAGGCAGATATGTCACTATGCAGGGAAAACACCTCGTCTAAAAGAGAGATCTAGCTTACTGGAAAAGGGAGATTCAAGACTTTTTCGTAAGTCCAGAGGGGCAATTCTCGTAATTTTTAAGAACGTTCACAGTCTGATCTCAGTCTCAATCTGTCAAAAATACTTCGAATTTCCATACATTTTGACAGGTTTTTGACATTTGTTTGTCGCCGAAATGAGACTGCGACTAGATTTTGAACGTTTTAAATTTCGAGAATTGGCCTACAGGTGTTCTGACGATTTTTTACTTCGCCAAAAGTCAATGGTCAAAAAATAATGCATTAAATGTCATTAGGCAAAACATTAAGCGAACGAGTCTTGGAGTGGAGATCTCGTATCGGCAAGCGTAGTGTGGGATGCCCCCCAGACGGACGGACGGACGGTGGACGGACGACCTAAAGAAAGTGGACAGGTGGGAGAAAATCAGGGCAGATAATCTCAATGCGCATATTATATGAAAATGAATCACTGAGATGTGCAACGTCAAAGTGCTCATTATAAAGGAGCTGTAAATATATATTTCCCTTTTAATTGTCATTACCTACATTCAAAATTTACGAAACACCGAAAATGGCAGCAGTTGTAAGTATTGAATGAAATGCTTTTATTCCCTAAGTAATAAAAGCCAAGAGACCCAAGCTTCGACATTTCACTCTCAATAAATCCAACATTTAAAATCGATGTTTTATTCATTTGGGCAAAATGAAAAAAAAAACAAAGGCATCTCGATTTGAACCGGGAAGCTTTGACATCTTATTTCCCTAAACTCAGTAGGAGAATCGATAAAATTTCGATTCTGGCCTAATGAGTCAATTGTGACTGCTTTATCCCCCTTAATTTTCAATAAAATACCTTCTATTTGCATAAGCCACTTTAGGCCGCTCACAAACTTACGATTGTCGTGTGTCGTTAACCATTTTAGTGGTTGTAAATTCAGTCGGTAGAGAGACATTTTAATTTTAAATGGGCGCTGCGTTTTATTATACACGTGACCACGTTTTAGAATTAACATAGTTACTTATTCATAGTGTATAAATTATTTATTTTTATTAATTGTTTTGTTGTGTTACAGTTCTCTGGATTTAAATAAGAGACCGGTGTGGCATCTATTTTAATTCAAGATGAAAAAAAATACATCACTAAACTTTGTCACTTTAGTGGTTTCAAAAATTTGTGGCACTGCTCCAAGATAGTGATATAATATAGAATACTCTTTATTATATACACCATACAAATCCTACTAATATTGATTGATTGGGGATGGATGGATGGATGTTACTCTTTCACGCAAAAACTACCAGTCGGATTAAAAAAAATATTTTTGCGTTTGGTAGCCCAAGTCTTGATATGTAATGGATGGTCACCCATCCACGAACCGACCACGGCAAGCGTAGGGTAACCTTCGATCGACTCCTGCGGCTGTTATCATTTTAGCCATGAGCTCCTTATACGTTATGAATTGTACAACCCAAAGTTTTTTCTGAAACCTTTTATTTTTCCCCAAACACCATTTGAACACAAAGCTGCAGTACTTTGACATAAAGTAATTACAATTATCAAAACAGAAAACCTATTAAAACTAAGTTTTAACCACCCGTTTTTACAAACAGTTGTACAAGTTTCAATTTCGCACCGCGTTCCCGTCTCGCATCTAACTTTATATCGTATCGTATCGAACTATCGTAACATTTTAATCCTCACCCCGTGTTTGAAGTAGCGATGCTACAATGATAAATTAAGAACAGAAGTTTCACTTAGCAAAATCATCATATTTCTACACTTATCCCAATTGCCGTCTACACAGGATTTATCACAGCCCAAATGTGGAACTCTATACCAGCGTCTGTGATTCCACATTTAACCCATCTGCCTTCAAAACAAGAGTAAACAGGCATCTTCTGGGCACGCTCGTTCCATCATAGACCTCATCCATCGCTTTCCATCAGGCGTGATCAAGGTCAAGAGCAGGATAATACAGCAATAAAAAAATAATTTAAAAAATTGTGGTCTATGTAGCATGTTTCATCGTTCGATACATCTCTCATCTCGTCTCATATTTATATTTACCCCCTTTCTAACTAAGTATATCATCTTTTACACAATCCAGTCATAGTTTCATTGGACATTCATGCTAAATATTTACACTAGCAACAGACGCCAGCACATCAAATTACCCGAAACTGTCCAATTTTCCCAATCAACTTTAAACCTTATGCTTTAGCAATAAAGTTGAAAATCTATTAAAGAAATTTGACAGGTTGTAGTAGCTTGATGTGCTGGCGTCTTCTACATGCCAAATATGCTCTTAATCATACCATATGGTAACCGATTTACCTAATTTCCGATGGCTGAGGGCCCCGCTCAGTTTTTGTCGCGCATTCAGGCGTATTGGTAAATATTAAAATCCAGAAAAAAATTTAGTGTATTGTCAAATTAAAAAAAAAAAGACTTATTAAAGAATATTTTATAAAAATAAAGATATCATGATAAAAAAAATCGCAAATCAGAGTTCAAAAAAAATTTTTTTCTTCCCATAATTCTCAAAATTGTGAGCGTAAACTATCATATTTTATGTAATGTTCAATAAAGGATATTCAATAAACTAAAGAAATACATAAAAATTATTCCAATGAGCGGCGCATTTATTTTTTAATTTAATTAAAACTGCAAAATTACTTTAATTTTGGCGGTCAGTCGATTCAACTCACATGAAACGCATCGCTGTTTTGAACCTTATTTGTTACCGCGATGCGCTATTGTCAATTACCAAAAAATTTGCTTCTTACAGCGCCCTAAAAATGAATCTTCTGCAATTCCCTACTCTACGACCAAAAGCATTTGCATTTTGCATACACAGCCGCCAATGTAAACCTATCGAGCGTTGTATGATATCGAATGAAAAATGGCACAGTTATGAGTTGATATTAGATGCCGGTGGCTAAGTTTAAAACCTTGTTTATTGCCTAGGTTGAGAGGTTATCGGGGTGTTAAATATGTTATGGTGTATTTAGCTATAACTTGTTGAATTGCTTAGGTGAGGATATAAGAGATAAATGGAATGAACGTAGATTGTAGAGAGTTTATAGATAAGGTGGCTAAGAAAATGTCTGACTGGAGATTTTTAGGAATATTTGGTTCATCATCATCATACAAGCCTTTTCCCAACTATGTTGGCCTAGTGATCCATCCATCGGACGCGGTGGTTTTCTTCTGCAAAACAGTTGTCTCGCAGAAGGAGGCTGCGGAAAGGGAGAGGGAGATCTCATCCACTCACCTGGCCCGCAGCAGGCACACTGGGTATCAACGGAGGGCGGATAACGCCCTCTTCCAGCCCCCCTAAATGGTTCCAGGTGCGACGAACTCGGGGACGTCCGTCGTCCCCCACACATCAGGACCCGAGGTAGCGGTGCGTTTTGTTTCACGCGCGACCCTCTTAGACATCGCGGGGGGAGTCAAACAGCTCATTCTCCGCTGACCCGAGAAGGCCCGCAGTGGCGGGCCGGTACCAGTCGGGGGTTGCGGAAGGATCGTACATTCCCGCGACCCCCGGCGTACGTGTGAGATGGAACACCGGGGTGGTTTTTAGTCAGTAAGAGTCTGACAGACGGGCGGCATATATCGTCGACCCGTAGGTTCAATTGAGGTAAGGGACAAGATACCCAATGTCCCTTACCTCAATTGAACCTACGGTCGACGATATATTGACGATTTTCCACCCCGGAAAAAAAAAAGTGATCCGTTTAACGAGTGCGAATAAAGATATCTACCTCGTCAACAAGTTTCACATTAAATCCAACGATCTATTGAACACCTAGTATTGGATTTAGAATTTTAATTTCCTTTTTTTTTTCTCTCTTCGCACGTTTTCTCATAACACGTCTGACATTGGCAGAATTGTCGACATCGGCACCATTGCCATAGAGAAAAATAGAATAGAAAGATTGTCTACAAAACAAAATAGCATTCAAGGTTACAAGTGCGTGTTATTTATCGTTCTCCCATAATCCCTCATCACCTGGAAATCAAACACCAATATACAGTCCACTATATCAAAAGGGACTTCGAGCGGGTTTACCAAGTAGTGGTGCACACCAGCATATGTAACACAGCCGACAACCCGACCACATACGCTTTAAAAATTGCCTAATTAAATAAAGAAAAAAAAACATCGATTTGCTCCGCTATTTTTTGCAAAAATACAAGTTGTAACAGAATAAACGCAAGTCCTAAAAGAAGTTTGTTCATAGTTGACTACTGAATCGATTTAAACAACTTCTAATATATAGGTATTTTTTCAAAAACTACCTATATATTTTTTCATACTAATCGCCGATTGAACTAAATACAATTAAATCATATTTCAAGGCAATAAGACTCAATTTTAAATGCATAAAGTAATGCTAGTGTCAACACGATTATCTTAATAAAAATAGCAAGCTTTAAAAAAATAGTCTTGCTCATTATATTGTGCTTTTAACTCAATACTCTAATTGGGGAGTATGAGGTCTTGCGTTAATTATGGTACACCTTGTATACTAGACTAATTTCACAGTCAATAGAATTGATTAAAATAGCTACGGAGAAAAAGGTACAACACAATTATAGTGGAGCTCAAAACCCAATTGCCGGAGGAGCTCAAAGCTCAAGACTCAACCCTCCCGCGGAGCCTAACCTCATAATAATCCCGTTCAACTTCCGAGCCATTTCAAAATTAAATTCAAAAACGATTCACTGTACTTATATACACATTATATAATATTTATGTACGTTTTGTGCGGCATTTTGTCTCAGCGTGTGACTTTTATGGCACATTGTCGAAGATTGTATCTTTATGTTCGTTTTAAAAGAAGCGGCTAAGTGCGAATCACACTCGCACAAGAAGGGTTCCGTACAATATTTAACACTACATATTTTTTTATATAGGTAGGTACTAGCGGCCCGCGACAGCTTCGCACGGGTGCATTTTTTTTTTCAAATTTCCGAAATTATCATTCCACCAACCTTCAACCTTGTCCTGGCAATATTCGCAATAAAATTATATTGCGATTATAAATTAAGATATAAACTATCCTATCTTTCAAGTTGGATGAAATTGCACACAGTGTGCAAATTTTTTTTTAAATCGGTTTAGTAGTTTAGAAGTACATTGCGGACAAACAACGTGACACGTAATTTATATATATTAAGAAGATTTAGAAAAATAAACATGTTTTTGAAGGGATTTTTTTTATTTTTATTTTTTGTTTATGTAGCGACTTTCTAGTAGTACTTACTCTACACTCTGTGAAAATTTCAAATATTTAACTATTACGGTTCAAAAGATACAGCCCTGTGATGTGACGCACTGACAGCGGAGCCGGACCCTATTACTTGGGCTCCGCTGGCATATTTTGGGTAAGGAACCCCTTTTATCTATTTATTTAAGGAATTTTTATACGTACGGAACCCTAATACACGCCAAGAAATGATTGTTTAAAAGTATTTTTTATGATATTTTGACGTTCGTGTGTTTTGTTTCGTGGTATATTGTATTACTATACGGACGCATAAATATGTGTTTCGTATTTTATTTCCGATTTATATTTCCGTGGGTGTGAAGGGGTCATCCGTTATTCCGTCATGACGTGAAGTAGCAGTTACTACTTTTGTAGATAAAACATAAATCTCAAAAAACCGAGGGCCATCATTTTAGATTTGAATATTAGTTGTTTGTTGTTGTCAAACGTGATGTCAAAATAATATGACTGGCAATCAGAATTCATGCTAAGACTTCCTTTCCATTTATATCCTATGATTCTTTGCTCTTGTTTTGTTTTATACAACATTATTTTTAGTATATGCGAAACATGAATGTAGTTTGTTCAGAATAAGTATTTATGTATTTATTTATTTATACATACTTTATTGTACATCAGAAAAAAAAAATTATTACTACAAAACATACAATGGGCGGCCTTATCGATTTCTGCGATCTCTTCCAGGCAACCTTGGAATGGACAGTGATTGTAAGCGATTGTAAGTAACTGAATCGATTCCAATAATTTTTACACCATGTTATATTTTGTCCCAAAAATATTTAGGAAATGTTGGACACCGAGCAGCACTACGTAAGTAATCATTATCGAGCGCAAGATAACAGGGAAAGTTACATATGTGACAGAAATCAGCAAACAGTCATTGAGAAAAATGAAGAGAGACCGATAATATTTTTTCCTCGTTATTGATATAAGCGTTCTCAATATCCAAAACCGGCCAATTGCGTGTCGGACCACGCATAATGAATGGTTCCGTAGTTGTAATGAATTTATCCCAAGAACAAACTTAACATTGTAGTTGAAAATCATGTTGTCCCAAACACTGCAACTGCAGATTTTTTTCATGTTTTTATTTTACCACTTTGTCGGCGTGATTAATATGTATATCCATGCAAAATTATAGCTTTCTAGCACTAAGAGTCTCTAAGCCGAGCTGCGGATGAACCGACGGACAGACGGACATAGCGAAACTATAAGGGTTCCTTGTTGACTACGGAACCCTAAAAACGCATTAGCCCAAACACCTTAACATTTCCACTACTCTGGGACTCAGGTCTCCTATCTGTGAGAGAGAAAACAAAATAAAAAAAAAAATAAAAAGAAAGAGATCACAAAATAATCGACTGATCGAATTTTTGGTTTTAGGACATGCCAATTTCCTCACGATATTTCCCTTCATCGCTTTGAGAGCAGTGGTGATGTAATACACAAAGGCCCTTAAGAAATTTCATTCTACTATGCAATTTCTTGCATCCCTCATTTCATATTCAACACGGCATCTTGGTAACATCTATGAAACTTCTCAAATATTTCAGTATACCTACCAAAACTTACGTCAATTATGTAGCAAGCGTTACAAGTTTGCACTTCGAAACAATCTGTGGTCTGCATCGTGACGTAATTACTTGCATTGTTTAAGAAAATATAGGGTAACTAATAACAGTCTTATATTGATTAGGGATTGGCATTGTGTCACCCAGTATAGATCTCCAGACGGTATTTCGGCCATGGCGACCAATCTTAACAGGGTCTAGCTTCGGCGCGGGAGATATTATAATGCACAAGTGTACGCGCAGACACAGATGCACTCCCTATTCCCTCACTCTCATAGTCCAATGGACCGGAGAGAGAATATGCGCAGGACCAACGGCTTAACGTGCTTTCCGACGCGCGAGGGTTTCCTAATTCCTTTCCTAATTAATTAATTTCCTAATTAATTTAATTAATTTCCTAATTCCGAAATTCCTAATGAAAAAACTCAATGCCCGATCTGGGAGTCGTACACAGGATCCCAGGCTCAGCAGTCGCGCTTGCGACCACGAGAACAACGGGGTAGTCACCCTGTTTAAAATCTCATGAAATCTAGATAGATCTCATGCGATTTTAAATAAAATTACAATCTAGATATTCTAGTTATCTAAAATATTAAATCCTAGAGATTTACAAATACAATGACCCTTATCAAACACACATTTATGACGAAAGAAGATATAAAATTTTCTCAAATATTTAATGTTGAGGCTCAAATCTAAAAGTCTAGACCGATTTGAATCAAGTCCAACAAAGGATTGTGCTGGCTTTGTTGTTCACATGCCTACATCAGGGTTGTCAACATCACAAATGGTTTATAAAGATTTTTATTCTCATAAAAAGTCAAAATTCTCTCGAGAGAAATACCCCCGTCTTAACCAAAGCTATTGGTCGTACGAATATACGATCGCCTCGTTCATATGTCTGTCACTTGCTCGGATAACCGGTAGATGTAGGCGCGACTATGCAGTCAGCCGATCGATTCTGTAAAAATCTCACCGTGATAACTTGAACGTGAGCGTGAAGTGAGCGTGAAGTGAGCTATCAATAGGGGTAATCCCTAGCATCAGGGGGAATGACAGCTAACTTCACCTTAGTTTTCACTGTGAGATTTTTACAGAATAGCACTGCAGGTTTGCCGAACGCGACTATCACGTTGTCGCGTGACCGATCGCCTTGGTAAGGACACGAGGTATAATTTGTTGTTTGATTTGATTCTTCAAGATTCTTTTACTTTTTTTAACTCCCCAAAATATTCAAATTCAAATCATAAAAGAGAGAAATTACAAGCTGCGCCCCGCGGTTTCACTCACATAAGGCCCGATTCCGTGGGAATATCGGGATAAAAAGTATCCTATATCCTAATACAGGTCTTGATTTACGTATGTGTCAAATTTTACCCAAAAAATCTCTTACTTTTTATATAATACTAGCTGACCCCGCAAACGTCGTTTTGCAAAAAAAAAAAAATAGATAGTAGCCGATTCTCAGACCTACCCGATATGCACACAAAATTTCTTATAAATCGGTCCAGCCGTTTCGGAGGAGTATGGTAACTAACACTGTGACACGAGAATTTTATATATTAGATTCTCGTTTTAATCCCAGTTGTTTTCGATTTCTGTTACGGTAATTTGACAGCCCTATTCTTTTAAACTTCGTTATTAATGTTAAATGCCCTTGGTCAACAATCATATTGAAAATAATCGGCCAATCCTTGGAAATTCACATTATAAATGAAGTAAGTAATATCAAATGTGAAACTGCATCGGGATTTCACATTCGTAATAAATGTTAAAAAAATATACTCGTATTTATGTCACCAACTTTATTGACAAATTGAAACGTGATGGTTCAAGGTGATTTTGGGGTTCGAACTGCGGGATCACACTAACAGATGCAATGAATTTCATTTTGACAGTTCTACAACAATTATTGCGTTATTTACGTTGTCGAGCAGACAAATTTTTCGACCATATGAAGCAATGGATTAGTCTTCAAAATGATTCAGATTGTAATTGAAAGTGTGTTACGCAATTGGGGTTCTGATCGTTATGAGGCAATTGGGTAGCCTGGTTACCAGAAGAAGGACATTTATGATATTGTATTTTTATCCTAAAAAGCGACGCGCGCTTTTTTTGTGGCATTCAAGTGTGCAAACACGCTGTGGATGTGTGAGTGAGTAGCGTTAGCACATAAGACACACATACAGACTTCGCTATTATTTCTGACGGTACCGAGAGCTCGTGCGCTTACACACACATTCACAGCGTTGTACACTTGGTAACCACAAGTAAAGCACGCGTCGCTTCGTGAGATAAAAAAAAAATGTACCTACTAATATTATAAATGCGAAATTAACTTTGTCGGTCTGTAACCTTTTGACGCCTAAACCACTGAACTAATCTTTATGTTTGCCAGATAGGTAGCCTGGGACCTAGCGAAGGACCTTCGTTTTACAAATTTTACATAAAACTAGCTTCTGCCCGCGACTTCGTTCGCATGGAAGTCGTAAGAGACACAATGCCTATACTAAAATAACGGCTACAGTTTATAAAACTCCCTGACACTAACACGTCTTTTTCGCGTAGCGTTCTTACTGACTTTTTTTCTCTTTGCTTGGTTCCTATGGATCGGCGCGTAATATTTAATATTAATAGCCTATAGTATTCTTGAAAAAGATTTTTTTTAATCCGACTGTTAGTTCCAGAGATTAGCGCGTTCTAACAAACAAACAAATATATTTATACAGGTTGAAATTAAAAACATGCGACAAACCGAAATGGGATATTGTACTCATCATTATTAACAACTTTTACTAAGAGACCACAGCTAAAATCGAGAAAAAAAAATCAGCTGTTCCCTACATTTTGACGAGTTATGCGTATATAAATGTATTTTCTCGATTTCAGTTTCGTCCCATAGTAGGTAAAAGTTGTTCTTAATGATGAGTACAATCTCCCATTTCGATTTATCGCATGTTTTCAATTTCACTCTGTATGTATATAGATAGATACAGATGATGAAATACAACATATACTTAGGAACAACACCCAGTAACTAGATGTTTTTGTACCAGCTATATGTTTCAACTAGGTCCTAGTTTAACTATACTAGTTCACATGCATTTGATATGTAGGCGATTGTGACTAATAATACCTACACAGGATGCAAAGCTTGGCGTCTTTGGAATTCGACCCCCGAACCGAATCCGATTCCAAGTATTATGATAGCTAGTCGGTAAATACTAATAGACTCACCTTCAATCATTTGAGAATTTAAAGGTTTGCAATCAAAATCTTCGGGGAACACGATGTTGTGCGTTTGTTTACGATTCTGAACATGTATGGTCTCATCAACCATTGTAAATGGTTGTGATTTCTGTTTCTTCATATCATCTCTCCCACAATCCATTCATCCTTTCGTTAGTCTTCCTCTCCCTCTCCATCCATCAACATTTATATTCATGCCACTTTTAATACACATCACACTGACGTCACGCAAAATCCTGCATCACGGAAGCAGAGTTTACCGCTCAACTAGCATACAATGTGACTCAAAATTCAACGATAAGCGGGCACCAGAGGGTGGACCTGCTCATGATTACTCGAGAAAAGATAATGAAAAACATACCAGACACAACACCCGTCTGGTCGGAGGATCCTCCCTTTTTGAACTTTACTTGCCTGTTCCTCATATACTTAAATCTGTTTCATCCCCTAAAACAAACGACCAATGGCGTAATGTTTGATCAGATCAGCGATAATGATATAACATACAAAACAAATAACTCATCTAGTCCACAATATTCCTATTCCTACTCTAATCCCTACATTAAAACTAAACACCAGCACACAATAAACTAAACCAAAATGGTGGACGATACACAGAACATTCGCACATATCTAAATGTTGCCACCCACAAATTGCGACCCGAATTCATCCCGGCGAATGGGTAAATATGGCACTATTAACAAAGTCGCTTCATTTCGATTTCAGGCATTTGGGTAACGTAGAGATGAATTACAGAAGGTTTATTCCATGACTGGATGAAATATAAAGGCAGAAAATATTTTTTTAATAAATGTTTTTTTTTAATAAATCGAGTGTTCAAAAGTACCTTTTATGTGCCTATTTGAAAGAAATGATTTGACTTTGACTTCGTCTATGATACACAACCTGTTACCATAGATCCAGTACATGATTCTGATCCCTGAAAAATTAGATGTTCCATACTTTTTTACATTTTGAGTGACCCACTTTGAGTGACCCATGGCAATTGTTAGACCAAAACGCTTGGCCTATTCCTTTCAAAAGGAGTGTACTGCGTGAGCTCGACAAACGGATGTGTATTTTTGCAATAACTTTTCTCCTGATTGATATTAATTAAAATTTTCTTTAAGGATTCATCAAATAAAGTGTTTTCGTTTGTCACAGTAACGATAAACCAAGTCACCTTTGCATTAATAAAGAAATTTGCCATTTTCCTAATACAGGGATTTTTGACATTTGAACCACTAACACAAAAGTTCGAAAAAAAGACTGAAATAACAGTTTTCTCTAAAATTTTATTGGGTAACTTAAACAATTAATAATCCGTGTTTCTACCGCGAACACTAACAACACAAGAACATCGGTTTGGCATACTCAAAATGAGTTCATCCAAATCACGCTGTGGAATGGCCGCCCATGTTCGTTGCAACAACAAAAAAAGGTCTTCTTGCGACTGGATACCCTCCATATTCGGCAGAGCTCTTCTCTGTAGCATATCCCATGCATGCTCAATCGGGTTCAAGTCTGGCGACTGAGCAGGCCAGGGCAGGACATTGATGTTAGCTGCGGCGAGAGTCTGTCTTACAACTCTTGCGGTGTGCGGTCGTGCATTATCATGCATTAACTGAAATAAGGGACCGATTTGCACTTGTAGAGGAACGATGACGTCTGATACAATCGTCTCAGCATAAATTTGAGCGTTGAGGTTGCCTCTGATCCAAATCAACTCAGTTCTTCCGCCGATCCAAATACCCGCCCATACCATGATGGTTCCACCACTATAAGGATGGACTTCCTGGCAGGATTTTAATCGCTGTTGGCGTCCAGGGGTTCTCCAGTGTCGTATACGTCTTGTATCCGGTCTCATACCAAAACGAGACTCATCAGAAAAGCACACGAAACGCCATTGTTCTTCTGCCCAATTTCTGTGTTCAAGAGCCCATTGATATCGAATCCTACGATTGTGCATTGCTATAGGTGGTACCCGTAGCGGTCTTCGGGAATGAAGGTTCACTTCATGCAAGCGGTTTCAGACTGTTTGGTCGCTAATTAAGTTCCCTGAAGAGTGATGAAGCCTCACGGCTAACATCATGGCGGTTATTGTTGGAGCTCTTCGAGTTAAGATTTGAATGTATCGGTCTTGTCTCCGTGTGGTGCAGCGATACCGTCCTCTATGGCGCTCAGCCACGGTACCAGTGCTTCGGTAACGTGTCCAAAGTCGACTGATAACACTCTGACTTGTATTCAGAGCTAAAGCCACAGTACGTTGCCGGGAACCAGCTTCTATCATTCCCACGGCTCTGAGCATTTCTTCCCTGCTTAAATGACGTCGCCGCTCCATAATAACGTTGGTTTTAATCAGTAGTAGGGAAACAGTAGCACTAATAATGTCTTCAATGCGTTGTATGTTTTTATAGGGAAAATATTGACAGCTGATTTTCATCTTTTACTCGAATTTGATTCACAGTTCCTGATTCAAATTATGAAATGCACCAAAAAGGATCCATATAAATTTATAAAATCATAAATTTATTACAAAGCCACATTTCAATCTCAAGAAACCCGCATAAAAATGCTTGATCCCTAGACACTTTTGATGTGTGTATGATGACCTTGATGGCTCAGTTAGTTACAAACTCTTGGTAATGTTCCCGGATTCGATTACGGGTTATAAAACTTGCTAGCACTTTTAACGATATAATTCTGAAATTTCCTTGTGAACATTTCATGATTTTCCTCTCATTACGGAACATTACAAATGTATCAACCCTGTTTGCAATAAACAAAATATTTTTTTAATATTTTTTTATTTAAGTACTTAACTTAAATGATTATTTGGCAATATGCCTTACATCGAAAGCAATAAACCATAATATTGCCAAACAATACATTTGTTGATGCTACTATAATTATGTATACTTCGTTTATTGGTAACGTGATCGCATAATCGTGTGTAGCACAAAATTGTGATGCACGTTAATGCGAAAACCATCTCTGCGAAGCCACTACACTTCAATGCACATTACCGCGATAGATCTTCACTGCGATACTACTTCACTTCGATGCACGTTACCGCGAAAGATTTTCACTGCGATACTACTTGACTTCGATGCACGGTAAAGGTATTTGTATTCTCATTCGCTCGCTCTTGCTTGCTATGTCGACGGAGCCCCGCTTCGCGGGAATGTGCCTTTGAATTGTCAAGGGGTCGGTTAGTCAGAAAGATGAAGCTAGTTGGCCATTCCAAAGCGTGGAGAAGAATGGGCAAGAAACTCCATGGACACTCTTTTAAATAAAAAAATTGTTACAAAAATATTGGTTACATCATTCATGTTTAAATTATACATGTGAGAACGATGTAGAGAGACGTGCATGTTAAAAGCGTCCGTACTAAAAAAGATAAAAACAATTCAGAAATTAAAATAAATTAAAATAAGCCGTGGTGGCTAAGAGATGACCACTGACCAGTCTCTACTGACGGCGCACGTTCACACGAACATGACGTATGGATCAGTACCATTCAGCTCAACCATTTTGAAGGGAACTTAATGATCCAGCACATTTTTTTTATCGCAGCGGCTCTAGTATACAGGTTGTCCCTTTAAGTATGGATCAAATCAAATAGGGGCGTGGGCAAAGTCATTTCCAAACTTTTTGATCCTGAGAATGTTGGTAAATTTTTTTACGATTCAAAAGTTATGATCAACTTTTGTTATTTTCAATCACTTTGCATAGTGTTCAAAGAACAAAATCAATTTAAAAAAACTACCAGGAACTGTCAATTTAAGTTTTTTAGACAGCCCTGATAGTTTTTTTAATGATTTTTTTTTCTTTGAGCACTATGCGAAACGATTGAAAAAAATTGGTCACAACTTTTGAACCGTAAAATAATTCTCAATCATCAATCATTCTCAGGATCAAAAAGTTTGGAAATGACCTTGCCCACGCCCCTATTCGATTTGATCCTTACTTCCAGAGACATCCTGTATACAGTCACCAAAAGAGATAAGTAACCAGGTCATCGGATATAGTTGCAATTTAGTAAGAAACCGATGAATGTTTTTGAATGAAATTTAACTTGATCTAAGAGCTGTTTGTTTTCTATTAATTAAATTAAATTCCATTCGAAAACATCCATCGATTTCTTAATAAACTTCAACTATAACCGGGCGACCCTAGATACTTATGTCCTTTAGTGACCGTTCAGCCGATCGATTCTGTAAAAATCTCACCGTGAAAAGTTAGGTGAAGTGAGCTTAGAGTGAGCTGTCAAGGGTATCAATCCCTAGCATCAGGATGACACTGACAGCTCACTCCACGCTCACTTCACTAAGTTTTCACGGTGAGATGGTTAGAGAATCGCACTACAGGAACAACTTCAAACAAAATAGCACAGGCAACATCTTTGACTTCAACACAAAGGTACAGGCTTTCTGTCCATATAACTCTTATGGGGTCAGTAACATGTGTTATTTTTGTGCGTTTGGGTGTAATAGTACTTTGTTCCCTGCCTGTTTAGTGGCAGTTAAGTTTTGCACTTTATGCTCTCCCAGCGGGTTAGTTATTAAGGTCGGAATACATTATTGGTGATTTCGTTAGAAACTGAATTTTAATTCGGTTACTGTGTGACCCGTCCCTATAGTTTTTGTGTTGTTCATTTAAAGTTGGTCAACGTGTGCTAGATTTTTGGGTTATTTGAAATTTAAATGGCGTTTAAGTAAAAAAAAAACGGTCAAATGCGAGAGAAGTTTCCGTACAAATTTTTAAGTATGTAACTAACAATTTACAGTTTTCGGATTTTTTCTTTTACTTGTGATACATGACATTGCAAAAATTATCGTTTATAATGCAGTCGACGGACTGCACTATAAACGATAATTTAATATACCGTATTTTTATCTCACGAAGCGACACGCGCTTTACTTGTTATTCTGCTTAGCTTTTTCCAACTATATTGGGGTCGGCTTCCAGTCTAACCGGATGAATCTAAACCAGTATTTTACATGGAGCCGTGGTTTTTATTTCTCTTGCATATTATATCTATTTATTTTCTTATTTATAAAATAATAAGCATTTTTTTACATAACAAGTTTTTCGTTTTCAAAATACTTATCAGGTATTTTCTTTTTTTTTTTTCAGGTAAGTTCAGCGGCACAATATCAACATCGCCTGAAGGCCTGTAAGGTTTATTTGAAAACATAATATATTATAGCTATTTACTACCTTTCTGCCCTTTGGAATAATAGGTTTCTATTTAAATAGGTAATAATAAATGGTTGTGGAAAGTCGAGAGATTTATAATGTAAGTATGTGTTTATATTAGTTAACTTTGAGAAGAGCGGTTTTTTTTAAAACATTTTTTTTTATCACTAGAAACTCCTGAAGCATTATAATTAAAATTGCAACAGGATGTTAAGGCCGTACCCTGAGCAAATAACCTTGAGCATTTCGTTCCCTCTTTGCCGCACCCCACCTCTGCAATACTTCGTAAAAATTACTAGCGCCATCTGGCGAACAACTTTCGAACTATAAACTTGCGACTAGTAAAAATCACAGACCTTAGAATAAACAGAGACGGTATTGAATAAAAAAAATCTATGGATGAAAGAAACGGTGCGCCTAAATAATTTTGGTCATAAATTCAGTGACTATACTTACGTCCATGAATACTTACTTTCCAATTCTTTCTAATTTTTGGAACGAAAAAGCGTTTTGCGACTCCACGAGACTTCGTCCCTAACAAAAATTGCCGATAAGTAAAATGGAGTCAAAATCATAGTTTTCGAGGTTGCTGACAACGATTATGGGGTCAAAACCAAATTCAAGATGACGCCGCCAAAAATTTGCAAATTTTTCGTCATGGTTGTCGTTTTCAAAGTTTTCGAGAACGCTGACAAAGACTATGGGGTCAAAATCAAAATTCAAGATGGCGCCACCATAAATTTTAAGATTTTTACCCTCATAGGTGTCGTTTTCATGGTTTTCGAGGACACTGACAAAGATTATGGGGTTAAAATCAAAATACAAAATGGCGCTTCCAAAAATTTGCAAATTTTTCGTCATGGGTGTCGTTTTCAAGGTTTTCGAGGACACTGACAAAGATTAAAATTCAAGATGGCGCCACCATAAATTTTCAAAGTTTTACCTTCATGGGTGTCGTTTTCATGGTTTTCGAGGACACTGACAAAGATTATGGGGTCAAAATCAAAATACAAAATGGCGCTTCCAAAAATTTGCAAATTTTTCGTCATGGGTGTCGTTTTCAAGGTTTTCGAGGACACTGACAAAGATTATGGGGTCAAAATCAAAATTCAAGGTGGCGCCACCATAAATTTTCAAAGTTTTACCCTCATGGGTGTCGTTTTCATGGTTTTCGAGGACGCTGACAAAGATTATGGGGTCAAAATCAAAATACAAAATGGCGCTTCCAAAAATTTGCAAATTTGTCATCATGGGTGTCGTTTTCAAGGTTTTCGAGGACACTGACAAAGATTATGGGGTCAAAATCAAAATTCAAGATGGCGCCACCATAAATTTTAAGATTTTTATCCTCATTGGTGTCGTTTTCATGGTTTTCGAGGCGCTGACAACAATTGTTGGGTCAAAATCAAAATTCAAGGTGGGGCCACCATAAATTTTCAAAGTTTTACCCTCATGGGTGTCGTTTTCATGGTTTTCGAGGACACTGACAAAGATTATGGGGTCAAAATCAAAATACAAAATGGCGCTTCCAAAAATTTGCAAATTTTTCGTCATGGGTGTCGTTTCCAAGGTTTTCGAGGACACTGACAAAGATTATGGGGTCAAAATCAAAATTCAAGGTGGCGCCACCATAAATTTTCAAAGTTTTACCCTCATGGGTGTCGTTTTCATGGTTTTCGAGGACGCTGACAAAGATTATGGGGTCAAAATCAAAATGCAAGATGGCGCCACCAAAAATATAATATATATTATATAAATATATAGATAGTAGATCTATATGTTTACAGAAATTTAGGTTGGAGTCAATAGTGACTCTTGGTATTTCAAATGGTCAACTTTAGCTAAAGTAGGGCAAGAATATGTATTTATATATATGTGTATGTTACTTTATAATAAACATTATGCGGTGTATATTTTTTAGATTGAAGGTGAGTTACCTGTTCAGACAGTGTTAAAAGTAGAAAAATAATAAATAAACAACAAAGTTAATTTTATTATCATTTATTATTTTAAAGGAGGTACAAATATATAAATTATTATTAATTTAACTATTTTCTAAAGTCAAAAGTCAAAGTCAAATCATTTATTTCAAATAGGCACTTAAAAGGCACTTTTGAACGTCAAAAATAAAAATAAAAGAATTGATTCTAGTCGCCCCTTCCAAAAGGTAGTTTTCGTGTGGAGAAAAATGGGCAAGAAACTCCACCGTTACTCTTTTAAAATGTTTTACAAGTTTTTGTATACATTCATTATATAATTATATGTGAAGACGATGCACCTAAAATAAAATTTAGTCTACCACAAATGGTAAAAAGAATTAAAAATATAACAGACCGGTAAATCAATTATGTGATAGATACATGGTGCTCAAATTTCTTACCGATAAGGTCATGGTTGTCTGAATACGTCTTTTCTTTGTTGTCTTTTGTTTGTTGATTACTGACATAAGTTCATCCAACTGTGCATGCCCCCCACCTATAGCAATAGTACCTGCGACAGCGCACGTATTAATATTTAGGTAGTTGTCACTGCAATTGTCTCCATTTATAACAAACTTTTGATTGCATAGCCGACATTTAAATGTAAATTTTTACTGTAGATTATTTAGTGTTTCAGCTACGAGGTCAAGTTCTGTGAAGCTGCACCCAAGTGGTCCATGGTTTGAAATGCGTTTTAATTCGGAAAGGAAGTGGCTGACATCAATAATTCTTCTGTTTATTATTTTTTCGTAAGGTTTTGCTTCCTCTTCATACGAAATTTGAAACTAAAATAATAAAAAAAAGTTTTTATTATGTACCCAAAAAAACAATCGTACTAGAATAATCCATTTTTTATCTGAAGTAGAATAGGATTTCTATTTTCAAATATAAATGGACTACCCTTTCTAACTTTCATTGAAGTTCAGAACACACGTGAAAGGTATCAGAAACTTACATCTTCAATGTTTTTACTGGTTACTCCAGTGTTTTCAGCTTCCGCCAAGTCTCCTGTAAAGTCCTCTCGTAAACTGCAAAAGAAAAATATTTTGCATAATGATGACAGATTTTTAAGGTTCGGGAGATTAGTGATAAGGGTGAGATATACTCGTAAAATTCAATACGCTTCCAAGTACGACTAAGTATGTCCCTAAACCAAAAATTCGAAGACAAGACATAAAAAAAATGAATATAATTAAATTTTTTTTTTAAATTTTCGCAGCCGCCATCTTAGATTTACATTTTGACCTCGCTATCGGCTTTAGCACCCTCGAATGCGATGAAAACGACACCGATGACAGAAAAATTTGAGAATTTTAGCAGCCGCCGTCTTGGATTTTCATTTTGACCTCGCTATCGGCTTTAGCACCCTCGAATACCATTAAAACGACACCCATGACGAAAAATTGCAGCCGCCATCTTGGATTTTCATTTTAACCTCACCATCAGGTTTAGCACCCTCGAAAACTATAAAAACGACACCCATAACGTAAATTTGAAAATTTTCGCAGCCGCCATCTTAGATTTTCATTTTGACCTCGCTATCGGCTTTAGCACCCTCGAATACCATGAAAACGACACCCATGACGAAAAATTGCAGCCGCCATCTTTGATTTTCATTTTAACCTCACCATCAGGTTTAGCACCCTCGAAAACTATAAAAACGACACCCGTAACGATAAATTTGAAAATTTTCGCAGCCGCCATCTTGGATTTTCATTTTGACCTCGCTATCGGCTTTAGCACCCTCGAATACCATGAAAACGACACCCATGACGAAAAATTGCAGCCGCCATCTTGGATTTTCATTTTGACCTCACCATCAGCTTTAGCACCCTCGAACACCATGAAAACGACACCCATGACGAAAAATTTGAAAATTTTCGCAGCCGCCATCTTGGATTTTCATTTTGACCTCGCTATCGGCTTTAGCACCCTCGAATACCATGAAAACGACACCCATGACGAAAAATTGCAGCCGCCATCTTGGATTTTCATTTTGACCTCACCATCGCTTTAGCACCCTCGAACACCATGAAAACGACACCCATGACGAAAAATTGCAGCCGCCATCTTGGATTTACATTTTGACCTCACTATCAGCCTTAGTACCCTTAAAACCACGAAAACAACAATCAGTATTGCACCCGTGCGAAGCCGGGGCGGGTCGCTAGTATAAAGTACCTATATATAAATTATATTGTTGTATAGAACTGAGAATAAATGGCGCGAAATAGTCTAAAAGAATTTGAGGCGATTAGCTAGTTACGAAGAAGCAATTGTGTTTATGCAATTATGTTCCTTATTATGATACAGTGGATGGATGCAAGTGGCGGATTGTCGTTCGGCGTGGTGGTCTAAGGGGGAGGCCTTTGTTCAGCAGTGGACGTCTTCCGGCTGATGATGATGATGATGATGATAATTAATAATTATTATAATTATGTATCATAATTATTCATATAGTGATTCATAATTATTATAATTATCATCATAATGATTAAAAAGTTGGCATGTATGTACATGCCAACTTTTTCCCGACTCGACTGACTCGCACGTGCGAGAAGTACAGATTTCGTTTCGTGATCTCGCCGTACTCGGGCAGCTTCGGAATACTTCGTGCACGGTCAGCCAGCCCCGAACTCGCAACTAGCGCCGCCGACCGCCGCGCCGCGAGCCCCGCGCCTTCGGCTTCCAGAGATGAAAATACTTGCATAGGAAATCGATCCGTGTAGCTATACAAATAAGGAGCACAATCGTTTTTGCGAAAAAATAAAATTTGGAAGTTCAAAGTATTTTTTTGCAAATACGATTGTGCTCCTTATTTATATGACGACATGGATCGATTTCCTATGCAAGTAGGTATTTCTGTGCTCCAGCTTTGCTCGCGCCCGACTAGCAAATACTTTTACAATTTTATTGCAAGTACTTATTTCCCGCCCGCACCAATTAAAATTTAGTATGATATACTCCAATTAAAAATTAGTATGACATGTAATAAAATATTGTACTATAACTTGCTAAAAAGGAAATTTACCCTGTAAACCGAGAAAAGGATTATATGTAATACTTACTCTTTATTGCTTATTTCCATCGGTTGTATATTAGAAATTTCCACTAGTGCATCACTTTGGTTATCTTTTAACCTAAAAAAGATTATTTATTTTAAAATATGTAGGTACAGGGTCCAGCACATCAAGCTACCCCATTCTGTCAGATTTTCCCAATTGAATATGAACCTTATTCCTTTGTGCTAAAGTTGAAAATCTATCAAAGAAATTTGACAGATTGGGGTAGGTTGACCTGCTGGCGTCTGAACATAAAATTTCAAATATTTACATACAAAAATCATTCATACATGACTAGCACTGAACCACGTAAGTACTGAATCAATGTGAATGTTCATGTGTGTAGGTCCATAACTCTATGGCACACGCATGATAACGAAGATTCATTTTTATTTGTTGTCACTTTACTAAATACTCACATCTTAGACCAATACTTAGTAGGTATATAGTAGTTAGGTACATACCCGCCATCTACGTAATTTTGTTGAGTATGTGTAGATGTTGTTGGTGTTTCGTCATAACTATTTTTTCCTTTTGTTTTAGCCCAGCTACAAAAAAAATAGACTGATAAATAATTTGCACTGTGTAACATTTTAATTATGTATAATATATAGGTATATAAATATAACTACGAGACAGCTTACCGAACTTCGTTCATCTTTGCTATTTTTGCACGTCCTAATCGCACAGCTTTCTTGTACTTTGGCATTTTGAGTGTTTGTACACAACAGTAGCATCCTTACGCAAAACTCAACAGTTTTTATATACACACACAAAGCGTCCTTTCGCAAAACTCAACAGTTTTTATAATATACACACACAAAGCGTCCTTTCGCAAAACTTAACAGTTCTAAATACACACACAAAGCGTCCTTTCGCAGTAAATAACACAATAAATAACTATAACCAAAACAACCTTCAATGAACTAATAATTATCACTACTGATAATGTGACGTAAGTGAGCAAGTGCGCTAACCGACGGCGACGCGGTGACAAACGGCACGAGTTTCACCCTCGAGAGCTTGTGGCACACTGAATCCGATACGGAGCGCATGAGTTACAGTAGTGAATACGCCCATATTTTAGAATAAAATCTGTATAAAATCAAATTTTGGTCTTTTGGAAAAAATATTCCTACAAAATGTTCATTATTAAATTGTCTATCCATTAGTGTTAGTACCAAAATTAAACAATGTTTAATTTACGAGGAGATGCATGTTATCAATCACTATTTCTCATTTCTGGGGTTTCGTTGTAAGGAGATTTATTAAAGATATATTCATTAAGAAAAAAAAAATAAAAGGACAATTATGGAGTCAAGATTATGTAGAAATTTAATGTATTTTTTATTAGTTGATATTTCTTTTAAATAACAAGTAAATAGCTCCAAAAAAACTGCATTAAAACGGCTTGCGCGGCGTTTTGGTCGGGGAGGCGCCTTAACCTAATCAAAAGTAATTATGTCACAAGTGAACAATTAGAAATAATAAAATGTGACATCCAGAAATCTAGGCAAACATCACCAAATGATAAGTTTGAATGCAACGTAAACAAACGCCGGGGCGCCTGTTTGTTGGACAGCTTATCATATAATAGTGGACCTATGGGATTGCTTCCTTTGTGTGATGACACGATTATAGAACCCTCAACATCGTCTCCTACACCTAATTCTGGATACCGTGATATTCAAATCACGCAAAATCAATCAGCTGTGCAGGGTAATTCTATACATCGACAAAATCAACGCGAATCGGGTAGTCGGAGCGCAATAGCGAACAATGTTGCGGCCGCGGTGACTCAGACGGGCGCGGGCGAGGTGAATCACGCGCCGCTGCCTGCCGCCGCGGCTCTCAGTGCGCAGGCACTCAATACGGGCCTGCGACACACGGACCGCCAGTTTGGAAAGACGATGGCTGACGTAACAAGAGAAGGGCAATGGAAACCTATAGTTGAAAATGAGGAATGGACGTTAGTCCAAAGGAAAAGGTTAAGGAATAGATTTGAAGGAAAAAGGGGAAATGCAGTTTTGGAACCGGATGAAAAATTCAAAGCGGCTGATGTGAAAACTCCTATATACATATATAACGTAGGAAAAGAAGTCAGTGAAAATGATATTATAGAATACATTAAAAAACGAGCTAGTATTAATGTTTCAGTGGAGAAGGTCAATATGAAAGTCTCAAAAGACTATCAGTCGTATAAAATTTTTGTATCAAGGTTTCATTTAGATAAAATTCTTAAAGACGATTTTTGGCCAGAAGGGATTGCCTATAGACAATACATACAATTTAGGCCCAGATTCCGTGATCAAAAAACTTCAACAAATGGCGACAACTAAGTTGGTCAGTTTTAACTGCAAGTGTGTCAGACGGTCGATTGAATGCATAAGGAGACTGTGTTGTACCGCGGACATTATTGCGTTACAAGAGACATGGTTGTTACCGCACGATATTCCTTTCCTAGGCACTATAAATGACTCATTCACCTTTACTGGAAAATCTGCCGTGGATACTTCAGCTGGGATACTGAGAGGGAGGCCATACGGAGGCGTGGCTTTGCTCTGGAGAAAAGCTGTCTTTCCGGCGGTTTCAATCATACCGTGTAATAGTGTACGACTTATTGCGATTAAAATAGTGAATCAGGATCGTTCAATATTAGTGTTCTCGGTGTATATGCCTACAGATTCTATTGATAATTTGCCAGAATTTACAGACTGCTTAAGTGAGATGTGTTCTATCATTGAAAACAATAATATAGAAACAGTTTATATACTGGGGGACTTTAACGCACACCCAGGTGAGTTGTTTTCAAATGAGTTACGTGATTTTTGTTGTGAACAGTCGTGGTCGTGTATCGATGTGGACATGTTATCTAGTGATACTTTTACGTTTGTAAGTGACGCGCACGGGTGCCGGCGCTGGCTGGATCACTGCCTGGTGACCAGCGCGGCGCGGGCATCAGTGCGTGCCGTCACTGTTTTGTATGACACATATTTTTCGGATCACTATCCATTACAGATTGAATGTGATATTAATCGAATTTGTCAAAAGACTAACACCGTAATAAATAATAGTGGCTGTAGTACTGTTGTGTGGGGTGACCGTAGTAGTAACCAAATAGAGTTGTACACGAATTTATGTAATACTAAATTAAGAGATTTAGATTTTCCTCAGGAGTTCCATTCGTGTGCAGACAAAATGTGTAATGATGATAGTCACAAATTGATATTAAGAAACTTGTACTTAGATATTGTGAATATTCTGTCGGAAGCTGCTACGGGTAGTTATATAAATAAGCACAGTAAACGAAGGTCTGTACCTGGATGGAACAAGTATGTGAGTGAAGCTCACAGGGAGGCTCGACTTTGTTTTCAAATGTGGTTATGGTACGGTAAACCAAAAACAGGAAATATTTATCATGATATGTGTGAATCGAGAAAAATATTTAAGTCTAAATTGAAGTTTTGTCAAAACAACGAGCAACAGATTAAGATGAATATTATCGCTGAGCAACACAAAAATAAACAATTCAAGAAATTTTGGAAATCTACTAAAAGGCTCAATCCAAGGTCGGGCCTGCCTGTGAGTGTCAGTGGTCTACATGACCCACACGACATAGCTAATGCCTTTCGGCAGAGTTTCAAGGTGGACCCACCTCCTGTACCTCCTGCGGTGTCTCAGATGCTCGAGACTGGGACACAAGGTGATAAAGTTAGGTTAAGATTCCAGGCAAAGGAAATATCTAATGTTATTAGTAATATGTCTAGAGGAAAGTCTCCTGGCCACGATAGTCTCAGTATCGAGCATCTGAAGTACGCCGGTATCCACCTGCCGAGGGTGCTTGCTCTGTTTGTCAATTTGTCACTTTCGCATAGCTACTTACCTGAGGAGCTCATGCGTACACTGGTTGTTCCTATAATAAAAAACAAAACAGGTGATCCGTCGGACCTGTCAAACTACAGGCCTATCTCACTAGCCACCATAACTGCTAAGGTTTTGGACAGCCTGCTTGATAAACAGCTGGTGAAAAATATACATTTACACGACGCACAGTTCGGCTTTAGACCAAACCTATCTACTGAAAGTGCTATTTACTGTCTCAAGCAGACTGTTCACTACTACACAGCTAGGAACACGCCTGTGTATGCATGTTATTTAGATCTCTCCAAGGCATTTGACCTTGTAAATTATGATGTTTTATGGAGCAAACTTCACAATGTTGAGGGACTTCCTGCTGAATTAATTTGGTTGCTTAAATATTGGTACAGTAATCAAGAGAATACTGTTCGATGGGCAGGCACTTTATCTGAAGTGTACAGGTTGCAGTGTGGGGTGAGGCAAGGGGGGTTGAGCTCGCCACGCCTCTTCAACCTGTACATTGATGGTCTGATTGGGGAGCTCAGCGGCGCCGGTCTCGGATGCTCGATAGACGGAACTTGCATAAATAACATAAGTTACGCTGACGATATGGTGCTGTTGAGTCCCTCAGTCAGAGCTTTAAGGTGTCTTTTGAACATTTGTGAGGCGTATTCGGAGGCTCATGGGCTGAGATATAACGCCAAAAAAAGTGAATTTATGATATTTAAGGCGGGAAAAAAACAATATCGTGCGCCCGTGATCACTCTTTGCGGCACACCACTTAAACAGGTGAGTAAGTTTAAATATCTTGGTCACTGGGTCACCGACGACTCGTCGGATGTTATGGACATCGAGAGGGAACGAAGGGCGCTGTCTGTGCGGTTTAATATGCTCGCTCGTAGGTTCGCACGTTGTACAAGAGACGTAAAAATTACTTTATTCAAGTCATACTGCCAGACACTGTACACGTGCGGGCTATGGGTGAATTATACGCATCGCGCGTACAGCGCCCTTCGCGTCCAGTATAACAACGCCTTCAGGGGAATGGTGGGGCTGCCGCGGTGGTGCAGCGCATCTGCCATGTTCGCGGAAGCGCGCACACAGGATTTTTTCGCTGTGATGCGCACGCGCTGCGCCTCATTGCTGAGTCGAATGCGGATCAGCTCTAACGTTCTCCTGAAGACCTTGTCTGAACGGTGGGATTCACCAATGCTGCAGGCGTGGATGGGGATGCACTCTCTTTGCAACAGGAGATGAGTGGCTCCCCTTTCATGCCGATTACTTTAGTTTAGTTTAATTTTCTTTTCTTTTGTTACGTACTAACATTATTTTTAAGAATGTAAAGTTAATACTAACAAAATGGAACCTGATTTCCGAAATAAACGATTATTATTATTATTATTATTATTATTATAGCCTATAATGATCCCACTGCTGGGACACAGGCCTTCTCTCTGTGAGAGACAATGGGCCGTAATCCACCACGCAGATCAAGCGCGGATTGGTAGACATCGCACGTCTTCGAATTTTTTGTTTTAGGACATGCCGGATTCCTCACAATGTTTTCCTGTATTATATGTTTAGTATAAAAAAATCGTATCGAGTGTTATTATAATTTTGTGAAAGTCACAAAAATCACATTCACAAATGCTTATGAACGGACCAATTATCCATAGGTCAAACTAATGCATAATCAATAAAAAAGTAATATCGAACTATTACCGCCGAATTATCGTAAGTGACAAAAATCAAATTTTACAGGAGAAGGTTTTTTAAATTATTTTTACTAATAGTTGCGCTATTTAATTGAAATTTAAGATTTGCTATTACTTACTTTAATTATTATTGTATTTTGGCGGGTAAGTCGACGAGCCATTGTCCGTTATGGTTTAAAATGTAAAAAAATAAAATAAATGGCGTTTGCGATGAAAAACGCTGTTTAGGTAAAAATGTCACTTACGATAATTCGGCGGTAATGGCTCGATATATTCAAACTAGGCTGAGAAAATAAATATTTTTTACATGAACAAATGTTTTTCTCTTGACTGTACTTACTGTCAAAAAGAGTGAGGGCAACAGACCTAAGGTTTGTTTTTTAATCTCGTAGACTAAATTGACAAGTACAAATGGCAAACTGACATAGATTTCAATAGCATTTATGTTAGTTTTGACATTTTCACTTGTCAATTTGGTCTACGAGATTAAAAAACAGACTCTAGTTATAGTGGATAAGACAGAGATTAAAACAGAAGACAGCAGGGAAAGATCAGCGGTGCGATTCTGTAACCATGTCACCGTGAAAACTTAGGTGAAGTGAGCGTGGAGTGAGCTGTCAGTGTCATCCTGATGCTAGGGATTGATACTCTTGACAGCTCACTCTAAGCTCACTTCACCTAACTTTTCACGGTGAGATTTTTACAGAATCGATCGGCAGATTAGGGGATCCGACCGGAATAACTCGAGAATTGACAGTTTTTTGAACGTCGAAATTACATAAGACAGTTCCCAAAACTGTCCCCCTTCACTACTTCCTAGTGCTTTAAGCTGGGCAGACAAAGTGGCGCAACAAACTTCCTAGCAGCACAGCTGTCTCCTAGGTTAGAACAACATGATTGGACAGGTCCACTCAATCTGTGTAGTTCTTTCTTCAAAAGACCATTTCGGAAACCAATCTACACGGCCTTCACATGATCTGACCAAGACTTTAAAACTCTTTTAAAGTCCAGTCATAATCTTGGTCCTGCTGACCGAACGACCTCTGAGTTTATTTCGGCCTTTCTTCTCAGAGTAGTCAGATAGGAAACGCCGTCTTCATCTCATCATACTATCACACTAATATTATAAAGGCGAAAGTTTGTGAGTGTGTGTTATTTCTTCACGCTCCAACGGCTGATTCAATTTTGATAGAATTTTGTATGGAGCTAGCTGACACTCTGGATTAATGCATAGAATACTTTTTCTTCCGACATTCCCACGGGATCGAAACGTATGCGGGTGAAACCGCGGGGCGCAGCTTGTTTTTGTAAAAATGTTTATACAAATCTACTTACAGAAATAAAATCATTGAATAAAAAAAAACATTTAAATTTTTCTTATATTTATTACGTGTGGAAATCGAACCCTTTATCTTCATCTAAAAAAAAAAAATAATAATAATAAATCGAACCTTTATCGCGAAATGAAAGCCAATTTAACCGCTCAGCCACTGGGCTAACAAAGCCATTGTATTTATTAAAATGATTTTCTCTTTAATCTGTGTCACTAAAATGGGGCTTCAAAGGATCTAATTTCACCCCGAATAATATTGGCCGCTAATAATATTGAGTTACGGATCAGCTCCCCGATTGAAAACCTCAATTTATCCATTAATGTCGTACCGTTCGCTTTGACGTAGTCGGTTTTAATTAATACATTTCAACTCTTTTACAATTTAATATATTTGGTCGTATCGACTGTCGACTTTTTGTAATTTTATTGATGTATTATTGATATAATATGTGTGTTGAATAAATCGAAAAATAATTTTAAAATTCAACTTATCGGGCCCACCTTACTCTACGTGCGGAAATTATCAATTAATTCGTAGCGAATAAAGTTTAGTTTTTTTTGTCTTTGATTAAAGTCATCGGCCGGCTTCAATCAAAGGAAACCATACACAGAGACACTGTTTACATTTCATATTCTGTTTTTGTCCAGACGATGAAAAAAGTCAGCCGGTATACTTCCCATAATCCGACAGTCTCAAAATCAGGTTTTAAAGTCATTTTAGTTATTAACCTAATACATAACCTTCTCGTTCGAAAACAACTATAATTTAGACACTACATTAAGCCTTAAGTTACCCTAAAAACTCGGCTTAAATTGGAACTGTTGGCTCGGCTTTAGTTAAAAGTGGTCAAACGACGTATTTAACAGAAACTGCAACAAAAATAGTTTTTAAACCTGAAAATATGTGAAAATACGTATGTGAAAATACTTAGGCATCTAGCCAAGTGTACTACTAATCGGCACTTGGCTCCGTTTTCACTGTATAAATCACGGCTAAGTTACAGTATTAAAGTGAAAAAACATTGTCCAGGAACACTGTTACCCTGTTTTCTATAGAACATAAAATTTTTCTTGGCATGTGTACCTGTTTTTGGACCTCAGACTCTGGATATAAGAAACTTTTTGTAATACCTTTTTATTTTAAGTTAGCCTTCACTGTCCATTGCCAAAGGCCATTGTCAAAGGTACATAAAAGGCACCTTTGAACGTCAAAATTTACCAAAAAATAGAATTGATTCTAGTCGCCCCTTCCAAAAGGTAGTGTTCGTATGGAGAAGAATGCGCAAGAAACTCCACCGTTACTCTTAAAATGTAAGTATAACAATATTTTGTTTACATTCATTATATTATTTTGCTCAAACAAATCTAATATTTCTCGTGTCACAGTGTTAGTTACCATACTCCTCCGAAACGGCTGGACCGTATTTGTATGAAATTTTGTGTGCATATCGGGTAGGTATGAGAATTGGCTACTATCTATTTATTTTTTTTTGCAAAACAGCGTTTGCGGGGTCAGCTAGTAAAATATAAAATAATTTTAAAATTCTATCGATTCGTATTCTAAAAAATCTCAGCCATTTATGCAAAGTTGGGTCAGTTAATTGCTATATCTGACTGTAATACTTTTTGTTATAGGTAGAACTAGCAGCGCCCCGCGGTTTCACCCGCATAATTTTTGATCCCGTGGGAACATCGGGATAAAAAGTATCCTATGTGTAGTTATAAAATATCTGTGTGCCAAATTTCATCCAAATCCGTTGAGTAGTTTTTACGTGAAAGAGTAATAAACCTCCATCCATCCTCACAAACGTTCGCGTTTATAATATACTAGCTTCGCCCCGCGGTTTCACCCGCGTAAGTTTCGATCCCGTGGGAATATCGGGATAAAAAGCATTCTATGTGTTAATCTTGGTTATAAAGTATCTGTGTGCCAAATTTCATCTAAATCCGTTCAGTAGTTTTTGCGTGAAAGAGTAACAAACATCCATCCATCCACTTCACAAACTTTCGCATTTATAATATTAGTAGGAAGTAGGATTATATTCATTGAAAAATTCTTAAGAGCCTACACTACCCCAGCTAAAATTCACTCTTTAACTCGTTCGCACGATACTGCTCGCGGACTGAGTGAGAGCGAGACAGAGTGCGGTGCTAGGCGGCAGGCAGCGCCAATAGTTTAGGTATTTGCTTTTTACGGTGAAAATAATGGTAATTAAAAAAAGTAAATAACATAAGACCTGCTTTATGGTTAGTTCGGTTAGTATACAAAGTTTCATGATCTAATTTGAAGTATTTTTGAATACCAGCGGTTTACTGTTGGGTTTAGAGGTAACTTTGGAATTTTTTTTTATCGAGAAAATTTTATGAAATCGTGTTTTCGTCTAACATAAGACCTAACATTAATCCTCAACTTTATCATATATTTATTTCAAAATTAATGCTGCAGTATTTTTGACATAACGGAGGATCATGCTAAGCCATTTGAGGTAGTATAGGCCCTTAAACTGACGCTATTTTAATTAAAAAAAAACTAGGAAGAAATATTTCGAGAGAGTTCGTAATCTACGTAGCTACGTTAAGCTCAAACAAATTCTTCTAAGGAACAGTCTTTGTGAACTACATAATTATAACGGACTCATCCGAATCTTATAAAATTTTCTTATTTAATTATCACTTTGTGACTAGCTTTGAAATTAATTTTATACCTCGTGTTATACAGGTGGTATTGTTTTTATAGCAGCTTCCATGTTTTTTGCCAAGTTGGCATAATTGCTGACTTTAGTTGCGTGCCTCGAAAAGCATGTTAAGTCGTTGGTCCCGGTTGTCATTCGTAGATCTTTGACAGTTGTTACGTTGGTAGTCAGAAGGCCAAAAGTCTGACAGCCAGTCTTACCAAGGGGTATCGTATTACCATTACCCAGTAACTGGGTTGTGTAAGTCAGTATACGTTTAGCGTTTGACTGCCCCTTTGGCCTCGTGGTTGCAACCGCGACTGCTGAATGTGGGGTCCTGGATTCGATTCCCGGGTTAGACATAGTGTTATTGAGTTTTCCATTAGGAATCTCTTACTAACAGTCCGGGGTTTGGAAATTGGCGGTTTAATACCCCCGTGCCTCGGAAAGCACGTATAACCGTTGGTCCTGCACCCTCTTCGGTCGTGTCGGATTGCCGTCCCATCGGACTGTGAGAGTAAAGGAACAGAGAGTGCACCTGTGTCTGCGCACACACTTGTGCACTACAATATCTCCTGCGTACTTGGCTAATCTCCGTTGAGATTGGCCACCGTGACCGAAATCGGTCGGGGAGGCTATTATACCTACGTTTAGCATCACCAGCAACGCTTTATAATCTTAACATTAACATTATTTCTTTAATCAATCATTACTCACACACGTAAGTTTTCATCAAAACCTAAGTACAAATTTTATAATTTTTTAGATGAATAAATGATCACCCTGTGTTTAATCAAAGGCTGGCTGTCGACCCTATTAACAAGGCATCAGCTTTGTCTTCAACTAAAGTTTTAATTCAATTACTTTGTTCCATTTCATCTCCCTTCTCTATTTGAGAAGTCCAACGGAAGACAAACTTGATTCAGTAAGAAATTTTACATTATTTTATTTATAAATTACAAGAAATATTTATAGATGGTGGTGGTGGTGGTGTTATTTTATTTCCTAATTTATGTTATAGGTATTATTTTGTACCAACCTTTTTTTTGTTGCATTTTTTTTTTTTGTTTCGAGTGTTTATCAGTGGAAACTTGTAAATGGCCTTCAAATGGATATTGTTTAAGAACACTGTTTAGGTATATTGGCTGTAAGTTTCCCGAACAGAATAAAATAAAATAAATAAATAAATATTTCTTGCGACTTTATAAGCTCGTCGTTGTTTTTTTTTGGAACGAAATTCTTTAACTTCTTCAACGCGGCTTGCTGTAGAAGAAAACTGATAGAAATCATCATATAGGTAACGAAGAAGCTTTATGCGACTTTCTCTCTCTTTCTAAAAGAGAGAGATAGTTTTCATGGTTTTCGAGGGTGCTGAAATCAATAGTGAGGTCAAAATAAAAATCTAAGACGGCGGCTGCGAAAATATATTTTTTTTTAATCACGGGTGTCGTTTTCATGGTCTTCGAAGATGCAGAAGTCAGAATGAAAAACCAATACGGCGGCTGCGATTCTGGATCCATCTTTGATTTTCATTCATCTTCATGTTGACCTGACTATTGGCTTCAGCACCCTCGGAAACTAAGAAAACTATCTCTCTCTCTCTCTTTCTATTATATAATAATAAGAAATCGCATGGGCGTGCAGCCGTCGACTATCTTTGCTTTGTGCTCATGTATAAAGATACTTTTTTTAAATTATTATATATGATGTCATTAGAATTAATTATATTTTTGTTTGCACGTGTTTCTGTGACAAATAAACCTATTTTTCTTTCTTTCTTTCTTTCTTTCTTAGCACGCTTTTTCGTTACCTACGTGACGATTGCTAAAAGTTTAATCCTACCGAAAGCTGTGTTAAAGAACTTCGTTCCAAAATTATACCTATAAAATTATAATACAACTGCTTACAAACAGGATCAATGCCAACATTACAACAATAATTACCCGTCATAAAACCTTATCAAATGCCGTAAAACAATACAACGAAATCACAGTTAAACCCGTAAACCCATGTCTTGAAACCCCATGATCGTATCCAATAAAATCAGTAGGCCTTATCGACCGCCATCTTGTAATAAAATTCGGCCAAGTGGGAGTTGGACTTGCACACGAAGGGTTCCGTACAAAAACGCCGAAAAAAAAAACACGTTTCTTGTATGGAGAATTTAATTTTTAACTGTATTTTATTTTTATTTATAGCGGCCAGGACACTGTGTGAAAATTTCGAGTGTCTACGTATTCATAAAATATACTTTTTAATAATATCTAATTCTGTAACATAAGTGTAATTTATGGTCATAGTGTCACTTTTATTTCTATATACATGTTTTTCCTTTCGTTTTCATATCGGCACCTCGTTTTTATATTAAATACATGTAGGTAATTGATTTCTTATCACCTAGTGTTGAACTTTTGTGTGGTGTTCTGACTTTTTTGTGCGCCAAATAAAATTGGTTTATCTATCTATCTATCTAATTTTAGATACCTACTAACTTTATTGATATTTGTACGCCATTAATGTTACAACATAGTACCTACACATATTTTACAACACCTGGGCGTAAGTGCGTTACACCCTAACAGTAGCAATGACTTTCATTTTTACAATTAAACAACATTCATTGCGTTATTTACGTTGTTGAGCAGACAAATTTTTCGAACACAAGAAGCAATGGATGAGCAATATCCTTCAAAATGATTCAGATTGTGATTGATCCTTTAATACGCAATTAGGGTGCTGTTTTTACACCCACCTATGTTTTACAAATAAAAACTTTGTATTTGACTTTGACCCTTTCGATACGGAACCCTAAAAACCAATTGAAACGCTTCGTTTGGCCTCTTACCATGATAGGCCTGCCGGCGCTAGTTTATGGGGGAATTGTAACATAAAACGGTATGGTTTGGACTTAATGGCCTCTCGATCGGTAGTCAAATGATCTTGTGGAATATGTAAAGTGGTGTAACAAGGGCTTTTTATTTTTCTGGTTCTAGTTGAGAAATTTTAAACACAGTATTTTTTTAATAAATAATCCCTAATATATATTTTGTTACCGTTTCTCAAATTTATTTTTCATATTGAGATACCTTTGAAGGGTTTTACAAAGATAAATTATTATTTCTCTTAAATTTTTTCATAAAATATTTTATCTGTAAAATTATCTACAAAAAAATTCTTGACGAATTTTAATCATCCCTTGGCTAGCTCTCTTTACAAACCTTTTATATAAAAAAATATCACATATTAAAATCTACCAGCATTAAAGCAAAATCCAGTTATTTTTAATAATCGCCAATAAAAAAATACACACACGAGTTGAAAACCTCGTCCTTTTTTGAAGTCCCTTAAAATTATTTATTAACCGATTTCAAAATGAAAATAATAACTAAGCCATTTATTTGAAAGAATTTTACAGCAGAATTATCTACAAAAATAAATATTTCTCTTAAAATATTCATAAAATGCTTACATCAGCAACACCATTTACAAAAAAAAAAATCTTGTCTTATTTTTTAATTTGCCTTTGGATACGCTGTACATACCTTTTGTAAAAAAATATGCAAAAGTTCTGGAATCACAATAAAAACCTTCCAACATTAGCAAAATCCCGAACAATATCACAATCCAAGCTTAAACATTAACAAAAGCTTTCGAAATCGATACCAATAGTTACTCGATAACAGGCCCATTAAATGAGATGGGAATTTACTACCACGCCCTAACCAACCCTTATTTATTCAAACTACTTGTAATCGAGTCCAATTTAAAGGAATTCGAATCGATTTTGAAATATTACCGAGATACGATCGAATCGATTTTATTTTGTCACTTTGTTGTGTTAATACAGTTGTTCGGGGTGTGATTTATCGGTGTTCATTTTTATTGGTTTAAGCCCCTCAGACGCGTGCTTATTTAATATTGTCCTTCATTTATTGTAACAGGTTTGCCGTTTTTAAACCTCATTCATATCAGAGGGACAATTCTCGTAATTTTAAGAACGTTCACAGTCTGATCTGTCTCAATCTATCAAAAATACCTGTAATTTCTCTAAATTTGTGACAACTTTTTGAAATTGATTTTTGCTGAGATGAGATTGCGACTGGATTTTGAACGTTTTCACCCGACTGCGCCAGAAGGAGGGTTGTGTTTTTCGAGTGTATGTATTTAAGGTCAAGGCCATTTGTCGATATTTTTTCTATACAAATTTCGGGAGAATATTACTCCACTGTTTGACATTGTGCATCCAAAGTTAAACATGATATGGTTTTGACTTATTCTTAATTGTGTCTGTACGGAAACAGAATAATAAAACAAAAAGCCATTAAAAAGTTATGAGCCAACAAAGATTCGTTTTTCTTGCTATTTTTAACGTAACTTTGGGTGTAAATAAGTTATAAAAGAACTGTAAAATCTTCAAAACCAATTTCGTACCGACAAAGCTCAATTATCGAAGAGATCAATAAACTTTATTTGTAATTGATTTATGCAGTGGTTTTCATAAAACTCGATTTACCGAAGCACTGTTCGATTTTTTTTACGCGCCTATCTGTTCAGAACGATGTGTCTGTGCGTTAAAACTAGACGTTGTTCGTGTAGATTACTGTCTAACTGCTCATCACTGATACTAGCGCTGTCGGACACGAAGCCAGGTGAGACAGCGTGCTTTTTGGCCATGACCACCAACGAGTTCGAGCTCTCGACTAGTTTACTCTTAATTATGGGAATTGGCCTTCAGAATTCATAGCTACAGTCCGGCCGTTGAGAGAATGCGCTCCTGACTTCTGTCAATGCGACATTCTAGTAGCTAATAAAGATCGAATTCGTAAAACACGTATTCGTTTGTATGAAACTGACGGGTTTCAAGAACGCATCCTCTCGTCGGCCGTACTGTGTGTAATGTCACGATGCCGTATAACGACAATCATATCAACTCAGAGCAATGATGGCCCAGTGGTGAAAGCCGCGACTTACGAGTTGTTGGTCGTAGGTTCGAACCCGGACAGGCGCTTTCCTTAGTGTAAATTATTTCATGACCACTGCTCTCAAAATGGTGAAGGAAAACATCGTGAGAAAACTGAAACCCAAGAAACAAAAATTCAAAGACAATTGTGACATCTACCAACCCGCACTGGGCCCGCGTGGTGGATTACGGCCCACTCCCTCTCACAGAGAGGAGGCCTGTGTCCCAGCAGTGGGAACATTATAGGCTGATTATGTAGGTATATCGAGTTACTAGCTGCGCCCCGCGGTTTCACCCGCGTAAGTTTTGATCCCGTGGGAATATCGGGATAAAACGTATCCTATGTGCTATTCTGATGTATAAACTACATATATTACTGTAAAGTTTCATCAAAATCCGTTCAGTAGTTTTTGCGTGAAAGAGTAACAAACATCCATCCATCCATCCTTACAAACTTTCGCATTTATAATATTAGTAGGAAGTAGGATTCCGGTCTGATCCCCTGTACCCCCCTCCACCCCTCCCCCTGGATCCCCCGCTAGATCTTCTTCTGTTTTAAACTCGTGTCTTATCCACTATAAACTTTTTTCTTTCGGTCTGATCCTCTTTCCAACTCGCATCGATTTTGGCACTTTTTGGGAGCTATGTAGAGGATGTAAGTGCCGAAGTGCCAGACACCATCATGCACACTCGCACAGATGTAAATTAAAACGTCAACGCAGATCCACGTTATGTTAGCCCGCTGCTTAAGAGGAAATGCGGGTGATCTTTTATCCATAGAAACGCTCTCGCCTGTTTTCTTTCTGTTTAATTAACATAAAGCAATGTTTTTACAGAATAATAAATATAAACTACTTGTATGATGATACATTATTTTTATAAGCACTAGAATACTCAAAAAATGCCGATTTAAACCGCTGTCAATAGAGGCCTAGTGTACAAATTAGACAACTATTAATGAAAAAAGAAAAATATAGGGACACAGTATATATTCTTCTTGTTCAGTTTATGAAGTATCTTTTAAATTGGTCCAATATTGGAGGAGGAAATAGTCGAGAGCCAATCCTCGAATAATGACTTTTTACTTAGGCTTTTTCATAAGTCTCTCCGACCGCATTTCCTCTTAACATGTTCGTGTAATCTTATATCGTATACTGGAATCACCTTTATGGAGTTAATAAAGTTGTTCCAGTTTAAAGATGTGATATATCGATGTTTATTTTTATTGTCGATAGAGTATCGATAGGAGTGTGAATAATTTATCACGTTCACTACAAAGAGCTATATAACGGCGATCATAAATCGTTCATTTATTATTTGCTGATTTTAATGCTGTTGCTAGCTTAAGTATAGGTAGGAGATAACTACTTACCTTTTTTATTAGTATTGATTGATAGGTTTGTATGTCTAAAATAATATTATACAGAGAAAAAAATATTGCAAATTGAAAAAAAAAAACCGGCCAAGTGCGAGTCCGACTCGCGCACGAAGGGTTCCGTACCATTATCTATAAAAACGGCATATAAATCATGTCTGTTGTATGGGAGCCCCCCCCCCCCCCCTGAATATTTATTATATTCTGTTTTTAGTATTTGTTGTTACGTACATCATTTGTGAAAATTTCAACTGTCGTTATCACGGTTCATGAGATACAGCCTGGTCAGACAGACAGAAGGACGGACAGCGGAGTCTTAGTAATAGGGTCCCTTGGAATGTTTGTTTGTTACATTTTCACGCTAAACAGCTGAAGGGATTTAGATGATACTAGCGGCCCGTCCCGGCTCCGCACGGGCGAAAAAAAAAAAAAGAAAAAAAGCCTATATTAATGCAGCATTCAAATGGTGAAAGAATTTTTAAAATCGGTTCAGTACTTTTTGAGCCAATTCGTTACAAACATACATACAAATCTTTCCTCTTTATAATATTAGTATAGATTTGGCACATGGGTATGGATATTTGGCAAATTTTCCCAATGAACTTTGAATTTGAACCTTATGCTTTAACGATAAAGTTGAAAATCTATTAAAGAAATTTGACAGATTGTAGTAGCTTGATGGGCTGGTGTCTGTACCTACTTACCTTAAAACAGATAAATTAAATTAAAACTACTCAGGCAATTAAAAATGAAAGTAGCTATAGTAGAGATCGTGATGGAACCCCAAATCAGCGATGTACACAAATAAATCTCATTTCTGTCTGTTTGTTCGATTTAATCTGCAATACTGAGTGGTAGGGAGACCATGATGCGTTGAAAACTAGCGGACTAGTTCCAAAATACATTGAAATAATTTAATATTGTCTCGGAATAGTGTTGAAACTTTTTAGTTGACAACATGTTTTCAAATTGATATTCGAAAATGTGTGTATTTTTATAATGAATTGTGTCATTCTTTTAAAAATACTTGATTATAAAAATCTTCTCTGTGCAAACAACGTTTTTACTTCCATATTCTAGTTATCTAGTTTATTACATCGAAAAATAGTGTGCTCAATTCACGTTAAATTAATGATATTGGCCCTGATTCTGTTGTTCACAAACTAAACTAAGTTTATGTTCAGTACATCTTTTTCTTTCTATTCTATTAAGAAAAGGACAGAAGATAAATATTATTTTAGTTCCGTCAAATTAGATAATCCATAGACAAGTTTAGACGTGATTGAAAAATTGGGGAAGTACCTACTAAAAATACGTCAATTTACGTCAGGTGCTGACTAATTTGACAGGACTTAACTAATATTTATCTTCTGTCCTTTTTATAATGAAATAGCAAGAAAATGATGCATTCAACTTAAATTTAGTTCAGTTTGTGAACAACAGAATAGGGGGGCCACTGACTCTATTTTAATATTTAAAATTAATTTTTCATAAATAAAGTAAAAATATTAAAAATAAATGTAGCACTTTGAAAATTGCAATAAAAAAAAAATATTTGCCTCGGAATATTGGTTTGAAAATGATGATCAAAGAAAAAATATTCTCAACTAACAACGCCCCGCGGTTTCACCCGCATTAGTTTCGATACCGTGGGTATATCGGGATAAAAAGTATCATATGTGTTAATCCTGGTAATAAACTATCTGTGTGCCAAATTAAGTTAGGATATTTAGTTTTAATTCTTTTATTTACACTATTTGTTAGTTAACTTAGTATATGAAGTGGGGCCTAATCGAAACAGCATATCATAATCATAATATAATATTCCCACTGCTGGGATATGTCCCTCTCTTCGAGACGGAGTTGGCTGTAATCTACCACGCGGGCCCAGGGCGGGGTGGCAGATGTCACGTCTTCGAATTTTTGGTTTTAACACATGCTGGTTTCCTCGAGATTTTTCTTTCACCGTTTTGAGCGCAGTGGTGATGAAATTATTTATACAAAGTAATATCGCCGGCCTGGGTTCGAATCTACGACCGAATCTAAACCGGAGCTGTTACCACTGCTCTTAATTGAAACAGTGTTATAACCAAGCTCTGTTTTCAGCTTTTAGAAATAATTGAATAACTTTTTATTTTATTACACAACAAAAATTTTGGTTGTAATTGATTGTTTCCTAAATAATGTCCAAAGGATTATCTCGATCACAGTCACCCTACTCTCAATAGCTGCGGGCAAACGATCAAAACCGATTTGTTTATCTATTTGTCGCTTGAAATTGAAATTGATGTGATACCCACTACCCGTTATATTACCCAAGTACCCATAAGGTTACAAAGCTCATTTGGTTTCATCTGAATAGATTAAAGTAAGCCGAATTGGCTCGTTAGTTAGACATAGGATAGTTTTTATCCCGATATTCCTACGGGATCGACACTTATGCAGGTGAAACCGCGATGCGCTGCTAGTGGTAAATAAAAATAAAAGTTAATATGGGGTCAACGGCCGCATGTAGCCCTTAAAAAAAAAACTGATTTTCTGAACTCATGTTTCTAGTAACTGCGGTCGTTGAAGTAAATATGCGTATAGATATAGTTTCTGTTTTATTGTGTTTAGATACCGAATACCGATACTTTCTCATCATGCTCATGAAGTTTCGTCAACAAATTTAATTTAACCCTGTATTTTACTTTTTAAAATTAGCCAAGTATAAAATAATTGAATCTACCCGAACCATTCTTCCAAGCTGTTGATAGAGATTACTAAAAAAAAGTCCTATTTTATTATTTTGGTCTTATTTTCTTTTGCACACAAATAATAAATTAGGCTTATCCTCTTTGCTCAGTATTTCGCAGTCTGTAGGCTGATTTGATTAATTTTCTGAATCAATCATGTCCCGGGATTATTTGCGTCTATTGTCACCCTTAATGCTATTGATCTAGGTTTTGTTTGCGTTTGTCACGTGAAATTGATTTATAGGTATGTTCTGTTACTTCTATAACAACACTAGCTTCTGCCCGCAACTTCGTTCGCGTGTTTTTTTTTTGGTGTCAATAAAGTATACATTGTGTAACGTTAAATGCGCAAAACCTGAAAATAGTTTGTTCATAATTGACTAATGAATCGCTTTCAATAATTTTTAGTATAGGTTTTTTCTTTAAAAATTATGTATTTTGCCATACTATTCGCTGATTGAGCCAAAGAAAATTAAGTCTTATTTTAAGGCAATAAGACTCAATTTTGAATGCATAAAGTAATGCTAGGATCAACACGATTTTCTTAATAATAATAGTTAGCTTTAAAAAAAATAGTTTTGGTCATTGTGTTATGCTTTTAACTCAATGCTATAATTGGGGTGTATGAGGTTTTGCTCATTTAACGTTACACGTTGTATAAATACCCAGTAACTGGGCTGTGGAGGTCAGATAGGCAGTCACTCCATGTAAAATACTGGTATTCAGCTGCATCCGATTAGACTGGAATCCGACCCCAACATAGTTGGGGAAAGGCTAGGCAGATGATGCTGATGCACCAGCGAGTCATAATGAAATCCAGTACAATATATTATTGCTCTTCTAAAGCCATAAGGCTTTAGTGACTTACTTCAGGTTAGGTTTACATAATTAACCTATACTGTTCCCAGTGCAGATGCAGGGATACAGGCCTCCTCACCGCGCGGTACCAGTGCGAGTTGGTAGCAAAATGTATAGGGTAATTTAATCATGAAATTTGGCAAGAAGCAAAGTCATGTAGCACGAGTAATGGAAAAAATCCGAAAACCGTAAATTTGTAGTTACATACCTACTTTGTACGGAACCCTCGGTGCGCGAGTCCGACTCGCACTTGACCGGTTTTTATAGATAGATCGACTGGTATCTGAGTTTAGTACTTACTGTGTATCCTCGAAAAACCCAAAAATAAGAAATCGTAAAAACCGATTCATAATAATAACACATGATTTAAAACACGCTTGCGGTCTTTTATACCCCGTAAGGCAGGCATAACTTTTTTCCGAAAAACTTCCCTAATCCGTTTGCGCCGTAAACCCCATGCTTACCCCATGTAATAAATTCTTGCTCTGCCCGCGTTTAATTTTGACAATAACCGGGCAATACCCGAAATGCCTGCACACAAACGTTGTAAATTGTTGTTTATTAATGTGTGACTGTGTTGTGTGCATTCGGCAGCAAAAGTGTTGAATATTTTATTGAATTTAAAATTCTGTTTTGGTTTTGGTTATCATTTAGTAATGTTATATATTCTATAAATTTTGATTGTGTTCTGTGCTCAATAAATTAGGAATGATTCAACAATTTGAATTGCAAAATGCAATATAATTTTATCTGAAAGCGCATATCTTTCACTCGTTGTAGGTAAAAAAAACACTGCACCCGTCTGTACATTCCCGTGTGTGGCCATTAAATGAGCGATGGCCCGTAAATGCCGCTGATGTATCACGCAGCGATTGTCGTAACGTAACGCGACAGTAAAAACGCACGTTGTAACGCTGCGACAAAATAATAAAAAGCTTTTTGTTACGCCGAAGTTAGGAATGATTGAGTTATTTAGAATGTTGTGTGGGGGAAAATTTTATTTGTTTGTTGTTTATGATGGGGTAATTTGTACCCCACACCTGTAGCATTATTGCTGTGCTGTGCTGTACGTTTACCCCGGATTAGCGACGATTGTTCGTACCAAACATTATTTTTGTTGCGTATAAATATGCGGAATGGAAGTAAATAATAAAGTTGTATGTTTTGTTGCCATTTACATACATAACAACACCACTGTAAAGGGTTAGACAGAGGTGTACCTGTAATAATAGTAGCCCCCCCGGACCGATTTCGGTCACGGTGGCCAATCTCAACGGAGATTAGTCAGGTACGCAGGAGATATTACATTGCACAAGTGTGTGCGCAGATACAGGTGCACTCTCTGTTCTTTTACTCTCATAGTCCGATGGGACGGCAATCCGACACGACCGGGGAGAGATCAGGCGCAGGACCAACGGCTTTACGTGCTTTCCGAGGCACGAGGGTATTAAACCGCCAACTTCCAAACTCCGGACTGTTACTAAGAAATTCCTAATGGAAAACTTAATAACACTTTGTTCGACCTGGGAATTGAACCCCAGGATCCCACGCTCAGCAATCACGCTTGCAACCACGAGACTAACGGTGTACAGTCAACAGCAAAAGTAGATGATGAAAATCAGAAATTCAATGCTAATGAACGGAGTTCGCGTCAGAACTGTGTGGCGTCGAAGTGTCATTATGTAATTGTAAATTACTCCAAACATTTACTACTTCGACGCCACACAGTTCTGACGCGAACTCCGTTCGTTAATTAGTATTGAATTTCTGATTTTCACCATCTACTTTTGCTGTTGACTGTACCTGTAGTACATCTATACATCCACATTTCACCACCACCATCATCATTATCATCGACACCCACTGCTGGTCATAGGCCTCTAATCCAAATTTTGCACGTGATGGCAACAATGTCGTCGAGATGTCTCGTCTTATGGGGGCTAGCCTATTGTCAGTAACTGGGCACATATCCTCTCTCTGGGCTGCTAATGAGAAATCCTTGACGGACAAGCTAATAACACTTTGCCGACCCGGAAATTGAACCCAGGACCTCATGCCTTCAGCGGGATTGTCCGAAAGGGTTACCGCTACCCCGGCACATAAAGGTCTAAGGAAGGAACACGGGTGGGTTTTAGTCAGTAAGTCTGACTCTCCCTTCTGCTCCACCTAGAGCGGGAGGGGGTCATTTGATGATTTCCCATCCATAAAAAAATGGACCTCATGCTTGGCAGTACCTTTTTCGGTCACGATTAATCAGCCAGCGGGGCAATTGCGTAACACATTTTCAATCGGAATCGGTTTCATTTTGACAGTTCAACAACATTTATTGCATTGTTTACGTGTTGAGTACCTAGACACATTTTTAGAACTTATGAAGCAAGGGATTAGCGATTTGCTTCAAAATTATTCAGATTCCGATTGATAGTGTGTTACGCAATTAGGGTGCTGGTCTTTAAACGTCACTTACGTTCAAAATTTAAAAGTAAGGACTGTTTAGATTTTTATTACTATTTCCAAGTACCTTCTACCCGTGACTTCATCCGCATTCTTTTTGATTCTTTTTCTCTTTGCTCCTAAGGGTCCTAGCTTGATATTAAATAGCCTATTACTTTTCTCAAGAATTGGGCTAATAACGCAAAAAGAGTTTTTCGAATCCGAAGGGTAATTCCAGGGATTATTGCGATAAAACAAACAAACTCTTTAGCTTTACTATTAGTATAGAAAATAAATAACAGTTTGACTCAAAAAAAATCCCGATCAACTAACAAGTTGGTTGCCCTGGCAACCTTTGAAAACATTTAGTTCAGTTAGCAAGCTCGATCGAGCGTGGCTTTAATTGGTGTTCAGAAACTTTCTGATATACCGATATTTAGTTTGGAGAACAGTCGAACTTCGGGGCCCCACTTTTTTGGTTGATGTTCTAGAATAAGCAAATGTTATAAAATTGGACTGTTTTTTTTTTCAAGGATAGGAGTTGGTACGTTACTACTACCTACGTTCTTAAACTTGACAAAATAAATAGTTAGACATTTCCTTACTCAAAAAAGAAAAAAAGCCAACCAAGTTGGCTGACTTAACTTAGTAATTCTTTCCGTCTAAATGATTTTTAGTCTGTATCAGCCGATCGTGTAATTTTGAGGGACTCATGGCTAAATAATAACAGCCGCATGGGTCGATTCCTTGCCGCGGTCGTAGAGACTGCACCTTCATTTTAAAATTAAAAACGTGTTTAAAACCACTAGCTTCTTCAAAGTGTGTTTAAAACCGCCGTTTAAAAGCACCTTCAACATAAATTAAAAACGTGTGAGATCGGGGGACCCCCGGCAGGAACAAAGTTCAAAATGAAAATCGAAGATGGCGGCTGCGAAAATTTAAATAATATTCGCAGCTGCCATCTTGGATTTTCAATTTGACCTCGCTATTGGCTTTAACACCCTTGAAAACCATGAGAACTATGTCTCTCTCTGACTCTCTCTGTTATATCTATACTAATATTATAAAGAGGTAAAGTTTGTATGTTTGTATGTAGGGAGTAATCTCTGGAACTACTGGTTCGAATTGAAAAAATCTTTTTGTGTTAGATAGTCCATTTATCAAGGAAGGCTATAGGCTATATAACATCACGCTACGACCAAGAGTAGCGGAGTTCACGCGGACGAAGTCGCGGGCAGAAGCTAGTGTAATATAAAGTCGCATGGAGGGGTCGTAATGCTTTTTTGTTACCTGACGATTTCTTCCATTTTACTCCCACAAGCTCCGTAAAAGAAATTCGTTAAAAAAAACTAAAGCAAAACCGTGTCCAAAATCCGAACAAATTATTTGCCAACTAATTTTTATTTTTTTATTTTCTTATTTTTGCAAATTATTGAACCTTATTATGTATTAAAATAACGATATACCTAGCACCACTGATGGGTAAACCACAAAATACATTTATAATTAAAAGTCATCATTCTCCTGCCCTTATCCCAATTTATTTGTGGCCCAACATTCTGATCCATACAAGACAGCAGGTCTGATCATGGTTTTATATATCTTCCCTTAAGTTTAAGGGGAATGCGGGAGTCGCAGATTGTTCCCGTGACCTGCCGCCATTTATAATTAAAAGTAAATAATAATATTTGTGTAAATTAGATCACAATGTTTTGTGATCATCAATTATTTGCAGTGTTCATTCCTGTTAATGCGAGAACAATGAGCTGACAAAATATTATCAATAATCATTTTCATGTTTGATGTCCGAATTAGCTATTAAACCGATTTGGTTACGGTTTTCATAATATTGGATTAAGGTGCCACTTTTCAATATTGTTTCTATACAAATTTCGGGAGAATATTACTCCACTGTTTGACATTGTGCATCCAATGTTAAACATGATATCGTTTTGACGTATTATTAATTGTGTCTGTACGGAAACAGAATAGTAAAATAAAAAGCCATTAAAAAGTTATGAGCCAACAAAGATTCGTTTTTCTTGCTATTTTTAACGTAACTTTGGGTGTAAATAAGTAATAAAAGAACTGTAAAATCTTCAAAACCAAGTCCATACCGACAAAGCTCCGTTATCGAAGAGATCAATAAACTTTATTTGTAATTGATTCATGCAGTGGTTTTTTCATAAAACTCGATTTTCCGAAGCACTGTTCGAATTTTTTTACGCGCCTATCAGTTTGGAACGGCGTTTCTGTGCGTGAGAACTAGACGTTGTTCGTGTAGACTAGTGTCTAACTGCTCATCACTGATACTAGCATTGTCGGACACGAAGCCAGGCGAGACAGCGTGCTTTTTGGCCATGACTACCAACGAGTTCGAGCTCGCGACTGATCATCATAGTTGGGAAAAAGCTAGGCAGATGATGAACCGATCATAATCTGCCTAGCCTTTTCCCAACTATGTTAGAGTCGGCTTCCTGTCTAACCTGATGCAGCTGAATACCAGTATTTTACATGGAACGACTGCCTATCTGACCTTACAACTCAGTTACTGGACTTACTGGGTAATACGATACCGTCCGCGTGAAATTTTTTGTTCCGGTGGCTTCGCCTGCCCGCGGTATTACCTACTTTCTTTTTCGCTTAGCGTTATTTATGACTTTTATTTTTGCTCGGCTCCTAATGGTCTTAGCGTGATGTTAAATATCCTACAGCCTTCCTTAAGAATCGCAAAAATATTTTTTTCAAAACCGACTGTTTCAGAGATTATTATTTAAAATAATGAAATCAAATTCCTAGTCACATTTTCATTTCTGCATTCTGTACATACTCTATTAAAAATCAGTTCACACAAATTTGAACCGACTATATTGGGTTCAATTAGTAAACTAATTAAAGTTGCCGGAAGTTACTGAAATGAATTACTTAACTTTGATATTGGGTTATGTGAAGTTAATGTACCTAGGAGAGTTTAACGATGTGGTCATATTGTTTTAATTATGATCCCGGTTTAAATGTTAACTTCTTTGTTAAGCGAATTGAGTTATGAAAAGTAGTTTCAGATGGAAATTCAGCACAATTTTGCGAAAAAAAAACACATTCAATCAATCTACCTAGCCTTTTCCTAACTATGTTAGGCTCGGCTTTCAGTCTAACCGAAGGCAGTTGAATACCAGTATTTTACATGGAGCGACTGCCTATCTGACTTCCACTACCCGGTTATTGGGTAATACGATACCCGACTTCAAATAAAAAACGGGTAATGGTAAGCCATTACCCGTTTTTTTATTAGAAGTCGGTTGTTTTTTGAAATACAGAAATTATTTATTTATACATGACCTAATTGTCTGGTAATGTGTACGTAAATTAACCTACATGTGTGCTAATGTGCTGTATATGTGTCCTAAATATACTAGCATCCATATGTATGTATACATTATGTAACGAGGTTAGAAATTCTTGTTGCAATGTATAACTTTTCTCTCTGAATAAAATTATTGTAACCCTAAATTTATCTACATTAATTTTACGATAATCTTGTAAAATATAATGGTGCTCTCACAAAGAGTGGCCTCATAAATAATAAGAGTAAAACGGAGGAAAACCAACAACTTATCGCGAATAAATTGTAAAAGCAATTAAAGTAAGACAAGAGGCGAAATTTTCAAAAACAAATTAGTCATCTTAATTAATTTCTTTGAAAATAGAGAGGACAGTTTGTAGATAAATGCTAATTATTGTGAGAAAGCGGGCTTTTATTTATGTTTTGGTGTTTTTAGAGGTTTTAAGGATATAATTGCTCATTTCCCTGTTTGGGTGTCGTAAGATCTCATTTGATCGTATAAAAAAAAAACTACTTTGTCGTATAAAAAAAATTTGTCATTTTCGGGTAGCTTGATGTGCTGGCGTCTGTAGGTACAACGCTACCTGTAGGCCAATTCTGCTAATTTAAAACGTTCAAAATCTAGTCGCAGTCTCATGTCGGCGACAAACAAATGTCAAAAACTTGTCAAAATGTAAGGAAATTTGAAGTATTTTTGACAGATTGAGACTGGGATCAGACTGTGAACGTTCTTAAAAATTACGAGAATTGCCCCTCTGGTCTGCTGTAGGCTGAAGATGATGATGGTATCTATTGACATTTCTAGATTTCCTAGTCTGTAAACAAAAATTCAATCAAACTTATCTTTTAGTTTAGTCACTATTGCTAGTCAAAGACCGGGAAAACCTACCGTCGGCAAATTATTACTATTTAGTTTGCTTGAAAAAAACTTTTTTTTAATTCGAATAAGTTTAATTTAATAGTTTCCAAATACTCATATGGACTAATTTTGTCAGTATTTTCATTTATTTTAGTACGAGTATGTCTCCACATTGTATAAAGCCATATCAAATTCGTCGCCTGATTCGACCTCTCTGCATTCGAAAACCTATTAAATAAGGAAGCCCTAAAAGATTTCCACTAAAAGGCATATCCAAAAGCATCTTACATTCGCACTCACAAACTGTCCACTTAGTTAATGAAATATTACCAACAACATAAACACAATTTAACTGGCGAAATGTGGGTGGACTTAAAGTACATACGCCAGCACTACAATCTGTCAATTTTCTTTAATAGTATATCAACTTTATTGCTAAAGCGTAAGGTTCAGAGTTGATTGGGAAAATTTGACAGTTTCGGGTAGCTTGATGTGCTGGCGTCTATATATCTCTGCCTAACCGATTTTTACCGATGTCAGCATTTTCCAGGATAAACTCATTGTTGAACTATCGAGTAGTTTGTAACTTGAAATTCTAGTGTAACCTGCTGGTTGCTCTGTAATGCGTAACACACTATGAAAACACACTGTAAAATAAGCTCTTACAATTAGTAGCACAATCATGCGACTGTTTGTTGCGACCTTAACCCCTTATTTCAAAGTGTTAACTCAATAGATGAATTCAGCACCCTTTGAAACATGACACCACAATTTGAAACATTTTAAAGGATATTTCTAATCCATTGCATCATGTGTTAAAAAAATAGTCTACTCAACAACATAAATAACGCAATGAATATTGTTGAACTGTCAAAATGAAACCTACTCAGGAAAAAACATTGAAAATGTTTTGAATTTGTCATATTTTTTTGTTAATGGTGCATAAACGTTCTTGAACTTTTGTGAGTGCAGCGGTAAATGTCAATCTGTAACGAAGCCAATAAACTGCTGTACCAACAAATATTCGTTCTCAGAATACATCCCTCTTTACAATGTTGTTTATTTTGTCTGCGGGAGCAAGTTGTAAGAAATTATTTTAAGTTATTTTGAAAGTCACACGTGGTTTTAATTTTATTACGGGAAGTAAGTAGTAATGGCGGCAAAAATCTGCAGCGACTTACGAGTTGTAGGTCGTAGGTTCGAACCCTGACAAGCGCTTTACTTTGTGTAAATTATTTCATCACCACTGCTCTCAAAACGGTGAAGGAAAACATTGTGAGGATACCGGCCATGTTCTAGAACCAAAAAATCATAGACATGTAACATCTACCAACTAAAGAGGCATGTGTCCCATCAGCGGGAAAATTAAAGGCTGATTATTCTAGGGACAGAAGATGATGGCGTCGGTTTAATTTTATATCATTAGAGCCCTTATATTCTGTTTGGTGATAGAATAGAAATGAGCATAAATAATAATGATATAGCTAGGCAGAATAGAGAGAATTTTATAATAATTATTTTATATTTTATTTATTTGAGCAAAGTAAATAAAATATAAAAGGATTATAAAATTTTATCAATTCGTATTCGAGAAAATCTCGACCATTTATTAGATGCAAAGTTGGGTCAGCTAATTGCTATAACTGACTGTACTTCCCCTGACAAACCTTTCACAAGCTTTTTCCCAACTATGTTGGGGTCGGCTTCCAGTCCAACCGGATGCAGCTGAGTGCCAGTATTGTACAATTGTACATGGAGCGACTGCCTATCTGACCTCCACAACCCAATTACTGGGTAACACGATACCCCTTGATAAGTTGGTTGACAGACTTTTAGGTTCTCTGACAACCGTAACGACTGTCAAAATTCTAAGCATTACAGCCGGGACTAACGGCATAACGTGCTCCCCAAGACACGGATGGTTTTTGATATGTAAAGATGGTCACCCATCCACGGACCAACCGCGGCAAGTGTAACTTAACCTGATCGATCGTGCCGTGTTATTAGCCACAGCTCCTCCGCCATGAAATCTCTTAAATGCAATTTGAATACCAAACCTAAAATTACCACCGAAAATAAAGACAAAAATCATCCTCTCTCTCTCTGATATCATGAACCCATTACTCCCCCTCCATAAAGTCGGTAAAGTGCATCAGGGACGTAGTTATTACGCGTTGTTATAATTAAAGAGAAATGTCACGATCAATCAGCGAAAATTGGCTGATCAGACCGAGAGCCAGAGGTAGGGTTGGCAGAATAATTAATAATATTTTTACGTTCATATTTGCCCATAGCAAAACGATGAAGGAAAACATCGTGAGGAAGAACCTAGAACCAGAAAATCGAAGACATGAGAGACACACTGGGCCTGCGTGGTGGATTACGGCCCGCTCGCTCTCACCAAGAGGAGGCCTGTCTTCCGGCAGTGGGAACTATGCTATGGGGTCATAACACATAACATCACCCATAATGATGGGTGACTGGTAATTAGTGACCGATACCTAAACACGTGATTGTACTCATGATAACAAACAACTTTTACTCTGAGACCAAATGAATTCGCGAAAAAAAAATCTGCTGTTCAGTACCTACATTTTGACCAGTTAGGCGAACATAAATGACTGAACAGCAGATTTTTTTTTCACAATTTCAGGTTTGGTCCCATAGTAAAAGTTGTTTGTTATCATGAGTACAAGCACGTGTTTAAGTATCGGTCACTAATTATCAGTCACCCAATGATTCAGGCAGAGGTATAGTTATTTTTTAGCCCCATATATAAGGGGGCGAACCTGTTGCCATCACTTGGGAACAAATCCAGACTCCAGGATCATCATCATCAGCCTATAGCAGTCCACTGCTGGACATAAGCCTCGAGACTATTGCACGCCATTCAATTCGATTTTCGGCAACTCTCAAACCAGCACGAGAAGAACGAGAAGCTGCGACCTGCGATTGCCAACCCGCATGCGCATTAAGGCGATTATGGGCAAATCCGCCAATAGCAAGCCAGAATCAACCACGACTCCAGGATGCTAAAGACATTACAGATGAAAAAACCCGCTAGGTGTATTTTTTTGGACTCTGAAAAATTTTTTTTTGCAGTACGTTCGAGTAACTTACCTATAAAAACGAATTCTGTTTAAAAGTAGGCAAATTGTATCGCATTTCCTGGGAATACTATAATATTGAGTCCGATTTGAAAGAAATTATTTTTTGTTAAATTAAGATACCAGCTTTTTCTTTTTCTGTGTTATTGTGCGCTATTAATTATTTCTTATTAAAAACAAGCGTCGAAATGTTTCTCAAAAGGATTAATCTCAAAATATAATCCACCTTCCTTGGTACACCGTACAAGCAATTGGCCGTTACACGAAACGGCTGTAGCCGGTACGGCTAGCAGAACAATTGAAGCGTTTCTGGTCATTCAATAATCAGTCAGGTGTGGGACTGTGTGAAATAATTGCCAGTTTGCCACCTACGGCACTCTGGCAGTGCCAATACAAGGCAGGGCAACATAATATGTTGACGTGCCGCATTTGTGGGTAAAGATTTAAATCGATAGATTTGCCCTCACCGTACTTATGTCGCGCGAAAACTTCCATATACATAAACTCATGCCTTTTTCCCATGGTACCGGCGAAAATTATAGATCGGCACCTTCTACGATCATTACATATTCCTTTTGCTTCGTTTACGTTCATAAGTACGCCAGATGCTCAAAATCAAAACATTTTATTTCACATAGCGGTCCGTCCTGGCTTCGCACGGGTGAACATTAAAATTAAAAAAGCCTATATTAATCAGTGATAATGCAGCATTCAAATGATGGAAGAATTTCTAAAATCGGTTCAGTACTTTTTGAGCCAATTCGTTACAAACATACATACAAACCTTTCCTATTTATAATATTAGTATACATATAGATAACTAAGATAACGTCAGAAGCTAGGTGCACGATTCCAATTGGTAGTTTCCTATGGAGAAGAGCCGGCAATAAACTCCACGGTTACGCTTTTAAAAATAATTAGTTTTTACAATGTTTTCTAATTACAGTGTTAACAGGTATGACTGCGAAGTGCTACTCACCTTAACTTTCTGAAAAACATCACCAATAAGGTCAGAATATGTCCTTCGAAAAGTGTCAATACTAAAAAGAATGAGCTTACACATCTCATATGAGCCGTTCCTATAGCCGTTCGCAGTAAAGTCAAATCACTGCGCTATTGTGTGTAACAGAGGTATTTAAACGAAACAGAAACGCGACCATTTTCTGATACGGTAGGACGAATCTAACGATTTAAATCTTTGTTTGCGTGTTAAAATCATTATTTAGTGAGAGCAAGCGGGTTTAGTGGTTGTGCGGTTTCGATTGGCCATCTATGGGTTAGATTTAGTGGCTTATCGACGACTAAAATTATGTGTTGTCTTTAATTAATTGGATGAAATAAACCTGAATTAGTCAATAGAGTTCCAGCTGACACTGTATTATTGCTCGTCAGGGTAAAGTGGTGCAATAAAAAAAATATGATGTATTGTTTATCAGGCCAAGGTAGTCACTTGATTTGCTTTGGTTATATTAGGTTCAAAACGACTTAAGAGATCTAACTCTATAATTCGTCTGTGCATGCACACATTAAACCCTTCCAGGAACTTTTTTCCCGCGCCAGCTCTAACCAGAAAAACTTAAGAATAAAATCTTTCAATATCATCATCTGCCTAGCCTTTTCCCAACTATGTTTGGGTCGGCTTTCCTATCTATCCGGATGCAGCTGAATACAAGTATTTTACATGGAGCGACTGCCTATCTGACCTCCACAACTCAGTTACTGGGTAATACGATACCCCTTGGTAAGACTGGTTGTCAGACTTTCGGGCTTCTAACTACCCGTAACGACTGTCAAAGATCTACGAATGACAGCCGGGACCAACGGCTTAATGTGCTTTCCGAGGCACGGAGGGGTCTCGGTATGTAAAGATAGTCACCCATCCACAGACCAACCGCGGCAAGCGTAGCTTAACCTGATCGATCGACCTGTGCGGCTGTTATTATCTAGCACGGGCACCCAATATATTATGTCAAAATAGCGTAAATATATAGGATGATGTATTAAAAACATTCATTATTTACAACACATTTTTATACTTAAACTGTCGCTAAGGAATGATTACTTGTGAATCTAGACCATACCAGTTTACACTGCTTCATCTACAATCGATATTGGGATTTTGTTTCAATGTGATAGATTTTTAATTAGAGTTGGCTTGGAGATAGACTTTTTAAAAGCAAAATTGGTGAGCAATATTGAAACATAAAAAAACTGATCAATTGCGAGTCGTACTCGCGCACCGAGAGTTCTGTTCAAAGTAGACCGTATGTAAATAGTTTATCGCGGGACTTCTTTTATATTTGTAATGTAACTATAAATTTACGGGTTTCGGATTTTTTCCTTTACATGTGCTACACGACATTACTTCTTGCCAAATTTCATGATTCTAGGTCAACGGGAAATAGTAGGTTTTGATTCCGGAACATAAACGCCCGTATCTTTTAATTGCGGTGATTTAGAAGTTTGATTTTTATCACGGCTTTAAGGGATTGCAGCCCTGAATATTTGATATTAATTTCAACTTGATAATCCCACGCATTACGTTAAAAAAAACACTTCGGTAAAACCTATGTAGCCAGTACTAAACTTTTTGTATTTTTAGAAAATCAGTAATTTTTATTTCGGGCTTGGCAACTTAAATTGCCACATTATAAAATACTTTAAAATTAACTTAATAAAATAAAATTGTAGGGTGACCATGTATTTTATTATTATTACTTTAATTTTTATTTTATTCTTTTTTCACAATATGAAAGACATTCCCGCAATTGTCATTATCACACAACAAATATGCGTATGAAGAATGAGGACAATAGTTCAAGATTAGGGTCTGTCCGGTATTTCATTAATACCCTCAATAATAGCCGTTTGGGGTAGTTTTATTTGTTTCTGCTACCCTCCCAAATGTCGTGATGATAAATGTGCTCTATTATTAGACATTATCACCAGCCATTTGTGGCGAGTGTGATTAATTTTTCATAGTTTCGTTCCCATTTATAGAAAAGTCATAACTATGTAGGTAAGTTTTGTAGATATAAAACCATGATTGCGAAAGTCATCATCCGCCTAGCCTTCTCCCAACTACGTTGGGGTCGGCTTCCAGTTTAAACGGATGCAGCTGAATACTATTATTTAACATGGAGGAGGGGCAATTCTCGTAATTTTTAATAACGTTCACAGTCTGATCTCAGTCTCAATCTGTCAAAAATACCTCAAATTTCCCTACATTTTGACAAATTTTTGACATTTGTTTGTCGCCGAGATGAGACAGCGACGAGATTTTAAACGTTTTAAAATATGAGAATTGGCCTGCTGATCTCCACAACCCAGTTAGTGGGTACGATACCCCTTGGTAAGACTGGTTGTCAGACTTTCGGGATTCTGCCTACCCGTAACGACTGTCAAAGATCTACGAATGACAGCCGGGACCAACGGCTTAACGTGCTTTCCGAGGCACAGAAGGATCTCGGTATGCAAAGATGGTAACCCATCCACAGACCAACCGCACCTGATTGATCGACCTGTGCGGCTGTTATTAGCCACGGGCCCCCATGATTGTTAAGTACTAAGCGGCAATGATAAAAAAGTTTTGTTCCGCAATACCAGATAAACTCAACAATGAGTACTCTCTCTTAACTCATAACAATGAGTTTAAACAACCAAAAAGTTGCAAAAGTTCTCGATTTTGTTACTGTTAGAGCTAACTACATAATTTTAGAAAAGAAATATCTAATCTTTTCACTGAGTTATGAGTTTGACTTTAAAACTGTAGTATATAAAGAAAAGAAAGAAAGAAAAATAGGTTTATTCGTCACAGAAACACGTAGGTACATAAAAAAGATAATTTTCTCAAATTGTAAAAAAAAAAAATACATAATCAGCCTATAATGTTCCCACTGCTGGGATACAGGCCTCCTCTCTATGAGAGGGAGTGGGCCGTAATCCACCACGCGGGCCCAGTGCGGGTTGGTAGATGTCACATGTCTTCGAATTTTTGGTTCTAGGACATGCCGGTTTCCTCACGATGTTTTCCTTCAGCGTTTTAAGAGCAATGGTGATATAATAATTTACAAAAAGTAAAGCGCCTGACGGGTTTCGAACCAACGACCTACAACTCGTAAGTCGCGGCCTGCTGTGATACGGGGGACCTACAGTACAGCGCATTATATCAGTATCATAACTATGTATTATAACTTTTCCAGAAGATGCCATTTGGTGCCACATGGCTCTAAAATTGGTATTAATTGTATTTACACGAAAATGGACAGGTTTAAATTTGAACCCTGTTACTCAAATTAGGACAGTTTATAACATTTAATTTTTTTATCAATTTGGTCTTTGGGTAATGTCCCCGAGTGTGGAAATTGTGACTACATTGTTGTAATGGGTCTCCACCTGTAAAAACAAATGTAAGTAAATAAATAAAATGTATCATGTTCACATGACCTACAAAATGCTACAACTGCTTAATCAAAAAATGGATAGGAAAGCTGTTAAAAAACTAACGAAAATTAATTTGGCTACGGAAGCTCATCAGCATCATAATCATTTCAGCCGATAGACATAGGCCTCCTCCAAGCACGATTACTACGACCAGTACTGTGCTTCCCGCATCCAGTGGATTCTTGCGACCTTCACAAAGTCATCGCTCCACCTTGTTGGGAGACCTTTCAACGCTACGTCTTCCGACTCGTGGTCATCACTCCAGAACCTTTCGGGCCCAACGGCCATCTGTTCTACGAAAGAGACTACGTAATATTTACTTATCAATCTCACAATCACAATCAACCTATAATATTCCAACTGCTCAGGACACAGACCTACTCTCTTCGAGAAAAAGTGGGCTATAATCTACCAAGCGGGCCCAGTGCGGGTTGGTAAATTTATTTATTTATTTATTATGGCACTCCAACGATTAATTCACATAAACATTAACAGAGAGCTTAGTCTTATTACATAAAGTACTACAGTGAACTTATCACTTAAAGGTGTGCACAGCACTTACATAGTTTGCCTAATTGATTTACTAGGTAGTTTTTGATTAAAGTAACAAAAATTTAGGTGTAATCAAACATGTTAATCATAATAAAATCAAATAAATTAATAGTCAATGTCACATGTCTCCGAATTTTTGGTTCTAGGACATGCCGGTTTCCTCACGACGTTTTCCGTCACCGTTTTGAGAGCAGCAGTGCTATTCTCTAAAAATCTCACCGTAAAAACTAAGGTGAAGTGAGCTGTCATTTCACCTGATGTTAGGGATTGCCCCTATTGATAGCACACTTCGCTCACTTCACCTAAGTTATCACGGTGAGATTTTTATAGAATCCATCGGCAGTGGTGATGAAATTAAATACACGGAGTAAAGTGCTTGGCTGGGTTCTAACTTACAACTTATAAACTCATAATTCGGGGCCGATACCACTTGGTCACCACTGCTCTCCATATTTACATGTAGAAAATACAAAACCTATCAACGATATAATACTATAAAATTGTTATTTCATTATTAGCTAATTAATAAACTCTGTCACAATAATAATGTCCCGATATTGTGACGTCGATAATACGGTGACCACATGTCCGGCTTACCGTGGACTTTAATATTAGTACCCTCGACGTTAATTTATTACTTGGTATTATAATTTGACATGTTGGATAAATTTATTCGTACGACCGGATAATTTATTGACTTCAATTGAATTTTGGGTAGTTTGAAGTGGTTTTTAGTAAGGGTTTAAATTTTTAAGTACTTGTGGAATATAGTTACGTTGATTTTGGTAAGTAAGGGTCTTATAGAAGGGGACGTTATTTATGACGCATATTAATACCAGGCCTCTTCTTATACAGAGAAGGCAAGGTTTCCTCACGATGTTTTCCTTCATTGATCTTAGTAACATCCAAGATACACTCAAAAAGTTTATAAGTATGAATTAAATAAGGCATATTAGTATTTACCAAGATTTGAACCCACTACTTCTCGTGCATGTGAGGCGAGGTCTTAACCACTGGGCCACCAGTATATTGATGACATTACGCATTATATTGGGTGAATATTTATGAGAACTTGTAAGAATATTTATTAAATTCCCAAATTTACTTGTAGAATTAATACTCCGTTTTTTGTATATATTTCTGGGACAACCCTTTGATACGAGGGTTGTGGGGTTTCGACCTAAATTACAACACAGACATTGCCTTTCACCAGTTTCCAGACTTTTTACCTGAAAATTTTGCAATATCAAAACCTTAATCACTTTGACCAAGCCATAGAAAAAAAATATCGCACGGACGCAAAAGCGCTTTTAGAAACATGATATTGAACTCGTTCTTCGGATACCAATTATTATTTATATACTAGCAGTGCCCCGCGGTTTCACCCGCGTTAGTTTCGATCCTGTAGGAATATCGGGATATGAAGTATCCTATATATTAATCCTGGTTAAATTTCACCCAAATCCGTTCAACGGTTTACGCGTGATTGAGTAACAAACACCTTCATAAAGGACACTGGCAACCACCCATACTTTGTCTGGCCCAATTTTTCAACTTAACGGACAATTATAATATAAATACTAAAATGACTGTTGAACAACATTAATTACTATGAAAACATCAATATCAATATTGATCATGGGAATATCGAGATAATAGAGAGATAACAAAAATGTTTTTCAGGTTATGAAAAGTAAAAATAAATAAATCCACTAAGGGAATTGAGAAATAAAACCACTTTTTATTTGAAGAAATCTCTTTTTTATTCTTCATTTTCATAAATAATTAACAAGTCGTCTAAAAATTGAGCTGGTGGGCATATGTTTGGCTCATGTCGGGCCCATGACATTACATGAGCGCAACACCCTACAGTGCGTCTGCACACCAAACAGTTGCAACAATATTGCTCTATAGCGGCACGCCCACTAAGATTATTATTTATTACAATATATACAAAGTATATTCTTCTGCTAACGTGCCGGCTTTGAATTTTTCCTCTGAGCAACCATTTATTGTCATTTTGTGAAATCAAGTCTAGTAAATTGCTGTTGCTCTCTCTGTATATTTCAATAACATAGTGTCCTCCACTTCGTATATGCTCACCATAATAGGATTTGGCTTGTTTTATTTGATAAGGCCCTAACGATATTAAAATAAGCTCCTCCAGGTCCAGCCTTGGAAAATCATTAACATTATTATTAGTAACATTAATTCTTTGGAATTGAGCTCTCCTCCTATTTAAATCATGGCTAGTTACATAGGTAGCTAAAGTATTTCCGGTATACATTTTATTCTGAATTATACTTAGTATGGTTTCAGCATTCGCTCTGTCTGTTAAAAGCGGATGAAAACTATTAATTATGGCTGCAGCTATGGTAAAGTCCGTCATTACATGTTTTGACGCAACATTAAAAAACTCTTGGCGAAAAAGCTTATAGTCTCTTTTAAATCAACTATTTACAATTTCAACTACCCATCTAGTTATTGTAGTTGCTCGAGACTTATTAGCTTGTAGTGTGGATAGTTGATGTTTACCACTTTCAAGAGATTCTGGCATGGACACATTGGAGTTACATTGTTCTAACAAGGAAACTGCATCCCGAAACCCTCTATCTAATATAAAAGTGTCTCCAGTTGCAAAGTAATTTCTTAAAGGCCGTCCATCTGCAAATTCATTACGCATAATGTCTGCATCTGATGTAGTTGCAGGGTACGGTCCAAGTACATCAATGATATAACCATCCGTACACACAAGGAGAAATGGTTTTATAAGATTTCTATATTTGTGGAGGGAGTAAGTTTGTTTCTGATATTTATAATTACTACGTTTTTGGATGTACACATATGTCCTATCAAAAATAGCTATTGCCCTACTATGATCGGCAGCACCAAATAACCCATTTGGTATAATTAAATTGCGATTAGCAACCTCCTGACGGGATATGTGATTTAATCCTAAATGTCGAGGAACGAACTCCTGTTTAAGTAATTCCCTAACCTTACTCATCATAACCTCAAGTGTTCTTCGAGGAATATTAAAAAGTTGGTACAAGCGCTCATCAGAGTCTGCTGTCCTCATTTTAATTAAATAAGCTAAAAGTGCAATTTGCCCTCTAATCATATTATTGATGCTGGGAACTTCAGCAAGAATAAAATTAAATTGATCTCTGGACAATCCGATCCAATAATGAAGGTGATCATCATTTAGTCCATCTATGTTCTGAAAATCTAAAACACTTGTTGAGTTATAACTAGACTGAAACCATGTTATAATTTCTTCAATATGTTCCGGTTTAAAAGAAATAATTGCATTTTCTGCTTCTGATAAATTATGCCATAATGCTGCAGACATATGTTCATTACATACAAGACAGTTCGCAGGTATATAGAAATTATAATCACATAAAACACGTTTTCTAATAGAGATGGGAATTGTCCGTCTCTGTGAATTCATACAACCATGGAAAACGCAAGTTCTCTGAGTATCAGGTGCACGTAGATAGTTAGGAAGCCGCAAATGTCCTATATTTTGGGTTTCATCCGCAGCTGGTGTTTCATCCACAGCTGGTGTTTCATCCACAGCTGGTGTTTCATCCACTGCAGGTGTGTCATCCACTGCTGGTGTTTCATCCACTACTGGTATTGTTTCTATCCCAGAAGTAGATCGAGAGGTGCTTGTGGAAGCTATAGATAATTGTCTATTCCGCAAACGATCAGCTTTCTGCCAACATGGATGACAAATATGATCATGGCCCGTCCTTGCCTGAAACAAAAGTATAAGTTTATTCAACCTGTATAGCTTTGCTGTGCCTGCCGATTTACACTTGCGACTTGCTTGTTATGCGCTATGACTAGAACTCTAGCTTTATTCTTTTATATATAATTGAAATAAATGCTTTGAGTTGAGTTTCTTGTTCACTGAATGTTTTTAGTTTTATGGTTAGCACATAGATCATACCTACATAACGTTGGCTACATTAAATGGGAAGTTGTAACCATCATCTGCTTAGCCTTTTTCCCCAACTGTTACACTTGGGATAAAGGCAGTCTCACTGGATTCAGCCGAGTACCAGTATTTTACATGGAGCGAGACTGCCTGTCAGACCTCCACAACCCAGTAACTGGGCGATATGGTACCCCTTGATAAGATTGATGTTAGTTTGTGGCTTCTGACTATTCGTAACAACTGTCAAAGATGTCCAAATGGCAACCGGGACCAACTGCTTAACGTGCTTTTTGAGGCACAATCAATATGGTAAACACGATATGTAAGGATGGTCACCGATCCATGTACCAACCTCGGCAAGCGTTGCTTAAACGAGCTCCTCGTGGAAGTTGTAATATAACCGAACTTATGTAAATAAACAACTACCAAATTATTTTACTAACCTGACGTCCATGTCTTCTCAGTATGTTTTCATTTACAAGTCTATAAATGTCATATTCACGGTCATTTTCCATATTTAATACATGGAAACGAATTCTTAGTAAGGAGCGGCCACAACTGATGCACAGGTGTCGATGTTGAGTATTTTCGTTGCTGGCCAAGGTCCAGCAGCTGTCACAAACGTGATCATTGGCAGTCATCTGAAAATGAATAGATCTGTAGTCAAAATCAAGGCTCTCAAATCGGTAAAAATGTTTAAACAAAATAAGGCACGAGTAAAGTAAAAAAATATACAAGTTAGTACTTAATCAATCAATCCATTGCCCTAGAGTTTGTCGTATTGCTTCAACATTAACCGGAGGGTGCCTTCGATTGGCGGTGATCATTACACCACAATTCAAACATCTCAGACCTTCCATTTTACACAGCAAAATCCAATTATAACACAGCCGGGTCAATCGTTTAAGCAGTTGCAGAGTCCAAAAAGAATAGCCAGATCAAAACAAGGTAAACCACAAACAAAAAACAGCAGGTAGATTTCACAGCGGCGCGTGAGTACAAGTGTACGAGTGCAGAGTGAATGACACTGATTGATTTTTCAGTTCATTTGACGTTTTTCGAGTTGACACATACTTGGCTTCTAGCATTTTTATCCACTATCGAAATAGACACTAAACCACATACGTTGCAGTTAACCAAAATATTTCTTTAGTAGATATATTTTGACATTCAGGATTATTCTTGTAGGTCAAAATATATAATGTTAAATAGTAGGGGTCTATTTTTATTTATTAAATGATCTCTGGCATCTCTGCTTAAAATATTATACTATTTTACCCCCTGGCAACCCAGTGAATGACTTCTACTTCATTTCAAAATGACTTCCTGTATCATCTTCTTTTTTTATCGTTTTTCATTACCCAATGATTAACAGGCTTTTACAAACGCTGATAAATAAACATTGATTAAAAGCATTTATTTTACTTAGATTTCATATTAAGTGTCTGCAACTGGGCCTAATTTTGCCGGTGTCCTTTTCACATCACTACATAGTATAAAACAAAGTCGCTTTCTCTGTCCCTATATCCCTATGTATGCTTAAATCTTTAAAACCACGAAACGGATTTTGATGCGGTTTTTTTAAATAGATAAAGTGATTCAAGAGGAAGGTTTGTATGTATAATACATGTATAATATAGTAGAGAAACACTGATAATTTTAGAGGTTTCTAATGTTATGTCGTAAATAAACCCTCTTTTTTGCGCTTACATTGCAAACGCTGGCTGAACCCTATAAGATACTTACATCAAAATAGTGTACAGTACAGTGTGTACAGTATTGTATACCTTAAAAAGGTCTACAAAAAAGTCTGCGATAGTATATGTCTATCTCTTAGGGATAATCCATAATAACCATTTTTTTTCCTTTACTTTTAACGAGAAATGATGGCTTATTTACGAAGCGATTTTAAGCAATACAGAATTAATCCTTATCCAATTAAGTACTTTAAATACATTGTGCATTTAATATAGATCAATATGGCCCTTTACAGCATGTTATTTAAATTAATATTTTCGAAGATATTACAGATTTAAAATGCAGGGACATAGCGGTTGTTGCGGTATCGGCGGCAGGGGCTGGCAGCAAGTTAAAAAAAAACATTAAATTAAAATTATTAAATATTTAATTAAATTTATTAAATTGCATTGCACCCGTGCGAAGCCGGGGCGGATCGCTAGTTTATAATATTATAGTAAGAAGTAGGATACTTTACTAGCAGCGCCCCGCGGTTTCACCCGCATAGGTTTAGATCCCGTCGGAATATCAGGTTAATTTAGTATTCTATGTGTTAATCCTGGTTATAAACTATCTGTGTGGCAAAATTTCATTAAAATCTGTTTAGCAGTTTTACGTGAAAGAGTAACAAACATCCATCCATCCTCACAAACTTTCGCCTTTATAAAATTAGTAGGAAATAGGAAATTAGTAGGAATACATAATACATAACAAAAAATAAATCAAACACTATATAGCAGAGGAGTGACAATCGTTTTTAAAGCGTTTCGCATTACTACAACGACTTCCACCAGCGGGTTAATTGAGTAACACACAAACAGTAGGAATGGCTTCCATTTTGACAGTTCAACAATATATATTGCGCTATTTACGTTGTTGAGCAGACACATTTTTCGAACATATGAAGCAATGGATTAGCAATATCCTTCAAATTGAGACTGATAGTGTAATTCAGATTGAGACTAATAGTGTGATTCAGATTGAGACTGATAGCGTATTACGCATTAGAGTGCAGCATTGAATTTGAATTTTCCATCATCATTAACGCTGATATAATGACACTCATTATCGTCCTCAAACCCACCCTGGGTTCAGCGTCTGGAAATATACCTAGAAACTTAATAAAAACATAATTATAATTTAAAATAGACTCATATTAAACCATGTGTCCAAGTATTCAGTGATCTGGAAGTACCCATGTCCAAACAGCAATGATTTCACACGACGGGATACCAATAAGTCCACAGTAATTTGTTCTGTGGTCATCGTGTGATGTTTCGCAAATAAAATACTGTGAAAGGAGTATTAATTTCTATCTGATATAGGGGGATGTCGATTCGTGTTAAGATCTAGACGAAGAGACTATTTTTTGTTGAGTTATTTTTAGTTAGTGTTGATTTTGCTTGAGTTGTTCTTAGATGGCAATTATTTCTAAAGTAAATCGAAAGATGATGAGAAAAACAAAATGGCGTACAGTAATTTTGCCAGGCCTCCATATAAAAATCTTCAATCCCCTTTAATATTATTTTAATAAACTATGAAATTAATTATCTTTTCCAGGCTACAATGCTTTTGTTGTCCCAGAGATGACTCTGAAAGACGTTTTTATAGTAGGATATCACGATTAAATTTGAATGAATAAAACCAACCGGCTAAAACCACCCTTTATCCGGTTATTTTTACGTCTTGGAAAGTCGGTTTTACGGAATTCAAAGTTGGTTTTACGTAATTTAAAGTTGGTTTTACGATATTCTTTGATCGTGAATTTTCTACTAAAGGTGTGATGCCTTAAAAAAAGTATTTGTGTTTTTGAATGATATTTGCTCGCTATTTGTGACGAGATGTTTCGAGATCAATACATATATGTAGGTACCTACCCTATATTAGTACCTAAATTATAACCTTCCGCTCGTGTGGTATGTCGATAAAAGTATAAGTAAAGCCTACGTTCTTCCGCTGGGTAAAAAGTATCCCTTATGGGAAAGGATTTGGGATATTATAAATTGCATATCAAAAAATACTACATACTTAGCATAAATACTGACTGCACAGCAAATTCGCATAATACTAAACGACGTCAGGGGTACCCCGAGGTTCGGTTTGGTTAGGTTCCTTTAAACCCTGCAGACAGAAATAGGAGCGCCGCGCATCGGGGCTTCGTCGACCTGACGTAAAAATTGCTGTACGCTGCGAAAATAAATTGTAGTGTGTTTAGTGATATTTTGAGTTGAATATTTTGCTGTGCAATCAGAAATTTTGATGGGAATTCGGAATTTTATTGCATAGAAAAAGGATATTTTTTGATTTGCGTTTAAATACCACCCGAAGGATTTCATTAAAATTGGTCGGAAATTATTTATTTGTTTAGATTATGTTAAGTTTTGGGGTTTTAGAATTTAAGAAACCTGTACTTAGTTTTTCAATCACTCATTTATTTATTAAAAACTTTTTGCATTCCTTTCCAGCCTTAGAGTTCACCTTATCCATATATTGTCTGCCTCCTCATTTATCGTGACAATTTTTAACTGCCAGCCGCCCCATCTGTGTTTTACTGCCCCAATATTTTACGCCATGACACGAATCCATGTATCTTTGCTGTGTGGCATTGGTATTCCACCCTCGGCCTTCCAAGGACAACATTTTTAAAGGACATCTACGTGATCTGACATTTAAAAGGCGTTAAAGGCGTATTTTTTTTAGTAAATTTCTACTTAGGAGGCTGTTTTATGTTGGTCTTTGATGAGGTATTTATAATTTTTTTATACTTTCTTTGTTAAGAGGACTTTTTTTTGTTAAATTATGAGGTTTTAGCCCATAAGAAGGATATTGAGAACAGCATCATGACAGTTTTAATGAAAGTATCATTTGTTTTTGGTGCTAATCACCCTATTGATATACTTTGCCTATAAGCACGGCCATTCTGATCTAACGGGGAAATTATGTAACACACTATCAGTAGCAATGGCAATTTTGACAGTTCAACAACATTCATTGCGTTATTTACGTTGTTGAGCAAACGAATTCTTCGTACATGTGAAGCAACGTAATAGCAATATCCTCCAAAATAATTGAGATTAATAGTGTGTTACCCAATTAGGATGCAGGATCTATATTCTGAATCCAAGGCTTCTTCAAAAGGTGTTATTAATTCTTTTTTGCAGTTTCGAATCTGTTCTAATGATAGTCTACTCGCTTTTCCAGTGCAGCACTTTGCTCAGAATAAAATATACATAACAACAATTTTAGTCTTTATCAGAAGAATCTTGATTTTTGGCAGTTTTTAGTATATTAATTATGTCAACCATAAATCTAGGCACAGCAGTTATATTTAACAAGAAACAATTACACACATTTAAATCATTACAAAGCTGGTATTTTCGTCCTAATGGCAAAAGATCTAGTAAATTCATTTATTCGGTTCAGTGCTTGCAGAGTTAATCTCAGAGTTAAGTCAGTCGGGCATAAAAGCCAGACTTCAAATTAAAGTAATGCTCGAATGGATAAAACGGTTGGAGAGTCAGATTTTGTTAACGCACCAATTTTTGTCTCATCACTGTACATTTTCTTTATTAAGAGATTTTCTATTGGGTTATTATGGTAACTACTGGGTTTTTTTCTGGTTATTGAACAATCTTGGAAAATTACACAGGTAATTGTGACATATTAGTTATTTATGCAACTGTTGTATAATAAGGCGTATCACATGAGTGTTTTAATACCTAATTATGTACAGTTCCATTCAAGACTATCTACACACATGATATGAATCCACTACAAAAGGTTCTGAAACAGTTTTTTGCTATACTAATATCGAACAAAAATGGCGGCCGGCGGGACACGACGTGAATTCGAATAACCTATAAGTTCCAGGTTTCCTCACGATGTATTCCTTCACCAATATCAGTCATTTCAATTGATTGAAAAACCCAAATTTCCAATCCGCTTGAAAGAAAAAATCTTGCTAAGATTATCTGTTTTTTTTTTTTAATTATTGTTTAATCAGTCTTCTGGAATGGTTAGTAGCTTCTTCTTTCTGACTGACCGACCCCTTGACAATTTTGCCTGTAAATTGATTTATCTATGTAAATAAAACAAAGTCGGGTTAGGTACACCATTTCTAACTCAAGAACGGCTGGACCTATTCTTATGATCTTTAATTTGTTGGAATTTTCTCCGCCCCGAATAGCAGAATACATAACTATTAAAACGGGAACCACTCACGAAAAAAAAAACGAAGATATTTCATATTCTGAAGCGGTGCGAAGTTTGCCGGGTCAGCTAATTTAAAATTTAAATGCTTTGAGTTTGATTAAACAACAACTAATTAGTAACCACGTAAATATTTCCAAAACATCAAACTTTCACCCCTTACTAACTACCCTTATTCAACTCAAATTCAAAACAAAATACAGTCCTGATTTTCTCTCGCATAGAATTTCACCCCTTTAACACACAAACCACGATACATGCCTAAATTAGAAACGAAAGGGATGAAACCTCACCCCCTTTCGTACGAGTATATACAGACGCCAGCACATCAAGCTAATACAATCTGTCAAATTTCTTTAATAGATTTTCAACTTTATCGCTAAAGTATAAGGTTCAAAGTTGATGGGAAAATTTTACAGTTTCGGGTAGGTTGATGTGCTGGCATCTGTATATTAAAATTTAATTATACTCTATTTGCGACGTAACTGTATTCACGCGATGAATAATAAGATGGATGTGCTAGAGTTATTAGGTAATAAAAATTCTCGATGCATTTTCTCTGGTTTTTATGTATTTTATGTTTCCTGCGGAAGAACCCATTTCTAGGTTCTAGTTTACGTCTGAGTGTTGGAAAAAGTGATTTAGTGTCTAGGGGATAAAACGCAGCATCGTTCTGCGCTGCAATATTATTGTCTGATCATCAAAACGTTTGCCTAGAGCGTTTGCGTTTGTTTACGGCAATAAGTATTCTCTAAGAAGCGTGTAGATCCCACGCTCACACCTTCTCTTCATGAGAAGAGGCGTTTGGCCTGCTGTGGGACAATAATAGGCTGGTATTATAAAGATCTAGTCGGAGGCCTAGACGCATCGCAAGGGTTGGATCTAGAAAGGATTTGGGGGGAATGCTTTCAGTGTGGGCTAAGTGAAAAAAAAAAAGATAGGAGGCCAAGGAAGTGGCAATACTTCGCTCTATTACCGAGCTGGGGATGAGCCTTATTCTTATACCACAGTGAAAGGAATACTTATGACAGAAACTGTATTATTCATTAATAAAACTATATATTACTAGAACATTGTGTTAGATTGTGTTGTATTCGTCAGCCTTCAAAGCAAGAGTGAATGGGCATCTTCTGAGTACGCTCGTTCGTCGTTCCATCATAGACTTCGTCTATCGCTTTCCACCATTTTAGATCGAGGTCAAGAGCTGGCCCGTTTTACAATAAAAAATAAAACAATATTAAAATAGATTTTCCACTCGACTTCATCTAAGTAAAATTCTTCATTTTCTCGGCATACATGATCCTTTAGGACTGAAAAATCCCTACGCTTAACTTTTACTATAGAACTATCAAGCAGATTGTTGAACTTTCGAGCTGTGGGAGCGGAACCAAACTTCTGCATATCTAGGATTACTCGTACTAGGAGATTATGAAGTTTCGCAGCGTCGCCTCCAGTGTTAAAGTACTCATGTGTTACGTTCGTTAAAATTCTGACGATTACGTACGAATTTTCCGTCTGTATATTTTTGAGTGATCTTTAATGGGCATTTGTTCGTTGTCGACTGTACGGGTTTAATAGCTTCTGCCTGCGACTTCGTCCGCGTAAAAATGTCTTGTACCCCACCCCATCGCATCGCATCGCCCGTCCGCGCTGTAGCGGTTTTTCTGCCTTTTTTTATTTTTTGCTCAGCTCTGAAGGAATCTAGCGTGATTTTATGCCGTATAGCCTATAGCCTTTCTCAAGAATTTGGGCTATCAAATGAAAAATTTTAAATCCGACTGGTAGTTTCAGAGATTAGCGACGTTCATACAAACAAACTTTTCAGCTTTATTATTAGTATATATGTATAGATAAATAAGTAAAATCATTTATTTTCGAGTCACATGGACCAATAGCGTTAACTAACAATTTACTTACAGAATATATTAGTACTCGTAGTACTTATTGGCTATTTAAAAAACATTGGATGGGTGATTATTTGGTGTTCACTGATATGCTGAACAATTAGATACTTTTTTTTTTATTTACGCAGACATGAAAAAAAAGAGAACAATAAAAAGTACTGTTTTTTTGAAACTTTTTTTATTCATGCTGGTAGCATCACTTTAATTATAATACAAACATACTTTATATACAAATCTACTTTATATTATAGTTAAGTTTTTCTTGCTCCCTTTTCGAACACGAACATATTGTAAAAATGTCACTGTTTAGTTCCAAATACACTCACGAGGCGCTGTCGTGTTTCTATGTTTTTAATGTATTTTTTTCGTCTCGTCTTCGACGATTTGATGTTTAACGATCATTTTAGAACTATATTAAGATAAAAAAACGGGTACTTAAATCTAACACAAACCACAAACATTTTCTAAAAACTCTTGCATAGAAAATTAAACAAAAGTTCCTTGAACCGCAATAAACAACAAATAAACAAGTGGCAAATAGCAATCGAAATAGCAATAAATAATAATTGCTATCGAAATCATTATTGCTATCTACAATCTTTATTGGTATCTATAAATACTGTGTGGATTGATCGCAATTACTTTGGCGCCGGGACTGTCTCGCGTCCTGTTAAAATCGTTGTCACACTAGCCCTGTTAAATTTATTGTTATTGGCTTGATAGACAAACACGAGGCTTTTGTTTATTTGTTTATGTTTATCTCTTGTTTTTATGTTTGTCATATGTGTTATTGTGTTTCTTTTGTTTTGTTTATGATCATTTGTGATGTTAGTTTATTGTTCGAAATAAGGAAGATTCTGTACCAGTTATTATTATACTTGCACAAACATATGAAGTCAACCACTTTGGTGTCGTAATGGCTGATTTACACTTGCGTTAGTTAAGCAGAGAGTTTAGTTCAAGTACCTAGCCAGTTACATATGTGACATATTGCAATTAAATGAAAGAAAATTTAAAACTCATACTAAAAGTACACTTTGTAAACAAAAGAAAGAAAGAAAGAAAAATAGGTTTATTTATCACAGAAACACGTGCAAACAAAAAGATGATTAATTCTAATGACATCATATATATCGAAACAAAAAAATATATATATATCTTTATACATGAGCACAAAGCAGAGATAGTCGACGGCTGCACGTCATGACAAACAATTTTGAGGATTATATGCAGGGTAATGGGTAATGCTTGGAAAAATGTTGGTCTTGTTCCATAGGTACAATCTAGAGTCTAGAGGAAATCAAATTGGTTGCTTTTTTCTAATTATTTTTACCTATTCTGGTAGGTATACCCGTATAGTATTTTTATTCTAGGTGCATCGTCTTCACATATAAATATTTCTATATAATTATGCAAAATATTATAAAACATTTTTAATAATGGAGTTTTGGAAGGGGCGACTAGAATCTATTTTTTTTGTAAATTGTGAAGTGCAGAAGTGCCTGTCATGTTTGTTTATTAATCTATCTAATATATAAAATTCTCGTGTCATAGTGTTAGTTAGTATACTCCTCCGAAACGGCTGGACCGATTTGTATGAAATTTTGTGTGCATATCGGGTAGGTCTGAGAATCGGCTACTATTTATTTTTTTTTTTTTTGCAAAACGAGGTTTGCGGGGTCAGCTAGTAATATTATAAATGTGAAAGTTTGTGAAGATGTTTGTTACTCAATCACGCACAACTTGCTGGACGGATTTGGATGAAATTTAGCACACAGATAGTTTATAACCAGGATTAACACATAGGATAATTTTTATCTCGATATTCCCACGGGATCGAAACCAACGCGGGTGAAACCGCGGGGCGCTGCTAGTAATATTATAAAAACGAAAGTTTGTGAGGATGGATGGATGGATGTTTGTAACTCTTTCACGCAATAACTCCTGAATGGATTTTGATAAAACTTTACAGTAATTTAGCTTATATATCAGAATAACACACAGGATACTTTTTATCCCGATATTCTCATGGGATTGACACTTATACGCATACGGGTGAAACGCGGGGCGCTGCTAGTAATACCATAGATTTTAGAAGAATTAATCTTTCTTTCTACAGATAAGCTAATTTAACAAAGATTTTGCTCAGTGACCAAGCACACAATACTCCATGTAAGAGAAGCAAAAAAAAAAAAACTAGCACATAAAAAATAAAATTAAACCACACCATAAAATTCCTTTGAATCAAAAACATTTCTTAACATTAAAAAGAGCTTTCCTCTTGTATTTTAAAATTAGCTAGAGAATAAAATTAATTGGCAACAGGACATGGTATCTGGGCTATGTAAATAATAATAAAAAAACTAGAAATGCAGTAAATAGTTAAATAAGAAAGACTCGGGTATTTCAATAAAGTTGTTTACTAAACAATAATTAACAGGGAGCTGGGGGCGTTAGCAGAAAAATTTAATGTTGTAGGATTATTTAATATTTTGCTTTTGTTTTTATTTAAAAGATAAGTAATTTATTTGTCACATAACACCCGTTGACATATAAATTAAACATGCAGATTGTTTAAAGAAGATCGAGGAAATAAGAATGTAGTAGGGCATTTTTCGCCGTTTAAAAAAATACGCTTCTTTTATCGTGGTTATGGAAGGGGTTCTTACAGCTTTAAAAAAGAATTCAGGCACCCAAAGGGCAAATAAAACTTGCTCTGTTCACCATTGTGATTATGTAATAATATTTCATAGCGACCGTTCAGCTTGGCGGGTTTGTGGAGAAGTAAAAATCACAAATAAACCGCACAACAAACAAAAGGCCTATTTAATTTCGTTCCGTAAGAATAGAAAAGTAAAGAAAAAATATGTTTTATCAAAAGGAACAAAAATAATAAATTACATTAAGTTTGTATTTTTTTTGTTCCTTGTCGTTAAACATATTTTTTTCATTTCTTTGTTTTGCAGGAACTTTTATAATCGTTTTGCGTATGACCGTCCTATCACACCCCAAATATACCTGGACCTGACCTGACCCTGGACAGGCTCTTCGCATCATCACCATTTGGTTGAGACAGAATTGTATGGAATGTGCCTAAATCAAGTCAACCTCAAAACCCCAAACAGATCATTTCTATCAGACTCATATCGAACACAGTCCATCAATATGTGATTACAATTCGGAACTCCATTTTTTTTTTTTTGTTGTCAGTACAAATTGTTTCGATCAATCCATCTAGCGCTCAGTTGTACAACTGGTTGTACAATGAATCGCTTACAGCAAACAAGATATCCAATTACTGACGAGTTTATAGATTGAATAATTGCTGCTGTCTGTACTTTATACAGGGTTATTCGATTGATGTGACCATGATTACAGTCATCGAATTTGGGATACACATTTACACACAGCGTTATTTTTATTATAGGTATACAGGGTGAAATTTTAATCACCGTTTTTCTCTTTACGGGTTATTGTACTCATCATAATGAACAACTTTTACTATGGGTCCAAACCTGAAATCGTGAAAAAAAAAATCAGCTGTCCCCTACATTTATCTTCGCATAACCCGTCAAAATGCAGCCTTTTTTTCGCTATTTCAAGTTTGGCCCCATAGTAAAAGTTGTTCATAATGATGAGCACAATGACCCCTTAGGAGGTAAATGGTGATTAAAATTTCAACCTGTATACAATGTGTATCTTCCTCTTCTTCTTCTCAGTGGTACTTATTACTCGTTGTTTTTTTATATAGTTTGAGCCCGGTAGGTGGCCACGTTGATTGCGGCATCAGTGGCATTCTTTAGGTAATCCCAGGTGAAGGTGAACAGGCACTTAGGACACTCCAGCAAGTGGGGCATGGTCTGGTCAGAAGCACGGCACTCGCACTGGGAGCAACTGAATTTTTAATATACTTAGGTTATTTTTTTTCTCCCAAAAATAATTAAAACTACGTAAATTATAGTCACACTTCCGCTGTACAGTCAAAACCACAGATATAGATAGACCTAGATAACACAAGTATCACGATCTTTATAAAAACCAAGCGCGCCATTTTTTTTTACTACCTACTATGACGTCGCAAGCGCTCTTTCTCACTCACGCTCTCCCAGGCAGCAGTACACAGTACTGAGCGCGAAAGTGGCGACTTACGATTTTTAAACGTAAGCTGGTGCGATTTTTGGCACGCGAAGTAGGTGCTCTTGCGTTATCTATATCTGTGTACAAAACAAACTAAAATGGACGACGGACCTACTACGCTATACCCCCTTTTTTTGAGGGTGGGAAATCATCAAATAACTTCTCCCGCTCTGGGCGGAGCGGGAGTGCGTCTCAGACTTTTACTGTGCCCTGGGCTACGGAATCTCTTTCGAACAACCCGCGACCCTGGCAGCTACGCTAGACCCTAGGGGTTGTTCATCTATTACGTAAGACGATTTGAGGGGTGAGGGGGTCCAAACAAATCTTATTTGTATCTTACATGAGGGTAGGAAGGGTCTAAATTATTCTTACGTAAGATCACAGAAGTAAGCAAAAATTATAAGTAAAAAAAAAAATATACATTTTCTTCGCAATTTTGGTAGTACTGGTGTTACGTAAGATTCAAAGGGGAGGAGGGGGTCCAAAAAGTCTTATTTTTTCTTATATGGGGGGAAGGGGGCAGAAATTGGTTAAAATTGTCTTACGTAATAAATGAACAGCCCGTTATACGAGTGCGAATGTGTACACTTAATTTTTACTATGTTTAACTAACTTAATTTTTATTATATCCCATACTTAATTTTTATATGTTTTATTTATAATAGTAAAAATTAAGTGTATGTATTATGATTATGACATAGACATACATACATACATACACACACAGATATACATAGATATATATCTACGAGTAACTTAGTTTAGTTGTGCAATATGTAGCTTACGAAATTACTTTTTATTGTTTTTTTTTGTCCATGTGGTGTTTACCTTTAAGTAATTGTTGCACTGTGTAGAGTTTAAACACATGTTTTATCTCTGTTTGTAAATTAGTGTAAACAATTGTTGGTAGACATAATAAAATAAAATGAATAAATAAAAATATATAAATGACATAATATTCTAATTGGGGTGTTTGTTGGAGTGTGTTAATTCCGGGACACGTTGTATAGACCTCTTCACCGTATCCGGCGACAACGACCTAGAATAATTTCCTTTCCTTTCACGGGCTCTCTGATGACTAGTAAAACAAATTTAGTCTTAAAAACCTCGTCACGGTATAGAAATACTGATCAGCATCGTTGTATGTGTAGGTATATGAAGGCTTTGAGTGACTTTTTTTTTGTCTTGTCTAAATACTGCAAACCTGTAAGAAATTTCATCGAAAAAGTATGTGGCGGCATCTACGTCGCCACATGCGAACTACGCATCACACTGACGTCACACAAAGGGGTGGCCCACCAGACACAACACCCTGTTTCTCATGCAATATTAATTCATAAGGAGCAAGATTTCTGCACTTTTTAAATAATAGTCTGCTCATGTCATGGGTTCGTTTCCCGTACGCAACAAATGTTTGGATGGCCTAAAATTAGATTGTGTAGTTGTACTGGGCTTAGGTCTTTATGTATATAAGATTTGGGTTTGTAAACCCACACAATGTAATTGACATTTACTTTGCACGCAAACAGAATCTCGACAAATAAAATGTCAACATCCACCCACCGTTAGATTTTTCACAAAGAAACCATTTATGAAATAACCAAGGTTGTTGACCTTTTCTTTGATCATTCACATAAAAAATGTCAAAAATTGGAACCACTTTGACCACTTTGAAACAATGTGCTCCAGCTCTTAGCCTTTATTATATTTTACCCACAAAGGCACAATTTTATTAGGTCACATAGTTTCACAATAACAATGTTAGGTTTCAAAAGATTAGGCGCTATATCCGCTCCTATACTAACCCTAGTATTGGAAATTTCGTTACAGCATGACCGTATTTTCCCGATGGGGAAAAAAGCTCTTGAGTGGCGACCGCGAACCGGCAGATGCAGCGTAGGCAGGCCTCCCGCTAGGTGGACCGACGACATCGTAAGAGTCGCGGGCAACCGCTGGATGCAAGTGGCGGATTGTCGTTCGGCGTGGTGGTCTAAGGGGGAGGCCTTTGTTCAGCAGTGGACGTCTTCCGGCTGATGATGATGATGATGATGATGACCGTATTTGGGAAAGGCTAAGGCACTGGAACTCCCACGCATCGACGAAACACAGCAGGCTGCTTGACGCCGGACTCCGGTGGGAGGGTGGTCGCAAACCGGGCGGGCGTTAGCCCTACCACCGCAAGGGGAGTGTTGGCCAGTCAAATAAGGTGTTGGGTGTAACCGTCCAGGATGCGCCGAGCGCTCGGTTCAGTTGAGTAATTGGCGGAACAAACTGCGCTACACGAGGAGGCTTCTTCATGCATCCCAAAGCACGGTCGGACCTGAAAAGAGGCCTTTATACTCATCATTACAAACAACCTTTACTAGGGGACCAAACATGAAATCGCGAAAAAAAATCAGCTGTTCCCTACATTTTGACGAGTTATGCGAACATAAATGTAGAGAACAGCTGATTGTTTGTGGCCTCTTTTTCGTTCCGTCCGACACCATTTACATTACACCTTGTATATATAAAATGATGATATGTTAGCAAAAGGCTCGCTTATTGTGACATGGGACTAAAAGATCACTGGCGGAATTTGGACGTTATTATAGGTACACTTCTGTCTTACCCGTCGGGTAAATACAGTCAATGAAAATTATTATAGTTATTTATATTGTTAAGCAGACAATTTTTTCGAACATGTGAAGCAAGCAGCGATCCTGGAACGTTCAAGAGCAATTATTGCATGCCTTTTTTTTTAGGTTTGGAAATCTTCAAATGACCGCTCCCGCTCTGGGTGGGGCAGAAAGGAGTGTCAGACTCTTACTGACTAAAACCCACCCATGTTCCTTCCTTAGCCCTTTATGTTCCGGGGTACCGGTAACCCTTCGGGACAATCCCGCTGCCCATTATCGAATGCCTTATAGGTACTACATTTAAAAATCCCATGCAAATGTTTCCGTATGTGCAATTCCTTTAAAACGGCATACAATAGTAGAACGCAAGTTTTGTAGGCAATTATTGCATGGCGATTATTGCATTTAAGTTTTGCCTCATCTAAACACAGCGTTGTACGTGCGTGTACCATTTTATGACACTATACATGGTATCGACGCGAAAATTGTAACTACGAATTCAGCACAATATTCTAGAGGCAGCCTAGAAATTTCGATGAAATTTCGGTTGCGCGTCGATATCCCTGGAACACTGTATGTTTTCGTTGCACAAGTAACGGAGTAGTAAACTGATTGACTTCTGCGCCACGGATCCAATTTCCGCACAAAACAAATATTTGTAAGGCCTACATACATATAGTTGATCCGAGTCTGGCTGTATGTTCAATTCCAACCCACGATACAGGAGAAATTCGCCGAACACGCCAATTCCTGCAAGGGGTACGAAATTCCCGAAAAGGGGAGGGAGGGGGGTAGGTATTTACAAAACCCACGTTTTGCCAGTCTAAATACTAGGTGCAATCAGGGAAATTAATCGTCACAGTACGCAATTTTTTCGTGTTATAGCCATTTTATGAAACTGTCAAAGAATGACAGATATGATTTTAATTTAGGTTGGAAGTCATCATCATCATGTCAGCTGAAAGACGACCACTGCTGGACATAGGCCTCCCCCAAGGTGGACCGCTGTTAGTAAAGATAAATAATTAATTTACCTGACTTTACCGAATAGGGTCGGCGTAATTTCCATGTTGGTATTTTGGCGTGTGCTAGCTGACTTAAGAAAAATAATTTAATTTAATGTTTTGAGTTTCGTAATGTTAATTAGAACTATACTTACTATTGTATAGAATCAAGTTCTTCTAACTGAACAGACAGCTGTGCTGCGTCATTTCATTCTAGCTAGAGCACTAGGAAGCGGTGAAGGGCAGACGTTTCGGGGGATTAATTCATGTAATTTTTAGGTTCAAAAAGTGCTGAGGTGTCTCAGACTAGCTTGAATAAATTACTTTTAATTTTGTTTGGTCACAAATGCTAACTCCGTGCTACTGACAGGTATTATCATTATCTAATCGAAAGAACTAGAAATTGGCACTTTTCCTGACCCTGGGAATCGAATAGTATTTATGATCCCAAACTCAGTATTCGCACTTATTTCAACTCATCATCTGCCATCTTTTTCCAAACTATGTTGGTGTCAGTTTCCAGTCGGATGCAGCTGAATACCAGTATTTAACATGGAGCGACTCCACAACCCAGTTTTAGAAGTTCTAGTGCATAAAATACTTAAGAGTAAAGTTTTGTTGGTTCCTGCTCATCTTTTAAAGGTATATTAAATATTCCATTGACTTTTACTGCCAAGTTTATAGAGTATCAGTATAAAACAGTGAACGAACAACAGCTAGCGTTATCCAGCTTATACCCAAAAGAATAAAATAGCTTCAGACCCTCGAGTATGAAGGAATGGAGTGCTAATATGCTTTAACTACTCGTAAGACAAGCCGGGCGTTAATTAAAGTCGGCGCGATGTTAATATTGCTAAGTTATAGGTACTCAGCGCCCCGTTGCAACAGAGTTACAACAATACTCACTGAGTCTTGTTGTGACTCTGTCGCAGCGGGTATTTGACTGCCTGTACTGTGTGCGTAAGTCATAACGGCTGAATGAGGCAATTTAAATATGTTAATGTTTGGCTATGGAATTGAAAATTTAGCAGCAGAATGAAGCTCCATATAAATGCATTCTATACCAATGATTGTACCCAAAACTATGGTTTTAAACATTCTAATTACTGGGTGTCCTCCTCAGTTTGTCAGTTTTATTATTAATGGAAATTTAAAATATGCTGGAAATCGTTTTGTCCTAACGTGTGTGGAATTTGCAATTCGGAACACATTAAGAAACTCAGCACAGATTACGGCAAGATGTCGCATGATTATCCACGATCATATTCCGAATATAACCATAACCTTAAAACTTCCTCTCACAATAAGAACGCCTGAATCTCAGCAGTGGGAACATTATAGGTGCATTATGCATGTGTTATGAGTACTATAATTTTATAATTTCCCCACAGAGAGGAAGCCGGAGCCCCAGCAGTGGGAACTAATGTTCCCCTGTATGTTAGCCTGTAATCAGGCTGATGTATTATGTGCACTCCCTATTCCTTAATACTCCATGTTTTCACGTAGCTATGACCTAAATTATCTTCGAAGCATGTTTTTCTCGGCTTCAAAGTTTTTAGAGCGTTTTAAATGGATCTAACGTGGCGTGACGTAAGATCTGTTTTACGTTAAGACGTAAAAAATAATTTTAGAGGAAGGTAGAGCAGCTATTTTTATACCTAGAGCAAAATACAAGCGTTGAGGTGCAATAAAAAGAGATTTTCGCGTATCGTAGTGTGGGACACTCCACAGCTCAATGAACAGACCTTAAAAAGGTGGTTAGGAAAGACTGGATGCGGAAGGCAGAGGCCAAGATGTTGTGGCGCAGCCTGGGAGAAGCCTACGTCCAGCAGCAATGCAGCAATATGCTAAATTGAAATGATGTTTGAGTCTCGAGTACTGATGTTTAGGGATGTTTGTGAACGGACATCAGCCTAGCCTAGGCAAAGTTACGTTCTATCAGCGATAATGATTATGGATATAACAAAAATTCACACACAAGTAGACAATTTCGATACGTGAACGAAACGTTTTTTTTTTACAGTTCGGATTTGAGTTATAAAGCGAAAGTTGTTTAGAATGAAGTGTAGAACCCCCTTGACTGTTGCAGGTGTATAGATAGTATATGTGACATTTTTGAGTAAGTGATTTTATATTAAAGGAAGGGAAGGCAAACCTTTATTTGATAATGTAATGGTAACTTCATACGCAGTGTATCAAGACGAAAGTCTTTGACCAGTGCGTGTTGCCAGTGATGACCTATTATGGCACTGAAACGTGGTCGCTCATAATGGGCCTTATTAGAAGGCTAAAAGTCACCCAAAAGGCAATGGAGTGGGCTATGCTTCGAGTTTCCCTGCGCGATCGAATAAGAAACGAAGAGATCCGCAGGAGAACTAGGGTAACCTACATAGCCCGAAGAATTTCCAAACTTAAGTGGCAGTGGGCAGGGCAAATTGCTCACAGAACAGATGGCCGATGGGGCCGAAAGGTTCTGGAGTGGCGACCGCGTACCGAAAGACGTAGCGTTGGAAGGCCTCCCACAAGGTAGACCGAAGACCTTGTGAAGGCCGACAGAACTGGTCGAAGCCTATATCCAGCAGTGGACGTCTTTCGTCTAAAAAATGATAATGATGAACTTCATACGATACCGATCACCAAGCCACGTTGCCTCACTATTTTTTGCCGACAACCTCACTTATTTTATAAATATCCGAATTGGGTCAGACGCGGTGTGACGGTGTCAATAGGCCACTTCATTCGGGGCCTTAGAGACGGTTCGTTACCCCGATAGTGATATTTTTTCTGGGTAAGTGATCATACATATTATAATGGGGTTTATAAACTTAGAAAGAAGAAAAAAAATATGTTTATCACTTAAAGTTAAGTCCAGTCTTACCAAGGATATCGTATTACCCAGTAACTGGGTTGTCAATGCCGGATTAGCCACGTAGCAGGTGTAGCTGCTAATAAATGCTACAGGCCCCGCGCTTGGACGTACAAAAAAACAAGTCATGGTATCCTATACTACCATTAGTCAAAAGAAACCTAAGCTCTCCGAGACGGGATGTTAAAAATTCACGAGCTCGCTTCGCTCGCTCTTACATACAAGGTTTTCTCGGAACTTGCATTCACTGTTAAATCACGCGATAATATTATGCAAAAAACTAATTATGTAGTTTTTTACAAAAGTTACCTACTATAATGAGCATTGTTTGAAGAAAGTAATTTGGCTCAAGTTCTTCAACTGATGAAACGAAAGGAAACATTGATTTGACTACTAAAAGATCACTACACAACTAAAACTATTATTAAAAAGTTCTGTTTTATCTTGAAAACTAGAACCTTAAACAAACTAAGTTCTACCATAGGGGCCCCTAGGTAAAATTTGCTACATGCCCCGCACTGGCTTAATCCGGCACTGGTTGTGGAGGTCAGATAGGCAGTCGCTCTATGTAAAATACTGGTATTCAGCTGCACCTAGCTAGACTGGAATTCGACCCCAACATGGTTGGGGATAGGGTAGGCAGATGATGATAACTCAAAGTTAAGTAATGATTAGTAACAGCTTTAACCATATATTTCTGACGTAACACACTTACGGAGAAATGTGTAACGGATAAACGCTTTTTTCCATAAATGGGTTTATGCGTCACTCTCATAATTTTGATCGATGCTTCGCATTTACTGCTACATCTTGTGGTACTCGGTCACAAAACGATGAAGGAAAATAACGTGAGAAAACGTGGCATGTTCTGGAACCAAAAATTCGAAGACATGTGACATCCACTACCCTCCACAAGGCTCATATGGTGAATGGCCAACTCCCTGTTACAGAAAGGAGGCCTGTGTCCCAGCAGTGGGACGTTATAGGCTGATCATACAATATTGTTTAGAAACGGCTGCTAAAGAACTTAAGAGTCCAGTAAATAATCCTTCGTAAACCGATTTGGATAAACAAACTAAACGTTACTATCAACCTGCATCATCCCACCGCTGGGCATAAGCCTCCCCCGTGACTTCCAGCAATTTCGATCCAGGGGTTATACAGGCTGTCCAGTAAATAGTACGACATACTGCAGGGGTTGATAGCTTGGGCCATTAACTACCAAAACAAAACAATAAATGTTCCGCAATATGTTTTTTTTTTTCACCACTGTAGGTTAAAGTTAAGCGATAAGGAACTCGTTCTGCGAAAATTACCGGTAAAAAAAATTGTATTTCATGAAATAATTCTAGTTTTAGATAGCAAAAAGACATCAATGATTAGAGTAAATTCACGAATAATATGATGTAAAAAAAAAACTACAAAAGGAATTTTTCATTATGAGATGCTTAAAAATCTGTTTCAAGGTAGAGATTTTTCGATATTTCGGAAAATTTAGTATAACTGTAAATCCGTGACATTTTGCGGAAGGTATATTGTGTAGTTTTGGTAGGTATTGTCCCAAGCTATCACCCCCTGCACTATTTCGCACTATTTACTGGGTATCCTGTACAGATCCTGTGTTTTGTCCCAATCTTCAACGACATTATTATCTTCTGCAACGAACTATGTATATTGTAACAAAAATAAACACACTAAAAACAATCTCACTAAGAACACACAGATTGTATTAAATAAAAACCGTAATTCACACAAAAACATTTCCAGGGATCATCCCTAGAGGCGGTAAATGGTGAAAAAATCCCTTTACGGTCCTTGAAGTAGCGTTTTATCGTTCCCACAGGATTCCCCGTGGCTGACAATGCTGTAAATAAACGTAACCAACCATTATTTACAAGAAAATATTTACTGAATGTTTTAACGGTATTTCTCCATTAGTTTTACGGTGTTTTGTCGCGCATTAGTCATGGAGTTACAGTGTTTTGCTTACTTTACGGTTAAAGTTTTCGGTTTTTGTTCGTGACTGTTTGTGAATTGGGGCTGGTGTTTATAATTTTATTGTTGGGAAGATGGATATTGTCGCTTATCCTTTTTGCTCTGTTTTGTATTATCTTATGATATAAAAGACGAGAGATTCAAGGATGTAGCGCATCAGCGATGTTTGCGGAATTGCGAGTTGATTGCTTTTATGCATTATTAATGCGTAAAAGATGTGCGTCCTTGATGCTCAGGGTGCGAGCCAGTTCCAACAGCATCCTGGGCACAGATATAGATAGACCTAGATAACGCAAGTATCACGATCTGTATGAAAACCAAGCGTGCCATTTTTTTGACTACCTACTATGACGTCACAAGCACTCTTTCTCACTCACGCTCACCCAGCCAGCAGTACACAGGACTGAGCGCGAAAGTCGCGGCTTACGATTTTTGAACGTAAGTTGGTGCGATTTTTGGCACGCGAAGTAGTTGCTCTTGCGTTATCTAGGTGTATCTATATCTGTCATCCTGGGAGTTATTGCTGTTAGTCTGGACTGCTGTTTTGTATGTCGTTGCTCCAGTATCTCAGCTGGAATGTGGAAGCAGTGATTGTTTTGTTGTGTGTGTTTGTGTAATTGTTGTTCTAATTGTATCACTAACATAGTTGTAAGTATTCTTTATTGTTACTAACACTGTATGAGTCTCATGATTACTCGCAATAAAGAATTGAATCATGAATTCACTTTAAAGGGGATACAATGAGACTTTTAACCACCCCGCCACACACCGCCGCACAGGTCGATGGATCAGGTTAAGCTACGCTTGCCCCGGTTGGTCTGTGGATGGGTGACCATCTTTACATACCGAGAACCCTCCGTGCCTCGGAAAGCACGTTAGGCCGTTGGCCCCGCTGTAATTCGTGGATCTTTGACAGTCGTTACGGGTAGTCAGAAGCCCAAAAGTCTGACAACCAGTCTTACCGAGTGGAATCGTATTTCCGCAATCGGGGGCTGTGGAGGTCTGATAGGCAGTTGCTCCATGTAAAATACTAGTATTTAGCTGCATCCTGTTAGACTAGAAGCCAGCCCCAACATAGTTGGGAAAGGCTAGGCAGATGATGATGATGACGATGAGACTTTTAACGTACCTAGTACTCGTACCCACTAGGGATAAGTATGCATTTTATATGTGGCATTTAGGCTGCAAAGTAATAACAGCCGCACGCTACGGTTGCTGCGGTTGTTCCGTGGATGGGTTACCATCTTTACATAAGACGATATTATAGTGTACAATTGCGTACGCAGACACAGGTGCACTCTCTTTTCCCTCTCTCGCGTAAACCGACGGGACGGCAATCCGACACGACCGAAGAGAGATCAGGCACAGGACCAATGGCTTTACACTGACTGCCCCGTTGGGCAACGGTCCTGGATTCGATTCCTGGGTTGGGCAATGTGTTAATGGGTTTAATTTCTTATTAACAGTCCGGAGCTTGGAAGATGCCCCCTACCCACCGCCGGAGTCCGGCGTCAAGCAGCCTGCTGTGTTTCGTCGTTGCGTGGGAGTTCCAGTGGCTTTGGCATCTTCTGAGCGCGCTCGTTCCATCATAGACCTCATCCATCGCTTTCCATCAGGCGTGATCGAGGTCAAGAGCGGGCCCATTTATCATCATCTGCCGAGCCTTTTCCCAACTATGTTGGGGTCGGCTTCCAGTCTAACCGGATGCAGCTGAATACCAGTATTTTACATGGAACGACTGCCTATCTGACCTCCACAACCCAGTTACTGAGTAATACGATACCCCTTGGTAAGACTGGTTGTTAGACTTTCGGGCTTCTGCCTACCCGTAACGACTGTCGTCAAAGATCCACGAATGACAGCCGGGACCAACCGCTTAACGTGCTTTCCGAGGCACGGAAAAGCGGGCCCAATCAGCAATTTTAAAAATGATGGCGGTGTGATACGCCCGTGCCTCGGAGTATCCAATAGGTCATTTCCATTACCTAGATATCAAGTAACATCTTAAACCAGATGACTCACCAAGTATTAACATTTGTTTTAAATATCAACTAAAGCCGGTCTTATGCCGTCATTAAGTTAGAAACCCGGTTAGAATAACAAGGATTAACTGGATCCGAATTCGTTATCAGATAGTGTAATGTTGGTGATTTTAGCTTGATGCCGTAATCTGAGATTAGGGCAGCGTTTGTCCACGTAATTATTTTGAGTGGTGAATCTGATCCCATATGACGTTGAAGATTTTCAAATTACATCGTGCGTAGTAACGCAATGTTACAATTGAATGACAATACGACAATTTTAAACACTGATTATTACAACACTAGCTTCTGCCCGCGACTTCGTCCGCGTAAATTTTTTTTGTTTCCCCGATCCACCCCGTCGCAACGTGTCGCCGGCCTGCGCTATTACTTCGTTTTCGCTTGGCGAAAACTACAGACTTTTCTTCTTTTTGCTCAACTCCTAAGGGTCCTAGCGTCAAGTTTAATAGAATATAGCCTTCCTCAAGAACTGGGCTATCAAACGCAAAAATATTTTTATATATGCGACCAATACTTCCAGAGATTTAGAGCTTTCAAACCGTGTTTCAAACAAACAAACTCTTCAGCTTTATTATTAGTATTATTTTAAAACTATGATATCTCCTAAGATATACATTGAAATCAAATGGTGTCAGAGGCAATTTTGTTCAAAATTAAATACATGTGATGAATAACGTATTTATTTGGATAAGGATTAATACCATGTTTATAAAAACACCTTCGCAAATAATGCATTATTTTAGAACAAATTTGGTTTGCATAAAAGAGGTTATAGTGAGCTAACCTTAAAAGATAGACACATGCTGTCGCGGACTTTTTTTTAAAGCTTTTAAAGGGGAACAATTCTGTCATATATGATTTTTGCGAAACTTTAACCGTTTACGCAGCGCACGCAGCGGAAGCTCTCAATAGGAAAAAAATCCCCCGATTTTGAAACATTCTTCATTGGTGCTCCGCTCCTATTAGATTTAGCGTGATGATATATAGCTTATAGCCTTCCTCGATGAATGGGCTATCTAACACTGAAAGAGTTTTTCAAATCGGACCAGTAGTTCCTGAGATTAGCGCGTTCAAACAAACAAACAAACAAACAAACAAACAAACAAACTCTTCAGCTTTATAATATTAGTATAGATTAATAAGTACTACAACATTATTTTTAGTATAATTGTGCGAAACGTGAATATAGTTTGTTCAGAATAAGTAACTGAATCGATTCCAATAATTTTTACACCATGTTATAATTATTTTCTCAAAAATATTTAAAAAAGGCTACAAGTTGGACACCGAGCGACACTACGCAATCAGCGCAAAACGACGCTGCGCGGGATTGTCCGAAAGGGTTACCGCTACCCCGGAACATAAAGGGCTAAGGAAGGAACACGGGTGGGTTTTAGTCAGTAAGAATCTGACACTTAATGATTCCCATCCTCAAAAAAAAAACGCGGACAGCGCGGGGGTGCCGCGCACCGCGCGGTTTGCATGTTTTTGTACGGACAACTAGGTAACTTTGTGATTTTTTCATGATACAGTTTTAAAATTTTGTACATAGGTTTCGCATATACTCGTACTAAAACTAATGTTGTATATAATGAACAGGATTGTTTTGTAACTATCAAATTAAACAAATTAGATAATAGTGATGGAAGGAAAACATCGTCACAAACAGGAAACCGGCATGTCCTAGACCCAAAAATTCGAAGACATGTGACATCTGCCAACCGTCACCGCGCCCTCATGTTGCATTATGACCCCCTCCCTCTCAAAGAGGGAGGCTCGTGACTCAGCAGTGGGAACATTATGGGCTAATTATGCATGATGATTCATCATTTTAAAGAGTTTTAATTAGTACAGACGCCAGCACATCAAACTACCCGAAACTGTCAAATTTTCCCAAACAACTTTGAACCTTATACTTAAACGATAAAGTTGAAAATCTATTAAGTAAATTTGACAGATTGTACATAAATGACATATATCTTTCGAAACGTTTCTTTGTAGTTCAACAGAGCGGCTCAATATGACGAAGACAATGATAAACTCAAGCAAAATAACCGTTAAAAACTCATATCACCTCTTCAAATATCTCCACAGCCACAGAATACATCCTTAAACATTTAACAGTCCGCCATTACGCCAGAATCACCCATAATTTTCTCCTAACGTCACTATATATTCCAACGACGCCTCTTATTGATCATAAGAAGATATTTGCATACGAGTCTTGTTCAAACAACCATTAGGAAATTCTAGCAAACTTGGGCCACAGAATAGAGAGATACAGAAGCCCGGCTCTGTAAAATGAGCGAAATCAGGCGCTCGCATATATAGACGCGTTTCCTACGCTTACAATTTAGCTTTCAGATGTGACGGACTTGCACACAAAGGGTTCGGGCTTGTGCTACAAGGCAAAAAACGCCGAATAAAACACGTTTCTAGTATTGAAAACCCTTTTAATTTTTATCTTTATTTTATTTTTATTATTTTTTGTTATAGCGGCAATAGAAACACACTAAAAATGTCAACTAACTACCTATTACGGTTCATGAGATACAGCCCGCTGAAAGACAGACGGACGAACAGTGGAGGCCTAGTAAGAGGGTCCCGTTGGCACCGTTTGGGTACGGAGCCCAAAAATACTTTAATGCCCAATAAGTTTGGTACTTTTAGTTTGTACTAAAACTTAAAAATGTTTCATTACTAATCATTTTGATATTAATTTATTTTTTTTACTGCGAGTTATTCGACTTCGATAATGGAGCAGCTCTATCTAGACAAGAATGATGTGGGTGTGGCCAACAAAACGAGAAGACGTCTGTTACAATAAATCGCGATAAATAAACTTGCTATAATCGATATTTAATCAATAATAGTACTATTTCTTATAGATTATTTTACATACATAGTTGGGAAAAGGCTAGGCAGATGACATTTTGTATTGTAATATGTTTTCGTTCTATTTTTTTAAGTTGATATTTCTATAAGATGAAATAATTAATTTTAAAAAGTTACGCGTGCAGCATCGTACATTTAGAAGTGAAACTTCTTAAAAAATAAATAATAAAAGAGATTTAGTGTGAGAGATAGAGAGAGAGTTAATATCTTTCTTCTCTTTCATGTAACGAAAGATTTGAATGGCTGTTATGGAATATGTTACATTGATGTCAATCAAATGCCGCTCGCGAGTCCGCTTGCACTCGCCGTAAGTGCAAGCGCACTCGCGTGTCTATGTCTGCGTGCGTTTGCGCTCGTTGCAAGAAACCGACCTTCTGCACCTACTTATTTTGTGTATAAACGTTGTAATGAAATTCCTTCAAATTCTGAGTTCCGCAAAATTCAGTCGTTTTCCTCTGTTCCCTGACGTCTTTTAATAGATTATTAGGATTGTTTACCGACTTCTGCGAAATGAGGACGGTTTGCTACACTACCTTTGTGCGTATGTATGTGTGTGTTTGCGTAAATGAAGGAGGGTAGAAACAAGGAAAGGTTGAATTGAGGAAATTGTCTTATGTATGTAGGATTCTCCTCATTATATTTGTATCATTTGAACCGATTATGACAGCTGATGGTGATCAATTATTTGACGCCAAAACCAACTCGTTGTAAGGAGGTAGGTGTTTTTTTTCAACCGCCTTCAAAAAGAAGAAGGTTCTCAATTCGACTGTATATTGTTTTTTTTGTATGTTTTACGCGATATCTCCGGAAATTGTAAATAAATTTAAAAAATGTTTTTTTTAATGGATAGTGTATGTCGCAGGGGTGTCCCATATAAATTTTATTAACTTTGCTTGGGTAGTTTTTGAGTTAGCTTCAATAATACGTATTTTTGCCACTTAGTTTTTAGTGATGATGTTATAATGACTTCCTGTCACTGATATTTACATAGCAAGTAGTGTTATATGAATTTGTGTGGGGTAAGCACAACTTAAAAAATGAAAAATAAAAACTACAAAAAAAACAACCGACTTCCAAAAAAGACACTACAAAGTGAAAAATAACTTTAATTTCGGAAGTCGGTGGTAAACAACGAAAATGCGAACCTAACGACACCGACTTCCGAACTCTGTAGTCTTTTTTGGAAGTCGGTTGTTTTTTTTTTTTTTTTTTGTTAAAAGATTTTTCGATACAATATATTTGTTGATTTGCCTTTTACATATCTACCATTTCCTTTCCTTGAGCAGTGACCCATTAGTATCAATCCCTACTTGTGAGTGTAGGTCGTGAGTTCGAACTCAGCCAGGCGCTTTAATTTATGTTAATTATTTCACCACCGCTGCTCTGACTTTCAAAACGCTGACTTTTTTAAAAGTGCATAGTGCTTAGGTATATACCTTATACAGGATGTCCCTGGAAGTATGGATCAAATCAAATAGGGGCGTGGGCAAAGTTATTTCCAAACTTTTTGATCCTGAGAATGTTGGTGAATTTTTTTCCGGTTCAAAAGTTATGACCAACTTTTGTTATTTTCAATCACTTTGCATAGTGCTCAAAGAACAGAATCATTAAAAAAAAAAAAAACTACCAGGAACTGTCAATTTAAGTTTTTTAGACAGCCCTGATAGTTTTTTTAAATTATTTTTTTTCTTCATGCGAAACGATTGAAAAAAATTGTTCACAACTTTTGAACCGTAAAATAATTCTCAATCATCAATCATTCTCAGGATCAAAAAGTTTGGAAATGACCTTGCCCACGTCCTTATTCGATTTGATCCATACTTCCAGGGACACTCTGTATATGTATTCTTTTCTATCGTGTTTGTTAATGATCCTAAGATTTCTACTACATTTTCTGTTTTTAACCGTGAGAATCTGTAATTGGTTTTAAGTCTCATTATACAATTGTTATGCTTTTGTTATAGCTGTTGGTTCCCCTTTAAATAAATAAAAACATCGTGAGAAAACCAGCATGTCCTAGAACTTAAAAATTCGAAGACATGTGACATCTATTAACCCACACACAGCCAGCCAGATTACAGCCCACTCCCTCTCACAAAGAGGAGGCCTGTGTCCCAGCATTGGGATATGATTATGCTAAAAGAAGCATTTTATATAAGGACCTAGCATGTTAAGTTTTTTAGTTTTTCTCTACCCTACTTGAGAAACGGGCTGACTTTATGTAGGTATACAACATAGAATTAAGTAAATAAATAACTTAACTGTGCTCCAGTTAAAGCAATTTGTGACGTCTTCGTGGGTAATTTAATTAAGATTCCGCGAATTTGGGATTGCTACTTGATTGCCAACGAGTTGTTGTGTGGTCCCAGTTGTAAGTTTAAGCGTTAAGAAAGTAATTAGGCATCACATTTAAATGTGATTGTGCCAAGAAACAAGGAAATAGCTTGTGTTTTTGTTTGGGTAAAAACTTAGGTTGGTACCTAACAATCTAACATATATAACCTTGAAAAATGTAGGTAGGTAGTATTTTTTACTCGACCACGAAAAAAAGGTTAACAATCTATTTAAATCACAGACGCAAGCTCAAAAACTTTGATTTTTTTAAAGTCTCCGCTACAGTTTTTGTTGTGGTCTCTACTTTACTTTTTACTTCATTCTGGAATCCAAAGCCTTCCCTCAAGGTGTACCGATGACCTTGTGAAGACTGCAGGAATCCGTTGGATGCGGGACACACAGGAACGTTCCCAGTGGCGGTTCTTGAAACGGTCCTGTACTTCTCGCATCCTTATGTACAGTATTAGACAGTGTCTTTCGGCTTAAATGATGAATGACATTTCAATCGAAATCTTAACATTTTTGTACAAACGCCAGCACATCAAGCTACCCGAAACAGTCAAATTTTTCCAATCAACTTTGAACCTTATGCTTTAGTGATAAAGTTGAAAAAAAATTGACAGATTGTAGTAGCTTGATGTGCTGCCAGTCTGTACCTTTAGGTTAAATGATCCAAAATTGTCCATTTTTTTATATCCACGCAATCAATGTTCATTCCAAGGTTGCCTGGAAGAGATCGCAGAAAGCGATAAGGCCGCCCATTGTATGTTTTGTATTCATAGTCGTATTTTTTTTGTTATGTATTTTCTGGTGTGGTGAGGTGGTGTATTTGGTGGTGTATTTTCTGGACAGTCACACACAACACCTTATTTGACTGGCCAATTCTTCCCTTGCGGTGGTACGGCTAAGGCCGCTGCCTGGAATTTTGCGGGCAGTGGGGCGGCAGCGGCGGCAGCGCGGGCGGTCGCCGATTGCCTTGAGTGCACCGCTCGTTGCCCGCTCCCGCGCCGCTGTTTTCGAGAACCGGTCCATTTAAATGTACGCATAAGATCCTGCCGCTCCCGCGCCGCCGTCGCTGCCGCCCCGCTGCCCGCAAAATTCCAGGCAGCGGCCTAATGCCCGCCTGGTTTGCGGCCACCCTCCCACTGGAATCCGGCGTCAAGCAGCCTGATGTGTTTCGTCGATGCATGGGAGTTCCAGTGCCTTAGGCATCATCTGGGCACTCTCGTTCCATCATGGACCTCATCGCTTTCCATCGGGCGTGGTCGAGGTCAAAAGCAATAAAACAACAAAGTATACCTATATAAATAAATAAATAATTATCCTTATCATTGATCACATAAAAGTCTGCACCCTAACTGCGTAACACACTATCAATCATAATCTGAATAATTTTGAAGGATGTTGCTAATCCATTGCTTCATATGTTCGAAAAATTTGTCTGCTCAACAATGTAAATAACGCAATGAATGTTGTTGAACTGTCAAAATGAAACCCATTGCAACTGATAGTGTTACGCAATAACCCCGCTGTTCTACACCTTAATTAATATTGCCTACTTTCACAACTTTTTTTTTAATCCTTAACTATTATCTTAAACGTTATTACTATAAAGCTCAGCAATCGTCAAGCTATCGTGAAATAATTATTCTGACAGCGGAATAAAATACATAAAATCCAGCGGCAGTCTGCCAGGGGAAAGATGAAATTGCAAAAGTTTAGAGACAGGGCTATTTTGAATCTAGTAATATTCGATCTGGCTGCTCTGCCAGATTTGGCTAAGATATTGATTCAGTGCTTACACGTCCATATTTTGTTGGGAACAATGTATTTTGTTATGGTCAAATGAGATATGCACATTTGCACAACTCGTAGAGTAGAGATGTTTTGAAAGGATAGGTGCCGTTCGGACACTGAAAACAATGACGATAAATTATTGTTCCACCGAACCGCACGTTATAAAATTTTGTTTCAGTGCAGTTAGTGGAAATGCTCAGGTGCTGTTCGTCTAAGTGCGGTTGAAATCAGTGCTCTGAGTGGAATACCTCAAATTATTCTATAATGAAGATAAAACACGCGTGTACTTGTTTGATTTTTAAAGCTATTTGATTAACAGAAAGGTAAACACAACTTAACAAAAAGATCCTTAAATTCCAAACGTAAACTAACATAATCCGAGCAATGTTAAATAGGGTAAATCGCTTCTTTTAACATACAACATGTATGATTTTAATGTGAATACTAATTTAATTAATATATTTATATGATCGTACTTATTTAGGGTTTGTAAATCAACAGTTATTTTCACAATTATTTTGAAATTGCATTTTTAGGTATTGTATGATAAAAACATACTATATTTAGGGAATTATACATAATGTAATGTACATATAAGCGAGTTAGCTTTGCCGCGATTGTATCCTATCCTAATAATATTACTTATAAATGTGAAAGTTTGTGACTATGTTTGGATATTTGTTACTCAATCACGCGTAAACAGTTGAACTCATTTGGATGAAATTTGGCACACAGATAGTTTATAAACAGGATTAACACATGGGATACTTTTTATCCCGATATTCCCACGGGATCGAAACTAACGCGGGTGAAACGGCGAGGCGCTGCTAGTTAGACCATAATCACTAGAATATGGTTATTCTGCAAACAAATATGGCGGTTTTTGCCGAATAACCATATTGTAGTAACATATTATAATAATTCCAGTGACCAGTAGAATGTATGTAGTATGTTTAAGATGGGAGTCTATCATTGTGCCATGATCATCTTACAACTTAGACCACAACTCATGTCCTGTTGATTTGATTTACCCCGACCTTTAGAGACTCGGGTCCTAACCCTCGGTACACTTTGAAAATTTATTTTTTTCTCCAGCATAAAACCATTCGAAGATATCACTCGGATCTTGTAATATTTGATTTAGACTAGTATGTTCGAGTGAAAGAGAAATTTATTTCATTCATCCCATTTTTTCTGAGAAGAAATATTTTGGTACCAAAGAAAGCGTGTTTGCGTTTTTATTAGGGTCAGCGCAGACAGAAAGGAGCGCAGCGGAGAGGATTTTATTAAGGCACTCGAAAATCAACTTTAAAATTATTGAAATAAACGCGCGGATGCCTTCCCGCGTATCTCATAGGGTTCAGCCAGCGTTTGCAATGTAAGCGCAAAAAAAAGGCTTTATTTACGACATCACATTAGAAACCTCTAGAATTATCAGTGTTTCTCTACCATATTATAAATGTATTATACATATAAACCTTCCTCTTGAATCACTTTATCTATTAATAAAAACCGCATCAAAATCCGTTTCGTAGTTTTAAAGATTTAAGCATACATAGGGATATAGGGACAGAGAAAGCGACTTTGTTTTATTAAATTTTAAACTTTTTAAAGGCTTTTTTATTTTACTATTCTGTTTCCGTACAGACACAATTAATAATAAGTCAAAACGATATCATGTTTAACTTTGGATACACAATATCAAACGGTGGAGTAATATTCTCCCGAAAGTGTAGAAAAAGTATCGACAAGCGGCACCTTAAAAGTATAAACAGACGATCGAACTTGGTTCGGGCCGAACCACGGACATGGTGCGCTCCGAACCATATTCACTCGTGTGGTGCATGGTCCGCCGGACATTATTATTATTAATATCGGTACGGGTGGTTCGGAGCGCTTGCACATCGAACGCGGTGCGTTCCGAACTGATTCGATCGTGTAGACGGCGGCGCCGTCACGGCGCACCGAACCATTTGTCGGTCTAGTCGCTATTGTGCCACCGTACGCGCAACACGTCACGACGTGTTATCAGACATGGATTCCGAGCAATGCCAAGAAGACACTGTTAGTACGGTGAAAAGAGCTGTTATAGAGTTGTATAAAGACTTCCATGTTTGTGGAATATAACGCATACCATTTATTGTAATAAAGATGCACGCAATCAAGCGTTTCAAATACTTTTAGAAAAAATAAAATCTAATAATAATAATAACTAATGCAATTTTGGCCTGTTTCGATAGAATAGGCGGCGGCATGTCGAGAGGTGTTCACGCAATGCTAGCACAATACGACTGGACGGTTCGCAGTCCGGTGTGCTCGTCTGTTGTGTAGAGCGCGCCGTACAGTTCGCTGGCGCGGGTCGCACCGATTCGGTCGTCTGTTTATACTTTAAGTATGAGGATTAGATAATTACATGCTGAATCTGTAGGTACCGCTTATTGCTGCATGGTTATTATGTAACAATGCTTTTATCATTTCGTAGCTAAATGATAATAGCCACACCAGTCGATAGAAGGTTAACATACACTTACCGCTGTCGGTTCGTGAATGGGTGGTCATCCATTACACATCGAGACCCCTCCGTGCCTCTGAAAGCCCGTTAAGCCGTTGGTCCCGGCTGCCGTTCTTAGAACTTTGTCAGTCGTCACTGGTAGTTAGAAGCCCAAAAGTCTGTCAAACAATCTGACCAAAGGGTATCGTGTTAGACAGTAACTGGGCTGTGGAGGTCAGAACGGCAGTCGCTCCATGTAAAATACTGGTATTCAGCTGCATCCACTTAGACTGGAAGCCGACCCCAACATATTTCAATTATCATAATTTGTGTTACATTATATAATTTGGAGTCTTCTTTAAAGCAAGGAAAAGCTTGTGATGGAAGACTTCGCTCTTCCACTTAACATCATCCAAAAAAAAAAAAATTAAAAACATAGTAAATAATAAACAAAATGGCAAAGAGGTGCGCTTGTAGTTTAGTGTTACATATACTCAATTTGCATAAGATTAGACATTTAAGAAAACCTTTTTTACAGTCCGTTCAACCAATTTTCACTTCAATATCGTAGACATAAGGATGGCATTAAAAGCAAAAAAAGTGGTTACAATACCAAGTGTTTACTTCAGCTGCTATTTGTCATGCTACCAACGCAATTTAATTCAAAATCGGATGAACGGGCTGTAAAACAGGTTTATTTAAATGTCTAATCTTATTCCAAATGGAGTGTAGGTGGAAACGGCTACGTAGATAGATTAATTTTTTATTTTTCATTTGAATTGGACCATGTCCTTAAACCTCATTGGAATTTTGGGCTTCAACTCGTTGGAGGTTAGACGTGGCTTTCAACAGCTCACAGTACCCTGCAAAACTAGAGGACGCATCGATAGTCCCGAACTCCACGATCTTTTCTATCGGCAATTTGTTATTCCCGACAAATACGGACATCGCCAAAGCCGTCGACACAATCTGTTTGCGTCGCCGTCATCTAAAACTGTCGCCAGAGCTGAATCCCCAGTGTGTCGTACTTTAAGGATGCTTAACGCCCTCCTGACCACCAATCCTGAATGTGATCTGTTTGCCGATGAGAGTAGAATTATCCGTGTATGTCTGATGTTGTGTGAGAAGAAGTATGCTAGGGTGTCCTCTATTCTACAAGGTATAACAGAATAAACGCTAGAGCTGAAAGTATTTTGTTCATAATTGACTACTGAATCAATTTCAATAACTTTTAATATAGATATTTTTCCCAAAAATTATGTATTTTTTCATACTAACCGCTGATTAAACCAAATAAAATTAAACCTTATCTCAAGGCATTAAGACTCAATTTTGAATGCGTAAAGTAATGCTAGTTACACGATTTTCTTTAAAAAAATAGCAAGCTTTAAATAAAATTAGTTTTGGTCATTGTATTATGCTTTGAAATCGATACTCTAATTGGGGTGTATGAGGTCTTGTGTTAATTATGTTACACCTTGTATATGTTAGTATTTGAAATATTTTTGTATACCATACCTGTTTAAATCTCTATGTTAATTAATGTAATTGGTGTTACCGTTTTAATCAACAATTAACAACCATCCTATTACAAATGATTTCTTTAAATCAGTGTCAGTGTGTTGTGTGTAACTTTATCTCATAATTATCACATCTTGGACCACCAAGATGTGATAATTATGAGATAAAGTTCAAAAGTACCACCTTTTGGTACCTTCGCCCTCTGTCGCACAACAGTCTCAGATGCCGATAGGGTGGTCCTCTTCGTTAGGAACACGTCAAACTAGTTTAAACAAGAATCGTATTGAAAGTTGGATCAAAGTGATGTTAAATGATATAAAAACTGGATTACTGGTTTAAAAGTAAATGGAGCAGGTTTTGATGTTATTTCAATATCAGTGTTCGTGTTACATTTGGTTCTTCGATATGCATGTGTATACCTTTGGAGTAAACGTCACTGGGTTTGAAACACAAGGAGACTGAATGTTTCATGAAGAACCATTTGCCTACCCTTTCCTCAGCTGTCTTGAGGTCAATTCAATTTGATTCATTACTTCATTCGGTTTAGTCGGCTTTCAAATTAACCGGACGCGGCTGAATGCCATCATTTTACATAAAATGACTGCTATCTAACCTTCACAACCCAGTTACTGGGTAAATCGATACCCCATGCTAAGACTGGTTGCCAGACTTTTGGGCTGGCTTCATAGCCGGGAACAGCGGCTTAACGTGCTTGCCGAGACTCGTTGGCGTCTCGATATGTTATGTATGGGCATCCATCCACGGAGTGTCCTCGGCAAGCGTGGCCATTCAATCGATCGTGCGGTTATAATTTAGCGACGAGCCCCTAAGGCTTACTTATAATATCGTTCTACTAAAATTATATTCTACTAGCGGCCTGTCCCGGCTTCGCAAGGGTTGACATTTATACACATTTTAAACATTATATTTTTTTCTTCCATTTAAAAAAGCCTATATTAATCAGCCTATATAATGTAGCATTCAAATGGTGAAAGAATTTTTAAAATCGATCCAGTACTTTTTGAGCTAATTCGTTACAAACATACTTACATACAAACCTTTCCTCTTTATAATATTATTAGTAATATGTAATATAAATATATAAGTATAGATAACGTTATTTTTTGTAACGTTATTGTTATTTTTAGATTTTGGTATCGTTACAAATTTAGGAACGTTAACTCTCTGTATTTTGTGGTTATACGATAACATTAGTGGTAACGGAACGAAATTCATTTCGTTCTCAAGTCTCTGAGTTAGGAGTTAGGACTGACTATTGGATAAACATGGCAGAACAAGATTGACATCTCAGTTCTCAACATGCATATTCATTATACTATTACATTACATTATGTCAATTGTCACAGACATATTATGTCTTCTTATATAGTTATCATTCTCGACTATCATACCAGACTGTGTTACTCGTGTCATATTAATTAGCTATTAATTCAGTCATTAGCACTACAATTAGGGGATCATGTTAGTGCTAATGTTTAGTTAAATTGATAATTTTATATGTTTGACAAGATGTGTCTTTGACTTGGAAATGGTCCTCACGTTTTGGTCCTTGCAGGCGAAATAAACTCAAATCTGTGTAGCCTTTTCACAACTAAGTTGGGGACGGCTTCCAGTCTAACCCGGTGCAGCTAAATATCAGTATTTTATATGGAGCGTTTGCTTATCTGAATTCGGACCTCCACAGCCCAGTTGCTGGGTAACACGATACCTTTTGGTAAGATTGGTTGTCAGACTTTCGGGCTTCTGACTTACCGGAACGACTGTCAAAAATCTAAAAATGACAGCCGGTACCAGCGGTTGAAAGTGCTTTCCGAGGCATGGAGGGGTCTCGGTATGTAATGGATGGAACCCATCCATGGCCACACCTCGGCAAGCGTTGCTTAACCTTGAATAAAGATCGACCCGTGTGACTATTTAGCAAAGGTAAGAAATTACAGATAAGTACTGATTATAACATCATAAAATCAAGTTAACAACGATAAAACTAATAAAAAAACAATTATCAAGGTTCATCACACACAAAAACAATATAATAAAAATGTCAGCTGATGAAAATGGAACCGTTTAATTCAAACTGCTGTCAAATAAATAACCTCCCGGAACATCACAACAACTGTGAAATAAGGACACACAAACATTCCTGAAAAATTTAACTTAATAAACCCATTTCTGTATCTGGGATAGAATCAAGACATATTTCTAACAAAAATCCCAGAAAAAATAAACAATAACAAATGCGCGGGAACGCACAAAACGTCTTTGACGTGCGGCCGTTCTTTTTTTTTTTTTCACCGCCAGGCGTCAATGGCACCTCATTATTATTCCACAAAATAATCGAATAATGGATCGATTTTACGTAGTCGATTATCTCAGTTTCGAGGAACGATCGCTAGATTATACGAGAAATGAACGGGCTCTTTGTCGAGAAGGAATCTGGACCAGAGATTGGGAACACCTGGCGTGGTCGTTTATAGTTATTAGTGGTGGGGTAAGGGTGGGTTATCGATATTTTTGTCAATATAATCGATTTGAGTTATTACCTGAGATTTTTATTTTTTTTATGAATTTTAAATCTATGTTTTAGCACGAAATAGATTTTTAATTTTATATTATAATGCACGAAATAGATTTTTGATTTTATATTATAATGTGGTATTCTCATTAATACATTACACATTCACGTATGAATTTTCCAATATATTCATCATAAATGTTGAAAGCTTTTGTATATACGCTAAAAGCTAGCGAGCGAATAGCTTAATAATTAATACTCGTAAGCCTGAAATTTTAGTCATAAATGTATTATTATTTCGTTAGAGAGCTATAAGGCTTTAATTAATAATACCGTACAATTAATTCTACTACCGTCTGTGAGATTACAAAATCTAATATTTCTTCGAAGTCGAAACAATATCCGGGTATATATTGAAACCTACATTTTCTGTAAAAGGTTTTCAAAGTAAAGCAAAAAAATTTAATATGCATATGTTTAAAACAAAGCCTGAATGACTTGCGTATTACACACGCTCAATGAAGTTGCAAGAATTAACTTAATTAAAAATAAATTGTCACGTTCCATTATGTAATTAAGTTATAAAGTAACCGGTAATGGGAGACTTTGTGTAGCTTGTACTCTGCTCATGTCCGATGACTTTCACAAATAATATGAAAGAAACAACTCGTAATGCTTCGTTTGAAACATTAAAGCGAGATCGACTTTAAATCGTAACTCGAATATTGCTATATTGCGCTGCTATCGCGCGGCTGTTCTTAAATGTGAAGGCATCTGCTTCTGCCGCGCTACTATCGCGCTGCTAACATCCTAATGTGAAAGCGGCCTAAGTGTGATATTTCTCTTTATTTTGTATTAAGGAGCTTTGTCATAATACTGACTATGTCGCTCCATCATTGCCAAATTTTGAATTTAAAATTAATTTATATGGTTGTAATATATTTTGTACAGAGTTTTAGCCTCGTCCGACACAGCCTTGGCTAAAACACTATTTACAGTACCAATTCCAAACATATTTTGGGAATCAAAAACATTTCTCCCTAGGACATTTCTCCGATCAAGTTATCACATTAATTTACTTCACTGTTTAATGTGATAACCTAATCGCTACTCTGTAGATGTGCTAAATACTGAATAAAAATATATAAAATAAAATTGTATCGATATCGACACTCAAATTTCTAATTAACACCCCCATCCCTACACAATAGACCGTAAGATCGTAAAATTGAACTACAAAGGCATTCCTTCTACGACGCTTAACTCTGAATAGGCACATATGCACAAAATATCGTTGAGAACATAGAGTGAGTCCGTATGGAAGGGGCTTAAACAATGCCCCTTTGGCACACAATACGTTTGATGAACGTCATGAGCCTGTTTATATCCGATTTGGGGGGAATTAGATCCGGGTTGGGGGATTTGGGGCCGTAGATTTGTATGTCTTTGTTTTATGGTGCTGTGAGCCTGAATAGGGTGTAGGAAATGCATAGCGGGATTTTGTTGTGGTTTGAAGTTAATAGAGCTACGCGTCTGAATGTGACTTATATGAACTTTCTATTGTGTTTTTTGCCGACTTCAAAAAAGAGATTCTATGTTCTTCTGTAAGTATTTTTTGTATGTTTATCGATATTTTTATTGGATATAGAAAATTCAATAAAAATATCGATATAAATAGTTTTTTCACTTGGTAGTTGAAGCTTGCGGGGTCGTCCCATAAACATTTTATTAACTTTGCTTGGGTAGTTTTTGAGTTAGCTTCAATAAAATGCTACGTATTTAATCCACTTGGTGTATGTTGATGATATCATAATACTTCCCGTCTCTGTTGTTTACATAGCAAGTGGTATACGAGTTGATGTGGGGTATCAAAACTTAAAATTCATAAATAAAAAACAAAAAAAAAAACAACTGACTTCCAAAAAAAAAACAACACTACAATTGTGTGAAAAATAACTTTAATTTTGGAAGTCGTTGTCACAGTTTCCAATACTAAAACTCGAACTTTGTTCTTGGCAACAATCGATCCAATAATTTAATAAATGACTCTTAACTAAACTCTATTTTATAGTAGGTACGTAAAGTCCTTCCAAAACTTTTCTACACCATACTCTAAATCTAATATATTATTTAACATCTGTAGACAAGTTTGGAACATCATAAAAACGAATTTTTATTTACATTAAGACTTGTCGGAGACACTGAATTTGAACAATCTGAAATCGCAATTTAAGCTGCGAGTAATCAGAGTGGCAATTATACTCGTAATTTTAAGAACGTTCACAGTCTGATCTCAGTCTCAGTCAGTCAAAAACACCTCTAATTTCCCTACATTTTGACAAGTTTTGGACATTTGTCTGTCATCGAGATGAGCCTGCGACTGGATTATGAACGTTTTAAATTACGAGAATTGGGCTTCAGGTGATCTTCGTAATTGTGGTTTCTTCACTGAATGAAAAGAAGATTTTACGTTGCACAACGATGAATGGACATTGAAAGATGATATGGCTAGAAAGCGGGTGACTACCGAGATGACGACTAAGGCCCGGCGCTCATTATCGGCATGGGCACGGCTGAGGATTTTAGGTGATAAAAAGCATTATACATTAACTTTATGGCAATAAAGTAGAAATTTCTATGATACATGATCGTAGTAACAAAAATACCGCTTCGGTATTGAGGCTACTGCATCGGCAACTTTGAGGATGCTTCGGGATACTTCGGGATCCTTCGGTATGCCGTTGCCCGCCGCGCCGCCTCCGCCGGCGCCGAGGCAACACTCGGGGCTAGCTTGCACTGCGGTGCGAGGGACGAGAGGACGGTGCGGCATGCTTAAGGACACGTCGTCATCCCTAAGAACGTTGCAGCATGCCAAGCCATAGTTTCCGACAGTGTGCGCTTGCATTTAGGGATGCCGAAGGATCCCTTTCCTTGCCGATGCCGATAATGGGCGCCGGGCCTAATAGAGAAGTATGGAAGAAAAAGACTTGTTGCCCTCAAAAAAATTGGGATAAGGGCAGGAGTATATTGTTGAACGATAATTATACCTACTCTCTCTGGATGAAAATAAATCGCCGATTCATAAAGTGCATTAAAATTATGAATCTGGACTACATTTTAAACATTAGTCACCCACTTACAACACTTCAAAACGCAATGCCCCACTTAAAATTGGCACAATTGAACATTATTGCTCGTCTTTAAAACGTCTATATTTAAACATGCCACAATAACAGCACTTGATATTCATGTAGCTAAAACTATAGAGCTAGAAAGTAAGTAGGTAGGTACTTCATAATCACATTAATATTATAAAGGCGAAAGTTTGTGAGTGTGTGTCTGTGTGTGTGTTTATATGTTTGTTACTTCTTCACGCTCAAACGGCTGGACCGATTTTGATAAAATTTTGTATAGAGGTAGCTGACACCCTGGATTAACATAAGGCTACTTTTTATCACGATATTGTCACGGAATCGACACTTATGCGGGTGAAACCGCGGGGCGCAGCTAGTCAGCCTATAATGTTCCCACAGCTGAGATGCAAACCTCCTCTCTGTGAAGTGACTAGGCTGTAATCTACCACGCGGGACCAGTGCGGGTTGGTAGATGTCACATGTCTTCGAATTTTTGGTTCTAGGACATGCCGGTTTCTTCACGATGTTTTCCTTAAACGTTTTGAGAGCAGTGGTGATGAAATAATTTGCACAAAGTAAAGCGCGTGTCGCGTGTTCGGTTGACGATATCGTCAGAGTCGCGGGAAACACCTGGATAAAGAACGCACAGAACCGGGAAGTATGGCAGAAGAAAGGGGAGGAATAGACCTAACAGTGGGTTATTCCGGGCTGAACTGATGATAACAATGATGACAGCGCCTGTCTGGATTTGAACCTACGACTTAAAACTCGTAAGTCGGGGCCGCTACCACTGGGCCACTACTGCTTCAGCAAGTAATTGTAAATAAAATCCTCCGTATTTCGGCTACGGCGGCCAACCTCAATGGAGAGCTTCGGCGCGGGAGATATTATAGTGCACAAGTGTGCGCGCAGACACAGGTGCACTCTCTCTTCCCTTACTCTCACGGTATTCCGGCACGACTGGAGAGAGATCAGGCGCAGAATCAACGGCTTAAGAGCCTACACTACCTCAGCTAAAATTCACTCTTTAACTCGCTCGCAAGATACTGCTCGGGCTCGCGGACTGAGTGAGAGCGAGACAGAGTGCGGTGCTAGGCGGCAGGCAGCGCCAATAGTTTAGGTATTTGCTTTTTACGGTGAAAATAATGGTAATTAAAAAAAAGTAAATAACATAAGACCAGCTTTATAGTTAGTTCGGTTAGTACACAAAGTTTCATGAACTAATTTGAAGTATTTTTTGAATACCAGCGGTTTATTGTTCGGTTTAGAGGTAACTTTGGATTTTTTTTCTATCGAGAAAATTTGATGAAATCGTGTTTTCGTCTAACATAAGACCTAACATTAATCTTCAACTTTTTTACCATATATTTATTTCAAAATTAATGCTGCAGTATTTTCGACATAACGGAGGATCATGCTAAGCCATTTAAGGTAGTATAGGCCCTTAATGTGCTTTCCAAAGCACGGGGGTATCACACCGCCAACTTCGAAACTCCAGGCTGTTACTAAGAAATTCCTAATGGATAACTCAATAACCCAGGACCCCACGCTCTGCAGCCACACTTGCGACCACGAGACCAACGGGACAGTCAGCTAGTGAAAAAATCTGTAACAGAAAAACAAAATAAATTAAAATGTAATTCAATATTTGAAATTAAATTATTATTATTTGTTATTAGCATTCGTGTAATGCACTCGTAAAGTGCGAAATTCTGTTTACATTGGTAGCAGAAAAGCGGTGTAGGTACGCTCAGAATTAACACAATACCACGCTCCATAACTCATCCTTTCGTTCCGATTCTCTAATAATAAAAAAATATTTCAACTTCACTCAACGTGGGTGATTCGGAAAAAAAATAAGTTAAAATAAGAAGTTTTTGCCTGCCAGCCATTATGTGAAACCGTTGAAAATTACGTTCAAGTTTACTCCCCTTTGTTGTTGGCGTGAACATATTGTTGTTGCTCCAAAGCGCGGTATTTTGACGGTTTTCTAAATTTAAAAGTTCGTGTCGTAAGTTATTGTTGAGGGTGACGTGGTAAAAGTTGAATTTAAAAACCGGTCAAGTGCTATTTTGACTCATACACGAAAAGTTAGATTTATATCAAAAGGCAAAAAACGCGAAAAAACGTTTCTTATTTGATCCCTTGATTTTTAGTAACTTTATTTTATTTTATTATTTGTTGTTATTGTCGCAATAGAAATACACACTCTGTAAAAATTTCAACAGTCTGCCTATTACGGTTTTATGAGATAGGTACAGCCCGCTGACAGACAGACGGACGGACAGCGGAGGCTTAGTAATAGGCTTTGATTATGCAGGGTGATTGGAAGATGGGTGCAAAGCTTTAAGGCGAAGATAATAAAGGCAATTTAGAACCATTTAAGCCATGGTTGTCTTAGATGAAGTCTTTTTTTTTTCGAAAATTCCCAATATTTCAAGTAAACTGCTTATTTATGAATGAAAAATGAATTAATTTTTATTTTATTAAAGTAATGTGTAAGCAATTTAGCAAAACATGTTTTAGGCCTCTGTGTCACTAGACATAAAAAAAACATATATGTATATGTATGTCATAAATATATGGGTTGTCTTAAATTAGTATATTTCCCAAATGTTGGAAATTCTGTGGCTGCATTCTTAAGCCAAGCTCGGTTTTGTGATTAAGGCAATAAGGAACATAATTATAGTTCTATAAAACTACTATAGCATTATACAATAGACAATAACATAGACCCTCTCACAGAAACTCACCCGCCAAAAAATCTACTTTACACAATAAAATTATAATCCAACGAATAATTACCAACGTGCTAATTCATCTGTCAATTTCTTTGATGACAAAATCATGATGACAAATTGGTCCCATTCTTGTCTATTCAAAACATTAACGCATAACACTATTCCTAACAATATAATCTCGCCCTACAATTTAAATGTATACAATCTAGCCGCGGGTGACCAAAGGAAGTAATAAATAAGGACAAGCAACGAGCGAAAGAGATTTAAATTAAAGTAAAAATAAAATTAAAACTCATTGTTATCATAAAGAAGATCGAATACATCAACTAAGATCGAGATTAACATGTTGAGGTTACGCTGTGTAAGGAGTCGTGACGTCACTTGTACGGTTCAATGACTCAGGCCCGTTTCCACCAAAATTCACTAAATGTGTTTACGGCTTAAGCATAATCAGCCTTCAATCTTTCTACTGCTGGGCCCAAGCCTCATCTCGGTGAGAGGTGATAGGGACTGGCCTGTAATCCACCACACGGGCCCAGTGCGGGTTGATAGATAACACATGTCTTCGAATTTTTGGTTCTAGGTTATGCCGCCGGTTTCCTCATGATGTTTTCCTTTACCGTTTTGAGAGAAGTGGTGGTGAGGATGAGCGACGAAGGCCCGCTTGCACCAAAATTCACTACAGTCCGGCTGTCGAGACAATGCGTTTCTGACGCCTGTCTTTGCGACAATTTTAGTAGCTAATATTATATAAGTATTCTGATGATCTATATCCTACTTCCTACTATATTATAAACGCGAAAGTTTGTTAGGATGGATGGATGGATGTTTGTTACTCTTTCACGCAAAAACTACTTGATTTGTACTTGGATTTGTATGAAATTTGGCCTATACATAGTCTATACCCCGGATTAACACATAGGCATACTTTTTATCTTGATATTCTCACGGGATCGAAACTTAGGGCGCAGCTACTAATGTATAAAATTCAAAGTCCTGACTGAGTGATATCGCACAGCCTAAACCGCTGGTCCTAGAGATATGCAATTTGGAGGGTGTGTTCTTTGTGAAATTCCACCCCTAAGAAGATGAATGCGGGGAGGATGAAATTTCACGCGAACGAAGTCACGGGCAGAACCTAGTACTTGATAAATAAAGAAGTGACCATAAAATAATAAATAGCAGAGAAAAAGAAAAAAAAAACGATTTAATTTACTAGGAAAACTGCATTACAAAAACTGTCGCCATTCGTCTTCAGGCTAGGAAGTAACTTTGTTTCTTTTTACTACAGCGTGTGTTAATTAAGTTGTTCTTTTTTAAAAGAAAGTACAAAAGGAACCTGTTTACTGCTCTAGACAGGTATGTATAGCTAAACTAAACAAAACAATTTCTAATATATCAACCTGGCGAACTCACAGAATAAGCAAGCTGAAGTGGCAATGGGCCGGCCATATTAGCTGTAGCACCGATGACCGTTGGTATAGACGTGTTCTTGAGTGGAGATCGCGAATCTGCAAACGTAAGGTGGGACGCTCTCAGGCTAGGTGGAGCGACGATCTTCGCAGTGTGGTAGCAGCTGGATGATAGAGAGCAAGCATTCACTAGTACAGATCTTATCTTTTGGTAGTGATTTTTAAACTGACAATAACTTATTGGTAGGCATTATATCGTATTATAGCAGTTGTAAATCGATTTTCATGGTATGGGTATGTGTTTTGGAGAAACAAGGAGAATGTCGTGAGGAAAGTTTTAAGTATGAATGTCGATGGCTATAAGAGTAGGGGAAAGACCAAAAAAACGATGGATGGGCTTTTTTTTGTGGATGAGAAATCATCAAATGACCCCTCCCACTCAGGGTGGAGCAGGAGGGAGTGTTAGACTCTTACTGACTAAAACCCACCCGTGTTCCTTCCTTAGCCCTTTATGTTCCGGGGCAGCGGTAACCCTTTCGAACAATCCCCTTTCGCTGGGCTGGGCTGGAATGGGCTGCGTGAAAGTTGATACGGCTAGAAAGGGGATGATTACCGAGTTGACGACTAATATAGAAGTATGGAAGAAAAAGACATTTTGTTCCGAACCCAAATTAATTGGGATATGGGGAGGAGAATTTCGAGTATGAGTCATTATCAGTCTAGCCTTTTCCCAACTATGTTGGGGCCGGTTTCCAGTCTAACCGTATGCAGCTGAATACCAGTATTTTACATGGAGCGACTGCCTATCAAACCTCCACAATCCAGTTACTAGGTAATACGATACCCCTTGGTAAGACTGGTTGAAAGTAGAGGAGAATTAAGAGTGTTATGGTATTCGTGTTTCTGATCTATCATAAATGTGAGTTAGGGAGAGGCATATCTATGCGCGGAAATGATCGTCGACTAATTTCGAATTAGTAAAAAAATAGTCGCCGAAAAATTACATCATACTGCCAGTAAACATCCTTTGAACACAATCGCAAGATTTAAATTAATTAACTTTTCACAGTACACGCATAAATCAGGTAATTAGTTACCTACAGCGTTAATTGATACTTTGAAGCTATGGTAATTATTTAACACCTGCTAAATGCTGCGAAGCGTTGTGCGAACAGTTAGCGGTAAACCACTGTAATTGTTATTAGACATTAACCTACATTTGCCTACGTGTTAATATGTTTATTAGTGTCGAACGTCAGTTTGAAATATATAAAACTAGCTGCGCCCCGCGGTTTCACCCGCGTAAGTTTTGATCCCGTGGGAATATCGGGATAAAAAGTATCCTATGTGTTATTCTGATGTATAAACTATATTACTGTAAAGTTTCATCTAAATCTGTTCAGTAGTTTTTGCGTGAAAGAGTAACAAACATCCATCCATCCATCCTCACAAACTTTCGCATTTATAATATTAGTAGGAAGTAGGATATGATCAAGCCAGTGTTCCCTTAATTGTCAGGCGGAGATGGTTTAGCATAGTTTTATCTAATGTTTACTGTATTCTACTTTAACATAAAACCTCTGATTTATTGAAAAGTTTAGCAGTGGTGGCCCAGTGGTAACGGCCCTGACATACGAGTTGTAGGTCGTAGGTTCGAACGCAGGCAGTCGCTTAGGGCCCAAGCCTGCCGGGGCAGCGGGATTATCCGAAAGGGTTACCGCTACGCCGGAACACAAAGGGCTAAGGAAGGAACACGGATGGGTTTTAGTCAGTAAGAGTTTGACACTCCCTCCTGCTCCACCCAGAGCGGGAGGGGTCATTTGATAATTTCCCATCACGAAAAAAAAAAAAAAGGCAGTCGCTTGCCTTTGTGTAAATTATTTCATCACCATTGCTCTCGAAACGGTAAAGAAAAACATCGTGAGGAAACTGACCAACAAATTGAAGACGTGATATCTACCAACCCGCACTAGGCTCGCGTGGTGGATAACAGTCCACTCCCTCTCACTGAGAGGAGACCTGTGTCCCATTAATGGGAACGTTATAGATATTATACTCTTAGATTTTATAGCTGTATTAGCATCATCAGGTTTAAGATAATTATACAATAACTAACTACTAGCACCAATGAAAGAGATTTTTTGGCATTGAGTAAATTCCGTTCTAAAAAAAATTAAACCATTTTTTGTATTATTAAAGAACCAGCTTCAGCACACTTGAACTAAAATAATAGTATCTAATTAATTAAAACATCACGCTGGTTAAGTTTTTTCTCAAAAAAAAAAGCAAAATAAGAGATCAGCACCGAGAAAAGGAATTTTAAAATCCGTCGCCGCGTAACCTCAATATATTTCCTTTATTGATATTCAATCTATGAGAGGGGTAGGGAGCAATTAAACATATTTTTTTTTTTGATGTGTCCTCGGTTGCCGTTCGGCCAGCAAATTGGTTTTCGTGGTTGGAATCCGTAATTGTTCACATATTAACATATAGAATTGTGATCGAAAGATATATTTTATTTATGCTCAGTACATTTAAACAGGTGTCGGATGTAATTTAATGACTGTTGCCTAATTTGCATACAAGAATATACTGCTGCGATAAAACTATCACGCCTTGTTTTCTCGAAGGGTTGGGTAAAGGTGTACCTCTACCCCCTTATTAATAAACGTTTTATATCAGATGAATAGTTACACGCCGATTTCTCTCTTTCCGATTTCTTTCTTTTTTTTCTTTGCCAATAATTTGACAGTCCCGTTAGTCTCGTGGTTGCAAGCGCGACTGCTGAGCGTGGGGTCCTGGGTTCGATTCCCGGGTCGGACAAAGTGTTATTGAGTTTTCCATTAGGAATTTCTTAGTAACAGTCCGGAGTTTGGAAGTTGGCAGTTTAATATCCCTGTGGCTCGGAAAGCACGTAAAGCCGTTGGTCCTGCGCCCGATGTCTCTCCGGTCGTGGTAGGATTGCCGTCCCATCGCACTATGTAAAGGAACAGAGAGTGCACCTGTGTCTGCGCACACACTTGTGCACTACAATAAATCTCCTGCGTACTTGACTAATCTCCGTTGAGATTGGCCACCGTGACCGAAATCGGTGGGAGGCTATTATTATTATTTTATTAATTTGACTTTCGAAAGAGGAAGACAAAGTGTTGTGTAAATAACTATACATATTTATTCTGATCTGATCTTCTGAACCTCCCTCCACCCCCCGCCCTGGATCCCCCCGCTAGTTCGTCTTCTGTTTTAATCTCGTGTCTTATCCACATTATCTAGGTTAGGTACCTACTCTTTTTGACAGGTAAGTACAGTCAAGAGAAATTAAACGTTTCATACGCTATACTAAGACGTTTATTAGTAAAGGGGATTTCATCTACACCCACATTTCGTCAGATATGTTTAATCAGCCGGGCACGACACGAATCTAGACTACAGACTGCTATTGAGAAAAACCCAATAACACTTTGCCCGGCTTGTGAATCGAATCCAGGTCCTCATGCTCAGCAGTACTGCTTGCGATCACTAGACCAACGAGTCAGTCGAAATAAAATATAAATATTGTATTCATCATCTGCTTCACCTTTTCCCAACTGTGTTGAGTGCGGCTTCTGCATATCTGGTCTCCACAACCCAGTTACTGGCTAATACGAAACCCCTTGCAGGTAAGACTGGTAGTCAGCCTTTCGGGCTTCTAACGACTGTCAAAGATTCACGAATGACAGCCAGGACCAACGGCTTAGAGTGCTTTCCCGAGTCACGGCGGGGTCTCGATATTTAAGGAAGTTTGTTGCGCCATTTCTTCTCCCCAGCGAAAGCACTAGGAAGTAGTGAATGGCGGGCGTTTTGGGGGGACTGTCTTTTGTAATTGACGTTCGAAAAGTGCTGATTCTCAGCCTAGTTTGAATTTGATTTTTTTTAATGTTGTAATGGATGCTCACCCATCCACGTACCGCGACTAGCGTTGCTTGAAACCTGACCCACAAATTACATTATTTTGTCATCATATTATTTATATAAGCGTTTATATTACTGCTGCAAATGGTCACCAGAATTACAGCTTAACTTCTTCCAGAGCTCTCTTTTCTCTCTTTTCTTTATCAAAGACATCGATTTAACGTTGAAAACTAAGCTAAAACGGCACGAAACGAGGCTTTCGTGTCACACAAATCATTATAAAATGACTGAGCAAGCAGGTCGAGTGATGACCTATTTCGTTTACCGACTTGTAATTTTTATCGGAAAAATAAAAACAACTCCTTGCTAACAGTTTCTGAGGCGAAGCAGAAACTTCCTGGTTGCATAGCCTTGAGGTCTCACTGATTGCTCAATCAGTGATACGCCAAAATTATACAAATTGAAGTTGCTTTCAGATTACTTCCGCTGAAACAGCGTGTTATTGTCAAGGTTTTTCATTGTTATCTACGAATAAAAACAAGCTCAAAAATGGCACCACGCAAAACTTTACCGCGGTGGGTGTTGCCAAAAAGGCCACCGCGCACCAGAACCAATCACGGCGCTTGCCGGAAGACAACGCTTTACGCGAGCGCAGCTGATTGGCTTATTTGCATGTGTAGTGAAGTTTGGAGCCGAATTTCTCTGATTTTGTTCATAGTTACGCTTCCTGACATTTTATTATTCGTAGATTGTTATGCTTATTATTTTTTATGCAATTTCTGATGTAGTAGTTATTTATTTTTTTATACCATTTTGTAGGTACTAGCTGTGACCGTGTTCGTTAATTTGTACCCGAACTTCAACCCCTGTTCGACCAGCTCTGAGGACTTTTGAAATTTTTTAGTGTATGAACGCTTTCAAAGAAAGAAATGTTCTTTTTTTTGTATAAAAGTCTGAAAATGATTTATTTAATTAACTTACGCAATATCAAGATAATATTTACATAATATAACCTAACCTAACATTTAAAATAATAATATGTACATGTATATGAAAAAATAAACAAAATAATCATATGGCATCAAAAAATTTGTCCGCAGTCAACAGGAACAGTGCCTAAAAGGCTGGCAGCATTGCCACGTTGGTATGGCGATTCTAATTTGTTGACCAAGAAATAGTCGAGCCCTCTGGTGACGTGAAGAGTCGACTAACCGATTGGCGATATCTCGAAAAACCAAGTGGGCACTCGGACCCCATATGGCCCTAGTGTTTCAACTCCAAACGCCTAGAACATATTATATATAACTCCCAATCAGGTTGGAATATTTTCGCCATTTGGGGTTTTCTGCACTTGAATGAAATGTTCTAAGCTTTTGTATGTGATGCAGTCTTGGAACTTCTTTAAGTATTTCCGTATTTCTTTAGGTAAGTAGGTAATTAGGTAGGTTGTAGTGGCACAGGACAAGGATACTTGGAAGGATTGAGGGAGACCGTTATTCAGCAGTAGAATAGTCAGTGGATAACAAAAAAAAATAAACTTGATAATCTCAATCACATGCTAGAAAAGGGGGCTACTGAGATGACGACTAAATACTAATAGAGAAGTAAAGAAGAAAAAAAAAACATTTGTATGTAACCTCAACTAAATTAGGATAGGAGAAAAGGATGTTGATGATGAATCTTAAGCACATCAAGACAGATAAATAATTACTTCAAACTGATCAGCCTTGATACTTGATGAGGCTTTTGGAAACGCGTTGCTAAACAATTAGAGACTATTTCCACGCAAATCGTTGACGTGTGTAACACACGAACGGATTTTACGATTATTGCTGAATCGTGGTCTGCAATCGTGGGATCGTGGAGAATTGACATTCAACCACTATTTATTAGATTAATATTATATCAATAAATGCTAATACGATGCTACAAACTTGCGATGCACGTTACTGCGAAAGACCGCCTCTGCGAAGCCACTACACTTCGATGCACGTTACCACGATAGATTATCACTGCGATACTATCTACTTGACTTCGATGCACGTTACCTTACCGCACCCGAACGCAACGAACGCAATAGGCGACGTAGGATGCAAGAGCGAGCGTAGGGCACCCCGAGGTTAGGTTTAGTTAGGTTACTTTAAACCCTTTACACAGAAATAAGAACTCCGCGAAGCGGAGCTCCGTCGACATAATTATGGTGCCAGAGTGAGCGAATGAGAATACAAATACGCTAATTTCGCGTTGGTTAATTTCGCGCGGTTTCGTTCATTTTGTCGTAGAGAATTATGTTAATAGCAAATGTCGTGATTAACTAAGGAATCGACATGGTTTCTGGTCATATTGAATTAGGGCCAACCCCAACATAGTTGGGAAAAGGGTAGGCAGATGATGATGATGATTGAATTAGGGCCCAGACTACTCTGAGAAGGCCGAAACAAATTCAGAGGTCACTTCCAAAGTCCAGACATAATCTTGGTCAGATCAGACTTTCCTACACATATCGCCGATGGTATAATTCAGAGGAAGTGAAATAAGGGGGAACAATTTATCCAGTTAGTAAAACAGTTCTTATTAAAAAAAAAGTACTTAAAGAAACGGCTGAAAAAGCACATACGCACGGGGCTATACATCAAGCTATACATAAAATCGATGATGTTCAGCATTTGCTGATGGAGTGTGTCCGGAATAAAGATGAACGCGACTTGCTGCTGAACGAATTCAAGTTAAATAGGCTGGATGTAGGGTTGATTCAAAGCATTTTAGCTAACCCAAAATCAGAAGCAGCTAAAAAATTATGTAGTTTAGTATTAGTCGTTCAGCAGTGACCAGCAGCCTTTTAGTATTACTAAGTGATTTACTTTGTTGAAGTGAAACTTCTTTACGCACGCTTGACTTGGGGAGTAAGCTGGCGAACGCGTGACGTAAGCGTTACGAAAAGTGTGATCGGGCAAGGCGAACGGAAGTTAAGTGGGGGATATAAGCAAAAGACAGCAGTGCGCGCGCACATTTTCTTTCTCTCTTCCTCTCATAGCCAAATACGTTCCGTATATCTAAGCACACTGCAGGCTTATTGTCTGTATCACAGTCTAGGAGCAAGAGAGAGCAGTGCGCGCGCACATTTTCTTTCTCTCTTTCTCTTATAGCTAGTAAATGAAATATACATATAGATGGAGCGAAAGAAGTTTCACTTCAGTCGTGTGGTCATAAGCACACTCGTTTTTTTATAAGGTATGATGGGGTTGACATAACCTTATTGGACAAAAACCCCTAAATAAAAAAAAAATAAAGTTAAAAAGAAAGCTATAAATAACCAGTATAAACTGACTTCTGATTGTACGAAAAACCTATACCATGCGAGGTCAGCTAAAACTGGAAATGTTATAGCTTGATGTGTAGCCGTGTATACGTAACAGGAAATAATCTGCATTTTATTTTGTGCTGAAAAAAGTAAAGTATATTGTTCCGAGAGGTGAATATTTCAAGTATCACTCTACCCTGACTTATAGCTTAATTAAATTAAAAACTACCAACCAAAGTGACTATCAATTTACCCTTTTAACCAGTTTAAAAACTACGTTAAAACCAATTCGATTTAATTTCACGAGGGTAGTTTTAACGGGAAATGACGTCACATGCAATCTGCTACATTGCCATACTTTTGGCAAAATGCCAGATGGGCGCTTTAATAAAAGTTGCCATGTACCGTCTAGTGAATAAATATGCCAGGTTTTTTTAAAGCGGCTGGATTTTTTGCAGCGAACTTGTCACGTTTTTGCCTTTCGGATACTGTACCAAAATCTGCTTGGTAACCTAAAGACGGTTTAAGAGTCCCTATCAATTTCGGCGCGCTATTAGATTAGGTAGATATAGGAGTGCAGTGTGTATGTGTGCGTTCGAACTATAACTGATATCGTAGTGTGCGTTGAAGCGTACGGTGAAGCGGGAACAAATGATCTTGGTCCGTAACCGCTATTATTAGTACTCCATAGTTTTTACTTACTAGATTCCGTAATACTGGATGGATTTATAACATGATAAGTTTAGGTCCCATAAAAAAATATCGTAACCTAGTACGGCATTCACTATAGTAAAAGCAAATTATAAATGTGACCAGCTTATACAAAGTACGTCTGAAACGAATTACACGTGTTATTGTTTACCTAATACAGAATGACAGCGAGGTCTGTAGTATTTCCCTCGCTATAAGACCGCAGACCATGAGAGTATAGTGTAGCGTTGGTGGTGGTGCTCTGTGGTCACCTTTCAGGTAAAAAAAAAATGTCAGTTGGTTTTTCATGTCAATGAAAAATACATTTTCCTTATAATCATTTTAACATATAAATATTCCTTGTACAGACTTTCACCTTCCATTATTAATTATATAAGTGTTTTTATGTATGTGGACTTGGTCATTATACCAAATTATCTAATATCTATATCTATCATTTTTATCCCATACTTTTTACCACTTCAATAGTATAGCGAGCCATTTTATCATATTAAAAAGCTAATCAATTTATTTGTATACAAAGTAGAAAAAACGGGCGAGACATGGAGGAAAAGTACTTTATTATTGAAGATAACTTTTATTCAAACGAAACATTGTTTTGTTTTTAGCCCACACTAATCTAATTCAAATTTATTATATCCTATAATTACTTACGTTGTTTATTTCAGATGTAGCAACAGCGTGAAAATAAATACAAAATACTTTTTAGTTTTTTTGATAAATGATTTTATTTCTGTAAGTAGGTTTGCACAAACACTTTTATACACCAATCATATTTTAAAAACTAGATGATTTTTTTTGATAAATGATTTTATTTCTGTAAGTAGGTTTGCACAAACACTTTTATACATCAATCATATTTTAAAAACTAGATGATTTTTTTTTTCGTGGTTTTAGGTTTGGTACCATAGTAAAAGTTATTCATAATGATGAGTATTCAGTACAATGACCCCTTAAGAGGATAACGGTGATTAAATTACATCCTGTAGTAGTACAGTAGATAATAGTGTGTAGAGAAATAAATGTCAAACTTTTTGTTCTAATTTTTAGCATGTAAGTACATACTTTATCCAACTCCAGGACTAAATCTTCTAAAGAATCATCGAGAGAATCAAAGTTCGTTAGGAGAGGCGTTTCTTGAATTAAATCCATGTTCTGAAATTATATTAATCTGACATTAATATTTTGAATGCAAAATCTTAGATGTTTGTTACTTTATCACGACGACAAGATTAAAAGTATTTACATGGAACTTGGTACAGACATAGATCATAATCCTGGTTACTGGGTACCCTATAAAAATATCATGTCCTTTTGTCACACCCATAGCTAAGACACATTATAGTACCCCATTTGCTAGTTAGTAGATGAATATGTTTTAAATAGACATACTACTTAATATACTTTACTTCCGTAGTTTTGTTATTTTTTGTAAGTGACCATGTTCCTGAACTCCCTGGTGACATGTTCTCCTTTTCATTCATATAGAGTATAAAAATAATATTTATTAATTTATTACAAAGAATACAGTTTTTACACAAAAATCAATCACTGAATAATACCTTGTTTCCTCCTTTTCACCTACTGATAACGAGCCTGGTGAATTGTTAGTGTTACTGAAAATAATGAATAATACATTAATTATAAAACTAGCTAGCGAAAAGGAGCTTGAAGAGCCCCTACATTACCACCTCAGAACTAATAATTTATGTGGTTCAATCCGTTCTCGAGATATCATAAAAAAGCCATTCATGCAAAATGTATGAGAAAATGAATTATCTTCATTATTATTTAAAAATTACCTTGTGTTCCCATCCTTTTCGCTCATTGATGATGTTCCAGGTAATATTTGATTTTTGGTTGATTTCCGCCTATGTAATTCTCTACAAATACAATTAAAATATTTTTAGGTTATATAAATAATAGTAAATTATAACAATATTCTTAATTAAGGTGATGGCAACAATTATTATTTACCTAAGAACTGCATGTCCTTTCGTATTTTTTAAACTTTTTTCTTTTTAATTTTTATTATTCCATGGTAATAAATTTCACTTTTTCGACTCATTTTCTAAAAACATATTCACCATTTTACTAATAGTACAATACAAAACATTAATATGTATGAATAACATTAACAAGTCTCAAAGTGTCACACTATTAAAATACAAAAAATATATACTTACAGTCTCAAAATTGGTTTGGCGTAGTATAAAATCACGCACGATTCGCGAGTTACGTCGGGAGCGGCGAACGTCACAGGCGACACAGGTCCGTCGTCGAGAAGCCCTTGGGCGCGACTGAATGAAACGAGCGAGCGCATCGGTTTATAAGGCATTATTTAGATATTTTATTACAATTAAATAAGTAGTCAAATTTAAAATATAAAAACTGAGTTTGGTAGTTAAACATCTCAAATTTTAAAATATTTAATACTTATTGTTATTTTCAATAAATTCTTACGCGTAGACGATGGTTTTGCACATGATATTATTGGGTTTTTTCAGCGCAGTCAACATTTTTTTAGTAGTACTAATTCATTAAACTTTAAAAAAATAAATTGTACACTTACTAATATACTATATGCCCAGTAATTAGGATTTTTTTTCAGATTGTTATTTGCTACCAGTAAGGTAAGAAAGCAATTGAAAAACATGGTGTTTCGTGCTTATGTAAAAACGTGTGTTATGTTTTTATTTTTCGTAATTTATATTAAAAAGTTATCAAAATTTAAATTTGTAGACTTACTAGATAAATAGATGATAAATAACTGTGTGTTAAAAAAATATATATATAACTTAAGGATACTGAGAAATTAGCGCTGGAAAAAATTGAATTTTCTGTTTTTAGACCGCGAAATTGATAGGGACTCTTAAAAGCTGAGCCCGAATTATGATGGTGCAAACGAAAATAATATATAAATGGGTGCAAATTAAAATTTACTGCTTACTTTTTACTTCATAATTTTCTTTCTGGCTGTATCATGTTTTATATGAGACTAGTTGCGCACCGCGGTTTCACCCGCATAAGTGTCGATCCAGTCGGAATGTCGGGATAAAAAGTAGCCTATATGTTAATCCAGGGTATCAGCTTCCTCCATACAAAATTCTATCTTTGGTCCAGCCGTTTGAACGTGAAGAAGTAACAAACATATAAACACACACACACAAACTTTCGCCTTTATAATATGAGTGTTATTTTTTGGCATTTCCCAATTAATTTTAGCCATCTATGTACCTATATTTATGCTCAAAATTCCCACGGACGCACCTACTCACCTTTCGGAATTTTGGAGTTCAGAAGTGACTAGTATTGAATTGTGGAGTTGTGTCTTCTTGTTCCAAACAACTTTAGATATCACCTCCTTATCTCAGTATTTCACCTCTTTTCTGGCTATATCATCTCTGGCACAGTCTATCTTGTCTTTGTGTTCCTACTCATTATAGCCATACCTACACATTGTAGCAGAAGAAGATCACACTAAGGCACACAAGAACAGTAAAATAAATGACTGTCGCTTTTGTTTTTACTTTTTGCCATAACATTTGAACCCGCTGTAATCTTATTACGTCACACACTCAATCAATCGAACCATATAATTTCAAATACATATAATCTCAGGAATATTAATAACTAGTAAGATGAGCATGCATTAATCCGATACGGGAGGCTGCGTAAAGATGAGCCGGAGTGATTAGCATGTAAATTGATGTTCATCCCGCTTGTATTCCTCTTCGACACAGATCAGATAGGAACAGAAGGCCAGCGCCATTACAACAAGCGAAACCGCACGCACACATAGGCACAGACACGCTTGACGTATCCTGCGATCGCAGTTTAGTTTCCAAACATTTAAACAAATCTGTTTTTGTAAACAAAACTTTGATATCCACAATTAAAGTTCATATTGCGCTACAGCTTAAATTCCTTAAATAAATAAAGTAAATAGATTTATATAGCACAGACTAAAATACACACAATACATCAGATACATACATACATATATTAAAACAAATAAAAAGACTAAAAGTAATACCTAAATGACCGTTTCATAGTTGTAGTCATTCTGAAATCAATTTATGCTACGGTAATGTCGATATTTGTTGACACGAGTCGACGGCTGCTGTTGCCCCCGTCGACGTGTGCCGCTCGTATGTCAGCAGTTCAGCACACTTAGTGGAATCAATTATAAATCTATACTAATATTATAAAGCTGAAGAGTTTGTTTGTTTGTTTGTTTGAACGCGCTAATCTCAGGAACCACTGGTCCGAAAAACTCTTTCAGTGTTAGATAGCCCATTTATCGAGGAAGGCTATAGGCTATATATCATCACGCTAAATCCAATAGGAGCGGAGCACCAATGAAGAATGTATCAAAATCGGGGGATTTTTTTCCTATTGAGAGCTTTCGCTGCGTGCACTGCGTAAACGGTTAAAGTTTCGCAAAAATCATATATGACAGAATTGTTCCCCTTTAAAAGCTTTAAAAAAAAGTCCGCGACAGCATATGTCTATCTTTTAAGGTTAGCTCACTATAACCTCTTTTATGCTAACCAAATTTGTTCTAAAATAATGCATTATTTGCGAAGGTGTTTTTATAAACATGGTATTAATCCTTATCCAAATAAATACGTTATTCATCACATGTATTTAATTTTGAACAAAATTGCTTCTGACATCATTTGATTTCAATGTATATCTTAGGAGATATCATAGTTTTAAAATAATACTAATAATAAAGCTGAAGAGTTTGTTTGTTTGAAACACGGTTTGAAAGCTCTAAATCTCTGGAAGTATTGGTCGCATATATAAAAATATTTTTGTGTTTGATAGCCCAATTCTTGAGGAAGGCTATATTCTATTAAACTTGACGCTAGGACCCTTAGGAGTTGAGCAAAAAGAAAAAAAGTCTGAAGTTTTCGCCAAGCGAAAACGAAGTAATAGCGCAGGCCGGCGACACGTTGCGACGGGGTGGGTCGGGGAAACAAAAAAAATTTACGCGGACGAAGTCGCGGACAGAAGCTATCAACTATAAGTGGAAACAAGTATTAGAATATGGAATACATACAACGAATGCAAGTACATTCGCAACTATAATTTGTTTCTAATCGCCGCACGTACGCATCTTAAGTCTATTCAAACTTATGTTTCAAGTTAAACAAATATCAACTTTATTTTAATGGTAATTAAGTTGATTTCAAAGTGACTAGCATTATTGATGAAGTTATAAAAATGTTTGAAGTTGTAGCGTAAACTGAACTTTATGGTGCAGGATTTAAAGTTATTTTTCCATAAACTCATATTTGTTTATTTTTTTGACAAATCGTGAATGCAGATTACATATGTGTGCGTGCACGTGTTCTCGCGCGTTGTATTGAGCCGACCTTCTGTTGCTATTTATTTTGTGGTTATATTCCACTGAAATGAGCGTTGCGCGTAACGCCCTAGGGTGTAAGGGTGGATGCAGAGGAGTTTATGTATCATATCATAGTCATCATTAATCTATCCTTTCTTTCCTCTTTTCTTCCAACTCATAAAAGAGTAAGTACATAGTCTTGTGGCTAAGAAATAAAAGCCGTATAGTTGGATCGATCAGGTTAAGCTACGCTTGCCGCGGTTGGTCCCTGGATGGGTCACCATCTTTACATACCAAGTAATGACTGCTGCGGTAGTCAGTGCACGATAAAACCCAGGTACCTATTACCCAATAACTGGGTTGTGGAGGTCAGGTAGGCAGACGCTCCATGTAAATACTGGTATTCAGCTGCATCCGGTTAGACTGGAAGCCAACCCCAACATAGTTGGGAAAAGGCTAGGTAGATGATGATTAGCCAGTGATATTTTTCTCATTCCTCTGTACTATCACCATCCTACTTCCTACTAATTATCCTACTATCCTACTTAATATTATAAACGCGAAAGTTTATGAGAATGGATAGATAGATGTTTGTTACTCTTTCACGCTAAAACTACTGAACAGATTTGAATGAAATTTGGCACACATATGCTTTTTATCCCGATATTCCCACGGAATCGAAACTTATGCGGGTGAAAACGCGGGGTGCCACTAGTAACGTTTAAGTTAATAACCCGTTCAAATACGCACGTGATCGTATCGTCAGTGTGTCGAAGCCCTAACTCGGTACAAATAATTGGCTGCTCTAATTAATATTTGTTCAGTCGTATTTGAACTTGTAAGTTTGTAGTAACCACAGATATAGATACACCTAGATAACGCAAGAGCAACTACTTCGCGTGCCAAAATCGCATCAACTTACGTACAAAAATCGTAAGCCGCCACTTTCCCGCTCAATCCTGTGTACTGCTGGCTGGGTGAGCGTGAGTGAGAAAGAGTGCTTGTGACGTCATAGTAGGTAGTCAATAAAATGGCACGCTTGGTTTTCATACAGATCGTGATACTTGAGTTATCTAGGTCTACCTATAGCTGTGGTAATAACCTTGATGCCTACCTACTGTTGTTTCTGCCTCGTCGGTCCAGTAGTCGCAAGCGCTACTGAGCATGAGGTCCTGGGTTCAATTCCCAGGTTGGGCGAGGTGTTTTGGGTTTTTCTTTCACGAGTTTCTCAATAGCAGTCTAGAGTCAAAAAAATACACCTTTAAACTATACAAAGAAAAAAAAAACAATGATTATAATGCCAAAAGGGTCTCGGCTCAACATTATGCCAGCTGACAACACAAGGTGTACCACCACCTGACGCTAATTTTCAGATCGTGATCGTGTTTTTTTTTTTACTATTGTAACCTATTTAAAATCAAACTTTAGCTTGAATTTCGGTCTAAAATTAAAACCCAACCCAACCTAGAGCAGGGTGGGTTATTTTTAAAAACATCTAGTAAATGTATAGATAAAGCTTTTAATAAAATGCATCTAGACGAAATTCGCTTGGATTGTGAATTTTCGATGAGTGACAAAAAACTTAAAATTTTATAATTTCTACCTATCGTTTTCTTTTTTCATTTCATTTTTATTTTTGGTGACTCATTAGCCACAGTTGAGCTAATTCAGTTATCTACTTTAGTCAAATGTATTCTATGTTGATTTTTGAATGACCATTTGTAACAAAAACGTCCTAATAAGTTTTTGGTTGCAATGGAATTTGAACTTTATTAAGACATTCAGTTGTTATGACATTCAGTTTGTTGTTCCATAACTTGAAAAATATCTCAAATTCCTGGCTTTAATATATGTATTGTGACTATAGATTTTCCCAGTAGGAACACATAATTTACACACTTTAAATCACCAATATATTATCCTATGCCAGACGCTACAGGCTACAAAAAACAAAAACACACCACTTACTTTGTTACTGTGACGTCAGTTAAAAGCATAATTCGAAATTCGTACATCCAGAATTGTGCCCGAAAGCAATCATTAAAATAATGCTCGTTGCGCACTGGTGTATCATTTTAGCCCAATAATTCTTCATGGATCGCAATTTTATAGCGACGAAAATAACAGTGATATGGGACCGTGGAACTGTTATTTTTTCACTGTGATTATTGCACATCCATCTGGCAATAGCTTGGGGGAAATTCGATAAATGATTACTATATTTTTTTAGTGTTGATGATCTGAAAAAGATAAACAAAGCGGCCAAGTAAAAGTCGGACTCGCAGACGTAGGGTTCTGTACCACCGTAGAATATTTTATATATTTTTTTTTATAGGCACAAGTTTGTAATAAATACATGTGTCTTGTATGGGGACTCCCATTAATCTTTTAATTTATTGTATTTTTTTTTATAGCGGCCATAGTAGCACAGACTCTGTGATAATTTCAAGCAACTATCTATTACGGTTCAAAAGATATAGCCTTGTGACAGACTGACGGATAGCGGAGCCTTAGTAATAGGATCAAGTTGAATACGGAACCCTAGAACGATAAAAAATTAAGTGTGAAGTAATTGGTTGTTCTGCAAGGTTGTAATTCAGTAGTTAAGGTAAATAAGTTATTATTGACAGAGGGCGTTTTCCATCTTATAACATTGCCTGGAAGCCGCCATCTTTGTAAACGCTTCCGCCATTTTGTTCCAAATTGGTTTGTCATGATGATGCGCTACTGTACTCTCGCGGTATCTCTTAAAATCTGTGTTTATTTTACCCGATGTTTATCGACGCCCGTCGAATCAAAACGTCTTGGTGATTATTTATTGATAACTACAGGATAATAATGTTACCTATATGTTATATAATAATACATTGTGTAAACTTTAACGGTGTGAACTTCTGGTTGTTCTAACACTTAGGCACATATAATTTACTTCTATAAAAACTGTTTCTGGATTGTGTTGAACTAATTGTATACTTATGTTTGTTATTGTATCTGTTTATTTCTTTAATAAAATAAAATAAAAACCCACGTAATGCATATATGTAGATTAAAATCGTTAATAGTTTGGGAGTCGTCGATGCCCTGCCACCTTGGATTTTGGTAGTTTCCCACCGGTGTTCCTCCGCCAGGTGACTTTTAATTGCTGGCCACCACGCACTGTCAAACTCCTCTATATCAAGTGAGATAACTGCCAACAGGTTCTTCTCCTTCAGCCTTAAGTCGTTGTATTATGTCGTACAGAGCGTCCTCCGTACTTCACTGTGGCACAAATCCATACAGTCGTGGGTTCATTTGGGGGTAGCATGTGGCACCTGAGTCTCCGCACCAGCATCTTCTCCAAAAAATTTCCGAGGATATAGAAATAGGAGGGGAGGGGCCCGTGGCTAAATAATAACAGCTGCATAGGCCGATCGATCAGGTTAAGCTACGTTTGCCGCGGTTGGTCTGTGGATGGGTGACCATCTTTACATTCCGTGACCTCTCCGTGCCGCGGAAAGCACGTTAAGCCGTTGGTCCCGGCTGTCATTCGTGGATCTTTGATAGTCGTTACGGGTAGTCAGAAGCCCGAAAGTCTGACAACCAGTCTTACCAAGGTGTATCGTATTACCCATTAACTGGGTTGTGGAGGTCAGATAGGCAGTCGCTCCATGTAAAATACTGGTATACTGCATCCGGTTAGACTGGAAGCCGACCCCAACATAGTTGGGAAAAGGCTAGGCAGATGATGATAGAGAAATCCAGTCGGTAAGACTTTGGATCGGTATATCCTTTCTAGGTTTTCTTAGAACAACGGCCGCCGCTTCCTTCTACTTTTCTGGAAACCAGGACAGCTCGAAGCATTTGTTTGGCCAGGAACATTTGATCATAGTTTCTAATGGCGGCCTCGCAGATGTCAGCAGTGAACCCGTCAGGACTCGGCGCCTTCTTCGGGTTAAAACTCCTTGATGCACATCTGCAATCCTTGGATGCAATGCAATGGATCCCACCATCGCCCTTTTACCACCGGACAACCAGCCGTACTGCAGCGTACCATCCGCACTTGGTTGAGGTTGTCTATAAAAGATCGCTTGTAGCGATAAGACCGCCCATTGTGTGACCCTTTGCAAAATTTCTATATTTATGTCTGTAATTAATATGGTGTACATAATAAAGAGTATTCTGTTCTATCCTCACGAGTCGTACCTAGTCAGCGCTGCTCCTCCACTTCTATTATGCGCACAGCTATAGTGTGGAACTCTCTGCCGGCATCTGTGTACCCTCCCACATTTAACCCGTCTTCCTTCAAATCAAGAGCGAACAGGCATCTTCTGGGCACGCTCGTTCCATCATAGACCTCATCTATCGCCTTCCATCAGGCTCGATCGGAGTTAAGAACGGGCCCATTTATACCCCATTTAGCAATAAAAAAATGTTATGTTACGTTTCGTTTGTTATATTCTATTTCTTTTTCGTTTTATCAAATCACTTAACATGTTGTCTTCAAAAATATCTACAACATCCTTTTTTTTTGTTGCAGCATCAATCGAGTCCCTCCACGCGCCGACAGGGGGCGGTGTGGAACTACCTTGTGACGTGACTCCGGCGCTGCCTGACGACCGTATGGGGCTCGTCATCTGGTACAAACAGGGACATGAATCGCCTATTTATACGTGAGTATTAGTTGTTTTTTTTTTTTTTTAAGGGTCTTGTAGCTAAAAGGTAAGGTAAGCAGTCGCTGCATGTAAAATGCTGGTATTCAGCTGCATCCTGTTAGACTGGATGGCGACCCCAACAAAAGCTAGGCAGATTGATTTCTTTATCTAACCCGGTACAGCTGGATGTCAGTATTTTACATTAACGATCTGATCGCTACAACCCAGATTATCACTCTTAACGAACACTTAAATTTGTGAAGGGAATTCGGAAGTGGGACATCTTTATGTTTCAAGACTGTTCGTAAGATATCGTATATGTAGACACTATATTCATAATCTTTTTGATAGGCTTATAATAATTCCACAGTTAAACAAAAGCCACCTCTCTCAAGCACTCGAAGCTTTTAACCGCCATATTGCTTCGTCATTAAAATGATAAATATTTACTAATAACGTTGAGAGTACTTCAAACTGACAGCCAAGTATCCCGGCTCCACTCGCCGCGATTGAAATCAATATGGTTTGTGTAACTTATTCCTGAGGTACTTATTGTGATTGATAAAGTATTTATTTTGATGACGTTTTGTTATCTTTTACATTGTAAAGTAGTTTTTACCAAGACCGCTTAATAATACTAGCCTATTAAAAATAATAGCCTCCCCGACCGATTTCGGTCACGCCGGCCAATCTCAACGTAGATTAGCCACGTACGCAGGAGTTATTATAGAGCACAAGTATGTGCGCAAACACAGGTGCACTCCCTCTTCCCTCACTCTCATAGTCCGATGGGACGGCAATCCGACACGACCGGAGAGAGATCAGGCGCAGGACCAACGGTTTAACGTGCGCACCGATGCACGGGGGTATCACACCGCCAACTTACAAACTATGGGCTGTTACTAAGAAATTTCTAATGGAAAAACTCAATAACACTGCCCGACCCAAGAATCAAACCCAGGACCGCACGCTCAGGAGTCGCGCTTGCGACCACGAGACCAACGGGGCAGTCCACCATCAGCCTATTATTTTCTCAATGCAGGGAAAAGCCTTTTTCTCATACAGATAAGGCACCATTGATCACCGTGCTTGCTCAAGGCGGATTGGCGATTTCAGACTTATATTGACCTGAAGGGCAATTCTCGTAATTAAAAACGTTCAAAATCTAGTCGCAATCTCATCTCAGCGACAGTTAATGTCGTATTATGGAAATTAGAGGTATTTTTGACAGATTGAGACTGAGATCAGACTGCGAACGTTCTTAAAATTACGAGTATTATCCGTCAGATCTGACCAAGATCATGTCTGGACTTTAAAAGAGACTGTGACCTCTGAGTTTGTTTCGACCTTTCTTCTCATGCTAGTCATATATGAAACGCCGACCTCATGTAGTTTTTAAAATATGATTGACGTGTAAAAATGTTTGTGCAAACCTACTTACAAGAATAAAATCAGTTTTCACTTCTCATGCTCTAAAAGTTCGTCTATATGTTGTGCTTAGGCAACATAAAGTCGCTTTTTATGCTCTAGTGCATAAAGTTTTTTTTTTCTAAGACTAAGATTATCAGGCCCAACAGTCACACGCACAATAAAACGTCGCAGATTATAGTCGTTTATTTTATTTCATTAGCTTTAATTTATATCACTTCCGTGTTTTATATCGCTAATTTAATAAACCAGATAAAATAGTTGTTATTTATTATTGAAAAACGAAAAGAAACGCGTTCATGACTTGGTAGTATAAAGTACCCAAGTCGAATGACACATGTTGAAAATAAAAAAAAAAAACTTTTCAAAAGTTTTAGGGAATTAGCTACCCTATTAGGTTCCTTTCTGCTATTAGGTTCTTTTCTTCAATTTTGCAACATTTTTGACCAGTGAAAAAACTGTTAATATACTTTATGCCTGTTTCATTTTCTCGCAATCGAAGTGAAAAGCAAAGTATATATAACTCGGGCATTAATGAGCCATTTTTCACCTCGACTTAACTGTCCAACTTCTCGTGAAACGTCTTCGGATAAAATGACTTCTTTTATGCACTAGTTGTACAATCTACTAAATCATTTATACTAATAAATATTATATTAATAAAAGACTAATATTTTCATTTACGAAGTCTACTTACCTTCGTTACGAAAACAACCCTAGCGACATAAAAACTAGACTTAGACGCTACCTATCAGGTTATAACTAAATAAACATCAAAATTAGACGCCTGCCTTCATGTTGTACTCGACGGGTGCCACATTACAAGGACATACAGAAGGCAACACTTGATTACTGAAAAAGAAACTTATTAATATAAATGTTTTATTAAGGGGTAAGGTGAAATATTACTTGAGATTTCCAACTACTTATTTTTTTTTTTCTATAGATTTTGAAGGAAATTCCAAATTCACTGATTCATAGGTTCGAAAAATTCGTTTGCAAAATAATGTAAACAACGCATTGAACGTGGCTGAACTGTCAAAATGAAAAAAAGATGCGATCAATGGACATTTTATGTGTGTTACGCAATTACCTCGCTGTTGAAAGTTTTTGTAGATATGAAACGCTTATTCTGGATTACGACCCACTCCCTCTCACAGAGACGAGGCCAGAGTCCCAGCAGTGGGGGGAACATTATAGGCTGATTATGTATACATGAAACGCTTTGAAAGCGATTGAAACTTCTCTAAGCTCTGTCTATTTTCAAATTCAAACTCAAGGCATTTATTCCAAACTACCCGCGTCCCGCGGTTTCACCCGCATAAGTGTCGACCCCGTGGGAATATCGGGATAAAACGTAGCCTACATGATAATCCAGGGTGTCAGCTACCTCCGCACAAAATTTTATCAAAATTGGTCCAGCCGTTTGATCGTGAAGCAGTAACAAACATATAAACACACACACTCACAAACCAGCCTTTATAATATTAGTGTGAAGTGTGATAAACCAATAACAGGTACTTTTGAATTGTCAAGAGGTCGGTCAGTTAAAAAGATGAAGTAGAATTGTCAGGCTAAGTTCGCGATTTCTCGAATCCTTAGCTACGATTTCGTTCTTCAGCTAAGATTGTGACACGGAGTTGATTTTCTGCCTCAATTTTGCCATTTGCCCTCTATTAACGAGGGTTGCTAATGTGTGACGTCAAGATGAATACCAATTACTAGTGACAGCCCAGATACTGATTGGTAGCGTCGTAATACGTGGATAGAGTTACTGAGCGTAGATTATACGTATTAGTGCGTGTAGAGATACTTTGTAGAGCGTTCGTAGACGTATTATGTTATTGTAACATCTTTGATCCTGACATTCATAGTATTGAATTTGTAATCTGTCTCACTTACGATGTATTATTATTATTATTAGCCTGTGATATCCCACTGCAGGGCAAAGGCCTCCCTACTCTCTTTCCACTTCTCTCTGTTCAAAGCTGCTAAGGACCAGTTCTTGTAGAAGGAGTCCAGCTCATCCCGCCATCTCCATCTCACTTATGTATGTTTCACATTATACAGGGTTATTGCAAAAACATTATCAGCCTCTTAAGAGGTCATTGAACTCATCATTATGAACAACTTTTACTATGGGACCAAACCCGAAATCGCAAAAAAAAACAACTGTTCCCTACACTTATGTTCATTTATGTCTTCAAAATGTAGGGAACAGCTGATTTTTTTTTCGCGATTATTACATACCTTGCATACAACGGCCCAACATGAATCATTGGGCAGTTGCTACGTTATTTCTATCTTCTATCCCATCGCTGTCAATCACATATCTGGTTTACATAAACGAAAGGGTCATGTTACAACGGCACCTTTGACATTAAACCCAGGAGCTGACCACAAACCGTTAAATATGTAAAGACACTAAGTATAGACATTCTATACCCATTCCCTGGAGTCACCCGCTCATGTGATCAGCTTATGATACGTCATGTAATACTGTTATAGTGACGCGAACTAGTAGGTATCGATACTTGAGTAATAGTATCGATATTTCTGCTGTGATTCGTTTTTGTTTTAATTCTTTTCTAGTAATACCTAAAAGAAAGAAAGAAAAGAAAGAAAATTTGTTTATTCTGCATAAACAGACCTCTTAGAGTAAACTTCGAATCTTTATCTAATACTCGATACCTACTATTAAAGAAACTCGGACATATTTCTGAATTTCTATCTTCTTCTCTCCATCTGCAACTGCACGAAATATAATACGAAAATAGTTTATGCTGTCGCTGTGGTAAATGATAAAACGTAAATGATGATAAATAATTTTAATTTCTGTTAATTGGTTATAAAAAACTAGATGAGGTCCGTGTTTCCTATCCGACTATTCTGAGATTAAGCTCCGAAATAAACTAACAGGTCACAGTCTATTAAACTCAGATGTGACAGCTAGTCAATTGTTTTTATTTATTTTTTTTTTAAAATTGGAAGCAGGATTGACTGTCCAAGGTACGACGAACATACTCAACATTCATTAATTCATGTAAATTTCATGTGCCTTCACTTAAATTTATATCTATACAAAGTGAAAAAAATCAGCTGTATAATACAAAAGTTCAATACCTACTTGACCAAAATGTATTAAACAGCTGATTTTTTTCGGGATTTCAGAGTTGGTCCCATAGTGAAAGTTGTTCAGTTCGATGGTCTAAAGCACTTCTTAAAGTTTGTTGGATTAATTTTTTAACACCTTGTATGTCCCTGGAAGTATGGATCAAATCGAATAGGGGCGTGGCGTGGGCAAGGTCATTTCCAAACTTTTAAATCCTGAGAATGATTGATGATTGAGAATTATTTTACGGTTCAAAAGTTGTGACCAATTTTTTTCAATCGTTTTGCATAGTGCTCAAAGAAAAAAAAAATATTAAAAAAAAACAATCAGGGCTGTATAAAAAATTAAATTGACAGTTCCTGGTAGTTTTTTTAAAATGATTTTGTTCTTTGAGCAAGCATTATGCAAAGTTATTGAAAATAACAAAAACGGAACCCTTATAGTATAAGGGTTCCGTTTTTTCCTTTTGAGGTACAAAACCCTAAAAATGGGAAAAATTCACGAAAAAAAAATTAAGATAATTCATTTTGTCATTCATACATTCGTTCTTATTGATTCTAAGCATTGATAAATATGTTACACTAGATTAGCAATTACCGCACCAAGGCGTTGCCACTACGCTGATGGCCACAGCCATCAGCGTAGCAAACGTCAGTTCAGTGCTCTGTGTGACGCCAACCGAAGTCAACCGAGTGACATGCGACAAAAAATATCGCGAAAGAGTGCGATTCAAGAACACAAAAACATAATAAATTAACCGGAATTACTTTCTACACGTCAATTAATTGTCTCTGTGTTTATATCAACGTAAAAACGCATTAAAATGTAGAATTTTGTAAATTAGGTTCAGTGTTACCACTAAAAACTTAGTTTTAGTTTCCCACATTAGTGGGAGTTTTTAATTTATGGAATAAGTGATTTAAAATATTTTTTAATAATAACAACGTAGCAGGGTGCCTAAAGATGCAGCACGCCGTGAAAAATGGGTGGAAATAATCCGATTGCTGAGAAAAGAGACTGACTGGCTACCTACTAAATCATTCAATTTCATTAATAATAAAGAAAAAATATTCAAAAAGAAAATGTCTTAGTTATTTTCATTATTTACAAACTTCTATTACACATCCAATAAGAAATACATAATTCAAATATTTAAAAAATAATTGAACTTAACCTAAAACGCTTTTTATGACTTATAATGTTTGGTAAAATTTCGCATGGGTAGGCAACCCCATCCCGTCATTGCATGTTTATATTGCGGTCTTTGTCTAATCTAAGCGACGGTATTATTCTTACGACGTGTGTAAGTGAGACAGATATATATTTACTTTTGAATGTTTAGTGGTTTCAAAGCTACGTCGTCGCGTTTATAAAGTGGCTACACTTTTTTGACACATTTTATTGAGGTTTGCTTCTCTAGTTTTAAGAATCTCAATGAATGCTCAATGATTCTGAGGCGGAACGAAGTTCGCCGGTAAGCTAGTATATAATAATTAATAAAATGTACTACTAATGAGTGCATAGTCGATATCTACTATTGGTTCAACCATACTTACGGTATGTGATCTAATACTGTTAATACTTTATTAACCTGAATCATGCATCAAAAACGCCGCTATGTTACACGCTTACTGAAGCATTAGTTCGTATTAAGATGACGCACGTATTCACTGTCTCACTTTTGTTGCATTTATTAGAGGGGCTTGTGGTTAAGTAATTACAGCGGCACGAGTCGAACGATCAGGTTAAGCTGCGCTTGCCGCGGTTGGTCTGTGGATGGGTGACCATCTTTACATACCAAGGCCCCTCCATGCATCGGATAGCACGTTAAACCGTTGGTCCCGGCTATCATTCGTAGAACTTTGACAGTCGTTACGGGTGGTCAGAAGCCCGAAAGTCTGACAACCAGTCTTACCAAATTTTTGCAGTAACGCCAATAAACGCAGTTTTATTTCTTTCTTTACTGCAATAGAGAGCTTAGAACTTAACTTGTAGGTATGCTAAAATATCGTATCGTAAACAACATTGGAAACATTTCTGATCAGTTTGTAAGACAATGTTAGTTTTAATAGCTGGATCTTTGAGAGCTGTAACGTGAGTTACTTCGCTGTTACGACTTGTTTATACTAACGCTTTTATCTCATAAGAGATGAGCTTTAGTGGTTTTAAAGTTTCATAACTGGTTATTGCCGTGAACCATATAGTTCTTGCAAATAAGTATCTTTTCGAAAGTCATCATCATCATTCAGTCTGAATACCATTATTTTACACTAGCTTTTGCCAGCGACTTCGTCCGCGTGGAATAATGACTTCCGGAAATTGAGGCACTAACTCTCATATAGTTTAACCGATGTGCTCTTTCTTCTGCCGATTCTTGAGAACGCGTATTTCTCATTCAACGCGTTTATCAAGACAATAGCGGGCGGACGCCGGCGTCCGCTTGGGACTTGAATAACTAAAAATATATAACTACGTCTAATATATAAAATAATATATAATAAAACCTACTTCACTTAAAACTAAATACCTATAACTACTATAATTAATAATACCTATACCTATAATTAATAAAAGTACCTACGCTTTTACCTACTTAATATTAAAAAAAACTGAACATAAATTAACCAAAACTTACCTACTACTAACTAACTACTACTAACCTATTACTACTTCACCTAAAAAGAAATCCTGTTTTCCCAACATTTCCCTTCACTGCTCTGCTCCTATTGATCGTAGCGTGATGAAAAGTATACTATAACCTGCCCAGGAGTATGAAGAACATTTTTACCAAGTTTCGTTGAAATCTGTCGAGTGCTTTTTGTTTCTATAACGAACATACAGACAGACAGACAGACAGACAAAAATTTTACTGATTGCATTTTTGGCGTCAGTATCGATCACTAATCACCCGCTGATAGTTATTTTGGAAATATATTTCATGTACAGAATTGACCTCTCTACAGATTTATTATAAGTATAGATGAAGCTACTTCCTATCTGACCTCCACAACCCAGTTACTGGGTAACACGATACCCCTTGGTAAGTCTAGTTATGAAACTCCATATCTAATGTATGATCCCCATCCATCCACGGACCGACCTCGGCAAGCGTAGCTTGATCTTCGACCGACCCGTGCGGCTGTTATTATTTAGCCACGAGCCCCTCTTATTTAAAGTATATCTCGATTATGTTTTGCTAGGTTTCCTCGCAACGTTTTCCTTCATAACTTAGTAACATAAGATGTAAAGCTAAACCGTTTGAAGGAATTGAGCGTAATGCCATTTCACCACAACAGCTATAGACAAGCTCCTCTATATCAGACAGGCTCGTATTGATTCTCGGATCAGGCATAGACTAAAGACGTCAAGATAAGACTACGATTAATACTAGACCCTCTGTGTGTGTTCCTAGAAAATCCTCCTAGGATTAGACTGAAATATCGAACTGAAAATAGTCATGAGCTGCTCTAGATGGAAAATAGGGTGCATTTTGAATAGAATACTCTTTATTATGTACACCATTATAAATTACAAACATAAATATAGAAATTTTGCAAAGGGTGACACAATGGGCGGTCTTATCGCTAAAAGCGATCTTTTAAAGACAACCTTTGGATGGATTAAATAGGGGGAGGAGTGACAAATACTTAGCCCGTATTCATTATTCAGTGCTCTCCTGACGGTCAGGACTGACGGTCAGTGCGTACGCGCGTATCAGTATTGCGTATGCGGACGCGGTCAGTGCTGCTCTGAATGCACGTATTGGTTTCTATGGCGATAGCTATGGCAGACCGACGTCAGTCCTGACCGTCAGGAGAGCACTTAATACGGCCTTAAAGGCCTCAACACTGTAGGCCTTGTAAACTTTAGATTTGTAGACCATTTTCTATTCTATTATTTACCTGGTCACAGGTCTACACTGTCCTCCTATACCTGTTAAAACTGTAATTTTAAAACATTGTAAGAGCCAATTTATTTTTAAAAGAGCAACCGATCGAGTTTCTTGCCAGGTCTTCTTCATAGGAAACGAGTAATTGGAATCGTGCACCTAGCCTCTGACGTTTCATAAGTGCCCATAAAGATTTGTGTGAAATAAAATATTTTGATTTTATTTGAACATATACTTTAGGAGTAGCTGTAAGTACCTACTTAATAGTATAATAATTACGATACGTGTCAATTAACTGGTCCATTATTGCACGATGTGAAATTAATAGACTTCTTAAGTGTAAACTAGTCGCGAGCTCGAACTCGTTGGTGGTCATGGCCAAAAAGCACGCTGTCTCGCCTGGCTTCGTGTCCGACAGCGCTAGTATCAGTGATGAGCAGTTAGACGCTAGTCTACATGAACAACGTCTAGTTCTCACGCACAGAAACACCGTTCCGAACTGAGAGGCGCGTAAAAAAAATCGAAAAGTGCTACGGAAAATCGAGTTTTATGAAAAAACCACTGCATAAATAAATTACAAATAAAGTTTATTGATCTCTTCGATAACTGAGCTTTGTCGGTTGGTTTTGAAGATTTTAAGTTCTTTTATTACTTATTCACACCCAAAGTTACCTTAAAAATAGCAGGTAAAACGAATCTTTGTGGGCTCACAACTTTTTAATGGCTTTTTATTTTAATATTCTGTTTCCGTACAGACACAATTAATAATAAGTCAAAACGATATCATGTTTAACTTTGGATGCACAATGTCAAACAGTGGAGTAATATTCTCCCGAAATTTGTATAGAAAAAAAATCGAAAAGTGTCACCTTAAGTCACACATATGTGTCTACTTTAAAGCTCGTGTGACATAAACCCGCACTTAAGTCACGCTTTTATGTGTAAAAATGGACAATTTAAGTCACAGAAAAGTGTGACTTAAGTTATAGGTCACACACTGCTATACATAATTATGTAATTCCAGGCAGCCGGCCCTGTTTTGGTAATGTCCTTTGTTTTAAAGATATTTGTAACTCTTTCTTCACAATATTTTTTATTCAAAAGAAGACACATGCATTTTCTTACCCGTTCTTCTCCAAAGGAACTATTAACTACGCATTATAATTGGCAACTAACTCCTTGACTGTTCAAAAGCGACTGTTAATGGTTTAATTGAAATAAATGCTTTGACTTTGAGTTTGATCGCGCAACAACTGCTTGACCGATTTGTACAAAATTTTACATACATTGGATACTTTTTATGTGAGTAGGTAACTAAGTAGTTTCCGAAGATGCGAGGCTCCAGTTAGTCCAAAATAAAACTCAAACTATATCTAAAACTTTCCACCATCATTGACTTCCTGCAAACCCCATGGCCCGAGTTTGTACGCGCTATAAACAGAACTTTAGTGAACCACATAAAAACGAATTGAAAATTCGGCGCATACGATCAAAAGTTGGTACATTAAAAGAAAACAAAGGAGCGCTCCGTGTTCGTTTGTTTGTCGTACGTTGCCAAGAATTAATGAAGTAATGTAGGGTAGAATCACGCTGTTTGTCGTTTTAAGGTGGGTAGAGATGTATGTGGGTTAAGAGGAAATGCGGTCGGAGAGACTTTTGAAAAAGCCTAAGTAAAAAGAAACCGTGGTTTGGCTCTCGTCTATTTCCTCCTTCAATATTGGACCAATTTAAAAGATATTTCATAAACTGAATAAGAAGGATTTAATAAATTTTATAAAAAACTAGGATTTATACTGTCCCTATGTTTTTCTTTTTTCAATAGTAGTCAAATTTGTACACTAGGCCTCTGTTGACGGCGGTTTAAATCGGCATTTTTTGAGGGTTCTAGGGCTTACAAAAGTAATGAATCATCAAAAAAGAAAAAAAGGGAGATACAAGTAGTTGATATTTATTACCGTCAAGACGAGCGAAGCGAAGCGCAAGGGCACTACCTACCTTTTCTCTAAACACTTCGTCGTAATTTTGAACCTTCTTAAATTGGGTTTGGATTATAACAGATAAACAAAATTTTCGGGATATGATATCAGTGGTTGACTTATTAAACCTATAAACTTTCAATTGCATAGCTCTAATACTTTAGATTTTATTGATATCTAAAATACCCCGATTTCTTGACTGATTCACTGACTCACTGACTCACTGATGATCATGAAAACACTTAGGGTATTTCTTGAAGTCCTAGAAAGCTGAAATTTGGTATGTAAGCTAGTAATAGTACACAAACAACAATCTTAAAACTTGAAACTTTTACCCCCCAACCCCTTAAACTAGGGGGTGAAAGTTTGTATGAGACTTCCGTAAATTTTGATCAAGAGGTCTGGAAATTTATATAGGGGGTCCTTGTTATAAATAATAAGATATGTATTTCAGGATTTTTAGTAAATCATCCCCTACCCTTTAAATTAAGGAATGACTTGTTCGTTTTCCCATACAAACTTTATTTCATGCTTGAGAACTGAAAATTATACGAGTACATTCTTCTTACAAATTAAAACATAATTTAAAAAAAAAAACATCCCTTAAACCCTTGCATACGGGATAAAAGTGTATAATATGGTTTCAGATTCTATTTTTCACTATATTATTATACTTGTATTACCTATAAGTACTAAGTAATAATATGAATAAGTACTTACGAATAATATTAATACACTTGTATACTTAGATAAGTGTTTATTGATCTCCTACCTATCAACCTATACTTTATGAACGTAATAAGCATAGTATATACCCCAAAAAGAGAAAAAAAAATGAACATCAGAAAAAATACTCGTATAAATATCATAAGCAACTTACAAAAAGAAATGAAATCCCACAAAAACATTTCATGTTAAGAGCCTACACTACCTCAGCTAAAATTCACTCTTTATCTCGCTCGCACGATACTGCTCGTGGACTGAGTGAGAGCGAGACAGAGTGCCGTGCTAGGCGGCAGGCAGCGCCAATAGTTTAGGTATTTGCTTTTTACAGTGAAAATAATGGTAAATAAAAAAAAGTAAATAACATAAGACCTGCTTTATAGTTAGTTCGGTTAGTATAAAAAGTTTCATGATCTGATTTGACGTATTTTTTTAATACCAGCGGTTTATTGTTCGGTTTGGAGGTAACTTTGGAATTTTTTTCTATCGAGAAAATTTTATGAAATCGTGTTTTTGTCTAACATAAGACCTAGCATTAATCCTCAACTTTACCATATATTTATTTCAAATTTAATGCTGCAGTATTTTCGACATAACGGAGGATCATGCTAAGGCATTTGAGGTAGTATAGGCCCTTAAATGTTGCCAAGACGAGACCATGTAGCTCGCACTGTCAAAAAGTAATCAGATCTCATGTAGAGTCAAGCTTCTAACTCTACACGCCCTAACTCTACAAGGCCTAACTTCGCAAACTACACCTTCGTCAAAATATATGGCTTGGCCGTTTCGTTACTACAAGAACCATTATATAACAGTACGAGAGTTTTTCACCTTACGCTCATATGAATTTAGCGAAATGGCCAAGCCATATATTTTGACTTCGTGTCAGCAGCTTAACTACATTCCACAGGATATGGTCAGCCTGTTCGCAAACCTACTTCTCCTCCGTCTTAGCTTTTTTTTTTGGTTTCCCCAAGCTACATATTCAATTCAATTAAATTCAATTCAGTATGCTTTTAATCTTTAATTACGAAATCAACTTCAATGAATATCAGTAGTCCAATTAATCGTCTTTAAACCTTTCCTTTATAAAAATATCAACAAAAACATTACTTAATTCCACCTAAAAAAACTAAACACTTCTCACGAACAAAAACAGATAACAAAACTCAAGTAGCGCCGCGGCATGAACAAGTATACATTAATCCTTATAATCTGTCAATTTGGATCCCGTGTCTATGGTGTCAACCGTTTCCTGCCGCTGTCATAGACATGTTTTTTTTTTGACAATCGAAGGCTTAGTCGTGATCAAGTGATTTAGGTTTGAATGACGTCGGCATTTTAGGGTTAACGAACGTAGGGATATTGGTTGAGTCGTGGTTGCTAGGTGGGGTTATGTGAGACATGGGTTTAAATGGGGTCGTACAGTTTTGAGCGTTGTAATAGACAAAGACAAATCTGTTGAAGAAAATATTGGAAAATACAATATACATCGACGCTCAAATTGGGCCCCAATTCTGTGTCATTCCCCGTGAAATCTTACCACGTGCAAACTACGTCAATATCGTGTCTTGTTAACGGCAAGGAATCGAAATGTCAACCGCACGGACAATATCACGGATAATAAAAACATCTCATCTCGGCGAAAATCAATATCAATAACTTGTCAAAGTGTAGGGAAATTAGAATTATGTTTGATAGTTTGAGACTGAGATCAGACTGTGAAAATTCTTAAAATTACGAGAGTTGCCCCTTAAATGTCGTGATTAACTAAGGAATTGACGTGAATTCGAAGCAAGGAATCGTTAAGTGGTCATAGATTTAGAATTAGATTTTTCTTCGGTTAAAACTGTGGGTCCTAACTAATAGCACAGAAGTGGTGACATGAGACAGTGAGGCGGGGTCGCGGCAGACTACGTAGGAGATGGCGGGACAAGCTGGATACATAATCAGCTTTTAATGTTCCCAATGCTAGGACACAGGCATCCTCAAGCTGGATAGGTCATGTCAAAACTGGAAGGAGGACGCGCGGGCTCGTGAAAGATGGAAGGAGTGGAGGGAGGCGTTATCCCAGAAATAGAACAGCGTAGGTACACTAGTAAAAAAAACCGTTCAAGTGCGAGTAGGACTCGCGCACTGAGGGTTCTGTACAAATTTGTAGGTATGTAAATAGCACAGGAAAAAAAAAATTGTAATGTAACTACAAACTTACGGTTTTCGGATTTTTTCCTTTACTCCTACTACATGACCTTGCTTCTTGCCAAATTTCATGATTCTAGGTCAACGGGAAGTACCTTATAGGTTTTGATTCGGGAACATAAACGCCCGTATCTTTTAATTGCGTTGACTGAAGTTTGATTTTTTCACTGCTTCAAGGAATTGCAGCCCTGAGTATTTGATGTTAATTTTAACTTGATAATCCACGCGTTCCTGAGAAAAAGGATCTTCGCTGACGGACAGACGAACAACGTAGTGATCTTATAAGGGTTCCGTTTTCTTTTTGAGGTACGGAACCCTTATATTATTTCACCTTGAATTATTACCGTTAAACTACCGTTTTGAGAGCAGTAGTGATGAAAGAATTTACACAAAGTAAAGCGTAATCTACAACTCATACTTCGGTGCCGTTACCACTGGACCACCACTGATCTCCATTTTTCTCACCATAAAATGAACTACCAAAAATCAAACAAAGTTTAAACTCAATATTTCTAGAAGAAACACTTATAAGTAACTGCCAAGCTAGACGATATTAATTGCATTAAGGTTGTTACGGAAAACTTTCAGAGAAAACAGTTTCAGGAAGAATTTTGTGATGGAAAAATACTTAGGGAACCGAGGAAAACTCTGTCTTGGAAAGTATCTAATTTATAATGTTTGTCTGTCCCTCTTTCGAAGTTTTTGAGGTTAAGGTGCATCTGTTTATGTAAAACCAGCTGCGCCCCGCGGTTTCACTCATGTAAGTCTCGATCCCGTGAGAATATAATAGGTAATATATAAATAGTATCCTAATACAAAACAGCCGCAGAGGTCGATCGATCAGGTTAAGCTACGCTTGTTTCAGTTGGTCTGTGGATGGGTGACCATCTTTACATAACGAGACCCCTCCGTGCCTCGGAAAGCACGTTCCCGGCTGTCATTCGTGGATCTTTGACAGTCGTTACGGGTAGTCAGAAGTCCGAAAATTTGACAACCAATATCGTATTACCCAGTCACTGGGATGTGGAGGTCAGATAGGCAGTCGCTTCATATAAAATACTGGTATTCAACTGCATCCGGTTAGACTGGAAGCCGACCCCAACATAGTTAGTATGATGATAATAGTGGATGATGTAGTATCCTAATCCAGTTCATGGTCTAGCCATGTGCCAAATTTCATCCAAATCCGTTCAGCCGTTTTAGTGTGAAAGCGTAACAAACAACACACAAAAAATCTAATCTTTTCTATTTATTAATATTAGTTTATATGGTAAAAAATATTTCCAAAAAAACTCGACTAGCTGAGTATCTAATAACTTAGAAGTAGGTAGGTATGTCAATTTTCTAAATAATTTTATGTAAATAAAGAACAGGCTTTCGTCATTTATTTTTTAATTAAAATACCAATGTCTGAAATTATAAAACATAAACTTCGAACAATAATAGCATTTTAAATAAATAACAAAAACTATTAATTTATTTAATGAACTGTTGAAATTTTTAAAAGGCATACATTTGGAACTAAAATGCTTTTAATAATAGATTTAACAATTTTTTTTGAATATTTTATCGATAGTTTTAACTAGTCTGACTGTTCAAAATCATGATGATTTGTTAAAAACATCTCTAGCATACGTTTCAGGACGGCATTTACTCCCTTATTCATAAACGTTGCTTGAAGATAATTAGTGATTAACGACTGTTTAACCATACATTTTTGACATTTGAACGTCACATAACTTTAATTATCGTTTACAAATAAACTCCGTAATCAGTTATATTTTTCGTCTTAATTATCTTTTTTCTTTACCTAAATTAATGAACAAATTTTTCGTGTATTTTAACGAGGTTGCCATGAAGTGCTCATTAAAAAAATGTTCAATGAAAATGAGTAAAATTTTATTAAATTAGTGAAGAGGCACCAAAGAAAAATACGAGGCTTTTTTATCGGAAGTTTATCCCAGGATGTCTACGCGATTCTCAGTATTTTTATTAAAATTATTTTAGCATATTTTTTTTCTTTATGGATGGATGAAGCAACACATAATCAGCATACTATTTAATGTTTCCACTATTGGGAATTGAGAATCATCTTTTTAAGAGAGAGTGGGCCGTAGAAATAGTAACGTTAGCCGCAGTTCATCAGTTGGTGGATGTCACACACATGTTTTTCGAAAGAAACAATTTTTTGGAACTACCTATTTAATTGTATGCATGCATGTCTGTAACAACGTCAATACATGTATGATGTAACATAATTATTTAAAACACAATATACATATTTTTGACAAGTCTTTTATAAAACTTCTTGAACAGAAGTATCACAACTTCTGATCTAGTCCGAGTAAAAATATCACCGTGAAAACGTAGGCGAAGTAAGCTTGAAATGACCTTGAAGTCAACTTGAAGTGACCTTGAAGGGAGCTGTCAATAGTGTCAATCTTTAGCATCTGGTGGAATGACAGCTCACTTCACTTATGTTTTTATTGTGAGCTTTTTACAGAATGTATCGGCTTGTATGGATGTAAAGGCGGAGTTAAGACAAGCGTCTTACCCCGACGAATTCTATAAATAAGAAACGCTTGAGGCAAAGCTGTCTCAAGCGTTTCTTATTTTTAAATTCCACATCATGGCATGACGTCTTCTAAAGCTACTCTCCTAGTTATATTATCATAATCATTTTATGGTCATCTCCGTGCTTATATAACTTACTGAAGACGCGTCGGCTTGTTTGTGTTCCACATTATACCGATAACCGAAACGATAAACTGCATCGTTATTTAACTATTTTATTAGTCGTTATTCAACGCGTTATTTTTAATGTCATGGAGTAGCATGCTATAGATTCGGTTATTAAAATGTTTATTAGTTATTTTATTAAAATTACTATGATTTTACAGTATGAAGGTTTTCGATTATCCTACTGTAATATTATTATAAACTAGCGGCCTGTCCCAGCTTCGCACAAGTGGACATTTATTTTATAAACATTTTATTTTTTCCTGCAATTAAAATAGCCTATATTAATATTATTAAGAATTTTTAAAATCGTTCCAGTACTTTTTGAGCCAATTCGTTACAAACATACATACAAATCTTTCCTCTTTATAATATTAGTATAGATGTGAAAGTTTGTATGTATGTTACTCAATCACGCAAAAACGGCTGAACGGATTTGGATGAAATTTGGCACACAGATAGTTTATGATCCGCGGAGTAATTAACTAATTACGTTATACACTAACAGAAGCAATTGCTTACATTTTGACAGTTCAACGATAATCATTGCGTCAATTACATTGTTAAGCAGACAAATTTTTCTAACATATGAAGCAATGGATTAGCAATATCTTTCAAAATAATTTCGACTGTGATTGAAAGTGGGTGCTGGATTAACACTAAAGATATTTTTTTTTTCTCAATAGTAGATAGGTTACATTGGTATAATATCCGACTTCCATGCGAAGCTAAGGGCAAAAGTTAGTTGTCAATAAATTGATGATTTTGGCATGCATAGTTTAATATCGTGATGCAAGTTTAATTATTGAATTCCAATTAGTAATCTGTATGTAAATTACATCGTGTTACTCTGTGTGGTTTGTTGTCTGTAGGTATAGCCAGAGAAATTAATTAAGTATTGTTTATCAAACGCACAATAAGCACAATGGTTTGGTTGCGCTTTTATTTTTCACACCAAACAAAACTCGGTTTCCAGTAATTATTATTGGGCAAAGTTACTGTAAGTAATGTAACGAATACGTAGATGATGGATCTGTGAAGAGACTTGTTACACCCAGGAGATAAATACAGGGTCAAATTAAATTAGCTAGCAAAACTCCGCAGACGTGATGAGAACCGATGTCTAAACATTATAAAACAAAAAAAAAATGGATCTGAAGATATATATTTTGGAGTCAACGACCTTTAGTAGTGTAGAGTTACTTGAAACAATCAGATTTATTTGTGTAAACAGCACAGAGGCGATGGGTATCGATAGTTATACACGTTTTATTTATTTTATTTATTTATTGGTTCACCAACAATTGTTTACACAGGTTGTATGCTAAAGTAACATGCAGAAATGTAAATGCAACAGTGCAACAATCACTTATAGGTAAACTCCGCATGCACGTCAAAACAAAAATAACTGATTTTCTCAACTCACATTTAGATTAACTAGAATACCAGCTTACCAGCGGACGCTCAGCCCCAATCTTTTACATACGTTACGGCTAATAGCCGAAGTGCGGCTACACCTAGTTTTAGCCGGGTACAACTAGATGCATCCTACGTCGACGTGTAAAGGTTTTAAAGTAACGTAACCAAACCTAATCTCGCGGTGCCCTTCGCTCGCTCTTGCATCCTATATCGCCTATCGACCGATCGCAACCATGCAACCGATGTCACCCGAAGTACACACGAACCCCATGTGGCCGGCTGCACTTAGTTGTACCCGGCTAAAACTAGGTGTAGCCGCACTTCGGCTATTAGCCGTGACATATATATTTTTTTATTAAATGGTTGAGCTGGATGGTGCTGATCCATGCGTCGTGTTCGTGAACGGGCGCCGTCAGTTGGGGCTGGTCATTTTTTAGTTGCCTCGGCTTATTTTTAATTATTTTATTTTTGGATTGTTATTTTGTTACTATTTGCTGTACTCTGGACACTTTTGACGCGTACTTGTTTTTTATTTATTTTTTACATCGTTCTCACATATTTATAAATTCAACATATGATGTAACTAATAATTTTGTAAAAATATAATTTAAAAAGGGTGTCCATGGAGTTTCTTGCCCGTTCTTCTCCATAGGTACCTACTACGCTTTGGAATGGGCAACTAGCTTCATTTTTTCCTGACTGACCGACTTCTTGACAATTCAAAAGTGCATGTAAATGGTTTAATTGAAATAAATGCTTTGAGTTTGAGTTTGAGATTATGTTTTAATTTCGAAAGTCGAAACCCATCACGTCTGTCGAGCTAGCTAATTTAATTTGAGCCGTATATTCTTTCATTCGCGTCTGTTCTGTTGTAACTCGACTATGGCGCAAAGGTAAAGTTTTAAGACGTTTAATATCTACCCTCAAATCGGCGACTGCTTTTGCAATATAAGCCCAAAATGTAAACACGTTTGTAAGTGATCTTCTACGGGTTTATTAAAACTTAGATTGCTCTTTAAGTGTTTGAAATCTTTTCATACCTAGTTCAGTCTGAGAGCATTATTACTTTTGAAGATTTTGTGGCTCCATCTTTCTATTATGAAGTTTTCGTAAACTTTGGCAATGGCTTTTAGCGGGATAAAGGCATAAATTCAATCTGAAAATGAGAAAAAGGCTTGAATTTCTGAATCTGTGTATTAAGTACCTATCTAGATGTATTGAAATAGTAAAAAAATCCAACAACTATTCTTTTGATTTTGGATTAATGATGAAGCATTTTTTTTAAATGTCACAGCCTCCTTTGGATATCAATCTGCATTACACAGAAACAAAATCAAAATAGGTGTTTTATTTCAAATACGCCTACATAGGCACTTATGAAAAGTCAGAAGCTAGGTGCACGGTTCCAATTGCCCGTTTCCTATGGAGAAGAACTGGCAAGAAACTCCACGGTTACTCTTTTAAAAATAATCAAATTACAGTAGGTATGGGAGGACAGCGTAGGCCTGTGCTGTAAAATTAAAAATGGTCTACAGATTTAAAGTCTACAAGGCCTACAAAGTCCTCACATTTACAAAATAAGAATCTGAAATAAAACTGAAATTTCTAATTGGCCTATAAATTACACAGGCACTAAAACCTTTTATAAATAAATCAGCTTTCCCCTACATTTGACCGTATAGTTATTGCACTTTTATATGAAACAGTAAGTGGGTGTTTCCTTAATAACCGACAGTTAAATTCTGCCGCCTTTAACGGTGTTTCCCATTTGGTGGGTCGCGACCATCGGGGTGATTGCGTAAAACACTATCAGTAGCAATCGGTTTAATTTTGACAGTTCAACAACATTCATTGCGTAGTTGCTGAGCAGACAAATTTTTCGAACATATGAAGCAATGGATTAGCAATATCCTTCAAAATGATTCAAATTGTGAAAAAGAAATCAGCTGTTCCCTACATTTATGTTCGCTTAGCTCGTCAAAATGTATAGGGAACAGCTGATTTTTTTTCGCGGTTTCAAGTTTGGTCCCATAGTACTAGTCTCGACTAGTTTTGTACTAGTCTCGGCTAGTTTTGTACTAGTCTCGGCTAGTTTTGTACTAGTCTCGGCTAGTTTTGTACTAGTCTCGGCTAGTTTTGTACTAGTCTCGGCTAGTTTTGTACTAGTCTCGGCTAGTTTTGTACTAGTCTCGGCTAGTTTTGTACTAGTCTCGGCTAGTTTTGTACTAGTCTCGGCTAGTTTTGTACTAGTCTCGGCTAGTTTTGTACTAGTCTCGGCTAGTTTTGTACTAGTCTCGGCTAGTTTTGCACTAGTCTCGGCTAGTCATGTCAGGCGGCTAGTTTTGTACTAGTCTCGGCTAGTTTTGTACTAGTCTCGGCTAGTTTTGTACTAGTCTCGACTAGTTTTGTACTAGTCTCGACTAGTTTTGTACTAGTCTCGACTAGTTTTGTACTAGTCTCGACTAGTTTTGTACTAGTCTCGACTAGTTTTGTACTAGTCTCGACTAGTTTTGTACCAGTCTCGACTAGTTTTGTACTAGTCTCGACTAGTTTTGTACTAGTCTCGACTAGTATTGTACTAGTCTCGACTAGTTTCGTTCTAGTCTCGGCTAGTTTTGTACTAGTCTCGACTAGTTTCGTTCTAGTCTCGGCTAGTTTTGTACAAAACTAGCCGAGACTAGTTGTCCATAATGATGAGTACACCGACCCCTTAAGAGGATAACGGTGATTAAAATTACACCCAATTACATTATATGATAGAATATCTCAGAAATAACCACACACAGTTAATCCTCAAAACTTATTTATTACTTCCACAACTTATTGCTAATATTCAAAACCTGTTTCTTTATAATCAATAACCACAGTACCACAGTACCACTACCGCTCGTGTTAACTCCCATCCAAAAAGTGCCCGATCTGTGCCGAGTCCCTGCAACCGTCGCCACCAGTGTGGCCAGTGCAAAACCATTAAATCTCCCAATTTTATTCAAATACGTATTTCCGCCGTCAGTATGACCAGTACAAAAATTTTAAACCGTATATCGATTTGATAAAACCTTACACTCGACCATCCTGACGACGTGTATGTCCTCATACACGTATCTGGTGAAACCTTACACTCGGCAAAAATGGAGCACATTCCGAAAGGATTACAATAATAGTAAGTAAGAAAATTTAAATCAAAATATTAAATAACCTGGTTTAAAATGTCTGATTACGAATACAAATCTATTTCAAAAATGTATTTCTGATAACCCATTATCCTTAGAACAAATTATCCATCGAGCTAATTATCCTTATCCAATTATCCATATAACTAATTATCCTTGTAACCAAGTATCCTTGTAACCAATTATCCTTGTAACCAATTATCCTTGTAACCAATTATCCTTATAACCAATTATCTATCCATTTATCCAATCAGCATTAACCATAAATCTGTAAACCAATCCGTCTCTTAGGATGTTACGGTTTAACAGATCGGCCATGAGTTTTGCTTCTTTCAGGTCAAGACGCAAAACCTTTCCGCGATTTCTTGTGCCTGACCTGAAAAAAGGAAAACAACAATATGTAAATAAACACTATAAGAATTATATCAATATACAATGAACATTTTGAGCTAGCGTTACCACCTACTTAAATATTTCGTCATACATAATCAAATTATCATTCTGACAAATTATTATCCTCATCAATTATATCATTCTCGATATCATTATCAGTGTCATAATCGACTTCCAAAGAGTCAACATGGATCCACGGTCGCATCCGGTCAGCGGCAACGGTAGTCTTTCGCTTTTTCTTCATTCCCTCAAACCCCGCGATTGGTGCCACTTTATACCGATCATTACCTATTATCTTTACGATTCTAAAAGGACCTTCATACGAGGGCATGAGTTTTGTACTCTTGCCATCGTTTTGAAATGCTACTTTAGTTATTTTAACTAAGTCACCGTTTTTGTAAATACGCGCAGGTCGTCTTCCTTGGTCGTAATATCGTTTTTGAGCTGCCTGCGTTTTGTCAATTCTGTTTTTAACTTCATCGCGAATTGATTGTAAGGAGGTGACCTCGCGCGTTGTTTCAGTTATTTCGTTCAATGCTGCGTTAAACTCGCTATTCATTGCAGTCCCAAACATGACTTCAGCGGGTGTCCTACCTGTCGTCTTTTGTACCGTATTATTTAAACCCCATTGAACTCTCCCTAATTTGCTATCCCAGTCTTTTTCATCTGCGCTAAGATTCTGTGCCGTCAACGAATCGAGGACGGTCCTATTATAACGTTCGGCTTGACCGTTGGCCCTTGGGCATGCAACTGCATTTAGTACATGCTTTATTCCGCGGTCAAGACAGAACCTTCTAAAAGCGTGGGAAGTGAAACAGGAACCTCGATCACTAACAATTCGGTCAGGGGCTCTGAAAGTGTCAAAAATGTCCTGCAAGACTTTCATGACATTTTGCGTATTTGTATTCCTGACCGGTTTGATAAATAGAAATTTGGTGAACGAGTCTATGATAGTCAATATGTGTGTATGGCTTCTTTTGGACCTAACAAAGGGTCCAAGGTGATCAATATGCAACGTATGAAAAGGTCTTTCAACCTTTTCAATGGGATGTAATAACCCTTCACGTGTGTTCGTAGCTTTTTTTGGCGTATGCACAGTCGATGCAAGACCCTACATACTTTTTTACGAACCGTTTCATTTTTGCAAACCAATAATGCCTTTTCATTCGGTCTAACGTTTTCTCGAAACCAACGTGACCTATATCGTCGTGGTTTCTCTTGCATAACTGCCACCTTGCACCCTTTGGGACCACCCACCTCACACATTCCTTGTCACCCCCGACACACCTAAAGAGCTTGTTATCCCTCAAAACGTAATTGTCTTTGATGTACTCTACCCCTTGAGGGTCTAGATCACTAGCAATAATATCACGAATTCTACACAATTCCGGATCCCCTAATTGCAACGTAAGTAGCCAGTCCTCGTCATTTATAGTCATAACCGAGGGATATTGTTCGGGACTCTGGGGTTCCGTAGCAACAATTGGATTTCTGGATAACGCATCAACATGACCCATCTTTGTACCTGCCCTATATTCCACAGAGCAATCAAACTCCTGTAGAGCCAGCCACCATCGAGCAATTCTCGGAATTAGATCGCGCTTTACAAAAGTGGAACGTAGTGCACTACAATCGGTCACAATTTTGAATGACTTTCCTAAAAGATATACCCTAAGCTTTTTAAGGGCGCAAATAACGGCTAAAGTCTCCAACTCATAGGAGTGAAAATTCTTTTCCTCGGGCGTAGTCTGACGACTATAATACGCTACTGGATGAAAAGAACCTCCACTCCCCCGTGCACGTTGCAAGAGAATACCGCCAACACCTATTCTACTAGCGTCCGTATGAAGTTCGGTCTCGGCTAAGGGGTCGTAAATGGCAAGTACGGGTCTATCCACAAGCTTAGCCTTTAGAACTTGGAAAGCTTCTTGTTGATCGTTCGACCATTCCCACACTGCATTCTTTTTAAGCAATTTAGTGATAGGGTGAGCTAGTTGTGCAAATCCTTGTATAAACTTTCTAAAATAGCTAACAAGTCCTAGAAATTGTCGCACCCCGTGTACATTTTCTGGACGGGGAAAATCGACTACACTCTGGATTTTTGCATTTCCTGGCCGCATACCTACTGAACTGATTTCAAAACCTAAGTAATCTATCGTGTTTTGTAAAAAGCTACACTTAGATAAATTTAACTTAAGATTTGCCTTGCGTAATAAAACAAGCACTTCCTCTAACCGATCTAAGCATTCAGTCGGACTCCTACCAAAAATTAATACATCATCGATGTATACAGTAGCCTTGTTAAACCGAGCTGAACCAAGGACATGGTTCATCATACGCTGAAATACAGCAGGCGCGTTTGCCAAGCCGAACGGCATACGATTGTACTCGTATTGTCCGTCCGGTGTGACAAACGCCGTTAAATGCTTGCTATCCTCAGATATGGGCACCTGATAATAACCAGACATCAAATCAAGCGTAACGAAACATGCCTGTCCAGATAACCTTGCTATCTCATCCTCTATGACAGGTATGGGATATCTCTCTTTTACAGTGATTGAATTAAGTAATCGGTAATCCACGCATAAACGAACGCCGCCCTCTTTTTTGCGCACGAGAATAATTGGACTAGCATAGTTGGACACTGATTCCCTAATGATCCCTGCCCGTAACATGTCATCTATCATTCCTCGTACCTTTTCGCGTTCATAATAAGACAGACGGTAGGGTCTATAAACTACTGGACGTTGACTACTTAACTCAATTCTCATTTCAGAAACGTTAGTGCAGCCTAAATCAACTAAATCGTAAGCAAAACACTCCTCGTGACGTCGAAGGAGTTCTATGAGCTTGGCCCTATCACTATCTAATACAGCAACGCCCATGCGTATTTGACTCTCATCAAACCTTTTGGACGAAGACACTCCAGCTTGCTGGTTCGAATCAATAGACTCAGTGTTCTCAAGACTGTTTACTACTTGCACCTTTTCAGCTCGAGCAAACACGAAATTGTCTCGAAGCCAACATGGTACCGAACAGGGCGTCACTGTAACAAACAGTAAACCACGCTTCACCTCGTAAACACCCCCACAAACTAAGAATTGTTTGTTTGGCTTCCCTACAATTCTAGTATCTAACACTACACTACCAGTAAACAACGTCTCTATTTTAGCCCTTATACTCGCAGTACCATAAACGCGACTATAACCTATAACCCTTACCCTTTCTAAGTGTTCTCCAGGCTCATAGAGATCTGGTAACTCGATTCCAATGTGCAAAAACTGTAGTTTGTTCGCGTCTTTATAAACAACAATGTGCGGCTGCTCCGAGTAACTTTGACCAACGAGCATCGGTTTCTCTAGTAATTGATCATCTACAATTCTACACGAGACAGTAGCAGCCACGCCATCGATGATAACTTTCAGATTTGCAGAACCCGTGGATTGCACAAGGCTGTTACCAAAACCCTTCATTGTCGACGGAGTGTGGTCATGACAAAGTCCAAGGTTTGAAAAATCAGATTGTCTTATAAGCGTGACCTCACTGCCTAGGTCAACGAATGCCTCCAGAAGAGAACCATTTACATTCACCACTTTTATTAATTTGCCACTTGGGCAAGAACTGGAGATGCGCATGGTTCTTGCCACTGGGTCAGCCTTTGTTGTCCCTGTATCTTGTTTGTATCTACAGATCTCAGGTTTGTGGCCCACCTTATTGCAATGACTACACTTAACCAAAGGTTTCGGGCACCTAGAATACGGATGCCCTTTCTCCTTACAATTATAACAATATAAGTCCGGATTTATCTTCGAACTCGTCTTATTATTTCGTTTGTCATCTACTGTATTGCTATTCCTATCTTTAAACGGCGGTTGCTGTGTGTAAAGTTCTTTATTGTTGCTTAACAAGAATTTCAGAAGCTGATCCGGTTTCTCACAACGTAGTGCCAGGGCACTCGACCTAATAGTTCTATCACCGATACCGTGAATGATACAATCAACGGCCCGTTTATCTGTTAGTTCACATTGATTTAGTAGCGCCAGCTTTTCATAGTAATATATTTCGATTGATTCGTTAGGCCTACTCTTTCGCTTCAACATGTCTTCTAAAAGTTGGCCGTAATTTTGTTCAGACGGGAAAGCATCCATTAATTTTACCTGCCACTCTTCCCACGTAAACAATATCGTGTTAAGACTTTCATACCAAGTTTTACCTAAGCCAGTCAACTTTTGCATAGCAAAATGAACCACAGTCTTCTCGTCCCAGCCATAAACCTTTGCACATTCGTTGACTTTTTTTAGCCATATATCTATACGTTGATTTTTTTCTGAAGGATTAAACTCGGGAATCATATTTTTATGATCCAAGCTTCTATTATTAGATACAGTGCTCTGGTTTTGAGGCTGCGATGGCAAGACATCTTTGATGGATTGTATTATTTGTATTAAATCTCGAGAAGAAAAGGTTGGACTACATGACCTTTTTGTGGGATGATGGTGATCCGCGCTCGTAGTACGTCGATCTTCTCTGTTGTGACTACCCGGCAGCTCTCTGCGACCGCGCTCGCAGCTTGCCCCAACTTCAGGTGAGCCCCGTCGTTCACTCCGTCGCCGCTGCTCGCTGTCGCGCTCCTTCTGTAGATCGACCTCCATCCGACGAATCCGCTCCTGCTCCCGCAGCAAAGCTTGTTCTCGTTCCAGTAGGCGCCGACTACGGCTGCGGCTATGGGTGCGGCTATGGGTACGGCTTCTCCGGCTGTGCCTAGAGCGCGAACGATCACGCCGAGGAGTATCCAAGCTCCGATGAGCTCCATTTCCTCCGTCCATTTCCTGAAACTCGCCACCAAATAAAGAAATGTTAATATCTTCATATAAAAAATAAATAGCTTATTATCTCGAAAATGGTGCGTCCTAGAGCAAAATTAATGAAAATTTTCACCCCCTTTTAGATACCCCACACTCGCGTGTGGGCATCCAGATAACCCAATAAACCATGAAATTCCATTGGTTTCTTAGTGCTGGTACCCTATTATCTACCATTGTATCGTCTAGCTAAACAACTTAAAAGTTAAACAACACGTGTTCAATAAATTCTCTGTCGTTTTGCAATCTCGTTATACCAACCGTTGGAATTCAAACCAGGCATAAATTTCAATGGTCGCGGTCGTTGAGATTCAAAATCTTATGATGCTTAATACTATTTCCAACGTGGTAAAAATAAAATAAAACTGTAAAAAAAACCGTTGGAATTTAAATCAGGTAAAAGAAAAATAAACTAGGCAATGAAACTTCAAATAAATGATTGATCTGACAAAGGTACTACCGCGTGATTTTTTTTTTAATTATAATTATTATGATGGACGACTAGCAGTTTAACCTAAAGAATAAATTCTACTTATAATAACTAGTACAAAATATATTACATAATAATTTCAAACAAAGTAAATAATATATATAAACAAAAGTACTTGTTATGCAATTGGTTAAAATTTTAAAAGCACGAATAACGAAATACTAAGTTACCAGGATTGTAATAAACGTTGGTAAGTTATAAGAAACAACAGAATATAGGCGTGTACTTACGGATCTTGATCCCACTTCTGAGATATAGAATATCTCAGAAATAACCACACACAGTTAATCCTCAAAACTTATTTATTACTTCCACAACTTATTGCTAATATTCAAGACCTATTTCTTTATAATCAATAACCACAGTACCACAGTACCACTACCGCTCGTGTTAACTCCCATCCAAAAAGTGCCCGATCTGTGCCGAGTCCCTGCAACCGTCGCCACCAGTGTGGCCAGTGCAAAACCATTAAATCTCCCAATTTTATTCAAATACGTATTTCCGCCGTCAGTATGGCCAGTACAAAAATTTTAAACCGTATATCGATTTGATAAAACCTTACAATATATCCTTTCTTACGACTATACGAGTCGTAAGAATGGATATACATATAATTTTATCTGGGTCTTCTACTGCCTCATTGAATGTCTGTAGCGCCCACGAGGTGGCGTTATCACCCACTTTGAGAACCTATGGTGTAACCTATTGTCAAACCTCACTTACCTTTTCTCTTTGTTCTCAGACTGGATACCCGAGAAGGTGTGACGTCACACTGGGCGGATTCAACTTTAGGAGTCAGAGCTACCTTTAGAAGCGATACCAGACCTGCTGTACTGGTCCTCACCAAGTTAAGGTAAGCAGAAACCTCATTATTTTATATGGAAAAAATCACAGGAGAATTTGACAAAGACATCCATACTAATATTATAAATGTGAAAGTGTATGTGTGTGGCAATAGCTAGTACTTACATATTGGGATCTTCTATTTTGTTTTGAGTCCATTTGATATGGTGAGGCTGACAGTAATCAGGTTAGTAGCGTGACTGATTGACCAGGGTGTGTCAAACGTAGATATCGTATCATCGAAACTGATGACCAGTGATTGGAATAGGCTGAGTATATTTACCTAAAGTTTAAAGAACAGAGACGGAAATCGGAGACTTCCATATGACTAAATTTTTTTTTATCGATTTTGCTGGAACCTTAACTTTGTAAATTTTTACATCAAATGATTACAATTAAAGCTTCTATTAACTAAACATTCTTCCTTAGAACATTTTGCACATTTTTTTTTTTTATTTTCAACTAAATAAAAAATACACATATCTTGCATAATTTCTCAGGTAACGATTTTGACGATTCTTTTAAACTTTTTGTTTCATAGTAGATCATAGTCAACTTTGACTATGATCTATAATAGATCATAGTCAATAGCTATTAAAAGTTATTGACCTTTACTATGATCTTTACTATGAAACAAAAAGCAACATATGTGTATTTTTAATTTAGTTAAAAATAAAAAAAAATATGTGCAAAATAAGGAAGTCTCCGATTTCCGTCTCTGTTCTTTAAACTTTAGGTAAATATACTCAGCCTATTCCGATCACTGCTGATGACGACTATTTAAATGCATCTTGGTTTTAAAATAGACGTCGTAACTTAGCTACACAAACCACCTAGTTGAACATTTCGTCACTGTGCAAACTGCAGTACTATACCTAATACAAAATAGTTTTCCAGAACCACTAAACATTTTGGACATTTAACGGAGGGATCATCGTTTTAGTTTAGATAGGATTTTAAATGTTTTAAAATGAAGAGAAATAAGTTTCATGGCAAGTCATGAAACTAAAACGTAGATTACTCAAACTATAAAGCACAAAGATAAACTAAAACCCAGTCGGACATAACTCCGCTCGTAGGTATGTACCGAGCTTTATAGCCCAAAACATGGTATTAATTAAGGCTAGAACACAACGGCGCAATATGGCCGCCGACTAATGACCTGTTAGCCTAGAAAGTGTAGACTAGACTTGTGTAATGTTTTACTTTAATATTTCCACTTGGGAGCTAAGCTTGGCTTCAATTAGGTGAAAAATAGTTGAACATTAAATCAGACACATAGTCTAATAGGCGCATTACAAACAGAGGTAAATATCACGTCTTATTAAGAACTAGCTTCTGCCCGCGACTTGGTCCGTGTGAAGTTTCTTGTTCCCCTGACCCACTCCGTCGCATCGCATCGCCTGCCCGCTATTACTTCGTTTTCGAGTGGAAACGCGCAAGGAGTATATAATATAACGAAAGAAAATAAGTTTATTCTGCACTAACAAAGCGCAGAAAAAAAAACATGAAATATACACATATAACTTAGTCAAAAGCCTCGTACTCTATAAAAAGTTGTCCATTTTGTCCATTGCTGCACAGATATAGATACACCTAGATAACGCAAGAGCAACTACTTCGCGTGCCAAAAATCGCACCAGCTTACGTTCAAAAATCGTAAGCCGCCACTTTCGAGCTCAGTCCTGCAGTGCGATTCTGCAACCATCTCACCGTGAAAACTTAGGTGAAGTGAGCGTGGAGTGAGCTGTCAGTGTCGTCCTGATGCTAGGGATTGATAGTCTTGACAGCTCACTCTAAGCTCACTGCACCTAACTTTTCACGGTGAAATGTTTACAGAATCGATCGGCTGTATACTGCTGGCTGGTTGAGCGTGAGTGAGAAAGAGCGCTTGTGACGTCATAGTAGGTAGTCAAAAAAATGCCACGCTTGGTTTTCATACAAGTATCACGACTTGCGTTATCTAGGTCTATCTATATACAGGGTATGGCGTAAATAGTGGTCCAGATTTAAAGGAGTCGATACACTGTATTCTTATGTATCACACACCGAAATTTTAACTATTTCCAGTTAAGGGTCTCCGAAAAAAAAGTTGATTTTTAAAATTTCTGTACTTTGCTTCACGAATTTGGCTGTAATTTCAACAAATATCAAAACTGAATAAAAAAATATTGATATTTGTTGAAATTACAGCCAAATTCGTGAAGCAAGGTACAAACATTTTAAAAATCAACGTTTTTTTTTTCGAAGACCCTTAACTGGAAGTGGTTAAAATTTTTGTATGTGATACTTAAGAATACAGTGTATCGACTCCTTTCCTCTGGACCACTATTTACGACACATCCTGTATGTGGCTTGATGTCAGAGCTTATGTCGTTGGGTTCGCATATTCGTTGTTTGCCACCGACTTCCGATAGTAAAGTTATTTTTCACTTTGCAGTGCCTTTTTTGGAAGTCGGTTGTTTTTTTTTTGTAAAATAAAAATATTTTTCACCTTCAAGTTGTACTTACCCCACACAAATTCGTATAACAGTAGGTACTTGCTATGTAAATATCAGTGACAGGAAGTTATTATAACATCTATACTTATAATAAATCTGTAGAGAGGTCAATTCTGTACATGAAATATATTTCCAAAATAACTATCAGCGGGTGATTAGTTATCGATACTGACGCCAAAAATGCAATCAGTAAAATTTTTGTCTGTCTGTCTGTCTGTCTGTCTGTATGTTCGTTATAGAAACAAAAACCACTCGACGGATTTCAACGAAACTTGGTACAATTGTTCTTCATACTCCTGGGCAGGTTATAGTATACTTTTCATCACGCTACGATCAATAGGAGCAGAGCAGTGAAGGGAAATGTTGGGATAACAGGATTTCTTTTTAGGTGAAGTAGTAATAGGTTAGTAGTAGGTAAGTTTTGGTTAATTTATGTTCAGTTTTTTTTAATATTAAGTAGGTAAAAGCGTAGGTACTTTTATTAATTATAGGTATAGTTATTATTAATTATAGTAGTTATAGGTATTTAGTTTTAAGTGAAGTAGGTTTTATTATATATTATTTTATATATTAGACGTAGTTATATATTTTTAGTTATTCAAGACCCAAGCGGACGCCGGCGTCCGCCCGCTATTGTCTTGAAAAAGGCAATGAATGAGAAATACGCGTTCTCAAGAATCCGCAGAGGAAAGAGCACATCGGTTAAACTCTATGAGAGTTAGTGCCTCAATTTCCGGAAGTCATTATTCCACGCGGACGAAGTCGCTGGCAAAAGCTAGTCATCAATATACACTAAGTTTTTCATTTTTATTGAAGCTAACTCAAAAACTACGCAGAGTTAATAAAATTTATATGGGACCATCCCTGTGGCATACCTACCAAACACATTATTTTTAACATACAAACGAAAACAGTTTCGTTTACTTTAATTTTTACCAGTGTTTTTGGTTTAAAAACTAAAGTACTAAACTAAACGACTGATGAATTTTTATAGGACCAATCTGAAAGTATATCCCTTTAAATAAAAAAAATAATTTTGGTAATCGGCTTATAAATAACGGAGTTATGAGGTACAAAAAAAAAGAAAAAAAACATCAACCGAATTGATAACCCGATTCGATTAGTAAGGAATCCTTAGAGGGTTTACACATTCGGGATTTCGTATAAACAACATAATTATGTACTTACTGCTTGTTTATAAATAAGCAAAGGTGTGGAAAATTCCGCCATGATCGGTTCGAGGAAATCACTGATTGGATGGTATTAAATTTCGTAAGGAAGTAATTAGGGGAATTTATATATGGTATAAGTGGTTTAAATCTTTCTTCCTAGAAATTATTAAATTGTTGATTCCTTGTTATTATGAAAGCACTCTCAGTGCCTCCTGTCCGTATGATCTATGATGCGGAAACGTGGACACTGACGGTCGGGCTGGTCCACAAATTCAAGGTCGCTCAGCGCGCTATGGAGCGAGTTATGCTCGAAGTCTCTTTGAATGATAAAATCAGTAATTAAATTATCCGGAAAAGAATTGCAGTTACCGACATAGCTGGCAGAGTAAGCAAGCTGAAGTGGCAGTGGGCTGGCTATGTTTGTCGAAGATCGGTCCTTCGGACCGGTGGAGCAGACGGTCCTGGAGTGGAGACTGCGTATCGGCAAGCGTAGTGTGGGACGTCCCCCAGCTAGATGGACGGACGACCTAAAGAAGGTGGCTGGGATAGACTGGATGCGAAAGGCGGAGGACAGGGTGTTGTTACGCAGCCTGGGAGAGGCCTATGTCCAACAGTGGACTGTAAGAGACTGAATTGATTGATGAAAGCACTCTTGAGTTTTTTCTGTCTTTCTTCTCCGAGTAGTCTGGAAACACTGAACTCATCTAGTTTTAAAACATAATTTTGACGTGTAACACGTGCCGATCAGTAACGTATCGTTAGGTGTCAGTGAAATCTGATATTCTAGCATACATTTTGTACGACCCTATCCGTACTCGTTAGTGACAGTGACGTAATGACGTTCAGTGATGTCAGTGCTGCGCCGACGCTCGCCGTGATCCGACGTGAATTTCTAGCGGACAATATTTTGCTAGACAGTCGCAGTATTCCAAGATGGACGACGAAAAGTTGATTGAACTGGTCCGTGTACAAGCACGTGAAACTGCTGCAGGGTACTGAAAATCACTGCACGCGTCATGTCGGTACTGACATGTATGAATAGCACGTCACGGAACTGTACGGTATGGAACTGCCCGTCACATGTCGGCACTGTTGTGTGCGGATACACCTTTAGCCCACGTACGCACGGGCGTAAAAATATCGCGGTAGGATTTTATCGCGCACTGGATTTTTAGCTCTCGTTGTTGAGCCGAGCGTTGAGAATCCAACAGAGCGCATCCCGGCGCATCAAAACACGCACTATATATTAGACTAGCTGACCCCGCAAACGTCGTTTTGCAAAAAAAAAAAAAAAATTGATAGTAGCCGATTCTCAGACCTACCCGATATGCACACAAAATTTCATACAAATCGGTTCAGCCGTTTTGGAGGAGTATGGTAACTAACACTGTGACACGAGAATTTTATATATTAGATTTAGGACCGCAAAATGGGAGATTTTAGAAGTTCGATTAAATACATACCATACATTTTACTAAAGCATAAACTATCCCCACTTTGTGCCGGTACGTGTAAAGCCAATTTGTTTCCACTAAAGAAAAATGCATCGCGTTGATTACGTTAATGTTTTCCTCGGGGGGTTAAGCAAGTGAGATATATCGGCCACTCAACGAGTTGGCTACAGGAAAATGTATTAGCGGATCGATGTGGAAGCAGTAGCCATTTTTTGTTTAGATATACTCTATAGTGTTTTATGTAGCTTTATGTTGTGATATAAGGTTACTTTTTGCAGAACATGGTTTTTACAAGATTAAAATTCTAGTATTAGAAGGGGAAATCTGCAATCTAATTTTCCCCTTTTACAAACTTGATTTAAACATGTGTTTTAATCAAGTTTGTAAAAGGGAAAAATTAAACAATAACAAAAACAATGAAAACAATGATTGATGATTGTAAACAATGTCAGGATGGGATAGGAGAAAAACACATTGTTTCGTTCTTATTTATACACTAACAGCGCCTCGCGGTTTCACCGGCATAGGTGTCGATCTCGTGGGAATATCGGTATAAAAAGTAGCCAATGTGTTAATCCAGGGTGTCAGCTACCTCCATACCAAATTTTAACAAAATTGGTCCAGCCGTTTGTGCGTGAAGAAGTAACAAACATACAAACACACTCACAATCTTTCGCCTTTATACTATTAATGTGATTGTTTGTAATCAAATTAGAGGGGCTTGTGGCTTAGTAATAACAGCCGCTCGGGTCGATCAATCAGGTTAAGCTACGCTTGCCGCGGTTTGTCGGTGGATGGGTGACCATCTTAACATACCAAGATCTCTCCATGTCTCCGAAACCACGTTAAACCGTTGGTCCCGGCTGTCATTCGCGGATCTTTGACAGTCGTTACGGGTAATATGAAGCCCAAAAGTCTGACAACCAATCTTACCAAATTACGAACCCTTTCATCTTGTCGAATTAAATTGTTGACATAATCACTTTTAGGTAAATTAATTTCTGATCGCGTAACATCATTACCGTAGCTAAATCAAATATTCAACACAGGCGTTCGAAGTCCATCAAAATAGCCTCCACCTAGGGCGATACTAAAATACATCTGGCTCGCCTAAGGGGTCCATTAAATAGGCCTCAATTTAATCGTTGTGTTGTTCAGGCACACCTTGGCAGCCCCGCTCTTTGGGGAAACCAGAAGGCCAACTCTTGTAATTTAAAACGTTCAAAATCTAGTCGCAGTCTGATCTCGGCGGCAAACAAAGTCAAAACTTGTCAAAAATGTAGCGTAATTAGAGGTATTTTTAACCTCCTTCCAAAAAGGAGGTTCTGTATTCGACCCGTATGATGCATGTATGTTTGTATGTCCGCGATTTTCTCAAAAACGAATGAACAAATTTTGATATTTCTTTCATTAACGTGATCTTCATACTTTCAGGAAGGTTTTAGTATATACTACTTAGGAAATTATTCTTATGTAAGAAGTTATATGCATAAATGTACTGCATCTTCGGCTTTTCTATGCGTATTTTAATGATTCTTCTAGTCGGTGTGTTAAATTCTTCAATGCACCTTAGCTTGGCACCGCTTGGCTGCAATTGTATATCTATGTATTTTTTTGAATGCATAAAGTATGCCTCAGGGGTGGTCCCATATAAATTTTATGAGCTTTGCTCGGATAGTTTCTGAGTTAGCTTCAATAATACGTTTTTTTTTTTCCACTTAGTTTATATTGATGAAGTTTTAATAACTTCCTGACACTAATATTTACATAGTAGTGTTCCACGCGCGCCTCAAAGAGATGTCAGCTTTAAGGAAGGGGTCCGTAAGGGCCGAAGCCTGCCGGGGCAGCGGGATTGTCCGAAAGGGTTACCGCTACCCCGGAACACAAAGGGCTAAGGAAGGAACACGGGTGGGTTTTAGTCAGTAAGAGTCTGACACTCCCTTCTGCTCCACCCAGAGCGGGAGGGGTCATTTGATGATTTCCCATCCTCAAAAAAAAAAAGTAGTGTTATTTGAATTTGTGTGGGGTAGGTACAACTAAAACACAAAAAATAAATTACAAAAAAAAAACACTTATAGTAGTGTTATTTTTATGAAGTCGGTTATTTTTTTGACAGATTAAGACTGAGATCAGACTGTGAACGTTGGTTCTTAAAATTACGAGAATTGCTGAGGAGCAATTCTCCACCAGACCACCACCAGACCGGACCAGTGGTGGTGTAATGTTAAGTCAACTATATTAAAAACTAATAAAACCTCCTTGTTCCAGGCCTGAAGACAGTGGACAGTACAGATGCCGTGTCGACTTCATCAAGTCACCGACAAAGAATACTCGACTTAACCTCACTGTGCTAAGTAAATATTCAAGTAATCTAAGTGACCCTAAGTGGAAGCTAAGAATGTCCTTTTTAAAGATCAGTCTAGATTTATAAAAACATGATTTAGAAGACTTAGAACTTGTTTATTTGGGGTCTTTTAAAAGGGTGATTCTTTCAGTTTATTAAAATAAGACTTAATTTTCTTTGGCTTAACCGGCGGGTAGTTTTGAAAAATACATCATTTAAAAAAAAACTTATATTAAAAGTTACTGAAATCGATTCAGTAGTAAATTATGAACAAACTATTTTCAGGTTTTGCGCATTTAACGTTACACGTTGTAGAACGTTATCTTCTGTGAAATCAAAAATGATTCGTTGAGTTGGGTATGAACTGATGACTGTTCCGTAAAAAAAAATACTTTCAAGGAATTGTTTACGCAACGAGATTTTTGTTTTTCTTTAATGCTTGGTCACATATTGGACATAATTTGATCCAAGATGTAGCCTTGGAGCATTGGCTCCAATGTGTGTATCGGGCCTGGACAGATATTGGACAGGATTTTACTGATTTTGTTCAATATTGGATGTGGTGCCAAGTCTGAACCAATGGATAAGGCCAATGTGTAGCGCCGGCATTAGGTTGTAGTGGTGAAACGGAAATAAATCATTGTAGGGCCCTATTTAGTGTCAGCCAAAAACAACACCTAAATCATTATAGGTGTTGTTAGTTGGCAAAACAAATTAAGGTGGATGCTCAAGGTAGCCCGCGAAATCCAAATTTTATTACGTTTTTTACAATTTGCAAGTCAGTATTAGGTTATATGGTGATCCAAATTTGATTCGCGGTTATAACAAGGATGTATTTACAGAATTATAATCATTAAAGTTAGCCTAACATCATGGAATTGTCGTAGTTAGGATTACACGGTCTTATAGAGTCGTATTGATGACTTTAATGATTATAATTATGTAAACAAATACTTGTTACGGCCGCGAATCAAATTTTGATCAACATGTAACCTAATACATAATTGCAAATGACAAAAAACCTAAAAAAAAACGAATTTCGTGGGCTACCTGAAGCATTCACCTTAAAGTCGATATTTATTGTTTCAAAATACATATATCCTAATAAAATTATTGTGACATATTTATTTTGAAACGGCAAATATCGACTGGTCGACGTACTGCAGTCAGTCAGCTAAACAGCGGTCTTATTACAAAACCAAGTTTTTCTTTTGACATTGTTGAAACCATCAAGCAAGTTGTTGCGTGATATGAACGTAATTATGATTAAAATTCAGTTCGTTTTACAAAATTGACAACTTATTCCGGTGAGTACTAAGTTGTTAGTTTTGTATTAAGAACTTTACCAAAGTCGAAATAAAATTCAAAAAATGCCTCCTTGGCTTAAACTTGAGTCTAAATATACACCTTGTTTAGTAAGACGGTTATTGATGTGAGAGGCTTGGAAAGGATAATTTGAACATTTGAATTAAGTTTATAAAAACATTATTCCTTGCAAATTTCACTAATGAACACGGAATTCCTTGAATGGCTATAAAATGGCTGGTGTGAACAGTTAAAGGAAAAAAAAATCTATTTAACACCGCACTTATACGGAATCCGGATTATAGGTACCATTTCTACTTCTATTCGATTACAATCAAATGTAACTTCTATGTTTTTGTTTCCAGTACCTCCAGAACGGCTGATAGTCTTGAACCATGAGAGTAACGAGATCCGAGGAGGTGTTCTCGGCCCATATGATGAAGGGACAGAAGTCAACCTGACGTGCATTGCTGTGGGAGGTAAGAAACCACCAGTATAGTTAGTATTCCCCTCATCATTAGGTATGATGACCGTTGGGGAAGACGTGTTCCTGAGTGGAGACGACCGCCAAACGTAAGTTAGCACGCCCTCAGGATAGATGGAGCGACGATCTTCGCGAGGTGGCTGGTAGCAGCTGGATGAGAGTTGCCGAAAATCGAGCTGAAAAGCGTGCAATAGGAGAGCCCTATGTTCAGCAGTGTACTGCTGTAGGCTGATGATTATGATGATTGAGTACCTACCTAAGAATATTCCAATAACCTCGAATATTAATAATAATAAATAATCTCCCTATCCTCGACGAAATCCTTCCTATCCTATGTTATATCCTGAACTACTCTATATCCTATTGTACCTTTCCATCGATGTGGAAAGAGGCCAAAGTTATTCCTCTGCCCAAAAAATCCAATCCTACTTCCTTTTCAGAATACCGTCCTATCTCCATCTTGCCTTTCCTTTCCAAAGTCCTAGAACGCCTTGTCCACAATCAGCTTAGTACTTTTCTTTGTAAGAATAGTCTGCTGAATCCTTTCCAATCCGGTTTCCGTCCTGGTCACAGCACCACTACAGCCTTAGTTAACGTCACTGATGACATACGGTTAGCCATGGAGGGAGAAAATCTGACGGTTCTTTGCTTGCTAGATTTTAGTAATGCATTCAATACTGTCGATTTTGATATCCTGTTTGGCATGCTTCGCTCGCTTAACATATCTCCAACGGCGATTGACTGGTTTCATAGTTACCTGTATGGCCGCCGGCAACGTATATGCATAGAAGAGTCTTGCTCTTCGTGGTGTTATACTTCTGCCGGTGTACCTCAGGGTGGCGTTTTATCTCCTTTACTTTTCGCAATATTTATAAACTCCATTACCAAAAACCTTCTTTCTTCCTACCACCTTTATGCAGACGATTTGCAAATTTATAAGCAAGCTCACCACTCGAATTTGGCTGACGCCGTTCATATTATCAACAAGGATTTAGTTTCAATCTGTGAGTGGAGTGAGGCGCATGGGCTGCAGGTTAACCCGTCGAAGACTCAGCTCATTGTTGTTGGCAGCTCAAGGATGATCCCCAAGATAAACTGGTCGCAGCTTCCCCAGGTTCAATTTAATGGAACTGTTATTCCAGTCAGCGAAAAGGTTAAGAACCTTGGGGTTTGGATCGACAAACATCTTTCTTGGGGTCCTCAGTTACAGGACGTAAATCGCAAAATTTTTGCAACCGGTAAGTCGCTGAGACGATTGCGAAACTTTCTCCCAACTGCCACTAAAACTGCGCTTGCACAATCCCTTTTACTTCCTATCCTTGACTATGCAGATGTCAGTTATCCAGATCTTACTGAGGCACAACTAGATAAACTTGAGCGACTTCAAAACTATTGCATAAGATTTATATTTGGCTTGCGCAAATATGATCACATATCTGAATTTCGTACAAAGCTCAAGTGGCTTCCCATACGTCTTCGCCGGAATTCTCATATCTTGTTTCAGCTTTACAGTATTTTGTTTAATCCTAAAACCCCCTCTTATCTCAAAGAACGTTTTAAGTTCCTTCATGACACACATAATAGATATCTGAGGTCATCGGAAAACCTGAGACTAGAGATGCCGATGCATTCCACCAGTTTCTATGACAAATCTTTTACTGTTCAAGCAGTACGGTTATGGAATGACTTGCCCGTGTCGGTGAGGCGTGCTCAATCTTTGTCCACTTTTAAAGAAATGATAAAAAATCACTTTCTCTCTCCTTAGACATCAACATTATATTTTTCTTTGCTCCCGTTATGTTTATTATTATATATATGTATATCTATATATTTATTTAGACTAGTAATATACCTATTTTATTTATGTATTTATTGTATTTTGTAAATGGTACACCACGGACTACCTACAGTATTTGTCTCTCCTCCCCCCTATTTAATCCATCCAAAGGTTGTCTTTAAAAGATCGCTTTTAGCGATAAGACCGCCCATTGTGTCACCCTTTGCAAAAGTTCTATATTTATGTCTGTAATTTATAATGGTGTACATAATAAAGAGTATTCTATTCTATTATTCAAGACACGAGTGAAAAGGTTTCTATCAGTGATTGGCTAGTCTGGCAGCGCGGGGCGGGGAACGGCGCGGGTGCGGGAACTCCCGCAATTAGCCTGTCCGCAGTCGATCGCGGCTGCGTCTTGTGTGTTATCGTGTCCAGTGTTTGTCAAAATATAACATGGATGAAGAAGACTTATTTTTATTAGAAAAAAGCTCGAGCTAGTTCGAGAACTCCGATCCCCGCGCGGGCCGCCCGCGCACCCACTGCGGCCACTTATATGAACGAGCTATAGCGTGAGTGCCCGCGCGCTCCCCGCGCTGAGCAGCCCGCGCCGCTCACCGCGCCCGCCTGCCCACTACGGACGCTCAAATGAAGTTCTTATGTTTGAGTACGCCGCGCCGCGCTCGCCCTGCGCCCGCGCTGCCTGTCTGGCCAAGCACTATGGCACGCATGTATATTCTTTGACAGTAACATGACTGGGGGACGTAGTGCTAAATATTTAAACACCAGCCATGCTAATTGCATAACATACTCATCATCTGCTGATCTGCCTAGTCTTTTCCCAACTATGTTGGGGTCGTGTTCCAGTCTAACCGGATGCAGCTGAATACCAGTATTTTACATGGAGTGACTGTCTATCTGACCTCCACAATCCAGTTACTGGGTAATACGATACTCTTTGGAGAGACTGGTTATATGTTCGGGCTTCTGACTACCCGTAATGACTGTCAAAGGTCCATGAATGACATCCGGTACCAACGGCTTAATGTGCTACGCGCTTTCCGAGGCACGGAGGTGTCTCGGTATGTAAAGATGGTCAATTGGTTACCCATCCTCAGACCAACTGCGGCATACGTAGCTTAACCTGATCGATGGACCTGTGCGGCTGTTATTATTTAGCCACGGACCCCTCTTTTACGTATAACTGCGTAACACACTATCGATCGCAATTTCAATCATTTTGAAGGATAATTCTATTCCATTGCGTCATAAGCTCGACAAGTTTGTCTGCTCAACAGCGTAAATAACGCAATGAATGTTGATGAACTGTCAAAAAGAAAGCCATTGCTACTTTAGTGTGTTACGCAATGAAGTACCCTGAGGGTTATTGAAAGCTTTAGACAAGTCATTGATCAGTAGATCTGTAGTTAAAACTTTCGTTAGCAAGCACCCTCACCAGCAGTGCGATTCTGTAACCATCTCACCGTGAAAACTTAGGTGAAGTGAGCGTGGAGTGAGCTGTCAGTGTCATCCTGATGCTCGGTATTGATACTCTTGACAGCTCACTCTAAGCTCACTTCACCTAACTTTTCACGGTGAGATTTTTACAGAATCGATCGGCTGTTTATGTGTGATTAGAAAACAAAAAAAAATTGCGCGTAGACTATTTAAACACAATGAATTTTTTTTTAAACACGATGAAATGTCATCGTGCGTAACCTACACGTAATTTAGTTCAGACTCCAAGAATTATTACGGAGCGCCAACAATTATTCGGTCGACTAGTAGGGGGAAGTCCCCTAGTGGCGGACATCTAAGGTTTTCAGAAAATAAAATTAAAACTACTTCGAGAAATTTGCATTTATTTATGAATTAGTTGAATGAACAAAATATAAAATCAAAATCAGTTAACAAAAATATAACTTCTGCGTAAAAATATCCAGGAACGTTAAAAAAGTTTTGGTAAAAAAAATTAAATCATTGACATTGGTACCTAGTACCGGACGGGTTTAATATTCAAATCCCAAGCGTTGGACATTCTTAAAACATCGTGCATGTGTCACATCTAAAGATATCTCCCCATTCCGGAACGTCTGCACATGGTTCATGAGCTCATTCTTGGCAGCTGGAGCAATGAATCCAGTCCTCGTCATGGTCTTCTGAACACACTAAATAAGTAGTTTTTTTTTCATATTAGATACTTTACAGTTAATGGCTCCTTTTTCTTAATGTTATACCCACTTTTTTCATTGGCTTTCACACCTTTGGTTTGTTTTCCCTTTTTTCTATGTCCGGTGTTAAGGGACATCTTTGTGTCCGGAATTCGGGGACAGGGAATGTCCAAAATTAGGTATTTCATACTAAAACCGTTAAAGTAACTATTACAAAGTTTCACAATTTAAGAATTATAATGTGAACACTGTCTTTCTTAACAAATAACAAAAACAATTAACACAAAACCATAGCAGTAATACTCACTTGAAATTTACATGACGCATCGCTGTGCCGCCAAAAACAACAATCAACCGCTCCCACCGCGACTGTGCGCCTCACTGGCAAACCGCGTCACGTGATCCTATATAGCTATGTTCCCCCGCGCCCCTTTCATCGATATTTGAATAGATCACGTTGTGGTTTGTCAAGATAATACGAGTGTCCGACGCTAGGTGCCGTCCGGCGTTACGGGACTTCCCCCTACCTATGATCACAAAAACCCAAAAAAGGTATTTTAATCACTCCTGTAAGATCACTATTACACCATTACCTACATTCTGTTCGATCTTACTCTTTCCTAACACAACCTTTACATTCTTTACCTCAATTTTCTCCCCCCTTCTAAATTACTTCTTAAACGCTCAACATGTCAGGGGAATGTTTTGAACAACAGTTTATTCTGAGGCAATGGGAACATGCAACGTGTATTAGACAACCCTGTAGGGGTGATGCGGAGTGTGCTGTTTAAGAGAGCATTAGCTACTTATGTATGACAGTAATGTGGGTTAGTTAGAAGTTATACAACGTGTAACGTTAAATGCGCAAAACCTCATACACCCCAATTAGAGTATTGAGTTAAAAGCATAATACAATGACCAAAACTATTTTTATTTAAAGATAACTATTATTTTTAAGAAGATCGTGTTGATCCTAGTATTACTTTATGCATTCAAAATTGAGTCTTATTGCCTTAAAATAAGATTCAATTTTCTTTGGCTCAATCGGCAGACAGTATGGCAAAATACATAATTTTTGAAAAAAAAGACCTATATTAAAAGTTACTGAAATCGATTCAGTAGTCAATTATGAACAAATTATTTTCAGGTTTTGCGCATTTAACGTTACACGTTGTCTAAGCTAGTTTTATTTATGTATATTAGATATTAATACTTCTATCTACACCATTAATAAAACGGAAGAGTTTGTTTGTACGCGCTAATCTATGAAACTGTCGGATTTGAAAAAATCTTTGCATTCTAAAGCCCAATTCTCGTAGAAGGCTATAAGCTGCAACCCTTAGGAGCCGAGCAAGAAGACAAAAGTCAGAAAACGAAGTAATAGCGCGGGCAGGCGATGCGATGCGACGGAGTGGGTCGGGGAAACAAGAAATTTTAGGCGAACATATATTTTTGCTAGAGGATTGCTTTTAAGTCCCTAACTATTACCTCAACATATTTGCAGGCTATGTTTTCGTCACTTTTACACAATCCCTAGATATCTTTGGTTATGTAGCGGTATCTAAAACGCCACATGCGAACAACACGTCATACTGACGTCACAAAAATCCTACATCTCGCAAGCAGAGGTTACCGCGCAACTAGCATATGTACAACGGCCCGACAAGAATCATAGGGCAGTTGCCCGCCACGCCAGACAACACCCGTCTGGTCGCAGGATCCTCCCTTTTCTATGGAGATTGAGTCAACTTTACACCCTATTCCTCACACCTCTATATTTATCTATCTTTTGTATTTTGGTCATCTGTCTTTGGGTTTTCATCTATTCTCATAGCCTACATCATCATCATGATCTTATATACAATCATACTTCGAACCTCGGGTAATACAATCTGTATTCCACTGTTAACATTAACACCTAAGTAAGCAGTACCTTTGTACTCAAATTATAATTATGTCATATCTATAGGTATTTTACTGTGTGTACATTATTATCTAACCTGAAAAATGAACAATATTTTAAAATAAACAATATGCAACCATACTCTTTAAACTAGAAATCTGCAATGCTAGCTTTTTCGCGGACAAACTCGTATAGGTAGACTGATAAACCATTATAAAACTAAAACCCCACTAAAATATCTATAAGACAAAAATTTGAAATGTGTAAGCAATAAGCAGTCAAAAGGCGGTCATTTTTAAAACGGTTTATCTCTACTTGCAGTTATCTCTAAATCGACTTCAATCAATCAGTCTACCTAGCCTTTACCCTACTATGTCGGGATCGGCTTCCAGTCTAACTGGATGCAACTAAACACCAGTTTGTGTTTGAGTGACTATCTGCCCCCCACAACCCATTTACTGGGTAACACAATACCCATTGGTAAGACTGGTTATCAGACTAATAACTAACTGCCCCTTTGGTCTCGTGGTTGCAAGCGCGACTGCTGAGCGTGGGGTCCTGAGTTCGATTCCCGGGTCGGGCAAAGTGTTATTGAGATTTTCCACTAGCCATTTCTTAGTAACAGCCCGGAGTTTGGATGTTGGTGGTGTAATACCCCCGTGCCTCGGAAAGCACGATAAGCCGTTGGTCCTGCACCTGATCTCTCTCCGGTCGTGTCGGATTGCCGTCCCATCGGACTATGAGAGTGAGGAAAGAGGGAGTGCACCTGTGTCTGCGCGCACACTTGTGCACTAAATATCTCCTGCGTACCTGGCTAATCTCCGTTGAGATTGGCTACCGTGACCGAAATCGGTCGGGGAGGCTATTTTTATTATTATCAGACTACCCACAACGTCTGTCAAAGATCTACAAGTAACATGCTTTTTGAGGCAAGGGGTGGTGCCAATATGTAATGGATGACAAATGACATCCAAAGTAACAACAACTAGAGTAAGAAATTCTAGTGCATAAAACTCTTCTGGGTAACACGATACTCTTTGGTTAGATTGGTTATCAGACTTTTGGGGCTTCTGACTCATGATGAAATTCTACTAATGATAGCTGGGCCTTTTTTTTCCCGCTCAGGGTGGAGCAGAAGGGAGTGTCAGACTCTTACTGACTAAAACCCACCCGTGTTCCTTCCTTAGCCCTTTATGTTCCGGGGCAGCGGTAACCCTTTTGGACAATCCCGCTGCCCATGACAGCTGGGACTTGGCTTAGCGTATTTTCCAAGGCACGGAGGAGTCTCCATGTAAATATTGGATGGTCACTCATCCACAAACCGACCTTGGCAGGCGTAGCTTAACTTTCAATCGACCTATGCGGCTGTTATTATTTAGCCACGAGCCCTTCCTCTCCCTTAATCTACTGCATTTTCGAAGATGTCTACTTGTTAAAATTAACAGTCCATATAAAGTCTTATACAAAACTCTCATCCTTCCTTATATTTATCTAAAAACAACCGATCTCACATTTTCTTTTTCATTTTCTCGCCTCCCAAATCACACGTGCTATCAAAAACATGTTGATGTAAGCCCGGTCCCAGACATTTGCTAACACCAACCGTCACTTGTTTACCAGAAAAAACAGCAATCTGATAAAAAAGGTTGTCTTAAAGTTTCCTTTTTTATGTTTTCTGTTTTGTTGTTGGTTCTGTGCTGAGTTTCACGGCTTTAACTATTTCTAATAGGATTTGTAACATGATATTATGAACTAATTTTTTTAAGGCGAAAGCGTCAAATTATTTTTGCATTTGATAGTCCAATTCATAAGTAAGGTTATAGGCTATTTCTCATAACGCTACGACCCTAAGGCTACGTACGCACTGAGGGGCGTCTTGTTTAGCGCCTAGACCCTAGTGACTTTTTTTTTGTGGGTGGGGAAATCATTAATTGAGGGTCCCGCTCAGGGTGGAGCAGAAGGGAGTGTCAGACTCTTACGTACTAAAACCCACCCGTGTTCCTTCCTTAGCCCTTTATGTTCCGGGGTAGCGGTAACCCTTTCGGACAATTCCGCTAGAGACCCTAGTGACTTAACATCCTGACATATACATACGCTGGGCGACCAGTGAAAGCGCCAAACGCGAAAAACGCCCGGTTGCGAAAATTTTAGAGCGTTCATTTCACTTCGCTACTCGCAAGGTGACTCGCTAGGCTCTAGCTAGGCGCTAAGCAAGCTACCTTTCAATGCGAACGTAGCCTTAGGAGCCGAGCAAAAATAAAAAAATCAGAAAAAAGGGTAAGCGAAAACGGAGTGGTAACGCGGTCAGGCGATGCGAAACGACGGGATGGCTCGGGGGCCGAAATTTCACGCGGATAAAGTCACTGGCAGAAGCTATAGATTAATATTACGACTACGCTTTCACATTTTGTAAAATATTTTTACACCGTCATGACTCATGTCGAACAAATTCTCGCGCTCAGTCCCGCCTCTACAAAGTATGGCCCCAACAGAAGACTGCGGCAACCTGTATCAGCCGTCACCAGAGGGTGTTCCGTTTTTACGAAAAATGTCCGATTCACGCACACGATTTGCCCGTGGTGTAGGGAATGGGCGGTAGCGGGACGCATAATACAGTTGAAACTCGATAACTCGAACCACGTATTAGGACGAAAAAAAATGCCATTCGCTTCAGCTGAACCCCTAGGTAAATACGCGGTATCTCGAACTATTTAGACTTTGTAACTCGAACAAAATGTTATTTACCTGCGAGGTATTGATAGTACATATTTATCTATATTTATATACACACATCAAAAGTGTCTAGGGATCAAGCATTTTTATGCGGATTTCTTGAGATTGAGATGTGGCTTTGTAATAAATTTATGATTTTATAAATTTATATGGATCCTTTTTGGTGCATTTCATAATTTGAATCAGGAACTGTGAATCAAATTCGAGTAAAAGATGAAAATCAGCTGTCAATATTTTCCCTATAAAAACATACAACGCATTGAAGACATTATTAGTGCTACTGTTTCCCTACTACTGATTAAAACCAACGTTATTATGGAGCGGCGACGTCATTTAAGCAGGGAAGAAATGCTCAGAGCCGTGGGAATGATAGAAGCTGGTTCCCGGCAACGTACTGTGGCTTTAGCTCTGAATACAAGTCAGAGTGTTATCAGTCGACTTTGGACACGTTACCGAAGCACTGGTACCGTGGCTGAGCGCCATGGAGGACGGTATCGCTGCACCACACGGAGACAAGACCGATACATTCAAATCTTAACTCGAAGAGCTCCAACAATAACCGCCATGATGTTAGCCGTGAGGCTTCATCACTCTTCAGGGAACTTAATTAGCGACCAAACAGTCAGAAACCGCTTGCATGAAGTGAACCTTCATTCCCGAAGACCGCTACGGGTACCACCTATAGCAATGCACAATCGTAGGATTCGATATCAATGGGCTCTTGAACACAGAAATTGGGCAGAAGAACAATGGCGTTTCGTGTGCTTTTCTGATGAGTCTCGTTTTGGTATGAGACCGGATACAAGACGTATACGACACTGGAGAACCCCTGGACGCCAACAGCGATTAAAATCCTGCCAGGAAGTCCATCCTTATAGTGGTGGAACCATCATGGTATGGGCGGGTATTTGGATCGGCGGAAGAACTGAGTTGATTTGGATCAGAGGCAACCTCAACGCTCAAATTTATGCTGAGACGATTGTATCAGACGTCATCGTTCCTCTACAAGTGCAAATCGGTCCCTTATTTCAGTTAATGCATGATAATGCACGACCGCACACCGCAAGAGTTGTAAGACAGACTCTCGCCGCAGCTAACATCAATGTCCTGCCCTGGCCTGCTCAGTCGCCAGACTTGAACCCGATTGAGCATGCATGGGATATGCTACAGAGAAGAGCTCTGCCGAATATGGAGGGTATCCAGTCGCAAGAAGACCTTTTTTTGTTGTTGCAACGAACATGGGCGGCCATTCCACAGCGTGATTTGGATGAACTCATTTTGAGTATGCCAAACCGATGTTCTTGTGTTGTTAGTGTTCGCGGTAGAAACACGGATTATTAATTGTTTAAGTTACCCAATAAAATTTTAGAGAAAACTGTTATTTCAGTCTTTTTTTCGAACTTTTGTGTTAGTGGTTCAAATGTCAAAAATCCCTTTATTAGGAAAATGGCAAATTTCTTTATTAATGCAAAGGTGACTTGGTTTATCGTTACTGTGACAAACGAAAACACTTTATTTGATGAATCCTTAAAGAAAATTTTAATTAATATCAATCAGGAGAAAAGTTATTGCAAAAATAAATGTTGATCCCTAGACACTTTTGATGTGTGTATATAAAACTCAAAATCCTGACTGATATACTATAAACGCACAGCGTAAACCGCCGGTCCTAGAAACATAAAATTTGGAGGGTGTGTTCTTTGTGAAGAGTAGGTATCCACAAAAAAAGGGTTTTTCGAAATTCAACCCCTAAGAAGGTGAATGGAGGGAGGGTGAAATTTCACGCGGACGAAGTCGCGGCCAGAAGCTTATATTGTACTCCTATAACACGAATTTCAAAAAGCAGTTTCAATAAGTCGAAGTTAGTAAAATATAATGCCATTTTACTTGGAATTTTCAGAACTCTTAGCAATAAAATCTAAAAGGAAAGTTTGGTGGCAATTACCAGCTGTGTGGCATCACAGCTGAAGTTAAAAAATATCATTATGAATTAAAATTTAAAAAAATATACAACGTGTAACGTTAAATGCGCAAAACCTCGTACACCTCAATTAGGGCATTGAGTCAAAAGCAAAATACAATGAGCAAAACTATTTATTTTTAAAGCTATTTTTATTAAGAAAATCGTTTTGATCCTGGCAGTGCTTTATGCATTCAAAATTGAGTCTTGTTGCCTTAAAATAAAACTTAATTTTCTTTGACTCAATCGGCGGATAGTATGGAATACATTATTTTTGAAAAAAAAACCTATATTAAAAGTTACTGAACTCGATTCAGTAGTCAATTATGAACAAACTATTTTCAGGTTTTGCGCATTTAACGTTACACGTTGTATATTAGATACTCCTAAGGAATTACTTGATTATTTTTTATGATAACTCAAAGGTAGTTGAATGCGACAATAAAAACGTTACGCTATTTGCCTACCTCAGTGCACGAGTCCGACTCGCACTTGACCGGTATTTTCTGTATAACCTCGCTGTTCCTTACACCATAAACCACGCCTCGCACCCTTCCTTGACGTGGGTCCACTGGGGTAAGTACATCGTCGCCTTTGTTTTACACGATTTTTTTATTCGCTCAAGCCATTCAGAGCTCACAATGTAAAGTATACAATTATATATCTGGCCCTTTGTACCCTACCAGTAATTATGTGGGGTGGTACAACAAACCGGGTTTTTTGAAAACTTTTGGGCCTGAATTGGTTTTTGTTAGCTTCGAGGGGTATAGTAAGGAAATGCTGTGCTTTTAGTAGAAAAAGTTTTGAGGAAAATTATTTAGTACTAGCAGCGCCCCGCGGTTTCACCCGCATAAGTTTCGACATCGTGAGAATATCGGGTGCCATTGTGTTAGGCCACGTCTTTTTTAATTGTATTACTTTGTAAACGTTTATTAGCTTAGTTTTTAACTCATTGTTACTAACATTTATTGGATTATGTGTACTTATACAGGGTTACTTTTCAATGACCAGCCAAATTTAAGGATGTGGTACAGACCATCAAACTGAACAACTTTCTCCATGGGACCAATATCGTAATCGCGAAAAATTCATCAACTGTCCCATAGAAAACTTCATACCTACTCGACCTAAACGTATGGGACGGATGAATTTTTATCCGCGATTACGATGTTGGTCCCGTGGAGAAAGTTGTTCAGTTTGATGATCTGTTCCCCTTAAATTTGGCTGGTCATTGAAAAGTAACCCTGTGTAGTCCGAAATAAAGAATATATTATTATTATAACAAACCTACAGAATTCGGGTCTCGTATTGAAAATTCGACTCAGAGCACTGATTTCAACCTCACTTGGACGAACCGCACCTGTGCACTTCCACTAACCGCACTGAAACAAAATTTTGTAACGTGCCGGGAACCACCGTACGACGTCAAATCTTTTGTTTCAGGAAACAATTAAATTATATCGCTTTTTTGATTGGGTGTAATTGTAGTAGGTATATTGTAGTTTTGAGGCTCGTGGCTAAACAATAACAGCCGCACAGGTCGATCGAACAGGTTAAGCTACGCTTGCCGCGGTTGGTCTGTGGATAAGTGACCATCTTTACATACCGAGACCCCTCCGTGCCTCGGAAAGCACGTTAAGCCGTTGGTCCCGGCTGCCATTCCTGAATCTTTGACAGACGTTACGGGTAGTCAGAAGCCCGAAAGTCTGACAACCAGTCTTACCAAGAGGTATCATATTATCCCGAAACTGGGTTATGGTAGTCAGATAGACAGCCGCTCCATGTAAAATACTGGTATTCAGCTGCATCTGGTTAGACTAGAAGCCGACCCCAACATAGTTGGGAAAAGCTAGGCAGATGATGTTTGATTGGGTGCAGTTATTTAATTTTGCTGACGTCAGATTCGTCAGTTGTATTGATGATTTTTATGATTATAATACTAGAAATAAATATATGGCGGCCGTATATGTATATTTAGATCAACATACAACCTGATATCGACCTCCAAATTGTAAAAAACGTAAGAAAATTTGGGTTTTTTTTTTTTTTGTGGATGGGAAATTATGCAATGGCCCCTCCCGCTCTGAGTGGAGTAGAAGGGAGTGTCAGACTCTTACTGACTAAAACCCACCCGTGTTCCTTCCTTAGCCCTTTGTGTTCCGGGGTAGCGGTAACCCTTTCGGACAATCCCGCTGCCCCGGCAGGCTTCGGCCCTTTCGGGCCCCTTCCTTGTTGCTGATATCTCTTTGAGGCGCGCGTGGAACACGTACGCGCCGTCCGGCACAGGCCTGGTCCTGATCGGACGGAGGGTTACCCATTACTCTCCGCCCGCAGGCCCGCAAAATTTAGGTTACGCAAGCTTCCTGACGCTTAAAAACTATTTATGACTTTAAACCCTAATGATTTACCGTCTTTCCAGGTCGACCAACTGCCCGTGTTTCCTGGTGGAAATCTCACGCACTCCTCGCCAACTCTGAAGCCAGGGCTACTGTCTCCTTCAGACTACAGAGGTCTGACTTCGGTACTGATGTTACTTGTCAGGTAAGATTGTGCATCCACTTTTCATCACAGAAACAATGAGGCCTTTCTCTTTGTTCGGGCACTGGTTGGACTTGTGGTTCTTCTCGCCACAACCATAAAAACGCCTCCATAAAAACGCTCTCATCTGGCTTAGCTGGCTTGGTCTTTTCTGTTCTTCGTGGTCATTTTTTCCTTCACACTGTCATAAATTCTGAGCCTATCTTTTAACTCGAAATATATCGTGGCGCCGTCTAGCATGATCTTGTTAATTTCCTCGACTACAATGCCGTCGACTATGTAAGTACAGACGCAAGCACATCAAGCTACCCGAAACTGTCAATTTTTTCCAATCAACTTTGAACCTTTATGTTTTAGCGATGAAGTTGAAAATCTATTAAAGAAATTGGGCAGATTGTAGTAGCTTGATGTGATGGCGTCTGTACTTATCGCAACGTTATCAGGAATCTTTGCTCTTTTGCGTAATTCTTTCATTATTACCAAGTCGACCCCTGCAAGGAAAAACATCGTAACTCATTTTTAGTAAATTTTCAGGAGAGCGCGTCAAACTTGAACTTATACTTTTTTATGATTATATTATAATAATATTCTATTATAATCATAAAAAAGTATGGCCATTCCCTCGTTGCCTCAAATTTTCAAGGTTGGTTGGCAAACCTGAGAGATTTTTTTAATCTTTGACACGCTATCATGAAAATTTACTAAAAATGAGTTACGATGTTTTTCTTGCAGGCTTCGAAGTAGTCAATACAGTTTTCATCCCTTTCTTTCATTCTTGCCGACATCATCGCGTGAACCGCTTCGGTATAAAGAGATTCAGGGTGCCGTCCGCAGTTCCTCCAATACAGCTGCTCACTCGCCACGGCGAAGGTGGTGTGATGATCTGATAAGATTTACAGGGCCAACATGATCTTAGGCTTGGCAAGGTAAAAGGGGAGGCCTTTGCTCAATAGAAAAAAAAATTATACAATGGATAAACAAAGATGGAAGTGTCTAATATTATTCGAAATAAAAATATAGTATTTTTTCTTCGTTCTTCACAAATATGTTATTAATATCGGTTACCATTTCAGAAAATAGTATAGAAAATGACGTACCACTCAGTATCTTCTGTCAGACTGTCAGTACCTATTAGTTAGGAGCTATTTCATTACTTCCTTCGTATTTTCTCTGTCAGAATATAAAGTGAACAAATAATATTAAATTAGAGCCAGGAATTTGAAACACTTTTAAGCAACAACAAACTGAATGTCACTTTACAAGGTTCAATTTCCATTGCAGCCAAAAACATATTATGACATTTTTGTTACAAATGGCCACTTAAAAAACAACTTAGAATACATTTCACTAAATTAGATTACTGATTAAGTGGCGATAGAATGTCGTCGGCTACATATTCTAAGCTGCTAACTCCATTTTGGCTAAACTGGCTTTTTGATATCAAATGAAACAGAAAAATATTTTCTCTTACCAAAAAGTCAGTTTAGCCAAAACGGAGTTAGCAGCTTAGAATATTTAGCCGACGATGTAAATTATCACTGAGATAATGAACAATGCTATGTTATTGTTATGTATAGAGGCACTCCTCTGCACCATTGCTCCACCACCACATTGCTGCACCACTGTGCACCATTGCTCTCAAAACGGCGAAGGAAACAATCGTGAAGAAACCAAATGACCTTGAATTATAAATTAGAAGACATGTGATATCTACCAACCCACACTGGGCCCGCGTGGTGGTGCACTCCCTCTCACAGAGAGTCGGCCTGTGTCCCAGGAGTGAGGCCATTGTAGACTGATTACGAGTATGAAGTTATCCATCTTCATCATCTGCATTACCTTTTCCCAACTGTGTTGGGGTCGGCTTCCAGTCTAACCGGATGCAGCTACCAGTATTTAAGAGCCTATACTACCTCAGCTAAAATTCACTCTTTATCTCGCTCGCACGATACTGCTCGCAGACTGAGTGTGAGCGAGACAGAGTGCGGTGCTAGGCGGTAGGCCGTTGAAAATAATGGTAGTAATTAAAAAAAAATAAAAAACATAAGGCCTGCTTTATAGTTAGTTCGGTTAGTATACAAAGTTTCATGATCTAATTTGAAGTATTTTTTTAATACCAGCGGTTTATTGTTCGGTTCGGAGATAACTTTGGATTTTTTTTCTATCGAGAAAATTTTATGAAAGGTCCTAAGTTAGACAAAAACACGAGTTTTTGTCTAACATAAGACCTAACATTAATCCTCAACTTCACTATATATTTATTTCAAAATTAATGCTGCAGTATTTTCGACATAACGGAGGATCATGCTAAGCCATTTGAGGTAGTATAGGCCCTTAACATGGAGCGACTGCCTATCTGACCTCCACAACCCAGTTACTGGGTAATACGATACCCCTTGGTAAGACTGGTTGTTAGACTTTCGGGCTTCTGACTACCCGTAACGACTGTCAAAGATCCAAAAATGACAGCCGGGACCAACGGCTTAACGTGCTTTCCGAGGCACGGAGGAATCTCGGTATGTAAAGATGGTAACCCATCCACAGACCAACCGCAGCAAGCGTAGCTTAACCTGATCGATCGACCTGTGCGGCTGTTATTATTTAGCCACGGGCCCCTCCATCTTCTCAGGTTATCCATCTTCTCATCCTAATTAAAATAAAATTACAAAATACTTTATTAATCCTGCTATGTTTTGTCCACAGGCAGTAACAGATCCGCTAATAGCTCCCGTCTCAGAAAACATATCCATTGATGTCAACCGTAAGTAATCCTATCCATATATTTATTTCATCTATAGAAATCTATATTGTAGACCTTTTCAGTGAATACCGACTAGGCTACTTTCGAGCTAGAAGACTTACAGTTTTTAAGCATACATGTCCCATGTAGGTATGCTTAAAAACTTAATTATTTTAAGAAGCTATTTTTCACTTTCTAGTTTTTTTTTTTTTGAAGTCGGTTGTTTTTGTTTTATAAAAAAGTTTTTACTATTCACTTTTGAGTTGTATCTACCTCACACAAATTCAATTAAGACTAGTGCATTGAAGAATTGAAGACACCGACTAGAAGAATCATTAAAATTCGCATAGAAATGTCGGAGATGCAGTACATTTATGCATATAGCTTCGTACATAAGAATTATTATGTACTAAAATAATTACTTAATGTATTATAATAATTATACTAAAACCTTCCTGAAAGTATGTAGATCACATTAATAAAAAAAAATATCAATATTGGTTCATTAGTTTTTTTAGAAAATCGCGGACATACATACAGACGTACCTACATACATACGGGTCGAATACAGAACCTCCTTTTTTAAGTCGGTTAAAAATATGGAAATTGCCCCTCAGTTCAGTACTACGTAAATAAGGTATTTGAGCGGTTGTTTAATCATTTGTCTTTTTAGCGCTAAAATGTCTCGCCACGATGTTTTTTTTTTTTCTGTCGTTCAGAATTAGGTACTTGCCATCATTTATATCCGCGGCCTTTTACAGTTTAAAGTCCACAAAACCCAAAGCTGCAACATCAGCTCTAAAACATCCACTATCATAAGTTTAATCTCCTGACAAAGTTTTAAGAAACTTTGATTCAGCGTACAGTAACTTAACTCTTAACTTAAGTGGACGGGCGCTTATTAGACATTAATTAAACATAACTTTAACTCAGGTCGGAGCCAGTTTCTTATTATTGGAGTATAGTTTCAGTTTTGTTAAGTATTTAAGTTAGTTTTAAGTGGAGGTGTCACAATGTGTACTTAATTAGTTATTAGTTGTAAGTACAAGAAACTTTTGCCGGTCCATAAATTTAAGGTTGCTCAGCTAGCTGTGGAATGAGCTATGCTTAGGGTTTCTCTTAGGGATAGAGAAATGGGGTGATCTGGCAGAGGAACAAAGGTGTCGATATAAATAACAGAATAAGCAAGCTGAAGTGGCAATGGGCTGGCCATATTAGCCGTAGAACCGATGACCATTGGGGTAGACGTGTTCTTGAATGGAGACCGCGAATCTGCAAACGTAAGGTAGGACGCTCCCCTGGCTAGGTGGAGTGACGATCTTCGCAGCTGGTAACAGCTGGGTGGGAGTTGCATATTTAAAGGGCATTATAGATTTGTAGATGGAGTACTTATGGCATATCTTGCATCACGCCATTTTTTTTTTTCAAAATGGTTGCTATGCATAACACCTATATAAATCGATAGCTGACATCAATGCATGCAACAGAAAACATAATAGGACTAAACCCCGTAATGCATCATGTTTCCGATATATTGGCCCCGATTCTGTTGTTCACAAACTAAATTAAATTTAAGTTCAGTGCATCTTTTTCTTTCTAATTTATTATGAAAAGGACAGAAGGTAAATATTACTTTAGTCCTGTCAAATTAGATAATCCATAGACGAGTTCAAACGTGATTGGCTACTAAAAATACGTCAATTTACATCAGGCGCTGACTAATTTGACAGGACTAAACTACTATTTATCTTCTGTCCTTTTCTTAATGAAATAGAAAGAAAAAGATGCACTGAACTTAAATTTAGTTTTGTTTGTGAACAATAGAATTGGGGCCAATAACTCTCAAAGTTGATTACATGACATCCGTATTTTTTTATACATCTTGTTGCATAGATATTTGAAATAATCACTCTGAATGTTTAACATGGCAGATAGTAGCCACGGACCTTCAAAGAACTTTATTTTAGAATTTTAATCAATATTAAAAATTACCACGTCGTAATCTTCCAAACACCTACTAACTAAAACCAACTAAGTATACATACATATCCCTATTTTGAATGGAATTTCAATCTTGACTCAGCAACATTCTAAAACACTACCCAAACTTTCACATTTCCTTAACAAAACTTCAAACATTAATATTAATCTAAACTAATCCAACAAACCACTTTTGTGCTCACACATACAAATCAATACAAAAACACGGGTATAAATATCGACAAGATAATCCCATCTCGTTGGACAGAGACGGAAGATGGTTTCACAAGGGTGTGAGAGGGACAGCAATAGATAGTACGTGCAAGTCATGGACAAATATGTGTTATCAGTATCAGTAATGATACGTCAATCAGAGGGATGCAGGGTAATGTTACAGTGTGATATGAGAACTGCTTTGTAAGATGTTGTGTGAGAAAAAGAAATGCTAATGCATTTGAGCTAAGGAGGTTGGATTAAGAAAATTGTAGTGGAGTAGGTAAGTAGTGTCAAATCAGAAAAAAATTCTAAAAGAAGGATTCGATATTAATAAAAGAACCAGGTTTCATTTTCATAACTTGACAATTAAGACGAACTACTTTATGATTTTTACAATAAAATCGTTTGATTTTGGCGTGAAAAACATACAGAGGAAACCGGCGAGGTAATTTGTGTAACACACCAATAACAGCAATGTCTCATTTTGACAGTTCAACAACATTCGTTGCGTCATTTACGTTTATTGAGCAGACAGTTTTCGATCATTGAAGCAATTGAATAGAATACGTCTTTATTTGCTTAGAATGTAAAATAAGTTGTTAAATTATATAATAGCATCCATATACATTCTGCTTTAATATAGCATGCAAATGACGTAATACAAAGTAGTGGTTATTATAGATATTAAAAAAAATTATCATTTAAGAAATCCTGCACAGAATAATAACAATTATCTACAAGTAATTCTGTGAAACGTTTTTTAAATTTTTGCAACGGTAAGTTTTTAAGTTGGTCAGGTATTTTATTAAAGATTACAAGAGCCATACAAATCACATTTCTTTTTAATAAGCCAGTTTTAAATGCGCCCGTGCATAATAGATTCTGGTATTGCTATCTCATAGCTATACTTCGTTTTTGGTTTCTAATAAAGTTGCAAATAGACATCGATTTGTTATTACAAATTAAAGAATGGGAAGGTTAATAACTTATGAGACTTAAATACAGACCTACGCAACTGTCTGTTACTTTAAGACCAAATATAGCTCTTAGACAGCGTTTTTGAGCTTTGAAAATGCTTTCTCGTTCAGTACAGTGACCCCAAAATATTATACCAAATCTTAAGATGGAAATTACTAGACCATGGTAGGCCACTAATATTTTCGGTAAATTGATTAGGAATGTCCTTCAAAATCCTTCGGAATGTAAAAGAAAGTGTGTTACGCACGGTTGTAGAACTTCCCCAGGCGAGCTCTTCCACAAAGAGCGATAGGTACTACTTCCTTAGACAATCGGGGTAGGTAAAGGTTCTATGTTATGGGTTTGGTTTCCGCACTTAGTCCTACAATTGGACCATTGTGCGTGGGCCATGGCGGCCGTCGGTGGTTATTCCAACAAGCCCACCTCCCTCCAGAAGCTGATTAAGTCTCCTGGTCTATTGAGAACATCTGTGTACGATCTGGTTGTCCCGACGGTTTCTGATCTAATTTGGGTGACGCCTCTGCACTCAAAGAGCACATGCGCAACGGTTTCATCAGCCTCCATGCAAGCTCTGCACAGGGGACTGTCCGTTATGCCTATAGTGTGGAAGTGTTTATTTAGCAAGCAGTGTCCCGTGATGGTCCCCGTCACCAGGCGCAAGCCTTTCCCGTCCAGTCGAAATAAACGCCTGCGGGGTAAAGGTTTCATCAACATCAGCTTACAGTAGTCCACTGCTGGAAAAAACAGCAATCACATATCGTCGACCGTAGGTTCAATTGAGGTAAGGGACAAGATACCCAATGTCCCTTACCTCAATTGAACCTACGGTCGATGATATCTTCATGAAATCATAATTAAGTACCTATTCAAAAAACGCTTAAAAGTCAAAGCATTAATTAATTAGATTAGCAATAAGAAGACCGTCTATTCGAATTGTGAATCGTCAAAAGTTTCCTGTTATGTTCGTAAATTATGTCTTTCATCTAACTCTTCCAAACTAAATTAAGCAAATTACCGGGCTAGGCTTCCAAATTACATACTCCAAATACCAATTTTCTCTCATGACAAAAAATAACGAACAAAACTCACATATTTCAACACCAAATCACACAGCAAAAATCCAATCAGAATCCCTTCTGGAAACCTTTTAAACGCCATATTGCCGCCAAAATCGTGACCTGTCGTAAATCACGGAAATCCCCGAAACAAGCCGAACGATATAATCGTGCCATACATAACTCGCAGATGATAATCTAAAAGAGTCTAATTGACAGCATGATATACTTTTGTTAGCGAGTGTACCGACGCGGATGGGAGTTGTATGGGTGCGGCGTTTTTGTTTTGTTTTATTTTTTGTTTTTGGATAAAGGTGCGTTTTCATTGATGTTGTTGCCGATTTTATTTTTGTTTGCTTTTTAGGGTTCCGTGTAGGTACACTACCTAAGTCCAAAGTACCTCGATGCAATAACCGAAAAACGCCAAATACGTAAAGAGAGACCTAATCCTTCCTAATGCCTTCTGTTCTTTTTAACACTGTCAGTCAACTGTATTGCATTAGTTGTGATCAGTAGTGCTATCCTGTAAAAATCTCACCGTGAAAATTTAGGTGAAGTGAGCTGTCACGCTCACTTCACCTATGTTATCACGGTGAGATTTTTACAGAATCGATCGGCTGGTATCAAACAAAATTCGGGCAGGCGAGTCATATTATTACACGCTAGGAAACAATAATTTCAAAGGGTCGTCATTATAGAAATCGAGTCGTCATTACTGAATTGAGGACTTTATAGGGTTCTGTACTCAAAGAGTGCCAACGGGATCCTATTACTAAGGCTCCGCTGTCCGCCTGTCCGTCCGTCCGTCTACGTCGTCTCTCACAGGGATGTATCTTTGGAACCGTATAAGTAGGTAGACACTTGAAATTCACTTGAAGTTCACAGGGCGTGTACTACTATGACCGCTATAGCAACAATTATTTTTTTTTTCCTTATTAATAAGAACTAAAGTTCTTAGTAATTGATTACAATCTAGCCTAATAGACTAATAAGCAATTTAACTCTAACTTAATATTTTACGAGATAGATTATGTTATAACTAAGAATAGTGTCAGTTTGCACTTTTACACAGTTTCATAGCACTTTCTTAGGGTCTGATAAATTGGTAAAACACTTTGTTCATGTGTTACATGTATAGCACCACTAGCACCGCACTATTATTCACAATATAAATATTACACTAACTCAAATGGTTTAGTTCTCTTTAGCCTACGCACTATGTCCGTGTTGTCTAGCAGCTGAATTGCCTCGACATTCACATGTCGGTGAAGTCTGTGTTCGTGGCCTTCAGCAAATTTTTGAATGATGGTGGTGACGAATTCCATTTTAAGGTGACGGTGGAGGTCGTCATTTCTAATGTACCATGGAGCATTTACAGCATCCCTGAGTACTTTATTTTGGAATTGCTGGATTACTTTGTTTAGTACAGCCCCAAAGTTGGATGCCATACGTCCAAATTGGCATAAGAATATGCTTGTATAATATAATTTTATTATGTACTGATAGGCAGCAACAATTAAAATAAAATATTAAACTCATGTTATACGAAAGTATTTTTTTAATTTATTTAAGTCGTGTTAAATATTGTGTGGTGGTACGGAACCCTTCGTGTGCAAATCCGACACGCGGCGCTTTTTTTTTTGCGTGAAGTTGCGTTTTCATTGATGTTGCTGCCGATTTTATTTTTGTTTACTTTTTTGTGATTTTGTGCTGAAAATGGTCTAGTAGATATTTTTAAATTTTCACGGTTTTACTCAAGTATTTATTTCGGGTTTGCCCAAAACGATCCCCTTATCCCTTAGTATACACTAACCCCTTAGGTAGACGTCAATACACGTATACTAATAAACTTTGTTTATGATCTGTATAGTTACACAACGCGGGCCCGCGGGCCCGTGGCTAAATAATAACAGCCGGACAGGTCGATCGATCAGGTTAAGCTACGCTTGCCGCGGTTGGTCTGTGGATGGGTGACCATCTTTTCAAAATTATGGACCTAGTCTGAAATAAAGTTTAATTTACATACCGAGACCCCTCAGTGCCTTGGAAAGCACGTTAAGCCGTTGGTCCCGGCTGTCATTCGTGGATCTTTGACAGTCGTTACGGTTAGTCAGAAGCCCGAAAGTCTGACAACCAATGTTACCAAGGGGTATCGTGTTACCCAGTAACTGGGTTGTGGAGGTCAGATAGGCAGTCGCTCCATGTAAACTACTGGTATTCAGCTGCATCCGGTTAGACTGGAAGCCGACCCCAACATAGTTGGGAAAAGGCTAGGCAGATGATGAGTTACACAACGCTTTGTCTACTTCTCTCGAAAGTCAAATTACTGACGACTGAAAGAGAGAGATCGGTGTGTAACTATTCATCTGATACAATCCTACTTCCTACTATCCTACTAATATTATAAACGCGAAAGTTTGCGAGGATGGATGAATGTTTGTTACTCTTTCACGCAAAAACTACTGAACGGATTTGGATGAAGTTTGGCACACATATGGTTTATAACCAGGATTAACATATATGATACTTTTTATCCCGATATTCCCACGGGATCGAAACTTACGCGGGTAAAACCGCGGGGCGCAGCTAGTAAGTTTATATTAGTAAGGGGGTTAGTCTCTATTTAGTAGACATAGAGCGGCTGCCTATGTGACCTGTGACTTAACACGATGCCCTAGGTAAGACTGGTTCTGACTAGCCGATTTACTACCGCTTAGTGTCAAACTGTAACTGTAAATCGGGTAATCGGGATAATGTTGTATAGCAATAATCTATTAGATAAAAAGAAAAACAAATTAAATAAAAAAAAATAAAAGAACCTGCGGGGTAATTGCGTAACACACTATCAGTTGTGATCCTCCTGTACGAGTCGCAATAAATACTTTTTCTTTCTTTCTTAGTTGCAATGGGTTTCATTTTCATAGTTCAACAACATTCATTGCGTTATTTACGTTGTTGAACAGACAAATTTTTCAAACATAATTATGAAGCAATATCGTTCAAAATGATTCAAATTGAGATTGATAGTGTGTTACGCAATTAGTGTGCTGCATGTTTTTTTGTCTTTTACTAGCTGCGCCCCGCGAATTCACCCGCATAAGTTTCGATTCCATGGAAATATATGAATAAAAGTATCCTATGTGTTAATCCTGGTTATAAACTATATGTGTGCCAAATTTTATCCAAATCCGTTAAGCCGTTTATACGTGAAGAAGTAACAAACACACTCAGAAACTTTCGCCTTTATAATATTACTAGCTGTGCCCCGCGGTTTCACCCGCATAAGTGTCGAACCCGTGGGAATATTGGAATAAAAAGTACCCTATGTATTAATCCTGGTTATAAACTATATGTGTGGCAAATTTCATCCAAATCTGTTCAGCCGTTTATACGTGAAGAAGTAACAAACAAACAAACACACTCACAAACTTTCGCCTTTATAATATTACTGTGATTCATATTTTAATTACTTATATAACTTTCCTAATTGCCAATTGCATTGCAAGACACCTTATAAAGAAATTAATTAATAAAGAACGGTGACTTATTATCCTGTTTTCATAGTTAATGTGTAAGATGTTAATGATTGAGAATTAACAGTCGTATCTACTGTTAAATATTTTGCAACCGGTCTTAAATAAATGTTTGTTAGTCAGTGATAATTATTGCTATTATTTAAATTAATGATGTAATGTTTTATGATAATGCGTATATTCTTTTTGATGGCTGCTTGCCTTTCTTCTTTTAAAATGCCGCTTGAATTTACCCATTTGCTTTTTCTACTGTTTTGAAGTTGGCGGTTTAATACCCCCGTGCCTCGGAAAGTACGTAAAGCTGTTGGTCCTGCGCCTGGTCTCTCTCCGGTCGTGTCGGATTGCCGTCCCATCGGACTATGAGAGTGAGGGAAGAGGGAGTGCACCTGTGTATGCGCGCACACTTGTGCACTATAATATCTCCTGCGTACCTGGCTAATCTCCGTTGAGATTGGCCACCGTGACCGAAATCGATCGGGAGGCTATTATATTTGAGTAGATACTGTAAACCCAAAAATAAATAGAGTATAATATACAGTATTCTATCTGTCATTCTAAACTCACTTTCGTTTCTACTGCGTCAGTTGATACTTATGAACCAAAGCACTTTTTTTTTGTAAGTAACCTTACAACTACAAGATACTAAAATAACATACCTAACAAGCGAAACTAAATAAATCCTTTGAAAAAACATCAGCGAGGCGGCACCCTCTTTATCCTACTATTATTATCTTAGTGTACGCAGGCATTTTTTTTATCTCCCTATCTAATACTTTCCGACCTATTTCCCCACACCCGGGTATAGAAAAAAACCTTTTGCCTGTGATTTTATTTATAGCTTACAACACGGTCTAAATTCGTCTAGCAATAAATCTGCAGCCGGCAACAGCCTTCACGAGTGACGTCAGACACACCCTGGAGTGGACTGGCATAACTCTATTAAGTTTTTTTTTAGATAATCTAAAAAAATCTCGTGTCACAATGTTCGTTACCGAACTCCTCCGAAACGGCTTGACCGATTTTTATAAAAAAAATTGTGAATTTTTGCAAAAAAAACTTTTGCGGGGTCAGCTATTAATGTTATAACTATGTTATACTGTGCCATGTTATGTCTTTATAAAGAAAAAATATTTGATTTTTTGTATGCTTGTTTGTTACGCTTTCTGCTTAAACGGCTGAACAGATTTGGATTAAATTTGGCACATGGGTAGCCCATAACCTGGATTGGGATATACTGGACATAGAATACTTTTTATCTAAATATTTCCACGGGATCGCGAAACGGGATGGCTAAATAATAACAGCCGCACAGGTCGATTGATCAGGTTAAGCTACGCTTGCCGCGGTTGGTCTGTGGATGAGTGACCATCTTTACATACCGAGACCCCTCCGTGCTTTGGAAAGCACGTTAAGCCGTTGGTCCCGGCTGTCATTCGTGGATCTTTGACAGTCGTTACTGGTAGTCAGAAGCCCGAAAGTCTGACAACCAGTCTTACCAAGGGATATCGTATTACCCAGTAACTGGGTTGTGGAGGTCAGATAGGCAGTCGCTCCATGTAAAACACTGGTATTCAGCTGCATGCGGCTAGACTGGAAGCCGACCCCAACATAGTTGGGAAAAGGCTAGGCAGATGATGATGGGATCGCGACTTATGCCGATGAAACCGCGGGGGGAAGGGACTGAGAACGCAGAGTAACGTTGTTTAAGCATGTTTTATTCGCATAAATACACAAAAAGGCTCTTCCACTAGAATTTATATCCTCGAACTCCTAACCCCCATCTAAAGAGAAAATACAATGCATATAAACGTACCATAAACTCCAAAAAAACATTAAGAGATTATCATTAAAATGCATTATGGCCGCACAAAGGACAAGTTAATACTATGGAACAGAAACTGACGCCATTTGGTATAAAATATAACTGTATGTGTTATCTTGAGAGTGGTGGAACATGCCTGGAGAAAAGTCCTACTTTAGTAGGTAGTTGAAGGCCTTTTGTGTGTGCGTGCAATAAAATAGCATTTATAGCACTGTGTGACCTAATTTATAATGATATTGAATTGCTACTTAGCCCTCTTCCTAATCTTGCTGTGCCCGACAGGGTCCGTATTGATCTTTTATTTTGTAATACCGTCTACATATGTAATACATATGGAATGCAATAAAGAATTGAGTATTTAATAAAGCCGCACCCGCACTTAAGTAACACTTATCTGTGACAGAAGTAGTATATGTTTACACAAAAAAGCGTGACCTAATGGCAGGGTCACATGAGCTATAAAATAGTATACTTATGATACCTATTGGCCCCGATTCTGTTGTTCACAAACTAAATTAAATTTAAGTTCAGTGCTTCTTTTTCTTTCTATTTCATTATGAAAAGGACAGAAGATAAATATTAGTTTAGTCCTGTCAAATTAGTCAGCGCAGCGCGGAAGGAAATACGCCATCTAGTATTTAAAATACTGTCCAACAAAATATGTAAAAATGTGCAAAAGATCTACTTACATAAATAAAAAAATAAAAAATGGAGGAGGTCCTGTATCTCGAAGTTTTGTTAAATATTTATGTTTTAAAGAGACCTTTTTTTATTCGATAAAGTAAGTCAGCGAATTAATCCCACAAAAAACAGATTAGGTTCAGTAGTTTTTTTTTTTTAATTAAATTCGCGCACGTGTTGTAAATTAATTAAACTTTCGTGAATTACAATTATATCACCGAATAAAGCCAATTTATTTCAGCGCACCTAAATGAACAAAAACACCTAGTAACACAACATAAATACACCGAAAATTGCTTGTAGATTAAACTTGCAAATCATAATAAACAGTAAACTCTTTGATGAACCAAGTCTTTATTCTTCTCTAATCAATAGTTAAGTAACACATTTTCTCCTTTGATCATCCATTGGTTAATGTAATATCAACTTCGTCAAACATTAACCCATCTATTTCTCCACCTTTGTACCCATCACTTAACTCCATCACAACTGACTTTAAACAGTTGTTAATAATCTTCAAAATGGCTGCCAAACGTCAAAGGTATCTCAAAGTTATCTGTCAAAATAATTAAAGATGGCGATGGCGTCTTCCGGGAAACAAGTGAAGTTACGAGTTATCAAAGTTGGACGAAGTTGCACGATATTTCATTGGTTAAATTTGACTTTCAGTTCAGTATTTTGCTGTTTTTGAAGTCGTTGAGTACCTCCTTTAAAAGTGGGGTTTCGTTGAAACTGTAAATTGAGGAGTTCGTTTTCTACAGGTTAAAATCTATACTAGAATTATCATCATCTGCCTAGCCTTTTCCCAACTTAATATGTTGGGGTCGGTGTTAATTATAGTCCGCGCGGAACTAGTTGGCCGCTGAGAAGGGAAAGGGGTGAGGCGGCGGTTCGCAACGCCTGTATTGAATAATGCGCCCCCGCCCCTCCGTCCTACCGCTCACATACCTAAGGCGCGGCCAACTAGTTCCGCGCGGACTGTAATCCCTGGGTTGTGGAGGTGAGATGGGTAGTCACATAACCAGCCTATAATGTTTCCACTGCTGAAACACTGGCCTCTCTGTCAGAGGGAGTGGGCCGTAATCCACCACGCGGACCCAGTGCGGTTGGTAGATCTCACATATCTTCGATTTTTTGGTTCTAGTTTCCTTCACCGTTTTGAGATAGGCAGTCGTTTTATGTAAAATACTGGTATTCAGCTGCAGCCAGTTAAACTGGAAACCGACCGCAACACAGTTGTGAAAAGGCTTAACAGGTTAATTGAATCACTAAATCAACTTCCTTCTTGTAAAACCCACAGCCGGAAGCGCACCTCTTAACACCCGATTTTAATCAGCATCTTCCAGTACTTATTCACAACTTCAAATTAAAAAAACGTTTTGTTCACTTAATAAAAACACCTTAGAAAATTGAATTTTATCGTATCACGGCACTTATAAAAACAATAAGCTTGAAATTTCGCACTCACTTGAAAACATTCTCACACTATAACTTTTATTTTTTGCATCTGCAATTACTGATGTACTTACATTGTATTTTAAACCTTAAATTGAATTTTATAAAGTCCAAAATGAATATGAGTTTCATCGTTTTTTGTGTAAGCGAATCTGAATTATCCGCATACGAAATTCAACTTTAATCCCCGCAGTACAACGTTCATTTTCTCTTGCAGCAAGTTACAGTTTTAATTGATTTTATTTTTACACGGTGGGATCCGTAGCTTTAAAAAGTTATCGATTGTATTTACGGCAAGCAAAATTGCTTAATCCCCATCACAGGCGTTGCTTAATTATGCATTTATATGGAATCCGCTTTTTTATATGGAATTTAACTCATACATTTTTGATCTTGCTTTTACAGGCTTGTGTGCAAATAGGTAAGTATGCTTTTGTTAAATTAAAATGGAAGCAGGCCGTTATTTTGTATCTGAATTGAAACGGCTACACAATATGTTAATATAAGTATACAACTACAATAACAATCAGACAGGCCCGGCACTAGCTAAAGAGAGAATTGTGTGTAAAAGAGAGAGGAGAGATTTAGCCTGCAATGGTACACGCAAGCTATACATTTCCAGTATAAGCTGACCTCGCATTGGTTTAGCTAGCCGTACAATAAGAGGTCAGCTTGGACTAGAAAAGTAAAACTTGATATGTAGCCGTATGTACAACACAGGCCAGATAGATCTGAGGGGCAATTCTCGTAATTTTTAAGAACGTTCACAGTCTCATCTCAGTTTCAATCTGTCAAAAATACTTCAAATTTCCCTACATTTTGACAAGTTTTTGACATTTGTTTGTCGCCGAGATGAGACTGCGACTAGATTTTGAACGTTTTAAATTACTAGAATTGGCCTACTGATGTTAACTGTTATCCCTAACAAAAGCAAAGCCGTTCTTCAAAACAAAATTCACTGCTAAACTTGGATTAATTTAGGAGTATTGGGATAAAAAGTATCTTATGTCTAATTCTGATGTATGACTGCAAAGTTTCATCAAAATCCGTTCAGTAGTTTTTGCGTGAAAGAGTAACACATATCCATCCATACATCTATCCATCCTCACAAACTTTTACGTTTATAATATTATATTATGAAGAACGATTGTCATGGTTTTGGTTTTAAAAGTTAAGGAAATAAATGCCATAATCCGTTTGCTATGCAAACAGTTAAAAAAATTATAAACCTCACTTGCAGTTCAAGTTGAACAAAGTACACAAAACGTAAATTATAAAAACGTTTTACGACACAACCTTGCGGTACCCTAAAAAGGGTTAGACCAACAAAAAAACTCCGCTTAATTGTCTTATGTGGTCTAAATAAAAAAAGGGATCGGGTTCTTTTGAATCGTAGTTCAGTTAGCCCTTTGTTTCCCCACAAGTGGGCTATTGTTGTAACCTACAATGAATTTATAGAACAGTCGACCGTAAAAACTCGGGCTTAGATAATTTATTCATTAATCTGGTGGTTACGTAAATTATTATTTTTTCATTTTGGGCTTGTGGCTTAGAAATAACCGCACCGCACCGATCGATCGATCCGTGCCTCGGAAAGTATGTTAAGCCTTTGGTCCCGGCTGTCTTTCATGTATCTTTGACAGTCATTACGGGTCGTCTAGAAGCCCAAAAGTCTGACAACCAGTCTTACCAAGGGGTATCGTATTACCCAATAACTGGGTTGTGGAGGTCAGATAGGCAGTCTCTCCATGTATTTAATAATACTGCTATTCAGCTGCATCCGGTTAGACTGGAAGCCGACCCCAACATAGTTGGGAAAAGGCTAGGCAGATTATTTTTTGTTTACCCTACGTTTTCTTGCTACTAAAATACAGTTTAAAACGGTGGAGGATTTTAAAAGATACCGAATTTCGATCTCGTATTTGGCAATGAGCTAGATGGCATCCTAGGATTCTGGGGAAGGAAATAGGCTAAAAAGAATTTTGAAAATCGGTCTACAATTGACGGAGAAATCAGTGAACATACATAAAAAAAAAAACTACATAAAGTCGAACATATAACCTCCTCCTTTTTGGAAGTCGGTTAATAAAATAAGTTAGATGGAGTCGACATTTCCTATCTAAGTAATTATCTCTGAGAAGAAATGGCGAAATAAATTCAGGGGTCAAAGTACCTTTTAAAGTCCAGACATAATCTTGGTCAGATCATGTGAGGACCATGTAGATTACCTCCTTAGTGACTAAAATGGTATTTTGAAGAAAAAACCACACAGATTTGAGTGGATCTGTCCAATTAGTGCAAGCATGTCAGTAGGGAATCGTGTAGCTCAACTCGGAACATTAGGAGCTCAAAAATAAAACAACAACATTACATTTAAAAACAATGTCGGGATATTTACACCATTTATAACTCAAGAACGGCTGAACCGATTTTAATGATCTTTGATTTATTGGATTTGTGTCCGCCCCGAATAACAGTATAACTATTAAAACTGAGACAGTTCACGAAAAAAAATGTATATTGATAATTCATTTTCTCATACATTCGTTCTTATTGATTCTGAGGCGGTACGAAGTTCGCCGGGTTCAGTTAGTTTTACATAAAAAGTAACAAAAGGGCTAGCTAACTCCTTGTTAAAATAATTGCTATCTACCTCAACTTAGACCATATGGCCACCATCTGGTCCTTCGGTACCCTATTCAATCCATAATTTCATTAAAAACTTGATTGATTGATATTTGATATGCATAAGTAAATTGAATTCCGACGGTGTGAGGAAGAGTGGAATCCACGTTAATTGAATAATTGAAAAATGTCATTTTAATTCAATTTTGTTCTCGTGAAGAGATCTTGCCTTTTTTTGGGGTTTATTAATCAATGGGTTTGTGAGGTGGCAAGTTATAGTGATGATAATGACTGGTTTTATAAGGCGTGATCACTACGTGAATTATTATTGGTTTTACTTTTTTAACCGACTTTAAAAAAGGAGGAGATTCTCAATTCGGATGTTCATATATATTTTTTTTATGTATGTTCGGGCATAACTCCGTCATTTATAGACGGATTTGCAAAATCCTTTTTTTGTTCAAAAGAGGTTTATTCCGAAATGGTCCCATATAAATTTTATTAACTTTGCTTGGGTAGTTTTTGAGTTAGCTTCAATAATAGGAATTTTTTCCACTTAGTTTTTTTTTTATGATGTTTTTAATAGCTTCCCTGTCACTGATATTTACGTAGCAAGTAGTGTTATAGGTATGAATTTGTGTGGGATAGGTGCAACTAAAAAGAAAAAAAAAACTTTTATACAAAAAAAAAAAAAAACAACCGACTTCCAAAAAAAAAATCAAAGTTATATTTCACTTTGTAGTTTTTTTTTTGGAAGTCGATTGTTTTGTTTATTTATTGCTTTGTGAAATTTCGTCAGTTCCCTTTTCCGTTTTAAGTGAAAGTGAAATGTGTTTGATGGAAAGTGAAGACTTGAAGTAGTCAATAAGCCTAGTAGCCGAAACTAGGTTATACTTGTGGGCACGTCAGGTAAAAAAACAACATCATCTAACTTCCGTTATTCATATACTTACACTTTTTCTACAGAACCTAGCCATTTTACGAAGTCTTTGCCGTCTTTGATTTACGTTTAACCCTTTCTGTATAGTGCAGAAACGAAATTTGGAGTTGACTAGTTTAACTTTATGGTCGATTATATCAATTAAAAGTCTAGGTATCTCAAAGTTGAACTAATCGGGTAGTTACAAGCGCTGTACAAATTTCTTTTCTGCTCTATAAAGGATCAAGATTTTTTTTTAATCTTTGTGAAATTATAATGTGCTCCAAAACTCCAAAAACTCCAAAAACTGCTCAAAACGTCTAACTATCTAAACCTAAGTCTTAATAATACTTTTGTCCACAGTACGACCACTCTGGGTGCGTCTCCAAGGCGGCAAGCGACCTCTGGTGGCGGGGCAGAGTACTGAGCTGGTCTGCCAGGCTGTCGGAGCCAGGCCTAAACCCACGATATCTTGGTGGAAAGGAGGAACCAGGTTAAAGACTGTTAGAGAGACGGTGAGTGATATTTATTTATAGGTAACATTTAACATAAAACGGTAATCGGCCATTCTTTAAGTCGCAGTAAGATTGCTGAAGCCGTGATATATAATTATATCCCTAGGGATCCTATACATCGTATTAGAGTTATATGAAAGCGATTATAATTATTTTACTAGATTAATCTAGTGAAATAATTATAAGTTTATATTTTCTTTTATGTGCAAAACTGGTTACTCATTTTAAATACAACGGTTCAATCAAATAACTTTTTCATATAACACGGTATATAGCTATATCCCTCGGGATATAACTATTTAACGGCTTTAACCAACTTTATGCGACCTAACTTAAACATATTTTAAAGTCACATTTCATGTGTGACCGCGTTGTGCTTCTCAACTACGTAAAGGAGTTTGATGCAGTTTTCACAATCATACAGAGAATTGATTCCGAAAAATGTATGTGTACTTACAACTTACTATTAAACTTACATAATAAAGAAGTCTCGATGGTTTGCGAAGTCGTAAAAACCGTTTTAAACGGACGGATCGCTAATTAGACGCAGGAACATGTTACATGATTCTAAAACCACTACTATACTATACTAAACATTACTAAACGTTCAGAATTATGTACAGACGCCAGCACATCAAGCTACCCGAAACTGTAAAATTTTCCCAATCAACTTTGAACCTGATACTTTATCGGTAAAGGGAAAATCTATTACTTATATGTAGAAATGTTTAAGCTTGATGTGTAGGTATCCTACCTACTGAATCCATGAGAACAGGGGCCCAAGTCTGCTATTTTTATAAATTCGTTATTCCAACACGATCCCATTGTCATTTTGCTAAAAGTTCGTCATCATCTGCCTAGCATTTTCCCAAATATGTTGGGGTCGGCTTCCAGTCTAACCGGATGCAGCTGAATACCAGTGTTTTACATGGAGCGACTGCCTATCTGACCTCCACAACCCAGTTACTGGGTAACACTATACCCCTTGGTAAGACTGGTTGTCAGACTTTTGGGCTTCTGACTACCCGTAACGACTGTCAAAGATCCACGAATGACAGCCGGGACCAACGGCTTAACGTACTTTCCGAGGCACGGAGGGGTCTTGGTATGTAAAGATGGTCACCCATCCACTGACCAACCGCGGCAAGCGTAGCTTAACCTGATCGATCGACCTGTGCGGCTGTTATTATTTTTGCCACGGCAAAAGTTCGTATTCTGCTAAATTCATAAGGGTCGATCATTGATCGGTCAATGATCTGAGAAAAACTACTAAATTTCATTCTAGATTTCACTTAATATATATTTTTACATATTACGTATTAGTGTTTGCAATCTGAAGTAGTAAGAAGTTCGTAAATAGCAATAAACATTACATTTATTCATTCGTCATTATGTACGAGATTACCATTTTATGCCGTTTCTTTCAATGGAATGTCAGTGGTTGACCATTGGAAAGTCATAATGACGCCATTATGTTAGTAGATTACCAAACTTATCAAAATCGACAATTATGAAATCAATGATAGACCATTTTGACACTTGTAATAGCAGACTTGAGGCCCTGGCTACGCGGCGATGTTCCTGGCACCCTGTAGGTTTAATAGTTTTAACAATAATGTATATTTTTTTGAAATTTATGTAGTATTTATCTATTAAAGCAGGATACTTTATTAGACAGGTTGAAAGTGAAAACATGCGACAAACAGAAATGGGAGATTGTACTCATCATTATGAACAACTTTTACTAAGAGACCAAAGCTACAATCGCGAAAAAACAAAATCAGCTGTTCTCTATATTTTGACAAGTTATGCGAACATAAATGTAGGGAACAGCTGATTTTTTTCGCGATTTCAAGTTTTATCCGGTTAGACTGGAAGCCGACCCCAACATAGTTGGGAAAAGGCTAGGCAGATGACTATATCATACATGTAGGGTTGGTAACCCATTTAGTACCTACCAATACCAGTACATTTGCATGATAAGCTCATCGAAACATTAGTCCAGCGAACTTGCCGAGCGAACTGTTTACATTGCATCGCATTTCACGCCAGATGGCCCCTGGAAACGATAAATACGAACTAGTGCTGCACCCCAAATTAGGTTATAGTTTCGGCCAAAACTTGAACTTAAGACGAAACTTTGGTGTTAGGAAATTCATGGCGGTTGTTGACACTTCTTCTTTTATAATATGAGAGCTAAATATTGCACGCGGTTTGTTTATGTGGAGGTCGGAAATTATTCCAAGGAAGCTTACTACCAGAGTATAAAGTATCCTATGTTCTGACTCAGATCGTGATCTACTTGTGTGCCAAATTTCATCGAAATCCGTTTAACCGTTAAGGAAAGAGACAGAGAGTCACTTTCACAATTATTATTAGTAGGTATGGAAAAAAATGACCTGCTATCTATACAGGGTGGTCAAAAAGTCGTGAATCAAACGAAATAGGGAGATAAAGGAAGTCATTTCCAACAAAAAATCTTTCTACAGCATGAGCCTAATTCAGTCGCCCTAAAAGTTATGAATATTTTTGTGTACCGAGTTCTTTTACAAGTAGACTAATTTCAAAAATCACTACATAGTATAAAACAAAGTCGCTTACTCTGTCCCTTTGAACGCTTAGATCTTTAAAACTACGCAACGGATTTCGATGCGGTTTTTTTTTAATAGATAGAGTGATTCAAGAGGAAGGTTTATATTTAGAATACATGCATGCATATGATGTCGTAAATAAACACATTTTTTTGCGCTTACTTTTCAAACGCTGGCTGAACCCTACGAGATAGGTCAAAATAATGTACTACAGTATTGTACACCTTAAAAAGGTCTACAAAAAATCCGCGATGGTATATGTCTATCTCTTAGGGATAACCTACAATAATCATTTTTTATCCTTTACTTTTTACGAGAAATAATGGCTTATTTACGAAGCGATTTTAAGCAATACAGCATTAATCCTTATCCAATTAAGTACCTTATATACATTGTGCATTTAATATGATAAAATATTCATTTAAATTACATACTGCAAAGGGTCATCCCTTTACAGCATGTAATTTAAATGAATATTTTCGAAGATATTACAGATTTAAAATGCAGGGACATAGCGGTTGCTGCGGTACCGGCCGCGGCGGCGCGTGCTGGCATTCTTGAAATACCTGTACTTAGTATCAGTATTGCACCCGTGCGAAGCCGGGGCGAGTCGCTAGTGTTATATAAAACAATAAAACAAACGGTGTTGTATTATTACTAGATAATGTATTAGCACTACAGAAGTTCTATTGCGGCTCTGGGTATCAAATTTCAGGAGCGATTATTTTTTTCCCAAAATTTTTAAAACGTTACCAAAAATTATTTCCCGCTTTAAAATGACCTCCTTTAGGTCCCTATTTCGTTTGATAAACGACTTTTTGATTACCCTGTATATATAAAATTAAAAGTCCTGACTGACTGATATATCAACGCACAGCCTAAACTGCTGGTCCTAGAGACATGAAATTTGTAGGGTGTGTTCTTTGTAAAGAGTAGGTATCCACAAAAAAAGGGTTTTTCGAAATTCCATCCCTAAGAGGGTGAATGGGGGAGGATGAAATTTCACGCGGACACAATCGCGGGCAGAAGCTGATTCCCATATAATATAGTTAGTTCTCTTAAATATATTATATGGGAATAGCAGGTCATTTGTATTAAAATACCTACATTGCACTTTGTAGTCAACTAAAAATATTAATTAGTATCCTATAATACCAAAAAATCTTTAGTTCACTCCACGAAGAATAGATTTTATACTTTTTGTTAAACAAAAAGTATATGGTAGTTAAGAACAAACAATATAGTTTAATTAGCTTATTATTAGGATTTCGTATTTAAAATAAAATTCAGTTAGAATGCAAGCTCGCTTGTAATTAGGTTTCGGCTTTTGCCAGACAAAATAAATGCCGAAAGCCGAAACTTAATTTAGAATTTGGTGCCACACTATAAAAACAGACTCCGAACAGCATTGTTTCGTCTACAATATGCTGATCCGATTTCTTTATTTTTCTTTGTGTTGTTTTCTTTTGAAACTAAAACAAGTAAAGTATCCTAAGAAAAGCAAGTAGCTTAATTAAAGTGGTTAAACAATTGTTCTTGAAGTTTCAGTTCCGAATTAAATAAGTATCGGTTTAAATTTAATCTTATCTTCAAGACTTCTTTTGTAAAAGCTGCTAAGACGGTTTTATTTAAACTTAGTACATAAGTATTCAATTTAAGTTATTAGATAGGTACTAATTTCTGTAGCTACCTACTGAGTCGGTCGGACAGACCTTTAGTTAGTGATAAAACTAAACTTCAAAGCGGAGTTGCCATAATTTATTAAGAAATTTTAACACCGAAAATAAAATCGTCTGTAACAGTCTTCGTAAGACTACTTGGTTTTAAATAGTTAGCTTTTGTGTTTGAACTTAAAAGGACCAATTTATACATTTGGTTATATTTACAGAGCAGCTATGGATTGAAGTACTAAATAAACAATAATACCCGCGTGAGATTACTAGCGCCATCTCTTATCCGAAACCAGAGCTATAAACACAAAACTGATTTATACCCTAATAGATGTCGCCACGATCGCGATGCCCTCTTTAAGTCAACGAACCTAATTACATAGCATTACGACGTTCCAGATTGACATGGACAGCACAATGGTAGGCTTTCATTAACCGGGAGTTGTATATTGAAACCTTAAGGACGGAATCGAGAATCGGTAATGGTTCGATTCGAATCTATTGATTGAATGGTAGGGTTGACAGTTCTCTTTTTAATCGAATTCAGAGAAGGGTGTGGTTCTGGCGTTGCCGTTGCCTTTTTGTCTTTTTTATAAATAAGGGCGATGGAACGTAGACTGTAGAATGTTGGGTAAAAAGTTCAGCGATCGAACAATACCACGATACGCTCCAAAACAGGAATCGCCAACGTGGGCAAAAAGTCTGCTTGGCTGAAGTGGGAAGATGCAACGAGACAAAATGGCCAGAGTCATCACGCAGTCAGGGTTCCAGAAGACGAGCGTCGTTTCCGCGGGAGGCATAGGAAACGCTATCGTGATGATTTAGTGTCTAAACACACTATGCCGAAGTTACGCGACCGAATTTCGGCGGCTCATTTTACGTTCCCACGTATTCGTCTGATATGACACACCATAAGTGCCGAACTTACGCGGCAGAAATTCAGTTCCGCAACTCCCCGCTGCTCCCCGCCCCCGGATCTTCGTCAGCAATCGAACCGAACTTCGGTCGCGTATAATGTGTGCTCACAGAATAAGTTGCCGCTGAACTTACGCCCGACCGAAGTTAGGCTGTACGCTATGACGCGACGTAATTTCGGCATAGTGTGTCGTCAGTAATTCAAATAGCATTGCAGGCGTAATTGTGCTGAACTTCGGTCGCGTAACTTCGGCATAGTGTGTTTAGACACTTAGATGCGTTTACGGTAGATTAGCCAGACATTTGCCCAGCATTGGGAGAGTAGAGGTTGTCTTAAAAAAATAAAAAGACCGCAGTTTTGTGCCTTAAAAATGCTAATGACTATTATTGAGTAGACTTTTTGGAGAACGATTGTTGCAACATTTAATTAGTTAGACGAAAGAAACCTTAGTAGGTACCTACGTTATCGAGAATCGGTCATTCGAATTCGATTCAAACCGATTGGTCTTCTTCCTTTCTTTTTTTGGAGTATACGATTGTTGCAACATTTACTGGGATTAAGCGCCGACCTTTGCATATCGGATAAGGGATTTATTACTTGGCGTAGACATTTTTTTCTGACGTAAATGATTCTTGGTTTCATCGGTAAATTGAATGGATTGATGAGATGAGTATTCTGTGTATTTTGTGCCTAATTGATGATTGTATTTGTGTGTTTTCTATGGCCTCTAGTTTTGATCCTTTTTTTTGGGTTAAGATACCTAAATTAATTCTACTATCCTACTCAATATTAAAAATGTGAAAGTTTAGATGTTTGTTAGTCGAACACACAAAAACGGCTAACCGGATTTGGATTAAATTCGGCACACAGATAGTTTCTAACCTGGATTAACGCATAGGATACGTCTTCTAGTGCCAATTCTGAAGTTCACGCAGACGTGTCGTGGGCAGAAGCTATTGATTTAATAAAAGCGCGCTATTGCTTTTGTTGTTGTCTGTGTTAGAGAAAAAGGGCATGAGTGGCAGCATCAGTACACTGGCGACCCTATTAACCTAGCATATTCCTAGGAACTCTATTATTTGCCTTCTATGACTAGCTTTTACTAGCCTTTCCTTAGGAGTACTTCCAGAAACAATCCACACGAATGCATATTGTCAATGGGAAAGCTATTTCACATCTAAAAAAGCTGAATAGTTTTTGAGTTTAGATAGAACTGGGGTGGGGATCCGGGGTACCTGAAGTAACGCAAAAAAATGCTTTGTGATTCATTGTTTTTTGCATCGACACGCGTCGTTGGAATCCCTCGGGTGCAGTCTCTGTTATCGACGCGTTTCGCTCGTATGTATGCTTCTAACTTCGGTGTGGGAAAGAGATGGAGCTATACGTTCTCTTTCCCACAATGTCTTGAATGTGCATACATTTTGTGCCAGTAGACGCAATTATTTTCTTTAGATGCTTGATCTTTAAATTAACCGTTACCTTGAGACACACTCAGTATATTGGTCATATTCTCTCACCTTTAGCCAGAATACTAATTATTACCACCAAGTCTAAGTATATCAGTAATCGTTCTAGGAATAAATAGTTTGTTTATGGGTTTTTATCTACTATTGTAAAGGCGCTATATTGTTCGAGTGGATAAAGGAGTGATTCGGGTAGGAGTGCGAAACAATGCTTTCATGTTGTAGGGTTTTAAAATTATGCTCTGTGATTGGCTGAAGACACACCGGACAAAAAAACTAGACCAATCAAATCGCTTAAACATAAATGTTCATATGGTGGTGGGACTTCAACAAATTCTGTTCTAAGCTTTTTGCGCGATTAGTTCCAATTTTTCAAACTAGATGGCGCTGTACATTTACGTCAGGTTTCTGAATCGCGGTGTTAAGTTTCTCCGCTGTTGAATGACCCTCGCGAGTTTCTCTAACTAAATCATACTTACCTGGCATAGGGGAAACCGTGATCAAGTAGGCGGTTCCCCCAGGGCGAGGCCTTTCCATTGCACTGCGGTTGGGTTGACCCCTGCGATTATCCCTAATGTGGATAACTCGGATGCGTAATTTTTGGTAGTGGGGACTGCGTTCGCGCCGTCCCCCTCAGAATTCCTCGTATAACATCGGTCTGTAACTGGAACATGCTTGTGAATTACCGATGTACACAAAACAATAATATATTATGGGCTGATTTTTTCAACGCCAGATAGGTATCTAAAATTGACGTTTGGCAGTATTTGTATAAAAAACAATCAAAATTTCAAAATTATTCCTCGAATAAAGTTATTAGAGAGAGGGGCAATTCTCGAAATTTTAGGAACGTTCACGGTCTAATCTCAGTCTCAACCTGTCAAAAAATACTTCTAATTTTATATTTATATTATATATGAAAAATAAGCCCTAAATTGAATAAATTCTCTACCACACCACATGATTATGTAAAGTCAGGGAACATAATTTTATTGTTTAACAATTTGACTACCCACCAACTCATTGTTAAATTGTCCGTAAGTATATTAAACTCACTTATGTTTGTCTTTATAGTTGTTTGAAATAGCTGTAACCAGGACAATTGGCTTACATCAATTTGCTTAACAATTCATTCAATAAAGTCTACCTGGTTAAATAATTTATATAGGTACATTTAAAAAAAATTACAAACATGCATCGAAATTATCTGCTGTTGTATAGGAATTCGTTTTTTTTAATAAGAAGAAGAATAAGAGTTTCGTTGCGGAAGTTGTTTAAAATGACCCCCTAGAATCACCCCCTTTGACGGATGCAGGTGACTAAATCGCCACCCTAAGTATATTCATTCATTTCATTTATTTGTCAGATCAGTACAATCCATATTGTTAGTGAGGACATACACAACTTACAAACTAGTGTTAGTACATACCTCTATCAATTAATACATTCAAAATGTATATAAATACATTGTAACCATAACCCACCTCTTTGTCACCAGACCTCAACGGACGGCAACATCACCAGTAGCATCTTGACCTTCGTGCCGACTATAGAAGACGCTGGAAGGGTCCTGTCCTGCAGGGCGGTACAGCCCAGTCTGCCGCATTCCACTCATGAGGATGGTTGGAAGATGGAAATACAACGTAAGTGATTATTACGAATTTAAATACTCCTTATACAACGTGTAACGTTAAATGCGCAAAACCTGAAAATATTTTGTTCATAATTGACTACTGAATCGATTTCAGTTTTTTTTTTTTAAATTACTTATGTATTTGTATTTTGCCATACTATCCGCCGATTGAGCCAAAGAAAATTAAGTCTTATGTTAAGGCAATAAGACTCAATTTTGAATGCATAAACTAATGCTAGGATCCTCACAATTTCCTTAATAAAAATAGCTTTAAAAATAGTTTTGGTCACTGTATTATGCTTTTAACTCGATGTTCTAATTGGAGTGTATAAGGTTTTGCGCGTTTAACGTTACACGTTGTATAAGTGTACAGACATTTTTAGTCCAGCATCATCCAAGACAAAAAGGCAAGCACAAACGGCGCTAAAATTTCGCTAAAAAGTAACATAGTTACAAAGTTATTCATAAAAACATTTTTCAAGTACTTATCTGTTTTCGACGAAAAAAATTAAGCCAAATTCAAGTGACTAGCTCTAATTTTTTGAGTTTATTTAAAAAAAATCGTCTATCCTAATTGTCGTGAAAAAATAATTGACTTGTAAATGTTTGTTTTTTTTTTCCAACAGATCTACCGATAGCAAAACTGGAGTTAGGTGCTAACCTAGACGCCAGCAAAGTGGTGGAGGGTTCAGACGTGTACCTAGACTGCAGAGTACGAGCGAACCCGTGGCACAACCATGTATACTTTACTCATAATGTAAGTATTCATGCTATTATAATTATAATACATATAACTTCTTGTTTCCTGGGTTCGATTCCCACGTGAAGATTTGTTATTGGGTTTCCCATTAAGAATTTCTCCTGGAATCTGGATTTATGCCAATGGGCTTGTCAATTATTATGGTGTAGCGGTATTTACAACGCCACATGCGAACAACGCGTCACACTGACGTCACGCAAAATTCTGCATCTTGCAAGCAGAGTTTACCGCGCAACTAGCATATACAGGGTGTCCCTGGAAGTATGGCTCAAATCGAATAGGGGCGTGGGCAAGGTCATTTCCAAACTTTTTGATCCTGAGAATTGGCTACGGCGGCTAATCTCAACGGAGACTATCCTTCGGCGCGGGAGACATTATAGTGCACAAGTGTGCGCGCAGACACAGGTGCACTCCCTCTTCCCTCACTCTCACAGTCCGATGGGACGGCAATCCGACACGACCGGCATTCATTTTGACAGTTCAACAACATTCATTGCCTTATTTACGTTGCTAAGCAGACAAATTTTTCAAACATATAAAGCACGAAAAAAAACCAACTGTTTCATATGTTTTCGTCAAGTAGGTATTGAAGTTTTGTATTAAACAGCTGATTTATTTTTTCGTGATTTCAGTGATAGTCCCATAGTGAAAGTTGTTTAGTTTGATGGTCTAAAGCACCTCTCAAAGTTTTACGGGTTAATTTTTTAACACTTTGTATTATGGGGACTTCAGGACCTAAACGCAAAAAACTCAAGTTTTATAATGCCTGAAAGTATAATTGATCGACTACAGTAAACAAAATCAGAAAAATATATGATAGTCTTCAGGATATAAGCTAGTTAGATAGCGTGTTGAAAACATAATACAACTAATTTTATATTACAGAAAAAAATCATGAAGATACCTCTAAAAACTTTCTTTTCACAATAATAACCATACAATATAAATACAATCATTCTGATTTTTTTTTTCAGATTATTATACAAGCAACATATTAAAGCACTAGTGTTTTATTTTTTTATTCCAAACGATAGACTTTTTGTAAATAAATAATTGCTTCATATTTTGCAATAAATTACCAGCGTTGTGTCATCGCGCTTCTCTTTCTTTTTTATGCAGTCCGACAGTGACCGCGCTTTATGTCATGTCAGTCCCCTTAAACCTTACCTTTTCTCACCAGGGTGTCGTAGTAAAACCAGGTCCAGGAGTTCTTCTAGCCAACCAGAGCCTCGTCCTGCAGCGGGTGTCGAGGAAGGCGGCCGGTGCTTACGTCTGCTCCGCAAGGAACAGCCTGGGCGAAGGATCCTCTGAGAACCTGGTGTTGGATGTCAAGTGTAAGTAGACTCGACATGTTAAAATTATTGAACATGTGTGTTTCCCATCGGTAACTTCTCAAAAGCGTTGGAGCCTGGTGTTGGATGACTTACCAAAAAATGGTGGTGCAACGAACTTTTACTTATAAAGAACAGTTAGAAACGTGAATGATATTAGCGGTTGGTATCCATTTGTAAATACCAAATTCTATGTTTCTAACGTCAAAAATTACGAACTCTATACAAACTTTCATCCCTATAACCCTTCTTGACTAAATAAGAGTTAAAAAACTATTTTTACAACTAGTCCATGGTCGACATTCTAGTTGAAAACCTAGTTCATGGTTGACATACTAGCTGAAAAACTAGTTCATGATAAACATACTAGTTGAAAAACTAGTCCATGATTGACATACTAGTTGAAAACCTAGTTCATGATTGACATAAAAGTTGAAAAACTAGTGCATGATTGACATACTAGTTGAAAAACTAGTTCATGAATGACATACTAGTTGAAAAACTAGTTCATGGTTGACATACTAGTTAAAAACTAGTTCATGGCTGACATACTAGTTGAAAAACTTGTTCATGTTTGATATACTCGTACTAGTTGAAAAACTAGTTCATAGTTGACATACTAGTTGAAAAACTATTTAAGCAACTAGTTTATGTTTTAACAACTACTAAATAGTTGGCGTACTAGTTGAAAATCCAGTAGAGAAAGTAGTTCTCGGTTAAAATACTAGTTGAGCAACAAGATTATTGTTGAAAATAATACTAGTTGAGCCACTAGTTCTTGGTTGAAATACTAGATGAGAAACTAGTTCATTTGACAAATGATATACATATGTCGCTACCAAACCGATATAATTTATCTAAAACCCAACTTCCACAAGAAAACTAAAACCCATCTTACATTTCTATTCCCCAACTTTAGGAAAAGCTATATATTATATCTTAAACTTGACGTAAAGTATAAGTTTTCGTGTCGCGACCTACCTCTAACCTACCCTCCAATGATTAATATTTCATCCCGGGTCCGGACATATTGATTTCATAGCTTCCTCGTTGTATGTTCAAGTCACAACACTTACACAATGGACAATGCAGCGGGGTTATTGCGTAACCCACTAACAGTAGGTATGGTTTTAATGTAGACAGTTCAACAACATTCATTGCGTTATTTGCGTTGATGAGCAGACAAATTTTTCGAATATATTAGGTCGGGGCAAAAGTATTTTCGTATTTTTCATACAAAAAAAAAAATTGTTTTAGGTATAATTTTTTATTTATTTATAATATGTATGTGCCGTTTTGATCGATGACTTATTGCCATTTTTTTTTTTTTTTCTTTTTTTTTTTGGGTGGGAAATTATCAAATAACTTCTCCCGCTCTGGGCGACTTTTACTTACTGACTAAAACCCACCCGTGTTCCTTCAGTTGCCTGTGCCAGGGGCCACGGTATCTCTCTCGAACAACCCGCGACCCTGGCAGGGACTTATTGCCATCTTGTGGGAAATGCCATGATCCCATTGCTGTAGTATCAAAAAAAAATCTGACAGGTAGTTTTCACAGTATTCTTTTGAGGTTAACTTTATGCTTCCTAAAGAGTTCTGAAGTGACCGAAACATGTGAAAATCTGATGGAGCAAGATCAGGGCTATGCGGAGGATGCATCAACTCATCCCAGCCAAGCTCTCTCAATTTTTGCTGAGTGTCTATAGATGAGTGCGGTCTGGCGTTGTCGTGATGAAACACCACACCCTTCCTATTCACCAGCTCCGGCCGGTTTTTCTCAATAGCTTCTTTTAACCTCATCAGTTGTTGACAGTAGAGGTCAGAATCGATAGTTTTACCCGGCGGCAAAAGCTCATAGTGGACGATTTCTTTCCAATCCCACCAAACACACAGCATCACTTTGTTCCGAGTCAGGCCGGGCTGTGCCACGGTCTGTGGGGCTTGTCCATGCTTCAACCACGATCTTTTTCGGACATTCTTATCGTGTGATCCATTTTTCATCACCCGTAATCAACCGTTTAAGAAATGGGTCGGAATTATTACGTTTCAACAAAGAATCGCAAGTGGAAACACGTTGCATTAAGTTTCTCTCAGTGAGATCATGTGGTACCCAAATATCAAGTTTTTTCTTGTACCCAGACTTTTGTAAATGCCGTAAAACTGTTTTGTGATCAACATCCAGTTCTTCAGCAATATCATAACTACTAATATGTCGATCTTGCTCCACTTTTTCAAAAATGGCACTGATTTTATCCGTTACAGGGCGTCCAGAGCGAGCTTCATCCTTCACACTAAAATTTCCTGAAACTTGAAACGCTTGAACCACATTTGTGCTACTCGTATTGATACCGCATTAGGTCCGTAAACCGCACAAATTCTATTCGCGGCGTTCGTCGCATTTTTACCTTTTTTGTAATAAAATTTTAAAATGTACCGAATTTCTTCGTCACATACGTTCATGTTGCTTGCTTGAAAAACAATTGAGAAATGGTGGGAACTAGTTTTTTTTTTTTAATTTGTTGCATCTTTAGAACGTCAACATTTAATAGTATTAAAACCAGCCAGTTACATTCAGTACTGCCAAAGAGGTTTGATTACTAACAATAGATTCAAAATACGAAAATATTTTTGCCCCGACCTATTATTAAGCAATGGATTAGCAATATGCTTCAAAGTGATTCAGATTGTGATTGATAGTGTGTTACGAAATTAGTGTGTTGGTCCTATTTTGGGGACTGAAATGGGAATAGGAATAATTATGACCGTAAGGGATATGTTAACATACTCTATGTTGCCATATTAAAATATGTATGTGTAGGGTTCTGTACCTCAAAAGGGAAAACGGAACCCTTACAAGATCACTGCTGTCTGTCCGTCTGTCAAGACCCTTTTTCTTAATTATTTATCCTAATTATTTTATTCTACAGTTGTCCCGACGTGCAAGTCATCAGCACCCATCGTGGTGAGGGCAGCAAGAGGAGAGGTGATTGACATCGACTGTGATCTGGACGCTAATCCTAAGGTACGAATAATAAAACTCAAGAAATGTTACTGAAGCTCATGTTTACCGCGGTGGGCGTTGCCGAAAAGGCCACCGCGCACCAGAACCAATCACGGTTGCCGGAATACGACTCTTTAGGTGAGCGCAGCTGATTGGCTTATTTGCATGTGTTCTTTCGTTCGAATACTCGAGGTATTTTGTAAATGTAGTGAAGTTTATAGCCGAATTTCTCGTTGATTTTGTTCTTATTTACGCTTCCTGACTTTTATTTATTATTTATTTATTTATATATACTTTATTGTACACCTATACGAAAATACTTATACTTTTTATTATTAAGAACATATTTTCGTACCTATATAAAGGCAGGTTTACACGAACCCAATACGCTGGCGTAAGTCCTACTGCGCTGGCCTAGCCACGCCGTGTTGTTTACATAAAGCCAATCATTTCTGCATTTTTTGTTTGTGATAGACACACGTTCGTCTCAATAAAAAAACAATTCTGGACAAATCCGGCTGTTGAAATAGAAGTGCCTTAAAAATTTAACTGTGTCATGACGAGAGGAGTAGAAAAGAAAACCAAAAAAAAAAACTCATTTTTGTATGTCAACGTTAATAGCAAAGTAGATGCCTAACCAGATAAAATCCTTTATACACTCCAGTAACTTTTACTTACTCAAAGAGATTCTCTCAACATCATTGAAATACTTATTTCCTCTCATAATTTTTGCCCTAATACCTTTCTATGAAATTCCGTCCAAAAATACTTTATTAATAACTCGTCCCAGAGAATAATTTCCGAAGATAATACCACAAAATATATTAAAGTAGGGAAGTTCGATTCAAGGGCACCTCAAGGTCATTGTGTAATGGTTACAATGGCATTATACGAAAGTTAAGACGGGGTTCTAAGCCTTGAAAGTCGATTCTTGATAGAATTTTCGTCGATAGGTGTCACAGTATAAAAAAGTTTCAGTAGGGCTAAACGTTTTTTGAATGGCATCTCGCAGGTCAACCTAGGAGGTTTTCGTCTGCTAAAACGGACTTGCCTATGGGTGCCTCAATAAATTAAGACCTCCAGACGGCGCTTAAGGGCCTATACTACCTCAAGTGGCTTAGCATGATCCTCTATTATATCGAAAATACTGCAGCATTAATTTTGAAATAAATATATGTTAAAGTTGAGGATTAATGTTAGGTCTTATGTTAGACGAAAACACGATTCCATAAAATTTTCTTGATACAAAAAAAAATCCAAAGTTACCTCCAAACCGAACAATAAACCGCTGGTATTCAAAAAATACTTCAAATTAGATCATGAAACATTGTATACTAACCGAACTAACTATAAAGCAAGTCTTATGTTTTTTATTTTTTTTAATTACTTACCATTATTTTCACAGTAAAAAGCAAATACCTAAACTATTGGCGCTGCCTGCCGCCTAGCACCGCACTCTGTCTCGCTCTCACTCAGTCCGCGAGCAGTATCGTGCGAGCGAGATGAAGAGTTAGCTGAGGTAGTGTAGGCTCTTAAAAAACTTAAAATCTAAGCGACTACACGAGGGACCCTGTGGGACACTTCGGCTTAGGGCGTCGCTGGGGCAGGGCAGCAAGGAACAGGCTGTATCGGAATTACTAATCATAGCACCTGCGGCGTAGTTGTGCAACTTACAATGACAGTAACTTTAATTTGGACAAATAAGCAACATTCACTGTGTGATTAATTCCTGATAGAAAATCCCCATTAACACTTTGCCGAACATGGGAATCGAACCCAGGATCTCATGTTCACCAGTAGAGCTTGCGACCACTAAACCAACGATGCAAGGACTAAGTTAATATTTCGACACCTCCATGCAATAACATCGTAACTCACTTTTTTCCAAAAATTGAGTTACAACGGCATTGTTATGTAAAAAAAATGCATTTTTTCTGTACTATCATTGTAATTCTATTCCCTTTCGTTTCTAAAATATAAACATTTTATGTAACTTAACACCTTGGAGTTACAATTAACTGACCACAAAAATATATTAAACTACAAAAAAACTAAATTGTAACTCAGACATACAATGTTTGTCCTCGTAACTTATATGTCATTTCACTGTTTTGTTTTTAACGTCAGTCATGAAAACCCATGAAAACAATTTTTCTTTTACAACTTAACCATACCTATTTATAGTCCGCCTAAACTATATTAAATAGAGCCAGCTTCAAAAATTGTACGGGGTGTTTTGAGTTTGCTATAATTTTTCAAGCTTTAAAATCTTTTAAAATCGCTCTCCTGTAAAATCACAAAAAATGAGTTACGATGTTATTGCATGGAGGTGTTGATTTAGCTTTAGCTAATTTTATTTTTTCGATCGATATATCAGGTTAAGCTACGCTTGCCGCGGTTGGTCTGTGGATGGGTGACCATCTTTACATACGTCGACCTCTCCGTGTCTCGGAATGCACGTTAAGTCGTTGGTCCGGGCTGTCATTCGTGGATCTTTGACAGCCGTTACGGGTAGTCAGAAGCCCGAAAGTCTGACAACCAGTCTTACCAAGGGGTATCGTATTACCCAGTAACTGGGTTGTGGAAATGTGGAGGTCAGATAGGCAGTCGCTCCATGTGAAATACTGGTATTCAGCTGCATCTGGTTAGACTGGAAGCCGACCCTAACATAGTTGGGATAGGCTAGGCAGATGATGAGCTAATATTATATATAATATATACTAGTTGACCCCGCAAACGTCGTTTTGCAAAAAAAAAAAAAATAGGGGTATGAAAAATAGATAGTAGCCGATTCTCAAACCTACCCGATATGCACACAAAATTTCATACAAATCGGTCCAGCCGTTTCGGAGGAGTATGCTAACACTGTGACACGTGAATTTTATATCTTCTAGTATATTAGTGTGCATATCGGGTAGGTCTCAGAATCGGCTATTATCTATTTTTTTTTTTTTGCAAAACGACGTTTGCGGGGTCAGCTAGTATTAGATATAACTTCAGCTACTGAACTTTTCTACCATTTGCCCGTATTACCGAAGCGTCACTAACGGTTACCTAAATCTTCAATTAATGGGTTACTCAGCGGTTTTATAAAATTTAAGAATCATCTTTTGAAAAATGGCAGCTTTTTGCCAATAAAGTTATCCAACTTTAGTGGCAAAAACCTGGCATTTTTTACAAGACAAGGTCAAGTCATCTTGTCGCTGTTCAATATTGGATGGGTAAGCTGTGCTGTGGATTCGCTTTAGCGCACCGTTTACACGCATATTATACAAATGACGTCTTTGAAGGCGGTCCGTACCACAAATTGTATTACAGTCAAGAAGAAAGAAAGAAGTTGATGTTTGGAAGTTGTTTACAATTTATTGTTCATGAATAAATGACTAAAAATAACTAACAGTCCATATACAGTTTACTACTGAGTAGATCACTGTTAAAATCACAGTGATCTTTAATGCTGTTGCAATAAGGATGCTGTTCGGTTGCTGCAATTGAAAAGACTGTCAAAGTCACAATGATCTTTATTGTTGTTAAAATAAGGTTGCTATTCGTACTGCTATCACAGGTAAAATAACTGTGAAAGGATTAGTACTAGGGGCAGTTCTGCCGTCTCTAGATACTGTCAGCGCGGCGATTCTGTGCTCTGGGTCATCACAGGTGTGTCTATGGACATAGCACACCAGCTTAAAGTAAGTACAGAAGTCAGCACATCAAGCTACCCCAATCTGTCAAATTTCTTTGATAGATTTACAACTTTATCACAAAGGAAAAAGGTTCATATTCAATTGGGAAAATTTGACAGATTGGGGTAGCTTTATATGCTGGCCACTGTACTACATCTATGAATTATTATACCATCCGAAAAAAATTAAAAACTGGTAGGCTTCAATACTTTGTACCATTACATAATTTTTAATATCACAGTACAGATAAGGATTCTTTGGAATTTGATCAAATATTATATTAGTGATAATTGAAATGGCGGGAGATTTCTTGCCTTGAAAAAAAGCGTAATATGAACGAAAGCCATTTAAGTTTCTTTTTGATAATATTAATATGGATATAAAAAGAAAGAAAAATTGGTTTATTTGGAAAATGACGTAGACCTATAGAAACCAAGTCGAATCATGTTTTTTTTTTTATGACGAAGTTATCTGTACACGTCCAGGGTAAAATTTTGACATTCAATTACGTAGAATCTTCAAATCTGGACAAAGCCATTAAATATCAGTACAAAATAAAAGTTATCCGCGCCAATTGATTTTGAACTTTAATGCAACCATTAAAAACCGAAACTGCCAAAAAGTTGTATTTTAAGCGGCACACAAACAGCGAGAGCAGGCTTCATCAAATTTTATCAATATTGACACGGTTTTCTGCTCCAAAAATATTGTTATTTTCAATTCTGCGTATAAAAATATGGTCGTTTTGTTAGTTAAAATACAGTAGAACTATACCTACGGTTAAACTCATGCATATTTAATGAAAATGTTGTAAGTTACCGTCTGTTTGAAGCTTTATTTTGAAACTGATTGTATTTTGTTTTTATGTTTTTTTGATATTGTTATTTCGATTGGATTTCCTGAATGCTGTAGCATGGACATTAATCATTACTGTACAGGCGTGTAAACTGTCTGTGTACGTACTGTGTATGTACAATCTTATAAATCATCATCTCAACTCATCCAAACCCTCTCTCATCTCACTCCCTCTTTCTTCCCCTTTTTTTTCTTATCTTATCTTCTTATTCTATTTTTTTTTGACAATTTTAATTTGATAGACATTTTTATTTTTCATAAAAAAATAATTTCCATGTTTGTATGTCTAATTTAAGGTAAATTGTACAGTTTTGTAAACACCTTTTGTTTTTTTTTTACCTGTTTCTTAGCAAGTAGGTACGCACAGCCACCTATCTATATTTATATATAAAGAAATAGAAATTGACATTTGAGAGGGCGAATCTAACGATTTAAATCTTTTCCCGCAACCAATTTTCAATCAATAATCATTGATAATTTAGGTAAAACGTGTTTGAACTTAAACGACGCAAAAGCAGTAAGTATGTAAGGATTGTAGAAGACGTGATTTTATGTATGTACCTACTTATTTCTCAATTAACAACTAAGTACCTTAACTCAATTTAATCCATTTCAGGGAAAACTTACCTACTCAATATTTGTAAAAAAATCACGCCGTATATCGGAAGCAGATCATAATAAAAAAATATAACATCCAAATTGAGAACTTTCTCCTTTTTTAAAAGTCGGTTAAAATTTATCAAAATCTAAATTTTGATCATTTAATTTCGAGAATTGACCTTCTTTTTTTAGATTGCGTATTTACAGGAAGAAGAAATGAAAGCAAAAAAAAAAACAAAAATTACGTTAAAACATCCAGGAAAATTTTCCTTGAATTATTTAGTTTCTCGTTTTACTGTTTCCCTAACACCTATCTCGGATAGGCTATAACAAGAAAAAACTCCGTTCGCGAAAAAATATAGTTCATTAAACTTTACCTGCCATATTTTCCTATGTACCGTCAGCCTCAAAAAGATGTATAGTACATCTACAAGAACTAATTTTTTTGGTCCATACTGTTGTTTCAAAATGTAGCTACAAAACATATCAAACATTATATACTTAATAGTAGCGACACAGTATTATTTATTTATCTACTATAATAAAGGACATAACCCAATGCGGTAAATGCGCTTACTCAATTTATATTAGAATCTATAACTTATTTTAAATAATGTATTCCTTGTGAATTCACTCAGAGAAGTACAGAAACACACATTGTAGATAATTAAATTATTTTTAGGAGCAATTCAATTTTGTTTTTTATGGTTGACTGGTACAAAAACACTTTGGCATTACGACCGCCTACATTTATGTGCTTGAAGCTTCGATCAATGAAGTATTAAATAAATAATTCCTGATTATTTTTAAGAACGTTCACATTCCAATCTCAGTCCTAATCAGTCTAAATTACATCTATTTTACCAAAATTTTTGTCAAGTTTTTAACATTGATGGTCTCTGAGATGAGATTTCGACTAGATTATGAACGATAAAAAGCACCAAAAAAGACCTTTTTTGGTAATTAAATGAGTAGCAAAAAAAATGACATTTATTTAAACTAAGCTGAGCATCAGCACTTTTTGAACGAAAATATTACATGAGACAGTCTCCCAAAACGCCTGCCTTTCACGACTTCCTAGTGCTCTAGCTGGAAAGAAGTGGCACAACAAACTTCTCAGCAGCTAGCAATACGAGAATTGGTCTTCTTGTCGATGTATCAGCCTATAATGTTCGAGAGGAAGTGGACTGTGATCTATCACGCGGGCCCAGTGCGGGTTGGTAGATATCACAAGTCTTCGAATGTTTGTTCTGATACATACTGGATTCCTCACGATGTTTTTCTTCACCGTTTTAAGAGCAGTGGTAATGAAATTATTTATACAATGTAAAGCACCTATCTGGGTTCGAATCCACGACCTACAATCCGTAATTCGGGCCCGTTACCACTGGGCCACCACCGCTCCTCGATGGACAAACTGATGTGTACCACAAGCGGTACAAATTTGTCCCGGCTCGTCCCTGAGAGCTTCACTATACATATTTTTGAGGCTGTATGTACATACAGGGGGAAGTAAACAAAACGAAATCTGGCGTAAAATATACGGCGATCCAGGTAATATAACGCGCTGATGGAGTATTATGTTATTCATGAAGATACTCTCTTTGGGATCCTGCACGGATGCTGTGTTATTATGATCTACTTCCAATATACTGTGCGATTTGTTTACAAATATTGAGTGGGTAAGTTTTTCGTGGAATGGATTAAATTGAGCAATGTTAATGTAATTTAGATAGTTGTCAATTGAGAAATACATAATTGATAAACAGTTTGGCGGGGCGTAGTTCTTAGGGTGGCACTATTCGATGTTTTTTCCATACAAATTTCGGGAGGGTTGGGTTTGATATTGTGCATCCAAAGTTAAACATGATATCGTTTTGTCTTATTATTAATTTTGTCTGTACGGAAACAGAATAGTAAAATAAAAAGTTATGAACCAACAAAGATTAGTTTTTCTTTGCTAATTTTAAGGTAACTTTGGGTGTAAATAACTAGTAAAATCTTCAAAACAAAGTCGGTAGCAACAAAGCTCAGTTATCGAAGAGTTCAATAAACTTTATTTGTACTTAATTGAATTATGCAGTGGTTTTTTCCTAAAACTCGATTTTCCAAAGGACTTTTCGTATTTTTGACGCGCGTTTCAGTTCGGAACGGTGTTTGTGTGCATGCGAACTAGACGTTGTGCGTGTAAACTACCGTCTAACTGTTCATCACTGATACTATCTCTGTCGGACACTATGCCAGGTAGACAGCATGCTTTTTGGCCATGCCCCACCATTGGGTTCGAGATCGCGACTAGTTCGTCCTTAAGATATTTTATAAAAAAAAAAAACTTAAACTCACGCCATCTTCCCAGTGAGGTAGGCAGAAACTACAGAACACTACCTGCTACGATCCTCGTTTAAGTCCAAACATCTTTATTTTACCTAGTTATCAATAATTATTGACTGAAAATTGGTCGCGAGCAAAGATTTAAATCGTTAGATTCGCCCTCTCGCATCAAAAGATAGTCAATTTCTATTTCTTTTCGATACAAGATTTTTTTAAATTATTATAAGTATTTCTATTTTCTAAATTCGATGATACGTATATTGTATGAATAGGTATACTAAAAAATAACTCTGTCTGTGTGTCGGTCTGTACGGCTGAACGGATTTGGATGAAGGCACAAGGATAGCTTATGACCTACATAATTGCGTAGCACACTATCAATCGCAATCTACATAATATTGAATCCATTTATTCATATGTTTGAAAGATTTGTCTGCCCAACAACGTAAATAACGCAATGAATGTTGTTTAACTGTCAAAATTAAAACCATTGCGACTGATAGTGTGTTGCGCAAATCCTTCTGGGTAAGGACATAGAATTATTTTTATCTCGGTAATATGGCATAATTTTCGACCTCCACACAAGCGAAGTCACGGGCAAAAGCTCCTCCATAAAAATATGAAACGTATTTTCTTTCTTTTCTTTAAAAAGCACTTACCTACATTATCACTAATTGTTTTGACATTAAAACTCATGCAAAAACAGCTCTTAAAAGCATAATGAAAGTAAACAAACATCGAGAAAATATAAATGACATTTCCGCCATTTCAAACGAGACGAGACTGCTCTCATTACGTCAAATAAACCCAGTAATACGTATTTATCAACATGCATCAATTATTTTAAAAGTGTACAGTCAGCTACGCGGGTTGGTGAACACTTCAGTTTATAAATCTCAAAACAATATTTTTGATTGTTTTTTTTTTTTTTTTTGTGAAAAAGGCGTGTAGGTTTCTACTTATGATTAAAACAACACATATTATTTACATAATCAGCCTATAATGTTCTCACTTCTTTTGCAGGCCTGCTCTCTGAGAGAGGAAGTGGGCCATACACCACACAGTGCGACTTGGTAGATGTCGATTTTTGGTGGTTCTAGGACATGCCAGTATCCTCACAGTGTTTTCCTGCACCGTTTTGAGAGTAGTAGTGATGAGGGAATTTACACAAAGTAAAGCGCCTGTCTTTTTTTTTTGTGGATGGGAAATCATCAAATGACCCCTCCCGCTCAGGGTGGAGCAGAAGGGAGTGTCAGACTCTTACTGACTAAAACCCACCCGTGTTCCTTCCTTAGCCCTTTATGTTCCGGGGTAGCGGTAACCCTTTCAGACAATCCCGCTGCCCAAAGCAATCCCGCTGCCCAAAGCGCCTGTCTGGGTTCGAACTTACGATCTACAACTCAAGAAGTTGCGGCCATTATCACTGGACCACCGCTGCTCCCGTGCTGCTTGCGTGGATGTGACGCATATTTTCCCCAACTTTTTCTTTTTTATGTCTTTGCCTCATGTCTTACTGCAAATAAACGTATTTTCTTTCTTTAAAACAGTGTGTTGCTGACGTTACCAAGTTAATTCCAAATTGAAATAAAATGGCGTTCCATTGCAAGGGTTTGTAATAAATGACGCTGAAATTGATTCCTGACTAAAATGGGGCATTGGTCCGGTTCAGAATAGGGTTGCCACCTTTTTTTGAAAAAAAAATTGGATTTTTCCGAAAAAGATGCATAAATATAGTACTTTTGGGAAATGCAGGGAAAAAAAAGTACATATTTATTTTTAATCAATGTATTTTACCATGTATATTTGCTTATCTTTTTTTGCCTTTTTTGAGTGGCGTGGCTGGTGTGCCAAAACAATCATCGTTTGTTTTTTATTTTAACAGCAGAACACTTAAATAAAAATCGGGCAGCATTCATCGACAAATTATTGCCAGTTTGACAGTTGACATGTTATTGCCGCGAATGCGTTTCATTCTGAAATTCCCCGTGCTGCGCTGCGGGTGCGTTCCAGACCAGTCACAGTTAATATAAAAAAGCGCGACAGTTGAATTACGGATAAAAATATAGTATTTTTCGTACCTATTAAATTATTTTTCTATAATATATAGGGTGACTGGTAATTTAGTGACCGATACCTAAACACGTGATTGTACTCATGATAACAAACAACTTTTTCTATGGGACCAAACCTGAATTCAGTACCTACATTTTGACCAGTTAGGCGAACATAAATGACTGAACAGCAGAATTTTTTTCGCGAATTCAGGTTTGGTCCCATAGTAAAAGTTGTTTGTTGTCATGAGTACAATCACGTGTTTAGGTATCGGTCACTAATTACCAGTCACCCTATATAGTACAATTAAGTGAAATATAGTACGATACTGTATTATAGCACGGGTGGTAACCCTAGTTCAGAACCCAATTAAATATGAGGTGTTGAAATCAATGTGTAGTCAAATAACCTAATCAATCAGCTTCCAGTCTAACCTGATGCAACTGAATATCAGTATTTTACATGGAGCGACTGCCTATCTGACCTCCACAACCCAGTGACTGGGTAACACGATACCCTTTAGTAAGACTGGTTGTCAGACTTTTGGGCTTCTGACTACCCGTAGTGACTGTTGAAGATCTATGAATGAAAGCCTAGACCAACGGCTTTACGTGCTTTCCGAGGCACGGAGGGGTCTGGATAGGTAATGGATGGTCACCCATCTACGGAGCAACCGCGGCAAGTGTAGCTTAACCTGATCGATCGATCCGTGCAGCTGTTATTACTTAGCCACAAGCCCCTCTCCGACATTATCGTATTCAAAGAAAGTTAAGCCATTATAGCTGTATTTACGGGTAGGTAAATATTAATTTGTTTATTACTCGTTCCACGGAACAATATTAACGTTAGGACGGCAGTTGTCAATAAAAATCCATTATTATTTAAATAACCAGAAACTTAGTATTATATAATCTGTGTCTACGTGTTATTTTAAAGCACGTAAAGTCCTAAAATCGTTACTTTATAGTTTTAATTTTTTTTTTTTACGATTAAAAACTTATATTTTGAGACATGACCGTGATCGATGTATGAGAGAACATGTTTTTTCAACTACAATGTTAAGTTTATACAGGGTTACTTTTCAATGACCAGCCAAATTTAAGGATGTGGTACAGACCATCAAACTAAACAACTTTCTCCATGGGACCAAAATCGTAATCGCGAATTTATCAACTATCCCATAGAAAACTTCAATACCTACTCGACCTAAACGTATGGGACGGCTGAATTTTTATTCGTGATTACGATGTTTGTCCCATGGAGAAAGTTGTTTAGTTTGATGGTCTGTACCACATAGTAACCCTGTATTGGGATAAATTCATCGCAACAACTGGTCAAACACCCACTTGGCTGTTTTTTTGTTATACAACTTTAAACTGTATCTTTTTGTCCATAGGAGCCAATGTCGTACCACTGGTGGTTCAACAGCTCAGCTCACAGCAAGCATGAACTCACCACATCACCGATAACCACTGTGCCTAATTTGCCAGGTAAGATTTTTCTTTTTGTAACCATATTTGCCGCTGTCTACCTCGACGGCGATTGCTGGACTCTTACCGGCTAAACCACCTCTACCTATGGCCGGGGGTGCGGGATTCGCATAAGCATTCACCGCTCCCCCGACAGGCCTCGACCCATCTCCCCGTGCGGCCATTCTTATAATAGCCGCACCATCTCTCGAGTGGCGCGCGTGGAACACTGCGGCGCCAACTCGGGACCTGCAGGGTAATTGCGTAACACACTATCAGTAGCAATCGGTTTCATTTTGACAGTTCAACAACATTCATTGCGTTATTTACGTTGTTGAGTAGACACACTTTTCGAACGTGTAAGGAGCAATGGATTAGCAATAAGCTTCAAAATGATTCAAATTGAGAGTAATAGTATGTTACGCAATTAGGTTGCTGTCTGGTCGGACGACGGACGCCCTTAGTCCGCCGCCCGCAGGTCTCATGGAAGTCGCAGATCTTTTTGCACCCTTCTCGAACTCCCGTTGCATCTCCTGCGGGAGGGGAGATCTACGTAAAGGGCCTACAATATTGATTTAAGATAGAAATTAGAACTGTACAGAAGCGGGCTTTGCAAAAAATGCAGTTCTGCCCTTTCTTACTTCAAAACCGGCATGATTTATATATTTTCTGCTCTCTTTTAAAGCATATAATGAACCTTCGGTGTTTCTTAAAGGTACATACATTTACATGGTGAATACTTCATCAGACTATGGCTGGGTGCAATGTTCGGGGACCAACTCCGTGGGGCGGCAGACGAAGCCCTGTCTCTTCCATATCTTACCTGCTGGTGAGTACTTTAAGTAGTTACCTAGTGATAAGCTCTGTGTATTTTGATATGTGTTACAGAATAGTCTGCAAATATTTCTAAGTATAAAAATAAAGCTCTTTTTGACGAAAACCAGTCTTAGACCGTGTGCTTAGAACTGGCCACTTATCTGTCCAGTCGCCAGACTGAATATCATTATAATTCAGCCATTATTCATGACTAGCTATCAGACTAGCTTTTGCCGCGGCTTCTCCCGCGTATAGGTACTTCGGTCATTATCTTAAAGGATCGTACTATCAGGATAAAAAGTACCTATACTATGTCCTAAACCCGGTCATGGTCTACCCGATAATACGAATGTAACAGACAGACAGACAGACGGACAGGGTTACTTTCGCATTTATAATACTAGCAGCGCGCCGCGGTTTCACCCGCGTAAGTTTTGATCCCGTGGGAATATCGGGATAAAAAGTATCCTATGCGTTATTCTGATGTATAAACTATATTACTGTAAAGTTTCATAAAAATCCGTTCAGTAGTTTTTGCGTGAAAGAGTAACAAACATCCATCCATCCTCACAAACTTTCGCATTTATAATATTAGTAGGATAGTAGGATAGGATAGGATTATAATATTAGTAGGATGGCGATAATATGGTTGTATATTAAAATGTCATCCTACTAATATTATAAACTAGCTTTTGCCCGCGACTTCGTCCGCGTGGGTTTCGTACTTTCCTCAAATAAATTTAACACCCTATCCACCTCCTCAAGAAAGGTATTTCGAAAATTATTGATTACGATCTTTATACTTACTTTATTTAAAGAAATAAGTATTCGGGCCAATATTTTAGTTAAACTACCTAAGATGTTTCAAATAAACTATCCTCCCTTTTCATCACGACAGGGCTTGTTTTTGCATTTGGTACGTTTCCATTTTTATGATATAAAGATTATTTATACCCATTTTCGTGTTAATGGAAGTTGAAGTTTCTACTCCTTAAACTTTATTACCCTTTTTCACCCCGGTAGAAGTCGAATAAGTAAAACCCTAAAACTCATACTTTTTTATTTTAAGTAAGTAAGTAGTAAACTCCTAAAAGTGACAATCTTTATTATTTACTGAGGCAAAGGTTGAAAAGTTTCAAGTTTCTTAACCAAAGGAATAAGACCACCTTTTCACCTTCACAGTTTTTATCCCCATAGGGGCGAAATATTGAAAACATGTTTGGGACGTTTCCATATCTTGACTCAAAGATTATTTATACCAATTTCCCATTGAATCAAGCCACGCAATAAAATACTCCTCTGTGATATGGACTACCCCCGTTCACCCCGTTAGGGTTAGATTTTCGAAAAACCCAGTCACACTTTTTTATTTATTTTGGTCTTAAGTATACATACTGAGTTCCGAGTTTATATTATTGGACCGCGCGATAAAATTCTTCCATACAAACTGACACCCTCAATCTCCCTTTATAGCAGAAAAACATAAAATAACAAACTATAATTTACTTAGATAAGTATTTGTGCCAAGTTTGAAGCTTAAATTTATTCATACCATTTTTTTGGAGTAAATCAAGCTACACACTATAATACCGGCCTTAAAAATCGAATTACCACTTTTTTACCCGTCAGGGGTCTACTTTCGAAAGACCCATTTCTTATTACTTACTTAGGCAAATATTCCTTCTAAGTTTCAAGTTTATTAACCAAATGAATAAGATTTTTCGTATAAAGTTTTTCCCCACTTTTCACCCCACACAGGAGGAATTTTGAAAAATGTTTGGGATGTGTTCATAACTTGACTCAAAGATTATGTCCAACAATTTTTGAGTTAATCAAGCCACGCAGTAAAATGGAAAATTAACTACTCCTTTTCACCCCGTCAGAGAGATAGATTTTCGCAAAACCCTGATACATGTTATTTTTTACTTTTGGTCTTAAGTATAAATACTGAGTTTAGACTTAATCGGAGACCGCACGTTAAAATTCTTCCATACAAATGTTGACACCCCCTAATCGCCCTTTAGGGGGTAGTTTAGAAAAGCAAAAAATGCCAAAATTCATAATTTATGTATTCATGCCAAGTTTCAAGTATATTAACCAAATGAATAAGATTTTCATATAAGCTGTATCCCCACTTTTCACCCCCACAGGGGTGGAATTTTGAAAAATCGTTTGGATGTATTCATTACTTGACTCACAGATTATTTATACCAATTTTAGAGTTAATTAAGCCAGGCAGTAAAATTTGCCCTGTAAAATTAACTACCCCTTTTCTCCCCGTTAGGGGTAGATTTTCGAAAAACCCTGATACACGTAATTCTTTATTTTTGGTATTAAGTATAAATACTGAGTCTTGAGTTAATCGGACCGTGCATTAAAATTCTTCCATACAAATTTTGACACCCCCCCATCCCCCTTTAGAAGGTAGTTTAGAAAAACAAAAAAGACCAATTTTCATAATTTACTTAGGTAAGTATTCGTGCCAAGTTTCAAGTTTATTAACTCAAGGAATAAGATTTTCCATACAAACTTTCATCCCCTATTTAACTACCTTAGGGGTTGAATTTCGAAAATTCCTTCCTTATTCCTCGTCTACATTATAAAAGGAACCTCTGTGCAAAATTTCAGCTTTCTAGGTTCAGGGGTTTGGGCTGGGCGTTGATGAGTCAGTCAATCAGTCAGTCAGTCAGTCAGTCAGTCAGTCAGTCAGTCAGGACTTGTCTTTTTATATATATAGATGTGAAAGTTTGTGAAGATGTTTGGATGTTTGTTACTCAATCACGCACAAACGGCTGAACGGATTTGGATGAAATTTGGCACACAGATAGTTTATAACCAGTATTAACACATAGGATACTTTTTATCCCGATATTCTCACGGCATCGAAACTAACGCGGATGAAACCGCGAGGCGCTGCTAGTAAATAATATAAAGAAGTAGTCAGACACCTGAAGGCTAATTCCCGTAATTAAAAACATCCAAAATCTAGTCACAATCACATCTCAGCGATAATCAATGTCAAAAACTTATAAAATGTACGGAAATTACAGGTATTTTGACAGATTGAGACGGATCCGACTGTGAACGTTCAAAAAATTACGAGAATTGCCCCTCTGTTTTCTGAAAGACAAATCAAGTTCATTTTCAAAGTCCCATTGGATTTCGTTTTAACTGATTGGCTTACATAAAATATAAAAGCTACCAAATGAAGAATTCGCCAAGAGATTTAAATATTTCTTGTACTTGCAGTGTAAAAACAATGGCTTAGTTCCATACAATGATTGCTTCTTAGTTGATTCGCACGAATTTAATCGCCCGAAACGTGCGAATCTTCACTTTTAAATAATACTATTTTTTAAAGTTAGTTTCTATGAAGTTAATTTATTTGTGAATTTTTTGCCATAAAGTTAAGAAAAGTACACGTTCTCGTCGTCTCGCCCACAAATAAATTAATTTCGTGCGAGTCGCATAGAGAAAAATAATATTATTTAAAAGTGGCGATGGGCACTTTTGGGTGAGTACGGATAGTGCAATCCACGAAGACGCACCCCACTCTTTTTCCTAATGCTTATAGCACAAGTCTGCAACATTCCGCTAGTATTTTAGTTTTATTGATACACACAAATTATTTTTATTGGGTAATTAGTGTGTATCGAAAAAACTAAAACACTAGTATAATTTACTAGCGATAACCACTAACGATTCAGAAGAAGAGTGGGGCGCATCTTTGTGGATTGCACTACCTATAGATTCGTGCGAATTGAGTAATAAGCCACAAAGATTTAGACAAAAGGAAATGCCAATAAAGTACCAGAATCTATCGTCAGCTTCATACAAATCAAGGACGTCGTTAAACCCCAGACAGATAGAACTACGATCAATTACGAAAGAAACATACATCAGATAAAAACAAGTAAAAAATGAATAAAAAAATGTAAAGTCCGATGTAAGTTTGCAGGGAAGTGTGCCGCACGGCTGCGCCAAAAGGCCCAGAACAACAAATTCATAAAAATATACAAAGTGTAATGTAAATGGTGTCGGAACTGAAAAGAGGCCATTAATACTCATCATTACGAACAACTTTTACTATGGGACCAAACCGAAATCGCGAAAAAAAAATCAGCTGTTCTCTACATTTATGTTCGCATAACTCGTCAAAATGTAGGGCACAGCTGATTTTTTTTCGCGATTTCATGTTTGGTCCCATAGTAAAAGTTGTTCGTAATGATGAGTGTAATAGCCTCTTTTCAGGTCCGACACCATTTAAATGACACATTGTATAAGTATTTAGCTATGGAATCATGATTTTTAGGTAGCTCTTACAAAATGGAGCAGTGATAACTTCGGGTAACCACTGAAAATCAGCGCTGTGCTGTGGGTCCTTTATAGCACAGCATCATGCTGAGTGGAAGCCTTCTTGTCACAGTCATGACGTGCAGCCGTCGACTATCTATGCTTTGTGCTAATGTATAAAGATATATCTTTTTTTTTTGTTTTTATTATATATGATGTCATTAGAATTAATTATCTTTTTGTTTGCACGTGTTTCTGTGACAAATAAACCTATTTTTCCTTCTTTGATAGCCCAGTTATAATGGCCCCGACTTACGATTTAAAGGTCGTAGGTTCCTACCCAGGCAGACGTTTTACTCTAAAACGGTGAAGGAAAACATTGTGAGGAAACCATTTCCTAGAACCAAAAATTCGAATACATGTGACATCTACCAACCTGCACTGGGCCCGTGTGGTAGATTACGGCCCACTCCCTCTCACAGGGAGGAGGTCTGTGTCCCAGCATTGAGAACATTATAGGCTATGTGTTGTATAAAAGAAAAACGAAATGCATCTGATTGATTGAATTGATCAGCAGTGTTAGAAAAGGACGCAAACTATTTCCGACCCACGGACCATATATATACAATAGTGTCAATAAGTTTTTTTTTTCCCCACTAACGCTTAATTCTCTTACAGATAAGCCATCAACTCCAAAAGCATGTGAAATCACCAACGTGACTTACGACTCTTTGACTCTGAACTGCACGCCCGGACACGATGGAGGGATCCACCAATCATTTTTATTGGAGGTAAATGTTATAATTACTCTTAAATATATTAATGTATAGAGGTACGAGGAACAGTGTGAAATTCACTCATCCTCCATAGTAATATAGTAATAAAAGAATCCTCCGACCAGACGGTTGTCGTGTTTGATGGGCAACTGCCCGAAAATTGATTTCGGGACGTTGTGTATATGCTAGTTGCTAGGTAAACTTTGCTTGCGCGATGCAGGATTTTTGCGTGAAGTCAGCGTGATGCGTAGTTCGTATGTGGCGATATAGATGTCGCCACAAATACCTAAGCCAGCCACACATTGGAAACTATTATGTTTCGCGTCATAGAAATATGTGATCATGGTTAGTTATTCAAATACACATTATTTTATTTCACATAAACCTGCATGAGCTCGTATGAAACGTCAGGAGCAAGGTGCTCGGTTCCAATTGATCGTTACCTATGGAGAAGAGTCTTCAAAAAACTCCACGGACACTCTTTTTAAAATAATTGGCTTTTGCAATGTTTTCATATTACAGAATTAATAGGAATGAGAGGATAGTATAGACCTGACGAAAAATTACTAGGTACTACGGTAACAAATACGGCGTAAGAAAGCCCGTAATTTCGGCGAAAACTTCGGACACAGACAGACAACCAGATTTCGTGCTTAGGAAATATACCTCCTGCTGTGGAGCTCGAGTTTAGGTTGATGACTCCTAGCAGGGGCAACTGACATCCTGAAATGTGAGAGGCGCTCTATGAATATTCAGTTCGACTTGCAGCAAGTTTCCAACTAAAATTATCAACAAACCAACTTGTGAAATACTATACACCCTTACATTTTGATCGTTTTAATCCTTAAAATGGGTCATTATACTCATCATTATGAACAACTTTTACTATGAGACCAATCCCGAAATCGTGAAATAATAATCAGTTGATCCATACATTACGTCGAGTTATGCGAACATAAATGTATGGATCAGCTGATTTATTTTACACGATTTCGGGGTTGGTCCGATAGTAAAAGTTGTTCATAATGATGAGTACAATGACCCCTTTGAAGGATTAAAACGATCAAAATGTAACAGTGTATACAAGTGCTCATTTTGCATTACAGTGAAGCATTAGTTGGTCCACACGTAAAATCCTGAACATTTATAGTCGAGTAAACAATTATTATGTTCGAAATCCCAGCAAAATTACTAGTTTCAACAAATTACGTGTAATTACTCTAATTATTCAGTTTGCAAATTAACGGCACAAATAGTTTGCAAATAGATAATACATTGTTATCTATACTAATATTATAAAGAGGAAAGGTTTGTATGTATGTTTGTAACGAATTGGCTCAAAAAGTACTGGACCGATTTTAAAAATTCTTTCACCATTTGAATGCTACATTATCACTGATTATTATAGGCTATTTTTTTTTCCACCCGTGCGAAGCCGGGACGGACCGCTAGTTATATATAATACTGTACCTATGTTGATTGGCTTTGTGTGTTGCCGCACTACCACCTCGCTCATTGACTGATTTATTTACCCGACTGCGTGAAAGATAGTGGGCCGTAATCCACCACGCGGGACCAGTGCGGGTTGGTAGATGTCACATGTCTTCGAATTTTAAGTTCTAGTCTAGAACATGCCGGTATCTTCACGACGTTTTGAGAGCAGTGGTGATGAAATAAATTACACAAAGTAAAGCGCCTGACGGGGTTTGAACCAGTCAGACGCAGTCGTTACCGCCTACGAGAGCTCTATTCTTAAGAGCCTACACTACCTCAGCTAAAATTCACTCTTTAACTCGCTCGCACGACACGACACGAGACTGAGTGCGGTGCTAGGCGGCAGCCAACGCCAATAGTTTAGGTATTTGCTTTTTACGGTGAAAATAATGGTAATTAAAAAAAAATAAAAAACATAAGACTTGCTTTATAGTTAGTTCGGTTAGTATACAAAGTTTCTTGATCTAATTTGAAGTATTTTTTGAATACCAGCGGTTTATTGTTCGGTTTGGAGGTAACTTTGGAATTTTTTTCTATCGAGAAAATTTTAACAAATCGAGTTTTCGTCTAACATAAGACCTAACATTAATCCTCAACTTTACCATATATTTATTTCAAAATTAATGCTGCAGTATTTTCGACATAACGGAGGATCATGCTAAGCCATTTGAGGTAGTATAGGCCCTTAACACTGATTATTCTCTGTCAAGAACAATTTTATTGTTAAAACACAATTAGAAGTAATTCCCCGAGCGTCAATTGTCAAATAACTTTTAACAAGGAAAACATTTACAAGATTTACCAAAGCTTTTGTTTTTAACATCTCTCAAAAGCTTCTAATCGCTTCTCTTTAAACATTTCACGATTCTTTTGTTTTTGATTTCTTAAGACATGTTCGAGAACCTATTGTTTGGAAGTAAATGTAATTTGTTTTCTTTTTTAGGGTTCCGTGCCTCAAAAGGAAAAAACGGAACCCTTATAGGATCACTTAGTTGTCCGTCTGTCTGTCTCTTAACATCCTTTGTCTCGGGAACGCGAGGAGGTATAGAGTTGAAATTAAAACCATATACTCAGGTCTACAGTTCCTTGAAGCTGTGAAAAAAATCAAACTTCTAAGCTAACGTAAAAAAAAAATACAGAAGTTAATACCGCAAAAAACGTATATTTCGACACTATCAAGGGAATCAAAATTTATAGGGTACTTTCCGTTGATCTAAAATCATGAAATTTGGCAAGAAGCAATATCATGTAGTAAAAGTAAAGGGAAAAATCCGAAAACCGTAAATTTTTAGTTAAACACATACCTACTTTGTAAGGAACCCTCGGCGCGCGAGTCCGACTCGCACTTGACCAGTTTTTTTTTCCTTTGTCGTTGAACGCTGTTTAATCAAATTGTGTCAAACAATCGAATAAATGAACTTTTTTTAAGTCAACGTCTTTTTGATGTCAAAACATGTTGTAAGACGAGAAGAAATCATTGAAATACACACATCAAAAGTGTCTAGGGATCAAGCATTTTTATGCGGATTTCTTGAGATTGAGATGTGGCTTTGTAATAAATTTATGATTTTATAAATTTATATGGATCCTTTTTGGTGCATTTCATAATTTGAATCAGGAACTGTGAATCAAATTCGAGTAAAAGATGAAAATCAGCTGTCAATATTTTCCCTATAAAAACATACAACGCATTGAAGACATTATTAGTGCTACTGTTTCCCTACTACTGATTAAAACCAACGTTATTATGGAGCGGCGACGTCATTTAAGCAGGGAAGAAATGCTCAGAGCCGTGGGAATGATAGAAGCTGGTTCCCGGCAACGTACTGTGGCTTTAGCTCTGAATACAAGTCAGAGTGTTATCAGTCGACTTTGGACACGTTACCGAAGCACTGGTACCGTGGCTGAGCGCCATGGAGGACGGTATCGCTGCACCACACGGAGACAAGACCGATACATTCAAATCTTAACTCGAAGAGCTCCAACAATAACCGCCATGATGTTAGCCGTGAGGCTTCATCACTCTTCAGGGAACTTAATTAGCGACCAAACAGTCAGAAACCGCTTGCATGAAGTGAACCTTCATTCCCGAAGACCGCTACGGGTACCACCTATAGCAATGCACAATCGTAGGATTCGATATCAATGGGCTCTTGAACACAGAAATTGGGCAGAAGAACAATGGCGTTTCGTGTGCTTTTCTGATGAGTCTCGTTTTGGTATGAGACCGGATACAAGACGTATACGACACTGGAGAACCCCTGGACGCCAACAGCGATTAAAATCCTGCCAGGAAGTCCATCCTTATAGTGGTGGAACCATCATGGTATGGGCGGGTATTTGGATCGGCGGAAGAACTGAGTTGATTTGGATCAGAGGCAACCTCAACGCTCAAATTTATGCTGAGACGATTGTATCAGACGTCATCGTTCCTCTACAAGTCCAAATCGGTCCCTTATTTCAGTTAATGCATGATAATGCACGACCGCACACCGCAAGAGTTGTAAGACAGACTCTCGCCGCAGCTAACATCAATGTCCACACTCAGTCTGCGAGCAGTATCGTGCGAGCGAGATAAAGAGTGAATTTTAGCTGAGGTAGTATAGGCTCTTAAATACTGGTAGCTGCATCCGGTTAGACTGGAAGCCGACCCCAACACAGTTGGGAAAAGGTAATGCAGATGATGAAGATGGATAACTTCATACTCGTAATCAGTCTACAATGGCCTCACTCCTGGGACACAGGCCGACTCTCTGTGAGAGGGAGTGCACCACCACGCGGGCCCAGTGTGGGTTGGTAGATATCACATGTCTTCTAATTTATAATTCAAGGTCATTTGGTTTCTTCACGATTGTTTCCTTCGCCGTTTTGAGAGCAATGGTGCACAGTGGTGCAGCAATGTGGTGGTGGAGCAATGGTGCAGAGGAGTGCCTCTATACATAACAATAACATAGCATTGTTCATTATCTCAGTGATAATTTACATCGTCGGCTAAATATTCTAAGCTGCTAACTCCGTTTTGGCTAAACTGACTTTTTGGTAAGAGAAAATATTTTTCTGTTTCATTTGATATCAAAAAGCCAGTTTAGCCAAAATGGAGTTAGCAGCTTAGAATATGTAGCCGACGACATTCTATCGCCACTTAATCAGTAATCTAATTTAGTGAAATGTATTCTAAGTTGTTTTTTAAGTGGCCATTTGTAACAAAAATGTCATAATATGTTTTTGGCTGCAATGGAAATTGAACCTTGTAAAGTGACATTCAGTTTGTTGTTGCTTAAAAGTGTTTCAAATTCCTGGCTCTAATTTAATATTATTTGTTCACTTTATATTCTGACAGAGAAAATACGAAGGAAGTAATGAAATAGCTCCTAACTAATAGGTACTGACAGTCTGACAGAAGATACTGAGTGGTACGTCATTTTCTATACTATTTTCTGAAATGGTAACCGATATTAATAACATATTTGTGAAGAACGAAGAAAAAATACTATATTTTTATTTCGAATAATATTAGACACTTCCATCTTTGTTTATCCATTGTATAATTTTTTTTTCTATTGAGCAAAGGCCTCCCCTTTTACCTTGCCAAGCCTAAGATCATGTTGGCCCTGTAAATCTTATCAGATCATCACACCACCTTCGCCGTGGCGAGTGAGCAGCTGTATTGGAGGAACTGCGGACGGCACCCTGAATCTCTTTATACCGAAGCGGTTCACGCGATGATGTCGGCAAGAATGAAAGAAAGGGATGAAAACTGTATTGACTACTTCGAAGCCTGCAAGAAAAACATCGTAACTCATTTTTAGTAAATTTTCATGATAACGTGTCAAAGATTAAAAAAATCTCTCAGGTTTGCCAACCAACCTTGAAAATTTGAGGCAACGAGGGAATGGCCATACTTTTTTATGATTATAATAGAATATTATTATAATATAATCATAAAAAAGTATAAATTCAAGTTTGACGCGCTCTCCTGAAAATTTACTAAAAATGAGTTACGATGTTTTTCCTTGCAGGGGTCGACTTGGTAATAATGAAAGAATTACGCAAAAGAGCAAAGATTCCTGATAACGTTGCGATAAGTACAGACGCCATCACATCAAGCTACTACAATCTGCCCAATTTCTTTAATAGATTTTCAACTTCATCGCTAAAACATAAAGGTTCAAAGTTGATTGGAAAAAATTGACAGTTTCGGGTAGCTTGATGTGCTTGCGTCTGTACTTACATAGTCGACGGCATTGTAGTCGAGGAAATTAACAAGATCATGCTAGACGGCGCCACGATATATTTCGAGTTAAAAGATAGGCTCAGAATTTATGACAGTGTGAAGGAAAAAATGACCACGAAGAACAGAAAAGACCAAGCCAGCTAAGCCAGATGAGAGCGTTTTTATGGAGGCGTTTTTATGGTTGTGGCGAGAAGAACCACAAGTCCAACCAGTGCCCGAACAAAGAGAAAGGCCTCATTGTTTCTGTGATGAAAAGTGGATGCACAATCTTACCTGACAAGTAACATCAGTACCGAAGTCAGACCTCTGTAGTCTGAAGGAGACAGTAGCCCTGGCTTCAGAGTTGGCGAGGAGTGCGTGAGATTTCCACCAGGAAACACGGGCAGTTGGTCGACCTGGAAAGACGGTAAATCATTAGGGTTTAAAGTCATAAATAGTTTTTAAGCGTCAGGAAGCTTGCGTAACCTAAATTTTGCGGGCCTGCGGGCGGAGAGTAATGGGTAACCCTCCGTCCGATCAGGACCAGGCCTGTGCCGGACGGCGCGTACGTGTTCCACGCGCGCCTCAAAGAGATATCAGCAACAAGGAAGGGGCCCGAAAGGGCCGAAGCCTGCCGGGGCAGCGGGATTGTCCGAAAGGGTTACCGCTACCCCGGAACACAAAGGGCTAAGGAAGGAACACGGGTGGGTTTTAGTCAGTAAGAGTCTGACACTCCCTTCTGCTCCACTCAGAGCGGGAGGGGTCATTGCATAATTTCCCATCCACAAAAAAAAAAAACCCAAATTTTCTTACGTTTTTTACAATTTGGAGGTCGATATCAGGTTGTATGTTGATCTAAATATACATATACGGCCGCCATATATTTATTTCTAGTATTATAATCATAAAAATCATCAATACAACTGACGAATCTGACGTCAGCAAAATTAAATAACTGCACCCAATCAAACATCATCTGCCTAGCTTTTCCCAACTATGTTGGGGTCGGCTTCTAGTCTAACCAGATGCAGCTGAATACCAGTATTTTACATGGAGCGGCTGTCTATCTGACTACCATAACCCAGTTTCGGGATAATATGATACCTCTTGGTAAGACTGGTTGTCAGACTTTCGGGCTTCTGACTACCCGTAACGTCTGTCAAAGATTCAGGAATGGCAGCCGGGACCAACGGCTTAACGTGCTTTCCGAGGCACGGAGGGGTCTCGGTATGTAAAGATGGTCACTTATCCACAGACCAACCGCGGCAAGCGTAGCTTAACCTGTTCGATCGACCTGTGCGGCTGTTATTGTTTAGCCACGAGCCTCAAAACTACAATATACCTACTACAATTACACCCAATCAAAAAAGCGATATAATTTAATTGTTTCCTGAAACAAAAGATTTGACGTCGTACGGTGGTTCCCGGCACGTTACAAAATTTTGTTTCAGTGCGGTTAGTGGAAGTGCACAGGTGCGGTTCGTCCAAGTGAGGTTGAAATCAGTGCTCTGAGTCGAATTTTCAATACGAGACCCGAATTCTGTAGGTTTGTTATAATAATAATACACACATCAAAAGTGTCTAGGGATCAAGCATTTTTATGCGGATTTCTTGAGATTGAGATGTGGCTTTGTAATAAATTTATGATTTTATAAATTTATATGGATCCTTTTTGGTGCATTTCATAATTTGAATCAGGAACTGTGAATCAAATTCGAGTAAAAGATGAAAATCAGCTGTCAATATTTTCCCTATAAAAACATACAACGCATTGAAGACATTATTAGTGCTACTGTTTCCCTACTACTGATTAAAACCAACGTTATTATGGAGCGGCGACGTCATTTAAGCAGGGAAGAAATGCTCAGAGCCGTGGGAATGATAGAAGCTGGTTCCCGGCAACGTACTGTGGCTTTAGCTCTGAATACAAGTCAGAGTGTTATCAGTCGACTTTGGACACGTTACCGAAGCACTGGTACCGTGGCTGAGCGCCATGGAGGACGGTATCGCTGCACCACACGGAGACAAGACCGATACATTCAAATCTTAACTCGAAGAGCTCCAACAATAACCGCCATGATGTTAGCCGTGAGGCTTCATCACTCTTCAGGGAACTTAATTAGCGACCAAACAGTCAGAAACCGCTTGCATGAAGTGAACCTTCATTCCCGAAGACCGCTACGGGTACCACCTATAGCAATGCACAATCGTAGGATTCGATATCAATGGGCTCTTGAACACAGAAATTGGGCAGAAGAACAATGGCGTTTCGTGTGCTTTTCTGATGAGTCTCGTTTTGGTATGAGACCGGATACAAGACGTATACGACACTGGAGAACCCCTGGACGCCAACAGCGATTAAAATCCTGCCAGGAAGTCCATCCTTATAGTGGTGGAACCATCATGGTATGGGCGGGTATTTGGATCGGCGGAAGAACTGAGTTGATTTGGATCAGAGGCAACCTCAACGCTCAAATTTATGCTGAGACGATTGTATCAGACGTCATCGTTCCTCTACAAGTGCAAATCGGTCCCTTATTTCAGTTAATGCATGATAATGCACGACCGCACACCGCAAGAGTTGTAAGACAGACTCTCGCCGCAGCTAACATCAATGTCCTGCCCTGGCCTGCTCAGTCGCCAGACTTGAACCCGATTGAGCATGCATGGGATATGCTACAGAGAAGAGCTCTGCCGAATATGGAGGGTATCCAGTCGCAAGAAGACCTTTTTTTGTTGTTGCAACGAACATGGGCGGCCATTCCACAGCGTGATTTGGATGAACTCATTTTGAGTATGCCAAACCGATGTTCTTGTGTTGTTAGTGTTCGCGGTAGAAACACGGATTATTAATTGTTTAAGTTACCCAATAAAATTTTAGAGAAAACTGTTATTTCAGTCTTTTTTTCGAACTTTTGTGTTAGTGGTTCAAATGTCAAAAATCCCTTTATTAGGAAATTGGCAAATTTCTTTATTAATGCAAAGGTGACTTGGTTTATCGTTACTGTGACAAACGAAAACACTTTATTTGATGAATCCTTAAAGAAAATTTTAATTAATATCAATCAGGAGAAAAGTTATTGCAAAAATATATGTTGATCCCTAGACACTTTTGAGATGTGTATGATCTTACACAGAGTGCTCGGTAGATGGAACGACAAAATTTTTAAGGGATTGAGGACATCGTTTGCTATAGTCCACGCGGAACTAGTTGGCCGCTGACGTGAGGAAAGGGGTGAGGCGGCGGTTTGCAACGCACGTACTGAGTAATGCACCCCCGCCCCTCCGTCCCACCGCTCACATACCTAAGGCGCGGCCAACTAGTTCCGCGTGGACTATAGCACTAAATTGTATTTTTTAAATTTATTTAGGGATAACAAATAGCAGTGTAATAATAAGTAAACATAGGTTAGAACCTAATAATAGAGATAACAAATACACTCTCAACGTTATCCACATAGGGCTCTTTCAATTTAGACGTTTTGTGTCGGACTGCTGCGGCGCCGCAGCGGTGCGGCTGTTGTACTGCGAACGGCTAGTCAATTTCTTCCATACAATGTATGCAACCAGCGCCCAGTGCGGCGCTGGTGCCGCGCACGCATGACAGCAGGACGGCAACGTTGAAAATTATCCTACTAATCCTACTAATATTATAAATGCGAAAGTTTGTGAGGATGGATGTTTGTTACTCTTTCACGCAAAAACTACTGAACGGATTTGGATGAAACTTTACAGTAATATAGTTTATACATCAGAATAACACATAGGATACTTTTTATCCCGATATTCCCACGGGATCAAAACTTACGCGGGTGAAACCGCCGGGCGCAACTAGTAATATTATAAATGCGAAAGTTTGTGAGGATGGATGGATGGATGTTTGTTACTCTTTCACGCAAAAACTACTGAACGGATTTTAATGAAACTGTACAGTAATATAGCTTATACATCAGAATAACACATTGGATACTTTTTATCCCGATATTCCCACGGGATCGAAACTTACGCGGGTGAAACCGCGGGGCGCAGCTAGTAACTAATAATTGTATGGAAAAAATCGACTAGCCGATCGCAGTACGACAACCGCACCGCTGCGGTGCCGCAGCAGTCCGTCACGTAAAGTCTAAATTGAAAGAGCCCATAATATTACTAAACAGATCTACTAGTTGTTATAATGAACGATATAAAAATAAACAGAATAAAAGTAAACATTACTTAACTTATTAGGTTTCTGGTCACTTAAAATAGTAACCATTTCGGTTTCTTACTAAACTTCAACTTTATCCGACGATCCTGCATACTTATTTGTTGACTGTACACGGCATGGTTTCTTTTCGGTGCGGTGTATAAACCGCGCCGTAGAAAAAACGTGTCTGTTTACAATGTCCATTTCAACCGCGCGGCCAAACCAAACTAGGTTACGTTACCCGTCGATTAGTACTTTAACTAAGCTTGAGCCTATTTTTAATAACGAAATAAATGCCATTGTTTTTTAGGCATATTGCCGTCCGAGCGGCCAACTAAAATCGACTTGTAACAAATTATGGAACCTGTTTTCTAGTATTTTTCTTGTTTTTTGCTGCAACAAATCAGCAACTAATTGTCAATACATATAAGCCTCTATTAATTTGATATTTATGGTGAGATATCTACCTACCCATAACCTAGAAACTAAATATTGCATAACTTTTTGTTCATTAACATTTTGACGTTTTTTATTATTGCAACAAATACAACAAATTAATACCTTTCTTTTGATACATCATTCGCCTTTATGCGTTATTCAGTTTCTGTGTAATCACAGGCGATGACTACGGCAAGTGGCGGTTCTAGCGGCCAACTATTTTTGGTCATAGTATCTTAGTTTTTTTTGCAACAAATTCAGGAAAAGAGTTGTGTATAGACAAATTACCACTAATTCCTGGCAAAGCTTCTATAGTGATCCAATCAACGATGACGACCGTGCCTACACACGACGAATAAACCGTAGTTTTTTACGGCAAGAAAAACGTGTGTTAAGGGCCTGTAGAAGTTTTCAGTTATTTCAATTACACCCTGTAGATTTACAAGCATCTCACAAAAAACAATCATAAAGTAAATTGAAATAAACATAAAATAATTCACCATTTATTAATAAAAAAGAAATGGTCTATCTTTCGCTGTAGGCTTCATAAATTGTGTTAAATATATATCAATAGGCTTCAATACTTCTTGTTACTGTCACTTAGTTCGCTATAAATAAATCTCGGGCGACATTAAATTCTTTGTGTACAGACAATATTTATTACTTTTGTTTGTAGATAGAAAAGAAAATTCTTTTTGTAATATTACTTATCTTTTTTATCATCATTGAAAATGCTGTAGTTTTTTATAACCTTCTGGTCTGGTATGGACTTGGGAGGGGCTCGTAAATAATAACAGCCACACGGGTCGATGGGGTCGAGGCAGGGCCGTGGTGTTCACCCATTATACAACGTGTAACGTTAAATGCGCAAAACCTCATACACCCCAATTAGAGCATTGAGTTAAAAGCATAATACAATGAACAAAACAATTTTTTTTATAAGCTAACTATTTTTACTAAGAAAATCGTGTTGATCCTAGCATTGCTTTATGCATTCAAAATTGAGTCTTATTCTCTTAAAATAAGACTTTATTTTCTTTGGCTCAATCGGCGGACAGTATGGCAAAATACATCATTTTTGAAAAAAAAAAACCTATATTAAAAGTTACTGAAATCGATTTAGTAGTCAATTATGAACAAATTATTTTCAGGTTTTGCGCATTTAACGTTACTCGTTGTATACCCTTCCGTGCCTCGGAAAGTACGTTAAACCTGTTGATCCCGACTGTCATTTGTTGATCTTTGACAGTCATTACGGATAATCAGAAGCCCGGAAGTCTGACAACCAGTACTCTTTAGTATTACCCAGCAATTAGGTTGTGGAAGTCAGGTAGGCAGTCACTCCATGTAAAAAACTGGAAGCCGACCCTAACACATACTTACGAACTTACTACTAACATAAGAAGGTGTAAGTATTCTGAAAGTTGACAAAGTCGTAAATACCTGTAAAAAATTTCGTAGTTCTGATTAATTTGTCAATATTACTTAATGAAATTATGCAAAGTCGTTCTGCAGTGCACTAAAGTATTCATTATGAATTGCAATAATTAATATCGTAACACTGCATATCTAGTTTAAGTTGTAAAAAAAGCGTTTTGTAATTTTCCAATTTCGTTTTTACACCTCTATCTTTTCATACTGACAAACGCTCTGATCGGCTAGTCCGAAATGGCAGCTGCATTCAACAAAGAAAAAATACAGAAAGTATTTATGTATACATTTATTTGACGCAGAGAAAAAACACAAGCACAAAAAGAACAATTTGGGTGACAATATGAGTCACATCTCAGCATAATGCTACGACCCTATGCGTGACAGAGTCTCAGCGCTTTTTTTTTTTTTTTTGAGGATGGGAAATCATCAAATAACCTCTCCCGCTCTGGGTGGAGCAGAAGGGAGTGTCAGACTCTTACTGACTAAAACCCACCCGTGTTCCTTCCTTAGCCCTTTATGTTCCGGGGTAGCGGTAACCCTTTCGGACAATCCCGCTGCCCAGAGTCTCAGCGCTGGTTCCATCATTATCCATTCCTTCATCTTTTATTGCGTTCTTTATTTAATTTGCTCCCATTCTCCACACAGATCTTCGACATGGCAACAGGCCTTCTTCTCCGCAACGTCAGCAGTGATGACCCTGAGTTTGAAGTAGCTGGTCTATCGGCGAGCAACTCCTTGGCTGTGTCAGTGAGGGCCTTCAATAGAAAAGGCTTCAGTGAGGCCCTGACATTGACATCTAGTTTGCTGAAGTACCCGCAACGGCATACAGGTATGGTGTTACCTATTGTATACTGTCCTTCATCTTCCTTTCTTATAAGACTGATACAGCAGGCTACACGTCAGTGATAACAAACTAGTAAAAGCTGGCCTTTTGTTCTATTGAGTTGAGCTCCTTAAGTTCTGAGTTGAGCTACAAGATTACTGACAAATGCGTGCACTGACTGGACGGGTTCACTCAATCAGTGTGGTTCTTTACTCAAAAGACCATTTCAGACACCAATCTACATGGTCTTCACATGATCTGACTAAGACTATGTCTGGACTTTTAAACAGACTGTGAGCTCTGAGATTGTTTCGGCCTTTCTGCTCTCAGTAGTCAGATAGGAAATGTCGACCTCATTTAGTTTTTAAAATATGATTAACATGTAAAAGTTTTTGTACACACGACAACATGTCAAGCTATACAGGGTTACTTTTCAATGACCAACCAAATTTAAGGATGTGGTACAGACCATCATACTAAACAACTTTCTCCATGGGACCAACATCGTAATCACGAATAAAAATTCAGCCGTCCCATACGTTTAGGTCGAGTAGGTATTGAAGTTTTCTATGGGACAGTTGATAAATTTTTCGCGATTACGATGTGTTTCCAGTTTTAGCTGACCTCGCATTGTAATGTATAGGCTTTTCGTACAATGAGAAGATAGCGTATACTGGAAGTGTATAGTTTGAGAAGTCGTCGTGCGTACAAACCTACTTACATAAATAAAATCATTTATCATTATCATTGAAACTCCGTACTACGCTAGGCCAGTAATTGGTCAGTGTTACCTCTGACGTGCGGACGACTGTAAGCACGTTTTGAAAAGACAATGACCGAATTGATAGGAGTAATGGTGTCGTTTATCTTTGGCAAAAAACATGGTTAAATTTTTGCTCATTGTTATTTATCTTATCTTTATCAAAAAGTTACTGAAAAATATAATAACAGGCTTCATTATGTTAAAGTTAATAACATAAAGAGGCCTATTTTTTGTTACGAAAAAGTTACTAAAAACATAATACAGTCTGAGTGGCTACGTAGAATTATTAGTCGATTTTTGTTACAAAAAAAAATCATAAACGACGAAATTTTTCAATTTTCAGAATCATGTACAGTTTGTGCGTCGATGGCACTCCACCCTGTATTCAAGATTTATAGATAAAAACGCTTTCAAAGTCGAAAATACTTTCGTTATGCGGCACTATCCTACTTCCTATCCTACTATCCTACTTCCTACTATCCTACTTCCTATCCTACTTCCTACTAATATTATAAATGCGAAAGTTTGTGAGGATGTATGGATGGATGTTTGTTACTCTTTCACGCAAAAACTACTGAACGGATTTTGATGAAACTGTACAGTAATATAGCTTATACATCAGAATAACACCTAGGATACTTTTTATCCCGATATTCCCACGGGATCGAAAGTTACGCGGGTGAAACCGCGGGGCGCAGCTAGTTCCTGTATAATTTTGAAATAACATGAAAGATAAAAGCCACAGTTCTTCCCACAGCGCAAGTCCCCGTGAAGGTGGAGCTGACGACAGTCCTAATAATAGTCCTGGGAGCAGTAGGTGTCATCGCCGCCATGACAGGCGTGTCAGCTGTCATCTTCTGCTGCAAGTACTGCAACAAGAGAGAGAGTGAGTAGTGATGTGGTTTGAACGTTGTGTGTAAATTGAAAGTTGGCATAATTTAACTGAAAGGTAGTGTAATTTAATTGAACCATAAAATTGAATTAAATTAAAACAACACCTTGTTTGTCTAAACATAATAACTATAGAGGTATGAAGAACAGGGTGTAAAGTTCACTCATCCTCTAAAGAAAAGGGGGGATCCTCCGACCAGACGGGAGTTGTGCCTGGTGGGCAACTGGCTGACGACTGGTGTCGGGACGTTCCATATATGCTAGTCGCGCGGTAAACTTTGCTTGCGCGATGCAGGATTTTGCGTGACGTCAGTGTCATGCGTAGTTCGCATGTGGCGGCGTAGATGCCGCCACAGTAATAAGATAGAGTAAATAATAGTAGAATTAAAATAATTACTTAAATTTAAAACTCAAGTAAAAGACACATTAATAATAATTGATAAATAATAGGATAGTCGATTCACTTTAGAACAATAACATTTTCTATAAAAAAAACATTTTTAGTTTAAAATGTGAAATCGTTTCATCTAAAAGTTATCAAATTTTAATTAGAATGAAGCAGCTCGTTTTAATCATTTTAAAATCTGATATTCCAAAAGTTGTAGCTGTTAATATATCCAATTTTTTTAACTGAAATATGAATCATTATTTTATTTCTATCGTGATTAAATTCCAAGAAAATATTAAATACCAACCTTTTATTTTGCTCTTTATTAAACATCAAATGAAATGTCTACGGGATAGAATTGGTGGAGAATTCTAGAGATTTCTAAGAAATTCTGTTGATTGAGGGTATTATAATTAATATTTATTTTTCATTTGTTAATAGGAAAACATGAAAAAGACAAAAGACAGCAGGATGAAACATCGAATATACCACTGACTGGTACCAAAGAATCGGAGAGCGTCGACAGTTTAGGTAAGTCCCTAAATTCGGTTACCATACTAGCAAGAACTTGCCAAAGACTAACTAGTCATAACTAGTCATTTACACATGCGATTACCTCGAATATTTCAAACTGTTATCACTTCAAAAGTTTGGCTTTCGCAAGAACAAATCCTCTTGTGAAGCTGTACATACGAGTACGAGTATGTTGGTTAACATTATTGTAGAGACCTTAGTTAACAATAAGGAGGTTCTCACCATATTTTTAGATCTTTCGAAAGCATTTGACCACCGTTCCCGTCTCCATTCTTCTACTCAAGCTTGAAAGTTTAGGTGTCCGAGAGTCCTCTCTTAATCTCTTCGAGAGATATCTTACTGATCGCTCACAATTACTCACTAAAGAGAATTACAAGAGTGATGAAGTACCAATTCTCTATGGCGTACCCCAGGATAGCGTTTTGGGTCCCACATTCTTTCTTGTGATCATTAACAACCTTTGCAATCTCTAAATGCCAAAATGAGTAACACATTTACAATTGCAATGCCTTTTATTTTGATAGTTCAACAACATTAATTACGTTATACGAAGTGGTCGACCAGACGAACTTTTCAAAGAAAGTGTGTTACGAAATTAGGGTGCATTTCTAGAAAATAATGCCGTTCTAAGGATTATTTCGACATTTTGTAGGGAGTAAATAAGTTTAGGTAAGTGGTGATAAAAGATGTTATCGCACCGTTTTATAACAACTATGTTATAACAAAAATGGTGGAGATTTGGAAGATGTTGGCCCCGATTCTGTTGTTCACAAACTAAACTAAATTTAAGTTCAGTGCATCTTTTTCTTCCTATTTCATTATGAAAAGGACAAAAAATAAATATTAAACTAATATTTATTTTTTGTCCTTTTCATAATGTCCTGTCATATTAGTCAGCGCCTGACGTAAATTGACGTATTTTTAGTAGCCATTTTTTTAATCTCGTCTAATTTGTCTATGGATTACTTATCTAATTTGATATTTATTTTTTGTCCTTTTCATAATGTCCTGTCATATTAGTCAGCGCCTGACGTAAATTGACGTATTTTTAGTAGCCATTTTTTTAATCTCGTCTAATTTGTCTATGGATTACTTATCTAATTTGACAGGACTAAACTAATATTTTATCTTCTGTCCTTTTCATAATGAAATAGAAAGAAAAAGATGCACTGACCTCTATTTTAGTTTGTGAACAAAAGAATCGGGGCCATTATTTACCATATACCATATTATATTGCTTGATTATAGAAAAAGTCTCTTAATTTTTGTTTTCTTAAACTAATATATAAAGGAAAGATTTCATTTTTGCATGTTTCTTTGAACTGAAAACAGAGATAAAAATAATTAACCGATTTAAAAATCGTCCACGTGAAGAAAGCTACGTTATCAGCGTGCAATAAATTTTATTTTTAAAAAATTGGCGATCCCTACGAAAATTGTAATTTGATGATTTAAAAAATAATGTACTAAGTGTTTATAGTATCTACTCACCATTTACCCACCAAAAAGTTCGCGGTGCTTTATATATGTGTAACTATTATAGTTAAGTCACAATAATAACCGTTTTTTTGTTCAAATTAGTCAATCAAAACACGGCTAGAATCGAAAGATAATGACATTCGTATCAAGATATTTATCCTTATACAAACCCCTTAGTTATTTTAGTATATTGTGGTGTCATGCGACTTACACGCGAACAAAGTCGCGGGCAGAAGCTAGTAATAATTATAATTTTAATTTAAAGTTGTATACTTTCGAGTTGGCCACCCTGTATTGTGTATCTGGCAGACACTAGGCAAATATATATGTCTGGCTAAGGATCTATATACCTGTATTCTCAGGCTAAACCATAATCCGTCCTGACCGTACCTTAAGACCGCTTAAGACCAAATGGGCAAAAGCTAGACAAAATGAATTACTGAACCTGGGTACCCACTGATACTGGTCTGAATATTTAATTGAACTACCCTCAGAATTGTGTGTAATTTGAATAGTGTTCTGGTCTGGAAGGCTTAAGTTTACGTCCTTTGTCCTGTGTTGGTTGCGGTGTATTGAAGGTTCAATTTAGAGTTCAAGGGCTGGTAAATTCGTTTTAGAATCATCTTAGAAGAAAATACTCTTTTCCTATGTGCACATCGGTTTTTTTTTTATTAGCTAGCGAAACTCTGCAGACATGATGACGATATCTAAACGCTATAAAATAATTTGATGTTTATTTTCGGGTTAACGACCGCTAGGAGTGTTGTTACATGAAGTATGAGTTAAAGAAGTCTGTTTTATTTTGTTTTTGTTTAGATATCGATACTTCTGTGAAGTATACACAAAAAAGAACTAAGTTTTAAATTGATGTTTCAAGTGACTGCTCTAACTGACCCTACAAAATAGTCATCGATTTTTTAAACTTTTTATCATGTTTAGATATCGATGCCAATCTTGTCTGTGGAGTTTCGCTAGTTAATTTAATTTGACCCTGTATAGTCACCTGCGTAAAGCCCGCATAACTAAGTATTCTAAAGTGTTCAATAGTAATTGTTCTTTGTGAAAACCTCAAAAAGTTTTACGCGCTATACCAATTCTAAGTATTTTTTCAAACCAAAAAACATCTTGTAATTCCAGTCCAAAACGTTTCACCAAACATCAAAAACACTCGTTCAAATAAATTCACGTTGGAACCAACAAAAAACAAAAGAGCGAGCACTAAAAAGAATTTATTATATTTTCTTTCCAGATAAAAACCCAGATATAATACCGCTGGACGGAAAAATAAGCGACAGCTGCTCAAATAAATCCTCCACAACGGACTACAGTTCTATCCGACCGCTTATCTCGAAGACTACAGACAAATACGACATGTCGACCAACTGCGACCGATTCTACGACCACAACATCGACCCCTGCAACCAATATATACAAGTTCGACCGATGGAATACCGGCGACCAACTTACGCGCCAACGTTGCAAATGCCAAACCTTGGTCCTAGCATACAGAGTTTGGGGCCAATGAGCAGCTTGCACATGCCGAATATTGGGCCCAACGATTGTCATAGACAGCCATATGATAAAGTGTATGAGGATTGGTTGAAGTATAAGAATGCTTTGCCGTTGAATACTAGTGGTTTGGTAAGTATTTAAAACCATTATTCGTACATTACGTAGTTTGGAAGCTGGCAGTGTGATACCCCCGTGCCTCGGAAAGCACGTTAAGCCGTTCGTCCTGCGCCTGATCTCCCTCCGGTCGTGTCGGATTGCCGTCCCATCGGACTATGAGAGTGAGGGAAGAGGGAGTGCACCTGTGTCTGCGCGCACACTTGTGCACTATAATATCTGCTGCGTACCTGGCTAATCTCCGATGAGATTGGCCACCGTGACCGAAATCGCTCGGGGAGGCTATTATTATTATTACTGGATATGCCACAGGTGCACTCTGCACCTGTGGCATATCTGCCGCGCTGAAGCCTAGTCTCCGTTGAGATTAGCTGCCATACCATGGCCGAAATACGGTCTGACTATTAAAGTGAATTGCTAAGCAAATTGACTATCAATTTGAAATGGCCGTTAATTCAAAACACAGCTTTCATTCTTTGACTGCCGTATAAAATGGCAAATGAAAGTGAAAAACTCAGCAAATTGACGTAGCGTGTCTATATATATTCACGAAGGTTTTCACGAAAATTTACGCCACCAGTTGGCGCCACTTTGACAAGAGGTCTTCCATTTCGACAATGATTATATAATATATGATGGCGTTCATCAATCGTTTCATTCGTTCATCATTCAGTCACGACTAAAGTAGTTTGAGGCGCTTTGACAATTTTGACAGTTGCTCAGTTCTGCTACAAAGTTAATGTCATTTCAGAAAATCCTCATTTCCTTGAGTGCACGTATTTAGTAATTTCATACTAGAACACTAACAAATTATCTTATCTTTAGAGTATTTTTAACAAGCAACACTTATATAAGTAGCTGATACCTATACTAAAGGCCCGACCTTGGTCCCTTTTATGAACACAAAAACCAAATTCAAAATTCTTCAACAAAAAACGTCAAACTAATCCAAATATTTCTGTTACAGCTCCCAGCAGAACAACTGCTCCCCCCAGAGTTATACGCAACGCCACCACCACCATCTCTCTACAGAAACCCCAACAGAAACCCACTCAATCTCACTCAGATGCCAGAGTTAGAACCCAGATACCACCTGGAACCCAGGTCTTTAGCGATGGACTCCAGAAGTTGCTCCAACTCGCCTCCAGTCAGATTCATCCCTGAAAATAACAGTGTGTACTACAGTAAAAGTGCGCTGGATAGAACTACTAACACTTTACCACATCTGAAGCCTACTAGAATAAATGGTAAGAATATTTGCTTTTCCATACAGTTTTTCTCTAATGAAGGACTATCTAACTATTTCCTTGAAGCGAATATTCATCGACGTATGTGTATCCTGTCCACAGAAATAGATACACCTAAATAACGCAAAAGCAACTACTTCGAGTGCCAAAAATCGCACCAACTTACGTACAAAAATCGTAAGCCGCCACTTTCGCGCTCAGTCCTGTGTACTGCTGGCTGGGTGAGCGTGAGTGTGAAAGAGCGCTTGTGACGGCATAGTAGGTAGTAAAAAAAATGGCACGCTTGGTTTTCATACAGATCGTGATACTTGCGTTATCTAGGTCTGTCTATATCTGTGATCCTGCCCGTTCTAACCTACGTTGCCTGAGCATGAAAAAAAAACGGAAATTACGGACCTGAGGGGCAATTCTCGTAATATCAATCTATCAAAAATACCTCTAAATTTCACTACATTTTGACAAGTTTTTGGCATTTCTTTGTCACCGAGATGAGACTGCGACTAAGAAAAATAATTAAGTATAAATTCCGAGACCCCTCCGTGCCTCGGAAAGCATGTTAAACTGTTGGTCCCGGCTGTCATTCGTGGATCTTTGACAGTCGTTACGGGTAGTCAGAAGCCCGTAAGTCTGACAACCAGCCTTACCAAGGGGTATCGTATTACCCAGTAACTGGTTTGTGGAGGTAAGATAGGCAGTCGCTCCATGTAAAACGGTGTATTCAGCTGCATCCGGTTAGACTGGAAGCCGACCCCAACATAGTTGGGAAAAGACTAGGCAGATGATGATGAGACTGCGACTAAATTTTGAACATTTTAAATTACGAGAATTGGCCTTCTGATCGCTCACCCAGTCGCAAAAGTCCACTTTGGGGTTTGCCAAAGAGTAATGGAGCGCAGCATTTTAAGCGTCAAACGAACTGACAGAACACGAATCACCACGCTGCGCTCCAAAACGGGGACCTTAGGCGTAGGCAAAAAGACTGCCAAGCTGAAATGGGATGGGGTGGGTTACGTCAGCCTAGCACAGTGACTGCTGGGCATCAGTTTCCACACGTGGTGCCTGAGGGTGGATGGCACCGCCGAAGCTGGCACAGGAGATGGTGGCGAGACGACTCAGACGTGCACCGCAAGGCTTGGGTCGTGGATACTCTAGAAAAGGATGTCTGAAAGAATTTGGGGAGGGCTTTGCTCAGCTAAGGGCCAGGCAAACTTTAATTCTTGCCCTTATCCCAATTTATTTGGTGTAAGGCACGTGTATTTTTCTTCCATACTTCTCTGTTAGGCTGAGGCCAAACGTCGTATTTTTTTGAGCTGTGAGTCGCGTATTTTGAGCAACGCAATTTACGTTCAACTGAAATTCGGTTAGGCTGCCAGACGGACGGACGTAACTTCAGTCGCATTCTGTAACTTAACTAGTTAACTGACGCTTGCCTCTCTGCCCTCTCTCACCCTGAGCGCAATTCGGTTGATATAACGCGCGTGAGTCAGCAGACAACTCATTTTGCGTCGCCATGTGGTACAAACAGGACTTTAGTATGAAACTGAATGCAGCAGAATTTCTGCGACCGAAATTCTGCAACTCACGACTCACAAAATTACGTTCGTTTGGCCTCACACTTGTCGTCATCTCTTTAGTCCATTCATTGTTTTTTTAATCTTTTACCTTCCTCTATTTTCCACAGACTTTCATCACACCAACCAAAGTAACGTTGTGCAAGCGTAAACACTCCGAAAATCCTTCTCTTGCTATCAGTACTTATTATGTTTCGCTAGACTTAGTTTCAAAGATTCTCTTAAAGTTTCTTCCTGTCGAAGGTAAACCTCTAAAGATTTAATGAGGTAAGTATTCTTGAATAAGGTCAAGCCAAGTGGAAAAGACTCAAAGGATTATTCTTATTTTGGCGCAAAACCTCTCAGCTAGCATAAATTATGCCGTAGGCGGCAAACTTAGGCAAAGTAGGACTTAATAAGTTGAAAGGAAGGTAGCTATTCACTTGGAAACATACTTTTGCCCGATTTTTATATTTCTGAGGTGTATTCAAACTGAGTTTATTCTATTCGATAGTTCTGCGAGGGCTTGTGGCTAAGTAATAAGAGCCTCACGATTCAATCGATCAGGTTAAGCTACGCTTGCTGCGGTGTTGAATGTGTGACCATCTTTACATACCAAAACCCCTCCGTGCGTGCCTCGGATAGCAAGTTAAGCCGTTGGTCCCGGCTGTCATTCGTGGACCTTTGACAGTCGTTATCCGAACGTTTTAAGTCCGAAATCAGAGGGGCAATTCTCGTAATTTTTAAGAACGTTCACATTCTGTAGGCCAATTCTGCTAATTTAAAACGTTCAAAATCTAGTCGCAGTCTCATCTCGGCGACAAACAAATGTCAAAAACTTGTCAAAATGTAGGGAAATTTGAAGTATTTTTGACAGATTGAGACTGAGATCTGACTGTGAACGTTCTTAAAAATTACGAGAATTGCCCCTCTGATCTCAGTCTCAATCTGTCAAAAATACTTCAAATTTCCCTACATTTTGACAAGTTTTTGACATTTGTTTGTCGCCGAGATGAGACTGCGACTAGATTTTGAACGTTTGAAATTAGCAGAATTGGCCTACAGATTCCTGCTCAAGTTTTAGCAAAATCCTGTTGAAATACTTTTACAATATTTTTCCTCGGCCATTTTTAGGGCCATCCATAAATTACGTCCCACGTTTTAGGGCATAGGTTCTTAACGTGGGCGATAATGCCCTCTCGTGGGCGTTTGAGACAATAAACCCAGAGAAAATTATATATCTTATCTTACAACTATATCTATATCAGATTCGCGACAAACAGTAAGTAAAAAAATTGAGGGGTTCTAGAAAAAAATATATTCTCAAAGTGGGCGGTGGGCAAAATAAGGTTGGGAACCTATGTTTTAGGGGAATGGAGAGGTCAACAAAGTGTGAGATCGTGTGACAACGGGGGAGTCACAAACTTCGTGACATCACATGTATAATCTAAACTTCTAAAGTATGAAGGTGCCACTTTTCGATACTTTTTCTATACAAATTTCGGGAGAATATTACTCCACTGTTTGACATTGTGCATCCAAAGTTAAACATGATATCGTTTTGACTTATTATTAATTGTGTCTATACGGAAACAGAATAATAAAAAGCCATTAAAAAGTTATGAGCCAACAAAGATTCGTTTTTCTTGCTATTTTTAACGTAACTTTGGGTGTAAATAAGTAATGAAAGAACTGTGAAATCTTCAAAACCAAGTCCGTACCAACAAAGCTCAGTTATCGAAGAGATCAATAAACTTTATTTGTAATTTATTTATGTAGTGGTTTTTTCATAAAACTCGATTTTCCGAAGCACTTTTCGAATAATTTTACGCGTCTATCAGTTCGGAACGGTGTTTTTATGCGTGAGATCTAGACGTTGTTCGTGTAGACTAGTGTCTAACTGCTCATCACTGATACTAGCACTATCGGACACGACGCTAGGTGAGACAGCGTGCTTTTTGGCCATGACCACCAGCGAGTTCGAGCTCGCAACTAGTTTACTCTTAAAACTCTAAACTTCAACTCTAACGAAAAGCCTCAAAATGATACCAACTCTAACAATAGTATTAACATATTGAATTTTAAATTGCAAAATATGTCACGACACACTAAGGGAGGGCACACAAATATGACCACCTGTGACAAAGACTACAATTTTCAATAACAGAGGTCATCCATAAATTACTCAATCGGTTCAAAAAAACATTAATACGTTTCTTACTAACCCTCAACTATATTCGACGACCCTGCTTACTTATCTCGTTTGCTGACTGTACATTTGTAATATTAAAAAAAATATCTCGTATCTATACTTATCATTGAGAGTGCATAATTAAAATATCTGACCAAATTAAAAAATAGCCGTATAAATAATTCCAAAAACGTACACAAATAATGCTTTAAAAGGAACTTATTCAAAGGAGTAACCATTTCGTCCAGTTTTCAAAATGTTTTTGTTCTACCGTAATTGCTCTGCGGTGCGCATTAATTATATTCAGTAAACATAGCTGCTTCAGTTCAACAATCTGATATAATCACATAATTATATTCAGGCTCATGAAAAGATAAACGTTTTCTCTTTATGGCTGTTATTTAAGAGTTCATCCAGAAACATATTACCTACCATTGTAGCTATTTCTGCTAACAAGGCCAAAGCTACATCTACGTTAGGCTGCGTCCGCACTGCCAGGCGGTTTGCTTAGCGCCTAGATCCTAGCGAGTCACCTTGCGAGTACCGAAGTGAAACGAAAATCTAAGGCTACGTGCGCACTGACAGTTGACGTGCTTACACGCGCTGCGTGAGCCTAGGTAGTCACCTGGCGAGTAGCGAATACACACAACGCCCTGTCTTCCGCCTTTTACATCCAGTTCGTCCCAGCCACCTTTTTAAGGTCGTCGGTCCATCTAGCTGGGGAGCGTCCCACACTACGCTTGCCGATACGCGGTATCCACTCCAGGACTCGTCTGCTCCACCGGCCATCGTTCCTTTGACAAACATGGCCAGCCCACTTCCACTTCAGCTTGCGTACTGTGCTATGTCGATTCTTTGCCGGATAATTTAACTTCTGATAATATCCTTAAACTCCGAGCATAAACCGTTCCATAGCGCGCTAAGCAACCTTGAATTTATCGGCATCGCACTGGTATTTATCCTACCATACAGCTAGGTTACTAACTAATCTAAACTATAAATGATACAATATTCAATCTTTAACATTATTAAAGTTCATTTATTTCGGACTTATTAACTAGTACTAGTAACTAGTCTTGTATTTGTTATTAATTGCATCATTCATAAAATTAATACTATTCAAACCACAGATATAGATAGACCTAGATAACACAAGTATCAAGATCTGTATGAAAACCAAGCGTGCCATTTTTTACTACCTATGACGTCACAAGCACTCTTTCTCGCTCACGTTCACCCAGCCAGCAGTACACAGGACTGAGCGCGAAAGTGGCGGCTTCTCTGGGTTTGTGGTATCTATATCTGTGATACAAACACTCATGTCAAATATATATCATAGTGTCAACTCGTCACAAAATTAATGTATCTCTCGTTTTTCTACTGAAACTTACCTTTTTTCTTTTTTCAGGAAACTCTCCGACTCAAATGCCGAGTGAGCCAAAGTGTGTGTCTAAAGCCACTGACACTACCCTAGAACACGCTAAAGTTACTAAAGAGTGCGACTGAGACAAAAAATATTAAAAAGTGACAAAGCACCTTTAGTGTTACAACGTGTAGACAAAGTGACTGGGTGGACAAAGTGAGTGGACTAGTTATAAAGGCCTCGGAGTACGTACAGGCCAGTGGCCTAGAAAAAAGGGCCTCAGTTAAAGTGGTTTTAAAAAGGTGTAAAGTGTAAATTTAATGTGATAAAAATCGGTTTGGAACTATGGACCCGTCCGTTGTGATTTCTTAACAATTTCTTTTTACTATAAAAAGTGTGGTTTTTGTTTCTTTCAATTGAATTATATCAAAATTTTTGACTAATTTTATTTAACACAATAAATTTTATTTTAATTGTTAAACAATAGATTGCCATTTAATTTATTTTTATAAAATAATATGCAAATAGATTTTTGAATTATTGATTATTAGAAAGAACGATAAATGTCAATTTGATAGAACGAAAAATACCTAGATTGTAAATTAGTTTTGCATCTTCCTCAAGATGTATAAGACTGAATTTGTGTAGAAAATACACACGTTTAGATAAAAAAATATTTGATTATTTTTTGTAATTAATGATTACCATGATTACATTTAAAATACCGCGCAAAATTACTTTTTTTACTGTTTTTTTTTTGCTAATTACAGACTAATAAGAATAACTGTTTTTTTTTCTTAATAACAAATTATTATTGTTTAAAGGAGATTAGCTAACACAAATATAGATAAGTACGTTGTGAATGTATATAGTGTAAATACTATAAGTATGTTATACGAACAGTTGCCATACCAGTTAAATAGTTATTAACATGTATCTAAAATAATAATTATTGACACAAAATCGAGCTTTTATGTTACAAATAATATTTTTTATTTAATTTCGTGTTTGTCAAGGAAAAGATAATAAAGAGAAGGTAAAAATAGAAATAAGGAAAAATGTTTTTTCCGAAAGATATACGAAAAGAATGATAGTACCTATCGACGCTTGAAAAGTGAAAATGTTAAAAAACGTATTGTATGTTAATAATCTTCGATTTGTTGTTTTAAAAATATTTCGGAATATTGAATGCTTACTCGTGGAGGGAAAAGCGATGTTGTTTAAATGTAAATTATATAAAATATTATAAATATGAATATTTAATGTGATAACAGTTGCATGAATGAATGACACCTCAGTTCACGATAGGAAAAAATATAACTTTTTAATACAGTTGCTCAAAAAGTGGCGTATTGCAGGGACGTATAGCGTTCGGGATGTGGGCTATTACATATTCGTGCTTTTTTTTTACCTTTCCCGAACTCGTGCGTTCTCTTTCCCAACTGTCAAAATAATGTCTATTGAAAAGAAAAACCAACCATGAAGTTTTTACTAAAAAAATTCATAGAAGTTTTTATGATTCATGCAAATACGTATATTTCTAAAAAGAAGCTACTAATTTGTTTCAATATCAGATTTAATGATTTGATTGAATAAGTTAGGTTAGGTATCATTTCATTTCATCTCATTAAATTTCATTTTCATTTCAATAAAAAAAATCTACTGAAGACTTGGCTGTATGGGCATAGTTCCCTTTGCCTACCAGAATGGGTGAAGAAAAAAAAATATCTGCTTATATTCTACGGTTGGCGCGATTTTTCAAAAATTTTCTTTGCGAGTTTTAGTTGTGTGTTGCACAAAATGAGTAATTTCGACCCTAGTTTTTTTGAATTAACACCACCTTATTTTATTAAATTGCTTCATTTTTTCGCAACTGTATTAAAAATAGTCGTTCAGTACACGTGCGAAACCGTCATTGCAACTTGTTCCGACTGTCAACCCTCGCCTTCGGCTGCACCTCGGCTCGGGTAGACATTTGTCGGAACTCTTTGCAATGACAACCTTTCCGCACTTGTAATGAAATATACTATTTATTCATGTATAGCGTTCCAATTTGGCCTAAACTTTTATTAAAAACTGTTTTAATGATTTATGTTTGAGTATTTTTTTGTCAACGAAACAAAAAAAAAAAACTTTTAAAACAACGTTATCTAGTAAAATTACATTAAAGTTAGAAAGTACCTACATTATAAATTCGTAATAGAATTAAAACGGTTTTCTCCATTACCCTTTTTTATTTTGTTTGTATTGTTATAATATTAAAAAAGATAAAAGTTTGAAAATATAAAAAGAGTTTATTCTTTTGATTAAACTTTCGTGAACTGAGTACTGAGATTAATATTTGATTTTACAAATTATAATTGTTTTTCATTTTTATTTAATTGAGTTTGAAACAGACCAATATTTTTTCAGGCTAGATTTAAATTAGCGTCTTATTTTTATCTGTAAAAAATAGTACCATGACTTAGATTTTATAGATATTTTAAAAGTACAGTCGCTACTTAAATTATTTTAGTTACCATGGAAGCTTGCATTATTTCATCTAACGAAAATATATAAATGAAAATATTTGACTCTGTAATATTGAATTCGTATTTTTTTTTATTGTAGCATACCTACTAATTTTATATATTTGTAAGTATGTGTTCTCTTACTGTTTAAATATTAATCTCTTTTTGCAAACGACTGTACTTTTTGCTTTGAGCATTTAATAATTATATTCAGTAATCATTACTAGCATTTTGTAAAAACAATTTTAAATAATTGTTTCGTTTTTTTGTGATGTAAAATTCCTTTGGAAGTAATAAATGTGAATTTATAATAAGGGTTTGGTTTTTTCATTTACTTCCTAAATTATAGCAAAGTTTCTTGACAAGTTTCAAATAAAATACGTAAGCTCAGCTTCGTAATAATCTTCTTCTTCTTTATCTTTGGTTCGATATCATGATGGAAAAGTGCTTATTGATATCCGTATGCCTCGACCTTACAGGACTGATAATATAACACAGTTTCATGCACTATAAATCCAAAAATATTTTAATAAAGGTCAACTGTCAAATGGTCAAGGTCAATTAAAGATCATCCGTCAATCTGTAGACAAACCCCTGGAGGTGTACTCCTAATACAACGAGGTGATAAAAATTTAATTATTTTTGACCTAGGACGTGAGAAAATAACAGGTGTCTTTACCTATGTAATTGGAGGTTCTATAACCAGTATTTTCAGATTTAATTATCTGTGGATTGGCGCGCAATTCTATTCGAAAGCCGCGTAAATTTAAAACTCAGGCCATTTTCAAAATGGCGCGACAGTTGGTATGCCACGCCCAAAGCCCAAAGCTCTTCGCCTCGTCCATCCAAATCAATAGTCATAAGTGAACCATGTTACATCGCTATAGCAGAGCTACTGGACCACATTATCCCATAGAATGTTCAAACATCTTTATTTGTGTTAACCTTAAACGACATGGGAATTTAACTAGGTAAACATTTTGACTGCGCTTCGATTGAAATCAATATTTGTAAATATAGTCCGCTTCCTCGGTGGGTGGGAATGTGATCGTATATGGCATAAAGCCGGTTAATTTGTGGTTGACTTCAGGCACCTCATCATCAACCTACAGCAGTCCACTGCTGGACATAGACTTCCCCAATTGCACGCCACTTAGCTCGATTGTCGATAACTCTCATCCAGCTGCTACCGGCCACCCTGCGAAGAGCATCGCTTCACTTCGTCCGACTTTTAATAAATTAGCTGCAGTAAAATGACACTTCTTACTGTCATTTCGTTCAAAAATGTTGCCACACTATCTCTACTAGTGATATGATTAGAACGCAATGAAACGTCGTTTTTTGACCAATTTTGATTTAACCGTGAACAATCAAAGATTCTTTGTATGGTTCGGATAAAAATATATGTTGTAGTTTTTTAAATCAGCGTAAATACATAGTCTATTAAAAATAATTTTGTTCAATTATTATCTACTCTAAAATTCATACAATATCGATCTAAGAAATATTTTTTTTTAAATAAAATAATGTTTTCATTGGGAATAAAATAACGTTTACTATACAGGATTATTTTCAAAACAGAAAAAACCTCAAAAATAAGAATATTTAAAAGATATGTTTGTGATTAGAATTAATGCTTTCTATAAATCCAATCCGATCACTGATGTGATGACAAAACAGTAATTAGGCATTGCTCAATGTTTTTGTTGTAAACTTAAATGAAAAAAAAAAAAACTTAAATATTTTAACATGGATCGATTTTGAACTGGATGTTACTTGAATGAATGGATTATTTTGTCACATCACTATTTAAATTTCGTTAAAAAGTGGTAACACATAAGCTGTCATTTTACTGCAGCTAATTATAAGTCTGAGGGCGTCCTACCTTCCGTTTGCCGATTTGCGGTCTCAAAAACACGTCTACGGTCTACCCCAACGTTCATCGGTTCTATTGCTAATATGGCCGGCCCATTGCCTAGCTTGCTTATTCTGTGAGCTATGTCGACAACTTTGGTTCTCTGCCGAATCACCTCATTCCAGATTCGATCCCTCAGAGAGACTCCAAGCTTAGCTCGTTCCATAGCTCGCCAGCTTGCTTAGTCGAGCGAATAGAAGGTGCCTACACTACACTTAACTTACTTAATCACTTCATTAAGAATCTAAGAATCATCATCATCATCTGCCTAGCCTTTTACCAACTATGTTGGGGTCGGCTTCCAGTCTAACCGGATGCAGCTGAATACCAGTATTTTACATGGAGCGACTGCCTATGGCTTCTGACTACCCGTAATGACTGTCGAAGATCTTCGAATGGCAGCTAGGACCAACGGCTTAACGTGCTTTCCAAAGCACGGAGGGGTCTTGGTATGTAAATGGTCACCCATCCATGGACCAACCGCGGCAAGCGTAGCTTAACCTGATCAATCTACCCGTGCGGCTGTTATTACTAAGCCACGGGCCCCCTAAAGAATCTAAGAATAAAATCTTATAAAACGTTTTCTCAAAGAGAGTAAGAATATAATACGTTAACTCCCCAATTCAGTTAAGGTCGACTGAAGGTACTGTGCCACTATTGCAGTAATTAGCAAAAGTACTCTCAAGTGACGTGTGTTCTATGTGAGTCTTGGTGACGCTTACAATTTACAATCGGGTTAGTTAATTGACATTGAATTGAATTGTCTACTGGTAACTGTCACACACTGTTCACCAGTGGCGAAGGGTGAATTTATGACAGAGGTAAGCCAGAGCCAAAAAAATGTCAATAAACCTTTTTATTTGGTATATTTCAATGATGAATTGACTAAAGAGTGGTTGTTTTCTGAATTTTCGAAGGGAAGCCGGCGGGAATCGAGTTGTATGGTACTTTCGCCACTGCTGTTCACCCACGTTCATTGCGATGTTCACGTTGTAAATAAGTCCGAATTTTTCAAACATAAGAAGCAATGAATTCGCAATATCCTTCAAAACTCTCAGATTGCGCTGAATTTAAATGTAATCAATTTCACATAAACGTATGTATAACTTTGCAATCAAAAGAAGAGGTCTTTCCCGGTCTTGCCCTACACCCCATAATTTTAAACAAAATCGTTAACACTCAAATTCACCTCATTATCTTAAACAGCTCGACAATTAATCCAAATGGCCATGTAATTTCAGTAAATGACTCAAAATGGCCTCAAATGAGTACCTATCAAAATTGTTGCTGGCCGAAGTTTTAAGCATTTTGGGCAATAAAGTGGATGCTATTAAATTGTGACGAAATAAGGAGACAGTTTGTTAGAACTGAGCGGTTAAGGCGCGGTTACCGAGGTTAGTCATCTTTTAACGTGCACGTCTTTCTACATCGTTCTCACATGTATAATTTCAACACGAATGATGTACAGACGCCAGCACATCAAGCTATTACAATCTGTCAAGCGTCTTTAATAGATTTTATTGCTAAAGCATAAGGTTCAAAGTTGATTGGGAAAATTATACAGTTTCGGGTAGCTTGATGTGCTGGCGTCTGTACTTAACCAATATTTTGATATAAAAGAGTGTCCGTGGAGTTTCTTGCCCGTTCTTCTCCATAAGTACCTACTACGCTTTGGAATGAGCAACTAACTTCATCTCATTTTTATTGAATCTGTATGCAGCCAACTTTACTGGTTAAACTAGCCGTTTAGTTAACCGCCTGGCCATAGCTCGCCTCGCTTCGCTCTCTCTCGTCTCGCACGCGGTTGATTACAGTTCTAACCACAGTTCTAATTTGGTCGGGGCGCCCTGGCCTTGGGATCTAGGGCACTAAAATATTAAACATAATTGACAGTCGTTTTTTGTAAGTCCTATTTAAATCATCAGGATTATAAGTATGAGAAACGGTCCTCATGCCTAAAAGATTAGGCATGAGGACCGATATTGAGATCAATATCTAGCATAAGCATACTTAGCCTATAATGTTCCCACAGGTTCCCGAGACAGGCCTCCTCTCTATGAGAGGGAGTGGGCCAGCATTCCATAATCCACCAGTCATCACGCGGGCCTAGTGTAGGCTGGTGGATGCCATATGTGCATATGTGCAAATTTTCCCCCAAGTTTTTGTTGTGTTTGTGTTCTTTCTCTGCGGACCAGAAATTGTATTTTCTTTCTTTCTTTTTTTCGAAGACATTGTAGTCTTCGAATTTTTAGTTTCCTCACAATATGTTTTCCTTACCGGTCGAGATCAATAAATTGCGTAAAATTGTCGCTGCAGGCTTTAAAATTACACAGCACGTTTACATCGTAAATTTTTTTTATTAAAATACCACATCATCATTTCTGGTCTTTGACAGGTAAAACATTATTGAAAATGTGAAATAAATTGAGATATTTCGAGGATAAACGCATAACAATTTTGCAAATGGCGGCGATATATCTCATCGAATTTGGGCCACTTTACGAAACAAAATACAAGTTATTTTTTTTAGCAGTGGGGATTGGGTTTAAATTAGGCACTTATGTTGGTTATCCCAGATTTTTTTCTCTTCATTTATTTTGTGGTTTTTATCTAAGCAGATATCTCAACCCCATCGTGCCTTTTACCATCCCAGATTTATAGTATTCGTTGTTATAGGATTACCCTCTATTATTATTGTTGTGTTGTTGATTATTATTGTTAGGAACCTCAATCGATTACAATTAAGGTTTTTTTGGTACACACGGCTACACATCAAGCTATACATTTCCAGTATAAGCTGATCTCACATTGTATAGGATTTCCGTACGATGCGAGACCAGCGTAAACTGGTTTTGTATAGCTTGATGTGTAGCCGTGTGTACGTACTCTCCTTTAAACGTTTATATTCAACTTATCATATTAACGAAGGTCTATCATGCGGCCATCTCATTTAATTATATATTTATACGTATTTTTTTGTTTATTTTAGCTATGTTACTCAATATCTCACTACAAAATTTAAGAGGTGCTTTAGACCATCAAACTGAACAACTTTCACTATGGGACCAACTCTGAAATCACGAAAGAAAAATCAGCTGTTTCATACGTTTTGGTATTGAACTTTTGTATTATACAGCAAATTTTTTTTTCGTGGTTTCAGGTTTCGGTTTTCAGTTTGATGGTGTAAAGCACCTCTTAAAGTTTGTAGAGTTGATTTTGAAACACCTTATATACATATTTATTACTGTTTTTATCTGACACAAATTTGTTTTATTTATTTAATTATGCTAACACACGTCACGTTGCACTATAAAACTGATTTACATCCGTCACCTCACACGTCCAGTTGAAAACCAGCGTCAGGCATTAGTTGTTTGCTGAACTGGGCCTTTTTAGCACAGCCGTATTGTACACTTTCCTGCTCATTTCTTACATCGGACTTTACACTTTTTTATTTGTTGTTATCTGATGAATGTCTCTGGTGTACTGTGTGTCTTTTAGTCTGTACTAAATAAATGTATTTTCTTTATTTATTTTCTTACAATTTGTAATTTAAGCCATTCCCATTTACCATATACAGCCACAAGACACTGCCACATATGTAAATGACCACTTGGCAACGTCGGAAGTGATGTGGTCTCACTGGCTGCCCGACAAATGGTTACATATCCTGTGGCGTGGTTACACTGCAGATACCTGTAGTTGGAATAAAACCACTGTTTAAGGTGGATGCTTAAGCTAGCCCGCGAAATTAAAAATTTCTTACGTTTTTTGCAATTTGCAATTATATTCGCGGAAATTATCAGTGAATTCGTAGCGGCATTCAAACCTTTGATTGAAGCCGGCCGGCTTCAATAAGAAATAAAGAGATTTGTAAAAAGCCGGCTTCAATCAAAGGATTAAATGTAAAAAAAGAGATTTTTTATTTTATTTTTTGTGAAAAAACAGAGATTTCTGTGCCATAGGCTTCTACAACTTTATACCCTGTTTTTGTTCGAGCAAAATCCAAAAAGGGCAGAAAAAACTCCAAGCGAAAACGAAGAAATAAGTTAGTAGTGCGGGGTGAGGCGCGGCGTTGTTTGTCGGAAGCCGAAATTTCATGGGGACGAAGTCGCGGGTAGATGCTAGTTACTAGATAAGGGTTCTTCCCTCACAAGACTATTAAACTTAATCCCTCTAAACTTACACCAAACTGCAGGATACAAAAAACATTAGTAGGAACTAATGTTTTATATATTTTATGTATTTGCTATTAAAGAAAGTAATGTCGCGACAAAAATCCTCGTTAGGATGGAGGGTAGATAAGATTATCTAGGGTTATTTATAAAACCGAAGTAGGGAGGGATATCTATAGAGGCAATGTTGCTTGAGGATGTTGAGGATAAAAGTCGGTGCGTAAATGATAAAAACTTTTTATAAAAAAAAAAACAAGCGACCTCCAAAAAACACTACAAAGTGAAAAATAACTTTAATTTCGGAAGTCTGTGTCATTGGGTTCGCATTTTCGTTGTTTGCCACCAACTTCCGAAATTAAAGTTACTTTTCACTATGTAGTGGTTTTTTTTTAATGTCGGTAGTTTTATTTTGTGTAAAAAAGTTTTTTTTGTCTTTAAGTTGTACTTGCCCCACACTAATTCGTATAACACAAAAAAAAACCAAACAGTCGAATTGATTGATTGTCCCATATAAAGGGTGCCAATTGAACCCCATTTACTAAGCCTTCGCTGTCCGTCCGTCTGTCTGTCACCGGGCTGTATCTCAAGAACGGTATAGGTAGAGTTGAAATTTTCACAGAGTGTGTATTTCTATTGCCGCTATAACAACAAATACAATAAAGTTAGTAGCAACTAGGAAGGCTCGCATGGCGCCATTGCGGCAGGCCAAGACGAAGATGGGTGGGGAGCTTTAATCCTACGGACTGGCCGGCACTCGCAAAAAAAAAAACAGTATTGCTCTGCTGTGGGACAATACAGGCTAATCTGCGTTCGCGATTTATTTCCCAAAAATGTTAACAATTAATGGAAAAATAACTTTAATTTCTACAGAATAAAGTTCAGTTTACACTACAGATTCAAACAATTTTTATAACTTTTTCAACAGTGCTCACTCTTAGATTAGATTAGATAGAATAGGAATTAAAGTAGGCATACATACAAGAAACGTCTTTTTTTCGGCGTTTCAATTTTGTTAACACTCCGTGCTTTGCAGCCGAAATACTCGCTCGGATTCAAACGTAAGCATACATTGCAGGAAACAATACGATTTCTATCTTTTTATTTGTTCCAAACGGTTTCCATCCGTTTAGTTCTGGTGTGACCAAAAGGCGATTGGTATGCATTCTCTTTGTTGTTCCTGGTTAAGGAGATAACAGTTCTGTGATTGTTCTTATGTGTTAGAGATAAAAGAGCATCCACGAGTACCTAATGCAACGGGTGTAAAATGACACTTAACGAAGCCGAGAGTAACCCTTGTCATTATGATTATTTTTTTGTTTTGAACCATACCAGGGAACCTCTGGTTACGGCGATATTGAAGGTCACAAAACCCTGCTGATGAAATGATCAATGATAATAAATGAAAAAAAAAATGATATAAATAATATAAATTTAAAAAAATTAAAAATTTAATGATATGTATACAGGGTGGAATCGAAGTCATGGGCATTATTTTAACCTAAGGCACTACTCACGATACTGATTGCATTAGGGCTATTAATACGCAAATCAAAAATATTATTAATGCAAGTAAGGAAAACCTTAAAAATGTAGTAAGTCAAATTGCACAAGGCTTATTATTGCAAATAAACACTTAAAGTAATTAAAACAAAATACTTCGTTAACGCCAATAATTGTTGAAATATCAAAATCTTAAAGCGCAGTACAGCGCAAAGCGAAATGTAAACAAACATCACCTGCGCGCGCGCGGGTTTTTCCTTACAAGTAATAATAACAATGGGCTACAAGACATTCCGTCCGGCGGGATTCCCTGAACTCTCTCCGTCCCACTCCCTCACTCGCAAAAATACGAATATCACCCCCGCGCGGGGTATGCTTCCCGCCGCAACACGAAGTCACGAACCCGGAACCAGTGTCATAACGACTGCGCAGGTGCATTGACGCGTAATTGATTTATTGATCCCGTGACGTAATCGCCGTACTCGCCGCTCGCGGCATACGGTGCTTGGATTGCAGTGTATTAAGTGTTAGTGTAGTAGTTGTGTGTTGTGTGTGTGTTTGTGTACACGATGCCTCGACCGCGTAATGTGCAGGCTAGGTACACCAACCAACAATACCCACAAATGGTTGTAATTTACGATCGCGCAAGAAATTTAGTATGAACTCGTGAAATGTTCCATCGGCGCTACCCGAACGACCCTATTCCTTCACGGGGTCTCATTCCACCAGAACCACTCAGAACCTGTTGGATTTTTCGTCTTTTCACGTGCCAGCACATGCACAAGCTCGTGGAAGAGCACCCGTTTACCCTCTGTCACTTTACCGACAAATAAGGTTTTTTCAAAACAATCCACAAGCTAGGTACGTAAATGTTTTTTTTTAATGTATGTTAGTTGACGTAGTTTTGACCGTCCTAAGCCGGCAAAGTACGAAGGGAAAATTGGAATTTATTATGAATCAATTCATTGGCAACTTACGAATGTCACGTGAGTCGGGCGGGGTCAAAGAATTCACGCCCAATGACGCGCGTACGGCGTAGTGTACCTACGCATTTGCTATCGAGAAGCGCAACTAATTTGATACTTTGTATGACTTACTACATTTTAAGGTTTTCCATACTTGCATTAATAATATTTTTGATTTGCGTAATAGTAGCCCTAATGCAATTAGTATCATAAGTAGTACCTTAGGTTAAAATAATGCCCATGATATCAAATGCACCCTGTATATCAATGATATCAATTATCCAAATGAGTTACAATTATCATCATTATGGTGACAGGGACCTACATTCATACAAGAACAGGACGAACATTGGCCATGCCAAAGTACTGCCACAGTACTCCCAAAGTACTACCTGGCGTAAGTATTTATGCCAATCCATTAAGAACTTGGTACTACTAAGTATTTATAAGTTTGTTACTTTGAAAAAGGACCTAAATATTTTTTTTAAAGTACCCACACAACAATACCTGAGTTACTTGTCAACACTTCATTGTGTTAACACGTCACAATGAGATAATTCGGTTATTGATATAACCAAATATTCCAGTTTTTCAAAATTACCTACGTCGTATTTGCTTATAATTATATTCCGGTTCTATAATAATACCTACTAAAAATGTAAGCAATCAAAATAAAGACAGTTCCAACGTTTACGTATTTTTTTTTACGAAAACAGTTTTTAATGTTAGAACAACTTTACTTTAAATACTCTCACGACGTGTTCTGTCGCATGCAAAAACCACAACGTTTTGAGTGTGTTACATTGCGCTAGTGCGCAATGTAACACACTCAAAACATTGTGGTTTCCCGGAACAGTAAATTTTCACGCCAGAAATAAAATTTGTTTCCCGAAAATTATTTTTGTGCGTTGTACTGTTAAACGCAACGGATTTGATTCATATCTGTGATCTCAGAAGGGTTAGGGAGAAAAGTACAGACGCCAGCACATCGAGCTACCCGAAACTATCGAATTTTGCCAATCAATTTTGAACTTTATGATTTAGTGATAAAGTTGAAAATCTATTAACCTTTTATCAGAAGGCCAATTCTCGTAATTTAAAACCTTCAAAATCTAGTTGCAGTCTCATCTCGGCGACAAACAAATGACAAAAACTTGTCAAAACGTAGGAAAATAAGAAGTATTTTTTGACAGATTGAGACTGAGGTCAGACTATGAACGTTCTTAAAATTACGAGAATTGCCCCACTGTTGTCGTGCCCCCAGCGCCCTGATAGAATACAGCGTAATTAATAAAAGAGCAGAGTAAACAAGCGAAAAAAAAAATCTGCTGTTCCCTACATGTTGACGAGTTATGCGAACATTTGCTGATTTGTTTTCACGATTTCAGGTTTGCCCCATAGTAAAAGTTGTTCATAATGATGAGTACAATGACTCTTCAAGATGATAACGGTGATTAAAATTACACCCTATATTGAAGTCCCATATAATAGGGGGCGAGTCTATTGCCATCCACTGGGCACAAATCCTGATGAAAATCCGATAACACTTTGCCCGACCCAGGGACCAAACGTAGAACCCCACGCTCAGCAGCCATGCTTGCGACCACTTGGCCTACAAAAGAAACAAAATATCTTCATAAATAAACTCTCCACCACGATAAGCACCAACAAAACAAAACAAAAATAAAGACGGATTACAACATTTAACCCTCGCATACCGAAACGCGTTAAGACGACAAAAGTAGGTATAACGTAGTGCAAACTTATTCTGTCGTGAGGAGCTACACGCTCAAGCGCCACGCGTCTTGCGACAGCGACTGCGGACAAAAACAAATGAATGAAGATGTTTAGACGTAGATTTAGGGACTAATCACACTTATTCAGCTCTGTTCAGCTTTTGTCCATAGAAAACAACGATTTTGTATGAAGTCCGTTCAGCTTTCCGCGGCTGAACGGATGCGTACGCATGTCATACAAAATCGTTGTTTTCTATGGACAAAAGCTGAACAGAGCTGAATTAGTGTGATTAGTCTCTTAGTCTGAACGGCCCAAACCGAATCGCCCTCGGATTATTCGACCGTAAACAAAAATCGTCTACGTTCCAAAGGACTGGTAATGAAAATTTGTAAAAATATAATAGTCACCGCGACGCGACTTGCGGAGCGACAGACGGAAACAAATAACGCGTTTATTAGAAAGTGGATGAAAACTATATTTCACTTTGCATGCTCTAACTCTAAAATTTTGTCTTATGTTGTGCTTAGGCGACATAAAGTCGCTTTTTATGCTCTAGTGCATAAAGTTTTTTTTTTTCTAAGACTAAGATAATCAGGCCCAACAGCTACACATTTACAATCAGATATTTAAATGCTCCTATAAATATGAATACACACGCGCGCGTGTCGTTTAACGCAAGTCACAAGTCGCGTCGCAAGTCGCATCGCTTGAGGCCGTGAACGGTGCCTTGTACCAGTACAAGTCTGTAAAGCCCTCAGGCGGAGATAAGGCCCCCCCCTTCCTCATGCCTCCTGGGCCCCTGTAGGCCCCTGAGCCCCTGAGGCCCTCGGACGATGTAAAACTTCCGCGACACAGCGCTGTGCTGTGTCGCGGAAGTTTTACATCGTCAGGTTCAAGCCTTGTACACTTGTTTATTTCATCCCTCGTTTCTTAGTTTTTCATTTTGTAAAGCGCTGCGTAAATTATGAGATTTTTTTTGTGTCATTAAAAATTATTTTTAATTTTTTGGGGTTTTTTTTTTGTTCGCTGTTGGTGAAAATTTGGGCAACTTATCCCTGCCGTGTTTTATAGGGTGATTTTAGAGTTAATGGGAATGTGCTAAGGTAGCCTGCGAAATTCAAATTAACTTACGTTTTTTGCAAATTGCAAGTCAGGGTTGTATGATGATTAAAATATGGTTCGCGACCGTAACAAATACGGCTTTACAGAATTTTAAGACTATACCGACCGCACAGTGGCGCCCTCATCGTTTGTTTGGTTATTTCATCCAATTTAAAATGAAAATGCAGAAAATAAGCACGTTAAGTTGTGCTTAACATGATTATACGTTAATATTATTAGAAGCGGTAGTTTTATATTGTTTAGTTTTATCATAATACTTAAAACGGAATATAGTGGCCACTGTTATCCGTTTTAAGCATCTGCATTTTTATTTTAAATTGTATGAAATAAACAAACAAACGATGAGGGCGCCACTGTGCGGTCGGCACCGTCTTAATCATTAGAATCATCAATACGTTAATAAATAAAAGTGGGGATACAGTTTATATGAAATATATTATTCATTTGGTTAATAAACTTGAAACTTGGCATGAATACTTATCTAAGTAAATTATGAAGTTTGGCATTGTTTGCTTTTCTAAACTACCCCCTAAATGAGAATTAGGGGGTGTCAACATATTTTGTATGGAAGAATTTTAACGTGCGGTCCGATTAAGTCGAAACTCAGTATTTTCTGCGTTCATATTATATTCCTATCGAATAACTATTTCAAGAAACCATGACATTTGAGGCTAATTCTAACTTATGGAGTAACAATGGCTTAACTGAGACGTGGTCTGAAGTAGAAGCGCGGTGCGGGAGGGGTGTGGTGACGTGATGCGAGAGCTCAGTGATTCGTCAACTTGTGACAACTATCACCCCTCCCGCACCGCGCAGCTACCTCAGCTAACGTCTCAGTTAAGCGGTCGTTGACCTGCCAAACAAAAAAAAAAAATCTTTATATTTTTTATTTTATCGTGTTTAGATATCGATATCCATGGCGTCTAGGTACCTATTACGCAATCGTACACGAAGTAAATAAAGTGTGAAATGCCTCTAGGACCGAATACTACCATTATTAGTTACTCTAACATCAAAAAGCAACACTTACAAAAAAAAAAAAGCTAAAAAGCTTCACTTACGAACCATTTTAAACCATTATCATCTGTATACTCCTGACCTTATCCCAATTCCTTGGGGTCGGCGCAACATTTCTTTTTGTGTATTTAATTTCATCATCACTGTTCTCAAAACGGTGAAGGAAAACATCGTGAAGAAACTGACGTATCCTAGAACCAAAAATTCGAAGACGTGTGACATCTACCAACCCGCACTGGGCCCGCGTGGTGGATTACGGCCCACTGCCTCTCACCGAGAGGAGGCCTGTGTCCCAGCAGTGGGAACATTATAGGCTGATTATGATATGTCTTTTTCTTCCATACTTCTCTATTAGACGTCATCTCGGTAGTCACCCCCTTTCTAACCATATCATCATTTACACAGTCCATCCATCGTTTCTTTGGTCTTCCCCTACTCATAAAGCCATCGACATCCATACTCAAAACTTTCCTCACGACATTCTTCATTCTTCCATATCACATGCCCATACCATTTTAAAACAGCTTAAGGGCCTATACTACCTCAAATGGCTTAGCATGATCTTCCGTTATGTCGAAAATACTGCAGCATTAATTTTGAAATAAACATATGGTAAAGTTGAGGATGAATGTTAGGTCTTATGTTAGACGAAAACACGATTTCATAAAATTTTCTCGATAGAAAAAAATTCCAAAGTTACCTCCAAACCGAACAATAAACCGCTGGTGTTCAAAATATACTTCAAATTAGATCATGAAACTTTCTATACTAACCGAACTAACTATAAAGCAGGTCTTATGTTATTTATTTTTTTAATTACCATTATTTTCACCGTAAAAAGCAAATACCTAAACTATTGGCGCTGCCTACCGCCTAGCACCGCACTCTGTCTCGCTCTCACTCAGTCCGCTAGCAGTATTGTTCGACCGAGATAAAGAGTGAATTTTAGCTGAGGTAGTATAGGCTCTTAAGTAAAAATCAAATAGTACACTTCATAAGCGTAAAAGGAACAACGTACCTAAAGAGAGTTACTTATTTAAAGCATTTCCTAAATCACTACAAAGTTGAAATGTTAAAAATAATAAAAGGTTAGGTGTAGAGTGCACTGAGTTACTGCGCGCACATTTTTCATTTAGAGAATATAAAATTACTTAAAAGTAACTTTTGTAACGTGTCACACCGTTCTGTAACATACAGTGAAACATTTCCAAAGGAATGTGGTCAAAAGTTACGACAGCTACTGGGATTTCTCAATAATTGGGTTGTAAGTGCTGGATGGTAGGCGCATTTTGAGAAATTTAGAAAGCCAACCAACCAACCAACCATAGAACGGAAAAGGTTCTTTTTATGGATGGGAAATCATCGAATGACCCCTCCCGCCTGACTAAAACTCACCCGTGTTCCTTCCTTAGCCCTTTATGTTCCGGGGTAGCGGTAACCCTTTCAGACAATCCCGTTGCCCTGGAACGGAAAAGGTTAGGCTGAACATGACCCAGCAAATACTATTTCAGGATTGCATAATGCAGAGGCTGTATACTGACATGGTTTTAGCATACAACCTACGCACATACAATAAAAATGTAATATAAAAATGTATTAAAACACAGAACGGTTTTCTAGGATTAATTATCTTTCTGTGTAAAAATGGACTACGTAAGTCACAGATGAGCGTGACTTAAGTGGGGGTTTAGGTTTAGAGTGCACAGAGTGCTATAAAAGTTATTTTCATATCGTTCGTGACGATATGAGCGAAGATGAATAGAATACTTTTCTATTCACTGTTACAATACGGTGTGTAGCGAGGAAAAGCTACATTCACTTGGAATGTATGTGCTTCATGAGATATATTAGCGGATACGCGCGGCAAGTGCCATTTATGAAACATAAGAAAATACAAAACCGGGACGACACTGTCGGGGTTGTCACATATGAGTTTTATTTAAATACTAACCTGTAGGCGGGTATCACATCTCCGCCGCGAAATCATAGCAGTGAAACCGCAGTAGTTCCGTCATGACGAAACAGAAGCGAAACTGCCCGTTCTAATGATTCTATAACTTTCCATCGTAATTTCGCCGATCGGCTCGGAATCCAGTTACACCTCCGCCCTCAGCCCGCTATTTTGTTGCGGTGTCGCGTCTGTTTCGCACATATCTGTGGCAGTCGACAAGTTTATAAAGCGAAACCTTTTTTTTGTAAAATTGATATTGATTGTGCGGAAAAACTAATCTAAGAAGTTCGAAATAGACCTTTACTGTAATTGCTAAGTCGAAAGCGACGACATTTTGCTCCGGTTGCTACAATTCAACTGACTCTCATGGTGTTCCGATACCTACTCGATTCGCGACATACTGTAGTAATGTTTCTTAATGGAATTTGTTAAGCGGATTCCCATCGTTATTTTCGCGGCAGAAGTGTGCTATGGCCCTTATATTCGCGCGACGTCCTTATCATTAAAATAATTGACGCACGCAATTGAGTTCTGCGTGAAGTTCGCTTCAGTTTTAACAGTGTCTAGAAATAATTAGTTACAATAAAAAAACTAAAAACTAACACTGCTTTCTCTCACTCTTTTCTATTTTGTGTCTCACCTGTGGCGTATAGTTCGCCATTTTGCAAAAAAAATCAAAATGGCGTGACAGTAGATATTCCAGGCTCCATATAAAAATCTTCACTCCCCTCTAACTCAACTGAAAACAAAATTCTGATTATTATTCTCATTGCACGATTTTCCAGTTCGAAGTAATTAGCAAAATATTCTAAAATTATTATTCAACAATTGAAAATAACATCGGCTAAATATTCGTATTTTCAAAAGACTACTTTGAACCATATCAAAATGATATTCAACCCTAAAATACCAAAGGAAAATTTATTTCACCCCTCACGCATGTATATTTCCTCCCCCAAAATAGGGATGACGATTAATATTAAAAATGTTCGAACAATGTAAATTCAAAGAAAGCATAATTAAAATGAGATGATCGCAAAAATGTGTAAAATCTATGGAAATATGGAGAAGCTACACGCTTTAAACGTCCTTGTCGCACGGTACGAACAATGTATGGCGCTAGTATGAATTATTATACTCGTGCCGTCACTTCTATGATAGTGCCGTTTTTATCTTGCAATATTTTAAAACATTTATAACTTGAAATTGGACGTAGTTTAGCAGAAAGGACTCAACCCACACATGTAAAATGTATAAGCAAAAAGTCTATGCAAAATATATATGCAAAATGTATATGCCAAATGTATATGGTTCTTTCACTCAGCGAAAAAGATCCATGATACTACAAAGATAAGGCTTATTTTTTAATGATGCGAACCAACCCACTTAAAGGGGGATATTTTTCTACAAACGACTGTAATAACCCAAACTGCTTGGGTCGTTTTTAATAAATCCAACTAAAAGAAGCAGGTCTATATTTTAATATATCAGAATTGTCTCAAAACACTTGAATCGTTTCAGTTAAAACACCTTCATAGAACTAGTTTCTATGAAGGTGTTTTAACTGAAACGATTATTTTTACATATTCATATTCATTTATTCATTTCATATTCATATTCATTTATTCATTGTAAAACATAGGTACATTATGAGTTCTTATTTGGTTCATTGAGGGCGCTATGCTTTGCCTCTGGGGCGTACAAAAGTAGTAATACATGCAGACATACAAATACATGCAATATGATTAAACAAGAAATTATTAAAAGTAGATTTATGAACCACTAGAATCAAGAATATAATAAATAATAATAAAAAAATGTCCGTAGTTATTGTAAAAAATGAAAATTGTCAGCACTTATTTCTTTAAAGAATGTCAAAGATTTTAGGAATGATGTCATAAATTAAAATTAAATGTCAATAAGGAAGTTAATAATTGTTACATAAGAAATGTCAGAGATTTTATAACCGCATGTCATTCAAATATTCGGTAATTGAATAATAGCATTTTTCTATCAAAAAAATCTTTAATTTTCTCTTAAAGTTGTGCAAATTCTCATTTTTTATGCTATCAGGAATTTTATTGTATATAACCGGACCCATGCCTAAAATACTTTTCCTTGCTAGTGCTGTTTTGCATTTATACACACCTCGATAACCCAAAAATTACTTTTTGTGGGTTGAATCCTTTCTGCTAAACTAGTCCAATTTTTTAAGCTTTTATAAAAGCTTAAAAAATTGGACTAGTTTACTATAGTATTGTTAGAGCTATTTTTTTTTTTGAGATTATATTTTTAAAAAATACACCATCCTTATTAGACAACCCTACCTCCAGTTAGAATCACGGTTCGCGACACGGTAAAACTAAAGTTAAAATAACAAAAAGTGAAGTTGAAATTTAATTTCAACGGTCGCGTCGTGCCAGACGTTTCGTTAAAAAGAATTCGTTGAGAATGGCATTTCAAGTTCAACAAAACGTCCGTACAGTGAAAAGTAGTGTTTTTGTTGGGATTCGAATAGTTTTATGCAAATTTTGAGAGCAGATTATACTCACATTCAGTAAAAACCGGGTGCAACTGAATATCAGTATTTTACATGGAGCGACTGCCTATCTGGCCTCCACAACCCAGTTATTGGGTAATACGATACCCCTTGGTAAGACTGGTTATCAGACGTTCGGGCTTCTGACTACCCGTAACAATTGTCAAAGATCCACGAATGATAGCCGAATTACAACTTTTAATGATTTTTTTTTACGAAAACAGGTTTTAATGCTGTAAAACAACTTCAAATACCCCCACAACCCCTGTATGCACCCATAAGCACAATGTTTTGCGTGCGTTACAAACAGCAAATCACACGCAAAAAAAAAAAACAACCGACTTAAAAAAAAAAACACTACAGATAACGTTAATTTAGGAAGTCAGTGTTGTTGGTTGCAGCGGGATTGTCCGAAAGGGTTACGCGCTACCCCGGAACATAAAGGGCTCAGGAAGGAACACGGGTGAGTTTTAGTCAGTAAGAGTCTGACACTCCCTTCTGCTCCACCCAGAGTGGGAGGGGTCATTTAATGATTTCCCATACTCAAAAAAAAAAAAGTATTGTTGGTTCCGCATTTTCGTTGTCAAAACATCAGCTTCCGAAATTAACGTTATTTAACACTTTGTAGTGTTTTTTTTTGGAGTCGATTGTTTTTTTTTTGGTAAAAAAGTGTTATTTTTCACTATTTAATTGTACCTTACCCCACATAAATTCTATTAATACTAGTGCATTCAAGAATTGAAGACACCGACTAGAAGAATCATCAAAATTCGCATAGAAAAGCCGAAGATGCAGTACATTTATGCATATAACTTCTTACATAAGAATAATTACTTAATGTAGTAATATTAAAACCTTCCTGAAAGTATGTAGATCACGTTAATGACAGAAACATCAAAATTGGTTCATTAGTTTTTGAGAAAATCGCGAACATACAAACATACATACACACGGGTTGAATAAGGAACCTCTTTTATGAAGTCGGTAAAAAAAAAAATCCTTTCCTAACAATTATTATTGTGCAATGTCACTTAGTTTGATATACAGAATGCGTAGTTGACGGCCATTTAATGTTTCTTTTTACACTTTGTTTTAATAATAATAAACCATTTATTTATACCCTTTTTTTTTGTTTTTTTTTTATTATTATCACAATGGTTACCTACTACCTACCACAAACTCTGATTGAATATAAACGTAGATAGATTATATCTAAGCTAACATGTTGGTAGATCTATCCCAGTTAGCCTCGCTCGATTTCCTGAGGGCGTGTCAGTATAATGTGTAAGGATAAATCTTTATGATGTTTACTTGCTAGACGTGGCCTTTCTTGATTAAATATAGTAAAGTTACTTTGAAATTGACGTTACATTGCTTTATAGCTTGTGGAAAATGGAATCCAGTTGATAAATTTATTAATAATTCAAGCGCACAAATTTACAGGGGCGGAAAAATGCCTATTTTCTGCCAGTTAACTTTTGGGTGATGCAGAAACAAACAATGGTATACATCTGAGACTTGAGAGGAGTGGTATACCAGTAGTTGCCTCGAACCTAGGCAGATGCGTTACTTTGTGCAAGCAAAGCATTTATTTCACACTATTGTAGTAGCGCCCCGCGGCTTTACTCGCGTTTGTTTCGATCCTGTGGGAATATCGGGATATAAAGTATCCTTTGTGTTAATCCTGGTTATAAACTATCTGTGTGCTAAATTTCATACAAATCTGTTCAGCCGTTTGTGCGTGATTGAGTAACAAACATCCAAAAGTTTATTTCTTCATTCCATCCATGTTGATAATTGACTACCTAGTCACACTTATAATGTTTATCCACTGTAATACTGTTCCAATAAGCAGCCGTAATGTGATAATTTATTAATTTTCACCAAAAGGTCGGCGCCTGCGACCCTTTGCTTGTCACAGTAATGCCACAGAGTGTCTATAGTCTATGACATCTTTATGACACTCAAGGCATAGACAAGTAATGAGGTTACGTCTGGCGCGGATATATTTTTAATATTTTACGTAATCTATGTTACTTATTTATTTCTTTTATTATTTTTTATTTCCGTAACTGCCCGTGACACCACAGCGGGCCCTATCAGAATACCAGCGCTGCGATATTTATTTTTAAATATCGCAGCATCATGCTGAGATAGGAGCCTTTTGGCCTCGTATCTTTTTTCCTCCTTTTTGTTTCATTTTTCTTTTTGTTAGTTTTTTAATTTTTTTAGTTTTTATTTTGGTATTTTAATTTAGACTGTGTTTAATTTAGTTTGTGATCCTCCTGTACGAGTCGCAATAAATACTTTTTCTTTCTTTCTTTCAAACATATCTTATATCTTCACAAACTTTCACATTTATAATATTATAGGAGGAAGTAGGATAAACCAATTACAGGAACTTTTAAATTGTCAAGGGGTCGGTCAGTCAAAAAGATGAAGCTAGTTGCCCATTCCAAAGCGTAGTAGGTATCTATGGAGAAGAACGGACAAGAAACTCCACGGACACTGTTTTTTAAATAAAAAATGAAACTTGACTTCAAAATGAACCTTAATGCAGATTATTTAACATTTTCGAATGGGTAAAATCACATCGGGACTGGAGTAAGGACAAATGTCAAATCGTGTTGTCATTCGTTCTTAGTTCGGGCCCCTAAATAATCTTATATACGGTGACTGATAATTAGTGACCGATACTTAAACACGTGCTTGTACTCATGTTATCAAACAACTTTTAGTATGGGACCAGACCTGAAATTGTGAAAAAAAAATCTGCTGTTCAGTCATTTATGTTCGCCTAACTGGTCAAAATGTAGGTACTGAATAGCAGATTTTTTTTTCGCGAATTCAGGTTTAGTCCCATAGTAAAAGTTGTTTGTTATCATGAGTACAATCACGTGTTTAGGTATCGGTCACTAATTATCAGTCACTCTATATGCATAGGTGATAAGTTGTAGTAAATGCCCGAAACTTCGGACGAAACTACGTTATTCGTGCTAAGAGAGTAGATCAGTTCTAACTACCTTGGATTTGCCAAGCGCACTGAAACACTTGCAAAAAGACTGATAGATCGCTTGTACAGAGCGCAGACTCAGTCAGGACTGTCTTTAGATTTGAAAGAGTATTGTTCTATGAAAATGTAAATCATGGCGCGCTGCACACCTGCAACAAAATTGCTTTATTTTGGCAAGACGAAATATTTCTTAAGGACATTTTTACTGACCTTAATTAGTGATGCGAATGATCTTCAGAAAGGTCAGGAAAGGTGAGGGGTAATTCACGTAATTTTAAGAACGTTCACAGTCTGATCTCAGTCTCAATCTGTCAAAAATACTTCTAATTTCCCTACAATTTGACAAGTTTTTGACATTTGATTGTCGCTAAAATGAGATTGCGACTAGATTTTGAACGTTATATATATTCAGGAATTAGCCTTCAGACGTTTAAAAGCAAAAGAAATTATGTACAAAACATTTTTTGTCTTCGACAGATAAAAAAATAGGTAAAAAAAACTTTTTAAGTTAAACGGTTTTATGTTAAACATACATTGCAATATAAGATAAATGTACTAAAAACCAAAAAATAATAAAATAGATACAGTCGTGGGAATTATAAACATATGCATAGACTAGACTAAAATAAAACCGTGGGGCACGTCAATTGTCTACAATCGTTGATTAAAATATTTGTTTTGTAATCTAAATATATAAAAGAAGATACTGACTGACTGACTGACTGACTGATTGGTGACTGACATATCAACGCACAGCCCAAACCGCTGGGTCTAGAGACACCATATTTGGAACATAGGTTCATTGGGAGGTGTAGGGGTGCACTAAGGAAGGATTTTTTAAAACTCAGTTAAGGGGGTAAAACGGGGGTCCAAAATTTGAATGCATTATGTTTTCCCTTGGACCACGCGGGCGAAGCTGCGGGTTACATCTATAATTAGGCAGTTGTTCAACCGACAACGAGGGCTAGAATGTGGAAACAAGCTAGCAAGCTCGATTATAAGCGAGTTTTAGGGTTTCATAGTGGTGAGCGAGTAGTACTTTTGTCATATGTTTTGTCGATTAAAGACAAACTACGAGCAGTGAAACGATTCCTCGCCAGCCAGCAGTGTGAATGTCCAACGATAAACTAGTTGAAACATCTCTTTTATTTACATGGAGTGTAAAACTATTGGAATTTCCATGAGCAAGAAAATAGTAAGTAATTTCCTCACCGTCTGCGGGCCAACTGCCTAACGACGAATTAAACGATTCTTCTATCGCACATTAAGTCGATAATTTGTAGACAATTGACGTGCCCCACGGTTTTATTTTAGTCTAGTCTATGCATATGTTTATAATTCCCACGACTGTATCTATTTTATTATTTTTTGGTTTTTAGTACATTTATCTTATATTGCAATGTATGTTTAACATAAAACCGTTTAACTTAAAAAGTTTTTTTTACCTATTTTTATTTTTTGGTTTTTAGTACATTTATCTTATATTGCAATGTATGTTTAACATAAAACCGTTTAACTTAAAAAGTTTTTTTTACCTATTTTTATTTTCTAGTTTTTAGTTTTTATTTCGCATTCTGTTTAATTCCTTTAGTGCTTCATTATTGCAAGGTTTCTTGCCCGTTAGTTTATTGCAGTCCAACTCCTCTATACGTAGTCCCTGCAAAGATCTTACTCTACTAAGAGCCACGTAGGCTTGACCTTCTTCAAACAGTTTCGCACCTAAGTATACGACTGCGTGATCCACAGTGCTGCCCTGCATTTTATGTATTGTAGAAGCCCATGATAGTATTAAAGGCAACATTCTTCTTTCAGCCGTCCCGTAATTGTACTTAGCTGGAAACTGTATGGCTTTCGGGTGTATAAGATGTACTCCGTCTCTTGCGAAATCAATTCGGACGGAAGGTACATCTGTTGCATACATCTGAGTTCGACGAAATTGAGGCCAAACGATTTCGTTGATGTAGCCTATAGCGCCATTTACTAATCCCTTTGAAACGTCAATATTGGACCGTAGCATGACTTTTGCCCCCACAAATATTTCCAGTTCCGCTGGTAAACCCCCAGTTTTGTTGATATCAGCTGGTATTATAGTAGCTATATCTACATTGTTTGCATTTCGTGTGGCGTGTACTAGCTGATCCTGCGCTTTTATTTTGTAAATGCGAGCACCATTATTTCTGTACAAATTCAATACAGCAGAGTTGTGGTCGTTGACTTGTTGATTTGTGGGGTATACCCTTAACGCTTTGTCTATTGCAAACTCATCACTCGTGTCTTGAAGAAGTCTTCCCATTAAAATACTAAAATGTTGGGTTGTTAGCTCACCGACTCTCAAAGCATTCAAAATATCAATAAAAGTCTGGTCACCTTGCTGACGCATATTTTCAGTTAATTCACACAGCGTGAATAAACGCCAGAGATGTGTAGCTGGTTGGAGATGTTCTGGCTGTTTGAAAACAGGTGTTCCTGATCGTTTTATAGGAGGCAGTTGTAAAAGATCACCGAAAAGTAATACGTTTACTCCTCCAAAAAACTGATTTTCACAGTTCTTAATTTGCCTTAATCGAGCGTCCATCATGCATAACATTTGATAAGACACCATGGAAATCTCGTCGACAATCAAAAATTCTGTCTGATGCCATTGTTGCCTCATTATTCGCAAATAGTTTCCGGAAAGTGGTGACATACCTGTTATGCGACCGTCTTTCTGTACAGGCAATTTTAAAGTACTGTGTATCGTAGCTCCATTTATTAATCTAGCTGCAACTCCTGTTAGTGAGCAGACTTTAACCGCATCCTTTGCGTAGCACCTATTAATTTGGTCTCGTAATAACTTTAATAGAAAAGTCTTGCCCACACCAGCTCCTCCCGTAAAGAATATTTTTAAACGTTCTTCAGCACCTGACATTTGATTTTGTATGGACTGGGTAACTAATGTAAAAATTTCCTTTTGTCCTGCATTCATAGACTGCTTAGCCTGTAAGAACTGGTCTTCATTCATTGGCAAATAAGGAACTTCTTCTTCATGGTCTAGTTCCATCGGCTCTGCGTGTTCCAGTATCTGAAATGCGTGTACTTGCGCGAATGCATTTTCAAGCTGCCTGTCACGTTCACGATATATTTCCAAGTAGGCGTTTGTTTGTCTTAAACTTTCTTCGTTGGCGAGAAACGCATCTCTGGCACTATTAAATTCTCCTAAAAGTTCGGCCTCATTGCGATACGGCATATACTGGATTAGTAAACTGTAATAATATGACTCTGGATCAGAAGCTGCTACGAAGTTAGGCACCCGTACTACAGCTGGCGTGTTTCTAATAGTCATTTTGGTGTTGTCTGTTAAAGTTATAAGACGCCTTCTTGTTGTTTGCTCGTGCGGTGCATAAGCATCGGTATCGATGCTCTCTTCATTTATAACTGGCGGTTTTGTGTAGTGTGGCTCAAATAACATCGCAAATTCTATGAGACACATATTGTTAAAATCATAGTTGGGGTGCTCTGCTGGTCGCTTTTCATATCGTTCGAAAATATTGGCACAATATCCTGCTGCTTGACCAGCTTCATTAAACTTCAACACTTTATACCTTTGTTCCGCTTTACGAGTATTGACAAAAATTGTTTTTCTCGAGCTGTCACGCATACTCAAATGGCATAGCCTGAATACGCATTCGCAGGCTGAAACTTGACGTTCTCTTAATATGCGCATGCATATTTTAAACAGCTTACGCGAGACGTCAGTTTCTTCTCTTCTAATTTGTTGAATAGCTCGAGATACTTCACCATCTAGGTTTGTAGGTTCTGATTTTGACACGTATTTAGCGATGTAATACGCAATCGACTCATTTGTACCACACGGTTGTATATCCATATTGGCTTTCCACATTTTTAACAAAGCAGGACTGTAATTATTTACCCAACCATCTTCACTTTTTCTTTTCAGAACGCAAATGCGACCACCGTTGTAGATAAATTCGTTAGATGAAGGATCAATAACATGTGTCTCTAAGCATTCCGAGCGTGGAAAGTTGAAACGACAAACAGAATTATTTTTCTTGCAGGTACTAGTGTGTCGATGTATTTGACAATTTTTAACTAATTCATATAGTTCTGAAGTTTCTGGAGGAATGGCAGTACTACAGACTGAATCAATGCGAGCTATTCCTTCAGGTGTCGCAACAGACGGGTGATCTTCGATCCAAACAACCATATGCAAATGAGGACTTCCTCTGTTCTGAAACTCGATTCGCCACCAATGATCTTTAACTTTACCGCCAAATATTTCAGTATCAGTTTTAAGAAACTGCATTAGCGCATTAACACGTACCATAAAATGTCTACTCACAACAACTGGATACATCTCGATGAGTCTCTGAGTTTCCTGAATATCTATGTCATCTGGGTCAATGTGCTGTTTACCATCACTAACAAGGAGACCTCTTTTCATATCCTTCCAGTGAAGATCATTGCAGCTCAATGTAACAAAATAAGTGGGAGGTCCTAAACATCTGATTTGTGCTATAAGATCACTAAGAGCACTACGCCAATAAGCAGCGGAACCTCTTAGATTTTTTAAATATAAGTGCAGGTCTTCCACTCGATTGCCGTTTTCACCTTCAACTTTTCTGGCACAAGCTGCAATGGTTGATTTAACTCGATAGTACTCAAACATTGATAGAGCATAGAATAGGTAATCGTTGCGCTGAAATCTAACATCAGCACCTAATAAACGAAATTGATAGTAATCCAAAGGACTTATATTTACGGGCCGTTGTTCTTTCAAACCATTTTTACCATACGGGAAAAGCTGATACCATGCGAACTCTTCTGCTTTTAACTCATAAGCGTCATTCACAATATTATTATTTGTCTTTCTTCTGATTTCGTTTACATTTTCAGATACCTCTAGCTCATCTTCAACATCAGGTTGGACGCTATCAATAGGCAACATTACAGATGTTTGTATAGGTATAGTTTCAGATCTCAGATTCGAAAGCGGTTGTTGTACTTGTACATCCTGATGAGTGATGGCATCTTCCTGTTGCTGTACTTGAACACCCTGACGAGTGATAATATTTTCCCTCAAATGTACGTCTACGCGTGTAAGGGTGTACGCGATATTACGGGATCCGAGGCATCTTTTACAGATGCGGCATAGTTCTTGTAAGTTGTCGCATTCTATAATACAGGCTTTGCCATTTTCTGGTGTTGGTTTTCCTTTTGGGCCACAAGAATGGGAGTCAGCAAAATAGTATTTGTCTTCACCGCGAAATACGCTAACAGATTTATTTGACGCTGTCAATATTCCTGAAGAATGACTATCAAATAATCTATTTAAAGCTGTATGTAATGTAATGCCGATATTATCGGTATTTTCAGAATCTTGGAGACTCCCGAATAAAAGAGTGTCTTCATCATATTCTATAGAAAATCGGCATTCATACATTTGTAAACTTTGCCTGACGATATGAAAGTTTCGTATCTCTAAATATCCTGTTTCATCCAGTTCAGTAGGATCAAGCTGGGTACGAATCCAGCAATATAAGGAGTCACCCGCTAACATATTAGCATTCAGAATATTGACGTCCCATTGATTAGGGCTTAGGATTGCAGCTCGGACAATGTTCGCCAATGACATAGCACTACATTGTACACCAGCATATCCCGAAGTAAACACGTTGTAGTCAGCTTGATGCCATGAACCTCGAATAATTCTTGCAACATTATTAATTGTACTGAATGCATTTCGAATTTCATTTTCATTCCTTTCGGACCCTTCATCTTCAGACAATTCGGGCACACTAAGTCGTACTAAATCCTGGTCACTAATTTGGGCATTGTCGTCAATACGTACATCTTTGTAAAGCGGGTTATTTCTGATTAACCATCTTAAAGCACTATAGACTTTTTCGCGACATATTGTGAATTCCCTGGTGATGTTTAAATTTTCTAATCGTTCGGTTACTACAATAATGCCTACCTGGCTTGCAGATCTTGGTAGCATACTAGGCAGTCTTTCACTGACTTCAAAGATATCTTGGGCAAATAAAACTGCCTGTCCGCGAAAACCGTACTGCCCATAGATGCCACTAAATTTCACGATTTTAACAAAGGGAATAATTCTGCACAGCAAACGTTGTTCCGCCTGTGTCAATGTTTGAATAACGTCTGGTATAGAACCTGGATCCAGATTATTCCAGTAAGCTTTTGGTGGTGCTGTTGTTTTATTACTATTAACATGTGTTTGACAGCGGGAACATAATAACAATGATATTTTCGAAGTTAACTCCACAGGTAAGTATGTTAATGCAGTAGCGTTGTACCGAACTGTACGAACTTGATTAGGATAACAACGTTTGGTACAAATATCACAAACATGTATACAAATTGTGTTAATAGCATTCTCGAATGCCTGCAGATTATTAGCTCTGCATTGCTGGGTACGCTCTCGTTGTTTATTTAACCTCGTATCGCGATGTTCAGGCGTTTCTGAACCCAACTGCTGTCTTTGTCTTTCACGGCTTTGTATTAATCTAACTTCATATTCTTCAGGCGTTTCTGACGCTATCATCTGTGTGTATCGCTCACGTTGCTTTGTTAACCTGGCTTCATATTCTTCAGGCGTTTCTGACGCCGTCATTTGTGTATATCGCTGACGTTGCTTTTTTAATCTGGCCTCATATTGCTCAGGTGTTTTTGACGCTAATTGTTCCCGTCGTTTCTGTAATCGACTATTTCTATCACCTTCACTTTCTTTAGCTCGTTTTGCTTTATACTTTTCTTTCGCTTTTTGAAGCCTTCGTTTACGTTGTGTTGCAGTTTCTGTTTTATTTGTGTTTGTATTTTTTATATTTTTTTTTACCATTTTGTTCCCACGAGTAATGGACATTTAAACGGTTGACCCCCCCAGAGGTCCAATAAAGGGGCAAGGCTATGTACAACAAGATGCGCCTGAGTCTTGAGGGGAAAACGCTAACGACATATCATTTTTATCCACCCTAATGCCATACAGTTCTCGGCGCGTTTTAACCTTGCACCTTAACTTGGGTGGTGTACCGCTAACGACGTATCATTTTTAGCCACCCTAACGCCACACAGTCCTCAACACGATACAAAATCTTGACTTGGGTGGTGGATTCAGGCTGGATTAATCAGATACCTAAATTACAGATTCAATTTCTAAATTTAAATCTTATTATTATACGCCATTTAGTGGCTGCGCCCATCTTAAATATTGAGGTTGTATAGTGCACTGTATTCTTCTTGTCAAGCTCTTTTATTTGATACCCATATTGGTGGGATTGATAAAAAATTGTTATCAGCCATTTGGTAGCGGCGGCCATCTTAGATTTCAATTTTGCATAGTAAATTGTATTCTACTTGTTGAGACCTTTCATTTGATACCCATATTGATGGGATTGATAAAACCTACGTTATCCGCCATTTTGTAGCGGCCGCCATCTTGGATTTCAATTTTTTATAGTATATTGTATTCTGCTTGTTGCCCCCTTTCATTTGATACCCATATTGATGGGATTAATAAAACATAAATTATCCGCCATTTTGTAGCGGCGGCCATCTTGAATTTATAATGATAATGAATAAACATAATTGTATTGTTACCTAAATCCAAAGTGTATACAAAATTTCAGATTAATCGGTTGACAGGAAGAGGGTGAAATTTGAATTCCTAAATTTGACCCAAGAATAAAACAAACGGGGTGAGCTAAATAAAACCGTTTAAAAACAGCAATTTCGACTCTTGGTATGCGCACTGTCTAAGCAATTCAAAACTGCACGGTATTCCACTATTTTTCTACGTGACGTTTCCGAGAACGAATAAAAGTTGAAAAAAAGGCAAACGAAACAAAACTCACATTTTTCCAATAACAGAAACAGCAGTTTGCACGAAACCAAATACAAGAACAATACCTACAATATTGCCATTCTAATTCAAAAATATAATTTTATTTTTCTGATCTGATATCTACTAAAAACTAAGCATCAACATACTTGCTAACGTGTTCCTGACTTCCTGATTTCCACCCATTTCAATTTCAACCCTAAACTTGGGAAGGTAAGGTTGAAATTCGAGGGGTGAATGTAGCTCATGCATAATGCACTCGCTACATTACATTTTATTATGGATTGAAAACTTGGCATTTGTTTCCATATGCTAACAACCATTTGTTTGAACGTGTTTTGTGCAAAAGTTAGTTGTTTTGTCGCATTTAAATGTTATTTATTTAGGCTAAAGAACGAATGAAGAATGGGAGTTTGTATTTACGGGGCTTTCGTCGGGTTGACAATTGTAAGCTGTTTTAATTATTCTTATAACGCACTGTATAGGACTGAATGGAACAATATGTCAGTTATAATATATTGCTAACATGAAACTCACATTAGAATACAATATAAAAGAACACTCTTTATTAAGTATGTACAGTCACCAAAAGAGATAAGTAACCAGGGTCGTCGGTATAGTTGAAGTTTACTAAGAAACCGATGGATATTTTCGAATGAAATTTAATTTGATAAACTGACTGTTTGTTTTCTAATAACTAAATTAAGATGTATTCGAAAACGAAAAAAAAATCAGCTGTTTAATACAAAAGTTCAATACCTACTTGACCAAAATGTATTAAAGAGCTGATTTTTTTTTTCGTGATTTCAGAGTTGGTCCCATAGTGAAAGTTGTTCAGTTCTATGGTCTAAAGCACCTCTTAAAGTTTGTCGGGTTTGTATAATTAACTAGCTTCTGTCCGCGGCTTCCGCGTGAGAAATCATCCCACGGAATCGTGCTAGCGGGACAAAAAGTAGCCCCAGAATGCCATTTTTCTCCTTGCCAATGTTTTATCGAAAACCTTTCACTGGTGTACAATTACTTTTGAATTTACTATATTATTAAGGATAAGGATGTATACAAAATATTGTGAAACATTTTAAAATAATAATTGTGAAGTTTCTTGCTAATTCTTCTTCATACGAAACCTCTTGGACATTTTTCTTTTGACATTCAACTGTTTATTCTAAGTGCCTATTTGAAATAAATGATTTGACTTTGAAATTGTGGACTGATTTGTTGTGAAGGGTTGCATGGAGCATCGACGCGTAGGTACTGTACGCCAGCACATCAAGCTACCCGAAACTGTCAAATTTTCCCAATCGACTTTGAACCTTATACTTTAGCGATAAAGTTAAAAATCTATTAAAGAAATTTGACAGATTGTAGTAGCTTGATGTGCTGGCGTCTGTACATGGGTGCATACATTTCGACAACAATATTCGCAAAACATTGTGCCTATAGGTGCATGCAACGGTACAGGGGTAGTTGTAAACTCGTGTTAAGTATAACATTAACAATTTGTTTCCGTAAAAAAACGTTAACCCTTTGACCGCCACGGTCGTGTATAGATGACAAATAAAAACGTGCCCCACACGCCAATGCCGACAAGAAAACACCATGTTTTAAGTATAAACACAGAAAACTGAATTTAGTTTATTTATTATGTACTTAGAACATGATGTTTTCTTGTCGGCATTAGCCGACGGTGGCGTGTTGGGTGCGTTTTCATTTGTCGGCTATTAGACCGTGGCGGTCAAAGGGTAAAAGTTGTAATTTTGACCTTCAATATCTCCGTAACGAAATGGTGGTGGTAAGTTGGTAACTGCCCCGTTGGTCTCGTGGTCCCAAGCGCGAACGCTGAGCGTGTGGTCCTGAGTTCAATTCCTGGGTCGGGCAAAGTTTTATTGAGTTTTTCCATTAGGAATTTCTTAGTAACAGCCCGGGTTTTGGAAGTTGGCGGTGAGATACTCCCGTGCCTCGGAAAGCACGCTAAGCCCCTGATCCCTCTCCGGTCGTGTCGGATTGCCGTCCCATAGGACTATGAGAGTGAGGGAAGAGGGAGTGCACCTGTGTCTGCGTGCACACTTGTGCACTATAATATCTCCCGCGCCGAAAGCTAGTCTCCGTTGAGATTGGCGGCCGTGGCCGAAATACGGTTTGGGGGTCTTTATAACCTAACTAGCTTTTGCCAGCGACTTCGTCCGCGTGGAATAATGACTTTCGGAAATCGAGGCACTAACTCTCATAGAGTTTAACCGATGTGCTCTTTCTTCTGCCGATTCTTGAGAACGCGTATTTCTCATTCAACGCGTTTTTCAAGACAATAGCGGGCGGACCCCGGCGTCCGCTTGGGGCTTGAATAACTAAAAATATATAACTACGTCTAATACATAAAATAACATATAATAAAACCTACTTCACTTAAAACTAAATACCTATAACTACTATAATTAATAATACCTATACCTATAATTAATAAAAGTACATACGCTTTTACCTACTTAATATTAAAAAAACTGAACATAAATTAACCAAAACTTACCTACTACTAACTAACTACTACTAACCTATTACTACTTCACCTAAAAAGAAATCCTGTTTTCCCAACATTTCCCTTCACTGCTCTGCTCCTATTGATCGTAGCGTGATGAAAAGTATACTATAACCTGCCCAGGAGTATGAAGAACAATTGTACCAAGCTTCGTTGAAATCCGTCGAGTGGTTTTTGTTTCTATAACGAACATACAGACAGACAGACAGACAGACAGACAGACAAAAATTTTACTGATGGCATTTTTGGCGTCAGTAACGATCACTAATCACCCGCTGATAGTTATTTTGGAAATATATTTCATGTACAGAATTGACCTCTCTACAGATTTATTATAAGTATAGATAGATGGTATCCAAAAATGGTCCAGTACAAAAAAAAAAAACGAGTGTGCTTATGACCACACGACTGAAGTGAAACTTCTTTCGCTCCATCTGTATGTATATTTCATTTACTAGCTATAAGAGAAAGAGAGAAAGAAAATGTGCGCGCGCACTGCTCTCTCTTGCTCCTACACTGTGATACAGACAATAAGCCTGCAGTGTGCTTAGATATACGGAACGTATTTGGCTATGAGAGGAAGAGAGAAAGAAAATGTGCGCGCGCACTGCTGTCTCTTGCTTATATCCCCCACTTAACTTCCGTTCGCCTTGCCCGATCACACTTTTCGTAACGCTTACGTCACGCGTTCGCCAGCTTACTCCCCAAGTCAAGCGTGCGTAAAGAAGTTTCACTTCAAAAATATTACAAAGACGGGGAGTATAAAGTCACTGTCGGCTTCTTTACGTGTCTTGTGCCAAAGCTTTTAGAGTTTTGCACTGTTTTGACACCGGGACCTGCCCAACTGAGTGCGTTGATTCCCAGGGGAGCTGCATGCTATGTGGAAAAAAGGGGTGAACATTTTCCTGAATATTTTGAAATGAAAAATAAGGATGTTAAGAAAAGAAGAGAAGATTTCAGAATATAAATGTAGATAGATATTTAAAGAGCAGAGTTGTAGGTCGTAGGGTCGAACCCAGTCAGGCGCTTAAATTTGTGTAAATTATTTATTTGGAACACGCACAGCGGTGCTATTCTTTTGATCATCGTGATAACTTAGGTGAAGTGAGTTTAAAGTGAGCCGTCATTCCACCTGATGCTAGGTTCTGACACTATTGACAACTCACGTTAAGCTCACTTCACCTAAGTTTTCACGGTGAGATTTTTACAGAATAGCATTACAGGAAATACAAACTATTTCTTGTGCGTGTTCCAAATAAAGAATTTTTCTTTCTTTCTAACGGTATTTTAAGACCTCAATTTACTTTCGATTTCCGCCTCCGAATAATCCCGTTTAGAATCATGAAAACACCCAACATTTTTATCGGACGCCCCTAAATCTCACCCCAACCCATTTCAAAGAGAAAGATAACTTAAAACCTAGAAATTGACGTACGATTGCTACGTTCGACTCAGATAATACAGCAGCCATTTTTCATCCCATTTCAACCCCTCACACCAACCTAAATATAGTTTTTATTGGAATCTACTTTCAGCTCTCGGCGACAAGTAGGTAGGTATTTGGATTATTAGATCGCCAGTCACAAGTCGACCGATCAATGCTTCTCGTGCTTTCTTTAGAGAAAGGCATAAGTAAATTTTTCTTTTTTTTCCGTACTTTGAGTCTATGGAAATATTCCATAATAATTTTCTTAATGGTTAAATCAATGTTTTGGAGTGTTGTTTAGGCTTCATATTTAAAATTTAGATTGTGTTTAGTGCTTTTTCTTTTTGGAGGATGTGAAATCATCAAATGACCCCTTCCGCTCTGGGTGGAGCAGAAGGGAGTGTCAGACTCTTACTGACTAAAACCCACTCGTGTTCCTTCCTTAGCCCTTTGTGTTCCGGGGTAGCGGTAACCCTTTCGGACAATCCCACTGCCCTGTGCTTACTGCTTATTATTGTTTGAAAATAAACGGAATTATTTCAAAAATTTAAATTTAACTTTGAACGTGATTAGCATAATCAGCCCATAATGTTCCCAATGCTGGGGCACAGGCATCCTCTCGATGAAAGGGGGTGGGCACCACGTGGGCCCAGTGCGGGCTGGTGGTTTCCTCACGATGTCGGGTGTCGGGTAACCACTGAAAATCAGCGCTGTGCCGTGGGTCCCCTATAGCACAGCATCATGCTGAGTGGAAGCCTTCTTGTCACAGTCATGACGTGCAGCCGTCGACTATCTCTGCTTTGTGCTCGTGTATAAAGATATTTTTTTTTGTTTTTATTATAATATCCTGTCATTAGAATTAATCTTATCTTTTTGTTTGCACGTGTTTCTGTGACAAATAAACCTATTTTTCTTTATTTTCTTTCTTTCTATGTTTTCCTTCATCAAAGTGCCTGTCTGGATTCGAACCCACCACTGCTCTACTCTCTACGGTATTTTTACTTTTTCAACATCGTCGTTATCGGCTTATAGAATCTCACTCTGTATAGGCCCTCTGCTTTAATAAAATAAAAATCGAAACTAAATAAATAACCTAAAGATTATAAAATAACAACGTGTTAACAATAGAAAAAAACTAGCCAAGTGCGTGTAGGACCACGCACAATGAAGGGTTCTGTAGTTGGAATAATTTTATCCCAAGAACAAACTTAACATTGTACTACATGAGTTCAAAATCATGTTCTCCCAAACATTCCAAATGAAAATGTAAGTTTGTACGCACAATATTGAGAGATTTACCATGTTGTTAAAAGACCACAGACTTCTTATAGATTTTTTTGTAATCTATAGGTATAGAACTATTTTCTGTATTTTATTCAATATTTTAAGCTCAGTAGTTTCGGAAATACGGGTGGAATGGTCAATTTTCGTCTATTTTCTTAAATAACTTTAATACAATTTACTTTAAAATTATGAAAAATATATATTTGAGATCCTTAATAAGCCCTTTCATTTGATATGTCATAAGGTACAGATTGCGAAACTTTTTTTCTTTTTATTTTCAAAAATGTCCTCCATATTCAAAATTAATTTATTTACGTTAGACGTCTGTATCACAGAGATTCATATATGTATCAAATTTCAACTTAATCGGTCCATTAGATTCGCAGGAAATTGACTGTGACAGATAGATTGACAGACAGACACATGAGTGATCCTATAAGGGTTCCGTTTTTTTTATTTTGAGGTACGGAACCCTAAAAATCAAACTCTCAAGTCTCCGAATTGTTAAAAATGAAAAAACTTCAGCACAAAGTGAAACTTAAACTAAGTCTTCATCAAGTTTCAAGACCTGCTTGCTCAGTGAAGAAAAGGTACGTAGTTAAAAGTTTTATATTCTAAAGTAAGGTGGCGATCAAAGATGGTCTGGTATTGATTTATTTAACACTTTCACTGCCACCGTGGTTTTTACCTTGTCCTTAGCGATGCCGCCTAATCGCCGGATCGCCGGTGAATATATGACGTTGTGAAACTATGCTTTCATTTTCAGTAGAAAATACAGCAAAATGACTGAAATATCGATAAAATATTATATACACGCCAGGCGTGTTGCCGGCACCTCGAGAAAATTAACGAGAACACGACAGTTGTCAGTGGCAGTGAAAGTGTTAATAACCTTCTTTGGGTGAATTTCTTCAATGAAACTGAACGCGATCACTTCTGAAGCCTTCAGAGTCATCATTGTTATGTGACATTGACGCTGACAGCTCTTTAACGCGGTTTAGATGAGCAGCACCCTAATTGTGCAACAAACTTTCAAACACAATCTGTATCATTTTGAACGATATTACTAATCCATTGCTTCATCTTCTTCTTCTAATCTAATATATAAAATTCTCGTGTCGCGGTGTTTGTGGTTAAACTCCTCCGAAACGGCTGGACCGATTTGTATGAAATTTTGTGTGCATATCGGGTAGGTCTGAGAATCGGCTACTATCTATTTTTTTTTTTTTTGCAAAACGACGTTTGCGGGGTCAGCTAGCGGCTGGACCGATTTGTATGAAATTTTGTGTGCATATCGGGTAGGTCTGAGAATTGGCCAACATCTACTTTTCATACCCTATTTTTTTTTTGCAAAACGACGTTTGGAGGGTCAGCTAGTATATTCGGAAAATTTGTCTGCTCACCAAAGTAAATAACGCAATGAATATTGATGAACAGGCAAAATTAAAGCGATTGCTACTGTAAGTGTGTTACGCAATTTCCCAGCTGGTTGTATTTAGTTTTATAGGTGACACCCTTCACCCTTTCATCCATACCAATTCACCCTTTTTTTATTGCTGAATGGGCCCGCTCTTGAACTCGATCACGCCTGATGGAAAGCGATGGATGAGGTCTATGATGGAACGAGCGTGCCCAGAAGATGCCTAAGGCACTGTAACTCCCACGCGTCGACGAAACAGCAAGTTTCTTGACGCCGGACTTGGGTGGTCGCAAACCAGGCGGGCGTTAGCCCTACCACCGCAAGGGAAGAATTGGCCAGTCAAATAAGGTGTTGGGTGTGATTGTCCAGGATGCGCCGAGTGATCGGTTCAGTTGAGTAACTGGCGGAACACACTGCGCTACACGAGGAGGCTTCTTCATGCAACCTAAAATTAAGGGTGGATTTAGAACCTGCACTAGGCCCGCGTGGTGGATTACATTACGCCCTCTCAAAAAGATAGAAGGCATGTGACTCAGCAGTGAGAACATTATAGGCTCAATCAGCCATGGATTTATAAGTACAGTCCATTCACAAGTATTTTACCTCTGACAGCAGCAACATAACAGCAACCTTATTGTGAGGAGAATAATGATCAAAATGATTTTTACAGACTTTACAATGGCAGCATCCCAACAACAACCTTATAAGAATGAGAATAAAGATCACTGTGATTTGGACAGTGATGCAAAATTAAACATAAAATTACTATGAAAGGATTGTATATATACCTAATTGTATTGTTGGGTCATCGACCGCAAGTAGTGTAATTCACTTGAAATATCAGTTTAAAAATATGTTTTTTTTTGGGTAAACTTCCCAGACGTGAAAGGCATCGATGTCCAAACACGATAAAACAAAAGAAAACAGATTTTCTCAACTCCTACTTCAAGTAACAACACTAGCAGCGGTCGTTGACCCCACAACAAAAAATCGTATTAAGATATCGATCCAATCAAATCTGCAAGTTTTGTTAGCTAATTTGATTTGACCATGTATTGAATTCAGTACTCAGAAAACATGATCGTAAACAAATTCAAGGGAAAAACATAACTTTAACAAACATGTCACGTAACAGTTTTGTATGAAGAATTACTGCAGTTTGTTTGAGAGAAAATAAACTTTTAGTTCATGTGACATGCATACAGAAATGTTGTAAAATGAAATATTGTCCCACTGTACTTCCTAATTTTTAAGTTTTACATTATGGAATAACTAGCTTTTGCCCGCGGCTTCGCTCGCGTTAAATTCGGGGTAACACGGCAAAAAAAAAGTAGCCTATGTCACTCTCCATCCCTTCAACTATCTCCACTTAAAAAAATCACGTCAATTCGTCGCTCTGTTTTGCCGTGAAAGACGGACAAACAAACAGACACACACACTTTCACATTTATAATATTAAAGTATACTCGTATGAAGCGAAACTAATTTAACTACTTACTCAAAATACAAACAGTAATAAAGGTAGTCAAACATTGATTTATTAATTTTAAATGTACTGAAAAGACAAAATTTAAGTATAGCACAGCTACAAGCACAATGGGCCTTATTAGAAGGCTAAAAGTTACCTAAAGTGCAATGGAGAGGGCTATGCTTGGAGTTTCCCTACGTGATCGAATCAGAAATGAAGAGATCCGCAGGAGAACTAAGGTACACAGGACATAGTCCGAAGAATTGCCAAAGTTAAGGTGCCACTTTTCGATATTTTTTCTAGTTATACAAATTTCGGGAGAATATTACTCCACTGTTTGACATTGTGCATCCAAAGTTAAAAATGATATCGTTTTGACTTATTATTAATTGTGTCTGTACGGAAACAGTAAAATAAAAAGCCATTAAAAAGTTATGAGCCAACAAAGATTCGTTTTTCTTGCTATTTTTAACGTAACTTTGGGTATAAATAAGCAATAAAAGAACTGTAAAATCTTCAAAACCAAGTCCATACCGACAAAGCTCAGTGACCGAAGAGATCAATAAACTTTATTTGTAATTGATTTATGCAGTGGTTTTTTCATAAAACTCGATTTTCCGAAGCACTGTTCGATTTCTTTTACGCGCCTATCAGTTCGTAACGATGTTTCTGTGCGTTAGAACTAGACGTTGTTCGTGTAGACTAGTCGCGAGCTCGAACTCACTGGTCTAGTTAGAGGGTTCAGCTTCATCATCAGATCGGTTTGATGGTACCATTTTCGTCAGAACCATTTATTTAAATTTGCTTCGTCATAGTCGCTTAACTATCTTAATCGAGATATCTTATCGCCACCCGTGAAATACTTATTATCATTGAAGAGTTCCTGTGGCTATCTGTGGTCTCCTTCATCAGTTCCACTTCACCAAATTATACTTTTTGAATGCAAATGCTTGACATGTTGATGAAAATACCAAAATTGCTATATGTATGCCTATAATATTTGAGGAGTTCCCTCAATTCCTCATGGATCCCATCATCAGAACTGGATTTTGACAAGAATGGGACCAATCTGGAAGCATATCCTTTGAAATAAAAAATAATAATTCCAAATCGGTTCATAAATGACGGCGTACTGAGGTAACAAACATTAAAAAAAAAAAAAAATACAACCGAATTGATAACCTCCTCCTTTTTGAAGTCGGTTAAAAAGTGTGCCGTCTGCGCTGCACCTTAGGCGTAGAAACGGATAGGTACATTCGCAAGTGACGGTACGGAGCCGATCGTATACGCATGCTGCCGGACGCGATCGGCTGTCGCCGCATCCGTTCGTATCCTTTCCGATCCGATGCGATGCGAGCCGTTTGGTGGAAATCATTCTTTACAATAGCGCCCCATTGTCAACGTCATTCGAGCGCAAAACTTTAACAGTGTATTTACACTTCCTATCCTACCAAATAAACAGTAACAATTTAGCACATCCTGTGCCTTGCACAAGTCAAAGCCGATGCACTGCGGTGAACACTAATGTATACAGCTGAATTATTCCGCGTGATCGCGCCTCTACGGGGCTTGTATCAGATAATTGCACTGACGTGTAAGGCCGGGATAGTGGCTAAATACTTGTACACTGTCGGTTTGTGTTCAACTATTCATGCTTCTTGTGATTTAGGGGTAGACAAAATTCAAGGGGATTAGGACTCAATGAAAAATTGTTACAGATGATTTTGAAATAATCACTATGCTTGCCAGACGGATTAGTGATCTCAGTTAAAATTACTTTTTCAATACGTATGTAGATACAAACACCAGCACATCAAGAAAGAAAGAAAAAAGAAAAAGTATTTATGGCGACTCGTACAGGAGGATCACAAACTAAATTAAACACAGTCTAAATTAAAATACCAAAATAAAACTCAAAAAATTAAAAAAGTAACAAAAGAAAAATGAAACAAAAATTCCTATACGAGGCCAAAAGGCTCCTATCTCAGCATGACGCTGCGATATTTAAAAATAAATATCGCAGCGCTGGTATTCTGATTCAAGCTACTACAATCTGTCAAATTTCTTTAATAGATTTTCAACTTTATACAGGGTTATTAGAAAAACATTGACAACCTCTTAAGAGGTCATTGTACTCATCATTATGAACAACTTTTACTGTAGGACCAAACCTGAAATCGCGAACAAAAAATCAGCTGTTCCCTACATTTATGTTCGCATAACTCGTCAATATGTAGGGAATAGCTGATTTTTTTTCGCGAATTCAGGTTGGTCCCATAGTAAAACTTGTTCATAATGATGAGTACAATGACCATTTAAGAGGTTGTTAATGTTTTTCCAATAACCCTGTATATAAGGTTCAAAGTTCATTGGGAAATTTTGACAGTTTCGGGTAGCTTGATGTGCTGGCATCTGTACTCCAACTCTTTGTAACTACTTTCTAATTTCATTACAGTAAAAAGAATTTAGATATAGATTAAGTAGATTGTAGGCAACAGTGTTCTGGCTGCGCCACTTTCTAACGCAGCTAGATCTACAGACTAGCTATGCTAAGATTTAGTTAAAGATTGTATTATTAGTTAAAAATTGTAAAACTAACCAGGGCGGCATAATCGCATGCGCGACAAAGCCCTTTTTTTAGAATAAAAAAAAAATACAGTAAATACTGCTACTGTGCTTTTAAATGCAACCTTTACGAATATTTTGGTAAGTGGATGGCATAACCAGTAAACATATATTGATTTATATTTAGTAGGTGAAAAAACAGTGTGAGTCAGTTTAGCTGACAAGCGATGTCGTATTATAAAACTTTACTAACTAAAAAGTGAAAAATAAAAACTTTTTTACGAAAAAAAAACAACCGACTTCCAAAAAAAAACACTACAAAGTGAAAAATTACTATAATTTCGGAAATTGGTGTCAAAAAACGAAAATGCGGAGCCAACAACATTGTAAAAAAGTTTTTATTTTTCACTTTTTAATTGTACCCCAACACAAAAATATCAGTAACAGGAAGTAATTATTTATACATCATCAATATAAAATATATATATATACAACGTGTTTTTTTTTTTGATATCTCATAACTCTAGGGGGTCATCATTATGAACAACTTTTACTATGGGACCAAACCCGAAATCGCGAAAAAAAAATCTGATGTTCCCTACATTTTGACGAGTTATGCGAACATAAATGTAAGGAACACCAGATTTTCTTTTCGCGATTTCGGGTCTGGTCCCATAGTAAAAGTTGTTCATAATGATGAGTACAATAACCCCCTAGAGTTATGGGATATCAAAAAAAACACGTTGTATATATGTAATCATCCAAATTGAGAAGATCAAAGAAGAAGAAGAACATCCTTTTTTGAAGTCGGTTAAAAAACGTTTCCATCAAAAAGCTTCCATAGTGATCCATACCTACACACGGCGTATAAACCGTAGTTTTTCACGGAAAGAAAAACGTGTGTGTACAAAGGGTCTTTACCTAGCAGTGTTACATTTACAAGCTAATATTCCTCATCTTTCGTCACCGCAATTCTAATATCTTCGCAAAAGAAATTACTTCCTCCATATCACCGTTTAGAGAAATGTAATGAACGGTTAGTCAGCACCAAGGCTAATATTATGAAGAATTTCTGGCTATCGCAGCAGTGGCGAGGGAATCCTTCGACGGTTGTATAGTTAATGAGACAACGCTGGTGTTAGGGCTGTGTCACAGCTGAAGATAGGTGGGGCGATGGGATGATGCAGCTAAATAGCAGTGGTAATATAAAACGGGAACAAACCCAGACTTTGTACTTCTACTAAAAAGTTCCTAATTGATAACTAGGGTGGAGTGAAAAAACTTTTTTCGTGTTATAGTTATGTAATAGCGCGAAAAGGGTGCCTTTAGGGTTTAAGATAACACACACAAAAAATAATTTGAATAAGATTAGATTATCTGCCTCCGCAAGGTCACTGAACTTTTGAATAAATTGATTTTTAGACCCATGTTTGACGCTACTTAAATTTGTCATTTATAAATATTCATTACTTTTTATTTTATTATTCGATAGTTACAATAGTCTACTTTGTTTTCTAATCATTAAAAAACATATTATTACGTTGGTTTAGGTACTTAAAACAAGAAGAGTGCGGGGGCGCGCGGGGAGGCCATTCGTAGCGCAGCGCGCGCTTTTCGACACTTGTCGTATCAGTGCACAGTTATTACTCGAAGTGACAGGTCGGACGTTTGTTTTGAAGCATGGAAAAGACTCGTAGTGCATTTAAGTGTCCCTTGTTTGGTGGTATCGTTGATATTAAAGACAATTATCTACCTACTTATGAGGATGTAATGAAGTATTATGAATGGACGAGACATCAGCTCAAATTACAATTAGAAACTGCAAAGGAGCCAACATTTTCACAAGTAGCAGATATAGTGGTACCTAGGATTGAAGGTATATGGCAAACAGCATCTATTCCGACTGTAACACGAACGAGAATCGTACAGATGTTAAAAGCATATCACTTGAAATGCAAGAATTTACTTAAGTCTATTAAGAAGATTTCTCCAGAAAAATTGGAAAGTTTTCGCGAAAATGGTAAGCTGCTCTTTGATATTGCATCTTGCAAATGTAAAGAACTCCCACATTGCATCTGCCCGACTGATAAAAAGGTTCCCAAACAGGAACAACCGTTTTTAATAGATCAACGAACTTCTCGAAATATGTTTATCGGTAAAATTGACATTACTACGACAAAAAAACTACAAAAGACCCTTAAACGGAAACTAGATCGCGAAAACTCCACAAGTAAATCCTTGAGTAACAGTTTTATGTCAGTTGATACAGAAATTAACGTTTCCATGATATCACCGACATCCCCGACATCCGAGCGAAGTAGTAGTACAGCTGATGAATTCCTAAACACTACAGACGATGGCGTTCCTGAAATAAAGAGAAGAAAGATCTCACATATTAACTTACCTACGTTATCGAAGACGTGCGACAGATATGGTGTGTCTGATAGGGCGGCGGCAGCGATCGCATCATCCGTTTTGCACGATATTGGATCTGATCTTGAGGTTATTGATAGACATAAATTACGAAGGGAGAGATCTAAAAACCGACAGAAATTAGTGAAAGAAGTCATTAATACAGAGCTTTCTGCTTTATACTTTGACGGAAAGAAAGACAAAACTTTAAAAATAGTTAAAAAAGGTAATAAATACTATAGAACTACGTGTATTGAAGAGCATATCTCGCTCATTCAGGAGCCGGGTTCTATTTATATGGGGTACGTAGTACCAAGTACAGGTTCAGCAAAGGCAATAGAAACTGCAATCACAGGGTTTTTGGCCGAGAAAAGCGTTTCTTCACAGCATCTTATGGCGATTGGCTGTGATGGAACAAATGTTAATACTGGAAAATTTGGCGGAATTATACGCCTCCTGGAAAAAAATCTGCAAAGACCTCTCCAGTGGGTAATTTGTTTACTTCATATGAACGAACTTCCTTTGAGACACTTGTTTTTCCATATCGACGGAGCCACTTCGGGACCCAAGACTTACACTGGCCAGTTGGGAAAGTCACTGGAAACTTGTGAACAATTGTCAGTTAAAAAATTCCATCCGATCGAAGGAGAAACGCTTCCAACAACAGCTGTAGATTTGAGTACAGATCAAAGGTACTTGCACGATATTGTCTCAGCGGTACAATCAGGCGACTTTCAAGAAGATCTGGCGAATAGGTCCCCAGGTAGACTATCTCATGCTCGTTGGCTTACACGTGCTAATCGTATACTACGTTTGTATGTAGCAACAGAAAAACCATCAGATAATTTGATAACCCTGGCTACATTTGTCATAAAAGTTTACGCCCCATGTTGGTTCTCCATTAAGAATAAACCGTCCTGTAAAGATGGGGCTCGGCATCTTTTTAAAATCATATCGACCTCCAGGTACCTGCCAGAAAATCTAAAAAAGGTCATCGATCCTGTCATTCAACGCAATAGCTATTTTGCACATCCTGAAAACATCTTACTTACAATGATTACAGATGACAAGAGACACATTCGTGAACTGGCAGCCCGGCGTGTATTAAAAGCACGTAGTATGTCGCAACTTCCATCACCAAGGCTGTTTGAAGTGACAGATATTAACTTTGGTGCGTCGAATTATATCGATATGATAAATTGGCAACAAACTATTACTGAACCTCCGATCTTGAAACAGGTAACTGATCAAGAAATTCAAGAAATAGTCCAATCTGGTGGCGAGGGTGAACTACTGTTTCTACGTCTTCCCTGCCATACCCAAGCAGTTGAAAGAGCTGTAAAGTTGACGACAGAAGCTTGCACTTCCCAGTGTAAGGACTCATCACGATTGGGAGCCATACAAGCTAAATTGGAATCCCGTAAGAAAATGCCGAAATTTGAGACAAAAAGAGATTTTAAGGCCGACTGAACACTTGTTTTTTTATTAGTTATAAGTAAAAATTGTACTACTTTTGCGTTTAATTACATTATTCATATCTTAAATATATAATTTAGTATCATTTATCCTCCCTATATACCTCTTATATACTTAACAGACAACCCTAAAAATACTACGATTTTTCAGAAAATCTTAAAATTTCAAGGTCCAAGCGGAGGTAGAAGATATTATTTTATCGAACTGAAAAAGAACAGTTATTTTTACTTTAACATAAGGCACTAATCCCCCCCTATTAGAATTCAAAACTAGGAAAAAACATTTTTTCCATACAACCGCGCTCCACCCTATTGATAACCCAATCTGCCAGAAATCTCTAATTTGGGGATCGACCAGGGCCTCAAGTCTGCTATTACAATAGTGTCAGAATGGTCTATCATTGATTTCATAATTGTTGATTTTAACAAGTTTGGTAATCTACTAACATAATGGCGTCATTATGACTTTCCAATGGTCAACCGCTGACACTCCATTGAAAGAAATGGCGTAGAATGGTAATCTCGTTCATAATGACAAATGAATAAATGTAATGTTTATTGCTATTTACGAACTTCTTACTACTTCAGATTGCAAACACTAATACGTAATATGTAAAAGTATATATTAAATGAAATCTAGCATAAAATTTAGTAGTAGTTTTTCTCAGACCATTGATCGACCAATGATCAACCATTATGAATTTATCAGATTACGAACTTTTAGCAAAATGACAATGGGATCGTGTTGGAATTGGAATGGCGAATTTATAAAAATAGCAGACTTGGGCCCCAGTTCAGCGGTCGAGTTTGTGATCACGATACTAGAACAATGTTAATCGATCAAAACTGATAAAGATTCCTTGATTTATGCCTATCATAAGTCTGTGATAATGTACAGACGCCAACACATCAAGCTACTACAATCTGTCAAATTTCTTTAATAGATTTTCAACTTTATCTCTAAAGCATAAGGTTCAAAGTTGATTGGGAAAATTTGACAGTCTCGGTTAGCTTGATGTGCTGGCTTCTGTACTTAAAATCACCTTATTTCTATGATTGCTGGTTTTATTGGCGACTGTTATTATTACCTATAGTACTTATCATCTGCCTAGCCTTTTCAAAACTATGTTGGGATCCGCTTCCAGTCTCACCGGATGCAGCTGAACACCAGTATTTTACATGAAGCGACTGCCTATCTGACCTCCACAACCCAGTTACTGGGTAATACGATACCCCTTGGTAAGACTGGTTGTCAGACTTTCGGGATTCTGACGACCCATAACGACATCTGTGTGTTTATTTAAATCAATTTAAGTTTAGCTCAGCTACCGGCTCGCTGACTAGTTAATATCTGGGGGCACGGGAGTGCCCCCGCCAAGATGAGCCAAGCGAAGCGCAAGGTTATTCGCTGCATTCACATGAGCGTTAGGTTAAAAACGGTCATACTGTTATGTCTTGTAGTAACGAAACGGCCAAGCCATATATTTTGACTAAGGTGTAGTTTGCGAAGTTAGGCCTTGTAGAGTTAGGCTGGCCACGGAGGGATACCACCCCGGAGAGACCGGCCGCAGGGCAGCCCTCTCAGAGTCGTCAGGTGGTGAACTGGACGCCGCTGGCGAGTTCAGCTCGGAGAGAGCGACCAGGTTTGCGGAGGTCGTGGCAGCCGCAATCAAGAGTGTGGCTTTGAAGAGGAATCAATCCTCTAAAGACAAGGCCATATCCGCAGCCACGGCCTCCATCATAGCGGCAGCGGAGGCCACTCACTTTGGGCCTCCGTCGGACGGAATGACGGAGATGCGGGAGGAGGTCACCCGCTTGACAGCCTCCATTGAGCTTCTCCGAAAGGAGAATGAGGATCTCCGAGCAGACCTGGTCAGGCTCCGAGGAGCCGGCCCCCGGGAGGTGCCGCAGGGAGGAGCGCGGCATGGGCAGGGCGTGACTCTGCCTGCTGAGGACCGGGTTCTGACTCTGACTCTGGTTCAGCAGGAGCTGGCTGCCTTCCGGAGTCGGTTTTCCGCCCTGGAGGCCATTGTCCTGCGCCCTCCTCTAGCGGGGAGCCCGCCAGCCTCGGGCCAGCGGAAGAAGGCGGTTTCTTATGCCGCCGCCGCAGCTGCCACGGCCAAATCGGGTTCGTCGGGGCGGGCGAAAAGCGGGGCCATGCCGGAACCCGCGAGCACCCCAGCCCTGACGGCAAGACCGCCGCCCCCACCTCGTAAATCTCCTCCAGCCGACGCCGAATGGCAAGTAGCCGGGGAGAAGAGAAAGGCAGGTAAGGCAGCAAGGGCGGCCAAAAGAAAGGAGAGGCGGCAGCGGCGCAAGGAGCGAAGCGTCGTGGCTAGGCTACGTGCCCCGAAGTCCGCGGCTGTGGTGATCACGCTACAGCCGGAAGCGGAGAAGAAGGGCATGTCCTACCGCGACGTGCTCGCCAAAGCGAGGGCGGCGGTAAAGCTCGAGGAGCTCGGTGTCACTGAAGGTATCCGGATAAGGGTCACTGCGACTGGAGCCCGGATACTGGAAGTCCCCGGAGCGGCAAGCGGCCCGACCGCTGACGCTTTGGCCGAAAGGCTTAGGGCGTCCTTAAACGCGGACGAGGCCCGAGTGTCCAGACCCACCAAATGCGCTGACGTGCGCATCCTGGGTTTGGATGACTCTGCGACGGAGGAAGAGGTAGTGGCCGCCATCGTTAGGACTGGGGGGTGCTCTGCCGAGCAGGTGAGGACAGGCACCATCCGTCCTGACTTCACGGGGATGCGAGCCATTACGGTGAGCTGTCCCGTATCGGCGGCCCGGAAAATAGCCGAGGAGGGCCGAAGGCTCCTGGTGGGCTGGGTTTCCGCGCAGGTGAAACTGCTGGAACCCAGACCTCTGAGGTGCTTCCGCTGCCATGTGGGCAACCACGTGGGAGTTAAGTGCGCCTCGGAGGTGGACCGCAGCAAACACTGCTTCCGCTGTGGTCAGCCCGGTCACAAGGCCGGCTCGTGTAATGCCACGCCGCACTGCTTCATATGTGCGGCAGCTGACAAGCCGGCTGATCACCGGGTTGGGAGCAAGGCTTGCGCTACACCCGCCAGAGCTAGGGGCAAGGGCAAGTCCTCCTCCGCCATCGCCGTCACCGCCGCAGCCGCTGCCACTGCCACCGCCGCTGCCGCCTCCACTGTCGTTGCCGCCGTCACCACCGCGGCAGGGCCTTCACAGGGGGCTCGGGAGGGGGCTGATATGGAGTGCCAATAATGGCCCCATTACGCCTCCTCCAGGCGAACATCAACCACTGCGCCGCCGCTCAGGATCTGTTGCTCCAGAGTATGGCGCAGTGGTCGATTAATATCGCCGTGGTCGCTGAGCCGTACTTTGTCCCGCCCAGGGATGACTGGGTGGAGGACCTGAGCGGCTCAGTGACCCTAATTTCTTCAGCCGCCGCCGGTACCCCGTCCCTCGAGGCTGTCAAAAGGGGAAGGGGTTGCGTGGCAGCACGGTTCGGGGAGATTGTTGTGGTGGGGGTATACTTCTCCCCGAACCGAACTCTCGCCGAGTTCCACAACTCCCTTGCGGAGTTGAGAGTCGTCGTCGTCGGCTTCCGGTCCCTCCCCGTGCTCGTCCTCGGGGACTTCAATGCTAAGAATGTAGCTTGGGGTTCCCGGTATACGGACACACGGGGCAGGATGGTGGAGGACTGGGCTCTGGAGACAGGCCTGGTCGTCCTAAACCGGGGTTCGGTCCCAATGTGTGTGCGGATGCGGGGTGAATCAGTGGTGGATATCTCGTTCGCCAGCCCCGCTCTGTCGCCGCACGTCGTTGACTGGCGCGTCATGGAGGGGGTGGAGACCTACTCCGACCACCGGTACATCCGGTTTGACGTCTCCGCCCAGACTTCAAGCGCGCCGGTCCGACAGGCCCCGAGTGGTCCGCGGTGGGCGCTGAAGCAGCTGGACCGGGAGCTCCTCCTGGAAGCCTCGATCGTGCGGGCCTGGGCGTCACCACCGGACAGGCCTGCTGACATCAACGACGAGGCGGAGTGGTTCCGGGAGGCCATGTCCGAAATATGTGACGTGGCAATGCCCCGGGTCCAGCCCGGACGCGCCTGGCGCCAGGTGTACTGGTGGTCGCCGGAGCTGACAACTCTGCGCGAGGCGTGTGTTGCTGCGCGGCGCCGGTACACCAGGCACCGCAGGCTCCGTATCCGCCCTCCGGATACGGAAACTATTCAGGCGGAGCTGTACGAGGGGTATAGAGTGGCGAAGACCGCCCTCCGAGCGGAGATCCTGCGGGCCAGGGGGCTGGCTCGCGAGGAGTCGCTGGAGACTCTGAACAGAGACCCGTGGGGACGTCCCTACAAAATGGTGCGAGATAAACTCCGCCCATGGGCTCCCCCGCTGACGCAGAGTCTCCGGCCCCAGCTCGTAGAGGACGTGGTGGGCGCTCTGTTCCCTTCCCGAGGGGAACATACATCCCCGCCCATGGCTCCGCCTCCTGCGGTGCCGGATGCGGACCACACCGCCGATGACGACGACGATGCTCCGGAGGTGACCGAGGTAGAGCTGAGAGTGGCGGTACGTAGGCTGAATGGCAAAAATACCGCCCCAGGACCCGACGGCTTACCTGGAAAAGCCTGGGTTCTAGCCTTGGAGGCTCTCGGGCCTCGACTAGGGGGGCTGCTAAGCGCATGCTTAGAGAGGGGCCAGTTCCCACTTCGTTGGAAGACGGGGAAACTGGTCCTCATCAAGAAGCCGGGGCGCCCTGCGGACTCTCCGTCCGCTTACCGGCCCATTGTGCTGCTCGACGAGGTGGGCAAGCTCTTTGAAAGAGTCATTGCAGACCGCCTCGTCGGGCAGCTGGTGCGGGTGGGGCCGGATCTAGCTGAGGGCCAGTTTGGTTTCCGCAGGGGGCGCTCCACAGTGGATGCCATTATGCGCGTACGAGCCCTCACGACGGGGGATGCTGTTGCCCGGGGTGGGGTCGTCTTGGCGGTGTCTCTAGATATCGCCAATGCCTTTAATACCCTGCCCTGGAGTTGCATCAGGGAGGCACTCCGGTATCACCGAATGCCGACCTACCTCTGTCGCGTAGTCGAAGCCTATCTGACGGATAGGGCCGTCATCTACCCCGGTCATCAGGGAGAGTGGAACCGGCAAGAGATGTCGTGCGGTGTCCCACAGGGATCGGTCCTGGGGCCGCATCTGTGGGACATCGGGTACGACTGGGTGCTGCGCGCCGACCTCCCTAGCGGCGTCAGCGTGGTTTGCTACGCTGACGACACGCTGGTCCTGGCGCAGGGGAGGTCGCACCAGGCGGCGGCTGAATTAGCGACACGCGGGGTTGCGACAGTCGTTGAAAGGATCCGGCAACTGGGACTCGAGGTGGCCCTGCACAAGTCCGAGGCCATGTGTTTTCATGGTCCTCGGAACGCGCCACCGTCGGGTTCCCAAATAACGGTGGGAGGGGTTCACATCGGCGTCGAGTCGACGATGAAGTACCTGGGACTTGTCCTCGACAGCCGGTGGAACTTCGAGGAGCATTTCCGACGTTTGGCTCCCAGACTGGAGCGGGCCGGGGCTGCCTTGAAGCGGCTCTTGCCCAATCTGGGGGTCCAAACGCCTCCTGCCGGAAGCTCTACGCGGGGGTCGTGCGGTCCATGGCCCTTTACGGGGCACCAGTGTGGGCGCGTTCCCTGAGGCGGCGACCGGCCGGGCGGTTGAACGCGTCCCAGAGGGTCATGGCCATCCGGCTGGTCCGGGGATATCGCACGATCTCCGGTGAGGCGGCGAACCTTCTTGCCGGATTGCCGCCATGGGATCTGGAGGCAAAAGTCCTCGCCCACATATGGGAGTGGCGCGAGGAGGCAAAACGCCGGGGCGTAACTCCGCTGCCGCGAGAAATCGTGGCACAGCGGACAGAGCTCCGGCGGGATCTCATGGCGACATGGAGAGTGCGACTGTCGCAACCCAGTGCTGGGCACGCCACAATTGCGGCGATAAGTCCCCTCTTTGAGGAGTGGTTGGAGAGGCGCCACGGCGTCCTCACCTTCCGCCTGACGCAGGTCCTCACCGGACACGGCTGTTTCGGGAGGTTCCTGTTCCGGATAAGGCGGGAGGAAACGCCCGGGTGTCACCATTGCGTGGAAAGCTCGGAGGACACGGTGGAGCATACGGTGGAGGTCTGCCCAGCTTGGGCAGAGCACCGCCGTGTCCTCACGGCGGCGATCGGCGGCGGCGATCTCTCGCGTCCAGTCCTAGTCCAGGCCATGGTACGGAGCGAAAGTGCATGGGAGGCCGTCACCTCCTTCTGCGAAGCAGTAATGCTCGCAAAGGAGGAGGCGGAGCGCGTGAGGGAGAGGCAATCTCTGCGCCCTCACGCCCCTAGTCGCCGCAGGAGACGCCCTGGGCGTCGGGAATCGACAGCCGATTCCCGGCCACCGTAGGCGCGGGCTTGCGGACGGCGAGCAATGGGCAGCTCGCCGTCCGGTAAGGAACAGGCCCGGGTCGACGGCGCGTTGTGTTCCACGTGCGCCTCAAAGAGATGTCAGCAACAACTGACGGGGTCCGCTAGGGCCGATGCCTGCCAGGGTCGCGGGTTGTTCGAGAGAGATACCGTGGCCCCTGGCACAGGCAACTGAAGGAACACGGGTGGGTTTTAGTCAGTAAAAGTCTGACACGCCCTCCCGCTCCGCCCAGAGCGGGAGAAGTTATTTGATAATTTCCCACCCTCAAAAAAAAAAAAAAAAGGCCTTGTAGAGTTAGGGCGTGTAGAGTTAGAAGCTTGGCTCTACATGAGATCTGATTACTTTTTGACAGTGCGAGCTACATGGCCTCGTCTTGGCAACATTTAACATGAAATGTTTTTGTGGGTTTTGTTTACCTCGACCGCAAGCTATTCTTTCATATATAGTTCTTAGCCTCAAGCCCCACTATTGCCTATAGTACTTAATTTATATTATACGCAATAGCTGTTGGAGATAAACACCCGAATTGAGAACCTTCTCCTTTTTAGAAGTCGGTTAATAAAATAACAAAGCCCGTTAAGCAGCTTACACTTGGACAAATCCGCTTTTGTAATCTGTGTTTTAATAAATATAGAAAATATTTTGTTTCTCGCTGGTGTAGCGGGTACAGCTCTATTTTATGTACTTAGGTATTAAATAATCATACTAAAAACTTGATTACCATCTAAGGATTACAAGGGGTTTACAGCATAATCAGCTAACACTGCCGAGACTGAGACACAGGCCTCCACTCGAGAGGGAACCGCCACGCGGGCCCAGTGCGGGTTGGTAGATGTCACAAGTCTTCGAATTTTTGATTCTAGGATTTTCCGGTTTCCTCACGATGTTCTCCTTCACCGTTTTGAGAGTAGTGGTGATATAATAACTTGTACAAAGTAAAGTGCTTGCCTGGGTTCGAATCTACGACCTAAAACGTGTAAGTTGAGGCCTGGGTCACCATTGCTCTCAAGGGTTTTACATTGCCCCAAACAATGCAAGCCTGTATCTCGGGTACCTTATGTGTTATTGTGGACATCTATGTGTTTCGCACCTACGCTACGCCACTATAATTATTATTATACGCCACTATAATTAATTTACACATTATACTGCATGTACACACATCAAAAGTGTCTAGGGATCAACATATATTTTTGCAATAACTTTTCTCCTGATTGATATTAATTAAAATTTTCTTTAAGGATTCATCAAATAAAGTGTTTTCGTTTGTCACAGCAACGACAAACCAAGTCACCTTTGCATTAATAAAGAAATTTGCCATTTTCCTAATAAAGGGATTTTTGACATTTGAACCACTAACACAAAAGTTCGAAAAAAAGACTGAAATAACAGTTTTCTCTAAAATTTTATTGGGTAACTTAAACAATTAATAATCCGTGTTTCTACCGCGAACACTAACAACACAAGAACATCGGTTTGGCATACTCAAAATGAGTTCATCCAAATCACGCTGTGGAATGGCCGCCCATGTTCGTTGCAACAACAAAAAAAGGTCTTCTTGCGACTGGATACCCTCCATATTCGGCAGAGCTCTTCTCTGTAGCATATCCCATGCATGCTCAATCGGGTTCAAGTCTGGCGACTGAGCAGGCCAGGGCAGGACATTGATGTTAGCTGCGGCGAGAGTCTGTCTTACAACTCTTGCGGTGTGCGGTCGTGCATTATCATGCATTAACTGAAATAAGGGACCGATTTGCACTTGTAGAGGAACGATGACGTCTGATACAATCGTCTCAGCATAAATTTGAGCGTTGAGGTTGCCTCTGATCCAAATCAACTCAGTTCTTCCGCCGATCCAAATACCCGCCCATACCATGATGGTTCCACCACTATAAGGATGGACTTCCTGGCAGGATTTTAATCGCTGTTGGCGTCCAGGGGTTCTCCAGTGTCGTATACGTCTTGTATCCGGTCTCATACCAAAACGAGACTCATCAGAAAAGCACACGAAACGCCATTGTTCTTCTGCCCAATTTCTGTGTTCAAGAGCCCATTGATATCGAATCCTACGATTGTGCATTGCTATAGGTGGTACCCGTAGCGGTCTTCGGGAATGAAGGTTCACTTCATGCAAGCGGTTTCTGACTGTTTGGTCGCTAATTAAGTTCCCTGAAGAGTGATGAAGCCTCACGGCTAACATCATGGCGGTTATTGTTGGAGCTCTTCGAGTTAAGATTTGAATGTATCGGTCTTGTCTCCGTGTGGTGCAGCGATACCGTCCTCCATGGCGCTCAGCCACGGTACCAGTGCTTCGGTAACGTGTCCAAAGTCGACTGATAACACTCTGACTTGTATTCAGAGCTAAAGCCACAGTACGTTGCCGGGAACCAGCTTCTATCATTCCCACGGCTCTGAGCATTTCTTCCCTGCTTAAATGACGTCGCCGCTCCATAATAACGTTGGTTTTAATCAGTAGTAGGGAAACAGTAGCACTAATAATGTCTTCAATGCGTTGTATGTTTATAAAAGGAAAATATTGACAGCTGATTTTCATCTTTTACTCGAATTTGATTCACAGTTCCTGATTCAAATTATGAAATGCACCAAAAAGGATCCATATAAATTTATAAAATCATAAATTTATTACAAAGCCACATCTCAATCTCAAGAAATCCGCATAAAAATGCTTGATCCCTAGACACTTTTGATGTGTGTAATTTAAAAAATAACATAAGAATCAAGTAATCAAAACAATACTAACACACCTACGAACAAGAACGTTTCCCAATGCAAAACTTAAACTTACTGTAGAATACATATTTAAAGTGTCGGGTACACTTAAAAAACTTTGCACATAACAACTGTTACAACGCTTAGTTATCTTGTCTGTTCAACGTCCGTGTGTCACTGCAGGGATACAGCAGAATATCAGCGTCAGGTACATTTGCCTGACACATGCTGAGCTGGACTCCCATTTGGTGCAACCTTGAGACGCACACCGCACTGTGTATGTTTCGTTATTAATTTTATTTTAAGTATTAGTCATAGTGTCACTTTTATTTCTATATGCATATTTTTCATTTTCTTTTTATATCGCCACCTTGTTTTTTATATTATATACATGTAAGTAATTGATTATCTTATCACTTAGTGTTGAACTTTTGTGAGTTGTGCTGACTTTTGTGTGCGCCAAATAAATGGTTTATCTATCTATCTATCTGCCTAGCCTTTTCCCAACTAATTATTTATTTATTTTATCATTTATGTACACACACATATATAAAGAGAAAAATAGGTACAAAGGTGATGCTTATTTCATAAGAAATCTCTTCCAGCATACCTGCGATTGGAAAATAAATAGAGAGATGTAGACAGCGTGTCAAAGAATAAAGGAGACAAAAAAAATACATAAAATCATAAACAATTCACTTAATAGAACTAAACAAATATTATGAGAATATACTTACATACATACAAATAAACATACATAGGTACTTCTAAAATAAATATCACTATAATCTTAATAATTATATTAAATACATACATACACAACTATGATGAATTGGAAAGATAGTGTTCTATGTTGGGGTCGGCTTCCAGTCTCACCAGATGCAGCTGAATACCAGTAGTTTACATGAAGCGACTTCTCATCTGACCTCCACAACCCAGTTCCTAGGTAATACGATACTTGGCAAGACTGGTTGTCAAGACTTACGGGCTTCTGACGACCCGTAACGACATCTATGTATGTGTTTATTTAGATCAATTGAAATTTAGCTCCGCTGCCGGCTCACGGTCTAGTTTATATTTTATTTAGTTCAACCGCAGCTATTCTTTCACAAAGTTCTTACCGATACGGAGAAAAAGAGGGTACAATTGTAGCAGGTAAGTTAATAGTATGACATTTTTGCGACATTCACGACATTTGTCTGGCTATGCGCCAGCTTCCATAGTCTGCAACGAAATACAACTTCATAAGACTCGAGTAAAATGGGCCTAGCAATTGTATAATTATACTTGTATTATACTTGTTTTGTACATAATATTTACTTAGTTGTTAAATTTTATGCAATTCTATGGGTGATACAAAACTAGGGCCGGCAGTCTAAAAAACATAACTTGTATATAGTGCAATACACGAAGACGCGCCTCACTCTTTTTCCTAATGCTTACAGCAGAAGTGTGCAACATTCCGCTAGTGTTTTAGTTTTGTAAATACACACGAATTATTATTAGTGGGTAATTAGAGTGTATCGAAAGAACTAAAACACTAATGGAATTAACTAGCGATAAGTACTAACGATTCGGAAGAAGAGTGGAGCGCGTCTTCGTGAATTTCACTATCTATAATAAAGTGTGAATTTTTGACTTATGTTTTGTAGTCTGCCGGCCCTAGTTGTGCTTCTTGGTAAAATTTAAACCGAAATGCTAGAGGCTATCCTGCACCCTAATTGCGTAACACACTATCAATCGGAATCTGAATAATTTTGAAGCAAATTGCTAATCCATTGCTTCATATGTTCGGTAAATTTGTCTGCTTAACTCGTAAATAACGCAATGAATATTGTTGAACTGTCATAATGAAACCGATTCCGATTGATAATGTGTTACGCAATTGCCCCGCTGTAGCATTTTGGTTTACATTTATGTTATGTCATAGCAGGCTATGTCGGTAATACAGGGTGAAATTTTAAACACCATTTCCCTCTTAAGGGTCATTGTCCTCATCATTATGCAGAACTTTTACTATGGAGCCAAACCTGAAATCGCGAAAAAAAAATCAGCTGTTCCCTACATTTGTGTTCGCATAACTCGTCAAAATGCAGAGAACAGCTGATTTTTTTTCGCGATTTGTTTGGCTCCATAGTAAAAGTTGTGCATAATGATGAGTACAATGACTCCTTAAGAGCAAAACGGTGATTAAAATTTCAACCTTTCGAAAATACAACTGTTTCGTATATTTTTGAAAGGAAATATGTATATAACCGACATAGCCCGAAGAATAGGCTAGTTTCCACCATCAATAAATTGAAAATCTATTTAGTCCGTATTGGAAAATAATGGACACGTATTTTTTGTTTTTGTAAATATTCATTGACAAAGATAAAACGTATCAAAACTCGTGAGTCCCGCTCGTGACGTCAGAACTCACTAAAAATGATACCAAGGTGTGACGTATTGAGAATTTTAAAAGCGTCGTATCTTCGTCAATTTTGGTTTACGTAACAAAAGAAAAAATACGGGTCAAATATTTTTTGATAATCTAACTGACGGACCAATTAGATTTTTTCAGTAGACAAACCATTTGCAAAACTTAAGTGCCAATTGGCAGGGCACATTGTACGCAGAACAGAAGACCGATCGCGATGGGGCCGAAAGGTTCTGGAGTGGCGACCGCGTACGTAGGCGAAGCGTTGCAAGGCTTCTCACAAAGTGGACCAATGACCTGGAGAAGGACGCAGGAATCCATTGGTTGACCGCTCGAAGTGCCGATACTTGCGGGACGACTATACTGTGGACGTATTTCTGCTGAAATGAGGAATCGTATTTTCGATTCAAAAATAGTTCATTACGTTTGCGTCGCGCGTTCATGCGATGGCCTCAGTTATAGCTTCCACATCTTATAGCATCGCATTTGCTCTATTTCACAAGTCTTAACTAAGTAATTCGGTATCGCCCTCGATGTAGATTTTAGACCAGGAGCCGTGGCCTAGATACGGGTCTGATCTTGAAGTATGAATAAAATAAACCATTTGGCGCTAGTTGATAGGTTATTTCGCTAAAGGGAGTAGTTATTGTGATGTCATCATCATCATCTGCCTAGCCTTTTCCCAACTATGTTGGGGTCGGCTTCCAGTCTAACCGGATGCATCTGAATACCAGTATTTTACATGGAGCGACTGCCTATCTTACCTCCACAACCCAGTTATTGGGTAATACGATACCCCTTGGTAAGACTGGTTGTGTCAAACAGATTTCTGAACCCGGAGTATTTTTGAAAGACCTATCAAACGTTACCCCACACCATTATCCACACTTTACGTGTAGAGGTGCCCTAATTTTTTTTTTCAAGATTTTATTTTACCACTTTGTCTGCGTGATTTATATGTATATCTATGCCAAATTATAGCTTTCTAGTACTAAGAGTCTATGAGCTAAGCTACGGATGGACAGACGGACAGACCGTCATGGCGAAACTATAAGGGTTCCTTATTGACTACGGACCCTTAAAAACATTGACGAATCGAAAGGTTCTAAAAAGTTGTAGTAAAAAGTTAAAGATAAAAGTCAAAGTAAAAGATAGTAAAGTTGTAGTGATAATATAAAGTTAAATAATCCAATAGATAATAAAAAAAAACAAAATAAAACGGAACAGGAAAATAGGATGATGCCTTGTAACTCGATTTAAGCGCAGGTGAAGTTAAAAAATTTCCTTGTGGTCAATAATAATAAGAAATTACGAAACTTCTAGTTCTGATTTTCACGCATTCATCAACTTAAGCCAGTCGTTTCTAAGCACCTGCAACGTTCTCATCTTCCAAGCATAATTATTATCTGCCTAGCCTGTTCTCAACTATGTTAGGGTCAGTTTCCAGTCTAACCAAATGCAGCTGAATACCAGTTCTTAACATGGAGCGACTGCATAACAGATCTCCACAACTTAAGACAGGAATGGCGAACCAGTGGCACGCTTGCCATTGCTGGCACGGCATAATTTCAGAAATTTAGGTACCTAAATCATTTAGTTTGCAACAGCAGAAATTGCACTAATTTGTCATTTCATTTAAATAAATAAATAAACTATTAAAATTAATATTAACATTCGTCCTACGCCGATCGGGGGTTGTCCTTATGTGCACTTGTATAGTGCGACCAGGGCTGCCTCCGATAGTAAAAAGGACGTATCTAACATTTTTTTCCAAAATTAAGTTATATATATTGCCAGAAAAGAAAAAACGCATCTGCGTGTATTTTATAATATTCTTTCTATACTTTTTAATAATAATAATAATAATCATTTTATTATCAGGCAACTAAGGCCCATAGATAAAATACACAAAATAGTCATAAACAATAATAAACTAATACATATTAAAAACCTTAAAACTATGATTATACACGTAATGTCGGCGTCGTGTTTCGCTGCGTGGTGTCGCGTAACCGTCCTCGGAAACGACGATATGCGACACCTTTCGGCCAAAAATCCTCTTTCAGGCAGGTCTGCAGATGTTGGGTTGGAACTCGTACCACGAATGACTTAAAGTTGATGTTGTGGCGCGATTCCAACCTTTCGACCCTCATCGTCGTCGTCGTCGTCAGAGGCGTCTTTTTAACTATCGGGGGCAGAGGGATAATCCTCGGTTGGTGTCTCATTTCATTAAACACGTCTAACGGGCTTCTGCGAGTTGTTTTCGGCCCCTCTTAAGCCTTCCAAAGTTCCGGGACCCCAGGGTCCCGAGAAATGTCAAGAGAGATTTCAAATAATAATAACAATGCGAAAGTATTATAGTTTAGAGATTGTTTATTGGCACGCCATGGCCGCATTATATTTACCGTAGTTTGGAAGGTAGCGGTGTGATACCCCCGTGCCTTGGAAAGCACGTTAAGCCGTTGGTCTTGCGCCTGATCTCTCTCCGATCGTGTCGGATTAATAATAACAACCTCCCCAACCGATTTCGGTCACGGTGGCCAATCTCAACGGAGATTAGCCGGGTACGCAGGAGATATTATAGTGCACAAGTGTGCGCGCAGACACAGGTGCACTTCCTCTTCCCTCACTCTCATAGTCCGATGGGACGGCAATCCGACACGACTGGAGGGAGATCAGGCGCAGGATCAACGGCTTAACGTGCTTTCCGAGGCACGGGGGTATCACACCACCAACATCCAAACTCCGGGCTGTTACTAAGAAATTCCTAATGGAAAAACTCAATAACACTTTGCCCGCACCGGTAATCGAACCCAGGACCCCACGCTCAGCAGTCGCGCTTTCGACCACGAGATGAGAGACGATACCGTATATATCGGACTATGAGAGTGAGGGAAGAGGGAGTGCACCTGTGTCTGCGCGCACACTTGTGCACTATAATATCTGCTGCGTACCTGGCTAATCTCCGTTGAGATTGGTCACCGTGACCGAAATCGGTCGGGTATACAGGCTATTATTTTTTATATTTGGAAAAAATGGCACATAGATGTATAGAGGTTCGCCATCCCTAACCTGACATTACCAATACCTTGTCTAATTCATACTCTCGGATCCTTGTCGTGGCTTGCCCCACGTTCGGGAGTAATCCGGACACCCGGTCTCGTCCGGTATCCGAAATGGAAGATTAAGCTTTTTACTGAACTTGTTGTGAATTATAAACTACCGTGTCCGGGCCGGAATTAGAAGATGCTGTCCGAATTGGAACAGAAATAATGGAAGGAATTTTTAATGCTTCATGTGATAATCATAACTCGAAACTAGGGCGTCATTGTCTAGTGGTCGCAAACGCTTACTACTGAGCACGAAGTCGTGGGTTCGATTCTCAGGTAGGACAAAGTGTTATTGAATTTTTCCAACAGGAATTCCTTAGTAGCAAGAGTCGCTCCCTATTTTTAGGGTTCCGTACCTCAAAAGGAAAACGGAACCCTTATAAGATCACTTCGTTGTCCCTGTCTGTCCGTCGGTCAAGACACTTTTTTTCAGCAACGCGTGGAGTTATCAAGTTGAAATTAATATGAAATACTCAATGCTGCAAACTCTTGAAGCAGTGAAAAAATCAAACTTCTCAGTCAACGCAATCAAAAGGCTTTTATGTCACGGAATCAAAACCTATAGGGTACTTAGGTACTTCCCGTTCACATAGAATAATGAAATTTGTCAACAAGCAATGTCATGTAGCACAATTAAAGGAAAACATCCGATAACCTTAAATATCTAGTTACATTACAAAAAAAAATCCCGTGATAAACTATTTACATACCTACTTTGTACGGAATCCTCGGTGCGCGAGTCCGACTCGCACTTGACCGGTTTTTTTTTTTAATTAGCCATTAATTTCCTACTGCTGAACAAAGGCCTCCCTAATCTCTTTCCACCTCTCTCTAACCAGAGCTGTCAAGGACCAATTTTTATTAAAGGAGAACAACTCATCCAGCGATCTCCATCTGGACCTGCCGCGATGTCGTTTATCAACGCCCTATAATAAGAAAAGCTGTCAAAATATACTGACTTAAAAATAGAAATAAGCCGAATGTGGCGATTAGGCCGCGTTGCCATAATCCCAGTAGTAGTCTCAACCACGGGTGTCTTTCCCAAACAACTGCACCAATCTTTAAAAACGCTAGACTTATTTCCTTCCACTTACAAACTATACAGAGAGCTCCTATTCTGAACACTTGCAGAATTTTACGAAAATTCCTTCAGAACGAAAATGATGCCCAAATATCACACACACAAACAACACAAACTCTAAAAATATCATCACATCATAACATGTTATCAACTATCGCTTAGGCTTCTGGCCATGCTATTCTATAAAACCGGCACATCAATGCCGAGATAAAAAAATGTACCTATACCAACAAATAATGACGCAGTGCAAACCTGCGGGCCAGCAGTGCTATTTTGAAAAAATCTCACGGTGATAACTTAGGTGAAGTAGCGTGAAGTGAGCTGTCATTCCACCTGATGTTAGGGATCGCCCCTATTGATAGCTCACTTCACGCTCACTTCGCCTAAGTTATCACGGTGAGATTTTTACAGAATCGATCGGCAGCATGTTACAGCGCACAGACAGCGCCCTGCGCTCCCTCTAAATCAATGTTGTTAGGTACATATGTATATCCTCCGAGACTTCTCAGTGACCCAGATATTTGAAATTAGACACAGTTTAATTAGACCTATGGCATGAGACTTAAACTGGGACTTACGGGTGAAATGCGGCTATGTCTACGATGGATATCTCTGCTTAAACCCTTCTGGAAAGACAGGCGTTTAGTATAAAAATAATCTAAAAGCTTGTTCGTTCTACAAAAGGAATCCTTACTTTTGCAGTGAAATTATAATTACGAAGCAGATCAGGATAATACATAATAAAATAAATGCTCAAATTCACAGCTCAACGCCGGGAATAATCATGATTCCGACGTGCAAATATGTAATATTCTGGCTAGAATATTTGGTTCAGAGATAACGAACTATCCCTGGGGACCATGGCAATAATCGCTAGCCTGGCAGGTGTTAAAAGCGGAAGCGAGGAGCGAAAATTCTGGGAACGATTTTATTTATTTATCTTACCATTCATGTACACACATAATATATAAACAGACAAGAAAAAAACAGAACAGAAAAATAGGTACAAAGGTGATGATTATTTCATAAGAAATCTCTTCCAGCATACCTGCGATTGGACAGTAAACAGAGAGATGTAGACAGCTTGTGAAAGAATAAAAAATAAAGTAATAATAAAGTTATTTTTCACTTTTTAGTGTTTTTTTTTTTTTTTGTAAAAAAGTTTTTTGTTTAAATTTCTGTTGAGCTGCAACTGGCTATTAAATAAAAATAACATAGGATTATTTCATGAGATTTTGTCTATGCCATTGTCTGACGCTGCTAAAAGTCTTTTTAGATTTGTAAGTCTACGTTTTAAGTCTACTGATTAAGTGTACTTTTGGTCTAAGAGGTTATTTAGATAGATTCTTTGTGTTATTGTGGTAATAAGGTACGATGGGACTGTCATGTATTTTATATAAAAGTCCCTAAATTACATAAAGAGAAAAAAAAATGGCTAGTCGGCAACTTATTTGTCGCCGTGCGCGCACTTGCAATGCAACCAATAGACGGGCGACCAAACCCGTGGTCATAATGTCTCCCAGCTATCGCGTCACTACATGCACACATTTTCATACAATGCAAACCCGTAGGACTTGATGTGAGAGACACAAATTAGTTGCGGAGACAAGAAGCCTATGACACAGAAGTCTAATCTAAATCGAGTCGAGTCGAGTCTAAGCGAAAACGAAGTAATTAGTAGCGCGGGCAGGCAATGGGGTGGGTAGGACAAGAAATTTCCCGCGGACGAACTCGCGTGCAGTAGCTAGTTATTTATACAAATTAAAGCCCCTGTCTGGGTTCGACCCCACGACCTGAACTCGTAACTCTTTTTTTTTTATTAAGCTTGAATGGGCCCGCTTTTTTTTTAATTTTTTTTAAACGTTGCCCCACACTAGGAATTAGAATAGAATAGAATACTCTTTATTATGTACACATAATAAACAGTCAGTGTTGTGTTCATGTGTCTCTTTATTTTGTGAAATTACTCCTGTATCGTGAGTGCGTTTACAAACATTTAAAACTCACATACACAAACAGCCAGACCCGGAACAACTACTTGTAGGTCATACAAATATTTGTTCCGTCCGGGAATTGAACCCCTCTTGACTCCGATCACGTCTGATGGAAGGCGATAGATGAGGCCTATGATGGAACGAGCGTGCCCAGAAGATCACCATCAAGATCACTCTTGATATGAAGGCAGACGGGTTAAATGTGGGAATGTGTAATTCGTGAGCGTTACCACCACAGGTTGCCACTGTTCTCCCCCTGATCTAAATCTAAACACCAACATATCCATTAATTTGTTAATTTCGTTCAACATTCCAATGGAGATGATACTATTCTTAAAACAGATCGAAACCATCACTCAAGACTAACCAAAGGCAAAACACGAAATGACAAGCGAACCCATAGTTGATTGCCCGCAAACACGCAACCCTTATTTGGGGGTTACCAACCGGTCGGATTTGTCCGGACGTGTCGAAAATTTTGACTGCCTCGTTGGTCTAGTGTTCGCAAATGCCACTGTTGAGCATGTAGACCTAGGTTCAATTTCCAGGTCGGTCATTGAGTTTTACCATCAGAAGAAGCCCGTTGCCTGAATTTTCTCCCACAGAAAAATTAATTTTGCCTGTTTAATATTTTTAGGGTTCCGTACCTCAAAAGGTAAAACCGGAACCCTTATAAGATCACTTCGTTGTCCGTCTGTCAAGACCCTTTTTCTCAGGAACGCGTGGAGTTATTATAAAGTTCAAATTAATATTAAATACTCAGGGCTGCAAACTTCTATGTTAACGCAATCAAAAGATATGGGCGTTTGTGTGCCGTTTATGCCGCATATTTTGACACTCACAAGGGAATTAAAACCTTTAGGGTACTTCCCGTTGACCTAGAATCATGAAATTTGGCAAGAAGCAATGTCATGTAGCACAAGTGCCTAAAGGAAAAAATCCGAAAACATTTAGTTACATACTTACAAATTTGTACAGCACCCTCGGTGCGCGAGTCCGACTCGCACTTGACCGGTTTTTTTTCTCAAATCCTCTTTTTCAGTATTTTTTTTTTTTGTATTAATAAAGAATATTTTTGATAGTAGCCAAAAACCCTATTTTAGAATGGTAACACTACTCGCAACTTGTTCATAAAGTATCCAATTCGGGGTACATCAAAACCACCCCGGGGTGATTTTGAAACTATAGCAACATGGTCCGGTAATTAGGGGTGGTCCCAAGGGTAGTTTTATGAAATACGTGGTGGATTAAATGTATCGTCCGTTGGTGAATGCAGGTATTATATTCTCGCCGTATTTGTGTTGTTGTGGGATTGTGATAAGCGGTTTGCACGTGCATAATATTATGCATACACTTTGATATTAAAATAACTCAGTTTCTCTAGAGCAGTATCTTCATTTTAATCTATATAATACAAATCAAAATAAATAAAACATTCGAGTAGTAGTGTTGGTTACAAAATTTGTAACTCAAGAACGGCTGGACCGATTTTTATGATCTTTGATTTGTTGGACTTCCCTCCGCCCGAATAGCATTATAACTATTAAAAAAAACACGAAAAAAAAAAACAAAACAAAACTATTGAGAAAAATTCACGAAACAATAATTATGAAGATAATATGAATTCTCTTCATAATTATTGTTTCGTGAATTTTTCTCGTACATTTTGTATTTAACTGTTTTTTTTTATTCTGAGGCGGTATGAAATTCGCCGGGTGAGCTAGTGAATAAATAAGATAGAATGTCTGTTTGTAATGTCAAAATAACAATTTGTTACTTATATTAATAGCAGCTTAAGGAAGTATCGTATATCAATTTTCTGTTTTCCTTCTTATTTAATTTTAATCATGATCTGGCAGTTTGATTAATCTACGCGGCCTACCCAAACGTCCAGTGTTTGGTATTGTTCGTCGAATCGTTGAGCTCCTCAAGTTCTGAGTTGAGCTGCACGATTTTTGACAAATGCGTGCACTGACTGGATCTGTGTGGTTCTTTTCTGATACCAATCTACATGGTCTTCACATGACTTTAAAAAGATTGTGATCTCAGAGTTTTTCGGCCTTTCTTTTCAGAATAGTCAGATAGGAAACGCCGACCTCATCTAATTTAAAAAATAATAATAATATAAGATTGACGTGTAAAAGTGTTTGTACAAACCTACGCACAGAAAATAAATCATTTATCATTTATCAAAAAAACTTTTAAAAAAAATTATGTCTGTCTGTTTGTTCAGGCAAATCTTCGAAATGGCTGGATGTGTAGATATGTGGATAGTTTGAACCCTGTGGATGGACTTAGGCTGTCTACATACGACGCGTGCGAAGCCGCAGGCGGAAGATACCTACTATAAAATAAGCGTCATTTCTTGTTTGGTTAATAGAAAACTTCACCCCTACAAAACCATACACGATTCGGGAAAAAAACATGTTGTCGCTTCAAGGACAGACATACATATTTGCATAAGTTACATGTTTTAGATTTAAGATTTAATTATTAATTTATTTATTTGTTAAAATCATATTTAATTAATAGTCCTTTAAGAGTACGTTTAGCCATTTAAAATTAAATATATTGTCTGATTCATGTTTTAAGTTGGCAGCACTGGTGTCGCGCCATTATTGTTCCGTTACAACTTCCGGAGCAATGGTGGGGCGACACTTGCCGCACAATATTATTTGAAATTTTGAATAGGTGATCGGCAGTTGGTCGTTGGATACAGTGCGAGTAACATCTCCAGAGTTGTTATAAAAATAGTGTAATACTAGAAAATAAAGTTATAATTATTGTTTACGTGTGCAGTTTGATTAAAGTCATTTATAAACATGCATGCAGTCTAGCAAATTTTGCAAAAAAAAAAACATATTTTCTTCAACAACTCGATAATGGATATATGGGTATCCTAAAAAGTTGTTCACAATAACGGGTAGAATCACCTCCAAAAGATTAGCAATGCAGCATAGCTATGTACAGACGCCAGCACATCAAGCTACTACAACCTGTCAAATGTCTTTAATAGATTTTCAACTTTATCGCTATTAGAATTAGGTTCAAGGTTGATTGGGAAAATTTGACAGATTCGGGTAGCGTGATATGCTGGCGTCTGTACAAGAACACTTACCTCTTTATTCATAAACGTTGCTTAAAGTTAAGTAGTGATTAGCGACTGTTGAACCCATGTTTAACCATGTTTATTACCCACCATGGTTATTACCCATGTTTATACAATTTTTTTTTTGTTTTTTTTTTTACTACATTTTTGACGTTTAAACGTCAAAAATGTAGTGTAAAATAACTTTAATTTCGGAAATCGGTGGCAAACAACGAAAATGCGAAGTTGCGAACTCAATGACACCGGCTTCCGAAATCAAAGTTATTTTTCACTGTATAGTATCTTTTTTGGAAGTCGGTTGTTTTATCATTATTCCATGAACACCTTTATAACATTATTCCACTACACAAAATGTTTTCATATTTATTAGCCTACAGAGAGTACTTCCGGTATTTTCGCCGCAACGGGACGTGACCGCCGATAGCGAATGCAGAACTGCACGGAACAAAACCGGAACGGGCCGGAACCGGTTCGGAACCCGCCGGGTTTGCCGGAATCCGGAAATGCTGTCGTATGCGGTTGTTTATTTTAGAACTGTTTCTGTGGTTTTGATATATTAATTCAGGGTTAAATACCGGATGGAGGGTTTTCCGATTTTGGTTAAACGGTAGAAGGGTCTGGTTTTTTGAATAATGAATGTGTGGTTGATTATCCCTACTAGCTTTAGCCTGCGACTTCGTCTGTGATTTCGAATTCATAAACTAAAAGTAGGTAGGTAATATTTCGGTTCTCCAACAAAGGATACACATATACATTATACAATACTAATAATAAAGCTGAAGAGTTTTTTGTTTTGTATGTTTGTTTGAACCCGCAAATCTCTAGGGGTGTGTCGGGGGAACAAGAAATTTCACGTGAACGAAGTCGTGGGCAGAATATAAATCACAATAATAAAAAAAGTTCTTTTACTTCATCATCTGCCTAGCCTTTTCCCAACTATGTCGGTTTCCAGTCTAACTGGAAGCAGCTGAATACCAGAATTTTACATGGAGCGATTGCCTATCTGACCTCCACAACCCAGTTATTGGGTAATACGATACCCATTGGTAAGACTGGTTGTCAGACTTTCGGGCTACTGACTACCCGTAACGACTGTCAAAGATCCACGAATGACAGCTGAGAACAACGGCTTAACGTGCTTTCCGAGGCACGGAGGGGTCTCGGTATGTAAAGATGATCACCCATCCACAGACCAACCGCGGCAAGCGTAGCTTAACTCAGGTTAAGCTAAGCCGCACAGGTCGAGCGATTAGTCTCTCGATCTGTGCGGCTGTTATTATTTAGCCACGGGCCCCTCAAAAAAGGTTCTTTTACTTGTGCTCCTTCAAATACAGGAGACCATAGCTTGCTCATATAGCTACATATGTAGGTGTAAATCGCGTTATAAGAACCAGATGAACGTATCTACAAAAAAATACGTATGTAGATACGTTCATCTGGTTCTTATACCGCGAAATACGATATTAATAATACTCACTAATATTATAATCGCGAAAGTTTGTGAGAATGGTTGAATGGATGCTTATTACTCTTTCACGCAAAAACTACATAACGGATTTTCATGAAATTTGGCACACAGATAGTTTATAACCAGGATTAACACAAAGTATACTTTTTATCCCGATATTCCCACGGGATAGAAATCTATGCGGGTGAAACCGCGGGACGCTGCTAGTGAGAAGATAAAGAAAATAAAATGAGACAGTGGGACGATAATAGGCTGGTAATATAATAAGGACTTATTCCTTTTAATCCTTATATCTATGATAATACCTTTGATTGAAGTTATTTTTTCTAAAAATAAGTGAGAAATGCCCTATTAATGGAAGCGTCTGTAGTTATGCCAATAGTGCAACTAACGGGGTTCGAAATCACTTCCTTTGGATGACCAGTCCGATGCCCTAGCTATTTTGTTAACTAATTTATCAATGAAGAATGAAACTGTAAAATAAACAGACCTACCTACCACATCTATATACATAAAATTCAAAGTCCTGACTGACTTATATATCAACGCACAGCCTAAACCGCTGGTCCTAGAAACATGAAATTTAGAGGGTGTGTTCTTTGTGAAGATAGTAACTATTCAGTAATCTGTGGTGAAGATTAGGTATCCACTAAAAAAGGGTTTTTCGAAATTCCACCCCTAAGGGGTTGAATTTTCTGTGAGTAATTTCCGACCTCCACGCGGGCGAAGCCGCGGGCAAAAACTAGTTTTATATAAAAGTAATGAGGTACCCATACTTGCACTTAGCAAAAACTCCTGCACAACGACATCACCCTATAAATATTCATCTCAAAAAACCGTATCTTCAAAAAAAAAACACAAATATCTTCTCCATCAAACATTTTACAAAGACCTGTCACATTTCGAACTCTTCCCCCTGTCTCGCCCTATTTTGTGCGGGGATCGGGGGGGTGAGGTGGGTCATGTAAACCTGGTATTATTATACATAATGTGACAATCAATTTATCAATGTCAGGAGTGAGGATACCATGATAATGGAATGGATATGTAGTTATGATAAATGTCTGTTTGGGAGCCGCGAGAGTAAATCTGGATAGGTAGATATGGGTTGGGTACATTTTTAGTCACTGTAGTGTACTTCTGCGGATCTATTCTGTATAATCTCACCGTGAAAACTTAGGTGAGCTGAGCTTGAAGTAAGTTGCAGTGGCGAAGGGTGAATTTATAACAGAGGTAAGCCGGAGCAAAAAAAGAAATTTCAATAAACCGGTTCATTATATTTCAATGATGAATTGACTATAGAGTGGTTGTGTTCTGAATTTTCGAAGGGAAGCCGGTGGGAATCGAGTTGTGTGGTACCTTCGCCACTGGTAAGCTGTCGATAGTACCAATCCCTTGAAAAATAGCTCACCTTATAGATAGTGCAATCCACGAAGACGCGCCCCACTCTTTTTCCTAATGCTTAGAGCAGAAGTGTGCAACATTCCGCTAGTGTTTAGTTTTGTAAATACACACGAATTATTATTAGTGGGTAATTAGAGTGTATCGAAAGAACTAAAACACTAATGGAATTAACTAGTGATAACCACTAACGATTCGGAAGAAGGGGCAAGTCTTCGTGGATTGCACTATCTATATACTTTTGCACTGTGTGACCTAAACTGTTCAGTAGTCCATTTTTACAACTTATGTTGCTCTGCATCGGTGTCACTGCGGTGATGCTGTCGACAGTCTCGGGCATCATGTCCTGTCATGCTGCAGGAGCGCAGGTCGCATACCACAGCACGCTAGCATCAACGATAATAGCTATTTATTGGGGGTTGTGGATCACAGGAAGTCCAGCATAAGTAGACCCGTGCGGGTATAGTGGTTTGTTGGTTGGGTGGTTTGGTGGGTTATAGTGGCTCGTCCCACACTATCTACATACCCGCACGGGTCTACTTATGCTGGACTTCGTGTGATCTAGAACCCCCAATAAATAGCTACTAACGATATTATGTGTGTCATGCTCACTTAAATGTCTCACTGATGGTGGCGCGTGTGTTGGATCATTCGGTTCCCTTCAAAATGGTTGAGCTGGATGGTGCTGATCCATGCGTCATGTTCGTGAACGGGCGCTGTCAGTTGAGACTGGTCATCTCTTAGCTGCCAGGGCTTCTTTTTAATCTTATAACTATTTTGAATTGTTTCTTCATAACATTGTTCTCACATATAGAAGCAACAAGAATACTGTACTCAGGATTTTGTAATATCTTAATTTAAAAGAGTGTCCTTGGAGTTTCTTGCCCGTTCTTCTCCAAGAGATCTACGTTTTGGAATGGGCAACTAGCTTCAACTTTCTGACTAACTGACCGACTAGTTAATTTTGACAATTCAAAAGTGCCTGGAAATGGTTTAATTGAAATAAATGCTTTGAGTTTGAGTTTGAGTTTATTATTCGTCGAGCCCTTGTCACCGCCGGCTTACCAGCGTTGTTAGAACCAAACAGCTTGGTAAGTGACGATGGGAAGAGACCAGACGGCATGACGTTGTTGCCTTGGAAGGTGGGTAGGCATCTGGTGTTGGACGTAACCTGTGTAGACACTATTGAGCTATCTCGTGTTCCTGGCACGGCAGGCTGTGCTGGCGCCGCTGCTGCGGCTTCTGAAACCTTCATACGGTGCAAATACTGTATTACCTTATGGGTACCTGCAACTTTGAGTCGTTTGGGGCCGAAACGCTCGTGTCATGGGGCCCGAGTGCGCGTCTCCTTTTTAAGGAAATTTCTCGCCGGCTGGTCGACACTTCATGTGACCAAAGGGCTTGGTCGTTCTTTGGCCAAAGAATCAGCATTGCCATTCAACGTGGCAATGCTGCCAGTCTTCTTGGCACGTTTCCGGATGACAGCGATGCGGACGAGTACTTCGACGCCTAAATATCCTTTTGTTTTTGTATTTATTTATATAGTTAGTGAATTAGTCTTTTAATTCTAGAATAAAACATAATTATTATATTGACAAACAATCAATCTACCTAGCCTCTTCGCAACCATGTTGGGATCGGCTTCCAGTCTAACTGGATGCAGCTGAATACTAGTATTTTACATGGAGCGACTGCCTATCTGACCTCCACAACCCAGTAACTACTGGGTAACACGATACCTCTTGGTAAGACTAGTTGTCAAAGTTTTGAGCTTCTAAATAGCGCGTAACGACTGTCAAAGATTCACGAATGACAGCCGGGACCAACGGTTTAAAAGGCCTTTATTCCCACTAGTACCACCGAACGGTGCTTTCCGAGGCACGGAGGGGTCTCTTTAAGTAATGGATGGTCACCCATCCACAAAACAACCAGTAAGCGTAGCTTATCCTTCGATCCTGTTATTTAGTCCCTCAGATTTTACTCACGAACACAGAACGTAGGTATATACCTAGTCGAGAATAACAGCGATTTTGAGAAAATAAAAGTCTTGCATGCTTTCTTTCCATTATACTGGTACAAAAGCAAAGTTGTTTTTTTTATCACAAGCTTTTTAAAACGTTCCGAGATACTATTATATTGTGAAGCAACTTGCAGTCTAAGAATATTTAAGAAACTCAATGTTATTATAAGTAAAAAAGAGAAGAAACTAGAAACAAAAAGGTCAAAACTGTAGATACTTTCAGCTGCCGATCGATTCTGTAAAAATCTCACCGTGAAAAGTTAGGTGAAGTGAGCTTAGAGTCACCTGTCAAGAGTATCAATCCCTAGCATCAGGATGACACTGACAGCTCACTCCACGCTCACTTCACCTAAGTTTTCACGGTGAGATGGTTACAGAATCGCACTGCTGTTTACCTTGCGACCATGACCACAGAAAGAAAGAAAATACATTTATTTAGCACAAACTAAAAGACACAATAAACCAGATACATACCTAGGTACATCAAATAAAAACAAATAAAAGATAATAATAAAAAAATAATAAAAAGTTTATTTTGGAAGACAACACAAGACTTAAAAACAAGTAAAACGATGATAGCAAAAGTATAAACAGTAGCGCAGCTAACAACACCCTTCTGCAGATACAGAAGGGAATGATGTTCCATGCAAAAAGTGCTTAGATGACAATTAATTTAATTTAATTTTGATTTAGTAAATTATTAATAAAAAACAAAAAATAAGACAAGGATAAACAGTACAGAACTGGATATAATGATTTGGGATGTATATTGACGTCAATTGAATTGAATTGAGATCAAATAAAAAGTGTAAAGTCCGATGTAAGATATTAGCAGGAAAGTGTGCCTCACGGTTGCGCCAAAAAGGCCCAGTACAGCAAAAATGCCAGACAACTAGTGCCTGATGCTGGTTTTCAAATGGACCTTGGAAATGGGCTGTGTCAACGGAGGAATAAATAAAATGATAGATAAAATCTAAAAATAACAGATTTTTTTAGAAATCTGTCTACAATCCGTCATTTTGTTAATTCTTCCGTCGAAAAAACCCGTTTCTGTGGTGGTCGTGCAACGGGTGCTGAAAGAAAGAAAGAATAAAGTTTATTTGGACACAGTTCGAGAAACACAAAATACAAAATTAACAAAATAAAAATAAAGTTTCAAACAACAATACTGTTGCGCGGCGCGGTTGGCACGGCTGCGCCGAAAAGGTTCATTTCAGCATTAATGTCATACTCAAACAAACTCAAACTTCTTCTTCTTTGTCAAACTTTTAGGGACAACTGACGGGGAGTACACACAGTTTCAACATAACTAATATGTACTTTTATACTTATAAATAAATAAACTAGTAAAAACAAAAAAAAAAGAACCGAAAACAACAAGTCTCAGCAAAACCTGTTTCCGCGATCATCTAGAGTCTAGTAGACTGATCCGTGCAAGGTGCACTCAAAGCGCAACAGGCCGCCGAGCGCGACGGACAAGTACCTACGCACGGAGCACGGCTATACATCAAGCATCATCATAACCAGTATAAGCCGACTTCTGATTGTACGAAAAACCTATACAATGCGAGGTCAGCTAAAACTGGAATTATATAGCTTAATGTGTAGCCGTGTGTACACAGACAGTTAATTACTTAGATCTGATTTTTCAATCGACAGATAATTTTTATTCGAGGAATTAAATTAACGTCTGACGGTTTTGTATGGAAGAACTGTCAAAATTTCAAAATTATTCCTTGGATAAAATTATCTGGCGTTGAAAAAATCATACTAGAGTGTTATATAATTTTGCAACAAAAACACTATGGGTTGTTTGAATAAAAGCATGAATATTCGTAATAATAATGCTAGGGGACTACTATCTAAGTCGAAGATAAGGGCCCGTTCGAATGTAGTTGTTCCGTCAAAACAAGTGTCAATTAAATTTTACGGACGCGTCAAAACACATCGCGCGTAGAAACAACTATAAAATCATTCTTGATTCGGAAACCGAAATAATTTTACATCCGTAAATGATACGGAGTAGAAAACTCCCGAAACTACAGACTTCGTGCTTAGGGAGTGAACCCCTGACACCTCAAAAACTACCACAAGCAACTTAATATTCTTGAAAAATGATCTAGAAATGAAATCAAATCCACAAAAGTATTTTACAAGTCTTCTTTCAGAATTTAATAAAGTCTCAGAGTCAGAGGCTCAAAGGTTAACAATTTGACATTTACGAGTACTTAACTTATGCGTAGGTTTTCTTTTAGACAAATAAATAAAATTGAAGGGTCTGTTTGTGACGTCAAAATAACAGCTTACTAAATGCGGAAAGTATATACGGTACTTATTAAAACAAATTTCAATATATTTGTCTGTCTGTCTGTTTCTTGCGGCTAATCTCCGAAACGGCTGGACCGATTTTGACGGGACTTTTACTGGCAGATCGAGCTGACCTGCAAATTCAACAAACGTAAGAAAATTTTAATTTCGCGAGTTACCTTTGGCGCTTCCCCTTAAAAACGAAATACAAAAATTAAGTTTTTTTTTGTTTGCAAAAAATCAAACAGCCGGCGCCCCGCGCAGACTGCTTTTCGCGGCCCAGTGCCATATACCTATAGTTAATATGGCCCTGTGCCACCCGCCCCGTTGGTCTCGTGGTTTCAAGCACGACTGCTGAGCGTGGGGTCCTGGGTTCGATTCCCGGGTCGGACAAAGTGTTATTGAGTTTTTCCGTTAGGAATTTCATAGTAACAGTCCAAAGTTTGGAAGTTGGCGGTTTAATACCCCCATGCCTCGGAAAGCACGTAAAGCCGTTGGTCCTGCGCCTGATCTCTCTCCGGTCGTGTCGGATTGCCGTCCCATCGGACTATGAGAGTAAAGGAACAGAGAGTGCACCTGTGTCTGCGCGCACACTTGTGCACTATAATATCTCCGAAATTGACCGAAATTGACCGAAATTGATCGGGGAGGCTATTATTATTTTTTTTATGGCCCTGTGCGCATCGTAACTTGTGGCAGCTCTTTATATGGGCTCCCTATAACATTCCGTTTTCAAAAAAACAAAAAAGTTTTCTCCACAACACAACCCTCTTCTAAACGCATCTCTTTCATCCCTCACCGCTAGATGGCGCTTTCAAAAACCTCTAAAACACTCTAGACTTACAGGAAAAAGACATTACCCAGATAAAGGTCAGGTTAAAACATTTTCTGCCCGCATTTTATCGAATAAACTTTGTCATTGTGGTCCAAAGTTGGTCGCTGAAAGTTGATAAGTAACGCTTATTTTAAAGGAATTAACGTGGCAATCATACCTATGGGTTGTATTGTTGCGTAGTTCCTTTATGTTGGTAGCACTGTATTTGTGTGTGTGTATTATGTAATGTGTATCTGTGTGTGTGGTTCGACTATCTGATCTTTTACGCCTGTTTTCAACTGAAGGAGTAGGCAAAGGTATATGTCCATATACAGGGTGTCCCTGGAAGTCAAATCAAATAGGGGCGTGGGCAAGGTCATTTCCCAACTTTTTGATCCTGAGAATTTTGGTGATTTTTTACGGTTTAAAAGTTATGACCAACTTTTGTTATTTTCAATCACTTTGCATAGTGCTCAAAGAACAAAATCATTTTAAAAAAACTACCAGGAACTGTCAATTTAAGTTTTTTAGACAGCCCTGATAGTTTTTTTTAATGATTTTTTTTTTCTTTGAGCACTATGCGAAACGAATGAAAAAAATTGGTCACAACTTTTGAACCGTAAAATAATTCTCAATCATCAATCATTCTCAGGATCAAAAAGTTTGGAAATAATTTTGCCCACGCCCCTATTTGATTTCATCCATACTTCCAGGGACACCCTGTATATTATATTGATAGGCATAATGTAAAATAATACATCCACATTTTACCACGTTTAGGTCCAACAAAATTATAAGGAGCAAACTTATTGCCACTAAATGGGTTCTAGTAACCAGGCCTGCTACTGACAATTCCCTAGAGAGAAAAAAAAACATTCGTCGGATATGGTAGGTACAAAGTTTGTTAGTACATATATAGTTACTAGCAGCGGCCCGCGGTTTCACCCGTATAAGTTTCGATCCCGTGGGAATATCGGTATAAAAAGTATCCGATGTGTTATTCTGATATAAGTATAAGCTATGTTACTGTTAAGGTTACATCGTAATCCGCTCTGTAGTTTTTGCGTGAAAGAATAACAAACATCCATCCATCCATCCTCACAAACTTTCACGTTTATTATTAGTAGGATAGGATAGTTGGAAGTAGGATGTTCAGGACACACTCGTATATAGAAACAGAAAGAGAAAGAATATAATACGAGTTTTTAATACAGACACATTAATTTCAAAATCCATGAAAACGACACCCATGACGACATTGTTTTAAGTTATCGCAGCTGCCATCTTGGATTTTCATTTTTTCATTTTGCCACTTTTGGGTTGAGAACTCTAAAATTCTATTATATATAGTAAAAAGTCGCATTTAACGCGTTTTCGTTACGTGACGATTTCTAAAAGCTACGTTAAAGAGCTTCATTCCAATATCACTTTGAGAGACCAACAACGCAGTTGGAAATCGCAAATTGTAATTTAATTCTAACCATTCCTTGATACTAAATTATCCCAATTATGAACTTCTTGATAATAAATTACGAGTTTCAAAACAATCCATGAAGTTACTGCGAACAATTTAGCACCTGCTTTTAGTAAATTCAAAATTAACTGAAACTTTTGATTACTCGCAGACGAACCAACTAGGATATAACTAGGACAAACATATTTTACATTGAAAATGGCGCCCCAATTTATTTGAAAAATTCGTGCCAACACTGTGGTGGTACTGGACCACAGATTATTTAGCAAATGGAGTGACCAGATAGGAGCCTCCACGCGTGATACTTACTTGAAGATAAGTCTTTATTTGCCTTAAATTTGGTATAAAGTTGTTAAAGTCTGATTTTGATATAATAACACGAAGACGAAAAAACTACCTAGGACAAACATAATTTACATTGAAAATAGCTCCTCAATTTATTTGAAAAACTCGGGCCAACAAATGGAGTGACCAGGGCCCTAATTCACTATAACCACTCAATGATTCCTTACTTCGAAACCACGTCAATTCCTTAGCTAATCCCACCAATCTCGCGTTCATTTCGCGCAGTTTCATTCATTGTGTCATAGAAAATACGGCCCCAGACAAGCTCCTCGATGAGTGACGGCAGTGGTAAGCATTCGTCCGGCGCAACCAGACGGCCTAGAAAAGTGGCAATCACTTTAAAGTGTTTCGTATTTCTATAACGACTTTCAACATAATTGACATAAGCTGTTCGATTGCTTGTCTTAATAAATGTATTTTCTTTATTTCTTTCTTTCCTTAACGGCTAAACAGATTTCTATAAAATTTGGCACAATAAAACGCGGGTAAAAGCTAGTGTTATAAAAAAACACCTATGCAGTAACAGACGTCCGTCTGCCTTCAAAGCCAGAGTGAGCAGGCATCTTCTGGGCACGCTCGTTCCATCATAGATCTCATCCATCGCTTACCATCAGGCATGATCGAGGTCAAGAGCGGGTCCATTCAGCAAGAAAAAATAATAATATATAACTATCTACTTCTCTCCATGCAGTTATATTTCTATCAGTGGGTTTTGAAAGTGTGAGAAAGTTGAATTATCCATTAAATATCTACTCCATGTACTGGTGTTACGTGTTTGTCTATTCAGAAAAAAAGCAACGAATGTATAGCCATTATATTGTGTAATAGCACGGGTAATAGTATCTGCTAGCTAAAATATTTTAGCGAGCGTAACATTCCATTGAAGATACATATATAAGCTTGTCTATGAAACCACCCTTTTCTAGAAAAAAAAAAACACTTTATACAAGAGATGATTTTAAATTTCCTGCTTGCTATATTTTTCTTCCAGCAACGATACGTTTTTACATGCAATTTTTACTTTATGACGACGCGAATACAATTAAATTGTCTTTATTAGCCACCGAGGTTTCGGGTAAAAACAACTAATAGCGCAGAAGAATTTGAATTACGTAACACTCTACCACCAGAAGCTCATCGCTTTCATTTTGACAGTTCAACAACATTCATTGCGTTATTTACGTCGTTGTGTAGACAATTTTTTCAAAAATATGAAGCAATGAATCAGAGTTATCCTTGAAATTGATTGGAGTGTTACGCAATTATGGTGCTGTTCCAAAACGTTTTCATAGAAGTGTAAACAAACCTGTTCCAGGTTATTTTTTTCCCAATCACATAGTGAAAGGGATAAGTAACACATTCATCTGTATTTAAAAGGTTTCAATATCTCACCAATTGATCCAACAATTATTGTTTGAATAACAAATAAATTGTAATTTGAAAACTCGTCGACGAAATTGAGGTTACAAAAATAACCTCAATTATCAAATTGATTGTTTAAGGTGATTTGAATTGGGATATTCGATATGTTTCGCTTTGATTATTTAAATCGAAACACATAATTTGTTAATAGAGTGCGCGCCTAAAAGTCTGCGCGGGACGTTTGACTTTAAGATTATTTAATTATTTATCCATTTATTTCAGGCATCAAGGCGCATATAAACACATAAAATACAATATTAACACTTACTTGCCATGCTATCACTTTGAATCACTTTCGGCATAATGATGGCAATTATTTACTTCAGAAAACACGGAACACAACACACTCTCTTGACACCAGAGGGGCAATGCTCGTAATTTTACGTTCACAGTCTGATCTCAGTCTTGTCAAAAATACCTCTAATTTCCCTACATTTTGACATTTGTTTGCAGGGCCGTAGCTAGACTTGAATTTAAGGTAGGGCAGCTGTTGTTACAGGTAGGGCGGAAGTAAAAATGTTACTTGATCTGTTCTGGTCAAAGGATTTGTGGCTTTCTTGATTTATGTGTCAGTTAATACTTAATTACTATGAAAACATGCGACACAATTTAAGGGAGTGTTCTACCCATCAATATTAACAACTTTTACTATGGGACCAACATAGAATTCGCAAAAAAACAATTCGACCTTCCTCGAATTTTAGAGGCTATGGGGTTCCTCGTTCCATAGACTGCAATACGAACAAATCTCGCACACATACATCAAATTCCATCTATGAGCAGAATAAAGAATTAATATATTATGAAAAATGCCGTGGTTAATTCGGAATCTTTTAGATGTCACTTTAAATTAAACTGGTATTTTTTTCCGTCATAACTTTGTTGATGGTGTTTTTTTAAGGTAGGGCATTATTGTTTAAAGGTAGGGCATTGCCCCACAATGCCCCCCCCTAGCTACGGCCCTGTTTGTTTGTCGCCGAGATGACACTGCGACTAGATTTTGAACGTTTTAAATTACGAGAATTGGACTTCTGAAATAAATATCCAGATGGCGGCAAACGCTTATTTTTTATTTCGGCCGCGTGCAGACTTATTTTGCGCGCACTCTATCTAGCCTACAATTTACCATCTACAAGTACGTTTTTTAAACCACAGAAATCACTTGTTTACATTTTCAACAAACTGTTTTGGAAGAAAGTATACCCCTATCTATACATAAACAATCAAATTGCAAAAATGGTAATTTGCCACACACGACACTCGCCCACACAAAAGTCAAAATATTGAAGAGTCATTGCGCCCCGCGGTTTCAGCCGCGTAAGTTTCGATCCCGTGGGAATATCGGGATAAAAAGTATCCTATGTGTTATTCTGATGTATAAGCTATATTACTGTACAGTTTCATCAAAATGCGTTCAGTAGTTTTTGCGTGAAAGAGTAACAAACATCCATCCATCCATCCTCACAAACTTTCGCATTTATAATATTAGTGGGACGCTGCGCCCCGCGGTTTCACCCGCGTAGGTTTCGATCCCGCGGGAATATCGGGATAAAAAGCACCCTATATTTTAATCCTGGTTATAAAGTATCTGTGTGTCAAATTTCATCCAAATCCGTTCAGTAGTTTTTGCGTGAAAGAGTAACAAACGTCCATCCATCTATCCTCACAAACTTTCGCATTTATAATATTATAGGATTATTATTATTATTATATTATTATTATTAGTAGGATAGGAAGTAGGATTAGTAGGAAAAGTAGGAAATATAGGTCATACAAGTACCCAATTTATTTTCTTTCCCGAACATAATATAAATATACAAGCCTTATCCAATGACATTACTAAAAAGCCTTGACAGTTTAATAACTGCGCTAACCAAAATTAACTACAAAACAGAAACAAGAAAATTATGAACTGAAAACGCTTCCCGAAAAATGTTTCGCTAACTTCATTACAGAGAGTTTCACATTTTCTAATTTTCGAAATAAACAGGGGCAAAGATAATAAGGAAAAGATAAAAGAAACCGCATTATTACTGAAAGCGAAATATAGTCGGGGAGTCGGGGACTGATGGAGCAGATAAGGACAGATTTATGGCGAAAGATAAAAATATGCAGTCTACTTAGAAGTAAGGAACGTGGAAAATTATTTTGTATGCAGCAACTGAGTGAAATTTACTTGAATTTCGCTTTGGGATTCTTCCTGTTTTTGCAAGTTTTTGCTAAGATATTTTTTTATTACACTAATATTTTACGTAAATGGTTTGAGGCGGTTAGTTAAATGACTACAACGTTTTGTAGTGAATGTAATTTGCTATTGGTCCAAAAGCATTGATACTACCAAAAATCGAAGTATCTACCAAAAATCTAAACATATAATAAAGTAGTACCTAACGATTTTGTCCGTTTGACTGTTTATCTGGAAGTTTGTTTTGGAAAAATGGCTGGACGGATTTGGATGAAATTTGGTGAACAGATTGTTTATAACCAGGATTAACACAAAGGGTACTTTTAATCCCGGGAGAACGTTCCCGTGGGACATTTTTTTTCGGCATCCACGCGGGCGATGCCGCGGACAGAAGCTAGTAAAATAAACACATACATAACTAAAACACCTTTTTGTCATCAATCAAAACATTTATTCTGAGCAATAGTGTAAAAAAAAATCAGTGAGAAAAATCTTATTCCCGCTAGCTCCCAGACAATACCGAATAGAGAACCCGCCCCTTAATTTAAAATTTGGACTCCTTTGTTCCCCGATAGGGACCATATTAACACTCGGTTTATTCACATAGCACGTTTATTATTAAAAACGTTTTCTGAACAAAGTAATGTGGGGTATATGTGGGATGTGATGTGATGGCAATCTCCCTTCGAGGGTGGTGGGTAACTCTTTCATTCGCGCTGTAATGAAGACTTGAATTTGCATTTACATCTCGGTAAAAACGTAAGAATAAAGATATAAAATAATTGAACCAGATTATTATTGTCGTACTGCAAGGAAAATGCCTCTTCTCATACAGAGAAGGCACAAACTTTGATCAACACGTTTGCTCAAGACGGGTTGGAAATTCCAGACCTATTGTAACTATAAGTCCAGAGGGGCGATTCTACTAATTTGCAACGTTACACGTTCAATTGTGTTTTAGTAACAGTTCGATTTCGATCGCCGTTCGATAGTTACTTATAAAGTCATTCTACTATTTCCTATGCAAACTGGAAACTAAACCTATGCTGAATCGCAACTGAATGGTAGCGGGAACGTAACAGCGGGTAAACTGTGTTACCAACATGCCAAATAGTATGTTTAATAATACAACAGAAAAAAAGTTGAACCTAAAAATGTTACATTACATGTCACCGAAAGTATTTTCGAATACAAAAATAGATTTAGACCATTCCATTCTAACAAGTGTCAAAATAACAGTAGAATGTGACTAAACGTCACGCTCATATTCGATTTTGTTAACAGAATATATTTTGAAATTATTTCGATCGATCGTTGGCTTAAACTAAAACGTAACCGCAGTTGAATCGTTGTTCATTATTAGAATATGAAAACGCTGTGGTTCCATTGCGATTTTTGAACAATTTTGTTAGTAGAATCGGCCCCGGTTTCGTCACGATGTTTACCCTTCAACGATGGCAATGATTTCCAAGATAAACTTAGAAAGTACAATATAAATTGAAAAATTCCATTGTTACTTGCCCGAATTTGAATCCACAGCCTCGTGCTTGAGAGGCGAGGCTTCTACCACTGAGCAAGTATAGATATAAGGTCCGAGAGCTCATGGTCTCTTTCGAAACGGCTGGTTGACACTTCCCGTGACTCAAGGGCTGGCTTTTACCTTGGCCAGAGGCTAAATATTGCTATGTAACATGGCAATGCTGCCAGTCTCTAAGCTACCCGAAACTAAAAACGTAAAATTTTTCCAATCAACTTTGAAACTTATACTTTAGCGATAAAGTTGAAAATCTATCAGAGAAATTTGACAGATTAATTTTTTTTTTTCAGTCGACAGCGATGCGGTGGAATTTTTCGACACCTTATGAGTCTGGATAAAATGTGGTACTTAAGTTTGTGAATAGTTTTGGGTAATTACCTACATGCCGAAGGAGCCTCACTACGATACCTCACAGTCACGGTTTAGCTCGCTAAAGGGATGCTATTTAGACACGTACGTCCGAGCAAAAATAATGTCAGAAAGATCAATAGGCGAAAACAGTGAAATAAAAAAAACGACGGGTTGCACTCCGGGAGTGCCGGCAGAAGTGAAAACTTAAATATTAATGTTCTGCATTTTTGATATTTTGGAATGGTTAGAGAATAATTTTGTACGAATTGCTTTCGTTATCAGTATAAAAGTATTATTATTTATGTGGTAGGATACAATATTTATTCATTGCGCTATCGTACACAAACATGACAATTATCGAACATTCGCGCAAGCGCCTTGCGCCGCCTGCCCTCTCTCCATCCGTCTTACGAATTCTCGATCAGGTCACGTGTCCTGACGCGAGTTTAGAGATTTTTACCCATTCCAAAAAAAATACGCAGCGCCGCTAAAGAAGTTTTCACTTCAACATTCGCGCAAGCGCCTTGCGCCGCCTGCCCTCTCTCCATCCGTCTTACGAATTCTCGATCAGGTCACGTGTCCTGACGCGAGTTTAGAGATTTTTACCCATTCCAAAAAAAATACGCAGCGCCGCTAAAGAAGTTTTCACTTCAATAATAAAATAAATAATACAAATTTTTTATTGGCATAAAAACACGTTACAGAAAAATGTGAGACCCTGGCTCCAGAGTCTCACATTTTTCTGTAACGTGTTTTTATGCCAATAAAAAAAAATATTATTTCGCCTTCGTGAAAGTACATACGATCAGCAGTGCTATTCTGTAAAAATCTCACCGTGAAAACTAAGGTGAAGTGAGCTGTCATTCCACCTGCCGATCGATTCTGCAAAAATCTCACCGTGAAAAGTTAGGTGAAGTGAGCTTAGAGTGAGCTGTCAAGAGTATCAATCCCTAGCGTCAGGATGACACTGACAGCTCACTCCACGCTCACTTCACCTAAATTTTCACGGTGAGATGGTTACAGAATCGCACTGCAGATGTTAGGGATTGCCTCCATTGATAGCTCACTTCACGCTCACTTCACCTATATTATCACGGTGAGATTTTTACAGAATCGATAGGCTGGTGATGCGGTACGACGGGTTTTGGTAGGATTAAACTTTGAAAAATCGTCACGTAACGAAAAAGCCTTATGCCCCCTCCATGCGACTTTTTAATACATATAATAGAGAGAAATTCAGAAAGAGAGAGAGATAGTTTTCATGGTTTTCAAGGGTACTGAATCCAACAGTGAGGTCAAAATAAAAAATCAAGATGGCGCCTGCAAAAAATTTAAAATTTTTCGTAATGGGTGTCGTTTTCATGGTTTTCGAGGGTGCTGAAGCCGATTGTGAGGGCAACATGAAAATCCAAGAGGGCGGTTGCAAAAATTTTAAAATTTTTCGTAATGGGTGTCGTTTTTGTAGTTTTCGAGGGCTCTGAAGCCGATTCGTCGATTGAACCGATTTCGCAGCCACCATTTAGGATTTTCATTTGAACTTCGTTCCTGCCGGGGGACCCCCGACTCCACGCGTTTTTTTTATGCATGACGTATAACTTATCACACAGTACCTACCTAGGCCGATATTGACGATTCTTTTTTTTTCATAAACGTTGCTTATAGTTATGTAGTGATTAGCAACTGTTTAACCATACACTTTTGACGTTTAAGCGTCACTTAACTTTAATCATCGTTTAGTGTTTTAACAATACTAAAACTCAAAAAACTTAAAAAAAAAAACAACCGACTTCCAAAAAAACACTACAAAGTGAAAAATAAATTTAATTTCGGAAGTCGGTGTCGTTGGTTCTGCATTTTCTTTTATTGACACCGACTTCCAAAATTAAAGTAATTTTTCACTTTGTAGTGTTTTTTTGGAAGTCGGTTGTTTTATTTTTTTGTAAATAAGTTTTTTTATTTTTTACTTTTTATTATGTAGCTTATCTAAGTTACAATATCCTAATGTCAACTGCTCATCACCTTTTACAAAATATTGCTTTTCCCGATGCAGGGACGTTAATTGTTGCGAGTTCTCCGTGTAAGATCCAGGTGAACTAAAGCTGATTGAGAAGTCACCGTCAGCTCCACTTCACGATACGCATTGTGCTTAGCAACCAAATTAAAGTAGGTACCTAATCGAATCGCAAACCGTGAAATATTTATTATTGAGTAGTTCCGATAGCCATCTGTGGTCTTCATCATCAGTTCCACTTTACTGAATGGTGCTTTCTGAGAGCAAATGCACGAGTCACTATAAAAATACCCAAATCGCTATAGGTGTGCCTAAAAAATTTGAAAGTTTCCCTCGATTTCCATGAGATTCCCTCATCAGATTCCGATTTGGTGACAATGGGACAACATCGGAGGCGTATCCTTTCAAATAAAAAAGAATTTTGAAAATCTGTTCACAATTGACGGAGAAATCAGTGAACATACAAAAAAACATACATAAAGTCGAACATATAACCTACTCTTTTTTGGAAGTCGGTTAAAAAATCAATTACCGAGAACAAACCCTCAATTCCTTGAAAACGTGCCCTCGAAACAATCTACCCAGATACCATTTCTTCAACAAACTTCGCTTTAAACTCGAAGTAGATCCAAGAAAATACTTGGTATATACCGTATATACGCCGTATCCAGTTCGCGTCGAAGTCTACGCGAAAAGTATCAAATAACATGGATTCCTGTATCAGCCGTTGGTATTCCAATAAAATGTTTTCCGTGTTAAGGCTTGGATACACTGTGCGAGCAAGTGCGCGAGTTGATTTACATTTTCAATAGTTATAACATAACTCAAGGCCAATTTACGTAGTTTTTTTAACTACGTGAAAATCTCGTCGCAATCTCATCTCAGCGACAACCAATATCAAAAAGTCTTAAATGTAGAGAAATTAGAGATATTTTTGACAGATTGAGACTGAGGTCAGACTGTGAACGTTCTTAAAATTACAAGAATTGCCCTTCTGATATAATATTCAGCCTTCTTGTTGAAAATGGTATGAGGAACAGGGTGTAAAGTTCACTCATACTACTCAATATAAATTAAAAATATAAGGGAGGATGCACCGACCAGACGGGTGTTGTGTCTGGCGGGTAACTGCCCGATGATTCATGTCGGGCCGTTGTATATATGCTAGTTGCGCGGTAAACTCTGCCTGCGAGATGCAGGATTTTGCGTGACGTCAGTATGACGCGTAGTTCGCATGTGGCGATAGAGATACCACCACAAAAATACGTAACATAAAAAATACATGAAACACTACAAAATATACAATGGGCGGGCGGCCTTATCGCTTTCTGCGTTCTCTTCCAGGCAACCTTGGAATGGACAATGATTTTCCTGGATACAAAATGGGGCTGTCGTTGGTGCAAATATTATATATACAATACACTAAAATAAATACACAGATATACTTTTTTTTTTTTTTTTTTTTTTTGTGGATGGGAAATCATCCAATGACCCCTCCCGCTCTGGGTGGAGCAGAAGGGAGTGTCAGACTCTTACTGACTAAAACCCACCCGTGTTCCTTCCTTAGCCCTTTGTGTTCCGGGGTAGCGGTAACCCTTTCGGACAATCCCGCTGCCCCGGCAGGCTTCGGCCCTTTCGGGCCCCTTCCTTGCTGCTGACATCTCTTTGAGGCGCGCGTGGAACACGTACGCGCCGTCCGGCACGGGCCTGGTCCTGATCGGACGGAGAGTTACCCATTACTCTCCGCCCGCAGGCCCGCGCCTACGGTGGCCGGGAGTCGTCTCGCGGCTCCCGACGCCCGGGGCGTCTCCCGCGGCGGCTGGGACGTGAGGCCCTCTCCCTCAGCCGTCCCGCCACCTCCTTCGCTAGCATGACTGCTTCGCAGAAGGAGGTGACTGCCTCCCACTCCCTCTCGCCCCGGACCATGGCTTGAACCAGGGCCGGGCGCGAGAGGTCGCCGCCGCTGCCGATCGCCTCTGCGAGAACACGGCGGTGCTCCGCCCAATTGGGGCATACCGCCACCGTATGCTGCACCGTGTCCTCCGGGCGACCCTCGCAATGGTGACACCCGGGCGTTTCCTCCCGCCCGATGATGTGCAGGTACCTCCCGAAACACCCGTGTCCGGTGAGGACCTGCGTCAGGCGGTAGGTGAGGGCGCCGTGGCGCCTCTCTAGCCACTCCTCAAAGAGGGGTCTTACCGCCGCTATCGCGGCGTGCCCTACACAGATATACTTATATCCAAAATTATGTATAGGTACATAAATACAAACATACTTAATATATAAGCAACGAAAATAAGAGAAGACTAATCTGTTTACGTTTCAAATTCAAGTAGCCTTTATTAGCAATGTTTTATATTAGTTTAACAAAATATTTAAATTAAGAGTTCAGACATCCGAAATCTCCAGATTGCTTTGCTCTTTAACATAGACCTCACCCAGGCTTTTCCATATCTCACGGTCGTGAGTTTTTTTCCTCCATGTCCCGTTCCCATTGAGAAACTACATTAGAATTTAGAGCTTTTGAATGCGCCAGCCTTTAGTAAAAGTTCTCAAACAATTGTAAATTCAGCCTCTAGTTTGTAAATGTAGCCTCAACTCAAAAGTTACAATCGGTTAGAGGTGGTCCCTCAGTCGTGACTGACAGGCATCCATATCTCAAAACCTAGTAAAAATTTACAACTGCTATAAATTACTAGTTTTAGTAAAAGATTTTTAAAACTAATTTATTGAATATCAACCCTTTCTGATCACAGAATAAATAGAAAAAGCATGCGGAAGGCAGTCCCTCAACCGATCACCATAAGTCCATCTTGAGTGGAGACCACAGTGGAATTTGATGTGTGGTCACCTCTATCTTAGTATTTCTTCCCAGGAATTCGATTATTGTTTGAAATAAAACTGTAATTTTTTTTGACACTGTTTAATAAAGTAATCGTTAGTAAAAAAAATATACTAAAGGATAGCCTGCAGCATTCGTCTATTTAACTTCCGAATGCTACGTAAATTGATTTTTCTTATGATAAACGTTTGATTGTAACTTTTGAATGGCTTCTTTTACAAACTAGAGATTGAATTTACAATCGTTCAAGTACTTTTACTAACGCGAGACCCCTATGTAAATTTCAAATTCCATTGTGGTCTCCACTCAAAGTGAACTTATGGTGATCGGTTGAGGGACTACCTTCCGAATGCTAGTTATTTTTATTCTGTGAACAGGAAGGGTTGATATTCAATAAATTAGTTTTACAAATCTTTTACTAAGAGCAGTCATTTAAAGCAGTTGTAAACTTTAACTAGGTTTGGAGATATGGATGCCTGTCAGTCACAACTGAGGGACCACCTTTAACCGGTATGTAACTTTTGAGTGGCTACTTTTACAAACTAGAGGCTGAATTTACAATTATTTGAGAATTTTTACTAAAGGCTGACGCATTCAAAAGCTCAAAATTCTAATGTAGTCCCTCTATGGGATCGGGACATGGAGGAGAAAAACTCACGATCGTGAGCTATGGAAAAGCCTGGGTGAGGTCTATGTTAAAGAGCAAAGCAATCTGGAGATTTCGGATGTCTAAACTCTTAATTTAAATATATTGTTATTCATTTTAGCTCTGATTTTGACCTCACTCTCCAAATCACAGTGATATTTATTCTCATTATAATAAGGTTGTTGACAAGTCTGTCAAAATCATTATAATCTTTATTGCCGTTACAGTATGGTTGCTGTTTGATTGCTGCTGTCAGAGGTAAAATAATTACTATGAAAAGACTGTACACTGTAACCAGGACCTTATGCGTATAAGGAGTAATATTTAACGCAAGGATTTATTTGCTGAATGTTCCATGCTCTGGTGCTCTGTGGTCGGGTATGTTTGAAAGACATTTTTGTGTGGCTGGCTGGGTATTTGAATTGTTTCCTTTTTTTTTTGTTGGTAAATGTTTTTGGTGGGTCGTAAACCTTTTTAAGATTTTGGTATTTAGAGTTAGGTTCAAGTCTGACCTGACACTGGAAGCCGTGATAAATTTAATTGAGAAAAGGGTTGGCGGATGAAATTGTATTTATCTGTATACTCCACAGAAGTAGGCAGAAATTTGTAATAGTATTTTAATTCTGATCAAATTGAAGCCAGAGTAATTGCGTAACACACTAAGGCCGAGTTGTTTCACGTCCACCTGACGTATACGAGTACGTCCTTTTTGACGTATGCGTATACGTCAAAAAGGGCGCTATAGATAGTGCAATCCACGAAGACGCGCCCCACTTTTTTTCCTAATGCTTACAGCAGAAGTGTGCAACATTCCGCTAGTGTTTTAGTTTTGTAAATACACACGAATTATTATTAGTGGGCAATTAGAGTGTATCGAAAAACCAAAACACTAATGGAATTAACTAGCGATAAACATTAACGATTCGGAAGAAGAGTGGGGTGCGTCTTCGTGGATTCCACTATCTTTAACTATTGTCAAAAAAAAGCGTTGTTTCAAATTACAATTACAAAATTACAATTACAAAATTAAGGCCTTGCCGTACGTCAATAATAACGAGTAGGTACGTAATCATTATTACGTACGCACGTATCTTTACATAACAAGACCCCTCCGTGCCTCGGAAAGCACGTTAAGCTGTTGGTCCCGGCTGTCATTCGTGAATCTTTGACAGAAGCCCGAAAGTCTGAAACCCAGTCTTACCAAGGGGTTTCGTGTTACCCAGTAACTGGGTTGTGGTGGTCAGATAGGCAGTTACTCCATGTATAAAATACTGGTATTCAGCTGCATCTGGTTTGACTAGATACAGACCCCGGTATAGTTGGGGTAAGGCTAGGCGGGTGATGACCTATGTTATCATCACCAATCATAAAGTTGTTATGGCATATTGCTACATATGTATGTTAATGCAATAGTGCAAGCAAGCCAGTGGCAAAAAACCGAGGTGACATAAAAATTATGGTCATTAACCACTTCAGTGTCAACATCATCATCATCTGTCTAGCCTTTTCCCAACTATGTTGGGGTCGGCTTCCAGTCTAACCGGATGCAGCTGAATACCAGTATTTTACATGGAGCGACTACCTATCTGACGTCCACAACCCAGTGACTGGGTAATACGACACCCCTTGGTAAGACTGGTTGTCAGATTTTCGGGCTTTTGACTACCCGTAACGACTGTCAAAGATCCACGAATGACAGCCGGGACCAACGGCTTAACGTGCTTTCCGAGGCACGGAGGGGTCTCGTTATGTAAAGAAAGATGGTCACCCATCCACATACCAACCGCGGTAAGCGTAGCTTAACATGCTCGATCGACCTGTGCCGCTGTTTTTATTTAGCCACGGGCCCCCCACTTCAGTGTCAACAAGTGTCAACTAATGTGTTGGTTGTCTTTGGTGCCTGGCCCAAAAATCAAGCAATGGACAAAATTGTCAACATTTTTTATGCTTGAGTACGAGGCTTTTGACTACATTGTATGTATATATTTTATGTCTTTTCTTTTTAAATTTATTTTTTTTATTTGTAATGTGCGTTTTTTGTGAAAAATAAACAATTTTTCTTTATTTTCTTTTCTTCTCTTATCAGCAGTCGTGGCCGAGTGGTAGCAGCCGCGACTTAAGAGTTGTAGGTCGTAGATTCGAACCCAGACAGGCGCTTTGCTTTGTCTAAATTATTTCATCACCACTGCTCTCAAAACGGTAAAGGAAAACATCGTGAGGAAACCGGCATGTCCTAGAACCGAAAAATTCGAAGACATGTGACATCTAACAACCCGCACTGGGTCCGCGTGGTGGATTACGGCCCACTCCCTCTCACAGAGAGGAGGCCTGTATCCCGCAGTGGGAACATTATAGGCTGATTATGTTTAAAACCACTTTAAAACAGTTTAAAACTTTATAATATCTGCTGAACTTCGAACCTAGTTCAGCCTCCAGCTCTCACAAAGGTTCCAGCATAAGGCAAAATTCTATACAACGTGTAACGCTAAATGCGCAAAACCTGAAAATAGTTTGTTCATAATTGACTACTGAATCGATTTCAGTAACTTTTAATGTAGGTTTTTTTTTTTCAAAAATGATGTATTTTCATACTATCCGCCGATTGAGCCAAAGAAAATTAAGTCTTATCTTGAGGCAATAAGACTCAATTTTGAACGCATAAAGCAATGCTAGGATCAACACGATTTTCTTAATAAAAATAGTTAGCTTTAAAAAAAATAGTTTTGTTCGTTGTATTATGATTTTAACTCAATGCTCTAATTGGGTGAGGTGTGAGGTTGTGTGAGGTTTTGCGCCTTTAACGTTACACGTTGTATACAATAGGCTTGTCAACTGAAAAAATCGAATTAGTCCGTCAGTTAGATTATCAAAAAATATTTAACCCGTATTTTTTTTTGTTACGTAAACCAAAACTGACGAAGATACGATGCTTTTAAAATTCTCAATACGTCACACCTTGGTATAATTTTTAGTGCGTTCTGACGTCACGAGCCCCCACTCCCGAGTTTTGATACATTTTATCGTAGTCAATGTTCATTGATTTACAAAAACAAAATATACGTGTCCATTATTTTCCAATACTCTAACTGACGGACTAAATAGATTTTCAATTTATTGATAGTGGAAACTAGACTATACACACTATTGTAACAATATTATGCTTCTCAGTGCGACTAAAAAAGTAAATGATCCTGCAAGTCTGTCTCGCAATCGCAAAGATCAGCAGACTTCGCTCTCAACAAAGAGTCATTGTTTAAACTTTAAGTTTTAGCTAGGTTTCAGTCCTATACTGAAACGCAGAAACTAACTGGGTTTTAGAAAGGAACATTTTTTGTTATCGCATTTACTTTGGTACTTATATCTAAGTATTACTAGCTGACGTCGTTTTGCAAAAAAAAAAATAGGAGTATTAAAAATAGATGTTGGCCGATTCTCAGACCTACCCGATATGCACACAAAATTTCATACAAATCGGTCCAGCCGTTTCAGAGGACTATGGTAACTAACACTGTGACACGAGAATTTTATGTATTAGATCTAGACAGACAGACAATAACAGTGTGTCAATTGAGTTCGGAAAAATTAAATTAGTTAGCAAAACTCCGGAGACGTGACGGTTATCGATTTCTACTAAACACTATAAAACTAAACAAAATGATAAAATGTTTCGCTAATTGCACACAATCCCAATTCATTTTGACAATTCAACAACATTCATAGCGATAATAATTACTATCTACGTTGTCGAGCAGACGAATTTTTTAAACATTATGAAGTAATGGATTATGATTAAAATCCTTCGGGTTGTTGTCCACGCAATTGGGGTGCTGAAAATATTTTATCACTGCTGGAAGCAGAGGGGCCCGTAGCTAAATAATAACAGCCGCACTTGCCGCGGTTGGTCTGTGGATGGGTGATCATCTTTACACACCGAGACCCCCGTGCCTCTGCAAGCACGTTAAGCCGTAGGTCCCGGCTGTCATTCGTTGATCTTTGACACTCGTTACGGGTAGTCAGGAGCCCGAAAGTCTGACAACCAGTCTTACCACGGGTAATCGGATTACCCAGTAACTAGGCTGTGGACGTCAGATAGGCAGTCGCTCCATGTAAAATACTGGTATTCAGCTGCATCCGGTTAGACTGGAAGCCGACCCCAACATAGTTGGGAAAAGGCTAGATAGATGATGATGCTGGGAGAAGTGGTGGCCCAGTGGTAACGTTCCCGACTTACGAGTTTGTAGGTCGTAGGTTCGAACCCAGACGGGCGCTTTAATTTGTGTATTTAATTTCATCACCACTGCTCTCAAAACGGTAAAGAAAAACATCGTGAGGAAACCGGCATGTCCTGAAGCAAAAATTCGAAGACATGTGACATCTACCAATTCGCACTGGGCCCGCCCGGGTTACCACTCCCTCTCACAGAGTGGAGTCCTGTGTCTCTCACCAGTGGGGCCAATATTGGCTGATTATAGTAACTAGGTAGGTAGTAGCTTCCGCCCGTGACTTTCTCCATGAGTAATTTCTTGTTTTAAGATATAATATATTCTATAACACTCGGCAACACTCGGTAGCTTCCCATTAGTGAAATCATTTTCGGCATCGTTATTATTATTCGACGCGGTAGGCCCAGAAAGAGATGGCGTGACGAATTGGACGCCTATTTGAAGGATTGGCCAGATGTAGCAAGAGACAGGAGAATATGGAAAAACGGAAGGGAGGCCTTTGCCCTGCAGTGGGACATAACAGGCTCATAATAATAATAATAATAATATTATTCCCTACATACTCTACAAATGTTACCTTTTTAAGTGCTGATTTTTCCAACGCCAGATAATTTTATCGGAGGAATAAATTTTGAATTTTTGACAGTTCTACCATACAAAATCTATCAGACGTCAATTTTATTCCACGGATAAAAATTATCTGTCGATTAAAAAAATTAGTACAGAAGTATAGATTCCACTAAAACTTCTATTAAATCAAATCAAATCAAATCGAAATCGTTTATTGCAATCCATAATGTAGGTACAATTACAGGTGGTGAATAAAAAAAATAATAGAAACAATTATGGACCCTGTCGGGCACAGCAAATGTTTTAAATAAGAGAGGAAGAGCGTTTTAATAATTTTCCTTGTTATTAAGTTACAATTATTTTATATTCTATCCTACTTCCTACTATCCTACTAATATTATAAATGTGAAAGTTTGTGAAGATGGATGGATGGATGTTTGTTACTCTTTCACGCAAAAACTACTGAACGGATTTTGATGAAACTGTACAGTAATATAGCTTATACATCAGAGTAACACATAGGATACTTTTTATTCCGATATTCCCACAGGATCGAAACTTACGCGGGTAAAACCGCGGGGCGCAGCTAGTTATCTATATATTTATATTTCCATTCATACACTTCTTCTATTAATATTTTATATGCAGGTCTATCTATTCGTTTATTTATTTAATTATATTTAATATTGTTTATTTCTTTACTTGCCTAAAATATACCCAATAACAAAACACATAAATCACTAAATCAGACTAAACATTTCACAATACACACTAAATTAAATCGAATGAAAAGACTTTTAAAATCCATTGCCCGGGTGTCGAACCCACGTCAATCAATCACTGCTGATTCACATTAACGTAACATCTGGTTGTAATGATCGGAGAACGCACTTGATAGCAATTATAATACAGTAATTAAAGTATTTCGTCTGTCTGTCCTGTAGTAGAAAAACATATTATTAGGGTTCCAAAGTCAAAGTCAAATAATTTATTTCAAATAGGCACTTAAAAGGCAATTTTGAACGTCAAAAATTAAAATTAAAAAATAGAATTGATTCTAGTCGCCCCTTCCAAAATGTAGTTTTCGTGTGGAGAAGAATGGGCAAGAAACTCCGTCGTTACTCTTTTAAAATGTTTTACAAGTTTTTGTATACATTCATCCTACCTCAAAAAGAAAAACGGGACCCTTATATCACTTCGTTGTCCGAATGTCTGTCCGTCCGCCTAGACCCTTTTTTCAGGAACGCGTGGAGGTATCAAGTTGAAATTGATATCAAATACTCAGGGCTGCAATACCTTGAAGCGGTGAAAGAATCAAATTTCTAAGTCAACGCAATCAAAAGATACGGGCGTTTATGTTCCGTTTAAGCCTCATATTTTGACACTCGCAAGGGAATCAAAACCTATAGGGTACTTCCCAACCAATTTGTACGGAACCCTCGCTGCGCGAGTCCGACTCACACCTGACTGGTTTTTTTTATTTTAGTATCAAATCATCATTATATATTTTACAGTCATTATGGGTCGTCAGAAGCCCGAAAGTCTGACAAACAGTTTTACTAAAGGGTAATAGTAGTATTAGTAATAGTAGTATTAGTCTTATTACCCAGTAACTGGGTTGTTTGGGTCAGATAGGCAGTCACTTCATGTAAAATACTGGTATTCAGCTGCATCCGGTTGAACTGAAAGCCGACCATAACATAGTTGAGAAAAGGATAGGCAGATGATGACCATCACGCTCATAATCTCTGAAGGGTTAAGCAGAGATGCATATATAAAAACACCTACGTATGTTTCGCCAGTTACGTAATTATGGTTGTTTAAAAGTCCCAAGTAATCAACCGAGCACAAATCTAGACTCCAGACTTCACGGCTACCTTCGAAAGAAGAAAGAAAGAAAAATGCGTTCATTGGCATTCAAGCAAATTAAATACACCACTATAAAAACAGAAAACAAAGATTATAACGCCAAAAGGGCCTCAGCTCAGCATAATGTCAGATGACAACACAAGATGTGCCACCTGACGCTGATTTTCAGCTGCAACCCACGAGTGTCACACGCTGGAAGACCAAACACATAGGGAAGTGTGTGTCCGTTAAAATAAATTAAGAGAATTAATTAAATGTGCTTTGCTCATCCTCCCTAATCGATTGATCCGTGTGATTGTAACTTAGCCACGAGCTCAGGGCCTTATTTCAAAATTATGCACCTGCAAACGTTCACATCATTTTACTAGCCAAATCTTTCTACTCGAGCCGGCAAGGCAAACAATATGTAATATACCTATAATACATTTATTTTCAGACAAAGTCCATTCGATTATTACATTAGACACAAAAAATTAAAATAAAATTAAAATTGATATAATAATCACACATACATAATAAAATAATACTCAGACATTCAAATCAAATAACATTTAAAATACATACATGTCATTAAAAGCATAAAATAAAATTAAAATACATACACATGTCATCCAAAAACGAAAAGCTAATAAAATAAAAACACATAATATTACTTAATACGAGGCAAGTGAAGTCTGGTGTAAACATTATACTGTGAACCGTACTACTACGAGCAATCTCACTACGCTCACAATTATTGATTTAATTAATTAATCGGTCTTATCATCAGTTATCGGAAACCAAATTGATATATTATTCAATTACTGAATAATATATCAATTTGCGATTAATCAATTAACGATTCTTATTTTACTCAGATACATATTAATAATAATATGTTTAAAAAACTTTTTTACAAAAAAAAAAAACAAGCGACTTCAAAAAAAAACACTACAAAGTGAAAAATAACTTTAATTTCGGAAGTCGGCGTCGTTGGTTCCGCATTTTCGTTATTTGACACCGACTTCCGAAATTAAAGTTATTTTTCACTTTGTAGTATTTTTTTTTATGTCGGTTGTTTCTTTACACTTTATTTACCACTTTTTAGTTATACCTATCCCACAAAATTTCAATTAACACTACACCGTCAATATAAACTAAGTGGAAAAAAATCGTATTATTAAAGCTAATTCAGATATTTGGGTATGCATCTGGATCGAAGACTCACCTGGAGAAAGCATATCTGGACCAAGCGTAAACAGCTGGATACGAAAGTCAGATCAATGTACTGGCTGATAGGTCGCAAATCAAGCCTGTCACGTGAAAGCAAGATAGCTATTTACAAGACCATCCTTAAACCAATCTGGACTGACGGAATCCAGCTGTGGGGTACTGCTAGCAATAGCAACATAGAGATTCTCGAAAGATTTCAAAGCAAGACACTGAGAGCCATGCTAGATATACCCTACTATGTAAACAACAAATATATACACGAGGACCTAAAGATCAATACCGTCAAACAAGAAATTGCTAGATATAGTGAAAGCTATCAGACGAGAATATCAACTCACGTCAATCAACTGGTATCCAAACTAGAAGGCACAGGAAGTATTACACATTCCCGATTGAAACGGCATAGTGTCTCTACACTTACCGTGAGATTTGGTGACACCAGATGAAAGGGATTCAGAGGAATTCCTTCCGCTAACAAGACATTGATCGAGATACCTCATCTGAATGGCTTATTGTGTTAACACAGATTTCCAAGTTACAGAATTCATTAACAAAAAAAAAAAAAAAAATTAAAGCTAACTCAAAACCTACCCAAGCAAAGTTAATCAAATTTATATGGGACCACCCCTGAGGCATACCTTATCCATTAAAATGATACATAGATCACATACAATTGCAGCCAAGCGGTGCCAAGCTAAGGTGCATTGAAAAATTGAAGACACCGACTAGAAGAATCATCAAAATTCGCATAGAAATGCCGGAGATGCAGTATATGAATATTTATCATCGTCGGATGTGAAAAATTATTTTTGCGTTTCATAGCCCAATTCTTAAGGAAGGCTATAGGTTATTTAATATCACGCCATGACCCTTAGGAGCAGAGCAAAAACAATAAAGTCCGAAAAGAAACGAAGCGATAGCATGAGCAGGCAATGCGATGCGATGGTGTGGGTCTGGGGAACAAAAAATTTCACGCGGGCGAAGTCGTGCGCAGAAGCTAGTCAGTTAATATAATGATGTGTATTAATATAGTGAAGTACAGACGCCAGCACATCAAGCTACTACGAACTTTCCTAATAGATTATCAACTTTATCGCCAAAACATTTAAGGCTCAAAGATGATTGGGAAAATTTGACAGTTTCGGGTAGCTGGCGTCTGTATAATAACATTTTTGGGAAAGAAAAATGGGAATTATTTGAGGTTCCTTTAAATACGTGCCTTAAGAAACTCACTGAATAAATGCCAATCCGTAGTAGGGGCGGATAAGATATACAAACTCAATGTTTTGATGTATAAGCTTTTAACCTCTCTAGATTACAAATAAACATTGGCATCGCAATCGTAATTAACTCAAACTGTGACTCACGCGCAAGCACTTGCTAATTTTAACACAACTACGCTTTAATAGCTATTAATAAATACGACTTATGCTCGACACTCTTAAAACGGTAAAGGAAAACATCGTGAGGCATTCCGTAGATCTAATAAGTTGAAGACATGTGATAGCCACCAACCCACCAAGCTACCCAGCCCTGGGCCCATGTGATTGTAGCAGAGGAAGAAAGAGAAAAATGGTTTATTCTACACAAACAAAACGCACATTGTAAATAAAAATAATTAACATAAAAACCGACTTAAAAAAAACACTACAAAGTGAAAAACAACTTTAATTTCGGAAGTCGGTGGCAAAAAAATAAAACTTGTGTTTTAGTTTTTTTACTTCCGAAATTAAAGTTGTTTTGGATACAGATAAATTGAAGTTTTGGATACAGATCCGAAAGACACCGACTTCCGAAAAATAACAAACACTACAAAGTGAAAAATAACTTTAATTTCGGAAGTCAAAAAACTAAAACACAGGTTTTAGTTTTTGCCACCGACTTCCGAAATTAAGGTTATTTTTCACTTTGTAGTGTTTTTTTTTTTGGAAGTCGGTTTTTTTTGTTAAATATTTTTATTTCTCGCTTTTTAGTGGGTCTGTTTATAATTCATCTAAGTTACAATAGCCATACGTCAGCTTGCTCATCGCCTTTTAAAAAATGTTGCTTTTTCCGATGCAGGGACGTTAATTGTTGAGGAGTTCTCCTGGTATTTAACCATCAGCTCCATTTCACCATTCGCATTGTGACGAGCATAAATTGCTTAACAACCATATTAAAGTAATCGAATGGCAACCCGTGAAATACTTAATATTGAGTAGGTAGTTCCTATGGTCATTTTTGGTCATCATCATCAGTTCCACTACGCCAAATGGTGCTTTCCAAGAGCAAATACACGAGTTAGGTACTATAAAAATATCCAAATCGCTATAGGTGTGCCTATAACATTTGAAGAGTTCCTTCGATTTCTCCAGGATCCCATCATCAAATCCTGACTTGATAACAATGGGACCACCTGGAAAGTATACCCTTTCAAAAAACAAAAAAAAAAGAATTTTCAATTCGGTCTAGCTGTCTTCGAGTAATCGGGGAACATACATTAAAAAAAAAAGATTCTGACGAACTAAGAACCTCCTCCTTTTTTTGAAGTCTATGTGCCTGTAACTTCACCAACGGCATACAGCAATATATCCGATATGAAAAAAAGTAAAGTACTTACCTACTTATTACAAAATAAACACAAAAAGACCCTACGTGTCTGAAACCCAAACTGTAATATTGTCAATATTGCCACGAAACCCTGCAACGTTGCAACACCAAATATTAGGACGTGTTCTAAAGGCATTTCCACACTGTCCGTCGATGTGAAAAAGAAAAAGGTAGAAGAGGTTTGACCTCGTAGAAATTGGTTTTCACAAAAACTCGACTCTCAAAATTGAAACTTTAGGTACTCAAAGAGAAATAGATTTTGAAAACTCCTTTTGATTTTGAACATTAAAAAATATCATCAGCATCATTATATGGTCTACTTGCACGTGGCTGAACCACTTTTTTCAATTTCAATACAAAATATAGCAGAAAATTTTTTTGAAATAACATAACTTTTGGAAAAGTTCTAGACAAATAAGTATTTTTTTCTATTCCTTAGAAATACTTTTAAGAAATTTTAAAAATTACCTATTAATCGTAAGCTAACCATTTAGTAGAATCTAAATTTTATTTTATAAATAAACAATAACTTCATTTCGTAAATAAATGGCAAAGTTAACTATATTATCGACCGCGCAAAATCGATCCCGTCAGTAGCGACCGGGCCTTCCCAGCGTGAGGACGCGTCACTTTGTATCGCAGGCGCGTGCGTTCTACGTAAACATAATTTTCAGAAATTGTACGCCGACTACCATATTTTGATCCGGTAAGTATTAATTTTATTTTAAGTAAGTACTTTGTATATTTATGGAGAACATTAAATCTTTTGATTTACATTTTGATCCGGTAGGTAAGTAATACTTAATTTTATTTTAAGTAAGTACTTTCTGTATTTATGAAGAACATTAAATCTTTTGATATATATAAAATACTGGTGTGCGCGTGTTGTGTCATTTGGATGGTTCTTAGCTATATAGTTGGACTCGGCTGGCGCTGTTGTCATTTTTATAGTTTTTGAGGTTGCTATAGTCGATAGCCGGTGAGGTCAAAATGTAAATCCAAGATGGTGGCTGCGAAAATTTTCTAAATTTTCGTCATGGGTGTCATTTTCATAGTTTTCGAGGGTGCTAAAGTCAGTAGTGACGTCAACATATGAATCCAAAATGGCGGTTGCAAAAAATTCAAATTTGTAGTCATTGATGTCGTTTTCATGATTTTCGAGGGTTTTAAAGCCGATAGTGGCGTTAAAATGTAAATCCAAGATGGCGGCTGCGAAAATTTTTCATCATATGTATAATTTTTATAGTTTTCGAGGGTGCTAAAGTCGATAGTGAGGTGAAACTGAAAATCCAAAATGGCGACTGCGAAAATTTTCTAATTTTTTGTCATCAGTGTCGTTTTCATGGATTTCGAGGGTTTTAAAGCAGATAGTGACGTTGTAAATCCAAAATGGTGGCTGCGATAATTCTCAAATTGTTCATCATGAGTATCGTTTTCATAGTTTTCGAGGGTGTTATAGTCGATGTGAGGTGAAAATGTAAATCCAAAAGGGCGGCCGCGAAATTTTTGTTTTTGTTTTAAATCATAATTATGTGAGAAGGAGCCTTGTTCCTGACGGAGGTCCCCCGACCACACATATATTTTTTTTAATGGTTCTTTAATGCTTTGGTTTGACTAATCAATCGATGGAGTGTTTTAGTTATTGAGCCCAACACTGCCTATAAGTTACTGGTATTAATACAGAAATTTGTTTTAGATAATGAGTCGAAAGAAAGAATCGCATCACCAAAAAAAAAAGGCTGAAACGTGGCACGTATCAGACAGATTCTAACAAAACGTGATTCAAATCAAATCGCTACGGCTTCGTCTCAAGAACTTGTAAGCTTTTACTTTTGATCAACGCTAGAAGTGCATAGAAGTATTTACGAGTACATTGAAAGTCGATGAGAATGCAATTTCTGAAAAGACAGTAATTACTGGTGATATGTTGTTTACTGTTGAATAAAGTTTTTTTTTTATTAAATCTACTAATAAAAAAATACAACATGTTTTTTATTGAACTCTTCCTATTTCATTCATAACGAACTTCATTTTTTTTTAATTTAAAATATAATATTTACCTATACAATCACAAGACTAGAAATAAACTCAAGTAGGTTGATGAAATTAAAATACTGTAGGCGGGTAGCCCTATCGCGTGTTTACGTACCGCGCGGCTGTAAGTAATTATTTCAAGAACAGGGCCGAGTCACAATACTGTAATAATATTACGGTGCTTCAATGTTATTGAATGTCTAAAATATGTACGTACCTAAATGCATATAACACCAAATTGTACCATTTTTATGTTGATTGTGGTAATTATACTACACGAATACTATACTAGACAAACATTCCAACTTTTATTTCTTAACCGTAAGTACATACATGAATAAAAAAATATCATTTATAGGATCAAAACTGTATAAGCGATCACTACGCTCGATCTTTACGCGTGTGTGCGTGAACGGTGTACACAAACATAGCATCGCAATGAATTTACCTAAACTCTAGCGAGGGAATTTTGTGCACGAACTCTTAACGCAAATCAAAAAATATCCTTTTTCTATGCAATAAGATTCCGAATTCCCATCAAAATTACTGATTGCACAGCAAAATATTCAACTCAAAATATCACTAAACACACTACAATTTATTTTCGCAGCGTACAGCGATTTTTACGTCAGGTCGACGGAGCCCCGCTGCGCGGGGCTCCTATTTCTGTCTGCACGGTTTAAAGGAACCTAACCAAACTGAACCTCAGGGTGCCCCTGACGTCGTTTAGTATTATGCGAATTAAATTGAAATTTGAAATGAAATATGGAAAATTTGCTGTGCAGTCAGTATTTATGCTATGTATGTAGTATTTTTGTACAAAAATAAATTTAACTGTATTGCATTATGAGGAAAAAAGTAATGTCATATTGATGTATAATTTCGAATTATCTGCAGTTTGAGTTTTGTTAAACATTTAGTTTATGTGTAGTGAAGTAAGTTATTTGATGTAAAAAGAATATAAATGATGAGTATGTATTGATAGGCGATTATTTATTTGATAATATCCCATATTAAAATGATAATGATAATTTATAATGGTGTACATAATAAAGAGTATTCTATTCTATTCTAAAATGAAATCTAAGTTAACACTAAAACTAAACCCGTGGCTCTGTATACAAAAAATCCGTATGTGAATACAGAGTATAATAGTTACCCACACAACCACAGATTCTACAACCACAGGCACTACACTCAGCAGCATCAGCTAACAAACGTCATGAGACCATCCCATAGTACTTAATCTGCATTCGCGATACATTTGCCAAAAAAGTATACACAAGAAAGTTCAGTTCAAAAGTGCTATTAGTGAGGTTCTGTAATACAACCCTCGATGTGGACTCGCCCTAACGCAAAAGGAAAATGTTTGAACAATCATAGTAGGGCCGTGACCGTGCATCCTTTACAAAACCGTCTATTTCGTCTTGATATTTTTGCTATAAGTACGGTTTTTTCTTTTACATGTCTTCGCGTTGGACCCCACGGAGTTCACACTATAATAGATTATTATTAATTGTGTCTCATAAATCAAGCCCCAGCACCTTTTTGGTAACGTTCTTCTGAAAGATAAGGGGCATAGTACTCGCAACAGGCGTTCGGACTATGACCAATGGAGTAATAGGCTTGTCGACACTATCAATAAATTGAAAATCTATTTAGTCCGTCAGTTAGAGTATTGGAAAATAATGGACACGTATTTCTTGTTTTTGGAAATCAATTAATACTGACAAAGATAAAACGCATAAAAACTCGGGAGTTATATCTAATTATACCAAGGTGTGACGTATTGAGAATTTTAAAAGCGTCGTATCTTCGTCAATTTTGGTTTACGTAACAAAAGAAAAAATACGGGTCAAATATTTTTTGATAATCTAACTGACGGACTAATCAATTTTTTTCAGTTGATAAGCAATATGCTTTAGGCTTAGGCTTTCATTTTGACAATATCAATTCTTTTTTATTTTATTGTGGTTAGATACCGATACCTATCACGTTTGCAGAGTTTCGCTAGCTAATCAAAAATAATTTGATTTGAAAAATAATTTGACCCTGTATACTAATAGATATTTTAGGGTGTTCTTAACAGCAAGAATTTTTTGAAAAATTTGAGTTAGCTCAGCGAAAAAATAATAGTTTGTACCTAAAATAACAATCCTTTTACCACAACTGAAAAGTCGGGTACTACTACCCCGAAATATTTATCTAACGACGTTCACGATGCTTAAGAGCCTACACTACCTCAGCTAAAATTCACTCTTTATCTCGCTCGCACAATACTGCTCGCGGACTGAGTAAGAGCGAGACAGAGTGCGGTGCGAGGCGGCAGGCAGCGCCAATAGCTTAGGTATTTGCTTTTTACGGTGAAAATAATGGTATTAAAAAAAACATAAGACTTGCTTTATAGTTAGTTCGGTTAGTATACAAAGTTTCATGATCTGATTTGAAGTATTTTTTTAATAACAGCGGTTTATTGTTCGGTTTGGAGGTAACTTTGGATTTTTTTTCTACCGATAAAATTTTATGGAATCGTGTTTTCGTCTAACATAAGACCTAACATTAATCCTCAACTTTACCATATGTTTATTTCAAAATTAATGCTGCAGTATTTTCGACATAACGGAGGATCATGCTAAGCCATTTGAGGTAGTATAGGCCCTTAAGCCATTATGCATTATATAAAAGAAAAGTTTATGGTGAGGTAATACAGTAGGAATGGCTTTCATTTTGACAGTTCATCAACATTCATTGCGGTATTTGCGTTGTTGAACAGAGAATTTTTTCGAACATATGAAGCAATGGATTAGCAATATCTTTCAAAATGATTCAGATTGTGATTGAAAGTATTTTATGCAATAAAGGTTTGCATTAAAATTAATGTAAGTACATAGATATCAACTGAAAGATAATATTATAAGATCTGAATTAAATTGAATACGATTTGTTGTTCTGCCGTGCTAAGCTCAAAAGGGGTATCTCAAAAAAAAAAATCATCAAATTCAAACTCAAACTCAAAGCATTTATTTCAATCATTTACAGGCACTTTTGCATTGTCAAAATTAACTAGTCGGTCAGTTAGAAAGTTGAAGCTAAAAAGCTAAGCTAAGCTAGCCCATTCCAAAACGTAGATCTCTTGGAGAAGAACGGGCAAGAAACTCCAAGGACACTCTTTTAAATAAAGTTATTGGGTATATTATTCTTGTTGCTTCTATATATGAGAACAATGTTATGAAGAAACAATTCAAAATAGGTATAAGATTAAAAAGAAGCCCTGGCAGCTAAGAGATGACCAGTCTCAACCGACAGCGCCCGTTCACGAACATGATGCATGGATCAGCACCATCCAGCTCAACCATTCTGAAGGGAACCGAATGATCCAACACACGCGCCACCATCAGTGAGACGTTTAAGTGAGCATGACACATTCTCAACTGCCATGCTCTTTCAAGTCAATATAAAAAAAATATATAATAAACGGATCCATGGTTCTTACATTTACAAAATTAAAAAAAAAATGCTTCTAAATTATACAAAACTATAGTTTCCAATTTATTTACGAGATGAATAAAATTTTACTAGAAAGAGGTATAAGATATTAAAGTAACAATTAAAACTTGATTGAATTAAAAATAAACATTTAGTTTGAAATGTCAGAAACACTAAAACAAAAAGAAAAGAAAAAAAAAGGGAAGCGTGTCTTCCAATTGATTTATATGCCATCGGATAGCCTAAAGAAATAGGCATCCAACGAGCTAAGCCAAATAGCGGTATCTTATTTTAAAAAAAACCCTTAAAAAGTTTTCCCTACCTCAGTTTTACCCCAAATCACTAAGAGACTATAGGCACAACTTAAATTTTCTCGAAACTAGCTTTTCCTGAAATACTTTTGCATTTAGGACGGCAGTATTTTAGTTTTATTTGTTTTTTCTTAATGTTATAATTATGTATAAAATCTATGGGTTGCTTTCATAATATTATGTCCTAAATGTTTACGATCCCTTCGGCTTGTTGCCCATGGCCAGTATTGGGCTCTTTTTGTACACGATGAGGCATAGGTACTTAGGAGATTCCTTTTTGTTTTAAAACATGCTCAAAGCGTGTGAGGTGTTTAATTTCAGTTTTCTTTTTTGTTTAACACTGTGCATGCTTCAACATTTTCTTCGTATCGATATATCCATTTATTTTTTTAAACGAGCTGGATATCACGAATAACCGTCAACCAAATTTCTAGATTTATCTAATTTAAAAAATTCTCGTGTCACAATGTTAGTTACCATACTCCTCCGAAACGGCTGGACCGATTTGTATGAAATTTTGTGTGCATATCGGGTAGGTCTGAGAATCGGCCAACTTTTTTTTTTTGCAAAACGACTTTAGCGGGGTCAGCCAGTTTTTTTTATAAAAATATTTGATATTTTTTTAGGGGTCAACGACCGCTGCTAGCTTAATCCGACATAAGTAAGAATGCTTCCAGTCTCAAGTGAGATTAGGCAGGTCACATGAGTCACGTCAGCCGCACGCAGAATGACCGCTGGGACAAATCTCCACACAATATGTGGCTGAAGATGAACGACGCCGCCGAAGTCGGCCCAGAAAGGGGTGTCGAGATGACCTGGATGCGTACCACAAGGACTGGTTCAAACTGCCATGGGAAAATAGTTCCTGAAAGGAGTTGGACAAGGCTTTTTCCCAGCAGTGGGAACATTATAGGCTGATTATGCTTAATCTATTCGTTGGATTGGTAATCTGCGAAAAATGATGACGAATGCGTTGATGTAAAGCACACGTACGTACGTACGTACGTACACGTACTACGTCTAGAACAAAGTTGTGTTGCATGATATGCAACAACTTGGTTCGCACGTTTTTTTTTTCTCTTATTAATAAGAACTAAAGTTCTCAGTAATTGATTACAATCCAGCCTAATAGACTAATATTAGCAATTTAACTCTAACTTAATATTTTACGAGATAGATTATGTTATAACTAAGAATAGTGTCAATTTTGGTTCGCACGTGTGTACCACTAATGAACATCGAACACTCTGTTCGTCAAACATGTTTGCGGCGATCCTATTAGTATGTTCTGTATGGACGGTATTCGAAGACTTTCCGCTACTTCACAATCAAACACTTCCAATCCAACAGCGCCGCCATGGCTATTAAGATCGAGTTCACGACTGTTGTGCGCGAACTCGATTCGAACTATGTTCGCGTTCGTGTTTGAATATGCCGTCCATACATGCGAACCAAATGTTCAAGTTTGATGTTTGTGTTCGGTATGTTCGTGTTCGCACGTGCGTACACGGTTTAAATATTCTTATGTGAGTGTTTTGTATGTATATGTATGTGGTTGTTGTTTGTTTGTGTCGATAATTTAGGGGACTTGCTGAACAAAAAAAATTCCAATAAGAATTTCCAAAAAAAAAAGTAACAGCATCTGTTTCTACTGCATAGCAAGAAAAAAAAACCGTCACAATGGAAAGAAAGATGGCCAACAAAGCCCGCTGTCAGAAATAATTCAGCCATTTTGTTTCCCAAATGGTTGATGATCCCTGGCTAGTATAACGAGCGGCTGCAATGTATAATTTAAATCAATAAAGCTTGCAAGACGGCTACTTAAGGAAAGAGTTGCAAATTAATGTGTAATAATGTGCCTCTCAAATAGGGTGTCCATGCTTTCGGAAATTATTTTCACTGAATTTAAATTCAAATCCGGAATTCATCCATACATATTCATACTCCCATACTATCCATACTAATATTATAGACTTGCTTCTGCCCGCAACTTCGTCTGCGTAAAATTTATGGTCGATCTCGACCCACCCCGTCGCATCGTATCACCTTCTTGCGCTATCGCTTCGTTTTCGCTTTGCGTTCTTTTTACTCGCTTTTTTTTCTTTTTGCTCGACTCCTAAGGGTTATGGCGTGGTGTCAAATAGCCTGTAGCCTTCCTCGAGAATTCGGCTATCAAATGCAAAAAGATTTTATCAAATCCAACTGGTAGTTCTAGAGATTACCGCCTACATACAAACAAACAAACAATTTTGTCTCTTTATAATACATATTATAGTATAAAATATAAATAAGCTCTGTCTGTTTGTCACCTTTTCACGTCTTAATGGCTAAATGGATTTCGATAAAAAGTACACAGGTAGATCTGGGACATATGATACCTTTTTATTCTGGTGGGATAATATTCGACCTCTCTGCAAGCAAAGCCGCGGGCTAAAGCGTGTTATGTATAAGAAAGAAATTATCTTCTGTGCCCATTCTGTAATAGGTTCATAATTATTTATATGACTACGTATTGCAATATTGATATTGTTTTTCAAAATGGCCATATTGTGCAGTAAAGTACGATCCGTATGTAAAGTGAATGTCCGTGGAGTTTCTTGTCCGTTCATCTCCATTGGTACCTCCTACGCTTTGGAATAGGCAACTAACTTTACATTTCTGACTGACCGACCCATTGACAATTCAATAGTGCCTGTAATTGGTTTATTTGAAACTAGCTGCGCCCCGCGGTTTCACCCGCGTAAGTTTTGATCCCGTGGAAATATCGGGATAAAAAGTATCCTATGTGTTATTCTGATGTATAAACTATACTAATGTAAAGTTTCATCAAAATCCGTTCAGTAGTTTTTGCGTGAAAGAGTAACAAACATCCATCCATTCATCCTCACAAACTTTCGCATTTATAATATTAGTAGGATAAATACTTTGAGTTTGAGTTTGAAGTATGGATAGGAATGACGTGACTTAGTACTTAGACATAATCGTGATAAAAAAAACGAATAAAATAAGGGACGAATTTCACTATGTTATCTATATCTATCTATGCTAAAAATAAAGCTGAAGAGTTTGTTTTAACGCGCTAATGTAACAATTTGGAACAACAACAACAAGTTGGATTTGAACAATTCTTTTTGGATTTGATAGCTCAATTTTTAAGCAAGGGTTCTTAAGAATAGATTGCTTAACGTAACGCTTGGACCCTTAGGCACCGAATAAAAACAATAAATGTCAAAAAAAACGGTGAGCGAAAACAAATTAATAGCGATAGCATGCGATGCGATGCGACTAGTGGGTCGAGGGTACAACAAATTTCACGCAGACCAAGCCGCGGGTAGAAGCTGGTAACTATTATAAATTATACTTTTTAATCAAAGCCTTATATATCCAAAGCAGGCTTTGAAATTCAAATCAAGCTTTCAAATTCAAATCTGCATGGTATTAAAACTCACTTCATATTCTCCTATTCAAAAGATATTCAATAAAGCTCTCGGGGCACAATAGCCAAATAGACATGTCGTCAAAACGTACGATGTCAACAGCGGCCTCTCGTAAAGTAGCCAGTAAACTGAATAGCTTTGCATCATGTTCAATTTATTGTCCTTTAACCTTTTGACCTCCACAGTCGGCTATAGCCGACAAATGAAAATGTGCCCAGCACACCACCGTGCGTCGGCTAATGCCGACAAGAAAACACCATGCTTTAAGTATAAACACAGAAAACTGAATTTAGTTTATTTATTTTGTACTTAAAACATGGTGTTTTCTTGTCGGCATAAGCCGACGGTGGCGTGTTAGGCACGTTTTCATTTGTCGGCTATACACGACCGTGGCGGTCAAAAGGTTAATAAACGCTTAGAAAGAAGAAGGATCAAAATGAACCCACGTCCTACAGCAAAGAAAAGTATCTCAAAATAATGATAAAAATAAGTATAAAAAGATGGCATAGGTACTTCCAAACGCCAGTCTTACTGTCTAAAATATAAAAAAAAAACTTGCTATGAAAATTCGTTCAGGGGCAATAATATGTACAGACGCCAGCAGGTCAAACTACCTCAATCTGTCAAATTTCTTTGATAGATTTTCAACTTTAGCACAAAGGAATAAGGTTCATGTTAAATTGGGAAAATCTGACATATTGGGGTAGCTTGATTTGCTGGCCTCTGTACATTTACAAATGTACAGAGGCCAGCAAATCAAGCAAGTACAAGAAACAAAGAGAATGTAAAAACTAGCGTTATAGCTGCAATATTAAGGAATACTTTGCTATCCTGACTTGTGATCAAGCTCAACTGACAGCAAAAAGTATTTCTAACAGTAACCTATGACTTTATGGTTGTAACATGGTTTAAAAAAAAATTGGTTGTTTCCGTCACTCTGGCTTGCAAATGAGAGAGATGCCCGAGATTCGATAGCGGGACGGGCAAGTCGCAGTATGAAATGCCCGTCCGTTTCAGGACAATGGGCATCGATATCGATCGATTGGCGTTATCCTGCGTTTGCGTTAATTTCGCAAAAAAATCTCAGTTGTTCGGTGATAGAACTCCATAATTGATGTCAAGTCAACATAGCCAACTCATCACTTGCCTCGCCTTTCCCAACTATGTTGAGGTCGGCTTCCAGTCTAACCGGATGCAGCTGAATATCAGTATTTTACACGGAGCGACTGCTTATCTAACCTCCACAACCCTGTTACTAGGTAATACGATACCCCTTGGTAAGACTGGTTGTCAGACTTTCGGGCTTCTGACTACCCGTAACGACTGTCAAAGATCCACGAAGTATTAGCCAAGTATTTTTCAATATTTTAGCTATATTCTTGTACATATTGTGTGCAATATTGTATGCCCCTGAACAAATAGTCTTAGCAAAGTTTTTATATGTTAGACTGTAAACATAGCGTTCGGAAGCGCGTGGCGCGTGGCGTTCCATCATTTTATAGTAATTATTATCATTATTTTTAGATATTTCTCTCTGCTGTAGGACTTGGGTTAATTTTGTATGGACTGTGATCCTTCTTCTTTATTTGCATAAAATTAAATGTTACATACATTTAATTTTATGCAAATAAAGAAGAAGGCATTATTTGTATGTATTTTCTTAAGACTGCGCCGACCCTACAGTGGCGCCCTCATCGTTTGTTTGGTTATTTCATACAATTTAGAATGAAAATGCAAAAACAAGCACGTTAAGTTGTGCTTCACAAGATTATACGTTAATATTATTAGAAGCGGTAGTTTTATATTGTTTAGTTTTATCATAATCCTTAAAACGGAATATAGTGGCCACTTTTATCCGTTTTAAGGATTATAATGAAACTAAACAATATAAAACTACCTTTTATAATAATATTAACGTATAATCTTGTGAAGCACAACTTATCGTGCTTATTTTCTGCATTTTCATTCTAAATTGTATGAAATAACCAAACAAACGATGAGGGCGCCACTGTAGGGTCGGCACAGTCTTAAGAGTTGTTCGTTGTTCTTAAGCAGTGGTGGCTCAGTGGCAACGGGGGACTTACGAGTTGTGGGTCGAGGGTTCAAACCCAGGTAAGCGCTTTACTTTGTGTAAATAATTTCATCACTACTGCTCTCAAAACGGTGAAGAAAACCATCGTGAGGAAACGGCATGTTCTAGAACCAAAAACTACAACATCTACCAAAGCGCACTGGCCCCACGTTGCGTCGTAGATTATATCCCACTCTCTGTCGAAGAGAGGAAGCTTCTGTCCCAGCAGTGGGAACTGTTGAAATAATGTACCTACATTATAGTGACAACACTGGTTTGCTTTACTGGCAACATTGTATTGTCCGTGGTCTTGAGTCATGTGGAGCAACCGTGTAATTATATCTAGAAAAATGTGATCCACGTACAAAATGTTTTCTCTCAAAATCAAGACAGGCTAAATAAAGGTTTTGTTCTATAATTATAACAGGAACATTATAAGCTGATTTTTTTATGGATGGGCTCCCGCTCTGGGTGGAGCAGAAGGGAGTGTCAGACTCTTACTGACTAAAACCCACCCGTGTTCCTTCCTTAGCCCTTTATGTTCCGGGGCAGCGGTAACTCCCGCTGATTATAAGCTGATTGTATTTATGATATTCATTGAATCGGGAAATTCATATTAGTTACCTAGAAAGTTTTATTTAAAAAAAAAAAGTTAACAATAATGTTGATATGAAAATATGTTTATATGCACATATTTTTGGGGTAATTACCTGCAGAACCAAGTAAATTACCTATTTGTAATGTCGATCTTAGACACAACGTTGAAAGTCTCACTGGTCTATTATAATATAGAGGTATGAGGAAAAACATTTTTCGAACAGCTAGTATTCTTGATTATCAAGTACTTACTAAGTTGCTTGAAAATAATTCTCTGTTATCTAAAAAATCCCTACTGACTTAATAAAATCCCAAATGATGGTCACCCCACAATAATGATCTCATACCGTACGTACCCATAAAAAGGATTGATGGAGCTTTAAACATTGAAAAATTAACAGGGTGTTGCCGACGGCTGGCCTGCCCGATTTCACAGAAATTTACCTATCTATAGTATGTTCCAAAAGTGTCTGACGAAAACGAACCCAGTTCAGCACTTTAATGGCGAAATACACTATGAATCATAATCTGAATCATATATAAGGATATTGGTAATCCATTGCTATAAACGTTTGAAAAAATTGTCTGCTTAAGAACGTAAATTATGGCAATGAGGCTGAACTGTCAAAATGGAAGCCATTGCGATCGATTGTCATTTTATATGTGTTACGCAATTATTATCCCGCAGTTCAAGTTCAATTCTTGCGCAATCACTCACTAAAAGGAATAAAGAACCCATATTTAGATGAGATCATAACAGTTTTTCAAAAAAATATTGATTGAATGATTAAAAATATTATTACTAAACAGTAATTCAAATAAAAATATCGACGGAAATGGAGGAAATAATTTTATATTACTTTAATCATTGTCAAATGAAAAACATTTTTTAATTTTAAAGTGATTTACAATTAGAATTTCCGAGTTTCTATTCAAATAATCAAATCAAAGCATTCATTTCGTAAGAGGCACTTGTGGATGCCAATTTGTAAATTGACATCCAGGGGTACATTTTCTGTTCCATTTGTTTAAATTTTCATCAGCTACTTTTGGAACAGACTATACACACTGCCTGACAAAGTAAGTTAAATTCACGCTCTTTATTTAACACTTAGCCATACATTGGGCACTAAATATTGTATTTAATAGGTATACCTTTATGGTGTTGAATATTAATGGTTCGTCGTAAATATTTTGAGACAAGAATTCTGTATTAAACAGCGCATAATTGCGTGATACACTTACAATGGCATAATCAGCCTAAATGTTCCCAATGCTGGGACACAATCCTCCTCTCGGTGAGTGAGAGGGAGTGGGTCGTAACATAACCCACCACGCGGGCCCAGAGCGGGTTGGTAGATGTCACATGTCTTCAAATTTTTGGTTCTAGATGTCGGTTTGGTTTCCTTAGAAAGAAAGAAAACTTGTTTATTCTACACAAACAAAACGTACATCTATACTAATATCTATACTATCTATACTACTTAATATTATAAAGAGGAAAGATTTGTATGTATGTTTGTAAGGAATTGGCTCAAAAAGTACTGGGCCGATTTTAAAAATTCTTTCACCATTTGAATGCTACATTATCACTGATTAATATAGGCTATTTTAATTGCAAGAAAATAATAAAATGTTTAAAAAATAAATGTCCACCCGTGCGAAGCCGGGCCAGGCCGCTAGTTACAAATAAAAAAAATAAATTTAAAAAAATATAGACATACAATGTAGACAATGTAGTCAAAAGCTCAAGCATAAAAAATGTTGACAGTCAAATTATTGAAAAATCAGCCCTTAGTCTATAAGTGATGATTTTCCCAACGCCAGATAATTTTATCCGAGGAATCATTTTTAATTTTTGACAGTTCTTCCATACAAAATCAATTTTTATTTTTTTTTAATTTTTTTTTTTTTATTTTGACGTCAATTTTATTCCACGAATAAAAATTATCTGTCGTTTGAGAAATCAGCCGTAAGTAGAAATAGGAACCAGTAGTTATTTAGATGTATTCATTACTGTTAGCCTGCATCATCCCACAGCTGGGCAAAGGCCTCTCCCCACGACTTCCAGCTCTTTCGATCCAGGGCTAAGGTGGACCACTGATCGTTTGTTTTCTCCAGCTCGTCCTGCCATCTTCTACGGGGTCTGCCGCGATGCCTTCTAGCTGTGTCAAAACTCCACATGGTGGTTATTTTGGCCCACAGCTTATTGGGTATAAGGCAGACGTGGCCAGCCCAGTAACACAGCAGATAAGCAGCTTTTTGAGCAACGTCAATAATCAGTGTTTTGGAGCGCAGTGGTATTAAGAGCCTATACTATCTCAGCTAAAATTCACTCTTTATCTCGCTCGCACGATACTGCTCGCGGACTGAGTGAGAGCGAAACAGAGTACGGTGCTAGGCGACAGGCAGCGCCAATAGTTTAGGTATTTTCTTTTTACGATGAAAATAATGGTACTTAATTAAAAAAAAATAAAAAACATAAGACCTGCTTTTTAGTTGATTCAGTTAGAACACAAAGTTTCATGATCTAAGTTGAAGTATTTTTTTAATACCAGCGGTTTATTGTTCGGTTTGGAGGTAACTTTGGATTTTTTTTTATCGAGAAAATTTTATGGAATTGTGTTTTCGTCAAACATAAACTCAAACTCAAACTCAAAGCATTTATTTCAATTAAACCATTTCCAGGCACTTTTGAATTGTCAAAATTAACTAGTCGGTCAGTTAGTCAGAAAGTTGAAGCTAGTAAGACCTAAAATTAATCCTCAACTTTACCAGATCAAAATTAATGATGCAGTATTTTCGACATAACGGAGGATCATGCTAACCCATTTGAGGTAGAATAGGCCCTTAATTACTTCACTTTATTAATATTATTTTCAATAATTGGCAGATGTGTTAAGAAAAATAAACACTGAAACAATATCTTCCATATTCTCATAACAAAACGATACATAACCTCCGCATTTAAAATACAGAAACTAATCTTAAAAAAATCGCATAACAGTATAATTACAACAATAATTGCGATTCTAATCCCAGTGCAGCAATATATGCAATATAGTTGCTGCGGCCGCCGTCGTCGCCTTATTGCAACCAACTAGATTCCACTGGCTTCCAGTATTGGTGCCAGTAACTTATATTGCAGCGCCGGGGGCAATGAGAGCGGTCCGAGTTTCAAACTGGAAGCGAAACTTTGGTACAAACTGGCCAAGGGTATTTGGTTTGGCAACAAGCTTAGGAATAATGAAGTAAGTATTTATAATTCTTGTTTTGGAATATACAAAACCTATATATTATTACATACAGTTGGGTAAATAATAATAATAATAGCCTCCCCGACCGATTTCGGTCACGGTGGCTAAACTCAACGGAGATTAGCCGGGTACGCAGGAGATATTATAGTGCACAAGTGTGCGCGCAGACACAGGTGCACTCCCTCTTCCCTCACTCTCATAGTCCGATGGGACGGCAATCCGACACGACCGGAGAGAGATCAGGCGCAGGACCAACGGCTTATCGTGCTTTCCGAGGCACGAGAGTATCACACCAGCAACTTCCAAACTCCGGGCTGTTACTAAGAAATTCCTAATGGAAAAACTCAATAACACTGTGCCCGACCCAGGAATCGAACTCAGCAGTCGCGCTTGCAACCACCAGACCAACGGGCAATAGCTGGAGTTATTTGCAGTAAAAATATCACTGTGGCAAATGCCCAACTTGATCCTCTTAAAAGTTATGAAAATTTTAGTGTGTTTTTGGTGGAACATTTTTTTTATTTACAGAAAGGTTCTAAAGATACAAATATTTTTTCGTGAGATATTGAAAAAAGTGCCAATACTCATAAATCATGGTACAGTCAGCAGCAAAAGTCGATTAACACTTCAGTTTTTTTAATCTCAGTTATTGAGCAAAATATTAACACTTCAGTGTTTTTAATCTCGGTTATTGAGCAAAATATTTGTTTGAAATTTCATTGTACTTCAGCTGCAATTTTGAACAAATGTTTTGCCCAGTAACTGAGATTAAAAACACTGAAGTGATAATCGACTTTTGCTGCTGACCGTACACACTGTCATAAAAGCACTTTTGTAGTAATGATACTTTTTTTTTAGAAGGAGGGGCCCGTGGGTACTTAATAATAAATAATATCACCGCACAGGTCGATCGATCAGGTTACGCTACGCTTGCCGTGGTTGGTCTGTGGTTGGGTGACCATCTGTACATACCGAGACCCCTCCATGCCTCGGAAAGCACGTTAAGCCGTTGGTCCCGGCTGTCATTCGTGGATCTTTGACAGTCGTTACGGGTAGTCAGAAGCCCGAAAGTCAACCAGTCTTACCAAAGGGTAAGTATAGTATTACGCAGTAACAGGGTTGTGGAGGTCAGATAGGCAGTCGCTCCATGTAAAATACTGGTATTCAGATGCATCCGTTTAGACTGGAAGCCGACCCCAACATAGTTGGGAAAAGGCTAGACAGATGATGAATGGCCGGAATTGGGTCTTCTCGTGATCTGACCAAGATTATGTCTGGACTTTAAAAGAGACTGACCTCTGAGTTTGTTTCAGCGTTTCGTATCAGAGTATTCAGATAGGAAACGCCAACTTCATCTAGTTTTCAAAATATGATTGACGTGTCAAAGTGTTTCTACAACAAACAAAAAACAAACCTACTTACAGAAATAAAATCATTTATGTTATAAACTGCCCCGCTGTCTCTTATCGCTCTACTTATAAGTCGCCTATACCCACAATATCAGCTAATATATGCCTGGAACATGCTGTAATGCAGCCGCTATTGGCCGGAGTTAGGGTAATCTTGCCCTCGTAAGAGCTTTATCACTTTTGACAACAATTCTCAGTTAATTGAAACTTGACTAAGGCTGGAACTATCTAAGGGTCACATAGACAAATATATCTTGTCGTTTTATGACGTGCAAGCGATATTCAACATAAGGATGGTAAAATAATTATGAGGCCGAGTATACTATACCTAATGGTGTGTATTTCTTTATGTAGATCTTTTAAGATACTTTTACACGTAAAGGAGATCAGCTGTATTGGGCCGCGAGACGACTCCCGGCCACCGTAGGCGCGGGCCTGCGGGCGGAGAGTAATGGGTAACTCTCCGTCCGATCAGGACCAGGCCCGTGCCGGACGTCGCGTACGTGTTCCACGCGCGCCTCAAAGAGATGTCAGCATAAGGAAGGGGCCCGTAAGGGACGAAGCCTGCCGGGGCAGCGGGATTGTCCGAAAGGGTTACCGCTACCCCGGAACACAAAGGGCTAAGGAAGGAACACGGGTGGGTTTTAGTCAGTAAGAGTCTGACACTCCCTTCTGCTCCACCCAGAGCGGGAGGGGTCATTGGATGATTTCCCATCCACAAAAAAAAAAAAGCTGTATTGGGCCTAATATGTAAAATGGCCGGCCAGTGAAAAACAATGTATTAAGTACAGACGCCAGCATAGCAAGCTACCCGAAACTGTCAAATTTTCCCGATCAATTTTGATAAGGATCAAAATTGATCGGGAAAATTTGACAGTTTTAGCAAAAAAGTTGATATATTAAAGGAATTTGACAGATTGTAGTAGCTTGATGTGCTGCCTATCGATTCTGTAAAAATCTTACCGTGATACATCAATGGAGGCAATCCCTAACATCAAGTGGAATGACAGCTCACTTCACCTTAGTTTTCACGGTGAGATTTTTACAGAATAGCACTACTGGTGTCTGTACCATGATCGGGGAAGTCCACCTTATCATTTTTATAATTACGCCGAATCTCTACGACTATTCCTTCAGCTGGTTCTTAAAGTCAAAAAATCAAGTTTTATACATTAAAAAAAACTGTTATTAGAACGAAATATGCAAAAAAAATAGTTTTAGGAATAATCGCAGAGCTTTGTTGTCATACTCGTAGTACAACCAGTCGTTTTATATTTTACTAGCTTTTGCCCGCGACTTCGTCCGCGTGGGTTTCGTACTTTCCTCAAATAAATTTAACACCCTCTCCACCACTCCTTGAAAGGTACTTATTTCTAAAATTAATGTTTACGTTCTCTAAACTTTATTTAGAGAAATAAGTGTTCGGGTATTTTTTTTTAGTTAAACTATATAATAACGTAAGATGTTTCAAATAAACTGTCCTCCCTTTTCATCACGACAGGTCTTGTTTTCATTATTGGTACGTTTCCATTTTTATGACTAAAATATTATTTACCCCCATTTTCGAGTCAATGAAAATTGGAGTTTCTACTCCTTAAACTTTATTACCCTTTTCCACCCCGGTAGGAGTCGATTAATAAAACCCTAAAACTCATACTTTTTTATTTTGAGTAGTAAGTAGTAAAACCCTAAAACTCATATAACATTTTTCGCCACTTTTCACTCCCACAGAGGAGGACTTTTGAGAAAACGTTTGGGATATGTTTTGTAAATTGACTCAAAGATTATGTATAACAATTTTCGAGTTAATCAAGCCACACAGTAAAATAGAAAATTAACTACCCCTTTTCACCAAGTGAGGAGTAGATTTTCGCAAAACCCTGATACATGTTATTCTTTATTTTAGGTTTTAAGTATACATACTGAGTTTCGACTTAATCGGACCGGTATACTACACGTTAAAATTCTTCCATACAAATGTTGACACCCCCCAAACTAAACAACCAATTATTTATACCAATTTTCGAGTTAATCAAGCCACGCAGTAAAATGCTCTCCTGTAAAATTAACTACCCCTTTTCTCTGTTAGGGGCAGATTTTCGAAAAACCCTGATACACGTAATTCTTTATTTTTGGTCTTAAGTATAAATACTGAGTTTCGAGTTAATCGGACAGCGCGTTAAAATTCTTCCATACAAACTTTAACACCCCCCCCTCTCCCCCATTAGGGGGTAGTTTAGAAAAACAAAAAATGCCAAACTTCATAATTTACTTAGATAAGTATTCGTGCCAAGTTTCAAGTTTATTAACCCAAGGAATAAGATTTTTCATATAAACTGTATCCCCGCTTTTCCCCCCACAGGGGTGAAATTTCAAAAAATCGTTTGGAATGTATTCATAACTTGACTCCCAGATTATTTATACCAATTTTCGAGTTAATCAAGCCACGCTGTAAAATGCTCTCCTGTAAAATTAACTACCCCTTTTCTCCCCGTTAGGGGTAGATTTTCGAAAAACCCTGATACATATGACTCTTTATTTTTGGTCTTAAGTATAAATACCGAGTTTCGAGTTAATCGGACAGCGCGTTAAAATTCTTCCATATAAACTTTGACACCCCCCAATCCCCTGTTAGGGGGTAGTTTAGAAAAACAAAAAATGCCAAACTTCATAATTTACTTAGATAAATATTCGTGCTAAGTTTCAAGTTTATTAACCCAAGGAATATGATTTTTCATACAAACTTTCATCCCCTATTTAACTCCCTTAGGGGTTGAATTTCAAAAATTCCTTCCTTACTCCTTGCCTACATTATAAAGGAAACCTCTGTGCAAAATTTCAGCTTTCTAGGTCCAAGGGTTTAGGCTGGGCATTGATGAGTCAGTCAATCAGTCAGTCAGTCAGTCAGTCAGGACTTCTCTTTATATATATATAGATAATTTTAAGGAGAACATTTCCGTCATACATGCATTTAACCATTAAGGCTGCACACGCGACGGAAGCTTAAAAAATGGAGTAAGTTCTCCTGTTTTCCCAACATTTCCCTTCACTGCTCTGCTCCTATTGATCATAGCGTGATGAAAAGTATACTATAACCTGCCCAAGAGTATGAAGAACAATTGTACCAAGTTTCGTTGAAATCCGTCGAGTGGTTTTTGTTTCTATAACGAACATACAGACAGACAGACAGACAAAAATTTTACTGATTGCATTTTTGGCGTCAGTATCGATCACTAATCACCCGCTGATAGTTATTTTGGAAATATATTTCATGTACAGAATTGACCTCTCTACAGATTTATTATAAGTATAGATAGATATAGATTAAAATGTATAAAACCAGATTTTTCAACTTTAAAAAAACAGCTGAAGAAATGGTCGTAGAGATTCGGCGCAGTAGTAAAAAATTATAAAGAGGACTTCCTCGACCAGGGTAATAAATTTTTTTTCGCTGGCTTTGGGTTTTGGGCCCAACTTTATATGAAACGTGACCGATCTCCTTTTTCGGTCAATATTTTAAAACTAGAAGGCGAAGAAATGCCGAAATAAACTCCCTCTGAGTTTCTTTTAAACTTCAAACACATTTACTATACATATCTGCCTACGCCGTCACGGAATACAGCCGTGATCTTATAAGCTGCCCGCTAACTCTTATCGCTATTCTCATAAGTCACCCATACCCACAATACCAGCAAATATTGCCTGGAATATGGCAATAAGCACAGTAATGCAGCCGCTGCTGGCCGGAATTAGGGTAATCTGTGATGCAGTGTAGCTCGAGTAGGATCAATTTATTCCTATGAGCTTTGTAACTGGAAATTGGACTGTATTAGTATGATTGCCGCCATTTCTGGATCGGCAATCCGCTTGGTGTATGGCCATAAGGATTATGTGATATACAAAGTGGAGATGACAATACGACATTATATTACAAAAGTTGATAGTTTAAATGGATTTTTTACCACACGAGGGGACACACAGGAACTATGTACAGAGGCAAACCAAGATTACATCACATCACATACATACACGCCTTCCCATGAGGATAGGCAGTGAGTACAGAACGCCAAAACCAAGATTCATCATCATTTCTGCCGAAAGACCTCCACTGCTGAATATAGCCCTCTTCCAAGCATCTTCCCGCATCCAGCGGATCTCTGTGGCCTTCACCAGGAGGCCAGTTCTCGTAATTAAACGTTCAAAATCGAATGGCAGTCTCAGCTCGGCGACAAAAAAAAAATCAAAAACTTGTCAAAAATATAGAGAAATTAGAGATATTTTTGACAGATTGAGACTGAGAACAGACTGTGATCGTTCTTTTAATCACCTGAATTGGCCCTCAGGTCATCGCTCCACCTTGTGGGAGGCTTTCCAAGGCTACGTCTTCCGGTAAGCGGTCGCCACCTTTCGGCCCCATAGGCTATCTGTTCTGCGACCAATGTGTTCTGCCCACAAACCAAGATTAATCTAACATAATAAACAGATACATACATAAAAGTCAAAGTTTCATGGACATATCCGACATACCTACTAAGTAAATTAACCAATATTAAATGTTGGTATCTTTGCGGAGGACCGATGGCCGGTGGAGCAGACGAGTCCTTGAGTGGAGACCGCGTATCGGCAAGCGTGGTGTGGGACGCCCCCCAGCTAGATGTATGGATGACCTAAAGAAGGTGGCTGGGACAGACTGGATGCAGAAGGCGGAGGACAGGGTGTTGTGGCGCAGCCTGGGAGAGGCCTATGTCCAGCAATGGACTGCAATAGGCTGCGTTGATTGATTGAAATTAACCAAGACCTCACATGCATTAAAACCTCACTACTTACTTACTTTAACACCAAAAAAACATCAAATTAAAACATCATCCAAAACCAGCGTTCGACAAAGCAGATAAAAGTTACAATTAATCCCTTTTTTGTTCCAAGGAGTTCCAAAGGGGGACTTGGGGGTATTTTTAATATAATTTCGTCGTAAGACAAATGGCTGGCCACGAAGAAAAATTACAACACTCGTTACATCGATGGTTTCATTAATTTCTGACACCCCATTTCCCCGCCCTAGCTTAGAATGTTATTTAGGCCGGGAGACAGGGAGTCTTATTCGTTATTTTTGTCATAATATTAAGGTTTTACGACCCTCCTCTGAAGGCAGAGGTTGAGGCAAAACCTTGTGGGTACGTATGTGACTTTCAATTATTATTTTCGGTAAAAGAAAATATCGTCTGAAAACTTCTAAAATTGTATTTTTTCAGTGAGCTAACGTGAAGAACAATGTTCGTTTCTTCTCCGTATGAGAAGAGGCTTAATACCCTACAGAAAGTGTTGATAGTTTTAACCGAGTTCAAAAAAGGAGGAGGTTCTCAATTCGGTTGTATTTTTTTTTTGTTTGTTACCTCAGTACGCCGTCATTTATACCTAGACCGATTTGGAAAATTATTTTTTTAATTAAAAGGATATACTTCCGGGTAGGTCCCATTTTTGTCAAAATCGAGTTCTGATCATGGAATCCTGGAGAAATCGAAGGAACTCTTCAAATATTATAGGCACACCTATAGCGATTTGGGCATTATTTATAGTAACTCGTGCATTTGCTCTCAGAAAGCATCATCAGTTCCACTGTCCGGTGAAATTTTCTTTGCCTAAAATTCAGCAACGTGGATAGCATTCGCTGACGCAGTCATTAGGTCCTCACGTGTGCAGGTGACAGGGCTTGCGGTGCAAGATGTGAGGTGAGCCATTGTCTGTGGACATATCAAAATCAAAATCAAAATATTTTATTTCACATAAGCCTACAAGGGCACTTATGAAACATCAGAAGCTAGGTGCACGGTTCCAATTGGTCATTTCCTATGGAGAAGAACCGGCAAGAAACTCCACGGTTACTCTTTTAAAAATAATTGGCTTTTACAATGTTTTCAAATTACAGTAGGTATGGGAGGACAGCAGCGTAGGCCTGTCAACAAGTACCAGGTACTTGATAAAATAAAAAATGGTCTGCAGATCTAAAATCTACAGGGCCTACAAAGTCCTCAGATTTACAAAATCAAAATCTCAAAAAAATATAAATAAAATATAAAAACCTATTAAAACCAAGTGATATGATTTCCATTACAACCACTTAAAAGGTGTTGATAAAATTAGAATTGTGTCTATATAATGTCAATTAATAAAAAGATTATGTATCAAAGAAGTATGTAAAAAATAAATAAAAATCGTCGTGTCAATAAACAGATACCGCATACCAGTGGCGAAGGGTGAATTTATGACAGAGGTAAGCCGGAGCAAAAAAAAGTCAATAAACCGTTTCATTATATTTCAATGATGAATTGACTATAGAGTGGTTGTGTTCTGAATTTTCGAAGGGAAGCCGGCGGGAATCGAGGTACCATACAGGTACCTTCGCCACTGCCGCATACACACCGGAGGTCTGAACCTTCCATGAACCCCCACTTGTAGAGGTTGTCCTTGCTGCAGCCTGCTTGGGTACGGAGTCTATTTAAGGTTTTACAAGTAGGCCACGGTAACTTGAAGTGATTTCAGAATAATCCACCATTGAACTCATTTTCTTCAGTTAAGTTACTACGAAAATAATACATAATATACTTAACTCAGAAACTAATATGGAGTAAGATCTCAAGTGAGACCACATCTGTTACTTATATCACTTGCGGCTAAATTAATAACTGTGCGATCTACTGAATCAGTTTTCCATATTATTATTTCACTAGCTTCTGCCTGCGACTTCGTCCGCGTGAATTTTCTTGGTCCCCCGACCCACCCCGTCGCATCGCATCGCCTGCCCGCACTATTAGTTTCTTTTTCGCTTCCGTTCCAACTATTTTTCTTTTTGCTCGGCTCCTAAGCGTCGTAGCGTGATGTTAAACGTGATTTTTCTTGTTCCCCCGACCCACCCCGTCGCATCGCATCGCCTGCCCGCACTATTACTTTCTTTTTTGCTTCCGTTCCAAATATTTTTCTCTTTGCTCGGCTCCTAAGCGTCGTAGCGTGATGTTAAACGTAATTTTTCTTGTTCCCCCGACCCACCCCGTCGCATCGCATCGCCTGCCCGCACTATTACTTTCTTTTTTGCTTCCGTTCCAAATATTTTTCTCTTTGCTCGGCTCCTAAGCGTCGTAGCGTGATGTTAAACGTAATTTTTCTTGTTCCCCCGACCCACCCCGTCGCATCGCATCGCCTGCCCGCACTATTACTTTCTTTTTTGCTTCCGTTCCAAATATTTTTCTCTTTGCTCGGCTCCTAAGCGTCGTAGCGTGATGTTAAACGTGATTTTTCTTGTTCCCCCGACCCACCCCGTCGCATCGCATCGCCTGCCCGCACTATTACTTTCTTTTTTGCTTCCGTTCCAAATATTTTTCTCTTTGCTCGGCTCCTAAGCGTCGTAGCGTGATGTTAAACGTGATTTTTCTTGTTCCCCCGACCCACCCCGTCGCATCGCATCGCCTGCCCGCACTATTACTTTCTTTTTTGCTTCCGTTCCAAATATTTTTCTCTTTGCTCGGCTCCTAAGCGTCGTAGCGTGATGTTAAACGTGATTTTTCTTGTTCCCCCGACCCACCCCGTCGCATCGCATCGCCTGCCCGCACTATTACTTTCTTTTTTGCTTCCGTTCCAAATATTTTTCTCTTTGCTCGGCTCCTAAGCGTCGTAGCGTGATGTTAAACGTGATTTTTCTCGTTCCTCCGACCCACCCCGTCGCACCGCATCGCCTGCCTGCACTATTAGTTTCTTTTTCGCTTCCGTTCCAACTATTTTTCTTTTTGCTCGGCTCCTAAGCGTCGTAGCGTGATGTTAAACGTGATTTTTCTCGTTCCCCCGACCCACCCCGTCGCATCGCATCGCCTGCCCGTACTATTACTTTCTTTTTCGCTTCCGTTCCAACTATTTTTCTTTTTGCTTGGCTCCTAAGCGTCGTAGCGTGATGTTAAACGTAAAATGTATTGTTCCCCCGACCCACCCCGTCGCATCGCATCGCCTGCCCGTACTATTACTTTCTTTTTCGCTTCCGTTCCAACTATTTTTCTTTTTGATCGGCTCCTAAGCGTCGTAGCGTGATGTTAAACGTGATTTTTCTCGTTCCCCCGACCCACCCCGTCGCATCGCATCGCCTGCCCGCGCTATTACTTCGTTTTCACTTAGCGTTCTTTCTAACTCTTTTTCTTATTGCTCGGCTCTTAAAGGTCATAGTGTGATGTTAAATAGCCATACATGTATATAATACATAGATTCCAAAGGCTGTTTATATATTTTTATCCCAACGGAGCTATTACACAATTTTGACGTGATAACGTCTTATAAATCGATAAACACCGGCTGCTCGCACGAAAGTGTCATGTTCCGCCTGAGCCTGAGCGTGCAAGCGAGAGCGCGGAACAAGCGATAGAGAGGCACGATCGGCCCAAGTCAAAGCTTGTGACACATTTATTCATCAATGTTTCTTTATGACGTTAACGCGTAAAACTAGCGTCCTTTACAGACAACCAATTTTTCATTTTCAAATCTTAACGTCGTTAATCGTCACTTTAAGTAGTTTCAGAATAATCCACAATTGAACTCGTTGCTACGAATATAATATAACATTCCTTAACTCAGAAAGTAATGGAGTAAGGTCTCAAGTGTGACCACATCTGTTACCTAAGTCACTTCCTACTTAATTAATAACTTTGCGACCTACTAAATCAGTTTTCCATATCATTATTTCATGTCTGGGGGGGTACTAACGAGTAATGTATATTTAGAAATATTTGGCTTGTCTCCATTTGCTTTCTAGATTTGATATTATGAGATTAGCGTTTTGTGTAGCCTATACCTATACTAATAATAAAGCTGAATAATTTGTTTGTTTGAACGCGCAAATCTCTGGAAGTACTAGTCGGATATGAAAAAAAAATATTTTCGCATTTGCTAGCCAAATTCTTGAGGAAAGCTATACGCTATTTAACATCACGCTAGCACCCTAAGGAGCCGAACTAAAACAGAGAACGGTAAGTGAAAACGAAATAATTGCGCGGGCAGGCGATGCGATGCGACGGGGTGGGTTCGGGGAACAAGAAATTTCTAGATAAACGATAATTGGAAATTCGACCTACTTTTCCCAGGCAAATGTAAGTAATCTTTAGGTATGCCTGAAGGCTTTTATTTAGGTATTAAATTTTGTTTACCTTTTTTTAATCTTTTTTTTTTACTTGACCATAGTTTTCATTGTAGGCATATGTTATATTGGCGTGGCTAGCTGACATAATATAGCGAATAATATAATTAAATGTTCTGTGTCACGTAATGTTAATTACTTTGCACACATGCTCATAGTAGAGACTGCCGCGCTGGTCTCGTGGTTGCAAGCACGACTGCTGAGCTGTGGGGTCCTGGGTTCGATTTCCGGGTCGGACAAAGTGTTATTGAGTTTTCCATTAGGAATTTCTTAATAACAGTCCGGAGTTTTGAAGTTGGCGGTTTAATTACCCCCGTGTATCGGAAAGCACGTTAAGCCGTTGGTCCTGCACCTGATCTCTCTTTGTGTCGGATTGCCGTCCCGTCGGACTATGAGAGTAAAGGAACAGAGAGTGCACCTGTGTCTGCGCACACACTTGTGCACTATAATATCTCCTGCGTACCTGGCTAATCTCCGTTGAGATTGGCCACCGTAACTGAAATCGGTCGGGGAGGCTATTATTATTATAGAGAAACATTTTTTTTTAAACTGAACAGACAGCTCTGCTGCTAGGGCGTTTGTTACGCCACTACTTCTTCCCAGCTAAATAAAGCATTAGGAAGTGGTGAAGGGCGGGCGTTTTGGGGGACTGTCTTATGTAATATTTTGACGTTCGAAAAATTCTGGGGACTTGTGGCTACGTAATAACAACAGCACGGGTCCATAGATCAGGTTAAGCTCAGCTTGCCGCGGTTGTTCCGTGGATGGTTGACCATCTTTACATACACAGAGCCCTCCGTGCCTCGGAAAGCATGTATCCGGCTGTCATTCGTGGATCTTTGACAGTCGTTACGGGTCGTCGGTAGCAGACAACCAGTCTTAGCAAGGGTTATCGTATTACCCAGTAACTGGGTTGTGGCGGTCAGTTAGACAGTCGCTCCATGTAAAATACTGGTATTCAGCTGCATCCTGTTAGACTGGAACCCGACCCCAACTTGGGAAAAGGCTAGGCTGATGATGACGTTCGAAAAGTGCTGATTCTCGGCCTAATTTGAAGATGTCATTTGATTTGATATTTACGCTGGGAAATCCCATCAGGCATATGGTCATTTGTCAACATATCGTCGACCGTAGGTTCAATTGAGGTAAGGGACAAGAAACCCAATGTCCCTTACCTCAATTGAACCTACGGTCGACGATATAATTCTCTTTCGAAAAACAATCCATCTGAAAAACCTTGATTTTTTCTTTTGTCTGTAAGTCAATGTTGTATTTTGTTAAATGTTTATTTTCAATCTAAATTCCCAAACAAACAATTCCTTTATTTTTAATTACTCAACAAAGATCCTTTGTCTTATAATATATTTTACCGGCTTAGTGAAACTTACGATCGTCGCTACCGACTTAATCCGTGGATTTACAAATTTATTGTTAATCTTAGATAACGCGGAATCCGTGATACTAAATTCCGGAAAGTGTTACATCTTGTTGAACATACTTCAAGTAATGTTTGTGTGTAACTTTGATTTAATTAACTGGTTTTACTTGGTACCCTAATTGTGTAACACACTATCAATGTCAATCTGAATCATTTTTTTTACATTGCTTCATATGTTCGAAAAATGTGTTTTCTCAACAACGTAAATAACGCAATGAATGTTGTTGAACTATCAAAGTAAAATCCATTGCTACCGTTATTGTGTTCAATTATCCTGCTGATTGGCTGTGAAAAGATTATTAGGAACAAAGAATCCATCGAATAACCATTCACACCAATACCTAACTATTACTAATGTACTCATATACTTACTGATATACCACTAATAATATTATAGACTAGCTGCTGGCTGCGACTTCGTTCCTTTTGATTTTCTTTCTTTTATTTTAAATTACTCCTTATAACATCAGCTATCTGCCGCTGAAAGTCCCGTCAAAATCGGTCCAGCCGTTTCGAAGATAAGCCGGAAAAAACAGACAGTCAGTTTTTGTTTTATGTTCCGTATACTTTCATATGCACTCAGTAAAGGGGCTTAGTTTTTTGAAAATACAAATAAACACTTCATCCACACAATAGATTTGAAAATAACTCAGGCAGAGTAGTTTCTGAGTGTTACCTTTCCACGTCTTTGGACGCGCCGCTGCCCCGCCACGTGGCTAAGGAACCCTTCTAACCGTGTATCCACCATAGCTCACCAGGCAGGTACCATCCTCATTCTCCCGCACCACCAACACTTACTTGCGTCATCGAACCGCCTCTCATACAGTCCACTAAAAAAATATCGATTTTAACCCCAAGGGTTTAAAGCCGCCGCAACATTTTTTACACCGCCGAGAGACCTGGGTTAGAACAAAGGATACTTTTTACCCCGTTGTACGTTCCCATGGAATAATTTCTGACCTGAACACACGCGCCATTGATGATGATGAAGATGTGAGGTGCGAGGTGTGTGAAGCCTCGTAAGTTCGCATGTAGCTTTGTAGATGCCACCACACATCAATTCATTTGAAGGCCGTCTCTAGACAGGTTTGTGTTCGGCAGTAAATATCTACAGGTCGTCTTATGCTTGGTTTCTGAGGTATTCTAAGCTAGAATTTATCTGTTTAATATTCCTATTGTTTTGATAAACTCAAACTCAATTTATTTCAATTAAACCATTTACAGGCACTTTTGAATTTTCAAGAAGTCGGTCAGTCAGAAAATATGAAGCTAGTTGCCCAATGCAAAGCGTAATGCCTAGTATAATGCGTAATGCCTAACATGCGTAATGCCGTAAATACCAGCGCTGCGAAATTTATTTTTAAATACCGCAGCATCATGCTGAGATAGGAGCCTTTTGGCCTCTTAAATGACTTTCTGTTTCATTTTTCTTTTTGTTAGTTTTTTATATAATTCGTTAAGTTTTTTATTCATTTTTCTTTTTAATTTATTTTTTATATAATTTGGTGTTATGTTTTAGATTGTGTTTAGTTTAGTTTGTGATCCTCCTGTACGAGTCGCAATAAATACTTTTTCATTCTTTCTTTCTTCTTTCTAATGAGTATCTATGGTGAAGAACGGACATGAAACTCTACGGACACTCTTTTATTCCATATTTTAACACATTTTGATTCTGAACATTTAGTTACTTCTGATCAGTGTACGGTTCTGTGTTGAACAAAATATAATTCGCGAGCGTAACAAGTATGTATTTACAGAGTTATAATCATTTCATTAAATAGTCATTCGCGAATCATATTTTAATCAACATTCAACATGACATTGACTTGCAAATTGCAAAAAACGTAAGAAATTTTGAATTTTGCGGGCTACCTATCGCATCCCCTTAAATAAGAACTTCGCTTAAATATTGAGAGCTTACTGAGGACCTCAGAAAGCGAGCATAAGCGAAGAAGGTGCCTAAAAAAGAATATGCCTGATTCTAAAAGTTTTTTTTTAAAAAAAAACAGTCTTCCTATACTTTTCAAAAGAAAAAAACTTGATTTATATTTGAAACACGATTAGTTTAGTTGATCATTTTTTCGCTTCTTGTTCACACACAATATTGTCTACATTTCTTTTTCATTTCTCCTTTCGCAAGTGTGCTGGAAGAAATTTCTTAAGAAATAAGCAGTACCCAATACTTATATATTAATAATATGTCCTATCTGTATCTGTTTTACCGTGTGTACCTACTGTGTACCTAAATAATAAAAAATATATAAATGATTACGAAATCGTAAAGTGCAGCTCCTAGCCTATAAGTAAGTCTGGGTGTAACAAATGACAATCATTCATAACAACTCACCCGCAAATGTATACGATACATATTAATACAATCTTCATTTTTTTTTCTATTCAATGTATAATTTTAGAAATGTTGTTCTCTAGCTGTTTCCGTGAGAAAATGGGCTTATCTTTAAAAATAGAATAGAAAATGTTTAATTAGCTAACCATCTTTTGAGCTCTTTATAATGGGGCGTAGTTAAATAATAACAGCCGGACAGATCGATCGATCAGGTTAAGTTACGCTTGCCGCGGTTGGTCTGTGGATGGGTGACCATCTTTACATACCGAGACCCCTCTGCCACAAAAAAAAAAAGACCCCTCTGTGCCTCGGTAAGCATGTTAAGCCGTTGGTCCCGGCTGTCATGTGTGGATTTTTGACAGTCGTTACGGGTAGTCAGAAGCCTGAAAATCTGACAGTCTTACCAAGGGATATCGTATTACCCAGTAACTGGGTTGCGGAGGTCAGATAGGCAATCGCTCCATGTAAAATACTGGTATTCAGCTGCATCCGGTTAGACTGGAAGCCGACCCCAACATAGTTGGGAAAAAGCTAGGCAGATGATGATTTTGTATCATCAATAAATTCACCATGATTTTGCATCACAATAAATCCATTCAAGCATTTTTATGGCATTATTCCCCGGCCTTTTCAATATCACCCGACATCCAACATAGCGGCAAAAATAAATAAAAACAGTAAATAGTTTTACTCTCGACCGAGCTGCGATAGTGAACGATATAACTTGTAACATAGTTTGATTTACTGAGCCACCGATAACACCATAACTTTTTTCTTGTTTTCACGTTCAAGATGTGAGGGGATTGCGATTTTCGATGTAATAAGGGACTTTCGTACCGATCTCTACTGATTGTTGACACTTGCCGTGACCGAAGGGCTGGCTTTTATCTTTGCCAGAAGCTGAGTATTGCCATACAACGTGGCAATGCCGCCAGTCTATTATGTACAGACGTCAGCACATCAAGCTACCCCAAACTGTCAAATTTTTCGAATCAACTTTGAACCTTATGCTTTAGCGATAAAGTTGTAAATCTATTAAATAAATTTGACAGATTGTAGTAGCTTGATGTGCTGGCGTCTGTACATTACCAATCGACATCGATGCGGAGGAATTTTTCGACGCCAAGTTTTAGCTTATTAATGGTTATAGCTAGGTTAGGATATTATATATTTTTTTAAATAGTTTGTTAGTTTATTTAGTATTAGAATTTTGTGTGTTATACAATAAATGAAAATCTCTACTGACATCTATTTTAGAACCTAAATCATCTCGAGCATCGCTTTAGAATCTCGATGCGAGAAGGGTAAACGCCACGGACGGAAAAGCCACAGCGATGTGACTTGTGTCAAGCAACACGCATGCGTTTCACCTGTTACCATCCAGCCGCGTCCTTATAGAAAGCGATCATAGCGCGAATACGCAATCCACGCGTTCAAGATGTGCCGAGTGTGCTGAGTCGCAAAACTCGCAGGTAAAACTAGCGGAAAAAACAAAAGGGGTAAACGGAGCCCGTCGAAACTCAATAAGGTTTTGAAAAGGCAGGGTCCAGAGAAGGACACGTGTGACAAGGATGATTTCATCAAGGTGGAGAAGAAGAAACTGCCTTGTCGAAACCAGTGCGGCACCGCGCTGGCAGGACCCAACATGCTGCTGCGTCCCGCAATCCCGACGACGCAGCTGTACGTGTCCAGACTGCACCACTCCACGAAGGTTGAGGAGATCGTGGAGTACATGCCTGTGAAGACCAACTGGACTTTGAGGGTCGAGAAGTTGGAGTCGCGTCACAACACGAACTTCAAGTCGTTCGTGGTGCGTGTTCCGACACACCATCTCGAGAAGTTCCTCAAGGAAGAGTTCTGGCCGCAGGGTGTTGTGTACCGCCGGTTTCGTGGCCGGCTACATGACACCAGTCAGCGAAACACGACGCAGACACTTCGTGTGTGTTAGTTAGTTTTTAGTGTAATTATAGTGGTTTATGTATTTACAGTATTTTTAAGTTATATTAATATTGTATTGTATGTGTTTGTATGGGCCTTGATGACTGAAATAAATCGATAAATAAATAAAATAAAATAAAAAAGTCACTTTTTGTTTGGACACGGGGACGTCGCTCGGCAAGTCGCGTCGCGGTGCCTCGTGTCATGCTCTCAACAGCATCTTTCTCCGGAGTCGCTGTCACAGGATGCATGTCGCTTGGGCAGCGGGATTGTCCGAAAGGTTTACGGCTACCCCGGAACATAAAGGGCTAAGGAAGGAACACGGGTGGGTTTTAGTCAGTAAGAGTCTGACACTCCCTTCTGCTCTTTTTTTTTTTAGGATGGGAAATCATCAAATGACCCCTCCCGCTCTGGGTGGAGCAGAAGGGAGTGTCAGACTCTTACTGACTAAAACCCACCCGTGTTCCTTCCTTAGCCCTTTGTGTTCCGGGGTAGCGGTAACCCTTTCGGACAATCCCGCTCGCTGCCCCGGTTCTGCTCCACCCTGAGCGGGAGTCATTTGATGATTTCCCATCCACAAAAAAAAAAAATGCATGTCGCTTGAGCATTTATGGCTTTGTCTGTATTGGAAGCGTATTTAGATTCATTCTAACGATTTAAATCTATGTATCGATTTTCCCGACCGCGTTATAAAGCGATAGGCACGTAAATACAATGCTTAACTCACGGCTCAGCACCCAAATTGCGCAGCATAATATCAATCAGAATCTGAAAAATTTTCAAGGATATATATTGCTAATCCATTGCTCCATATATTCGGAAAATTTGTCTGCTCAACAACGTAAATAGCACAATGAATGTTGTTGAACTGTCAAAATGAAACCCATCGCTACTGTGTGTTACGCAATTACCGCGCAGGATCAGCAGACTTATATATTTACCTTACTTATCTCACTTCAATATGCCTACAATAATTGACCTTTAGTTCACTGTTATACTTTTTTCATACCTACATGCAATACAAGCGAACTATCTCATCATCTGCCTAGCCTTTTCCCAACTATGTTGGGGTCGGCTTCCAGTCTAACCGGATGCAGCTGAATACCAGTATTTTACATGAAGCGACTGCCTATCGGACCTCCACAACCCAGTTACTGGGTAATACGATACCCTTTGGTAAGACTGGTTGTCAGGCCTTCGGGCTTCTGACTACCCGTAACGACCGTTAAAGATCCACGAATGGCAGCCGGGACCAACGGTTTAACGTGCTTTCCGAGGCACGGAGGGGTCCTCGGTATGTAAAGATGGTCACCCATCCACAGACCAACCGCGGTAAGCGTAGCTTAACCTGATCGATCGACCTGTGCGGCTGTTATTATTTAGCCACGGGCCCCTCATACAAGCGAACTATCTGAAGAATAATTATTGTCGTAATTTGAAACGTTCAAAATCTAGTCGCAGTCTCATCTCAGCGACAAACAAATGTCAAAAAATTGACAAAATGTAGGGAAATTAGAGGTATTTTTGACAGATTGAAACTGAGATCAGACTGTGAACGTTCTTAAAATTACGAGAATTGCCTCCTGGGGCCCGTACTATGACGGTGTAATGCAATCATGATTTCAGTGTAAGAGTGAGACGGAGCCATATATGACCGATAGCACTATCTCTTTTTAGGACTGGAATCGTGATGGCATTACACCGTCATAGTACGGCCCATTGATATATATGTTACACTAGATTAGTAATTACCGCAGCAAGGCGTTGCCACTAGACTGATGGCCACAGCCATCAGCGTAGCTAACGTCAGTTCAGTACTCTATGTGACGCCAGCCGAAGAGAACCGAGTGACATGCGACAAAAAATATCGCGAAAGAGTACGATTCAAGATCACAAAAACATAATAAATTAACCGGAATTACTTTCCACACGTAAATTGATGGTCTCTGATCAACGTAAAAATATAATAAAAATAATAAAATGTAGAATTTTGTAAATTAGGTTCAGTGTTACCAGTAAAAACTTAGTTTTAGTTTCCCACATTTGTGGGAGTTTTTAATTTATGGAATAAGTGATTTCAAATATTTTTTTTAATAATAACAACGTAGCAGGGTGCCTAAAGATGCAGCACGCCGAGAAAAATGGGTGGAAATAATCTGATTGCTGAGAAAAGAGACTGACTGGCTACCTACTGAATCATTAAATATCATTAATAATAAAGAAAAAATATTCAAAAAGAAAATGTCTTAGTTATTTTCATTATTTATAAACTGCTATTACACATCCAATAAGAAATACATAATTCAAATATTTAAAAAAATAATTTAACTTAACGTGTAACGCTTTTTATGGCTCAAAATGTTGGGTAAAATTTCGCATGGGTAGGCAACCCCATCCATCCCGTCATTGCATGTTTATATTGCGGTCTTTGTCTAATCTAAGCGACGGTATTATTCTTACGACGTGTGTAAGTGAGACAGATATGTGTTTACTTTTAAATATTTAGTGGTTTCAAAACTACGTCGTCGCGTTTAAAAAGTGGTTACACTTTTTTGACACATTTTATTGAGATTTGCTTCTCTAGTTATTTAACTCAATGGTACGGCCCCTGATCGCTAGTGAGTAAGAGCGATTAGAAAGTTCTCTTATAACTTAAACCAACAGCTCTTGTTATAATGGTACACACCATTACTCTTCCTGATAGATTTTAGGGCAATCTATTATGTATTTCACCATAAGCTGACTATTTTCCGACATTTGAGTATTTTTTATCATTAGATATGACGCCATTTTGGTACGATTTGCTTCCGGACGAAGTATTATTATAATAAATTGTAGGTTAACGTTGCTAACGCAATATTTTTACGAAATGGCGGTACAGTGATTGGGTTTCTACTCTACGGATCGTGAATTTGATTTCCGCAAAAGACAAAATATTTCGTGGGTTACACGAGTAAACATGTAGGTCTGGACGCCAGCACATCAAGTTACTACAATCTGTCAAATTTCTTTAATAGATTTTCAACTTTATTACTAGGGCATAAGGTTCAAAGTTGATTGGGAAAATTTTACAGTTTCCGGCAGCTCATGTGACACTAGCGACGCGTCTAGGTCATAATTATACTAGAAAGGTGTGATCATATTTAAGGGTGTCAAATATACAACGTGTAACGTTAAAAGCGCAAAACCTGAAAATAGTTTGTTCATAATTGACTACTGAAACGATTTCAGTAACTTTTAATATAGGTTTTTTTTTTTCATAAATGATGTATTTTGCCATACTATCCGCCGATTGAGCCAAAGAAAATCAATTCTTATTTTAAGGCAATAAGACTCAATTTTGAATGCAAAAGCAATGCTAGGATCAACACGATTTTCTTAATAAAAAAAATAGTTAGCTTTTAAGAAAAATAGTTTTGTTCCCGATTTATTTACCGCCCACACGTAACTGCCCGTTCAGTCATTTTGCTACTACTTAAGTAGTGTAATAAATGAATGGCCTGTAAAAATGATGGAATGAGCAGTTAGGTAAACAGTTCTGCAGTTCATAAGTATTTACTATCCTAACCTACCACACCCTTATATAAAACCATTCTGATACAAGAAGCTGTATAACAGCGCTAACTCCACCGTTGACAAGGGTGTTAAATACAAAACGTAGGTATTCCACTCAAACAAAAATCACACACAACCACAAATCAGAGGTCAGATCAAGAATTATCTCATAGTTTGGGTCTAAAACCTATACAATATAGCCGACAGTTGTTTAACGCCCAGCACACGTACTGAATGGGCTGTTGAGATACAAGCGCGGTTGGGAGGAATCCTAATGACTCTTATCGCATAAACTAGCCTCGCCTCGCTCACTTTGTGGGACGTGGCCTTAGAATTTTGAAGAATTTCTCGTCCGTGTTATGTTTTTTTTTGTCAAGGTCGACTTTGTTTCAGAAAATGTTTTGCTGTTAGATGTAAGTTGGTTAATTTGGACTTATTGCTTTTGAAAGCAGCCCTCGTGTTATGTTTTTAACAGACTAGAATTTAATATTTATTTATTCCTCACCACAATCACACTAATATTCTAAAGGCGAATGATTGTGTGTGTTTATTATGTTTGTTACTTCTTCACGCTCAAACGGCTGGCCCAATTTTGATAAAATTTTGTATGTAGGTAGCTGACACCTGGGATTAACATATAGGCTACTTTTTATCCCGATATTCTCACGGGATCGATATTTACGCGTGTGAAAGCGCGGGGCGAAGCTAGTATCCTTATAAAGTATTAACAAAATTGTCCAGCATTGTCATCATCATCAGCCTACAGCAGTCCACTGCTGGACATAAGCCTCTCTTATTGCACGCCATTCAACTCGATTTACGGCAACTCTCATCCAGCTGCTACCAGCCATCCTGCGAAGATCGTCGCTCCACCTAGCCTTATTTTTTTTTGGATGGGAAATCTTCAAATGACCCATCCTGCTCAGGGAGGAGCAGAAGGGAGCGTCAGACTCTTACTGACTAAAACCCACCCGTGTTCCTTCGTTAGCCCTTTGTGTTCCGGGGCAGCGGTCACCCTTTCGGACAATCTCGCTGCAAAAAAAATGTGGAACGCTTCACGATTTTGCGTGATTTGTTCTCTGTATCGTTCCAATTTTAGTATATGTACTGCCGAAGCAAGTACGCTCCACCTAGCCTGAGGGCGTCACCGCACTGAAGAACACGTCTACCCCAACGATCATCGGTTCTACGGCTAATATGGCCGGCTCAGTCCAGGCCAGCTAATTACAACGTCCAGTATTGTGTTTGGAGATAAATATAAACGGAATATGGTGATTATTTTGGGATAGTATGTGAATTTCAGTTGTTATCATAGTCGAGAGTCATAAGCTATCCATTAATTTTTTTCTTAAACAGGTTGTATGTGAGTGAGAAGATGTTATGAACTTTGCTTATTTTGTTATAGAGGTAGCCTCCTACAAAACAGAAGAACCTTTTGGGGAAACAATTTGTTTTGAAGTATTATGAAAGCAAGCTGTATCTCCGATGAGATTTTCCATCGGCAAAGAATGACGAACGTCTATACTTTTTATGCCCTTCAGATTAATGAATTTTCAAAAATCGTTCATTAGTCTTTCGTCTTAAAAGGACTACTTGTGCATAAAAACGAGTATTTTCACCACACTTGTACTTTGCAACATAATCACTACTGGGACACAGGTCAAACTCAAACTCAAAGCAATTATTTCAATTAAACCTGCACCTGGAGCCTTTTGCCCTCGTATAGGACTTTTTGTTTCATTTTTCTTTTTGTTACTTTTTTTTATTTTTTTTTAGTTTTTATTTTGGTATTTTAATTTAGACTGTGTTTAATTTAGTTTGTGATCCTCCTGTACGAGTCGCAATAAATACTTTTTCTTTCTTTCTTTCTTTCTGCAGGCACTATTGCATTGTCAAAATTAAATAACCTAGTTGCCCATTCCAGAACGTAGATCTCTTGGAGAAGAACGGGCAAGAAACTCCAAGGACACTCTTTTAAATCAAGATATTACAAAATTCTGGTTACATTATTCTTGTTGCTTCTATATGTGAGAACAATGTAAAAAAAAAAACACACAAATGAAGAAACAATTCAAAATATAAGATTACAAATAAGCCCTGGCAGTTAAGAGATGACCAGTCTCAACCGACGGCGTCCGTTCACGAACATGGCGAATGGATCAGCACCATAAAGCTCAACCATTTTGTAGGTCTCTTTGAGAGGGAGTGGGCTGTAATCCACCACGCCGGGCCCAGTGCGAGTTGGTTGATATCACAGGTCTTCGAATTTTTGGGTTCTAGAACATGTCGGTTTCCTCACGTTTTCGTTTACCGGTTTGAGAATAGTGGTGACGTAATTATTTAAATATAGTAAAGCGCCTGCCTGGTATCAAACCCACGACCTACAACTCGTAAGTCTGGGGTCGTGACCATTGGGCCACCACGCCCACCACTGCTCTCCTGGTCTGTGCCGCTAGGCGATTTTAACTTCAGATTTATTTCTCTCTTTATTTTTCTCTTTATCTCTCCTAGCGATTTTCTGTAGAAGTTTTTTACCTCCCACCCTCCGAAAAACGGAAAGATTTAGCCCATATTCCATAGACATCCTTTTATTTTAGTACTTAGAATTGCCACACACGTATCGGGATGGCTATCCTCGCTCGGAATTCCAAATAATATAGCGTTATGTAGCTCCGCAACGATGATGTTTGTGGAAAGCGGGGCTTAATGTTTCTTTTTTCACTTTTTTTTGCAATATCTTCCTTAAAAGAATTGAAAAGAAGTAGCGTAGAATCGGAACCCATGGAAGGGATTGAGGAATGGTGTAAGATTTGAAAAGCGCTACCGTATTTGTCGCTAGCGTGACTGATAAATTGAAGATCAAGGTTAAATCTTAGAGCAAGTGCAAAATGTTAATGGTAATTTCTGTACTAATATGTATAATGTAGCTGTTGTATACCAGTATTTTGCATGGTGTGACTGCCTATCTGACCTCCACAACCCAGTTAATACGATACCCCTTGGTAAGACTGGTTGTCAGACTTTCCGGCTTCTGACTACCCGTAACGGCTGTCAACGATCCACAAATAACAGCCGGGACCAACGGCTTAACGTGCTTTGCGAGGCACGGAGGGTCTCGGTATGTAAAGCTGGTCACCTATCCACAGACCAACCGCGGCAAGCGTAGCTAAACCTGATCGATCGACCTGTGCGGCTGCTCTTTATTCCCGACCATTTCTACAATTACTTTCATAACAATGCTAATTTCCCACAATCCTTATTACATACAATAAATCCAACCCATTTCTGACCAGTACAAGTGACTGATTAATAGTTTCCTACCTAGATTGTGGCTCACATAATTATGGCCGATCGATCACGGTCAGGAAACGGGTCGGCTATGGCCTGGCTATCGGCTTGCCAATCGTGCAAGTCTAGCACTGGAACTAGGCAATAGATTTGAATCGAAAGTAATTAAAATTTGGTGCGAACTTGCTGGCTTTGTCTGGCTACCCGCTTAGATGGGCTTTTGTTAAGGGCCTATACTACCTCAAATGGCTTAGCATGATCCTCCGTTATGTCGAAAATACTGCAGCATTAATTTTGAAATTAATATATGGTAAAGTTGAGGATTCAACCCGAAGGTCGAGGTTGGGGTTGGTCTTATGTTAGACGAAAATACGATTCCATAAATTTTTCTCGATAGAAAAAAATTCCAAAGTTACCTCCAAACCGAACAATAAACCGCTGGTATTCAAAAAATACTTCAAATTAGATCATGAAACTTTTTATACTAACCGAACTAACTATAAAGCAGGTCTTATGTTTTTTATTTTTTTTTAATTACCATTATTTTCACCGTAAAAAGCAAATACCTAAACTATTGGCGCTGCCTGCCGCCTAGCACCGCACTCTGTCTCGCTCTCACTCAGTCCTATTTAGACTGATTTTAGTTCTGAAAAAAAAGTGCTTCGCACTGCAGCTCCCTAATTGCGTAACACACTATCAAAAACTTGAACCATTTTGAAGGATATTGCAAATCCATTGCTTCGTATTTTCGAAAAATTTGTCTACTCGACAATGTAAATAACGCTATGAATGTTGTTGAACTGCCAAAATGAAAAGCCATTCCTACTGTTAGTGTTTCGCAATTACCCCGCAGACGTGTGAACGTAAATTATACAACGTGTAACGTTAAATGCGCAAAACCTCATACGTGACCCCAATTAGAGCATCGAGTTAAAAGCATAATACAATGACCAAAACTATTTTTTTTTAAGCTAACTATTTTTATTAAGAAAATCGTGTTGATCCTAGCATTAGTTTATGCATTCAAAATTGCTTTAAGATAAGACTTAATTTTCTTTGGCTCAATCGGCGCATAGTATGGCAAAATACATAATTTTTGAAAAAAAAACCTAATGTAAAAGTTACTGAAATCGATTCAGTAGTCAATTATGAACAAACTATTTTCAGGTTTTTCGCATTTAACGTTACACACTGTAGAAAAAGAATATGTAAGGATAGTACCAAGTGGCGTTCTGTCTTTTCTGCCTACCCGTGGGAAGAAGGATGTACATATGTACTAAAGTCTATTCAAACTTATGTTTGAAATTAATATTAAATATGATTTCAAGCCAAACAAATATCAACTTTAGTTTGATGGTTTAAGTTGATTTCAGAGTGACTAGTACATACGCACGGCTACACATCAAGCTATACATAACCAGTATAAGCTGACTTCTGATTTTACAAAAAACCTATACAATGCAAGGTCAGCTTAAACTGGAAATGTATAGCTTGATGTGTAGCCGTGTGTACTATTGAAAGAGTAATAAAAATGTTTGAAGTTCTAGCGTAAACTGAACTTTACCGAGTAGGGTTTAAAGTTATTTTTCCATAAACTCATATTTGTTAACATTTTTGGCAAATATTACATAATACTGACTTATTAGAGCTTGAGTTAAAGTTATATAGCTTGAGTCAAAGTTATGATTTCTGCACATTTTTTGCACTGATCAATGGTTTTTGAAAAAGTAAGTAATATTATATTTAACTGTTCATTACATATTAATTATATTGGCTAATAAGCCGACTAGACCCCAATTGCAAAATATTAAACGGTGATTTCGCAAAAATCTGCTTTTTTGAGTAAAGCCAGTGTTCTATTAGGCATCGATAAGTATGTTTAGTTCCGAAATTGAGCGCCTATATTTTAATGTGAGCTTGCGATTGGCGTGCGGCATGTAAAGTCAATGGAATGCAGGCGCTCGGTAGAATAATCTGCACAGTATCCGGTGACAGCGACCTGATTAATTTTCTTTCCTTTCGTGAAGTATCTGCTGAGGAGCAAAGCCTTTGGTCTTGGAAATCCGGTCACGCCGTGTACAGGAGATCTGATCAGCATCATCGGTAGAATAATTTTGATACAAAACCGCAGAGATACAGTCCAGTCGCGTCGAGAAAATGCGTTCTTGACACCCGTCAGTTTCAAATAGGTACGTGTTTTACGATTTTGAACTTCTAAAATTGTTGCACTGACCGACAGGAATTGAAATGTTCGTGGAGGTCTAGGGAAGGTTTAAAAGGTGAGAAAAAATCGAATAACTCCCGGGAAAACCCTAAAAACAGCCCTTTTCTATTTCCCATACAAATGATTCGTAATAATACATAAAAGTCAATTTGAACTTTAATACCATACCATAAAGTTCAAGTATTAGTGGAGAGGTTCCGGGAAGGCAAAACAATTGAGTGAAGTGATGTCAATAATAAATAGGTAGTTTATTTTTTTTAGTCAAATACAAATTGTCTGTGGTAAAATGTCACATGAAATGTAAACGTCTCTTTGATGTGCATCTATATTAATACTAAATCTAGAAGCCACAAATTTCTATAAAATTAAAAAAGTGTTGTGTGTTTGTGACTCATTTATACTCGACATGCATCCTATGGCGGCGGACAAATTAAGGCAGAAGAACCCGAAATGCAACGAATCAAATTAATTATCAATCTAATCGTACTGCCCAGGAACTTGAAGATCGCAATGAACGTGAAAGGATTTGGGTAAGACAGACCCGTGAAGCGCGACATTCGACTAATAATGGTGCAAGTTTGAATCGAGCTGCTTTCTGTTAGTTGCGATATGTCAATTGATTACAGTACCTACAACTGTGTTGCCATTGGACCTAAGAACTCAGTTTGCCAATATTGTAAGGCATTGAAATACAAAAATGAAGCCAATGGATTGTGATGCGCAAATGGAAATGTGAAATTGATACCATTGCTTCCACCTCCAGGGCCACTGTACTTATTGGTTTTAGGAATAGGAACAGATTCCATACACTTTTTAAACAATATTCAACAATACAACAACTGCTTTCAAATGACTTGATTTGGAGCAATAAAAGTAGTTCAAGAAAATTTTATGCCAACCTTTAAGGTTTGTAATAGTATTTGCAGTTGTATGTTTATTGCGATTACAAAGAAGTTGCTCAAGAATTTGTAAATTTCTTTACTAGTATCCCACTCAAAACAACTGAAACCTTAAATTCCTCGCCCTCGCTCGCTTTTAATTTAGTAACGGCGAATGTTTCAGCCTGCCCGATTGAATTTAACTTTAGGCATATTAACCCCGTAACAGTAATAAAAGCTTTTAAGCAAATAAAGATCAAATTGACCGAAGATCTTTGGGGAATGTCCATTAAAGTCTGTACCTCCATAATTGAGACTATTGCGCCTTATTTAGCGTTAGTATTTAATTCGTGTGTGGATCAAGGAGTCTTCCCCGATTTAATGAAATACAGTAAGGTAATACCACTTTACAAATCTGGGGACAGTAAAGACACTAACAATTATAGACCCGTATCCGTGTTACCGGTGTTTAGCAAGGTGTTTGAAAAGATAATGCTTAATCAAATGCTCAATCATTTTAACACGAATAAAATCCTTCACGATCAACAGTATGGTTTCACCAAAGGACGTTGTACGACCGACGCCGGTGTAACCTTATTAAAACACATTTTTAACACATGGGAAGAGTCGCAAGACGCCATAGGAATTTTTTGTGACCTCTCCAAGGCATTTGATTGCGTCGATCACGAAACCTTGCTTTTGAAACTTGAACATTACGGACTTGGAAAACTTGCGCTCAGTTTAGTTAGTTCTTATTTAAATGATAGACAACAGCAAGTTCAAATAAATGGTGTCAATTCACTTGGTTTAACAGTAAAAATGGGTGTGCCACAAGGCTCGATATTGGGTCCTTTCCTCTTTTTAGTGTATATTAATGATCTACTCCATTTATTAAAAAATCAACCACAAATGGTGTTATTTGCTGATGACACTTCCTTAATTTTTAAGGTAAATAGACGTGCTACAAATTTTGATGACGTAAATAACGCCCTACTGCAGGTCCAAAATTGGTTCACTGCTAATAATTTAGTATTAAATGGGAAAAAAACTAAGTGCATAAGATTTTCTTTACCAAATGTCAAGAGTAGTGATTGTGAGATAATATTGAATCAGGAGAAACTTGAATTCGTCGAAAAAACAGTTTTCCTAGGGATCACGCTCGACTCAAGGCTACAATGGGGTCCTCATTTAACATCTCTTGCAGGACGGCTCAGTTCGGCAGCTTATGCTGTCAGAAAAATCCGTCAATTTACTGATGTAGGTACCGCGAGACTAGTCTATTTTAGTTACTTTCATAGTATCATGTCTTACGGTATTTTACTTTGGGGACGGGCAGCAGACATCGATTCTATTTTTATTCTGCAGAAAAGAGCCATCAGAGCCATATATAATCTCCGCAAGCGCGATTCTCTAAGGGAACTGTTTAAGGATATTAACATCATGACGGTGCCTTGTCAATATATCTACGAAAACATCATGTATGTAAGGAAAAATTTACATCTTTTTAGCAAAAGAGGTGAAAGACATAATTATAGTACTAGAAATAGGGACCTTTTAGTTCAAACAGGTTTCAGACTAGCAAAAGTAGACTCATCTTTTATGGGGTACTGTTTAAAATGTTATAATAAAATACCTCCCCACATTCTTCAACTGAATGAGACAAAATTCAAGTCATGTATAAAACGCACACTATGTAGGCAGGCATATTATAAGTTAGGAGATTACATCGCTGATAAAAATGCCTGGCTCAATGCTGGTCCTGCTCCACAACCACAACTAATTGATTAACACTTGAAAATACTATTGGAGCTGCTGAAGATTGTAAGACTATCTTTGCATTGTATAAACTCAATTTCCTTTGTATTATATAACTGCATAGCACAGATGTGAGTTCTATGTACTATTGAGCTACCATTTACCGGGTAATATGTTTTTCATTGACTAGAATGTGCCCTGGCGGCTGATAGTATGTCATGCTCGCTCAAGTGTCTCGCTGACGGTGGCGTGTGTGTTGGATCATTCGGTTCCCTACAAAATGGTTGAGCTGGATGGTGCTGATCCATGCGTCATGTTCGTGAACGGGCGCCGTCAGTTGGGGCTGGTCATCTTTTAGCTGCCACGGCTTATTTTTAATTATTTTATTTTTGGATTGTTATTTTGTTACTAATTGCTGTACTCTGGACACTTTTAACGCGTACTTGATTTTTATTTATTTTTTACATCGTTCTCACATATTTATAAATTCAACATATGATGTAACTAATAATTTTGTAAAAATATTATTTAAAAAGAGTGTCCATGGAGTTTCTTGCCCGTTCTTCTCCATAGGTACCTACTACGCTTTGGAATGGGCAACTAGCTTCATTTTTTCCTGACTGACCGACTTCTTGACAATTCAAAAGTGCCTGTAAATGGTTTAATTGAAATAAATGCTTTGAGTTTGAGTTTGAGTTTGATTAATCACAGTTTCCTTTACAGATACAAGGTCAAATATATCACAGAGCAGATTCACTGTTACCAGTGCCAAATTTTTGCAAATTTATTTTATGGGCAATTCTCCACAAGAAATCAATCTAGGTTGTACACATAACAATTCAGTGAAAAGGTCAATAGTTGAACAATTACAAAACTTATTTCACGAACACAATCAATTGATTATATTATTTAAAAGTGTAATATGATGATGCCATCTGATGATCACAAAGTTGTTATCAGAGCTGATAAAACTCCTGTGGGCCAACATGCAGGACGTTTTAGTGCACCTACTATTGATGAAGTTGCCATTGTTGTAGTCGGAGAAAATTTGGAGTCACGTGATATTGTTTCACATCATCGAAATAATCAATTACACCGTATTAAGGAAAAAAATCGCTCATATGATGCACTGCAATATCCCATTATATTTTGGCAAGGTGAAGATGGCGACGATTTCTCAATCAAGATGATAAATCCCATTACAGGTACCATTGAAATATTGGTTTATTAGATGTTACGTCACCTACTATATAGTTTTTCAACTGTCATTATAATAAAAAAATATTTACAGGTTCTGTAATCGACAAAAAAGTTAGTTCAATGAACTATTTATTATTCATACCGCCTAATGATCAGAGAAAATGAAGACAATCATATTATCTTGAAATGCCGGCGATTATGTCACAGATATGTTGTTGATATGTATGTAAAGATTGAAACGGAGAGATTAACATTCATTAGGTTGAATCAAACCAAACTTCGATCTGAAGAGTATATTCACCTTCGAGATGCAATTAATTCTGATGGAAATGCAGAAAATGTTGGCCGGATGACTATTCTTCCAGCAACTTACATCGGAAGTCCTCGGCATATGCATGAATATGCCCAAGATGCCATGTCCTATGTTCGGCATTATAGCACAGCAGATTTGTTGATTACATTTGCATGCAATCCACCATGGATAGAAATTAAACAAGCGTTATTCCCTGGCCAATCACCTATTGATCGTCATGATATTACAGCAAGAGTTTTCAGACAAAAGTTGAAATCTTTAATGGATTAAATTGTGAAACATTGTGTGTTTGGTGAGACACGCTGCTGGAAGTATTCTGTAGAGTGGCAGAAACGTGGTTTGCCACATGCGCACATTTTGATTTGGTTGGTTGAAAAAATTAGGCCAAATGAAGTTGATGAAGTCATATCAGCTGAAATCCCTAATGAACAAGTAGATCCTAGCTTGCATGAGGTAGTTATCAAAAACATGATAGATGGTCCATGTGGAACACTTAATCAAAATGCACAGTAAATGGAAAAAAAAAATCAAATATAATAAGTAGGTATCATAATAAAAAATGTGAAATTGTAATTTTAATTATTGTGATTTTTTATTGACTATTAAAATAATTTTAGATGTTTTAGAATTTTTATTTATTGACATAATGGAATTGTTGACTTATTAACTTTCTTTTTTTATCTTACTAGCTGACCCGTCCCGAATAGCAGAATACCTAATTATTAAAAAAATTAAAGAATCGACTGTTAGGCGGTACGATGTTCGCCGGGTCAGCTAGTTAATATATATATTTTTTTTTTTTAGACTGTGTTTAGTTTAGTTTGTGATCTTCCTGTACGAGTCGCAATAAATACTGTTTCTTTCTTGTTTTCTTTCTTATCTTCTCTGTACGACGAGAAGGATTTGCAAAACGATGCTTATAATAATTTACCTACTAGTCGGAAAACCTTAATACAAAATGCCATAAACTCAAAACTCCATTATTCAAAAGCGAGTGCATGTAAAAACATTTCTTTAAAACAAGGTCTGCTAGTTTTCAGAGGCTGTTTGCTATCACGTGTTTCTGAGCGCCGCCATTTTTTATTTTTCACGATTTGCGAGGGAAAAGCTGCACACTGCACGTACATTGTTGTAAGATATAGGCGGTGGCGACTTTTGCTTTGAGTGGTACGGTAATGGCAGCAAATTGTGAACTTAGTCGTATTTTAATGACATACTTTTTTTTTATTCATTCAAGGTCTTTTTTCCTGACTAACAGATTCAATTCAGCCTTACTTAGAATCTTAGGACCGAGGTGTCTATTAGATATAGCTATATGTTTTGACGTGATAACGTCTTATAAATCGATGAACACTGGCTGCACGCTCGAAAAAGTGTCACGTTCCGCCTGAGCCTGAGCGTACAAGCGAGAGCGCGGAACAACCGATAGAGAAGCACGATCGACCCATTCGTTGACTTGTGAATGTGAATCAATGTTTCTTTATGACGTTATCACGTAAAATTATCGTCTGTAAACCGACTTTACAGACAACCAATTTTGTTCTTATTATGTGTGTGTACTAACCGAAAATAAACCGATTGAAGGCACATGCCTTGAATCGGTTTTACACAACCAAAAATATTTATAATGTTTTCAAAAAACTACCTATTAGATATAAGTTACGATTTTTTCATCACGACAATAACTCAAGCCGTGTTATCGAATTACTAGATGCACCAGATATACGATGTAAGTAGGTACCTATTTTCAGTTGTGGTTATCTCATAGCACCACAGAATCACACAGATCCTATTTAGGTCCAGAAACTTCGTCTAAATTTTTGAGTCTAGCGTTATTCGCAAAAAAATACAATGTATTTTTTTAAATATGCGATGTTGAACAAGTTTTACATTGCTACCTCCTTGCTTTTTATTTAGGAGGATAAAAATGACACTGACTGGATAACTCAGGGCTGACTTTTCCAACACCAGATAATTTTATCCGAGGAATAATTTTAAATTTTTGATATGCGTTTTCTGCCGAAATGCTAGTAATCCGTTCTTCCATACAAAGTCTATCAGACGTTAATTTTATTCTATGAATAAAAAATATCTGTCGATTAAAAAATAAGTCCTAAATAAATTAAAAAACTATTAAAATAAAAATATAGTATCCTAACCTAACGAAAACTATTAACGAACTAAAGAATGACATCGCTATTATGTGTAAAATATCTTTGCACAAAAATCGCTTTCCGCTCGTCCCTTGGCCTGGAGATCAGAAGTCACGCTCCATGCTCAAACGCAGCTGTAAGGCATACTAAATCCAGGTTTTGGCGCAACCCAGATTAACCTGCATAGTCTCTATTACAAATCGCCTTCACTGAGATTTCGAGTGCGATGTTGGAGGAAAAGTTACAACTTTAACTTTCTACATATTTTCACAAACAGCTCTCGAATAACCGAGTTTAAATCAATTTGGATTATTTGATAGGAGTCGGAAGAAGAGAGTTAAGGACCTTAACCCACCAGATAGGAAGTAGTTACCACCTGAGGGCTAGACAAGTGACAATCGCTTTCAAGCGTTTCGTATTTCTATAACGACTTTAAACAGGAAGTTAATAGGCTTGTCAAGTAAAAAAATCTAATTAGTCCGTCAGTTAGATTATCAAAAAATATTTGACCCGTATCAGACGCATTTTGGGTTCGGAACGCGGTATGGTACGGCGCGGCCGCAGAGCTAGTAAAGCATCGGCCGCGCGCCGCGCATGCGCGTCGCGTAGCTGCGCCGCACGCGCGCCGCCTGCGTAGCCCCTCCCGCACCCCAGTCAGTCGCGCGCCGCTCCAACGAGCGTACGTAACATAAAAATTCCAATCGCAACGACCGCGGCTCTCGCTCGTTCCCGCCAAAAGTTTGTTAATATAATATTCTCGTACTGTTTGCACCATTGACTGTCTCTCAATAAAGAATACCAACACCATCCACGCCCTTGTTATAGTGACGCCCAACTCGCGGCCATGTTAAGTTTCAACTTTTAACAACGGCTAAACGCTAAACGAACCCAGTGAAGTGTGGTTAACAGTCAGTGACTACAGAGACATTATCATGCCACGAACGACGCGGGCAACCCGAGCAGCAATCGACCGCAAGGCGGAAGAACAAGGAAGCGACGGTTACTCCGACGCGGACTGTGACTCAGTGGTGGAGCTACGCGCCCATGCCGGCGCCGCTACTAGTGCTACCACCCATGCACGCGACTCAACCGACGCGGCCGAGGAGATGCGCGCCCAGGGGGGCGCCGCCCTCGACCACACGCTCGGCGGGGCCCACACCGGCGTACCCGCCGCAGCGCTGAACACCGAACGGCTACTGTCCACCATGATGGAGTCATTCGCCAGGATGCAGGCGGAGACCAACCGCACTCTGGTGGAAACCCTACGGTCTTTACATCAAGGCAACCAGTGGAACCCAGTTGCGTCGACACCGGCGGCATCGCCCACGGCGAACGCGCCCGCCACCTCCGGCGGCAACTTTTCAAAGTGCACTGCGAGGTTTGACGGGCAGTCACACGACACCGAGGTACTGGAGGCGTTCATCGATGCAGTGGAGGTCTACAAGGAGTGCGCCGGCGTGTCCGATGAGCACGCGTTACGCGGCCTCTCCATCTTGCTGAGCGGCGACGCGGCGGTATGGTGGCGCGGCGCCCGGGCCTGCGTCGGCTCGTGGCCGGACGCGCTCGCGCGCCTGCGCGCTGCCTACGGCGTGCAAAAGCCCGCGTACAGGACACTGCGCGAAGTATTCACGCGTGAACAGAGTGAGTGTGAACGCGCGGAAGTTTTTATATCAAAGGTACGATCATTATTAGTTCAATTACCCTATGTTGTGCCAAGTGTGATGATAGTGGATATTGTGTACGGCTTACTACATCGTCGAATACGAAAACGTTTGTCGCGAGACACCATTAGCGATATTGATCATTTGTTAGAGAGAGCGAGACTCGTGGAAGATTCGATAACGGAATTAAAAAACTCGATCGTTTCCGCGAATAACCCGAATGTACCTACCGTTCCCGACCGCGGTACTATGAGTCCGAGCGCAACCACCGGTTCCAAACTCACCTCTAACTCGAATGATACCTCGAAACGTAATCGCATTAGATGTTCGTTTTGCAAAGCGTTCGGTCACACAGCTAACGAATGTCGTAAGGCTAATAAAGTTGATAGTGACAATAAGGGTAATAAAGTAGGTACTAGTGTTAAAGATAATATTAATCCGATACGTTGTTATGGATGCGGTCAGCCGGGGGTGGTCAAGTCAAAGTGTGAAACTTGTTCGATTAAACCCGCGCCCACCAAACCGTCCGATTTTAACGTCGTAAAAGGTGACTTCTTCGCATCGACGACATCGCATCCTTTGATAGCAATAAGCGTAGTGGGTAAGGAAGGGGTAGCGATAGTCGATACCGGGGCCACGCACAGTGTTGCTAGCCCATTATTGTATTCGTTGTTAGTAAATAACGGCGTTCAATTCCACGAAATGGAGCGCTATATCGGGCTCGCCGACGGCTCGTGTCATAGGAAAATGGTTAGGATCGCTACGGTACCTGTCACCCTAGATAGTCGAAGAGTCGACACCGAGTTTATGGTGTTCCCCGGTGATGACACCAGAACACTTTTAGGTCGTGATTTTATTGCTAACGCGGCTATTGTTCTAGACATAGCTCAGGAGTCATGGCATTTTGCAGATAGTCCAGGAGACCGGTACCCCTTTTTGCAATCTTATGTACTGAACAGCGCGGCCGTGGCGCAAGCAGAGGTCTGCGATGTATCACTGCGCCAAGATGAAGGTACGAGTTTGCCACCGGAGCACAGGGCCGCACTCAACGAGTTCTTGCAAGGCAGAGTCGCTCAGTTCGCTTCGGCGGGGCCTCCCACGGACTTCGCCGTCCATAAGATAAAGGTAAGCGAGACACAGGAACCTTTGGCTTCTCCTCCCTTTAGATTGTCGCCGCCTAAGAGAGAGGCACTCGAGAAGGAGCTGCATAAACTGGTCAACTCTGACGTCATTGAGGAATGCGAGTCGCCGTGGGCATCGAATGTCGTTCTTGTCAAGAAAAAGGATGGCAGCTTCAGACTGTGTGTTGACTACCGCAAGCTCAATACTGTCACTGAGCCTGACCGGTACCCTCTCCCAAGGATTGAGGACATTCTTCATGACGCAAAAACAGCTAAGTACATGACAACCCTTGACCTCCGAGCTGGCTACTTTCAAGTGAACGTCGACCCTAACGATAGGGACAAGACAGCATTCACGACACCGCTCGGCACTTATAGATTTAAACGCATGCCAATGGGTTTGCGCAACTCAGGCGCTACGTTCCAGAGGCTGATTGACAGATTCAAGTCGAACTTGCCAGGTACTACTCTTCTAGCATATTTAGACGACTTGTTGATAATGTCCGATGAGACTTTCGAGAAGCACCTTGCCGACCTCACCTCCGTGTTCGATCGACTCGCCTTGTTTAACTTGCGGGTAAACCGCGAGAAGAGTCACTTCGCGAGGGAATCGGTAAAGTTCTTAGGGCACATTATCTTACCAGGTGGTATCCACGTCGATCCAGGGAAGACCGCAGCAATCGCGGACATGCCGACGCCTCGGAACATAAAACATTTGAAATGTTTCCTGCAGACCTCCAGCTGGTTTAGGCGCTTTGTCCCTGACTACGCAGAGGTTGCCAAACCGTTGACAATGCTGCTAAAAAAGGCAAGTATATGGAAATGGGGCCCGGAGCAGCAGGCAGCTTTCGAGAAGATCAAGCAACTGCTAGTATCGGCGCCGATCCTGCGTCAGGCTGATGCGACGTTACCCTTCGTCCTCAGAACCGACAGCAGTGGGTATGCTCTAGGGGCGGTTCTCCTCCAGGGGGAGGGGATCGACGAGCGCCCAATAGAATACGCCAGTCGACTGTTGACCGCCGCTGAAAAGAACTACAGCACGACGGAGAGGGAGGCTCTAGCCGTCGTCTGGGCAGTCTCCAAGTTCAGGGGGTACGTAGATGGCGCTGAAGTCGTGATAAAGTCGGACCATCAGCCGCTTAGGTGGCTGATGAGTATGAAGTCTCCGAGCGGTCGCCTAGCAAGGTGGGCCCTGAGCCTTCAGGAGTATAACCTGAAAATAGAATATACACCAGGTAAGGCCAATGTTATAGCTGACACTCTGTCGCGTCCGGCATGCGCCGAAGACGCCGATTGTGACCTGTGCTGCGCTGTGGTCGACGTGCCCTCTCGCAGTCTGAGGGACCTGCGCGAGAACCAATTAAAGGACCCAGAGGTGAGTAAAATCGTCGAGGCCCTGGAGTCCGACGACCCCTCTAGGGGGAGGGTATGGTCAAACAAAGGGTATGTGCTCGCCGAAGGCGTGTTATATAGATATTGCCCTGAGAACGAGGAGCACGATGACGCCAGTCTGGTAGTCCCAGAACAAGAACGTGCCGAATATCATGATGCACCCACCGCTGGTCACATGGGCGCGGAACGTACGCTGCAACGCTTGATCGGTAAGTACTACTGGCCGGGAATGCGTTCCTACGTTACGCAGTACGTTAAAAATTGTGTACCTTGCCAGCGCTATAAGGCAGACACTAGGAAACCGTCTGGGTTGTTGCAGACCCCCGCTTCTGCACGCCGGTTTGAGGTGTTAGCCGTGGACCTGTTCGGCCCTCTTCCTGAAACAGCGAAAGGACACAAATGGATCCTGATAGTCGAGGACACCTGCACGCGCTGGGTGGAGCTGTTCGCCCTTACTTCAGCTACCAGTGAAGAATGCGCAAAGGTACTTGTATCGGAAGTATACTTACGGTTCGGAGTCCCCAGGCGCCTTGTTAGTGACAACGGTGTTCAATTTATAAGTGAGGTAATGCAGCAGACCTGTCATGCGATGGGGATTACACAATCACTTACTTCATTTTACCACCCCGAGGCGAATCCGGTGGAACGTAAGAACCGGGACCTCAAGCCGCAACTGGCGATTCTGGTAGGTAAAGACCATGAGACGTGGGATATTCACTTATCTGCTGTCCGATTCGCCATGAACTCGGCAGTCACATCAGGAACCGGTTACTCACCCGCTTATTTAAACTTCGCACGAGACATGCGCGCGCCAGCAGATGTCGTGTCAGAGATGCGCACCATAATCGAAAGCGATCATTATGTAGGTGACATCACTAATTTTCTTAAGAAGATTTCGTCAGTACTCTTAGATGCTCGTGACGTCTATGAGAGTGCCCAGGCGGCACATAAGAAGTACGCCGATGAACATCGTCGACCAGCTCCAGATTATAAGGTTGGTGATCTAGTGCTATTGAAAACTCAAGGGGCTAATGACACTGGCAGAGGGCAGACATCAAAATTTATCCCTCGCCGTGACGGGCCATACAAGATCCGAGCTGTGGTCAGTCCCACAACATACATCCTCGAGCGCCTCAGCGACGGTACGGTACTGGGTAAGTACCATGCCTCTGCACTGACTCCCTTCGTTGGTCGCATCCAAGCCCCGGTACAAGAGAAACGTAAGAGGGGGAGGCCTCGTAGGAGCTAACCCAAACGCGAGGACGTTCGTTAGGGTTAGAGGGGGAGACTATCAGACGCATTTTGGGTTCGGAACGCGGTATGGTACGGCGCGGCCGCAGAGCTAGTAAAGCATCGGCCGCGCGCCGCGCATGCGCGTCGCGTAGCTGCGCCGCACGCGCGCCGCCTGCGTAGCCCCTCCCGCACCCCAGTCAGTCGCGCGCCGCTCCAACGAGCGTACGTAACATAAAAATTCCAATCGCAACGACCGCGGCTCTCGCTCGTTCCCGCCAAAAGTTTGTTAATATAATATTCTCGTACTGTTTGCACCATTGACTGTCTCTCAATAAAGAATACCAACACCATCCACGCCTTTTTATACCCGTATTTTTTCTTTTGTTACGTAAACCAAAATTGATGAAGATTATTTTTTTTAATATACAGGGTGTCCCTGGAAGTATGTATGAAATCAAATAGGGGCGTGGGCAAAGTCATTTCCAAACTTTTTGATCCAGAGAATGTTGGTGAATTTTTTTACCGTTCAAAAGTTATGACCAACTTTTTTTATTTTCAATCAATTTGCATAGTGCTCAAAGAACAAAATCATTTAAAAAAAACTACCAGGAACTGTCAATTTAAGTTTTTTAGACAGCCCTGATAGTTTTTTTTAATGATTTTTTTTCTTTGAGCACTATGCGAAACGATTGAAAAAAATTGGTAACAACTTTTGAACCGTAAAATAATTCTCAATCATTCTCAGGATCAAAAAGTTTGGAAATGACCTTGCCCACGCCCCTATTCGATTTGGTCCATACTTCCAGGGACACCCTGTATGAAGCAATGGATTTACAATATCCCAGGCGTGGTCCAAAAGGTCGTGGGGGTCATGACTCCCCCCGAAATCAGAGTCTGAATGATTTACTTACTAACATAAAACTGTAAGTACTTGAACGACAGAGACCACAATGGGCATATACAAAAACATTAAGTACATATGCAGACATGGGGACTTCCGACAGATGTAAAAATTTAACTATGAAATGACTGTGTTTTTCAACGCGCCTAAAAAAAATTTTACTTTAAAAAACCTGTTATAAAATATAGAATCTAGGATGCAAGAGTGAACGAACCAAACTCGGGATATTGGGCACCTCGGTCGTACGTAAGTCTCGAAAGGCTTATGTTAAGGCCAGATTCCAAAACCCATACGTAAAGGTCTCCACTTCTTCAACTACCTTGAATCCACATTATTCCCCAGCTGGGCAAAAACGACCCCCATATCCTGCCCCAAATATTCCTGTTGATAAACCCACAAAAATAAAATCAAGTCCCATCTTGCAACAATGAATGCACTACACTCAAAGCGATGCGACAAAATATCTCAGCATTTCTTACGCGGGGCTTACCGCATTCAAACCGCAACTGGGACCATTTCTCCAGAAACTCCGGCAGTAACTTGTCTCCGAATGAATAAACAGGTTATTTTTGTGACAAAACCACTATTTTTCTTAAGTAGTAGCGATCTTGAACATAATCTGGACTGCTTTTGCACGTTTGTGGTGCGGTACACGTTATGAGCGGAAAACGTTTTATGCATTTTATACAGTGTGTTAGGTTAAACGAGGGACATACTTTTAGTACCCATGAAAATGAACAACTTTTACTAAGAGACCAACATTGAAATCGAGTAAATAAAACCAAACCATTTATGTTCGCATAACTGGACAAAATGTAGGGAACAGCTGTTGTTTTTTCAGACCTTGAAGTCCGCCTCATATTAAAAGTTGTTAATTTTCATGAGTACTGTAGTACTCACTTAAAGTATGTCCCTCGTTTAACTTAATACACTGTATAGTGTCAGTTAACTTTACCCTGGATTCCCGCGGGTGTGTGTCTTAAATATAAATCTTGAGAGGTAAGGCGAGCAAAAGACCAACTCACCTTGATGCGCCTGATCTAGACGCTGAGCTGGCTCGCTTCTTTGTCCCAGAAAATTACTGCCGCGGCAGAAAGCACAGGCTGTTAGCTGTGCCTCCATGTCGCACCGTTGCGCGTGCTAAGTCCCCAATAATAATAGCCTCCCCGACTGATTTCGGTCACGGTGGCCAATCTCAACGGAGATTAGCCAGTCCCCAATACAACGCACTCTGACCGCACTTAATGGTCTCTTAGACTCTAATCCAACAAACGATCTGTTTTCGGATAAATAGACGAAGATTTTGTCGGCATATCAGAAGTTGTGTGAGAGGGATTTTTGAGTGTTGTCAACTTTTTACCTGGACTTGATGATTTTATATTTTCTCTTTGATGTGTATGTGTATACAAGGTGTAACATAATTAACGCAAGACCTCATACACCCCAAGAGTATTGAGTTAAAAGCATAATGACCAAAACTTATTTTTTTAAAGATTGCAATTTTTACTAAGAAAATCATGTACGTTTGCCCCGCACGGCCCCGCTGAATTTGCGATTTAGGTGTGCACCAATGGAATGTACTCGCCTCTAGGAGTATATGTACCGGTTTCTTTTTCAATGTACCTCTGTACTTTTGAAGAAATATGCATAAAAAGGGGGCCGTGCCAGCCAAACGTTTTCAGCACGGCCCCCGTGTAACTAGAAAAATATAAAGCGTATTAAAAAGGTTCATATACTCAAGGAATGTACTCTATTAACACGTTATATGTACCGTAACAGATATTGTGAATTCGTAATAACAAATAATATATAGATGTGGAAAGGGGGCCGTGCTGAAAAAAAAACATATAAGAAAATATCTAAAAAAGACAAAACAACCTTAGCCAAAAACTATTAAAATATAATTGATGTTTGGCAAGTAACATATGTACCGCATTAGTTTCTCATACAACTTGCAAAATTTAAAAAATAAACCAATTTTTGTTTATTCAGCACGGCCCTCTATAGTTGCCTATATCTTTTTAAATATGACGTGTTTGTTTACAAAATTCGACTTCCTAAATTATGTATAGGAGTACATTCGTTCCCAATAAATTGCGATTCTGCTGTATTAGTACTTTAAAAGATAAATTGAATCAAAAATATCATATAATACAACCGATAGGGTGACCATGATTCCACGTACACATACATACATAATCAGCCTATAATTCCAACTGCTGGGACACAGGCCTCCTCTCTGTGAGAGGTAGCCGTAATCCACCACGCGGGCCCAGTGCGGTTTGGTAGATGTCACATGTCTTCGAATTTTTGGTTCTAGGACATGCCGGTTTCCTCACGATGTTTTCCTATGATTAGTGATTCCACGTGAGAATGGATAAAAAACTTCTGCATAATTTGAGTAAATCTTTAGTAAAATCAAAAATATCGTAATCTGTATTAATGATAACTATAAGGGCATTTTCGTCAAAATAGCTACCAACCCTCTTATGGGATGTCCCATACATACAAGTTGCAAATAACTAACATTTTTATGACATGGAAGTATCGATTAATTATTGAATAGATGCAAAAGACTAAAGTTTTCTTTTTTTACTTAAATTGTTAACAGAAACTTAAAACAAATAACAAAATTAAATCCAGAATTGTGGCATCTTACGTCTTGCAGTACTGTCCTCTTTTAGATGTGACCTATGTTAAACTATTTCTTCGCTATTTGCTTCTTATACATACTCCACATATTTTAGTTTTTGTTATCAATTTGTAGCTTTCAATCATGTTAAACTCTATAATATTATAATACAAGTATTTAATACATTTTAAAATTTATATTCTGTCCCCTTGGTATGTGTTAAGTGGACATGTCCTTGCACCGTGACCGTAAATTGAATCCATTTTAGTACTGATTTTTTTCTACTACTCGCCGATTTTTTATTTAAATAACAACACCAAATCAAATATGTTAACACCAGCAGCCTTTTTGAAGTGTCAGTTTTGATCTGTCTTCAGTGGACACTCGAGTTCGACCGGTAACGGCCTTTTTCCGGACTTTTTTATTATCTGGTAACGGTCATGACCAAAACGTATCAAGTTACTATTTATTTACATATATTATTTGAAATAAGCGCCTTATAATAAAAAAAAATACATACATAGCAAAATTTGTAAGATTTATCATTCGACTAAACCAAGAATTAGCTAAAATATCCAAAAAAATTTCAGTAAGCTATTTTCAAAGATAGGTAGCAGTTTAAACGAAAATGCCCATAATAGTAGTAAGTAATAGGTCGCAAATCAACAAGTTTCGCTCAAAAGGCTTAAAAAAATCACAGATATATTTCCAATAAATCACACGGATTGAACCGTACATTACAATAAAATTACAGATTCATTACATTTCACAGATTACTGTGATTATTCTATAGGTAAACGTAAGTTTACCTATACAGTTTTCTGTGATTATTCTATAGGTAAACGTAAGTTTACCTATAGAATAATCACAGAAAACTATAACTATGTGTCACTAACACTACAGAGCTTAAAAGGCTTTGAAAAATCACAGATACGTTTCCAACAATTCACATCGATTGAAGTACCTATATTACAATAATATTACTTACATTAATCACATTAATATTATTTGGAATAATCACAGGCAACTAATTCAACCTACGTAATCACAGTAGTGTTTCAAGCAACTGTAATAATTAGAATATTGTTATTATTTTTACATAATTATAAAACATCAAAGATCACTCGCGAATCATATTTAGATTAACATACAACCTGACGCTGACCTGCAATTGCAAAAAATCGTATGAAAATTTGTATTTCGCGGGCTACACTGAAGCAAATACCCATAAGTAACGTCATACTCATAAGTAACGTCTAATTTTATAAACGTCTAATATACCTATGGTAGGTATACGCCTGTAAAGTTAGGTTTTGTGACTTAAGAATTCTAACCTTAGACTTAATCAAGAAATGATTACGCAACAAGCAATTACTTCTATTGTATAGGGGTGTAAGACTTAGCACACTCTCGCTTACACTTCACTGTGCCGTGAGCGGGTGCTTCATACATTTTGATATTTTAAAATTTTATTAAATAAACCTAGTACTTAAGTAAATTGATTTTAGTACATATCAAATCCGTTTTTAAGTACAAATAAATTATATGATTACTTTCAACTCACTCAACTCAACGACACGTAGAAAACACGTGAATACTGAAATTAATGGAGCAATGTTTACATTTACTGCTGTAGGTATATTGTGCGCGTAAAGATGTGACTGATTAATAAACACTCGAGCGCAACTGCGCAACATGAAGTAACCGCGACACCAGCGCCACTTCAAAAATCACGGTAGCGTCAGTGGACTAATAGCGACCGCACAGGACAAGTTTTAACTGATTTAATTCCCTTAAAAGATGTCATCGCTAATATTAATTTTCAAGAAAAAAAAAATTGTACAAAAAGAATGTTTATTTCAATGTAGTCACATAATTTAATTATTTATTATTATTTATTTATTTATATATACTTTATTGTACACCAGAAAATACATAACAAAAAAAAACACTTATTACTACAAAACATACAATGGGCGGCCTTAGAATATAATTATGTACCTAATATATGGAACCATGGTCACCCTGTCAGTTGTATTATATGATATTTTTGATCCAATTTATCTTTTAAAGTACTAATACAGCAGAATCGCAATTTATTGGGAACGAATGTACTCCTATACATAATTTAGGAAGTCGAATTTTGTAAACAAACATGTCATATTTAAAAAGATATAGGCAACTATAGAGGGCCGTGCTGAATAAACTAAAATTGGTTTATATTTTAAATTTTGCAAGTCGTATGAGAAACTAATGCGGTACATATGTTACTTGCCAAACATCAATTATATTTTAATAGTTTTTGGCTAAGGTTGTTTTGTCTTTTTTAGATATTTTCTTATATGTTTTTTTTTCAGCACGGCCCCCTTTCCACATCTATATATTATTTGTTATTACGAATTCACAATATCTGTTACGGTACATATAACGTGTTAATAGAGTACATTCCTTGAGTATATGAACCTTTTTAATACGCTTTATATTTTTCAAGTTACACGGGGGCCGTGCTGAAAACGTTTGGCTGGCACGGCCCCCTTTTTATGCATATTTCTTCAAAAGTACAGAGGTACATTGAAAAAGAAACCGGTACATATACTCCTAGAGGCGAGTACATTCCATTGGTGCACACCTAAATCGCAAATTCAGCGGGGCCGTGCGGGGCAAATGTACATAGAAAATCGTGTTGACACTAGCATTACTTTATGCATATAAAATTGAGTCTTATTGCCTTGAAATATTTAATTTTATTTGGCTCAATCGGCGGTTAGTATGAAAATATACATAATTTTTCAAAAAAATACCTTTAATAAAAGTTACTGAAATCGATTCGGTAGTCAATTATGAACAAATTACTTTCATGACTTGCATTTATTCTGTTACACCTTGTATACAATTTCTTTAATTTTTGTAATTGGTTTTAAGCCGTCTTAATTAAAGAAATACATTAAAAAGTCGACAGTTGTCAACCTATTCGTTAGCCTAAGAAGTCTTTCTGACCATTGAAGCACTTACAGTTTCAATTAACTCAGCCTATGTGCCACAAAACCTTGTCTCCCGTCTTCCGTGGTGATGGCAAAACAGCGTTACCGTCAAATCTGTGATTTTTTTTACTAGCTTCTGCCCAAGACGTCTTCCGCGTAAAATTTATTGATCCCCTGACCGACCCCGTCGCATCGCATCACCCGCCCGTGATAGTTATTACTTCATTTACGCTTAGCGTCTTTATTTATTTATTTAAACTTTTCGCACAAAAAGGTACAAAGGCGGACTTAATGCCTGCTTAGTGCTTGTCTTTCTGACTCTTTTTTTTTTTTGCTCGGCTCTTAACGTGGCAGGATCATATCGTGATGTTAAGTAACCTATAGCCTTCCTCAAGGATTGGGAAATCCATAAATGAATTTCAAATCTGACTGTTAGTTCCAGAAATTAACGCATTCAAACAAACAAACAAACTCTTCATCTTTATTATTAGGATATAATAGAATGCAATTGTGGTTAAAAAAAAAAACCCGAAGAAACCAGCATCCAAAATGCGTAACACACTATCCTGAAGAATATTGCTAATCCATTGCTTAATATGTTTGAATTTTTTTTCTGCTCAACGACGACGAACGAACGCCATTACTACTGTGTTTGTTACGCATTTACCCCACAGGTACTAATCCTACTAATATTATAAATGCGAAAGTTTGTGAGGATGGATGGATGTTTGTTACTCTTTCACGCAAAAACAACTAAACGGATTTGGATGAAACTTTAGATTAATATAGCTTATACATCAGAATAACAAATAGGATACTTTTTATCCCGATATTCCCACGGGATCGAGACTTATGCGGGTGAAACCGCGGGGCGCTGCTAGTGGACTATAAATGAAAACCGAGAAATCGATGTTCCTCTTATAACTTGACCCACCCTAAGAAAGTTGTAAACCGGGCCAAGTGTTTCGGTTTATAGGTTTATAATGTCAAGCGGCGCACTCTGTAGCTATAATATTTTATAATAAATAGAGACTATTACGAGTAAATAATACAAAAACTAACAGATTTTGGGGGAACATATAGAAAACGTTTTGTTTCCCGCTTTATTTCACAAAAAGGTATTTTATGCCCATCTGGGCATAAAAAGGAAAAGAATCTTAAAACTCGGTTTTTAACACAGTTTCTTATCCGGTTTTATCCCGGTTTGAACCCGATTATGATCCTACTAATATGTTTACTGTGGTGAAGTAAACCAGAATGAGAAAGCTGGATTTTAATGGTTTGAATTTGCCTGCAGAATTCTAAGGCATTAAAAATAAAAATAATAATAAATTCTATTTGGGAGGACCAGGTGGAAGAGAGGAGGAGGAGGAGGAGGAGGAGCAGGAGGAGGAGGAGAAGGAGGAAAAAGGATGCTCTCGTTGGGCAGCTGGATCAAGGGCTTGATTCATAGAGCGGTACTTCTGGACACGGCCCGCGTTGTTAGAAGGTTCCTCTCTCTGGAGCCCTGACCGCCGGTAGCTTGGACCCTGTTCCCGATACCGGTGGGCTACTATTTTTTATATTTTTAAATGTTTTTATATCCTAATATTTAAAAATATAATTTATATGTAGAAGTATAGTGAAATAAAGGAAATAATAAATTCTAAGGCATAAAGCAGTGGACTGCTACCCACGGTGGCATGGGACATCGACGCGCAAACGATAACCATGAATTCAGCACATGATTCTGGACCCCCTGGGGCCTACCACCACCTCTTAAAGCAGTATTATTTTAATCTTACTTCAGTGTGGGAAAGAGATGTAGCAATACAGGATATGCAGCTCCATCTCTTTCCCACACTGAAGTAAGATTAAAATAATACTGCTTTAAGAGGTGGTGGTAGACGCCCCTTTTTTTTTTGTGGATGGGAAATCATCCAATGACCCCTCCCGCTCTGGGTGGAGCAGAAGGGAGTGTCAGACTCTTACTGACTAAAACCCACCCGTGTTCCTTACTTAGCCCTTTGTGTTCCGGGGTAGCGGTAACCCTTTCGGACAATCCCGCTGCCCCGGCAGGCTTCGGCCCTTACGGGCCCCTTCCTTATTCTGACATCTCTTTGAGGCGCGCGTGGAACCCGTACGCGCCGTCCGGCACGGGCCTGGTCCTGATCGGACGGAGAGTTACCCATTACTCTCCGCCCGCAGGCCCGCGCCTACGGTGGCCGGGAGTCGTCTCGCGGCTCCCGACGCCCCGAGCGTCTCCCGCGGCGGCTGGGACGTGAGGCCCTCTCCCTCAAGTGGTAGACCCCCCTAGCGTCGAAATTAATTAAATTAATTTAATTCTTTAATGCGAATAACCATGAGACTCATCCAGTGTTAACTTAGTAACAATAAACAAAACTTACAACTATGTTAATGATACTTTACTTTATATTATACTTGACTTTATACTTTACTTTTTACTTTATTACTTTTTATTTTGTATGTGCTTTTCATATTATCACATTTTATTTATTCTCTTCATTTATTTTAACGAGCACACACTTCCCTATGTGTTTGTTATTCTATCGTATGGCACTCGTGGGTTGCAGCTGAAAATCAGCGTCAGGTGGCACATCTTGTATCATCTTGTCATCTGACATTATGCTGAGCTGAGGCTGAGGCCCTTTTGGCATTATTATCTTTGTTTTCTGTTTTTATAGTTTTAAGGTGTATTTATTTTGCTGTAATGCCAATAAACGCATTTTTCTTTCTTGATACAATTACACAAACACTCAAAAAAAACAATCACTGCTTCCGCATAGCAGCTGAGATACTGGAGCAAAGACTTACAATACAGCAGTCCAGACTAACAGCAATAACTACCAGGGTGCTGGAACTGGCTCGCACCCTGCGTACCAAGGACGCACATCTTTTACGCAATAATGCATAAAAGCAATCAACACGCAATTCCGCAAGCATCCCTGATGCGCTACAGAAGCGAGGCAGCCCCCTCAACACCCTGAACGCATTATTGTACTGCACGCGAAGGGCACTGTCTCTGCGTGAAATGTTTCGTCGGTTATTAAAAAAAAAAGTCAGCCGTTCCATAGAAAAATGCAATGCCTACGCGGTCAAAATGTAAGGAAAAGCAATTCTTTTTTTAAATCACCGACGAAAAATTTCAACGCTGAGGGGGTTAACCTTTAACGTAAAGCGTTAGAAATCTTCTATTTCAATTTCATCGATCCTCAGCTACTCTAATCCAGTTAAACAAAAAAAAACTACCAACAAAATAAACATATTTTCTTCTGAATGTTACCAGCTACCCAACAAACATTCGATATAAGTCGTAAAGCGTTGTCATTCTTGTTTACTTCCTTCTGGAACTATCAATGTGAACAATGTTTTGTCATAGGATGTATAATGTTTTGGGACAAAATGCTTACTTTGTGTAACTGATAAAATCAATTGTATAATATGTTTTGTTACATATATGGTGGATACAATGTTATGGAAAAAAGGTTTATAGACAGTAAAATGGTTCCTTGTCTGTGTATACATCTTTTTGGGGGGTGCGTCTCATAACGTATAAACTCATTTGGTCTAATTTCATTTTATTATCGTTCATAAGATATAATCAACGTGAGATATACCAACCGTCGATATAATTTCTTTACAAATAACATTTATTTATTCTAAAACTTAATTAGTATAACGATGTTTGATATAACGTTTATGTAATCGAAAATCATTTGGTCTAACGTTTAATATGTAAGTATATTGTTTATTTAATCGAAAATCATTAGGTCTAACGTTTAATATAGTGTTTAATATATATAAAAAAAACTTCATTATGGTTAACACCCCGACTCATAGTAGGTACCCCGACTCGGATAGGTTAGGTTAGAAGGAAAAAAAATAACCACGAAGGCTAAGGCTGGGAGCTCCGGTCCGCTTCGCTCCCGCCTTAGCCTTCGTGGTTATTTTTTTTAAACCACCCAGAAATAGGAGCCCCGCAAAGCGGGTCTCCGTCGACCTATCTTAGCACAGGTGGTAATCGGTTACTAGTTATGTTTAATATCGACAATTTCATTGCCCCTTTGAACTTTTGTATAATAATAATAATAATTTTATTTTCTCACCACAATATTACAAAATACATATTATATGGTATCAGAGTCAGACAGCATTTTAATATTGTGGGAGACTGGTGCCTAAACTAGGCTCCAGGCCTGTATTTCAGGACACCAGGTCTCCGCCTTTTTACAATAATATATATTTTATGTTGTTATGTACAGACGCCAGCTGGTCAACCTACCCCAATCCGTTAAATCTCTTTGATAGATTTTCAACTTTAGTACAATAATAATAATAATAATAAAGATTTATTTCTCTCAAAAAGGTACATACATTGGTTCGTGACATATTATTTCAATCAAATTTGTAACCTTTGTGAGAGCTGGAGTCTGTAGTGGGTTCGGGACCTGTATGACAGATCTCCAGGCTCTCACGCTCATAAAACAATACTATTAACAAGCACTAATTTGTAAACATCAAAAGCCTTCACGTACAGAGAGGAATATTTAGAACTATAATAGGAAAATGTTAAAACTAAAGATGGTCTGTCTGTAGATGTGTAGTGTATGGTGCGTGTTGCGTGTGTGTTGCGTGTTGTGTGTGTGTATGAAAATATATTTGTTAGGGTGTGTGTAGGTGTGTGTATTAAAATGTCTAATTTATTTTAAAACAGCTAAAATATTTTCTGTCTCAGAATAATCTAAATCAAGAAGCCAATTTATTATTTTTGCTTTACATTTGGATTTGCACATGGGGTATATGTTTAAAATTTTGTTAGTGTTATTGTACACATGACTGCTAAGGAAAGGAATAAGGTTCATAATCAATTGGGAAAATCTGACAGATTGGGGCAGCCTGATGTGCTGGCCTCTGTACTTGTACACTGACAACCAAAGGATGTAAGAACAACATTATAAAAAGAGTGGCTCGAGTGGAAATTTTAGGCTTTAATATAAACTAAGAGTAAACTATGTTAATAAGGTTATGTTATGCGTATGTGGAAGGGTGGATGTGTGTGTGTGAGGGGGCTCACACTTGTAAGAATTAATTTTTAAAGGAATACTTTAATGATTATTATTTAACTGAGCAAGATTACGCACACTAAGTGACAACTTACAATAACTTTTGTTGAGCTACCCACAGGCTAAAACATAAAAAGAATACTAAATAAACTAACCCGTGTATGCAATTTTCCTTTTGATTTTGATTTTATATTTAAGTCCGGTTTCCACCGCGAGCGGAACGGACCCATTAATGACTTCGTTAAACTCGCAAACACAAACTGCATACTTGTATTTCCACCAACGGTGGAACAGTTTGCGTTTGCGAGTTTAACGAAGTCATTAATAGGTCCGTTCCGCTCGCGGTGGAAACCGGGCTTTAGTGTATTTATGTCAAACGATGTTATATTTAATGTATGTTATGTTATGCATATAAAAATTAGTTATTTTAAAATGATATCAATCGTTCATTAACTAATCGCTATATCAAATAAAATTATAGGTTCCGTTGTTATATATTGTTAATATTAGAGATTTTGTTGTTATATCATCTATTACTTACCCCTTTTTGGGGCTGACTGTACCATACTTATGAAGTAAGTTTTTTTTAACTTCCTCACAGGATTTTCTTCTACGCTAAAATAATTATATTTAAGCACTAATGTTGGTAGCGATGCCACCGGAAACTGTCAAACGTTCACCAGAAACTGATTTATTTGAAAATAGAAGTCATATTTCCGGTACCGGGGGCAACGGAAATGACATTCAAAGGGCGCGGGCAAAGTACATCCGTCTGGATATTTCAAGATGTGTTTCGCCAATTTCTGTGAAGTATTGAAACGTAAAGGTTTCTTGATAAATAAGTATTGGTAATGAAATAGTAATTTTTTTTTGGATAAATAGGTGACTGGACTGGTGGTGACTGTGGTGGTGGTGGTGGTAATAGGTGATAGGTGGTGGTGTGAACGCACGGTGATGCCTGCGGATAAATTAAATTTTATGTTTTTTAATTTCATATCATTGTTGGATAAGTAGTTGCTTTAATTTATGAGTACTGTTTGTTTTATTTTATTTTGTTACCTGTTAAGTACGAATCATTTGATCTGACTTGGTTTCCGTACGTCGTTTTCGGGTAACCACTGAAAATCAGCGCTGTGCTGTGGGTCCCCTATAGCACAGCATCATGCTGAGTGGAAGCCTTCTTGTCACAGTCATGACGTACAGCCGTCGACTATCTCTGCTTTGTGCTCATGTATTAAGATATTTTTTGTTTTTATTATAAATGCTGTCATTAGAATTAATTATCTTTTTGTTTGCACGTGTTTCTGTGACAAATAAACCTATTTTTCTTTCTTTTCTTTTTACTTTTTAATTTCTCAGGGCCGATTTTTGTATTGTCAGATATATTTTATCTAATAAATATGACAGTTTGACAGTTTTTGAATCGAAAATATGTCAGAATAAATAATGTGTTATTTATCTAAGTACCAGTTGACCACGTGAACTTCGTACCGCCACAGAAATTAGTCAATCCGTTCGCGAGATTTACCATACATAATGAATGAGAAAATGAATTATCTTTTCTTTTTTTGGTGTTTTAATATTTATTCTGCTATTCGAGGCGGAGACAAATCCAACAAATTAGAGATGATAAAAATCGATCCAGCCGTTCTTGAGTTATAAATAGTGTAAATAACCCGACTTTGTTTTATTTAGTAGTTGATGATAGCTTTTGGTCAAGCCCTCCCAAAATAACAAAACATAATGTTCCGCAAAATCTTATAGTTTTCGAGTTATCAAAATTTCATCAAATTCAAAAAAAAAAATACCGCCATGCGTCTTCTTTTGACTGTCATATGCAAATAAAATCTTTTTATTTATAACTTTTTCCATCAAAATATTATTAAATAGTTTCTGTATCCGTAATTACCTTCAATTCTCCATAAAAAACTCAAAAATTCAACATAAATTCACTATTAATTGATTTTTTCCTCAAATATTTTTTTTGTTAATAAATTACAAGATTATAAGAAAACTATAAGATTTTGTGGAACATAAATATGTTTTGTTATTTTGGGAGGGCTTGACCAAAGCTATCACCACCTACAGTATGTCGGTCGATTTCTGGGACACCCTGTATACAAATAACAAAGCGGAAGAGTTTGTTTTTTTGTTTTCACGCGCTAATCTCTGGAACTATCAGCCGAATTTGAACAATTTTTTTTAGCCCAATTCTTAAGGAAGGCTATGGGTTATTAAACATTACGCTGAGACTTTTAGGAGCCGAGCAAAAACAAAAAAAGTAAGAAAGAGCGCTAAGTGAAAACGAAGTAATAGCGCGGATGGGCGATGCGATGCGACATGGTCGGTCGCAGGTCGAAATTTTAGGCAGCCGAAGTCGCAGGCATAATCTAGGTCTTCAGATAAAAGTGACCTGACGATTAAAAAACCAACCGTAAATCAAAATATTCTTTCTTGTAAGTTTTTAAATCTATTCCTCCTCTAAATGCACTTGCAATCATCCAAAGCCATCTTGGTACCGAGTGTAAAACGAGCTCTACAGTTTCAAATGACTCTACATTAGACTCTACAACTCTATGTACATAAAGTCGTTCTAACTTTCTCTATAATCGTAAACCTGAACTGTGGACGTTGCTAAAACTATTTTACATAGAGAAACGTTGAAATGTGTTACAAGTCCTACTTTATGTACGGTCGGGAACGGATACTTCAGCTTTTAAAACATATTTTATAGCACAATACAAAAATTAACAGATGTCAAATTTAGATTAATACTATAAAATGCTTTTTAATGAAATTAATTGGCTGCCAAAGGTATTTTAAGGCCCGGCGCCCATTATTGGCATCAGCAAGGAAAGGGATCCTTCGGCATCCCTACATGCAAGCGCACACTGTCGGAAACTATGCCTTGGCATGCTGCAACGTTCTTAGGGATGACGAGGCGTCCTTAAGCATGCCGCACCGTCCTCTCGTCCCTCGCACCGCAGTGCAAGCTAGCCCCGAGTGTTGCCTCGGCGCCGGCGGCGGCGGCGCTGCGGGCGACGGCGTACCGAAGGATCCCGAAGTATCCCGAAGTATCCTCAAAGCTGCCGATGCAGTAGCCTCAAGCATACCGAAGCGGTATTTTTGTTACTACGATCATATATCATGGAAATTTCTACTTTATTGCCATAAAGTTAATGTATAATGCTTTTTATCACCTAAAATTCTCAGCCGTGCCGATGCCGATAATGAGCGCCGGGCCTAAAGCAGTTTTCGGGAATCTAAAATAAAGGATAGTTGGTCAACAACTTTGGTTTCTGCCGGATCACCTCATTGCGGATTCGATCCCTCATAGAGACTCCAAGCATAGCCCGATCTATAGCTCGCTGAGCGACCTTGAATTTATGGACCAGCCGTACCGTGAGTGTCCACGTATCGGCTCCGTAAGCCGTAACTATGTGCCCTCTGTATATCGTTATTTCATTTGGATAAATCATTTTCCATCTTGGAGTATGTAAGGCGACAGGTACTTCATTTTCCTTAGTCGTTGACGTACTACAGTTTCTGCCTACCCCCATGCAAAGGTGTGAGTTTATATATGTAAAGTCTATTCAAACTTGTCTCAAATTAATATTATTTCAAGTTAAGCAAATATCAACTTTATTTGAATGGTGATTCAGTTGATTTCAGAGTGACAAGCACTATTGAAAAAGTTATAAAAATGTTTGAAAATATATCGTAAGCTGAACTTTATTGTGTAGGATTTAAAGTTATTTTTCCATTAACTCATATTTGTTTACATTTTTGGCAAATGAATCGCAAATACAGATTATATTGCACTATATTGTTACAGAACTTCTATTAATTTTGTTTATGTTCACAATTAACTTTACATCCAATTAACTCCCTACAGTGACCCGTTACATAACTCCTCGTCGCATCGCATCGCATTTGGCGCCCCCAAGAGCGATAGTTTAGAATTACTGCCAAAACATTAATTGAAACCATATTTGGCAAACATTTGATTCGTAAACTATTGACTAAATTCACAGTATGTTGTGGCTTTGTGCCAAGTTTTGGACTATTTACTGCGGTCTAATGTCTATTGACTAGCGGACAATGACATAATGATTTAGGTTCTGGCCTCATTTATTTTAGTAATTCGGTCATGTTCTTGTTCTAGAACAGTTCAGGAGAGAGAAACTTACCCCGAAATACTGAAAAGTCATGAACATACAATAAAAATCCTTTATTTATTTTATTTAAGGATTACAAATACAAATACAAATACAAATATTCTTTATTGTGGTACATAGGTAAGCAATAAGTTGTTACATGTTTCCGAAATTGTACACAGCTATGACCCGCCATAATGGCGTACAATAATTTTAAGGTAGGTAACATTTTATAACATAAACACAGCACAATCAAATAGAAAATTGAAATAATAACAATTTAAATATGCAGCACTTTAGAATTAACGAAGATTTTTACATGTCAAGGCAGCAATTAAAATAACGAGACATAAATTATAAATTCAGTTAGAATTAAATAATACAAATTAAAAAGTATACACATTTTACTCATCAGGGGAACAATAAAAGTTAAATGACATCATCGAGATAATCCTTTAGAGTGTAGTAACATTTGTCTAATAACAATTGAAATAATTTCTTTTTATAATTATGCAAATCCAAATCTCTAATTGTCTTTGGCAGTTTATTATATATGTCAGGTATTAGATAAAAAACACTTTTGCGGAAAAGAGCAGTTTTGTGGGGTTCACGTGTCATTTTGTCTTTATGTCTGGCTCTATTACTAAATTTGAAACGGTGAATATTTAATTTAGCGAAAATGGCACATTCGTAAATAAACATACAGGGAAGTGGTAGTATTTTTAGTAGATTACCAACGAAATACATTACAATTATCTTTTACCATAATAAAACTTGTATAACATACATTATCCTGCAATGTATACTCAATTACAGGTAACCACAGACTCATTATTCAGTATACATGCTCTGAATACATAATTAAATTCTCATCTGCCTAGCCTTTTCCCAACTACGTTGGGGTCGGCTTCCAGTCTAACGGTATGCAGCTGAATACCAGTATTTTACATAGAGCGACTGCCTATCTGACCTCCACAACCCAGTTACTGGGTAATACCATACCCCTTGGTAAGATTGGTTATTAGACTTTCGGGCTTCTGACGACCCGTAACGACTGTCAAAGATCTACGAATGACAATCGGGAACAACGGCTTAACGTGCTTTCTGAGGCACGGAGGGGTCTTGATATGTAAATATGGTCACCCATCCACAGACCAACCGCGGCAAGTGCAGCTTAACCTGATCAATTGACCCGTACATCTGTTATTAGTTAGCCGCAAGCCCTTCAACATTATGTCCACAGAACATAGAAGGTATACAATTTATTTGTCCAAAACAAACGCCACCCCGACTAGATTGAGGCTTCTACAAACTACTGGGGTCCGCCCCGCGTTTTGCGGTACCGTGCAATTATACTTACAAATACTTATTTCTGTTATACATATTAACACGTATAAAAGGTTACACTTTGATTCTGTAACATTATTGTGTCTGATACATTCAGAAGTGTTTTTCTTTCAAACAGTTTTAAAAAACAGTGTTAAAAACACTTATTACGTTTACAGCTTGAGTCCCTGCACGCAACGAAGGTAAAATAAAGGTGCTATTCCACTGCTGCGTAGGATTTTGATACGGTCATACTTATGTAATATTTAGAGAATTTATTCCGAAAGGTTTATCAAATCATTTATTTCAGATAAATATCCACAGGTAAATTTTACACAAGTCGTACCAAAAAACAAAATAAAATTGCAAACTTATAAAATTAAAATAAAAAACAAAACTAATTTATGTGTATATTTATTAATTTATTTCTTTTTAGCGTATATTGTCACATTGCAGAGCCGGACTCCATTTCTCCTTTCCATTCCTCGCTGTTTTAAGAGTCTATACTACCTCAAATGGCTTAGCATGATCTTCTGTTATGTAGAAACCACTGCAGCATTCATTTTAAAATAAATATATGGTAAAGTTGAGGATTAATGTGAAGTCCTATGTTTTCAAAAACACGATTCCATAAAATTTTCTCGATTGAAAAAAATCCAAAATTACCTCCAAACCGATCAATAAACCGCTGGTATTCAAAAAATACTTCAAATTAGATCATGAAACTTTGCATACTAACTGAACTAACTATAAATCAGGTCTCATGTTTTTTATTTTTTTTTTAATTACCACTATTTTCACCGTAAAAACCAAATACCTAAACTATTGGCGCTGCCTGCCGCCCAGCACCACGCTCTGTCTCGCTCTCACAAATCGTGCAGTATTATGCGAGCGAGATATAAAGTCAATTTTAGCTAAGGTAGTATAGGCTCTTAAGTTAGTGAGGACCAGTCCTGTCTGTTGGCGTCAAGTTCATCCCGTCATCTTCTCCTGAGTCTGCCTCGATGTCACCGGACGTTTTATGTATAATTCCTAAATATTAAACTTACATATACCTAATTAAGAAATCTCAATGATTTGTCAAGTCGTACAAACCGTGCAAAGCAGAGGCTGGTCGCTAATTATAATAGTATATCATTTCTTTCAGTTACAACAAGTAAATTATTCATTGAAAACAATGTCACTGACTGGACAGGTCCACTCAAATTTGTGTGGTTCTTTCCTCAAAAGACCATTTCAGACACCAATCTACATGGTCCTCAAAATGATCTGACCAAGACTATTTCTGGATTTTTATATACACATTGACATTGATAAATTTTACATATACAGTGACATGAATATTTACTTTGTAAAGTATTATATTATTTTAATGACTGTGAATGTGATGACTATGTGGGTTAATTTTTTTTTTGCTTTTATTTATTTTCTCAGATAGTTTTAATCATGGTCTGGCAGTTTGAGTAATTTATGCGACCCACCCAAATGTCCTTTCTTTGGTATTGTTCGTCGAATCGTTGAGCTCCTTAAGTTTGAGCTGAGCTGCATGATTACTGACAAATGCGTGCACTGACTGGACAGGTCCACTCAATCTGTGTAGTTCTTTCCTCAAAAGACCATTTCAGACACCAATCTACATGGTCTCCACATGACTTGACCAAGATTATGTCTGGACTTTAAAAGAGACTGTGACCTCTGAGTTTGTTTCGGCCTTTCTTCTCAGAGTAGTCAGTTATGAAACGCCGACCTCATCTCGTTTTTAAAAATATGATTGACGTGTAAAAGTGTTTGTACAAACCTACTTACAGAAATAAAATCATTTATCATTTATCATGTTAGGCAACATTCGCGCAAGATGGATTCGAGGAAGTCGGTGGCAATAAACTAAAATACAGAACCAAAGACACCGACTTCCGAAATTAAAGTTATTTTTCAATTTGTAGTGTTTTTTTTTGGAAGTCTTTTTTTTTAGTTTTTATTTTTCGTTCGTCCCGAAGTTCCTTGATTCCCGCAACACAAAAACACGTTGCGCAACTTTCTTCCTACAAAGTGGAGCTAGAAACACATGCTTATTGTAGCCGTGTGCAGCAATGGGACTGCAAGTTTATTGCTTACGTAAGTATAACTTAATTAAAACCGCAACGTCCCGCTTCATGAACTTTCTATTACTTAAGTTTAGTTCAATCGCAACGAGGCAAGTTTTCAATAATAGCAGTTTTGTTTACAGAACATCTCGCTTGTATTGTGCAAAGGGGTTGACAGGCGTGTACCTATCGCACACATTTTACTATTTAGGTATGTTTTATCAATCGAAGGTCAAGCTATTCTTGCCGCGAGCGGTTTGTGGACGGGTGAGACCGCTCCGGGCTCCGTGCCTCGGAAAGCACGTTAAGCCGCGGGTCCCGGCTGTCATTTGTAGATCTTTGACAGTCGTTACGAGTAGTCAGAAGCTCAAAAATCTGACAACCAGTCTTACCAAGGCGTATCGTATTACCCAGCAACTGGGTTGTGGAGGTCAGATAGGCAGTCGCTCCATGTAAAACACTGGTATTCAGCTGCGTCCAATAAGACTGGAAGCCGACCCCAACATAGTTGAGAACAGGCTGGGCAGATGATGATATAATAGGGAGCAAACCTAAAGCCATCAACCGTGCATAAATACGGGGTGCTACTAAGAAATTCCTGATGGACTTTGCCCGGCTTGGGAGTCGAACCTATGACCTCGTAAGCAGCAGTAGCCGTGAGGCACACTTTCCTGAAAATTTTTTACATTGGAATTTATACTTTTTTAATTTTTAACTAATTTCAAAAAAGGAGGAGGTTCTCAATGCGTCGGTATGTTTTTTTTTTCTTATTTTTATGTGACTGTATCTGATGTCCATGTCTCTGGTGTACCTACTGTGTGCCTTTTGATCTGTGCTATAAAATGTATTTTCTTTCTTTCTTTCAGTAGCGCTAGCGACCACTTGACTACTAGCAAAATCAGCCAATAACGTTCCCACTGCTGATACACCGGGCTCCTCTCCTCGAGAGGGAATGGGCTGTAATCTACCACGTGGGCCTATGTCTTCTTCATCACGTGTCTTTGAATTTCTGGCTCTAAGACATGCCGGTTTCCTCACGAAATGTTCCTTCACCGTTTTGAGAGCAGTGGTGATTTATTTATTTATTTATTGGCCTATCTACAATTGTTACACTGTTTATCCTTAAAAATACGAGCAATATACAAGCATAATGTACAATATGATACGACAGACACAGCATGCAAAAAAAACAAAATTAAAACCTACAGTAAAATTGCAATAATTGTGCAGAAATAACGCTTGCAGCACTAAAAGGTAGTTTTAGAAAAAATAAACATTTTAAAATGATGAAAGAAAAAAAAATAGTCAATTGTGTTGGTTACTTTTGTGGACTTGGCGCTTGAATTTTTGAAGTGAAGAGATGAAATGATTTAAAATTAAAGCGCCCCGCGGTTTCACCCGCGTAAGTTTCGATCCCGTGAGAATATCGGGATAAAAAGAATCCTATGTGTTATTCTGATGTATAAGCTATATTACTGTACAGTTTCATCAAAATCCGTTTAGTAGTTTTTGCGTGAAAGAGTAACAAAAATCCATCCATCCATCCTCACAAACTTTCGCATTTATAATATTAGTAGGATATTAGTAGGAAGTAGGATAGTAGGAAGTTCACTTTGTTTAAATTATTTAGACGCTTTAGCGCCTGTCTGGCTTCGAACCCACGACCTACAACTCGAATGACACGGCCGTTATCACTGGCCCACCACTGCTCTACGACTACTACCCATCCTCTTAAGGCGAAAGCGCCAGGGTAGCCCAAGAAATTCAAATTTTCTTACGTTTATTGCAATTTGCTAGTCAGTGGCTCCGATTCTGTTGTTCACAAACTAAACTAAATTTAAGTTCAGTGCATCTTTTTCTTTCTATTTCATTAGAAGAAGAAGAAGATAAATATTAGTTTAGTCCTGTCAAATTAGCCAGCGCCTGACGTAAATTGACGTATTTTTGGTAGCCAATTTTTTAATCACGTCTAAACTTGACTATGGATTATCTAATTTGACGGGACTAAACTGATATTTTTTATCTTCTGTCCTTTTCATATTGAAATAGAAAGAAAAAGATGCACTGAACTTAAATTTAGTTTAGTTTGTGAACAACAGAATCGGGTCCAATATTAAGTTATACGTTGATTAAAATATGATTCGATAACGTAACGAATATGTATTTACAGAATTATAATCATTAAAGTCATCAATACAACTCTCTAAGACCTAGTAATCCTATTGAATGACTATTTAATGAAATCTTGACATTTAGAATTATACTAACTTAACAAGTTGTATTAATCATTCTAATGATTATAATTCTGTAAATACTTAGTTGTTACAGTCGCGAAACATATTTTAATCAACATACGCCCAGACACCGAACCGCAAATTGCAAAAATCGTAAGAAAATTTGAATTTGGCGCGCTTCCTTAGCGCTTCCTACTTAAGAGCCTATATTATACTCCTCAGCTAAAATTCACTCTTTATCTCGCTCACACGAAACTGCTCGCGGACTGAGTGAGAGCGAGCCAATAGTTTAGGTATTTTCTTAGTACGGTGAAAATAATGGATATTAAAAAAAAACTAAAAACATAAGACCTGCTTTATAGTAATTAGTTCCGTTAGTATGCAAAGTTTCATGATCTAACGGTTTATTGTTCGGTTTGGAGGTAAATTTGGATTTATTTTCTATAGAGAAAATTTTATGGAGTTGTGTTTTCGTCAAACATAGAATTTAAAATTAATCCTCAACTTTACCATATATTTATTTCAAAATTGATGCCGCAGTATTTTCGACATAACGGAGGATCATGCTAAGCCATTTGGGGTATAGTAGCTCTTAACCTAATCCCGTATGTACCTAGTCATATTTTACTAGTTACAACATTGATAATAAAAGCGTAGCCATTTTGCCGGAACCCACTTCAAAAAATAAATGCTATAAATGTTTGCTGTGGCAACGAACACAGTTATATTCTCGACTGCACTAAGTATTTGTCTCCGTAATTAATTACGATCCTCAAACAGATAAGGAAAATGGTGATTAATAAAGCAAATACAAACGTTATTATTTATGCAACAGACATTTGTTTGCGTCGTGGGAGTTTCTGGTGTGTTATGAACCTCATAAAAGGACTCAACTATATTAATAACTAGCTTCGACCCATCCCGTCGCATCGCATCGCCTGCCAGCGCATTTACTGTGCTCTGAAATTTATCGTGTTGACCCTAGCATTACTTTATGCATTGAAAATTGAGCCTTCTTGTCTTGAAATAAGATTTCATTTTCATATGCATATTCATATATTTATTTGCATTCCATAATATTGTAGAGGTGTTAGAATGGCTTAAAGCTAAGGTAGAATTATGGTCCCTGTAAGGCACAGCAAAAAGTATAAAATCGTCGACCGTAGGTTCAATTGAGGTAAGGGACAAGAAACCCAATGTCCCTTACCTCAATTGAACCTACGGTCGACGAAATATTGTATTTAGGACACAAATTAACAATAAGCAATTTTTATTAAAATCCTACTATATTCCTTCCTATTGTTTTTTTTTTGTTCTGGTGTACAATAAAGTAAATATAAATAAATATAAATAAATATTCCTTCCTATCCTACTAATATTATAAATGCGAAAGTTTGTGAGGATGGATGGATGGATGTTTGTTACTCTTTCACGCAAAAACTACTGAACGGATTTTGATGAAACTTTACAGTAATATAGTTTATACATCAGAATAACACATAGGATACTTTTTATCCCGATATTTCCACGGGATCAAAACTTACGCGGGTGAAACCGCGGGGCGCAGCTAGTAATATTATAAATGCGAAAGTTTGTGAGGATGGATGGATGGATGTTTGTTACTCTTTCACGAAAAAACTGCTGAATGGATTTTACAGTAATATAGCTTATACATCAGAATAACATATAGGATACTTTTTATCCCGATATTCCCACGGGATCGACACTTATGCGGGTGAAACCGCGGGGCGCTGCTAGTATGTTAATAACATTAAATAGGTAACTAAATATACCTAACAATTTGTTTTATTAAGATCAGCCTGTTATAGGTTGTGGTACCTACTTTGGCTCAATGGGAGCCACATACATAATTTTTTTTTTTTTTAGTATAGCATCATATGTACCTACATATTTTATGAAAAAAATACTTAAGTATAAAAAGTAAAAGAACACTATCTTTCCACTTCATCATAGTTGTGTGCATATAATTATGCATTTAATATAATTATTAAGATTGTAGTGACATTTATTTTAGAAGTATGTATGTTTATTTGTATGTATGTAAGTATATTCTCATAATATTTGTTTAGTTCTACTAAGTGAATTGTTTATGATTTTATGTATTTTTTTTTTCTCCTTTATTCTTTCACACGCTGTCTACATCTCTCTATTTATTGTCCTATCGCAGCTGGTATGCTGAAAGAGATTTCTTATGAAATAAGCATCACCTTTGTACCTATTTTTCTGTTCTGTTTTTTTCTTGTCTGTTTATATATGTGTGTACACACGGCTACACATCAAGCTATACATTTCCAGTTTTAGCTGACCTCGCACTGTATAGGTTTTTCGTACAATCCGAAGTCAGCTTATACTGGTTATGTATAGCTTGATGTGTAGCCGTGCGTACATAAATGGTGAAATGGTAAATGGTAAAAAGTTTACTGAAATTGATTCAGTAGTTCACGACTTGCGTTTACTCTGTTACTCCTTGTATATAACACGAAAGTATGATCCATAAGTATAAAAAGTTTACAGGGAACTTTGACTTTTTATAGAACACTTTACTAATTCGTGTGTGGGTAGAACTGATGGAGAGTGATCCATTTCTCAGACATCGTAAGCCTTGTGAATGTATGTAAAATATAAGGAAATTTCGTGAGCCAGTCACTAACGGCACATAACGGTACCTGCAGAAAATATTTTGTCGCTCCAATACATTTTTCTGACACGGCTTTTATGTTTTCGGTTCGAAAAGAAATTAGGATAAGTCTGAAATAGAAAATGGAGAGGTTGTTTGCTCGTATTTTTTCGTTATGTAAAATAATGGTATTTTTCCATTTTTAGTGTTTCTTACGTACGAATTATATAAGGGGACCTTTTTTATATGTAACTAGCTGACCCGGCAGACTTCGTACTGCCTCAATCGATAAATAAAAGACAATTGACTCTACATTTTATTTAGAAAACGTTTGTATGGGAAATAGAAAATGTCTGTTTTTAGGGTTTTCTCGGGAATTATTCGATTTTTCTCACCGTTTAAACCTTCCCTAGACCTCCACGAACATTTCAAGACCAAGATAAGATAAATCCGTTCAGCCGTTCTCGAGTTTTAGCGAGAGTAACGAACAGCAATTCATTTTTATATATACAGTGTGTCCGGTTACACAATGGACATACTTTAAGGGAGTGTAGTACCCATGAAAATGAACAACTTTTACTAAGAGACCAACACTGAAATCGAGAAAAAAAAAACAGCCGCTCTATACATTTATGTTTGCATAACTGAACAAAATGTAGGGAACAGCTGTTTTTTTTTTCTCGATTTCAGTGTTGGTCTCTTAGTAAAAGTTGTTCATTTTCATGAGTACTACACTCCCTTAAAGTATGTCCATTGTGTAACCGGACACACTGTATAGATAGATATCACTCGTGTATCGGTTTGTTCGTCTGTCACCACCAATTTCCTCTGAATGGACATACACATACATAATCAGCCTATAATGTTCCCACTGCTGGGACACAAGCCTCCTCTTTATGAGAGGGAGTGGGCCGTAATCCACCACGCGGGCCCAGTGCGGGTTGGTAGATGTCACATGTCTTCGATTTTTTTGTTCTAGGACATGCCGGTCTCCTCACTATGTTTTCCTTCACCGTTTTAAGAGCAATGGTGATGAAATAATTTACACAAAGCAAGCGCCTGATGGGGTTCGAACCTACGACCTACAACTCGTAAGTCGCGACCGTTATGTCTGGGCCACCACTGTTCCGAATGGACAGATTACGTTAAAATAATGGTACACATATGAATTTTTGTGACCCATACACAGACGTGTAACGTAAATAAATGTATTTTGAATGAGGGGATTACTTTTTTTGGAATGATAAAATTTTATTTTCAAAAATTGTTGCGAAGATCTCAAGTACTTTATTTTATAATTTTTAAATAAAGCATCTGCCTAGCCTTTTCCCAACTATGCTGGGGTAGGCTTCCAGTCTAACCGGATGCAGCTGAATACCTGTATTTTACATAGTCCGGAATCGCCTACTGTTGGGTATATAGACCTCCCTTTTCTTGAAAATGAAAAGACTAGTTACTTGAAAATAAATGTCACAAGAAGCCTTTGTTTCTTTAAAAAAACATCTTCCTACATACGTAAATATCTATGTAATCTAAGTATTTCAAACTAAAAAAAGTCACCCAAATCAAAAAAAAAATCCATAAATTGGTGACATTTTAGATATTATTAGAAAGTGGAGCGTCTCGCTATTAAGTCGCTTCTGATGCAGCACTAGCAGTATCCGAGCGGTGGGACTCGGTGATGTTGCAGAGGAGAATTCACCTGAATGCCAGTTCGTCACCATTTAGTTATTATGTGATTATTTTATGAATTTATTTTACAGTTTAATTTATGTAGATACTTCAATGTTTCAATATCTAATCTAATATATAAAATTCTCGTGTCACAGTGTTAGTTACCATACTCCTCCGAAACGGCTGGACCGATTTGTATGAAATTTTGTGCATATCGGGTAGGTCTGAGAATCGGCTACTATCTATTTTTTTTTTTTTGCAAAACGACGTTTGCGGGGTCACCTAGTTTAGTTATAATAATTATTATTGTGGAATGCATTTTGTTTTTTTTTTAAGTATACTTACTAACATAAATATGGATCACGGTGTCTAAGGTAAATAAATAATAACAATAATTATTATAAAACCAACCACATGAAACAAAGAAAAAACGCTACACACCACAAACAACCTCAAAAAATATCAGCACATTTTTATTAAAACCATCAGCATAGCTATTCAAGCGTAAAACAATCCACGAGTACCCGCCAGTGCATTAATTTTGTGCGAAAATACGGTTACTCCGTTTTCGGTGGCGACCGGCTTATATTTACTCAGTATATATTTTACGAGCCGGTTCCATCGGATCGACAGATGACGTCGGCCGTATATTACCTCGTAGGCTTACTTTTACTGCCTTTTGCACTTACCCCCTGTTTCTTAATGAGAAATTCAGCTGCAGATTTTTTTTGGAGACCACATGACCGGTCACTGTCTTACTGCATAGAAAAGAAAGAGAAGCGCGATGATGCAATTCTGGTAATTTATTGCAAAATATGAAGCAATTATCTATTTACAAAAATCTATTGTTTGGACTAAAAAATTAAAACACTAGTGCTTTAGTATGTTGCTTGTAGAATAATCTGGCAAAAAATCAGAATGATTCTATGTACATTAGTATGGTTTTTATTGTAAAAAGAAAGTTTTTAGAAGTATCTTCATGATTTTTTTCTATAGTATCAAATTAGTTGTATTATGTTTTCAATACACTATCTAACTAGCATATATCCTATATAATATCATATACTTTTCTGGTTTTGTTTACTGTAGTCGATCATATACTTTTATTGTTTCTAAAACTCGCGTTTTTTGCGTTTAGGTCCTATAATCCCCTTAAGCGTTTTTGTTCGGTTTTGTACCCGTTTCACTATTATAATTTCCACAATAGGATTAAGAATTAATTATAGAACGGGCTCTTTGAGGGATCGACTCCACAGCGAGGTGATCTGGCACAGAACCAAAGTTGTCGAAATAGCTCACAGAATAAGCAAGCTGAAGTGGCAATAGGCCGGTCATATTAGCCGTAGAACCGATGACCGTTGGGGTAGATGTGTTCTTGAGTGGAGTCCACGAATCGGTAAACGTAAGGTGGGACGCCCTCAGGCTAGGTGGAGCGACGATCTTCGCAGGATGGTTGGTAGCAGCTCGATGAGAGTTGCCAAAAATCGAGTTGAATGGGTGCATTGGACTGACTTATGTCCAGCAGTGGACTGCTATAGGCTTATGATGATTAATAGAATTAAGCAAGCAATTTTTTCTCTAAAAATACCTAGGTTACCTGTCTGTGGGTCACGGGCGCATAGAGTGGGGACTCTGTCCGCCCACCAAGTGATCCTAGGGAAGACGGTGGCACAGTGGTCACGTGCCGCCGTAAATAGCGAGACTCAGGGGAGGCCCCTTACAGTCTCCGCAGGGATGTACCTTACAGGCGTTGCATGGGGGGTTCCGGAAGTGGTCTTTTATGAGGAACCGGGACCACCCTATGTGCTGATGGTGACCACCGGGGTGGTTTTAGTAAGGTAAAAATCCCACACTCCCGGACCTCCCTCCCCAGAGGTCGGGTGCCTTCTGAGGTTTCCCCCCGAAAACAAAAAAAAAAAAGTGTTAGTTGTCTGTAATCTTGTATAATAGACGGAAGAATGACCCCTGTAACACAAGTTTCACCTAGCATGGAGGTTATTGACCAAATCTCTGTGTACCTGTTTTTCTTACGCTGTAAATGTTACGTACACTCTGTACATTACAATGGAAAAATAAGTTTAAAAAATAAGTTAAAAAACTAGCCCGACTACTGAAAAGGATAAAACAAGAAAGTACCTTCCCGTGGTCGCATGCTACCATGGTTTTTATGTAACGGGAAAGTATTTTCTAGTTTCATCTTTTTCAGTAGTCGGATTTTAGTTTTTGTACTTATTTTGAGTTATAATTTTGTGTTATAGTATTTGCAGAGGCGCCTATTTTTTTTGTTTTTTTTTGTTTACGTTTTATTGTTTTACATGTACAGAGGCCAGCACGTCAAGCTACCCCAATCTGTCAAATTTTCTCAATTGAATATGAACCTTATTCCCTTGTAGTAAAGTTGAAAGTCTATCAAAGAAATTTGACAGATTGGGGTAGCTTGATGTGTCTGTACCTAGGTAATATGATACCAAAGTTATACATAAATATGGTTGGCTCAAATCTGAGGCGTGATTTTATAGAAATTATTCCTAATTATCGGGTGTATGCAAGCAAAGCTATGAGTAACAGCTGACAACATATATATTTTTTAAATCTATTAATTAAGCCCTTTCATTATACATCCAACACGGCATGACTAAAAAAAAAATTTTACGTCATGAACATATATCCGCTAGAGGACGCCATGTTCAATTTAATGTGACGTCACATAGCCTATTACCAGCGGACGATCAAGCCTCTTCCAACAATACCTTATTTATCAAATTATGACATATATTTAAGAAGTTATGAGGGAACAGATAAACATACATACCGGTCATAATCATAACCCTCATTTTTGCTTCGCATTAGTCGGGTAATTAGCAGTTAACTTTATAATTGACGAACTTTAAAAAAAAGATACTGGGCCAAACTATGAATAGTGTAGCACTTGACCCAAAGTTTATTGCTACGCGGAGTTCTTGCTACGACGCGCCTACGAGCCTACGCGCCTACGAGCCTACGCGCCTACGAGCATAACGTAGCGTAGCCAAGTTTACGGAGAAATATAAGCCTGCTTACACCACAAGTCAATCGTTTGAACTTGAGAAGTCTGGCGCACTTTGTACCTTTTTTATGTTATAAGACAGAATATTTTAAATGATTAGCGTTAAACGTATTTAGTTATTTGTGGTGCAAGGGGGTCTATGTGTCTTTTAATTACTTTGATAGAATAAGTCGTAAGTTACTACCAATTGAACGCAAACGAAAAACAACGCGTTTTGTCCCGCGGCGATTTTTTTGCACTGAATTTTCAATGAACTGCTTAGCATCGAGAGTTGAAAATTCAACAGTGTATTTTTTGACGCGCTGGGATGCACTCTGTTGGATTCTCAACGGTCGGGTCAACAGTTGAAAATCCAGTGCGCGATAAAATCCCGCCGCGATCGTGCGAACGTAGGCAAAAACTCGGGCAACGCAAACTTGTTCATCACCATTTCTGCCGAAAAACTTCCACTGCTGGCCTGCTCCAAGCGTCGCCAAATCGACCAGCCCTGGGCCTCAAGTCTGCTATTACAATAGTGTCAGAATGGTCTATCATTGATTTCTTAATTGTTGATTTTGACAAGTTTGGTAATCTACTAATTTATTGGCGTCATAATGACTTTCCAATGGTCAACCACTGACACTCCATTGAAAGAAATGGCATAAAATGGTAATCTCGTACATAATGACAAATAAAAAAATAAAAATATTTTATTAACAGGCTACCAGGCCCACATTGTGTTAGTATCTCAAATTAAGTTACTTATAAACTATGTTAGTATGTGAAAAAAACAAAGAAAACAAAAGTGCGAAAGGTATGAATAATATAATGCCCTCAGATAGTTTCATCAAGCCCCATGAAATACATGAAGCTTGATAAACCTACCCGAGGTAGGGCCATCCAGCCTTTCAGCAAACACCCTTAAGATATTGTTGGTGCTTCCTCCCACTCTGCGTAACATCGACGCCACCTTCTTACGCATTATTGCGAAATAGTCGTCGGTGTGCGCATCGGCGAACATTCCTGACGCACTACAATAGGGAGGAAGCGTCAAGAGCACCCTAAAGGTATTATTATATTGTATTCGCAGGCAAATGATTAAATATAATGTTTATTGCTATTTACGAACTTCTTACTACTTCAGATTGCAAACACTACTACATAATATGTAAAAATATATATTAAATGTAATCTAGCATGAAAAGTAGTAGTTTTTCTCAGACCATTGACCGACCAATGATCGACCATTATGAATTCAGCAGATTACGAACTTTTAGCAAAATGACAATGGGATCGTGTTGGAATGACGAATTTATAAAAATAGCAGACTTGGGCCCCTGTGCTTCTCACATCCAGTGGGCATTCTTGCAGCTTTCACAAGGATTTCGGCCTATTGTTCATGGCCATTTAATTAACGACAAAAGTAACAATCAAGCTTAACAAAACGTTATCTTTCCAACCCAACAAGTCGGAAGCAACCGATAGGTTTCCTCTCAGTGTCAAGATTATCGAAAGGATCCCTCCCGCATTTTCTGAGAATAATCTGATTGTTCCCTCCACGTCAGTGCATATTAGCGCAGTGTATGGAAAGATTCCAGGTTTCAGATCGAAGGTAATGAGCGGAAAATATCGTGATATAACTAAACAACTGGATTGTTTTCTCAGAAAATCTCAACAGAGATGTGTAGTAATAATTGTACAGTGTACACTTTTCAGTCTAATTACGTCAATTGTGTTAAATTTTCACCTACGGAGCCCAAAATCAGGGGCCGGCCTTAGCCGTAGAACCGATCGATGACCGTTGGAGTAGACGTGTTCTTGAGTTGAGACCGCGAATCGGTAAACGTTAGGTGGGACGCCCTCAGGCTAGGTGGAGCGACGATCTTCGCAGGATGGCTGGTAGCAGCTGGATGAGAGAGGCCTATGTCCAGCAGTGTACTGCTGTAAGCTGATGATGATAATGATGTCGCCAAAATCAAAATATTTTTAACACATAAACCTACATGGGCACTTATGAAACGTCAGAAGCTAGGTGCACAGTTCCAATTGGTTGTTTCGGAGAAGAATAGACAAGAAACTCCACGGTTACTCTTTTAAGCTTACTTTACTACTTTTTTACCTTCAAATTTGTGTTAATAGGACTTAATAAAATAGAAAATGGTATACAAATCTACAGTCTACAAGGCCTACAACGTTCTCATATTCACAAAATATAAAAGAATGATCTATCAAAAAGATAAATGTAATCTAATATATAAAATTCTCGTGTCACAGTGTTAGTTACCATACTCCTCCGAAACGGCTGGACCGATTTGTATGAAAGTTTGTGTGCATATGTAGGTCTGAGAATCGGCTACTATTTATTTTTTTTTTTTTGGCAAAACGACGTTTGCGGGGTCAGCTAGTAATAAAATATTAAAACCAAATGATATGATTGCCATTACAACCACTTCGAAAAATTGAAATCAGAATAATAGGTCGTTTTTTTTTTTGAGAGGTTTATTAAGAATAATATGGAGTTGAACAAAAGCAGACTCACGTTTCTACAGCAATGTATGGATACATTCAGTCGTGCAGGTTGTGCTGGATTCTCACTGACTCGTATAGCCCCGGTCCCGCCGTACATATTACTTTTTAGGGTTCCATACCTCAAAAGGAAAAACGGAACCCTTATAAGATAACTCCGTTGTCCATCAGTCCATCACTCAAGACCCTTTTTCAAATTGAAATTAATATCAAATACCGAGGGCTGCAATCCCTTGAAGCAGTGAAAAATCAAACTTCTAAGTCAAAGTAATCAAAAGATACGGGCGTTTATGTTCCGAAATTAAATACCTATAGGATACTTCCCGTTGACCTAGAATCATGAAATTTGGCAAGAAGCAATGTCATGTAGCAAAAAAGCCGAAAACCGTAGTAGTTAAATTATAAAAAAAAAAATTATCCCGTGACAAACTATTTTTACATACCTACCTACTTTGTACGAAATCCTCGGTGCGCGAGCCCGACTCGCACTTGACCGGTTTTTTAGAGTCCTGCCCGACGAAATATTTTCAGATGTCCCGCGTGCCCGAATTTTTGTTAGTTTTTGCCCAAAATTTGTAGCAACCGAATCCGTTGGTTAGGTTCTTTTTTGGTCTATAAAAACAATATTGGTTTGGGTAAATATTTTCACCATGGTACTGGAAATTATCTTAAATTCACCATCTTTACTAACTGCACTATGCATCCAGGCACATAACATTCCTTCATCAAAACTGATCTCAATACGGTGAAGCAAAACATCGAGAGGAACCCGGCATGTCATAGAACCAAAACTTCGAAGACTTGTGACATTTATCAACCCGTACTAGGCCCGTGAATTATGGCCCACTCCAGGAGCGTAGCTACCGCCGTATCAGCTGTATCAATTATGCGGAGCCCCAAACCACACGGGCCCCGGACGCGACGCCGCCGCTGACGTGTTTAAGCAAGAATTTGTAAAATACTATCGAGATTCTAAAATTCTTATTGATCACTAGCAGCGCCCCGCGGTTTCACCCGCTTTAGTTTCGATCCTGTGGGAATATCGGGATAAAAAGTATCCTATATGTTTATGTTAATCCTGGTTATAAACTATCTGTGTGCCAAATTTCATCCATGTCATTTTGTGCATTCAATTACGAACAAAAACCTTTTAAAATCAATATTGCTTACCTCCCATAACATACGGCGTGATAATATGTCAAATATATATGTGTATATGGGTGTGTAAATGCATTAAGTCCGCCTCTGTACATATATGTGCTTGAAGTATTAAATAAATAAATAAATATGTAGCCTAAAGCCTTCCTTGGTTTACAAAGAACATTTTTGCTGAATTTCAATTCAATCTATCCAGTAGTTTTGGCGTGAAGCCGTACCATACACACAGACAAACAGACAAAAATTCTAAAAAGTCACTTTTTGTCATCAGTTACGTTTTTCTAACAAAAGCCAATTATTTTTTCTCGAAAATTCTCAATGTACAGTTTTTCTTTCGTTACTGTTTTATTATATATATATAGAATATAGATTAAAAGGCCTGTAATAAATAGGTAAGTGAATCTATAATTATATAACACAGGGTGTCCTAGAAGTTGACGTCAAGCCAGAATCGGGTAATAGTCCAAGTCATAATAGTTATCAGAAAAATATTTTTTTAAAAATCGAAATTGGCGAATCTACCGGTATCTCCCGGGCTCCCGACTCATGGTACTGGAAGAAACAGTGAGATTTTCGGTAGGAGTCCGACAGTAATCCGTTCTTCTCGAAAGACTTCCCAAAAAAATTAAATATTAACTGTTATAAGGGCCCCCAAAAAAATTGATATAAGATCCCTTTAGGACAAGCTACGCCCTCTTCAACAGCGGGAACGTTGCAGGCTGAGTACTTATACTAAACTGTCTACCTAAAAAAAAATATATAAAAAAGATCCGTTATAAACTCACTCTAAAAATATACCAACAGTTTTACACACGTTAAATTACGGGTTAAAAAGGTTACGAAATTCGGCTTCGTCATAATTAACTTTTAAACGAGCGTACATACACTGTTTTGACAGTACATTTGTTGCTAAACAACTCCCGTGATTAATCGTTGCTTACCGTTTTGTTAACCTTATTATGTAAAATCGTGTAGCTTTACATTGTGAAAAGTTACTTTTAAGCCGTGTCTACACTGCGAGCGTTCACATGTCAAAATTCTAATGAGTCAATCAGTTGATCTGATTTAACTAATTTCGATCCGGTACTATCTACTAGGTTCCATCGCTTTATACAGCTCTTGCAGAGTAAGCAAGCAGGAGTGGGTGTGGGCTGGCCATGTTTGTCGAAGGACCACCATGAGCACCATGTATCTATCACATAATTGATTTACCAGTCTATTATATTTTTAATTCTTTTTACCATCTGTGGTAGACAAAATTTTATTTTAGGTGTATCGTCTTCACATATAATAATAAATGTATACAAAAACTTGTAAAACATTTTAAAAGTGTAACGGTGGAGTTTCTTGCCCATTCTTCTCCACACGAAAACTACATTTTGGAAGAGGCGACTAGAATCAATTCTATTTTTTAATTTTAATTTTTGACATTCAAAAGTGCCTTTTTAAGTGCCCATTTGAAATAAATGATTTGACTTTGACTTTGACCGATGGCCGGTAGAGCAGACGAGTCCTAGAGTGGAGACCGGCTGGTGCAGACTGTATGCGGAAGGTGGAGAACAGAATGTAATAGTAAGATATACCTACTGTATCAATGTAAAGGGCTTTGAAGATCCGTGGCGTACCAACTACCGTGCCATATTGTTTTAAGGGTTCCGAACCCAAAGGGTAAAACGAGACCCTATAACTAAGACTCCACTGTCCGTCCGTCTGTCTGTCCGTCTGTCACCAGGCTGTATCTCATGAACCGTGATAGTTAGACAGTTGAAATTTTCACAGATGATGTATTTCTGTTGCCACTATAACAACAAATACTGAAAAACAGAATCAAATAAATATTTAAGGGGGCTTCCATGCGACAAACGTGATTTTTTTGCTCGATATTGATAACGGCAACAGGACGCTTGAAATATTCACAGAATACTTAGTTATATAATTATACTCTTTAAAAATAAATAATTAAATTAAAATAAAACAAATTTTTAAGGGGGCTCCCATATAACAGACATGATTTTTTGTCGTTTTTATAGATAATGGTACGGAACCCTTCGTTTTTTTTTTGTTAAAAATGGTGGCCACGCATAGAGCCTATATAAATCGATAGCTGACATCAATGACTGAAATCAAGACTTGTTGGTTGGACTGGTGGGAAAGTCTGACAGACTTTTGGCCTTCTGACGACCCGTAACGATAGCCAAAGATCCACAAATAACAGCCGGGACCAATAGCTTAACGTGCTTTTCGAAGCACGGAGGGGTCTTGGTATGTAAAGATGGTCACCCATCCACAGACCAACCGCGGCAAGCGTAACTTAACCTGATTGATCGACCTGTACGGCTGTTATTACATAGCCACAAGCCCCTCTAAGAAAAAGAAAAGAAAAGAAGAAATACGTTTATTTGCGGCAAACATGACGCATAAGAATGAGCATAAACAGAAATAAAATTGACAATTTGAGGGAAAACATGCGTCACATCCACGCAAAACGGCCATCGCTCAGCATAATGCCAAGACCCTGTACGAGACAGAGCCCCAGCGCTGATTTTCAGCGACAACCGGCGTCGACGTGATGACGTCAAACCAGTGCAGCATACGATTAGATACAAATATCTAACAACAATAAAATAAATAAAATATAAATTACAAAGACATGGTGTAAACAAGAAATATTTAAAGTGGTAACATTCCGGGCAACGACCCACGCGCCGCCCCGGTTATTAATAATCTGTGCGCGCGCGCAATTGTCATGTCACAAGCAAAGCTCTAACGTTTTGACCTAAGCAAAGATTACGTGATGAAATTAATAAAAACAGTAACAAGATGAATTTTATAAATAATGATGTGAGAGAAATTAGAATACATTTGGCACAGAGTACAACAAACAATACGGACAGAAATGGGGGAATTGTGTTGGTATCTATGGTTTCGTCAAACAGTGTTTTTCAAATTAGTGTTAGAAATTCAGAATCAAGGACTACAATAGTATACTGGCTATTAGAACTGGGAAGGTGCGAATGATTAAATGACAAACTTGGGAACTCAAAGGAAAATCAAAGTCTTCAGTCCAGGAAGAAAATGGTAAGTGCATCGTGATTATATTGAATAAATTAAATTGTTTTAAAATAAATAAATTAGTATAAGTAGGTGTATAAATATATATATATTTTCTAACAAGCCACTATATTTGACAAGACGATTTATGGAGACAGTTGAATAATTATTAGAATTAACTGTAAATTACAGTGCTATGGTTGAAGGGAAATTTGCTCATGTATGAGTAACTTTTTGTGTTGGTATTTAAAAGATTGTATTGTTTTCAGGTGACGCAATGGTGGTGGGAGATCATTCCAACAGCGTGTGGCTGCAAACTTGAAACACCCTCTGAATGCCGTAGTTCTGTGCATTGGCACTGACAGTGGGCTTACCATGGAGCGAAGGCCATACTTTAGATAGTTTTGTTTCCAATTTAACTTTTCATAAAGGTAGTGTGGTTTTTGAGTTGTAATGATACCAAACAATAAGTTGGCCAAATGCAGCTTTCTCCTGGCATCCATCTTTAATAATTTCAGTTTATTTGTGTATGGAGTGATATGACTTCTTCGTGGGACATTAACACAAAAACGAACACAGGCATTCTGGATACGTTGGATTACACGCTCCGTTCTTGAAAGCAGGCATGGACCATAAACTGTATCACAGTAATTCAACTTTGATAAAATGAGGCTATCAACAAGTTGTTTCCGTACTGGTACGCTCACATACTTCCGTATTCCATATAAGACCTTCAGCCTATAAAAACAATTCCGAAGAACATTTGTCACATGGGCCTCAAAGCGCAACTCTGGATCCATAATTAGCCCCAGATTGCATGCCTGCTCTACTCTCTCAATTTTCTCACCCATAATAGTGATCTCAGGGTTAGCAGACAGTATCGCACTAACTTGTTTTCTAGAACCCAGCACCATATATTTAGACTTGAGAGGATTCAGAACCAGAGAATTTTCCTCCGACCATGAAACCACTCTATGTAAGTCCTCGTTCATTTTCTGCACCGCCAATGATGTTTCCTCCCCTTTGCAGGATATATACAGCTGAATATCATCGGCATACATGTGAAATTTGCAGTTTATGAAGGATTTTATGATGTCCGCACTATACAGAATATACAACAAAGGCCCCAGAATTGATCCCTGAGGAACACCCCGTGACACTTGGAGGGGAGGGGATGCCACCCTTGACCCATCGTCCCTATGCATCTCTACATATTGAGACCTGTTGCTAAGATAGCTATTAAACCACTCCACTGCATCACTGTCGAAGCCATAGAAAGCTAACTTAGACAGCAGTAGAGTGGTATTAATTGCGTCAAAAGCCCGGGAAAAGTCCAGCAGTGCCAGAATTGTTCCCTCCCCTCGGTCACGTGCTTCAAGGATGTTACCCACAACATCAGCCAGAGCCGTTGCAGTACCTCTACCCCTTCTGAAACCCGACTGAAGATCAGGAAGAATATTATTAGTTTCGAGGTATTGGATAACCTGCGAGTATACTACACGTTCAAGGATCTTAGACAGGCAAGGTAGAATGCTTATTGGTCTCAAGTCCTTCATGCTAACCGGGTTATTGTTTTTAGGGATAGGGCGAACGATAGCGCAACGCCAGAGTTCGGGGAATGTTCGCGTGGATATGGAGCGGTTAATGATATCTGTAATGGCTTGCAAGGTAGTTGGCAACGTGAGAGATATCATACTGAGACTTATACCGTCGACACCCTGTGCATTCGAATCCAAACTCCTGATTATTTTCAGGACTGCTTCAGGATTAGTCGCTGTAAGTCTGAATGAGGCCGGACCATACCTGTGAGACTCAAAGTAGGACAATTGTGAGCTAATATGACGGCAATCACCTGGGACGTCCAAAAACGCCGCATTGATGTCATCTGGATTGTTAAAATGACTTGGCAGCAAGCTTTGTTTATGGTCCGGAAGCACATCCGATTTTAAATTGCGCCACAACAGCTTGGGGTCCTTAATTCTGTCATTGATGCTTTTGGCAAAATAAGCCGTCTTCTCTCTAAATAGTGCCGTGACTGCTTGGTGCTTCAGATCCAGATAGTATTCCCTATGACTCGGTAGCTTCGATTTACGAAATCTGTCCCTGGCTTCATCTCTTAAAGTCGACATCAGTTTGATGTTCTCAGTTATCCATGGGGTAGGACGGGTTTTATATGTTTTCCTTTTAAGAGGAGCGTGAAGATCGAATAACCTCTCTTTTCATCGTGGGTATCTGTTTTAAAAAACACGAAACCGTAGTCGCTGCCAACAGGAGAAAAGAAAATTAGTACATTGTTCACCTAGGGAAGAAAGTTACCGATTACTAACGAGGGTGTAGTTTGAGACCCAAGGCTCGGCCGAGATTTGTATGGAAAAATTTCGACTAGTGCCACCTTAAGGTGGCGTGTAATTTGATTCCAGCAATGGACGGTGTAAAAAGCACAGTAATGCAGTGTGTGTAGTGTAGTGTTGTTCAGTATAAGCACTATGTATCACTCGGGAGAAATCGCCAATCGCCGGCGCTAAAAGTAGCTTATCTGCTGTGGTCCTCATTGATACTATAAGTACCTACGAGGAAAATAAAATACATTTTTTTAAAGTAAAGACTGTTTTAAAATTGTTACAGTTATTAGAACGCAAAGTGATATGCCAGGGAGATTAATATTGGTTTGAATTATCATCAAAAGTATGTGGCCAGTATCTTTTTGCGCTCGGTGATAAAAACTTTTTGTCTTTTGGCATTATAAAATTATATTTATTTAGGTGAGCTACTGAATTGCCATATATTTAAAAAAAACACAGCACGATAACAATGGATTTTCATACACTTTTTCGACCCAAAAGTTTGTACAATGTACAACAGTAATAACGTACTTTCTGCCTCATTGTTAAAAAAGTATTAAGAAAGTGTAAGCATTTAACTGACCCAGATTACAGTTAGTACTTTTATAAAGCCTAATATGTACATACTAGGATAAGTTGTACATACAATCGTACGCAATGAACATTACCTCGTAATTTATGGAGTCGAAAGTGCGTACGACTATAATTATTTATCGCACGTTGTTCGATAAATTGATTGTTCATGTCTCCAGAAGATTAATTGTTGTTTATATTGCTCGTGTAGCCTAGGTTTTATTGAGTTTGGATACTAAGTCAACGTTATTGGGTGAGTGATAATGTTTTTATGGCCTACTAGCTGTGTCCCGCGGTTTCACCCGCATAAGTGTCCATCCCGTGGGAATATCGGGATAAAAAGCCGATATGTGAATACAGGGTGTCAGCTATCTTCATACAAAATTTTGTCAAAATTGGTCCAGCCGTTTGAGCGTGAAAAAGTAACAAACATATAACACACTCACAAAACTTTAAAATATTATTGTGATAGTGTGATGTGATGTGATTAGTGTGATAGTGCGATCCTAAACATTTATTGGTATTATATATTTATGTACAGTCGAGTTCATTAATATATTGGCAGTGACAAAATTTCAAAATATTATAAGCTTTAAAATTATGATTATGACTACCAGCTGTCGTTGCCCCAAAATGAAACATATAATCTTTTTTTAATTTAATTTCATCGTGTTTAGATGTCGATACCCATCACGTTTACAAGAGTTTCGCTAGCTAATTTAATTTGACCCTGCTTATATTACGGCATTTATCCGGTTAAAGGCGTTATTCATGAAATTACAAGTAGGTAATGTGTGAATCTAATTTTAGATGTGTACACGTGTCAGGAATATTGAATTAATTAACCGAGCACGAGTAATTTATGAAGCGAGAAACCTTCGCTTAATAAATTAAATCCCTCGTTTAAACACCGTTTTGATTAGGATCATAATGTAGGCCTTCATTACCTTTATAGGGTTCAGCTACACAATGACTGCATCGGGGCTTTTGAGACAGGTCAACTCAAAGCTGCAATGACCCTTCCAGACCTGCATTGTAAGACGCACATAAAATTCAAATAATATAATATTTTGACTTTTTGCTCTTGTCACCGCCGGGGTGCCAGCTGTTTTAGAACCCAATGGCTTGGCACGCGACGATGGAAAGAGACCAGACGGAATGACCATATTGCCTTGGAAGATGGGTAGGCCTTTGGTGTGGGATGCAACGTGTGTCGACACCCTTGCGCCATCCCATCTTCCATGTACGGTGAGCTGTGCTGGGGCGGCTGCTGCAGGTGCGGAAAACCCCAAACAGCACAAATACTCCAATCTCTTTGGAACTTATTTGTTTGAGCCGTTTGGGGTAGAAACACTAGGGCCATGGGGCCCGAATGCCCACTTAATATTTCGAGACATCGCGAAGCGGTTGGTTGACTCTTCACGTGACCAGAGGGCTGGCCTATTTTTTGGCCAAAGAATCAGCATTGCCATTCAACGTGGCAATGCTGCCAGCCTTTTGGGCACGTTTCCTGTTGACAGCGATGCGGACGAATTTTTTGATGCCCTTTGATTTTTTCCACTTCTTTTTATATACTTGTACATATTATTATTATTTTGGGCTTTAAAAGAGACCATGAACCTCTGAGTTTGTTTCGGCGTTTCTTCTCAGGGACCATTCAGCAAGGAAATGCCAGCGCCATCTAGTTTTTTAAAATATTGACGTATAAAAGTGTCTTTTTCATTTAATTGTTTTATTTGTAATGTGCGTTTTGTTTGTGCAGAATACATTTTTTTTCTTTCTTTTCTTATTTGTCTTAAAAAGATCTACTTACAGAAATAAATATTTCATTTTATCTAAGCAAGCAATGTAGCAACCCTGAAAAGCCTAAAAGTATATTTATAAACAAAGTTATTCATTCCTGCGTATAAGAACTATACACTCGAATACTTGTACAAATCACTTTATAGGTTCTCAACACCTTAAAATTAAAAATCAATTTTTTTTTTTACATAAACCTACATGGGCAATTGGACGTAGTTATGCAAAAAGGATCCAACCCACAACATGACCGAAAATGAGTTAAGTAAATCAAACTGCTCGTCAAGGTCTATATTTTCGATTATCAAAAACAATCCAAGTAAAATACGAATATTTTGACATTAAAAATTCGTATTTTGCTTGGATTGTTTTTGCTAATCGAAAATATAGACCTTGACGAGCAGTTTGGTATACTTAACACATTTTCGGTCATGTTGTGGGTTGGATCCTTTTTGCATAACTACGTCCAATTATGAAACGTCAAATGCACAGTGCTAATTGGTTGTTACCTATGGGGAAGAGCCGACAAAAAAATACACGGTTACTCTCTTAAAAATAATTGGCATTTACAATGTTTTCAAATTGCAATGTTAATACATATGGCAGGACAGTGTAGGCCTTTTTTTAAGGGTGGTAAATCATCAAATGACCCCTCCTGCTCTGAGTGGAGCAGAAGGGAGTGTCAGACTCTTACTGACTAAAACCCACCCGTGTTCCTTCCTTAGGCCTTTATGTTCCAGGGTAGCAGTAACCCTTTCGGAAAATGCCCGCTGCCCCGGCAGGCTTCGGCCATTCCCTGTTGCTGACATCTCTTTGAGGCGCGCGTGGAACACGTACGCGCCGTCCGGCACGAGCCTTCCTGATCGGACGGTGAGTTACCCATTACTCTCCGACAACAAGTACCAGGTACTTAATAAAATAGAAAATTGTCTACGGATCTGTACTCTACACAAGGTCTACAACGTTTTCACATTCATAAATTTTAAAATAATCTATTTAAAAGATAAATAAAATAATAAAAACTTATTTAAACCAGATGACATAATTGCCATTACAACTGTTACAAATCTGAACTAATATCCTGTCCACAAATTAAGCCACTTACAGAGTTGAAATTTGATTTGTAAGGTAAATAATGGGGCCGATTCTGTTGTTCACAAACTTTCTATTTCATTAAGAAAAGGACAGAAGATAAATATTAGTTAAGTCCTGTCTTACCCAGAGCCTGACGTAAATTGACGTATTTATAGTTAAATACACAATTTACGTCAGGCGTTGGCTAATTTAGTTTAGTTAACTTATCTAGGGGGTATCTTAATTTGACAGGACTAAACTAATATTTATCTTCTGTCCTTTTCACAATGAAATAGAAAGAAAAATATGCATTGAACCTAAATTTAGTTTGTGAACAACAGAATCGGCACCACTATATAGATAATGTTGCCAATGCCACCTCTAGCAGCGCTAGAGCTACTTAAAATCACTTGGGCTGGTGGTTGGAGAAGACGTGGTGGTTTATGGCCCACTCCCACTCACAGAGAGGAGGCTGATTATGCTAACGTCAATTCAAGTATTGAAAAAATTGCATGTCGTAAGATACACACGCCAGCACATCAAGCTACCCGACACTGTCAAATTTTCCCAATCAACTTTGAACCTTATACTTTAGAGATAAAGTTGAAAATCTGTTAGAGAAATTTGACAGATTGTAGTAGCTTGATGTGCTGGCGTCTGTACAATGTATCGGAACTATTTATTTATAAATGATTTCTATTTCTATTTGCCACCCAAAAATGAAAAAAAAATTGATCAAAATAAATGTATGTTCACTGATCCATTTCAATGTAGTATTTACAGATCCATTTTAAAGCTAAGCCGGTAAAAATCTATGTACATACCTACCCAAAACCTAAATTGAAGTTAAAATAAAGGTATCCAATATAAAATTAAATAATAAAGGAAATGCCGGGCAAAGTTTTCCCATTTATTTCTCTCGCTGGACTTTTGGGTTGCCACAATAAAAATTATGTTTTTAATTTATTGCAGAACCACCTGCTGCTGAACGAACAAAAACAGTATTTTATGGCTTTTATTTTAACGGTAACAAAACACTAGGGTTTCTCAGAGAAAGATTTGGTCAAATTTAAGGTTGTGATACAAACCATTATATTAAATAATTATCTCAGTTGGACCTATATCATAATAACGAAAAATTTATCAAATGTCCCATAAAAAACCGCAATACCTACTCTACCAAAATTTATGGGACGGCTGATTTTTTATCTGTATTGCGATTTCGGTCCCATGGAGAATGTTGTTCAGTCTAATGGTCTGAAACGCCCTTAAATTTGACCTTACCTTTCTGGTGTACTCTATATCATCATCATCTGCCTAGCCTTTTCCCAACTATGTTGGGGTCGGCTTCCAGTCTAACCGGATGCAGCTGAATACCAGTATTTTACATAGAGCGACTGCCTATCTGCCCTCCACAACCCAGTTACTGGGTAATACGATACCCCTTGGTAAGACTGGTTGTCAGACTTTCGGGCTTCTGACTACCCGTAACGACTGTCAAAGAACTACGAATGACAGCCGGGACCAACGGCTTAACGTGTTTTCCGAGGCACGGAGGGGTCTCGGAATGTAAAGATCGTCACCCATCCACAGACCAACCGCGGCAAGCGTAGCTTAACCTGATCGATCGACCTGTGCGGCTGTTATTATTTAGCCACGGGTCTGGTGTACTCTATATAAACAAAAAATATACCATACAGGACTCAACACTGTTTCCGTTCATAAAAATACAGGCATTTCACAGACAAAATGTTAGAACACCAATGTTGCACTGTACTGTAGGTAGCTACAAACTCGAATATTTGTTTTTTTTTTTTTCACTGTAACAGAAAAGTATAAAATTGAATTTTCTCATCGTCCACATTGCCGTATTCTTGGCAACTATACATCGGACATAGATGTACGAAAAATGGAGGTGTAAATGAACTAAAACATTAAACTTCTGTATCGCAAGACGCTTTCAAAACAGAAATAAAAACAGACATCAAAGAACAGGCAAGAGGGCCGGCCTATTTCTTGGCCAAAGAGTTAGCATCGCCATACAACGTGGCAATGCTGCCAGCAGCATTGCCACGTTGTATGGCGATACTAATTCTTAAAAAGGCTGGCCTTTTGGGCACTGTTCCTGTTGACAGCGATGTGGGCGAATTCTTTGATGCCCTATGATTCTTTTGCTTCTTTTTTCATATCCATGTGCAGACGCCAGCACATCAAGCTACCCGAAACTATCAAATTTTCCCAATCAACTGTGAACCTTATGTTTTAGCGATAAAGTTGAAAATCTATTAAAGAAATTTGAGAGACTATAGTAGCTTGATGTGCTGGTGTCTATACATATTATTATTTTAAATGTTAGCAATTATTAAACAAATATTATCTTGATTAATAAAAAAATAAATAATGCATACAAATAAAACTGATTTTAAGGACTTGAATGTAGACCACATAAATAATCAGTTATGCGGAGACCTTAATACAGAAGAGAAGAGAAAAGATATGATATGCCACACTACAATAGATAAAAAAAACGTAGATAAAATAAATAAATAAATATGGAAAGATTTAAGACAGTCATCTGCCTAGCCCTTTCCCAACTATGTTGGTGTCGGCTTCCAGTCTAACCGGATGCAGCTGAATACCTGTACTTTACATGGAGCGACTGCCTATCTGACCTCCACAACCCAGTTACTGGGTAATACGATACCCCGTGGTAAGAGTGGTTGTCAGACTTTCGGGCTGCTGACGACCCGTAACGACTGTCAAATTTCCAAAAATGACAGCCGGGACCAACGGCTTAACGTACTTTCCGAGGCACGGAGGGGTCTTGGTATGTGAAGATGGTCACCGATCCACAGACCAACCGCGGCAAGCGTAGCTTAACCTGATCGATCGACCAGTGCGGCTGTTCTTACTTAGCCACAAGCCCCTCATTTTATGGGACATTTCTTGTTTATTTTCTTGTTGCTAAGATTTATAAGAAACGATTACTTGAAAAGAACGGTACTGATCATCATCATCATCATCATCAGCCTACAGCAGTCCACTGCTGGATATAGGCCTCTCCTATTACACGCCATTTCAATTCGATTTTCGACAACTCTCATCCAGCTGCTACCAGCCATCCTGCGAAGACCGTCGCTCCACCTAGCCTGAGGGCCACCTTTTTTTTTTTAAAGTGGAGAAATGCTCATGCATACTACACTACCACGGAGAGATAGTGCAGTTATGTGGGACTCTAACCCACTAAAACTCCACGGTGTCCTCCTGCGCCGCTTATGGCGGGAACACGGGCACGCGTTAGCACTCATCCGTGAACCCGCCGCGGCTGTCCGTCACCGAACCCTCCTCTGGGGAGTACTCCCCTTCACCGGCGCACCAGAACACATAGCACACCGTGACCACACCAGCACATGGGCACCACTGCACCAGACGACCCCGTGTCTGGGCACCCTTGGTCCCCTTGCGGCGGGTCAGGTCGTTGGCCCCGCCGCCTGCCAATTTTCGGCCGCAGAGGATAGGGACAGTGGCCAACGTAATACCAACACTCCTCCTCCCCTGCGGCCCCACCGCATCCGCCATCAGACGGTGGCGACCCCGTCAAGGCTGCGGATGGTAGGGAGAGCGGCGCACCGCAATACCGGCACTCCTCTCCCGCCACGGCCTACAACCTTCAGCCGCGATGCCTCCGATACGACATCGCAGCCCGCCTCAGTTGCGATGTCGCCCAAGCGGCACCGCAACCTACTTGTTGGCCGCTACGTCGTCGGCTTACAGGCAAAAGCCCTGACGAGCGGCCCCTCCTCGGGTTCCTCTTCGCTTCACCGTGGGTGACCAAGCCACGGCTACTGAGCCCCCCCGCCTCGACAATGCGGGAACCCACCAGGGGGGAGCCTGAGGGCCACCTACCTTATGTTTACCGATTCGCGGTCTCCACTCAAGAACACGTTTACCCTAACGGTCATCGGAACGATACTAACCCATCGCTAATGAATTTGTAAACAAAACTCATTACTGAACACCTTTTCTTTACTTAGAAGTAAAAGAACATCCACCACCAACAACAAAGTGAATTTGCCAAATGCCACATCCAATTTTTTTTCCAAATCCTTGCCCGTATCGGCGAACCCGTCACTTGGTGGTGAGATATCTAAAGCTCTATTTGACATTCGTTCTATGATTTATCGTCTTATATGAGGACCCTCAGATATGGAAAAGGTGACCAAGAGCGTGTATAGCGTGAAAAGATATATCAAGTCTTGTTTTGTGTTGCTAATAAATTTTCTATGGTCGTAGGACATTTTTCTTTCATCTTTACGTGTTACCCAGTCCGTGCTGTGATTAAGACATGTATCTGCCTTTACTAGCCAGTCTCAAAACACATCTATGCTCCACCATGGCTTCATCTCCTATTCTGCGGCGCTATTCTGTGAAAATCTCACCGTGAAAACTTAGGTGAAGTGAGCGTGGAGTAAGCTGTTAATAGTGTCAATTCCTAGAAAAACAAACTCACTTCACCTAAGTTTTCACGGTGAGATCACCTTTTTACACTTATAATATCATTGGGTGAGATTTTTACAGAATCGATCGGCAGCTCCATGTGTGCCAAAATATGCAGCCAAAGTGACCTTTGCGCTGCCCCCGATAACGCCGTGGAAGTGGTGAAGTTTTGGGCCAAGAAAATTTAAATACCTGTCGTACCAAGGACACGAAGAAGAACAATAAGACATTACCTGTAGACTAGCAGTGCACCGCGGTTTCACCCGCATAAGTGTAAATCCCGTAGGAATATCGGGATAAAAAATATCCTATGTGTTATTCTGTTGTGTAAGCTATATTACTGTAAAGTTTCATCCAAATCCGTTCAGTAGTTTTTGCGTGAAAGACTGACAAACATCCATCCACCCAACCCCACAAACTTTCGCATTTATAATCTTCTAATATATAAAATTCTCGTGTCTCAGTGTTAGTTACCATACTCCTCCGAAACGGCTGGACCGATTTTTATGAAATTTTATATGCATATTCAGTAGGTCTCAGAATCAGCTACTATCAATTTTTTTTTTTTTTGCAAAACGACGTTTGCGGGGTCAGCTAGTCTTCTAATATATAAAATTCTCGTGTCGCAGTGTTAGTTACCATACTCCTCCGAAACGGCTGGACCGATTTTTATGAAATTTTATATGCATATTCAGTAGGTCTCAGAATCAGCTACTATCTATTTTTTTTTTTGCAAAACGACGTTTACGGGGTCAGCTAGTCTTCTAATATATAAAATTCTCTTGTCACAGTGTTAGTTACCATACTCCTCCAAAACGGCTGGACCGATTTGTATGAAATTTTGTGTGCATATCGGGTAGGTCTGAGAATCGCCTACTATCTATTTTTCATACCCCTATTTTTTTTTTTTTTTTGCAAAACGACGTTTGCGGGGTCAGCTAGTAGTATAATTATATTAGGATACGCATTCTCAAAAAGGCCGCATTCTAACCAAAGCGATCGTCACGCGATCACACGGCGGACATCAACGGCAATAAACGCGATGATTGCGAATTCGCGCGACCAACTGCTTAGATAGAATAATAATAAAAACTAATAGATTACGACGCGGGGTTATCATAAGGCCATCACACCTTAGTCTCGGGTCTTCCGTTATTTTCCTTGAATTTCGAACAACAATGTCAAACTTACCCAAAATTATAATTAACCCAGCATTGTTGAAGTTTAAAACATTAAATATGTAGTGATAGCTACAACGCCACAGGCGGACTACGCGTTATACTGACGTCACGCCAAATCCTGCATCTCGCAAGTAGAGTTTACCGCGCAACAAACATATATTACAACAGCTCGACATGAATCATCGGGCAGTTGCCCGCCAGACAAAACACCTGTCTGGTCGGAGGATCCTTCCTTTTCTACGGAGGTTGAGTGAACTTTACACCCTGCTCCTCATACCTTTATAAATGTAATTATGTCGCCTCCAATCAAGTTTGTTCTCTAGACATTGTTTGTGGACCAATGGAGGGTCTACGAGATCCTTTTAATCAAGACTGTGCTAATAGTAGCACCACAAACCAATAGTGGTTTGTTGTTTTGTAAAATGCGGTATGTGGCATTTTTGGAAGGAATTTGACAAATGAGTGCACTGACTGGACGGGTCCACTCAATTTGTGTGATTCTTTCCTCAAAAGACCATTTCAAATACCAATCTACATGGTCTTCACATGATCTGACCAAGATTATGTCTGGACTTTAAAAGAGACTGTGACCTCTGAGTTTGTTTCGGCATTTCTTCTTAGAGTAGTCAGATAGGAACTGTCGATTTCTCTTTTTTAAAAATATGATTGACTTGTAAAAGTGTTTGTACAAACCTACTTACAGAAATAAAAACAATTTACCATTTATCCGACTTTGAAGGACGGTTAAATAACCTAATTTAAAATTACAGGCTTCTCCGCGGTTTTTTGTGGAGATGTGTGCAATTTTACATTAGACGACCTCTTTGTGACGTTTGAGATTTGATAGAAATAAAAAGTGTCTCGTCGATAACGATAAAAACCGATACTTTTCAATAACTTAGATGGCATTTCATTAAACCGAAGAAACTTAAAATTTTAGTTTTGTGCCGAAAATGTTTTGGTTTGAGCAAAACGTTCACAAAAAAAAGTAAGTAGTTATACGAGATTCCAAACTTACGACCCAATGGGTCCCTCTTAATGCCAAGCGACATCGCGGCAGGCCCAGACGGAGATGGCGGGATGAGCTGGACTCCTTCAACCAGAACAGGTCCTTAGAAGCTTTAAATAGAGAGAAGTGGAAAGAGAGTGGGTAGGCCTTTGCCCTTGCCCGGGTGTCATCATTTTTTGGATCGCCCGGAGCACATGGTGGAGCATACGATGGAGGTCTGCCCAGCTTGGACGGAGTACCGCCGCGTCCTCACGGCGGCGATCTCTCGCGTCCGGCCCTAGTCCAGGCCATGGCACGGAGCGAGAGGGCATGGGATGCCGTTACCTCCTTCTGCGAAGCAGTAATGCTTGCGAAGCAGGGGGCGGAGCGCGTGAGGGAAAGGCAATCTTTGCGCCCACGCGCTCCTAGTCACGTCAGGAGACGCCCTGGGCGTCGGGAATCGGCAGCCGATTCCCGGCCACCGTAGGCGCGGGCTTGAGGACGGCGAGCAATGGGCAGCTCGCCGTCCGGTAAGGACCAGGCCCGGGTCGACGGCACGTTGTGTTCCACGCGCGCCTCAAAGAGATGTCAGCACTAACAGACGGGGTCCGCTAGGGCCGAAGCCTGCCAGGGTTGCGGATTGTTCAAAAGAGATACCGTGACCCCTAGTACAGGCAACTGAAGGAACACGTTTGGGTTTTAGTAAGTAAAAGTCTGACACGCCCTCCCGCTCCGCCCAGAGCAGGAGAAGTTATTAGATAATTTCCCACCCTCAAAAAAAAAGGCCTTCACCCTGCAATGGAATATCGTTGTGAGCGTCAAAATGAAGGGACCAAACCTCCTATGTCTGTCATACATATATAAAAAGATAATACCATTATTCTACTATTTCCTACCTTTGCTATAATTTTAGCTACCTCATCATATACATAATATTTTAACAAAATGCTTGGTCCCTCCATCATGATATCAAGATGGAGGGACCAAACTGATAGACTACTCCCGGGCGGTTTATTTTCGATCTTCGCAGGATAAATATTTAATACCTATTTACTACCTTCTAATCGTGCAATATTTCTTAAGTTAAGGTTTATTTTAACTACCCAAAAAAAAAAAAAATAAGTAGGTACAACATACAAATTTTAATCGTAGTAGCATTAATAAAGGCGTTTTTTTTTTAATAAGAATAACACTAAAATATCTAGCTAATATAAAATGTATCTTTAGTTTTTAATTATTACTATTTATTGGTTCATTTTATATAATTCTTGTAATACTCAATATAGGCCACACAGAAAAATATTAAAGGTATTTCTAAAACATAGTCGATGGAATGCATTGTAGTAATGCTGTTTACTATAGCAAAAAAAAAAACAATAAATAAAATGAACCAATAAATAGTAATAATTAATAACTAACGATACATTTTATATTAGCTAGATATGTTGGTGCTATACTTATTAAAAAAAAACGCCTTTATTAATGCTACTACGATTAAAATTTGTACACACAGCATCAGAGAAAAGGAACCCCGCCAAGACTTAAAGAATATCGGCCGAGCGAAGGCGGGCGAGTCACGTGACTAGCCCTGCCGCCGCGCGCCGCACCCATCTTTGCCTGAGCATCCACCGATCCGACTCAAATATTATTGCAAGTTTTTAATAATTATAATATGGTATTTTTTCGGCTTCTGCCCGAAGGGTATACCAAGAATAACTTACAAAAAGACACTTAACGTGCGGTTAAGGATACGAACCCGCATCACCAGGCGCCAATCGATCATCTTCTATACCGTGCCTGATACCACTAGGCAATTGACTCAGTTAACATCTCAACAAAAATTCGAATAGCATTACTCCTTTTATCGAACAAGGTTGATTACGATCTAATTCTCTAGATATTAAGGTTTAAATTTCAACTTCCACCACATGTTATTATAATACTAGCACCTTACCGTCTTGTTTTACAACATGCAATACGTAACTCCTCAATTACCTAAAAGATAAGGTTGAAATTAGCATAGATTTCATGTTTGGTTGAATAGAATGTGCTTGATTCCGATTGTTGCACTACCGTAATTTTACTTCAGAAACTAACTGCTGTATGAACTGCGAGTTACGGTTGAATTTAGAATACTTCTTCGACTTATTTACTAAACTGTGATTGAGGGTATAATTATTTTTCAAATCATTTCGTTTTCGTGCCGATCCACTTGTGTGTATATCTTCGTCGTAATATTATCTAATTTATTATGTTTTGAACAGTTTATTCTATTAACCGATAGTATGGTCCGACCAACAACTTTTTTGAAGGCTAAAATTGTTGTTCTCTGGGAACAGGAGCAAAGCATAAAGAAAATAGCACGAGATATGGGCATAACGATACGATAGGCTGTGGATAAAGCTGGAGAGCGCTGATGTGCCGGCAGAGGTTGTCTGAGTGTTAAGGCATTGATATCGATACCAGCCAAACCAGGTACGATGGGCTGGGGCTCTCTCCCAGGAATATGGCATGGAGTGTGGCGTGAGGCAAGGGGCATTTCTTCTCCTCTGTTGTTCATCCTATACGTTAATGACCTCATTTGTGAGCTCAGCAGTACTCATGTGGGTAGTTTCGTGGATGGTGTTAGCGTCAATAGCATCAGTTATGCAGACGACATGGTACTACTGGGCCCATCGGTGGGCGCAGTTTTTAAACTAGTGGCGATATGTGAAGCGCACGCGGCGGAGCATGGGCTGAAATATAAATGTAAAAAGAGTGAAGTTCTCGTTTTTAAGAGTGGAAAACGGGGTCCACTTCATGTTCCGCCTATTATGCTTAATGGCGCGGCTCTGGCAGTGGTGAACAGTTTCAGGTATCTGGGGCACATTGTGACAGACGATTTGCAGGGTGACGCTGACATTGAGAGGGAGCGCAGAGCATTGGTAGTCAGTGGGAACATTGTTGCGCGTAGGAACTCCTCGCTACTCGAGGGAAGTAAAGATAACTCTTTTTAAGGCGTATTGCCAGTCCTTTTACTCAGCAGTTTGTGGATAAAAAATAAATAATACAATTTTTTTTTTTTGTTTTTTCGTAATATTGTGGAAGTTCACTCAGTGGCAGCCTTCAAAACTATGCGTTCAAGTGCTGACATCAAGAAGTATTAGACAGTGACAGTCATCCTCTCCGTTATTAATAGGCAATTTACTCGGCAGATTGATTGTGTAACTTATCTGATAATATTGTATTGGAAGGTATGAGCAAGTGTTAATAATTTCCAATATTTGTGGGATCATTATCTCGTAGTTAATCAAAAATAAACAACCTTTATTATGATCAATCCAGTTACTCTTGTTTACAAATAGTCTTGTAATATGTTAACGATGACCTCATCTGACCTCACATATTTTTCTAATGTTGTGTTAAAAGGGTTATCAGAAAATGTGGTAAAAGAGAAAGATATATACTGCTATACTGTTATAGTTTAGCATGTTGGTTCTTCCTCTATAATTTACAGGCACAACTACTCACTACTTACTTACTATTTACTCGAAAAACTATAAGCAAAAATATAAAAAATACTATTACAACTACTTATTTAATTTAGTTTAATATAATTACTTTCAAATTTAAAGCAATAAAAATAAATAAAAGCGAAGCAACCTGTATATAATTTCTTTACGTTGACTAGAACCGGTTTTCTAATGCGCGGCCCAGTAGCGAGCAGCTCAGGTTCAAAACATTACATGTGACTCATGTACTTACTGATAGATGTTTACGGCGTATCTAGATACGTTAATATTATTCGTGTACCTACATTATTTGCATAAACAAATGGTATGGGTGCATGAATATTATATAATAAGTAAATATAAATTATACATAAGGAAATTAGTAATCATTAAAGAGTGTTCATAAAGCGAATGTGAGTACCAATACAAACCATTTGTGGTTTAATGGTACAAAATAAACATAAACCTGTATTAAGACAGTATGCATAAATAAAAAATAAAAAAAAATGACAACATTTCATTTTTAACCAGGCTTTTTTTCCGATAAGATCATACAGAGTATAAAAAAATAATGTTTTCACAACTTTAAATAAATAAATATTGTAGTTATGTTTCTAGAAATATCTATATTATGAACGATAACCGTCGTTATTTTGTGTTTAGTTAATATTCTAAGTAAATAACCCCAATCTACACAGAAAACTATATACTCAACCAGGAAGTGGATTCTATGAAGTCCTAGAAATGTAATTAGAGAAATAAATGAATATTGTTTATGCAACATGCCTAGTTTTTCTTACAAACCTCATACCTACTTTAAAATTTGATTTCTTAAATAATAAATAATAATTAACGAAAATCACCTAATCAAGTAATCACATAAAAAAAATAAAGGAAAAAAATCTTCTCCTCCGCGGATTTGAACTCATGACCACCGCATTATTAAGCCGCAGTCTTAACCACTAAACCAACACGCCATTTACGTTGCACTAAAAACATAAATGGTTTGGTATCATTACCAAGGGGGGTTCCTTTTCTTTGAAGCTTACTGTACGTTGTACCTACTTATTTCTTTAATTTTTTTTTGGCTAGTTAAAATAAACTTTAACGTAAGAAATATTGCACGATTAGAAGGTAGTAAATAGGTATTAAATATTTATCCTTCGAAGATCGAAAATAAACAGCCCGGGAGTAGTCTATCAGTTTGGTCCCTCCATCTTGATATCATGATGGAGGGACCAAGCATTTTGTTAAAATATTATGTATATGATGAGGTAGCTAAAATTATAGCAAAGGTAGGAAATAGTAGATTAATGGTATTATTTTTTTATATATGTATGACAGACATAGGAGGTTTGGTCCCTTCATTTTGACGCTCACATATCGTTGGCTTCTAATAGTATACCATATTCATGTTTTTTCAGAATATCCAACAAAAAAGTGTTTGAAAAAAAAATATAAGCATAATCAGCCTAAGTTACCACTGCTGGGAATTTTTCGTGTATATCAGAATGGCTGGTTGCCTGTGGCTTTGGTCTATGAGAGTTGGTTAGAAAATTGCTACATAATTGCTTATATTTGCTACATTTAATAAATAATTGCTACATACTATATATATTCAGAAATAACATATTTTTTTTGTACAGCCATCCTGACGTTTGGTTGGCTGGTCGCCTCCTAGTTTAAAGCCAAGCATGCAGAGTTTCCCGAAATGTATTGCGTCAATAATTGCTACATATTTGCTTCATTTATCTAATTTAGTTGTATCTTCAAACATATGTTAAATAAAGGATGTAGCAATTATTTTAATTATCCCAAGGAAAAGTGCCTGATAAAACAATAAAGGCAAATAGTTGCAGTGTGTCTTCAGTCAACGGTATTGCTACTTTAGGAGGCTATTATTGCTACTTTATGTTATTAAAAATTGGTTCTATAGGTAGGTACTCCGTACTTGTTCCTTATAATAACATAGATCTATTTAAATTGTCGAATAAAATTAAATAAGCCTAGACTGTGATTCCAATACAATATCTGCACTAGCAATGACTAAGAATAATTGTTATAATGATAATTATTGGATTATTGAGGGTAGGTACATATTTTTTTTAACGCAAGAATCGCATTACTTACGCTGTTGCCAGAGCCTAAACGATTAAACTGATTCAACATAACTAAGTATTTGCCTTTATTGTTTTATCAGGCACTTTTCCTTGGGATAATTAAAATAATTGCTACATCCTTTATTTAACATATGTTTGAAGATACAACTAAATTAGATAAATGAAGCAAATATGTAGCAATTATTGACGCAATACATTTCGGGAAACTCTGCATGCTTGGCTTTAAACTAGGAGGCGACCAGCCAACCAAACGTCAGGATGGCTGTACAAAAAAAATATGTTATTTATGAATATATATAGTATGTAGCAATTATTTATTAAATGTAGCAAATATAAGCAATTATGTAGCAATTTTCTAATCAACTCTCATAGACCAAAGCCACAGGCAACCAGCCATTCTGACACATACAATTTTTCTTCACCGTTTTGAGAGCAATGGTGATAAAGTTATTGACACAAAGTACCGCCTATGGGTTTAAACCCACAACCTACAACTTATAGGCCGTTACCTATGCCACTACCGCTCTCAGTAAAAGATTCTTATACTATAGAAATTCAATTTACGGTTTTAAAACAATTAATATTGAAGTGTTTACTTGATATTTGCTTTCTCCACGTGGACACTTAAAGTACACTTTACCAAAATACCACTCCAACAGTAAAGGAATCTTTGACCGAAAATACTTGACCAAGTTACAACAGCACTTATTTAGTTACAACAATGTCAGATAGCAATGGTGGCCCAGTAGTGCCGTTCTCAGAAGTTCGGTTATTTAGTCCGGTCCCCCGGACTTTTCGTCTCGACAGTTCGGTGATGCAATACGACCGGACTACAGAGCCTAATAGTACGGTATTATCGGACCTGCACTATTAAGGAAAAACTGAAAGGTCAACATATAATAAAATATTAATCATTCAGACTAACCTATCTGGTTTGTGTTATCAGTTGAACTAGGAACTAGGTAGGTATGTAAACCTTTTCATGTAGTTTTGCTAGGTATTAAAACTTCATTGATCACTCATGATTACTATTTACTATGACTGACGTTTGTGAAGCTTTCCACATATTATTACGTTTAACAATTACTAATAATAATAATTTAACAAATTTACGATACCGAACTATCAGGCTCAATAGTCCGGTCGTATTTCATCACCGAACCGCTGAGACGAAAAGTCTCACCAGTCCGGTGACCGGACTAAATAAACCGAACTACTGAGACATTATGGCCGCGACTTAAGGGCCTATAACTACCTCAAATCGCTTAGCATGATCCTCCGTTATGTCGCAAATACTGCAGCATTAGTTTTGAAATAAATATATGGTAAAGTTGAGGATTAATGTTAGGTCTTATGTTAGACGAAAACACGGTTTCATAAAATTTTCTCGATAGAAAAAAATTCCAAAGTTACCTCCAAACCGAACAATAAACCGCTGGTATTCAAAAAATACTTCAAATTAGATCATGAAACTTTGTATACTCGCCGAACTAACTATAAAGCAGGTCTTATGTTATTTACTTTTTTTTATTATTACCATTATTTTCACCGTAAAAAGCAAATACCTAAGCTATTGGCGCTGCCTGCCGCCTAGCACCGCACTCTGTCTCGCTCTCACTCATTCCGCGAGCAGTATCGTGCGAGCGAGTTAACGAGTGAATTTTAGCTGAGGTAGTGTAGGCTCTTAAGAGTTGTAGGTTGTAGGTTCGAACCCAGACAAGCGCTTTACATTTCATCACCAATGCTCTCAAAACGCTGAAAGTAATCATCGTGAGGAAACCGGCCTTTCTTAGAACCAAAAATTCGAAAATATGTGACATCTACCAACCCGCACTGGTCCGCGTGGCGGATTTCGGCCAACTCCCAGGGAGGAGGCCTGTGTCTCAGAAGGGGAACATTACAGACTGATTATGTAATGTCAGATACTTGGTTCTCCTCTTGAACCCTAAACTCGTCAGTTAAAATTGTCGGCTTATCAAAGGGGCATCTTAGTTACAAAGTTAAATCGAATTACGATAAAGTTTAATATCTGAGGGAGATACCTTTCTGAATACCTGAGATTTATTGGTGGAAATATAATTTTCATGCAGCTGATTTTTCCAACGCCAGATAATTTCATCGGAGGAATAATTTTGAATTTTTGACAGTTCTACCATAAACAAAACTTTCAGACGTCAATTTTATTCCATGAATAAAACTTATCTATCGATTGAAAAATTAGCGCTAAGTTAACTGTTTTGTTGGTCAAGACTAGTGGTGTGTAAAAGCGATTGCTAAATGTGGGGTTCGATTTTTAGGTCGGGGGGGGGGGGGTTTCCTCAGGTACAGACGCCAGCACATCAAGCTACTACAATCTGTCAAACTTTAATAGATTTTCAACTTTCTTGCTAAAGTATAAGGTTCAAAGTTGATTGGGAAATTTTGACAGTTTCGGGTAGCTTGATGTGCTGGCGTCTGTACAACTCTTCGTGATGTACACACATCAAAAGTGTCTAGGGATCAAGCATTTTTATGCGGATTTCTTGAGATTGAGATGTGGCTTTGTAATAAATTTATAATTTTATAAATTTATATGGATCCTTTTTGGTGCATTTCATAATTTGAATCAGAAACTGTGAATCAAATTCGAGTAAAAGATGAAAATCAGCTGTCAATATTTTCCCTATAAAAACATACAACGCATTGAAGACATTATTAGTGCTACTGTTTCCCTACTACTGATTAAAACCAACGTTATTATGGAGCGGCGACGTCATTTAAGCAGGGAAGAAATGCTCAGAGCCGTGGGAATGATAGAAGCTGGTTCCCGGCAACGTACTGTGGCTTTAGCTCTGAATACAAGTCAGAGTGTTATCAGTCGACTTTGGACACGTTACCGAAGCACTGGTACCGTGGCTGAGCGCCATGGAGGACGGTATCGCTGCACCACACGGAGACAAGACCGATACATTCAAATCTTAACTCGAAGAGCTCCAACAATAACCGCCATGATGTTAGCCGTGAGGCTTCATCACTCTTCAGGGAACTTAATTAGCGACCAAACAGTCAGAAACCGCTTGCATGAAGTGAACCTTCATTCCCGAAGACCGCTACGGGTACCACCTATAGCAATGCACAATCGTAGGATTCGATATCAATGGGCTCTTGAACACAGAAATTGGGCAGAAGAACAATGGCGTTTCGTGTGCTTTTCTGATGAGTCTCGTTTTGGTATGAGACTGGATACAAGACGTATACGACACTGGAGAACCCCTGGACGCCAACAGCGATTAAAATCCTGCCAGGAAGTCCATCCTTATAGTGGTGGAACCATCATGGTATGGGCGGGTATTTGGATCGGCGGAAGAACTGAGTTGATTTGGATCAGAGGCAACCTCAACGCTCAAATTTATGCTGAGACGATTGTATCAGACGTCATCGTTCCTCTACAAGTGCAAATCGGTCCCTTATTTCAGTTAATGCATGATAATGCACGACCGCACACCGCAAGAGTTATAAGACAGACTCTCGCCGCAGCTAACATCAATGTCCTGCCCTGGCCTGCTCAGTCGCCAGACTTGAACCCGATTGAGCATGCATGGGATATGCTACAGAGAAGAGCTCTGCCGAATATGGAGGGTATCCAGTCGCAAGAAGACCTTTTTTTGTTGTTGCAACGAACATGGGCGGCCATTCCACAGCGTGATTTGGATGAACTCATTTTGAGTATGCCAAACCGATGTTCTTGTGTTGTTAGTGTTCGCGGTAGAAACACGGATTATTAATTGTTTAAGTTACCCAATAAAATTTTAGAGAAAACTGTTATTTCAGTCTTTTTTTCGAACTTTTGTGTTAGTGGTTCAAATGTCAAAAATCCCTTTATTAGGAAAATGGCAAATTTCTTTATTAATGCAAAGGTGACTTGGTTTATCGTTACTGTGACAAACGAAAACACTTTATTTGATGAATCCTTAAAGAAAATTTTAATTAATATCAATCAGGAGAAAAGTTATTGCAAAAATATATGTTGATCCCTAGACACTTTTGATGTGTGTAGTTGCATGTAATGATATGTAAAATATAAAACCTCATTGTATCAAAAAAAGTTAAATCCAAAATCTAACGACACAAAAATATAAACAAAGACATTAAAATGAAAAAGAAGAATAATAAAGTCATTGGAGTTGTCAATAATGCAAAATTTTCATAAGTGATCCTATGTAATTTACAAATAAACTTGAACCAACGAAAATCTTGGGTACATACAACAGTTTAATTTTTTTGGAAAATGACTTGACTTCCAAAACTATTCGGTTAGTATTTAAAATTGCATTATTTGTAACTTTGTTCGTGACTTTCACCTGTTGTCAATACTTTAAGTGTCTTAAGGGTGATTATCGCATCTAAGAAGCCCATTGGGCCGTAGATCGCAGCAAAATAGCCAGACAGCCTGAGAGACGGCCCGGCTGTAAGCTGCGACGATTCGATGTGAACCTAGTAGTAAAAACGTATTGCTATCATCAATCGGTTTTCAAGGTTTGATTGGAGTTATTTTCATGATAATTTTAATATAGATCTCTAGGTTAAAGCTCTATGAATCTTTCAGCAACTATCATTATTAACCACTACAATATGTACCCGAGAATTCAATTTTAAAATTAAAATAATGTATTCTACAACGCAGACTGGGTTAATAAATAGTTCTTATTTCTTTACAAAAGAAACTTGTCGCGTTTCTCAGTGATTTCAATTAAATATAAGTTTACAATAGACAACTTAAGATTATACTTTAACACCAAGTCTACACTTGGGTGGTCCAATTATAATAATAGCGCCCGATACTGAGCGAAGAGAAAGAGATCCGTAATACACATACAAAAATAGGCAAAGAAAATGATATAGATGAATAGAATACAAATATTTTTGCTTACAGAAAAAGAGAGAAGATTCTTGAAATGGGCAAAAATTCTGAATCGAGAACCAAAGATAATAAAGATGGAGACACCAAAGTTCTCTTCAAAAAGTCAAACGCAACAATATTTTCACATTCAAGAACATTTTCCGGCGCATCACAATTATATTCAAGAAGTGGTTTAATGCAAATTAGGAGGAATTTGGAAACGAATCAGCATAACTATTACAAGGATAGAGGGAAAGTCAAAAGAGATTTGAGTGTAGAAACAGATATTTGTATTCTGAGAAGATATTATAGAAGGAAGAAAAACAGCTTGCTCGGGGCGAATTCAGCAAAATCTAGATTCTCCACACTGGTTGACAATGAATGTGAAACTATAGAAGAGTACCCAGACACAAGTGCTTGTGGAGATAATGATACTGATAAAAGCAATCCACCTCTCGACATCGCATCCCTTATGATAGACAACTTAAAAGATCTACTCAACCAATGGATACAAAAACATTTAATACAGAATAAGGGCACCCAACAAAAAATATATACAGTACTAGATTCTTTCATTCAAAAGTTAGATACAAGAAATAATCATCCCTCACCTTCAGGCTCGACTTACATTTTACATAAGGAGGCTGGCAAACAAGAAGTCAAAAATAAAAAGGTTGCAACCACGTCACTAACTTGTCAATACTGCAAGCGCAAACCTCGTTACGTAAACGTTGGATCTTCTGCGGCAGAAAGCAGTATGAGCCAAAAGAGGTCTTCAGAACTCACCACCACACCTTTCCATTACAAAGATATAAGAATAATATTTACTTTGAGTATACCAAGAAGCTTCCACAAAAGGGGTTTGGAAGAAAAGAATGAGCAAAACAGCTCTTGGTACGGGACGAATAAAATTAAACACAAAAACATCCTATCCATTGACAGATCAAATAAATTCATAGATTCGTCAAGTTTTGATTTAGTAGCGATTTCGACCAATTCTTTTACGAAGAGGACCACAAATAATGACACAGACGTCAAAAAGAAAAAGCTTCATATTGTATTCTATCCAAAACCATTTTATAAAAGCGAAACTGATACATCAAATACGACACAACATAATGGAAACTTACAAATAAATAACTTAGATATGGAGAAAGACCAGTTACAAGCCATGCCGAGCCTTTTACAAAGCCTTTACACCAACGAACCTGTTATTCCTGACAAACATGTTCAATTCGGTACCAAAAGCAATAATTCTACAATGACCGAAAGCAAGTCTTATGAAATAAAAGTTAGCAACGCTAAAGTGACCACTGAAATAGCACACGATATTCACGTCAAGCAAACAATAGGGGAATGCTTACCTGAAGAAAACGAAAACATACCTATCGTTGTACAGGATTATAAAGATCGTTTAATTGAGTTTCCAGATCCCGAAAAATCTAGTTTGGAACTTCCAAAAAATTCTAGAATTAAAATTGAAAATAACCTTAAGAAGTCCACGAACAGGGGTAAGATTAACAAACCCAGGAAACGACTGACATTCCGAAGCATCCACAACAAGCAATTTACATATCTTTACAAGAAAGCTAATAGGCAAACGCCTCCGACAGGAGAATTTTTAAAACATTGCCAAAATATAATGCAGTATTTCGCAGAATACAAAAACAAAAATATTAAATTAGATGTACAAATAAATGTGTACCCAACTTATCAATGTAAAACAAAAGACGTATGCACAGATATTAGTAACCAGGGTATATATGATATAACACTTAAGCCTACTTTACTATATAACATACAATCAACTCAAATAGGCGCATCAGTCCACAAGGATGAAGAACCGATCAAAGACAAAATTGAAAACGAAAACTTTTCGAATAAATTTACTCCTGAAATCATTCCCCTACTTGATAGCTCGGTCTGTCAAGCAAAATTTATTTTTAAAGTGAATTCAAAAGAAAAACTAGAAACAATGTCTAAACCAATTAGCTTTGTCGAAAGAAGCACCTTAACGAGTGAATTAGAAATAGTGCAAGAGATCAGTGAACTTCGAGTGGTGATAAAAGATCTAGAGTCTAATAAATCAAATGCCGAAACAAACATATCGCGTAACCCGAGCAACTATACATCCAGTTCAAAAGTTGAAGCAGTTATTAACCTAAGAAATCCATCTAAAGCTATACAATATTCAAAAGAGGTAATTGAAAAACAAAAACTTTTATCCGGATTGAAGATAACCAAAGAACCGAAAAAGAAAGAAACGTTTGATTTTTACAATATACTCGCAAGGAAGAGCACGTCATATCGCATTATCGACAGTGAATCTATCCTTAGAGTAACTGACATGACATCAAAGGCTACCGAGTTGAACGAGTCACCCACCAACAAAGACAATCCAAAGACCAGAGACATTAGAAACAGCGGAGTCAACAAAGTCGCCAAAAAAGCGTTGCTAAGATCTGTACAAAAATCCAAATCATTGTTTGAAATTACTTCCGAGCAGGCAAAGAAACGAAAATTGATCGCCTTATATTGCGATGTTTATCAAAAGAATCTTCAATGCCGCGTTTGTAGTGTGCACTGTCACCGTTCGTCAACATGTTTTAACGACAAAAGCAGAAAGCCCAGAAAATTGTTCCACTGGCTAACAAAGAAAGCAACCCAGGAAACTAACCAGCAGGGACGTACATTACCGCCGTGTATTTGTGGATCAGACATACACACAAACCGTACCGATTCTATGCCAATTTTGGAAACAGGACCACTGTCCTGTGCTTGCTTTTCTACAGATGATGTAGAACGAAATACGATACCGTGTTATTGTGAAGAAGAGCAAACTGGAACACTGCACAGCATGGAAGAAGATCCGGCCAGATTGCAGAAATTCTGTAAAGAACGCAGAGGAATGGGTTTTGGCGAGGGCTGTATGTATTGTTTGTTAATGTGGATCCCTATTTTGTTATTGGGCTGCCTGTTTTATGTTTATGTTTTGAGGGAAAAACTTAAGCCTAACGAATCACGATCGGTTATTGGGCGACAAGGTCAAGAAATCAAACCTCTAAGCCGACGGAACCATTCTTCAGTTCTTTATGTGAAACTCTCCGACTTAGGTTTCTAATACCTTGTCTTTGTTATGTATTTTTATTTATTTTTTGAGTCATAAATAAAAAACTTAACTGGCTGTCGGTTTGTTTCTATTGAATTTGTGTAGCATTATTTTAATAAATTTAGAATGAGTTTTTGCATCAAGATGCAAAAACTCATTCTAACTCGTTCGTTCGTAACTCATTCGTACTCGTGGAAATAAACCAACGGTCAAGACCGTTGGTTTATTTCCACGAGTACCTTATTGCATGTTTGTTTCAGATAACCAGGAGTATTTCTAAATCAAAATGGAATCAACTAAAGAAGCAGTCATGGAAAAAGGGAAAAGACCTATATCACCAACAAGATACCCAAAAAGAATGCCCGCGTATGTAGTTGCGTTAGCTGTTCAGAAAACTCTTGATGACCCGCAGAAACTACAATTAATTACTAACAAGCAGAGTACTGAAAATAGTACGCTCAGTATTAAATCAATCTCACCTACTGACTCTCTTAATTCAACAAAAACTTTCACTGTTTCTCCAACTGAAAAACTTTCTAGCGTACTTGACATAGCAACTGGTGAAGTAAAAATTGATATTGTAGATGAAAATCAATGTGGGGATGTCATAGAAAAGAAGTCTCTTCAAATAAGCAGCTACATCGTAATTGATAATATGACAGCCGATGAACAGCCTAAAGTTATATTTAATGCACCAAAATACATAAAAAAATGTAAAGACACTAACAGATTTCCGAAAAAGAAACCTAGGAAAAGTAAACGTGTCATCACGTTTAAGAACATACATTTTAAATATAAAAAACCAAAAAACGGTATCACTCGAAGACCGGAAAGGTATTATGAAAAAACGAAATTGAATACTCCAAATGCTGAACAAATTCAGAAACAAATATGTAGTAACGTTCTATCAACTGTTGTTTCCCGATCGCAGGTTTTAAAAAAAGTTTTGGCAAAAGAAAACTTAGTAGCCGATTCCGACCGAATGTCGCCGAACGACGGTGACAGCATCTTCAACTATGATTATAACTCTCTTAATTCTTCACCATCAACTACGAAAAAGTCTTTCACAAGTTATACAAGACAAAACACATTAGTACGCAAGGATTCTTCATCATCAATCAATGAAGATTTTAACAGCATAAAAACTGGAAATTCCATCATTCATGTGACTACTGACAATCCGATACCCCATAAATTAGAAATTACCAATATAGCTTTGACCGTAGCGTTTGGTGAATTGAAAACAAACAACGATCAAACTGCTAGGAATAGTAATGAGAAATTAATACATAAAGAAAATTTAACCAGCTCTGAAACATTTTTACAGTATAATACTACTGAACTTACGTCGAAACCGTCATCAAGTGAGGAACCCAAATACTATATAATTGATAACGACGACTCGTGTCCCGTAAATTTGAATCCAAAAATTCAAAGCAATGCCACTATCACTCAAGAAGTAAAATCTCTTGCAGGGATGTACAATGCTGATGACACTTTTGTTATCGCTCGGACAAGTTCTGAGTTTAATATATCAAGCATTAATTCTGATTGCACATTAACATTCAACTCAGAAAAAAAGTTACATACTGAAAATGTGCCGTCCAGTTTATCTACCAACGACGAGTTTTCAAACGATAATTCTAAAAAAACTACTCTTGTTGTCGACCAGAGTAGTTTTTTCAAATTTATTGTTTGGTTAAAAAAGCTTAAAAATCTCGGATATTATCCAATGCAAACACCTTCTATTGGTTCTGGTGCAAACTTTGGCAGTGAAATGAATGACGTCTTGGTCACAGATAATAAAATAAATAGTTTGCCATTAACATCGAAAAATATAAATGACGATGTTCCTACAGATACGAAAAAGAAAACTGTATTAAGGAAACCCATTGAGGTAAAAATAAATGATGTAAATTACCTCCAAAATAATATCAGTTTACCAAACGACTTGACTATAAAAGCCAACTTAAAAGAAGTACAGGAAGATAAAAGATCCGACAACGTCAGAAATACATATCCCACGGATTTGGCCGATATGTGGGAGCGACTAACTTTAGCGTTAGATTTAGCTGTGAAGAGATTGGAAGAGACTTTAGCTGATAGGATAATAAAAGTCATAAGAGCATCACTAACTAACTCTAATCAGCCAGAGTATAAAGAACCGACGATAGAAATCCAACGTACTGAGAAAGCAGCAGCTCCAGTCAGTTGTAAAAGACCAGTACCAATAATGTTACATAAAGGAATATTTGTTTTAGAAGAGAATCTGAAACGAGATGTTGACATGTGCGTGCAATGCAACTTGGTGGAGAAACAAGTCATAGATCAGCTAATGCTTAAATTTTGTGAAAAAGCCCCAAAACCCATTCCATCTTCGGTGGAGGCTTCGAAGGTATTGCAGCCGCCTGAGATTAAGAAAGATTATGTTGAGATATTAAAACCACGAGTGGCACAAGCTATTGACAGTGCGTCTGTAGAGGTGGGTAAAGCTGACATGGTGACTGTTTCGACGGCTACTACAGAGCTTTCAACAGTAAACGGCTTCAGCCGATTCAAGCTCCTATTTACTGGTCCTTTGGAATTTTTAAGAGCGAACATTGTTGTACTAACAAGTGTTCCAACGTTCTTCATTGTTCTGTTTTGTCTTTATGGTTTAATTGTTATCATAATGAAACCTATGTAATTTCGGTGAGTGATTTTGGAGTTTTATTTCTTAAGCTTCTTAATGCCCACTTTACCGATGAAACTGCGAGGTGATTGCGTAACACCACAGATAATTTAATACTCACAGATAAATTATAATACTCTGGTAACACTGTATGGTAATTGCGTAACACCACAGATAATATAATACTCACAGATAATATAATACTCTGGTAACACTGTATGGTAATTGCGTAACACCACAGATCAGAGTTGCCCAACTATCGATAGTTTCTCTATCGATAAAAACTAGTAACAATATCGATAGTGCTATCGATAGTATCGGTACTATCGATACTATCGATATCACAAATTAACTAATACTATTGATTGGAAAAGTTGGAAAAGTGGTTCATTTCCATGAATACACACCCTTAAAGTATGTTCCATCTTTTACTTACCATAGTGTGTGAGGGTGTGTGTGCGTGTGTGAGGGTGGGTGTGTGTGCGTGTGTGTGCGAGGGTGTGTGTGTGTGTAGTTTGTATGTGGGTGTGTCGCACCCTGTTATTTTTTTTCTCTGCTCTGTACGGGTAAATGAGTACAAACGGATTAAATTTAAATAAATAACTATGTTTATTTGACGAAAACAAATAAGCGCTCAGACAGAAAAAAATATGAAAATGGTAAAAGGGAGTTCCATAAAGCAAAAAATGCTATGGACTAATGTGAAGAAAATAACTGTTACAACAAAAACATTTTAAAACAATAAATAATACTGCAAATAATATAATTTTACCATCATGCTCGTGCTTGAATTGATGCCTTTAATACTGGGTACAATTATATTCAGAAAATGTTTATATTTTACTTACAAGACTAGTAAAGTTTCGTTGAAAAATAACAACGGCATTTTAGGACAGTAAGTTAACGCCACGTAAACACTGCTCTAGCGTGATTTCACAAAACTAACGCTCGTTGCGTAGACGCAGCGGTAAGCTATTTGTTTTCTAGAAAACGGACAGCAGTTACAAATAACGGCTGTCAAAATACAGAGCGTTTTTGACACCTTTATGTCAAATACTAATAAAAATGTCAAATTTGCAGGACGGTCGTTACAATTTTTAAAAAAATCAGCAGTTCCCTAAATTCTGCGACGTATGCGAACACAAATGTATGGAGCAGCTGATTTTCTTTTCTCGGCTTCAGCTTTGCTCCCTTAGTTTTGTTCATTAATGAGTACGCACGGCTACACGTCAATCTATAAATAACCAGTATAAGTTAACCTCTGATTGTATGAAAAGCCTATACAATGCGAGGTCAGCTAAAACTGGAAATGTATAGCTTGATGTGTAGCCGTGTGTACAATGACCCCTTTTCAGGTTTTCATTTCAGTTACTTCTTGTCTGCTAGAATAATACTAAATGGGGATGGTATTTTTATTGGTAGGTGTTGAGTATGTTTCAAGTCGTATCCGTATTTATTGTCCTTGCGCCAATACTAAGTGTCCGCTTCTGTCCACAGTGAAGACTGGACGAACTCGACGACTCCTGAAATGAATGCAGATTTTAATATATGTCATTATCTATATACAAAGTGTAAAGACCTCATACACCCCAATTAGAGCATTGAGTTAAAAGCATAATACAATGACCAAAACTTTTTTTAAAGCTATTATTATTAAGAAAATCGTGTTGATCCTAGCATTACTTAATGCATTCAAAATTGAGTCTTATTCCTTAAATAAGACTTAATTTTCTTTGGCTCAATCGGCGGATAGGATGGCAAAATACATAATTTAAAAAAAAACCTATATTTTAAGTTACTGAAATCGATTCAGTAGTCAATTATGAACAAACTATTTTCAGGTTTTGCGCATTTAACGTTACACGTTGTATACAAGGTGTAAAATAATTAACGCAAGACCTCATACACCCCAATTAGAGTATTGAGTTAAAAGCATAATACAATGACCAAAACTATTTTTTTTTAAAACCACTTTCATGACTTGCGTTTATTCTGTTACACTTTGTATATAAAAACTGAAATTCTATTCGTTGGTAAGCGCATCACCTGAGAATGGCTGGCTATTTTTTGTTTCTAAATATTTATAATTTAATCCGTCATCACATCAACACCGGCTTTCGCTGAAAACCAGCGCTGGGGCTGTCTCGCAAAGGCTCCTAGCATTAAGCTGAGCGATGGCCGTTTTGCGTGGATGTGACTCATATTTTCCGTCAACTTTTTTGTGTCCTTTCCAATTAGTTTCTTAAGGAAAGAAAAAAATTAAAAAATATTCTGGGTAATTTTCAAAAAATTAACGTCCTTTTTGAGATTCTTCTTTTTATGAATCAATAAAAAGCTACTTATAAATAAAAGATCTCTTACAGGAGTAGGCTATGGGAATTTAGACTAAGAAGTCACGAAATTTTTAGTCTTTGCGTGTTTCGAGTCGATAAATCTAACGTTCACCTTAGTCCTTCAAGCCACGTCAAAGAAAATGGGCCTCCTTTGAGGTTCTTTGAAGTCTTAGGATCAAGTTTGTTCTTTCAATATGAGTTTCGCATTTCAATTTGATAATATCGTTATGAGAACTCAAATGGACCTTTTAAACCACCTTTAGTTAAGAGTTTGGACAGTTACATAATCCTCTGAATCTTCTTTTTCTGAGCATGTTAATGGCAAAAATAACACATGTTTATCATCATCATCAGCCTATAGCAGTCCACTGCTGGACATAAGCCTCTCCTATTGCTATTCAACTCGATTTTCGGCAACTTTCATCCAGCTGCTACCAGCCATCCTGCGAAGTTCGTCGCTCCACCTAGCCTGAGGGCGTCCTACCTTACGTTTACCTATTCGCGGTCTCCACTCAAGAACACGTCTACCCCAACAGTCATTGGCTCTACGGCTAATATGGTTGGCCCATTGCCACTTCAGCTTGCTTATTCTGTGAGCTATGTCTAACACATGATATCGTTTTTTAAATATATTTGGCTCAAAACTCAGTAACGCGGATACTGTTCGCTGACGCAGCCATTGAGCAGTGTGCGGCACAAGATGGGAGGTGAGCCATTGTCTGTGGAGAGAAGCCGCATACACACCAGATAGTTTGCTCACCTTAGCTTAGCGCTTTTCTTCCTGGTGCCATCAGCAATGGCCACTGCTTGAGCTACCACAGGACCGTCATCTGTCACCTCCTGGTGATTAAAAAAAAAAACAAAATCTAAAATTTCTCATTAGGATATTATTTCTTCTATACATAAAATAAATCTGTAGAGAGGTCAATTCTGTACATGAAATATATTTCCAAAATAACTATCAGCGGGTGATTAGTGATCGATACTGACGCCAAAAATGCAATCAGTAAAATTTTTGTCTGTCTGTCTGTCTGTATGTTCGTTATAGAAACAAAAACATTTCAACGAAACTTGGTACAATTGTTCTTCATACTCCTGGGCAGGTTATAGTATACTTTTCATCACGCTACGATCAATAGGAGCAGAGCAGTGAAGGGAAATGTTGGGAAAACAGGATTTCTTTTTAGGTGAAGTAGTAACAGGTTAGTAGTAGTTAGTTAGTAGTAGGTAAGTTTTGGTTAATTTATGTTCAGTTTTTTTTAATATTATGAAGGTAAAAGCGTAGGTACTTTTATTAATTATAGGTATAGGTAGGTATTATTAATTATAGTAGTTATAGGTATTTAGTTTTAAGTGAAGTAGGTTTTATTATATATTATTTTATATATTAGACGTAGTTATATATTTTTAGTTATTCAAGCCGCTATTGTCTTGAAAAACGCGTTGAATGAGAAATACGCGTTCTCAAGAATTGGCAGAAGAAAGAGCACATCGGTTAAACTCTATGAGAGTTAGTGCCTCAATTTCCGGAAGTCATTATTCCACGCGGACGAAGTCGCTGGCAAAAGCTAGTTTCTTAAAAAAGGCGTACTTCTGGCAGAAAATGGTCAGGGTTGCCTTATTATTTTCATGTTAATATTATCCTTGCTATCTTAAGCCCGGAATACACATGCTGACATGCCTCTAACTTGCACAAAAGTATGCTAAGCGTAAGCAAAAGTATGCTAGTATGGTATTAGCCAATCAGAAGTTGTTATGGCACACGGCATGCAAGCTACTTGCATAATTTAATGCATGTAATAACAAGTGTATTCCGGGTTTTAGGCTTGTCTTGTTTCGACCTTTTCTCTCACAACGTGAATAACTTCAACTTCACTTAAAATCAAATAAATCAAGAATATGCTTCATAATATTAATTTACCTCAACAGGTGATTCTGTAGTAGTGATGGCTCCGGGAGCTGCCTGCACTTTCGGTACGGGGTAGGGGGCGCCGTATTGAGGTAACACTCGAGGTTGAGTCCTACAAACAAACAATACATTTAATAACACGTACAGACACCAGCACATCAAGGTACCCGAAAACTATAAAATTTTCCTAATCAACTTTGAACCTTATGCTATAGCGATAAAGTTGAAAATATATTTAAGAAATTTGACAGATTGTAGTAGCGTGTTGTGCTGGCTGTACATTATTTTTATTAACATGACATAACATATCACACATGTAAGCCTCGAAGAGTTCGGCAGAGGTATACCTCTCTAAAGTACACCCACATTTGGCCAGTTATTTTTAAGCCCCATAATAGCGGGCGAAGCTACTAACATCACACAGGCGCAAATTCAAGTTGATTATAAATTATTAATAATCACTACATAGTATAAAACAAAGTCGCTTTCTCTGTCCCTTTGAATGCTTAAATCTTTAAAACTACGCAACGGATTTTGATGCAGTTTTTTTTTATAGATAGAGTGATTGAAGAGGAAGGTTTATATGTAGTGTATTTAGTATCAGCATTGCACCCATGCGAAGCCGGGGCGGGTCGCTAGTCTAATATATAAAATTCTCGTGTCGCGGTGTTTGTGGTTAAACTCCTCCGAAACGGCTGGACCGATTTGTATGAAATTTTGTGTGCATATCGGGTAGGTCTGAGAATCGGCTACTATCTATTTTTTTTTTGCAAAACGACTTTTGCGTGGTCAGCTAGTATAATATATAAAATTCTCGTGTCACAGTGTTAGTTACCATACTCCTCCGGAACGGCTGGAGCGATTTGTATGAAATTTTGTGTGCATATCGGGTAGGTCTGAGAATCGGCTACTATCAATTTTTTTTTTTTCAAAATAACGTTTGCGGGGTCAGTTAGTTATTAATAAAAAGATAATTTCTGTAACGTCATCCTTTTGCACTTAGAACTAACACCATTTGTCAATACCATTCACAGCCTCTCTACGCTAGTGTTTACATTATCTTTGGCCTCTTTTATCATACTGCAAGACTTATGCAATTATCTGATTCCATAGCTATGTATGCACTGTAGAGATTATAGCCTAATTGGTACTTACATGCAACCTCCGCGAGTCAGTTAAAAGTTATTATTGGCATGAAATACGACACAAAAATTAACATAATTTAAGATTAGAAGAGATTAGGCGTCAGATTTGACTGAAAAGTTATTGAAAAAAATATGTAAAATACGTAGAATGATTTCTAGGAATAATTATTGAACTTACGAGATAAGCCGTGGTTTAATAGGCTAGTTTCCATCAATAAATTGAAAATCTATTTAGTCCGTCGGTTAGAGTATTAGAAAATAATGGACACGTATTTTTTGTTTTTGTAAATCAATGAGTATTGACAAAGATAATACGCATCAAAACTTGGGAGTGGGGTCTCGTGACGTCAGGACGCACCGCACTAATAAATATACCCAAGTGTGACGTACGAGTATTGAGAATTTTAAAAGCGTCGTATCTTCGTCAATTTTAGTTTACGTAACAAAAGAAAAAATATGGGTCAAATATTTTTTGATAATCTAACTGATGGACTAATTTTTCAGTTGACAAGCCTATTGATTCCTCCCGGTACCTTGCACAGTATCATTCTGAGTGGAAGCCTTGTCACAGTCATGACGTGCAGACGTCGACTACTTCTGTTTTGTGATTAAAGATATATTTTATGTTTATTTTTCCTTATTATTAGAATTATTTATCTTTTTGTATGCACGTGTTTCTGTGACAAACCCATTTTTCTTTCTGTCTTCTTTCTTTCATAATAAAACCTGCTCATTTTTCCTACCTTAATTTACCATAGACAATGTGCCAACAGCAGAACATAAACGGTCTCATTATCAATGTGCAGGACGTAATACATTAAAATACATCAATATTCACCCTCAAATAGGGCATTGTCTCTATTGTGTCGAGTAAATTTACATTTGCTGCGGCTGTTGGTACGTGATCGCGAGGTAAGATCATGCGCACGAGTTGCGATTTTAAATCTGACGATTTTTATTTTTATGCTAGAAGTAGTATAATCTTTTAATGTTCGATTCAATACTTACATAAAGGATTATTGTTATTTTATAGTAGCTTTGACATATCTCAAGACCCTAGTTTCCCGGTGCTTTGGAAGGCGTACGAGGGGCCGAAGGCAACTCGCAGAGGCCCTAGACGCTTTTAAAGGGTAGTCCGCAAAATTCAAATTTTCTTACATTTATTGCAATTTGCAGGTCAATCTTATGTTGCACGTTAATCAAAATATGATTCGCGACCGTAATAAGTATGTATTTACAGATTTGTAATCAATAAAATCAACAATCATCCTAACACAAGCAAACTAATTGCATATGAATAGAATAAGTTATTTAAACATTTAACACAATAAACATTTTTTTTTTTATCAATACAACCCTCTAAGTTCAAACCCTATTGAGTGACTATTCCAAAAAGGCTAATTTTTCCAACACCAGATAATTTTATCGGAGGAATAATTTTGAATTTTTGACAGTTATTCCATACAAAACCTGTCAAACGTCAATTTTATTCCACGAATAAAAATTATCTGTCGATTGTAAAATCAGCCCTTAGTCTAACATAATAAATTTCAGCCGTATTTGATTAGAATTAAAGCTAACACACTTTAAATTACAATCTGAAAATTTGAAGGAAATTCCTAATCCATTGCTTCATAGCTTTGAAAAATTCGCAACGTAATGTAAACGTAGCTGAACTGTAAAAATGAAAGGCATTGCCATCGATTGTCACTGTATGTGTATTACGCGATTATCCCGCAGGTATAAAAAAAGCTAGAGCATAGTTTAAATCCTTCTATTTGAACATATAAACGTCACTATCTTTATTAAACCTAACCACATAAAATTGCCTCGAAAGAAATTACCAATTCAATACACACACCAACCTTCGATCGCGACAGCACAAAACTACAAAACGCGACCCACAACCTTGACGACAGTCGCACATCTGCGCCTACTCTTATCTTTACATTAAAATTCTATAGGAACTTCATCTAACCTTGCTCCAAAGGCTGTTGCGACTGCTGTGGCCGTTCTACCTTCGGCTTGGTTCTCTTCATCTTGATCTTGGGGTTCCTCTATATCATTGCCTTGCTGGTTCACATCCAGACCACTTTGGAGAGCACCTGGTCCTTGGCTCGGCTGGTACTGATTCTGTTGCTGAAATTGGCCTTGGAACAATTGGGCTTGTTGGAATTGGCTCAAATCTTGGCCTGGGTAGTTGATGAGTTGGGCCTGTATGTAGCCTGGTTGTTGGTATTGGTTCGCTGGAACCAGCATGGGTTGCTGGTATAATTGTGGTTGGTAGGAGTTGACATTGGTTTCGACGTCTTGACTTTCTTGGTCAGATTGGGGTTGGAATTGGCCGGGTTGTGGCTGGAATTGGGCTGGTTGTGGCTGGAACTGCGCTTGCTGGGGTTGGAACTGAGTTGGTTGAGGTTGGAACTGAGCTGGTTGCGGTTGGAACTGTGCTTGCTGAGGCTGGAATTGAACCATCTGGGGTTGATATTGATCAGCCGGTTTGGGCTGAGGCTGAAATTGAACCGTCTGAGGTTGATACTGATCAGGCTGTTGGGGTTGTAACTGAACAGTTTGCGGTTGGAATGGAGCTGGCTGCTGTGGTTGGTATTGATCCGGCAGTTGGTTAGCACCCTGAGCTTGCAACACTACAGGTTGAGCAGAAAATTGTGGCACAGGCTGCAGCTGTTGCTGCGGGAAAGCATTCACCGTTTGGTATTGTGGAACAGGCTCGACGTTTGGCTGTCCATAGAAACCCTGAGGCTGTACTGCTTGAGCAGCCTGCACTGTTACTGGCTCAGCTTGGAATTGGGGTTGTTGATAACCAGTGGCTGGCTGAATTTGAGCCTGAGGTTGTTCTGCAACAAACAGAGCAGGATTCGGATAACCTTGCTGAAGTTTTTGCTGTTGCAGCTGCTGTTGAGCTATAATCGAAGGAAGCGCTGCAAAGTGCGTTTGAGCATCAAATCCAGCTACTTGCTTTTGAGACTGAACGGGTTGAAGATACAAAGGAGATCTGAGTTGTCCAAATTGCTGAAGAGGTACAAACTGGGGTTGTAACTGAAGCTGGGCTAATGAGCTAAGGAACAGTTCTCCGGGGAATTCTTGTAGTTTTTGTCTGGCTACTTCTACGGATACTTTCTTAGGAGATTCGAGGGTTTCGCCTTCATTCAAGTTCAGTTCTGTGGTTGATACTTGAGTGGAGGACTCAGTAGTGGGTACTTCGGTTGTGGTGGTGGTGGTGGTGGAAGTGGTTCTGGGAGCGAATTGGGCTGGGATTTGGGGTTTCGGCTGTCTGTTAGCTGCGTTGAATTCGGCATCTCTCTGTCTCTGTCTTTCAAATTCGCGGTAGCGCTGCTGTTGTTCCTGGTACTGAAATAAATATATTTTCATGTGTTTTTGGGGTACAATAAGTTGTTTTTTACTACTTATGTCTGAATGTATGTTTTCTAGATTTTTAGAATATTTTTTTATCTAAAGCTGTCTCAAATACCGCTACCATAAAATAATAATCTTTATGCATCCAAGGATAGATTTTTCCAACGCCAGATAACATTTATTCGAAAAATAAAATTGATATTTGACAGTTTTTGTATGAAATAACAGTCAAAATATCAAAATTATTCCTCGTTTTTAAAGTTATCAGATGATTGAAAATCAGGCCTTGGGTAATTAATTCCGAAGATGACTAAGACAATGGTAGCTCGCTACCTCAATCACCTCCATGTATCTAAAACAAATACATGCTAATAGGCACACACGGCATATATTGCCAGGCATCAAGATAAACCCCCAAGCAGCCCGCGTTGCATCGAAGTGAGGTATGCGTCGGCTTTTGCCATCGAGTTAGCGAGCTAAACCACGACCGCGAAATATCGGCAATAAATATTCAGCATGTAATTACCCTATCAAAGTTATCAGCAGAATGAATATTATTGACCATTTCATTTAAAAGGATATATACAGAATCAGTTTAGCGCCAATTGTCACGAAGAATTCATAGCATAATCAGTCTATAATTTTCCCACTGCTGGGACACAGGCCTTCTCTCCACGCGGGCCCAGTGTGGGTTGGTAGATGTCACATATCTTCGAATTTTTGGTTCTAGGATATGCCGGTTTCCTCACGATGTTTTCCTTCACCGTTTTGAGAGCAGTGCAGAGTATTATCATTAAGAATGCTTTTAACAAAATTTTAATCATAAAGCCCTATGTAATTAATTACCTGAGTCTGCTTCAAACCCTGATCCAAGTTCTGGATATCTGAGTTAAAGTTTTGTCCAACATTTTGCCTTCCATTGACTGGTGATCGCTGGAAGAAAGGCACCTCCTCTCTCTGGGGGGGTAAGCCTTGGACTGATACGTCTTCTTCTTGAGGGGTGCCGTATTCCACGGGTAGGTTAGGATTGCGAGGATCCAGGGGTAACCCTTGTGGTGGCAGGTATTGTGAAGGTTGCTGAAAAATGGTTAGAAATTAGTGGCGTACTTAAATATTACTAACTTTGACAACATACTATTTATTTTTAGTTCTTTGGGACTTGACGGCCTTGTGGCCATGTAATAACAGTCGCACGGGTCGATCGATCAGGTTAAGCTACGCTTGCCGCGATTGGTCCGTGAATACCCATCCACGGTCCAACCGCGGTCTACATACCAAGACGACTCTATGCCTCGAAAATCACGTTAAGCCGTCGGTTGTTATTCGTGGATCTTTGAGAGTCGTTACGGGTCGTCAGAAACCCGAAATTCTGACAACTAGTCTTACCAAGGGGTATCGTATTATCTAGTAACTGGGCTGTGGAGGTCACATAGTCAATCACTCCATGTAAAATAGTGATAATCACCTGCATCCACTTAGGCTAGAAGCCGACCCCAACATAGTTGGGAAAAAGCTCGGCTTGGCGAGTGATGGACTTTGCGGCAAAACCAGTTTAAATTTTTTAAATCATTTATTGCGCTGCTTTTATAATTTAGCCAGCCATAAAATAGCCACGGTGACTGATTCATACTAAAATATATTTTTTTGATGGCTCAGTCAGTTTTTATTACCGACTTCAACAAAGGAGAAGGTTAAGCATACGACGAGTTTTTTGTTTATGTATGTATGTACACCGATTTCGCAGTGATTACTGGGGGTCTACCCCCTCAGAACGAAGTCCGTAGTTTACACGAAGTTGTGGACATAAGATTAGTTCGATTTCCGAATCAATGACAACATGATTTGACAGTTGTGCCTACGCCCGATGTGATTTGCCCGTCCGAAAAATGGAATTTGACACATGTTTTGACGGATTTACTTTTGGATGGGCCCACATCTTCTTAGACAGGCTTAAAAAGTAGGCCCCTGGACAGAAAATAATTTTAGTTTTAGAAGTCGTAGCAATACCTATATATCTAGTCTAATCCTCTCGATTGTGCTTACCTGTTCTTGTCCTCTCTGTGGTAACACGAAGGCAGGTCCATCGGGCCTCCATCCGCTTGGCGCGTAGGGCGCCGGGGGCTCTGCCACCACCCCGCTCACTATCAGCGATATCACAACCAGCAACTCCTGAGATTAGAAGAAACGAGGAGACATTAACATCAGACACCATCACATATACTATCATCACATCACCCAACACATCATTATCTCTCTCATATCTTCATCATCTCTTATCATATCTGCAGTTATTTTATTGTTCATTTTTTTCCTTGCAATATCATCATCATTTCTCCTAAATAATTTAAACACGTTGATTTTGACAGAATAGATCCGCTGAAATTAGAAGGCCAATTCTAGTAATTTAAAACGTTCAAAATCTAGTCGCAATCTCATCTCAGCGACAAACGTCAAAAACTTGTGAAAATGTATGGAAATTAGAAGTATTTTTTGACAGATTGAGACTGAACGTTTTAAATTATGAGAATTGGCCTACAGATGTTTTTGTAAATTATTGGCTATCATTCGGCAACTTTCACTCGAAAGTGCAAAGGCACTTGAACACAAAATGAATCATGAGTGAAAATTTAATCAAAAATAAAAAAAAAATCATAAGTGAACCAATCCAACGATGTTGCATTTCGGCACTCGGCATTTTTTATTGGCCTACCGAATGATCGAACTCCTCCGAAACGGCTGGACTGATTTGTATGAAATTTTGTGTGCATATCGGGTAGGTCTGAGAATCGGCTACTATCTATTTTTCATACACCTATTTTTTTTTGCAAAACGACGTTTGCGGTGTCAGCTAGTCTCAAATAGAAACCCATCACTTCACTCAATATTAAATAAATAAGTATCATCATCACCGTCTATTTGTATTTTATTAGTCATTTTGATGTTCATTATCTCACTTTCTAAGTCATATTTATCACCACACCACACATTCTTTTATCTTTTATCCTACACAAAATGAGCCAATTCAAATTATGTTTGCACGAATTCTTAGTTACAAAATGTTACTACTCAATTAATGATTATTTAAATGAAAGATGAGTCGATTTTATCTGAAATGGCACCACAAATATAATTATTATTGAAATTTTGATCTGACTTGTGTATTATAATAGTTTGACTTTTTTTTTTGACATTTTAATTGACATTCTATTTCATAATGTAACTCAATTTAAAATTTATTCTTTTGCTATTAGTACTTTCTTATATTAATTTGCACACCTCAGTAGGTTATAATACAATGTACCTTTCATACTTGTAACACCTTTTTAACATGTATTATGCAAATAAATGATTTGAATTGATTTGATTTAATTTGATCTGATTTTCTTTGGTCTGTCTGCTCAAACCATTTTATTTTTACCTAAAACTGCATGTTTTACCAACTAGGTAAATACCATTAATTTCTTTTAAAGGCCTTTTATAACCGCAATGCGTATGAAAATCCCATCATACCTTAAAATACACACACGCTACGGCCATGAACCTGAACAGATTCTTCGCATTAACACCATTTGGTTGAGACAAAATTCTATGGAATGTGCCTCGGGTCTTGAGGTTATACCGACTTGATTTAAGTCGGTATAACCTCAAGACCCTAAACAGATCATTTCTATTAGACTCATATTGAACACAGTCCATCAATAAGAGATTTACAGCCAGCAAAGGAGATAAGTATGCAGGGTTTCGAATATAGTTGGAAGTTTAGTAAGAAACCGATTGATGTTTTCGAATAAAATTTAATTTAATTAATAAAAAACATACAGTTCATTTATCAAATTAAATTTCATTTGAAAACATCAATAGGTTTCTTAGTAAACTTCCAACTATATTCGACGACCCATCATACTTATTTCCTTTACTGACTGTACATACAGCGGCCTCCAAAATTGTTTGACATTTTTCGAATTCAGTTCAAAATCAAAATCAAAAGTCATTTATTCAAACTAGGCTGAGAATCAGCACAAAATTACAAAAAACAGTCCCTCAAAACGCCCGCCCTTCACCAGTTTCGTGAAATACCACATTATGATTTAAAATTCTAGTTCCAAATGTTTGAACTATTCACTTTAACGGTTTTTTTTTTTATTTAGGGCTAATTTTTCAAACGAACGATAATTTTTATTCGTAAAATTGACATCTGAGAGTTTTTGTATGGAAGAACTGTTAAAAATTCAAAATTATTCCTCCGATAAGGTTATCCGGCGTTGGAGAAATCAACCCTAATTCATCTATTTATGACTTATCATAAAAAAAATATTAAGTAATCAGTTATCCATTAACCTGATACCTATTTATATTTTATTTTTAATTATAATTTGGCGTCACAGCTGAAGTGGAAAAATGCCAAGTCAGTTTTGGAGCTTACTGTAGCTCTTCCACAACTCCACACTCCAAAAATACCATTCATTAAAACTTGAAAAGTTCATTAATTCTTTCATAAAATAATAATTCCTTTTCTGTGTCAGAACCATTCAGAGTTTCAGATTGACTTTGTAATTTAAATCAAAATAAACAAAAATTAAACTCCCTACATAAAACTAATATTGACACAATCCCTAAAACATCCCAATTTTGAATTTAGTTTCCAAAATGTTCATAATATCGTGTGTACGTTAAGTATTAAGTCTTATAGAAGTGATTAAACCGGGGTTAATTGCGGTTGGTATCGAAGGACCCTTGGCCGCAACCCTCGGGCAGGGGATGCGTAAATTTGAAACAATAACAGGATATCTTGGTAAGCTAGCTTTTAATTTTGTGGGTAGTGTGGTGTAGTGATTTTGATATTAGTTTATTTATTAATAGTGTGCTGATGGTTTTGAAAGTTGACAACTTCATCATCTACATAGCCTTTTCCCAACTATGTTAGGGTCGACGTCCAGTAACCGGGGAGTCTAACCGGATACTGAATAGCAGTGTTTTACCTACATGAAACGACTGCCTATCTGACCTTCACAACCCAGTTTCTGGGTAATACGATACCCCTTGGTAAGACTGGTTGTCAGACTTTCGGGCCTCTGACTACCCATAGCAAGATCTACGAATGACAGCCGTGACCAACAGCTTAACGTGCTTTCCGAGGCACGGAGGGGTCTCGGTATGTAAAGATGGTCACCCTTCCACAGACTAACCGCGGCAAGCGTTGCTTAACCTGATCGATCGACCTGTGCGGCTGTTATTATTTAGCCACGGGTACCCCCCCACCCCCCTATATCTCCCCCTCTATTTTTCTAATATGTTTTAAAATTAATAATACCCGTAAATACGTGAAAATGGGTGCCCATATTGTATGCGCTTGCGTTTCTCTGAATTCTGCATTTTCGCTTTGGTCTACCAAAATACTTAATGATTTTTAATAACATTTTTAAATAAAAATATTGAAAGGACTTTAATAGTTTCTTATTAAATCACCCGAGCAAGCTGGGGCGGTTCGATGGTCTAGTCATAAATAAGGATTTATTGTAGGTACACTGATTTTTTGGTTCTGGGGGTTCAGTAAGCAACATTTTTTCGGAGGTTCAGTTAGCTTAAGGGGCTCACTGCTAAATGTCAGCCTTATGAATGAATCATATTGCGATAAAATGCTTGCATTCAATTCGTTGCAAAGAAAAACCCAAGCGCAAAAATGGGGTTAATTCGCGCATCTATCAAAGGTGTTAACAGTAACCAAAGGAAACCGATAGATGTTTTCGAATAAAATTCAATTATTAGAAAACAAAAAGTTCATTTAACAAATTAAATTTCATTCGAAAACATCAATCGTTTTATTACTAAACTTCAACTATACTCGTATCCGACGATCCTGTAGTGCTACTCTGTAAAAATCTCACCGTGAAAACTAAGGTGAAGTGAGCTGTCATTCCACCTGATGTTAAGGATTGCCTCCATTGATAGGTCACTTCACCTATGTTATCACGGTGAGATTTTTACAGAATCGATAGGCAGGGTCGCCGGATATATAGTTGAACTTTAATAGGAAACCGATGGATGTTTTCGTATAAAATTTAATTTAATTAATAGAAAACAAACAGTTCATTTAACAAATTAAATTTCATTTGAAAATATCAATCGGTTTCTTACTAAACTTCAACTAAGTATACCCGGCGACCCTGGTTACTTTTCTCCTTTTGTTACCGTAATTGAGTAACTAATGAAAAATTACTACAACTTCTATTACAACAACAACACACATGGAGTTTCTTGCCGGTTCTTCTCCATAGGAAACGACCAATTGAAACCGTGCTCCTAGCTTCTGACGTTTCATAAATGTCCATGAAAGTTTATGTGACATAAAATATTTTGATTTTGAAACACACACAACTCCTACTGTACCTACTTATTATTACTATACATGGTTTCGTGTAGTTACAACATGTATTATTTAAGTAGGTAGAAAGGCTTCTAGGGTTTTTCGCGTTGCGTAAATAAAGACGAGGAAGAACGTTAAATTCTGTCTTTTGAAGATGGCTTAAGAACAGTTTTCCTCAATATTTTTAGTCTAACAAATCTTATTCCATATTTTTTGTGTTAATAGATTAATAAAAGGAGAGGCCCGTGGCTAAAAAATAACAGCCGCACAGATCAATGGATCAGGTTAAGCTACGCTTGCTGCGGTTGGTCTGTGGATGGGTGCCCATCTTTACATATCGAGACCCCTCCGTGCCTCGGAAAGCACGTTAAACCGTTGATCCCGGCTGTCATTCGTGGATCTTTGACAGTCGTTACGGGTAGTCAGAAGCCCGAAAGTCTCACAACCAGTCTTACCAAGGGGTATCGTATTACCCAGTAACTGGGTTGTGGAGGTCAAATAGGCAGTTGCTCCGTGTAAAATACTGGTATTCAGCTGCCGGAAAAGGCCAGGCAGATGATGATGATGAAATTGATAAAAGGTTCAATAATTAAAGAGTTCCTAACTAATAAAAATAGTTCCATCTGAATAAAATTATTGATCCACCAGCTAATAAAGTGGTTATAAGATTTTTTTTTTTTTCACTAAAGAAAATGACATCCAAAACGTAAACACGTAATCCTATAAAAAATCGTTACAAAAAAAGCGAATATTGTAAAAAGTTCAAATTCCGAACACAATCACAAACACACACACAAATAAACACTTTAAAAAAAGAACGTGTGATCACCTTCATTTTCGTCGACTTTCGTTCATATGCATCGCCCGCGCATCGCTTTTATAGACAATAGTGTTCGCACATTGACATTCGATGCGTGCGCTATATCGACCTTAGAACACTAGGGTTGGCACTTATCGACTTTTAGACTGTACAAGGTAATCAGGGCTTGAAATGGTGGATTTTATGAATAACATAGAATAAAAAAATGTCGCTTCTCGTGTCTGTTTGTGTGTTTTTTTTTAATTTTCTTAATATGTAGTTCTTCTAGCCTTCAAAATGAATTTTGAATGCGGCTGTCACAATTATTAATTAGATAATTTATTTCAGAAGATTGGTGTGTTAACTTATTTCATACTTAACACAGAAATCTCACTTTTAGAGTTCCGTACGCCAAAAGGAAAAAAACGGAACCCTTATACGATCAATTTGTTGTCCGTCTGTCTGTCTGTCAAGACCCTTTATCTCGGGGACGCGTGGAGGTATCAAGTTTAAATTAAAACCATATAGGTACTCAGGTTTGAGGTCCCTTGAAGCTGTAAAAAAAAACAATCTTCTAAGTTAACGTAAAAAAAAGATACGGTCGTTTATGCCGCAAAAAATGTATATTTCGACACTCTCAAGGGAATCAAATGCACCTTTAGGGTACTTTCCGTTGCAGCGAGATTGTCCGAAAGGGTTACCGCTACCCCGGAACACAAAGGGCTAAGGAAGGAACACGGGTGGGTTTAGTCAGTAAGAGTCTGACACTCCCTTCTGCTCCACCCAGAGCGGGAGAGGTCATTTTATGACTTCCCATCCTCAAAAAAAAAAGGGTACTTTCCGTTGACTTAGTAGAATCATGAAATTTGGCAAGAAGCAACGTCATGTAGCACAAGTAAAGGGAAAAATCCGAAAATCGTTTTGTAGTTACTAACCTACTTTGTACGGCACCCTCAGTGCGCGAGTCCGACTCGCACTTGACCGGTTTTATTTCCTTCTGTTCTCCCACCCAGTACCCTAATGGCGTAAGACACTATTGATCTCAATCTGAATCATTGTGAAGTATATTACTAATCCATTGCTTCTTATGTTCGAAAAATGTGTCTGCTCAACAACGCAAAAACGCAATGAATGTTGTTGAACTGTTAAAACGAAACCCTTTGTTACTGATAATGTGTTACACAATCGCCCAACTGATCACAGCTAAACTAAAATAAATTAAAGTAGTTAATGTTCTTGGATAGTGAATCCGTGTGCCGTATCTTTTGAACTTTGATTTTTTCACAGCTTGAAGGGACCGCAGACTTGAGTAAGTATATAGTTTTAATTTCAACTCAATACCTCCACGCGTTCCCGAGATATAGGGTCTTGACAGACAGACATACGGACAACAAAGTGATTGTATAAGGGTTCCGTTTTTCCTTTTCAGTTACGGAGCCCTAAAAATTGTAAAAGTAAAAAGTAATTATCACGACGAGGTGCTGTTTATAGCAGAACAATTACGAAAAAGAAACTTACAAAATTGTTGGATTGTCACTTGTCATCTATCGCCTATCGGCTTTGTTAAGGCCCCTGCAGCAGTGCGATTCTGTAACCATCTCACCGTGAAAACTTAGGTGAAGTGAGCGTGGAGTGAGCTGTCAGTGTCATCCTGATGCTAGGGATTGATACTCTTGACAGCTCACTCTAACCTCACTTCACCTAACTTTTCACGGTGAGATTTTTACAGAATCGATAGGCTGGTATTTTTGCAACAAGTTGGAATGAAGGATCACACGTTATCATAGGGCAACATTGTCGAATATAATGCTAATTTATTGATTGACTGTACAATGAATAAGATTTTTTATTCAATTCATTAGTAAACAATAAGATTCCCATCGCACGGAAACTATTAACTGATCTTACTGATAAACGGTCTTTGTCACCTGGAACATGTAATTATCTAATAGATGTGATGCCATTTAAGCATTTGTGTGAAATGAATGAATTTAGCACACGATTCTAGACCACCTAGCGTAGAAATAAAATATTTTTTAAAAATAAGCAGTCATGGGTACTGCCGACAGCCGACAGAAGTGGCGTCAACAGTGTATTACCTAATTGTACAATATTTGGCGAATTGAGAATCTGGTGAAGTAGAGAGTTTGGTAATTTAAGAATCTGGTGAGTGGAGAATCCACTGTGTTAAGAATCTGGTAAATTGCGAATCTGGTGAACTGCTCGTGAGCTTTCCGTGCCTCGGAAAGCACGTTAGGCCGTTGGTCCCGGCTGTCATTAGTGGATCTTTGACAGTCGTTACGGGTAGTCAGTAGCCCGAAAGTCTGACAACCAGTCACACCAAGAGGTATCGTATTACTCAGTAACTGGGTTGTGAAGGTCAGATAGGCAGTCGGTCCATGTAAAATACTGGTATTCAGCTGCATCCGGTTAGACTGGAAACTGACCCCAATATAATTGGGTAAAAGGCTAGGATTGATAGTGAAATTAAATGGTGATGGTACAGACGCCAGCACATCAAGCTACGACAATCAGTCAAATTTCTGTAATAGATTTTCAACTTTATCGCTGAAGTATAAGGTTCAAAGTTGATTGGAAAAAATTGACAGTTTCGGGTAGCTTGATGTGCTGGCATTTGTACATGTATGTAGATAAATACCTAAATAAATGATGTTTATTTCTGTAAGCAGATTTTCTAAGAAACTTGCACGAACCACGATTTCAGTCTGTTAGAACTAGGTGGCGCCGGTATTTCCTAGCTGACTGATCCCTGAGAAGTAATTCCGAAACAAACCCTGACTGATAATAATGATCTAAATACTGCGATTACAAATCCGTCTGCCAAGCTTGATGATTATGACAAATCACCCTTTGTTGTGGCCCTCGTTTGGCACTGGATGTCGCCATAATAAATGGACTAGTGTTTACGATATAGAAAATCATTCATCATAACTGGGAGCAGAACAAGACACGCTGATGTATTCTGTAAAAAATCCCATTGTAAAAAGGTAGATAAAGCTGTCAATAGTGTCAATCCCTAAAAGTCGTTCCACACTGTTCGGTGCGGCGCCGCACCTCAAAACATCTCGCCGCACTGGCGATCACACGGGCAGTGCGGCGTCGCAACGTTCAACGGTTACAACGTTCTTACGGCGGCGTCGCGGCGTCTCAGCGGCCCTCTCTACGACAGTCTGTACAAAATTAACAAGCGCGCGCCCTTCCCTCTGCCGCACAAACAACTGAGCCTCTTACACCCCCTTCCCCACATCGTAACAAGTCCAATGTGCGTTCGTTGCGACGCCGGAGCGCACCGGAGCGCGCCGTGTGGTATACCATACATTTTTATATGTACGAGACCGCAGCGGCACCGCACCGTGTGGGACGGCTCTAACAACAGCCGAACGATTCTGTAAAATTCTCACCGTGAAAGCTAAGGTGAAGTGAGCTCAATAGTGTCAATCTCTATCATCAGGTGGACTGACAGCTAAGTTCAACCTAGATTCATCTTCATCTTAGATTTGACGGTCTGAATGGTGTCTGAAACGCACTTAAACGAATTTAGATATAAATCTATACAAATTCTTCCAATCTATTCAGAGAGCAGTGTTGTCCCAGTGGTAGATTCGAACCCAGTCAAGCACTTTACTTTGTGTAAATTATTTCATCACCACTGCTCACAAAACGGTGAAGGAAAACATCGTGAGGAAACCGGCATATATTAGAACTATAAATTTGAAGACACTTGACTTCTACCAACCCGCATTAGGCCCGCGCGAAAAAAAAGCAAAGAGGTGAGGTCTGTATGCCAACAGTGGGAATACTATTACAGACTGATTATGTTTTATTAATTTAAGACAGAAAAATGTTGATTTGAAAGTAAAAGTATAACCACGGACAACCCTATCTATAATACGACTCCTATAATATGACTCACTATCAAAAATCAAAATCAAAATATTTTATTTCACATAAGCCTACAAGGGCACTTATGAAACGTCAGAAGCTAGGTGCACGGTTCCAATTGGTCGTTTCCTATGGAAAAGAACCGGCAAGAAACTCCACGGTTACTCTTTTAAAAATAATTGGCTTTTACAATGTTTTCTAATTACAGTAGGTATGGGAGATCAGCGTAGGCCTGTCAACAAGTGCCAGGTACTTGATAAAATAAAAAAATGATCTACAGATCTAAAATCTACAGGGCCTACAAAGTCCTCACATTTACAAAATCAAAGTCTCAAAAAATTAGCCCTAAGTCCAGTCAAATGGACAAAGCCATGTCAAAAACTACACAAAAAACTTTGAAATAATTACAATTAGATCGCCCAAATTTTCCAACGCAAGCTAGTTTTTTTCGTACAGATTTTAAAGTAGGTGCATTCTAAAAGATGGCGTCGCAAATTGCAGTTCAATATTTCGCTGTTTTGATTCATTATGATCATCTCCCTACAGCAGTCCACTGCTGGACCAAGGCCTTTCCAATAGCACACCATTCAGCTCGACTCTCGGCAACTCTCATCCAGCTGCCATCAGCCATCCTGCGAAGATCGTCGCTCCACCTAGCCTGGGGGCGTCCTGCCTTATGTTTGCCGATTCGCGGTCTCCACTCAAGAACACATCTAACCCAGCGGTCATCGGTTCTACGGCTCAATTCAAATCAAAATATTTTATTTCACATAATCCTACAAGGGCACTTATAAAACGTCAGAAGCTAGGTGCACGGTTCCAATTGGTCGTTTCCTATGGAGGAGAGACGGCAAAATACTCCACGGTTACTCTTTTAAATTGGCATATTAAAATAAAAAATTGGTCTACAAATCTACAGTCTATAAGGCTTACAACGTTCTCATATTCACAAAATATAAAAGAATCTATCAAAAAGATAAATAAAATACAAAAACCTATTTAAACCAAATGATATAAAATAAAAGCTTTTAATTAAAATACGGCCGACCCATCTATTTAAATAAAAATTAATCGCCGAAATTTATGTACGCGCATAACTTCCGAATGATTGCACCAAATTGGAAATTTCTTTCTTGTTGTTTTCAGTATTACAGGTTTGTATGGAAGAAAATTTCAGAAATGCGAAAAAAAAGCGCATCCGTGCGAAGTCACGCCTGACTCCAGAGACTACTTTTTCTACTTCTCATAGTTTCAGTTTCAATTGAACAGTCAATCTCTTAAATAAACTTTCTTAGTACTTAAATTCTTTTCGAACATTTTAGACACCTTACATGGCCTTCACATGATCTGACCAAGATTATGTCTGGACTTTAAAAGAGACTGTGACCTCTGAGTTTGTTTCGCCTTTCTTCTCAGACTAGTCAGATAGGAAACGCCAACCTCATCTAGATTCATAAAAAATATGATTGACGTGTAAAATTGTACAAACCAACTTACAGAAATAAAATCATTTATCATATAAAACCATATTCCTAGACCTATTTACTACACCCCGACACGTTTTGGCATTCCGCAGGCGCTAAGAAAAACCCTTAGCGATTGTGAACACGTTCCGTACGTCCGTTTGAAGTCTGTCGCGTTTTGACATAGTTTTTATAGTTATGTAATATGGTTTCTTCTATAAATTACTGCCGGTGTGCGTGCTGGAATTTATAAGGTTGTATTATAAGTATTTTGTAGTACTGTGTGGTTCTTAGTTGAGACTAGAGCACCTTAAGGCCTAGACAAAGTGACATTTTATAGTCCGTTCATAATTATTTTTCCTCTGAAAGCAGTAATCTTATTGTAACGAGAATAAATATCACAATGGTTAAAACAGATTTGTCAGTGGTAGCAGCCTAATAACAACCTTATTAGAATGAGAATAAAGATCACTGTGATTTGGATAGTAATGCAAAATCAAAGGTAAAAAAACAACCGACTTCCAAAAGAACACAACAATGCGAAAGATAGCTTTAATTTCGGAAATCGGTGTCGTTGGTTCCGCATTTTCGTTTTTTAACACCGACATCCAAAATTAAAGTTATTTTTCGCTTTGTTGTGTTTTTTTGAAGGTCGGTTGTTTTTTTTTTTAAATGTTTTTATATTTCACTTTTTAGTAGTACACCTTAAACAAATTCAATTAATAATAATTAATTTAATTTTTTTTAATTTATTTTTTTTTATTTTTTTTTTTTATTTAATTTATTATTAGTGCATTGAAGAATTCACCGACAAGAACACCGACTAGAAGAATCATCAAAATTCGCATAGAAATACCGGAAATGCAGTACATTTATGCATATAACTTCGTACGTAAGAACAATTACCTAATGTATTATATACTAAAACCTTCCTAATATACTAAAACCTTCCTAAAAGTATGTAGATCACGTTAGTGAAAGAATCATAAAAATTGGTTCATTATATTTAGGAAAATGGCGGACATACAAACATACATACATACATACATACATACGGGTCGAATACAGAACCTCCTTTTTTGAAGTCGGTTAAAAGTCTTTGAAAGGACACTGTAGTTGAAGAAATATAGTTAGGTATCCATGAAGAATTAGGCCCTAGCGTTCTTTTACATAACCAAACTTGGATTATCAACCTTACCTACTAATAAATAAGTCTCAAATTAAATCACCTTAAACGAAGATCATAGACTAGGGTCTAATTTTCCAATCGTCACATAACCTCCGAGGAATAAATATGGCAGTTTGACAGCTTATAAAGAAAATACGTGAAACTGCCATATTTAATTTTGTTCCACAAAAAAAAGTTATCAGGCGGGCTCGTGCACAGAATATATATACCCTAAAGGGCTCGTGGCTAAATGATAACAGCCGCATGTGTCGATCGAAGGGTTAAGCTACGCTTGCCGCGGTCGGTTTTCGCATGGGTAACCATCGAGACCCTCCGTGCCTCGGAGAGCACGTTGGTCCCGATATTGACATTGTCATTCATAAATATTTGAAAGTCGTTACGAGTAATCAGAAACCCAAAAGTCTATCAACTAGTTTTATCAAGGGGAAGTGTTAACCAGTAACTGAGATCTGAAGGTCAGACAAACAGTCGCTCCATGTAAAATCTAATCTATGAAATTCTCGTGTCACAGTGTTAGTTACCATAGTCCTCCGAAACGGCTATACCGATTTGTATAAAATTTTGTATGCATATTCAGTAAGTCTGAGAATCGGCTACTATCTATTTTTTTTTTGCAAAACGACGTTTGTGGGGTCAGCTAGTACCTACTATAAAAATAGTATTCAGCTGCATCCGGTTAGACTGGAAGCCGGCCCCAACAAAGTTAGGAAACGCTAGGTAGATTGAAGAGTAAACACTTCCTAAGCGGAGAAACATTTTGATATTTATGGCATGTTTTTTCATATTATACGTGTTTCCCTTATTCGTAGGTGTTTCCCGTCTAAAGCTTACACCGTGACTATTGGAAAGAGCAGAATTTTCAGATTTCCGCTTTAAAAGCCCATGGGACAACATGGGTATCTGAAATTCAGGGCGGGTTTGCAAAAATATGGGACACATTGCTACTCTTAATACAATATGGTATATATCATCCTATACTATAGTATTTAAGCACATAATTATAAACAATTTAAGTAATGCCGCCAGTCTCTTGGGTACAGACGCTCGCCCATCAAGCTACTACAATCTGTCAAATTTCTTTAACAGATTTTCTACTTTATCGCTAAAGCATAAGGTTCAAAGTTGATTGGGAAAATTTGACAGTTTCGGATAGCTTGATGTGCTGGCGTCTGTACATTACCAGTCGACAGCGATGCGGATGAATTTTTCGACGCTATATTTTAGTTTGTATATAGTTTTAGTTAATATAGGATTAAATTTTGTTATTTTTATTAATTAATTAGTTATTTATTTAATACTTCAAGCACATACATGTACAGAGGCGGACTTAATCCCATAGGCATTTTCTACCAGTCAACCTTTGGGTGATGCAGAGACAAACAGTAGTAGGTGCAATCATTTGAGGAATAAATATTTTAATTATAAAGATACGCAGAAACCTATTTAAACTATAAATATAATATATATCTAATTATATATAAATATAAGCACAAATAAATATACATAAATAAATTAATATACTAAAAAGCAATAAGACAAACATTGAGAAAATATTAGCGTTATTATTTGCTTACTGTCTTATTATTTTAATTTACAACAATAAAGTAAGGAAAACTTATAAAACTTTTATTAAGTGCTAATTTTCTAGACTTCCAATAAATTATATTACTTTATGTGAACGAAAACATTGTTGTAAGCGGCAACTAATGAAAAAAAAACGGTCATTTTTTTTTTTGTTATGATTACCGCAAAAACCGGAGGGGCAAGTCTCGCAATTTTAAGAACGTTCACAGTCTGATCTCAGTCTCAATCTGTCAAAAATACCTCTATTTTCCCTACATTTTTGACAAGTTTTTGACATTGAGTGTCGCTGAGATGAGATTGCGCCTAGATTTTGAACGCTTTTAATTACGAGAATTTTATTGGCCTTCCGCAGCTATGTCTACATCAACCACCAAATAACTTAAAAGCGTTTACGACGTACGGCATTTCATACAAAATTTCAAGCCCTTGTTTTTCGAAATGTATGAACCGATTTTAATGAAACTTCAACGCTTAAGCAGGACACAGAGGTCTAAAAAGTTAGTTAAGAACATTTTCGAAAATAGCGTTACAGCCAAATTACACCGATTTTAAAGGACATGTCTGGTGGAACAATGGGCGATTGTCTAGGTAGTCAAAGAAAATGTTCAGTAATGATTGTTATATTATTATAATCGTCGTATTTTATAGTTTATCAATTAGTAAGTTGCAGGAGTCAGGATCTTGCAGAAACTGATCAAAATAAGGTTTATATGCTGGGGATTTTTCTTAGTTTTTAGTATTACGCCATCTGTGAGCGAATACAGGTACTAATTAGTGATATGCCTTTGTGAGGTTAATGAAACGTTTAATATTTTGTTAGTCTGAGATCATATTCTTCAGTTCTTTTGGATATTTGTATTTGTATAACAAAAATGTAAGGCACTTATTGTTTATCTATTAAATACTTACTAAGTGTTATTAAAAAAAATTTAGTAAGTACTTCCTGTTAAAAATAACAAAGCGGAAGCTACGATTGAGTACTGTTTTTTTGAGAATTATGTTACGCAAGTAATACTGAATTAATAAATCCATAGTAATTTAGATCTAAATTTTTAAATCTTAATGTAAAACCTTAAATCGTGAACATTATCTATACCAGAATTACCAGAGGGCAGAGACTGGACATGTCCTTTCCATTGAAACAGCAATTTCCAGTTATCTTTTTTACATAGGACATTTCGAAAATATTCTTTACTAACTTTTTAGACCTTTGTATAAAATGGGTTCATTCATGTTTGTATGGAATATCGTAGGTACGTCGTAAACACTCTTAAGCACAGAACCCAGTTATGTCCAACCAAACAATTTCAAATCTTCGCACAAAATTCTTATTCAATTTTTCTCAAACGATGCATCATACTCAAACCAAAAAGCAACGTCCACATGCTTCCTTCAGCGTATTTATTAAATTTTCATTTAATATAAGCTGGCTAAGAGAAAATATTAAAATGTTCACTGGCTAGGATCCAAGTGAATCCATTGTACTATTTGGCGAGCACCCTGCATTGTAAACAGAATAAGGACCGTTTACATGTCTGATACAGCCAGTGTTGGATATAAGGTTTGGCCAATGTTTGTCAAAACTATTGGTGTTATAATTTCACCCCTTTACTCATAAACGTGGCTTAAAGTTAAGCAGTGGTTAGTGTCTGTTTAAACATATATTTTTGACGTTTAAATGTCACATAACTTTAATCATAGTTTATAAATAAACCACTCAGTGTCTTGCAGTGATTTGTGATAAAGAGGGGGACAATGTTAGGCACAATTAAAATTGGTCAATTGGTTTCTTAAAATTTAATTTATTGTATCTTTAATTCAGACACAGTCCATAAAATATTTACAAAGAAGGCGGTAGTAGGGTTGTTAGTCGAAAACACAAAAAAAAAAGAAAAAGTTGTGTTTTTTAACAAATGTTTAGTAAACAAAACAAGTTATTCAATAACTACTTCATATTCCTGTGCAAATGCATACTTGCCCAGTACACAAAAAATGAACTATCGATTTTGCACGCTAACGTTCTGAGGACAGTTTTGAACCCACTCATCATCGATGCAGGTCTTTTTCTAACGACGGCGAATAAATCATCGATGGATGCATCCGCAAACATTGCGGAAACACTGCAGTAGCGAGGCTTAACATTTGGCACAAGGGTTTTCTCTCTTGTTATAAAAATGCAATATCGAAGATGAGTTGGTCACCATAATATTGTTAAGTTGTGCTCTGAAGATTTCAATAGGTGTTACCAATTCTGGTAAATTAATATCTAGACCCCTTCACTAAAATACTTATAAAACATTTGAAATACATACTGTTGCGGACGCCGAACTAAAATATCGACGGAGCCGCACGCATGAGCAGGTTCCGACGAGTCGAAACCTGTCGGGAGTCCGCTCCGTCGATACACGATCACAGTGGGCCAAATTGGCGGGGGGTATGGCGCGCGGGACGGGGTGCCGCCGGCCCGAGCGCTTAGCGCGAATGGTTATAAATAGAGGACGCTCGTAGTGCGCGGGGTCAGTCGATTAAAACTCTCAACTTGTTAAGTATGTTAACAACTAGAAAATAAAGCTACGTGAACTAAGCAAAGTCTTTCAATCAATACAGTCCACTTGAACAATAATCAGCCTGAAGGGTTACTATAACCACTACAGTTTCTGGTCCTACGAGCCGGATAACCAAGTCCACTACAGTTCTTGGTCCATACGAGCCGGATAACGAAGTCCAGCATAGTTTCTGGTCCTCCACACTCCGGATGAAGAATACGTGCCACGATAATTCTGGTACGTATAAGTGCGGGCGGATGAAGAAAACACCTGCAACCTGCGAATGAACGAGAGAGTCGACTGTCCACTACGAGGATCTGGAATAACGACGGCCAGAATTGAAGTAGTGTCGCCGTCCAGAACCTCGCGAGTGCCTGTGCCTAGTGAAAAAGTACGTGTGCTAACTATTTAGGCGGGAAAACGCCGAGCCTGAACGTGTGCCGGTCCCCGTCTATCTAGGCTAAAGAAAAGTGCATGTCCGAACTATTTTACGCGGGAAAACGCCGAGCCTGAACGTGTGCCGGTCCCCGTCTATCTATCTAGGCTGAATAAACATTGCGTGCGAACGAACTATTTTACGCGGGAAAACGTCGAGCCTGAACGTGTGCCGATCCGTGTAACTAGTTAGATAAATATAGTGCGTACTTGTGTTTACAACTGTAGACGGAACAATATAGTGCGTACCTGTGTTTACAACTGTAAACGGAACATAAAAGTGCGTGCCTGTGTCTGCTACTCAGCCTACGGATAAAGACAGAACAATATAGTGCGTAACTGTGTCTGCTACTCAGGCAGAACCTTCAGAACGAGTGCCTAGTTACTTAGACAGAATCAACGCCGAGCAAGAGTCGACGTGTACCTGTGCCTGCTATCCAGGCAGAATCAACGAGTGACGGCGCCTGCCTACCTGAGTCTGACATCGTCTGTACCAACCGTATAAGTACCGACCATGGTCGTCACAAGGAGCCAGTCAGACTTGGCTGAATTGGAAGAACAGAGGCGCAGCCAAGAAGCCGCACGCCGCCAAGAGGAAGGAAGAATAGAGAGGGAGCGACTTCGGCAGGTGTCCTTGGATCCGCCGTCCTCACCCTTCTCAAGGCTGGCGGAGACAAGCACAGCTGGACCCTCCGGGGTCAGAACTACGATGACCACGCAACAACGAGCCAGGTCACCTGCAAGGTCGCTACGGTCGCACCGATCAACCACAAGTGTCACAACGCGACTGCGACTAGCAGAACTGAACTCAGCAGAGAGACTGGCAGCTCTACAAAGAAAGCACCTGGAAATGGAAATGGACCTGGTCAAGAAGAGATTAGCTGCAGAGGTGTCTGCCATCAACGACGAGGAGAGCGTCAACGACGAGCCAATAAATGAAGAACCTCATACCAAGGTCGACGAGTGGCTACGAACAAACCCACTCGACTCACGGGGGGAGGAGGCAGCCAAGAGTACCAGGGAGGAGCCAAGACAACTGAGGTTCGAGGTACCTAGGGTACGATCGCCCACTCCCACCAGAACGAGGAACAGCATCGAGCAATTGGCCACCACGCTTGAGAAGATGGCCAGACCCCGTCCGCGATATACAGACCTGCCAACATTCACTGGAGCTGCTAGCGAATGGCTGCCCTTCAAAGCAGCCGTTCGAGACTCAACGCAGATGTACCAGATTCCAGCAGCAGAGAACATCCACAGACTGAGGAGCTGCCTAAAGGGAGATGCCCGAGATGCTGTGGCCGCACTACTACATACGGCCACAGACTCGAACATCATAATGAAGACCTTAGAACAATGCTTCGGGCGTCCTGAAATTATTATTGATCGGGCGCTCGATGACTTGAAGAAACTCCCAAGACCTGGAGCATCAGCAGCCGACCTCAATAGCTTCGCTGTGAAACTACAGAACATCGTCTGCGTGTTGAAGACCATCGACCGAAGGGGTTACCTCTTCAATCCCCTGCTGACGAGGGAGGTGTTGGACAAACTCAGTCCCCATCTCCGCTCGCGCTGGTGCGACTACGCATACGAAAACGAAGGGACGACCGATCCAGAAATCGTCGTGATCTCCCGATTTTTAATAAGGGAGGCGGACAGGGCACTACGTTACACTTATGCCCCATCTACGTGCACCGCCGCGAGCCAGAAGAAAGAAACACGACCCGCAGTGACCCAAAAGAAGAAAGCGACTGTCTACAACACCGTCGCCGTAGCGGAAGAAGAGAAGATGCCGTGCCCTGGGTGCGAACAAGCACACACTCTACCCCAATGCCCTAAATACAAGGCATTCACGATCGAGCAACGTTGGGAGTTTCTCAAAGAAAAGAAAATATGCTTCAAGTGCGCCCAACGACGACACCGACGCATCGGATGCAAAGCAAGGTCCTGCGGTGTGGATCAATGTCGCCGACCACATCACGCGACCCTACACCAAACACCACCGCAAACAGAGGCGGCCAAGCCAGCAGAGACACCGAAGCAAGAAGCAGTCCTATCCGTCACGCCGCAACCAGCTATGGGACAACGATCAGTATTATTGAAGATGTGTCCCATCATCGTGTCCGGACCAAAAGGGGAGGTGCAGACCTACGCGCTCCTAGACGAAGGAGCTACGATAACCCTAGTAGACAAGGAGTTAGCTTCCAGCATCGGGGCAGAGGGGCCATCACAACCGTTACACCTAAACGGCGTCAACATGAGCCAACAAGAACCAAAGAGCCAGCTCATCACTATTGATGTCAGAGGGATAAATGAAACTGAGAAGTACAAGGTCAGAGCAAGGACCATCAAAAACCTGCAGCTGCACCAGCAGGCCATACCCGAAACCCTTCTCCAGCACGAGCACCTGAGGGACCTTCCCAGGGACGAGGTGTGCTACGAACGAGCACGCCCCGGGCTCTTAGTGGGAACTGACCACTGGGAGTGCATCGTTTCCAGGGAGATCAGGACCGGCGCTCCGAACGAGCCGGCCGCATCGAGGACAAAGCTGGGATGGGTGGTGCATGGAACCGCACCACGCAGTGCCCTTCTACAGGAAGGCAGGGTGCTGCACGTATACGAGCCCGACCGAGAATCGAACGTGAGCAACCAACAGCTCCACCACTTTGTCGAGGCTCATTTCAAAATAGAAGCTCTCTGCATAGAGGGAAAGCCGCGAATACGAGAGGCAGATCAGCGAGCCATGAAGATCGTCGAGGCAACCACCAAGAAGACCGACACAGGGTACGAGGTGGGGCTGCCGTGGCGAAGAGATGACACCGCCATGCCACCTAGCTACAGCCAAGCACTCCGTCGCCTCACGACCATCGAGAAGAAAATGGACGCCGACCCTGAATTCGCCAGAGAGTACTCCAACCAGATACAGAACCTGCTTCAGAAAGGATATGCCACACCGTGCGACGGCTCGGAACGTACGAGCCCGGTGTGCTGGTACCTGCCACACTTTGCCGTGCAGAACCCAAACAAGCCCGGCAAGTGTAGGCTGGTATTTGACGCAGCCGCGAGAAGCCACGGAATATGCCTCAATGATGAACTTCTGGAGGGACCGGACCTGCTACTGTCGCTGCCAGGAATCCTGTTCCGATTCAGGGAAAAGGCGGTGGCAGTAACAGCGGACATACAAGAAATGTTCCTACGTATAAAGATCAGACCAGAAGATCAACCAGCTCAGCAATTCCTGTGGCGAGGCGATGAACGAGACACGCCTCCACTCAAATTCAAGATGAAGAGCATGATCTTCGGCGCCGCGAGCTCCCCGTACATGGCTCATTATGTCCGTAATCACAACGCGGACATGCATGGGCAGGAGTTCCCGCGAGCGCTAGCGGCTATAAAAGAAAGCCACTACATGGACGACCTAGTGGCGAGCTATGACGACCCGATGGAAGCCTGGAGAGCGGTGGAAGAAACGAGAACGGTGCACGCCAACGCCGGCTTCACGCTGCGGGGATGGAACGCTAGCGATCAGTCAGTGCTGCGCGACATACCCCCTGAACTGTACGCCACTGCACCCACACAACTGGGGGGAGAACAGCCGGAAAGCAAGATACTCGGCCTGTTCTGGAACGCCGAACGAGATGAACTTGGGTTCAATACATCCATGAACCGAGTGCCAGCGGAGGTACGAGACCGGGCTCGCGCGCCGACCAAGCGCGAAGCCCTAAGCGCCGTGATGTCAATCTACGACCCACTTGGACTGCTGAGCCACTACACCATCCGCTCTAAGATCATCTTACAGAGCTTATGGCACCTCCAGACGACGTGGGACGAAGAGATACCGGCAGAAGAGAACGAGCTCTTCGCATCGTGGTTGGCACACCTGAACGAGATAACCAAACTCCGACTGCCACGCTGCTACACGACGAAGAAATACGACCACATCGACCTCCACGTGCTTTGTGACGCCAGCGAACAGGCCTATGCGACCGTGGCCTACTGGAGGATCACAGGCAGCGACGGGAGTGTCGCCGTAGTATTGGTGGCGGCCAAAGCCAAGGTAGCGCCAAGACAGGCGCAGACCATACCTCGGCTCGAATTACAAGCAGCTGTCATCGGGGCAAGACTCGCCGACACGATAAGAAGGGAACACCGCTTGAAGATTGGTCGGACAACCTACTGGACCGACTCATCCACCGTGATCCATTGGATCCACAACGACATGCGACGCTACACACCGTTCGTCGCACACAGACTGGGTGAGATCGCTGAACTCACTAACAAAGGAGAATGGCGATGGCTGCCAACGGAACATAACGTGGCGGACGACGCAACGAGGCTCAGCGACACTCCACTGAGCACAACGGATCGATGGTTCCAGGGGCCTTCCTTCCTATACCAACCGGAAGAACGATGGCCCAAGATGTCAACGCGAGAAGAAGAAGACAACGAGGTCCTGCACACCAGAGAAGAACCGGGACGAGACAGCTGGCTACCCGACCCTGCCCGCTTCTCGAAATATGAAATCCTGGTAAGGGCCACTGCACGAGCGCTTGCCTTCACTGACATCTGCCGACGTAAGGCGACCAGCATGGAGCATCGACACATCCAGCGCGCCGAGAGGGAACTAATCCGGCACGCGCAAGAAGACAGCTTTAACGAAGAACTAAAAAGGATCAAGTCTGCTCACCCCTTAACAAAGTCGAGCAGGCTGTACCGACTAGATCCTATATTAGAGGATGGACTCCTGAAGGTGCGAGGACGGATCGAGGCTTCCTCAGCGCCCACTGAGACGAAGCGGCCCATCATCATAGATGGCCGACATCCACTGGCCAAGCTCATCGTGCAACGGGAACACTGCGCTGCGGGGCACGCCAACAGGGAGCGTGTAACGAACGACCTACGGCAGCGCTACTGGGTCATTCACCTACGACCCACCGTGCGCACGATTGAAAGGAACTGCGCCTTCTGCAAGAGACTGAGGGGAACGCCCAAGACGCCGGCCACAGGAGATCTGCCGCACGCCCGCCTGGATCTTTTCCACCGCCCGTTTACTAACTGCGGGGTGGATTACTTTGGACCAATGATGGTCAAGGTGGGCCGTCGCCGAGAGAAGAGGTGGGGGGCATTGTTTACATGCCTCACCTCTCGCGCCGTACACATCGAGCTTGTGGCGTCCCTCTCAATCGACTCTGCGATCATGGCGCTGAGAAGAATGGCTGCGCGCAGAGGATGGCCGCGGCTAATGTACTCTGACAACGGAACGAACTTCCGCGGGGCTGATCAACAGCTACGCAAAGCCTACACTGAGTGGCTGCCCGCTCTGAACGACGAGGGGCTGCAACATCGCATGGAGTGGCGCTTCATACCTCCTGGCGCGCCCCATCAAGGCGGCGCGTGGGAAAGGATGGTGCGCTCCGTGAAGACAGCGCTCAAGGTGACCCTGCGGGAGAAGGCGCCAACAGAAGAAGTTCTCAGCACACTTCTCACCGAAGCTGAGTTCTCGATAAACGCGAGACCATTGACCCACGTCAGCGTGGACCCTAGCGACCCCGAGGCCTTGACCCCCAACCACTTCCTGTTGGGGTCATCGAACGGCCTGCCAGCGACGGGACCCTGCGACGAGGCCGACCGACGAGCATGGCGAGCTAGCCAGGCGCTCGCCGACCATTTCTGGCGGCGCTGGCTACGGGAGTACCTGCCGACCCTGGTGCCACGCGGCGAGCCCAAGAACGACGTCCGGCCCCTGCAGGCTGGAGACGTGGTCCTAGTAGTCGACCACACGCTGCCCCGGAACACCTGGCCGATGGGAGTCGTCGAGCGAACGCATCCTGGAGCAGACGGCAGCATTCGAGTCGTAGAGGTGCGAACCAGAACCGGCATCTTCCGACGCCCGGTGAGCAAGCTCGTCGTCCTGATGAAGAAGGAAGAGGCTACGCAGGCTGCGCCGGGGGGAGAACTGTTGCGGACGCCGAACTAAAATATCGACGGAGCCGCACGCATGAGCAGGTTCCGACGAGTCGAAACCTGTCGGGAGTCCGCTCCGTCGATACACGATCACAGTGGGCCAAATTGGCGGGGGGTATGGCGCGCGGGACGGGGTGCCGCCGGCCCGAGCGCTTAGCGCGAATGGTTATAAATAGAGGACGCTCGTAGTGCGCGGTGTCAGTCGATTAAAACTCTCAACTTGTTAAGTATGTTAACAACTAGAAAATAAAGCTACGTGAACTAAGCAAAGTCTTTCAATCAATACAGTCCACTTGAACAATAATCAGCCTGAAGGGTTACTATAACCTCTACACATACATATAATAATAATATATTATCTTTATTTTTCTCTCTTCACAAAGGTTCACATAAAGACAAGAATTATAGCATTTTGACAACAACGCACAAAACATGATCCTTTGTAAGAAACTGATGCTCGTAATAGGATACCCTGTGTGACGGATCACCAGGTTATCACCTCGAACTAAATCTTATTAACATTACAGTAAAATAAAGTAAAATTAGTTTAAGTAACAAGCCTCATATACAAACAGATACATAAAAGGATGGATACAGACAGGATAAAAAACATAGACAAAAACGAACAGAGCCAATTATATATTCATTTATTTTCGTGTAAATAACACCCATCAAGATCACACGTACAAAATCGAATAAAATCAGGTAAAATTCAAATTAAGTAAAATCAATACAAATCAAATTAGATGGCAGCATAACACATTACATTAGATGAAATCACAATAAATCAAAATAATATAAATATTATACAGAGGTCAATTTTCAAACTGTAGAATAATTATTTATTAATGAAGGGAAAAACAGACATGTTTATTAAGTAGTGGAGGGGCGTGCAATTTTAAATAAGACGAACTCTATCATACTATCTTATGCTGCGGTAAAAAGATTAATCAGTCAGTAATTCCTAATGGAAATGCCCGACTTGGGAATTGAACCCAAGACACCATTCACAGCAGTCGCGCTTGCAACCACGACACAAACGGGGCAACAAATTAGTAAAGGGACTACCTATCCAGGGAGCGCCGAGAAAATTATTAACTGCGCCAATCACAAGACGCATTCGGTAGCTCACCTCAACACGACGACTTAAACCATGTCAGCCTATCGATTCTGTAAAAATTTCACAGTGATAACATAGGTGAAGTGAGCGTGAAGTGAACTATCAATGGAGGCAATCCCTAACATCAGGTGGAATGACAGCTCACTTCACCTTAGTTTTCACGGTGAGATTTTTACAGAATAGCACTGCAGGACTAGGCATCTCAAATCTCAATGAATCAGCTGATTCATTCAACTCATCTTATGCATAATAATAGGTATTCTTTACAGCTGCAAAGAATACCTATTATTATGCATGAGATGAGGTACCACGCGTATAAATACATTTGGTAATGTACTCGAGTTTGAATATCAATGACCAAGTCATGTATTTAAGTTGCGATGGTCAAGATTTTGAGGACAATTCGAAGGGAATTTCCATGTTGACCATGGGTTTGGTAAGGTTTGTTAAAATAATGTACTTAAGAATTGCATCAGCTTTTTCTAGAGTGGCGACACCCCCCCTTTTTTTGTAGATGGAAAATCATCAAATGACCCCTCTCGCTCAGGGTGGAGCAGGAGGGAGTGTCAGACTCTTACTGATTAAAATCCACCCGTGTTCCTTCCTTAGCCCTTTATGTTCCGGGGTAGCGGTAACCCTTTCGGGCAATCCCGCTGCCCCGGCAGGCTACAGCCATTGCGGGCCCCTTCCTTCTGATGCTGACATCTCTTTGAGGCGCGTGTGGAACACGTACGAGCGGTCCGGCACGGGCCTGGTCCTGATCAGACGGCGATTTACCCATTACTCTTCTCTAGCATGACTGCTTCACAGAAGGAGGTGACTGCCTCCCACTCCCTCTGGTATTATACATGTCCATGGGTCGAAGGTGGTGACCGGCTACCATCAGCACGCGTAGCCCGACTACCATGTCACTTTGTCTATTTTTCCGTTGACCATACCCGTTTCTATGGTGGTCATACGGTTACAAAGTTACTTTATAAAACCGACAGGCACCAATCTGATAATATAATCTGACTTAAAAAATATATACAAAGTGTTAAAAATTAACCCGACAAACTTTAAGAGGTGCTTTAGACCATCGAACTGAACAACTTTCACTATGGGACCAACTCTGATATCACAAAAAAAAAATCTGCTGTTTAATAAATTTTGTTCAAATAGGTATAAGTATTGAACTTTTGTATTAAACAGCTGATTTTTTTTCGTGGAAATTAGATTTTTTTTTTCGTAATAAGCCCCGGAAAAAATCTAAATTTTTCATTCCTTTTAGTTAAAATAGGTTTGTTTTTTCCGAGGCTAATAACGAAACTGCCAGGGTCGCGGTTGTTCGAAAGAGATACCGTGGCAACTGATGGAACACGGGTGGGTTTTAGTCGTTTTAGTTAGCGGGAGGGTGTATCAGACTTCTACTAAGTCTGACACGCCCTCTCGCTTCGCCCAAAGCGGGAGTTATTTGATAATTTTTCACCCACAAAAAAGCCTAATAACGAAATGATCAACTTAGCCTTCTAACCAGCGCTGGGGTTCTGTCTCGCATAGGGTCTTAGCATTATGCTGAGCGATGGACGTATTGCGTGGAAGTGACGCGTGTTTTCCACCAAATTGTTACTTTTTTTTGCGTCATATTTACCGCAAATAATCGTATTTTCTTTCTTTCTCTATCATTCGTTACAAATCAGCCACTTATATATTGCTAAATACCATCGTTTAACGTAAAACAAAACTTGTATTTTCGTCACCACCGTCTCAGTTTCGATTGAATGTCACAGAATTACGTGCGCGTCATAATTGGGTGACGCTTTCCTCATTTACTTGGCAACAGTTGACTGTGAACCTGATCTGCATACGTCAAGAACTTTGAGCAGTTCTAATAGTAGTTGAAGACGTTGTTTGTTGTTATAGAAGTTGTACACGAGATATGAGGAATTTCAAATTTCTGTAGAAAACTTATGTTTCTCATAACTCGTCTTTAAATCAGTGTCCATTCTAAATATATATTTGGGAAGCTAGAAATTCTGTAATCCAATCGCAATAAATACACACTACCTTAAGAATATGTTCGATTTACAAATTATTTTGCGCGTAGTTCATACAAATGTAATACACATTTTTATGAACTACGCGTGCCGCGCGTCGGCCCCTTAACGCTATATGAATCTATGGGCATCTATCAAACTCAAAGCGTTTATTTCAGTGAAACCATTTACAGGCGCTTTTGAACAGTTAATGAATTGCTTAGCTTGCTTGCTTTTGCTTGATGCTTGCTTGCTTGCTTGCTTAGATGAAACTAATTGCCCATTACAAAGCGTAGATGGTTCCTATGGAGAAGAACAAAGAAAGTCCATGTTAAAATATTGTAGCAAAATATTGATAACATCATTCATGTTGAAATTATACATATTAGTGAGAACGATGTAGAAGGACGTGCACATTAAAAGCGTCCAGAGTAAAAAGACACAAAAAAACAACAATTCAAAAATAAAATTATTATTAAAATGCCCCAGATTAGTATGTCCGACGCGTTTTCACCATCTGTGATGCACACGTTTGGCTTTGATGAAATATTGAATCGTACCCAATTTACCTGGAAATATCCTTAGTTTATTATTAACCATGAAAATAAGGTCAGATTCCTTAAATATATGACTCATTATCAAAATAAGGAACATGAATCGATATGCGTAGGACCTTGAGGACTTGCCGTGTCCTCAAAGTGAACGATTAGCATTTTCTTTTTGAATTTGGTTTTAATATGTGTTTTTGAAAGACTGACAACCAGTCTTACCATGGGTTGTCGTTTTACCCAGTAACTGAATTGTGGGTTGTGGAGGTCAGATAGGCAGTCATCATCATCATCAGCCTATAGCAGTGCAATGCTGGACGTAGGCCTCTCCTATTGCACGCCATTCAACTCGATTTTCGGCAACTCTCATCCAGCTGCTACCAGCCATCCTGTCATCGGTTCTACGGCTAATATGGCCGGCCCATTGCCACTTCAGCTGGCTTATTCTGTGAGCTATGTCGACAATTTTGGTTCTCTGCCGGATCACCTCGTTGCGGATTCGATCCCTCAGAGGTCTCTCTGACTGTCTAGTTTATCAATCAATTTAGCCTAAAGCAGTCCATTGCTGGACAAAGGCTGATTGGTCGCCACATAGGCCCAGGCTGAACCAAGACCACCTATCCTTCGACTTCCACATCCAGATTGTCCCAGCCACTTTGTTAAGGCAGTCGCTCCATGTAAATTACTGGTATTCAGCTGCATCCTGGTTAAATTGGAAGCTAACCTCTATATAGTTAGAAAAGACTAGAAAGATCATGATGATGACCTTTTTATGTGTTGTATCTTCACTTTTTTTATGGAAACATACCTTCTTTCTGTACTCCGTGAAACATACCAATTAACAAAAGTAGTTTACCGCAGAAGCGGTCATCATCTGCCTAACCATCTGTCAGACTTTCGGGCTTCTGACTACCCGTAAAGACTGTCAAAGATCTACGAATGACCGCCAGGCCTGATTGCCTGCTTTCCAAGGCACTGAAGGGTTTTGGTATGTTATAGATCCACGCGTCTGCGGACCGACCTCGGTAAGCTTTGCTTGACCTTGTATATCCACCGGTGGGGCTGTTATTATTTAGCCACGAGGCCCACCCGAACTTTGCCGATTTTGGAAGGTCCCGCTTGTTTCTCAAAAGGACGAGCCAGTACCCAATATTGGTCATATTTATTTCCAACATTTGGCATTGGCCCCAACATTTACAACCAACTCAACTCGAAGGTCTGAGTAAGATATACATATGCTATTTTTAGATCGTAAGGGAATACCATGAAATATTTGGAATAATTTAAGATACCATTTCTCAGTCTTCTTTCATAGAAATCTTCATTAGACAGAAGTTTGGCGTGTCTTTAGCGTATTGGAATTTTAAGTAAATCTATCTATCTTTAGATATAACTATACTACTCGTAATAATAAACCTGAACAGTTTGTTTTTTCTGTTTCAACACGCTAATATCCGGAACTTACTAGTCGGATTTGAAAAATTATTTTTGCAATTGGTAGCCCAATTCTTGAGGAAGGCTTCAGATGATATAACATCACGCTATAGCCCTTAAGAGCTGAGCAAAAATAATAAAGTCGAATAGAACACTTAGCGAAAACGAAGTCATAGCGCGGGTAGGTGATGCGATGCGATGGGATGAGTCGGGGGAACCAAGAAATTTCACGCGTACGAAGTCGCGGGCACTAAGCTAGTATTTTTATATATCACTCGGGTCATTGTCCTTGATATAATGTTTGCGTCTGCATGTTTTATGAGTAAACTCAACCAGACTTATTTATGCGTGCCAGAATATTGTATCCTTTCGTGATTCAGAATACAATAAAGAATTGTTGTGTGCTTAGTTAAGTCTTTTGGAAGTTTGTAGACTTTTCATATTGGATGTCTGGTTATCGTCTATGAAATAGATTACTCCTAGTCTTATTGATCTCTCTCCGGTCGTGTCGGATTGCCATCCCATTGGACTATGAGTGTGAGGGAAGAGGGAGTGCACCTGTGTCTGCGCGTACGCTTGTGCACTACAATATCTCCCGCGCCGAAGGTTATAGTCTCCGTCGAGATTGGCCGCCGTGGCGTTAAAGCATGCAAACTTCAACGAATAAACAAATTTAAATTTACAAACATTATAATTTATGTTCAAAAAAATCCTTAATACCTATTATAGAAATTATTTTCGTTCAGCCATTTATACCTATAGTTTAATATTTTTAATACATTAGGTAATTTATTACAAACACGTACACACATAGCCAGACAGCTTTTATTATATTTTGCTAACCTAGGGAGCTCATCTAGTACAAGTCTGTATTGATCACGATGACTTCTAGAACTTATTTCCTCAGCTGTTTTGAACAATTCTTTATATTTCATAACAAACATAATGAACATACAAATATAATGAAGGTAACGGTAGCAAACCAAGCCTTTTATAGGCTAACATGAACCATCGCTGGTACGTTATCCCAGATATGGCTGAAATGCCACATCATCCTCACCTGCCAAGTTTTTTCACATTTTTTTTGGGGGTCTTCCAGGATAACTGGATGCCGCTCGCGCTGGCAGCAAAAAGGTTATACACACTTCCCTACACGTATACTACAAGTTCCCTCTTTTTCTTACACCTAGGTACGCGAAAATATGTAAGCCTGCCATTAAGCGCATAATTAGCACACAATAGCAACCTACTTACCATAGCCCCATGGCCAAAAATAGTAATTAAATTCGCGAATCTCGTACATTTATGTAATCGAAGATATTTTTTCTATCGCTCATTGATGTTCTGACCACGCTCTGATTGTGACCTGCACAAGACTTGCATTATAATTTTGACCCTGGGTTTGTGGTTCCAAACGTTTAACTGATCGGTGGAACATTGTCAAGAACATGTGGAAAAATCTTTTTAACTCTGAAAATTTCGTCATGTCCGGATTGACTCGAATACTATTTGCACTATACTTGTGTAGAGGAACGCTGACGCACACATTTTTGTATTAGTTGGGACTTTGGGAATTGCGAGCGCGGCGAACCTCAGTTGTCCCGTACCCTTAGATACCGACGCGCGCCTCGCGATCTTTATAAAGTATATCCATTGTATTAGGTTTCGTGAGTAAATAAAATATAACAACCAAAAAATAAAAACTGTATTTTATTTAAAAAAAAAAAGGGGGGAAATAGTGTAGAGGAACGCTGACGCACACATTTTTGTATTAGTTGGGAGTTGGGAGTTGCGAGCGCGGCGAACCTCAGTTGTCCCGTACCACGGAGTACAGAAAGAAGAAAGAACGAGAAAGAAAGAGGGAAGAGGGAGTGCACCTGTGTCTGCGCACACACTTGTGCACTATAATATCTCCTGCGTACCTGGGTAATCTCCGTTGAGATTGGCCACCATGGCCGAAATCGGTCGGGGAGGCTATTATTATTAAATAAAACAACACCACTATTTTAATCTTTATATTCCACAGCAGAGTAGTCGTTGACAGCTCGATCTACAGTCCTTGGGACCAGTTGCTCATCGATGGATCTGAACCAGGCGCCCTCGACCTCAGCGGGTTTCTCCTGACCTGTTAAAGGCAAAGAACGAGTCTTCTTTTACCCTGGAACAAAATGTCGTTGATATATATCATTATAATAACAAAGACTAGTAGTAGACTACCCAGCAAATGTACTACACGGTCAAATATAATTAGCTAGCGAAACTCCGCAGACGTGTTGGGTACTCACATCTAAACATCATGGTAAAACATTTAAAATACATATTTGGGGACCACAGAAACTTGAAATATTAGTTTTAAATCAGTGTATTTGTGTAAACCTCGTAGAAGTGATGGGTATGGATATCTAAACACGATACAATTTTATGATTTAAAAGAGTGTCCATGGAGTTTCTTGTCCGTTCTTCTCCATATGTACCTACTACGCTTTGCAAAAGTGCCTATAATAGGTTTATCACACTAATATTATAAAGGCGAAAGATTGTGAGAGTATGTTTTTATGTTTGTTACTTCTTCACGCTCAAACGGCTGGACCAATTTTGATAAAATTTTGTATGGAGGTAGCTAACACCCTGGATTAACATATCGGCTACTTTTTATCCCGATATTCTAACGGGATCAAAACTCATGCGGGTGAAACCGCGGGGCGCAGCTAGTTTGAAATAAATGCTTTCGAGTTTGAGTTTGATAAAATAAAATAAAAGATTTTTGTGCCTTTAAGTGAGTGATTGCGTAAGAATTTAACTTCAACAGGGTTGGTTCACATTTTCACCATTTACACTTTTGGAATAGATCATATACTCCATTTCACAGTAGACTCCGTTAACTTAATCTTAAGATCCAAACAAATGGAAGCAAGGGCAGAATAGATTATTTTTTCTCTGCCAATCCTTATAGGACATGACTTGTACGCGAGCCATCTTGACGATGATGTCAACTTTAGCAAATACGCCTCAATGGCAAGTCTTACTTAAAAGGTTTTGTATTAAATACAAGCCTTTCATTTCATCCTTAAATGATTGCACCTACTAATGTTTGTCTCTGCATCACCCAAAGGTTGACTGGTAGAAAATGCCTATCTACGGCATTAAGTCCGCCTCTGTACATGTATGTGTTTGAAGTAATAAATAATAATTCATTTGAAAACATTGCAAAAGCCAATTATTTTTAAAAGACATGTTACATCGACCCCAAATAAATTGGGATAAAGACTGGAGAATGAGTCATCATGAATGATCATGAGTCGTTGGAGGTTCCTCCCTTTTCATTGAAGGATCATATTTTTGTGTTCATAAAATATGACACTTTTTTAGGCTTTGCCGCAGTCGGTTTAAAATTCGAGAATTCTGATCTGCTAAAGAGTAATGTATTGTATAGTCCAACTCGTAATTGATTTATCATTTGTGACAACAATCCCTACTAAATTTAAATTTCACTAAAGTTGAAACTGAAACCATCTAACTGTCACATGGACAAATAGACCTTCGGGGTAATTGCGTAACACACAATGGCAATGTCATTAATTTTAACAATTCAAAACATTCATTGCGTCATTAAAGCGTTCATTTGTTTGTTTGGCTTCAGGGAAAAACACTCTACAATAGACCAGACGGGCTATTCTCGTAATTTTTAGAACGTTCACAGTCTGGTCTCTGTCTCAATCTGTCAAAAATACCTCTAATTTCCCTGAATTTTTGATAAGTTTTTAACATTGATTTTTGCTGAGATGAGATTGCGACTAGATTTTGAACGTTTTTAATTACTGGAATTTGCTTTCAGGTACACACAGAATAACCAACATTATTTTTTTTTAAGAAACACTTAAAGCACACAAGCCCATGTACGCCACTGTATTTCTAGATGTCGCGCAAGCTTTTGACAAAGTTTGGCATGAGTATTTAAACTCAGACACATGCTACCTTCAGAATTTGCAGACATTCTAGAATAATATATGTATAAGTAAGAGAATATTTTGAATAAGGAAAGAGGAGGCATATTCCGAGCTAAAAACTAAACAAGCTGGGGTACCACAGGGAAGTTTGTTAGGCCCAATCCTGTACTTGCTATACACGTGTTATCGCCGAGCTGGAAAACAACACCATTGCGACCTTTCCAGAAGGCACTGCTATACCTACTCGAATAAAATGCACTTATGGGATGTTTGGTGGTCCCTTAAATTTGACCACACCTTTCTGATACACGCCGTATTACTTTAATTACGAAGTTGAGCAGACAAATTTTTCAAACAAATGATGTAATGGATTAGCAATTACCTTCAAAAATCTTCTAAATAAATGATTGAAATTGTGTTAAGCAATTGGGTGCTTGTCGTTCTATGACGTGAAGTGACATTTAACCTTAATACGGTTATAATAAAGGTGATAAAGCAATTACGAGGTCGGTTGTACCACTTACTCTACACTGTCTGCTCGTTCATCTTCGGCTTCATTTGCCTGAAAAAATACATATTGAATTCAGCAACATCATAATCAGCCTAATAATGTCCCTCTGCTGCTGGGAACACATTCTCTGTGAGAGGGCGTGGGCTGTAATCCACCACGCGGGCCCAGTGCAGGTTAGTAGATATCACATGTCTTCGAATCCTTCTTCCATCTTGGATTACGGCCACTCCCTCTCATAGAAAGGAGCTGGTATAATGTTGGCAGATTTATCTTTAGACCCTATTATAGTTTAAACCACCGATCCATTTTTTAATTTCGACCTCAACAAGTTAAAGTTCTGTTATATACTTGAGATAGAGGACAAGTGAAACACTTAGCGGTAACCGCGGTTCTAATTTAAAAAAACTGACAACAAACCCGTGTCTAAGTTGAAGTTTACCGTGCTCTGAAGAAAATTCTAAATACAATAACTAGCTCGAAGGCTTGGACTAGAAGTAAAGTTAGAACTCGTTTTGTAATGAGGTAAGATCCTTTGTACACACAAGTTTTTCTTTCCGTGAAAAACTACGGTTTATCGCTGTGTATAGACACGGTCATCAGTTTTGTACTCGTATGCATAGAAATATTATATCTATGGTTTTATGGATCACTATAGAATCTTGTTGACAGACACGTTTTTTCTGCAGCGCGGTTTATATACGCCGTACCGTAATTAAACCGCGCCGTGTACAAAGGGCCATAATCAGTGACTTATATTATTATATGTTACAACTTCCAGAATGTAACATTTACCTGCAGACTAGTAATTTCACTGTCTGTGTTGACTAGCTGGTCAGGCAGGTACTGAGTGACATGGTCCTCTCGATCAACCACGTCCGTCTCCTCGTGCGGAATGTGGCGCTTCTCGCCTTCACGCCCTGATGCGTTACGCAATGGAGCGTTACGCCCTGTGGCGGTATGCCCTAGTGCATTCGGCTCTGATAGATTACGCGCTGCGGAATTTTTCACTCCTTTTTCTGAAAATTGATAATTAACAAAAAATATCATCCTATAATTAATATCTATCTTAACACTGTTATACTTATAACACCTAATACAGTGTTATTAATGCAATCCATAATCAATACTTTAGTGCACTATAGACCGATAATTCTAATAATTTATAAAATAATAATAATAAATATAATGTTAATAAAATATATAGGTATACCTTTATATTTTTTTTAAATTATATTTATTATAATTCATTATACTTAAGTATAATAGATATTTGTTACGGCCGCGTATCATACATATTTAGTTCAATATACCACCTGATACCAGAGGGACAATTCTCGTATTTTTTCAATCTGTCAAAAATACCTCTAATTTTCCTAAATTTTTGACAATTTTTTGACATTGATTGTCATTGAGATGAGATTTAGACTAGATTTTGAACGTTTTTAATTACGAGAAATGGTCTTCTGATTGATGACCTACAAATTGTAAAAAATTTGAATTTCGCGGGCTATCCTGACACTTTCGCCTTAAGTCATCTTCTGCCTAGCCTTTTCCCAACTATGTTGGGGTCGGCTTCCAGCCTGACCGGAAGCAGCTGAATACCAGCATTTTACATGAAGCGACTACCTATCTGACCTCCACAACCCAGTAACAGGGTAATACGATACCCCTTGGCAAGACTGGTTGTCAGACTTTCGGGCTTCTGACTACCCTTGACGACTGGCAAAGATCCATAAATATCAGCCGGGACGTCTTAACGTCATTTCCGAGGCAAGGAGGGATCTCGAATAGTCTTGATATGTTAAAATGGTCACCCATCCACGGGCCAATCGCGGCATAAACCCGTGCGGCTGTTATAGCCAATAGCCCCTCGGCTGCTGATTACTGATGCTACACAAAAATTAAGGTTGATACGAACCAACGACAGGTTTGGTGGCAGTTCTGACTTCATTCTGTGGTGTTCCGTACTTCTCCTTGCCAGCATCATTTCCTTTCTTCATGTCCGTCATGTGGTCGTGGCTGCCTAGCTGTTCCGTAAAATCTGGGGTCATATCATCCTCGCTGAATATTTTGGCGACGTGTTCTGACTGCAATGTTAAGAATTACACAAAGTTATTATCATCAGTCTACAGCAATCCACTCTTGGACACAGGTGCTTTTGCACGCCATTCAACTCAATTTTTGGCAAGTCTCATCCAGCTGCTACCAGCCACCTGCGAAGATCGTCGCTCCACCTAGCCTGAGGGCGTCCTACTTGATATTGGTTTTGAATCTGAGTTTTTGTAGTATCTGCCCAGAGTCGGGAGATTATCACAACCAATGGTAACAAGCAGAGGGGCAATACTCGTAATTTTAAGAATGTTCACAGTCTGATCTCAGTATCAATCTGTCAAAAATTCCTCTAATTTCCCTACATTTTGACACGTTTTTGACATTTGTTTGTCGCCGAGGATGAGACTGCGACAAGATTTTGAACGTATTAAATTAGGAGAATTGGCCTACCTTCAGTGGAAACACCGAAGGGGACACCCTAGAAGGAGATTTTGTAACCTTAATGGCGATGTTTTATAGAAAAAGTGAGTGAGTAGTACTCGCAACTGGCGTGCGGGTATGATCAGATGTATAATCGTAAACGAGACAAAAGGAATATGTAAGGATCGTAACAACTGGCGTTCTATAGGGTCTGCCTAGCCTCATGGGAAAAAGGCTTGAGTGTTTGTGTGTGTGTAATGGCAATGGGCTGAGTCTTAAACATAACGTGAAAAGCAGGTTTACTAAATACCTCTATTGATATCCATAGACATCTGAATAATTAAAGAAAGATGGGGCTTGTAGCTAACTAATAACAGCAGCACAGGTCGATCGATCAGGTTAAGCTGCGCTTGCCTCGGTTAGTCCCTGGATGGGTGATCATTTTTACATACCAAGACCCCTCCGTGCCTTGGAAAGCACGTTAAGCCGGCTGTCATTCATAGATCTTTGATAGTCGTTACGGGTCGTCAGAAGCCCAAAAGTCTGACAACCAGTCTTACCAAGGGGTATTATTATTGATAAAAAATAGTCTTAACATTGCTATACTGCCGTCATAACGAAAAATGGCACAACTAACATTAGCTCATAGAAATTTATAAAAAAAACTGGCAGATGCGCCTATTTTCTAATTCTGAATATGTACACAACTCAATTTTGGAAAATATGTTAGTTGTGCCCTTTTTCGTTATGACGGCAGTCAGAAGATCGGGGTCGGGGGTGTCGGAAGATGTGTTCGATAGGCTGCCATTTGTATCAGGAGCACAAAGGTGCATTGAAGGAGGCATACTTTGAAAAAATATTGTATATTTTATTATTTTAGTTTTATTTTTATTGTTGAATTTTATGTTTATGTATATTCTATAAGATAATAGATATAATAATAACATCGTCCTGAAAATACTGTCAGATGTTGTACTTATTGGTGTGAATAAATAAATAAACATTGAGTCTGAGAAAACCGAGAATTGCCCTTCTGAATCTAACATCCAAAGCTGAATAATTGTCCTGAAAGTAACTATCTATCTAACTTGCCTGTAATGTCCACAGGGTAAAGGCCACATTAACTACAGGCTGAATAATGTTCGTCTACGTCTACTGGGTCTAGCTAGCCTGAAAGTTATAGCTAACTAAACCTATTAACTTCAGCAAAAATCGTTCACACAAATTACACATAGGTAACTTTTATGATTGATTGACGTGAAAATGGCCCCGATTCTGTTGTTCACAAACTAAACTAAATTTAAGTTCAGTGCATCTTTTTCTTTCTATTTCATTAAGAAAAGGACAAAAGATAAAATATATTAGTTTTGTCCTGTCAAATTAGTCAGCGCCTGACGTAAATTGACGTATTTTTAATAGCCAATTTTTTAATCACGTCTAAACTTGTCTATGGATTATCTAATTTGACAGGAATAAACGAATATTTATCTTCTGTCCTTTTCATAATGAAATAGAAAGAAAAAGATGCACTGAACTTAAATTTAGTTTGTGAACACCAGAATCGGGGCCACTGTCTTCGTGCTGCGCACTGATTTAGCACAGCCTAAAATAATCACACTATTATTATAAAGGCGAAATAAAGTTGATATTTTGTTTGACTTGAAATAGGGTAGGGTTGCGCAGCTACATGTGCAACACTGCGCACCTTTACTATACGTTTGCCGGTCTATTCTATACCTAAACATCGCACTGTGATAACTTTAGTGATACCAAATTTGAAATTGTGAGATTTTTACATAATACTAATAGGGGCCGTTCAAGTATTACTTATGCAGATTTTTTGCAATTATTAACCCCCTCCACCCCCTCGTCGGCAAAGCGGGATTGTCCGAAAGGGTTACCGCTGCCACGGAACATAAAGGGCTAAGGAAGGAACACGGGTGGGTTTTAGTCAGTAAGAGTCTGACACTCCCTCCTGCTCCACCCTGAGCGGGAGGGATCATTTGATGAGTTCCCATCCACAAAAAAAAAAGCAAAAGTATGCAAAGCTCTTCCCCCCCCCCCCCATGCTTACGTAAACATTGGTACATGCATTTTTCAACGTGTTCTGGTTTCTTTATTGATTCATGAGCAGCAGTTATTTGCGTTTCGTTTTCAAGCATAGACAAGTAGGGTTGCCGTATGTGTTCAAACCAAAATCGACTAAATTTTGTAGAAAATTCGAAAAATAAAAAAATAAATACTGCTGACGTAATCACCATCGAGACCACCCATCCCCCATGTCATCAAAAATAAGCAAAGCACAGACCCCCCCGCCCCCATGTAGCGCTTACGTAATACTTGAATGGCCCCATACTTGTGACTTACGTCAAATTGGGTTTCATTCGATGCTCTGGAATGCACGACGTTGAATCTTATCAGTGCAGCAGCGACCACAAGAATTGCAAACTAAAAAGAATAAAAATAATTGGTTGCATTACATAATCTATGATTATACTTACATTATAAAATTTAAAGTCCTGACTGACTGATATATCAACGCACAGCCTAAACCGCTGGTCCTAGAGACATGAAATTTGGAGGGTGTATTCTTTGTGAAGAGTAGGTATCAACTAAAGGTTTTTCGGAATTCCACCCCTGATAGGGTGAATGGGGGGACGGTGAAATTTTATGCGGACGAAGTCGCGGGCAGAAGCTAGTCAGCCTATATCGATCCCACTGCTGGTACATAGGTCTCCTCTCCGTGAGAGGGAGTGGGGTGTAATCCACCACGCGGGACCAGTGCGGGTTGGTAGATGTCACAATGTCTTCGTATTTTTGGTTCTATGCCATGCCGGTTTCCTCACGCTGTTTTCTAAAAAATCTAAACCAAATCTGCATTATGTGTATACTTTAATATTATGATTTAAAAACATACATCTCACATTCCCGAACACATACATATAGTTAATTAGATAATTAATTACGTATAATCCTACAAATCCTACCATATAAGTAATAATCCTACTAATATTATAAACCCGAAAGTTTGTGAGGATGGATGTTTGTTACTCTTTCACGCAAAAACTACTGAACGGATTTTGATGAAACTTTACACTAATATAGCTTATGTGTCAGAATAACACATTGGATACTTTTTATCCCGATATTCTTACGGGATCGACACTTATGCGGGTGAAACCGAGGGCGCTGCTACTCAATCACACAAACACGACTAGACGAATTTTGATGAAAGGCATACTTTTTTTAGTCGCGGGCAGAAGCTAGTGAATAAATAAATCTTATACATGGGTCATACTCAGAAAAAGTGTACATTTTAAAGTAACCAAACTGATACGTAACGATACTGAGAATCTCCGTCACGAAACTGATGTCATAAGGTATAGTACACATGGATTGGGCGAATAAAACACGTGATTATATTTGGCTTATCAGTCTTATATTATCTTTTTTTTTAAACTTCTACCCTCTTACTAATAAACACGGAATAAAGTTATACCAGGAATTAGGTTTAAACTTGGAATGACTTTATTATGTGTTTATTAGTAAAAACATAAACATAGTTTACACATCGGTAATTAAATTAGCTAATTAAAAATGATCTACTTAAAAATATCAAAACGAGTTTTTAATATTATTATTACGAGAACATAAAGTTTCTTAGGGCTGATTTATCCATCGCCAAATAACTTTTATTCGAGGAATAAAATTGAAATTTGACATTTTTTGTAAGAAATAACTGTCAAAATTTTAAAACTATTCCTCGAATAAATTTTAGTGCGAATTCTCCCTTTTATTTCGATAGCTAGTCCCATTTTTCTGGCCATACGATACTTCTTAGTTAAAGAATTAACTACTAACAATTTTTTTAATGACGGCTTTTTCTTTACGCGTAGACTCTTTGTATACTGAGTTGAGAGACTCGGATAGAATTTCAAATTCAGTAGGTGGCGATGGCTGCTCTTCTTCAATTGTTTGTCGTCTTGACTGGTTTTTGTTATTAATCCTTTCTTGCTTTAGCCGGTAGATTTGCTTTCTCATGGTTTCTTGTTTTTTTAACGACATATTTAATGCATCTTGGCAACGTTTTAATTCTTTTCGAAGCTTGATTGTCTTAAGTTTCCACCTCTTTATAATATGCTCGTTTGGAATTGTTGCTGCAGTCGGGTCACTAACAGATTTATTTTTCTTCTTTTTATAGTAGCAATCAGAGTATTCTCTCCACTTCTGTCTTGGTTTTTTTTTGGCTTTGGTTCTGCTCCTTAATTTTTAATTTATTTAATTTAACTCTTTCTAAATGTTTTTTTCGCATTTCCTCGTACTTAACTGGGTTTTGTTTAAGACGATCTCTGTATCTTTTTTGTCTTTCGGCGTTTGACACAGGAGCCATGGTGTTTTACTGAAACGAATATAAGTGGTATAAAATCGTACGCAAAATACACGCATTGACGTGAAGTTGCCGCCGTGGACACCAGCCCGTATTACCTATTACCTAAGTGGTTTATAAGTTGTCTTACAAATTATGCTTTTGTTTTACTTATTTATAAATTAAAGTATTTTCTTGAAATCGTTATTTTATTTTTAAAATAAAGGTAGAAACTACAGGAAATTTAGTTAGATATTTGTGATCACCACATCGCCATACCTACGAATAAGTACCTACACAGGTAGGTATAGTTACCGGCACGTAAGTTGGGCAAAGATTTTGTAGTGGGGGGAAGTTCGCGCATGCACAATTTCATACATGTTTGCCTGCGCGAACTTCCTCCACTAGGAAAATCTTTAGCCAACTTACGTGCCGGTAATTATAGTTACATATTTTTTGACTATGTGAACTAAGCTTAAACATTTCTCAGTTTCGTAACGTAACGCAATATAACGAAAAAGAGAATAAAATCTGAGAACTTATAACCTCTAAAAATATTTTTACGTTAACTACGTCTTTACCACGCAAGCAATGAGTGTATTCGTTAAGATAATGCAAAAAAAAAGAAAAGGACATTGTAAGTAAACAAAAAATATAATAAACTTACCACAATAATAGTCGTTTATCACCCTGAGGTATTTTTTGCAAATATTCACTTGAAACACGTCATGACTTCATGACTACGGCGAAAACATAATGGCTGCCGCGACAGTGATTTTGACGTAAGTGATAGTATTGCCAGAATAGGAAAACATATTTATACCACTTTAAATAATTGCGTTTCAAATTTTATTGAATTTTACTAACCTTGAGTAACGAAACTTCGTAATTTTGGGACAAGACTAGTTAAATTAAAATATTTTTTTCTATAAATGATTTACAAATAAAATTAGTCCTATTTAGTTACTTGATTCATCAAGAATAATATAGCTACAGTCAATGTTAAATAAAGCGATGAATATTCGTAACAATTCATCTCTCAAAATGTGTAATGGTCATTGGGACACTAAAAAATGTATGATGATATTTATAACAATGTTTTGACACTCAATAAATATACTCTTCTAATGGAAATTAAAGTTGAAATACCAGAAAAATCTTCATAATTATAGACTAATATGTCAACAAGGGGGAAAAAATGAAAAAATATCATAATATTAGATATTTACTTTATTATGAAGTAGCGGGACAAAAAAAGATACCAAATGTACACTTTTTCTGAGTATGACCCACATATTTAAAAAAATCTTACCATTAGAAATGTATTATTGTGTAATTAAGGAGCCTTGAACGCGCTAAGAAATCTAAAACAGAACTGCATGCTTTGCTAAGAACATTTAATAAAACAAACGCATACCTGTGAATATCGTGTATAAAAAATATTACGGTAAGGCTGCGATCGCATTGTGCAACTTTTTCTGCGATTGTCGCAACGCCTAAGTCGACCTCGTAATTGTTTTATCACTTTCCACATCAATTCTAAAAATGGGAGCGCCATCTTGAATTTCTATTTCGACCCCGTAATCATTGTCAGCGCCCCCGAACACTACGAAAACGACACCCATGACAAAAAATTTGTAAATTTTCTGTGTCGTCATCTTGAATTTTGATTTTCACCCCATCACGTTGTCAACGCCCCCGAAAACCATGAATACGACACCCATGACGGAAAATTAGTAAATTTTCAGTAACGTCATATTGAATTTTGATTTTGACCCCATTATCGTTGTCAACGCCCCCGAAAACCACGAAAACGACATCCATGACGGAAAATTAGCAAATTTTTGGTAGCACCATTTGAATTTTGATTTTGACCCGTTTTGTTATCAGTGACCAGGAAAACCATAAAAATGACACCCATGTCGAAACAAAAAAAAAGGTAGAATTAATAGACTATAACAATAACTATTGATGCTTAACGGCTGAAACCAATTACCTATCGATCACCAGTTTTGGCATACTGGAGGTAGAAAAACCTATCTATCTCTGGTTTTAACGTCCCAATAAGGGGCTGTTCATTTATTACGTAAGACAATTTTGGCCATTTTCTAACCCTCTTCCCCTATGTAAGAAAAATTAACACTTGGATGAACCCCCTCCACCCCTTTCAGTCTTACGTAAGATCTGTATCTACCAAAATTGCAAAAAAAAAGTAGCAAAAAAATTAAGAACTTATAATTTTTGCTTACTTTTGTGATCTTTAAGAACAATCGAGATATCTGCCACTCCCACGTAAGAAAAAATAAGACTTGTTGTACCCCTCCCTGCCTCAAATCGTCTTACGTAATAAATGAATAATCGTACAGTAGCGATTTGTGTGATCTTATATTATATTGGCAGTTATAATTATACTGGCTACCATCAGTAGCGAGCTTGAAAATAGGTTATTGGGTTCAGCCGTTAATGGACTATAAATTAGAAAATACAAATACAAAATCGTTTATTGTCACAATTAGCCTATTATACATTAAGACGTGTTTGGAGCCTCCCTTTAGGCAAACAATGCCTGTATTAGGAGACCCCGCTCTTCCATATCATTGCCGTATTATACTCAAACTAACTGTGATGGATTATTTAGCTTAATTATTTTTGTTTTTGATGAATTACTTAAACATTTCAAAAAAATATAACTATAAAAAAATAAAATTACCACCAGCCTGTCTGTAACTTGAACATAAGCGGCGAATTGTAGGTGTACTATTCACAGTATACACCCCTAAACCAACACTTCGAAAACATACAGGCGTAATGTTTAGAAATGAGATCATTTTCTGTAACTTTTTCGCGCAACTGTCCTTTTAGCGCAAGAGGATTCGCGCAAGTGCCTTTCACGCAAATGTCCATTCGCGCTAAAGTCCATTCGAGAAAATGTCTCTTCGCGCAAATGGGTTCGCGCAAGTATCTTTCGGGCAAGTGTCCTGCTGGCGTTTTTTTTTTTAATTAAGGTTTTTCTTTGTTTTTTCTCTTTCTATGTAACTTAGGATAAAGACCAGATACTTAGGTACACACGGCTACACATCAAGCTATACATTTCCAGTTTTAGCTGACCTCACATTGTATAGGTTTTTCGTACAATCAGAAGTCAGCTTATACTGGTTATGTATAGCTTGATGTGTAGCCGTGCGTACTTAGGTATTATTTTAGAAAACTTAAGTTCAAAATAACAAAGACACAAGCCGCATATTAATTTAGTTATCTTACAAAACTGACATCTTGAGCTGCTCTTCCGATTCATCTTATTTATAACCGTAGGATTAGGTACAATCAACAGCAAAAGTAGATGATGAAAATCAAAAATTCAGTACTAACGAACAGACTTCGCGTCAGAACTGTGTACCGTCGAAGTGATTCAAAAGTATGTGATTGTAAATTATACCAAACATTTATTACTTCGACGCCACACAGTTATGACGCGAACTCCGTTCATTAGTAGGTACTTATTGAATTTCTGATTTTCATCATCTACTTTTGCTGTTGGCTGTACATAAAAATTAAACCTCCATTGTGTATTTTCTCCTTGTGTAAAGTAGTAAGTATTCTGTTAATTTCCCAACTTCATTATACAGATTTGTGAAGTGAAGAAAGGAAATTTTGTTTTCGCGTCGCTTAAAAAAAGTTAAACAATTTATTTTTCTTCCTGTTCGGAAATGAAAGAAAATTATGTTGTCAAGACACGTATTCACTTAGTAATCTGAGCGAGCAAACATTCTTTCGCATTGTAGCTACTTATATGACATTGTTTGGAACTCGTGTACAGTCGAGTTCATTAATATATTGGCAGTGACAATTTTTCAAAATATTGTAAGCTTTAAAATAATCATATAATTCTATGCAAACTTACATTAATAAAATGTTATCATATAAACTGTTCATAAGTTGTGTTCGCACTGTTCGTGTGTTGTTTGTAATTATATACAAACTTAGACCTTTTTTTTTTGTGGATTGGAAATCATTAAATGACCCCTCCCGCTCTGGGTGGAGCAGAAGGGAGTGTCAGACTCTTACTGACTAAAACCCACCCGTGTTCCTTCCTTAGCCCTTTGTGTTCCGGGGTAGCGGTAACCCTTTCGGACAATCCCGCTGCCCCGGCAGGCTTCGGCCCTTACGGGCCCCTTCCTTATTGCTGACATCTCTTTGAGGCGCGCGTGGAACACGTACGCGCCGTCCGGCACGGGCCTGGTCCTGATCGGACGGAGAGTTACCCATTACTCTCCGCCCGCAGGCCCGCGCCTACGGTGGCCGGGAGTCATCTCGCGGCTCCCGACGCCCGGAGCGTCTCCCGCGGCGGCTGGGACGTGAGGCCCTCTCCCTCAGCCGTCCCGCCACCTCCTTCACTAGCATGACTGCTTCGCAGAAGGAGGTGACTGCCTCCCACTCCCTCTCGCCCCGGACCATGGCTTGAACCAGGGCCGGGCGCGAGAGGTCGCCGCCGCTGCCGATCGCCTCTGCGAGAACACGGCGGTGCTCCGCCCAATTGGGGCATACCGCCACCGTATGCTCCACCGTGTCCTCCGGGCGACCCTCGCAGTGGTGACACCCGGGCGTTTCCTCCCGCCCGATGGTGTGCAGGAACCTCCCGAAACACCCGTGTCCGGTGAGGACCTGCGTCAGGTGGTAGGTGAGGGCGCCGTGGCGCCTCTCTAGCCACTCCTCAAAGAGGGGTCTTATAATAATAAGTTAATAATAATAATAATAATAAGTTTATTGATTCATAAAACAAGTGTTACAATATTGTGGTGACACTGGATCCCGCACTAGGATACCCTGTGTCGCAGGATCCAGTCTCTTTCGACAGATAATGAATTACATAAGATATGTTAACAAATGCAACGGTTTTAGTACGTAGATATAATTAATTAATTTAGAACTAAAAGGTAACCAAAAGTATGTGTGTGTGATGAGTGTATCTTTGTAATGAGTGTGAGTGTGTACGTGATGAGTGTAAGTATGCAGTGATGAATGTTAGCGTGTATATGATGAAGAATGCTTTATTAGTTGAATGATAAAAGATTTTCCGTTTCAGCATAATTAAGCCCAAGCAGCCAATCCTGAACCTGTTTTTTGCACCCAAGCTTTGTCAAGGGGTAGATACCAAGCTTTTTGTTAACTTTCTCATACAGGTATGGTCCAATACGAGAGTAAGCTTTATTGCCAAATTTAAGTTTGCAGAAAGCTCTTTTCCACTTAGGTTTTCTACGTATGCGCTGGTCCGTTACCTCTGTGGCAGCTGCTGTTTTATGAAATTTAAGTAGCACTGATAAAATGTACAGTTGGCGCACCGTAAGCACCCTAGTTTCTCGATATAACATATCAGTGGGGTATCGGATTCCTAATCTATGAGAGACCTTAAGGATAGCCCTTTGTGCACGTTCAGCAGTAATTAGATGACTTTTACCAGCGCAACCCCAAGATATTATGCAGTAACCAAGCACGGACTGACATAAAGCCAGGTAAGTCATCTTGAGTGTATCTTTGTCAGCTATAGATCGAAGTCTTTTAAAAATGTACAAAAGTTTCCTTACACGCGAAGTAACCGATTGGATTTACTTTCCCCATGTCAGGTGTTGGTCTATTGAAATACCAAGATACTTGATACTATTAACGTTTTCAAAAACAGGGCAGCTGCAGCTGCCCCCTTGGCTATAACTGCATTGGTGGGATTTGAGTTTAAATTGTTTAGGGGCAGCCGTTTTTATGTTTACAGAAAAGTTTACTACCTTTGTTTTTTGAACATTAAGGGTAAGCAGATTGTGTTGCAGCCAACTGGTAACTTTCTGCATTCCAGCCTCTGCGGCATTGTAGGTTTCCTTCCAAGAGTCGCCGTGGAAAATAATAGCTGTATCATCAGCGTACGCAGATATTTGCGCGTTGTCCAATTGATTATCGCCACTATCGTGGCGTGCCCTGCGCTGGGTTAACCTAGCAAGCGTAGCTTAACCTTCAATCGACCCGTGCTGCTATTATTATTTAGCCACGAGCCAACTTTTCCAACGGTTATTTATATAAGTATATTAGTTTTAAGTATCTAAATACATTAAAGTTTCCCAGCCTAGTACCTACTTAGAGGCCCACTTGCATTACAATTAGCGAAACATTTGGCCCCGATTCTGTTGTTCACAAACTAAACTAAATTTAAGTTCAGTGCATATTTTTCTTTCTATTTCATTATGAAAAGGACAGAAGATAAATATTAGTTTAGTCCTCACAAATTAGTCAGCGCCTGACGTAAATTGACGTATTTTTAGTAGCCAATTTTTTAATCACGTCTAAACTTGTCTATGGATTATCTAATATGACAGGACTAAACTAATATTTAGGTATTTATCTTCTGTCTTTTTCTTAGTGAAATAGATTGATAGTTCACTTCACCTAAGTTATAACGGTGAGATTTTTACAGAATCGATCGGCTGTTCACAAGTCCAAATCCCGAAAATTTTGTCAGTTTAAATCAAATAGACGACCACTATTCTTCCGACAGCTGTTTGCTGTCGGGGGCAAGGCAAATCAGCAATGCTATGCTGTAAAAATCTCACCGTGAAAACTAAGGTGAAGTGAGCTGTCATTCCACCTGATGTTAGGGATTGCCTCCATTGATCACGGTGAGATTTTTACAGAATCGATAGACAGGTTATTGAAATGCGTCATTTTCGATACGATAGCTTGCCCTAAGGTTGTGAATTAGGGTGCAGCATAGCTGTTCACAACTACTCGATACGCTTCCGTACCATATCGAACATCAATCAGTGTTATCGTATGAGTCCTCTAAACGCTGTTCACAAGTCCAAAACCGGAAAATTTTGTCAGTTTAAATGAAATAGACGACCACTATTCTTCCGAAAGCTGTTTTTTGTCGGGGGCAAGGCAAATCAGGTTATTGAAATGTGCTATTTTCGATACGCTAGCTTGTCGTATGGTTGTGAATCAGGGTGCAGGTCCACTCAATCTGTGTGTTTCTTACCTCAAAATACCATTTCAGACACCAATCTATATGGTCTTCACATGATCTGACCAAGATTATGTCTGAAGAGTAGTTTAAAAGAGACGGTGACCTCTGAATTTGTTTCGGCTTTTCTTCTCAGAGTAATCAGCTAAGAAACGCCGACTTCGTCTAGTTTAAAAATATGATTGACGTGTAAAACTGTGTGTACAAACCTAAGTACTTACAGAAATAAAATCATTTATCACCATCTACCACCCTGCGTCTTTTCAGTCGCAAGTTTAAGTGCACAATCACACCATCTGAACGAACCTTTATTCCGTGTTGATAAATCGCTTCTATTGTTTACATGGCATCTGATATTGTTAGTCTGTGGGCCAACATAACAAACAGTGCCAAATAATATGCATTTGAGCCTGATTTGAGCAGTATAATACTGGAAATCCGGTTGTGTTCATAGATGTTTGTTCTAGCTGCGTCTACCGTTCCGTCTATTGTTAATAATTATTATTTTAAGCCTACACATTTTTATAAGGAGCCTGGATGCCAGGCTCATACTAGTGTATGCCAGGCTCCATATAAAATGGCATACCTATTATCGCGCCATTTTGTTTTTTTTTCTTGCTTACTTACATGTTGTTGCATATATGTTTGATTACTTTAAACTTTTAAAGTGAGCATTTCAAACATCTGCAACAAGATGTACCTATCTAAGAAAGTTAAAAAATACGGATGTCATGTCATCAACAGTTGATAACGTTAATAACTCGGAAACGTTACGCTTTACGGGGTTTGGTACTCAAGTGTTTTCCATTTTCTTTGATGTCAGCTATCGATTTATATAGGTTCATTTGTGGCTGCCATTTTGAAAATTTATCAAAATGGCGGTCAGGTGGGTATAGGTATGCCACGGATCTTTTAAGGGTGTGGTACATACCATCAAACTGAACAGCTTTCTCCATGGGAAAACATAATTAGCCGACCCATACATATTATGGTTTTTTTTTTAATTTATCAATCAATCAGCCTAGCCTTTTCCCAATGTTGAGATCGGCTTCCAGTCCAACAGGATGCATCTGAATACCAGTATTTTACATGGAGCGACTGCCTATCTGACCTCCACAACCCAGTTACTGGGTAACAGGATACCCCTTGGTAAGACTGATTAAAATCCAGAATTTTCCGTAGCACAAATTTATTTTTGTCGTAGGCACTCGTAAAAGGAAACATACTGAATGCACCAATGCTTGATAACAATATAAATGACCATGACACTAGCCTTGTATAGATTTCGATAAGTTTGAATCCAACATATTATAAATATTTACTTATTTATGACAAACGTAGGTACATAATTAGTTTCGTTGTAGTAGATACACACGGCTACACATCAAGCTATACATTCCCAGTTTTAGCTGACCTCGCACTGTATAGGTTTTTCGTACAATCAGAAGTCAGCTTATACTGGTTATGGGTTATGTATAGCTTGATGTTTAGCCGTGCGTACTTCTACATCTAAACATATTGTAAACTAGCTGCTGCCTGCGACTTCGTTCGCGTGACACCTTCTGATATTCTTTCTTTTTCTGAAATAGTGATAGTCCCGACAAAATCGGTTCAGCTGTTTCGGAGATTAGCCGGAACAAACAAACAGACATATATTTTTTTTGTTATGATAACCGCGAAAACCGGAGTGGCAATTCTCGTAATTTTAAGAACGTTCACAGTCTGATCTCAGTGTTAATCTGTCAAAAATACCTCTAATTTCGCTACATTTTTGACAAGTTTTTGATATTGATTGTCGCTGAGATGAGATTGCGACTAGATTTTGAACGTTTTTAATTACTGGAATTGGTTATCTGTTCTCCTGTTCTGACCTCGGCAAGCGTAGTTTGTTTTGTATATTGAGCTGGTGTCCGCAAGCGAAGCTAACCTTCGATCAACCCGTTCGGCTGTTATTACTTAGGTACAGACGCCAGCAGGTCAACCTACCCCAATCTGTCAAATTTCTTTGATAGATTTTCAACTTTAGCACAAAGCAATAAGGTTCATATTCAATTGGGAAAATCTGACAGATTGTGGTAGCTTGATGTGCTGGCCTCTGTACCACAGTATCTGTACGCTCGGTTCTTATAAACAAAAACGAATCGTTTTGCTTAGATACTCGTACCAATGGTAGCATTTTTTATTGCCAAACTGCACCCTAATTGCGTACACACCAGTCTCAATCTGAATCATTTTGAAGGACATTGCTAATCCATTGCTTTATAATGTTCTAAAAGCGGGTCTGCTCAACAACGTAATAACGCAATGAATGTTGTTGGACTGTCAAAATGGAACCTATTGCTACTGATAGTGTGTTACGCAATTACCCCGCAGGTCATGTAGTAATAGATTCGTAAGCTAATTTTATCTGTGATAGCTACTTCCTTAAGGACTTCGCTTCATTATTGGTAAAGATTATATGAGTTGTAATTTTAACCAATAACGCAACGGTCCGTAAATTATAGGAATCGGTTATTAGCCACGAGCCCCTCTAATAATAATGATCATCATCATTTCAGCCGAAAGACGTCCACTGCTGGATATAGGCCTCCCCCAAGCACCTCCACTTCGACCGGTTCTGTGTTTCTCGCATCCAACGGGTTCCTGCGGCCTTCACAAGGTCATCAGTCCACCTTGTGGGAGGTCTTCCAACGCTACGTCTTCCGGTACGTGGGTAGCCCCTCTAAAGATTAAATATTATAAATAGTTAATAATTAAATCGGAAACTAAGTTATCCGGAAAAGAACCGGAGTTACCGACATAGCTTGCAGAGTAAGCAAACTGAAATGGCAGTGGGCTGGCCATGTTAGTCGAAGGACCGAAGCCCGCTGGAGCAGACGAGTCTTGGAGTACAGACCACAGATCGGCAAGCGTAGTGTGGGACGCCCCCTAGCTAGATGGACGGACGACCTCAAAAAGATGGCTGGGACAGACTGGATGGGGAAGGCGGAGGACAGGATGTTGTGGTGCAGCCTGGGAGAGGCCTATGTCCAGCAGTGGACTGTGATCTAGTATGAGTTGATTTGATAATTAATACGCATAAATTATACTGATATTGGGGTACTAAAAACAAATAATTTCACCAGATAACCTTTTAACTTTCTGCCGTTGGAAGATAAACTAATGCACACTCGCATCAATTTCTTAAACATGTTTACGATTTCTTGTCATAAACTTACGATTGTTTTGAATATCACGTATAAACGTATAATACAGTCGCTTTATTTTAAGATGCAACCAGGGCCTCAAGTCTGCTATTACCTACAATAGTGTCAGAATGGTCTATCATTGATTTCATAATTGTCGATTTTGACAAGTTTGGTATTATTATGACTTTCCAATGGTCAACCACTGACACTCCATTGACAGAAATGGCATAAAATGGTAATCTCGTACATTGAATGAATTAATAAATGTAATGTTTATTGCTATTTACGAACTTCTTACTACTTCAGATTGCAAACACTAATACGTAATATGTAAAAATATATATTAAATGAAATCTAGCATGAAAAGTAGTAGTTTTTCTCAGACCATTGACCGACCAATGATCGACCATTATGAATTTAGCAGATTACGAACTTTTAGCAAAATGACAATGGGATCGTCTTGGAATGACGAATTTATAAAAATAGCAGACTTGGGCCCCAGATGATTCGTCGATCGATGGCCAAGACAATAAATCAATCAAGATTGATTGAACAATCAATCAAAGACAAAGGCCTCCCTACTCTCCACTTCTCTCTGTTTTAAGCTTCTGAGGACTAGTTCTCGTTGAAGGAGACCAGCTCATCCCGCCATCTCCGCCTGGTCCTTCCGCGTTGTCGCTTACCATTATGAGGGACCAATGGGTCGTAAGTTTGGCCCATTGGTCGTCTGACATGCGGCAGATGTGTCCAGCCCAATTCCATTTTAGCGTGGCTGCTTTCCAAGTGACATCAGTTATCTTTGTGATCGAAAGGATCGTCATATTCCTAATAACCCGGTCTGTTAGTTTGATACCCCAGAATACTCCTTTCCATAGCCCTCTGGGAAACCTCGAGGGTGGACCTCTGCTGATTTGTCAAAGACCATGTTTGTCCACCATAGGTGAGGATGAGAAGTATGCACACGTCAATGAGTCTTCTCTTAGGGACAAAGGATGATCATCCTTCATTGATCTTTCATGGCCCTATAGATAATAAGTGACCTTCAACTTACCTTCCTGGCGCTAAACAGAGCTGTGTTCCGGTTTGAAGGATAGATATGCCAGAGCAATTACAGCTATAAGAGACTGTTCTTTGTCTCTGGCGTGGCAACGCATGAACCACCTTGTTTTCCACGCTAATTCAAATAAAAAATAGTTAGCTGACATTTTCCCACGGTTTGGCAAAGGCCTCCCCCAAGTTCTTTAAAGTACCTTGTTCCTGAGCCACCTCGAACTAACCCTTGCAATGTCGTCTCCCCATCTCTTTATGGGCGGCCTCTGACATAAAAATCATTCATGGCCCAATAGATAATAAGTGACCTTCAACTTACCTTCCTGGCGCTAAACAGAGCTGTGTTCCGGTTTGAAGGATAGATATGCCAGAGCAATTACAGCTACAAGAGACTGTTCTTTGTCTCTGGCGTGGCAACGCATGAACCACCTTGTTTTCCACGCTAATTCAAATAAAAAATAGTTAGCTGACATTTTCCCACGGTTTGGCAAAGGCCTCCCCCAAGTTCTTTAAAGTACCTTGTTCCTGAGCCACCTCGAACTAACCCTTGCAATGTCGTCTCCCCATCTCTTTATGGGCGGCCTCTGACATAAAAATAAGGAAAATAAATAAAACAAAACAATACTTCAATTTTCGTTTATAAAACTAAACCACAAATAAAATAAATAACTATTTTGTAAAGTCGGCTGCCACCAAACTATGTTACACTATTCGTCTTCAAATTGTCAAGGTCACTTTTATTTGACGAAAGATGAATAAGTACTCAGTTCTCGTGAGTATTCGTCACTCAAAGAATGACGATACTTTTTTCTTCAATTTCTTCCCTTTCCCTTCATTCGTCACTTTGCATCGTCCATAATTTGGCGTCAAATAAAATAGCTGGTCACTAACTGCATCATAGTATATCACATTGTTGTAATTATCGAATACTGTTCTAAAAGGTGACCCAGCGCCAAAAGCACCCATTTCAGTTAATCTACCAGTTTTGTAGTCAATTTTATACAATCCCCTGGTTTCTCTTTGCACAAAATATGCGTTATCGTTTATATCAGTCGTCAAGGAATATATTATACTCGAGAACATCGTAGCTTTACTCTCCCCTTTCTTCAATTTATACACAGTGAAATTGCTCATGAAATAAATATCATCGTTCTTGTCAACGATAAAGTCATCGATGGTGTAATCTTTCAGCGCTGCAATTGTCTTCGACTGTTTCTTATCGAACGTGTATAGTCCTTTCGTCATAAACACAGTGTAATATATCTTGTCTTTAAACTGCATGTGCCAAATAGTCTTGTCAAAAAGTCCGAATCGGCTTGTCTCATTCGTTTCCGGGTTATATTTGTAGATACCATTCGCTCCGCCTATGTACACATCTCTCGTAGACTGATCAACAGTTCGAGCGAAGGAAAATTGAATATCCGGGATAGTCAAGAATCTAATATCGTCTAAATCGAATGCAACAGTATGATCCAAAGGTCGAGAGTCTTCGTAGTGAAAATAAACAACATTTGCGACCCTGTCCACGGCTAATTGTCCGGAAATTGGATAGTTTTGAAATATTAGAGCTTTAGAATAGCAAATGCTGTCGAAGCAAGCATGACAATGGGTTTTGCCGGATATTAGACTCGTTAAACCCGACAGGCAGAGTAGGATTAGCAGCTGTTTCATTTTCGTTCTGAAAGAAAAATAAATAGCTTCGATCATTGAGTGAGCGTTGATATTAAATTGGGTAAACAAATTGAAAATGTTTGTAAAAATATTATGAAGGTGTCTTTTATAATACACTAGTAGCGCCACGCGGTTTTACCCGCATTAGTTTCAATCCCGTGGGAATATTAGGATAAAAAGTAGCCTGTGGAGAAGAACGGGCAAGAAACTCCACGGACACTTTTTTAAATCATAAAATTGTTACAAAAATCTTGATTACATCATTCATGTTGAAATTATACATGTGAGAACGATGCAGAAAGACGTGCACGTTAAAGGCGTCCGTACTAAAAAGAACAATACATAAATTAAAATAATCCGTGGCGGCTAAGAGATGACCAGTCCCTACTGACGGCGCCCGTTCACGAACATGACGTATGGATCAGCACCATTCAACTCAACCATTTTGAAGGGAACCCAATGATCCAACACACACGCCACCATCAGCGAGACATTTGAGTGAGCATGACATACTCTCAGCTGCCAGGGCACATTCAAGTCAATGAAGGACGTACCCAGTAAATGGTAGCTTTATAGTTTAGGTACATAGTGCTCACACGTGTGCTATGCAATTATACAATACTAAGAGATTGAATTTATACAATGCAAAGATAGTTTTTTCAATCTTCAGCAGCTCCAACTATATTTTCGAATGCTAATTAAGGGCCTATACTACCTCAAATGGCTTAGCATGATCCTCCGTTATGTCGAAAATACTGCAGCATTAATTTTTAAATAAATATATAGTAAAGTTGAAGATTAATGTTAGGTCTTATGTTAGACGAAAACACGATTTCATAAAATTTTCTCGATAGAAAAAAAATCCAAAGTTACCTCTAAACCGAACAATAAACCGCTGGTATTCAAAGAATACTTCAAATTAGATCATGAAACTTTGTATACTAACCGAACTAACTATAAAGCAGGTCTTATGTTATTTACTTTTTTTAAATTACCATTATTTTCACCGTAAAAAGCAAATACCTAAACTATTGGCGCTGCCTGCCGCCTAGCACCGCACTCTGTCTCGCTCTCACTCAGTCCGCGAGCAGTATCGTGGGAGCGAGTTAAAGAGTGAATTTTAGCTGAGGTAGTGTAGGCTCTTAATTAGTTTATGCGCCCTTGTGGAGCAGGACCAGCGTTCAGCCAAGCATTTTTGTCAGCGATGTAATCCCCCAACTTATAATATGCTTGGCTGCATAGTGTGCGTTTTATGCAAGATTTGAATTTCGTTTCATTGAGTTGGAGTATGTGGGGGGTATTTTATTGTAACATTTTAAACAGTACCCCATGAAGGATGAGTCTACTTTAGCCAATCGGAAACCTGGTTGAACTAATTGGTCCCTATTTCTAGTCCCATAGGTGTGTCTTTCACCTCTTTTACTGAAAAAATCATTAATGTATACTAAAAAGAGGAAAGGACCTAATATCGAGCCTTGTGGAACACCCATTTCTACTTTTAGACCAAGTGAATTGACACCATTTATTTTCACTTTTTGTTGTCTATCATTTAAATACGATTTTACTAAACTGAGCGCAAGCTTACCTAATCCGTAATGCTTAAGTTTTAAGAGCAAGGTATCATGGTTAATGCAGTCAAATGCCTTAGAGAGGTCACAAAAGATTCCTATGGCATCTTGGGCCTCCTCCCACGCTGTAAATATGTGTGTTAATAAGGTGACACCGGCGTCAGTCGTACAACGTCCTTTGGTGAAACCATATTGCTGATCGTGTAAGATTTTGTTTTTGTTGAAATGATTAAGCTTTTGATTGAGCATTACCTTTTCGAATACCTTGCTGAATACCGGCAACACGGATACTGGTCTATAATTATTAGTGTCTTTACTGTCCCCAGATTTAAAAAGTGGAATAACCTTACTGTATTTCATTAAATCTGGGAATACTCCTTGATCTACACACATGTTAAATATGAAAGCTAAGTATGGTGCTACAGTCTCGATTATGGATGTACAAACTTTGATAGACATTCCCCATAGATCTTCGGTCAATTCAATTGATACGTCGGATGAGGAATTTAAAGCTTCCGTCGTTTTTAATGGTATATTAGTAAAGAAATTTACAAATTCTTGAGCTACTTCTAAGTTAGAGCTTATAGCACCACGTGAAGTCTCCAATGTGTAATCAGTGTTCCGTTTTTTATTCCTACTAGTTTCGTTATTTATGATTTTCCAAACTGTTTTTATTTTATTTTCTGCTGATTTTATTTTGTTACTAATGTAACTAATGGCTTTGGCTATTTTGCAGGTATTTCTAAAGATTTTGGAATATGTACTAACATACTTGCTGAAAGTTTCAGTATTGATGTAAGGCTTAAGGCCATACAGCTCGAACAGTCATTCCCTACTTATCCTAATACCTCTAGTGGCCCAGTCACTAAATATAAAATTAGGGCAAATATTTTTTGTTTTCCTTTCAAAAGTTTTATTGAATTGAGTGTGCACTACTGAAAAGAAAACCTCGTAAAATTTATTTGCATTATCCATATTAAGGCCCAGATCATTCAACTTATTATTTAGAGCACTATTGAATCTATTTAGTTTACTAGCCGTTATTGGTCTAAATTGTATTTGCACTTTTTGCAAAGGTGTTTTAATCTTAAAAGTTACCTACCGTTTGTCCACTATGATCAGACGGCAGATAATTTACGATGGCTTTATCTAAATAATCACAATCGCAAAAGACATTATCGATACAAGTAGCAGAAGTTGGCATTAAGTCCGCCTCTGTACATGTATGTGCTTGAAGTATTAAATAAATAAATAAATAAGTTGGCGTGGTTCTGTAAAACATTACTTAAATGAAATGATTTGAAAAGGCTTAATAATCTACTGCTATTTGTATTATTTTCCAAAATATTAATATTAAAATCACCACAAATAATTGTGGCTTTGTTATGGATGCAAGTTTCGCTAGGACATCTTCCATTATTGACTCAAATAAAGAAAAGTTCTGATAATTAGGGGGTCTGTAAACGCACACTACAACATGCTTATCTAGCTCAACACAGGATAGTTCAATGCAATGTTCAATTGATAAACCCACTATGTCATTTCGTTGCTTGAATTTTAAACAATTTTTTATTAAGATTAAAGAACCTCCACGAAGCATAGATTTACGGTTAAAACAACTGCCCATACTATAATTCTCATAATTAATTAGCATTTGGAGGTGAGACCTCATAGTAATATTTCTTTGTGAATACGGGTATAATTATTAGTATGGACAATAAGTAATCAATCTATTGACCTCGGCCTGTTATCATTTAGTCAATATTTCCATAAACATTTTAATAGATACTACTAGCTGTGCCCGCGACTTCGTTCGCGTGGATGTCGGATACACAACACAGATTAAATGTGTACTTAGGCTACTTAGTGTTCGTCATGGGTGTCGTTTTCATGGTCTTCCAGGGTGCTGAAGCCGTTAAAGTCAAAATGAAAATCCAACATGGTGGCTGCAAAAAATTCAAAATTTTCTTCATTGGTGTCTTTTTTATGGTTTTCGAGGGAGCTAAAGCCGGTATCTAGTGATTTTCAAATTTTGGATTTTCATCTTGAACTTCGATCCTGATGGGGTTCCCGTTTTTTCTTTCTCTTTACTATTTTTTCTAAAATAAAAGTGGCCTAAGTTACTGCTTATAACATCTAAACGTCTATTCTGTCAAAATGTCACCGTGAAAACTTATGTGACGAGCTGTCATTCCTAGGTATCAACACCATTGACAGCTTATTTCACCTAAGTTTTACACAATGAGATTTTTATAGATGTATGTCGCCAGCTATCTGCCAGTGAAAGTCCTGTCAAGATCGGCCCAGCTGTTTCGGAGACTAGCCGGAACAAACAGACAGACAGACAAAAATTATAAAATATTTTTTTTGTATATAGATAAGTGGGTACCGTATATATTTCATTAGGTATGCATTTAGTAACAAGCTGTTATTTTGACATTACTAACACTTCAATTTTATTTATTTGTATGTATATTATGTACCTATAGGTACATCTTTTGTCAAAAATCTCAATGTTTTTTGCTCACGTCAGGTAGGAAGCTACATCAGTTGAAATTGACTTGGCTAAGGGGGTATCAAATCAACACGTGAAAATCCGGCTACGGGTTTGAAGATGAGGAGAGCACCTATGGGGTCATAATACCACAAGAATACCTATAGGTACCGATCACCAAATCGTTTTATACAGCGTGATTATTTTCAGCACCATTTAACGTCATACTTGGTACCAACAAAGGAGAATCGTCAAATATTTAAGGCAGCTGGGCTAAGCACCAATAACAACCACACATAATGTCATTATATAGGTATCTATTTTATTAAAATGCAATAACTAATATGGCGGCTCATTTCAAATCGCTGTGTGAAGTTATGGCGATGTTTCGTAGGATTGAAAAATCTCACCGTGAGAACTTGTCATCCCTAATGCTAGGGATTAACACTATTGACTGCTCACTTCACCTATGATTTCACGGTGAGATTTTTACAGAATCGACCGGCTGGACGCTTGATAACCGAAACTCCAACTCGCACTTACTAACCCGAATTGTTGAGAACGTTTCTAGAACTATCTATTTTGCGCTGTAACACAAAAATACTTACTGGAGTTTAAAATCATAATCACACAAATACTGGATTAAGTAGATATCTAAATAAAGTTTTTCAAAAACTGTCCACCGAAGTGTCTTTTTTTCGGTTCAAATTGCACGAAAACACGTTTATTTTTAGTTTAATTGAGTTAATACTTGTTTTCACAGACAATATGTTTATACTACTAAGTTCTTGGTCGTAGTGATAACCATATACTGCCCCGCTATCATTATCAAATTAACTCGCAGTCAGTGGATAGAGCTGCAAGTTAAAACTTTGTTTTTAATTAAACTCGTCACTTGTTAATGTTATAAACCAATCTTATCGCACGCACGTAAAAATTATCGCGGCGGGATTTTATCGCGCACTGGATTATCAACTCTCGGTGTTGCTCCGAGTGTTGAGAATCCATCAGAGCGCGTCTTCATCGCGTCAAAAATACTCTGTTGGATTTAAACTTGGCGCTAAGAAGTGCATTGAAAATCAAGTGCGCCAAAAAAGCCTAGCCTTTTCCCAACTATGTTGAGTCGGCTTCCAGTCTCACTGGATGCAGCTGAACACCAGTATTTCCGTTGAGTCAGCTAGTATTAGCTAAAATAAAAATAGGTAATCTTCCACATAAAATTAAAATTATTAATTTACACCTTTATGCAGATCCAGCCGATCTGTTCTGTCAACCAGTCTGTGCTCGACATATTTTGACACATGACATATCAGCTGAATCGACGGGATGTTGCGAAAAAGAAGCTTGTAGATAAAAATGGAGGCAACACTCTAAATACCTAAGTGAAATCCACTGTGGGCTGACGCTCTCTTTACTTATATTAGCTGCCGCAGCAGCATTCGCGGGCGCAATATACGCTTACAATCGCCTACGCAAGCATTGGGCAAGTCGACGGAAACCAGAAGCTCCATCCTGTTCTCAACCCGATGCCCCGAAGAAGGTCGACAGCAAGCATTGTGGACAACGCCTTATTTGACGTCACGGAGGATAGTAACGCAGCGCACTTATCGAGTGCACGTACACTCAATAAAGCAACGTCGCCTATTGCGCGCTGTGAGTTACCATAACAATAATTTAGGACTTTGTTTGTATTTACCTTTTTACATTTTAACTTGATCTTGAAACAATTCAGATGTACATTTAAGTTATCTTTATGAGTGGGCAATATGTACGAGCTACGCTGTACATGACTAACTCGTCCTACTTACATCTTGATCTTGTCATCTACTTACGTTACGCATTTAGACATTGCACTTTTTATGAAAGTTTCTTTTTATCCGATCAAAATATTTTTTTTACAGTCGCGGAAATTTTTGTTATATACATACACATGTTTATTAATTCTATTGTACAGTTGTGCCGAACGTTTATTAAATTGGATGGTTGCCTCTGCCGTAGTCCCCGGAAGGTACAGTATCTCCGAGAAATACAATGAAGGGACGTCAGTTATGCATCACCTTACTAAGTTGTAGCCCACCGGGCTTCTTGGCCCAGGTTCTTACAGGTGCGTTTTTCCCGCGGCGACTTTTTTTTTCGCGCACTGTATTTTCAAGGCACTGCTTAGCACCGAGAGTTGAAAATCCAACAGTGTGTTTTGACGCGCTGGGATGCGCACCGTTGGATTCTCAAACACCGTGACTTGAAAGTCCAGTGCGCGATATTTTTACATCCGTGGCGTACGTGGGCTTACTCGGTTATGGGATTTCCAGCTAGGCCATGGCAGTTGGTGACATAATTAAAATACCATTTTGATAGAAACTTTTATTCTGAAACACTTTGAGCGTACAACGTAAATCGCGTGACAACAAAATACAGTAAAACATTCAAATCTAAACGGATAAACATTAACATTTACCCGGAAAATACTAAAATTAAAATTATCAAATACATGGAAAAACTTTTATAAACTCTGAAAGATAGACTAATTTTAATATAACTTTATTTAAAAGAAGCCAATTAATTGACTACTTGGAATTTGCCAAATCTAATATGGTCGGTCGCGGCATATCGATACCACATTCTTATTATTTTAGGCCCTTGTTTTTGACTTATGTAAGCTTACACTCGGTTTCTGAATTTATAAAGACATCATTCATTTCGTACCCAAAAATTAAAAAGCCGGCCAGAAAAAAAAAAGTACTGTTTTCTCATGGGACATATAATCTTTAACATTTGTTACTATTACGGCGAAAGTCTAAAATTAACCTCCCGGCTGCTATTTGAGATTGAAAATGCAAAAAATCTTATTTTATAACCCTATTATTTACTATTATTTATTCTTTTTATATACTTGTACATATTATTGTTGAGAATCCGGATATTAAGCTCACACAAGTCAAAAAAAACTTTTCAAAATTGTGTCCGATGCTTCGACTTAAATAAATTAACAAACTTTTATGTAACATTTTGAGCCAATTAGGACGAACATATGAACTAGTGCAGTCTTATAAATTGTGAGAAAAATCAATCAAATGTCAATAAAGACAAAATTAAAATATAAAACTTACAACTATATTTACTTCCACCGATTTCCGTCGACAAAATTATATCAATTTAAAAATAATCAAAATTATATAAGTAATAAGTAACTCGAATTAGGGGCTATAATAAGATTTGAGGGGGAGAGGGTCTAGATTTTTCTTAGAGCAAAATTCTAAGTTTTTAATTTGTTTTATACTTTTTCTCTGCAATTTTAGTAGATACCAATCTTACGAAAGATCAACAGGGGGGAGGGGATTCATCCAAGTCTTATTTTCTCTTATGTAGTGGGAAAATTTTGACCACTCAGAAAGTGGTAAATATTTTTTTTAGTAATAAGTACTTAAATGAAAATAATTCAAAATTATAAAAAAAATATGAAATTTCACATGCAATCTTAGAGACACATATTATGACTGTGAACGATATTATTATAGAATACAATAAGCTCAATTATCGGATATATTTTTAAATATATAATAAATATTTTTTTTTATATGAAATTACATTTTTAGAATATTTTGCACAGTTCAGACAACAAGCATTTTGACGCATTTCTGTCGCCTGGTTACGAAATATGAGACCTTATATGAGTACGACAAACTGTGTGCTACCCGATGTCTTTTACATTTAAATATTTTCTTATTAATTTCAGAAATAAAAATCTAATTCATTTGCAACACAATCAAATAACATTATTTTATAGTAAACTTCAAATGATATGCGTGTCAAAACGTAGTCATCTGAACCAAGCCTTAGGAAGGACGTCATCCAAGTTTCATACAAATTTTGTCCAAAAGAGAAAGTGCTGGCAAATCCGCAGAAATTAAACATTAATCTTAACATTATAAGGGCGTTTGACCACCGCCACCGTCACCGTGACGTCACCGAAAAACTAGATTATTCGAACCGAACGTGACGTTCGGGCGATCGTGTGTCCACCGCGACCAAACTCGGCATCGACAAAACAAAAAACGAGCGTACGGCGCGTTGCGACAGCAGTGTGTAGACAAGATCAAACATGTTATGTATTGCCGGCCCATCGGCCTGACGATCTCGCGCCGATTTCTAGAGGTCGTGCCGAACTACTCGAAACTTAAAACTTCGATGACGGAGCTCGGGTGACGGACGTGCCCGGACACACGGCTATAGTAAATGTATGTATCGCTACTTCAGCGCCGTCATAGTTCTCGGCGACGTCCCGGTGACGGCAGAGGTGGTCGTCCGCTACCGACCGATCACTGATTATAAATCAGGAACGCAGCAGTAATCTTAAATCGTAACTAAAAGACTTTCAAGATGTCAATGTCATGGCAGGATATTTCATCTTTTTGTTAATACTACATACATAGGAAAAGAACGATTTTTCAAAAGTCAAATAAAACCAAGGCAAATGGCCCTACAGCTTTAGTGCCATAGTAAAAAAATGCTTAGATTAGACAGATAAGTTATAAAAGATTTTTTTTTTTTCAATTTATATAATTTTGCACTTCACATTTGGACCAAAACGGATGAATGATGTTCTTTTATTAAATTTACAATATTACTTACTATATTTTATAAGTCTTTATGTTATAATAAAATGCAACTTGTCATGAAATACTATTACAGCACCTGTTACCCAGAATATTCGTTAATAGAAATACAACAATTGTTTAAAAATATTCAGTCCTTTATACTACCCAATCCACCAACGATTTGTTTTAATTTCGCGCAATGTGTTGCATCGTCTCTCACACCTGTTTTGTATTATCTATCTCGCTCTCACAAAAATGGCGAAGCAAACAAAAAAAAAAAATAACTTATTGAACCTAATCTTTTTTAACACAAACTACAATTTTGTTCATTTTTACTTCGAATCTATTACTTTAAAAAAAACTTACAGCTGCACTTGCCCGTACGTCAAGTCAAGTGCGGCTACCGACATGATCAGTAGCAACTTGAATTCCGAAAACCGCCCTTACAGCTACGAAATAAAGGCTATCAAAGTCAAATTGCGACCATACGCACGGTCGACTGTGCGAAACTCTTTGAAAAAACATTAATTTAACAAAATACAGTCACAATACACGTTTTAAGGCACCCAACAAAATGTACAGCACCGTATGTAAAAACTACAAAAAAAAAGTTCATTTCGCTTACCCGCCCCATACAGGGTTATTTGTAAAACACCAGCAACCTCTTAAGAGGTCATTGTACTCATCATTATGAACAACTTTTACTATGGGAGCAAACCTGAAATCGCGAAAAAAAAATCAGCTGTTCCCTACATTTTGACGAGTTACATGAACATAAATGTAGGGAACTGCTGTAAGTTTTAAGTCCCATAGTAAAAGTTGTTCATAATGATGAGTAAAATGATCTCTTAAGAGGTTGCTGGTGTTTTACAAATAACCCTGTATATTGCGGGCTACAGTCCTTTCGTGGTTATTTCACCTCTGATTTTGCATCACTGTCAACAGTGATATTTATTCTCATTAAAATAAGGTTGTTGTTGGTTTGCTGCCACTGACCAGTCTGACAATATCAAAATGATCTTTATTCTCATTACAATAAGATTGTTGCCGAGTTGTTGCCACCGACAAGTCTGACAAAATCAAAATGATCTTTATTCTCATTATAATAAGATTGTTGATGAGTTGCTGCCACCGACAAGTCTGACAAAATCAAAATGATCTTTATTCTCATTACAATAAGATTGTTGATGAGTTGCTGCCACCGACAAGTCTGACAAAATCAAAATGATCTTTATTCTCATTACAATAAGGTTGTTGATGAGTTGCTGCCACCGACAAGTCTGACAAAATCAAAATGATCTTTATTCTCATTACAATAAGATTGTTGATGAGTTGCTGCCACCGACAAGTCTGACAAAATCAAAATGATCTTTATTCTCATTACAATAAGATTGTTGATGAGTTGCTGCCACCGACAAGTCTGACAAAATCAAAATGATCTTTATTCTCATTACAATAAGGTTGTTGATGAGTTGCTGCCACCGACAAGTCTGACAAAATCAAAATGATCTTTATTCTCATTACAATAAGATTGTTGATGAGTTGCTGCCACCGACAAGTCTGACAAAATCAAAATGATCTTTATTCTCATTACAATAAGATTGTTGATGAGTTGCTGCCACCGACAAGTCTGACAAAATCAAAATAATCTTTATTCTCATTACAATAAGATTGTTGCCGAGTTGCTGCCACCGACAAGTCTGACAAAATCAAAATGATCTTTATTCCCATTACAATAAGATTGCTTATTCTCGTTACAATAAAGTTGCGGTTGAATTGATGCTGTCAGAGGTAAAACAACTCCGAAAGGACTGGACATCAGTCTCAAAGTTACAAAATTCAAACAAAATCGTCAATGGATTGGATACTACACCCAAGTTCGCTTACATCGCCTCTCCGTCCATATTGTGTGGATAGGCGCTAGCGACTGCGCTTGCAGGGTCTTCAGCCAAGGTTTAAGGTTTCGCTTCTGGCTGAAAAAGGGATAGTTAGTGCCAAGTCAGTTACTGTGTCTAACTACGATGGTTTCAAATTACCTAACATGAGGTTTACGCTGGAAATAAATATGTATTACTACACAAAATGCACTGAATAAACGTTAAAAATATGTTTTTTTTTTCTAATATAGAAGAAAATAAGGGGCAACACGAACTAAGATCTGTCAAACTAGTTATTTTGATAGACAAGACGAATTGAGAGCTGTCAAACTAGCTATATTGATAGAAAAGAGGAATAAAGAGCTGTCAAACTAGTACTTTATGAGACAAGGTGAATTGAGAGCTGTCAAACTAGCTATATTGATAGACAAGATGAATAAAGAGCTGTCAAACTAGTACTTTATGAGACAAGATGAATTGAGAGCTGTCAAACTAGCTATATTGATAGACAAGATGAATAAAGAGCTGTCAAACTAGTACTTTATGAGACAAGATGAATTGAGAGCTGTCAAACTAGCTATATTGATAGACAAGATGAATTAAGAGCTGTCAAACTAGTACTTTGAGAGACAAGATGAATTGAGAGCTGCTGTCAAACCAGTCATTTTGTGAGACAAAGTGAATTTAGCGCTGTCAAACTAGTTATTTTATGGAAAGAGGAGAAATTTTGCTATCAAACTATGTACAACAGATATAATCTTTAAAAATATACGTCATTTTTAAGTTTATTCAGTGCTCAACAAGACAATACTGCTATATTACACAAATTTGGCTAAATTGAGGACTAATGAAGATGTAACAGATATATTAAATAGTCCGTACATTTTCGATGGTGAACGGGAACCGTCCCAAACACTGCAAAAACGATTTTTTTGTTAGTTTTGTGTTGTTTTTTTTTTTACTAACAGAAAATGAGGAGGTAATTAATGACTTTATATTACTGTCAATCAAACTAGTTAACATTATTAAGAATTTTTCACACTAAGGCAGCCTGTATCGGTTTCAAATGTATACCTTATCCCATAGGGCCCCTAGAATCAACTATTGCTGATAGTTCTCTATCTGCACGCTCCGTACGACTAGTAATAATCTATACTAAAATTAGTGGTAAAGGGTTGAAGATTTCTATTGGAGCCTGGCATACCTACCTACTGTCCGCCATTTTTTTTTTTAATGGTGATCACTCATGAATTCTATATAAATCTATAGCTGACATCAATATAAACAGAAAACATATTAGGACCAAAAATCAAAACCAGGTATGCCACGGACTTTCAAACCCTTTTGTGAGTTTGTATGTAGGGGATAATCTTCGAAACTAATGATCCGATTCCGAAAAATCTTTCATTTATGAGTGTTACAGTATTGTCGAGTGTCATAGGAATATATTGTATGTCAAAACAAGAATTTTCACGCGGACGAAGTCGCAGGCAAAAGCTACTTCTGATAATTTTCTATCTAATCTGCATTCGCGATTTATTTGCCAAAAATGTAAACAAATATGTGTTTATGGAAAAATTAATTAAGTTCAGTTTACACTACAACTCCAAACATTTTTATAACGTTTTCAATAGCGCTAGTCACTCTGAAGTCAACTTAATTGCCATTAAAATAAAGTTGATATTTATTTAACTTGAAATAATATTGATTTGAAACATAAGTTTGAATAGACTTTACATGCTACATAGAATAGTTCAAATGAGAATTATTAAGATAATATCATACAATACATACAGTGCACTCCTTTTCCTCTGGTTTCTTGTTAGCCATTGTCTCTGGATTATATTCATTCTCCAGACCGAAGTGCTGAAACGTTATAATAAAGTTGAATAAATATTTGTTGTTCACAGAAAGGTTATAAAGTCCTCCAGACTACAATTCAGTCATGGCGACCAATCTCAACGAAGACTAGCCTTCGACGCGAGAAATATTATATAGTGCAGGCGTGTGTGCACAGACACAGGTGCACTCCCTCTTCCCTCACTCTCATAGTCCGATGGGACGGCAATCCGACGCGACCGGAGAGAGATCAGGTGCAGGACCAACGGCTAGAAGGGAAGGGAAGGGAGAGGGGGAGGAGGGTTATATTACAAGGCCTTTTTTTTTTGAGGATGGGAAATCATCAAATGACCCCTCCCGCTCTGGGTGGAGCAGGAGGGAGTGTCGGCTCTTACTGACTAAAATCCACCCGTGTTCCTTCCTTAGCCCTTTGTGTTCCGGGGTAGCGGTAACCCTTTCGGACAATCCCGCTGCCATATTACAAGGCTAGAAGGTTCTTTTGGGAGGTGGCTAAAGACGGAACTAAAGCCGCAATCTTGTTTTCAAAATCTGAACTTTCGCTGCCCTGTCTGTGTCATTTAGGCCTCAAAAGATCCTTGTAGCACTCTAGCAGTATTGGTAGCGGGATCCACTTCTATGCGCTATGCAGTATGCACACAAAAACAATGGCCTATGGTGGGTTTACCGGCCATTTCCACAACTGCAGACATATTAATATTAAAATTCTATACTCTTCTCTCTACCTACTCAACCATACCAAATGTAAGCAAAGTAAATTAGCAAATGCAGGGGTTCGTAACATTTTTCACTTCACTTCACATTTCTTAGAGCTGATTTTTCAATCGACAGATAATTTTTATTCGTGGAATAATATTGAAGTCTGACAGTTTTTGTATGGAAGAACTGTCAAAAATTCTAAATTATTCCTCCGATAAAATTATCTGGCGTTGGAAAAATCAGCCCTTAGCAGATAGTATTTTAAAATTATCTGGCAAATTGGGTATTACTGTAATGGTTATTTTTCAAAGCATACAATGAATAAAAAATATTTAAAAAATTGTTGTTTATTAATTAAGGAAATAACAATAAATTTTATGGAACCTTAAGGCGCCCCACTGACCGGCGTTACAGGGCGTAATGTAACGTGTTACACAGCGAGCGTTCGTGCAGTCAGTACGGGGAAACAAGGCGCTCGCAACAAGCAACGAGCGGCTCGTTGCTCGCTGCGAGTGCTCCACCCCGCTGCCGGTTTTTTTGCGAATATTTTTTTTTTATTTTTCGATTCTTTTTTTTTCTTCTTAATTTGGATTTTACAATAATTGAGTAAAATCAAAGATCCCAACGAGTGTATTACGTGACTTAGAAAAATGTAACATCGATTACCACGTCCCCGTAAGTTTACTAATACGAAACACATAACAACCAATGCACGCACAAAATCAATAGATAAACCACGAGTGCATTTCGAAAGGGAATGAATAAAATGGCCGCCCGAATGTTGGCGATCCCGTTTTGACCTTGAAACCTTATTATCGAAAGAACGAGATATTATGTCAAATACACAAGATGGAATGAGATAGAAATAGATTGTGTTTTAGGTGAATGAACTTTCGTATCGCTTCTCGTTGGCCGTATTTTATAAAAAAATAATCAATACACAAACCTGCAATATCTCCTTATTAGACAAATGGTCACCCGGTCCAGTCTGGATAAAATGGCGGAGTAATTTCCCGCCCTTTTCAACCAGCATAGCACCCCCGGTTTGGCCCCAATCTCCCTTCAAGTCACCACCAAGGCCTATTGCAATTCAGAAATAAACAAAAATGAACCTCTAATATGTCCGTGTTCGGATAACGATCTGCAGGGCCCATTTGTATGTAGTGGTGCATCAATTTGCCGCCTTTTTTGACAAATATAGCGCCGCCATTTTGTAATCCGTCGCCGGTTAGGTCGGAATCCAGACCTGTGACGTACTTTTATGTTATTTCTTTTAATATTTATTTTACTACGGAATTGATGAAGGTAATTAATAATTATAATGATAATGAAAGCTTTATACTTTACTATATCATTTAAAAAGCTTACTATGAAAATTGATATTACAATCGGCAACTGAATTACAAAATGACTACGTTACTACGTAAATTAATAACCAGCTGGATAAGTAAGTCCTGTTTCGCACAGGCGCGTTTTACCCGCGGCGATTTTTTTACGTGCAATGGATTTTCAACTCACTACTTAGCGCCGAGAGTTCTAATTTCAACAGTGTATTTTTTTGAAGCGCTGGGATGCGCTCTGTTGGAATCTCAATGCTCGGCACAACACAGAGAGTTGAAAATCAAGTGCGCGATAAAATACCGCCGCGATATTTTTACATGCCTTTCATTTTGATTCGGCCATGTTCATTGCGTTATTTACGTTGTTGAGCAGACGAATTTTTCAAACCAATGAAGCAGTGAATGTCAAAATGAAAGGCAATGTGATCGATTGCCATTGTATGTGTGTTACACTTACAAGGAGACGGCAAGAGTGTGGGGTCCTCAAATCGAACGGAAGTTCCGCGTGTAGTTAGTACTCAGTGAGTGTATTTAAATACTGAAACCATAGAGCGCACTACTCCGTTATAACTTTTTATGAAATAAAATAAATGGTAATGTTCAAAAGAACCTTGACTTTTGTATTTCTTCTATTTACATTCCTCCGTCTTTTATAAGTTCTAATCGTTGAAAATTTATAAATTATTAAATTCGCGATTCGATAATGTATGTATGTTCAAAAGTTTATAACGAGTTATTCAATTTTAATAAAAAAAAGTTTTTTTTTTTCAAACTAAGATTTTTTTTCTCGGCAATGACGAAGTAGTGCGCTCTAGGGTTTGAGTATATGAATACACTCACTGAGTACTAACCACACGCGGAACTTCCGTTCGATTTGAGGGCCCCACACTCTTGCCGTCTCCTTGTTAGATAAAACTTAAAGCGGAAGATACGTTACTTGATCACAGCGCACAGTCCTATTAAGGCTGCAGTCTTGCAAAATTCACTCGCGGCGAATTATTTGCGCAACTTTGTAATTTTTTTTTCTAAACAAAATAATGAAATAACATGAAATATTATTATTGCACATGAATAACCATAATATAAGTAATAGCTAGATATTTTTTTTAAGTTCATCTAGGTAGATTATGTTATGTAAATCAAGTGTTAAACACAGCTCTTTCGCGCCCAACATCATTTCGAGTTCCGTTTGAGCTCTTCGTTTATGGCAATGAAGAATTAATTTAAAAATCTGTTCAGCGCTTAATTAGCTCAACATTCTTGTCTTCAAAATGCGCTGATTAGTTTTTTCGAATTATCCTTCATTTTCTTAATCCAGAGGTCGCAATTTCATCAAAATTCTCTGTTTTTATCTCATAATAAACGGTTTTTTTTTCAGAATAACTATGCATTGTATTTAAGTAACAATTAGATTATTTTAATGCCAAGGGTTCAATAAGCAAACACTAAAAAAAATAGCATCTAAATCACCTTATCCAAAGAATAATTATAATTTCAAAAGACCTACAAAATAAGAGTTTATATACAAGAATTGAAAGAGAAATTCCTTAGTGGCCGCTGCACGGTCGCAGCGTTCAGACGTGTGGTCCACGACGAATTTTAACTGTTCCCTCTCGCTCTAACTTTGCTCCTGCTCTAACATAGGTTACGCACTGTTGTCTATCTAAAGTTGCTCTACTTTATTATTTTTTGTATATAATTTTTCGAGTGTTTTGTAAATAATTGTAATACAGTAATAGTTTTGTAAATATTTGATTTCAATATTGATCGTAAATTAAAAAAAAAAATATGCCTGTACGAAAAAAAAAATTGGGCTCAAACGTAGAAGTAATGAAGAGAAATAGATTCCAAAGGTAAGTAAAACTGTTTACAGTATTCATGTTTAGGGCCTAACTACAAGGTCAAATTAAATTAGCTAGCGAGACTCCACAGACATGATTAGTATCGATATCTCATCTCGATTTTATCGGTATGTTCCCACTAGTTCTACTGAACAGTTCTCCGTAGAACTGTTCAGTAGAACTAATGGGATTTTTTTTTCCCACTAGTGCTACGATATTTGGTATAACAAAATAGTAGAACTAGTGGGATTCTTTATTCCCACTTGTTCTACTGAACAGTTCCACGGTAGAACTAATGGGAATTTTTATTCTCACTAGTACGATATTAGGTATAACAAAATAGTAGAACTAGTGGAGTCTCTATTTCCCACATGGAACGCTTCGTTGTCACTAGTACCATTAACTGTTCCATGACTGATTGTTTTTGAAGTGAAACTTCTTTACGCACGCTTGACTTGGGGAGTAAGCTGGCGAACGCGTGACGTAAGCGTTACGAAAAGTGTGATCGGGCAAGGCGAACGGAAGTTAAGTGGGGGATATAAGCAAGAGACAGCAGTGCGCGCGCACATTTTCTTTCTCTCTTCCTCTCATAGCCAAATACGTTCCGTATATCTAAGCACACTGCAGGCTTATTGTCTGTATCACAGTGTAGGAGCAAGAGAGAGCAGTGCGCGCGCACATTTTCTTTCTCTCTTTCTCTTATAGCTAGTAAATGAAATATACATACAGATGGAGCGAAAGAAGTTTCACTTCAGTCGTGTGGTCATAAGCACACTCGTTTTTTATTTTTTTTTTTATCACTAGTTCCATTTTAAAAGAATCTGAAAATAATGTTGAATTTGTTATCAGTAGTTCCACATTATTACGTCATGGATATCGTTTTCGTGGTTTTCTAGGGTGATAAGGCCGATAGTGAGGTCAAAATTAAAATCCAAGATGGCGGACGCGAAAATGTTCATATTTTTCGTCATGGATATCGTTTTCGTGGTTTTCTAGGGTGACAAGGCCGATAGTGGGGTCAAAATTAAAATCCAAGATGGCGGACGCGAAAAGTTTATGATTTTTCGTCATGGATGTCGTTTCCATGGTTTTCTAAGGTGCTAAAGCCGATAGTGAGGTCAAAATTAAAATCCAAGATGGCGGACGCGAAAATGTTCAATTTTTTTGTCATGGATATCGTTTTCGTGGTTTTCTAGGGTGCTAAGGCCGATAGTGAGGTCAAAATGAAAATACAAGATGACGCACGCGAAATGTTCATATTTTTCGTCATGGATATCGTTTTCGTGGTTTTATAGGGTGCTAAGGCCGATAGTGAGGTCAAAATTAAAATCCAAGATGGCGGACGCGAAAATGTTCAAGTTTTTTGTCATGGATGTCGTTTCCGAGGTTTTCTAGGATGCTAAGGCCTATAGTGAGGTCAAAATTAAAATCCAAGATGGCGGACGCGAAAATGTTCAAGTTTTTTGTCATGGATGTCGTTTCCGAGGTTTTCTAGGATGCTAAGGCCGATAGTGAAGTCAAAATTAACTAGTGAGCCCAAGTGCCTGTGGCAGGACCAGCATTTAGCCAAACATTTTTATCTACGATATAATCATCCAACTTATAATATCCTTGTCTACATAGTGTGCGCATTTTAATCACCGTTATCCTCATAAGAGATCATGCTACTCATTATTATGAACAACTTTTACTATGGGACCAAACCTGAAATCGTGACACCGTGAAAAAAAAATCCGCTGTTCCCTAGGTTGTAGAGAACAGCTAATTTTATTTTCGCGATTTCTGGTTTGTTTCCATAGTAAAAGTTGTTCATAATGATGAGTACAATGACCCCTCAAGAGGTGATAAAATTACACTCAGTATATTTGTTTCCTCTAAACTCCGTTACGGCAGAATTAATACACATAATTTTTTTTAGAGGTAGCCTAAGGATCCGCTGCGAAAAAGTAGCCAATGTACGCATAGGCTACTTTTTCGCAGCGGAAGAAACCACAGGGTGCTACTTCTGAAAACTCTGTTATTATATGACTTATTTATTTTCATAGGTCCGCTGCTGGCTCACGTCAACCATTTTCAGATATAAGCAACCTGTCAGAAGCTCGAAATATTAATCCTACCTCTTCTACTATGGGAGTACCATTGATGATTGAAAATATGCGATGCAAACCACTAATGTCCATTACCGATATTTTTTATATAAGAATGTAACTGTAATGTATGTGATAGAGTATAATATATTAGTTAGATCATCGCCAATGGTATTTCGTGTTCGAAGTCACTGAAAATGTTACAGAAGGCCTTACGGTGAATCGACTTTATAAAAAACACGTGCTTATGAGTAATACAAAGCGTTTAAAAGCGGTCTAGATTTGCCTTGCCCTGGTAGGCCGTCAACGTCTTCAACTGAAGTTTTAATATCGCAAAAGTGAAGGAAATAGTGACTGAAAATCCTCATTCAAGTTTAAGATTGATAGCCGCTGAACTTTCTGTGTCTCACGAGCCTTTCCGTATCATTAATAATCACTTTTATGTGCCTTTTTGAAATAAAGGCTAATTAATTAATTATTATTTTATAAATTTTTTTATTAATAATAATTTGACTTTGATTTTATGTATTTTTTTCTTGTCTCCTTTACACTTTCACACACTGTCTACATATCTCTATTTATTGTCCTATCGCAGGTATGCTGGAAGAGATTCTTTTAAAATAAGCATCACTTTTGTACCTATTTTTCTATTCTGATTTTTTTCTTGTCTGTTTATATGTCGCACCTTAGAATTGAAGTGGCTTAACTATTTTTTTTTTAAATGACTGACACGTTGTATCCAAGTTATTTTCTTAAAATAACTTTGATACATTCTATCAAATTCATTTTCATTGTATCAGTAATTTTCTTAAAATTTTAAGATTTTTTTTTTTAAATACTTTGTATCAAAGTAATTTTCTTAAAATTTTTAGCTAAGCCACTTCAATTCTGAAGGTGCGATGTGTGTACATAAATGGTAAAATAAATAATACTTAGTAGAGCAACTTTCCGACCGTGTCAAATTACGCTAGGTAGGATGTATGCGGGGGACTGCGGGGAGCCCGGGTGCAGACGCTCGGCGCGTGGACTCGCCGCACGCGATTCATAAATTGTGCACTAGAAGACTAGGCCCTTAAACAAAGTCCAATAGATACAGTTGCCCTCAGTCACACGAGGACCATCGTATAAACGTAATAAGTGTTCTAATCCCTCAAGAAAGAAAAATAAAACACGGGTTTGCTTTTCGCGTGTAAATACAGTCAAAAAGTTAATTTGTTGAACCTTATAATTTTATTCAATAATTTTGCATGCTAATTTTAGCAAATTGTTTTAGAAACTGTCAAAAAAACTGACTATCTGTAATATACTACAATTCTTGCAAATAATTTTCATTTCGTATTTTTCATGTACAGAGGCCAGCACATCAAGATACCCCAATCTGTCAAATTTTCCCAATTGAATATAAACCTTATTCCTTTGTGATAAAGTTGAAAATCTATCAAAGAAATTTGACAGATTGGGATAGTTTGATGTGCTGGCCTCTATACGCTAGCTACTTCGGACTCCAGATTTGATCTTACCCATCCCGCGTCCCTTAAAGATGGCGTCACGCGACTGCTTCCAGAACAAAGACGCGATGATGGTGACCACGTTGAATCTCTTGAAGCCGAGCGCCTGGTACGTCGAGATGTTGTCCACGTAGTAGAGTTCTGGAAGATTATTATAGGGAAATATTTAAATGATCCTCTAAAAACTTATTGACCTTCTGATAATGAACATTTTTTTTTAATTTTATGAACCTCGGAGAATTTTTTGTGCTTCTAATTATGCAAACATTTTTTTTTTAATAATTGAACTTATTTTTTTTTTAATTATCCTACACTGTCCCACTCCTGAGCAAAGGCCTCCCCAGATCCTTCCAGGCATTCTATTCTAGAGCCACCTGGAACCAATCCTTGCGGTACCATAAAAGTGTTAGTTGAGTAGTTAGCATAAGCATCATCATCTGCCTAGCCTTTTCCCAACTATGTTGGGGTCGGCTTCCAGTCTAACCGGATGCAGCTGAATACCAGTATTTTACATGGAGCGACTGCCTATCTGACATCCACAACCCAGTTACTGGGTAATACGATACCCCCCCGTAATACTGGTGTCAGACTTTCGGGCTGCCCGTAACGACTGTCAAAGATCTACGAATGACAGCCGGGACCCAACGGCTTAACGTACGTGAGTTAGCATATGCATAATCAGCCCATAACGTTCCCACTGCTGGGACATAGGCGTCCTCTCTGTGACAGGGAGTGGGCCGTAATCCACCACGCGGGCCCCGTGCGGGTTGGTAGATGTCACATGCCTTCGAATTTTTGGTTCTAGGACATGATGGTTTCTTCAAGATGTTTTCCTTCGCCGTTTTGAGAGCAGTGGTGATCAAATAGTTTACACAAAGTGTCTGTCTGGAGGTCGAACCCACGTCCAACAAATCGCGCACCCCAATTGCGAAACACAATCGTTCTCAATTTGAATAATTTTGAAGCATATTGCTAATCCATTGCTTCATATGTTCGAAAAATGTGTCTGCATAACAATGTAAAAAACGCAATGTATGTCGTTGATCTGTCAAAATGAAACCCATTGCTACTAATAGTGTGTTACGCAATTACCCCGCTGATCTAGTTGATTAGTTAGTTGCCAGCCAATATTTTTTTGAAACTCCTAAACTTACCTCCATCGAAGTATTTTCCGTTGCTAAAATCCTTGGAGCCCGCCTCTTCCACACCGATGCCAATCAGCTTTATGTTATGATTACTCAGTATTGGTGCAATTTCCCCCAACTGGAAATGAATACAAATTTATATGATTACTAGCGGCCCGCCCTAGCTTCGACGGGTGCAATTTTTTTTTTCGAATTTCCGAAATTTCCTTTCATACAAACCTTGTCCTGACAATACCGAACACAACCAAAAATAATTATGCAATTTGGTGCAGTCATTCGGAAGTTATGTCCGTATAGACGTTTCGGCGACTTTGTTTTATCTACTACTAGCTGACCCCGCAAACGTCGTTTTGCAAAAAAAAAAAAAATAGATAGTAGCCGATTCTCAGACCTACCCGATATGCACACAAAATTTCATACAAATCGGTCCAGCCGTTTCGGAGGAGTATGGTAACTAACACTGTGATACGAGAATTTTATATATTAGATGTAAGGAATTAAGGATATGTTGTTGCGCCACTTCTTCTCCCCAGCGAAAGCACTAGGAAGTGGTGAAGGGCGAGCGTTTTGGGGGACTGTCTTTTGTAATTTTGACGTCCGAAAAGTGTTGATTCTCAGCCTAATTTGAATAAATGACTTTTGATTTGATTGCTGCTGATAATCCATATAGTGCATAATCCAAAGTATCGTGGGATAAGGGGAGAAAGATGACGAATCCCTATGAAAAGATCAAAGACCAGACGCTAACTACGCCTGGACAGGAAAAGCCTGCGTCTGGTGACGGGGACCATCACGGGACATTGCTCTTTAAACAAACACTTCCACACCATAGGCATAACGGACAGTCCCCTATGCAGGGCTTGCATGGAGGCTGATAAAAACGTTACGCATGTGCTCTTTGAGTGCATAGGCGTCACCCAGATTAGGTCAGAAATCCTCGGGACACCCAGATCTTACACAGATGTTCTCAACACACCAGGAGACTTAATCAGCTTCTGGAGGGAGGTGAGCTGGTTGGAATAACCACCGACGGCCGTCAATGGCCCACGCACAATGGTCCACTTGAAGGACTAAGTGCGGAAACCAAACCGATAACAACATCGGTTAGACTGGAAGCCGACCCCAACATATTTGGGGAAAGGCTAGGCAGATGATGATGATGAAGCTGACTTGATTGATTGATTTTTACTTTTTTGCGGTTTACTCTGCCGCTGATAATATTTCTCTGCATGCCATGATATTCACCATAGCGTGGATGATTTCGGTCACGGTGGCCAATCTCAACGGAGATTAGCCAAGTACGCAGGAGATATTATAGTGCACAAGTATGTGCGCAGACACAGGTGCACTCTCTGTTCCTTTACTCTCCTAGTCCGATGAGACGGCAATCCGACACGACCGGGGAGAGATCAGGCGCAGGACCAACGGCGTTACGTGCTTTCCGAGGCACGAGGGTATTAAACTCCGGACTGTTACTAAGAAATTCCTAATGGAAAACTTAATAACACTTTGTCCGACCCGGGAATCTATCCCAGGACCCCACGCTCAACAGTCGCGCTTGCAACCACGAGACCAACGGGGCAGTCAAAGTGTAAAAACACCCATCACAAAGCAATCTAAGTTCGGTCTTTTTAATTAGCTGCAGTAAAATGACACTTCTTATTATCATATCGTTAAAAAATGCTGCCACACTATCTCTACTAGTTGTGTGATTAAAATTCAATGAAACATCGTTTGAAGGCCAGAATTTTCTAAATTGACCAATTTAGATTTAACCGTAAACGATTAAATATTATTTGTATCGATCGGATAATAAGCCGTCCATTGTACGTTTTATAGTGATAATCGTATTCTCGTAAACTGTTAAATTTTCCCAATCAACTTCGAACCTTATACTTGAGCGATATAGTTGAAAATCTATTAAAGAAATTTCATAGATTGTAGTAGCTTGGTGTGCTGGCTTCTGTACAATAAAGTAATATATAAATATAATTATTATGTTGTAGGTTAATTCAAAGTATTGATGATGTATGGTTCAAAACATGATAATATTTACAACTATTACAACAATTTACATTTTTGGTTTTTCTAGGTGTACTAAAACTGATCAAACTTTTACTTCCAAAAAATATGTCGAATATTCGAATTTGTTAACGTTAGACTGATAACAACTGATACTGTATCAGCTTCTATTAGCTCAATGGTCTCTAATGAGATACAATTACTTTTTCTATTCTTATCAATCTTTAGGAGATTTCGCGACATTAGGTACTAAAGATTGTTTAGTTTAATTTTTAACTCAAAAACTTCTACTATCGTCTACATTTACCTAGCCTTTTCCGAACTATGTTGGGGTCGGCTGCCAGTCTAACCGGATACAGCTGAGTACCAGTATTTTAGAATAGAATAGAATTTATTTCCAACGTAAGTATTACATTGTATACCACAAATTATAACTTAAGAGCCTACACTACCTCAGCTAAAATTCACTCTTTATCTCGCTCACACGATACTGCTCGCGGACTGAGTGAGAGCGAGACAGAGTGTGGTGCTAGGCGGTAGGCAGCGCCAATACTTTAGGTATTTGCTTTTTACGGTGAAAATAATGGTAATTTAAAAAAAGTAAATAACATAAGACCTGCTTTATAGTTAGTTCGGTTAGTATACAAAGTTTCATGATCTAATTTGAAGTAATTTTTTAATACCAGCGGTTTATTGTTCGGTTTGGAGGTAACTTTGGAATTTTTTTCTATCGAGAAAATTTTATGAAATCGTGTTTTCGTCTAACATAAGACCTAACATTAATCCTCAACTTTACCATATATTTATTTTCAAAATTAATGCTGCAGTATTTTCGACATAACGGTGGATCATGCTAAGCCATTTGAGGTACTATAGGCCCTTAAGACTAAGTATTAATCATAATAAGTAGGTACTTACAATAAGTTTCCAAAAACAAGCATTCTTAAAAATTAATCATCCTTAATTAGTAATCATTTCGTAAGCTAAAGTGATACGTTTTTCTTTGGATTTCAACTAAATAAAAAGAAAAACAATCTGATTTTTGAACTATGTTGAACAAATAAATTAAATGGCGGTATACAGATAAAAATTCTTTACCTACCGCGCTAGTCATAGACTGTGTTACGGCAAGGTATGGATTCTCGCTCTAGAAATACCAACTGTATGTTAATTGACCCATGGACAATTTTCCAATGTATATGGTCATAAAGGAGTGTACAAAAGACGTGATAACAGCTAATGAGTTTGTCGTAAACAAGTAGTATAAGCAAAAATATCAGACAACATGACTTATAACAATCATAAGTGTTATTGTCAGTTCATAAATCAAATACCATGTCACAAAATAATGTTACACTTTTTAATCTAAATCCAAACTATATTATACTCATATTAAACAACGGTATTATGGAATTTGCTAATTTGAGATGAAATCATCTAAGCTATAGATAAGTAAAGGTATATATATTTTGTTTATTTATGTAGGTACGTATTAAGATTATGTATAATTACTTGCATATTTGTATTAATTTTTCTGTCCGTTCATAATCTAAACTACTCAGAAACTCATCCAGTCCCCTCCTGCAAATAGAACTCGTCATGTCTTTTAAGGTCTTAACTTTACTAATGCGATTGTAAAGTAACGGTGTCAGGAAGTAAGAAAAACCCTGAGCAAAAGAAGTTTTACATGAAGGAACTTTATAGATTTCATGTGATCTTCTAAAGGATTGATTCGAAGGTCTTTGGCAGAAATGTTGTCTCAAAACAATGGTTTTAAATATGTAAAGTTGACGAATATTAAGGACCTCAAATTCTTCATATGATGTCGACGTAGAGTATTTAAAAGGTTTGAAATTAATAACTTTTAAAATACACCTCTGGGCGCGTTCAATTTTTATAAGAGTACTTTTTCGTGCACCACTCCAAGCGGCGATACCATAAGTAGCGATTGATTGACATAAAGCTATGTAAACCATTCTGTTAGTCTTACTGTCTCTTAGGTTTCTAATTTTTTTGAAGATATGTATTAGTTTGCGTATTCTAGATTTAAGATTACTAATAATGTGGTTTCCAATTCAAATTTTTATCAATTTCAATACCAAGGTATTTAGTACTATTACTTGAAGATAAAATATGGCAATCACAATCTCTAATAGCAAGAGAGCAATTAGAAGAATGCGCTTTCAAAAAGAAATCCGGAGGTGGCTGTAGATTGTTTTTGATGCTAAAAGTTATATATTTCGTTTTATTTAAATTTATTATGAGTAAATTGTAGTCAAGCCAATTTATAATTTTTTGGAGCCCATTTTCAGCTGATGTTTTGGCTTGTGCCCATGTTGAATATATATTATGGGGACAATAAGTTTGGTTGAGGGATATAGTTTCTGGTATTCGTGATAATAGTAGTAGATTCAACAGTAGTTTATAAATGGACATGAAACATAAATAATATAATAAAATAGTAATACGATATATGTATAAAAGCAGTATATCATATAAATATAGAAAACAAATATTACAGTATAGGTATATAGCAATATACAGGGTGCAATTGAAGTCATGGGCATTATTTTAACCTAAGGCACTACTCATGATACTAATTGCATTAGGGCTACTATTACGCAAATCAAAAATATTATTAATGCAAGTATGGAAAACCTTAAAATGTAGTATGTCATAGAAAGTATGAAATACTTTGCGCTTCTCGATAGCAAATGCGTAGGTACACTACGCCGTACGCGTCATTGGGCGTGAATTCTTTGACCCCGCCCGACTCACGTGACATTCGTAAGTTGCCAATGAATTGATTCATAATAAATTCCAACTTTCCCTTCGTACTTTGCCGGCTTAGGACGGTCAAAATTACGTCAACTAACATACATTAAAAAAAAACATTTACGTACCTAGCTTGTGGATTGTTTTGAAAAAACTTTATTTGTCGGTAAAGTGACAGCGGGTAAACGGGTGCTCTTCCACGAGCTTGTGCATGTGCTGGCACGTGAAAAGACGAAAAATCCAACAGGTTCTTAGTGGTTCTGGTGGAATGAGACCCCGTGAAGGAATAGGGTCGTTTGGGTTGCGGCGATGGAACATTTCACGAGTTCATACTAAATTTCTTGTGCGATCGTAAATTACAACCATTTGTGGGTATTGTTGGTTGGTGTACCTAGCCTGCACATTACGCGGTCGAGGCATCGTGTACACAAACACACAACTACTACACTAACACTTAATACACTGCAATCCAAGCACCGTATGACGCGAGCGGCGAGTACGGCGATTACGTCACGGGATCAATAAATCAATTACGCGTCAATGCACCTGCGCAGTCGTTATGACACTGGTTCCGGGTTCGTGTTGCGGCGGGAAGCATACCCCGCGCGGGGGTGATATTCGTATTTTTGCGAGTGAGGGAGTGGGACGGAGAGAGTTCAGGGAATCCCGCCGGACGGAATGTCTTGTAGCCCATTGTTATTATTACTTGTAAGGAAAAACCCGCGCGCGCGCAGGTGATGTTTGTTTACATTTCGCTTTGCGCTGTACTGCGCTTTAAGATTTTGATATTTCAACATTTATTGGCGTTAACGAAGTATTTTGTTTTAATTACTTTAAGTGTTTATTTGCAATAATAAGCCTTGTGCAATTTGACTTACTACATTTTTAAGGTTTTCCTTAATTGCATTAATAATATTTTTGATTTGCGTATTAATAGCCCTAATGCAATCAGTATCGTGAGTAGTGCCTTAGGTTAAAATAATGCCCATGACTTCAATTCCACCCTGTAGATATGTAAAAAACTGGTAACAAAAAGTGACAATATTTGTAATAATCTGGTGTGTGACATAATAATCTAGTTTTAACCTAAAAAAAGTGCAAAAGGAATAATAATATAGAATAAGAGGAAATAACAAAAGCAAAGTTGAATGATACCGTAATTTGATGGAAAAGTTGTTAGTAGATAGTCATTGTGTTGCCAAAACTTTAATCTGATCCAGGGTTTTAATGACTATGGCAGACTGGCCCTCTTCCTTGCGAAGTAAGATATTTCCTCGGGATACCCAGCAGTATTATTATTATACATTCCATTCTTTACAAGCTGTCGAGCAGCTGCTAACATCTTTTTTGACATTGGCGTTAGTGCTTCAGAAACGTAAACTCGCGAAAACACTCCACTAAGTCTTAAAATTTCTGTATTCAATGGGTTTTCCTTGTTCTCAGTGTTATATTTTTTAGAAGCCTTTATAATTGTTTCTCTCTTTTTGGCGTCCTGATACTCAACGATTGGACCCTCAAATTTACCTCTTCTGTATATATTTGTTGTTGCATCAATAGGCGGTATATTTAGAGTATTGTATATTTTATTGACTATTTCATAGACATTTTCTTTATCGTCGCGTGGAATATTCCTTATTTCAACAGTATTCTTGACAAATTGCTTTTGCAATTCATTTAATTGAAATTCCAATTCAGTTACCCGTGTACTTTCTGCTTCGTATTTAGTTTCATAGTTTTGTACCCTAACAGCTATTTCCTTGTAATTTTCAGGATTCGATTTGATTCTGTTCAAGTAGTTTTATAATCTGCGAATTAGACTCAAGTATCTGGCTATTTTGTTGCTTGATCTCGTTAATTTCAGAATTCATCATTAGCTTGAAAGACTCCATAAGTTGTTCTTTTGATCCGCCAGGGTTTCTTGTTCAGGGTTTTTTCTCTTCCTTATGTTGATATTTTGGATAATATCCTGATCTGGTGAATCTTTAGACACATCCGGATGCGACGAGAACTATAGACTGTCCAGATTTTGGAGTCCGTTGCATTTTTGTCTGATAAATTTGCTTGTACTACAAGGTGATCGATCAATTTAAGTTTAAATATACGTATGTGAAACACAGTCTCCAATGGAAATTGTAACTTATTACTTAGGAAACAAGGTCTCGAGTTGCACTTTGAGATTTTCGTAATAAAGTAAAACACGTCTGTCTTAGACTAACGAACGGACGATAATTCGATTCGATTTTACATGGAGCGACTATCTATCTGACCTCCACAACCCAGCTACTGGGTATTACGATACCCCTTGGTAAGAATGGTTGTCAGACTTTCGGGCTTCTGACGACCCGTAACGGCTGGTCAAAGATCCACGAATGACAGCCGGGACCAATGGGTTAACGTGCCTTCCGAGGCACGGAGGGGTCTTGGTATGTAAAGATGGTCACCCATGCACGGATCAACCGCGGCAAGCGTAGCTTAACCTGATCGATCGACCCGTGCGGCTGTTATTACTTAGCCACAAGCCCCTTTACTATATCAATAAAATATTTTTTTAAATAAATTAAAGTTTTCATTAAGAATAACGATTACTATACAGGGTTAGTTGTAAAATACCAAAAACCTCAACAATAAGAAATTTTAATAGAAATGTTTCTGATTAGAATTAATGCGTTTTATAAATCCAATCCGATCACTGATGAGATGACAAAACTATAATTAGGCCCGCACATTTTGGAACTAAGTTCCTTATCGCGCGTTGTGAAAGGGGGCTAGACGGAAAAAATTCTTACGAAAAGTTGTCACGACACTTTTTGCTATAGTAAGCTATTGTAAGCTGTGCGGCGTCGCATGTTTCTCTGTCTGTCTCTCTCTCTTATAGAAAGCAAGCCAGATATTTTCATTTCTATTTCGCATTGAATATAATTATTAATATAATTATTTTATACAAGATTCAATACATTACATTATTTATTATTATAACTTAAAAAAAATAAAATTTTATTACAATTCCTTCACTAATTAATCGAAAGGAACTTCGTTCCATCCGGGTGTCCCTTGACACCTCTCAAGTTTTTTTATTGTAAACTTATATTAAGTAAATTAATTTCATACCAATCCCCTTTTACAAAATCAATTTACCATTGATCGATTTTGAACTGAATGTTAATTGAATTACTCGATTCTTTTGTCACATCACTATTTAAATTTCGTTAGAAAGTGGTAACACATAAACTGTCATTTTACTGCAGCTAATTAAAAGTTCGACTTTACGCGTTGTATATGCCACGGTATGATTGTGAACACAGTTTGTTTATAATCTATCTCGCGAGATTGTAAACTGTGGATAAATTGTAAACTGCACAATACTGATTACAATATAACGTATTATTTCTCGATCGTTTATAATCTATCCATGTCAAACCGTCAAATTGTGAACGAACCTGCAGTGCACTACCGACAGGGTTCACAATCTGTCCAATTTGATCACTCGTAAATTTGTGAACCGTCCCTGATTTGTCGGTCTTGGCGGTAGTCGGATTGGTCGCAGTAACTAAGCCAGGGCACTCCGACCAAATGGGTTAGGTTAACGTAGAACTGCGACCAACCACGCTACTTCCAAGTTACCTGGCTATTTAATGTTAGCGCAAGGTGCGATCCGTCGCATGCAAGTTTGATACCCAGCACCCCAATTGTGGTAACACATTATCAATCTCAATCTGAATAATGTTGAAGGATATTGCTAATCCATTGCTTCATATGTTTGAAAACGGGTTCTGGTTAACAACGTAAATAACGCAATGGATGTTGTTGAACTGTCAAAATGAAAGCCATTGGCTACTGATAGTGTGTTACGCAAATGCGTAATACAGTATCAGTACGTTCGTGCGTTCACAATCGACAAATTATAATATATAAAAATGCGTTTAATTTGTAAATGTTTTGCTCCAGTTCACAATCTTTCGATAGTTTTTAATCTCGCGGCATAGAATTATAAACTAACGATGTTCGTAATTATACGGTGACATATACATCAAACTAATTACCATTGTACAAAAATAATTGCTGGGAAACTAATTTTAAGAACCACGAATGCTCCACGTTTGAACCACTTAGCTTAACCTTGGGTCGACCCGTTATTATTTAGCCACGAGGATCAATCCAAAATCGACAGTTCAAATCAAACAATTTGAGGCCCTCAGGGACGCATATCAAAGCAGGTCTTATCGATCAGATAATAATGGAAAATTTTGACCGATAAGTGATCCCCGACGTTATCAGGCGTCAGTCAAGTCTGTCAATATCAGGGGAAAGGTGTGCTTTTTCTTTGCCACCCAAATTGAGGTCTTATCACTTTAGTATGAACGCAACTAATCCTGTGAGCTTATTTAATCTATAGTTCGCATCACCGGGCTAACAGTTCACATAACACCACGCCTGAAATCCCAGAAGGTTTAGGCAGAGATGTACTTGTACAGTCAGCAAAGGAGATAAGTATGCTATTAATTAAATTTTATTCGAAAACATCCATCGGTTTCTTACTAAATTTCAACTATATTCCACGACCCTGCATCCTTATCTCCTTTGCTGACTGTACCTATAGTACGCCCACATTTCGCCAGTTATGTTATCCAGACTGGACTGCTACTAAGAAATTCTAATGGAATGACTCGATCTGGGAATGGAACCCAAGAGCCCACGGGACAGTTACCGTCAGGTCAGCCAACCATATCTAACCATAACCATACCCCAACAAGGTACCATCCATAGGTTATTTTTAAATTCACTACTTTATGTCCTCTAGACGGCGCCATATTGAATTTAGTGTGACGTCACATAGCCTATAACCAGCGGACGGTCAAGACGCTTCTAAGGGTCAGCGCAGACAGAGAGGAGCGCAGCGGCGAGGATTTTATTATGGCACTCGAAAATCAACTTTAAAATTATGGTAATAAAGTGTACATATGCTTGAACCTGATAAAAATGCTCGCGCACCAACCTGCACTGGGCCCGCGTGGTCGTTTACTGCCCACTCCTTGGCCTGAGGTCTGTGTCCCCTCCCAACAGTGGGAACATTATAGGCTGTTTATTGTACTTACATTATGGCATGAAGTTAAAACAGTTTAAGGCTGGGTATAACAAGGATAGTTTTTAGAGCAAAGAGCCATGGTGCATAGCCTTTTAGCCTTGAGTTGATCAGTACCCACGACAAGTATGCATAATTCATCACACAAGGCAAACTTGTATTTATAGTGCGTAGTGCTATTGTGTAACACGCACCATAAACACAGCTCCATTTAAAGTGATGCATGTTTATAGGCTTGCACAAACACAGCACAGCATTATTCTAAGCGATGGCTGTTTCGCATGGACGTAAAGCCTGTTTTTCCCCAATTTGTTATTTTTCTTTGCGTCATGTTTTACAGCAAATAAAAGATTTTTCTTTATTTCTAGATAGGTTTTACGCGCTCCGAAATTGGCACGTTAGAACTTGGCTAGTTAGCAAACCTGAACTTAGTACTTAGTGTTGCAGGTTGCTCCGCGAATATTCCCGATCAGGTTTAATAGCGCGGGCAGGCGATACGATGCGACGGATTGAGTCGGGGAACAAGAAATATCACGCGGACGAAGTCGCGGGCAGAAGCTAGTTATAAGTATAATAATTATTGTTATAGTAGTAGTGTAGCGGTCTCTACAACGCCCATGCGAACAACGCGTCATACTGACGTCACGCAAAATCCTGCATCTCGCAAGCAAAGTTTACCGCGCAACTAGCATATATAAAAGGGCCCGACATGAATCATCAGGCAGTTGCACGCCAGACACAACTTGTCGAAATGGGGGATTACTGTCCCATCCAATACCCAGTCCGAGTGCGGTGCCTCTTAATCAGACCATGGCCCACTTGCTGGAGTGCCCTAAGTGCTCGTTCACCTGCACCTTGGCTTGACTTAATGAATGCCACTGATGCCGCAATCAACGTGGACACCTACCGGGTTCAAACAATACAAAATATCGAAGAAGAGTACCATCGACACGAAAAGAAGAAGAATTAAAATAGTATTATTGTAATTACTTACTGTAAAACATATTATACTGATTGTAAAGTAAAAAAGAAGTATTTTTTTATTTTGATGGTATTTTTTTGCTTTGAAAGTCTTAATTAAAGCATTTTTTAAATCCGTGTCATCTTGAATTTAGTTCGACTTTTGTAAACCGTTCTGTGTACCGTGTACACAACAAAAATATGCTTGTCTCTTTTTCGCCACAGATGATTAAGTACGACACGCCGTCCTACTTCCACGTGTCACTTAATAGATAGGGTCAAATTAAATTAGCTAGTAAAACTTCGCAGACGTGAGGGTATCGATATCTAGACCGATTTAATTACTTATAATGTTATTTAAAGTAATTAAACTACCTGCGGTCGTCACTACAAAAAAAACTATTTAATTTTATCGTGATTAGATATCGATTCCCATCAAGTATAATTTCGGTACTTAAATAATTTAATTTGACCTTGGAATGTGATATATACCTGTTATTACCTAAAGTTATTTTTGTGTGCGTTAGTGTGGCATTTTTAACAGACGAAAAACAGGAGGAGGTTCTCATGTCGACGCGTATAATTGTTTTTTTTTTTTTGAAGATTTTATGTTACTTTTTTAAGGGTTCTGTACCCAAAGAGTGCCAACCCTATCGCTAAGCATCCGCTGTCCGTCCGTCTGTTTGTCAGCGAGCTGTATCTCATGAACCGCGATAGGAACACAGTTAAAATTTTCACAGTGTGTATTTCTACAGCCGCTATAACATTTAAATAATAAAAATAATAACTCTCTCTCTCTTAAAAAAATATTTTAATTATTAACTCTCTCCATACAAGAAACGTGTTTATTTTTTTAATATGTAGTTTGCGGTAGCACAGAACCCTTCGTGTGAAAGTCCAGCTAGCACTTGGCCGGTTTTTTTTAATAATATAATTTCTACCATTGGTAACCGCAAATGAACGTATTTTTTCTTTCTTTGTTTGCTAATAAGCGGTAAAGATGACATTATTATCTTACCTCCTTTGCCCAAAGTCTGCATAGCATGCAGCCCCAGCGTCTGAAGAATATGATGACCACATTCTGGTCCTCCCAGAAGGTTTTCAACTCTACCGTCTGGAACATAGAACATGTTTTGTGTTAATAGGACTGGAAATAAATCGGATTGAACTGTTGTCACTGCTGCTTTATGATCACTTCATATATTCAAACGCAGTACAGAAATTATTAAAATAAATCCAGTCCACTCCATTTATTTTAATGTCTGTAAGTACTGCGTTTTGATTAGTGTGGAAAATTTTTTTTTTTTTTATTTTTTTTTTTTATTTTGTGTTAAGACTCTGCCGACTCCACAGTGGCGCCCTCATCGTTTGTTTGGTTATTTCATACAATTTAGAATGAAAATGCAGAAAATAAGCACGTTAAGTTGTGCTTCACAAGATTATACGTTAATATTGTTAGAAACGGTAGTTTTATATTGTTTAGTTTTATTATAATCCTTAAAACGGATAACAGTGGCCACTATATTCCGTTTTAAGGATTATAATAAAACTAAACAATATAAAACTACTGTTTCTAATAATATTAACGTATAAGCTTGTGAAGTACAACTTAACGTGCTTATTTTCTGCATTTTCATTCAAAATTGTATGAAATAACCAAGCAAACGATGAGGGCGCCACTGTGGGGTCGGCAGAGTTTTAATAGGACTAGAAATAAATCGGCGGGGCAATTGCGTAACACAATAACAATGGGAATCGGTTTCATTTTGACAGTTCAACAACATTCATTGCGTTATTTACGTGTTGAGCAAACACATTTTTAGAACTTATGAAGCAAGGGATTAGCAATTTGCTTCAAAATATTATTAAGATTATGATTGATCGTATGTTACGCAATTAGGGTGCTGATTGGTTGTCACTGCTGCTTTATGATCACTTCATTCATTTTGGCCAGAAAAACAAAATTAAAAGATCCTGTAGGTATTGCAACTTTAAGGTGGCACTAGTCGATATTTTTTCCATACTTTCGGGAGAGTATTACTCTACTGTTTGACATTGTACAGACGCCAGCACATCAAGCTACCACAATCTGTCAAGTTTATTTAATAGATTTTCAACTTTATTGCTATTGCATAAGGTTCAAAGTTGATTGGGAAAATTTTACAGTTTCGGGTAGCTTGATGTGCTGGCGTCTGTACATTTAAAGTTAAACATGCTAAATATAATGTTGTCTTATTATTAATTTTGTCTGTGCGGAAACAAAATAGTAAAATAAAAAGCCATTAAAAAATTATGAGCTAACAAAGATTCGTTATTCTTGCTAATTTTAACGTAACTTTGGGTGTAAATAACTAGTAAAAGACGTGTAAAATCTTCAAAACAAAGTCGTTACCGACAATCCTCAATCACCGAATAGTTTAATTACATTTATATAAAATTGATTTATGCTGTGGTTTTTTCATAAAACCCGATTTCCCAAAAGAATTTTCGTATTTTTTTACGCGCGTTTCAGTTCGGATCGATGTTTGTGTGCATGCGAACTAGATGTTGTGCGTGTACACTAGCGTCTTATTGCTTGAGGAAAATTTAAATCATTTTATAAACCAACAACTGTTTACAAGCCTGGGAAAATAATTCTCAATTCTTTATTCTTTATATTAATAAAGTCATGCAGTCAGTCTTTTGTCAATCAATTTAATATGATAATCATGTTTTTCTACCCAGCTTAAAAACTTAGAAAGTTGGTTATATTTATATACAGTTTGTCATCTCATAGTCAGAAAAATTCCATTCCCTACCTGTTTCCGCATACATACAAGATTATTTAAAAGCTTTTGGACCTCTTTGTCCTACTTATTAAAAAGGAAAGTCTCTTGTCTATAGTTTTCTCTTTCCACAATATTTAACTGTTTATACTTTATTTATTAGCTGCCAATGTCTCAGTTGTTAAAAACATGCATATTATAATGTCTTTATGCGATTGCAATAAAATAATGTTTGTTTTTTATTACTGCATCTGTGTATAAACACCGCCAGACTGATAACCTGTACCTAGCCTTTTAAATCGTTTATGCAGTGATAGCAGTGCTTGCTGTGTTATTTTCCTTTCTATACAGGTGATTAGAACTTTCTTCTATTTAAATAATATGAAAAAAATAGAAGAAAGTTGATAATTTTTTGATTCATTAAAAAAAATTATAGGAAAATATTATGCCTCATAATTACACTAGTTTACATGGTTTTTTTCCTTGCAATGAAAAGTGTTTTTTCTTATCATTTGAGATGCACCGAGTTAAAAAAAAATATGAAAAAAATCCAACACGTCACATTTCCAAAATATTTATTATGTTTTATTTACAAAAAAATGCCTACAAAAATATTTTTAAAAAAATTAAAAATGAATTGCCTTAGCTTTTTCTTGTATTTATTTGAGTCTGTGTCTCTTGTAACAGACCAGCAATAATCACCTAACATGGCTTGGTCCCAGTACCCTTGATAATTTTGTTCAAAAAATTTCAAATCCTGATGAAAACACTCTCCATGTTCGTCGCTGACTTCTCTGAGGTTTTCAGGGAAGAAATCAAGGAGCAAATGAAGGAAATGAATTTTCAAAGACATGCTGACACCCATTTATTTAACTAAATGAACACTACAATGCAGCAAAATTTTAGGATGAATTCAGAACCAACTTGTGGGTAGTCTTAAAACAAAATGTGTTGATAACTTGATTCTTTGACGTAATAAAAATAAAACAAATATATGATTGCGTTCAGTTATTGTCACTAAATAAAACGAAATGAAATTCACTGGAAGGACATGAATTTTTTTATATTTTGTAAACTAGTGTTATTAATCCTGCACTATGGTAGGCTGAAAACCTGTCATACAAGACTAGGGGTTCCACTGTACTTCCACACCCGCGCGTCCGAAGCTTCACAATTTTAATAGCTATACATATCGTTATGTTAAACCCTTTCGCAAACTCCCGCACTTTGCAAACGCATAGTTTTTGAGAAAAAAAATCTTAGTTACAGAAAATACCTACAAAAAAAAAAGCGCCGGGTGTGGAAGTACAGTGGTTCCAGACTAGGTAACAATTAAAATAATACATGACTAATGCCGGAAAATGGAAATTAATACGTCCTGCAATTAAAGGTAGGTACAATATAGGTAATATTTAATAAGAACAGCTCATAAACCTATCTATCGGAATACGGATGAAAAACCTAAAGTTTAGTTTTAAATAGGTAAATAGATATAATTAACATAAATCCCAGTCAAAGTTATAACAGGAACTCACACATGACTGACTCCTAATTACAAGTTCCAGTTACGATTGCAGCTGCAAGCCGGTTTGGTACATTACATTTTACATAAATAACAGATAAATGCAATATCCGTTCCCCGTGCAACCTTTTAACATGTTGATTGCCCACAAAAATAACTTCCAAACCGTTCCAAAGGTTCCAAACATTATTCTGAAAGTGGAACAGTACATAATTTTCAATCGGCGCGGCGTAAATAAAAAAAAAAACAATACGATTGCGATTACAATGGAAAATGTATTTAGTTACCTCGCCGCTGGCGATGCTCTTTACTTTTTGTGATCCAATCTGAGCGATATCCGTAGACATTTTATTTGTGTATGTATAGAGACTGTTATCAACTTTAATTTCGCAAGAACTCGAATAGTTCTAAACACAGCAAAGTGAACAACATGAATGAAATAAACTAAATGAATTTGATACTTGGCGTTGGCAGTTTGACACTGACAGACAGTCAATTGGTGAATTTGACTGGCACATTCTTTGGTGTACTATTGAATGAACATTAATGAGCGAAACCTGTTTTTCGACCAATAGCGGACAAGGACATTGACACGATTCCTTTTCAGGGTCTAAATCGGAACATTCGGATCACTTTTCGTACAACTATTATTAACTTTCGTCTATGCGAATAATGAATTATCGATACGTTAGGTAAGGGTAACTACAGCTATTGCCCTAAAACGGTTTGTCACTTCCAGTGCGCTAATGGCGTAACACACAAACTTTCATTCATTTTGACACTTCAACAAAATTTATTGCGTTCTCTATGTTGCTGAGCAGACAAATTTTTCAAACTTAAGAAGCAATGGATATGCAATATCTTTCAAAATTATTCAAATTGAGATTGATAGTGTGTGCGCAGGATGCTGGTGGGATCGTGCTCCCAAAAACTAATTTATCAATAGGTACTTGCCGGCGAGGTGGTTAAGTCGCAAGCGGCAAGCCCTCGTCTCGCTCTTTGACCAAAGGGGTCAGTAGGTCGTCTTAGGTTTCAATCATCATGAATAATCCCTATATTACGCTATCCCCAGAACCGTATGTTTGGAGTACCTAACAGTGTTAGGTTGGTTAGAGAACATGTCGCAATAAAGAAAACTATTCTCCATTCATCTCTAATCTCAATTCATCTTCAGTGATGGATGGTGGCAATTTGAGATTCTGTTTTATTTATTTACTAGCTGACCCCTCAAACGTTGCTTTGCAAAAAAAAATAGCCTACGACCTATTCTCAGACCTACCAAAAATACACAAAACATTTCATAAAAATCGGTCAAGCCGTTTGATAACACTGTGACACGAGATTTATAAAGATTAGATTTATTTATTGGTCTATCTTACACTGTTCAACCAAATTAATACAAGCAAACATTTAATTTGAATACTTAGCATAAACAATGCGAAGTCAGCTAAAACGGGAAATGTATAGCTTCATGTGTCATAGTGTGTATCTAAAATAAATCTTTACCGATCGATACTCGCGAATGTTATTTTGGATATTATTTACCCTTTCAATAGTATTTGATTATCCAATACGAAAACATCGATTATTACAGACTGTCTGTGCTACTATCATAATCGATTCAATATGTAACATCCTGATGCCCTTTTCCCTTCACTATTACGTTGCTTCATTCATTCTGGTTCTGCCCTAATTGCTTGTCACCGCGTGTCTCACCGGTCTGAAAACTTTATTATTTATCTCAACACCTGGTGAGTACTTATTTATTTATCATTAATTTACGGATTCTAGTAACTTTTCTTTACGATCGTGCAAATTTTGACAATTACCGCAACGTGATCATAGATGCATTATGACCTTGTACATTTGAGTCATTGCGATTGATTTTTTGTTACTCGTATTAGTCAGTTTTAAGAGTGATATTGCGTTGTTTGTCCGTTTCTATTGTGAAAAAATTGGTTAAGTTTTCAGCTACTTCCATTTTTTACCAAGTCTAACAAAACTAGGATCTTCAAACTTGTGTAAAAGCCGAAGGAGGTAGGTACCTATATTATAAGAACTGTAAAAGAAATTAATAAGCTTAATTTTACGCTTCGTAGTGGCTAGTGTACGCTCAGAGACTCAAGTGTGTAATTATTTATTGATGTAGGTACTGCTAGCTATGTCATTAACATCACTGTAAAGACATTTTTAGCTGTACTTACCTACATATTTTTAAAATTATTTAAAGTAATCCGAATTTGTCTACTGCACATCAAAATACAGCAATTGCATGTAAGACTGTGCATAAACTCTGAGCAGTAATTAAATCTAATGGTAGTGAACAATTTACTCCTAAGACGACCCACTGACTCAATTTCCTTCCTAATTATGATATTTAGGATGTTGTAGAGATAACTGGGTCACCAAATCTATGGTCAGCCATTGGGTTTCATTATCTGTCTATGGCATTATTATCTATGAGGAAAGTAATGACACATTTAGGTATTGGGTCAATTTGTTTTAATGATGCCCTAGTTAAAAATGATTGCGGATTTTCTGATTAATAGGATGTCCGAGTTCTTACAGCAAAATTGTAAAAGAATGTTTAAAGATTTACTATCATAATGATTAATTTCTGACATAAAAAAGTTTTTATGTTGTTGACATATTCTGCCGTCATAATGAAAAAGGGCACAACTAAAATTTGCTAATAAAAACTTTGAAAAAACTGGCAGATGCACCTTTTTTTATTCCAAATGTGTACATCACAATTTTGGAAAAATGTTAGTTGTGCCCTTTTTCATTATGATGGCAGAATATGTCAACAACATCGATCTGTGAGGTATAGACTGTAAATTAAATTAAGTTGAATTGTTATAAATGAGTCATATAAAAGCAAAGGCAGCAATATCCATTTTTTTTAGAATGGTAACTTTAAACGCAGACCGTCAGTCGAATGCCATGTTTATATAATTGAAATAACATATCCCTGCAAAACTAACAATATCCCCTTTATAATCGTCTTTTATAGTGCAGGTTAGTGTCAAACACAGCAACATCCTAGGTTGTTTACTGCAAAAACAGCAACTTCCCTCTCGACCAATCAGATGTCCGCATTACTCGCGATTCAATATGGCGATTTTGTCTAACAACAACGTGAGCGTGCAATTTGAATTATAGATTCAAACTATAAAAAGTATTGATTTCTCTAAAAAGATTGTAATTATAGCCAAATGGATTGTTACCCTACCCCCGTGGCTAATAATTCCAGTAGGAAAAGAAAAGCTGAGCCCGCAAAATGGAAAAGAAACTTGGCCAAAAGACAGAGGTAAGTTTGTACTGGTTATAGTGCGACTGAGAAAGTTTAATCGTTGTTTTTTACGCGGATGTTTTTCACGTTTCTCAAATATCATTTTTTTCAGCAAGTATGTATATTTAAGGGCTCTAACGATTTTGATGAAATTCGCAGGGTGAAAAATTGATCTAGCTAGGTCCCATGTTTGAGAAAATTCGTTTTCTTTCTTTTCTCCGTATTTGCATACAAAAAGGTTTGCCCGCACAATATTTTTCTTAATTTCGTCACCGCCGCTGCCGGCGCTGATGATTGTCGATTGAAACCCCAACTTTGAACAAGGTTTTCCAGTGGTTTTTTTTTTTAAGGTTGTTTTTTTTCTGTTATGGACTTTCTCTATTAGCATCCGAGCAGAGCTCGGTCGATCAGCTGTTATTTATTTAGTTTAGATAACTGCCTGTCTAAATTTATATTTTTTGTTGTAGATATTCTGCTAAAACACTGCCAAAAAGATTGCTGTGTACACACAAGAAAACTTTTAAATGCATGTCTCTAAAAATGAGCGATGTTAAACATTTCTTCGAAACTTTTTATGCGCAGCCTGATAAACAGAAGCAAGATGCTATATTGCTAAAACATTGCACGCCTGTTACCGTAAAGCGTCGTCGTCGTAATAGTAACTCAAACTATGCGAACCAAACATTTCAAACCAAGTATTACATTTATAGTCAATCAGAAAAGAAGAAGGTACAAGTGTGTCAACGTTATTTTTTGACAATTTTGCAAATAACGAAGTACAGGGTCCAAAGTATTATGAAGGAATATTACCACACCGGGAAACTATTATGCGAAAATAGAGGAGGCGATCGTATTTCCATGAAATATACAGCGAAAAGAGATGCAATCATGAGCTTCATCAATAAGATTCCATGTGAAGAACCCCATTATTGTCGAGGAAATACAAAAAGATTCTATCTTTCTTCGGAGTTATCAATCAACAGACTATGGAAAATGTATAATTCAGAAGCTACGGATGTCTTAAAAGTTAAAAAGTCGTATTTCCGACGTATTTTTAATACAAAATATAATCTTTCATTTGGCTCTCCAAGAACAGACGTATGCGCCACTTGCTTAAGATTTTCTGAAGAAATGAAAGTAGAAAAAGATGACAATGCACGCCTTAGCTTAATGACTGCCCAAAGATTACATAAATTAAAAGCCAAATCTTTCTTCGAAAAAGTCAAGGAAGAAAATACAGGTCTGATAACATTATCTTTTGACTGCGAAAAAAATTTGAACTTACTGAAAGTACCAGACCAGGTAGCATATTATCTGAGAAATGTTTACCTGTACAATTTCACAATCGTAGTAGGCTCATCAAAAAGTAAATTACTCCCTGAAAATGTTTTCGCATACTGCTGGACTGAGGAGAGTTATCCCAAAGCTGCGAATGAAATAGCTTCTGCCGTATATCACAGGCTAAAAAATACAGACTTAACTTCCATCACCAAAGTACGACTTATGGCAGATGGATGTGCGGGTCAAAATAAGAACACCATTATGCTGGCCATGTTATCAAAATGGTTAACCGAAGCACCACAAAATGTCAAAGAAATTGAATTCGTGTTTCCGGTAGTGGGTCATTCATATATACCTCCCGATAGAGTGTTTGCTCAAATAGAAAAAGAAGCACGAAAACTTGAAGTCATAAACAATCCTCAAAAGTACCTGGATATTATATCACGGTTCAGCACAGTGACAAAATTAGGAGTTGAATGTGAAGTTTTTGATTGGAAAACTGCTTCACAAGAAGTATTTAAACCGGTGGGCAAGTGGCATTTACAATTTAAATTATGTAAACGTTTTGTTCTAAGACGTTCTAAAAGAGCCGGAAATATTTTGATTGGTGGACATCTCCACTATAAAACTGACGATGGAGTCTGCAAAAATGTCTGCAAAAGAGGAAAATCAAGTTCCATGCTAAATCCATCAAAAATTAATCCTTCATGTACGTTATCGGATGCAAAGAAAAAAGATACTTTAACACTGTTAAAAAGCCATTGGGGCAATGATTGGCAACAAAACGAAGAGTTATTATTTTTTAAGACCCTGTTAAATGACGCAGAAATTCAAGTTGAAGGCAGTGGAGACAGTGAAGAGTTATGCGAACTACAGGAAGAAATAGGTGACATGCATGTGTGATTTTTTATTAGCCTGTATTGTTCCACTCCTGGGCCAAGGCATCCCACATTCTTTCCATTCCTCTCGGTGGTTCTTCTTGCCAATTCAAGAAGAAGGCATGTGTGATTATTGTTAAATAAAAATAATTTATGTACCATGTAAAACATTTTAAAGATTTAAGTATTATTAAAAATGCCATTACAATTTAACTACGTTTTTTACTTCTCATTCCTAAGCATTTCATACCTAAGCATCAAGATTACTTACACTTCTTGCACCCGAAATCAACCACTGCAAAAACAGCAACATCCTAAAAGAATTAAAGCAAAAGCAGCAATAACCAAGTATTGGTCGCAAAAACAGCATTATCCAAAATTAATTATGTTATCTGGGAAATGTGTTACTTTATAGCGAAGTTCTATTCTACTTTTCATAACTCTAAGATTATTCTTCAACTAAAAACATATAAAACAATAACCTAAACAGTTGCAATAAGAAATGACCTGAAAAAAACCGTTTCTCGCATTTCAATTAAACTGGATGTTGCTGATTTTGCTTTTATATGACTCAAATGTTCTATTTCTGTGATAATATTATGATATTTGAACTGTATAAAGATTTGCATGTCGCCAAGCGGCAAGATGTATATGGCACCTTGACTATGTTTTACCACCATTATGTACCTACATTTTATGCAAATAAAGAATTATTATTATTATTATAAAAACTTATTTATGTCAGAAATTAAAGAGTAAATCTTTAAACATTCTATATGATTCTCATTCTTATTATTATGAGAGCAGTGTGGTGGCCCAGAGGTAATAGCCCTTACATACGAGATATAGGCTGTAGTTTCGAATATAGGCAGGTGGTTCACTTTGTGTAATTGATTTCATCACCGCTGCTCTTAAAACAGCGAAGGAAAACATTGTGAGGAAACCGGCATGTCCTAGAACCAAAAATTTGAAGTTATGTGGCATCTACCAACCCCTATTTGTCCCACGTGGTGGATTACGGCCCACTCACTCTCGAAGACAGGAAGCCTGTGACCCAGCAGTGGGGACATAATTGGCTGATAATGCATAAATTTGTATGTTATAATTTAATTTTTTTGATAACTGTAATTTCTTCTCCGCAAGCAAAGCAATGCGGTTGTTGCTTTCAATAGAACAATATGTGTTTATTTTAATAGGTAATTACTTCAGCAGGAAAGTTTTATTTAAACACAATTCTAAAATAAGCAAATAACAATATATATATTTTTTTAATTCATGTTTTAAAAACCTTTCCTTTCTTTTTTTGTTGGTCTGAGTCCTTGACTGACTTACCTTTTCTGTTGAAATATTAGCCAGTGGCAATATAGAGTATGAGGAACAGAGTGTAAAGTTCACTCATCTTCTGTAGAAAACGGAGGACCCTCCGACAAGACGGGTGTTGTGTCTGGTGGGTCTGGTGGGCAACTGTCTGACGATGTTGAGATATTGTATACAGGGTTATGTGAAAAACACCAGCAACCTCTTAAGAGGTCATTGTATTCATCATTATGAACAACTATTACTATGGGACCAAACCTGAAATCGCGAAATAAAAATCAGCTGTTCCCTACATTTATCTTCGTCTATCTCGTCAAAATGTAGGAAACAGATGATTTAAAAAAAAAAATCTGCTGTTCCCTACATTGATGTTTGTATAACTCGTCAAAATGTAGGGAACAGCTGATATTTTTTTCCCGATTTCAGGTTTGGTCCCATAGTAAAACTTGTTCATAATGATGAGTACAATGACCTCTTAAGAGGTTGTAAGTGTTTTTCCAATAACCCTGTATACTTTTAGGCATTATAAAACTTGTGTTTAAGTCCTGTAGTTCCCATAAAGTTGAGATTTTTTCTTTTTTTTTTTTACCCCAACCTCATTTTCTTAGCTTAGGACCAACACTGAACTGTATTCTAGCTTAGTGTTTCCATCACGCGTAGCGTGTTCGCCGTAGAAACGAGTTTTGTCGACGGAAGAATAGACAAAATGACAGATTGTAGAAATATTTGTACGCATTCGACGTGTCAAAGCATGGCGTCATTTTGAAATGTCTTCATGCTACGTGTGCAGCAGGAATTGGTTAGCAGGGATAGGTTGGGTTTTTCACTGTACTTAGTACCTATACTGTTACTGTTAGCCTGCATCAGCCCATTGCAGGGCAAAGGCCTTTCCCCACGACTTCCAGCTCTTTCGATCCAGGGCTAAAGTGGACCACTGGTCTTTTGTTCTGTCCAGCTCGTCCCGCCATCTTCTACGGGGTCTGCCGCGACGCCTTCTAGCTGTGTCAGGGCTCTACGTGGTGGTTATTTTGGCCCACAGCTTATTGGGCATTAAATAGCCACATTAGTTAGTGTCTTAATCATTTCAGAAGTTCTCAGCCCGAAAACTCAACTACTATAAGTACACACGGTGACACATCAAGCTATACATTTGCAGATATAGCTGACCTCGCATTGTATAAGTCTTACGTACCGACGCTAGGACATCAAGCTACTACAATCTGTCAAATTTCTTTAATAGAGTTTCAACTTTATTGCTAAAGCGTAAGGTTCGAAGTTGATTGGAAAATTTTGACAGTTTCGGGTAGCTTGATGTGCTGGCGTCTGTACAGTCAAAAGTCAACTTATACTGGTCATGTATAGCCGTGCCTATATAATTAATTAGTTCATATATTTCCTTATTGTACATTATCACTGTAATTTACACCTTAAGCTTGTGTAATAAAGCTGGAAGTTTATTGCTCTGTGTCTTAAACTGGTTAATAAGCAGACAACTTTAATGTATGACGGTGTGTTTCGTGAGAAGTCCTTCGTGTAGAAAAATTATTAGATCACGTGTAATTAATATCAATGTAGCGTTTATGAAGAGGATATGCTAGGATAATGCTACTCTAATCTTATGAGTTTGGGTCGGACCCCAAATACACACATCAAAAGTGTCTAGGGATCAAGCATTTTTATGCGGATTTCTTGAGATTGAGATGTGGCTTTGTAATAAATTTATGATTTTATAAATTTATATGGATCCTTTTTGGTGCATTTCATAATTTGAATCAGGAACTGTGAATCAAATTCGAGTAAAAGATGAAAATCAGCTGTCAATATTTTCCCTATAAAAACATACAACGCATTGAAGACATTATTAGTGCTACTGTTTCCCTACTACTGATTAAAACCAACGTTATTATGGAGCGGCGACGTCATTTAAGCAGGGAAGAAATGCTCAGAGCCGTGGGAATGATAGAAGCTGGTTCCCGGCAACGTACTGTGGCTTTAGCTCTGAATACAAGTCAGAGTGTTATCAGTCGACTTTGGACACGTTACCGAAGCACTGGTACCGTGGCTGAGCGCCATGGAGGACGGTATCGCTGCACCACACGGAGACAAGACCGATACATTCAAATCTTAACTCGAAGAGCTCCAACAATAACCGCCATGATGTTAGCCGTGAGGCTTCATCACTCTTCAGGGAACTTAATTAGCGACCAAACAGTCAGAAACCGCTTGCATGAAGTGAACCTTCATTCCCGAAGACCGCTACGGGTACCACCTATAGCAATGCACAATCGTAGGATTCGATATCAATGGGCTCTTGAACACAGAAATTGGGCAGAAGAACAATGGCGTTTCGTGTGCTTTTCTGATGAGTCTCGTTTTGGTATGAGACCGGATACAAGACGTATACGACACTGGAGAACCCCTGGACGCCAACAGCGATTAAAATCCTGCCAGGAAGTCCATCCTTATAGTGGTGGAACCATCATGGTATGGGCGGGTATTTGGATCGGCGGAAGAACCGAGTTGATTTGGATCAGAGGCAACCTCAACGCTCAAATTTATGCTGAGACGATTGTATCAGACGTCATCGTTCCTCTACAAGTGCAAATCGGTCCCTTATTTCAGTTAATGCATGATAATGCACGACCGCACACCGCAAGAGTTGTAAGACAGACTCTCGCCGCAGCTAACATCAATGTCCTGCCCTGGCCTGCTCAGTCGCCAGACTTGAACCCGATTGAGCATGCATGGGATATGCTACAGAGAAGAGCTCTGCCGAATATGGAGGGTATCCAGTCGCAAGAAGACCTTTTTTTGTTGTTGCAACGAACATGGGCGGCCATTCCACAGCGTTATTTGGATGAACTCATTTTGAGTATGCCAAACCGATGTTCTTGTGTTGTTAGTGTTCGCGGTAGAAACACGGATTATTAATTGTTTAAGTTACCCAATAAAATTTTAGAGAAAACTGTTATTTCAGTCTTTTTTTCGAACTTTTGTGTTAGTGGTTCAAATGTCAAAAATCCCTTTATTAGGAAAATGGCAAATTTCTTTATTAATGCAAAGGTGACTTGGTTTATCGTTACTGTGACAAACGAAAACACTTTATTTGATGAATCCTTAAAGAAAATTTTAATTAATATCAATCAGGAGAAAAGTTATTGCAAAAATATATGTTGATCCCTAGACACTTTTGATGTGTGTAGTTTCAATCCGAAAGTTTTATTTTATTTTATACTAGTTATGCCCGCGAGTTCTTTCGCGTCATCTCGTGCATGTCGGAAAACAAATTGGATTACATGAGTTTTCATTTTTTTTTTTTGCGCGAAACCCTAATTATTTTTCTAAAATAAAAGTAAGCTAAGTTACTACTTATAACAAACTACAACAAACTAGGCAAACCTGTATCTTGGGCACCAATACGGAGGGTTATTTATTATTATACTCTAACTAATGATAATAAAGACTTATTTGGAGGCCACATGGAGTCCTTCAGCGGGATAATTGCATAATACACTATCAGTAGCAATGGGTTCCATTTTGACGGTTTAACAACATGTTGTTGAACAGACAAATTTTTCGAAATGAAGCAACGTATTAGCAATATATACTTCTATGATTCAGATTGAGATTGATATAATGTGTTATGCAATTAAGGTGCAGCCGATCGATTTTGTAAAAATCTCACCGTGATAACTTAGGTGAAGTGAGCGTGAAGTGAGCTATCAATAGGGGCGATCCCTAACATCAGGTGGAATGACAGCTCACTTCACCTAAGTTATCACCGTGAGATTTTCCCTGGGTCCTCCTGGGTCTCCTGTGGCCTGCAAATATATGTGGTCGTAAGTTTAGGCTCAGTCCAATTTGTGTAAATTTCTCCCTACTAGTTTTAAGACAGTTCAGTCGCTTTACAACAGAATTATGTCAAGCTAGCTAGTAGCTGTGTTCATAATCTTAGATAATTTACATTATCTGCTAGTTGATTTTTGAGTGACCTTTTGTATCAAAAAAGTACTATTTAATTAGTTTTTGGTTGCAATGGAATTTGAAGTTTTTTCAGTAAGCCATTCTGTTTGTTGTTCTATAACTTGTAAATGATCTCAACATCTTTTCAATTCAAATATACCTAGAATCATAATTCAGTCTGGGAAGTCCGCACATACAAGTAGTTGGCGAAAAGCCAGAATGACTGAATGACATAAAATATTTGGCGAAATCGATAAGGTGTCTCTAGTTGCGAGCGGCGCCATAGTTCTGACGTCAATTTCTCTCTTTTCACAAGCTTTGAACGACCCCTGTGGGTCGACGGGGACACGTCACCTAATAATCCTATCAACTATAAACAGTCAGAGAGGTCAAAAGGTCAGGGAGTTCCCATGAACGATACAGTTATCTTTAATTAGGTATTGTTTCTATGTATGTCTGTTCTACCTTATTAATACTAGAATCAGACAGAATTTAGTTTTTTTTTTTTGTTTCCGGCAATTTTCGATTTTAGCCAAAAAAAAAATAATTTTCGCCCGTGGGCCTTGGCCGAAAAACAGTTCAATACTTAGAATTCATTTACTCCGAGAAACTGGACTCTTAAAACAACTGAAAGCACAATAATTACTGTGGATTTTCAGAAAAAAATACTTTCTCTCGCATAAAACATGAACATGATTCATGTGAATTTAGTTTTAAATGGGTACTTAAATAAAATATTATACTTTTTCTAAAAAAAAGTCTATCGACGAAAATACATTTTCTTCGTTTCCGTTTTCGGCCGTAAATGCAAATAAGGCCGAATTTTGTTTTCGCCCAAAAAAGGCATTTTCGGTCGAACTTTACTCATTTACTTAAATAAAATCTACTGTTTAGTTTGTGCTGTTTATCTAAGTAGGTACTCTGCATTTGAATATAAGGGTCAGTTCACACCGAGACGCGACGCGACGCAACGATACTGGAAGAGGCCAGTGATGTCGCGCAGCGCCGCGCGCCGCCGCGATGCAATGTAGAAAATAAAGTATATTTTGAGTCACTCTTTTAAAGTGTGCGCGCAGCCTCGCGTCGCGTCGCGTCTCGGTGTGAACTGACCCTTAGCCTGTCAAAACGCTCAGTCTGACCTGCTTTTTACGCCCGATTGAAAACTAAGAAAGTTTCTGCATCGATCCATTTGTACAGTGGTCGAATCAAGGCTCCCTACAAGGACGTTCCGTACGCTTTTAATCTATAACTATCTGTCTTATACTACTAATAATAAATTAAAATATATATATATCAAATCAATACGAAATAATTCACTCAAACTTGTTGCTTGTTGTGTATGTAATGTGAATTACATACACAACAAGCAACAAGCTGAAGAGTTTGTTTGTTTATTTGAATGCGCTAATCTATGGAACTACTAGTCGGATTCTTTTTGCATTTGATAGCCCAATTCTCGAGGAAGGCTTATAGACTATTTAACATCACGGTAGGACACTTAGAAGCTGAGCAAAACGAAAAAAACATAAAGCTAAGTAATAGCGCCGGCAGGAGCTGAGATACAACGCAGTGGATCGGGGGAAAAAGAAATTTCACGCGGACGAAGTCACGGATAGAAGCTAGTACCTACTTAAAAGCACAAATATCGTATGTAAAGGAAATTTTTCCTTTTTGGTCCTATCCGTGCCCAGAACTCCGCGTCATAAAGAAAAATTCTCCTGAGTTATAATAGGGCACTTAATAAAAGGATTCAGTAATCACAAAATCTGCTGTCTCATGTATAGAATCTGTAAAACATTACCAATGATTACATGATATTCCTATATCTTTTCCTTATTACAAGAGTTGAATCACCCTTCAATGAGGTTGCAATATCATTATTAGCGACTAAATCGCAACAATCTGCTTTTAAAACTATCGTGTTTAAAGGGCGATTCACTGGAAAAATTATATTGGTGATTATGTTTATTTTGATAAATTCTCCAAATCGAATTTATTCTGAGATCTAGTGAGCAAATCTAAGAAAAGAGAAGTTTCAACAGAATATTTGACTAAAGTGTTCTTACGGTTTAATACACATTTATTTCGTTCAAAAGAATATAATTATTCACTCCTATAAGGAAAATACATAATGATTAAGATAAGCGATGGTTTCTTGAGGTCATTTTCCAAGAAAGGGTGCTGTAAAAGCATAATTAGCCTATAACGTTCCCTTTGTTGGAACACAGGCCTCCTCTCTGTGAGAGAGAGAGAGGGCCATAATACCATCACGCAGGCCCAGTGCGGATTGATAGATGTCACATGTCTTCGAACATTTGGTTCTGGACATGACGTTTTCCTTCACAGTTTTGAGAGCTGTAACTGCCTTCCATAAAATAATCTAAGAATAGTTTTTAACGCAGTTACGACAACTTCATTATTGGTTAAGCCATGCTATTCTCTAAGGATACAGCCTTGCGGGCAGCGCTGTCGCAGCGGTGAAAACAATAGTTTCAGCGCTGCGACAGCACTATCCGCAAGGCTATATCCTTAGAGAATAGCTCCCAAGGATGGTTAGTGCGGGAAGAGAGAGTGCACCTGTGTCAGCGCGCACACGCTTGCGCACTATAACATCTCCCGCGCCGAAAGCTAGTCTCCGTTGAGATATTGACCGCTGTGGCCGAAATACGGTCTGGAGGACTATTAATGGTTAAGAAAAGCACGTCATTTTGCCAGATTCCTATTCCTAAATAAATTATTCCGCTTATTTATTTCAATATCTCCTTTTATAGCTTATTCACAGCACATGTAAATACAAATTTAAACCAATTAGACTTGGAAAAAAGGCGTGAATTCGCGTCAGATAAGCTTAACGCTCATTTTCCCTATATGATGAATACGGCTCCATAAATTCATCTTCAGCTTCAATTTCGTGGTGTCCAATGTCGTTTAAATGCAACATCGAAACCACTCTGGATTTTGCATTCGCCCGAGTCGGAAGTCCCATACTTTTTCGCCACTTTTCTTTGCCGCTTGCTGCCTTGCAGTTGCAATGTTGCATCAATATTTTCTTGGGTGCCTTTAAATTAAAGGTATTTATACTTTTAGCTTTTCGGGAATTCGAGACTACACCCGCCACCGAACAAACACAAATACTTTACGCCAATCAATCAATCTTTGTTCGTGAACACAGGTATTATTACAATAAAAGTCTTGTGGCGCACATCAAGCTACTACAATCTGTCAAATTTCTTTAATAGGTTTTCAACTTTATCGCTAAAGCTTAAGATTCAAAGTTGATTGGGAAAATTTTACATTTTCGGGTAGCTTGATGTGCTGGCGTCTGTACATGGGCTAGTACTCTGTGAAGATTCCAAATCCTTGGATTTTTCAATAGAAGGTATTACTTAATTCATTTCTGAACGTTTCCCTTATGAGTAGGACTGCCATTCCTCCGGGTTTCCCCGGATTTGTCCTAGTTTGGACTTTGGAGGGCGCCTGGGGAGCGTCCAGGCAGGGTGTTCAAATAGTGTCCGGGTTTCACCCGGACCATTTCTATGTTAGGGGAAATCCGACATAGAATGATTTGCAATAAATTAAAGCGTAAATCATAGTTACAATTCGCCGCGCGGCAAATATGCGCTCATAATTCATAATTTGCTTTTGATTTTCAATTTTTATTTTTTATTTTCATTGATGACAAAAAAAAAGAGCGTTCCTAATTATTTTTGTTACCAGAATACCTCACACATAAGGAAGAGTGTATTGAGTGTTGTTGTGATTAGTAGATAAATTAAGCTTTTCATTTGTGTTATCAAGGTTTAAGTTGATTCTCTATAAATAAGAAAAAAATATATATAATAAGTACTCAAGATTTTTTTATTTTATTGTATTTTCTTTTTCGAGGTAGTTCCGGGAAAGATCTTTATTTCACCCAAATGTCCGGGGTTTTTGAAGTTTTTATCCGGGGTCCGTAATTTAAGTGATGGCAGCCCTACTTATACATCGTAACTAGGGCCACAATTCTGTGCGGTAATTATTATTCCCCGCGTAATTTTAGCACTTGCAAATCACGTACAATCGTGGTATTTTGACAGTTCAAACCACGGCGTTCATAGAGAACTTCGCGTTCATTCCGCGTGATTTCGTTCATTCTGTCATAGAGAACACGTTATTAGCAAATGTCCTGATTAGTTAACGAATTGACGTGGTTTCTGGCCCTGCTTTTTCACTTTGTCCTGTGTGATGTTAAACCTTTTGTATGTATAACACGGCCGTCTGTAGATTTTGTTGTGGTTAGTTGTGCAAGGTGCAAAATTAGTCAGCCTCTGTATTCAGTAGCTTTGGAACAACGTGTTCCAACTTCGTTTAGTGGTTAGTTGTCGTATTTTTTCATAGTCAGGCCGTTTTAAAACCCGTAATAAGATTGAGTTTTCCAGTCATCACATAATTGTTGATGTTATCACATTCTTCCGAAAGACGTTCACTGCTGGACATACAACTTCTCTAAGAATCGCCTTAATGGCTGGTCCTACGCTTCCCGCATTCATCCTACATTGATCAGGATTGCTTTATCTTTGTGGCCCCATTTTTAAGATCTAAGTGTCAAAGTCCAATTTTAAGGGGTTGTTACATGATTCGCATAAATTTACTCGCCCGAAGCGTGCGAATTATCACTTTTCAATAATATTATTTTTTCTACATGTAACACGCACGAAGTTAATTTATTTGTGGACGAGTCGACAACTCCAAAAATGTATTTAGACAATTGGCACATTTTTAATTGCGCACAGAAGTCATCATCTGCCTAGCCTTTTCCCACCATGTTGGGTCGGCTTCCAGTAACCGGATGCAGCTGAATACCAGTATTTTTTATGGAGCGACTGCCTATCTGACCTCCACAACCCAGTTATTGGGTAATACGATACCCCTTGATAAGACTGGTTGTCAGACTTTCGGGCTTCTGACTACCCGTAACGACTGTCAAAGATCTATGAATGACAGCCGGGACCATGCACAGAAGTGAGTTAAATATTATAAAACGTGTACTTTTCTCTTAATTGCATAAAATTGTGCGAATTGACTAATAAGCCATTTTAATTACCGGTTTTTTAGCTTTACTTGTTTTCAGTAATTTCCTTCCTTAATTTCCTTCTTCATAATGACCTTTTCCTACAAAATGACGCAATCATATCTATATAAATGTAGTTTACCGGTGTGATAAATCGAATTCGGCACAGGATAATTAGGAATTAAGAGTTTCTGAAAATACCCGTTTTGGCTATCTTATCGGACATTGCCATGATAATATTAAATGTAAATTAATTTAACGATAATATTAATTTAACCCGTACGCAAAATCGCCCATTGACGTGGAGTTGCTGACACCAGCCTGTGTTACCTATTAAATGTAATTTTATAAATTATAGTGTGGTTAACTGATTAGGTCGTGCACACCATACGATTTCATTGATAAGAACATTAGGTAGATAACATACTCTATAAGTAATAAAATTTCGGGTTTCGTAATATTTGTGTCAATTACATTGACAGCTGGTAAAATTGACTTCATATATCGACACCTGCAATTTAAAACATTGTAACTCATTTTTCACTACTTTTCAGGATAGCGATTTAAACATTCAACATATTCTCACTTTGTTCCTATAAAGCCCTAGCGTCTTCCAATTTTGTAAATATGAGTAAAAAGGGATTATCTACTTTGCTGTATGGCTAATATGTTGTTTACTTATGTACATATTTTATGTTTTTATGACTTGCAACGATTTTTCATTAAAAAGTGAGTTACAATGTTTTAAATTGCAGGTGTCGATATCAGCCTATAATTTCCCCACTGCTGGGACACAGGCCTCTTCTCTGTGAGGCCGTGGGCTGTAATCCACCACATTGGTCCAGTGCGGGTTGGCGGATGTCACTTGTCTTCGATTTTTTTTATTCTAGGACATGCCGGTTTCCTCACAATGTTTTCCTTAACCGTTTTGAGAGCAGTGGTGATGAAACAATGTACACAAAGTAAAGCGCCTGTTTAGCCGGTCTATTCTGTAACAATCTTACCGTGAAAACTTAAGTGAGATGAGTGAGATTTGTCAACAGTGTCAATCCCTAGCTAGCTTCAAGTGGAATGACAGCTCACTTTAAGGTAGAACTAGTCGCGAGCTCGAACTCACTGGTGTTCATGGCCAAAAATCACGCTGTCTCACCTGGCTTCGTGTCCGACAGAGGTAGTATCAGTGAGGAGCAGGTAGACGCTAGTCTACATGCACAAGGTCCAGTTCTCACGCACAGAAACAACGTTTCGAACTGAAATGCGCGTTAAAAAAAATCGAAAAGTGCTTTGGAAAAACAAGTTTTATGAAAATACCACTGCATAAATCAATTATATTGTACTCTTCGATAACAGAGCTTTGTCAGTACCTACTTTGTTTTAAAAGAAATACAGTTCTTTTATTACTTATTTACAGCCAAAGTTACGTTAAAAATAGCAAGAAAACGAATCTCTGTTGGCTCATAACTTTTTAATGGCTTTTTATTTTATTATTCTGTTTCCGTACAGACAAAATGAATAGGTAATAAGTCAAAACGATATCATGTTTAACTTTGGATGCACGAGTATTATTCATCAACTCCATTATAGGAAGACTAAATGGGCCGTAGGTATATGGGACGAGTTGATGAATTACTCGGATGCATAATGTCAAACAGTGGAGTAATACTCTCCGGAAATTTATATGGAAAAATATCGACTAGTGGCACCTTAAGCTCACTTCACGAAAGTTTTCAGTGAGATTTTCACAGAATATAACCTACCGAACCTACGACCTACAACTAGTGATGTGCCGCTGGAAATATTGAAAATTTACGGGAACTTTCCCATTGTAAATTTACGCAATATTCCCAATATTCCCGTAAGTATTCCCAAAGTTTCCAAATATGTATTTAATACATTTTTCGTATATACTGTATAATTACACATGTGCAACTAACATTACGCGATATTTATACTCCTATTACCACAGCTAAACATGTTACGTGTTTGTACCTGCACTAGCTTGCGCCACGGCATAGCGATCGCCCCCACCCCTTGTAAAACAAACTTCAGTTAGTATACAAAGTTTCATGATCTAATTTAAAGTATTTTTTGAATACCAGCGGTTTATTGTTCGGTTTGGAGGTAACTTTGGATTTTTTTTCTATTGAGAAAATTTTATGGAATCGTGTTTTCGTCAAACATAAGACCTAACATTAATCCTCAACTTTACCATATATTTATTTCAAAATTAATGTTGCAGTATTTTCGACATAACGGAGGATCATGCTAAGCCATTTGAGGTAGTATTGGCCCTTAAGGTGCCACTTTTCGATATTTTTTCTATACAAATTTCGGGAGAATATTACTTCACTGTTTGACATTGTGCATCCAAAGTTAAACATGATATCGTTTTGACTTATTCATAATTGTGTCTGTACGGAAACAGAATAGTAAAATAAAAAGCCATTAAAAAGTTATGAGCCAACAAAGATTCGTTTTTCTTGCTATTTTTAACGTAACTTTGGGTGTCAATAAGTAATAAAAGAACTGTAAAATCTTCAAAACCAAGTCAGTGCCGACAGGGCACGCCGCGATAGCGGCGGTAAGACCCCTCTTTGAGGAGTGGCTAGAGAGGCGCCACGGCGCCCTCACCTACCGCCTGACGCAGGTCCTCACCGGACACGGGTGTTTCGGGAGGTTCCTGCACACCATCGGGCGGGAGGAAACGCCCGGGTGTCACAACTGCGAGGGTCGCCCGGAGGACACGGTGGAGCATACGGTGGCGGTATGCCCCAATTGGACGGAGCACCGCCGTGTTCTCGCAGAGGCGATCGGCGGCGGCGGCGACCTCTCGCGCCCGGCCCTGGTTCAAGCCATGGTCCGGGGCGAGAGGGAGTGGGAGGCAGTCACCTCCTTCTGCGAAGCAGTCATGCTAGCGAAGGAGGTGGCGGGACGGCTGAGGGAGAGGGCCTCACGTCCCAGCCGCCGCGGGAGACGCCCCGGGCGTCGGGAGCCGCGAGACGACTCCCGGCCACCGTAGGCGCGGGCCTGCGGGCGGAGAGTAATGGGTAACTCTCCGTCCGATCAGGACCAGGCCCGTGCCGGACGGCGCGTACGTGTTCCACGCGCGCCTCAAAGAGATGTCAGCATAAAAGAAGGGGCCCGAAAGGGCCGAAGCCTGCCGGGGCAGCGGGATTGTCCGAAAGGGTTACCGCTACCCCGGAACACAAAGGGCTAAGGAAGGAACACGGGTGGGTTTTAGTCAGTAAGGGTCTGACACTCCCTTCTGCTCCACCCAGAGCGGGAGGGGTCATTGGATGATTTCCCATCCACAAAAAAAAAAAAATTAAAAAAATCAGTACCGACAAAGCTCAGTTATCGAACTTTATTTGTAATTGATTTATGCAGTGGGTTTTTCATAAAACTCGATTTTCCGAAGCACTTTTCAAATCTTTTTACGCGTCTATCAGATCGGCACGGTGTTTCTGTGCGTGAAAACTAGACGTTGTTCGTGTAGACTAGCGTCTAACTGCTCATCACTGATATTAGCGCTGTCGGACACGAAGCCAGGCGAGACAGCGTGCTTTTTGACCATGACCACCAGCGAGTTCGAGCTCGCGACTAGTTTACTCTTAAGTCATAAAATGGAAACGTAGCAAACGCTTTTTTGTTAGAAACAAGCCCTGTCGTGATGAAAAGGGAGGACAGTTTATTTGAAACATCAGTAGTTTAACTAAAAAAATGGTCCGAATACTTATTTCTCTAAATATAAGTAGTATAAAGATCGTAAGCAATAATTTTAGTAATAGGGAAGGTGGAGAGGGTGTTAAATTTATTTGAGGAAAGTACGAAACTCATGCGGACAAAGTCGCGGGCAAAAGCTAGTACGAGTATATTTAGTCTTTAGAGACAGATACTTGTTAATTTCAAACAAATATAAAAGTGTGTTGATTCCGTGGTTTATTAAAATTGATAACTTTATTAAAAAGTTTACAACTCTCAGAATCTGATTGTAAAATTGTGTTAATAAACCAATGTGATTAAAAATGTTTTAATAAAACATAATTTCTGATGCTTTGTGATTTTTTTTACTACGGGAATATTTACGGGAAAATTGTAAATTTACAGGGAATATTCCCGTAAATATTGGAAACTTTGGAAATTTTCAACTTATATGTATAATCAACTATCGACGTAACCACGATAGTACGCAAATTTACCTAATTAATTGGCTAGCATATAATAAAAAAACACTAAAGTACATTATCATCAATATTCCCCTAAATTTCCAGTTTTGGGAATATTGCCGGGCACGTTTACGGGAATATTCCCAAAGTTTCCAAAATTCCCGGGAACGGCACATCACTACCTACAACTAATAAATCGCATCCGAACCACTTGGCCACCATTGTTTTAAAAAAATTACTTACCCACGTACAGACACCAGCAGGTCAACCTACCCTAATCTGTCAAATTTCTTTGATAGATTTTCAACTTTAGTACAAAGGAATAAGGTTCATATTCAATTGGGAAAATCTGACAGATTGGGGTAGCTTGATGTGCTGGCCTCTGTACAATTGTTTACGTATTAACTTTGTAGTTTTTTCTACGAAACTATGTGCAAAAATGTTTCCTAGGCAATTTTGTACGGTAATAAGTAAGAATTGGTTCTAAATAATGCTTTGTTACCTTTTCCAGTGAAGAAAATGTGAACAAATCCAGACAGAATACTGTGCCCTAATTTACTATGCCTTGCTTCGAAACCACGTCAATTCCTGGGCCCTAACAGGGCGAAGTTGGCGTGGTTTGAACTGTCAAAATACATGTCCGTAACTCCGTACGCTTGACATAAATCGACTTCTTGCCGCTAACAAGTCACGAATTCACGATATCGACGTGTTTTGCACGTGGTAAGATTACGCGGGGAACAATAATTTCCATACAAAATTGGGGCCCTGATGAGCCGGTAAAACGGACTGGAAATTGATCTACTTTTAAACGTTTCCCTAAAAATATTGTTATGTCATCGGGAAAATAGGGAAGCGACTCATTATTAAAATATTCTGTCGCTATATTTTCTCAAAAACATCATGACAAACCAACTTTCCGAAGGTCGATACACGATGACTCATTCATGGAAAAATTACGTCATTAGATTGAGACGGCAAGCTAACAAGAACAACATAAAGTTCGTACTCAATAAAATAGAATCTACATCACATAATGACACCGATAGATTTATTCCGCGTGACGCTGTCCTTGTCACAGATACGATAATTTGTTGAAGAGGGAAAGAAACGGCAACACGTTTTGCACGCGATGTCACAATACCGCGAATGAAACGGCACCAATTAAAGCACCAAAATACTGCTGTATAAAATAATGCTACAGTCTATGGCACTCAGTATTCATTTGAACGCGAGCTAGTGAGGGCGTGTGTGAATAAAAAAGGCATAATATTTCAGTGCCTTGTCTGATTTGAACTGTGATACTATTTGTAAGAGTTAAAATAACTGACGGTGAGTAAAGTGAAACAATGTGGTTTAATTTTAATACAAAGTGGCGTTTATTAAAATGTTTATGTTTTCCACACGTAGGGTTTATTATAATTATCATCATGTCGATGTTTGGAGTTTAAACACGTTATTTGTCCATGGAGGCAAATCAAGGTGATTCTGCCGTTCGTATCATATTTTTATGTAAAAAAAATATCTTCAGATTACATTTTTATTGGACTTAGTCTCGAATTTTCTGAAAACTTATTTAAATTAAATGTATTTTTTTTTCTTGACATAGTTACGTTCACGACTGCAAAAAGGTCAATCACTTCTTTCAGTCATCAGGACTTTGAAATAAATGCCATTGTCAAAAATATGAAGACGCTTAAAAAAAAGTTTATTTATGGTCTCTGTCACTTGTCAAGTTGTCAGTATTCCATTCCCGCCAAATGAAAATAAATAAAATATTTAAAATTTCGTAGCTGTACGATTTTATTTATATAATTTAGAAATTAAATTAAAAATATAAGTAAACTGATGATTTTGTCATATTATCAAGCATGAGTTTAATAGAAAAACATTGTCTATTTATGAGATGTGACTTCTATCAGTAAGATGTCTCATTCCAGTTTTAGTAATTGCTAGTAGCTATGTGGAAAAAGCTTAGTCAGTGTGCCAACTATTTTATGTCATAAAATTATCGGAAAGCCGTCCTAGACACTGATATTATCAGAATAAGGAAAAACAAAAAAAAAATATCGGCCTATTATGAAATTGAGATAATTTTCAAGCTATGGAACAACAAACTGAATTTGAATACTTAACAAAGTTCGAATTACATTGCAACCAAAAACTTATTATGACCTTTTTGTTAGAAATGGTCACTCGAAAATCAACTTAGAATACATCTTACTAAAATGAAATATAAATTATGAAATTATTAACACTGCTCTATGGTAATTTAGGAACAGTCACATTTGGTTATGAATATTTTTAATAGTACCTATTTTAAGAATTAAAAATTGGAGGAAACGTAAAAATACTAGGTACGTATTTAGCTGAAAATGTTTCATATTTCCACGACATTGTATTTACTGATTTACATTTTATTAGGTACCTATACCATTAGCGCGATAAGATAAACAATTGCAATCTGCTTTTAAAACTGACTATTTACAACATTATAACCAATGTTTTTTCTACAAACTTCTGTGAGTTTCTATCATCATCAGTCATGTCTTGCTATTCTTTGCTTCGTGTCATAGAGCAACCGTTTTTTTTTTTCGACCAGGATGATCGCTCTGTCGTTCGCCTCATTCGAATTCTAAAATCTGCATTGTGCAATGATTCAAACTCAAAATCCAGTAAAAAAAAATACAGTCGTGTGGTCACTTTGTATTTTTAATTTGAGTCGGGCATAAGATATAAACCCCTTGTTTGGCTTAAGTCTTTAAGTACTATCTTTTTACTACTTCAATGAAAGGCAACCGCCATAATAATTTCAGCCTGGAATTACCCACTGCTGGGTCGGGTGTAGAACTCCTTTCTTCCATACTTTGCAGGTGTGAAAGAGAAATGTCATTTTTTTATTATTTCTGGTTTTAAGTTAAACCTTCTTGTTTCCTTGTTTCCAGCTAAAATGTCGATCCACATCAAAGACTTCGATGACCTGAAGACCAGGCTGGCCGAGGCTGGAGAGAAACTGGTTGTGATCGACTTCATGGCCACCTGGTGCGGACCATGCAAGATGATCGGGCCCAAACTAGACGAGATGGCCACTGAAATGGCCGACTCCATTGTTGTTCTTAAGGTAAGAACTTCTGCATTTAAGATATTTAATGTTCACACTTGGGATACGCAGAAACCCAGGTCTTAAATGATATAAGTTTCTATAATACTCGACATGTTTTCCAACATTTAATAATAAAACTAATATAATGGAAAGAAAAGATTAACCAGTGTGTAAGGTTGGTTTATTAACTACGTCGACCAAATTAAATATAACTATAAAGTACTACCCTTTAATTAGCTAGAGACCGACAGAAAAGCGAAATTTGACTTACGGCCGAAAACCAAAAATATGTACTTATTATTTGTTTGGTAAAAAGTAAAATACAGTGCATCATTTTTTAACCGTTAAGAAACGTTTAAACTTCCGTTTTATTTTTCGACATTTTTTGGATTTCGTGTGAACAAATTATTTTTCGTCCTAGGCCGAAAAAAATAATTTTGCAAATTCTTTTATTAAGAGAAATTCCATGGTTAAATGGTTAAAATAATTGCAATGTATTTCTGTTACTAAGCAAAAACCTATAGAGCAACAACATTTTTTTTTGTTTATGGGCCCTATTCGGCCTTTCTGGCCTGGATCTTTGAACTTCGTATACTTATAATTAATTATTTAGGTGCTGTTTTAAACCATTACGGAAATACCTCTCTCTACATACAATACTGCCACGCCAAAGCACGCGATAAGTCAACGATTAGGTAAATTATGAAAAACCTTTTCATAATTTATCTAATCGTTGCAATGTATGATTGCAACGATTAGATAAATTATGAAAAACCTTTTCATAATTTATCTAATCGTTGCAATCATACTGTTAAAGAATGACTGGCAAAAATATGCAAAACAAAAAGTCTATTGATATGAATATCATTACAAAAACCTGTGAAGGTTATCTGAGTTTTAAGCTCAGAACAAATGATAAAAATGTGTCAACAAATATCCAGATGTCATATATTTTACTTTCAAGGGGAAACTTCAGCCCGTTACTTACCATAGTTTTTTAGGGTTCCGTTCCCAAAGGGTAAAACGGGATCCTATTACTAAGACTCCGCTGTCCGCCCGGCTGTCTATCTGTCCGTCTGTCACCAGGCTGTATCTTATGAACCGTGATAGTTAAGAAAGTTGAAATTTTCACAGATGATGTATTTCTGTTGCCGCTATAACAACACATAAAATAAATATTTAAGGGGCTGCCATACAAAAAAGGTTTTTTTTTTTGCTCGTTTTTGCTCGATATTGATAACGGCAATAGGTAGACGCTTGAAATATTCACGGAATATTTAGTTATATGTATATTCACTTTTAAAATAAATAATTAAAATAAATATTTAAGGGGGCTGCCATACAACAGACATGATTTTTTTGCCGTTTTTATAGATACGGAACCCTGCGTGTGCGAGTCCGACTTGCACTTGGCCGGTTTTACAAAAATGTATCATGATATTTGTATAAATAAATAACAGAAAAAAAAATTGATGGATAATATTCAACAGAATCTGCAAATTAGAGCTCTCAAATCAGCTCTCCATTAGTTTTTGCCTAAACATGCATCAGAAGAACGATTATTGCTAAATAAATACATAGATAAATAATTTTAAAAAATCGCTGTATAATTATTGTAGAAGAGAAAACGAACTATCTTTACCAATTAATTGTTATTTATACCAACCAACGAATAGTATTCAATTTCAACGAGGAAATCATGCATCTACGCGCATTTTTGTAATAAGCCTCTTAATTTTAACCAAGATCGGTTCGTAAATTATAGAAATCGACCAATAGGCATCCAAATATTTCCATTCATTTAATAGTTACCTTGTCATTCAGAAATTCAACTTTTAATCGGTAATATTTTTCCTTCCTTCCCCATTAAGCAAATGAAATAAACAGGAAACTGGTCAAAGATAATGAATTATTTTATACTACAACTGTTTCTAAGTTACGGTTGGATGCAAACAAAAATATACCATCATATTTAATGTCAACGATCAATAATACCGTATTAAGTTTCTACCGCATTGACCATGCATCTATCTACTTACAAGGTTTTTATGCGGTATTTTATAACATAACATGGCATACTTTTAACACAGCATAGACCTATTATAAATTATACTAATAATAAAGCCCCTATTCATAAATACTTGTCATTTTTAATTGCTTCAAAAACATTATTTGTAGTTATATTTTTGCATATCAATGAAATAAGAGGGTCCTAGCCTAGTAACTTTCATACTTCATATAATAAAGTGAACCCCCTTAAAAATACTTAAGTAATGTGTATCTTAATCACTGTAATCACGACAAAGCAAGCATCTATGTTATCATTATCCTTTTCCCAACTATGTTGGGGTGGGCCTCCAATCTAACCGGATGTAGCTAAATATCAGATTTTTTACATGGAGGGACTGCCTCTCTGGCTTCCAGAACCCAGTTACTGGGTAACACGATAACCCTTGGTAAGGCTGGTTGTCACACTTGGGCTTCTGAAGTTCTGACTACCCACACGTAACGACTAATTGAGTAAAATACTATTTTAGTACTTAACTAAAGTCGATCATTGGAAGGCTTTTTAATTTGAATCATTTGTCCCTCTGCAGGCTGAAAGCCCCTTCTCCTATAGAGAAGGAATCACTGTCCATCCTAAGGTTGCCTGGAAGAGATCGCAGAAAGGGATAAGGCCGCCCATTGTATATTTTGTAGTGTTTGATGTATTTTTACTCGTTGTATTTTTGTGGTGTACAATAAAGTATATATAAATAAGGAATAACCAGGCTCATCTAGTTCTAGAAAACCCCTATAGTTGCCTATTCCACCGTCCTTAGCATAGCAATATAATCAGCCTATAATGTTCCAATGCTGGGACACAGGCCTCCTTTCTTCGAGAGAAAATGGGCTGTAATCTATCATGCAAGCCCAGTGCGTGTTGGTAGATGTCACATGTCTTCGAATTTTTCGTTCAAGAAAATTCCTGTTTCCTCAAGATGTTTTCCTTCACCGTTTTGATAACAATGGTGATGAAATTATTGACACAAAGTAAAGCGCCATAACATAAAGTATGACCTATTTCGCAGTTTTACATTAGGGAAACTACATGCAACTCTGTATTATTATCACCCAAGTACCATTGCAATACAAATAAAATTAATATCATAATCACAACTATCAGCTTATCAGATAAATATCACCATTTATTTCAAGTTTCTCAGACTCATAAATAATCATACAGACACAGTCACATTACACAAATCAAGCACAGCTAAACATAGAAATCATTAAAAACAACACATAGGTACACAACACATATCACAATTATATTGAATTGACTCATTAGACCAGTCACATTCAACCTACAGCATATGTAACCTACAGCAGTGATTAATGTAGGTGCAATCGACCCTTTCCGCGAGCGCGGCCAGCATGCTGTTGGAGCTCCCCCGCACTCGCCGAACTAGCGAGGTGGCTCTCTTGCGCATTGTTGCATAAAAGCAATCTACGCGCGCCTCCGCAAACATTGTCGAAGCGCTGCAGTAACGAGGGAGACCCAACAACATCCTGAACGCATTATTATGATAAAGCATGTCTGAGTTTACGTTCGCGTAGATGTAACTCCCTTGCGTGCAAATCGTTACTATCGAAAGATATCTTCAGAAGTGCCGTCGTTGTATAAAATAATACCAGCCTTTTATTGCCCCAGTGCAAGGCAAAACCCTCTTCTCATAAAAAGATGGCATGTGTGAAAGATGGCGCACACTTGTATTTGTCCCTGTTCATGTTAACATGCATGTAACTGTGTAGCCTCTGTTGGCGATCCAATAAATAAATAAATGTGTATTCATGCACGCTTGCTCTAGACAGTTTAACGATTTTAAGGGAACCTAAACGCAAAAACGCAAGTTTTATAATGCCTAAAAGTACATGATAAAGAGGAAAGATTTGTATGATGTTTGTAACGAATTGGCTCAAAAAGTACTGGACCGATTTTAAAAATTCTTTCACCATTTGAATGCTACATTATCACTGATTATTATAGGCTATTTTTTTTTCCACCCGCGCGATGCCGGGACGGACCGCTAGTATATTATATTTTTCAGGATATATGTTAGCTAGAAAGTGTGTCGAAAATATATCTGTGGCCTGGTGCTAAAAGGACCAAAGTCCGTTTTGGTGAGAATTTTGTTTGAATATAATTCTTTATTAAATGTGTGCTAAAAGGGCTAAGTGTAACGATAATATTAATTTAAAAAATAACATTATAGTCGTTACTCTTAGGCTCATTTAGCACACATTTATTATTTATCTTTCATCCCATTAACATTAGCATCTGTTAATAGACGTCTGTATCAGTGTGACTTGTCCGTGTAGTTTGGAGGCCTGGAGACCTGTGACACAGGTATTCCTAGTACAGGCTCCAGTCTCCACAACATCAATGTATTTATGTATACACAATCATGTATTGTACCTGCTAACTTTTCATTATGTGGTGGAGAAAATAAACGTTTTTATTATATTATTATTATTATATTAAAGGTAAGGTAAAACGGGCTGGTGTCCGCAACTCCACGTCAATGCGCGTATTTTGCGTACGGCACATTTAATAAATAATAAATAAAAAAAAAAATATATATATTACATTTAATAAATTATCATATTCAAACAAAATTTTGGCAGTAAAATCATACTTCTCACAAAAACGGACTTCGGTCCTTTTAGCACCAGCAGTGCTATTCTGTAGAAATCTCACCGTGAAAACTTAGGTGAAGTGATTGATACTATAGAATAAAATCATGAAGATACCTCTAAAAACTTTCTTTTCACAATAAAAACCGTACTAATATACATACAATCATTCTAATTTGTCAGATTATTCTACAATCAACATACTAAAGCACTAGTGTTTTAATTTTTTAGTTCAAACAATAGATTTTTTGTAAATGGATAATTGCTTCATATTTTGCAATAAATTACCAGCGTTGTGTCATCGCGCTTCTCTTTCTTTCTTTTCTATGCAGTCCGACAGTGACCGCGCTTTAGGTCATGTAGTCCCCTTAACTTCAAGCTGCGACCCGCCATTTCACCCGCATAAGTCTCGATCCCGTGGGAATATCGGGATAAAAATTATCCGCTACCCTAATCCAGGTCATGGGCTACCCAGTTGCTAAATTTCATTTAATTTCGTTCAGCCATTTTAGCGTGAAAGTGTAACAAACAAACATATGAACATACTGTTATTGTTAGCCTGCATCATCCCACTGGCGGACCATTGATCGTTTGTTTTGTCAAGTCACCATTTACGACATCAAATTAAAAACAAGGTCTATACTTTAGCACACAGATGTACAGGGTTATTGGAAAAACACCAGCAACCTCTTAAGAGGTCATTGTACTCATCATTATGAACAACTTTTACTATGGGACCAAACCTGAAATTGCGAAAAAAAATCAGCTGTTCCCTACATTTTGACGAGATAGACGAAGATAAATCTAGGGAACAGCTGATTTTTATTTCGCGATTTCAGGTTTGGTCCCATAGTAAAAGTTGTTCATTACGATGAGTACAATGACCTCTTAAGAGGTTGCTGGTGTTTTTCCAATAACCCTGTAGATACACCTAGATAACGCAGGAGCAACTACTTCGTGTGCCAAAAATAGCACTAACTTACGTACAAAAATCGTAAGCCGCCACTTTCGCGCTCAGTCCTGTGAGCTGTGTACTGCTGGCTGGGTTAGCGTGAGTGAGAAAGAGCGCTTGTGACGTCATAGTAGGTAGTCAAAAAAATGGCACGGTTGGGTTTCATACAGATCGTGATACTTGCGTTATCTATGTCATCTATATATCTGTGCTTTAGCAGAAACAATAGGGTGAAGTCCGTTTATACTAGACATTATATCGATTTCTATCGTGTGTACTCCAAGTTGACATTCTGCCAACTTCCTATATGGTGGTCAAACTCAAACAACGGGTTTATGAGGTCACTTAGCAGTTGCGCGCTGTTACGTAACGAATGACTTACTAAGCCATGACGTCACCCTGTCATAATGCAGAGAGAAACTTGTAGAATAACGTATTTTTTTGCCCAAGACGAGAGTGCAATTCTCGTAATTTAACAAATCTACTAACCTAATAAAATAAAAGGGTAGGAAGTAAATCTGAAAATTATAATTTAAGAGATTTAAAATACATAAATGATTAAAAAAATACCAATAACACTCAGTAGAAAGAAGAATAGAGTTTTTTTTAGATGCGGACCGTTTTTCAGTTTTCAACTGCGAAGCCACAGGTCACAGTAGTGATAGATAGTGGAGAATAGGTGAAGAGAAGATGGTCCTCTGGACTTCAGCGTAGTCACCGTCAAGATATGAAGTCAAAATAGTTCCTTGGTCAAGTTTAGTTAAGGCTTGACTTCTGTCGTACAAAAGTACGACAGAAGTCAAGCCTTAATTAAACTACCTTTAGTGATTGGACGTGGTCTGTCGCATTTTTCAATAACTCCCCATTCTAACATGAACGTTCAACGTTCTGATCTCAATCTGTCAAAAATATCTCTAATTTCCCTATATTTTTGTCAAGTTTTTGACATTGATTGTCGCTGAGATGTGATTGCTAATAGATTTTTAACGTTTTTAATTACGAGAATTGGACTTCAGTTTGCTCGTATTTTCTTAACAAAACTTGTTAACAGTAAGTTATCATGAATTTAACTTATGAGAATTGCAATACAAAGTATACAACTATTTAGATAGTTTTATACATATATTTATTTTCTGAGTAAGTAATTATATATTTTTTATGCATAATAATGATTTTTCTAGATTTTTTTTTCTGTTGGCTTATTTATGTCCGTAAATAAATGGTAATTTTGAACCTAACATCTATATTTTATTGATTATTTTCTACATCGTTCTCATAAGTTTTTATAGGGAAGAAAAAAAAACAGCTGTTCCCTACATTTTGTTCAGTTATGCGAACATTAATGTATATAGGGTGACTGGTAATTAGTGACCGATACCTAAACACGTGATTGTACTCATGGTAACAAACAACTTTTTGAAAAAAAAATCTGCTGTTGAGTCATTTATGTAAACTAACTGGTCAAAATGTAGGTACTGCAGCAGATTTTTTTCGCGAATTCAGGTTTGGTCCCATAGTAAAAGTTGTTTGTTATCATGAGTACAATCACGTGTTTAGGTATCGGTCACTAATTACCAGTCACCCTATATATATAGCGGCTGGTTTTATTTTCTCGATTTCATTGTTGGTCTCTTAGTAAAAGTTGTTAATTTTCATGGGTACTACATTCCCTTAAAGTGTGTCCGACACACTGTATATGGAATTTCTCAGTAGCAACCAGGGCCTCAAGTCTGCTATTACAATAGTGTCAGAATGGTCTATCATTGATTTCATAATTGTTGATTTTGACGAGTTTGGTAATCTATTAATATAATGGCGTCATTATGACTTTCCAATGGTCAATCACTGACACTACATTGAAAGAAATGGCATAAAATGGTAATCTCGTACATAATGACAAATACGTAATATGTAAAAATATACCTATATTAAATGAAATCTAGCATGAAATTTAGTACTAGTTTTTCGAAAATCATTTCTACTAACGGGTTTTATAATAATTGCAAGACGACAATGTCATTAGAACACAATTCTATTACGAGACCATTGACCGACCAATGATCGACCATAATGAATTTAGCAGATTACGAACTTTTAGCAAAATGACAATGGGATCGTGTTGGAATGACGAATTTATAAAAATAGCAGACTTGGGGCCAGGGGTGTAGATTTGTGCTCGATTGATGGCAACAGGCTTGCCCCCTATTTCATGAGACTTGAACATAACTGGCGAAATTTGGATGTTCTATAGGTACATATCTGCCCAACCTTTATGGGAAACAACTTCATATCGATAAGCCTCTGTGGTCACCAACGTACATACCAACTTAGCATAGTGACGTGTACACCTACCTATGAATAATATGCTAATTATATTCCATTAGGTAGGTACGTAAGCGGATTGCTGGGTGGGGCGTTGTTAGTGGCATAGCGAACTGCCCATCCCTTTTTGCTCACCGTACGATGGCTGCATTTAAGTGGGTTCAATAAACTTATCAGACATTCTCGTTTTTTTAACAGACATCCAAAAAGGAGGTTGTGTATTCGACCCTTATGTATGTATGTCCGCGATTTTTCTCAAAAACGAATGGATCAATTTTGACAAATAAATAATTCATTAATGTGATCTACATATTTTCAGAAAAGTTACAACCCTTTTGTACGAAGTTGTATGCATAAATGTACTGCATCTCCGGCATTTCAATGCGAATTTTGACGATTCTTCTACTCGGTGTCTTCAATTCTTCAATACACTAGTGTTCATTGAATTTTTGTGGGATAGGTACAACTAAAAAGTGAAAAATAAAAACTTTTACAAAAAAAAAAAAACCAACCGACTTAAAAAAAACACTACAAAGTGATAAAAAACTTTAGTTTCGGAAGTCGGTGTCAAAAAACGAAAATGCGAAAACGACACCGACTTCCGAAATTAAAGTTATTTATCACTTTTTAGTGTTTTGAAGTCGGTAGTTTTTTTTTGAGTTAAAAAAGTTAAAAAAGTTTTTTTGAGTGTGTATAAACACGAGCGACACGCGTTTATGGCAGAGGCTACTGCAGCCGATGACGAGTGATGACGGCAGTCGTGTATATGACCTTGACCACTAAGAACGTTCGCATTCTAATCTTGATCTCAATCTGTTAGAAAAACTTACCTAAAGGTCACACCCGTTCTGGGATATTTTTTTTTCGGTCATCTAAAATAATTACATATTTTTAAAGTACACTTAAAACTCTTTATTTTTTATTAAGGCGCCAAAGTCGAGAACAATTTGGATTCGAAGATATATTTATTCGGAGGCGGATCGAAACATAAGATCGTTGTACCTATATCTTTGTTCTAAAATTCATTACAGCGTTGTCTCCGTACAAATAAATATTTCTACTATTACGACCATTCGTATAAAATGTAATTCATTTCTGGCTGGCCGCCGACTTTTTATTTTTTGTCCCAAGTCACCGAACAAAATGGGTAATCTCCTTTTTGACGTTGATTGTCGCTGACATAGATTGCAACTAGATTTTGAACGTTTTCAATTCCGGGAATTAGCCTTCTGTTTATTCCAATAGGCTATATGGTAACTTTTCGACAGACTAAAAAATAACAAACAGTAGTCCAAGTTGACACATCAAAATTTTAGCTACCGCCTACTCGATTTGGTGGCTTTTCGTAACTGCTGAAAATACTAATGAATTTGCAAATTGTATTATGAAAGTCAAAATAGTTTTCTTCAATGAAAAAAAATTGGCATATAACTCACATTCACATTACAGTAAACCCGAAGTAGATAAAGACGTTTGCCAAGCCAACAAATACTATAGGCCGACCGCTTGACTGAGACGTTGCCTGAGGTAGCAGCGCGGTGCGGGAGGGGTGAGGTGACGTGATGCGAGAGCTCAGTGATTCGTAGGCCGCTGCCTGGAATTTTGCGGGCAGCGGCGGCGGCGCGGGAGCGGCAGGATCTTATGCGTACATTTAAATTGACCGGTTCTCGAAAACAGCGGCGCGGGAGGGGGCAACGAGTGGTGCACTCAAGGCAATCGGCGACCGCCCGCGCCGCCGCCATGTGCATTTGGATTGAGTGATCTTTTTTTATTTCGTGTCAAAATCTGATTGTACATTTAGTCAAAAATAGTCAAAACTGATAGCCCAAAGTAAAAAATTTGTCACTCTCAAGGGTCTTCAGTTATTGCCCAAAATGTGGATCACTCAAATCAGACATTTTGCAAAAACGGCTATGAGCTAAATCTCAACAAAAACTTACTCTACTGACTAAATTTATACCTCAAAAATTTGTTAACAAATTGTCACAATATTTTTTAAAACCATTAAACCATTTAAAGCTACTTCCAGGTATCTATGACAGTATCATTGGATCACTCAGTACAGACACCATTTTGTCTGAGAGATCGTTGTAATAAGGCTTAGGTTGACTTTTTCTATACATCTTTTTTTTTTAATCCTAAAATGTACGTTCCGAATATATTTGTACAATAAATATCATAACACAAATACCTTTTGTTAAAAAGTTATGAGTAATTCAATGTTTTTAAATTTGCTGAACTGAGTGATCTTTATGAATACTTATAGGTAACTACCTGTTTCGTATTGATTTACACAACTTACGATTAATTTTTGTACAACTTTATGACTAAAGTTTTACATAAAAATTATTTTCATAGACGGCTTAGTTTACGAGATTTTTAATTTTTTAAAGAAATTGAGTGTTGTAGGGTACATATGATTTTAACTTTTAATGTATATATTTAAATGTTTCATATTTTATTGTTATTTGCTGCGTCGCACGAATAAATTACAATTTCGAGCGGCTATTGTTGTTGTCAGACCCTAAATAAATACGTTCGGTACTTACATTGTTCTTGCATAAAACAGGAAAATCACTGATACTGTCACTATCACGTAAGCTCACTTATGTGCACTAAATGTCGTACAAAACTAAATGAAATGTGCGACTAAGCAAATAACAATAAAATATGAAACATTTAAATATATACATTAAAAGTTAAAATCATATGTACCCTACAAGACGTATATTCTTTAAAAAATTAAAAATCTAATATCTCGTAAACTAAGCCGTCTATGTAACAAATTTTTATGTAAAACTTTAGTCATAAAGTTGTACAAAAATTAATCGTAAGTTGTGTAAATCAATACGAAACAGGTAGTTACCTATAAGTATTCATAAGGATCACTCAGTTCAGCAAATTTGAAAACATTTAATTACTCATAACTTTTTAACAAAAGGTATTTGTGTTATGATATTTATTGTACAAATATATTGGGAACATATATTTTAGGATTAAAAAAAGATGTACAGAAAAAGTCAACCTAAACCTTATTACAACGATCTCTCAGACAAAATGGTGTCTTTACTGAGTGATCCAATGATACTGTCTTAAATACCTGGAAGTAGCTTCAAATGGCTTGATGGTTTAAAAAAATATTGTGACAATTTGTTAACAAATTTTTGAGGTATAAACTTAGTCAGTAGAGTAAGTTTTTGTTGAGATTTAGCTCATAGCCGGTTTTGCAAAATGTCTGATTTGAGTGATCCACATTTTGGGCAATAACTGAAGACCCTTGAGAGTGACAAATTTTTTACTTTGGGCTATGAGTTTTGACTATTTTTGACTAAATGTACAATCAGATTTTATCACGAAATAAAAAAAGATCACTCAATCCAAATGCACATGCCGCCGCCGCTGCCGCCCCGCTGCCCGCAAAATTCCAGGCAGCGGCCGTAAACTTGTGACAACTATCACGCCCCTCCCGCACCGCGCAGCTACCTCAGGCAACGTCTCAGTTAAGCGGTCGGCCTATAGTAATAGATATTCAATGATGCGTCACATGAAAAACGGACGTTTTTTGTTGACTGAGGTCACCCTTTTAATCAGATCAGAAGGCCAATAGTATAAAATCTAGTCGCAATCTTATCTCAGCTACAATCAATGTCAAAATGTAGGAAAATTAAGAGGTATTTTTGACAGATTGAGACTGAGACCAGACTGTGAACGTTCTTAAAATTACGAGAATTTCCCCACATTACATATGCTCGGTTCCTATAAACAGAAAGGAATCGTTTTACTTACCAATGGTAGATTTTTTTATTGCCAAACTGGGCATGTGCATAAAATAGATTCGTAAGCTAATTTTACCTATGCTAAAGGTCTTTGCTTAATTATTGGTAAAGATACAAGAGTCTTAATTTTAACCAATAAGCCTATGTTCGCACAGGCGTAAAAATGTCGCTGCGGGATTACCGCGCATTGGATTTTCAACTCACTGCTTAGCGCCGAGAATTGAAAATCCAACAGTGCAGTTTTTTGACGCACCGGGATTCGCACTGTCGGATTCTCAAACCTCAGCTCAACACCAAGAGCTGAAAATCCAGTACGCAAAAAAATTTCGCTGTTCCATACACTTTGACCATGTAGGTATCGCACGTTTCTATGAAAAATTTCAACTTAGGGGGTTCAGAAACTTGCCAGATTACGAGCCACCTTGAATTTGTTACACTGACCCAGACTAATTCATTACTTAAGTATGTATTGTTATCTCGAAGTTAAAACATTCAAAGTACCATTTCATACCGTGTGGCTTAAGAAATGATAAGATAAATGTTTCTTATCAGGCATACATTTTAATATTAATTTAAAACCAGAAAGAGAACTATAGGCCGACCGCTTAACATGTGGCTTAACTGAGACGTTGCCTGAAGTAGCAGCGCGGTGCGGGAGGGGTGTGGTGACGTGATGCGAGATCTCAGTGATTCGTCAACTCGTGACAACTACTTATCACCCCTCCCGCACCGTCACAGTACCTCAGGCAACGTCTCATTTAAGACTGTGCCGACCGCACAGTGGCGCCCTCATCGTTTGTTTGGTTATTTCATACAATTTAGAATGAAAATGCAGAAAATAAGCACGTTAAGTTGTGCTTCACAAGATTACACGTTAATATTATTAGAAACGGTAGTTTTATATTGTTTAGTTTTATTATAATCCTTAAAACGGATAACAGTGGCCACTATATTTCGTTTTAAGGATTATAATAAAACTAAACAATGTAAAACTACTTGTTTTTTTAATACTTATAAAATATATCCTATGGACACTCGGCATTAATGTCAGTAATAATTTTCTTCGTCAAGTTTGTAGTAGTTCTGAAGATTACCCCTACATACAAACTCATAAATTGTGTCTACCTCTTTAGAAGTATAAATAAAAGATTTCAGTGCCCGTATTTGCGATAGTAACTCGCTTGTATACGCCCCCCTCTATACCTTTAAATATTACGTTAAGTATCTCTAAAAACAAATAAAATATCGTATTCCCAGCGACGATATCAAAAAATTTGGGGTCGAATAGAAAATACCAGTCTGTATTTTGACGAAATTAAATGACTGTTCATTGTTGTTCTCTGTTTCTTATTTAGGAAAATAATCATAGCAACTAAACTAACCATTCTGTAGCCTGGTGCTAAAAGGGCCAAAGTTTTTGGTGAGAATTTTGTTTGAATATGATTCTTTATTAAATGTGTGCTAAAAGGGCCAAGTGTAACGACAATATAAATTTAAAAAATAACTTTATTGTCTCTTAGGCCCATTTAGCACACATTTAATAAATTATCATATTCAAACAAAATTTTGGCAGTAAAATCATACTTCATACTTCTCACAAAAACGAACTTTGGCCCTTTTAGCACCAGACCACAGCATTGTTTCTTGGGATTAACACATTATTTAAATTAATTAAATTTGAGTTGGTCGCAGTTTTATGATTATACTGACTGCCTGCGACTTCATCCGTGTGAAATTTTGGCCCCCGAGCGCGTCGCATCTTATCTGCGATCTGTGTCTTGGTCTCTTAGAGCACAGTATCGTATCTTGATTAGTGTATCATAATTAAGTTTATTAAAAGTCCTATTTTCTTTGAATTCCAGGTTGACGTCGACGAATGCGAAGACATCGCGACCGAGTACAACATCAACTCCATGCCTACATTCGTCTTCGTCAAGAGTAGCAAGAAGATCGACGAATTCTCAGGAGCCAACGTGGACAAATTGAAGAACACCATTATCAAGTTGAAGTAGACAGAAACTCGGGTCTTGTACGCTAAGCCCACATTCCCACCACGAAAAACCTTAAAAAGCGGCATTTTACAGCATTTGTGATTAAAAAAATAAAATTCTATTTATGTATTAACGATTTTGATCGGCATGTTTAGTTGCTGGTTGACTAAAATATATCTACCTAAATAAACCTATTTTTCTTTCTTTCTTTTCTACCTGTGTACGTAAATATTATTTATCGAGACGGCTCATAGAAATACGCTTAGCTGCCCCAATATGTCATCGCTAAGACTGTATCATCTTTTTAAACCATCTGCCGTTTTTGTTTATGTCGAATTTGCAAGGTTTTCCGTTGGAGGTAAAAAAACAGCTGGTTTAAAAAAAAAAACGTTATAGCACACGGCACGAATGCATAATAATGTTAATTTCTTAGCCATCAGAAGGATCACAATATATTTTTTTTGTTTTTAAGTTTTATTTTTATGAAATGTAAGTAGACGTATTTTTTTAATGCAAGTGTCTCAATAACACTTTCGTGTGCTTGGATTTTAGCACTTCCTGATTTCGGTTCAGCGTACAAACTCTATTTTCGTATTATTTGCCGTGTATTTTTCATTATATGTATGTATGTTACAGAATATTGTTACTTCAATAAAATATTGTCTAAAATATAAATTAGTTATTTTATTTTCTTCTCACCTGGACCTTTTCTAGTGCAAATGAGTGTAAATGAGGTGCTGCGCCACAAACGATGGGACACTTAATATAATGGCCTGCGTGTTTTGTAAGCTGCACGTTACAGGAACTAACGGACGCTAGTGATGACTACTCTCATCCAGATGCTACCCTGGCATAGATCTACGGTATCGCTCGAGGGCAAATATTTCTCTCTAAAAAAGAATGATATAGGCCCCGATTCTGTTGTTCACAAACTAAACTAAATTTAAGTTCAGTGCATCTTTTTCTTTCTATTTCATTATGAAAAGGACAGAAGATAAATATTAGTTTAGTCATGTCAAATAGGTCAACGCCTGATGTAAATTGACGTATTTTTAGTAGCCAATTTTTTAATCACGTCTAAATACTGGTCTATGGGTTTTCCAATTTGACAGAACTAAACTAATAATTATCTTCTGTCCTTTTCATAATGAAGCAAGCAAGAAAAAGATGTACTGAACTTAAATTTAATTCAGTTTGTGAACAACAGAATCGGGGCCATTTATCACATTTTTTAAATAAAACTCCTCAATAATATTACAAACAAAATTTTATTTAGCTAAAAATTGGCGAAATCATAAAATAATTACATAACTATGTATAAGTATGAATGTTTTGTACAATACAAAAACATTCGTTGAACGTCTTATTGCTATTTGAATATAACTAGCGGTTTTAATGCTTATATACACCTCCACCTCCATCTGGAACAAAGAAAAAATATATATTGTAAAATATACACAAAATAATCAGCCTATAATGTTCCCACTGCTGGGACACAGGCCTCCTCTCTGTGAGAGGGAGTGGGCCGTAATCCACCACGCGGGCCCAGTGCGGGTTGGTAGATGTCACATGTCTTCGAATATTTGGTTCTAGGACATGCCGGTTTCCTCAAGATTCCTTAAATTTAGTTCTAATCCTCCAACTCTTTTTATTGGTTGTAATGGAAATTATGATCACTTGGTTTTAATAGGTTTTTATATTTTATTTATCTTTTTTTGAGTTTTTGATTTTGTAAATGTGAGGACTTTGTAGGCCCTGTAGATTTTAGATCTGTAGATCATTTTTTATTTTATCAAGTACCTGGCGCTTGTTGACAGGCCTACGCTGTTCTCCCATACCTACTGTAATTAGAAAACATTGTAAAAGCCAATTATTTTTAAAAGAGTAACCGTGGAGTTTCTTGCCTGTTCTTCTCCATAGGAAACGACCAATTGGAACCGTGCACCTAGCTTCTGACGTTTCATAAGTGCCCTTGTAGGCTTATGTGAAATAAAAATATTTTGATTTGATTTGATTTGATTTGATGTTTTCCTTCACCGTTTTGAGAGCAGTGGTGATGAAATAAACAATTAACACAAAGTAAAGCGCCTGTCTGGGTTCGAACCTACGACCTACAACTCGTAAGTCGCGGCCGTTACCACTGCTCTACAAAATATAATATAAAATTATAAAAAAAAATATTGTTAATCATTATTTAGGGTTTTTTTTTTGTATATTTCGGGTAGTCAGAAGCCCGAAAGTCTAATAACCAGTCTTAGCAAGGGGTATCGTGTTACCCAGTAACTGGGTTGTGGAGGTCATAGGCAGTCGCTCCATGTATAATACCGGTATTCGGTTGCATCTGGTTAGACTGGAATCCGACCCCAAATTAGTTAGGAAAAGGCTAGACAGATGAAGATGTACATCAATTATTTCAATAAAACAATTATTATTATTTAATTACAGAAATAAAAACGATCATAAACACAAAACTCACTGTTAATCCCGCCGCTTCTTCCCGTGTTGGTCGTGTCGGTCGTGATGGTCGCGCTTGCGGCCCGACTTGTCGGCGCGCTTGGCCTCGCTCAAGAACCGATCCAGACCGAACGGGTCGAAGTCTGCGTCTGGCTGGTTGCTGCGAGATTGCGACTGTGAAAGAAAGGCAGCTGTGAGACGTGGTGTAGAATGTAGTTCTTGGTATGTGAACAATACACTACCAAGCGTGCGGTTTCTACATCGTGCCAATACAATGGCGACATTAATCTAACACACGGGTAGGTCTAGTTGCCAGTAATCGTAAAAAATACTTAATATATAACATTCTCGTGTCACAGTGTTAGTTACCATACTCCTCCGAAACGGCTGGCCCGATTTGTATGAAATTTTGTGTGCATATCGGGTAGGTCTGAGAATCGGCTACTATTTTTTTTTTTTTCAAAACGACGTTTGCAGGGTCAGCTAGTAACAACATAAAATAATTCGTATGCTGCTGAACCAAACATGAGTGCAGCACCCTTTAGCAACACTTCTGTTTTGTATAAACAACCAATATAAAAAATACTAACAGGTTCGTCTCGACTGGGCGGCGCGTGCGCATCCTTCTCAAACTGTACGGGACCCGCGCGTGTGTTGCTACTGCTAGTTCCCGCGAACTCTTTGTCGGCCACGAATCTGGAATAAAGAAACGACAACATTAATTTACTTATTTGGTGTAACTTCGCACCAGGGAGTCTAATCCCTATTACTCCCTAATAAGCACGAAATCTGTAGTTTCGGCCGAAGTTACGGGCCTTTCCTACCCCGTACCATTTACGCGGACATATGATTAGTTCGGGGCCCGAACTAATAATGAATGACCACACGATTTGACAATTGTCCATCGTCGGCTAAATATTCTAAGCTGCTAACTCCGTTTTGGCTAAATTGACTATTTGGTATGTACTGTATAGTACTGTACCGAGCTCTATGATTAAATTACTGTAATTCTACGAACTACGAACGTACCTGCGCGTATTAGCGATAGCATCAATATCTCCTCCATAGTTATCTTTATCCGCGTTTCTGGAGGGTCTGTAAATGTGTGCGCCCACGTTGTCTTGATTACGCCACGGCTTGTCATATACGTTGTACGCTTCGTCATCGCCGTAGCCTGAAGATAAAAGTAAAACAATCAATTTAAGTTCTATGATAGTCAGGTCTAATATTGTTTCAATTCAACTTTGAGAAAAGGCCAGAAAGTTAAAAACAGGATTATTTATTTAAAAAAAAAGTGTACATCACTATACGGTCAATAAGTTTTTAGAAGATCAATTAAATATTTCCCTTTTCCAATCAACAACTATTCCTAAATCCTGCTAAGGTGGAGATTCACAGGTGATTCCGCCCTGCAGTGTAAATGTGGTGCTGTTTTACAAGCAATGGGGCACTTAAGCTGCGGCCAAACCAAACAACCTGCGCGTCAAGTACGCGGGAGTGTCACCAACGCGGAACTAAACGGGAGCACGTGCGCACTGCAGCGGGCGCGTGCGCACGCCGTCACAGATACACACGAGCTGCACCCGCCGCGCGACTGTTGCTTCCGTTGCGCAGTCGCGAAGGTCGCGCAAGTTTGGCCAAAGCTTGGGGGGACTAGAATCATTTCAAGAATTTTATTGTAATTTTTGACGTTCAAAAGTGCGTTTTATGTTCCTATCACACTAATATTATAAAGGCGAAAGTATGTGAGTGTCTTTATATGTATATTACTTCTTCACAAAAAAACTACTGAACGGATGAAATTTGGCACCCAGATAGTTTATAACCAGGATTAACATATAGGATACTTTATAATCCGATATTCTCACGTGATCGTCACCTATGCGGGTGAAACTGTGGGATGCTGCTAGTTTGAAATAAATTCATTGACTTTGCTTTAATGTCGAGTCTTGCGTGACTTGTTGAGTGCATGTTACAGGAACTGATGATAAGCTACTGAAAGTGCCAAACTCGTCGCCAAATTCTGGGCTAACTCTATTTAGATTGCCATCGACACAATAGGAAGACTTTTTAAACACATACCACTGTCCATTCCTTTACTATTGTTGAAGAGTCTCTGGTCGAACATGGCCTCGCCACCCTGCGTCGTCTTGGCGGGCATGCCGAGCGCGATCTGCTCCGAGATGTCACGCTCGCGGTCCTTGACTAGCTTCGATCTGGAAAACAAAAGATTATGATATTAGGAAAGGAGGGCACCGTGGCTAAATAATAACAGCTACACAGGTCGATCGATTAGGTTAAGCTACGCTTGCAGCGGTTTGTATGTGGATGGGTGATCATCGTTACATAACGATACCTCTACGTGCCTCGGAAAGCACGTTAAACCGTTGGTCCCGGCTGTCATTCGTGGATCTTTGGTAATCAGACTTTTGGGTTTCAGACTACCCGTAACGACTGTCAAAGATCTACGATTAACGTGCTTTCCGAGGCAAGGAGGGGTCTCAACATGTAATGGATGGTTACCCATCCATGAACCGACCGCGGAAAGCCTAGCTTAACTTTCGATCGACCCGTGCAGCTATCATCATTAAGTCACGAGGCCGTTACGAGGCATTTTAAATATGACTGCATTAAAAAATAAGTTGGAGTTCTTTTTTGAAAGAATTTGAACCAACAACGCCATCAGTATTTTCTATTCCCAAGCAACGATGGAGCAGTGGTGGGCCTGTGGAAACGGCCGTTGTAGGTCGTAAGTTCGAACCTAGGCAAGCAGTTTACTTTCATGGAAATATTTCATCACCAGTGCTCTCAAAACGGTGAAGTAAAAGAAGAAAAATTGAGAAGTTGGAGAATGCAGGATGTAAGAGCGAGCGAAGCGAGCTCAAAACTTCTGCGCGGAAAATGCACATCACCTAGGAAAGTTTACGTGTTCTTCCAACCATTCATGTAGAAATATGACATACTAGTAAGTCGACGTATACCGAAAATTTTGGAAGACGTTTAGACGAATATAGGATGCTAGTGAGTGAGAAGCGAGATCGAAATTTGTTGGAATCTCTGTTCGGACAGGCAACATTTTCTATTGAATATTTATATAGAAATGACAGTTACTTTGTCGATTTATTTGCAGGAAAATTTGATTATGAAGAAGAATGAATGATGCAATGCAGAAGAGAGGGGAGCGAACTCGAAGTTTTTAGTATGCTACATTTATATTTAGCATATAATATTGGGGGCCTCCAACTATGAACCACCTTTTAATTACTAAACATATTTTGAATTTGATTTTTAAGTATTTCTCGAGATTACAGGTTTATTATGCTAAAGACGGGGACACGGCGGTCCGGCGACTGCTTACTTACATAAAAACAAAAGTATAATATTATTCTTATTACCTCTTATCGGGAGCAGCTCTGGCTAGGTTCCTGTCTCTCTGCCTCTCTTTATGTCTGTCAGCCCTCAGCTTGTCTCTCTCTGCAGCTGTTAGACCGCTCTCATCTACTTCATTTGTCTCTGGTTCATCATCAGGGGCTCGAATACCTGCAGTGAAATATCTGAATGAGGTGTTGAAGATATGAGGTTGTATTTAATTGCCTTTGAAAGCGATTAGAGTTCCAGGCTTTAGGTTTGAACAACTGTAGGCCAATTCTGCTAATTTAAAACGTTCAAAATCTAGTCACAGTCTCATCTCGGCGACAAACAAATGTCAAAAACTTGTCAAAATGTAGGGAAATTTGAAGTATTTTTGACAGATTGAGACTGAGATCAGACTGTGAACGTTCTTAAAAATTACGAGAATTGCCCCTCTGTTTAAAACAGGGTTTCAAAAGAAAACATAACTTTTCAAACGTTTTACTATTATACTCTTGTGGACTTATGCAGAAAATCTGAAGAATTAAGAAATGCAGAATGCAAGACCGAGCAAAGCGATCTCGAAAATCTATGCACCCCGCCTCAAATGGGTTCGGCTTTCTCTTGACCATTCATACAGAAATAGAAAAATATATTTTGTCGACATAAGCAGAAATGTTGCAACTCGTTTTACATCTATGAAATGAAATCCTTACAGTACCAAAAACAAAATTGTATAAATATACAATTTATGTTTGGGGCCACCGCGCCCCTTCTTGGGTCACTCTACGCGCCCCAAATTAGGGCGCGCCTCACTGGAGGGAACCCATGGTTTAGACTTTAGAACGATAAAAATCAGAAATAAAACATACTGCATTTCTATTTGGCTCGAGTAACCTAATCCTGCATGCCTTTTAATTCAGTAACTTCAACAAACTTTTGCATAAAAAAACAGTAAAAGGGTGATGCAACTTTTCCCCCTTTGAAGCGCAGTCCATAAAACAGACAGATTGAGGAGTGGTGCAGATTTTTTGGTTGCCCTACAAAGTTGCTGTTGATAACAGGATCTTTCAATTGGCATTGGTCGCATCTCTCTGGCCCACTCGGGCAGTGTATTCTAAAATGTTGTGCCGATAAGTCATCATCATAATTTTCAAACACCATATTTTTCGCCCCAATATAAGAAAAGAAAATAACCTCTTAAAAACATCAACTCACCCGCTCTACTGTCTCTCGCTCTCTGCGCCAACATCCTCAAATGCTCCTCCTTTTTCTCCTTTTCTCTCTGCGCCAATCTCCTCTCAAGCTGGGCTCTCGCTTCGACCGCTTCACGCGCTTTCCTGTCAGCGATATACAGCGCTTCAGCGAGTTTAGAGAAGTTCTCGTTGATGTGCACTTGCTGGAGGCCGCGGCCGTCTGCCGCTAGGCGTTTGTCGAGAGGGATTGTGTAACCTGGGGAGGAAAATTGTTTGTGGTTAATAATGTGTTAAATTGGTGGAACAGTGGCGGGTGACGGTCATCGTTGTTGGGTGCGGTGGTGTGATCCAGCTTTGGACTAGATTGCATAACGGACTTTATAAACAATGGCCCCGGTTCTGTTGTTCACAAACTGAACTAAATTTAAGTTCAGTGCAGCCTTTTCTTTTTATTTCAATATGAAAAGGAAGAAGAAGATAAATATTAGTTTAGTCCCGTCAAACTAGATAATCCATAGACAAGTTTAGACGTGATTAAAAAATTTGCTACTAAAAATACGTCAATTTACGTTAGGCGCTGACTAATTTGACAGGACTAAACTAATATTTATGTTCTGTCCTTTTCAAAATTAAATAGAAAGAAAATGATACACTGAACTTAAATTTAGTTTCGGAACCAATATCTAATTTATAGGGAATAATCTAAGGTAGCAAGCGTTCTTAGTATTACCTTTCGCGTTCTTCCAGTGACTGACACAAGGCGGCACCTTCCAGTCCCGCTGCTGCTTCACGGACACGCGGCGCGGCGGGGAGTGCAGTACGGGCGCGGGGGGGGAGGGGGCCGCGCGTGGGATCTTCTTGTTTATTTGGAAGCGCGGAGGCTCCATCGGGTCCGATTGGGCGTCTACCATTCTGTAAAAGACGTGTAAAACTGTCTTAAAAGATCTACTTACAGAAACGCTCCGAATCAGAAGGTCTATAAGGGAAAATGTCCTAGAGCTTCTGAACTTCTAGAACATCATTACATTTCATCATCAAGGTTTTTAGAAGAGTTTTTATGTAAAGTTATTGGTTTTCCAGGGTGCTAGAGTTGATAGTGAGATGAAAATAAAAATCTAAGAGGGCGCGAAAATTTACATTTACATTTCTTTTCATCATGGGTGTTGTTTTGATGGTTAACTTGCAAAATGGCCAACAAACGAGAAATCAACATACATTTTTCTTGTGACAATTTATTATATCAACATTCCGTAAAATATTCTAAGATCAGTTTTAAGAGATGTATTTCAATATTTTTGGAGCAGCAATTGAAATAATAAAAATCAAGGCAGTAAAAAAGAATAAATACCACACCTGATAACCCGCTGCTTAGCCCCCGAGTTGAACTGTCCGCCTTGCTGCGCCGGAGTGTATCTGATGTATTGCGCCGGTGCCTGCGGGAGTAAGGTACTATCAGCGCGATTGATAAGGATGTGCTTTCTCTTTGAGTTGAGAAGATTGGTTGTGGAATGTGGCGATACAATGAGATGTTTTCAGTTGTCTTTGAGACTTGAAACTATTTCTTTCAGTTGTTAACTAGCTGGTATGAATAGGGGTTAAAGTCGACCACAGACATAGATAGACCTAGATAACGCAAATCTCACGATCTGTATGAAAACGACTTACGATTTTGTACGCAAGTTTTTGGCACGCAAAGTAGTTGCTCTTGCGTTATCTAGGTGTATCTATATCTGTGAAGTCGACCTATTGCAGTTCACAACTCGTCGTAGGCCTCTCCCAAGTTTTTTTTTTTACTGAATTTGCCTGCTTTTGGACCTCGATCATGCCTGATGGAAAGCGATGTTGCTTCACAGCATTTGTTTTCAGTCTTATTACATTCAGTCCATCAATATCATCAAAATATTCATCTCACTATAAGTAAGATTAACTTGCACTGAACTTGCTTGCTACAAATTAAATTTTGGTTCTAGGACATGCTGGTTTCGTCAGAATGTTTTCCTTCACCATTTGAGAGCAGTGCTGATGAAATAATTCACACAAAATAAAGCGCTTGTCGGGGTTCGAACCAGCTCGTAAGTCGCGACTGTCACCACTGCTTAGGCTAGGTTGAAAAAATTAAAATCCAAAGCCAAATAACTTCAACTCACAGCTTTAGGAGCAGCTTTCACAGGCAAAGCAGCAGAGATCTTGGCGTTGGTCAGTTTCTCAAGCGCTTGCCTGGTCTTCTCCGTGATATCTTGAATGTCTTCATTGTCTGGTTTCTGAAGAGTTGGGTCATCTTCTGCCAGGACTTCTGATGGCAGTAGGTCTGTTAGCTTCGAGTATATTATCTGGAAAAAGAAGAAATAAAAGATTTATGTGGGTGGGGAGTAATTAAGGGCCTAAACTACCTCAAATGATCCTCCGTTATGTCGAAAATACTGCAGCATTAATTTCCAAATAAATATATGGTAAAGTTGAGGATTAATGTTAGGTCTTATGTTAGACGAAAACACAATTCCATAAAATTTTCTCGATAGAATAAAATTTCAAAGTTACCTCCAAACCGAACAATAAACCGCTGGTATTAAAAAAATACTTCAAACTAGATCATGAAACTTTGTATACGAACTGAACTAAGTAACTAACTATAAAGCAGGTCTTACGTTTTTTTATTTTTTTTTAATTACCATTATTTTCAACGTAAAAAGCAAATACCTAAACTATTGGCGCTGCCTGCCGCCTAGTACCGCACTCTGTCTCGCTCTCACTCAGTCCGCGAGAAGTATCGTGCGAGCGAGATAAAGAGTGAATTTTAGCTGAGATATGCTATCTATAACATTGGTTCTCTCCTTTAATTTATTTATCTTCTTCTATATCTATACTAACAATAAAACTGAAAAGTTTGTTTGAATGCGCTAATTTCTGGAACTACCAATCCGATTTGAAATATTATTTTTTCATTTGATAGCTTCTTGAGAATGGTTATAGGGTACTTAAAATCATGCTACAACACTTAAAAGAAAAAAGTCAGAAAAAACGCTAAGCGAAACGAAGTAATAGCGCGGGCGGGCGATGCGATGCGACGGAGTGGTACGAGGGAACAAAAAATTTATGCAGTCGAAGTTGTGTACAGAAGTTTGTATTTTTGATATTGGGGGACCAAATTGAATGATAGATTTAAGAGTATTAATAGCAAATCTCATGCAAATGTACCTGAGTAAACCTATACCATACCAATACAGGGAATACCATACCTGCCATCAAAGAGTATTCTTGTGTTACAGGTTCAAAGGTATCTACAAATACAGGCGCAGGAGACATTGTAACTTACAATGCCTACTTTCTTATACAGAAACTAGCTGACCCTTAAACGTCATTTTGTAAAAAATAAAAAAAATAGGGGTATGAAAAATAGATAGTAGCCGATTCTCAGACCTACCCGATATGCATACAAAATTTCATACAAATCGGTCCAGCCGTTTCGGAGGAGTATGGTAACTAACACTGTGACATGAGAATTTTATATATTAGATACTGCTACAATTTGTAACAGTATTTAAGTTGTAACAGTATTAAGTCAATGTGCTCTTTTTATCTTTCCTGCTGTTTCTGATGTACACATCGGAAATCGAGTTCTATTGTTGATCCAAGGGTAGGTGGCTTATGATGTTAGAATAGTCCTGAAAGGTTGTTAATGTTTTACCAATAACCATGTTTACATTACTTATAATAACAAAAGAATTAAAAAATGTTTGTTGTCTGTATGCTCAGGCTAATTTCAGAAACGTCGGGACCGATTTTGATGAAATTTGGTACAGGGATACTTTGCATAGGTGTAATATTATCAGATTTACCTTATCAGCACTATGGCCTTGTCTTGCGATAGCAGAATATTTAACTCGTCCTGACTCATCTAGTTGAACAGCTAAGGCATTGGATGTGCTCTCCTTGCCTCTAGCGCCCATGCCCAGTGGATACTGAGCCACATGGATCTCTGGGAAAGCACCTCCATCTGGAAACATAGATGTTTAATTATTTATTTGGATTTTAATTTAACTTTGAAGTTTGTTTCTTCAAAGGCAAAATTAAGCATAGTCAGCCTATAATGTTCCCACTCCTGGGGTACAGGCCTCCTCTCTTCGAGAGGGAGTGGGCTATAATCTAATATGTGAACCAGTGAACCTAGTGGGTTGGTAGGTGTCATATGTTTTGAATTTTTGGTTCTAGGACATGCCAGTTTCCTCACAATGTTTGTCTTCACCGTTTTAAGAGCAGTGGTGATCAAATTACCAAAATAACTGATTACTTCATCTGAAATATTCAAGGCCTATCATGGAAGAGTTGGGTAAGAAATGTAGACAGTGTGGAAATAGTTGTAAGATGTTGCAAGTTCTAACAAATAGGCAAAAGTGGCCTTTCTTTTGTTGTTGTTATTTTAGACAGCTCTCTACATGAAACATTGGGGTTTACGATTAAACATTGCTTACAATGAGAGGCCTATAATATCATCACTATTACAAAAACTCCGCCTCTAAGATGACCCACTGACTAATATGTTGCTTTTCAGTGAATGCCATTCATTTAGGCTATGCTTTGCTGGCTTTCAAAGCCTTTGAAGCTTCTCCTCTTGGTAATTTTTAGCAGATTTAATGCCAGAATAATCTAACAACACTCTGCAATAGATATAACTATTATTGATAACATCTGACCTCCAAAATCCTCTTCAGCTCGTGGGATCCATCCCTTCCTCTGTCCATAAGGTGGGACGCTGGTTTGTGACACCACCAAGGCACTTCCGACGCGTTTCGCTTTTCTCTCATCATCGCGGTCCCACACCTGCTGTGTGGGTGCTGGCAAAAGGCTGAAAACGGAAAATACGCAATTATAAATGCAACTTTGATAACACTTTGTTTAGGTTATCTTTCTTACTTACGTAAAACTTGTTGAGAAAGTTGTGGACTGTTTAAAAACTATTGTAAAAAATTATCATGTCAAATTAGTTCAGTGTTAATTCGAAATTTTGATTTGCCATGCAGATTAGTACCGTAAACACGGACAACAAATTTTATAACACGTTTGTGTTTTGATAGATGCTGCGTAACACTTGGAAACTTTTTTGATAAATTGTTGTTGATAGTTCTCAATTAAATTACGTTGCGTTTACGTTTATTTTGGGGCTGGCGATATTAAACTAAAAATAAATAGAAATCAGCACAACTCACCTCGACAACGACGCCATTTTCTATGATGACTTTTGAACGATTTCGTTCAGAAACATATCAGATGTTTGATGATTAACAAAAGATGCAATCGTTTTCTGATGCAAATGAATAACAATTTAAAAATAACTTGCGTATGAATCGTATGACTTCTCTATAATCAGAGCAAAATAAAATAAATGTAATAAAATAAAACTCTAACTGATAACAAAACAAATTGATTTCAAAACGAAATATTAAAAGTTTTTTAAATAATTAACAAACATGGCCAAGTTTAAACTTATTCAGCCAAATTAATTATTCATATGCAAATATCTTGAATCCCAACTGCTATTTATATAATTAAACTAGATTATTATGATGGTGTTGTAAGCAAGTTAATAATTCATTCATCACTTGGGTAAATTACGTGGAAAATCATAAATTGACCATAAAAAATGGTGGAGAAACTGTCAGATTCGTATATAAATGAAGTGGGCTGCGAACGTCCTAGAGGTGGGCAAAGTGTATCATTTTTACGATTGGATCATTTGCGTCTCGATCACTGAAATGATCCGAATCACTGATATGTTTCATTTGGCTCATTTGGATCATCGGCTCAAAGGATACAAAATGCAGAATGTTTCAATTGGTGCGAACGAACATAAACAATCAGCCGCGTGCCGCATCAACGTAAAACGATAACTTGTTAGTACAAACATTATAAGCAAAAAACGACCGTATAGTATTTGATACGTAAGCGCCATAGTGGTCATTTTGACGTGCATAAATAACGATAACGAAAATCTGTGATCTCATTTGGTATCTCTTTCTGACTTGTATAATTGTAATTATGTCGCCCGCTCACTCGCGACTCGCGAGTGACTCAGTGTGTCTCAGTCTCCTTCTCTCGCTCGCTCACTGCTCAGTCGGCTCGCGAGCGACGCGTCACGCGGAATGAGCCAGAGCAAAGTAATGTTTCAGATCCAAATGATCCGTTCGAAACGTTGTTACTGAACCAATCTTTTGAATCACTTCAATGATCCGGATCAGTGAGTCGGTTCCGTAAAGAGTTACACACGCCTAGAACGTCCCCCTTTTATAACCTCAAAAATGCGCGAGAAGTGTTAACATTCTGATGGTGAAGTGAGCTAATTTTATCATTTAATTGGTGTTATAGTGAACGGATTATCACAATGCCCTCCAAGAAGAGAAAATACAATGCAAGGTTTCCTGCCGTAAGTTGAAAAATGTTAAAAAACAACCATAACAAAGAGAGATTGGGTTTTGTTTTCGTCAATAATTTTGAGAGATTGGTGATATCATGACATTGTTTGTTTGTAGGGGCGAATCAAGAAGATTATGCAGACTGATGAGGAAGTGGGGAAAGTGGCCCAAGCTGTGCCAATCATAATCTATATCCTTTTTAAATAGCACTGCCAAAAGATTATTTAGAGTCGTTTTCTGTCGTATGTATTTACATTGTTGGAGCTTAAATTAATTAACTTAGGCTTTTAATTGCTCCATACGGTACGATATTGGTTACTGTAATGATAATTGAAAAACGTTTTTCACTACAAAAACTTATGAGTAACCTTTTTGGGGGTTTATATAATCACAAACTGATTTTAATTTAGGTTTTTTTGTTTTATCGTGGCTGAATGTTTTGGTGTTGCTGTCAGGTAAAAAAATAGATGTTATCTCTATGACTACAATGTCTCCCACACAGGTCCACACCCAGTCCAGCTAAACAAAACTTCATAACATAAACAAACAATTGCCTTTCCTAACGTTATGTTAATTTATTATCATGAGAAGCATATGTATTGATTTACTGTTCCCAGATATTATCACAAAATTGATAATGAATTAAATCTTAGATTTTAACCAATGGTAATTAACTAATGGCTGCTTTTAAGAACAGCATGTTATCTTAATTAATGTAATAGCCTGTTAGGGAACTGGTATAATAATCTATGGGTCTATTAGAATTTATTTTAGGCTTCAGAACAGTATAACAGTAAAAAAGACTGTCTAGTGGTTGCAAGCGCTACAGCTGAGCATGAGGTCCTGGATTCAATTCTTAGGTCAGGCAAAGTGTTATTGGAATTTTTCATCTGAAATTTCCAGCAGCCAGGAGTCCGGATTTGTGCCCAGTTGACAGCACTAGGCTCGCCGCCTATTTTATGGAATTTAAACATTAGCTGGCGAAATGTGGGCGAACTATAGGACACCTCTGCCTACCCCTTTGGGGCTTACAGGCATTATGATAATTATGTTATATAATCAAGTAAAGAAACTATTAGTTATAATTGCCTGCTAGGTATAGGCTTTTCAGATGCTAAATTCAGGCAACTTTCCATGGATACACTTTGTGCTGGGTATTACAGCAGGTCATGTTGGACTCGTCAATCAATCAACTCAGCCTATTGCAGTCCACTGCTGGACAAGGCCTCTTCTAGGCTGTCCCTTGTCCTCTGCCTTCTGCATTCAATCTGTCCCAGCCACCTTTTTAAGGTCGTCGCTCTATCTAGTTGGGGGTATCCGACACTACGCTTGCCAATACAGGGTTGTTTCATCGGCCACTGTTCCTTTGACATACCTGGTCAGCTCACTCCTCCCACTTCAGTTTGCTTACTCTGCAAGCTACTCATACTAACTTTCAAATCATTTTGCTTCTTCTATCCCTGATTATGGCAGGTATGACTTACACTTGAATGTGTCAATTTGATACAATACACTACAAGTCATACCTACGTCCCAAACGTCTAACGTAACGTTTTCCCAACTATATTGGGGTCAACTTCCAGTCTTAACCGGATGCAGCTGAATACCAGTATTTTACATGAAGCAACTGCCTATATGACCTCCCATAACCCAGTTACTGGGTAACACTATACCTCTGGACTGTCAGACTTTTGGGCTTCTGACTACCTGTAACAATAGTCAAGGATATACAAATGTCAGTCAGGACTAACAGCTTAACAAGTTTCCTGAGGCATGAAGGACTCTCGATATCTAATGCATGGTCACCTATCCACAAACCTAATGCGGCAAGCGTAGCTTAACCTTTGATCGACCCGTGCGGGTGTTATCTTTTAACGACAAGCTGACCACTCAATCTTGCAATCTGAATTCATTTAATGAATAAGCATGATCTAAAAAGTTAAAAACCATGCCCTTAATTTTATCTTGCATAAAATAACGAAAATAATTCAGAACATTTTCCTGTAACTTATCACTAAAGGTTCAAAGTTGAAGTGTTTATTTCAATTAATACTGTTTATACCTACTAAAAAGTTGGTTGCCATGTTCTAAGTAAAAATACTCTATTTAAATCGTTGTTTCCATTTGATGTTATTTACTCTGGGCTGTTCTACCGGTATTGAAAAATGACAAATTTTTTAGAGATCCCGCTATTGGAAGCCCTAATTGTCATGTCCTTAGTTTATTTAATTAAATTAGCATTATGTGTGTAAATATTACCAGTCTGCTGGGTATTTATTACACTAATTACTATTATTTATTACTCTGTCATTTGTTCGATTAGCCCCAAATGGTTAATATAGCAAATGGTAAGTAAGAAAGAAAAAAAATTGGGACACGCACACGAAATACAAAGACTAACAAAATTAACAATAAAACAATAATAAAAAAATAAACAAAAAGAAATACCTCTGTGGTGGCAAAAAGCCTTCATCATCCCAACATAATGCTACGATATATTTAAGAAATTAATACCGGAGCAAGTGGCGGATTTACCAGCAGGCTGAGAAGTCTTGAGCCTAGGGTGGCAGATAAATAATAATAATGAATGAACAAAGCATATGTGATGCTGTATATAATTTTTCCTGAATGCTGATTGATAACAGTTTCATAACAAACAGAAACAGAAAAATTTGTGCAGTTTCCTCATCTGAACAAAGTGAGCCGACCAACGTACATATTGATATAAATAACTGATAGGTACGAACTTTATTTTTTTTTTTTTTAATTAGGTTACTGTGTTTTTATCAACCTGTTACAATATATATTCGTAAATTAGGTATTTTATGGCATGGCGCGGTCACAGCCCATGATTTTGGGGGGACTCATCATGAGTTCAGACGAGTATTTTTAGGGAGATACATCTCCTCGTTGGTCTATAGTGGTCGCAAGCGTTACCGCTGAGGTCCTGCGTGCGATTCCCGTGGCTCATGTTCAGTTTTAAGTTAGAAAGACAAGTAAATCATTCAGGCTCTCGACAGCTTGAATGATTTTGGGGGGAGGGGGGGTCACGACCCCCATGTCTGCTCCCCTCGGACCGCGCCTGGTTGCAGCTGATAAAAGGTTGTTGCAGCCGCGACGAGACTATTTTTGAAAGCTAAAGGTGCTCCTTCACCGGGAGTATTCGCCTTTAAGAGCTTATACTACCTCAGCTAAAATTCACTCTTTATCTCGTTCGCAAGATACTACTCGCGGACTGAGTGAGAGCGAGATAGAGTGCGGTGTTAGGCGGCAGGAAGCGCCAATAGTTTAGGTATTTGCTTTTTACGGGGAAAATAATGGTAATAAAAAACATAAGACCTGCTTTATAGCACAGAATACCTAATAGTACTTCGTACAGAATGGCCACTCCCTACCCCGCACTGACATCAGATACCGTACCTCACCCCGCACACCCGCGACATTATCGGCGGTTCATTAGCTAGGGGCGCTCACAAAGAACCGCAGCAGTGTACTGCTGACACGAACACACAATTTTGCGATTTACAAGTTTTATCTGAGTTTTAATCACGATGGTTCGATATTGTGATGCTTTTCCGAATTTGTATTTACATAAATGTTTGTAAGATATCGCATTTTAATACCATGCGATATAATAACCGATTATTTATAGTTAAGTAGGTCATTTAAAAGAAAATATTTTAGTGTAAGCAATATTTAGCTAAGTACCTTATTTGCATGGGTATTTGCTCTGGGATAGCAACATTTAGTGAAGTGGAACTGATGATGAAGACCACAGATGGCCACCGGGACTACTCAATAATAAGTATTTCACAGCTTGCGATTCGATTACTTTAATATGTTTGCTAAGCACAATTTATGCTCGTCACAATGCGAATGGTGAAATGGAGCTGATGATGGAGTACCAAGAGAACTCCTCAACAATTAACGTCCCTGCATCGGGAAAAGCAATATTTTGTACAGAGGCCAGCACATCAAGCTACCCCAATCTGTCAGATTCCTTTGATAAATTTTCAACTTTATTACAAAGGAATAAGGTTTATATTCAATTGGGAAAATGTGACAGATTGGGATAGCTTGATGTTCTGGCCTCTGTACAAGGCGATGAGCAAGTTGACATTAAGCTATTGTAACTTAGATACTTTATAAACAGACCCACTAATAAGCGAGAAATAAAAACTTTTTAGCAAAAAAAAAAAACGACTTAAAAAAAAGCACTAAGTTACAAAGTGAAAAATAACTTTAATTTCGTAAGTCGGTGGCAATAAACTAAAATACAGATCTAAAGACACCGACTTCGGAAATTAAAGTTATTGTTAAAAAGTTTTACATTTATTACTTAACTATTATAATATTATTTTTATTTCATTACGAACCCGACTAATTAGATAAACAATCAAACTAGTCCTTTCTAGTCGCGTCGTCGTCGTTCCCGCCATTTTTTTTACGCTCCGCACGACAACCAACCCTACTAGAATTTACGCACACATTTGCACGTGTACCAACGTCATTTGGCTATGTAGTAGTAGTAGGTAATTATTTTGCGCGCGTTGTACGGAGTGTCCGGGGTGTGTTTATAGTTAGTTGAGTTACTATACAAAGTCTCATGATCAAATTTAAATTATTTTTTGAATACTCGTACCAGCGGTTTATTGTTCGGTTTGGATTTGGAGGTAACATTGAATTTTTTTTCTAAATTTTATGGAATCGGATTTTCGTCAAACATAAGACCTAACATTAATCCTCAACTTTACCATATATTTATTTGGAAATTAATGCTGCAGTATTTTCGACATGACGGAGGATCATGCTAAGCCATTTGAGGTAGTATAGGCCCTTAATGTAACAATCCAAGATTCCATTGTAGCGGCTAGGGCGGCTCGGAACATGAGGCGAGTCACTGCGCAGTAACAAATTCACCTGTCAGCGGGGGTGAGAGGGAGGTACTGCGCAGCGTGTGGCGCACTTCAGACCCGCCAAAAAGTTTGAATCGGGCTGTACAACGATTTACCCTAAATAATCCGATCCAGCCTGTCCCTTAGCGGGATTGTCCGAAAGGGTTACCGCTACCCCGGAACATAAAGGGCTAAGTAAGGAACACGGGTGGGTTTTAGTCAGTAAGAGTCTGACACTCCCTTCTGTTCCACCCAGAGCGGGAGGGGTCATTAGATGATTTCCCATTCATAAAAAAAGCCTGTCCCTTGCTGCTCTCTCCCAGCGACGCCCCAAGCCGAGGTCCGTACCCCACAGGGGTTCCCTTAACGTGTAATAGCTTAGTTTAAGTATTTTAACTCCTGACAAGAGGCCTTAATTTATTGATGCAACCACAGCCAAGTTCGGTTAAGCAGACAACTTCCTAGCTTGAACTGCGAGATAAAATAAAAAATAAAAAAATAAATGCTACGGATGATATTCGGTTTCACAAACCTCTCGCTTGCCACTTCGCACTTTAACCCATGGACTGTTTCCGTTTTTTAGGATTACGTACCTTAAAAGGAGAAACGGAACCCTTATAACGTCACTTCGTTGTCCGTCTGTCTGTCCATCTGTCAAGACCCGTTTTCTCAGGAACGCGTGGAGTTGTCAAGTTGAATTGATATCAAATACTCAGGGCTGCAATCCCTTGAATGAAGCAGTGAAAAAATCAAACTTCTAAGTCAACGCAATCAAAAGATACGGGCGTTTATGTTCCGGAATCAAAACCTATAGGATACTCCCCGTTGAACTAGAATCATGAACTTTGGCAAGAAGCAATGTCATGTAGCACAAGAAGTAAAAGAAAAAATCTGAAAACCGTAAATATGTAGTTACATTACAAAAAAAAATCCCGTGTACTATTTACATACCTACAAATTTGTACGGAACCCTCGGAGCGCGAGTCCGACTCGCACTTGATCGATTTATTTTATTAATTTACTTATCGCATGTTCTATTTAAAAACGAAATAACTACCTACCTAAAGCATACGATACGAATTCGTTTTTATCAACACTTCCGTTTATACTCGTACTTCTCATAAAGTCATGACGATAACTGGCGGTCTCTGATAAATCTAATACTATGACGAAAACGCATTTATTTTAGCCGATTTTCCGTCATCATCACCAAAAATAAATGCTAAAAGTATTATATTTCAGAAAGCCAAAAGCGTAAAAAAATCGGTCGTGCGAGTCGGACTCGCGCACCGAGGGTTCCGTACAAATTTGTAGGTATGTAACTACAAATTCACGGTTTTGGGATTTTTTCCTTTACTTGTGCTACATGACATTGCTTCTTACCTTTCATGATTCTAGGTCATCGGGAAGTACCCTGCAGGTCAAGGGAATCAAACCCTTGCGAATGTCAAAATATGCGGCATAAAGGAACATAAACGCCCGTATCTTTTGATTGCGTTGACTTACAAGTTTGATTTTCACTGCTTCAAGGGATTGCAGCCCTGAGTATTTTATATTCATTTCAACTTGATAACTCCACGCGTTCCTGAGAAAAAGGTATTGACAGACTATCAGACAGACGGAAAACGAAGTGATCTTATAAGGGTTCCGTTTTTCCCTTTTCCTTTTGAGGTACGGAACCTTAAAAATCAACTTAAATGTAGTTCCATTTCGGAATAACTGGACAAAATTCGTTCCCTACATAGAGCTAAAACCAACAAATCAGGGTTACTGTTAGGAATCTATTCTTACCTGTCTAGTCTGCAGGTATTGATCTAGATATTTTAGGCTAACTTGCTCTTGTTCTTTTATTAGGTATCTAGTTCATCGCGAGAACTTTTCCCTATGTCTGGTTGTTGTTTTCGCTTTTTTTTTTTTGTGGATGGGAAATCATCAAATGACCCCTCCCGCTCTGGGTGGAGCAGAAGGGAGTGTCAGACTCTTACTGACTAAAATCCAACCGTGTTCCTTCCTTAGCCCTTTGTATTCCGGGGTAGCGGTAACCCTTTCGGACAATCCCGCTGCTGTTGTTTTCGCTTGTATTCCCTGAAACTATTATACAGGGTGTCCCTGGAAGTATGGACCAAATCGAATAGGGGCGTGGGCAAGGTCATTTCCAAACTTTTTGATACTGAGAATGATTGAGAATTATTTTACGGTTCAAAAGTTGTGACCAATTTTTTTCAATCGTTTCGCATAGTGCTCAAAGAAAAAAAATCTTTAAAAAAAACTATCGGGGCTGTCTAAAAAACTTAAATTGATAGTTCCTGGTAGTTTTTTTTTAATGATTTAGTTCTTTGAGCACTATTTAAAGTGATTGAAAATAACAAAAATTGGTCATAACTTTTGAACCGTAAAAAAATTCACCAACATTCTCAGGATCACTTTGCCCACGCCCCTATTTGATTTGATCCATACTTCCAGCGGGGTAATTGCGTAACACACTATTAGTAACAATGGGTTTCAGTTTGACAGATCAACAACGTTCATTGCGTTTTTTACATTGTTGAGCAGACACATTTTTCCAACTTAAGAAGCATTGGATTAGCAACATGCTTCAAAATGATTCATATTGAGATCGATAGTGTGTTTCGCAATTAGGGTGCAGGAACATCCTGTATAGAGGAGGTGGTTTGTTCAGCACACCCACATTTCGTCAGTTGTGTTAGCCTACTAATATTATAAATGTGAAAGTTTGTGAAGATTTTTGTTACTCAATCACGCGTAAACCGTTGAACGGATTTGGATGAAATTTGGCACACATATAGTTTATAACCAGGATTAATACATAGCATACTTTTTATCCCGATATTCCCACGGGATCGAAATTAACGCGGGTGAAACCGCGAGGCGCTGCTGGTAAAGTATACGGGGGCGAACTACTAGGAAATCTTGAAAACCCAATACCACTGCCCGAATACTAGACCACCGTCGATGCAGGCTACTCAATATTGTCCATCGTATTTTCATCCAGACGGTAGTTATTTTTTTCTTCTGGTTTCTGTAAATCAGACAAAATACAGAGAAAAGTGTTTCTTCTACCGTATCTACCAGTGGCGAAGAGTGAATTTATGACAGAGGTAAGCCGGAGCAAGAAAAAATGTCAATGAACCGTTCCATTATATTTCAATGATGAATTGACTATAGAGTGGTTGTGTTCTGAATTTTCGAAGGGAAGCCGGCAGGAATCGTCTACTAACAAACAACAGAATAGATCAGGGCACCCCGCTCATGCCGTGGAAAAAGAGAAAGGGGATTAGATCGGAATGAAAAAGTTTATAGTGTATAAGACACGAGTTTAAAACAGAAGAAGATCTAGCGGCGGATCCAGGGGGGTGGAGGGGGGCTTCAGGGGATTAGACCGGAATAACTCATCTTTAGGCAGTCAGCATGCGAGGCTGACTAACCAGGGCGGACCTACGAACTATATTTAAGGCGAGGTTGCAGTACTTATTAAGTTTTTTAAACCTCTGTAAATCTAGCAAAATATTAATTTTGGTCAAAAAGAAAATATTTTAAGGAAATTGAACATATTGTGAAGCGCTATGTGAAGATAGAAACGTGATTTAAAATTTTAAAATAATTGGCTCGATAAAAAAAAAACATAAAGACGACACTAAATCGCTGTTTAGGTATAAAAACGTGTACCTTGAAGAGATTACATCGTTAAACCATGTAAAAGTTATACCAAAAGATAGGCTTTATTGTTTTTTAGGGCTTGGTGAAAACATATTTCATAATTTCCTTATTATTTTTTCTATGAAACAAATACTTATACACAGAATCTAGCAGTTCAAGAGCTCGCAACGGCCGGCCAGTGCCGAGAAGGGAGAGATGCTCCGATATCTATTATGCGGGGAGTGAGGAAACGTTTTCATATGTACACAACATACTAAAATACGGCCTTAAGGGCCTATACTACCTCCGCTAAAATTCACTCTTTATCTCGCTCGCACGATACTGCTCGCGGACTGAGTGAGGGCGAGACAGAGTGCGGTGCTAGGCGGCAGGCAGCGCCAATAGTTTAGGTATTTGCTTTTTACGGTGAAAATAATGGTAATTAAAAAAAAAAACAAGACCTATTTTATAGTTAGTTCGGTTAGTATACAAAGTTTCATGATCTAATTTGAAGTATTTTTTTAATACCAGCGGTTTATTTTCGGTTTGTAGGTAACTTTGGATTTTTTTTCTATCGAGAAAATTTTATGTAATCGTGTTTTCGTCTAACATAAGACCTAACATTAATCCTCAACTTTACCATATATTTATTCCAAATGTATCATGCTAAGCCATTTGAGGTAGTATAGGCCCTTAAATACTAACTTCTGCCTGCGAGTCCGCGTAAAATTTCTTGTCCACCCCGTCGCATCGCATCGCCCGCCCGCGCTATTACTTCGTTTTCGCTTAGCGTTCTTTTTGATCATTTTTCTTTTGGTCGGCTCTGAAGGTCCTAGTGTGATGTTAAATATCCTATTGACTTTCTCAAGAACTGGGATATCAATAGCAAATATATTTTTTCAAATCCGACCGGCATTCAAATGTTACCTCTCGTCTAGCTCTGTAATGTACTAGGCAGATGATGAATCAGCAACTTTTAACCTAAGTTATCTGTGATGTTCTCAGCGCATTTCCTTTATCGGAAACAATGCAATAATGTCATGACATCACCGCAAAAAAGGATGTTTGCATTACGTGTGAGCATTTTGATGTCTGCTGTATATTTTTGCATCAATAGATCATAAATTACGAGATAACGCTGGGACTTTGGGACAAATCATCGGTCCAAAATGCGTAGGAACTCGATTCGGCCCTTCCTCCAGGCTTTAGATGGAGCAAAGTGGAATAGGAATAAGTGGAAAGAGGGAAGGGAGACCTTTGCCCTGCAGACAGAAATGGTTGATAATAATCATAATATGTTGCACAATGGTTGCGGTAATCAACCTTGAACGATTTCGATCGTTACTTGGAGGAGTTTCATATACTGCTTTCTGTTCTAGCTTATAATAATGATTGACCTATTTCTTCGCCTTCACTATCGGAAACATCATCGTTACTTTCTAAGACAATCGTCTAAATCATTTTAGGATTTTAAATGGAATATTTAGTAAAGATTAAATAATATCTAATCTTCTAACCAAATAATCCGAAATATGACCCAGAATGAATGAATATCCGAGTAAAGTTTGGACGAGATTCTTAAAATTCTGCACAAACTCGAAAGTTAAAGCATTTATTTCAATTAAACCAACTATCGGCACTTTTCAATTATCAAGGCTATATACCGCTTATATTATATCCTTATCATATGGGATTCAAATCTTGGTTGTTCTTGAAATTATCCTTCCAAAGTTTAAATGTAAACCAGTAGGTATTATAACAATCTACTCAGTCTTAGAGCGATCCTTGCTGGCTATAAGTCATGACGTCAACAGACAGTCGTATACGGTTGATAGAATTAGTCATGTGGACCAGAATAGGACTACAACACTCAATGTACAAAGCGAATACAGTTCAAGATGTATCATCTTACTATTTCCTTGTAGAGAGGAAGGTATTCGAGATAGAATTTTAGTTATGTTTTGATCTAAACCAGATTTTTTTCTGTTTGGGAAGTCTATAAATCAGCCTTACTTACCTATGATCAAATATGTGTGTTACTTTCCTCAAAATACCATTTCAGGCATCAATCTAATGTGGTCTTCACATAATCTGACCAAGATTATGTCTGGACTTTAAAAGAGATTGCGATCTCCTTCGATCAATAATAGGATCTCGGAGTTTATTTCGGCCTTTCTTCTCAGAGTAGTGAGATAGGAAACGCCGACCTCATCTAGCTTATTATTTTTTTTTTATAATATGACGTGTAAAAGTGATTCCGATATCCTATTTACAGAATAAATAATTTCATTAGCGGTTTTTCATTTGCGTATCCGGTCTGCTCAATAAAGCCGTATATTTTTTGTAGTAATAGTAATAATTTATTTCTAAGTATATGGTACATTGAGATCTTAAATTAAACATTGATTCACATATACTACCATTGCTGGTTTAGAAAAATTAAATAAGCTAAGTGCATGCAAATCGTAGACATTACAATAAAAGTGATATTCAATTAATATATAAATAAAATAAAAAATAAAAAAAAATAATTAATTTTATTAATTTTATTTTATTTTGAATTTATATATTTAATTTGATACAATAATATTGATTTGGATTAATTGATTAGGATTATTTGTAATGTCAAAATATTATTTTGTCAACCATAAAATACAAAACAAGACGAGACAAAAAAAGCTCAGATGATTCAGTTTTATAGATTGTTTTCTCGTCATGGAAGACAGGCTTCTGCATCCTATCCTAGAGACAGCCACGCCCAAAAACTTAAATCCATAGTTCCCAAAAATCTTTTCGACACGAGGAGGTGACAACTTATAAAAGTCAAGTCGAGGATTGTTTTGAAAAGACTGAAATTCACAAAAATTCTTTAAAAAAAAAAAAAATTATTGGTGGTTAGTCGTTACTGCATCCACAATTATATGTAGTTACTCAAACAGTCAAACCATACCACAGGAAACAAAACGCTCAAATGCTGTGCCAACAACGTTTTTGTTGTTCTGATTATTTTGTTTTTATCTTATTTACTAGATACTTTTGGCGGCCTACTCAAGAAAGTCTAATAAATTTTATGGCACCTGTACACTGCTCGAGGCACTGCGAGGCTTGACGAGTGCGAGAGTGTGGCGGAGATGGTGGAAGCTCACTATGCAATTATGCATCGAAATAAAACACGGTAAGCCCAGACATTAAAAGCTACGGGCTTGAAGTAGTGTAAAAAAAAACTGAACGACGTGAGAAGAGAATGTACCTACACATGCTAACAGTAGCAATGGCTTTCATGTTGACAGTTTAACACCGTTCATTGCATTATTTAGTGACGCACTCGCGTCGCCGTCGCCTCGCCAGTGTAAGCGAGGCCCTTTGACTAGCGTACAAAAAACCGACTCCGAACGGAGAGCAGACGAGGCGAAACAATAAGAGACGAAGCGAGTGTAGCATTGTACACTCTCGCACTCGTCATGCCTCGAGGAGGGTGTACAGGCGCCATCACTCGACTTCTCGCGCGAGTGCTATTGGCGAAACATGGCGAGAGTACTCGCGGAAGAGTACACGTACAGGCGCCATTGTGGATTCTTTTCTCGTGAAGAAAGAGACTTCTGCATCTTAGCACCACCCCCAAAAAACTTAAATGCATAGTTTCCAAAAATCTTCTCGACGCAAGGAGGTTTTTTTTGACAAATTCTCTTAAAAAGGTCAAGGCGAGGATTTTTTTGAGAATATCAATTGGAATGCGGTGGTTACTGCATCCAGTATTATCCAAACACTTATCTTGGTGTGGTGTAGGTACCTTTACGTATTGGATCAAAAATCAAAATAAAAAAATCAAAAGTCATTTATTCAAACTAGGCTGAGAATCAGCACTTTTCGAACGAAGAACTACACTTTTCGAACTAGGCTGAGAATCAGTCATCGCATACCACAGGAAACAAATAGGTAGTTCAATTAAAGTTAACTCATGATTTATCGTCTGTTTAACCATATTTTTTTTAACATACAAATGTCTCATAACTTTAACCAACGTTATAAATAAGGGGGCTATGTTTACGTCCGTATTATCTATGCAGTTAGTTTTAAGGTGATTGCGCAGTGATTACCGCGAAATTCAAATTTTCTTACGTTTTTTTCAATTAGCAGGTCAGTGTCAGGTTGTATCTTGATCAAAATATGATTCGCGACTATATCAGGTACTTATTCACAGAATTATAGTCATTAGAATCATTAATACATCTTCCTAAGTTAGATTTGTACCATAAGAAGAAATCTCCTAGGGAAAAGTGTTTATGGTACAAATCCTACTATCCTACTCCTACTATAATCCTACTAATATTATAAATGCGAAAATTTGTGAGGATGGATGGATGGATGTTTGTTACTCTTTCACGCAAAAACTACTGAACGGATTTTGATGAAACTTTACAGTAATATACATAGTTTATACATCAGAAAAACACATAGGATACTTTTTATCCCGATATTCCCACGGGATCAAAACTTACGCGGATGAAACCGCGGGGCGCAGCTAGTCTCACTTATAAATATGTATGAATGTTTCTTATGATTATAATTCTGTAAATACGTACCTGTTATAGTCGCGAATCAAATTTTGATCAAGATACAACCTGACACTGACCTGCAAATTGCAAAAAACGTAAGAAAATTTGAATTTCGCGGTCAGCTTTTAAGTTTCATGTAACATGAGCGAGTCTATTACCACGATTGCCATTAGCCGGGCACAAATTGAGACTCCGGGCTGCTACAGAAAAAATCCTGTCAAAACCGGGAGAAGGTAGGACCAGTCTATGATAAATATTTCGTGCGAATCATAAAAATGTCGTATTCCTTTGTTCATCCTACAACCTATCTCAATCCAAATTCTGTTGTTTTTTTTTTTCAAAGAAATGTAAATCCATTTTAACGCAGACGCATTATTTATAGACTCTGACCGATGTGTTAACCGAAAAAATGCATATAAATTCTCTATTTTTAACAGTTACATGTCCTTCAAACGACTGTGGCTGAAAATGCTTTGTATTCCAGATTTATTAAGCGCTACTTTACATCGTGAATAGTGGTTTTGTTGAATATTTTTAGAGCATTTTTAACAGCAGTTTGTTATTGGAATCTTTGGTCGGTCAATATGAATACTTTTTTTTTTTTTTTTTTGTGGATGGGAAATCATCCAATGACCCCTCCCGCTCTGGGTGGAGCAGAAGGGAGTGTCAGACTCTTACTGACTAAAACCCACCCGTGTTCCTTCCTTAGCCCTTTGTGTTCCGGGGTAGCGGTAACCCTTTCGGACAATCCCGCTGCCCCGGCAGGCTTCGGCCCTTTCGGGCCCCTTCCTAATGCTGACATCTCTTTGAGGCGCGCGTGGAACACGTACGCGCCGTCCGGCATGGGCCTGGTCCTGATCGGACGGAGAGTTACCCATTACTCTCCGCCCGCAGGCCCGCGCCTACGGTGGCCGGGAGTCGTCTCGCGGCTCCCGACGCCCGGGGCGTCTCCCGCGGCGGCTGGGACGTGAGGCCCTCTCTCTCAGCCGTCCCGCCACCTCCTTCGCTAGCATGACTGCTTCGCAGAAGGAGGTGACTGCCTCCCACTCCCTCTCGCCCCGGACCATGGCTTGAACCAGGGCCGGGCGCGAGAGGTCGCCGCCGCTGCCGATCGCCTCTGCGAGAACACGGCGGTGCTCCGCCCAATTGGGGCATACCGCCACCGTATGCTCCACCGTGTCCTCCGGGCGACCCTCGCAGTGGTGACACCCGGGCGTTTCCTCCCGCCCGATGGTGTGCAGGAACCTCCCGAAACACCCGTGTCCGGTGAGGACCTGCGTCAGGCGGTAGGTGAGGGCGCCGTGGCGCCTCTCTAGCCACTCCTCAAAGAGGGGTCTTACCGCCGCTATCGCGGCGTGCCCTGCGCTGGGTTGCGACAGTCGCTCTTTCCATGCCGCCATGAGATCGCGCCGGAGGTCGGCCCGCTCCGCCGCGATTTGCCGCGGCAGCGGAGTCTCCCCCCGGCGTAGTGCCTCCGCGCGCCACTCGTACAGGCGCGCGAGGACTATCGCCTCCAGATCCCACGGCGGCAGTCCGGCAAGGAGGCTTGCCGCCTCGCCCGAGATCGTGCGGTACCCCCGGATCAGCCATACGGCTACCACCTTTTGGGGCGCGTTCAAATAGTGGGCGGCTCGCCGCCGCAGTGAACGCGCCCATACCGGGGCCCCGTACAGGGCCATGGACCGCACGACCCCCGCGTAAAGCCTCCGGTAGGAGGCGTTTGGCCCCCTCAGGTTGGGCAAGAGCCGCTTGAAGGCGGCCCCGGCCCGTTCCAGCTTGGGAGCCAAACGTCGGAAGTGCTCGACGAAGTTCCACCGGCTGTCGAGGACGAGACCCAGGTACCTCATCGTTGTCTCGACGCCGATGTGAACCCCTCCTACCGTTAGTTGGGATCCCGAAGGCGGCCCGTTCCGAGGCCCATGAAAAGATATGGCCTCGGACTTGTGCAATGCCACCTCGAGACCCAACTGCCGGATCCTCTCCACGACTGTCGCAACCCCGCGTGTCATCGCGTCGGCCGCCGCCTGATGTGACCTCCCCTGCGCCAGGACCAGCGTGTCGTCAGCGTAGCAAACCACGCTGACTCCATCAGGGAGATCGGCCCGCAGCACCCAGTCGTAACCGATGTCCCACAGGAGCGGCCCCAGAACCGATCCCTGTGGGACACCGCACGACATCTCTCGCCGGTTCCATTCCCCATTGCGACCGGGGTAGATGACGGCTCTGTCCGTCAGATACGCCCCGACTACACGACGGAGGTAGGTCGGCACCCGGTGATACCGGAGTGCCTCCCCAATGCAACTCCAGGGCAGGGTGTTAAAAGCGTTGGCGATGTCGAGTGACACCGCCACGACCACCCCACCCCGGGACACCGCATCCCCCGTCGTGAGGGCCCTCACGCGCATGATGGCGTCCACCGTGGAGCGCCCCTTGCGGAAGCCGAACTGGCTGTCCGCAAGATCCGGCCCCGTCCTCACCAGGTGCCCGACGAGGCGGCCCGCGATCACTCTCTCAAAGAGCTTGCCGACCTCGTCGAGCAGCACGATGGGCCGGAATGCGGACGGAGAGTCCGCAGGGCGCCCTGGCTTCTGTATGAGGACCAGCTTCCCCGTCTTCCAGCGGAGTGGAAACTGGCCCCTCTCCATGCATGCGCTTAAGAGCGCCTCTAGTCGGGGCCCGAGAGCCGTCGAGGCCAGGACCCAGGCCTTACCCGGCAAGCCGTCGGGTCCTGGGGCGGTATTTTTGGCCTTCAGCCTATTTACCGCCACTCTCAGATCTACCCCGGTCACTTCAGGGATGTCGTCGTCGTCCGCGTGGTCCGCTTCAGACACCGCAAGTGGCGGAGCCATGGGCGGGGGAGTGTGCTCCGCCCGTGAAGGGAACAGAGCGCTCACCACCTCCTCCACCAGCTGGGGGCGGAGACTCTGCGTCAGCGGGGGGGCCCAGGTGCGGAGTTTATTCCGCACCATTTTATAAGGGCGCCCCCATGGATCTCTGTTCAGAGTCTCCACCATCTCCTCGCGGGCCATATCCTTGGCCCGCTGGACAGCCTCTCGGAGGGCGGTCTTCGCCGCTCTGTACCCCTCGTACAGCTCCGCCTCCGTGGCTTCCGCATCCGGAGGGCGGATGCGGAGCCTGCGGTGCCTGGTGTACAGGTGTCGCGCGTCGACGCACGCCTTGCGTAGCGATTCCACCTCGCGCGACCACCAGTACACCTGACGTCGGGCGCGTCCTGGCCGGACTCGGGGCATTGCCACGTCACATATCTCGGACATGGCCTCCCGGAACCACTCCGCCTCATCGTCGATATCGGCAGGCCTGTCCGGTGATGACACCCAGGCCTGCACGATCGAGGCTTCCAGGAGGAGCTCCCGGTCCAGCTGCTTCAGCGCCCACCGCGGACCACTCGGGGCCTGTTGGACCGGCGCGCTGGAGGTCTGGGCGGAGACGTCGAACCGGATATACCGGTGATCGGAGTAGGTCTCCACCTCCTCCATGACGCGCCAGTCAATAACACTCTGTGCCAGAGCGGGGCTGGCGAACGAGATGTCCACCACGGACTCGCCCCGCATCCGCACACACGTGGGAACAGAACCCCGATTTAGGACGACCAGGCCTGTTTCCAGAGCCCAGTCCTCCACCATCCTTCCCCGCACGTCCGTGTAACGGGAACCCCAGGCCAAATTCTTGGCGTTGAAGTCCCCGAGCACTAGCACGGGGAAGGAATGGTTTCCGGCGACGACGACACTCAACTCTGTTAAAGAGTTCTGGAACTCGGCGAGAGTTCGCCTCGGAGAGAAGTACACTCCCACTACTACGATCTCTCCGAACCGTGCTGCTACGCACCCCTGTCCCTTCGTGACTCCTTCGAGGGACGGGGTGCCGGCGGCGGCCGACGAAATTATGGCCACTGAGCCGCTCAGGTCCTCCACCCAGTCATCCCTGGGCGGGACAAAGTACGGCTCAGCGACCACGGCGATGTTGATCGACCACTGCGCCATGCTCTGGAGCAACAGGTCCTGGGCGCAGGCGCAGTGGTTGATGTTCGCCTGGAGGAGGCGTAATGGAGCCATCACTGCTCCATTTCAGCCCCCTCCTGGGCCCCTTGCGAGGGCCCCTCCGTGGTGGCGGTGGCGGCGGTGGCGGCGGCGGCAGTGGCGGTGGCGGCAGCGGCGGTGGCGGCGGCGGCGACGGCAGCAGAGGCGGCAGCGACGGTGGTGGTGGCGGCGGTGGCGGAGGGCCTCCCTTTCCTCTTGGCTCCGTCGGGTGGAACGCAGCACTTGCTCCCTGCCCGGTGATCGGCCGGCTTGCCGGCAGCCGCACATGCGACGCAGTGCGGCGCGGCGCTGCACGAGCCGGCCGTGTGTCCGGGCTGACCACATCGGAAGCACAGAGTGCTGCGGTCCACCTCCGAGGTGCACTGGACGCCTACGTGGTGCCCCACATGGCATCGGAAGCACCTCAGAGGTCTGGGTTCCAGCAGCTTGACCTGCGCCGAAACCCAGCCGACCAGAAGGCTTCGGCCCTCCACAATTTTTCTGGCCGCCGTCACGGGGCAGCTTACCGTTACGGTTCGCATGCCCGTGAAGTCAGGACGTATGGTGCCCGCCTTCACCTGGTCGGCCAGACACCCGCCCGTCCTGACGACGGCGGCCACCACCTCTCCCTCCGTTACGGAGTCATCCAGGCCCAGGATGCGCATGTCTGCGCACTTGACGGGCCTGGATACTCGAGCCTCATCCGCATTCAGGGACGCCCTTAGCTTCTCAGCTAGGGCGTCAGCGGTGAGGCCACTCGTTGCGCCGGGGATCTCCAGCATGCGGGCGCCAGTGGCGGTCACCCTATGCCGGAGGCCCCCGGTGATCCCCAGCTCCTTGAGGTCCACCGTCGCTCTGGCCTTAGTGAGCACGTCGCAGTACGTCACGCCCTTCTTGACCGCGTCCGGCTGCAGTGTTATCACCACAGCCGCGGTTTTCGGGGCGCGAAGCCTAGCTGCGACGGCTCGCTCTTTGCGGCGCCGCCTTTGCGCCTTTTTCCTGGCCGCCTTGGCCGCCTTCTTCTTCTGCCCGACCACCTGCCATTCGGCGTCGGTCGCGGCAGAAGTGGGAGTGTTTTGTGGGCCGGGCGTTGGCTCTGGGGCCTTCGCCTTCCCTCCCCCTCCGCCCCTCTTCCGGGCCGACGCCGGGGTTTTGCCAGCAGGAGCCGGCCTTACCGTCGCCGGAGCTCCGCCAGCCGACGCCGGTTTCGCCCTCGCCGGGGCTTCGCCAGCAGACGCTGGTTTGGCCGGCACCTGAGCCCGGCCTGACGGCCCGGGTTTAGGGGCGGCCTTTGCCGCCGCGGCCGCGTACGACGCCACCCTCGGCCCCGGTGCCGCCGCCTTGCCCGCCAGAGGTGGGCGCAGGACTATGCCCTCCAGGACGGAAAACCGCGCCTGGAAGGCCGCCAGTTCCTGCCGAACCAGGTCCAGGACCTGGTTCTCCACCGGAATAGGCCGGCTCAGTGGTTCCGCCTGCGCACTGCCGGTGCTCCTCAAGCTGGCGAGGTCTGCCCGGAGCCTCCCGTTCTCCGCTTGGAGAAGCTCTATGGCGGCCGTCAGGCGGGCAACCTCTGCCTTTAACTCAGTCACTTCGCCGGCCGAAGGGCCAACGTAATTAGCCGCCTCCGCTGCCTCCATGATGGAGGCCGTTGCCGAGACTATGGCCCTGTTCTTCGAAGCTTGAAGCTTCTTCAGGGACACGTCCCGGATCGCGGCCTCCACGACCGCCGCAAACCTGCGCTTGCGGTCCGCACCGGGGCCACCAAGCGGGCCCGTCTCGTCGCCTGAGGACCCCGAAGCGACCGCGCGACCGGCCTCCGCCTCCTTTGCTGGCTCCTCCGCCAGTTCTGCCGCCTCCCGGGCAGTGAGCCCCCTCCCCTTGCCTCGCTCCCGGACTCCTCCCCGCCTGCTGGTGGGGATTTTCCGAGCCGAGGCCAGCTCCCCATCAGAGGACGACCCCTGGCCGTCCTCTGACCTTGGCCGCTTGCTGTTGGACTTTTTTCCAGCAGCAGCCATCTTCTTGGCACGGCTGGGGCTCCCTGAGCCTCCCGTGCTCGCACCTCCAGATGCGGCGTCGGACTCCGACCCCGCATCACTCCTCTCCTCTTCAGGTTTTTTGTTTTTTATATTTATTGCATCCATATCTGTTCCCACGAGTATAAACTTTATATCTTCTCAAAATCTAGTGGTTCGCACTAGCGACTAAATCAAGCTACCCATTAGCCAAGCTTAGTACCTCCCTCACGGTGCGCCGCCGCTTGGAGGTTTGGGGAATTTTTTATAGAGGTTAATCTTCCTCGCGGTCCGGGCGGTTAAGCCAAGACCCTCGACCCCCTTCAACAGCCAGAGACATGACCTTAACTGTCTCCAGGGCTACGAGATTAGCGGTGGCAGCAGGGTTACCCCTCCTGCCTGCCCGGCGGCAGGGTAAGTGCACACCGGGCCCGCTCTGACCCCCCACCACAACTGCCGCTCAGCTACTCAGAGCGGCACGTGTGGAGCGATCCTCCTGGCAGAACATTGGCATGCGGACAGCGAGATTCCACTGGGAAATAATCCCAGAGGAAAATCGCTGCCCGCACCCCGGGATGCACCGGCCCGAACACTGGTCTTCCCCCCGGACGTATCCAGAAAGGAACCCCAGTACCCAGGCACACGTGGAGGTTTTCTGCCCGAGCACCCCGTCAATATGAATACTTACTCCTCGTCTAAGCCAGCATTGGGGCTTTACTGCTGACGGTCAGTAGTGCTGACCATGGTCTTCCCAATGAAGGGAAATAGGGGATAGACGGTCAGAAGACGTGTCTGAGATTAGTATGAATTAAAATAAATCTAATTTTCCATTTCCGCAAATACCTACTTCAAAACTTCTAATGTACAGACGCCAGAACATCAAGCTACCCGAAACTGTCAATCCCAATCAACTTTGAACCTTATACCTACTTTAGCGATAAAGTTGAAAATCTATTAACGGAATTTGACAGACTGTTGTAGCTTAATCGTGGCTTGATGTGCTGGAGTCCGTACATAGGTTACGTACTGTCAATGATCGTGTTCAAAATTGATCTTAGAAACTACAAAGAAGAAAACCCCTACTTACAGTCAATTGTGGTACACTTGGGAACCAAAGGTATACGGGCTGTAAGGAACATCGACGCGCAAACTGTTTCCGTGAATGTAGCACATGATTCTAGTATTTTTTCGGTGGCCGTAGGTAAAAAAAAAAATCTGCTATTTCCTACAAAAGTGCTACACCGCACGGTCAACATCTATGTAACAGCTGTACTTTTGTCTACACCGTGTACCGTGTCCATTACACCATGAATTAATTTTCAACATTTAAGAATAGCTGTTTTTGCCGGTTTTAAATGTAATATTTGTATCAACATCTTCAAACTCCTTAACTCAGCACTGTTATCTCCAACACCTCGCACCCTGGAGCTCTTTGTGGAGTCGCTCCTCAGTAAGGCGATGCAGGTGACGATGGCCAGGAACGCGAAGACCCTCAGTCCTTCGCACGTCAAGCAATGCATCCTGGCTGAGTCCAAGTTTGACTTCCTGAGAGATCTGGTAAGTTTATAATAGATGTCAATTATTAGAACCAAGTGCCTTAACGCGGCTTGCTGTAGGAGCTGACTGGTTGAAATCTTCACGTAAGGAAAAGCGATACGTCCCCTCCATGTGACTTTCGCTACGGATAAACCGAAAATTTTCTTTTTTTTTTTTTCATCAGCCAGATCGGAACGGGTTTAATGTTGAGAAGCTACTGTAAATTTTTAGTATTATTCCATTTAACTCCTCAGCTCAGGTACTTTTAGTCCTCTCTTTACTCGACTCAGGGCAAGACTCATAGACCGCAATCTGACTTTACTTTGAAAGAAAAAAAAAGAAAATGCGTTTATTTGCGGTAAACAAAGAACGTGCTGTGACAAGAAAGAACACAAACAAAAAAATCGCAAGTTGGGGGAAAATACACCACAAGACATTCAATGTCCCTTACCTCAATTGAACCTACGGTCGACGATGTGTTATATCCAAGCAAAACTGCCATCGCTCAGCTTAATGCGAGACAGAGCCCCAATGCTGGTTTGGTAAGTAAAGTAAGCGTCTCATACGTATGAAACGCTTGCCCGCACTCACTTACACGAATATGAACATAATATGCATAAGAATAAGTTTCAGTTTAACGCTTACTTACCAAATAAAGTCAAAGTGTGGCAGTGCACAATCACACAGTCTGTCAATTTTACCCTCAGCGTCCCTTGTGTTTTGGCCTGTTACGAAACCCAAGGCAAGCAAAAGCAGAGTACCTACATTGGAATAAATGGTTTGCAAAAGGTTACCAAAGGTTTATTTTCGTTTAACCCTTACCACGCGAAAACAGCATTGTTAACGTTGAAACTGACAGAGACCTATCAAAGTGAAATCTCAAATATTTTTGAAATCACCCTTTGTTTTAAGTTTCTGCTGTTACAATACCACAAAATTTTGTTTCGAAATCAAGGCCCGTTTTTGCGAAGCCCACTAAATTCTTTCCCCCAGCTGAAATTCTACGTTATACCTACACAAACCTTTTGTAAAATTTTTAGCAAAAGTAATAATAAAAAACATAACCAAGGAGGGTAGTTGGGTAAAAACAACCCTAATTTTCTACGACTACCGACATTAGATTGCTCTTTTCACAATGTTCCAATTCAAAGTTACAGCTACGCTACACATCAAGCTATTCCCAGCTTACTTCTCATTTTACGAAAAGCCTATATAATGCGAGGTCAGCTAAAACTGGAAATGTATAGCTTGATGTGGCGTCGTGAGAACGTTTGTTTTGTTTGGCATAAAGACACAAGACAATAAATAAAGGTCCTTGCAGCGTTATAGCACGATTTACCAGCGTGCTTGTAGCGAGGTGATCACGATTTATCAATGTGTTCTCCGCGGATACTTGCAACTACGCTACGTGATCTCGGCGTTTTCACAATTAGTACAAGAGAGAGCGAGTGTACAATCACTCGCTTGTCTCGCTCTCTCTTGTATACTCACTGCTTATGCACTCGTTCCGAAAACGCGGCGAACATGTTGCGCACTCGCGGCGTGCTCCCAACGCACACACAGCGAGCTCGTTAAGCAATCGCCTCGCTGGAAAAACGCTCGCGAATCGCCAGTGTGATAAGGCCTTTAAGAAGTATGTGCTAAAAATATGCTTGTTTTTAATATTTTCAGGTGAAGAATATCCCAGATGTATCAGCGGCGGAAGAAAAAGAAATGATGAGCGCTGAAAGTTCGCCGAACTCTTCTAGGTAATATTTTTGTGTTTATAATTCCCCGATTATGGTTGAAATCAATGATATTATATACAAAAAAGAGGTAGATAGGGCACTAGCGCGCAAATTGTTGCAGTCAAATTCAGACAATTGTCGTAATTTCGTTTAGTCGACATACTTCAAGCGCAACACACTACAGATAGCTATCTCTTTCTATGTCATACGTTCCGTATTATCTGTCGCAGTCGTAGTTCCCCAACAACACAAAACGTCGCTCAGTATGAACGTAGCATATCTGTCCTTTATAATATCATTGGTTGAAATTATGTAAATGAAACATAGACAAATAGAACTTGTCGTTTTACAAGGATATCTTGGTGCCTGAATGAAATTGACAGGGCGCGTTGTTGGGAAACATTTGTTAAAATTATGGTGTCATAGAAATTGTATTGATAAAACAAGATGGCGACGTTAGTTCCAATTTTGACCACGCGCCAAAATAACCTTTTATCGTTGTACATGCAATTGAAATTCAATCTTAGGGTGGTATAGCAATACGAGGTTAACTATAAATAGTCAACAAGAATCCCAGTGCTTAGGATCTCGACCGTCGGCCGTCCTTATCTCCTCGCCGCCAAAGCCGCGAAGCCCTATATCCGCCCCGACCCTTGCTCGAGCCAGCCCGCAACCGGCACCGCTGAGCCTGTAGCTTTAAATTCGCCCCAAAATAATCCGATCCAGTCTGTCCTTTGCTGCCCTCCTCAAGCGACGTCCGTACCCCACAGGGGGTGCCCTTAGCGCGTAGTCGCTTAGCTTTTAAGTTTCTTAAGCCCTGGCTGAAGGCCTGAATTTATTGAGGCACCCACAGGCAAGTTCGGTTGAGCAGACGACAACCTCCTAGTTTGAACTGCGAGATGCCATTCCCAAAAAAAACAGGGTTTAGGGTACAGTCAGCGGCAAAAGTTGATACCTATAAAACTTATGACAGTGTGGCCTATTTACTGCCTAACATATTTTATGGAACTTTCATACCATAAGGCGCCATGGCCCTTCTAATACCTATATAATGAATGGGTGTGAAGAAACGTTGTTATTAGCACCTTTTAATGTGTGGAATGAGAAAGCTTGTTAATTGCTCAGAACAAAAGAGCGGTAACCCTTCTTCTTGTTTAATGACGATAGGTTGGCCATGGGACATAGCATCTTAATTGTTGCTTGATACGATACATAGTTGACTGTTGTAAGGGAACGTAACTTGCATGATCCTTTCAATTTAAAGTTTTGTGTTTTTAAAGGTCAAAGGAAACAAGCCAATCTATATCAATACATAAAATAAATAAAATTTAAATGTCTGTTTGTAATGTCAAAATAACAGCTTTTTACTAAATGCGCATGAAAGTATAAACAGTACATAAAAAAACATTTTTTAATTTTGTGTGTCTGTTTGTTCCGGCTAATCTCCGAAACGGCTGAACCGATTATGACAGTGATTTTACTGACAGATAGCTGATGTCATAAGGAGTATCTTAAGCTACTTTTATTTTAGAAATGAATTAGGGTCCCGCGCAAAAAATTAAAACCCATAAAATCCATTTTGTTTTCTAACATACACGCAAACGAAATCGCGGGCACAGCTAGTATAATATTTACTAAAATTCAACGAAACCACTGCAGCAATACGTTTCCCTTATTTAAACCATAATTTTATTTTTACAGATTTACAGAAATGCCGGTCCCACCCCGAAGGATAGCAAGAGAAGACTCAAACAGTTCGAGCAGCTGTGACATCAAAGTAGTACCTTTACAACCTCCTCGAGACCCCATCAAAAGGACACACTCCATAGATACCTCTCGACTCTCGACAGACATAGAGAACCTACCCCACAAACTAGCAAGAACTGAAACCGCAACGTCAACCTCACTAGACACTGCCATAGACTTGTCAAAAAAGTCCACAGAAGAAAAACCGGTTGTTACCGCGAATTTTTACCAAGAAACGTTGTTAACCGACGAAGTGCAACATAGGAGTGTCATCAAACTCAACCCTACTTATGCAAGTCCTCAACCTTCAACTAGCTACACACCTGAACCTTTAAAAATTGAAATGGTGCCGAAAGCAGCCGTCATAGACAAACCAATTGTAGCACCTAGAACACCTATCACACCAATAACGCCTATACTAAATATAGATTTTACAAAAAATTTGGCGAACCCAGAAATAAAATTGCTGGACACAGCTGTTAACGTGAGCGTACCTAAAAAAGAGAATGCGTTACGGCAAATTCATAGGCAGAACTCTAAAACGATAAGACAGGAAGTGAAAAAGATTGAAATTAAGCCCGTGTTGGCGCATCCAGTTGATATAGACAGTTTGAATTCTGGCAACCTACAGATAGACGAAGACTATGATACCTGAGTACCTATGTATGTAAGTTTGTTTTTGTTTTAAGTTTTTTTTTTTGGCGCGATATTTTTTGTCTGTATTCGATGTTTTAATGTTTATGTGTTAACTTTAATACTCTTGGGCACAATGGCCGGTGATTAAAATTGATTAGTATACACTACCGGGGACTTGAATCAAGCCATCCAGCAGTTTTTTTTGTATAAAGGCCTGCAACCTTTTAGATGGTCGTCGAATTCGAATTTGGAACAATGATGCCACCAATATGATGGCCAGTATGTCTTCTTGGCATCAAAACTTTTTTGACATGCTACGGCATAATATGACATTTGATGTTTTAAACCTTTATGTAAATATGCAAAAATAAACACCGTACCTTGATTTAGGAGTCCGGGAGTGTATTTCACAGAGTAGTAACAAATGGAGTGTTAGGTTAGGCTCAAACTTACATACTTTTTAAATGTTGTTGTCCGTAGTTTTTTTTTTTTTTTTTTTGCATGTTTCATTACCGCTCTTATTCTTTGCAACTCTGTGCGTTATTTGCATGACTATAAATCCAAAACATGGGCCATTGTGTACAGGCTCCTATTAAATGAATATTGTTCTTACATTCCGTGTGATAATGTTTTATTTTAGTCATTCACACACGGTAATCGAATATTTGTGTAATATATTGATAAGTTTTTATTTTTTAAATGTGGTATTTTTTTTTAACAAATACCATGATTGTTTTTAAATTTATTTTTTACGGATGATAAATATCGCGATCCAGTCAAGTTGTTTACCAATTTAGAATTATATGAATGGTAAGTTTCAAATGTAAAATGATTTATGATCGCTGGAGTTGCGGTGTTCGTTAATATGTATTTAAGGCCCACGTAGCTGTTTTTCTATGCAGTAACTTGATAGCAGAATTAAAGTTATAGACATTCATTCATAAACGTTGCTTTCAGTAATGAGTAGCGTCTGTTCAACCATATATTTCTGACGTTTAACCGGTTGAGCCCCGGCGTAAAAATATCGTTAAACGACTCTTAGTCTTAACTACGTCACGGCCCCGAATCTTCTTGGCCTTATTGCCATCTAGTGTAGCTTTTAGTAAACGCCTATCTTTCGCTACATTCATGTTGAGCGTAGCGTAAAAGGCTTTTATGTGATTTGCTATTTGAAGTTCTATAATTAATCAGATCACAGATCTATAATCTAGTGTAGCGAACATTATTGTAATCAAATGTTTGGCACTTCATAAAAAATAAAATAAAATAAAGAAAACTGCGTTTATTGGCATTACAACAAAATAAATACAAAACTATAAAACAGAAAACAAAGATTATAATGCCAAAAGGGCCTCAGCTCAGCATAATGTCAGATGACAACACAAGGTGTACCACCTGACTCTGATTAAACACTCTGCTCAACACCACCGAGAGTTCAAAATCCCTGCTGCTGATTTTTAAACCGTGCGGACGTGGGCTTAAAGATTTGGTATAACTTTACAAAAATATTAACGAATATTACAACTGCTAGCGACTACGTGAAATAACGTTTGTTTTTATCTGTCAGAATGAGATTGTTTATTTTAGAAACCACGATGTGTAACGAATATGTTTCATTGTAAAATATTATGACTTTTGTGAGCTTGATTATGAAACGATGACATTAAAAAGGGACTGTTATGTAATTTATGTGTAGAAGTTGAGCCATTTGGGTGGTACGGTCGGCAATAAAATTCGCAACCGAAGGTGCAAATCTCCGGTGCACTATTTTCTTAAAAGCTTAAATTTATTTTTTTGTTAGAACAATTTAATAATTTTAAAAATTATTAGCGTGAAAGCAATTTTATTGGGCACTTTTGCCAAAAAAAAAATGGTTTCACGCTAATACTTAGCTTTCTTTAAACTTTACTCTTTCGTTCGAAACCGATGTCTTGCGCGATCTTGTTAAGGCATTATTTAAAATATTTTAGTGACTATTGCTGACTGTACATACCGTTCTGACGTTTTAAGCGCTGGCAAAGCAAATGTAAATAAATAAATAAATGCTTTGACAAAATTAAGAATGTTTTTTTGTCTATTGGAATTCGGGAAGGTGGTCAACGAATGGGGGGGAGGGCACTTTCAACTATATATTGTGACTTTTAAAGTTTATGAAGCGCATGGCATCGATGATACTTTATGAATGGCCAGTATTCTTTCAAGCTTGAGATACACAAATCTTCTAAGTTGTACCACAAGATTATTACCGTCATTGTAATTATTATGAATTCTGTGTGATAATTTTAACCAGTTGGTGACGCTGCATTTTCATGCCCAATATAACACTCCATGTCTTACCTATTCTTTGATGAAAGTGACCTATGTAGCGCTCAACCAACAGTTCTTGAAATGTAGAGGTTGTTTACACAGATAATCAGGATGCCTACCACCAGAGATGGAGCTATACGACCTGTATAGCTCCATCCCTTTCCCACACTGAAGTAAGATTAAAATATAAAACTTATAAGAGGTGGTGGTCGGCCCTCCACTGACATGTATCAGTTGAAAACTTTGTGTCACGAATTAAAAACATTTGCATGGGAGTCCTGTCTGCGATATGGTGGAACGAAGGAGTTTAGATACAATTACTAGCCTAGCAGGTACAGTGTGACCAGTGTAAGTCTTGTGGACTGGCTTGATATTTAAAAGGGAGTGTTGAAGTATTCAGAAAAATCTTCAATATTGTATCTCGTGTTTGTTCAATGTACAGTTTGTCAATGATAACTTACCGACATTTAAAACAACGATTACCTTGTGTATTTTTTTATTATTCAAAGTATGTATGTACCTACACACCTACAGCTCGATGCAAACTTTATGACCGCTCGGAACATGAGGCGAGTCACTGCGCAGTAACAAATTCACCTGTAAGCGGGGGTGAGGGGTGAGGTACTGCGCAGCGTGTGGCGCACTTCAGAGCCGCCATAATGTTTGACGTTTACTAGGTATAGATATCAGCAAAGGCCCCGATTCTGTTGTTCACAAACTAAACTAAATTTAAGTTCAGTGCATATTTTTCTTTCATTATGAAAAGGACAGAAGATAAATATTAGTTTAGTCCTGTCAAATTCCCTCCTGATCAGAAGGTCTAAGTAGCTAAATGTCCAACAGCGCGAAACGTCTAATGAGCAGTAAGTCTAATTAGCTATATGTCCATGTAGCAAAACGTCCAACTATCAGATGGTCTGTTTAGCAGAACGTCTATTTAGCAAAAAGTCATTTTTGAAATGTGTACACTCATGATAGAAAGTAAAAGTAGGTAATTTATAAATTACATTCAATTTATTTGTTAAAAAAATATCTTGCTTAAAAAGCTAGTAGGTAGCCTCTTAAATATTTTTAGGATATTAGGCGCACAAATACCCCTGCATTTATTCACCTAATATCCTTTTGATATGGCCAAGGCTTATCAAAAATTCAAAGGGACTAACTTTTTTGCCCTCTAGCTTTTGCAGCTCTCTTTTGTATTTGGCATTAAACATTATATCGATCTTTCTTCTCTTATTTCCTTCAAATAACATATTCTTGTATCTGCGATCTTGCCAAAGCGCTTCTTTTGTAAGAGCTTTGAGGAATAGTAGTAGGGTTGGCTTTGATTTTATATTCGTGTTTAATGAATAATTACTAATTCTTTCTCAAAAATTTTCTGGACAGCTTTTGCTTTATGGCGACCAAATTTCTTGCATTTGTCCATCAATATGTCAGTCCTGTTCTTATCGAAATTGGCTTTACAAGTGTGCTCATTTAACTGACGAATTATGTTGTTTTCGTCTTTATTCATTGTAACAGATACACTACACTCATTGCGCTGGGAGCATCTCCATAGAGTTGACCCTCCCTTATTTGTGATATTTAAATTGTACCTTTGACCATTGAGCAGCAGCACACGCTTCTTCTTTTCTTTTTTTTAGACCAAAGAGTCTGTATGTACATATTATAATGCCGTGTCCGTTTCCCTCCCGATGCAATGTGTTGAATTTTGTGACTGAGTATCCAGACATTTTGAGAATCTGACGATTTGCTAAATAGATGTTCTGCTAAACAGACCATCTGATAGTTGGACGTTTTGCTACATGGACATTTTTCTAATTAGACTTACTGCTCATTAGACGTTTCGCGTTGTTGGACATTTTGCTACTTAGACCTTCTGATCAGGAGGGGTCAAATTAGATAATCCATAGACAAGTTTAGACGTGATTATAAAATTGGCTACTAAAAATACGTCAATTTACGTCAGGCGCTGACTAATTTGACAGGACTAAACTAATACCTATCTTCTGTCCTTTTCATAATGAAATAGAAAGAAAAAGATGCACTGAACTTAAATTTAGTTTAGTTTGTGAACGACAGAATCGGGGCCAAAGACAATGTATTTTATAGTTGACCGTAGGTACAGACAAAATTATTAGAAACTTACGAATAAATTAGTGGTTGTATGGAAAGCGGCTCGCAGTTGTATGGGAGAGACATTAAATTAGATTTAAACAAATATGTTTGAGATTGTAATAATCCCATTTTAAAATTGTAATGAACTACCGTCGTATAAAACATTGGGTACATATATGTGACAAAAACTATATAACTATTCTGAAATTATTGTTGATTTTTAGAATGTAAGTAAGTATTTAGAAATGTGATTTCATATTAACTAACCGGCTTTTTTAAAATTCATACATGTTGAGCTGAAGTCCAAAAAAGCCTCGTAAGTACAGACGCCAGCAGGTCAACCTACCCCAATCTGTCAAATTTCTTTGATAGATTTTCAACTTTAGCGCAAAGGAATAAGGTTCATATTCAATTGGGAAAATCTGACAGATTGGGGTAGCTTGATGTGCTGGCCTCTGTACAACCGCAGCGCAGACAACCAGTTTTAAACCTTATATCTAAGAGCGTCAGAGTGAAATGTGGTTGGCCTATTTTGAATTTTTTTTTTGCAATATAGACCTTTTTGACGTACGCTTGCAGAAAATTCGTCTCGCTGAAGGGTTAAACGGCCGCGAATCATATTTAGAGTAGCATACAACCTGATACTGACCTGCAAATTAAACTACATATTGTTAACTTGAATAATCAAGATACTGCTCAAATACTTATTTAAGACACGCACAGATACACACTACCTTTAGATTGTACTATTGTAGTTTGATGTCACAACTACCCACATTTACAAGATCCCATCCCATCACTCATTTGAAATATCCTGCCAATCACATTGATTACCTACATAATGTAGACTGCTTATACCTATATATTTTACAACCCATAGTTGCATGCTTATTGGCATCAACGCACACGTTAAATTTTTACTTTTTATATCGTATCTTATATCGAACCTACCTTTATAAAGCCCCGTTTTGAATGGGATCTGCGTCCAAAAATAAGCAATATGTGTATAAGTGTGATTGTACGAACGTTTGACTACGTGTACAATGCTAATGTATGTTATATGTTGTAAATTATGATTAGAAATACAATTGGTGATACGTATTTTTATGGTTTTATTTTCAAATCCATCAAAATCGAGTCATATATTCAAGTTAGACTGAGATTCAGCACTTTTAGAAATTCAAAATTACATAAGACAGTCCCCCAAAATACCCGCTCTTCACCACTTCCTAGTGCTTTAGATCGACGACGAAGGCAAAATAACCCATGTGGTGTGCATACACACGAGCGGAACGAGTCAACTTCAGTCGTCGACAACATGCAGCTCGTGTATTTGAGTCCGATACTCAAATACATGAGCAGCATATTGACGGCATGCGTTTACGTGTCGCTCGTGTATGAGCACTTAGCCACGTGATGCCATGTCCCTGCGGCGTTATCCACTCATTCCAATACAACAAGTTGGTATTGTCAATCAAGCATGAGATAGCCACTATGATTTTATTCCCAGGGTAAGATCTAGAAACATATTAAATAATAACTACAATACAGTTCATTTGCTAACAAATACTTTCTCCATTTGAAATAAGATTAGACATTTAAATGAACCTTTTTTACAGTCCGTTCAACCGATTTTAACTTCTATACCGTAGGCATAAGGATGGCATTAAAAGCAAAAAAGTGGTTACAATACCAACTGTTTACTGCAGCTGCCATTTTGTCATGCCACCAACGCAATAGAATTCAATATCGGTTGAAAGGACTGTAAAAAAGGTTTATTTAAATGCCTAATCTTATTCCAAATGGAGTATAGTTTGGACCAAAGTCGGTGCCTTGAGGAACACCCGGAAGAAATATTATTTTTATATTCAATAAATAAGACAAAGACGTGTTTAATTAAACGAACAAGATATTTTGTATTGACTAGACTAGTAAGCAATTATACTAGTCTAATTGACCCTGAAATCAGTTTTTATAAAAAACGGTGTCTTACTAGCCTTATCAAAGGCCTTGATAAGTCTGTTTCTTTTATGGTTATTCAGGAACATACCTTGAATAATAGTAACTTAATGTAGGTCAATTGAGGAACTAATTCTTTTAAAAACGTTTGTGTTAGAGTTAAAAGTGTAAAAAAAATAAAACCAGAAGTGTTGTCATCATGTACAAAAATATTTCATTTTAATGTCGTTATTTAAATTAAATTATTGTTACTTAACAATAACAAGTACTTAAATTACTGCTTAAAAATACAAAAATTTAGAATTTCCCCTTCATAAACTTAAGTTTTACATAATTCAGGACACAAATAAAAGCTAAAACTTCCGAAATATATCATTATTAATTAATGAAAGGTGTAATACAGGAGATTGTTAATTAAATGTATGTTTATTTTTAGATGAGTTTATTTTGATCAGCCTCTAAGCAATGGTCTGAAACTATATTGTAACAAATAAAAATAATGCAAACATAACGCCATGCTTCTTCAATTATTTTTATTTCTAAGCTTTTTTTTAAGAATACACAGAATACTAATTTAAAAGAAAAAGTATGTTTTCCGGTACTATTTATTGGCAAGATAAGTGTACAAATATTTTTCTAAAAATTATAATAGTATATAAGTACCAAAATTAATTTCGACCTGATGGACAATAAATTCATTACTTTTAGGATATTTTTATAATAATTTCATCAAAATATTCTTGAAAATAAGACTTTAAACTGGTCTGCAGATTTAAGAGGTCCACAATTTTGAGATTCAGTAATCATATCAAATAACTGATGAAAAAAATACTAAAATAACATCTTATTACCTAAATGGAAGTAACAAAATGGACACATTTATACCTACATAACAGTCTGTTGTCGTTCTATCACTTAAAGTTATAATAAAACATAATATAAGATCCCGTAGTCGAAGTATGGTTTGCTGTTTGGTAAACTTATTAGAATTTTTGCCCAGCAGTGGACATTTAATGGCTAACAAACATTTATTATTTGTTTCGTAATAATAATGACGATGCCTTTGACCTCTGAGTTTGTTTCGGCATTTCTTCTCAGAGTAGTAGTATGGTAGGAAACACTGACGCCATCTAGTTTTTTAAATATGATATACGTGTAAAACTGTTTGTACAAACCTACTTACAAAAATAAAATCATTTGTGCAATTTATGAAAATGAAAGAAATATTAAACAATACTTCTCACAAGAAACATTTTAAATTTACATAATATTTGACTGAATGATATAGGCTATAAGTCGTTTTTAGGGTTCCGTACCTAAAAAGGAAAAACAGAACCCTTATAATATCACTTCGTGGTCCATCTGTCTGTCCGTCAGTCAAGACACTTTTTCTCAGGAATGCGTGTAGTTATCAAGTTGAAATTAATATCAAATACTCAAGGCAATGCAATTCCTTTAAGCAGTGAAAAAATTAAACTTCTAAGTCAACGGAATCACAATATACAGATATATGTTCAGAAATCAAAACCTATAGTGTACTTCCCGTTGACCTAGAATCATGAAATTTGGCAAGAAGCTATGTCATGTAGGACAAGTAAAGGAAAAAATCTGAAAACCGTAAATTTGTAGTTGCATTACAAAAAAAAGGATTTTAAAACTTTAGATACCTACAAATTTGTACGGAGCCCTTGGTGCGCAAGTCCGACTCGCACTTGACCGTTTTTTTTTCTAGTCTTTAGTCTACATACAGGGGGCTTACTCTTCAAACTAATTTTAATTTAATGCCAATATGATTCCTATGTAAATTTTACAGTCACGTGATTCGGTACTCTTGAAAACAATATTGTCAACATTGACATTAAATTGACATTGATCCGCTATTATTTTGATACATGTGAAGTTAGCTATGTGACGGGTTGCAATAGTGTGGTTCAACTCATTACGATAAACCGGTATTATGCCTTTAAAATGTTTTATCCTATAAATAACAAGGCTAATAAATAAATATGGTATAAATAGTTATATAATTGATTATTTGTAACGTATTTAATTCATTTGGGCGTAAGGAAACGATTAAAATCATAAAATTTACCATGACTTTGAATGCGGTAGATCGTTGCCTACACTACAAAAAAAAAAAAAGACTGCGAATTATATTTACAAACAAGTTTTCCAATGAATTTGAACTATGAGTTTGTTTAACAATATTGTTCGCGTTTTATTCTTTTTTAGAAAGAAATAAGTACTGTCCGTTATGTTACTTAACTAATATTACAGTTTTAAACAAGTCGTTAGTACTTAAATCGATAGATAACTTCTATAAAAAATATTTTTTTTGCCGCGCCGAACGTGCATGTGAATAGTGAACATGACTGAGTTAAATACCAGTGAAGGGATAAATAAGTTATAAATAAGTGTAAAAGTGATTAGAATATGATAGTTATAACCCTATCCGCGCTCCGGGGCTCTGGGCGCATCTTTACTGTTTTACTGAGTAAGATTTTGATTTTCTAATTAGATTTTAAGTGTTTTGTATTGTTCTAATTAGCTTTATAACTTGTTTTTATTATTAGTTTTCGTATCAGAATCTGATAGGAATATTTAACGAAGAATTTTGGAGAATTTTAATATATGATGAAAAATTATAGAATATTTACGTAACTTGAAAACGAGGTTTTTGAAGTGAAACTTCTTTACGCACACTTGACTTGGGGAGTAAGCTGGCGAACGCGTGACGTAAGCGTTACGAAAAGTGTGATCGGGCAAGGCGAACGGAAGTTAAGTGGGGGATTGCGCGCGCACATTTTCTTTCTCTCTTCCTCTCATAGCCAAATACGTTCCGTATATCTAAGCAATAGAAGATCTATGCAAAAATATTAATTTACCAATGAAACCATGAAATAAATTTAAATATTTGTAGAAAATTAATATATGTATATGTGTATACATATATATATTGTACACACATTTAAATATATATACATACAGATGGAGCGAAACAAGTTTCACTTCAGTCGTGTGGTCATAAGCACACTCGTTTTTTTGTTTATTGGAATATTTGCATGATTTTAGTGTCAAATGAGAGGATTATGTTTAAAAGTGATATTCCTGTTTGAATTTTGTAAATTGGTTCACGGGTTTTAGAGATGGAAAGAATTTTGCATAATGAAAACATGCCAAAGTCCGAATTTTAGCAAGTTATTGTTCTAAAAAGTTTTTATTGTATAGAAATAGGATTTATAAATGTTGTTATGTAATACGAAAGAGGAATAAAATCCTTGCTCATTCTATAATTTGCTTTAATTTCGTATTCATTCATAGAAAACGCTTTGTCCCTAAAACGCATCATCCGACGTTCATATCGTCTTTATTTCAATTGTTTTTTATGGGAATTAAGTAAAACACTATATATTACTGCTTATCGTGCCATATTATATACATATTACCGACTGAAAACCACTTCAAAACGCATAATAATTCCTAAAAAGTTACACATTTGTTATTGGAAAAATCACAATCAACAAACTATCCCAACGCAATATTGACGCAATACACAGCTGTCAAAATACACTCAAGAGTACCGTTTACCCCACGCCAAGCCCGATCTTAATTCCATTTAGTTCCCCAAAATGGACACCCAATTTAAAAACCATTTGGCGCTAGCATCGAACTCAAGAGTACGAAACGTCACAATTCCAATATCGATCTATCGAAATTAAGTTCAAGAGTAAGCACCCAGATGTAAAATTAATTTCAGATTTTATTGTTTAGTTATTTAGATTTTATTATGTGGAAATATTTTGAAATTAATAAATGTTTTTTCTTTTAAACCATCATCAGTAAGTTTACTAAACAACAATGTTTTTTTTATTATATTATAATGTCGATATAAATTAGGATATTGTATTAATACTGATTACATTTACTTATAAAATGGTAATTGATGGCATTTATGTACATCATTGTGGCATGGAATATAATTTAGTTAAAAACAAAAATGTATAGACCCGCATTTTATATGCAATATCAAAACTAAATATATCGTCGACCGTAGGTTCAATTGAGGTAAGGGACATTGGGTATCTTGTCCTTTACCTCAATTGAACCTACGGTCGACGATATAATACAACCAAATAACTAAAAACTAAAATAAATTAATTCTAGAAATCGTCTAAACTACTATTTAAAACTATTATGCAAAATGGTTGCACTAAAAATATATATATAAATATTTTTTTGAAAATTGAAAACATTTTATTTCTACATTAAAATATTATTACTGAGCACCCTATTTTTACATAACGTTAAGGCACATTATTGGGCATTTATTAGAACACTGTGTGACATAGTTTTTCGCAGAAACAATACTAGTTACAAAAGTATAAAAATATTGTTGGTGAAACATCAACTTATTATTTTAATGCAGAATGCTACAACGTTACAAACTGTCTGAAATAATTTTACTTCTATTTTTGTACCATTAAAAACAAATGCACAGTGTCCCAATATTTTAAACATATTGCATTAAAGGAACATACTCTAAAGGAAGACTGAGTAACACATAATTACAGTTTAAAAACTAACATTACACATAATATTACAAATGTTACAACATTAAAAAATAATATAAATTAAATAGAGCTAATTTCTACGCGAAACTAAGCAAAGTTTGGAATGTAAAATGAGTTGGCAGTCTTTGTAGATAATATAGTTTATTTCAAAGCAAGAGTGTTGTGCTAGACCTTACTTTTGACGTCATATTTTATGAAAACATGAGTTTGAATAAAGATATTGACACTTGATGTGAAAATGAGCATATTAGCCTGATAAGCCTTTGGTTGATGAATTCCAGGCCTTTTTTCAAGTATTTCATGTGTTTTTTCACCAAGATTGAAAGCAGCAATATGTAGAGAATATTTTTCCAAGTCTGACATTACTTTCAGTTTGTATTTTACTTTTATGAATTTCAGAACAGGATATATTAGATATTCAACTAAACTCATTACCTTCATACAAACTTTCGCAGACTTCCAACAATCTTAGAACAGGACTTATATTGTACGGGAACAGAGACTTCGAAACCAGTCTGCTGATTTGCAACCTCAACCTTATTAGTACTCTCATTGTATCATCCAGACCTCTGCTTCCCCCAGAGTCTGTCTGCTGGCAAGTCTCCAGAAACTTTGGCCAGTTCCTTCTCACAAACTTCAGAAATCTGAGCAAATACAGCAAGAAACATGTCTCGTTGCTCACAAGGTAGTCCAGTAATACATCGCTATCATGTGATACAACCTTCAAGAATTCTATGAATGAAGAAATGGGGTTGAGCATTGGTATTAAGTCTGGGTACATTGAGTTTCTATACACAATACCTACAGTTATATCAAGCGTGCACACCATGGATTCAATTAAATAGTCATCCTGCTCACTGAACAAATGTATCAGCATTTTCGTAAAAGGTGTCTCAGGGTGGAACTCTAAGCTGTTTCTAATGAAAACATCCAGTTTTTTAAGAACGTCGCGAATAGATCGTTCTACAATCTGCATGTCTTGTATTGCATTATAATCTGACGAGTCTATTGAACTGTCAGAGGAATCGCATCGCATTTCTTTAACAGTGACGGCTACAGATTTCAGAACTAGTAACGACATTCTCTGCAGCATAGTTTTGTCAACTTCTCTTCTAGATGATTCGTCATTTTCATCTTCCCCATAACTCTGATCTACGAGTTGAATGGATGACGATAAAGGCGCTACTTCAGGGCCTAAGGCAAAGTCTCTCAGGATTGTGCACTCATGTCCTAAGAATCCAAACCCACTTCTACTTGTCTGAACTCTTACATCATTTAGTAATCTAAAGTCTTTAACAAACCTCACGATAGAGTGTGCCAGACAGCATATCTCTTCAGGCAAAATATCTTGTAGAGCCAATGTTGACCCATAACACAGAACTTCATTGAACAAACTTAGTAAATGAGTATATATTAGACTTGGCAACACCGTATTCCTTAACAGGTCTACAAAGCCCTCCAAATCCGCATAAAATGGTTTTGTGTCTATAACTGAGAGATTCGCTTTTACACTTATAATATTCTCCCATAATGAGAAAAATGTTAGTATACAATTTTCAGCATTTGCTAAATTCAGGTACCTTAGAAGAAGAAGCTTCATATTTTTTACTAGCAGCGGCCAGTGGTGCTCTAGCGTTTTAATTGTTAGGCATTTTATGTGTGAGGTATCAAAGGATTCTGAGTCAGTGAGTATGACTGTGACACAACCATGTTCATTCACCCTCTCTATCCTCGACTGGGGTGGCTCAGGGGATTCAGATTGCTCCATCTGTCGTTGTTCATTAGATGATAGTTTTAATACTGGCTCATTTAGTCTGAGTGTTGCTGGCCCCTCCTGCTCTGAAGACGTGGATGGTGCACCATGCGTTTGTAGATTTGAAAATGCATTGTGCAGGTTACTGTGGGAACTAGAGGGCATCTCTCCACTGCTACTTCCATAGCCAACACTACTCCTGAACGGATTATCTTCCTGCACTTGCACATGCCCCACTGAATTAATGTAACTACTATCCTCTAAAGGATGCTGCTCTACATCTTTCCACTCAACTATCCTCTTTATTATATCTAGACTGAAGTTTATCTTTTGTACTGTGATTCTGTTGATTCTATCAAACAGGTAAATGTTTTCAGCAATCTGCTGTAGCCAATTCTCATCTACCGTGTCCTTAGAGACTATAAGAAAGCTGGCTAGTACTCTACAGGCCACAAATGTTATGAATTTACTCTTATGATCTGCCAATTCAACAACCTCGGTTATCCAATCATGCCTATTTCTAACGAATATGTCACACGCTTGCATTATTTTTGAACATATAGTGCCTGTACTGTTTTGTTTTAAATATATATCGAACATAAGCTGCATCGTAGATAAATAAGTAAGGGAACATGTCAAGGGCCAGGAAACAATATTGAGTTGTCTGTCAAAGAGCTGTGATACTGCTGTCTCATTAAATCTACATAAACACTGACCAACAAGAGCATCCTGTAGTATTCTCAACTCTGCAAGCAATTTATCATCCTCCGAGTTCCAATGTGGTGTTGAGTTGGAGCAGGAAGGTATGATCTCCACATTCGTGTCACTTGGAAGTCTCAGGAGACTGGAACAGTCTACTGCATCCTCGCTAACGGTTCCGCTGTCAGGAGACTCACCATTTCTTGAGGGGAACTCCTCAGATGTCTCAGGAGGGGTTGTCTCAGAATCGAATATGTCAGTGAGAACATCCTCCGTAGATCTGTCGCTACCATCATCGATGTCGGGCGCGTCAATCCGCTGTTTCTTCTTCACAGGTTGATCTGAGGCCATACCTTCATCTAACTGTGGTCCACAAAGGTGCCCCCTCAAAACCATGAAAAACTAGTCCTGGGTCGTAGCCAAAACTATAATATGCGTTGTTCGTGCACCACAATTGCTTTTATATAAAGACGATCATCATTCTGGAAACAAAAAGGTGAATATGAATGCATGACCGTTCCGTTTTGCTACTCAATTACGCGGGCGACAAAGCCTTCGATTTTTTGTACGATTACGACATAGCACATTGCAACTAACTTACAGGGATCACTTTATACGACGTAAATAAAGGTATTCACGTAAGATCATGCACGTAGAATAGATTTTTATGATAAATTCAATGAACTTTCCAAAATATTTTGATGTCACACATACCATTGATAAAACGAGGTTGTTTGAGAGCTTATTAGCGCTTAAGGTATCCATAAATTATCTATAACCATTCACTGCAATCCAGTAATACACAATAACAAAGTTTTATGTGATATTTCGTCGAAAATTATATAATTATTTCAATTAGAACTTGTCGAAAAGAACATCGACTCCATTACGTACAAATGACGCTCTATCAATGGAGTGACTTTATACAATGGAATTTACTACATTTTGGTAAAAGTATAATATAATCTGTAAATTTTATGTATTTATAATTCTAATTACGATTTTTTTGTATATTTCTTTTGGATAATTTTCCCAAAAAACTCTTATAAAAATTATTAAAGACTAAAATGTTCACAATTCACATATTTTAAAGTATTTCCGACTCTACATCCGGTAGAGACGTTGCCAGTCAGACGACTTCTGTATTTAGCAAACAGTGGCACATTTTTGAGTAGATTTTTGCTTGATTTGTAATGTTGAGTTATAAATAAAGGTTACTAGTACAAAAGTTACAATTACATGTAAAATTACAAGTTTATTTAAAATACATGTATACAACTTCTATGCAGGAGGCAAACTCAATAAGTTTGACGACAAAAATCTTAATTTAATCGATTTAAAACCAAAGAGTAAAATAATATGTACAGAGTATCGATTTCAAATTTTTTATTTAATTTAGAATAAAAAAAAATATTGTTTTTGTATTTATTTCTATAGTTTGTTAGTTAGTCATATTATTATAATGTATTAACTAGTTAGTTGGCAGTTAGTTAGTTGTATAATATTTATTTCTAAAAGCATTTTAATGTTAATAAATGTACAAAAATAAAGAAAGAACTAACAAATTGTTGTGTATTTATTTTCACTAACTTTTCACAACAATAAATAAATTGTAACATTTCTTCCTATAGCAACACTTCCAGTGTCCCGAGTAAAATGTCTGCTTCGAAAGGATCGAAAAATAATTTAAACAAAATGATTTAGTAGCCATAGCCAAAATCAATTAAAGTTAACGGAATATACAGGTGAATATCATGGACCTGCAGCTGTGGTGTTGTATAAAAGTGTAAACGATGACTCATCTAAGTGTTTTTGCATAACAATCGATAGAAAAAATATAGGTTAAGATCTCAGTGGTATTGTGTTCTGTTCAGAGCGATATAAAAATATATTGAAAATAGAAATGCATCAACGGGATGTTACATTAGCTGCACGCAAGTATATGTTATTGTTTATTTATAGTCGCGATGCGGAAATCGTATCGATATGTCATGGTGATCATTATTCTTTTTTTGGTATAAAAATGTACATAAAAGTTCATTTGTAAGGGATTGCGAAAGCGCTCTAGTATTGTGTGACACTCGCAACCTTGCAATCAATGAATAGAAAGCAGTTGTCGCCTTTTGATTTGTTAGACAATAGCGAAAATCGGTTTTTATTTCCTGGTGACCCTAGTCTATAACGTTAGTGGGTAGGAGTTGCACTTGCGGCGACGATGCTATAATATCGACTTATTTAGAACTATTTATGTTTGTTAGTGTTTTTTTTCCTAGTTAGACTTGAATGTAGGATTACTATAGGTTTCATGTGAGTCACTTTTATACACAGATTCTTTATATAATCTACTCTTTATTGACTTTCTATACTCTCATTGGATTTTCATTGTAAGAGATTGCATATTTTATTCAAGAATCATCCTATAATTAGGCTCAATAAGGTGTTTACTTGATTGCCTGAATATAAAAATTATAAACAATAAGAATTTTGTAAATAGAATACTGTTTCGGTCACCTTATCAGGCAGTTATCAGAGTGTGATGATATCAGCCCTTTAAAAACATTTTTTTTAAGATAACACTAATTAGATATGAAGCAGTATTCTCCTACACAAAAATATTTTTCTTAAAAAAATACTCTTATAAACTATTTTTAATACTGGTGACCTTCTAGTTACAAGATGTGAAAAACTTCAATAAAATTCTATTTTTATAATTCTCCAGATTATAAAATGATAGGCCTTGTTTCTTTTCTTATGTATTTCCACTAAGAACAAGCCTACATTCTTGGTAATAAATTGTCTAGATTATTTCACAAGAAAATAATAATTAGTTGAATGTTTAAACACTACCACAGTAATTTATTACTTTCGACTGAAATAACAAGTAAGAACAGGGCAACACAAAAAAAAAAAAACATTAAGTATAGCTTAACTCTGTAACTTTTAGTCAAGCACAAATATCAAACCACATACAGCCAAACCAAAACCTCTTTTACAGATGCTGAAGAAATAACAATGGAACACACTTATGAGACAGACAAAATAATAAGCTACATGCCTTAAATTGTTTTGTTAAAGTAGATTTTATACATGAATCTCGTAGGATTTAGTGTTAAGTGTAATATGAAGTGATTTGTCGATAAGTGCAGACATTAAGTGAGTGACCGATGGTTGATGGTGTGAACGGAGCCAACATGTCTGACGAGGAGGACTCTTCGCCTGATCGGGCTTTGGGACCCACCAATAATGTACCAGGTAATATATATTTTTATAGTCTTTAATTTTTACGGCTACAGAAGTCTAGCAATTTGTAGAAGATTACTATATAACTGCTCACTTCACCATTCATACCATGTCTCTTCTCTGTGGTGGCAGCAACATCAATGCACAAACTGTAACCATTATTTCAGCAAATGTTTCTAGACCCCTAGCGCAGAAATTTTTTCAGTTGGTTATTAAAAATAAATCTGGTGTTTCATAGAAAAGTGCAATGCATTGATGTCTGCTACCCATTATTAAATCTCTCTTTTCATCTTTAATTTTAATAATGTAGGGAATTATTCCTCTAGAGTTCAAGATGGCTTTTAGATAAACAAATGTATTTATTTATTTATCAAAAAACACCAACAGCTATAAGAGTAGGGGAAGACCAAAGAGACGATGGATGTACTGTGTGAATGATGATATGGTTAGAAAGGGGGTGACTACCGAGATGAAGACTAATAGAGAAATATGAAAGAAAAAGACTACATCGTCGACCGTAGGTTCAATTGAGGTAAGGGACATTGGGTATCTTGTCCCTTACCTCAATTGAACCTACGGTCGACGACATGTTGCACTAACCCCAAATATATTGAGATTAGGAGAATGATGATGATAAAAAAAAAAAACACTAAAAAGAAAACAAAAAAAAAAGAAGAAAAAAAACACCAAAAAAAAGAACAACAGTTTATATTGGTTTACAATCGCATTTAGGAAAGGATTTGCCACCCATGTATACACAAATAATTATAGGTGTACATAACATTTAAAGAGAAAATACATTGGACAGAAGCTGCTTAAAAACTAGAAGTAAATTTTAAACAAATTTAATTAATATGCGGTGACAAAAATTTAAAAGAGTACCTATGTTAGATGGATTGGACATGTTGAGAGGATGAATGAAAGGCAACTAACAAAAGAAAAATCATTGAATGACCCCTCCCGCTCTGGGTGGAGCGGAAGGGAGTGTCAGACTTACTGACTAAAACCCACCCGTGTTCCTTCCTTACAAGAAAAAAACAGAAGGTATTTATAAGGCAGATGTAAGTGGAAACGACAGGATGCTATAGAAGAACACATAGTGACCTTATTATTGGTATTGGTAATTGTTGTGTATAGTTAGTGTAGGTACTTGGAAATCTTCTTGACAATTATAAGATTTATACAAGTACCCCATATGTGTAAAAACACACATTAGTTTAAGGCTACCTAGTGCTTATGCTGTCCACGAAATAAAACAGTGAATTACCTAATTAGTGTTTTATTGAACATAAAAGTAATGTTCTTCAGAAAGCTCAGATGCGTTGCTCTCGCAACTGCCGTGTGTGTATGACCAGAAGTCCAATTCTTGTAATTTAAAACATTTGAAATCTAACTGCAGTCTCATCTCTACAACAAACAAATGCCAAAAACTTGTCAAAATTTGGGAAAATTAAAGGTAATTTTGACAGATTGAGACTGAGATCATACTGTGAATGATCTTAAAATTAAATTACTCCTGTGATATATGAACTTAAATGAGGCAAAAGGAGTATGTAAGGTTCTTAGCAGGTGGCGTTCTGTAGTTTCTGCATAACCCCATGGGAAGAAGGCTTGAGTGTGTACAATCTCATAATGTAGATCTTGGGTTCTATAGCCAAAGCAAAGAAACTGTAACTGGGTTTTTCAGTTTGGAAATGTATTGCAGTAATGACAAGAGAATGCATGGGACTGATTGTTTTTCCTGATAGTTTTAGTAAAATGCAGACTTTACATATTATACAAGGTGAAGACGACAATAAATTAAACTGCATATATCTAATACAATCCCCAGATTGCAATAAAAAAATTAATTGAATATATCCAATAGTTTAGTCACTCAAACTCAAACTCAAAGCATTTATTTCAATTAAACCATTCACAGGCACTTTTGAATTGTCAAGAAGTCGGTCAGTCAGGAAAAAATGAAGCTAGTTGCCCATTCCAAAGCGTAGTAGGTACCTATGGAGAAGAACGGGCAAGAAACTCCATGGACACTCTTTTTAAATAATATTTTTACAAAATTATTAGTTACATCATATGTTGAATTTATAAATATGTGAGAACGATGTAAAAAAATAAATAAAAATCAAGTACGCGTTAAAAGTGTCCAGAGTACAGCAATTAGTAACAAAATAACAATCCAAAAATAAAATAATTAAAAATAAGCCGTGGCAGCTAAAAGATGACCAGCCCCAACTGACGGCGCCCGTTCACGAACATGACGCATGGATCAGCACCATCCAGCTCAACCATTTTGTAGGGAACCGAATGATCCAACACACACGCCACCGTCAGCGAGACACTTGAGCGAGCATGACATACTATCAGCCGCCAGGGCACATTCTAGTCAATGAAAAACATATTACCCGGTAAATGGTAGCTCAATAGTACATAGAACTCACTACGATAGTCAAAGATTGGCAAAACCCATAGTCGGCCCATCACTAATATTTACTTTGTTTGGAAAAGACACTTTTTTATTTCCTTGTTAGGATTTGTTTGATAGTTTCAAATTATTCCTATGCATTAGTATTGCTAATGTTTTCATTTAATGTCAACTCCAAATTTTATAGGGACTACAAATGGTTCAGACACTTTTGATTTAAACCTTATCATCATCATTTTTAATAATAACATAATAATGATATCTACCTGTAACCTGCAGTTCATCCAGGCATGTCAATTAGGTAGAAAGTTGGTGTAATTTGCACCTAGACTTATATGGGTGTCAATTACACCCAACTGTCTCTAGTGTTTCTCAGATTTCCTTTGGATGCAGTTTATATTGTGTTTTCATTCATTATGAAGATTTCTGGACTTCAGCAGTTGAATAAATTCTGATAAACGAGGTTTGTGAGGAAAAATAACGGTCAAGTGCGAGTCGGTTTCGCGCACCGAGTGTTCCATACAAATTTGTAGGTATGTAACTAAAAATTTACGCTTTTCGGATTTTCCCCTTAACTTGTGCTACATGACATTGCTTCTTGACAAATTTCATAATTCTAGGTCAACGGGAAGTACCTTACAGGTTTTGATTCCTTTGCGAGTGTCAAAATATGCGGCATAAACGGAACATAAACGTCCGTATCTTTTGATTGCGTTGACTAAGAAGTTTGTTTTTTTCACTGCTTCAAGGCATTGCAGCCCTGAGTATTTGATATTAATTTTAATTTGAGAACTCCTCGCGTTCCTGAAAAAAAGGGTCTTGACAGACTGACAACGAAGTAATCTTATAAGGGTTCCGTTTTTCCTTTTGAGGTACGAAACCCAAAAAAGTTACAATGAATGCTAAGCAAAAACGAAGTACTAGCGCGGGCGATGCGATGCGGCGGGTGAAGTCGTGAGGCATAGCTAGTTAATTATTCAAACATAGAATCATAATAATATATTCTTGACATGAAACCTAGACATTTCGTAAACAGCAAGCCAAGACTGTTATCACTTTAAAAATCTTAGACTTTTAAGAAAAGATTAGAACCAGTTATCAAAAATTACTACTTAGAATTAATTAAATAGATGCCTGCACCCTAATTGCGTAACACACTACAATTTGAATCATTTTGAAGCTTATTGCTAATCCATTGCTTCATACGTTCGAAAAGTGTGTCTGCTCAACAACGCAAATAACGCAATGAATGTTGTTGAACTGTCAAAATGAAACCCATTGCTACTGATAGTGTGTTACGCAATTACGCTGCTGTTGTTAGATGGGGGGTAAAAACAATTAAGTTGTGTTGATGTTTATATAGAATTATAGATATTTAACCAAATAGGAATGCTTTGAGTGTCAGAATGGTTATTGGTTATTGTTTAAGAACAGTACTTACGTGTCCTAGAGGTAACATGTCCTAGAAACAAAAATTCGAAGACATGTGACATCTACCAACCCGCAGTGGGCCCGCGTGGTAGATTACAGCCCATCCACTGTCGAAGAGAGCAGGCCTGTGTTGCAATACACATGTGGGAACATTATAGGCTGATTATGCTGAAGTGTGCATGAAATTCCCCATGAATATGGAGTGTAGGGAAAAGATTTTATGAAAAAAGCACAGAAAGACAAGACCAGGCATTTTGTCAATTATTTCATTGTATACTAGCTGAACCCGTAAACGTTGCTTTGCAAAAAAAAATAGCCTAAGAACTATTCTCAGGCCTACCAAATACCTATACACAAACAATTTCATAAAAATCGGACCAGCCGTTTCGGAGGAGTATGGTAACTAACACTGTGACACGAGAATTTTATATATTAGATTAGATTTAATAATAAATCAATAGAAAGCTAGAGCACTGGAGCTTTTCCAAAAGTAAACAGTAAAACAAAAATAAATACAAAGACATGTGAAATCTTATCTCTGCACTTTATTTATCTGAAACGCTGCAATATTGATCTGATGAATTGCCCCGATATAAATTCGCCCCAAAATTGACTTCCATTCCACGCGCCCGTCAAAACTTATTTTTTTAATTCACACCCATCCCAAGGCTGCGGTATTCAGTCATACAGCCAATTAGCCAACTAAGCATTGTAAACTAATTAGCATTGCAGGCGTAACTGATTCATTGTGTTACTATGTGCGCTTATGTACTGTATTATATTATTCTTTTTAGTAATGGGATGTCCTTTTTAATTTAGCCATGTTATTTCCTGTTTGATTGTTTGTGTAATGAGGTTTTAGGTGTTAACGCGTCAGGGACAGTGGTTCGTCGACATTTTAATAGTTTTGTTTCGTATTTTGGAGTAGGTGTTGGTGGTCACATAATAAACCCCTTTATTTATAAACGTTGCTTGAAGTGAAGTAGTGATTAGCGACTGTTTAACCTTATATTTTTGACGTTTGAACGGCACTCAACTTTATGGGGAATGTTTCAGGTAGCCCCCGAAATTCAAATATTCTTACGTTTTTTGCAACTTGCAAGTAAGTACCTAAGTATTAGGTTGTACGTTGATCAAGGTTTTTCGCGGCCGTAACAAGTATATGTTTACAGAATTATAATCATTAAAGTCATCAATACAACTCTATAAGACCAGGTAATCCTAAATACGACAATTCCATGATGTTAGGATTACCTGGTCTTAAAGAGTTGTATTGATGACTTTAATGATTATAATTCTGTAAATACATCCTTGTTACGGCCGCGAATCAAATTTTGATCACCATAACCTAATACTGACTTGCAAATTGCAAAATACGTAAGAAAATTTGGATTTCGCGGGCTACCTGGAGCATCCACCTTAATAGAATACTCTTTATTATGTACGAGTACTTCATATAAATTACAGCTAAAATTATAGAAATTTTACAAAGGGGGACACAATATGCGATCTTGTCGTTAAGACGCTGACAAGACCGAAATAGGCTTGTCTCAAACAATTTTTTAGCCAAATCTGTACAGTTTGTAACGGCGAAAAAAATATATGTTAATCTTGAACATATTTCTGAGAACCTTGTTGTATTCAAAACACGTTTTTGAAAAGTTTTCTCGATACAAAAAAATAGTAAACTAACCTCTTAAAATGATCTTCTAACAAAAATATCTGTATTACTCATCAACGTACGTTGGTAAATTTTATAACAATAACGTATCATATTTAAATACAGAACTTGGTTGTTTTTTATTTTTGAATACTCAACTGATATAAAAGTAATTAATTATTTTATGATATGTATAAAGTTAGGAGCGTCGCGTCATCGCGCTTCTCTTTCTTATGTATGCAGTTCGACAGTGATCGCATAGACGCGCTGCTAGACGGACGTATGTCGCTTTGCCCCGCAGCCCCGCAGTCCCGCTATCCGTTCGTTTAATATTTTGTTGTTTGACAACTTATTTTATTATGTTTTTATAACTACAATACATTGTAAAAATATTGGCACGTAAACATATTTGTATAGGATATTTTATAAGTTGCACATAATTATAGGTCTAAGTTGAATATTTTCTGTGCAAAATGGGAAGCAAACAAAAATGCCGAGGCCAGCAAAAAAAGCGCTTTTAAGCTAATAAACAAAAATATCTCATGGAAGTAGTAAAATAAGTAATTTTTTATAATGTAATATTGAAAAAACAAGTACACGAACAAAAATGAAATTATAATTAAATAGGTACTTTAAAGGCTATTTTGTACAACCCATAGCGCAAATTCACCAACAACGATAACGCATGGTTGGTCTAGTGGTGTTAGCATGGGTTCTGGCGAACAAGTTCAGAGTTCGTAACCAAGTCAAGTCTTACAGCATTTGAATAGGATCCATTTTTTATTTTGTAATTTTAGGAAATTCATTGTTTTATTTTTATATTTAAAAAAAAAATATATTTATTCAGTAAAAAGAGACGTTTGGTGAACAGTTCAGAAGTAGGTGAAGCTTCGGAAATTGTTTTTCACCAGTAAGTTTGTAATAAGTACAGATGCCAGCACATCAAGCTACCCGACAGTGTCAAATTTTCCCAATCAACTTTGAGCCGTATGCTTTAGTAATAAGGTTCTAAATCTATTACATTACATTTATGTTTGCATAACTCGTCAAAATGTAAGGAACACCTGATTTTTTTATTCGCGACTGCAGTTTTCGTCCCTTTACTAAAGTTGTTCATAATGTTGAGTAGTACAATCTCCCATTTCGTTTAGTCACATGTTTTCAATTTCAACCTGTATAAGTATGTACAGACGCCAGCACATCAAGCTACTATAATCTGTAAAATTTATTTAATAGATTTAGAACCTTATCACTAAAGCATAAGGTTCAAAGTTGATTGGAAAAATTTGACACTTTCAGGTAGCTTGATGTGCTGGCGTCTGTAATTATTACAAACTTACTGGTGAAAAACAATTTCCGAAGCTTCACCTGCTTCTAAACTGTTCGCCAAACGTCTCTTTTTACTGTAAAGAAAATTAATAATTAAAATATTTATATGTATATATATTTTTTTTATATAAAAATAAATATAAAAAAAGGAAAATTTCCTCAAAATTACAAATAAATAAAAAAAAGAAACCATTTCAAATTTGCTAAAAATTCTCCTGGGTACGAACTCGGAATTCGCTCTTTAGATCCTAAGCTAATACCACTAGACCAACCTAGCGTTATCATTGTAGTCGAATTTACGCTATGGGTTGTACAAAAATTTAATTTTTGTTCTCGTACCTATTTTGTCAATATTACCACGGTATAATTATATGCAATATTCTATCTTCATACAAACGGACGATGCACGAGCTATGCCTACGCCTTAGAGCATTAAACCAACCGGAGACACAACGAGCACTAATATCTATGCGAATAAGTCTGTCACTTTCATCGCGGGGGACGAGGCAACGCACACAAATAGTGATAACACACTAATGCATTTTCGATCGCGTTGTTACTCACGCACACGAAAAAAATATCGAACACAAGCATAAACTATACGCACATGTACAAACACAAACAAACATGTATATACACATGTACTAACTCACACAGAGACGCCCTGTCAGGATACGGCATGACGTCATTTTTGTGTAAGCGATGAAAGTGCTTGACACTATCGATATTTTGCTGTCGATGAGTTCAGCCAATAGTTGTGATAAAAAAGGCTCTTCTTTATTTAATTGTTTTTTCATATTTACTTATCAAATTGATCTTCAATGCAGATCAATTCTTTTTAAATAGGTAACATAGGATTTAGATTTTAAAGTTAGTCTATAAGGATTCATTGCCACGGTACAAGAACTGCCGGTCGATTCTGTAAAAATCTCACCATGAAAACTTAGGTGAAGTGAGTTTGTTTTATCTAGGAATTAACACTATTGACAGCTCACTCCACGCTCACTTTACCTGAGTTTTCACGGTAACATTTTCACAGAATATCATCGCTGCCTCGATGGTCTAGTGTTCGCAAGGATGAATGCTGAACACGACGTTCTGAGTTCAATACCCGGGTCGGGCAGTGTTATTGGTTTTCTTATTAGGAATTTCTCAGTAGCAGCACGGAGTCACTTGATATTAGAATGTATTCTAGAACATGAAGCTTCAAAATGCTGTGAGCAAATTGTACTAGTACGTTTAGGAGTCCACGAAACATGATTTGCTCAACCCCAAATCCAAACATCCCGAGTCATTGCATCTTTTGGAAATCTGAAAAATTAATAGAATAACACAGGGACTGAATTACCCAAAAATAAAGGTACCTTTAAATTTGGGTATGACGTCATACCGTTAAAAAACGATAACCGAAATATAACGATATCGTTATTTTTTAAAGTAGCCGTATTTTAAGGTACGAAATTCATACCGGTATATTTCAGTAGAAGGAACATAACCTTTTTAATAATATCAGTACCAATACCTTAACCTTTATAAATAAGGGTTTCTTTGACACACCGCCTCGCCACTCTGTCTGTTTCTGTCGTTAGCGATTGTTAAATCACTCCATGTCCTTCACGCGCTAACTGCCTACCACTAGTACAACAAACATAAGGTCAAGTTGCAGCAAGTTGCTGTAGACACCCCCGTGCACCCGCGCCGCGCCGTCACCATGTTTTTCGGTACCGAAATCGTATAACGGTTAAAAATAACAATTTATCCTAACCTTTATTTACATGGGTACCGGTATAGCTCAACCTCTATTTTGAATCGGTACCGTTATATTTTTGAGGTATCTTAACCTTTAACCGTAACCGCTTTTAGTCCCTGGAATAACATACTCTTAAAGTCGATATCGATATTTGTTTCTATGCAGTCACAGCCCTCATTTTGCTACAGTGTGGCCTGTTTTTAAATATAAAAATTGCGTAGTTTCGTGATAACTTGACCCGTAAATATTTTATAGTAATGAAGAATAACGATATGAGAAAATTGTAAGAGATTTGTGGAACATAAGTTTGATATCATTAATCAATTATTTGATAATAAAATAGCAATTTTTTAAAGGCTTTAGTAAAAAAATCTTATAAAGTAACAAAATAAGTTGTAAACAGTAATAAGAATAACAAATGCGAAATAGAAGTTTGAAATAATTGTCAATATTTATAAATTACAACTTTAAAAATTACACTAAATTAGGTCTTGTACAATTTAGTGGCAACATTCATTGACCGACAATATTTTTTGGTTTTTTGCAAATTTATTGCATTTTATGTTATTATTAGGACAAAATAATACTTATAGATGGAAAGTAAGGTTATCCTTTTGTTTACTAGATGTTTCCGATCTATTTTTACACGAAAAAACACTGCAATTTGGCATTTTTCTCTTACGTTCGTTCCGCGCTAGTGTGATTTGTTGAATGACGTGGAACGCGCGGCAACTAGTTTTATATGACTGATATGACCGGCGGTCTCGTACCTTTGGCAGCGGGGAACGCCTGACAATGGCGTCTCCGGTTGGTTTAATGCTCTAAGGCCTACGCGCCTCGATCTCGGCATTCGCTCGGCAGGCAGACAGTCGCGACTGTGCCGCGTGACGAACGGTCAGTGTGTTGTTTTTTTTAACAATAACCGCGCGATTTTTTCACTAAAAATAAGTTCAAGTACATATTTAATATGACGAGTAGGATATATTGTGCTGTTTTTGGTTGCATGAATTCGTCCAGGGATAACTTTTTTTAGATTACCTGGAAACTTTGAAAGGTAAGACTATAAAATAATTTTACTTACTAGTAGGTAGGTACATAATGTGTCTTTTTAATGGATAAGTATTTCCTTTTATCTCCCGAAAAAAACGATGTCTGGTGTAAAGTGAATAGAGTAAAGGAAAGTGATTGACAAGAGTGAAATGGGTAGTTATAGGCGGTTCATGAATCATGATACGGTAGGTACTTACGCTTGTGTTAGAAACCTCGGGGCATGTGTGTTTTGTTTTGTTAGTTTGTATAATTTCAAAGTAAAGACGTGGTATTTTATTATTAATAATAGTTGTTTATTGTACTGTGTGTATGACTAATACTAGAAAAAAATAAATTTGACCGTCTGTCTGTCACTAAATAGTCGAAATTTTCTCAGATTAAGTATTTCTGCTGCTGCTATAACTACAATTATACCACAAAAAACCATTTTTTTTTTCTCGGTATTAATAACGACAACAACAGCTAGACTCATGAGATATTCACAGAATATTTAGATGTTTGAGAGGGTTGTGATTTTAAAACATTCGTAGCCAGCTGTTCAGCTTGGCATTGGTGACCAAAGAATTTTTGTTTTGAGTTGTTGCGAGTTGTAGGTACCTAATTTATAGAGACGTTAATAAGCTGAGATAAAAAGTTATGAAAATTACTCGTCAGCTGTTTCTTGCATTGTAGTTGAGTAGGTAGGTGTTGAAGCTTGTAAAGATTGGAGTTCCCCACCTTGGCCATGTTTCCCAAAACAATTTTTAATTAAGTTTTATATTAGAATGCGGATTTTTTATACTTTAAAATTTGATAAAAAAGCGTTTCGTACGTCTCAGTCAAGGCGCAAATATTTTTCGGTCGCAAATCTATAAGACCGATTTGTTATTCAAACATAAACATGGTTTTTTAATTAAATCTACCAATCAAAAAACAACATGCATTTTTGTTGAACACTTCCTATTCAATTCACAAAGTACTTATTTTATTTTTTTATATAAAATAAAGTATATTACAATCACAAAACTAAATGGAAACGCAAAGTAGGCAAATGTAATTCAAATGCTGGAGGCGGGCAGCCCTATCGCATGTTTACGTACCGCGCAGCTGTAGGCATTTATGTCCAAGATACGGCCGAGTTACAATACTGTATATAATTATACTGTGATATTACATTACAAAAATTACTTACTTTACTACTTCCATGAGATGTTTTTGTTTATTATTATAGAAGCGCTTTTTTGCTGGCCTCCGGCATTTTTGTTTGTTTCCCATTTTACACAGAAAATATTTAGACAACTTAGAACTATATGTACCTGTACAACTTATAAAATAACTTATACAATATGTACCTGTACAACTTATAAAATCACCTATACAAATGTCTACGTGCTAATGCTAATATTTTTACAATTTATTGTAGCTAAAAGAACAAAATAAAATAAGTTCTCAAAAAACAAAATAGTCTAGCCGCGCATCTATGCGATCACTGTCGGATTGCATACATAAGAAAGAGAAGCGCGATGACGCGACGCTCGTAACTTTATACAAACCAAAAAATAATTAATTACTTAAAAATAGGTTGAGTAGTCAAAAATAAAAAACAACCACGTTCTGTATTTAAATATGATACGTTATTGTTATAAATTTTACCAATGTACGTTGATAATTAATAGAGATATTTTTGTTAAAAGATCATTTTAAGAGGTTAGTTTACCATTTTATTATATCGAGAAAACTTTTCAAAAACCTGTTTTGAATACAACAAGGTTCTCAGAAATATGTTCAAGATTAACATATATTTTTTTCGCCGTCACAAACTGTATAGATTTGGCTAAAAAATTGTTTGAGACAAGCCGATTTGGTTCTTGTCAGCGTCTAATTCAGTGTAAATAGTTTAAAAAAATCAGTGTAAATACTTAAAATAATTTAAAAAAAGGGGTAAAAATATTCATTTGTTTTTTTAATCGCCTTGTCTAATTTGATTTTAGCACTTCATACAGAACAATAAATATATAAGAGCGCCCTCTATTGGTTCATTGGTAATTATTATTGACCGCGACACTTTGTTTCATCCTTGGTAGTTCGCTGTATCACATCCTTTTAAGAATGGCGCTAGGATATCGGAGAAATAGTGGGCGTGGCTAAAAATACCTAAACATCGGAGCTCAATATTGGTTCTCAGCGTCTTAAGAGCGATCTTTTAAAGACAACCTTTGGATGGATTAAAAAGGGGAAGGAGAGGCATATAAATCATCGTTTATAAATAAACCACCTAATGTTTTAACAAAATGTCATCCGTGGTCATGTTTGAAAACCGTCTCCTACTCTCCTAAAAGCAGTAAATCACAGATATTTATTAACTACCCAATCTTCTGTAATATTTCTTCAGCTACCTTCATTTTGCGTAATATTTGGCATAGAATGCTTTTTGGTTTGGTTTGTATCCAAATTGATATTTTACCCTTCATGGCGTAAAAGCCTTTGGTCTGCCGCCAATTCGGTCATAATATCGGGCTTCTGGAACAGCTTTAGGGGAAAGCTAACCTAGAGAGTAACATTACTCTCTTTATTCAGTTGGCAACACTCGCGAATCAACTTCCAGATTTTGAATCTGATTAATTTTCGAATAGTTTTTGTTCTAAAGAGTCCCAAGAAGAGTGCAAGGCAATGGGTATAAAGCCTTCGGAATCCAAACGTTCATCGTTTTGAGTCATCACTTTTGACTTTCAAAATGAATAACGGAACACGGACAACGAAGTGGTCTTTTATGGGTTCTGTTTTTAATTACGCGAATAGACGTGTACAAAGGCCAGCGCATCAAGCCATCCCAATCTGTCAATTTTTCCCAATTGAATATGAACCTTATACCTTTGTAGTAAAGTTGAAAATCTATCAAAGAAATTTGACAGGTTGGGGTAAGTTGATGCGCTGGCCTCTGTACGTTTTTGACTGGACTAGAAATTTTTCGGGCAGTTGGCTGTATCATTTTCGACACGTAGGCCCTGTAGATCCTGCCGGGGCAGCGGAATTGTCCGAAAGGGTTACCGCTACCCCGGAACACAAATGGCTAAGGAAGGAACACGGGTGGGTTTTAGTCAGTAAGAGTCTGATGCCCGTTTTCACCAACATCCCCTAAGTTTATGGGATCCCCTAAACATGTTTAGGGGGCCGTTAGAAGATGGTTTCTGTTTCACCAACGTTTAGGGGTCAACTAAACGTTAAAAGGTCCCCTAAATTTAGATGGTCAAAGTTTTGGCCCATAAACCGGCACCTACGTAAATGATCGTTTATACAACGAAGATGGATAGTGATTTAAATGATTTTTTTGAATATTTAGAAACTGTTTCTACTATATTCGACGTAAATAACAGCCGTAGACCAAAAATATATCGAAAACGACCAAATTACTTTGAAAGTTTTGATGAAACTGACTTTTTTCGGAGATATAGGTTACGTAAATCTTCAGTGTTGTATTTATTGGAAAAGATTGAACACGCTTTAGAATTTCCTGACAATAGGTGAGTACTTAATATTAAAATTATCATACCAACTATGTAGCCCATAAAATAAAATAATAAAAGTTAAGCGCATGGTATTTTTTTTTTTTTTTGGTTAGTTGACGATACGACAATGTTTCCTTGTGTGGTAGGTAGGTACCTATTATGAATGCTGTCCTTATTTGTTTTGCATGATAAATTTTATTTTATTCCAGGAATAATTCTGTATCTCCAATAAATCAGTTATTAATAGCATTGAGATTTTATGCTACTGGTAATCATTTGTTGGCTGTGGCAGACATGGGTGGGATCAGTGTGGCTACTTGCAGTCGAATAATAAAAAGAGTGTCTGCAGCAATTGTTAGTCTACGTCCAGAGTTTGTCAAATTTCCTAATACAAGTGAGGAGCAAGAAAAAGTGAAGATGGAATTTTATAACATTGCAAGATTTCCTAATGTTCTTGGATGCATTGATTGTACACATGTGAAAATTCAATCACCAGGTGAAACTTCATCACTACACTAGTTTAAAAATTTGTCAGAATTTTATTATGAAACCAAACTGTAATTACTTAATTAATATGAACTTACACAAAATAAAATAAGTACAGTGTTTTGTGTGTTTTTTTTAAGGTGGAGATGATGCAGAGCTATTTAGAAACAGGAAGGGATACATGTCCATTAATGTTCAAACAGTAGCATCAGCCAATTTATTAATAAGAGATGTAGTGGCACGTTGGCCAGGTTCAACACATGACTCAGCTATTTATCAAAATAGCAATACATATAGAAAATTTGAAAGAGGAGACTATGCTGACAGTTATTTACTGGGTGACAGTGGATATCCATTGAAGGTAAAATAGTTTAGTTTAGCAATCAGGTAAAAAATAGCTCAAGTGCGAGTTAGTGTAATAGGAAGATATAATAGAAATAAATAACACTATTTTAGAATCATAGGTTACATTTATTAAAAAATATATATTTCTCAGGTCTTCCTAGTCATTCTTTGGCACACCAAATAAATTCTTCAGATTTAAGCTTCCACCTGTAAAGTAAAATATAATATTATGGATTTTTAAAACAGCAGAGGTAACCTTTTTTTCTTTTCAGAATCATCTGTTGACTCCTTATTTAAATCCTACAACAAGAGGACAACAAAAATACAATGATGCTCATATAAAAACTAGGAATGTAGTGGAAAGGCAGTATGGAGTCTTAAAACGACGTTTTCCTGTCTTAGCCATTGGTATAAGATTGGAATTAAAAAATGCTATCAATGTTATTATTGCGTGTTGTGTCTTACACAACATATGTATTTTAAGAAATGAAGAGGAACCAGTTAATGAAAATATTGTTCCCAATATAGAAGAACTTATTTCAAATGGGCAAATAACAAATGTCATAACCAACATTACATCCCAGAACACATATGGGCTTCGAAGATTACAAATTACAAATTATTTTGATAACTTGTAACATGTAATAAAATAATATAATAGGTAATGTACTATTGAAGTTGTTAATAAATGTTCTTATATAATACGAGTACATACCTTTTGTTTGATTTAGTAGTTCTCTTTTGATTTCTATTTCTGTTTTTGCCGCTTCTAGTTGTAATTTATACAGGCTTCTTTTAAACTCTATTTCTTCTTCTAACAGTCTTTTTCAAATCTTCGATTTCGATTTTTTTTTTGTTTATGCCTTGAAATCCTGTACACAGGGTAGCCACAACTTCAGACTGTGGATGGTTTTGCTCTTTTAGTATAGGCCTACGCCTTTTCCAAAGAGGAGTTGTTGAAATCTTTGAACATGAAGGTGTGTTTGTCACTTTATCTTCGTCTTCCTTCACTTCATTTATGGACTTGTCCTGAAAACAATCAAATCATATTGAAGTACCTACAAGAAATCATTTTTTGTATACAAAGTTATTTAACTGGCAGTACTAAAGCTTACTGTGACTTTGTCTGAATGTAATTAACATAAGTAGCCCGTACTGCTTCTATATGTGAGCTATCTCGCTGGTCAAGATTATATTAGCTTCAGCAGCTTATTAAGTAACAAACAAATAGATAGACAGATAAGTCTTTTCACAATTTATACAGTACTAAGATTGCCTAAGGCAAATTAAAATATTTAAAATAATATATCTGTGGGAACTTACTGTAACTAGTTCAGCATCTAAAATTATAGTCTGCGATTCTTCATTAATTATTTCTAAATCTGTGTTTGTATTAATTGGTATGATGACTGAATCCGAGTCTGAAACATCAGCAATACCACTGCAACCTCGACCCATTAAATCGCAGACTTGTTCCAGTATTGGGTCTATTTTTGTTGTTGATGGTCCTCCACCTGTTCCAGTCGTACAACTCCTGTTTCTTGAGTTGTACATTTTTGCTTCACTCTTCATTTTCTCCCAGACTCTGATGAGAGCATCTTTACTCCTAAGATAAATAAATAGATGGTTATAGTTGCACATGTGGTGATTTTCTTATTGATAAAATAAGGCATGTTGGTTTGTATATAAATCTTAACTAACCTGTACATATTTCCTGTTGAATTAAATTGGTCACAGAGGTTTATCCAAGCTTCGTTCTTAGCTTGATTAGTTGTACCGTCTGTTCTTTTATTTAAAATTATGTTTCTGTATGCATACACCAATTTCACCAACTTGTCTTTCTCGTCCACTGTGAAATTTTGGCTACGCTTCCTTTTTTCTGCCATTTTATTATACCGTAACTAAATACGTAACGTAAATTAAAGAAAATAACATGTAAGTAAGCGATCACAACAAACTATCCACGAAAACATACGAAAGAAGTGTCAAAATCAAATTCAAATATGACCACAGATTAAACGCGAGTATGTTTCCACAGAGTAAATATGCAAGAAAATATGAAATTAATACAAATATGAACGAAATAATATTGATTATTGCTATTAAAAACGTAATTTATTATAAACTGTATCTATTTGTGTGTTTACTTTAGAGAATTTGTTAAAAACTATATTATTTCAAAGTATCGATAAGTTTTAAAGACGTATCATTCACAATTCTCGAAAACAAAACGTCACATAGATAAGTGTTCCCCAGTTAGGTGGTAGAAATGATGGTGAAACGAAATTTCATTTAGGGGCTAGTTTAGGGGTAGTTTTAAGTAAAGCGTCCCATAGTTAGTTGGTAGTATAGGGGATGTTGGTGAAAACGGGCATGACACTCCCTTCTGCTCCACCCAGAGCTAGAGGGGTCATTTGATGATTTCCCATCCTCAAAAAAAAAAAAGGCCCTGTAGATGTGACAGCTAAAGCACGTTCATGTCTATCTGCAGTTGTGCACTTGTGAGTCAACCTGAAGAAGCACTAAGTCAAGCGTTGTCACACACAATCTTGACCTATTGCAATCTGTCGTCTGTTTGAATTACTCAAGTGTTTTATACGGCTACTGGTCTCAGAAAATATAAAGGTGTCAATAAGTTTTCTTATCGGTCAATTCAATAGATCGTTAAGCGTTAAGTACATTTTAATCATACCAATAGAACGGGTAATGTTTTGCTCGCACTGGATTGAATAGAAGTTACAAAAATAGTTGAATCCTATCTCTAGTTTATAGAGATGATCTAATAGGCTTGTCGACACTATCAATAAATTAAAAATCTATTTAGTCCGTCAGTTAGAGTAAAATAATGGACACATATTTTTTGTTTTTGTAAATCAATCAATATTGACAAAGATAAAACGCATGAAAACTCGGGAGTGGGGGCTCGTGAGGTCAGAACTCACTAAAAATTATACCAAGGTGTGACGTATTGAGAATTTTAAATGCGTCGTATCTTCGTCAATTTTGGTTTACGTAACAAAAGAAAAAATACCGGTCAAATTTTTTTTGACAATCTAACTGACGGACTAATTAGATTTTTTCAGTCGACAAGCCTATTAGCCAAAACGTGAAGTTAAATTGACCTCTGCGCTGCGATGCCGTGAAACTGGCGAAGTTATGGGTCAGCAAGATCTGAAATACAGTCGTGCCAGCGACATGAAGAAGAGATGATTCGTTGTGAATCTTGTTTTGCACACCTAGTTACGCATCAGTACTGAAACTACTGACTAAAAATACTTAGACTTTGATGTCCCTAAAACGGCTAGGTAGCAAGTGTTCTTTATGGGTTACCCGTCTGTGCTATAGAATATCCGACCTGAGCGAAAAATGATATCTTCTTATAGAAAGGTTCCAAACTCACGCCTTCCCATGGGGGTAGGTAGAAACTATAGAACCTCTCCTGCTACAATCCTTAGATAGTACTTTTGCTTCGTTTACGTTTATACATCAGGTCATACACGCACGCCGGTCGCGAGTTCTACACACCTGACCTTTCTGCAGAACATTACCAATAATATCATTATTATGCCCTATGGCGTCCCCTCCCGACGTTACCACTTACAACTGCCTTGTAAATATCTTGTCTTTTAAATAACTGCATAAATGCGCAATGCGTATTTTGAGTTATTAGTAAACAAACCTTGTTATGTTTACAACGAGAACGAGGAAGAATGGTGCAAAAGAGATAGCTTTGTACTCGCGGGTTCATAAACAGAGGAGTGCTAATTTGTGGTTAAAATTAAAAGCGCGTCTGACATCCGTTACAGCTGCCAATCAAATGAGTAAGACTCATTAATTTACGCGCTGTGTGTCGAGACTTCAAGTGTTCAAATGACTGTGATCCATCACTACGAGGGCACGGTAATACGAGGGTATACTTCAACTACCTAAATCCCAATTTATTTGTGGTTAGCACGGTTTTTTTGTTCTTTACTATTTATGGTGTTTCAAAATCAACTCTACAAACTTTAAGAGGTGCTCCATCGAACTGAACAGCTTTCACTATGAGACCAACTCTGAAATCACAAAAAAAAATCAGCTGCATAAAAGTTCAATATTACCTACTTGACCAAAATGTATGAAACAGCAGATTTTTTTTTTCGTGATTTCAGAGTTGGTCCCATATTGAAAGTTGTTCAGTTCGATGGAGCACCTCTTAAAGTTTGTAGAGTTGATTTTGAAACACCTTATATTATTAGCCCCATTCAATGATATCAGTGACGTTCACTTCCTCGTCTTCGTACAATGCTTGGTTCAGTGTTGGTTGCTGGTTTTCTTTGGTCTGTCTCTTTTCCGGCAGTATATTTAGCCTGCAACACCCCACTGCTGGGCAACTCTGCCTCTCTCCATGACTTCCAGCTCTTTCGGTCCAGGGCTAATGTGGACTACTGGTCGTTTGTTTTGTCGAGTTCATCATGCCAATTTATCGGAACCTGTAGGGCCGCGTTCTGACTGTGTCAGGGCTCCGCATACTGGCTACTTTGGTTTTGCCCACCATTCATTGGGCATACGGCCGACGTCGCCACGGCCAGCCCAGTCCCTGGTGTTACTATGACAGTTAAAAATTGGGTCAACTGCGAGATGCATTTGCTCGCCGACGATTTTAAATCGATACTTGTTATGAGAAAATTTTCTGTATGTCATTTATGTATGGGCAGACGACGGAGCTATCTGTTCCAGTGTATGCCACTGAATTTAGTCCCTTAGTATAATTTTGATACGGAAACCTAGAAATTAACTATTTCTTGTATTTAATACATAAGTAGTATTTTTCCGTAGGATGTGAGTGAAACCGCAGGCGGAAACAGAAGAGCAGCGGTTATTTATAAAATCTGATTTGTTGTACAAATAAAATGTATTTTTGTAAGCATCCTTTTAGAGTTTGTAAAAAATAATGATTGCTGATATTTTAGTAGTTTATATCTTCCAATATATAAAATTCTCGTGCCACAGTGTTAGTTACCATACTCCTCCGAAACGGCTGGACCGATTTGTATGAAATTTTGTGTGCATATCGGGTAGGTCTGAGAATCGGCTACTATCTATTTTTTTTCTTTTTTGCAAAACGACGTTTGCGGGGTCAGCTAGTCATTTTAAAAAAAATCATAGGTTTTATACCTATTATGTATTGCAAATAATGACGGTATTTTCCTTCCTGACATTTTCCTAGTAACAATGGCATTGATTTGATTGGTACTATTAGTAGTAATATGATCGTTATTGATTTACTTATTAAGAGCCTACACTACCTCAGCTAAAATTCACTTTTAACTCGCTCGCACGATACTGCTCGCGGACTGAGTGAGAGCGAGACAGAGTGCGGTGCTAGGCGGCAGGCGGCGCCAATAGTTTAGTTATTTGCTTTTTACGGTGAAAATAGTGGTAATTAAAAAAAACTAAATAACATAAGACCTGCTTTATAGTTAGTTCGGTTAGTATACAAAGTTTCATGATCTAATTTGAAGTATTTTTTGAATACCAGCGGTTTATTGTTCGGTTAAGAGGCAACTTTGGATTTTTTTTCTATCGAGAAAATTTTATGAAACCGTGTTTTCGTCTAACATAAGACCTAACATTAATCCTCAACATTACCATATATTTATTTCAAAATTAATGCTGCAGTATTTTCGACATAACGGAGGATCATGCTAAGCAATTTGAGGTAGTATAGGCCCTTAATCAATACAGTCATCATCTGCCTAGCCTTTTCCCAACTATGTTGGGGTCGGCTTCCAGTTTAACCGGATGAAAGAAAAGAAAGAAAGAAAAAGTATTTATTGCGACTCGTACAGGAGGATCACAAACTAAATTAAACACAGTCTAAATTAAAATACCAAAATAAAAACTAAAAAAATTAAAAAAGTAACAAAACAAAAAAGCCGAAAGGCCAAAAGGCTCCTATCTCAGCATGATGCTGCGATATTTAAAAAGCAGCTGAATATCAGTATTTTACATGGAGCGGCTGCCTATCGGACCTCCACAACCCAGTTACTGGGTAACACGATACCCCTTGCTAAGACTGGTTGTCAGACTTTCGGGCTTCTGACGTCCCGTAACGACTGTCAAAGATCCACGAATGACAGCTGGAACCAACGGTTTAACGTGCTTTCCGAGGCACGGAGGGGTCTTGGTATGTAAAGATGGTCACCCATCCACGGACCAACCGCGGCAAGCGTAGCTTAACCTGATCGATCGACCCGTGCGGCTGTTATTACTTAGCCACAAGCTCCTAATAATGAATGAATACAGTATTAATTATACAACGTGTAACGTTAAACAAAAAAAGAATTTTGAAAATCCGTCGACAATTGGCGGAGTATTCGATGAACAAACGTACAAAAAAAAACATACTTAGTACCTCCTCCTTTTTGTGAAGTCTGTAATGAGCAAAACCTGAAGTTTGTTCATAATTGAGTACTGAATCGATTTCAGTAATTTTTAATATAGGTTTTTTTTTTCAAAATGTATGTATTTTGCCATACTATCTGCCGATTGAGCCAAAGAAAATTAAGTCTTATTTTAAGGCAATAAGACTCAATTTGGAATGCATAAACTAATGCTAGGATCAACACGATTTTCTTGATAGAAATAGCTTTAAAAAAAATAGTTTTGGTCATTGTATTATGCTTTTAACTCAATGCTCTAATTCGGTATGTAAAGAAAAAAAATCCTACGCTGATTCCCAAACCATTTCGAGATTTAAGGTTTCTTAACTTAATTTTTCTATTTTTAGTGCTTAAAATTATAAGATGAAGTTTATTTTAACATAAACACTTAATACCATTTGACTTTCATTTGACCTCCAAATGACGTCACAAGTAAGCAGATTGAGAATACTTTCGGTGCCTCCTCTCATCATATGATAAAAAGTTAAAGTCATGTAATGTCAACTATAGGGATGACCATAATAATATAGGTATGTAATGCAGTCGTGCGAAAATTTCGGCCTTTGAATCGATTCAAATCAAACATTGAAAATCTATTCACACATAAAATTCGGGATTTAGTCCCGAATTCTGAATTATCGTTAATCAATCATTATAATGATAGCTTAAATAAAATGCATTCCCTTTAAATAATAATATATTAAGTATAAAATCATTCGAACTATTTTGTAACCACAAATAGTGTTGCAAACTTGCAAATATAACTAGGTACTGTAGCTACTTGTTATTGGTTTGATTTTGATAATGACATATTAATAATACCTATTATTTAATTTAATTATTAATTATCAGTCATTTCTGTCCCACTGCAGCCAGGGCCTCCCTTCCCTCCTTCCACTTATCCCTATACAAAATTAATAACTGTATTAAGTAAATGTTCAATCGATTATGTCGATCATTCCCACCTCTAAAACTGTCTAGTGTCATGCTTGAAGTTTCTGATGTCAAGCAAAAAACGTCAAATTTAGAATTTTTATTACTGTGTTATATGTGGCATAGATATTGAACTGTTCAGCCTACTTTTGAAGCAGAATTTAGAAAATTTATTTAAAATTAATGGCTGCTTAGAAAACCAAAATTTTGAAATTAGTTGCATAAAATAACTAAATCTATAAATTAAAAATATAAAAAAAATATCTGAAAAAAACTTTACATACCCAATTGGGGTGTATGAGAATTTGCGTATTTAACGTTACACGTTGTATAAACATTACACGACTCAGATTGCTAAGCGTTAGAGTGCTTTACGATCGATTTTTTTGCCTCCTTACTGCAACTGTTTCTATGTTATACTCCTGCTAGTACACAGAACCTACTAACAACGTAGATAATCAACGCCGTTTTCACTAACCAACAGTATTCGCGGTGTCGCATAATGTTTTTTTTTATTTGGGAAAACAAACAATCGTACATTGTATATCTTCTAATATAAAAAAATCTCGTGTCACAGTGCTAGTTACCATACTCCTCCGAAACGGCTGGACCGATTTGTATGAAATTTTGTGTGCATATTCAGTAGGTCTGAGAATCGGCTACTATCTATTTTTTTGCAACTACGTTTGCGGGGTCAGCTAGTTATATCTAGATATACCGTATGCTAAAGTATATATACAATTCATTACGTTTCCACATGTTACTAGCTTATATTAGATACAGTTTTGGTGAAATTAGATAAAATCAATATACATAATTATAACAACAATACAATTTTTTAGCTGTCTTAAATTCCAATAGTTAATACATGCTACTTAAATAATACATAATAATTAAACATAATGAGCAAGGAGCTTAATAGTCTTTTTTTTAATTTATGCTAAGGTATGGCAAATGCATCAATATCATTAAAATTATTATTGTAAGCTTGAACCAATCTCTGGAGCAGAGCCCTCTCTCCTGCGTTTGTATGTACGACAGGGAGTTGTAGCAAACAGTGGATAAGAGCGCGCCTTTCGTTTCATTACTGTCCTAGGTACAGAGGCCAGCAGTCCAGCAAATCAAGCTACCCCAATCTATCAGATTTTCCCAATTGAATATGAACCTTATTCCTTTGTACTAAAGTTGAAAATCTTTCAAAGAAATTTGACAGATTGGGGTAGGTTGACCTGCTGGCGTCTGTACAATATAGCATATTTTACTCATGTTTTAATGTTATGTGGATAATTACATGTCATAAGGTACCTTCATCTTTGGGGAGTCCATTGCTACAAGGGAAATCCTGGAAATCCTCCGCCATCTGAATATGTTGTCGGTTTAATATAAAATGTTTGAAGAATACTGTTCAATCTTACCCACTTCTCAAAACCATTTTCTTTCTCCAGTGCTGGGCATCAAACGTCTCAAGCAGATCGAGACGATGTTCATCTCCCGGCGGCTGCAGGCTCCGAGGACCCACGGCCTTAGCGTGGAAACCCTGGTGGATATGCTGCTGGTCTTATACGACGAATGCTGCAATAGCAGTCTTCGGAGGGAGAAGGCGGTGGCGGATTTTATATCTTACGGTGAGTTTTCATAATTACTTAAATACTTACCCCCTTACTGATAAACGTATTATATCAGATGAATAGTTACACACTGATTTCTCTCTTTCAGTCGTCAGTAATTTGACTTTTGAAAGAAGAAGACAACGCGTTGTGTAACTATACAGATCCTATACAACGTTTATTAGTATGGGGGTTAGTCATAATAATACAAGGTGTTATAAAACCCATTACGAACCTCTCACGCCCGGCCCTGGTTCAAGACATGGTCTGAGGCGAGAGGGAGTGGGAGGCAGTCACCTCCTTCTGCGAAGCAGTCATGCTAGCGAAGGGGGTGGCGGGACGGTTGAGGGAGAGAGCCTTACGTCCCAGCCGCCGCGGGAAACGCTCCGGGCGTCGGAAGCCGCGTGACGACTCCCGGCCACCATAGGCGCGGGCCTGCGGACGGAGAGTAATGGGTAACTCTCCGTCCGATCAGGACCAGGCCCGTGCCGGACGGCGCAAGAGATGTCAGCTTTACGTAAGCCTGCTGGGGCAGCGGGATTGTCCGAAAGGGTTACCGCTACCCCGGAACATAAAGGACTAAGGAAGGAACACGGGTTGGTTTTAGTCAGTAAGAGTCTGACACTCCCTTCTGCTCCACCCAGAGCAGGAGGGGTATTTTGATGATATCCCATCTTCAAAAAAAAAAAAAAAGATCCATTACGAAGCCGTCATCTATCGCATTATGCATCAAACTAACTTGTGCAAAAATCATTTCTGGGGAATGACTTTTATTTTTGGTGCGAAAATCGCTGTTTACGGCAGCGCGCAATGTAACACACGCAGAACTTTGTGCTTTTGGGTGCATGCAATAAATAGAACAGGAGTTGTAGGGGTATTTAAAGTTAAGTCATTCATAATAACATTTAAAACTCATTTTCGTAAAGAAACGCCAAAAAAATGTTGGAACTTTGACCAATATCTTTGTGTCCAAAAGGTTCCCAGGTACGGTCCAGTACAAATAAATATCACAATGATTGAGAGTATAAAAGTGACTGTCGGCTTCGTTTAGAGTCTTTTACACTGATTATGTATAGCGAGCATTGGTGGTCCAGTGGTAATGGCCCGAGTTGTAGGTCGTAGGTTCGAACCCAGACAGGCGCTTTACTTTGTGTGAATTATTTCATCACCACTGCTCTCAAAACGGGAAAGGAAAACATTGTGAGGAAACCGGCATGTCCTAGAACCAAAAATTCGAAGACATGTGACATCTACCAACCCGCACTGGATCCGCGTGGTGGCTTACGGCCCACCCCCCCTCACCGAAAGGAGGCCTGTCCCAGCAGTGGGAACATTATAGGCTGATTATGTTAATGGATATAAAATGATCTGTAGCGTCACATTTCTAAAAGTTGCATTGGTCAATAGTGATACGGCAGTCGAGATGTAAATCTTTGTTTGACCTAATTTCACTATCACTACGCCAGGCTATCAATTGAGCCATCAATTGAAAAATGTGCCGAGTCAATAGACAATATTATGCCTACCATTTTAAAATCTCCAGTCGCGAATGAATGGGTGGGAGAAGAAAGGATTCTTCGAGGAGTGGGCTGCATGTAATTTACCACGCGGGCCCAGTGCGGGTCGGTAGACGTAACATGTCTTCGAGTTTTTGGTTCTAGGACGTGTCGGTTTCCTCACGATGTTTTGCTTCACCGTTTTGAGAGCAGTGGTGATGAAATTATTTACACAAAGTAAGGCGCCTGTCTGCGTTCGAACCTAAGACCTACAACTAAAGTCGCGTCGATGTTTATTATGTATTACGTATTTAATTTGTTAGCTTAATTGTTCATTTTGTTGTGCATGTTGTGGTCTCCTGTAATTGAAAGAGTGCACCTATAAAATACTTTGTCGTCCATTAACAATATAATGTTTAGTGTATATATTTTGTTGGAGATCCTAAAATAAATAAAATATGTAATTCGGGGCCGTTAGTACTGGGCCACCAACTGCTGCTCTCAATTTATTTGACATCAAATTGTCAAAAAACGCTCTGTAGACAGCCGTTATCGTGTGACCGGTCACGGCTTTCTTAGGAACCCAAAGCTTTACCATCAGGTGAGATATCATCATCTGCCAGTGGCGAAGGTACCATACAACTCAATTCCCGCCGGCTTCCCTTCGAAAATTCAGAATACAACCACTCCATAGTCAATTCATCATTGAAATATAATGAAACGGTTTATTGGCTTTTTTTTGCTCCAGCTTACCTCTGTCATATAGTCTGTCTATATATCGTAGTTAGTTATAACGAAGTATTAGGTATGCATCAAGGCAGGGCGGTGTAACGTAGGTGACTGGCGAGCCGATCCCCGCACCCCCATACTTCGTCAAGAATGCAACTCAGCAAATCGCGATTACTAAGCCGCCACATCATTCGCCCTTCGCCACTGTCATCTGCCTAGCTAAAACTGTCAAAATGAATGTCATTGCTACTGTTGTGTTACACAACTACTCTGCAGGTTTTAGTATATTTATATTAATAATCTGATCGGCATAAGTCACCACGAGCGTCACCGCAGGCACAAATATTATTTGTATACAAAGTATTTGTTTACAAAAAGATACAGGTGGGTAAAAAACCGTGGATCAAACGGAACAAAACGATAGCTGGGGTTATTTGCAGTAAAAAAAAAAATACAAAAAAGCATCATCACTACAAAAGTGCGTTCGTGATAGTGGATGCCATGATTTATCAGTATTGGCACATTTTTCAACATCTTTCACGAAAAATTATTTGGGACTTTAGAACCTCACTGTAAACACTCAAATTGTCATAACTTTTAAGGAGATCAAGTTAGGGCACTGCCACAGATAATTTTTTTACTGCAAATAACCCCAGCTGTCGCCCTGTTTCGTTTCATCAACGATTTTTTGCCCACCATGTATATGAAGCGAAAACATCTTTCAGCTGTTTCTAATAACACGCCCACCCATCGATATGATCCCTTAATCGATTTATAAAGGAAAACGAGAGGAAATTAGCTATGAATAACTCGCTTCTACAGCGCATCCTCAGTTGATATCGATCAATATATTTTTAGACGAGAACTGCGAAGCCTAGACTCACTTCGTGTACTCGAAGCTCGAACAGGCGCAGTATCGAAGGCTTGCACGGTAGTCGCGTCACTGCAGTTAGCCCGATATGTCCTTTAACATCAGTATTCCTATAAAACGTCAAGTACTTGAAATATATTGGCTTAAAGTGCTCTCAATACGATATGCAATGGAATTAGGTCAGAGTTTACTGGAAAACGTTGCGCTTCAAGCTTGGGAAAGATCAAAAGGGAAGCGGTGACGTAATGCGTTGCAAGCTGCATTAGGGTGCGCTCTACTTAGAAAAGCTTGACCGTTCTGAAGACCAAGCATGGATAAAGGAAGCGAATTGAAACTATGTCACAAATGGTCGCATTGGAAGTGGACTACATTGCATTTCGGTTCAGGAATTTTACGAATTCCAATCTTCAAGAATGAGGTATGCCCGAAGATGACTTCATCAATGAGCTAAGCAGTAAGTAACATGTAATTGCTGTTGCGCTTTGAGTGTACCGAGCACGGATCGATCTAGATTGATCGCGAAGAATAGGTTTTGCTGAGACTTTATTGTTTTTCGTTTTTTTGTTTCTATTTGATTACTAGTTAACAAATTTATTTGTAAGGGTAAAAAGTACCGGGGCTACCCCGGAACACAAAGGGCTAAGGAAGGAACACGGGTGGGTTTTAGTCAGTAAGAGTCTGACACTCCCTTCTGCTCCACCCAGAGCGGGAGGGGTCATTTGATGATTTCCCATCCACAAAAAAAAAAACGGTAAAAAGTATGTATTAGGTGTGTTGAAACTGTGTGTACTCCAAAAAAAAAAAAAAAGAACCTACAATGATTTTATTTATTTGATATGATATTTTCTTTAACAGTAAAACCAGTGGCGACGGCGTTGAAGAGGCTTCGGCTTTCTCGGGACGACTTCGAACTGGTCAAGGTGATCGGCAGAGGGGCTTTCGGCGAAGTCTGCGTCGTGAGAGCTTCTTTTATGCAGGTACTGTGAATTTAGCCGGGTTCATATTACTGTGCTGTGTCGTGTCGTGACGCCTTCTAACGCAGTATTAGCCAATCAAAACTGGTTGTGATTTGACGTAGTCCTGCGCCCTAATAATTAGGGTATTATTGCGTAACACACTATCAATCGGAATCTGAATCATTTTGAAGCAAATTGCTAATCCATTGCTTCATAAGTTCGAAAAATTTGTCTGTTCAACACGTAAATAACGCAATGAATGTTGTTGAACTGTCAAAATGAAACCGATTCCCATTGATAATGTGTTATGCAATTGCCCCGCTGAACTGATTCGTTTGATTGGTGTATCCCGAGTCACGACACAAGTTCAGTAATGTGTTTGTGGCTTACCTTGCGTTTGCTCAAGTTCGAACGAGCGATTTTTTTTCGCGCACTATGATTTTCAACGCACTGCACAGCGCCGAGAGTTGAAAATTCAAAATCGTGTTTTTTTTTTTGATTCGCTTTGATGTGCTCAGTTCGATTTTCATCAACGTTTGGGTTGAAAATTACCGAGAGTTAAAAATCCAGTGCGTGATGAAAACCCACCGCGATATTTTTACGTCCATGAGGTCGTGGGCTTAGGGTTCTTGCATAACGACGCGGGATCCCCGTAAAGACAACGCGGGATCCCCGTAAAGACAACGCGGTACCGATCGGTGTGGGTAAAATGCCCCAAATTAACCTATGCGCTCATACATAAAGGAGTAAGAAAAACATTGTAACTGTTACATTCCGTAGATCCTGCAACGGATGTATTGAAAAAACCGCTGCTTTATGCAAGTATCTAACCATAGACTAGTGAAACGTTTACGGTAAAATATACGACGGAAGTTCGGCCTGTTAACCCTACAATTCGGTTACGCGAAGTAATTTCCGTTTGATTGTGTTGCTGGTATTTTAAAAGCATTATAAGCGTAAAGAGCATTTTGCCATAGTGTCTTTAACAAAAAATTAACGATTATTGAGATTAATTTGAAGACTGTTTAGTTAGTTATGCCGGCCATACACGATACTTCCTATCGTCCAATCGGCATGACGCTGCAGGCTTGATCCAATCTGCAGTTCGTCTATATACACCACACACGATCAGTTTAAATTGTCCAATCAGCAGCGACGTTCAGTTTAAGCCATGGCGTCACCGGTGACAGACTACGATGTTTTAGCCATTTTGGGCATTTTACTCGTAAAAATGAAACAAAAAAAAAAAAAACCAGCAGAGTAGTACAAACAGTGGCTAATGAAAAGAAAACAGTTTACGAATTGAGGGCTACGCCTCAAGATTATTGTAATGATTTACAAATGAATGAAGAAACATACATGAAACTTCTAACGTTAGTTACTCCTCTAATTGAGAAGCAAGACACCGTTATGAGAAACGATATCTTGACCAAACTGAACTGACGATCGCGAGACCGTCATGCACGGTCCAATCGGCATGATCCAATCGGAATGATCAAGCCAAAAGAATCGAAATTCGATTGTGTCGTCAAGTATAACTGTCATGCCAATCCACTCCCACACACGTTCAGTTCTAACTGATTCAATCGGTAGCGTCATGCCGATTACACGATAGGAAGTATCGTGTATGGCCGGCATTATAGCCGGGTGCTTACTCGCACACGAAGGGTTCCGTACAACACGGCAAAAACCGTCGAAAAAAACACGTTTCTTGTATTGAGACCCTAATATTTAACTGTATTTTATTTTTATTAATTGTTGTTATAGCGGCAATAGAAATACACAAAAAAAAAAATGAAAATTTCAACTGTCTACCTATTGCGGTTTATGAGACACAGCCCGCTGACAGACGGACGGACAGCGGAGGCTTATCAATAGCATCCCGTTGACACCCTTTGGGTACAGACTACAGAGCCCTAAAAAAATATCGCAACCACGTTGACTTTTCTATAAAAATAAATGTAATCGTTTAGACAAAATATGACGTAGTTTGATAAACAGACTGAAGTTGCTTCTAATAACTGTTTCTAGACAAACCACTTTTAGGTTTTCACCAAACTAAAAACAACGGTTTGCAAATTAAAAAAAAAACATTTCGAAACTATGTTGTCTAGTGAATATGATAATGGGGATTAATAAATAAGAAATTTTTTAATGAATCGTCAGAAATATGAAGCTTTTATTTGTAAGGCAGATGACCTCTGGCCCTGATTTAGAAGCTTCTTCTTCTTAGCGTGTCGATAGCAATCTAAATGGACTAGGCCCAGAATTCGGCTACCTGTTTGGCGCCATCACCAGCGTCCATCAGTTCCTGTAACGTGCAGCTGACAGGACACGCAGGACACGATACTAAATGTCCCATCGTTTGTGGAACAGCACCACATTTACACTCCAAGGCGGAGTCGTCTATGAATCTCCACCTGAACAGGTTTTCCTTGCTTCTGCCAACCTGGGTCCGGAGTCTGTTTGAAGACTTCCAGGTTACCCAAGGTAACTCATGTCCAGGGGCCCAAGTCTGCTATTTTTATAAATTCGTCATTCCAACACGACCCCATTGTCATTTTGCTAAAAGTTCGTAATCTGCTAAATTCATAATGGTCGATCATTGGTCGATCAATGGTCTGAGAAAAACTACTAAATTTCATGATAGATTTAATTTAATATATATTTTTACATAATACGTATTAGTGTTTGCAATCTGAAGTAGTAAGAAGTTCGTAAATAGCATAAACATTACATTTATTCATTTGTCATTATGTACGAGATTACCATTTCTTTCAATGGAGTGTCAGTGGTTGACCATTGGAAAGTCATAATGACGCCATTATATTAGTAGATTACCAAACTTGGCAAAATCGACAATTATGAAATCAATGACAGACCATTCTGACACTATTGTAATAGCAGATTCGAGGCCCAGGTGGGAGGACTTAGGACGTTAGAAGCTTAGGAAGATAGGATAACTTATTAACTGACTGGGCGACACTAAAGACAGGTTATGTTTGTCTCGTGTATCTAGGTGTCATGTGACTTTGTGTATGTCGATCAACTCAGCCTATCGCAGTCCACTGCTAGACATAGCATAGCCCTCTCCCAGGCTGCACCACAACACCTTGTCCTCTGTCTCAATGGTGGATTTACCAACAGGCTGAGTAGGCTGGAGCCTAGGACGGCAGATTTTAGGGGCGGCAAAGAATTCACATTATTGTATAAGTCGTATGAAGGCATACCTTACCCCGTCTTATTAGAAGTACATAATTCGAGCATTTATGAGCTCAGAAATATAGATAGCTAAGTACCCAAAAACTATTTCTTGCGTAATCTTAACATCGTTGAGTTATAAATATTATCTAGAAACTGACACATTTTGTAGAGATCGGTAGGGGCGGCAAAATTTGAATAGCCTACTGGCGGCAAATGTGTAAATCCGCCACTGCTCTGTCTTCCGCATCGAGTCTGTCGCAGCTACTTTCTTAAGGTTGTATTGCGTACATATGTAAGCTGTCACGCCCTTTATACCTGGAGGCTTTTATTTAGGTAGCAAGTTTTGTTAAATACATTTTTAATTTTTGCTTGAGTACGTATTGTTTTTATTGTATTTGTGGGTATATTGGCGTGGCAAGCTGACATATGGCAAATAATTTAATTTAATGTTCTGTGTTCTGTAACGTCAATAATTTTGCAAACCTAGTATTGTATACAATTAAATATTTTCTAACTGAACAGACAGCTGTGCTGCTGGGGAGTTTGTTGCGCCACTTCTTCTCCCCAGCGAAAGCACTAGGAAGTGGTGAAGGGCGGGCGTTTTGGGGAGACTGTCTTTTGTAATTGACGTTCGAAAAGTGCTGATTCTCAGCCTAGTTTGAATAAATGACTTATGATTTTGATTTTTGATTTTGTTGTGGGTCCATCTAGCTGGGGGCGTCCCACGCTATGCTTAACGAAACGCGGTCTCCACTCCGGTCTGCACCCTAACTCACAACCATACGACAAGCTAACGTATCGAAAATGATACATTTCAATAACCTGATTTGCTTTGCCCCCGACGACAGCAAACAGCTGTCACACATAATAGAAAAATTGAAAATTATTGAGGTTAAAACTTTTGGAGGACTGAGTAATTTTGACATTCAAAAAGTGCTGATTATTACCCTAGTTTGAATAAATGAATTTTAATTTTCTACTCTTCTTACGTGACGTTGAGTAGAGGCACGGAGAAAAATAGTCTTTTCGTAATGTTCTACATGATTTTCTCTGCTACAGGGCTCAGATGGCGGCGGCAATATGGCGGCTGTGACCGCTGGGACAACTGGCACAGGAGAACGAGTGTACGCCATGAAAATACTCAATAAATGGGAGATGCTCAAGGTAAGATATTGATATATTGATCCACAAAATTTGGTCACTTAACTTACAAACTTATCTCCAAAAAATACACTACGAAGTGAAAAAATAACTTTTCGGAAGTCGGTGTCGTTGGGTTCGCATTTTCTTTGTTTGCCACCGACTTCCTAATTTAAAGTTATTTTTCACTGTAAAACATTCAGACGTCAATTTTATTCCACGACTAAAAATTATCTGCCGATTGAAAAATCATCCCTTAGAAAAATACGATAAGGTCACTTCGTTTCGAAATAGGATGGGTGAAAAAAAAAAACTTTTTCTGTCTACAACAGCGTAGCTCCTAAACGGATGTAACAATAAAAATGTTTTTTTTTTAAATAATTGTCTTTTTTTATGGCTTTTTTTGATGAAAGTCTGTTAAGCCGTTTAAAGATCATGTTTTGTCCTACATAGAGTATTAATTAGTAAAAACTATTTACAGAGGGCTGAAACGGCTTGTTTCCAAGAAGAGCGCGATGTACTTGTGTTTGGCGACAGACGATGGATCACCAACCTGCACTATGCCTTCCAGGACGAACACAACTTGGTGAGCATGTAAATTATTTAGTAAAAAAAAAACAACTTACAATCAATCTGCCTACCCTTTTCCCAAAAGCTTTTTGGGAAAAGGGTTTTTTTGGCTTCCAGTCATCATCATCTGGCTAGCCTTTTCCCAATCATGTTGGGGTCGACTTCTAATGTAACGGGATGCAGCTGAATACCAGTATTTTACATGGAGCGACTGCCTATCTAGCCTCCACAACCTACATAATCAGCCTTTACTGTTCCCACTACTGAGACATAGGCCTCCTCTCTGTGAGAGGGAGTGGGCCGTAATCCACCACGCGGGCCCAGTGCGGGTTGGCAGATGTCACATGTCTTCGAATATTTGGTTCTAGGACGTGCCGGTTTCCTCACGATGTTTTCCTTCACCGTTTTGAGAGCAGTGGTGATAAAATAATTTACACACAGTAAAGCGCCTGTCTGGGTTCGAACCTACGACCTACAACTCATAAGTCGCGGCCGTTACCACTGGGCCACCACTGCTCATCACACAACCTAGTTACTGGATAATACGAAACCCCTTGGTAAGACTGGTTGTCAGACTTTGGGCTTCTGGCTACCCGTAACGACTGTCAAAGTTCCACGAATGACAGCCGGGACCAACGGCTTAACGTGCTTTCCGAGGCACGGAGGATCTTGGTATGTAAAGATGGTCACCCATCCACGGATCATCTGCGACAAGCGTAACTTAACCTGATCGATCGACCCGGGCGGCTGTTACTTAGCGACAAGCAAGAATATCGCTATTGTAGCGGTATCTACAAACGCCACATGTGAACTACGCGTCAAGCTGACTTCAAACAAAATCCTGCATCTCGCAAGCAGAGTTTTACCGCGAACTAGCTTATACAAACTGGTGATGACAATACAACAATAAATGAAAACACTAACAATACTAATGCATAGGAGTATTTAGGAACTATCAAATAAATCCTAAGAAATAAATTAAAATAATGATTTTTCTAACATATTAAATAGCATAAAAGTGTAAACAAAAAAGAACACACTTTAGATATTCCGGCAGCAGCGCGGTGTTATTGACCCAACAAACATAATATGGCCAAAACCTAAAAAAATGTTATACGCCAGTGTGCCGGGCGCCACTTTTTTTGTAGGTTTGCAAAAAATGTAACATTTGTAGTAAGTAATAACTTCCGTATGCATGACTCTTATGTATATACAACATGTAACATAATTAACGCACATCCTGAAAGTAGTTTGTTCAGAATCGTTTACTGAATCGATTTCTATGATTTTTAATATAGGTAATTTTTTATCCCAAAAATAATTAAAACTACCTAAATTACAGCCACACTACCCCTGTACAATCAAAATAAACTAAAATGGACCGTAACGCAAGGCAATAAGACTTTTAAAAGTGCAGTTTTATTTGCATTAATACAAATTCCGTCATTCAATACAAAATAAAGAAAAATGAACATTATTTCAAGCAGGTTAAAGTCTACAAATACGTCTACATTTACATAGAAACTTAGCTAGCGATTTAACCGCACGCACACACTAACAGGCACTGGACAAAGGACACAATAGCTATACCAACAAAATATGTCATGGTGGTCTTCGTTCCCTTTTTCCTGCTAACTAAAATTCTGGGATAGAGCGAGATAGTCACAATGACACCGTGCGGCGCGGGCGCGGCTACTATGAAAGAAAGCTAACTTTTAAAATAATGTAAAATTGTAAACAATATTAGTCACGCGCGGACATTTTTAGTGGAAAGACTCGCGTAGTGTTTGCAAATAATTTTTCGCGCACAATGTCTTTTAATACACAAATGTTCAGTACACCGAAATGGTGAGGACTTTGGCACGGTGTGATGATAATGTGGCTCTAGCTTGCAGAACATTCAACCAAAGGTATGGTACGAGAGTAGACCGTAGGACTATGTTAGCGGCTACTCAGCGCCTTCGCGACCACGGAACGTTTCGTCCGAACACGACCATCGACAGGGGAGCCAATGTACGTACACGTACTCGTCTTCAAAACGAAATACTGGACTATTTTGATGAGAATCCCCATGCCAGTACCCGAGAAGCAGCGCCACGCTTTGAATGTAGTCATATGCATGTGTGGAGAACACTTCGTGGTGACAAACAACATCCATTTCACCTTAGAAGATGCCAGGAGTTGACTTCAAACGATTACGCACCACGCTTGCAGTTCAGCCGCTGGTTATTAGAAAATTGGCAGCGGAACATAATTTGGACAGATGAAAGTACATTCACACGTGTGGGGATGTACAATCAACATAACACACATTTATGGATGCACGAAAATCCTCACGCATGCAGAGTGGATTCCTTCCAACATCGTTTCTCAGTTAACGTCTGGGCCGGTGTCATTGGTACATACATACTGGGGCCTGTGTTCTTACAGAGATTAACAGGAGACGCATATTTACTGTTTTTACGAGAAACTCTACCTACGCTGCTAGAAGACATACCTCTTCATAATTTACAAGAGTTATTCTACCAACACGATGGTGCCCCTGCTCATTTCACTAGGAGTGTTCGACAGCACCTTGATGATGAGTTTGGAGGGCGCTGGATCGGTCGCGGCGGCCCTATCCAGTGGCCTCCTAGATCACCTGATTTGACGCCTCTTGACTTTTTTTTGTGGGGACGTATTAAATTGTTAGTTTATTTTAGTGAGACATCAAGTGCCGAGGACCTAAAAAATAGGATAGTGAACGCTTTTGAAATAGTGAAAAATGACACTGAAGTGCTTTCTAAATTAAAACGTCAATTAAGAAAACGGGCATTAAAATGTATTGAACAAGGTGGTGGACATTTTGAAAGTGTATTAAAAATACAACGTCGTATGAGTGTTTAGGCAATCAGTAAGTTATGGATTTGATTTTTTAATAAAATTATTGTTAATATCTTGATTCACACGCTGTCTTTGAATAATGTTATCGTATTGCCTCTTATTTTTTGTAGTTCATTATTATTTGCATTAGCATAACATTTTGTAACGGATATTGCCTATTTTTGCATTTTATCATAATCAATAAACAAAATTATTTACAGTCAATAGTCCAAAGCCTGAAAAGTGTGATGGATAGATGCAGCTCGGAGTTCGGACATCTGTTAACCACTCTCTCGACCAGCTGCGTGCGGGGTTTTTCCCATTAAAGTTCATTAACGTGTATTGTCCGCTTTTTTCGGCGCTAATACTTACGTGTGCGACTGTGTGCGTTCGTGGATTTGTACTGTGACCACAACTTTCTTCCGGAATTAGTATAACTAATTTAATAAATAATCAATGCTTATACATGCTTAATTAAAAATTCTGTGTATGTATTATGATTATAACATAATATACTAATTGGGGTGTCTGAGGGTGTGCGTTAATTACGTTACATGTTGTATAATCTCCAGTGACTAGACTATTGGATATATTTGATTGAATTTTTGTATGCAGACTGAGTATGTCATTAGGTATACAAAGTTTAATTTATTGTTGTATTGTCATCTCTACTTTGTATACAACGGCCCGACATGAATCATCGGGCAGTTGCCCGTCAAACACATCACCCGTCTGGTCGGAGAATCCTCCCTTTCATATGGAGGATGAGTGAAGTTTACACCCTATTCCTCATACACCATAGAAATGTCGTCTAATTTTTTCTTGTCTCTTTCAGTACCTGGTAATGGACTACTACTGCGGCGGTGACCTGCTGACCTTACTGTCGAAGTTCGAAGACCGACTTCCTGAAGACATGGCCAAGTTCTACATTGCGGAGATGGTGCTCGCCATACAGAGCGTGCATGAGCTTCGATATGTTCATAGGCGAGTTTTAACGGTTCACCTTCAGAAGAAAACTTGACTGAAGAACCATTGCAGCTTAATTAATTCTTAGATATAGACATCTTGAACAGCTACCCAGCCCATTGTAGCCCTCCTTAAGATCATCATAGATGATCTGCTTAGCCTTTTCCCAATTATTTATGTTGGGGTCGGCTTCTAGTCTAACGGGATGCAGCTGAATACCAGCCGTCTGTGATGAAGATATTATATTCATTTGCTCACACATGTGTATATATACAACAATGAAAACAGGTTCGGACATATTTGCTATATATCTCTCTATGTCCCTTACATACTCGTCTCGGTATGTAAAGATGGTTACCCATCCACTTACCAACCGCGGCAAGCGTAGCTTAACCTGATCGATCGACCTGTGCGGCTGTTTTTATTAAAATGCTACTATTTACTGATAATTATTTATTTCTTTCTCAGGGACATAAAACCAGACAACGTTCTCTTAGACGCGAGCGGTCACATCAGACTAGCCGACTTCGGTTCGTGTCTGCGACTCGGCGATGACGGCAAAGTGCAGAGCAACGTCGCAGTCGGCACGCCCGATTATATATCGCCCGAGATATTACGGGTAAGTAATTATATTTTATAACTTGTTTAACGGCGCAGGATAGCAGTTACCAGAAGGGGTCATCGTCTTATTTATTTATTAAAACTTTGTGCACAAGTAAAAAAAAACCGGCCAAGTACGAGTCGGACTCCCGCATGAAGGGTTCCGTATAGGTAGTGCAATCCACGAAGACGCGCCCCACTCTTCTTCCGAATCGTTAGTGGTCATCGCTAGTAAATTCCACTAGTGTTTTAGTTTTTTCGATACACACTAATTACCCACTAATAATAATTAGTGTGTATCAACAAAACTAAAACACCAGCGGAATGTTGCAGACTTGTGCTGTAAGCACTAGGAAAAAAAGTGGGGCGCGTCGTCGTGGATTGCACTATCTATACCATTATCTACAAAAACGGCAAAAAATTCATGTCTGTTGTATGGGAGCCCCCCTTAAATATTTGCTTTATTTTAATGATTTATTTTTAAAGTGAATATATAACTAAATATTCTGTGAATATTTCAAGCATCTACCTGTTGCCGTTATCAATATCGAGCAAAAGCGAGGAAAAAAATCACGTTTGTTGTATGGGAGTCCCCCCTTAAATATTTATTTTATTCTGTTTTTTTAGTAAGTATTTGTTGTTATAGCGGCAACGGAAATATATCATCTGTGAAAATTTCAACTAACTATCACGGTTCATGAGGTACAGCCCGTTGACAGACGGACAGACAGACGAACGGACAGCGGAGTCTTATAATAGGGTCCCGTTTTACCCTGTGGCGATGTCCTGTGTGTGTGTGATGTTTTTTGGGTACGGAACCGTGAAAATAATGTACAAAGGTTGACTTATGCTTGAGGCATTTTCTGCCCGTCAACCTTAGAGTGATGCAGAGACAAAACAGGGCAGGTACAACATACGGGTGTGGTATTAGTGTGCTCAGCACCTTGAATATCATCAGAATTGTGCCGGAATATGGCAGTTCGTCGTGGACGTGTTACGTCATCAGAAGACAGCAGACACGCAACCATTGATGCGATGCTCTGCTAGAGTCTGTCAGCAGCCAATTCAAATAAACTTTATTCTTTCTTTCTTACAAGCTTCCTTTGACCTCTTCGGTGGTTCCAGTAACTTCGCTTCTAATGAATACTTATTCGAATGTGAAGAGGTTTTTCAAAATTAAAATCAAAATATTTTATATCACATAAGCCTACAAGGGCACTTATGAAACGTCAGAAGCTAGGTGCACGGTTCCAATTGGTCGTTTCCTATGGAGAAGAACCGGCAAGAAACTCCACGGTTACTCTTTTAACCCTTTGACCGCCACGGTCGTGTATAGACGACAAATGAAAACGTGCCCAAAACGCCACCGTCGGCTAATGCCGACAAGAAAACACCATATTTTAAGTATAAACAGAAAACTGAATTTAGTTTATTTATTTTGTTTGTTTTGTTTTTGTTTGTTGGCGGTCAAAAGGTTAAAAATAATTGGCTTTTACAATGTTTTCTAATGAAATTTTGAATGTGCCATTTTATATTATAATGGGCTGATATAATTATTATTTTTGACGCCTTTTTTTTTTTTTGTTCTTACAGGCTATGGAAGACGGTCAAGGCAGATACGGTCCAGAGTGTGATTGGTGGTCTTTAGGTAATTTTCAATGATTTTGTTTACGGCTAACTGTGCCCGCGGCTTCGTATACTTGACTGTGTGATTGTGTGTTCTTTGCGTTCTTTGCGCATTATAACTTACTAGCTGTTGCCCGCGACTTCGTCTGCGATCCAGGATGTAAAAGTAGCCTATGTCCTTCTCCAGGTCATGGTCTACCCTCGTGCCAAATTTCATCCAAATCAGTTCAGCCGTTTTAGCGTGAAAATTTAATAACAAACAAACTTACTTTCGCATTTATAATATTAGTTAAGACGGTAACTTGAAGCTTAGTATTATAGTAAGTTGATGCGAAAATAATCCTCTGACAGTTGTTCTGTTGTTTACGTTTAACTTTAAAGCTGATAAAAAAAAAACTATAAAATTGCAAAATTATACGTGTAACGTTAAATGCGCAAAACCTGAAAATAGTTTGTTCATGATTGACTACTGAATCGATTTCAGTAATTTTTAATATAGGTTTTTTTTTTCGAAAATTATGTATTTTGCCATACTATCCGCCGATTGAGCCAAAGAAAATTAAGTCTTAATTAAGGCAATAAGACTCAATTTTGAATGCATAAAGTAATCCTAGGATCAACACGATTTTCTTAATAATAATAGTTAGCTTTAAAAAAAATATTGGGGTGTAAGGTTTTGTGCTCTTAACATTACACGTTGTATAATTTTTATTTACTGCATATGTGCTTTTAATAAATTGAAAGTTCTAGCTTCTATTTTGATTCGCAGGTGTATGCATGTACGAGATGCTGTTTGGCGAGACGCCGTTCTACGCTGAGTCTTTAGTAGAGACTTACGGCAAGATCATGAACCACGCGCGCTCCTTCCACTGCCCACCCCCTGACGAGCACGCCGCGCAGGTACAAGTGAATTATATGACACTAGCACTTCGCCCGCGACTTCGTCTGCGTGTATTCGTGCCAAATTTCAAGTTTATTAACTCAAGCAATAAGATTTTTCATACAAACAAATTTCCCCCTTTTCACCTCCTTAAAGGTCGAATTTCCAAAAACCCCTTCTTAGTGCTCCCCTACATAATAAAAGGAAGCCGTATGCAAAATTTCACGTTCCTAGTCCTTGCAGTTTCGGCTGTGCGTTGATATGTCAGTCAGTCAGTTTCTCCTTTTATATTATATAGATATTGCTTTTTGACACAGTGCCAAGTCTACAAGGTGGAAAGGTGAAGCGGGCCCCGGCGATCCCTAAGGATGACCCTCTAAATGATGACCTTTTTTGACATCATTTAGCGGGTCAACCAGGGACATTCATGATATTCTCTTATCGCATTTATGTCGGCTCGATTCCCGCGTAAGGCAAGCGTCTTTAAAAAATGCAGTTTTACTTCTAAAAAAAAAAATCGAATGTGTCTATAGATAAAAATTGGCAGTGAGGGCCTAGAGAGGAAGTACATACCTTAAATATTAATTGTTTAAGGTACTTCCTCTTTAGGGCCCACTTCAACTTCTTATAAGTTCATACAATTCTATTGAATGACTATATCATAAAATATTAATCCATAGGATTATAATTATGAACTTATAGTAGAGAGAGTTAGAGGGATATGATGGTGGGAGTGAGATCGGATTGAGGATCTTAATGATTCTAATTCTGTAAAGTCATATTTGTTACGGTCAAGAATTATATTTTAATCAATATTCGACCTGCAAATTGCAAAAAAATGTAAGGAAATTTGAATTTCGCGAGATTCCCTGGCTTTTCCCCTTAACTAAACTTTGTCGCAAAGAATTTAAAAAACCATTGTTATGAATGACCTATATTGAGAGCTGTGGTGACGGAGCCGACTTACGAGACCCAGACAGGCGCTTTACTTTGTGTAATTCACCATTGCTCTCAAATACGGTGAAGGAAATCATCGTGAGAAAACCGGCATGTCCTAGAAACAAAAATTCGAAGACATGTGACTACCAACCCGCACTGTGCCCGCGTGGTGGATTGCGGCCCACTCCCTCTCACAGAGAGGAGGCCTGTCCCAGCAGTGGGGACATTATAGGCTGAGTATGTGCCCTATGTTTATTTCACAGGTGTCAGAAGAGGCGAAGGATCTAATCCGCAGACTGATATGCTCTTCAGAAACTAGATTAGGAAAAAATGGACTGCAAGATTTCAAGGTGAGCTTTTCTTATTATACATGTGGGGATGATAATGCTGAATGTGTGAGTGAGAGCCAGTGTATGTGAGAGAGAAAGAGAAAGTAGGAAAATGGCGGTGTGCACGCTGCGGTGTTCTTTACACGTTAAGAGATTTTAAGACGTTGAAATAAATAAAACAGTTCTTTCCCATCTTGATGTTTCATGGTATTTCTTTCAAATCGTTGTAATTAACGATTAAAGATGCAAAGGTTTTATTTTATCATCAACTATAAGTACAGACACTTATGAAAAGTTACAAATTTAGTAGCACTATTCCAATTTTGCGTTTACTATGATAAAGAGGTAATGTTCGGATATTAATAGTAATCGATTATGGCAATCACATTGGTGATCGAAGTATTTTTTAACAACAACATCCATGTCGATGAATAAACGAAATGATAATGCTGATTATATAATGAATATGATTCCATCATCTGCCTAGCTTTTTCCCAACTATGTTGGTGTCGGCTTCCAGTCTAACCGGATGAAGCTGAATACCAGTATTTTACATGGAGCGACTGCCTATCTGACCTCCACTACCCAGTTACTGGGTAATACGATACCCCTTGGTAAGACTGGTTGTCAGACTTTCGGGCTTCTGACGACCCGTAACGACTGTCAAAGATCTACGAATGACAGCCGGCGGGACCAACAGCTTAAGACTGTGCCGACCCTACAGTGGCGCCCTCATCGTTTGTTTGGTTATTTCATACAATTTAGAATGAAAATGCAGAAAACAAGCACGTTAAGTTGTGCTTCACAAGATTATACGTTAATATTATTAGAAGCGGTAGTTTTATATTGTTTAGTTTTATCATAATCCTTAAAACGGAATATAGTGGCCACTTTTATCCGTTTTAAGGATTATAATGAAACTAAACAATATAAAACTACCTTTTATAATAATATTAACGTATAATCTTGTGAAGCACAACTTAACGTGCTTATTTTCTGCATTTTCATTCTAAATTGTATGAAATAACCAAACAAATGATGAGGGCGCCACTGTAGGGTCGGCACAGTCTTAACATAACTTTACGTTACGGTATAATGAAGATGATTGTGGAATGCAATAAATTATTGAGTATTGAAGGAAAGTATTTATTATATGTTTTCCCTTCGTCTATAAATAATTTGTCTAGAGTGAGAAATTTGGCCGCTGTAATGCTAATTAGCTTTAATTTGGGGTGAGAGCCTGGTGATCCGTAACGTAATGTGTGGGGTATGTGTGGTATGGACGCAAAGGATCATATTTTGTGCAATGTTGTCAAAACACTATAATTTTATTATTTTCTCTATGTTTATAACTATGTGAACCTTTGTGCAGACAGACAAATCTAATATATTAAATTCTCGTGTCATGGTGTGGTAATTGAACTCCTCCGAAACGGCTGGACCGATTTGTATGAAATTTTGTGTGCATATCGGCTAGGTCTGAGAATCGGCCAACATCTATTTTTCATACCCCTATTTTTTTGCAAAACGACGTTTGCGGTGTCAGCTAGTACTTATATAAAATTCTCGTGTCACAGTGTTTGTAACAAAACTCCTCCAAAACGTCTTGACCAATTCTTATGAAATTTTGTGTGTATATTAGTCCAGGTCTGAAAATAGAACGTAAACTATTATTTTTTTGTAAAACTACGTTTGCGGGTTCAGCTACTAAAGATATATTATTATTTAGAAATAAATATTTAAAAAAATCTTGTATTACAGAATCACCCATGGTTCGCAAACCTAGATTGGGAGAATCTACGCGAGATGCAGGCGCCGTTCGTACCAGATGTCTCGAGCCCCACCGATACCTCCAACTTTGATGTCGATGATACCGATATCAGGTACGCAAAGCCATCGAAGACTATTATTGGTTTCTGATAAAACTAATTACTTGTATTTTTGATGTAGCTTATACAGGATTTTTCAATAGGAACTGGGTATATTTGAATTGAAATAAAATACATTGATTGTTTACAATTAGATTATACAGTGCCTATTTGAAATAAATGATTTCACTTTGACATCAAACTAAACAACCAGTATGGGACCAATTCTGAAATCAAGAAAAAAAAATGGCTGTTTAATACAAAAGTTCAATACCTACTTGACCAAAATGTATGAAACAGCTGATTATTTTAGTGATTTCAGAGTTGGTCCCATAGTGAAAGTGGTTCAGTTTGATGGTCTAAAGCACCTCTTAAAGTTTGTAGAGTTGATTTTGAAACACCTTATACAACGTGTAGATAACGTTAAATGCGCAAAACCTCATACACCCCAATTAGAGCATTGAGTTAAAAGCATAATACAATGACCAAAACAATTTTTTTTAAAGCTAATTATTTTTATCAAGAAAATCGTGTTGATCCTAGCATTACTTTATGCGTTCAAAATTGAGTCTTATGTCCTGAAAATAAGACTTAATTTTATTTGGCTATTGAGGACAGTAAGAAAAAAAACCTATATTAAAAATTACTGAAATCGATTCAGTAGTCAATTATGAACAAACTGTTTTCATGTTTTGCGCATTTAACGTTACACGTTGTATATGTGGGTGTGTGTGTGTGTGATTGATTGGGTGGGTGGTGTGTACTATAGTAGAAGTATTCTTATATTTTTATATTCACCTTACAGACTTTCCGAAGCCGTCCCTCCACCATCAGCGTCATCGGCGTTCTCCGGTCTACACTTACCGTTCATCGGCTTCACGTTCACGGCCGGCTCTCGTCTGTCCGACCTTGGCGCGCCCGCTAGTCCACTCAGTCCCGCCAAGAATGCTCCTAGTCAGGTCAGTACAGCGTATAGCCCTTATACGATTTCACTGGTAGAACTGCCTGCCCTATACAGGGTTATTGGAAAAACGCCAACAACCTCTTAAGAGGTCATTGTACTCATCGTTATGAACAACTTTTACGTTGCTGGTGTTTTTCCAATAACCCTATATGAAACAATTTGAACTGGACGTATCGTAAACCCGAAGCTATGGGTGTTCCAGATAGTGTTGGTTTTAATAAAACTTTTACTTGCTGCTATACTGGTTTAATTTATACAGTTAAACCTATTGGATACAGTACTTTCGGAAAAGGTTAGCTTTACAGAGCAGCGTTTGGTTGAGCACTGGCTCTGTGTGTGGCCACACGAAGACTCGCGTTCGGCGCGCGGCGAATCGCGCGCTACGTAGTGTGTGCGCGTGCGCATAGCGCGTTGGCTTGGACTATGGGTTAATAGTGAACGCGTTCGGGGCAGGTCCAAGAGTTTTGCTTCTATACGAAGCAATCTGGCTTCTACCCGTAGAATTTCGTGTTCCCCCGATTCACCCCGTCGCATCGCATCGCCTGCCCGCGCTATTAATTCGTTTTCACTTAGCGTTTTGTCAGTTTTTTTTTGTTTGGCTCCTAGCGCGATTATGAATAGCCTTCCTCAAGAATTGGGCTCGTAAAACTCTTCAGCTTTATTGTCCAAAGGTCGTCTTTAAAAGATCGCTCTTAGCGATAAGACTGCCCATTGTGTCACTCTTTGTATTTTTTTTATATTTGTTTGTATGTCTGTGTACATTATGTACACCATATTTAAAGGGACTTCTTTCTCTAGGAGCATGTTAACTTAAGAAATGATGACAGCAAACAGAAGGAATATTGCTTCACTCATTGTTAACACCACAGATATAGATAGACCTAGATAACGCAAGTATCACGATCTGTCACTGGCGGCTTACGATTTTTGAACGTAAGTTGGTCCTTTTTTAGCATGGGGATCCATGGATGCCACAGCTACAAACACTGATCAATAGTTGTGTAAAGTTTACGATCATTATTTTCTCATACCTTGACATTGGCAAAATCATCGAATGTTACCGATGGAGCCAGAACCTTAAAAAAATAGAATAATAGGTGCGATTTTTTGGCACGCGAAATAGTTACTCTTGCGTTATCTAGATGTATCTATATCTGTGGTTTTAACGTACGAACACGAACATAGCGAACACAAAAATCAAACTTGAACATTTGGTTAGTACGTATGGATGGCATATTCGAACACGAACGCGAACATAGTTCGAATCGAGTTCGCATACAACAGTCGTGAACTCTATCTTAATAGCCATGGCGGCGCCGTTGGAAGTGGTCGATCGTGAAGTAGCGGAAGGTCTTCGAACACCGTCTAGAACATACTAATAGGATCGTCGCAAACATGTTTGAGGAACAAGAGTGTTCGATGTTCGTTAGTGGTACGCACATGCGAACTAAGTTGTTGCGTATCATGCAACGCAACAAATTTGTTGCGTTGCATGATGATGATGTTGAGATGAAAATGTTGCAATGTACAGAGGCCAGCACATCAAGCTACCCCAATCTGTCAAATTTTCTCAAATCAATATGAACCTTATTCCTTTCTAATAAAGTTGAAAATCTATCAAAGAAATTTGACAGATTGGGGTAGCTTGATGTGCTGGCCTCTGTACGTTACCGGTAGAAAAAAGCAATAGTTATGGTATGATGTCATATCAATTCAGATTCAGTTGTTGTGATCAATACAAGCTAATTTTCAAAATGACCACAGAAATAAAAAAATCACCCGTCACTGTCCCGTATTAGACCATAAATTACAACAGTTGTGAAATTAAAACAAAATTGTTATTAATTTTTTAAATGTCTCGGATATAAAATATCTCGGGACCCTGGGGTCCCGGCTATTTGAAAGGACTACGAGGGGCTGAAGCCAACTCGCAGAGGCCCGTTAGACAATTTGAATGAAATTTTACTGTTCCAAAATTTTCTGTATGTAAATACAAGTACGGAACTTCAATCACCATAGTTATTGTCAGTGGTTATCCTGGCCACTATTGTTTAAAGGCATTTATATGTAAATAATGTATTGTATATTTTTGTGACCAGGCACCATCAAACGCAGGCGACCGTGCAGCAGTAAAGGCATTGGAGCGAGAGAACGCGCTCCTCGCACAAACTATAGCTGAGCTTAGAGCGGGCGGAGCCGCCTTAGATGCTGGCAGTGGTAAGATTTCACTATACAAAGTGTAACAGAATAAATGCAAGTCCTGAAATTGGTTTGTTTCATAATTGACTACTGAATCGATTTCAGTAACTTTAAATATAGGTATTTTTTCACACTAACCGCCACTTAAGCCAAATAAAATTAAATCTTATTTCAAGGCAATGGCCCCGATTCGTATGTTCACAAACTAAAATAAATTTAAGTTCAGTGCATCTTTTTCTTTCTATTTCAATAAGAAAAGGACAGAAGATTATTATTAGTTTAGTCCTCTCCAATTAGTCAGCGCCTGACGTAAATTCACGTATTTTTAGTAGCCAATTTTTTAATCTCGTCTAACTTGTCTATGGATTATCTAATTTGACAGGACTAAACTAATGTTTTATCTTTCGTTAAGAAAGAAAAATATGCACTGAACTTAAATTTAGTTTAGTTTGTGAACAACAGAATCGGGGCCAATAAGACTCAATTTTATAAATGCATAAGGTAAAGCTAGTATCAACACGATTTTCTTAATAAAAATAGCAAGCTTTAAAAAAAAAAATGTTTTGGTCATTGTATTATGCTTTTAACTCAATACTCTAATGAGGTCTTGCATTAATTATGTTACACCTTGTATATTCATTAATTTGATGTTAATGGGGAAGCGCCAGGGTAGCAGTGGCGAAGGTACGATACAATCCGATTCCCGCCGGCTTCCCTTGGAAAATTCAGAACACAACCACTATAGTCAATTCATCATTGAAATATAATGAAACGTTTTATTGACTTTTTTTTTTTTGCTCCGGCTTATCTCTGACATAAATTCTCCCTTCGCTACAGCACGGTAGCCTAATGATCATAATCATGTAAATGCATACTTGTTACGCTCGCGAATCATATTTTAATCAACATAAAACCTGACACTGACCTACAAATTGCAAAAACGTAAGAAAATTAGAATTTCGCGGGCTACTTAACGCATCTCCCGGGGAGCGATTCGGATAGACTGGTTCACCATGCCCGGATGAGTTCAGCGGGATAATTGCTTACACACACATTCACAGCGTGTTTATACACTTGGTTACCACAAGTAATGCGCGCGTCGCTTCGTGAGATAAAAATACTATACTAAAAACAAAACTCCAACAATACTCGAAGCGACGGGAACAATATTTCAAACTCTATACTACTTTCAATTAAAATAAATATACTACTTTTGAATTGTCAAGGAGTCGGTCAGTCAGAAATATGAAGCTAGTTACCCACTCCAAAGCGTAGTAGGTACCTATTATAATCTTAAGTGTATTGCGACTAAAGCACACTCAAGATATCGTTTAGTTGATTCACACATCAAGGCAAACACAACGACCACGAAACTCGTAGATTAAAATCTATTAAAAATATTTCACAGAAGATTAAATACGATTTATTAATCAATTAATAATGTATTTTGCAGAAGATCTAATACAGCTGAAAGAGGAGTTAGCGACGTTATCGAAAAGGAACGCAGATTTGGAGGCGCAGGTCAGGTGTTACGAACAACTTAATACTGGCATTACAACACAGGTAATTCATTATTATTTATTTACCGACAGTCTTACAAAGTTCAAATTCAAGGTTTGCCAACGTGCAATAGAGCGCAGTGTTATAAGCGTCAAATTGACAGACCATATTCGCAACACCTCACTGCGCTCCAAAACACAGATTACTGACATTGCTCAAAAAGCCGCTAAGCTGAATTGGGACTGGGCCAGCCACGTCTGCCGTATGCCCAATGAGCTGTGCACCAAAAAAACCACCACGTGGAACCCTGACACAGGTAGAAGGCGTCGCGGCAGACCCCGTAGAAGACGGCGGGACGAGCTGGACAGAACAAATGACCAGTGGTCCACTTTAGCTCTGCATCGAAAGAGCTGGAAGTCATGGGGAGAGGCTTTTGCCCAGCTGTGGGATGATGCTGGCTAACAATAACTGCTTTTTACAAAATTGTAGTCAGGCAGATAACAAGGGCAGCGGGATTGTCTGAAAGGGTTACCGCTGCCCCGGAACACAAAGGGCTAAGGAAGGAACACGGGTGGGTTTTAGTCAGTAAGAGTCTGACACTCCCTTCTGATCCACCCAGAGCGGGAGGGGTCATTTGATGATTTCCTATCCTCAAAAAAAAAAAAAGGCAGATAACAAAAATAAGGCCTCAATTGTTTTTTTATTCTAAATCAAGACAATATTATCGCGATCACAGATTTAGATACACCTAGACAACGCAAGAGCAGCTACTTCGCGTGGCAAAAATCGCACCAACTTACGTACAAAAATCGTAAGCCGCCACTTTCTCGCTCAGTCCTGTGTATTGCTGGATGGGTGAGCGTGAGTGAGAAAGAGCGTTTGTGACGTCATAGTAGGTACTCAAAAAATGACACGCTTGGTTTTCATACAGATCGTGATACTTGCGTTATCTAGGTCTATCTATATGTGATCGCGATGATGTCATCACAATAATTCTAGTACTTATCCAAATTCGTGTGAAATACATCTTTTGGAAGCTTGCGCAGACTTTGTGTTTTGACTGGCCAGATGAAAAACTCAAATATTTTCGTGAGCTCATTGAATTTGTTAGAATTTTAGTAAACATAAAAACCTTTTAAAATTAAGGAAAATTAACACGTTATAAAATAACAGGTAGTTTCGTAACATCGCTCAGGAATTCCTAGTCTACCTGTAGCCTTATTTATATTAAGACTGCTGACCGCACAGTGGCGCCCTCATCGTTTGTTTGGTTATTTCATACAATTTAGAATGAAAATGCAGAAAACAAGCACGGTAAGTTGTGCTTCACAAGATTATACGTTAATATTATATTGTTTAGTTTTATCATAATCCTTAAAACGGAATATAGTGGCCACTTCGATCCGTTTTATGGATTATAATGAAACTAAACAATATAAAACTACCGTTTCTAATAATATTAACGTATAATCTTGTGAAGTACAACTTAACGTGCTTATTTTCTGCATTTTCATTCTAAATTGTATGAAATAACCAAACAAACGATGAGGGCGCCACTGTACGGTCGGCACAGTCTTAACATATTTCATTTAAATTCGCAGGACATGCCAGCAACTCCTCAGGAGATGACCACCCGCATCCGCGAGATGGAAGTCATCATACAAGCAATGAACATGGAAAAGGAGGAACTGATGAAGGACAGAACTGACTCCGTTGAGAAACTTAGGCTGCAGGTGAGTGATCTTCATTTGTTCATAGAAGACTACAGCCAGTTACATGAGAAATACAATACAATAGTGCTTATTAATAGGATTTTAGTCGTTCGCTTTTTTTTTGTATTACTAGGTACTTATTTAATGCATCCAGTAGTACTTGGCTGTTATTGGAGTATTATCGATATTGGGGTTCATAAATTAGCCCCTAGTATTAAAAAAATCGTTCCGAAATCTGCTTTTAATGGCAGTGTTGTGATTGATTGAAAGGAATCATGGTTTTAAAATCAAAATATTTTATTTCACATAAACCTACATGGGCACTTATGAAACCTCAGAAGCTAGTTTCACGGTTCCAATTGGTTGTTTCCTATGGAGAAGAGCCGGCAAGAAACTCCATGGTTACTCTTTTACAACTGGCTTTTACAATATTTCTAAATAACAGTAGTAAGGTTTTAGCTTCAGGAATCATAAAAATCGAAATTTATATTGAGTGAAAATGAAAAGTTATTTATAAAGGTCATGGTATATAGTGCATGTATATAAGAGCTCCAATGGCTTACGCGAGAGACTTGCTTGGGACTATTTTATGACTCAGTTGCAATAAAAAATCCAAACATCAAATTTAGTTAATCAAAAAATGAAGTAGGAGAATGCACGACGCAATTCTCCTACATCACAACTCAGTCTGAAACGACACATGTGCTTTTTTGCGTTTGTGCGAAAGGGACAGTTTCAGAGTTTCGACTTATTCAGCACAACCTCAGTTTACATTCCCTTTTTTTACGTTTTTTCCTCTCCACAGGACAAAGAACTGAAAGACGCTTTATCGCAGCGTAAGCTGGCTATGACTGAATACAACGAAGTGACTGAACGTCTGTCAGAACTGAGGCAACAGAAGCAGAAACTTTCGCGGCAGGTATGTGCTAGCAAAGTACGATTCAATTGGTAAAGTTTTAGGATTCATAAACGTCACACGTTACGGACAGCGTGCGGTGACGTCACGTCGAATGACCGACGTGCCGCTCGTGACCAGGGGGTCTACTCCGAAGTGGTAAATTTATCGTATCGGCCTCGTATCGGCCGAATGTTCGGTCATTTCCTACTACGAAGTTCATTCTATTTGGTTCGGTCGGTACCGATCCGACTGAACTTCATTTTGACACTATTTGCATCGTTACCCTACTCTGAACGAGAAAAGACTGACCGATAATTTGAGTTTGACAAGAGTTACGTCGTGAAATTAATGTCAAAATACACGACAACAAAATAGCTATCTTTTGAGTATCGTAAGATTGAATTATTACAATTTTATGGAGTTTAATATTTGTTCAAAGTGTTAAAGTGAATGTGCTATTCTTAAAATTGTAGCGAAATGGCAGTACGTATGCGTTTAGTGGAAGAGGCTCCTAAAGAAGAGCATTTGGAGCGTAGAAGGAATCGCAGAAGACTTCGTGACTCCTTCATTAACAATTTAGTGCCCGACCTTGAGTTTGTAGCTAATTACAGACTCAGTTAGCCAGGATATAGTGCCCCCGTTACCCCGAAAGTAATAGCCATGCAATTGAGCCTGCTACAAAAGCATTTTTGATACATAAAACGTAGATGTAAGATCTAAGTTTTCCACAGCAGTCCACTCACTATCTACAGAGATTTTGTTTAATTTGAAGTCTATCTGTTTGTGATTAGTTTATCTAGCTTAGTTTTATTATTCGTTTTCATATCTTAATCCAATAACACTGAAATAATGTAAGTTTGTTAGGCATTTTTTGGAATATGTAAGGATTGTCATATAATTACGTAACTTGAAAATGTGATTTTTTGTTTATGTAGATATTGAAATAAATTTAGTTTCAAATGATAGAGTTATGCATAAAACTAATATTCCAATTGGATTTATGTATATCGGACCACGCATTCGGAAGATATTAAAAGATTTGTGTAAGGAAAATGTACGACTAGATTTTTTTATTGTAAACAGATATGTTAAATATTGTTATTTAATATAAATAAAGACTAAACATACTAAATTAGCATATTATTAGCAACATAATAACAATTAATCATTATTGTTGCCTTGAATTTTTACGCTCGGAGTAGCCCATCAAGGCTCTGTGGGGCGATAATATTTCAATGTGCATCATTCAATGGTGGAGCTCGCTCCACCATTGAATGATGCACATTTGGGATAGTCAAGAATAATCTTACCCTGATGTGTTTTGTATGATATGTGCATAAGGCCCGGTGTGAGTGCTCCGGTGTTAACCCAAGATGATTTAGAATCGGAGAACTCCCGGTGACATATCAGCCTGCTACATTTGTCACAGATGCTTTGAGGAGGGTACAAAGAGAAAGGGAAAGACTGATGCAATCTATAGAAAATAATTAATATATTTTTTACAATACTAGAACTAATCTTCAGTAAGTAGGTATAGTAATAAGTAAAACTAAAATAATAGAGCATTCAGCGTGGTGCAAATTTCTTCCCACAGTCGATGATTCAGCATACGGCCGTCGATGCCCCTCAAGATGGCTTGAGCTAAATCTCAATGAGGAGAGCATCAATTTGTGCCGCTGTCGGTCTGGACATGGTGACTTGTTCTTGCAGAATTTTTGTTCATTACATTCATTTCCAAACTTCCAGAATACGAACATGAGAAAACGATAAACTCAAGGGACACTTTATCACGCGTAAAGTGAATAATTTATGTAGTTTCTATTAGATTTAGCTTGTTTTTTGTATACATTTCATAACTTGACTATAACACTTTACACTTCAGCCAGCACTTGACGATAAACAACCGAAATACAGTTATCGCTATAGCGATAGCGACAGACAAGATTTGGTTTGAGTTTAAAAGTATTTTGTCTAAATTTTGCAATTATAAAATCTTAGTCTCTCTCCATATTTGTTTACTTGTCATCCTTTGACTTTTATCCTTTTTCTTTTTATTCTATTTATTTTGACAATCGGCAAAGCAGTTTGTATGCCAGCTACAAATATATTGTTTTTTCGAGAAATAATACAATGTAAGAACATTGTATTATTTCTCGAAAAAGGTATAAATATTGAATTAAAAGTAAAGTTCTATTTTCTTACTATAAAAAATAATTTTACTCTGTATTTCAATAGTTCAATTATATCGAAATGAGTATTAATGACCAATAAAAACATATCGATAGAACTTTCACCTCTAGCACTACATTTCGTTCGGTCCGACACTCTTTTCGAACATTGACTATGGTCCCGATCAAACTGAGCCTATCCGAACCTTTTTCGTAGTAGGACAACAATATTCGGTTCGGCCGTGTGTCGGTCGGTTCCGATCATTCGATTGTGTCACTTCGGAGTAGACACCCAGGGCCCCAAGCAGTGGCGGATTTACCAACAGGCTGAGTAGGCTGGAGCCTAGGGCGGCAGATTTTAGGGGCGGCAAATTTGAGGCTAACATTTTTTTTTAAGTCGTATCGAAATTAAAAAGATTAATATTAGGTCCTTACATATGAAATTAGCGTTTTGTCGTACTGACCACTTTGATCTAAAATATCTCCTCTTTGGTTAAGAATTCCAAATTCAAATTTATGAATTCATACTGGTACATTTGAGTTTTCAAAACAGTCATTCATTTGTTTTTTCCTCATTATTTTTTTCTTGGCGTCGCTTATTACCGCACAATGGAAAACATGGAATATCGGTATATTTACGAGTACGAGTTCTACCGTGGCACCAGTGCTGCAGAAACAGCTCGAAGGATTAATGATGTGATTGATGTGTACGACGCTGGTGTCGCAAAAGAAAGCACGGTACGTTTTTGGTTTCAACGTTTTCGTTCTGGAAATTTCGACCTTCAGAACCAACCCCGTGGACGGCCGGAGACCAAAGTCGAAAATGAAGAATTAAAGGCTATTGTGGAATAGGATCCATCACAAAGCACTTCAGAGATAGCTGCAGGCTTTGGGGTAAGTGATAAAACTGTATTAATCCACTTGAAGCAAATCGGGAAAGTAAAAAAACTTGAACGATGGGTACCTCATGAATTGAGTGAATCGAACTTGCAAACACGCGTCGACTGCTGTGTTACTTTGCTCAACCGACACAATAATGAAGGGATTTTAAATCGAATCATTACTTGTGATGAAAAGTGGATACTGTACGATAATCGGAAGCGCTCGTCGCAATGGCTGAACCCTGGAGAACCAGCCAAATCTTGCCCTAAACGAAAAATGACTCAGAAAAAGTTACTTGTGAGTGTTTGGTGGACTAGCGCCGGTGTCGTTCACTACAGCTGTCTAAAATCTGGCCAAACGATTACGGCAGATATCTATTGTCAGCAACTATAAACCATGAAGGAAGAACTAGCTGCTAAACAACCGAGATTGGTCAATCGCTCTAAGCCACTGCTGCTTCACGACAATGCAAGACCACACACTGCACAACAAACAACCACTAAGTTAGATGAGCTACAATTGGAATGTCTGCGACATCCACCTTGCTCCCCGGACCTTGCTCCAACAGATTACCATTTTTTCCGGAATTTGGACAACTTCTTACAAGGAAAAAAATTCAACTCCGATGCGGCAGTCCAAACCGCCTTCAAAGAGTTCATTGATTCTCGCCCCCATGGTTTTTTTAGTAAAGGGATCAATGAACTACCAATGAGATGGCAAAAGTGCATAGATAACAACGGTGCATACTTTGATTAACTAAATATCTTTTACAAAAAAAAATGAGTTTATATTCCTCCCGTACAAAATGCCAATTTCATATGTAAGGACCTAATATTTATATACCTACCTACCACGTTTTTTGGTGGAAGGAAAAATAAACAAAGTGAATGCTCAAATTCTGGCTTCTACCGTAGATTTGATCACAGTTGCCGATCTTTACAATTTCTTTGCAAGTTTTTCGTAGCTGAACGAGAACATTTTAAGTATTTTGGAGAAAAGGAAACAGTATACAAAAGACATGGGACATTATTGTGGAGGTCGATAGGGGCGGCAAATTGAATAGCCTACTGGCGGCAAATGTGTAAATCCGCCACTGGCCCCAAGTCTGCTATTACAATAGTGTCAGAATTGTCTATCATTGATTTCATAATTGTTGATTTTGACAACTTGGGTTATAATGGCGTCATTATGACTTTCCAATGGTCAACCACTGACACTCCATTGAAAGAAATGGCATAAAATGGTAATCTCCTACATAATGACAAATGAATAAATGTAATTTTTATTGCTATTAACGAACTTACTACTTCAGATTGTAAACACTAATACGTAATATGTAAAAATATATATGAAATGAAATCTAGCATACTTTTTCTCAGACTGTTGACCGACCAATGATCGACCATTATGAATTTAGCAGATTATGAACTTTTAGCAAAATGACAATGGGATCGTGTTGGAATGCATAAAAATAGCAGACTTGGGCCCCAAGAACGTTCGTTGCCGTTGTCGCACCTGGCGGTCACGCGCGGCGTGCGAGCGAGACCGCGGCTGTATATTTACGAAATTACGAACAGCATTCAGCCGTCGTCGGTGACGGACGGTTACACGACGTCGGTCGGTGTCGGGGTGTGGTCAGATAGTCCACCAGCCTTAGGGAAATAAAGATTCCCTGGTGTGACTTCTCACTTTTGTCTTAGAATCGAATATAATAGACATCTATAAAAAAATAGATATTACAAATATGGGAAATTCGTAATAGGTGTTATATTACGTTAAAGCTCAGTTTCGTCCTACGGTCCGGTTGTGGGTGTGTAAATGTAATATCGTTTCAGTCTACGAATAATAAAACTCAAGAAATGTAACTCAAGCTCAAAATTGGCACCACGCAAATGTTTACCGCGGTGGGCGTTGCCGAAAAGGCCACCGCGCACCAGAACCAATCAGGGCGCTTGCCGGAATACAACGCTTTACGTGAGCGCAGCTGATTGGCTTATTTGCATGTGTGGTCTTTCGTTCGAATACTCGAGGTATTTTGTCAATGTAGTGCAGTTTGGAGCCGAATTTCTCGTTGATTTTGTTCATAGTTACGCTTCCTGACTTTTTATTATTCGTAGGTTTCAGTACAATAATAATGTGTTTAAGAAGAAGTTCATATTAAGTAATTCAAAGCAATTTCTTTCCAATCTGCGCAACCCGTCTTATTACATTACAGGAGAGTACATCAGTCATTATAAAAAAAGTGTATTATACACTTTTTTTTATGATGACCGATGCGCTCGTGTAGTTTGTGATGATAATAATCTGGAAATCTATCTATATAGGAAAAGCTTTATGAAATAGTATGGTAACACAATCTTCTTCCAGGTCCGCGATAAAGAAGAAGAATTAGAAGTAGCTATGCAGAAGATCGACGCATTACGACAAGACATACGACGCGCTGAGAAGGGGAGAAGGGAACTAGAGGCGAGGCTCGATCAGGCCATCTCTGAGGCTAGCAAGGTACTCTACCGATCTTCTCTTATATAAAGCACTTATACTACACGTATAGTCCGAGTCAAACATTAATAATAATAATAGCCTCCCCGACCAATTTCGGTCACGATGGCTAATCTCATAAGTCATAAGTCATAAGTCATTTATTTCTTAACAAAATACATTGTGTCGAAATTTTGTACAATGAAACAGTAGGTACAATACATTATAAACATAACAGTCGAAAAATAGTATAAAAGAATTAAAATTTATAATTATACTAGAGATAATATATAATGATGTCATATAATAATTTAAAAGTTAAACAATAATAATACAAAATGACACTATAAAAGGGAAAAAAAGAACAATATTAAGCATAAAAAATATTAAAATAATAACAGTCAACATATAATCATGTACAATCTCGAACCATAATATTACGGTTGTCGCTTATCATCTAGGTATTCATCGACGCTGTAGTAACCCTTCCTCAATAAATATGTCTTTAATTTGTTCTTAAATAAGTTTACACTATTAATGCTTTTCAATTCTAAGGGAAGCTTGTTGTATAGAAATACTGACTGGTACCTAGGACTATGATGAACCACGTTTATTTTTGGTTGGATTGTATTTGGCAAGTCTTTCCTACGCGTATTAACTCTAACTAGTCGTTGGTCCTCAGTTTCGAATTTGGGCAAGTTCTTAACAAAACTGGTTAGCAGCACCAGTATATACAGGCATGGCACAGTCAAAATATTAAGTTTAACGAAAAATTCTCTACACGACTCCGTCTGTTTTAAGCGGAGCATTGTCCTTAAGGCTCTTTTTTGAATTACAAATGCCGAATGGAAATTGTACTTATAGCTATTGCCCCAAAACTCAATACTGTATCTAAGCTTAGACTCAACCAAGGCAAAATAAACCATCCTAAGCTGGGCCAAGGTCAGTTCTTCCCTCAGGCTTCTAATTGCGTAGCATGCTGAGCTAACAGACTTCACTACAGATGATGTTTCAACCTTCCAGTTTAACAGTGCATCTATGTGAACACCTAGAAATTTTACATAGTCAACCACTTCAACTTTGTTGCCACATGACAAGACCTCAAGACTAGCGTTGTTCCGGACGTTCGATCTGAATAGAACACATTTTGTTTTATTTACATTGAGCTTAAGATTGTTTGTACCAAACCAGTGTTCAAAAGCTTTTATTAAGTTATTGATCTTCAATTCTAAATTATCTAAGGTGTTTGCAGACACTATTGCATTAGTGTCATCCGCAAAAATAACGAGACTGGTGTCTGTAAAACGTTTTTTTATGTACTCAACTAAATCATTAAGAAATAGGATGAAGAAAATTGGACCTAGTACAGATCCCTGAGGTACACCTCGAAATACTGTCATTAAGTTGGAGTTCAATATTTTTTGTTCTTCATCCACTACTGACTTTATTTCTACATATTGACGCCTATTATGCAAATAAGATCTAAATAGCTTCAGAACGTTCTCCCTTATACCATAATGTTCCAACTTAGCCAGCAAAATCTCATGGTCCACCGTGTCGAAAGCAGAACTAAGATCCAGAAATACACCTGCTACCTTGTGTCTGTCATTAAGATGGCAAATAACCTCATCTACTAATGCCTCAACAGCATCGGCTGTTCCCAATGATTTTTGATACCCGAATTGTTGTCCATTTAAGATGCGATGCATTCGTAAGTGTTTTATTAGTCTATCCTTAATAATCTTTTCAAAAATTTTTGATAGTACAGGTAATAGGGAAACCGGCCTGTAGTTGCCAGGGTCCGTTTTTGAACCCTTCTTAAAAATTGGAATTACCCTCGCAATTTTAAACTGATCAGGGAACAGGCCTTCCTCAATACATTTATTATAGAGTGATGCTAGTGGAGTTGCCAATATGTCAACATTATCCTTTATGATAGTCAGAGGAATTTCGTCATAGCCTGTAGACGATTTATTGACCATTGTCTTAACTATGTAGAAAATTTCAAGGGGTGTAACTGCTTCAAAATTCATGTTATAATTTACTCTGCTGCTACTTTCAGTCAAATATGTAATTGCCAATTTATGATCACATGCTTTAAGGCGGACATTGTTGTCAAACCTCGTTGAAAAAATGTTAGCCACGTCTACAGCATTATTAATAATTGTGTTGTCTATCTTTAGGATAATTTGGTCATTGTCAAGGTTTTTCGAAGCATTTTGCTGTCGATTAACTATTTTCCAAATCATCTTACTAGAATCTGATGCCATTTCTATTTGTTTTCTGACACTGATCCTTTTTGCACAACTTAACACTTTCCTATAAATTCTAATATACTTGTTACGAAATTCAACAACCGAATTGTCGCATTTCGTCTTATCCAATGTGTTTAAGAAACGCTTTACTTTGCTAGCTATTCTAATTCCATTAGTTATCCATTTGGAACATTTGCTTCTATTAACATTAACTTTCACTTTGTACTTTTTAAAGATAGAAGAGTGTAATTCCCTGAATTTACCGATAAATGTGTTAATACCTGTGTTCCAGTTAGCCTCTAACACCTTTTTTCTAAACTCACTTAATTTCTCGTCATTATATTTTCTTTTCCAAAGACGAAGGTAATTTGTCTTCTTCTTATAGTCAACCTTTTCCAGACTCAGTGTACAGAATAGGCCTGCATGTCCGTCTGACAACCCATTGTGATCCACATTTGTGAAGTTTATAAAACTGTCAGGTAGGTTGGTCAAAATATTATCTATACATGACTCTGAATTATTCCTTTTGAAGGTGGGGGAATTAATTAAATAACGGAAATTATAGCACGTCAGTAACGATATAAAAGAATTATGTTTCAAGTCATCTTTTAAAACATTAACATTGAAATCTCCACAAATTACACATAGTTTATTGAGGAAGTGCTGTAACAGTTTTTCAAGGCTATCCATGAAGCTATCAAAATTACTGCTTGAAGGAGTCCTATAACAGCAAACAACACACAAATTTGTCTCAATATCTTTGACTCCACATACTTCGAAATAATCGGTTTTATATAACTCCTTACACACTTGAAGTTCATCCACGTTTCTATCGTTAAGTGTTAAAATCATAGAGCCACCCCTATTCTTTTTGACTCTCGTATTATAAGACCCCATTTTGTATTTTAGAAAATTAAACTGCTTTGCAAGAGTATCATTCAAAAAATGTTCAGTTACGCATATGAAATCAAGTGTTTTTGATGATTCGCTTACATAAATTTCAAGGTCATCTTTTTTATTGGTAATCCCACATAGATTTTGATGGAAGATATTGATATTTGCGTATTGTTTACTATGTTCATTCTCGAAAAAAAAATAGGGAATTACTGTGATTGTGTTCGTGATTGTCGGTCTGTGAAACATAACATTTTAAACTATTAAATACATTTACCATACCGTAATAATTAATTGATCCGTTATGCTTAAACATGGAATGATCAAATGTCAAGTCTAGATTAGTGTCAAATAGTATCGCGTAGTTATGAGTATAAATGTCAAGATATAATAAGTTATTAAAAGTTTCAATCCGTGAGTTGTACATAATAGTAGAAGGGTCATTTTTATAGGTCGGTAGGCATATTATAACATTAGTGTGTTGCACAGTCATTAACATCTCTCTAATATAAATAGTTAAGTCAAGGTAGTTGTTAGTTTGTCCAAAGTCTTCGTCTCCAACAAAAATGATGCAGTGGTCGTCTCTTGAGTAGTCAGCTAATTTCGAAGTGAGGTTACTAAACAGATTTTTAATTCCTCTGTTAGGCAGAAGATAGTGACATATTTGTGTCTCTGCAAACGTGTTTTCGGCGAGTGACAATACATTATTCACGTTGTTGCTACTTATGATGCATAATTTCGATTTATTGTGCACTGTTTTGACCGTCGGGGATATTTTGGGTGTAGTCTTATTTGCCGACTCTGCTCGTTGTGTTGAGTTGGTTTTATGAGGCATGTTATTTCCAGTACACGATCTAGTTTCCTCTCTTTGAATGTCAAGAACTTTGTTTATTTTTTCACATCGTGGGGTAGTTGTAAAAAGTTTTGTTTTCAAAGTGTCGGTATTGTCATTCGCTGTATGTGCAGGTGGGGATGTCATCGTATGTTTGCTATTTGAAGACGACGTGTTACCAGTTCTCAGTTTTTGCTTGCGTTTCTGACCAGTTCGTGGTGTACCATTTTTACTATCCGTGTTATATAAAGTTTTGTAAGTATCAATCACTTTCAGATATTTTTGTAGGTCCGATTTAAGTCGAAAATTTTCGGAGTTTAGATTTTCAATCTCTTGGTGCGCTATTAATAAATCATCAGATAGTTTTTTGATTTTGTCATTCAAGCCAGATTGACTACAGTCTAAGGATGTGTTAGGTAAACTCATCATAGTCGCATCAAAAAGCGCAGAACTATCTTTGGTGACGTCATTTAATGAACTGGTTCGGTGAATTTTACGGTAAGTAATATTGTTATATTCTTCCATTTTTTGTTATTAATATTTGGTTTTATGCTATCTGTGGGTAATGGAACGCAATCTCAAAATACCGGAGTTCAAGTATAGCAAGTTAAGTTTTTGGACGAAGATTTTGCTGTCAGATTAGTGAGCTAATAATTGGTGATTGGTCGAATGAGTCATCTGTTCTTTGTGTAAGTTGAAAAATTTTTATCTTTGAATTTACAACCGTTTTTATTGTTGTTATCTTTGTTATTGTGGAGCGGGGAGCCGTGTTTTCTGGTGTACTGTCGACTTATTGTGTAGGGTAATTTATAGCCAACCTGATTATAGGGTGTATGTACTGATGGTGGTCCTTAATCACTGTTGAAGTCAGTTTCACCCTGTCGTCGCCTTATCCACAGAAGTTGGGTGCTTTCAGATAAGATAACACTGTCACTGTTATAATCACCAATTTCTACTGTAATTATTGAAGTTTTAGGGGATATTTATCAAAAAAAATATATTAATTCTTAATTAAACAAACAACGAGATGTGATGTGATGTGTCACTCAACTGAGATTAGCCAGATACGCAGGAGATATTATAGTGCAGGCGTTTGTGCACAGACACAGGTGCACTCCCTCACTCTCATAGTCCTCAGGGACGGCAATCCGACACGACCGGCAAGAGATCAGCCGCAGGACCAACGGCTTAACGTGCGCACCGAGGCACGTGGTATCACACCACCAACTTCCAAACTCCGGCCTGTTACTAAGAAATTCCTAATGGAAAAACTCAATAACACGTTGCCCGATCCGGGAATCGAGCCCAGGACCCCACACTCTGCAGTCGAGCTTGCGACCACGAGACCAACGGGGCAGTCAAAAATTATGGCGGCTCCGAAGTGCGTAAATCGCTGCGCGGTACCTCACCCTCACCCGCGCTGACAAGTGAATTTGTTGCTGCGCACCGACTTGCCTCATGTTCCAAGCCGCCATAAAGTGTTAATAGGCCTGTACCTCAATCTTGTTCCTTTCCATAAAACGTATTATAGATAGTGCAATCTACGAAGACGCGCCCCACTCTTTTTCCTAATGCTTACAGCACAAGTAAGCAACATTCCGCTAGTGTTTTAGTTTTGTCGATACACACAAATTATTATTAATGGCGAATTAGTGTGTATCGAAAAACTAAAAAGCTTGCAGAATTGACTAGCGATAACCCTAACGATTAGGAAGAAGAGTGGGGCGCGTCTTCGTGGATTGCACTATCTGTACTGATCTTGCGACCATGTCATCTAGATACGTTTTTGAATGACCTATGTATATCATCTTCTTGTTCCCAGGAACGCAAGTTACGCGAAGAAACATTACGTTCTCAGCGCGTGGACACGGGTGCTCCGCCCTCCGCGGCCGCTGACGTGGCCAGGCTGCAGGCTGAGGTGGAGACGCTAGAGGTAACTTATTGTAGACACATATTTTTTGTAGATGAACACTAACACAAGCTCTCGAAAAAACTAATTTTTTATTCATTGTGTGTCATAAAAAGCTCATCAAATCATTCATAGAGCGACAAAGTCCTATTCAACTCCAACAAAGTGACAAAGATCACTCTCGAAATAGTGGTAGTTAGATAAGTATTAACATTTTTTGCTTGATTTTTGAGCTGATCTGAGATTAGCCGTAACGCTATGGTCCAAGGCCCGCATTCTAGCAATTCAAAGCTGTCAAAATTAAATCAAAACTAACTATATGAAAATTTTATCTTTTATGTAAATTCGTGCTTGATTATTACTAATATATTAAGGCTTAAGACTAATAGAACTGAGGCCAATTTATAAGCCTTCTCAAGCGTTATCTTTCGTTTAAATCCTTAGATGCAGTACAAAGAATCTCTGGAACAGCAACAGTCGAGGTTTCAAGCTGAACTTGCGGCTCTCAACGACCAATTACAAGAGGGAGATGCTTTACGCAATGTTCTCAATAGAGAGGTACGAATTTTCAAAAATGAGAGTACAGTAATATTATCTTCAATTAATCGACTCAGCCTAATTATGGCAGTACTCTGTAAAGTTTCATCGGCGTAATGTTGCTTGCCTGTCGGTCTTCTACGGACTGTACTTCAGAGTGTGCGCAGGAGCTCCACGATCTGATCCCACCATCGCCCTTTTACCAGCGGACAACCAGACGTACTGCAGCGTACCATCCGCACTTGGTTGATATCCCAAAGAGTCGTACTCAGCGCTTATCCTACACTTTTATTATGCGCACAGCCAAAGTGTGGAACTCTTACTCTCTCACATTTAACCCGTCTGCCTTCAAATCAGGAGTGAACAGGCATCTTCTGGGCACGCTCGTTCCATCATAGATCTCATCTATCGCCTTCCATCAGGCGTGTGCGGAGTCAAAAGCGGGCCCATTTAACAATAAAAAAAAATATCCGGTTTATTCCGGCTTTTCACATCCTGTCTGACTATGTCAAGCTTCCAACTGCAGAAAAAAATACTATGATTGTCCTGATAACTCTTGTCACTTGCCATATTTTAATGATAAGAGAAGACAAATTGTTCAGTAATAGTAAAAATCAAGGACCATGGAAGGCCTTTTCTAGCGTCACTGAGACATGACTTTCTGATTTCCCATTAGCTTTCGACTTTATAGACAATGACACTCTTAACAGAAACATACATTTTAATAAAAGTAAGCTTTTTAGGTTTTCGACCAGATTTATTCTGAATTACCTAATAGAACTGAGAAAGTTAATTTCAATGGTATGATCCTTAAAAATCAAGTGTTATCGTGGGTGTTCCACAGGGTTCTATTCTCGGTCTATTTTTTTTCTAGTTTAAATCTTGTCATCTTGCAATTCGTAGGCGAATCAAAGTGGTTCTTGAAAAAAAAAATGCCCAAAATATAAATTCATAACATTACATGGCATATTTATTATCATCTTTCGTCTTCGTTGCCTCTTTCATTTAAATGTTTTCATTACACTATCCTTTTGTTACAGTTGCAAACATCAAAAGAGAAGCTGGAAAGCCGCCGCATAGAACAGCTAGCTGACAGCGAAGACAAACAGATGCTAATGAACGAGAACCGGAAGCTGGCCAAAGATCTGGACGCTGTGAATAACAAAGTCTATACTTTTATATTAACATTCTGTAGCTTTAGGTCCCTATTAACTGTTGACCTAGATCCCTGTAGGCGTCTAAAGCCTCTTAGACATGGAAAACAAAAGTTAAACAATATTTTTTCAGCAACATGTTTAAATGTTGATTTATTCCGGTCGGATCCTCTGATCTGATCTCCTGCTAGTTATTCTTATGTTTTAATTTCTAATGGATAAGACAGAAATTAAATTAACAGCAGGGGATCAGGTCAGTATGTTTTAATTTATGTCTTATCTACTAGCAATATGTTGTTAGCAATATTTCATACTGCTACGAGTGTGAATCATTCACACTCGTAGCTGTATGAAATATTGCTGGAAATTAAAAATGTTACGCAAGTTTTTATATACCACGAATACGAGGCTTTAAGATTCATTAATATTTACGGCTTCTCTCACATATTCATTTCGGGGTTTTCCGACTCGTTGATATCTCGAACGGAGATGTTAATGTCACAATTTGTTTCTTTTTGAGATACAGCGAGGCCTTTAAAAATATGAATTGGTGAAATAAAGTCTTATTTGCCCACCAATCACGTAGCAATGTTCTATCAATTGACTACTGCCACGCGACGGGTGGCATGATACTATCTTATTTTCTATTACGATTTTATATGTCTCACAATATACAACGTGGCGCTACAATGGCGACATTAATTTAACACACGGGTAGAGCTAGTGCCTATTAATCATATAAATTTTGATAGGTTAAAATAATTCGTAAATTGAAAAAAAAATGTTTTCAAACAAACTAAATAATAAAAAAGTAACTAAAATTGGGATCACCCTTGCAAAAATTCATTCATGAAATCACTTACCTATACTCCATTTACAATAAGATTAGAAATTTAAACAAACCTTTTTTACCGTCGGTTCAATCGATTTTGACTTCTATTTCGTAGGCATAAGGATGGCATTAAAAGCAGCAAACAGTTGTTATTGTAAGCACTTTTTTTGCTTTTAATGCCATCCTTATTCCTACGGAATAGAAGTCAAAATCGGTTGAATAAGCTGTAAAAAAGGTGTATAGCTGCTGGCTTACGTTAACTCGGAGCGGCAACGCGTCGTTTCGCGCGCTAACAATCGCGCAACGCGTCTTGTATGTACCTACTCGTGATCGGTCCGATTCTTTGACGGCTTATCAAAGAAACCGAGCGACGCAAGTGGTACCTACAGCGGAGGTGCTTAGTGTCTAACGGAGTATGCACTTTTCTAAATTTGAATGGGTGCCACTTTTCGCGCTTTAATATCCTATGGACGGTTCTGTGATGGACTTGAAAATTAGGATCATGTCCGCATATTCAGCTGCTGTGTAGTTAATAAATAACACAAATAAAAGCGTCCGTATCGCAAGAGATGTAAACGTACCTACTAGATTACAAAACGAAAACAAAGCAAATCGTCTTTATCGCAGTATCTAATTACACAAAAATAAATAAATAAAGCAAAAAATATTAGACACCGTAGTGTGAAGAAGTGTATCAAGGACACGGGTTCGGCTATCACTAGAAATGCAAAAAAAGAATTCGAGTTCGGTGCGGCGGCGGGTGGAAGGGAGGGCGCGCGTCGCCTGCGCCGCTCGCCGACAAAGGGCTATCTCTTTCCTTCAATTGGGTACTCTTTGCATTTGTTTCATCCTAATAGTATTGCTTATTCGTTCTAATTTCATTGATGCGATGTTATGATCCGTGACCCCGGCAAATGACCGCTGCGCGACAGTTCTTTAAATACAGGTTGCTCTAAGATGCCATTTTCTAAAATTTAAAATAAATCCGTAAATAATAACGTTTAATAGAAATATAATTTCTAAATGAAACGAAAATGTGAAAACGTATATGTTTGTTAAATTAATGTCACCATTGTGGCGCCACGTTGTATAATTAGTATTGTGCAAAGAAATTTAGTGATTCTAAAGGCACTATTCCATTTCTATAACCGTAAAATAAATCACGAGAAATCCAATGTAGACACGAAGTATACGTTTCAAGTTTCAACCTAACTACCCAAGAACAAGAAAAAAAAAGCAAATCTAAAACTCCATCTCCGTTGTCCCGTAGCTGGCAGAAAATGGTAGAAGATGGCAAGCGGAACGAAGACAAATGGAGATAGAGTTAGAGGAACTAAGAGCAAAGAGAGATACCATGCAGCACTGGGAGACGCAGGTCAGTGATGTAAGTTCAACCCGACACCATTCCTTACAATATCACACTAATTGTTACCTGCCTGTTTGTATGCTGACCCTACCGGTTTGTATGGTACCTGAATGGTTTGTATTACCCAACCGTTTGTATTATCTGGACACCTGCAAGGAAAAACATCGTAACTCATTTTTAGTAAATTTTCAGGAGAGCGCGTCAAAGATTTAAAAAAATCTGTCAGGTTTGCCAACCAACCTTTAAAATTTGAGCCAACGAGGGAATGGCCATACTTTTTTATGATTATAATAGAATGTTATTATAATATAATCATAAAAAAGGATTGTGTGGTTTTATGAAACCACGGTAAAAGTGAAACTTTATCCCTACTCCGCGGCCGACCGTCACGCGACATGCAACACACAGACGAAAAAGTTTGAGACGATGTAATAAAAATTTCACTTTAAAAATATAAGTTTATGTTTGACGCGCTCTCCTGACAATTTACTAAAAATCAGTTATTTACCTAAGAGCTGACTTTTCAATTGACAGATAATTTTTATACGTGGAATAAAATTGACATCTGACAGATTTTGTATTGAAGAACTGTCAAAAATTCAAAATTATTCCTCGGACAAAATTATCTGGCAATGGAAAAATCAGCTCTTAAGTGGTTTCGGTGTTTTTATCTAGCCAGTTTGAAGTTTTAGGGCTGATATTTCAATAGTTAGATAACTTGTCAGAAGAATAAATATGGCGGTTTGATAGTTTTTCTATTAAAAATTAGTTGACCCAACAACTAGCTGAAAAGAAAATTAAAAAACAAACAAATTTAGTAGACTAGTGAAAAATCTGCCCTTTTCGTGGAGTTTGTATTTTGAATCTATCGGTAAACCTTGATTCTACACGGTAGTAAAGAAAAAAAAATACGATCATTTTTTTCCTTTTTCTTCTTACCTAAACTTAGTTAGTATACTGGCATGATCCATTTTGTAAGTTAACACATTTAGTTTCTTTTCTCATTTATTTCTTTTTAGCTTCAGACCTAATTTGTATTTTAACTTACTGATTAAAGATTGAAGAAAAGAATCAGACAAAGATACAATGGCCCCGATTCTGTTGTTCCCACACTAAATTAAATTTAAATTCAGTGCATCTTTTTCATTCTATTTCAATATGAAAAGGACAGAAGATAAATATTAGTATAATCCCGTCAAATCAGATAATCCATAGACAAGTTTAGACGTGATTAAAAAATTGGTTACTAAAAATACGTCAATTTACGTCAGGCGCTGACTAATTTGACAGGACTAAACTAATATTTATCTTCTGTCCTTTTCTTAATGAAATAGAAAGAAAAAGACGCACTGAACTTAAATTTAGTTTAGTTTGTGTACAACAGAATCGGGGCCATTGTCTAACTTAAAAATAATAATCTAATTAAGTAGCCGTAGTGACTTCCTAAAAATATGGTTAATTAAAAATCTTGTCACATAATTAATAATTTTGCTATTTATGTCTTCATATACTGCACCGATTGACATCTTCACATTAACGCCGGCTGTCGCTGAAAGTCAACGCTGGGGCTCTCTTTCGCCTAGGGTCGTATAGTACCCGGCGATAAATATTGCACATCGACCTTTGGAAAGAGACAATCGGCTAATTTCTGCTTCGTAGAGCGCTATCTCTGTCGCGATAAGAGTCTGTTCAAGTGCGATAGAGTGCGGTCGCGTCCAGTTCAAAATATATATTTAGAGTTGTTAACACCCCCCAATTTAAATAATTTAAAGTTGTACTATGGCATCTTTAGGAAAAAGAGGTAAACCTTTACGAGAAACCCCATCCTAAAGCTATCACTTATAGAAAAATTGGTGTATTTTATACAAAGAATAAAAATAATTATCAAAAGAAGCAAATCATAATTGTTTTAACAGCTCCTAATAGATACCGGACTGTTTGTATTTCGTGCGACAGAGATAACGCTCTACGAAGCCGAAATTAGCCGATTGTCTCTTTCCAAAGGTCGATGTGCAATATTTATCGCCGGGTACGCATTATGCTGAGCGAAACCGTTTTGCGTGGATGTGACGCATATTTTCCCAATTCGCTCTTTTTTGTGTTTGCCGCAAATAAATGTACTTATTTTCTTTCTTCTTCTTAAATTAATAATCTTGAACAGTTTTTCAACGACATCTAACACTTCTCTTATCTCCTCCGTCATTTAGATAGCGGACATTATCCGATGGGTGGCTGATGAAAAGGAGGCTCGTGGCTACTTGCAGGCGCTCGCTACAAAGATGACTGAGGAGTTGGAGTATCTTAAACATGGTGAGTTGGTTGTTGTAAAAATAAACAAATAAATTTATTCTGCAAGCCAGAAAATTTTAGGATTTTCTGCACAGCAAAGAAATAACGTAATAGATCTGTAAAGTATTTTGATAACAACAAAACTACAGAAAAAGCATTAAGGACCGGTCAAACAGGCGAATCCCGCGCAGGACGCTGGACGTAACTGCGCGTGTGTCGTTCTACTAGAAGAATATCTGTAACTTTTTGACATATCAATAGCGTACCTACGTTGTAAAAGATTGTCGATTGAGCACTAGCAAAGTTGGTCCAGAAGGCTCTTTAGATCCTCATACGAAACTGCATCCATTGGCATCATAAAAATAAAGGGTTAGATTGATGTTTCGCTAGCTAGCTGTACCGTTTTTCCTAAGTCTGTGAACGGAGTAAGCGATTACTCAAAAAGTTAATGACAGTCTCCTAAAAACTATTTCCTGTAGTTACAATGGTTAATGTATCTGTCCTTATTATCTCGTCTCAAAAATAAACCCTATATACAGGGTGTCCCTAGAAGTATGGATCAAATCAAATAGGGGCGCGGGCAAGGTCATTTCCAAACTTTTTGATCCTGAGAATGATTGATGATTGAGATTTATTTTAGGGTTCAATTGTTGTGACCAATTTTTTCAATCGTTTCGCATAGTGCTCAAAGAAAAAATCATTAAAAAACTATCAGGGTTGTCTAAGAAATTTAAATTGACAGTTCCTGGTAGTTTTTTTTAAATGATTTTGTTCTTTGAGCACTATGCAAAGTGATTGAAAATAACAAAAGTTGGTCATAACTTTTGAACCGTAAAAAAAAATTCACCAACATTCTCAAGATCAAAAAGTTTGGAAATGACTTTGCCCACGCCCCTATTTGATTTGATCCATACTTCCAGGGACACCCTGTATAATAGCAACGTGAATACATAACGCCGACAACGTTACGTGTATAATCATATTTTTAATATGTATTGGTTTATTATTGTATCTATGGGCCTTAGTTGCCTATTATTATAAGTCGTATTTGAGCTGCGTCGCCATCCCGCAGCGAGCGCGTCCCGCTCGTCGCTGGCGGCTGCGCCCGCGCAGGCCGGCGCGCCCGACGCCCGCGCCGGCACGGGCGGCTGGCGGAACCGGCGCTCGCAGAAACTGGACAAGATGGAGATCCTAACCCTCCAGTCTTCGCTGCACTCGGAGATACAGGCGAAGCAGGCTGTGGGAGAGGAACTCAGTCGCACCAGGGCTGAACTGCTCGCCAGTCAGAGGTCAGTGTAACGAAACAAAGAATGTAAATAAATTAATTTGACCCAAACAACTTTATTCGAAAAAACTTAGTTATAATAGTATTTTGTGCCTCACGCTTGCGCCAAATGGCCATGATAACTGGTCAAGATGGAGGTAGCGGTCCTGGATTCTAGTGGCTACAGCTTGTATTAAATTCCAGAGAGGCAATTCCCGTAATTTTAAGAAAGTTCGTATTCTAGTCTCAGTCGCGATCTGTCAAAAATACTTAAATTCCCTAGATTTTTTATATTGATTGTCGCTTAAATGAGACTGCGACTCAATTTTGAACGTATTTAATATACGGAAATTGGTCTTTTGGCTTTCGGGTTTCTCGGTATTTCGTAGCGTACTTTGACGTGCACGATCGCTGTGTCCAGGGTATTCGGCGCCTGGAAGGGTATAAACAAGAAAAGTGTGAAACCAGCCTAAGCTAAGATAAACTCGATGTCTTGATTCAAAGATTTTTATAACTAAGTAAACATTACCGCACTTATGAAAAGTCCGGATTTAGGCGCATGGTTCAATTATTATAAAAAAAATTCTCCACTCCAAATAATTAATCAACTTCAGAAAATTATAACTATTTATAACAAACTAACTTTTGCCCGCGACTTCGTCGGCGTGTTTTGTCATAAAACATAACGTCCCATGGCACTCGTCAATAGTGCAGCTTTCTATCAGTGAAAGTTTTTTTGTAAACAGATCTGTAGTTTCGAAGATTACCTCCTATATGGGTAGTTCTACGATAAGAGGTTTTAAGTTCATAGAGAATACGGCCGCGGAGAAAAGTTGCTGTTTTTTCATTCAACACTTATATTACGATTTTTGTCCTATTTATGTATCTTTTCACGTAAGGGCAGGTCACTTTATGCATATTTTATTACTTTTTACAAGGCCAGGGTAAATACATTGGGCAAGGTAGAGACACTAAGATCAGGGTAGATACTTATTTAGCCATGGGAGAGAATTTGTAACAATAAAAGGAACAAAATTAGTAAAATCAACTTTAATTAAACATTGTACTCAACATAGAATCAGACTATCATTTTTACCAATCATATTAAACATTAACAGACTATATTGTTTCAGCCTGCTCTGAAATTTAAAACAAAAATGTCTTTAGTGTCATTACAATACAACAAATAATAAAATATTATTTTATTAATACTAATTATACAATGTGTAACGTTAAATGCGCAATACCTCATACACCCCAATTATAGCATTAAGTTAAAAGCATAATACAATGACCAAAACTATTTTTTAAAGCTATTTTTATTAAGAAAATCGTGTTGATCCTAGCATTAGTTTATGCATTCAAAATTGAGTCTTATTGGCTTAAAATAAGACTTAAGGTTTCTTTGGCTCAATCGGCGGATAGTATGGCAAAATACATACCTAATTTTTGGAAAAAAAAACGTATATTAAAAATTACTGAAATCGATTCAGTAGTCAATTATAAACAAACTATTTTCAGGTTTTGCGCATTTAACGTTACACGTTGTATGGACTAGCGTCTTTTAAGTAATACAAATAATCAGACTTGCAATTATCAGGATAATTTTCATATTACCTGTATCTATGCTACATTTCACTAAATGAACATGTTTTAATCATAAAATAAAATTAAAAATATAAATTAAAGGCACTCTCTTGCCTATATTGCTCTCTAGGAGTCATTTGGTCGTTAGTTTTTATAATTCCTTTCTCTTTCTTTTTTAAATATTTTGCCTTTTCTTTTTGCTTTTGCGATTCATATTTTTCGGGATCATTTTTAATCTTTTCATATCGTAGCCTCGCTGCTTCACGTTTCTTCTGTAAACTTTCTTCACGTGTTAACTTTTTCCGCGGTTCCTTGATCTGTAACAATATTAGACAATAATGTAATAACAATATGAACTGAGAACCTCTTTTATTTTTCAGTTTTAAGAATTTACCAAAATTATTTAAATCTGTTTGTTGATAAAAATATGCTATAACTAAGTTTGTTTGCACTAACATTATCTCCCCTGATCAACAAGTCTCTCCCCTGACAGTTATCTTGCCAGGGGAAATATGGCAGGGAAGAGACGTTTTCGTGATAAATTTTATTGTTTTAATTGACATAAGAAATGTTTCTGTAAATTATGTATCACACTTTAACTATTGCATTATTATTAAATTAGACCAGTAAATGCAAATAAATTAAATGAATAATATAACTTTTATGACTTACCAGTGGAGAGACACAATGACCTCGCGAAACCACCACTTTGAACCAACGCGTCGCAACAACTAACAAATGTCGGCGCTCTTAAGGGCTCACGTGTTTGTATTGCTAATTTCACGTTGATAGATGACCTGGAGCGCTATTTGGAATATGGCCGTTTTAAAATTTGTGTTTGTAGTAGCGGAATGAAATTTGCCAGGGTAGATACCCAAAAACCTTGGGAGAAAAGTTAAGTTTAAAAAATATTGCAAATAAATAAATTTTGTTCTATTTTTCCTTAACAATACTTAAATATATTTATTGAAATTTGTGTTTAACTTACTTTAGTTTAATAACTGATACAAAGAAGGTATGTATCGTTTGCAAATTAAACTGAAACCGACAGGGGGACAGGCCAGGGTAGAGACTTTTTTAGACTTTACAAGGAATTTCAGAAAAATATACTTTAATTAGGCATTTAATCGTGACGTTATTTAATAAAGTGCATTTAGGTGATGTGTTTCATTGCAAAAAATAACAACTTATAGAATACAATTTATATTTTAAACTGATTGCCGCACAAGTTACCTCTTATCGTAGAACTACCCATATACAAAATAAAAGAAATTGCCTTCTTATAATATTAAGTATAGATTATTAGAGTTGTAAATACAAATTGTTATGATTTTCTTCTATAGTTATGTTCCACCTTGGCACCGAGATTCTTCCAAGTAAGCCTACTGTTTTGCCCAATCTTCTATTAACAATGGATAAGTTAATATTAAGCGTAAGTTTTATATTAAAACCTGATTTGGTTTTAAAAGGGCATGTTCAGAACCTCATTGATACACAAGTACTACTCGAAAAGTTGGACGTATTTTTCAGCTTTATTTTTTTTATAGCATTGTGTGATCTAAACCCGTACTTAAGTCACGCATTTCCGTGACTTAAGTAGTCAAATTTTACACAGAAAAGCGTGATTTAAGTGGTGACTTAGGTCACAAATGCTATAAAATAGTATAAGTACCATACGTGTGACTTAAGTAGTCTATTAATGTACGCCTATACGGCGTACAATAGTGGACTAATTAAGTCATACGTATCGTAATGTCAGTGTCGTAGTATCATCAGGGGTCTATTTAGTATAACTGATAATGCGAAATATTAGTCAAAAAATGACAAAATTAACACATTTTCACGACAGTTGCTGTTTAATAAGTCGTTAAAACAATGAAAAAAACTTTTTTTAAATAGTCGAATTGTCAAAAGTTTTCGACTGCCTTTTTTATGTATGGCATCTCGCAGGTCAACCTGGAAGGTTATCGGCTGCTTAACCGGGTTTGCCTATGGATGCCTCAATGAATTAAGGCTGGGGGCCGAAATACGAATAATAAAAGTCAATAAATCTAACTCAAGCTCAAAAATGGTACTACGCAAATGTTTACCGCAGTGGGCGTTACCCAAAAGGCCACCGTGCACCAAAACCAATCACGGCGCTTGCCGGAATACAACGCTTTACGCGAGCGCAGCCGTATTTGCATGTGTGTTCTTTCGTTAGAGTACTCGAGGTATTTTGTTAATGTAGTGAAGTTTGGAGCCGAATTTCTCGTTGATTTTGTTTATAGTTACGCTTCCTGACTTTTTATTATTCGTAGGGGCAAATGCTTAAAAAACTTAAAAACTAAGCGTCTACACGTTAAAGACATCCTCTGTGAGGCAAGGAACAGACTGGATCGGACCAATTTTCGCCTATCGGTTTTATTAAATAGGCCCCTGGTCTTGGGAAATTGCATTACATCTGTTGGTTTTTTATTTGGATTTTATGCGTATTATGTCAATTTATTGCTCAAAAACATCGATTACTCACGGAAATGTACTGTTCTGTATTCACGGAACTGTACCGTTTTAATTCCATCACAGCATCAAACCATTATTGCATTTTTGTGCGAAAATTTCAGGTTGTTTGGAAATTAATGTCACGTTGTTACATTCAAATTGTATATTTTTGTGGTATTTTCCTAAATGAAGTTTTGTATTTTTTTTTGTCTCTAAATGTTGAGATTTCATTTGTTTCTGTATCTGCATGAATAATAATCAGAGGGGCAACTCTCATAATTTCAAGAAGTCTGATCTCAGTCTCAATCTGTCATAAATAACTTCCAAAGACCTACCTTTATTGTTTTGTTCCGGGGTGGAAAATCCTCATGGATGTCTTTCAGACTCTTACTGACTAAAAACCACCCCGGTGTTCCCTTCCTACACTTAGGCCGGGGATCATGGGAACTTGTGCGCCTTCCACGATCTCCGGCTGGTCCGCACCTCAGGTCCCCCGGAGGGAGTGAGGTGTGAAACTCCCCCCGCGACGTCCTATAGGGGCGCGCGTGGAACACCACGCACCGCCGCCTCGTGTCCTGCCAGATGGGGGGCGATGGACGTCCCCAAGTCCGCGGTCCCTCAGGATCAGTTTATGGGGGCTGGAAGAGGGCATTGTCCGCCCTCCGCCGACGCCCGGTACGTCTGCTGCGGATCGAGAGAGTGGTCTCGACCTCCCTCAGCCTTTCCGCCGCCTCTTTCTGTAACATGACGGTTTCACAAAAGGAGATCACCGCGTCCCACGACTCGGAGCTCCCGACCATTGAACGAGCGACGGCCGCCAGCGACAAGTCGGCTCCGACTTAGGATACCAGGTCACGCCGTGTCCAACCTAACCTACCTCCCTAATTTCCCTTTATTTTTTTACTAATTTTTGAAATTAATTTACGCTGAGATGAGATTGCGACTGGATTTTGAACTTTTGAAATTACGGGATTAATCTTCTGATTTATAAGTAACATATTCACAGAATTGCAGCAACCGGAATAATCACTCCTTTAATATTAAAAGAAAGAAGATTCGTATGCCCCCAAAGCGCGTTGCAAAGAGGTGTAATACCTATTGAAAAGCGTTTTATTTGGTACACTCACCAAAGGGGATTGATTTTTATATGGAGCCTGGCATACCTATTGTCGCGCCATTTTGTTTTTTTTTTTCAAAATGAAGGCTACGCATTAAACCTGTATAAATAGATAGCTGTTTTGAATTAAAATCAAAATGGCGAACAGGTAGATATGCCACGGATCTTCAAAACCAAGGTTACTTCAATGTACTTCAATGTTCTGGCATCATTTACTTCAATCGTATGACCATGTAGAGTGGTTTTTTCAATATATTTTTTGTAATTTTTCACTTCAAAAAAACTTAAATTTTACCCCCAGAGAGTTACTGGAAACCCGTCAACGTCTCGACACACTTGCTCACGATATGAAGCGTAAAGAACAACACATACGTGACATGCAGACAAGGCTCGACGCGCCACATCAACCCGGCAACTCCTGTGAGTATATACACATGTGCTTTTATATTGTTAGGGACCCGGACGGGGTAAGCAGAAGTAAAAGTGCTGTTAGGATACAGAAGAAATGGTTGAAGACTTAAATGATACTATAACAATCGTTTATTTGGAAATCAAATGCAATCAAAGAAAAACAATGTTAAACGCTGATAGCTGCTAAAGTCAAAACTGTGGCACAGCTACCCGGCCGACGCCTAGTGAGAGGGGGAGGTTGTTCCAGACTAATACATTCAAATAAGGTTGTGAAATTGAGCTGAGATGCATCAGGTCGTGTGTGAGATTATTAAGTTTACAGACCGATTTAATGAACCGACGCACTGCTTAGCGTCGAGAGTTGAAATCCAACAGTGTGGTTTTTTTTTTTGTGACGCGCTGGGAAGCGCTCTGTTGGATTTTCAATGCTTGGCTCAACATCGAAAGTTGAAAATCCAGTGCGCGATATTTTTACGTGTGTAAGTGCTTTCGGAAAACGTTTTCGTCGTGCTGGTGGTTCGGTGATTGTCATCAGGCATCGCGATTTTGTGTCTCCGAGTTTACTTAAATATTTGCGGGGAACGGGTAGTTTGCGGCTTGCAACTTTGAAGCTGTGTACAAAACAAAAAGTACTGTAGTCAGATCGAGTAGTCTTGGTACTCAAAAGATTATTGGCTTATATTTACCTCGTCTTTATCTGATTTTCGCTAAGAGTGTGTAATCATGGGGCTAATTTTAGACTAGAATAGTAACCTTACTACCCAGTAACGGGGTTGTGGAAGTCAGATAAGCAGTCGAACTATGGAAAATACTGGTATTCAGCTTCATCCGGTTAGATTGTAAGCCGACCCCAAAATAGTTGAGAAAAGGCTAGGTAGATTGATTGATTTTTGTACAATAATGGGTCAGTAAAGCAGCTATGGATTGTGTTGTAGCATTCGTGCAATATGTGGCGCCCTCTATTGCTAGTATTTTTAACTCATTAGCCTAGGTTATTGTAAAATGTATGCTTACCTCGAAAGGGATATATTGGGAACTTTTATTTGATTTTTTTTAAAATGGGAGTTGAAAAGAGGCTGTTATGTTACAAAACAGTTTGTAATAGTGGCACTTGTAATAAATATAACTTGGCATGGCACTTGCATAGCTTCGGTATCAACGTTACTGTACAGTTGGGGAGTAAAATGTTGCAATGTATGTAATCTAAGTAATGCATCACGCTTTAAAACAACAGCACCTGAGCTTTCTGGGTCTCGCCAAAAAGTTAGTTAAAACATGTTTGCTGTCATATTATGTGACGTAATAAAGGTGGTTTTAAAGTATAAATTGGCTCTTCTCAACTCCTTGTAATTACTATAAAAGTGAGAAGCATTTGAAAAATAATACTTGGGGTTTAATTTTTTTTCCAGTTTTATTAATATAGTATTAATATTTCTGTTGCCAGTCTTCTTATTTTTGTAGTACCTTGTAATTAAAAGATACTTCGTTAAATATGTTCTCTAACTATTGAATATATTTTCAGCACAAATCTATATATAAATAAATATGTTTATTTAGTGCACCATTTCTTTTTGTTTTCGTTACATGTTACCGCACATTCCTACCCAATACACATATGAAACTTTCCGTGACCTCACTATTCACGACGAACGCACTTTAATCGTCAACGGAATCTTGGCTCCCACCACAAAGTCCAACGTCGTCCACGACGAAAAAAACGGAAATAAACGAACAAACTGCACAACACTATTTATTTATAAAAAAAATATTTATGTGAATATGGACTCTATTGTGTTTGAAATTGGAACTGTGATTTGATATTCCAAAAAAATAATGTTGTTAACGAAATTTAAAATTCGAAAATTAACGTTCTTTTTTATGTTTGGTAACGAACATGTATTATCTGTGGCATTTAATGTTCTTCTTTTATTATTACTGCGTCTAACGCTATTTTTTCTTTTTGTTTTAAACTTACGTATTGGTGTATTACTCCTGTGTTTTTTTTATTGTGCTGTTGGTATTTTGACGATGTTAGTTCGGATATGGTTGAGGAGCAACATACCACTGTTTATAGGCGTGACGTCATGTTTATGGGGTGTTGCCATACTTGTATATCACCATATATACCCCTGATACATATGATTGATTTCTATAGTCGCGATAGTGCATTTTGTAGGTGCAGCTATTTATTACTTTTGAAAGTATTTTAAGTTCTTCAGAGCGTCAATTAAGTGTTTTATCCTTTTCCAATGCTTACATCAAAAGTGTGATATTCTACCTTTCTTGCGTGAATATTTGCTGTACGAGCTTAAAAAAGAAGATTTCTTTATTTTCACAAAAAAAGGCACTTTTAAATGACACTTAATAAAAAAGCATTACAATGTTAAAATAGCTCGTAACAATAAAGGCAAGCGCACATTATAGCCACATCGGGCTGCAGTGCTTCGCATTTCAATACAAAAATGTGCGGTGCAACGTGCAACCCGTCTGTTGTGTGCGATGGTTCATGTAATATATGTACAAAATTGATGTGGGAGGATTTTTGTGCTGCGGTGCGCCCCGTGCAAATGTACTTTAGCCTTAGCCATACACTTTGTATCGTGGCTATAGATTTCAATTTAAATAATTCGTAATCAATGAACTTCGGACAAAATTAATCGATTTAGATTTTTTTATATTTTGAAATGTGACAAAATTATGTATTTGTAGAAATTAGTGCTCAAAATTTTAACGTTTAATTTTTTTTTACTTATACATTTTTTTTATCTATTGATAAAACTACGCCATTCTTATTATTTTAAACTATAATCTCACCAAAGTATAATCATTTCTAGTCTTCGGAAATTAGTCTAGTCGAAAACAATGATTGCCAAAGATTTTTTAAACGATAGTGTTGTGCCCCGACCATTCGAACTAGTCATTATAATCGATAGGGTTTTTTTAGTCGATTTATTGTATGTGCGTGGAATAATTCGAAGTGTGTCAGATGGGATGATTTTTGAAAGCTTTGCGGAAATAATGCTTGTATTGTAGTGTATGTATTGAGCTATGCCCAACGTATTAAGGCATAAATCTGAGTGTAACATAAAAACACAATAATTTGATAACAAAAATATTTTTTTAATATTTTTTTTTGTCGAACCTGTAAAATGATATAACTTTTTTTTAAATATTTTTTAACTAGCTTGAATATTTGACACGCTAACGTCGAAAACATATTTGTTTATTATAAAATATAACCGCACACAATAGCTTTTAGACAATTTTTTACTCGAATCGATCGATTGCCAAAGATATTGACAGCACAATGAAAACTTTTTTAAATTTATTGCTTAGTATAAGTTTTTCTATTAGATCAGCTGTAGAATCTCATTCAGTTTGTTTTTTTTTTATTATTATGTTAAGTTTTAAGACCATACATGTTTATCATAACAAAGTATTATAATTATATTTAAAAAAATACATAAATATGGTATTCAACTGCGTCCGGTTAGACTGTAGGCAGACCCCAATCGTTCCCAAGTTGGGAAAAGGCTAGGCAGATGATGACGTAAAAAAAAAATAAGTAACTGATATTTTATGTACGGTCTTAAAATTCAACGAGTGAATCTTGATTTCTTTTTTTTTGCGTTTTATTTATGTTTTTAAATTTAAGTTATTATCAGCACATTTAATCTGCATTTAAACTGTCTTTTATGTTTTACTGTTAGGTTTATATTTTATATATTTCACTCAGTGCATTTGTACTTGTCCAAGTGAACTTCGTGCATTGTTTTGTACATAAGTTATTAAAAGTTCTGTTGTACTTATTTTTTGTTATTTATTTTTAACATTTTTTAAATTGGGTTATGTGTGCGAGTTGAATAATATTGTTTATTTTAGACAAAAAATTGGTATTTAGTACAGTTTCTCATAAGAGAGACCCAATTTGGTAACAACTGAATTAACTTAAATTCAGGGAAGTATTTTTATTCAGCCGCATCTTGTAAGCCAACCCCAGCATATAGCTGGAAAAAGCTTAAAAGACTATGATTAATATGAAAAACAGAAAAAAGACAAATCCTTACTTTTTGGCTAAACAATCCTTCAAAACTGAGCTCTATCACAATACAATTAAAACACAAAGTTATGCGCAAGCAGCGAGGCAAGGATCAGCGAAATCTTCCACGTACTGGAGCGGAAAAGAAGAGAACGGTTCGTTTATCATAATATTAGCTAAAACATCCTTTTAGAAGTAGACTCATCGTATGTGACCGTTGTAGAGATGGGCGATTGCGAATTTAAACAATGGAAATCAAAATCAAAAGTCATTTATTCAAACTAGGCTGAGAATCCGCACTTTTTGAACGTCAAAATTACATAGGACAGTCGAGAATCAAACTACCGCGTATTATTTGCTACATTTTCTAGAGATTTTGTAATTTGACGTTTCGGGTAAAAATGAAAACACACCAACCAAATAATCAGTTTCCACAGATACCAACCTATTATTGTCCCATTGCAGGATAAAGGCTTCTTCTCAGAGAAGGTATGAGTATTTTGATCGACACTCTTGCTCAAAACAGATTGGTGCTTTCAGACTTGCACAGATTTAAAATTAAATCATGTCAAATTTGATATGATTTAATTTTAGATTTAAAGTGATCTGAAAATTAGAGGGGCTATTCTCGTAATTTTAAAAACGTTCAGTCTGATCTCAGTCTCAAACCGTCCAAAATACCTCATAATTTTCCCTATATTTTTGATAAGTTTTTGAGATTTAGGTATAGTCGCCGAGATGAGATTGCGACTAGATTTTGAACGTTTTTAATTACGGGGATTAGCCTTTAGTACACACAGAGATAAATAAAATAATATAAGCCTGATTCTCACCCTAAATATACAAGGTATGTCTCGTTTGTTGGCGTGTATGACGTCAGTGGACTGGTATAGGCTGATGATGATGAAGAGTAGAAAAAAGTGCTCAAATTAATCGATACTTCAGTGATATCGATTGCGAGTCAAATCGAAACGATGCAACGTTCCCTTCTCTTAAAACAAAGAATTCGCAATCGTCTGTCGCTAGACTGTGTGTTATTTTGTCCCCGTAACATTATCTGTTGTTATTTTTAGATACGCTTCGCTGTGAATAACGACTTTTTTCTTATAATGCTTCAAAAACCATCTTGGGGCAATTGGTTTTTCATTTAACAGTTTTTTTAAAATTTATTTTTCTTTAAAATTTATTCTTTTATAAAGTTGAATAAAAAAAAATCTAAAGTGTATAAAATTTTATTTCTCCTTTTAAAATAGTACATTATTATACTTGTGACTTAAGTAGTTCATTATTGCACGTCGCTAACCGCCATGCAATAATAGACTACTTAAGTCACAGGTATCGTATACTATTTTATTTCTCGTGTGACTTAAACCCGCATTTAAGTCACTCTTTTCTGCGTAAAAATGGACTCCTTAAGTCATAGAAAAGCGAGAGTTATGTGCTTTGAGGTTTATGTTCCACAGTGCTAAAATCTTTTTAAAAGATCTCAGAAAAGTACAGCCAGTCAAAAAAGTTTTTAGCAAACTTTTATGATTTTTTCTAGATGAATATTATTATAACGACAGATAGTGTTTATTTTTTAAAGGTGTAAGTTTTTAGTCTTTGTGCTGCGTACGTAGTTTTCTATCAATTAGTTTCATTTTGTCTATGAGGCGTCTATTGTAAATACGAGCAAGTGTAAAGGGAAAAAGTTTTTATATCATTTACTGAATTTATTATGTCACTGTTTTGTGGGTGTGTGTTTTGACGAAAATGTTTTGGTAAATTATTTTTCTCGTTTGCAAAATTAAAATATCTTAAAGAGATTTTTTAAAATGTTTTAACGATTTCATGACACATCCATGGCTCATATTCTCGAAATTAATAAGTTAACTAATCTTACATGTGTTTCGGCTTGGTATATTTCATAATTAATAAAGAATCCATTCTTAAATATAAATTGCAAAAAAAAACGACTCCAAAACAGTGACGCTTAACAATTTTTTTTCAAATTTTTTAAGCAATATGAAACAATTCTTCTTTTATCGCAAATCGCTTCGCTTTTGCTTGAGCTTTGTTGCGGTGGCATGGATGTGACGGCTCTAGTACTCAATTTTAGCATCCATTGCTCCTATGAAATAACAAAAATCTTCAACAACCAAATATAATTTGAAGAAAAACGTCAATGGACGTGAAATTGTGTACTCGAGCCAAACTTCCCTGGTTTTTCTGAAAAAGTCCATTCACCACATAACGCCCTAAGCGATTGGTTTTTCCTTTAACACTTGTTTTGTATACGCACTTAGGTATTTTGACTAATCTGTTTTTTTAATTTTATTGTAAACCTCTTTTCGACCTTAGTTTTTTATTTGTAACTTACGTCAGCACACGAATCGACATTTACAGTTTTATTAAAATTAATATAATTATTATTAGTCTTAATACGTATGAATTATTCTTGTAATTTCGTTTTTATTATTATTCTAATTAGGGAGGGATTTATGAGGCTCCTTGAATTGAGTAACAATATACAGGGTCAAAATAAATTAGCTAGAGATGCTCCGCAAACATGATGGGTATTGATATCTAAGCATGATAAAACAAAAAAAGATGATGATTGATTGATGATGATGATGATGATTGATGTTTGATTTGATGATGTTTTTTTTGTGGGGTCATCGACCGCATTTAGTGTAGTCACTTGAAATATATTTTTTTATGTGTAAACTTCACAGAAATGATGGGTACTTATCGATATATACTGAGCATGATAAAACAAAATAAAACAGATTTTCTCAATTCATACTTCAAGTTACAATAATACAAGCGGTCGTCGACCCCACAAAAATAAAACGACATTGTTTTTATTAAATCGTGTTTGGATATAGCTTCCCATCATGTCTACAGAGTTTCTCTAGCTAATTTAATTTGACCCTGTATATCTACACAGTTTTATAACTTGATCTAAATTGTTTGTATTGAAACTAAAACATTGATTTTATAATAACATGTTTATATTCACTCGGGGTGGAATATGACCCCAAATGGGGATCATTTACTTGATCTTTACAGTTGTGAAAATTTTGTAAAAAATGTAGCCGGTACTACCCAAAAATATAAGCTTACAGACGCCGTTCAGAAGCTTTTTATATTATTATATTTAATATTTATTTATCTAAGTAAATGTCTTCGTGTGCTGAAGGTCAAAGTTTGTACAGCGTCAAATTGTAAGCGTCCAACGTGCATGTCATAGTTCCTGGTCTTGTACTCACTAAAATGTGTTCATGTACAGTCGAGCACAAAAGTATACTCCCACTAAAAGTTAATTTACGTGGAGCAATTTAATAGCCCGCCGTACACTTGCAAACACAGGATATTATAATGTTAAAAGTTGTAACCAAAAAAAGTATGTATGGTGCAATTTTCATGTTGCTTCTAGTTTTTGCGTTTAACGGACTATTTTATTGCTCCGTGAAAATTTGCATAATAATTTCGTCAGTTATTTTGCATTAGAGGGGCAATTCTCGTAATTTTAGGAACGTTCACAGTCTGATCTCAGTCGCAATCTGTCAAAAATACCTGTAATTTCCCTACATTTTTGACAAGTTTTTGACATTGATTGTCGTTGACATGAGGTTGCAACTAAATTTTGAACATTTTTAATATTACGGGGATTGAACTTCAGGAATATTCTTAATTTATCTTATCTCGTAATGCTTAATTTAATAGTACATTATGATACATGTGTGCTATGTTGATCATTGCATCCGAGGCGGTATTATTCGATAAGGAATCCGAGTGTGTAATGATTAATACACACGCGTTTCATACGACGTTTTTCAACACACTTGCGAGGAAAAAAACAAACTTGAATTGTTATTAACTTTGTGGAAAATGGCGCGCTGGTTTTGTTATTCCGCGCGCCGCGCTAGCGATGCGCGCGCAGGTGTAAATAAAGGAACTGGCAAAATCGCTAACGTTTAGATTGATCGTGGTGCTGTCGTATGTTAAATTGTAGTTTATTTAGTATGGTATTAGAAAGTACTATTGACATAGCGAAATATACATTGGTTCAGTGAGAATCCGCAATAATAGAACACCAGTCAGAGTCTTTTCCGTTTGGTTTAGGGACGGATCACAGACAATTTAAAGTAAATACATTTTAGTTCATTTTGGGACCAAGGACAATTCAGACTATTTAAAAAAAGTCAAATATGACCCGCGGATTCCTTTTGGCATGAAGTCTCTTTGATGAGATTAAAAAAAGCGCACATCTCCGACTAGTAAATAGTTATCTGTGGCGTTACCGCATTAGTGCAGTAACGTAAAGTAAAAAGCACGCGTGTTTAATACACTGCATTATGGACCTAAAAGCGGTTCATTAAGAGCCACTTTACGAGCAAGTGTGTTGAAAACTAATATTAATAGCTGGAAATTAACGCATTTGTGCTCGACTTTACGTAAAAATAAAATTAATAATTGTAACGTTTTCTTTTAATTACTGTTTTGTGAACGTGGTTTGGGTTGGGATTTGGTTTATGTGTTTTATTACATATTATTTATAAATATTCCCCTTTTTCCTATCAATTTATTTTATCTATTTTTGAATTGCAATATTTATTTTATCTATTTATAATAGCATTCTAGTGTTCCGTTCCAGAATGAATTTAGAATTTGTCTACAAACGCAACTACAAGCTTTAGACATTTCTGTAAATTTCCACTAATTGTCCTTTTATTTCGTATGTGAATGAGTACACACGGCCACACGTCAAGCTATACATTTCCAGTTTAAGCTGACCTCGTATTGTAAAGGTTTTTCGTACAATCAGAAGTCAGCTTATACTGGTTATGTATAGCTTGATGTGTAGCCGTGCTTACAAAGTGCTCTATAAAGGTGTTGGTGGAACAATAATTTTATTTTTATGTTTCTCTTTTTAACTAATTAATTATATTTTTCATAATTTTTATTAAGTATTACAAATTAATTTATATTTAAGGAACGAAACACTAGAAACTTTAAACCATTATTTAATCGAAATACTGACATAATCTTAAAAATTTCAGTCCTGGACCGGCCCCCATCACAGATGAGCTACTTAGACCAATTCCTGAAGGAAGCACCAACGGAGCGGCACTACGACAATGTGGCTACTATCAATGAACAGAAGGTAGGTTTTAGCTTTACACGTACCTCTATAAATTATGATATAACAATGCTTTTGTCATTCGTTCATTTAATTTTAAATCATTTTTGGAGCGTTTTCCAACGTGTGTTTCTTGAATATTTTATTTATTGTGTCTTTAACCTATCTTTAAAAAAAAAAATTGGAACTGTCAAAGCAAATTCTTTATGAAAACATGTCGATTTAAAAAAAAAAAAAACATTTGGTCATGGACTCGAATGTCACGATTAATTTCAGTAGGGTTCCATATAATTAGAAATACTACTATTATTATACTCGTAGGAATTTAGTCTTTCTTTGGTATTTAATTTTGTTGGAATACGTTCAAAGCTTACTTTTGTGACTAATTTATAAGGTGACAGTTTAATTTTTATTATTACACTGTATTTTATCCGTCCTATGATTTTGAATATTCAATTGATGGCCGAAACAGCCTATTTATTCTTGCTATTCTTACTATTATAACCTTACAAAAAACCTAATATTTTTATTAAAATACAGTGTTATAATTAAAACATGCAAGCTTTTTATTTTTCTTTGGCCATTTTGTTTTTTGGTTATCTGTTGCTCGCACAGATGTCGCCGCAGTACCGTTACAGAAACCAGCATTGTTGCAATGCAAAGGTATTATATGTTTTTATTTATTATTGCTTTATTTTTATTAGTTAAGTAAAAAATTAAATAATTCTCCGTATGAATGCGAAGTTTTCAACTTCGGGGCGAAACTTAAATCCAATTCAGCTTTATAAGAAGAATTATTTATTTTACTTCGGTTCAGTGAAAAACAGCAATTAAGATATCTCATATTTAAAGTAACAACATTATCAGCGGTCATTGACCCCTAAAAAAAAACATATTTTTCTAAAATATTAATTATTCGTCATATTTTTTCGTTTACATAGTTTTGCTAGTTAATTTAATTTGACACATCAAAACAAGACTTATGACTAAAAAAAAGATCACATAACTATCTTTCTTGATGAGTGGATTACTATTTTTGTACTATGAGATACGGCTTAATTAATGTTAAAGCCATATTCATTAATTTCAGTTTCCCTAAAGTCACAGTTTCCTTAAAGTCAGGAACCGTGATTATAATCGGTGGTGGAATGCCTGTGTGCTGTTTTTATAACGAGTTGTAATATCCCATGCTTTTAAATTCGGAAATAATTATTTATTTCATACTAATATTTCATTAAAATTTAATTCATATTAATTATAGTGTTTTTGCGAAGACTTTTTATGTTCACCTAAAAATCTTTAATCTGTGCAAGTTTTTTTTTAATGTTAATCAAGCCATTTTATAATTACTGAAAAACTTATCAACTTTTTGAGTTGTCTGTACAAAATAAACAACTACACCATTCTTTTTCTTAAACACAACTGACACAATAGTATTATACAGTTAATGTACGGGTCTCAGCAATCAGCAGCGTTAAGTGGATCCGTGGAGTTGCAAGACGAGTTGGAGCCCCGGGCTTCGTCACCGGCCTCAAGCAAGAGCTCGCCCAGTGAAATGTCTACAGTTAGTATAGTATGTATCGACTTTACACTACTTTTTTGTCCTACCGATAATAGTCCTCTTCACCGTATCCGGCGACAGTTACCCAGAGTAATTTTCTTTCCTTTCGTGAGCTCTCTCTGATGACTAAGACAAAGCCAATATGGTCACACCGTGTACAGAAGAAGTTATCAGCATCATCAGAGTGTTGGGCAGCCTGTAACATCGAGATTAGCGATGCGTTGCTGAACTTGGAAACTAAGTTGACTTGTGTGATGTGCCTTACAATCAAAAAACGTGTGGCAGGAACGGAGTTCAAAATGAAAATCTAATATTTTTTTTTTCAGCCGCATTCTTGGATTTGTATTTTGACTTCACTATCGGCTTCAGAACCCTAGAAAATCATGAAAACGACACCCATGACGAAAAATAAAAAATAAAAATTGCAGTTGCCAACCTGGGTATTTATTTAGACCTGACTATCGGTTTCAGCACTCTTGAAAACCATGAAAACGACACCCATAACGAAAAATGTTAACTTTTATGCAGCCGCCATCTTGGATTTCCATTTTGACCTCACTATTGGTTTCAACACTCTCGAAAACCATGACAACTATCTCTCTCTCTCTTTCTCTTTGTCTCTTTCTATTATATTATACGTGGTGGGCAAAAAATCGTGGATCAAACGAAACAGGGTGACAGTTGGGGTTATCTGCATTGAAAAATTTCTCTGTGGCAAAGCCCTAACTTGATCTCCTTAAAAGTTATGACAATTTGAGTGTTTACAGTAAGGTTCTAAAGTTACAAATAATTTGTCTTGAGACTTAAAAGATATTAAAAAAGTGCCAATAAATCATGATACCCACTGTCATAAAAGCACTTTTGTAGTGATGATACTTTTTTAAAATATATTTTTTTTTTTTTTGTATTATTTTTTATTTATTTCTTTACTGCAAGTAACCCCAACTATCGTTTTGTTTCGTTTGATCCACGATTTATTACCCACCCTGTATAATAAAAACTCGCATGGAGGGGGCATAACGCTTTTTCGTTACGTGGCCATTTCTCCAATTTTACTCCTACCGCAAGCTCCGTTAAAGTACTTCGTTGTTCCAACAAACACCTCGCCTACCCTTGAGAGTCAACAATTATTACCAAACGACATAAGAGCTATGTTCCAGTTTAAAGGACAAGGTGATTTGTGATTTAACAAGTAATTTTCTTCCACATTTATGTATGTTTCTTTTCCAGGACCCATCGCTCGGCCCCACGGTACCAGGCAAGCAGAAAGTGCATCAGTTTTTAGTTCGAACCTTTAGCAGTCCCACCAAGTGCAACCACTGTACGTCGCTAATGGTGAGTATCTTTTGGGCTCTTGTAACACAGGTGTTGTTACCTAGCGCAGAAGTCAGAGCTTTGCTTTGTTTGTAGTTATAATTTTTTTTATGTCAATATTTGATTTTATTTATTTATTATCTTTGTCTATACGTATTATAAACAGCGCTCCGCGGTTTCACCCCCGTTAGTTTCGATCCTGTGGGTATATCGGGTTAAAAAGTATCCTATGTGTTAATCCTGGTTATAAACTATCTGTGTGCCAAATTTCATCAACATCCGTTCAACGGTTTAAGACTGTGCCGACCCTACAGTGGCGCCCTCATCGTTTGTTTGGTTATTTCATACAATTTAGAATAAAAAAGCAGAAAACAAGCACGTTAAGTTGTGCTTCACAAAATTATACGTTAATATTATTAGAAGCGGTAGTTTTATATTGTTTAGTTTTATCATAATCCATAAAACGGAATATAGTGGCCACTTTTATCCGTTTTAAGGATTATAATGAAACTAAACAATATAAAACTACCTTTTATAATAATATTAACGTATAATCTTGTGAAGCACAACTTAACGTGCTTATTTTCTGCATTTTCATTCTAAATTATATGAAATAACCAAACAAACGATGAGGGCGCCACTGTAGGGTCGGCACAGTCTTAAGCGTGATTGAGTAATAAACATCCAAAAATCTTCACAAACACACATTTATAGTAAACTAGCTGACCCCGCAAACGTCGTTTTGCAAAAAAAAATAGATAGTAGCCGATTCTCAGACCTACCCAATATGCACACAAAATTTCATACAAATCGGTCCAGCCGTTTCGGAGGAGTATGGTAACTAACACTGTGACACGAGAATTTTATATATTAGATGTAAATGGATAAAGTCACTTTTCGTGTGTGTCTTTTTGACCTTTGTTCTTCTAAACTACACAACGGATTTTGATGCGGTTTTATCATCATTTATAAAATTAATTTCGGAAGGATTATGTGTGTAATTAATTAATTAATTTTAAACTTCATATCATAAATCTCTATATTTTTTTAAGTTAAAAACCGTGCGAAGCAGGGGCGGGATGCTAGTGTTTTATAAGTCAGTTGCTGTTGCAGTATTTTAGAGTTTCCCAGAAGTATTTTTAACATACTGTATTTATTTTGAGGATTGCCCCAGTAATTTCGAACTCATACTAGGCTCAGTTTTCAATCAAACTTTTTTCTTCTTAGATCTGCGGAGCAAGACCCGTATTTTGAAGAACGTTAACATTCTAATCTCTGTCTCAATTTATTCAAAAATACCGCTAATTTTCATACATTTTTGTCACAATCTTGATATTGACTGTCGCTGAGATGAGATTGGGACTAGATTTCAACGTTTTAAATTAAGTTAATTGGCTTTCCGTTATCAGTGTGCAGGTTTTCATCAATTCCTTTCATTTAGTTTCTAACCAGACCCTTCCAAACAGATCGGTCTAACCCGGCAAGGCGTGGTGTGCGAAACCTGTGGTTTAGCAGTGCACACGTGGTGTTGCGCACGAGTTGCTGCGCGTTGTCCGCTGCCCGCCGAGCGCTCTAGGAGACCGCTCGGCATCGACCCTGCAAGGGGTCAGGGGACTGCGTATGAGGGATATGTTAAGGTAAGACTTTATCTAGTCAGCAGAATGGTCTAACCTGGCTGCTTTGTGCTATAGGGTTACTAGGTATTGACCTTGCAAGGGGAAAAGGGACTGCCTACGCAGGATATGTTAAGTTGAGACACTCGCCATCGTCACCTTTAAGAGCACTGAGAAATGATAAAAAAGCACTTTCTCTCTCCTTAGACATCAACATTATATTTTTCTTTGCTCCCGTTATGTTTATTATTATATATATGTATATCTATATATTTATTTAGACTAGTATAATATACCTATTTTATTTATGTATTTTGTAAATGGTACACCACGGACTACCTACAGTATTTGTCTCTCCTCCCCCTATTTAATCCATCCAAAGGTTGTCTTTAAAAGATCGCTTTTAGCGATAAGACCGCCCATTGTAAACGTTCTATATTTATGTCTGTAATTTATAATGGTGTACATAATAAAGAGTATTCTATTCTATTCTATTCTAAGAGCCTATACTACGTCAGCTAAAATTCACTCTTTATCTCGCTCGCACGATACTGCTCGCGGACTGAGTGAGAGCGAGACAGAGTGCGGTGCTAGGCGGTAGGCAGCGCCAATAGTTTAGGTATTTGCTTTTTACGGTGAAAATAATGGTAATTAAAAAAAAACAAGACCTACTTTATAGTTAGTTCAGTTGGTATACTAAGTTTCATGATCTAATTTGAAGTATTTTTTGAATACCAGCGGTTTATTGTACGGTTTGGAGGTAACTTTGGATTTTTTTTTCTATTGAGATAATTTTATGGAATCGTGTTTTCGTCAAATATAAGACCTAACATTAATCCTTAACTTTACCATATATTTATTTCAAAATTAATGCTGCAGTATTTTCGACATAGCGGAGGATCATGCTAAGCCATTGAGGTAGTATAGGCCCTTAAGTCATCATTTTTGTTTCTCGAATCATCATGAAAACCTTATCTGTCATTATTATCATCAACACCATGTATTCTTCTCTACATCATCCTACAAACGTAAGAAGTTCTCTTTTCGACATAGGTCATCCTCAAGCAGCACCAAAAAGACCGGTCCTGTGTTTCTCGCATCCATTAGATTCCTGCGACCGTCACCAGACCATCAATCCACATTACCCTACAAAGTGTATTGATGACCTGGGCCTACCCACGCAGCACCTTCCGGAATGCCAGAACTGTCGGTTTCTAAAATTCATGAAAGAAAATGGTAGTATTCATGATATAAACTCGAATGTAAAAGCTCGCGTGTATTTCCCACATCAAACTGTCAAGTAACAACTTTCCAGTTAGTCTCCTGGAACCTAACGTGCATCGAAAACAAATTGGCTACCTAATGATATATTCACAAAGGACAAAGTTAACAGTCAATCAAACGAACGATCTATGAATAATATAATGTTGAACTTAGTTACTTTGTTGTGGCAACAAGTAAAACCACTCGACTTTTATTATTTTACAATATTGAATCGCAACGCGTTTGCTTAAAGCATAGATTCCAACGAGTCACTATCAGAATATCCACGTAGCAAAATGACCATATCGCCATAACGTCTTAAAATTAAAACGTCATGGTTACAAAATAGACATTAACGCTAAACGTCTTAGAAGCAAAACGTCTGGATCTTAAAATGTCGTAATTCAAAATACTCTAAAAGCAAATCGGCTTGTTAATAAAACGCCTTAATTACGAAATAGTCATGAACGCTAAACGCCTTAGTAGGAAAAAGTCTGGATTTTAAAATGCCATTGTTACTAAATAGATATGAACGCTAAACGCCTTAGTAGCAAAACGTCTGGGTTACTAAGACATGAACGCTAAATGCCCAGATGCAGAGTTTGTTGATATGGATTTATTGTTTGTTTGTGCTTAGTTAACTCCTAATCAAATAAAATTTATAAAGACCATGAAAATTAATTTAATTTATATTTTTTAAGTCACTATTTTGTTATTGTTGTCATAAAAATGTTTTTGTTTTTTTTTTAATATAACGAGTATTTTTGTCCATATTATGTAGTTTAAAAAATAAAATGATTTACGGAAAAATAAACATTACACTTTCATTTAACTCTGATAATTTCATCTACACTTGGATGACTATGAATAGAGTGGCAGTCAACCCATCGGGTCTCTATATGAATTCCCATGGTAAAGATGCCATAGTTAACGGTACAATGGGCGAAAAATAAAAGTCTATCTGGGTACCTTGCTTTATGTCATCCAGCGTGAATTAACTTTCAGCGAAAAGGTAATTCTGAGAGGGGTATTTGACATACGATTCAGACAATTTTCTTTTCCAGACGTTTTCGCTACTAGCTCATTCTGAGTTTTTGTCATCCAACTAATTTGACTTCCAGCTAATAAGGTATTCTAATCATACGGACTATTCGCAATTCCAGACGTTTTGCTACTATCTTATTCTGCTTTTATGTCGTCCAGCTGAGTTGACTCTCTGCTGTATGGGTACTCTGCTTTTGTGTCATGTAGCTGAATTGTCTTTCGGCTATCTTGGTAACTTTCTTTCATGTCATCCAACGTGAATTGTCTTTCAGCGAAAAGATCTTTCCGATAGAGACCCTCCAACGAGTCACTATCAGAATATCCACGTAGCAAAATGACCATATCGCCATAACGTCTTAAAATTAAAACGTCATGGTTACAAAATAGACATTAACGCTAAACGTCTTAGAAGCAAAACGTCTGGATCTTAAAATGTCGTAATTCAAAATACTCTAAAAGCAAATCGGCTTGTTAATAAAACGCCTTAATTACGAAATAGTCATGAACGCTAAACGCCTTAGTAGGAAAAAGTCTGGATTTTAAAATGCCATTGTTACTAAATAGATATGAACGCTAAACGCCTTAGTAGCAAAACGTCTGGGTTACTAAGACATGAACGCTAAATGCCCAGATGCAGAGTTTGTTGATATGGATTTATTGTTTGTTTGTGCTTAGTTAACTCCTAATCAAATAAAATTTATAAAGACCATGAAAATTAATTTAATTTATATTTTTTAAGTCACTATTTTGTTATTGTTGTCATAAAAATGTTTTTGTTTTTTTTTTAATATAACGAGTATTTTTGTCCATATTATGTAGTTTAAAAAATAAAATGATTTACGGAAAAATAAACATTACACTTTCATTTAACTCTGATAATTTCATCTACACTTGGATGACTATGAATAGAGTGGCAGTCAACCCATCGGGTCTCTATATGAATTCCCATGGTAAAGATGCCATAGTTAACGGTACAATGGGCGAAAAATAAAAGTCTATCTGGGTACCTTGCTTTATGTCATCCAGCGTGAATTAACTTTCAGCGAAAAGGTAATTCTGAGAGGGGTATTTGACATACGATTCAGACAATTTTCTTTTCCAGACGTTTTCGCTACTAGCTCATTCTGAGTTTTTGTCATCCAACTAATTTGACTTCCAGCTAATAAGGTATTCTAATCATACGGACTATTCGCAATTCCAGACGTTTTGCTACTATCTTATTCTGCTTTTATGTCGTCCAGCTGAGTTGACTCTCTGCTGTATGGGTACTCTGCTTTTGTGTCATGTAGCTGAATTGTCTTTCGGCTATCTTGGTAACTTTCTTTCATGTCATCCAACGTGAATTGTCTTTCAGCGAAAAGATCTTTCCGATAGAGACCCATTCCAACGCGTGGATAAACGTTCAGTTTAGCGTACCTAGCTAACAGGTAAGTCGTGATATGGCGTGCGCTTAAGGCCATTTCCAAATCTAGCCAAAAGAAAATCGATTATACCTTAAATATTTGATTGTTAAATTACCTTCGCAGCCTTTTAAAGGTCTTGCGTGCATATGTCGGAGAACTAAAAAGAAACGCAGACAGTTTTCCAACAATTTAAATTAAAAGCAGGTAAATTAATTATTAATGTAATAATTACAAATTGGTTTTAAATTTAAAGGTTTCGTACAATTGGTTGCACCATCTTGTTCGTAGTAGATTGTTTGGTACCACGTAAGGAAATGAATAGCTTCTTATATCTGATGAAAATCTGATCGAGTTCCAGCTCAATCTAATCTAATTTAATCTCATGTTAGCTGCTTAGATTGGGACTAAAATAATAAGAACAAATCATACATTAAAAAATATTGAAGTAATAATTTTGGTTACAAATCAACACATTTATGTTGACCGATAACTTGTATTTAAAAAACAAGAGAGAAAACAGACAGGTGCAAACTGTTGGTTTTTGATAAATAAATGAATGTTGACATACTCAGCTTGATCAAGTTCTGCTGTCAAAACTCGTCTTAGCTACTGAAATCGATGTCCAAAAAAAAAACTAATCATACATATTGGCCTATTAAAAAACATTTTGGGAGTGTATTAAAATAGCATCTACGAGGCGCGAAACAAATGTATATCCGGCGTACCCTAAAACGATTTAAAAAAATTATCAAACTGACCCAGAGAGCACAAAACAACTTTTTAATTAAAAACTCTAAAAATAAATCAAAACATCCTGACAAATAATAAATAGTACAAAATCTATAAGTGAACCCATAACAAGAATAAAAAAAAATGATTTAATATTAACGAATCCTAATGAAATAGCTCAATCTTTCAACGATTTTTTTATTGATCAGATCTCAGACCCACCCCTGAACACAACTAAAAATACTGCTAGAATAACGTATAACCCTCACTCTATTTTTATGGCCCCAGTTGTCCCTCAAGATATTATAAGGGTGATTAAATCCTTAAAAAACAAGAAGAGTCATGGATATGACGGTATTTTATAACGTTAGTTACGTTATAAAATTTGTCTGCTCTACTATAGCTAACCCTCTAAGCCACATTATTAACGCAAGCATATTCTCTGGAGCATTCCCCGATAGTCTTAAAACCACAATAGTTAAACCACTCCTCAAGAAGAACAATAAAGAAAACATGACTAACTATAGGCCAATAGCTTTAATCCCCGTTTTTTCTAAAATCATTGAAAAAGTAATTTATGAGTCATTTTATTCATTTCTGTCAAAATATGATATATTATGTGACGAACAAAAAGGTTTTCGTAAAAATAAAAATATTAATATGGCCATATACGATCTAATAAATAAAATAGTTAATGTAGATAAAAAAATACCCATTTGTGCCATTTTTACCGATATGACCAAAGCCTTTGATTATGTGGACCATGAAAAGCTTTTGGGCAAACTTGAAACTTACGGTATACGAGGGAATGCTCTACGTCTAATAAAATCATAATTAAGTGGACGTGTTCAACATACAGAAATCTCTAAATTATGCGCCAACTCAAAACGTGAGATTAAATATTTATCTGGTCCGAGGGAAATTAAATATGGCGTCCCACAGGGCAGCGTTCTAGGGCCGTTATTATTCTTGCTATATATAAACGACTTGCCCCGAGAGATCCCGTACCCTTGTGTGTTATTTGCCGATGACAGTACGGTCCTAATTGATTGCCTCAACAAAGAGCTTTATGAAAATGAAATAAATAATTCTCTAAAATTAATAATAAACTGGCTCAACAATAATAATCTTATCATAAACCTTAATAAAACAAATATAATGCATTTTTATCAAAAAATTCTTCTTTTAAACCTAAGCATTAATTCTAAGGGACAAACTATTGATAGTGTTAACGTGGCAAAATTCTTGGGTATATTGATTGACGGTCAATTAACCTGGAAACCAAAGGCTGAAGAAGTTTGCAAAAAATTGAGCACGTCTGCGTATGCTCTCTACAATCTGTCCAAGAAAGTTAACATTGATACTTTAATGGTCGCATATCACGGTTTGGTAGTTTCTGTTCTAAGGTTTGGGGTAATATTTTGGGGTAATTGTTCAGAAAGAGAGTCTATATTTAAAGCCCAAAAACGGTGCATACGATCTATATTTAATCTCAAGGTTACAGATAGTTGCATTCCATTTTTTAAGAAACACAAAATACTAACTCTTCCTATACATTCTCGAAGTAGCTATATTCGTTAAAACTAACATGCATCTATTTCCTACATTGAATGATTCGAGGAAGCGAACTACTACTATGAGATCAAAATATCAGGGTTTATTATGTACTGGTAGTTATAACACTGCATTACTTTAAAAAAACATTATTGGTATGGCACCTGCTATATATAACAGATTGCCAAATTGTATTAAGGATCAACCTTTAATAAAATTTAAAAAACTCTTGTCATCGTTTCTAACAGAGAAATGTTATTACTCTGTTACCGATTTTATTAATGACTAGCTTTTGCCAGCGACTTCGTCCGCGTGGAATAATGACTTCCGGAAATTGAGGCACTAACTCTCATAGAGTTTAACCGATGTGCTCTTTCTTCTGCCGATTCTTGAGAACGCGTATTTCTCATTCAACGCGTTTTTCAAGACAATAGCGGGCGGACGCCGGCGTCCGCTTGGGGCTTGAATAACTAAAAATATATAACTACGTCTAATATATAAAATAATATATAATAAAACCTACTTCACTTAAAACTAAATACCTATAACTACTATAATTAATAATACCTATACCTATAATTAATAAAAGTACCTACGCTTTTACCTACTTAATATTAAAAAAAAACTGAACATAAATTAACCAAAACTTACCTACTACTAACTAACTACTACTAACCTATTACTACTTCACCTAAAAAGAAATCCTGTTTTCCCAACATTTCCCTTCACTGCTCTGCTCCTATTGATCGTAGCGTGATGAAAAGTATACTATAACCTGCCCAGGAGTATGAAGAACAATTGTACCAAGTTTCGTTGAAATCCGTCGAGTGGTTTTTGTTTCTATAACGAACATACAGACAGACAGACAGACAGACAGACAAAAATTTTACTGATTGCATTTTTGGCGTCAGTAACGATCACTAATCACCCGCTGATAGTTATTTTGGAAATATATTTCATGTACAGAATTGACCTCTCTACAGATTTATTATAAGTATAGATGAATTGTAATTTTTGCTTACCTTTAACTCTGTACCTATACTCCATTTGCAATAAGATTAGACATTTAAGTAAACCTTTTTTACAGTCCGTTCAACCTATTTTAACTTCTATATCGTAGGCATAAGGATGGCATTAAAAGCAAAAAAGTGGTTACAATACCAACTGTTTACTGCAGCTGCCATTTGTCATGCCACCAACGCAATAGAATTCAAAATCGGTTGAACGGACTGTAAAACAAGTTTATTTAAATGTCTAATCTTATTCCAAATGGAGTATAGTTTTTATAATCTTTAAGTTAATCTGCAAGTTAACCTATATTTTTGTATGCCAACCGGCAGAATGTACTGGGTATGCATATATCTGATCTAACACCATTATTGTAACACCTGCATTCAATACAAATAAAGAAATTATTATTATTACCCTGGACAGTCAGCCCCGCGACTACATTGCTAACTGGCCAGTAGTTTATACACGGCATGAGATGTTCTTATTTGTTTCGAGAAGAGGAAGCTAATATAGATTACAGAGGTTATCATAAACCGTAGGTAAGGAACCATAATATTATGAAAGAAAAAAATCTAAGAAAGATGGCAAAAAGGCTACCAAACTGAAATTGGATTGGGCAGGTCACGTCGCCGGCATACACAGTGACCGCTGGGCAACAATCTCCACACGTGGTGCCTGAGGGTGGCCGGTAGGGTTGCCAAGCCAACCCTACTATATAATATAGTATCCTACTATATTAGAGGCCTAAATACTATATTTCTTTTAAAAAATATAGTAGGTGAAACTACTATATTTTCATTTTAATACAAAAAGGCGAGATGAGCGAAATATGACCAGTATTAATCTAATAAAAGCTGAATTAATGGTAACGTATAATAATGGTTATGCGATTTAAATAAAAAATTAAACATACCTACAATTTTTTTTTTTTTTTCGCCATCTGTATTTTTACAGGAAATGGCTTCAAAAATACTATATCTATATCTATACTAATATTATAAAGAGGAAAGGTTTGTATGTATGTTTGTAACGAATTGGCTCAAAAAGTACTGGACCGATTTTAAAAATTCTTTCACCATTTGAATGCTACATTATCACTGATTAATATAGGCTGTTTTTTTTTTCACCCGTGCGAAGCCGGGACGGGCCGCTAGTTTGATATAAAAAAAGTTGGCAACCCTAGTGGGCGGTACTGCCGAGGCCCAGGAAGAGGTGGCGAAACGACCTAGACGCATACCGCCAAGGTTGGGTCGAGGTGGCTCTAGAAAAGGATGCCTTGAAGGATTTGGGGGAGGCCTTTGCTCAGCAGTGGGGTAGTGTAGGCTAAGTAAAAAAACCGTTGAAGAGCGAGTCTCTGAGGATTCCGTACAAACTTGTAGGTATGTAAATAGTTTATTACGGTTTTTTTTTTTTTTTTGTAAATTGACTAGAAATATACGGTTTGCGGATTTTTTCCTTTACTTGTGCTACATGACATTGCTTCTTGCCAAATTTCATGATTCTAGGTCAACGGGAAGTACCCTATAGGTATTGATTCCGGAACATAAATGCCAGTATCTTTTGATTGTGTTGACTTAGAAGTTTGATTTTTTCACTGCTTCAAGAGATTGCAAGCGTTGAATATTTGATATTAATTACATCTTGATAACTCCACGCGTTCCCGAGAAAAAGGGTCTTGACCGACGGACAGACAGATGAACAACGAAGTGATGTTATGGAACACTGAAAATAGAAAGAAGACAGACTTCTTTTATGTGTCATGCTATCAAACATTTTTTACAGTTTTTCCAAGATTGTTGATTTTTTTTTACTACAACAATAATAATTATGTTGATATGAATGTGTGTTTCACATTGTCTGCAGGTACCAAAACCAGGTGGCGTGAAGAAAGGCTGGATGAGACAGTTTGTCGTCGTGTGCGACTTCAAATTGTTCCTTTATGACATATCACAAGACAGGTAAATCTTTTTCCTTAAGACTATGCCGACCGCACAGTGGCGCCCTCATCGTTTGTTTGGTTATTTCATACAATTTAGAATGAAAATTCAGAAAATAAGCACGTTAAGTTGTGCTTCACAAGATTATACGTTAATATTATTAGAAACGGTAGTTTTCAGCCTCAGCTGCTGGCTGTACCTCGTGGCCGCACTAATCTGTTAAATGAGGCGCCCCTGACGCGGGCGCTTCGCACTCTTAACCTTGTAGCAGAAGAGACAGACATTTTTGTTTGTACACTGAGTGAATTCACAAGAATAACATTATATGTAATTAGCTTTAGAAAATAAGTTGTTATTTTTGGTTTGCTTCACTATTGCATTGGGTTGTACCTGTAATAATACACACATCAAAAGTGTCTAGGGATCAAGCATTTTTATGCGGATTTCTTGAGATTGAGATGTGGCTTTGTAATAAATTTATGATTTTATAAATTTATATGGATCCTTTTTGGTGCATTTCATAATTTGAATCAGGAACTGTGAATCAAATTCGAGTAAAAGATGAAAATCAGCTGTCAATATTTTCCCTATAAAAACATACAACGCATTGAAGACATTATTAGTGCTACTGTTTCCCTACTACTGATTAAAACCAACGTTATTATGGAGCGGCGACGTCATTTAAGCAGGGAAGAAATGCTCAGAGCCGTGGGAATGATAGAAGCTGGTTCCCGGCAACGTACTGTGGCTTTAGCTCTGAATACAAGTCAGAGTGTTATCAGTCGACTTTGGACACGTTACCGAAGCACTGGTACCGTGGCTGAGCGCCATGGAGGACGGTATCGCTGCACCACACGGAGACAAGACCGATACATTCAAATCTTAACTCGAAGAGCTCCAACAATAACCGCCATGATGTTAGCCGTGAGGCTTCATCACTCTTCAGGGAACTTAATTAGCGACCAAACAGTCAGAAACCGCTTGCATGAAGTGAACCTTCATTCCCGAAGACCGCTACGGGTACCACCTATAGCAATGCACAATCGTAGGATTCGATATCAATGGGCTCTTGAACACAGAAATTGGGCAGAAGAACAATGGCGTTTCGTGTGCTTTTCTGATGAGTCTCGTTTTGGTATGAGACCGGATACAAGACGTATACGACACTGGAGAACCCCTGGACGCCAACAGCGATTAAAATCCTGCCAGGAAGTCCATCCTTATAGTGGTGGAACCATCATGGTATGGGCGGGTATTTGGATCGGCGGAAGAACTGAGTTGATTTGGATCAGAGGCAACCTCAACGCTCAAATTTATGCTGAGACGATTGTATCAGACGTCATCGTTCCTCTACAAGTGCAAATCGGTCCCTTATTTCAGTTAATGCATGATAATGCACGACCGCACACCGCAAGAGTTGTAAGACAGACTCTCGCCGCAGCTAACATCAATGTCCTGCCCTGGCCTGCTCAGTCGCCAGACTTGAACCCGATTGAGCATGCATGGGATATGCTACAGAGAAGAGCTCTGCCGAATATGGAGGGTATCCAGTCGCAAGAAGACCTTTTTTTGTTGTTGCAACGAACATGGGCGGCCATTCCACAGCGTGATTTGGATGAACTCATTTTGAGTATGCCAAACCGATGTTCTTGTGTTGTTAGTGTTCGCGGTAGAAACACGGATTATTAATTGTTTAAGTTACCCAATAAAATTTTAGAGAAAACTGTTATTTCAGTCTTTTTTTCGAACTTTTGTGTTAGTGGTTCAAATGTCAAAAATCCCTTTATTAGGAAAATGGCAAATTTCTTTATTAATGCAAAGGTGACTTGGTTTATCGTTACTGTGACAAACGAAAACACTTTATTTGATGAATCCTTAAAGAAAATTTTAATTAATATCAATCAGGAGAAAAGTTATTGCAAAAATATATGTTGATCCCTAGACACTTTTGATGTGTGTAGTTGTGATTATATAAATAAATAAATAAATAAATAAATATTGTTTAGTTTTATTATAATCCTTAAAACGGATAACGGTGGCTACTATATTCCGTTTTAAGGATTATAATAAAACTAAACAATATAAAACTACCGCTTCTAATAATATTAACGTATAATCTTGTGAAGCACAACTTAACGTGCTTATTTTCTGCATTTTCATTCTAAATTGTATGAAATAACCAAACAAACGATGAGGGCGCCACTGTGCGGTCGGCATAGTCTTAACGTTTTACAGACTAATGGCTGGAGGAATCGCCCATTGCTATACAAAAGCATCAAATTAACAGTAGTTACTGGTAAAAGAGAGCAGTGGGAACCCAGTGGTAACGGCCGTGACTTACGAGTCGTGAGTTTCGATCCTAGACAGGCGCTTTACTTTGTGTAAATTATTTCATCACTATAGATAGTGCAATCCACGAAGACGCGCCCCACTCTTTTTCCTAATGCTTATAGCACAAGTCTGCAACATTCCGCTAGTGTTTTAGTTTTTTTTGATACAGACAAATTAGTAATTAGTGTGTATCGATAAAACTAAAACACTAGTGGAATTTACTAGCGATAATCACTAACGATTCGGAAGAAGAGTGGGGCGCGTCTTCGTGGATTGCACTACCTATATAAGGCGTGATCGAGAGGTCAAGAAGAGACTCATTCAGCAATAAAAAAAAATTATAATATTTTTAAGCAATGGATGTTATTCTTCGACATTTTAAATAAGTAAGTAAGATGTTATCGTTTGTTTCAGGAACGCGTTACCATCAGTATGTGTGAGTCAAGTGCTAGACATGCGCGATCCAGAATTTAGCGTCGCGTCAGTCAAGGAGTCTGACGTCATACACGCCAACAAACGAGACATACCTTGTATATTTAGGGTGAGAATCAAGTTTATATCATTTAATTTACGTTTCCATGTACACATCTCTAAGAAAAAAGTATTTGCTTCGGCAATCATCGTGTATCTTCGGATATACAAGATCTAATATAGAGCTGATATAACCATGGAAGTATTTGTGTATTTTGTATTGCCATGGTTAGAAGAAAGATTACTGAAGCGCAAACCTTTTCTGGTTTAACTGTTTAACCAAAAAACGAATGCGCTTCGATAATCTTCTTAAGATTTACTTAGCGTTTTTCATGTACTTATAAAATGTTTATTTAAAATGCTGATTTTATTATTTCTTTTGTCAGATATCAACGTCACAGCTAGAAGGCGGAAAACGGTCACATACACTCATGCTAGCCGAATCCGAATCGGAAAAAACCAAATGGGTGGTTGCACTAAGCGAACTGCACAGGATACTAAAGAGAAATAACCTGCCTGACAAATGTGTAAGTGAATGCTGGTTAACTAGAATTATGCTGTTTTTAAGGGTACCGAAAGAGATCAGAGGGCCAATTGAATTGGCCCTCTCCAATTCTCTCTCAATACCTCTAATTTCCCTACATTTTTAACAAGTTTTTGACATTGACTGTCGCTAAGATGAGATTGCGATTAGATTTTGAACGTTTTTAACAGAAAATTCCCGTAGAATTGGCATTCCGAACCAAAATTCAAGGAAATCTTGATAAAAAAGATTGTCTTGCTCTATCTACTGCTCTTTGGTCCATTTCCAGATGAATTTAGGCATTTTTATGTTTTCCTTCCTGATACTTTGAAACCTTATTATCAAATGTAACAGCACGAAAAAAGTCATCTGCACGCTTTGTAAGAGCTTTATAAGATTAACTAACGAATCCCCTACGAATAATAAAAAGTCAAGAAATATAACTCAAGCTAAAAAATGGCACCACGCAAATGTTTACCGCATTGGGCGTTGCCGAAAAAGCCATCGCGCACCAGAACCAATCACGGCGCTCGCCGGAATACAACGCTTTACGCGAGCGCAGCTGATTGGTTTATTAGCATGTGTGTTCTTTCGTTCGAATACTCGAGGTATTTTGTCAATGTAGTGAAGTTTGGAGCCGAATTTCTCGTTGATTTTGTGCATAGTTACGCTTCCTGACTTTTATTATTCGTAGCGAATCTCCAAACTATACAAAACTGTTTTATGATTTTGTTTCTCGGTAGGTGCTTCACAAAGCACTCGTTCACTCTTGTGTAATTTTACCCGACCCCGCAAAAGTATAATTATAGTTTTTGGGGTGTATACCTATATGTATAAGGTGTTTCAAAATCAACTCTACAAACTTGAAGAGGTGCTTTAGACCATCAAACTGAACAACTTTCACTATGGGACCAGCTCTGAAATCACAAATAAAATTAGCTGTTTAATACAAAAGTTCAATACCTACATGACTAAAATGTATTAAACAGCTGTTTTTTTCGTGATTTCAGAGTTGGTCCCATAGTGAAAGTTGTTCAGTTTGATGGTCTAAAGCACCTGAGTTGATTTTGAAACACCTTATGTTTCGTGCATCTTCGTCAAAACTCATCAATCTCTCCCTTCCTCCTTAGGTATACAGCGCCTGCGTCCTCCTCGACTCCACAGCCGCCGCAACCGTCCGCAACGCGCTCTGCGCCTGCGTGCTAGAGCGATCCCGCATCTGTGTGGGGGGAGAGGCTGGCTTAGCGTTAATAGACCTAGAACGAGCCGAAATAACGCCGAGAAGAGCACACGCCCCGATCTCTACAATAGCTTATGTACCACATGAGCAATTACTAGGTAAGTTATCATCAACAACATCAGTGACAACTAGTCTTACCAAGGGGTATCGTATTACCCAGTAACTGGGTTGTGTAGGTCAGATAGGCAGTCGCTCCATGTAAAATACTGGTATTCAGCTGCATCCGTATAGACTGGAAGCCGACCCCAACATAGTTGGGAAAAGGCTAGGCAGATGATGATGAATTATCTGTATTTTTTTATTTCTGAAATAATAATAACAAAAAGTTACTGTATGGATTTGTAATTAAATGATTTATTTATTGTTTTAAATTACCATCATTATAGCGATAACAAAACATCATGAGGAAACCAGTATGTTCTAGAACATTGATTCCCAAAGTGGTCGATATCGACCCCCTGGGGTCGATATCGGTTTCCTAGGGGTCGACATAAACGAAAACTGGTTTTGGGGGTCGACGGGGTTGATCTTAAAAGTAGGTAATTTGGCTATGGGGGTTTGAGGTAACAGTTCATTTTGGAAAAGGGGTCACTTGTCCAAAATAGTTTGGGCATCCCTGTTCTAGAACCAAAAATTCGAAGACATGTGACATCAATCAACCCACACTGGGTCCGCGTGGTGGATTATGGCCCACTCTCACCGAGAGGAGGCGTGTGACCCAGCAGTTGGAATATTATAGGCTGATTATTTATAGCGACAACAGTACATCATTCTCCGAAGATCACCGAAGACTCACGCGTCGTGCGACATCGGTGAATGCCAACGGATTTCATAGCTACGCGCTATACGGAAGAAATCCTTTGATATTCACCGGTATTGCGCGACGCAGCACATCGTGACTACATGCTACGGACTTGAAGACATTGTGAAGATTGAAGAACTAATATTGGCCCCGATTCTGTTGTTCACAAACTAAATTTAAGTTCAGTGCATCTTTTTCTTTCTATTTCATTATAAAAAGGACAGAAGATAAATATTAATTTAGTCCTGTCAAATTAGTCAGCGCCTGATGTAAATTGACGTATTTTTAGTAGTAAATTTTTTAATCACGTCTAACTTGTCTATGGATTAACTAATTTGACAGGACTAAACTAATATTTTATCTTCTGTCCTTTTCGTAATGAAATAGAAAGAAAAAGATGCACTGAACTTAAATTTAATTTAGTTTGTGAACAACAGAATCGGGGCCAATGACTGTATTTGTTGTTTTAAAGTTATCCATCAACCAGCACTGTTTTTTTTTTGTATGAAAATTTTACTTCAAATCTCTCCCTCTCTGTAGTCGGTCCCTCATATCTGAGGATCGTGGTCAGCTTCGGAGTTGCACCTGGAGCGGATGATCCGCCTCCATCGGTTTCTGTCCAGCGCATCTCTTATCTACCACCGTGTAGAATTTAGAGGACGATGATTCCTTCACCTGATCGGTCCATCGTGTTAGTAAACGGCCGCGCGATCGCTTGCCTTCGGTGTTTCCAACCACAATCAGTTTTTCCAAACTTTCATCGCATCTGCATACTATGTGTCCGAAATAGGAGAGAATCCGTTGTTGACATAATATTATGGTCGACAAGCGGTTTTTTATTTGAAGCTGGGTTAAAAGATCGGTGCATTGGTGCGTTTGGCTGTTCATGGTACTTTCAACATTCGTCTTCAGCACCACATCTCAAATGCCGTTGCTGTTGTTTTTTCGGGCCAAAATCGTCGACGTTTGTACGCCGTATAGGAAGATATTTCTTTAAATAAGTAATAGTATTTATTCATAGATTAATTTCAATATTGGCTTTAGGAAAAAAATGAGTGTATGTATCTATTATAGTATATTATGTTGCACCACTGACAACCCCATTTTATATATCCACGCAATCACTGTCCATCCTAAGGTTGCCTGGAAGAGATCGCAGAAAGCGATAACGCCGCCCATTGTATGTTTTGTAGTAATAATTGTTTTTTTTTGTTATGTATTTTCTATATATGGTGTACAATAAAGTATACATATATAAATAAATAAATAAAATGAGATTTCTGTGTCATAGGCTTCAACTCTGTTCACCTTTTATATCCTGTTTTTTTTTGTTTATTGCAAATGACTGACTATGCACACTTCAATGAATCATGTAATAAGGTTCTGATCAATTTCCAAAAATGTAGTATTGGATAGTTTGTTATTGGCTTGGCCTCGTATAAACACGTGCTATCCCGCTGGCAGTGGTGATCGCGGGGCGCGGGCGGCACGTGCGGCTGGTGCCGCTGCGCGCGCTGGAGTGCGCGGACGTGGAGTGCGTGAAGCTGGCCGAGAGCAAGGGCGCGCTGGCGCTGGCCGCCGGCCCGCTGGCGCACGCCGCGCACGGCTTCGCGGTGCTGTGCAAGAAACAGGTATCTGCATGTCGATAGCTAGCTAGGTTCATTACTTTATAAGTACTTGCTTAAACATTCCGCCCCCCAAAGAACGCAGTTCTTTAATGGCCTGCGCAGACGACGGATTTTTGTCCGCTAAAATAGATCGCTTACAATTACTGTATCGAGTAACGCAAACGAGGGATTAAAAGTACCGCGTACAAAAAGTCGCCCGAATAACCGAGGACATGCGGGGAGCGGACCGGACAAAAATACGGGGGAGTTCGCAAAAAAAAAATAGAACTCATGTGACTAGGCGAAGCAACGCACATGGCGGACTTTAGTCCGCGTTGTGTGCTCGAGAGTTGTACGCCCGTATTTCCGGGGAACAAATGATCGCACATCGTGTGCGTTGAGTTCGTCGTCTATCCGTCGTCTGCGCAGGCCCTAATATGAATTTACAAAATAATGCCTATACAACTAAAAATACATCATTGTTTGCCATCAACTTTTTCTATACAAAGTAAAATTTTAATCACCGTTTTCCTCTTAAGAGGTCATTGTACTCATCATTATGAACAAATTTTAGTATGGGCAAACTTGAAATCGCCAAAAAAAAAAAATCTACTGTTCCCTGCATTTTGACGAATTATGATTGTAAACATAAATATAGGGAACAGCTGGTTTTTTTTTCACGAGTTCAGGTTTGGTCCAATAATAAAAGTTGTTCATAATGATGAGTACAATGACCTCTTAAGAGGAAAACTGTGATTAAAATTTCACCCTGTATTATACGATGCTATCTGACTGTATTATACGCAAACAAAATTAAAACCACAACAATCTCACAGTACCTCATGGAAGGCTCAGACCCTCGGTGTGTATGCGGTATCTCTTCACATACAATGGCTCACCTCCCATCTTGCCCCGCATGCCCTGTCACTGTCACCGGCACACGTGAAGACTTTTTTTTTTTTGTGACCCCTCCCGCTCTGGGTGGAGCAGAAGGGAGTGTCAGACTCTTACTGACTAAAACCCACCCGTATTCTTTCCTTAGCCCTTTATGTTCCGGGGCAGCGGTAACCCTTTCGGACAATCCCGCTGCCCCGACACGTGAAGACCTAATGGCTGCGTCAGCGAAAAATGTTCGCATTGCTGAATTTTGGGCCAAACTAATAAAAAAAACGATATTTATTTTTTCGTACTATTATTGCCTTCAAATTGCTTTTTCGTACTATTATCCACGCTAAGAGAAGAAGACAACTATAAAGAAAAAAATAAAAATGACTAACCTTGCGTGATTGTACAATCGAGATTTCTCACTCTGCCGCTGAATCTTGTCTGCAATGTAACTTCTGTTTGTTTTTTTGCATCTCCAGAACGCGTACGTAGTAAACGTCTACGAAATAACCCGAACGGCAGCCCGAAGGGTTCGTGTAGCCGAGTTAAGAGCGTGTGGAGCAGTGTGCAGCGTACAACTGAGCGGCGCGCGGTTACTGTTGGGCTACAGGGGAGGGTTCGCCGCGCACTCGCTGCCCGAACCGCGCCGGCCGCACCACGACCAGCCCGCTGTCTGTAAGTTATATTAAAAATAACAATAATTACTTTTTTTTTTTGTTTATACATACATGCGCTACCATTACAGTTTCCCGATTCGGTAGTTAATTAACAGTTCATGGAATAATTTACAACATAAGATTTACAAATTGCAAACATATCACGTGTAACGTTACCTTTGCGAACTCGCTCAGTGAACATGAGAAAATTTCTATTCTAGTCGGCAATTCAGAAAATAAAAAATTAAAATTCTATTATAAATAATAATATAAACAATAAATAAATAAATTTAATTATTATATAAATAGTATTTTTTTTTTATTTATTCTTTTATAATTTAATAAATAAATGTTATACTTGAACCTGAAATTCGAAGAGATGACATCTACCGTCCCGCAATGGACCCGCGTGGTGGATTACAGTACCCAAAGAAAGGACCCAGCGGTGGGAACATTATAGGCTGATTATGATGACACGTATTTTAGAAGAACAACGCACTCACAAAGCACATAAAAGCAGAGACTTGAAACGTTACTCAAAATAACGTTACGCGTAGTTTCGTTACCGATAATTTGTAACGTTCCACCAAGAACGTAACAAAATGAATTCTTTGACTATAACGATACTGACAAACGGAACGAAATCCTAAACAGTCAGTAACAATATTATCAATATATCGTTATTCATTTCGATACTCAACCTTGTCACTTTTGCCAGTTTTATGATATAAAGGATAACGAAAAAGTATGAAGAATAACGTAATAAATGAATCTGTAATGTTTTACCAGTAACGTTATTACAAGCGGATAAGCTTAATGTTACTGGTACCTATAACGTTACTTATAATATTGTTCTACGAAAACGATATTCTATAACGTTATATTTTGTTACGTCCTACTATCCTACTAATATTATAAATGCGAAAGTTTGTGAGGATGGATGGATGGATGTTTGTTACTCTTTCACGCAAAAACTATTGAACGGATTTGGATGAAATTTGGCACACAGATACTTTATAACCAAGATTAACATATAGGATGCTTTTTATCCCGATATTCCCACGGGATCGAAACTTACGCGGGTGAAACCGCGGGGCGCAGCTAGTTATTGATATTTTTAGGTTTTAGTATCGTTACAAATTTTGGAACGTTATACGATAACATTAGTGGTAACGGAACGAACATTTTTGAAATTCATTTCGTTTTCAAGTCCCTGCATAAAAGTGAGTTTATATTTTTCCAGCCCTCGTGCACCCCGAGAACCAAGTGAACGTGTTCCTGTCGCACTCGGGTGCGCGGCCACTGGGCGCGGCGCCCGTGGCCGGCTCGGGCGACACGCTGCTGGTGTTCAACTCGCTGGCGCTGTACGTGGACCGGCACGGCCACCGCGCCCGCGACACCGAGCTCATGTACACTGCGCATCCCACGCATCACGGTAACTAACATCGTTATCATCTTGCTATAGTCTGTTTTAAAACTATCTGATGAAAATATAAACAAGTGCTTCAGAAAACTTAACTGTGGATGCCAATTAGTAATTCCATTTACAAATTGAGTGATTTCATTTGATTATTTGAATACTTAAAACTGAATTTTTCCATTTACCTGAACAACAATTCTCGTAATTTAAAACGTTCAAAATCTAGTCGCAGTCATATCTCAGTGACAAAGAAATGTCAAAATTTAGGGAAATTAGAAGTATTTATGACAGATTGAGGCTGAGATCAGAGGGGCAATTCTCGTAATTTTTAAGAACGTTCACAGTCTGATCTCAGTGTCAATCTGTCAAAAACACGTCAAATTTTCCTACATTTTGACAAGTATTTGCTTGTCGCTGAAATGAGACTACGACTATATTTTGAACGTTTTAAATTACGAGAATTAGCCTACATACTGTGAACGTTCTTAAAATTACGAGATTTACCCCTCTGGTGTCTAGGTGACGCCATCTGCTGTCTCAGTATTGCGTAGAAATTTAACCTGAACAGTTCCCTTGGTAAGACTGGTTGTCAGAATCTCGAGCTTAAGGACTGTTAAAATCGGGATCAAAGACTAGACGTGCGTTAGGGGCCAGTACAAGATACAAGAAATACAGAATTGATGACTAAATTCTGTTATTTTCTAAATTCTATAATTTGTTTGCAGCGATCAACGACACACATCTACTAATATTCACGGCGACGCATATCGACGTGTACGACATCGAGACCGGCGACTGGGTGCAAACTATGAATATACGTAAGTCATCACATGAATACGATTAATATACTTGTAGCGGTGTCATACTGACGTCACGCAAAATCCTACATCTCGCAAGCAGAGTTTACCGCGCAACTAGAATATATAAAACGAATATATACACGAATCATCGGGCAGTTGCCCGCCAGACACGACACCCGTCTGGTCGGAGGATCCTCCCTTTTCTATAAAAAATGAGTGAACTTTACACTATTCCTCATACCTCTACATCCTAATTCTTTTTGTAAATGGCAATACGAGTTGTTTGTTTCTTTGTTCCGCTTTCACGGTTAAACGGGTAAACCGATTTTGTTGAAATTTGGTATGGGGATACTTTGAACCATAGAGAAGGACAGGTTACTTTTTATCGACGTACCACGCGGGCGTAGCCGCGCTTAGAAACTAGTTTTATCTACATCCTATTACTATCATGATTCACCGATTCTGACAAAAGGTCATGCCACCTACTATAACATATTGGAAATGGTTGCTGAAAGTTTGCATTTACGCCTTTATAGGTCAAAACTGTGTTCCAAACTACGAATAACGAAAGTCAAGAAATGTAACTCAAGCTCAAAAATGGCAGTACGCAAATGTTTACCGCGGTGGGCGTTACCCAAAAGGCCACCGTGCACCAGAATCAATCACGGCACTTGCCGCAATACAACGCTTTACGCGAGCACAGCTGATTGGCTTATTTGCATGTGTGTTCTTTCGTTCGAATACTCGAGGTATTTAGTCAATGTAGTGAAGTTTGGAGCCGAATTTCTCGTTGATTTTGTTCATAGCTACGCTTCCTGACTTTTGTTATTCATAGGTTCCAAAGGAAAAAAGATTTATGAAAGAACACCAGGGGAAGATAGGGGTCACTATCGGAAAGATATTTTCGCTGAAAGACAATTCACGTTGGATGCCATGAAAGCAAGTTACCTAGATAGCCGAAAGACGATTCAGCTACATGACATAAAAGCAGAGTACCCAGTCAGCAGAGAGTCAACTCAGCTGGACGACATAAAAGCAGAATGAGCTAGTAGCAAAACGTCTGGAATTGCAAATAGTCCGTATGATTAGAATACCTTATTAGCTGGAAGTCAAATTAGTTGGACACCAAAAACTCAGAATGAGCTAGTAGCGAAAACGTCTGGAATAGAAAATTGTCTGAATCGTATGTCAACTCCCCTCTCTAACAGAATGACCTTTCCTTTTGAAAATTAATTCACGCTGGATGACATGAAAGCAAGGTACCCAGATAGCCGAAAGACATTTATTTTTCGCCCATTGTAGGTACCGTTAACTCTGGCATCTTTACCATGGGAATTTTTATAGAGACCCGAGGGGTTGACTGCCACTCTATTCATAGTCATGAATTATAATTTAATCAGAGTTAAATGAAAGCGTAATGTTTATTATTCCGTATAACATTTTATTTTTTTAACTACCTACAAACAAAACTATTCCTTATATTAAAACAAAACAAAAACAGATTACCTATTATTAACACCAATAACAAAATAGTGACTTAAATGCTAAAAGCTTAAACAACTTTTGGAGCAAGCCGCTCCTAGGTTGGATCTTTAAGATTTGTCCCCAAATATGATGCGTTTAATATGACTGATGTTTTTTTAAAAATTGTATGCTGTGATTTTTTGATCGTTCAATTTTTTCATTTCTCTCCTATATATTTTTTGTCAAAAATTACATAATTTTTACTTAATTACATAAATTCTCTTTTCTTGCCATTGGGCTTCGACCCTTAATGCGTGTATATATCGCTGACTGAATTCGATAGTGGCACAAGACAAAATTCAACAATTTGAGAAAACGTACAATAAAATATGAGACAAGACTCTTTTTTGGCCCCACACGAGTATTGTAACGCCTGTGCCAACCTTCTGTAGCGTTGTTGGTGCGGTGGCATTGGCCAAAGCAGCTTATTTTTGTTGGGGGCGTTTTTAATATCCATTGTGTGTTAAAATAGTCAATGAACATATTTATTTTGTCACATTTCATTAGACGTGCTCGTTCACAAATACATATCCACACAGTCGGTATGTCTGCTGCCGGGAGTAGCGGCAGGTTAGCAGTGAGCCTTGTAATTTCTTCACCCTCTTTAGTCCCAAGTACATCTATTTTTTCAGATTTTCTCCACACGGCAGCATTGAAATGATAGTAACAACCGGATACTACTGAATTGGGAAACACCGCTGTTATCGCATTTTGTTGTGCAATTTCAAAATCGCACTTGAAGTGTTTAATGTCGATTTCTAAATAATTATTTTAAAAAGTCGTTCGTAGGTATATTGGAATTTATTTGGTAGCAACGCAAATACAAACGGCACAACTTGAGTACTTTTAGTGCAACTGTCAATATCCACATGCATTGCATATAACTGAGCAAATAGTTTGGGTACTTTAAAAGTACCATCACCAAAGTACTGCGTATTCTCATCGACCATCGATTTCAAAATTTGTCGGCATGTTTTTGTGGCAAACAAAAAAATTTTATCATTATCATCACCATCGACATTGACTAAAAAATCTTCAGAAAGGAGCTGTGGTAACTCTATTTCATTTAAAGAAGAAAATTCTGTTTTCTGCATTTTCAAAAAAGTTCTCCTGGCACGATACAAGGTATCTTTTTTGGAGTCATAACATGGTATTACATCAAGATCAGCACTCATAAAAGCTTTCTCCATGATTTTTTTTTACAGGAGTAAATTTAGTACGCACCAAATTTTTACATGTATCCATTACACAATCAATTTGATTCTTGATGGTGTGAGAGTTACAGGAATGTAATAGTTTGCTTTCCCTTATCAATTCGGTTCTTTCTTTATTAAGAGTAACGGAAGCAGAACATTCTCCCCGTTTTGCGCATCTCCATAACGATTTTCCACTGGTATTTAAAATTTAAACAACCAAAATTATATCGGTAGCCATTTCTCAATAATACCGATTTACCTTTTTGACTCTCGATGAAAATAAACGGAGAATCATCCATTTTATCTATTTTACACTTCGATAAAATTTTACATAAGTAGATAGGTACTTGAATGCAAAATATGGCACTACAAAATATTGTTTGACAACAATTGATACCTTCAATAAGTAGTGGCCAGTATGTTAATCAATTAATGCGAAAAGTTTTTAAAACAGGAAAATGCACGCTGGGCTATCATAGACTCCAGTTTGCACAAAGCACATAACTAAGCATGTATTACGTGACGTGTACGTGTATATATTAAATACCTTCTTGATTAGGTCTAAATTAATTTTCTCTTGTGAAAATTAATTTTCATGGTCTTTATAAATTTTATTTGACAAACAATAAAATCATATGAAGAAACGCATCTTATGGGCATTTAGCGTTCATGTCTATTTACTCGTAGTAACCCAGACGTTTTCCTACTAAGGCGTTTAGCATTCATGTCTATTTAGTAACTATGGCATTTTAAAATCCAGACGTTTTCCTAATAAGGCGTTTAGCGTTCATGACTATTTCGTAATTAAGGCGTTTTATTAACAAGCCGATTTGCTTGTAGAGTATTTTGAATTACGACATTTTAAGATCCAGACGTTTTGCTACTAAGACGTTTAGCGTTAATGTCTATTTAGTAACCATGGCGTTTTAATTTTAAGACGTTATGGCGATATGGTCATTTTGCTACATGGATATTCTGATAGTGACCCGAAGATAGCCTCCATGATGCATGTTTTTACTATCAAGCATGTATATGGCAAGAACTATCTTAGCATTGCAAACCGCATCAAGCCCATTTTTTCATAAATTCGATTTTGAGGTCCACATCCTGACATTTCAGTTTATCTGTTATTATAAGCGACCCGCTCCTGCTTCGTACACGTTCAAGCAAACAAACTCTTCAGCTTTATTATAATAGTATAGATTACTTACGCTTAATTTCGTATTCCAGCAAACGCCCGACCTCTAGACGAGACGGGATGGATCTGTTGCGTGAACGGAAGCGTGGGTAATGGCTTCCCATTCTCTAGCGACGCGTCGCCCTTCATCGTATACCTCAGACCGCTATTAACGCGTAAGTACATATCATCACTAACTAATAATCTAGTTATGTCATGGAAATTAACTGTTCATTACATCGACTACAGGATTTTTATCTCACGAAGCGACGCGCGCTTTACTTGTGGTATACAAGTGCACAAACACGCTGTGAATGCACACACAAAAGCACAGGAGCTCTCGGTACCGTCCGAGACGGGCGAAGTCGTAGGCGCGCTTTACTTGTGGTAACCAAGTGCATAAACACGAATTGCATTGATCACCATGCTTGCTTAAGACGAGTTGGGGATTTCAGACTTATATTAAATAAGCATAGGTACAGGATTCCTCAAGATGTTTTTCTCTTGTGCAAAATTTCAACCACCCAGCGGTATCAGCAGCACGTTAGCTCTCAGCAAATGAATTTAAGATTTTTATTACGTAGAAGGTTTTAATAAAATGTGACGTACACTATAATTATTAAACTCGTTCAATATTCACAGACCCCCGAGCGTCGGATCCCCCAATCACCGTAGACACATCACTATGGGGCCACAAACGAAGGTTTTCAGTGCGAGAACAGTCACACCAAGCGATTGAAGCACATAATAGATTGTAAGTAATATCTTTACATATAGCTGCACAAGGATCCTTCGGCGCGTGGCCAAAATCGGAACTAAGGTCGCCATCTTGTTTTTTCAATAGACTTCACAAAATAATTTCGCACGTTTACCAAAAGCGCCCCCCTGTAAACGTCATTTGAGCGCCGGAAGATCCTTGTAGCACGGTAACATATAACTTTCGAGTTATCCTACATTCAAATCCTAGCTTAGAATTAAAAAAAGTTTAAAAACCAAAACCCGACTACTAAAAAGGATGAAACAAGAAAATACCCTCCCTTGGTCGCATGCCGCTTTACTAACATACTTATAAGCCATGGTAGCATGCGACCACGGGAAGGTACTTTCTTGTTTCATCCTTTTCAGTAGATGGGTTTTAGTTTTTTTTTTTTTTTTTTATTAATTATTTTGGGGCTTTTATATCTATACTAATATTATAAAGAGGAAAGATTTGTATGCTGTAGCTGACAATGTCTGAGTCAATGTCACCTCTGGCTGGAATGTACAGAAGTCAGCACATCAAGTTACCCGAAACTGTCAAATTTTCCCAATCAACCTGGAACCTAATGCTTTAGCGATAGAGTTGAAAATCTATTAAAGAAATTTGACAGAATGTAGTTGCTTAATGTGCTGGTGTCTGTACCTCATAGGAATCTTCTTGCCTTTCATCGACTCAACGATTATATTGACTACCTCGGAATAGGTATTACTTGCTAGATTAATAACAGCAGCAACATGGTAGCAGCTGGATATGACACTATATAAGACACTAATAATTATAGACCCGTATCGGTTTTGCCGGTTTTCAGCAAGATGTTTGAAAAAGTAATGTTAAATCAGATGCTCAATCATTTTAATCGTAATAACATCCTACACGATCAACAATATGGTTTCACCAAAGGACGTTGTACAACCGACGCCGGTGTCGCCTTATTAAAACACATATTTGACGCATGGGAAGAGGCACAAGATGCAATAGGCATCTTCTGCGACCTATCCAAGGCATTTGATTGCGTGAATTACGAAACACTGCTTTTGAAACTTGAGCATTACGGACTGGGTAAACTCGCTCTTAGCTTAATAAAATCATATTTAAATGATAGGTTTCAGCAAGTTCAAATAAACGGTGTAAATTCATTGGGTTTAAAAGTCAAAATGGGTGTACCACAAGGCTCAATATTGGGGCCGTTCTTGTTTTTAGTATATATAAATGATTTACCTTATTTACTGGAAAACCGACCACAAATGGTGTTATTTGCTGATGACACATCACTGATTTTTAAAGTAAGCAGACGTGCAAAGGAGCTTGACGACGTAAATAACGCTATGCTTGCGGTCCATAATTGGTTTACTGTAAATAATTTGGTATTAAATGAGAAAAAAACTAAATGCATTAGATTCGCTTTACCGAATGTTAGAAGTAGTGAATGTCACGTTGTATTGAATAAGGAGATACTTGAATTCGTCGAAAATACGGTTTTCCTGGGGATCACGCTTGACTCAAAGCTGCAGTGGGGTCCTCACTTAACATCACTTGCAGGGCGGTTAAGTTCAGCCGCTTACGCTGTTTGGAAAATCCGTCAATTAACAGACGTGGATACCGCGAGACTGGTCTATTTTAGTTATTTTAATATTGTTGTGGGGACGGGCTGCAGATATTGATTCTATCTTCATTTTTGCAAAAGAGGGCTATCAGAGCCATCTACAACCTCAGCAGACGCGAATCTCCAAGGGAACTGTTTAAAAAAATTAACATCATGACGGTTCCTTGTCAATATATATATGAAAACATTATGTACGTTCGAAAAAATCTACATCTTTTTAGTAAGATATGTGACAGGCATAATTTTAACACTAGAAATAGGAACAAATTAGATCAACCTCGTTTCAGATTGTCTAAAGTAAGAACTTCTTTTATGGGTTATTGTGTAGAGTGTTATAATAAAATACCACTCGATATTCTTCAACTAAATGAGAAGAAATTTAAAACATGCATTAAACGCACACTATGTAGACAAGCATACTATAAGTTGGATGATTATATCGTAGATAAAAATGCTTGGCTAAATGCTGGTCCTGCTCCACAGACACTTGGGCTCACTAGTTAAAATTTCAATATTTGGAAGACATGCTTCCCTTTTTTTTTCCTTTTCTTTTTTTTGTGTTTCTGACATTCGAACTTAATGTGTATTTTTAATTTAATCAAGTTTTAATTGTTACTTTAATATCATATACCTCTTTCTAGTAAAATTTTATTCATCTTGCAAATAATTTGGAAACTATAGTTGTATAATTTAGAAGCATTTTTTTTTTTTTTTAATCTTGTAAATGTAAGAACCATGGATCCATTTATTATAATTTTTTTATATTGACTTGAAAGAGCATGGCAGTTGAGAATGTGTCATGCTCACTTAAATGTCTCACTGATGGTGACGCGTGTGTTGGATCATTCGGTTCCCTTCAAAATGGTTGAGCTGGATGGTGCTGATCCATGCGTCATGTTCGTGAACGGGCGCTGTCAGTTGAGACTGGTCATCTCTTAGCTGCCAGGGCTTCTTTTTAATCTTATACCTATTTTGAATTGTTTCTTCATAACATTGTTCTCACATATAGAAGCAACAAGAATACTGTACTAAGGATTTTGTAATATCTTAATTTTAAAAGAGTGTCCTTGGAGTTTCTTGCCCGTTCTTCTCCAAGAGATCTACGTTTTGGAATGGGCAACTAGCTTCAACTTTCTGACTAACTGACCGACTAGTTAATTTTGACAATTCAAAAGTGCCTGGAAATGGTTTAATTGAAATAAATGCTTTGAGTTTGAGTTTATGTATTTTTTTAAATTGAAATTTTGTTGTGTCCGGCAAGATCCATAATTTATTCTATATTTATCACTTGTATGTGTACATTATGGATTGTGGCCAATGAGAGCGAGTCGAAGCTTCTAGAACATTCTAGACGATACGACTTTATAAGACCATGTAATCCTAACTACGACTATTCCATGATGTTAGGATTACCTGGTCTTAAAGAGTTGTATTGATGACTTTAACCCTTTGACCGCCACGGTCGTGTATAGACGACAAATGAAAACGTGCCCAAAATGCCACCGTCGGCTAATGCCGACAAGAAAACATCATATTTTAAGTATAAACACAGAAAACTGAATTTACTTTATTTATTTTGTACTTCAAACATGGTGTTTTCTTGTCGGCATTAGCCGACGTGGCGTTTTGGGCACGTTTTCATTTGTCGCCTATACACGATCGTGGCGGTCAAAAGGTTAATGATTATAATTCTGTAAATACATCCTTGTTACAGCCGCGAATCAAATTTCAATCACCATATAACCTAATACTGACTTGCAAATTGCAAAAAACGAAAGAAAATTTGTATTTCGCGGGCTACCTTGGGCATCCGCCTTAAGTGCACACGTTACTGAACGTTCCAGATCGGAGCGTCGCTCGCGGCTCATCTCGGCGCCCACGAACTTCGCGCACCTGTCGCACATGGGCCCCGGCGACGGCATCCGCTCGCAGCGCCTGCTGGACCTGCCCACCACGCTGGAGACGGCCGACGACCAGCCCGCGGTGCGGACCAGACAACACCTGCACATACTATATCCACGAACACGCGCCCCACTCTTTTTTCCTAAAGCTTACAGCACAAGTGAGCAACACTCCGCTAGTTTTTAAGTTTTGACGATACACATTGGCCCCGATTCTGTTGTTCACAAACTAAACTAAATTTAAGTTCAGTGCATCTTTTTCTTTCTATTTCATTAAGGACAGAAGATAAATATTAGTTTAGTCCTGTCAAATTAGTCAGCGCCTGACGTAAATTGACGTATTTTTAGTAGCCAATTTTTTAATCACGTCTAAACTTGTCTATAGATTATCTAATTTGACAGGACTAAACTAATATTTATCTTCTGTCCCTTTCATAATGAAATAGAAAGAAAAATATGCACTTAAATTACATTTAGTTTGTAAACAACAGAATCGGGGCCACTAATTATTATTATTGGCTAATTAGTGTGTATCGACAAAACTAAAACACTAGCGGAATTGATTAGCGATAACCGCTAACGATTAGGAAGAAGAGTGGGGCGCGTCTTCGTGGATTGCACTATCTGTAGCGGGGCATTATAGACGGGACGACTATCGATATCTAAACACAATAACCTCCTTCTTTTTGGAAGTCGTTTATAAACGAAAGAAAACACATTTTCTCCTCTCACACTTAAAGTAACAATACCAGCGGTCGTTGAGCCCACAAATATAGATACACCTAGATAACGTAAGAGTGCCAAAAATCGCACCAACTTACTTACAAAAATCGTAAGCCACCACTTTCGCGCTCAGTCCTGTGCATTGCTAACTGAGTGAGCGTGAGTGAGAAAGAGCGCTTCTGACGTCATAGTAGTAAAAAATGGCACGCTTGGTTTTCATACAGATCGTGATACTTGCGTTATCTAGGTTTATCCTATATCTGTGTTGACCCCAAAAAAAATTATCGAGTTTAGATATCGATACTCATCATGTCTGCGGAGTTTGTTAGTTTAATTTGACCATGTATTTTTTAGAAATAATTATGTAAAAATAAAACCACGTCAGTTTAATATAGATATTAATGTGGTTTTGCTGATATTTTCAGATGTATAGCAGTCGAGAAAGCAGTAAACGGACGTCGCCGTTAACGATATCGCACGGTACCGGATCCTATAATGGTACGTAAATACAATTTTTATGAGATCAAATATTATTCAAATGATAAATGATTTATTTTTTGTAAGTAGGTTTGCACAAACACTTTTACACGTCAGAGATATTTTAAAAACTAGATGAGGTCTGTGTTTCCTATCTGATTTTTTTTTTTGCAATTCTGTACATTTTAGCTAGAGGTTGCCTCTATTGTCTTAATTTCTAATTAAAATTATTAGAATTGTCATTGCATTGCTTAAAAGAAGCAAGTTGTTTAGCCAATTTTTGACTGTAATAGAAAAATGGTATGAGTTCATAATTTCGTTGGTGACAGTTTTATGAACCTAACGGGTGAAGGGAGACGCGGGTAAAAACAAAAGACGCGCCACCGAGCGCATAAGGTATGGTGTGGCAAAGATGAGTCTGCTGACTCTGACCGTGTCTGGTTGCACACGTGATGTCGGCGTGTGACTAACGTTTCCGGCAGCTGGTCCCAACTTCACACGCTACAAACAGTGTGCGGTGACGTCACGACGGATGACCGACACGCTGTCGGTTGCCAAAATGTTCGATGCTGCCGACGCAGCAGGTTACGCACGGCTGCACGTGGTCGGTCAGATACCCGCAGCCTGACACTCCGCTCTGGCCCTGTGCAGGCTCGTGGCGCTCGGGTGCGCCGCGTGAGGCGCCACCGTCGCCGCCGGGCCGCACGGAGCGCTCGCTGGGCGGCGGCTCGCAGGGGAGCGGCTCGCTGCTGCTGGAGCGGTCCATCACGCCGCTCAGCCTGGGCAGCATGAGCTCGCTGCACGATGTGCTGAAGGTACGTACGAGCCAGAACCTGCGACGTGCTCAATCATGTTACTAAATCTATTTACATCATCATCATAATCTGCCTAGCCTTTTCCCAACTATGTTGGGGTCGGCTTCCAGTCTAACCGGATGCAGCTGAATACCAGTGTTTTACATGGAGCGACTGCCTATCTGACCTCCACAACCCAGTTACTGGGTAATACGATACCCCTTGGTAAGACTGGTTGTCAGACTTTCGGGCTTCTGACTACCCGTAACGACTGTCAAAGATCCACGAATGACAGCCGGGACCAACGGCTTAGCGTGCTTTCCGAGGCACGGAGGAGTCTCGGTATGTAAAGATGGTCACCCATCCACAGACCAACCGCGGCAAGCTACATCATACTACATCTATTTACATTATGTAATACATCATACTACATCTATTTACATTATGTAAAAAAAATCGGTTGTCTGTAAAGTCGGTTTACTGACGATAGCTGTTGAACGTGACAACGTCATAAGAAAATACAAAAAAAAAAAACTTTTTTTTTCATTCTTTATTTATTTTTTTATTTTTTTTCGATTATGCCTCTTTGTCGCTCGTTCCGCGCTCTCGCTTGCACTTCAAGCCTTAAATGGAACGCCTCAGAGCGAGGTAACGCCGCATGACGTCATGTTTTTTCTTGCGTGCAGCCAGCTTCATCGAATTATAAGACGTTGTCACGTCAAAAATGTCGAACGAGTGCGTATTTATCTTTGGTTAATTTTATTTGAGCTGTCCGATACTGACCGTAACACAGTATGTCCCGGGGCAGGTGGGGACAGACCTGGGGGACGGGCTGCATTCCGAGGACAGCAGCTGCGGAGCCTCCCCGCCGCATCCGATGGATCCTTGATGGTAAAACATTGATATTTATACACAACACCCGACACATACACTAACCAAATTCACACAAGCATATGAGAAGTTTTTTATGCGATTTCTGACTTTTCTGGTACTCAAACCTCAGTTGGTCTAATAGAGGTTTTTGATTCTTATAAGAAACAGGATCGATTGGCATAAGAAAAGTTTTTGTGAAAATTGCCCATTTTCCTGCTGAGTGTAAATTTATTTCAAAATCTGCGAATGCAAATAAAGTTTTCTCAAAAAATTAAAGAAAGTTTCCTAAGACATTTTTCCTGTGACTAAAACGGTTAAGGTAACTGCCCTTACTGCCCCATCTCTAAAATTCAACCTGTATACGAGTAATACCAGTGGCGAAGGCACCATACTACTCGATTCACGCCGGCTTCCCTTCTAGTCAATTCATCATTAAAATATAATGAAACGTTTGATTGACTTTTTTTTTGCTCCGAATTACTTCTTTCATAAATTCACCCTTCGCCACTGGTGAATACTTTACAAAATCTTTACCATCGATACTTATTCTTCCATATTCCGATACACCAGTGAAACTTCGAGGTCAAACCTTGATGGTATATACCTATGTTATTAATATAACATACCATCACGCCTATAAACGCGAAAGTTTAGGCAGAGATGCGCATAGAGTACACATATATACACATTTCGCACGTTATGTTTCACGTCCATGTCGGGGGGCGAGCCTCGAATTTATTATTTAGATTCTTAGAATAATCAATTTATTATTGTTTTCTTCCACAGAAGCCAACTGAACTCGTCGTGGACACTAGACATGTCCCGTTTCTACGCTTGCTTTTGTTAAAAGTAGTATTATTTGCGACCGGGATAGGCGCGGACGATTGTACGCCGTATGTCGTTAACACAAGAGTTCATTGTTGCGTAGCAGGCGATGCTTTAAGTATATTATGTGGGCGGTTTTATTTATGATAGATATAATAATAATAGGGAAATGTCTTTTGAGAGTCGTTAAACTGTGATTTACGAAACGACATAAACGAAAATAGCTCTTATTGTAGTGAAAATATTAGCCAATTTGGGCTCACTGCCCAGAATGCGCAGGAGCAGCGCTTTGTTAATGCTGATGGGATAGGGAGCCGTATCCAGCTGTTTGCTAAAAACTTTGCCATCCCTGATATAAAAAAAATAATTATGTCTATCATAAATAAAAACGCGGTTATTAAATAAATTAATTATCAATATATTTGGTTCCTAAAACAATTATAATATGGAAGATTTATTTTGCAATGTTATTAAATTATTTATCAGAAACAAATAATAATTAAAATGTAACGGTTTTCTGCATGACACATAATACTAAACCTTCCATTAAACGATAATAACAAATTTAAATAGATATTATTAAGCTTTGTGCACACTGACTGAATATTAGGCGTAGGAGAAAATCTAGGAATTTTCTGGTTATGATGATATTATTTATTACACGTCCTTTTAAAGTAAATTGTTTAGTGGTAAAAATCCTTGCTATGAAATTGTAAATAAAAATGTATTTGACTTTTTTGCCACTAATAAGTGACTATAATTATTAAATTTCTTCCTTTATAAACTTTTTAATCCAATAAATATTGAATTAAAAATCAATCAAGATCTTTCGCTTTTAATTCTTATGAAATTTGCAATAGTGATGGGAACAATTTCTTTATTTTAAACTCCAAAATATTTGTTTTTAAATGTGCAAACAATATTCTAAAACAGTTGCTAAGTTATAATGGTATTAAAGTAACTGTTGGACAAAGACAGCACTATTACATAAGTGACATCACGCTTAAGTACCTAACTTTATTCTAGCGCCACACATTGTCCATACCGCGCGACAAGGACGGGAATAATCCCTTCCAAAACTTTTAAAGCGTGTAGTTTCACCATATTTCTATCGATTTTATATATTTTTTCGATTAAGAATCTCATTTTACTATTGCCTTCGTTAAAAGGGGATTGAATGGTTTTTTTTTATGGAGCCTGGCATACCTATATGCCCGCCATTTTGTTTTCAAAATGGTGGCCACGCATTTATACTATATAAATCGACAGCTAGCATGAATGAAAATAGAAAACATAATATACCAAACCCCGTAAAGCGTCACGGTTCAAAATTGATCACGTGCCATCCATATTTTTTTGAACTTGCGTATAACAAAATGGTGGACACGTAGGTATGCCACGGACCTTCAAAGCCCTTTAATTATTTATTCGAACATTTTTAATATTAGTCATCATCCCTTATGATTCAACACTTATGACACTTCGGGCTGATTTTTAAATAATGTGATAAAATTATTCGAGGAATAATTTTTAAATGTTGCCAGTTATTGCATACAAAAACTGTCAAAACGTCCAACTTTATTCCTCGAATAAAAATTATCTGGCGAAGGAAAAATAATAGCTCTTAATTTATTTAATCTGTACGTTTCTATCATAAAATTGTTCGAAAACGTATTCCTAATGTGGTCAGTGTGCGCCCAGTCCTAGTTTTATAGACCCAATGTGGCTTGTAGGTCAATTAGATTCCCTTTAACACTACGTATTTTATATCTGCGTACGTAAGACATTGCTTGTTAGTGGATCTAGTTTATTTACAGTTGACAATGTAGTGTTGACACAAGTGGCACGAAGTTTTTATTAATACAAGGCTTCTATAATGTGTAAAGATTTGACATGAAACTGGATCGTAAAACGTTTGTTCACTGAAAAAAAAAACTTTTATTTGATAAAATATCCTGGCTGTATTTAGAAAAGAAAGTGATACTGTTTGAAAAGTATCTATCGTCATCATTTCTAAGCACCGCCACATAGACCGGTTCTGTGCTTCCCGCATACAGCGGATTCCTGTGGCCTTCACAAGGTCGTCGGTCCACCTTGTGGGAGGCTTTCTAACGCTACGTCTTCCGGTTCGCGGTCGCCATTGCAAAACCTTTCGGCCCCGTCGGCCACCTGTTCTGCATCAAAAATATGTATAGTCATAATATCGACACCTGCAATTTAAAACATTGTAACTCACTTTTTAATGAAAAATCATTGCAAGTCATAAAAACATATAAAATACATAAGTAAACAACATATTTTAGTCATACAGCAAAGTAGATAATCCCATTTTACTTATATTTACAAAATTGGAAGACGCTAGGACTTTATAGGAACAAAGTGAGAATATGTTGAATGTTTAAATCGCTATCCTGAAAAGTACCTAGTGAAAAATGAGTTACAATGTTTTAAATTGCAGGTGTCGATATATTGTTTAATAATAATAGTCGGTCTTTATAAACGATAGATGGACTGTGTGAATGAGTCAACTACAGATAGTGCAATCCACGAAGACGCGCCCCACTCTTCTTCCGAATCGTTAGTAGTTATCGCTAGTTAATTCCATTAGTGTTTTAGTTCTTTCGATACACACTAATTACCCACTAATAATAATTAGTGTGTATTAACAAAACTAAAACACTAGCGGAATGTTGCACACTTCTGCTGTAAGCATTAGGAAAAAGAGTGGGGCGCGTCTTCGTGGATTACACTATCTGTAGTAGACTAGTATGGAAAAAAGAGATATGATGCGCCGACCCCAAAATAAGTTGGGATAAGGTCAGGAGAACGATTAGGATCATGTGTCGGTCTTTATAATTTTTCTTTAATAATACACAATTCAACGTTTCCACATTAAATTGCAAACTGTAAATAAACCGCCATCCACTAATAAGCAAACTATATAATATATAAATAAAATAGATGTAGGATTTTATTAACCAAATTGTATTTAATTGCTTTTAATTTTAATACTCCATACGCCATTTTGATGACGTAACAGACCGCCGAAGTAAAACCAGAAAGGTTTATAAGTTAATAAAGAATTTATAATTAATAAATGAATACATGAACAAATATCAAGTAATATGTGATGTAACAAAACGATTGAATTTTATTGTAATTGTGACGTTAATTCAAATCTTTTTAAGCCAAATGTTTTCAGTTTTATTGTGAAAATTGTTTGAAAGTGTCTTATATGATATCACGCCTGTATTCCATAAAGGGTTAGATAGAGTCAAAGTCAAAGTATTTTATTTGTATAGAGGTGCACCTATAGTTCTGTGGTGGCATCTACATCGCCACATGCGAACTACGCATCATTCTAACGCCATGCAAAATCCTGCATCGCGCAAGCAAAGTTTACCGCGCGACTAGCATATATACAACAGCCCGACATCAATCATCGGGCAGTTGCCCGCTAGACACAACACCTATCTGGTCGGAGGATCCTCCCATTTCTATGGAGGATGAGTGAACTTTACACACTGTTCCGCATACCTCTACAGTACATCTAAATTTCGCCAGTTATGTTGGAAGTCCCATGTATAGAGTCTTCTCATCGAAAATTAAAAATCGTTAATTAGCTCAAAATAAATGATTGTGTCTCGACTTGAAGCTATGGCATAAAGTACCTACGCGTGTGAACATTTTTGTGCTCGAAGTATTAAATAAATCATCGGAGATAATTATTTATTTTAGATTAAATTCGATTTCTGAGTAAGGTAGTCATTCATGCCCAGTGTTATCTAATAACAAGCTAAACAAAGCTTTATCTTATGGGCGCTTAGACTCAATTTACAGGCACTTTAAAATAATTTCTACAATAAAAACTTGACTAAAACACTGCCATTCCTGTATAGGTAGGTAGTTTATAATTCCACAGCGGAACAAAATAAAAGAATCACTAGATTTCGTTACCTATTCGTATCGGTATCAATAAGTAAAATAATATCGATTATTCGTCATTTAATCGCTTATTATATCAACTTTCGATTAATTCAATAAGTATCCTATTGTGTTAGTTACTATGGTTTTAGATATCGATAAAACAGTCACTTTTTATCGATGTGACAATGTATCGAGATTAGAAGCACAGTAGGATATTAATTGATATCGATATAATTATAATATTAAAATATTATTTTTAACCTTTTCGCTAGACATGTATACTATATACATAAGGTTTGTATATTAAATAAAATAATGTGATTATTTCCATTTTTAATGAAGTTATAAAGTATATTACCAAAATAATCGTCACATTTAATGTTTAAGTTAATTATTTATATACGTGAAAAATATCGCTTTATTTCAATGCTTTGTGTGTAAAATGAAGTTCATTAACTATATCGCATTCAGAAATGTCGATAGGTAGAAGATAACTGTACAAGTTACGCGAATTATAAATGTTCTGGTTATAAGCCATAAAGAATACATGTTTCAAATATATTTGGTCGTTATATTAACCGGTGGTTACACTGTCAATTGTATAGGTAAGTCCGCAGATGTTTTTAACTATCGACATTTCGGTACATCTAGCGCTAGGCTATATAGTTTGACCGAGACCGCTGTACCGCGCCTTTAAAATGCGCGGCGAGGCGGGGGGCGGGGTGCCGTAATCGTTGCCGAATTAGCGGCCTGCTCTGACGAATGAGCGGCCTGGTGCCTTATTAAGACAGTTGAATACCATCATGATTCCAGTTTAAGAGAGAGACGGAACTATACATGACCGATAGCACCATCCCTTTCTCGCACTGGTATTATGATGGCATTAATACTTCGTAATACGGCCCCTGCATTGACGAATGAGCGGCCTGCACTGAATCGCCGTACATATACCAAAGGCGCGGTACAGCGGTTTCGGTCAAACTATAAGCGAATATTTTGTAACAAATCTCATAATTATTTTGTGATTATTCACCCTTAACAGTAAGCAATTTTTTTTTTGTGTAAGCAATATTTTTTTTTTTTGTAATAATTGTTAATTTTTTTTTAACAATCTAGTCTCTTTTTTTGTTTATTTACGACCGTAATGTATTATCGCGACTATGATTCGTCTTCAATGTATTTTAAGAGTAAAACTAGTTGGACTTAGAGAAATGAGATTTTTATAGGTTAGTTTTTTTTATCGTTTTTTCTTGTCTATGGGCCGCCTCTATAGATTAGGTTGGGTTAGGTGATACTAATTTTCAAGGTATTGAAAACCAATAAAAATATTATGAAGCTAAAAAGAATCTCGTTAAAAATATTCCTGGCTATTATTAGTTTAGTAAACGTTTTTGGACTGAAATTATTAAAATTCCTATGGATCTAGAAATTGAATGAAAAACATTGGTCATTCGAAACCTTTATCTATCGCGGCGCCCTCCATCTTCAGTTGTACACATAATTATTATTCCCTTTTGTATTTTTTTACATGAACATCGATTAAATATAAGTTCTCCAAAGATCTTTGTATCGAAATACTTATATTTAAATAAATTCGACAATACTGTAAAAAACAATTGCTGAGTGACAGTGAAAAAAAAAAACCGAATATAATTTTTAAAAAATATTCCACTGGACGGAGGCTGTATTAAAAATTATTAATGCTATTACGATTCATGGATGGTGCTACAGATAGTGCAATCCACGAAGATGCGCCCCACTCTTCTTCTAAATTCTGCAAGCGCTTAAATTTTTTTCGATACACACTAATTAGCCATTAATAATAATTTGTGTGTATCGACAAAACTAAAACACTAGTGGAATGTTGCTTACTTGTGCTGTAAGCATTAGGAAAAAGAGTGGGGCGCGTCTTCGTGGATTGCACTATCTATATCGGTCATGTATAACTCTGTCTTTCTTTTACACTGGAATTATTATGGCATTAAACCGTCATAATAGGGCTGTCATTTAAACTGTTTGAGGCGGTATATGCTTTATAATTATTATTTTCTAAAGTATCTCGAAGTGCATAATTTCTCACATTCAAAAACAATTATTTACAACTCAAATGAATGCTATAACAAAATTAGTATTACCACGTTTTGATATGAATAGTGTTGTCCACTATATCAATATTGTAATACGTTTTATTTGAAATCTTTTAGTTTTAAAACTAATATGCACCAGAAAGAACTGAATGTATATTGTTTTTTTTTAATATGATTGTGTATATTAATGTAAACGTATTATGAACAAATTTTGTGTAATGTCCGCTTATTTGTAAACCGTTTTGTCGAAAATGTAACGAAGATTGTTGTTTATATCTTTACGAAATGAAGACATTGTTAAACGACCATATTCACAGAATTTTTAATTTGCTTTGAATTTCTGAATCTTGTCTCCGTGAAAGAAATAAACATCAATCTCGAATCCTAAGTATTACAAAAACATTCCGTTGATTTTAACACTGAACCAATCTCATATCGGTAGTTTCGATACTAGGTACCTATTCAAATAAATATCGATAAGTGACTCGACACATCACTACACAGCATTTACCTTTGTCAATTGATATTAATAAAATTATTATCGAGGATACGTAAAGTAATAATTGGCGTTGTATAACCTAATAAATTGTATATCTCAATAAATTTGTTGATCGAGAAATACGTTAGGATAAGATATATTTAAATTAAAATCCCTAAAACAATACAAGACGGGTTTAGAAAAGTAGATTTTGCTAAAATTGATATTTAAAATGCATTTTATATTAAAGGTACGCTTGATATTATTCGAAATTGTATTAATTTTTCACATTATTACTGTTGCGATGTATGAGCTAATGATTTTTTAGCCTCTAATTACTCGTGTTCGCACTTCTTAGCTATCGAACTTATAATCTGAGATTATCCAGTGAATATTTTACGATTTTCCACACTTCTGCTCATCGTGCACATGGGATATCTGAAAATAATTTATATGTCATTCTTGGAAAACGGTTATACAAAAAAGTAATGCTACCAAGGCACCATTTTCCATAAGTCGGAACCCTGAAATTTTGGATTTTTTTTTACAGATGTATTTTATTTAAGCCTAGTGCATGATGGTCAGAAAAGTAATCGAAGTAACATCTTAAATATGCTTGTGTATAGGTGCCATGGATTATAGTGCGGCCGACGAGAAAATGCGTTTTTAACACCTGTAAGATTCATACAAACGAATACGTGTTGATCTTTATTTTACTAGAATTGTCGCACTGACAGGGGCCCAAGTCTGCTATTTTTATAAATTCGTCATTCCAACACGATCCCATTGTCATTTTGCTAAAAGTTCGTAATCTGCTAAATTTATAATGGTCGATCATTGGTCGGCCAATGGTCTGAGAAAAACTACTAAATTTGATGCTAGATTTCATTTAATATATATTTTTACATATTACGTATTAGTGTTTGCAATTTGAAGTAGTAAGAAGTTCGTAAATAGCAATAAACATTACATTTATTCATTTGTCATTATGTACGAGATTACCATTTTATGCCATTTCTTTCAATGGAGTGTCAGTGATTGACCATTGGAATGTCATAATGACGCTATTTTATTAGTAGATTACCAAACTTGTCAAAATCAACAATTATGAAATCAATAATAGACCATTCTGACACTATTGTAATAGCAGACTTGAGGCCCTGGTATCATTAACGCCATAATCTCTTCGGTCGGACTGTAGACAATATTATCCAAAAAGTGTTGTACATACATCAATGTCACGCCCTCCCTTGCGGTAATTTTCTATATTACCCAGGCGTTTAGATCAATAATCCACTAGGCAATGCTAACAATAACCAATGTTTTTAATGAAATATTAGCCAACCAAGAATCCAGCTACTGTTCTATAAACTTCATTATTATTTCATTGTAAATCTAAATTATTGTCTAATATTAAATTGCATTATGTGAATTATCTCAATACTTAATTATTTTATGTAAATATATCTGATTAAAGAAACATTTGAATGAGTTTTTATTTTGTTTCATTGTGCTTTGCATAATAAGCCTATAATGTTCCCTGCTGGGACACAGGCCTCCTCTCTGAGAGAGGGAGTGGGCCGTAATTCACCACGATCGGTAGATGTCACATGTCCTCGAATTTTTGGTTCTAGGACATGCCGGTTTCCTTACAATGTTTTCCATTGAGCTTGTAACGCCATAAATAGACTGCCAGAATCTGAATTTGTTTTAAAGCCAAAATAAATAGTAATTCACCAAAAGGTCTTGTTAAAATCTTCATTAGCAAATTATGGTTCAAGTGTTACAAAGGGGTGTCGCATTTCCCTGGGTTTTGGAGGTCAGATCGCTCCATGTGAAACACTGGCATCCAGCTGCATACAGTTTGACTGGAAGCCGACCTCTACATAATAATTATGTAGTTGGAAAATGTCTAGAACAATATAATTTTCTGTTTAGCTAGACAATAAAGTCGTGGCGGTTTGTGTGACTAGGTTAAATTCGTGTGAGGATTTTATCTCGAGTAGTTTGTTTTGATCAAGAGCACTTTCTTGCACAGTTAAGTCTGTTACGTTTCCTCGTACAGCTTTTTGGAAATGCACCCCAAAGCTCATAAAGCAACGTAAACAAGTTACTTTACGTCCTGCATTTATTTAAATACTTGTCTTGGTTTCTGTACGTCATTTTTGAATACCGCTGTGCTGTGCCCTCATGAGCAACTCACCAGATTCGCAAATGATCAGATAATGTACTATCAACAACAAAGTAATTATGGGCAGGGCTTGAAATACCGGTATTTTTGGGAAGTGAGGGTGAAGGGGTGAGGGGAACGCTAGTGTTTACATACTCTTTGTGAGGGTGTACCATGGTATACTGAACACATCTGCGTACCCCTTTAAAGGGTACAGGCGCGATGTTATGTTATGTGATTCCGTAAATAATGGAAACATATGCGATAGCAGCAATCGCGGTTGATTTGCTGGCATTTATTGAAGAGTACCGTTGTCTGCCTCCGAAACTCATCATCCGATATTTACAAAATTTAAATGGGACCTTTTCGGAATACACATCTTTCAAACAAAAAAAGGATTTTGCAAATCCGTCTATAAATGACGGAGTTATGCCCGAACCCGTGAACCCGTGAAATACTTATTACTGAGTAGTTAGTTCCGATGGCCATCTGTGATCTTCATCGTCAGTTCCACTTCACCAAATGGTGCTTTCCGAGAGCAAATGCACGAGTTACTATAAAAAATACCCAAATCGCTATAGGTGTGCCTATAAAATTTGAGGGTTTCCCTCGATTTCCATGGGATTCCCTCATCAGATTCCGACTTGGTGACAATGGGACCACCTCGGGAGCACCTTTTCAAATTAAAAAATAATTTTGAAAATCGGTCCACAATTATTGGCGGAGTAATCGCGTAACAAACACACAAAAAAAAACATACCGTCGAACCTCCTCCTTTTTGAAGTCGGTTAAAAATAGAATTATTGATTCTAGTCGCCCCTTCCAAAAGATAGTATTCGTATGGAGAATAATGTGTAAGAAACTCCACCGTTGGGTAGGTACTCTTCCACTCGCTCAACGCTTGCAACTCATGGTTTTCATAACCGTTGTTATTTTCCACGATGATACCTAAACATTAAACATTTTTTCGTTTGATTGTATGTACCTAAATAACTATGACCTATATAATATACAGAGTTGATACGACCGAGGGGCATTAAATTACACTACGTATACTATACGTGTTTAATATTAATTCGATACGGTATAAAAATAAAAAGCTCCAAAATTGAGAATTTTTTTTTTTCAAACAAACTAAATAGCTTACAAATCAGAGTAAAACGCAACCACCCTTTGTAAATAAAGGAAAAACCCAAATTTCATAGAAACTTGGACCTGGCGACTGACCTTACAAAGTGGCAACGTCGTCGCACGCGCGCCGGGGCGCGGCATGTGTTTCGTGTCGAAGCGGGCGGCCGGCGGTGGCGCGGGCGGCGGCTTAGGCCTCCGCTCGCGCTGGCTGTTATGTTAGATAGTTTTGAAGTACGCCGACAACAAAAACACTAAATTTTTAAATTCTCTATGTGTCCTCCATTCACATTAATGCACAAATTATACCGACGGAGAATATTGTTATTTAGTTTTCTAATTAAATCACTGTCCGTCGCTAAGCACTTTAATTTGTGAAATGCTAAAATAATCCTGTTTTTTAGTTCAACAATTGTATTTACCTCGGAGGCATACACTTCACCCTTAATGTATCCCCACAAAAAGAAATCCATGGGAGTGAGGTCCGGAGATCGTGGTGGCCACCGAACAGGTCCGAATCGACCGATCCATTGCTGCCCAAACATTTCTGTGAGCCGCTCCCTGGAAGCCATCACAGAATGTGGAGGCGCACCGTCCAGCTGGTACCACAACTTGCGATGAACGGCTAAAGGTAGTTGGTCAGTGTACTCGGCCACAGGACCACTTAATAAATCTAAAAATTTCGCCGCTGTAAGGGTGCCGTCAATAAAAACAGGGCCGATAATATTATTATTATGGATACCAGCCCACACATTGAGAGAAAATCTGTACTGGTGTTCAGATTCTCGAAACACGTGTGGATTTCCCAAACTCCAGTACCGGAGGTTTTGCCGATTCCAGATGCCGTTCCGAGTAAAAGTACACTCATCGGTCCATATTACATTTGTTAAGAAATGGCGGTCTTCGGATGTTTTATTTAATAGCCATTGGCAGTAACTGTTCCTGATCGGTAAGTCTCTCGATAACAAAGCTTGCACCTTCCGATATTTATAAGGTTTGCGTTTGTTACGTTTTAGAACCTTGTGGATGGTTCTATGGCAACATCTAAACTGCCGGGCGGCTCTGTGCAGACTCGTTGTCGGGTTGCGGGAAAAATGATCTAATATTCGTTCGTCCCATGCAGCGGGTATTTGCCGCGGTGGCACTCCCTCCTGTTGCGGCACTACACGTTTATTGTCCCGTAATCTTTGTACTGCCAACTGTATGGTGCGGGCGTTCCTAGGGCAATTGCGGCTGTCACCATACCTTTCTCTGAATGTTCGCAGAGCTAATGCTGCGTTTCCACGGCATTCACCGTAAATTAAAATCATGTCAGTGTATTCTGACGCCGTGTAAGTTAGACGAGGCATTGTTGAACACTTTAATTAGGTATACACACACACACAACCAAAGTTTAATTACGTGTCCTATCACAATAAAAAACAGTAAATCACAAAAAAAAACACTAACACTAAATAATTATAATAGCAAGTTACGTGTCTTGTCACAATAAAAAAAAGAAAGAAGTGTCCTATTCACAATAACAAAACAAAATCACAATTGTCAGCGCACGAGTTCGACAAAACAATAGCGGCACAGGACTTCCGTGTTACGTAACGTACGTCCCGGAAGGATAGCGTTGGCGCACTGAAAAACCAAGTTTTTTAGTTTCTATAGGCCCCCCTCGCAAGGACCAAAGATGCAATAGCAACACACTGACCTATTTCTATTTCTTTTACGCTCGTGATGTTTTGCTAATGGGATTGTCACTTTCTTTTGTAGGACGTATTTGCTTATGACTTGCGTAAGAGCGGCAACAACGTATCGTCCTATTCACAATAACAAAACAAAATCACAATTGTCAGCGCACGAGTTCGACAAAACAATAGCGGCACAGGACTTCCGTGTTACGTAACGTACGTCCCGGAAGGATAGCGTTGGCGCACTGAAAAACCAAGTTTTTTAGTTTCTATAGGCCCCCCTCGCAAGGACCAAAGATGCAATAGCAACACACTGACCTATTTCTATTTCTTTTACGCTCGTGATGTTTTGCTAATGGGATTGTCACTTTCTTTTGTAGGACGTATTTGCTTATGACTTGCGTAAGAGCGGCAACAACGTATCGTAGATTTATCGTTTTAAGGTGCATGACCTATGCCTATAGACATAATCAGCTGTTAAGAAAAATACATCATGTTCAAACGGGCCAAAAACTTAAAAAGTCATTTGCGACTAAACTACTGTTTCAATTTAAATGATATTTGGTACAGAGCTTGAAAATGGTACCTAGTATAAGCAGTTTAAAGGAAAGCCTTTCTGTCGTATCAACTTTGTATACTTGGTAAGTAGGTATGACTGTGTTCCTAGATAAACACAAACATGCATTGATTGTGTTTATCTGGGAACACAACCATACCATACCTATATGTTGTTTCCAAATTTGCAATTTAATAATTTATTTATTGCTTATCAAGCAGAGTGTTTTCAACTAGGGGCCATCCTTTATCACACGAGGCTTGAGGTTTTGTTTGTCCCTCCCAAGGTCCCAAACACCACGTGTATTTTTTATCATCGAAATGATCAGATATTTATAGAATCTGTTACTTATATTAATTATTATCTATTGGTAAAAAATATTTTACACGTCAAACATTTTTATTTTCGTTGCCTGAAAAAATACACGTGTAGGTAGGTAGGTACTCTCACTCAGAGAAGGCCTGTCCCAGCAGTGGGAACATTATAGGCTGAATATTTTATAGTTACAACACTAGCTTTTGTAAGATGAATACGTGATACGATATATCATATACTTACGTGATAACGTGACCCCATAGATCACCGACATACATATGTACTGAGTGAGGAAATCCGTTTTGTATATAATGAGAACTCTTATCAGGAACTTTTTCTTATCACCAGTAAGCGCAAAAGTTCTATTTATACAGCGAAAAGCCAGCATTTGCTTTAATATCATAAGAGAGAACACCAGGGCTGGACGGACCATCGACCTGAGTTGAAACAAGTTTGTATTTCTGAAGTATAAAATGTGTCGAACGCGGTGTGTGCTGGCGTTGGTGGTGCTGTACGCGGGGTTGTCACACTCTTGGGGTGAGTAGTTCTCCTCATATTAACACACGTTGCTGTATAATAACAGCCGCACGGGGCTTTTTTTTTTTTTTTGAGGATGGGAAATCATCAAATGACCTCTCCCGCTCTGGGTGGAGCAGAAGGAAGTGTCAGACTCTTACTGACTAAAACCCACCCGTGTTCCTTCCTTAGCCCTTTATGTTCCGGGGTAGCGGTAACCCTTTCGGACAATCCCGCTGTCGATACGATAGCTTGTCGTATGGTTAGGGTCGAAGGCTAAGCTACGCTTGCCCCGGTAGGTCCGTGGATCTGTGACCATGTATCCATTACATACTGAGAGCCCACCGCGCCTCGGAAAGGATTTTAAGCCGTTTGTCCCGGCTGTCATTCGTAGATCTCTGTGGCAGTCGTTCAGTCAGACGCCTGAAAATCTGAAAACCAGTCGTCACAAGGGGTGCTTATCGTGTTCAGTAACTGGGTCGTAGAGGTCGGATAGGCGGCTAATTAGTTGATTTTTATATTATAAAGTATAGAAACAAGGACACTAACGCACAGAACTGATAAGAGTTTAAGATTATAAGACGTGTACATAGTATAACGAGAGGAAGTAGGCTATCTCCGGCCCAATCCGCGATATAATTGCCTACTGTCTCAGGGTTGTCACCTTTAGCTAAAAATTCAGTGCCTATAAATTGGCAAGGGACGGGAAGTTGTATTTTTTACTTGTATTGTCTGAGTACAGGGTTTATGAGGTCGGTTTTACCCAAACGATGATGAAACCTTTCACGATGAAAGAAAGAGCGACGGTCCAGCAGACGGGCGGCGCGGGGCGGTGATGAGCACGAGTAAACGGTAGGTTACTGATAGTACTGTCACCAATTCATTAGTTTAAAGCCCGGCCCTTACCAAAAATAACACATCTCTGTATAACTAATTCAGTGATCATTAGTCAATAAAGTTCAACAATGGTTTTCCTAACAAATACAGAAATGTATTCAAGACTCAGAGCAGTATTATTTATAAAAAAAAAGGGATAAAATAAGCCGTCGGGGCGGTGGGGGCGCGACTGTCCGCGCTTCGTCGGATTCGGTTGCTGTTCGGTTACTGGGGAGGAACGAGGGTTACGTCAGACTACTACTGAATAACCCTAACATGGTTCTTACCACATAGTTAAACCTAGATAATGCAAGTATCACGATCTGTGTGAAAACCAAGTGTGCCATTTTTTGACTACCTACTATGACGAAGCACTATTTAATGATGGGAAAATCAAATCGATTCAAAGATGCTGCAGCGTGCGGCACCGTCTCGCACCACCCTAGCGCCAGCTGCGCTCACGCTCACCCAGCCAGCAGTACTCAGCCGTGCTATTCTGTAAAAATCTCACCGTGAAAACTAAGGTGAAGTGAGCTGTCATTCCACCTGATGCTAGGGATTACCCCTATTGATAGCTCAATTCACGCTCACTTCACCTAAGTTATCACGGTGAGATTTTTACAGAATCGATCGGCAGGACTGAGCTCGAAAGTGGCGGCTTACGATTTTTGTTCGTAAGCTGGGCACGCGAAGTAGTTGTACTATCTATATCTGTGTACTTATCTATATCTGTGGGTCCTACCTATACCGCGAGTCGGGGGTTCCGGATGTAGGTAGGTACAGAGTAGGTACTTACACATCAAGCTACCCGAAAATTTTCCCAATTAACTTTGAACTTTATGCTTTAGCGATAAAGTTGAAAATCTAATAAAAAATTTGACAGATTGTAGTAGCTTAATGTGCTGGCGTCTGTAAATACCTAGCGGATTATTTCGCTAACAGCTAGCTTTTATGGTAAACAATTTTTCTATTTTTTCAGACATCGCCATAAGTAGAGGAGATCTTCTAGAATTTTATACCAACGAAATCAAAACGGTCACCGTGCAATTTAATTCCCACAACCTCGCAGCGTTAGCTTACGATGAAGTTCATAACATGTTGCTGTACGTCGACAAACAGAACAACAACGACGCTATATGTGGGTATGATATATCTTCGATGGAAAACAAATGTTTCACTGAGAGAAACGGCAGGAACATTCATGGTCTTGCCTTCGATCCAGTCACAGAATTACTCTTCTTCAGTGATAAAAATGAAAGAAGCTTAAATTGGATTTCATTAAAACGTGGATCTAATAACAATCTTTCCGGAAATCTTTTGATCAAGATGGATGACGGAATCCCAACAGACATCGCCGTGGATAGCTGTAGAGGGTACGTTTACCATAAAATGATATAGGTACTCAACAAAATCTATTATTTTCTTCGAGATAGTCTAAAAATGTTTTCTTTTTACAGCCGCGTTTACTGGATCAACACAAACCTGACGACGCCTGTAATAGAGAGAGCTCGATTGAATGGCTCAGAAAGAGAAGTCGTTATTAATACTACTTCATTGTCTATCAACACGGCTTACAATCTCGAACCACACAGCCTGGCTATTGACCAACAGAACCAGCAAATATACTGGATCGAACCTGAGAGTAGTTCAGAATACCCAATTTGTAATGCAGATTTGAATGGAAAAAACAAAATCAGCATTTCTTCTATAAGATACCCTGAGACAAAGTTAGTGTTTACTCCACCATCATCAAATACATTGGCCGTTTCAAAAGCATACCTCTTCTGGATGGACTGGTGCACTGAGCCTGAGTGCAAGAATCAAGTTTGGAAATTTCCAAAGACTTCGGAGACTTCATCATCGCATTCGAAACATTATTATACACATTTTTTGTTACACGACTCACAAGGTGAAAGGGTGTCTTTCGGTATAGCCGCTAACTATAAAATAGCAGACCAAAGTCGTGGCATTAAGGATTGCGAATCACTAACGAGTCTCGAACAAAATAACTCTAAAGGGCCGTTTTGTGTTCATGGTGTCAAAGTTAATGGCCAATCGCGTTGTAAGTGCACACCTGGCTACATCGGTGAGCGATGCGATGTATCAGTCTGTGAGAATTATTGTTTGCAAGGCAGCTGCAGTTTGAACGATGATGGACTTCCTAATTGCAGGTAAAACATACTCTACGACTTGGAATGGTTTCCTTAATAAATTAGATTACTATAAAACTAAATATTAAAGTGGCTTCATTATTGGTGTTCAACCGGCTGACTTTTTTACAGTCTGGACAAAAACAGAGATAAAAAGGTGAAGAGAGCAGAAGCCTATGGCACAGAAATCTGTTCTTAACCCTTTGACCGTCACGGTCGTGTTTAGCAGACAAATGAAAACGTGCCCAACACGCCACCGTCGGCTAATACCGACAAGAAAACACCATGTTTTAAGTACAAAATAAATAAACTAAATTCAGTTTTCTGTGTTTATACTTAAAACATGGTGTTTTCTTGTCGGCATTGGCGTGTTGGGCACGTTTTCATTTGTCGTCTATACACGACCGTGGCGGTCAAAGGATTAATATTCAATTTTCATATTTTCTCGCAATATCGCCTCGAGACAACTCGAGTGCAATTTTGTCCACTCGTATCAAAATGATAATATTTTCACATTATCGTTATTTCATTTCAGATGTAATGCCGGGTATTTCGGCAAAAGGTGTGCAAGCTTCGCGTGGTAGTCAAGATGTAAAGCTGAAAGATGAGAAACACCCCTACGTAGGTACCTATTCAGCAAAAATCAAACCAAACGCTAGGGTTTGGTGATTTACTGTCGAACTGACGAAAATCTACTGCAATCATTTTCTTTATCGTTAAAGACTGATGTAGCTGTGATCATACAAGATATACATTTATATCCCTTTAATATATTTTTAATTAGAGAATAACTGTATTCGTTTAACTTTTTAACAGCCCGATTTCATATCAGTTGTCGTGCCCCGAGCGCCCGGCACAGTGATTAGAAGAATATTTATCTTTCGATATAAATAGCGTAATTAATAAAAAATAGCAGGGTAAACGAGCTGTGGTATTTGGTATTTATGGTACACGACCTTGGCGAAATGGACACGAAAATATTTGTCATATGCTGTTAAAAGGTTAACGGCTGATTTTTCAAGTAGTCGAGGAATAATTTTGAAATTTTGACAGTTATTTCATACAAAAACTGTCAAACGTCAATTTTATTCCTCGAATAAAAGTTATCTGGCGATGGAAAAATCAGCGCTAAACAGAATTAAACTGTCATATGGTTCCCGTTCTTATTTTATCAATTATGTGAAAAACGATTTTCATTTCGTGTCTATACAGAACAACGTTCCTATTCTGTCTGATTTATTAAATTCCTGAAAAAAATCATGTTTTATTTCTAACCAGTTGACCCGGCGAACTTCGTACTGCCTCAGAACAATAAGAACGAATTTTCTTTTTCGTGAAAATTTCCCATGTTTTAATAGTTATTATGCTATTTGGGCCGAAGAGACAAATCAAATATCACAAAAATCGGTCCAGCCGTTCTTGAGTTTTAAATGGTTTAACTAACCCGACTTTGTTTTATTTATATAGATACAGATAGTGCAATCCACGAAGACGCGCTCCACTCTTTTTCCTGATGCTTACAGCACAAGTGAGCAACATTCCACTAGTATTTTAGTTTTGTCGATACACACGAATTATTATTACTGGCTAATTGGTGTGTATCGAAAAAACTAAAACACAAGCGAAATTTACTAGCGATAACCGCTAACGATTAAGTAGGAAGAAGAGGGGCGCGTCTTCGTGGATTGCACTATCTATAAGATAATAACACACAAGCCTTACTACGTCCGCAGCCACAAGCTAGTAGATCAAGCGTCATGTATCTTGTGACAGCGACTGCGGAGGAATAAAAAGTATTTATTTACTGCATGCCACGATTCAACACGACGACGCGACTTGCGGTACGATAAACGGGAATGAGACGCGCGCGTGTTCGCGTATCATACACATGATAGTGAACCGACATGATGGAATAGGTACCTAATTCATTAATTAGATAATGGCCCCGATTCTGTTGTTCACAAACTAAATTAAATTTAAGTTCAGTGCATCTTTTTCTTTCTATTTCATTATGAAAAAGACACAAGATAAACACTAGTTTAGTCCTGTCAAATTAGATAATCCATAGACAAGTTAGACGTGATTAAAAAATTGGCTACTTACGTCAATTTACGTCAGGCGCTGACTAACTTGACAGGACTAAACTAATAATTATCTTCTGTCCTTTTCGTAATGAAATAGAAAGAAAAAGATGCACTTAACTTAAATTTAGTTTAGTTTGTGAACAATAGAATCGGGGCCATTTATTAAATAAATAAAACAAATAATTACAAATACAATTTTATTCAGCAAGTCACTAGATCATATAGTTAATATTTTAAACGCAACACTTATAAAACAATCTTAAGTCTTTGTACAAGGCAATTTTCATGTTAACGATATCGATACCACCGCGAGGGGGGAAAATCTGACGATTAGTGTTCCTTTCTTATTTATCAACCATGCTTTTGCTAGCGTTTAAGTCTGATATTATTATCAGAGCGCAGTGGTGGCCATGGTAACGGCCGGGACAAAAGTGTCTAAACACACTATGCCGAAGTTACGCGACCGAAGTTCGGCGGCTGGTTTTACGCTCCGACGTATTCGGCTGATATGACACACCATAAGTGACGAACTTACGCGGCAGAAATTCAGTTCCGCAACTCCCCGCTGTTCCCCGCCCCCGGATCTTCGTCGGCAATCGAACCGAATTTCGGTCTTCGGTCGTATAATTGTGTGCTCACAGAATAAGTTGCCGCTGAAAATACGCCCGACCGAAGTTGGGCTGTACGCTATGACGCGACGTAATTTCGGCATAGTGTGTCGTCAGTAATTCAAATAGCATTGCAGGCGTAATTGTGCTGGGGCTGGCCGCTAGTATTATATAAACTACTAGCGGCCCGTCCCGGCATCGCACGGGTGGCAAAAAAAAAAAGCCTATATTAATCAGTGATGATGTAGCATTCAAATGCTGAAAGACAAAAAAAATTTAAATCGGTCCAGTACTTTTTGAGCCAATTCGTTAAAACAAATCTTTCCTGTTTATAATATTAGTATAGATTTTAATACTTTTCATAATTCGTCAGATATCCCCACTCGTTCACGTCCTCAACCTCCACAAACAATCCGTTAGTCACAGTTACAATTTCATTTACACTAATGTTTCATGTATTCAAATAATTGTATAATCCTACTAATATTATAAATGCGAAAGTTTGTATGTATGGATGTATGGATGTTTGTTACTCTTTCACGCGAAAACTACTGAACGGATTTTGATGAAACTTTACAGTAATATAGCTTATACATCAGAATAACACATAGGACACTTTTTATCCCGATATTCCCACGGGATCAAAACTTACGCGGGTGAAACCGCGGGGCGCAGCTAGTAATATATAAAAAAAAAAAAACAATAAAAGCGAACAGATAATTTGAGTATTGCAACACAAAATAAATATAAAAGTGTTATTTGTGGTACACTTTTAGCATTGCATTTGAGATAACAAATTAATTACTACCGCAAAAAAAGGAATATTTTTTTTAAGTGAACATTTCTTTAGGCGCTCTTTCTGAACAGCGAAAGAAGCTGGGAGCCAAGTTTTTCAGTCCGTTAAAGATACGGTCCCGTCCGAAAGCAATTCAATACTGCGGAATGAACGGACGGACGGGCAAAATCACATCGCGAGAAAAAACAACAGTCAAATCATGTTGTCAATCAATCTTAGTTCGGGGTCCGAATTTAATTAATTAATCTTATGTCTGAAGGTGCTTGTAACTTCGGCAAAACTACGGATTTTGTGTTTAGAGTGTAGACCCCCTGAACCGTCACGCTCAGGTCAGTGACGCTGAATCGGGTATACTTTGCTCCTATCGTAAATTTTCACTTCAATCGTGTGGTCATAATCACACACCCTCTTTTTAATTTCTACTGACTTTTAAATGACATGTTCGCATTTATTTTTAAAACCTCATTTGCAACGATAAAAGTTTAACACTTATGGCTTATTATATACTCTAATCTCAATAAGTACGTAGATCGATACATTTTATATTATTGAGCGCTCAATTCGTTAACGGAATGTGATTTTTACCATTTTTCGAGCGAAGCGGCTAAGTAGAATACAGTTAAAATGAATATGTTTTAAACGTTATTTCGTCATAGGTGCGGAAAAAGAAATAAATTAATATATTAAGTTTGTCAAAAAGGTGATCAACCTCGTTTAAATATAAAATGTTATTATGTTATTAATTAGCCTCTTTAGATAAAAGCCATAGTATAAAATATTAATATATTATATATTTTTTTTCATTTTAGGCGTGGCACATGTGCCCATTGTTGCTTCACTCAAGAAATGGTCGAGGCGAGAATAATAAAAAAATCTTGAATAAGTATTTCACATGATTTCGTTTAAGTCTCATTTCCATCCAATTTTCTTTTTAAACTCTGTAAAAATAAAATATTGACGTTACTATGCTTATAAATTATTATTTTTAATTTTCGCAAGTTTAATAATTATGGGCTGATTTTACCAAAGACAAATATCTTTTATCTGTGGAATAAAATTGACGTTTGACAGTTCTAGTATGGAAAACCTGTCAAAAATTCAAAATTTATTCTCAGGATAAGACTTATTTCTAGGTATAAAACTTTGATGAAATTTGTCCATAGCAAGTCAGAAATGCCAAAACAATTTACTCGATATCCAAGACATTTTGTGAAGGTCTTAAAAATTAACAATTTTCAAGCAAGTACTCAATAAATACAAATAATATTAAAATAAGATAATTATAATACTTTGATAAACATTTACAAGTCTCAAGTTTATGAGCTAAATAATTATAATTACACTAATCTTGGTGCCAAAACTAAAACACTCGTGATTGATAAATGCTATGTGAAGAACTGTTTAGTTTACGAACTGTACAAACTGAAGCGAATCGTGCGCCGGACGCGACTGCGCGAGTCAGTTTGTTTAATGATAACGAAGTCCCTATTCCACTGCACAGTATACTGCACATAATAATAGCCTCCCCGAGCGATTTCGGTCACGGTGGCCAATCTCAACGCAGATTAGCTAGGTACGCAGGAGATATTATAGTGCACAAGTGTGCGCGCAGACATAGGTGCATTTCCTCTTCCCTCACTCTCATATTCCGATGGGACGGCAATCCGACACGACCGGAGAGAGATCTGGCGCAGGACCAACGGCTTAACGTGCTTTCCGAGGCACGGGGGTATCACACCGCCAACTTCCAAACTCCGGGCTGTTATTAAGAAATTCCTAATGGAAAAACTCAATAACACTTTGCACGACCCGAGAATTGAACCCAGGACCCCACGCTCAGCAGTCGCGCTTGCGACCACGAGACCAACGGGGCTGTTATACTGCACTTAGTGACAGTCTGAACACCTCCATACAAGTCGGCGCGAAGCAATTTATAGGCCGACCGCTTAACAAAGACGTTGTCTGAGGTAGCTGCGCGGTGCGGGAGGTGACGTGATGCAAGACCTCAGTGATTCGTCAACTTGTGACAACTATCACCCGTCCCGCACTGCGCAGCTACATCAGACAACGTCTCAGTTAAGCGGTCGGCCTATAGTCTCGTATCCCGCGCGGGATTCGCCTCAGTTTGGCTAGAGAATTACTACGAAAATACTGAGTAGCAATGGAGGTATCTGTCATTTTAACAATTATACCTACTCCATGATTTGATAAAAAAAAAAAAAAACATTCAACCAACCCATCAATCACAGCACCTAACATACCGATTAGGCAGCTGATAAGAGATTTCATTAGGGTTTTAGAAATGGAGTGTGCTATTCTTCGATGAACAATAGCACTAGATTTAGGATTAGGAGCAAAATCACATCGCTGAAGTGGCCGCGATTGTTTAAAATTTGATTATAAACCTTAACACTCAAACATACAGTGTATTGACTACTTTGATTAAAAGTATTTTTTTTTAAATAGGACCAAAAGTATTTATGAAAAATAGAACATCATTTCTAGGTAATAAGGTTGAAAAAACTATGCTGCAAAATTCTTATCTTCCACAACATTATTAAATTTGTGGTCCTATTTTTTTCGGAAATCTAGGTACTATTGTTGGTCGAAGGTGATATTAATATTTTATATATGGACGAACCACCATTGCTCCTAATATACTTTACAATAACTAAACACACTTCACATTCCAAACTGTGAGATTACAAATTCTAGTGAATGTCAAAATGCAATACATTGAGCCGACTCCAGTCTTCCAAAGATTCGCTCTCATAACAACCAAAGAGTAAAAAAAAAAGTAAAAATTTAGTTTTTCGATTGTCGTTGAAACTCAGGAACCAATATAAGAAAAAAACGAAAAGGTTTTGAAACAGCAAATTCGATTATTTTGTACCCTCTTATTCATATAAATGTGTAAACTGAAATGTTTTAGTATATTGTCCTTTCACTTTTTTTGTAAGAAAATGACAAGGATAGGAAGTGTTTAAAAGCGTTTTTATAAATGCAAAGGTTTTTTTTATGAATAAAAGGGACTGATGTAGTTTTGAAGATTCAAAACCTACACAGGGTCAATTTAACTTAGCTAGCGAAACTTCGTAGATGTGACGTGTGGCGATATTTAGATATGATAAAACAAAAAAATATAACGAAGACTTTTTTTGGTCATTAGCTGGTTCCACACTGGACAATCTGGTGCGTTCCGATCAGGAGTGCGGTTCAAATGCGCGCTCGATGCGAACACACGTGGCGTAGCGGCCGATCCAAGCGCTGTCGCTATTTTGATTGCTCAAAGGCGCCATAGCCGTCTGGCGAGCTCGGTGTGGACGGTTGTCTGTGGATCGGGCGACCGGGCAATGCAAATCTAACGTGTGTTCAACAGAACTTAATCTATAGCAGGTATCCTAAAACGGATCGTGCGAATGCGAAAGCATCTCTGATCCACAATCGGCGCTCCATAATCGCGGATCGTCGGTGTGGACCCAGTTAATGACCGTAATTGGCCCCGATTCTGTTGTTCACAAACTAAACTAATGTAAGTTCAATGCAAAAAAAAGGACAGAAGATAAATATTAGTTTAGTCCTGTCAAATTAGTCCGCGCTTGACGTAAATTGACGTATTTTTAGCAGCCAATTTTTTTAATCTCGTCTAACTTGTCTATGGATTATCTAATTTGACAGGACTAATATTTTATCTTCTGTCCTTTTCATAATGAAATAGAAAGACAAATATGCACCGAACTTAAATTTAGTTTAATTTTTGAACAACAGAATCGGGGCCATTAGTGTAGTTTTACTTGAAATACCAGAAGGTCAAGTACCGTAATTAATACCGTTCATAATCTAGTCGCAATCTCATCTCAGCGGCAAAACCTTGTCAAAAATGTAGGGAAATGAGAGGCCTTTTTGACAGATTGAGAATGAGATCAGAATGTGAACGTTCTTAAAACTACGAGAATTGACCTTCAGTTATATCATGTCCAGATATCGACACCATCACGTTTGCATAGTTTTAATTATTTGACCCTGTATAAATGATATTTTTATACTAAAACGAAACATTTCTTTATACCTATAACATAGTTTCGAAGACATAAACATGGAACAATTTATATTTTGAAGGAAGATATTTTAGTAATAACATTTTATAGGGCATTTAATGCAGGGAAAACTATCCATTTCAACCGAACATGAGGTGAAATTAATGGAAACACATGTAGAAAGGTAGCTTATAATTAATTTAGATATTTATGCGAATATACGTATTCATTGATATTTAACTAATTTATGTAGATATTATAATAGACAAGATATATCTCTAAACAATGTTATTCTAATCGATTTTTAACATACTTATAAAAAAAGGGGTAATGTATTCGGCGCGTTTGACTTCATGTGGTATGCACCGATTTTTTTGGCAATCAAATTAGTTAAATATCAATACTTTCTATTAGAAATGGTATGAATCGAGCACTACATCCAAACTTCACTATATTTTACTTTTATATGATACTGAAGTAGGCCGGCCGCGAATTCAGTCACTAGTGATGCCAATGTCTTTATTATTTTTATTTCTAGCCACCCTAGTAGATAGTGTTGCCAGACTTTTTTGAAAGTAACTGTCATCGCATTTTTATTCCCCATTTTGTGCTCGAATTAAATTAATTTAGATAGATATTTAAGTTTCCTAAAGTGCGTTCCCACACAGCGGCCCACTAGGCTTACACTTTTTTTTAACTAGCAACACCATTTACAAAGACGGCGACGAATACAATAAACTTTCGACAAGAAACAGAGCTCAGTTCAAATATATCATAACATCTCATAATATATCACTTAACATATTATAAGCTCATAATAAACATCTATTTTTCACACATTTTGATAAATTCAAACTGACCTCAATCCACGACCTTATTTACCACTATAAGGTCAAATCTCCGCTCTACAATAAGGCCTTAGACCTCAAAAATCTATTTCGACCTCTAAGGTCACAGAAATCGCAAAATTTTGCTCAATAGGGCCCCAAGGACCTTCAAATTTGGTTGCTATAGTCGATTTTGATAGCACTTTCCGATAGTGTAAACAATAATGTTAGTAGCACGAAATGCAGGTGTGCTAAATCCCTCTGACTACCCACTTTGGGGAATTCAGGCGTGAAGTTATGTTCATGATGGTATCCCTTGTGTCTGGCAAAAATGGGACGAATATGGTTTTTGCGTCTAGTGAATATGAGACTACAATCTGTTCACAGTTATTTATATCCTTGGTTTTGCAGTACTTGAACTAATCACAGTGATCTTTATTCTCATTCTAATAAGGCTGCTGTTGGTTTGCTGCCATTGACAGGTCTATCAAAATCATTATAATTTTTTTCTCATCTCGTTTTATTGCTGCAAAATAACTGAAATAGCTGTGAACAGACTGTAGACACTTGTTGAGATTTGTTTTCATCTTGTTTTAAAAAAATTTTTTGACGGAAAGTGTTTTTTTTTTTTAAATCAATTTAAAGACATAATTATAATTTATGATTCACGGGAGATTTCTTCATGGCTTAGGTCAAACCATTTGCTGTTCATAGCTTTACAAAAACCAGTTCACACTACCGGAAAGTTCCAAAGAAATCAATAAATACGTCATCAAAAGCATGTCCTCAATTGGGCAGTGAACCCGCGGCCGTCGACGTACGCTACGCACGCATCTAGTCGGCCTTCCTCGGCCTTCGCTTGCGGACCTCGGGTCGCTCTGTGGAGTCGCAGGGCTTCGAGTCGCCGGCGCCCTCTGCTGGCTTGTCTTTCTCTTCTTCAGATGACTGTGAGGAGGAGAGAAGATTATAAGATGATGTCTCAATTTTTGGTGTGTAATTAAATGGTAAGAATGGACAGAATGCACATGTTGACGAGTTTGCGCTTCATGGTTTGCTTTCTTTTAAACTCTTTTTTAACTACTTGTCTACTAAGTTTTTAACTATGGTACAGTCGAGTTCATTAATATATTGGCAGTGACAAAGTATAAAAATATTATAAGCGTTAAAATGATCATCATTTTAACGCTTATAATATTTTGAAACTTTAAATTTATGTTAACATTTTATTTATGTCTAAGTTTGTATAGAACTATATGATCATTTTAACGCTTATAATATTTTGAAATTTTGTCACTGCCAATATATTAATGAACTCGACTGTACTGAATTTGAAGACTTTTTGGAGGGTAGCAAAACACATCTCGCTCAAGTGGCCGCGATTGCATATAACTTGATTATACAAACATCATCTGCCTAGCCTTTTCCCAACTATGTTGGGGTCGGCTTCCAGTCTAACCGGATGCAGCTGAATACTAGTATTTTACATGGAGCGACTACTCAAACGTAGAGTATATTATCGTTAGCAATATATTTACTCCTTTGATTTAAAAGTGAACGAAAATAAAAAAATGTAAAATATTTATGGAAAAATGAAACATAATTGGTAAGCAATAAGGTTGTCAATCTTGCCATAATCCTTAGTCACATTTTGTGAAGCCAACAGTTAGTGGCATCACTACATAGTATAAAACAAAGTCGCTTTCTCTGTCCCTATGAACGCTTAGATCTTTAAAACTACGCAACGGATTTTGATGCGGATTTTTAATAGATAGAGTGATTCAAGAGGAAGGTTTATATATACATATATATATATATATAAATAATACATGCATGCTTGTGATGTCGTAAATAAACACATTTTTTTGCGCTTACTTTTCAAACGCTGGCTGAACCCTACGAGATAGGTCAAAATAATGTACTATAGTATTGTACACCTTAAGAAGGTCTACAAAAAAAGTCCGCGATGGTATATGTCTATCTCTTAGGGATAACCCACAATAATCATTTTTTATCCTTTACTTTTTACGAGAAATAATGGCTTATTTACGAAGCGTTTTTAAGCAATACAGCATTAATCCTTATCCAATTAATTAACCTTAAATACATTGTGCATTTAATATAGATAAATATGGCCCTTTACAGCATGTAATTTAAATGAATATTTTCGAAGATATTACAGATTTAAAATGCAGGGACATAGCGGTTGCTGCGGTACCGGCCGCGGCGGCGCGTGCTGGCATTCTTGAAATACCTGTACTTAGTATCAGTATTGCACGCGTGCGAAGCCGGGGCGGGTCGCTAGTTAAGAATAAAATATCATTGAATGTAACTCACATCACTGGGGGAGTTCTTCTCTGCATCGCTGTTGTTCACATTCTCGTCTTCATCCACAATATCATCGTTGATCAGCTCCTGAAAAATCACCATCATCAAACATTTTTTTTTTTTTGAGAAGGGTGAACAACAAATTCAAAAATTGTTTATTCAATATAGGCTGAGAATCGACACTTTTTGAACGTCAAAATTACAAAGTACAGGCCTCCAATACACCCACCCTTCACAATTTCCTAGAATTTTATGTGGAAAAAAGAAGTGGCGAATTTTTAAGTGATTCGCATCTACTATTGCGTTTCTTAATTATTTAAAAACTAACTGACCTGAACTCCGTACCGCCTCAGAATGAATAAATGAAATCCGTCAATCCGTTCTCGAGATATTATAAAAAAATCCGTTCTATATAAAATGTATGAGAAAATGAATTATCTTCTTATTTTTTTTCGTGAATTTTCCCCATGTTTTAATAGATATTCTTCTATTCAGGGCGGACACAAATCCAAAAAATTAAAGATCATGAATAAAAATCTGCCTAGCCTTTTCCTATGTTGGGGTCGGCTTCCAGTCTCACTGTTTTACATGGAGCGACAGTCTATCTGACCTCCACACCCCAGTTACTGGGTAATACGTTACCCCTTGGTAAGGTGAAGGGCGGGCGTTTTCGGGGACTGTCTTTTGTAAATTGACGTTCGAAAAGTATTGATTCTCAGCCTAATTTGGATAAATGACTTTTGATTTGATTAAGACTGGTTGTCATACTTTCGAGTTTCTGGCGATCCGTAACGACTGTCAAAGATCCATGAATGACAGCCGGTACCAACGGCTTAATGTGCTTTCTGAGGCACGGAGGGGTCTTGGTAAATAAAGATGGTCACCCATCCACGGACCAACCGCGGCAAGCGTAGCTTAACCTGATAAATCGACCCTTGCGGCTGTTATTACTTAGCCACAAGCCTTTGGCTCAGAAATATAAAAAATAAAATAGCTCCTTTTTTAAACCAATTTAAAAAGGCGATATTCTATGACACTTTAAAGAAATTAGAGGTAACAGGTATTTGAATAGTTATTACTTGGTCATCGTCAGACTGCTTGTCCTTGCCATCCTGGTCACCGCGCGCTCTCTTGTCCAGCTCCTTCTGAGAGATGAACACCTTGTCTCCTCGGCGGGGCGGGTATAACAGGTCGATGATGCATACAAGGAGCTGGAAGGTTAGATAGTTTGGGTTAAGACATTTTTCTGTTTGTAAAGGGGATTGAAGATTTTTATATGGAGCCTGGCATACCTACTGTCGCGCCATTTTGTTTTTTTTTTTTCAAAATGGCGGCCACGCATGCAACCTATAAAATAGGATCAAACCCCGTAAAGCGAGACGTTTCCGAGATATTCACGTTCAAAATTGATCGCGTGACATCCATATAATTTTGAGCTTACGTATATTTTGAAAAAAAAAAAAAACAAAATGGCAGAGAGGTAGGTAAGCCACAGATCTTCAAAGCCCTTGCGTAAAGCCATATTCAATACATAGCCATATTCATTATTTTTATAGTTTTACTAGCTTCTGCTACGACAACGTGCTACCGGGACAAAAAGTAGTGAAGATTAGCCGGAACCACAGATATAGATACACCTGATAACGCAAGAGCAACTACTTCGCGTGCCAAAATCGCACCAACTTACGTTCAAAAATCGTAAGCCGCCACTTTCGCGCTCAGTCCTGTGTATTGCTGGCTGGGTGAGCGTGAGTGAGAAAGAGCGCTTGTGACGTCATAGTAGGTAGGCAAAAAGATGGCACGCTTGGTTTTCATACAGGTCGTAATACTTGCGTTATCTAGGTCTATCTATATCTGTGGCCGGAACAAACAGACAAAAGTTCAAAAATAGTTTTTTTTTGTTAAGTAGGTACCGTAATATCGATGCCTTAGTTCACAATTGCACTAACTACGAAATTTACATTTTTGAGGAGAGAGCTTTAAAGTTTTTTAAAGTTTAGACGAGAACAGTAGAAAATCCAAGTAAAATAACAAAAAAATATGCATCTATTCATAAGACTAGTCCTTTTACTACATCTATCTTGATTGGTTTTACAAAAATAAAGATCATTAGTATAATACCACATTCATGGAACATTAAACGAACTCATTTAATACAACTGTGACCCACGTTTTTGGTAGAAAGAGACGGAATAATGGTATTTCGATGCGCGGAAACGAAAGAGCATGAAATTTAGTATATTTGGCATTAAAAAAGTAAAAATTGAAAATTTTGTAGTTAGTGCAATTGTGAACTAAGGCATCTATATACAATGTGTTAATGAAATAACCCAAAACCTGAAACTAGTTTGTTTAGAATCGGCAGCAAAATCGAATACAATAATTTTTAATATGGATTATTTTTTTCCAAAAAATAATTATTTGTCATGCCATGTCTAATATTTAATATTTTTAACGACGCTGTACGCTACTGTCCAACGCAATGAAAACAAACAGTGCGGGCTAGGGTGAGGAGAGGGGGTGCTAGAGCTGGCGCCAAGGCCGGGAAGCGCGCCGGCGGCGATAGAGCTACGAATCTGTAAGAAGAAGCGCGACAACAACATTTACACATATCTTTTGCTATAATTTTTGAAAATAAATAATTATATGTCATATCAATTTATTAATATAAAAATCGGTTGGGGTGTCCGAGGTTTTGGGTTATTTCATTAACACTTTATATACCTACTTTCATATGTATTTAGTAAAAAGCTGTTATTTTGACGTTACAAATACACTTCAGTTTTATTTATTTGTATAGATTTGGGTTCGCCTGTTTAGCCCCGGAATTGGCAACTCAGTATCTCGCTTCAATTTTCATGCAAAAAACAGGGCTGCCTGTGGGTGTTTAAAGGTGTCTTCGCACCAAGCGTTGTTTAACGTCGAGTAGACATGACTGTATCGAACGTATACGTTTGACGAACGCTTAAAGTTTCAGTTACCTACCATAAGTGGCGAATATTTCCTACAAATTATGTCCCCCTTACCTACCCGGGCTACCCGCTATGCAACAGGTAATAAAAGGTACTGACCAGTCCAAGCAGAGCTCCGATGAAAATGGTGGCCAGCGCGAAGATGAGGTAGGATCCCCAAGTCGGCAGTCCGTATGTTTCCATCAGCATGTTGTGAACGCTCTGTAATACAGCCGAGTTTCGAGATTAGCGATGGGTAAATCAATGCTTATACTATGGCGTCGACGTCAATCATATTTTAAAGGTCGACGTTTCCTATCTGACTACTCTAAGAAAGGCCGAAACAACACACAGTCTGTCACAGGTCCAGTCTCTTGTACAGACATAATCTTGGTCAGATCCTGTGAAGACCATGTAGATTGGTGTCTGAAGCAGTGTTTTGAGAAAAGAACCACACAGATTGAGTAGACCTGTCCAGTCAGTACAAGCATTTGTCAGTAATCGTGCAGCTAACTCAGAACTTAAGGAGCTCAATGATAACTCTCACGTTTTTTGAATACAAGAGGCCCAGCAAGGCTTTACATGGCACATCAAGGTTCGACGTGAGCGTACCGTAAAGAAACCGTGGCGTGTACAGACGCCAGCACATCAACCTACTACAATCTGACAAATTTCTTTAATAGATTTTCAACTTTCTTGCTAAAGCATATGGCTCAAAGTTGATTGGGAAAATTTGACAGTTTCGGGTAGCTTGATGTGTTGGCGTCTGTACAAAGGGCCTATGACTTATACTAATATAAACTGTTATGTATTACATACCCTGAGCGCCTGGCTGAGTTTGAAGAACTCAGCGACCAGGGTCATCTGTATGGAGTGTGGCGCCTTCCACGATGGTACTGGTTCAGTTTGCTTCCATCGCTGATCTTCTACGTAACGCAGCATAGATTCCACGTCGCGGGGGCCCTTGTACTGGCGGAATTCGCCGTCGATCACACTGTGGAGAAGGAACCATATTTTAAGAATTTGGATAGAATAGAGAAACTATTCGTAGCTTATTAAAAAAAAATACGTTCGAGGGTGCTAAAGATACGATTTTTTAAAAAAATTTCATCATGGCTGACGTTTTCATGGTTTTTCAGGGTTTCGCCGATAGCGAGGTTAAAATTTAAATTCAAGATGGCGACAACTTTATGATAGCTTCTAAAAACTTTTATAAGATGTAATTGGGTATAAACGCGTATTAAATTCACAACGGCCCCGATTCTGTTGTTCACAAACTAAACTAAATTTAAGTTCAGTGCATCTTTTTCTATTTCATTAAGAAAAGGACAGAAGATAAATATTAGTTTAGTCCTGTCAAATTAGTCAGCGCTTGACGTAAATTGACGTATTTTTATTAGCCATTTTTTTAATCACGTCTAAACTTGTCTATGGATTATCTAATTTGACAGGACTAAACTAATATTTATCTTCTGTCCTTTTCATAATGAAATAGAAAGAAAAAGATGCACTGAACTTAAATTTAATTTAGTTTCTTTATACAAGTATGTGCGCAGAGTATCGCGTAACGCGATAATACGAGTACCAAATAAAAAAAATTTTTTTTTTTACTATTATACTCACTGAAAGATCTGGCAGAGCAGTCCCGGCCCGACTTGGTCGTCAACACCGGCAGTTAATATCCACTCTTTGTAATGGAAGAACTTCACCTGCTCCTTCTAAAATATATCTATCTATCTATAAAAACAATATACTCACTGGAAGATAGTGGGTAGAGCAGTAACCACGAATCGACCGCTCAAGCCTGGCGACTTGGTGACGTCAACGCCGGCAGTTCTCACGCCCAGTGCCTTGCGCGTCGCCCGGGTAGACAGCTCGCGCCATGCCGGGGAGAGAGCGTTGCAGGCTGGGCACCAGGGAGCATAGCTGAAGTAAGATAAATGGAATTTAGAACAGGAAAATGGATTTTGGAATTTAAATATACCTACATCTGCCTAGCCCAACTATTAACATAGTTGGGCTAGGCAGATGTAGGTATATAGGGTCGGCTTCGTCTAACCGGATGCAGCTGAATACCAAGAAAAGATGGTCACCCATCCACAGACCAACCGCGGCAAGCGTGGCTTAACCTGACCGATCGACCTATGCGGCTTTTATCATTTAGCCACCCCCCCCCCCCCAATTTTAATATACCTATGTGCTTTATTGGACTATGACAGGGATGGCAAACCTCTATACATCTACGTGCCATTTTTTACAAATATTTCATGCAGCCATGACGTGCTAACAATCTTGGCTTAGTGATTACTGAAAAAAAAAAACTATAGACTTTCGCATTGTTATTATTATTTTTAATATCACTTGAAATTTTTCCAGACCCTAGGCTTCCAGACCTTTGGTAAGCGTACGATGGGCCGAAACCAACTCGCAGAGGCCTGTTAGACGGTTGTTAATTAAAAGAGACACCAACTGACGGTTACCCCTGTTCGCATTATGCAAGTGCACCTAAGGACAACCCCCGGTTGGTGTAGGACTAATGTTAATATTAACCAATGGTTCGCCATCCCTGGCCTATGAAAACGTTGCGAAAATGTCAATACCAAGAATTGCTGCCATCTTTGACACGTGAATTGACAAGCTACTCCCATCGAATACTCATGGTTTATAATGCTACAAATTCTAGTACTTAATCAAACAGTGGCCCCGATTCTGTTGTTCACAAACTAAATTAAATTTAAGTTCAGTGCATCTTTTTCTTTATATTTCATTATGAAAAGGACAGATGATAAATATTAGTTAAGTCCTGTCAAATTAGATAATCCATAGACAAGTTTAGACGGGATTACAAAATTGGCAACTAAAAATACGTCAATTTACGTCAGGCGCTGACTAATTTGACAGGACTAAACTAATATTTATCTTCTGTCCTTTTCTTATTGAAATAGTAAGAAAAAGATGCACTGAACTTAAATTTAATTTAGTTTGTGAACAACAGAATCGGGGCCAATATGTAACATTTTATGCACTTGTATTGTTTCGGGACGATCGATTGCACTCGTGTCCGTTACTGGACATATTCAACGTAAAATGTATTACGGTAATAGTTTTATTCCGGTTTTGAACAGCACCCGAATTGCGTAACACATTATTAAATCATTTTAAAGGATATTTATTGCTAATCCATTGTTCATCTTCATCACTACATAGTATAAAACAAAGTCGCTTTCTCTGTCCCTTTGAAAGCTTAGATCTTTAAAACTACGCAACGGATTTTGATGCGGTTTTTTTTTAATAGATAGAGTGATTCAAGAGGGAGGTTTATATATATAATACATGTATGCATGTGATGTCGTAAATAAACACATTTTTTTGCGCTTACTTTTCAAACGCTGGCTGAACCCTACGAGATAGGTCAAATTAATGTACTACAGTGTTGTACACCTTAAAAAGGTCTACAAAAAAGTCCGCGATGGTATATGTCTATCTCTTAGGGATAACCCACAATAATCATTTTTTATCCTTTACTTTTTACGAGAAATAATGGCTTATTTACGAAGCGATTTTAAGCAATACAGCATTAATCCTTATCCAATTAAGTACCTTAAATACATTGTGCATTTAATATAGATAAATATGGCCCTTTACAGCATATAATTTAAATATATATTTTCGAAGATATTACAGATTTAAAATGCAGGGACATAGCGGTTGCTGCGGTACCGGCCGCCGCGGCGCGTGCTGGCATTCTTGAAATACCTGTACTTAGTATCAGTATTGCACCCTTGCGAAGCCGGGGCGGGTCGCTAGTCATAAATATGTTCGAAAATTTTGTCTGCTCAACAAAGTATATAACGCAATGAATGTTGTTGAACTGTCAAAATAAAAGCCATTGATAGTGTGTTACGCAACTACTCCGCAGGTAGTACGGGCGTTTTCCCCGCGGCAATTATTTTTCGCGCACAGCTTAACGCCATAAGTTGAAAATCCAACAGTGTTTCTTTGACACGTGCGCTCTGTTGGATTCTCAACGCTTGGATCAACACCGAGAGTTGAAAATCCTTTTAGAGAGCGAAATTTTTATGACCGTGTGAACGTGTGCTAACAGTTTTATTCCAGTTCTGAACAGGTTACTATAATGAGCATTAGTCACCATGGCTTTTTAAGAACAAAGTCAAAACTCTTCAATTTTCGGTTCTAAGACACGCCGGTCCCTCACGATGTTTTCCTTCACCGTTTTGAGTGTGCACTGGTGATGAAATAATTTACAGAAAGTAAATCGCCTGTCTGGGTTCGATCCTAGGACCTCCAACTCGTAAGTTGCGGCCTTTACCAACTTGTATGCAAGCATTGTTTATAAATATGGCGTTTATTCCATGATATATTTTTAGGTCGTAAGCTAGCAAGCTATCGTCGCCTGCGCCTAAGAGGCCACATCACCCATAGAGCTGAAATGTCTCATATGCCTGTAATAATACCAGCACCCCTGAATTGACGCCAGATTAAGAGCCTACACTACCTCAGCTAAAATTCACTCTTTATCTCGCTCGCACGATACTGCTCGCGGACTGAGTGAGAGCGAGACAGAGTGCGGTGGTAGGCGACAGGCAGCGCCAATAGTTTAGGTATTTGCTTTTAACGGTGAAAATAATGGTAAATAAAAAAAGTAAATAACATAAGACCTGCTTGATAGTTAGTTCAGTTAGTATACAAAGTTTCATGATCTAATTTGATGTATTTTTTGAATACCGGCGGTTTATTGTTCAGTTTGGAGGTAACTTTGGAATTTTTTTCTATCGAGAAAATTTTATGAAATCGTGTTTTCGTCTAACATAAGACCTAATATTAATCCTCAAGTTTACCATATATTTATTTCAAAATTAATGCTGCAGTATTTTCGACATAACGGGGGATCATGCTAAGCCATTTGAGGTAGTATAGGCTATACGTTTACTTGGGACGAGATGCCAGTTTTTGGAGATCTAACTAGCCTATATTGTCTCAATGCAAGGCAAAGGACTCCCTCTCCCTTTTTCACAGAATTCCGTCTTTTGCTAAAGCCCGTCCTATTTATAGGAGTCAAACTCGCCCCGCCATCTTTAACTTGGCCTGCCGCTAATGCCGCTATATCAAGAAAATAAAATTTTATGAATAAAGATCTGTCTAGATCCGCTATGTTTAACCAGCGGCCCGCCGGGCCTTTGTTATTATTGACCCACCTGAAGTTAAGAATTTATTGTACACTACTTTAAATTTCGCACCCATCAGAGAACAGGTGTTTCGGAACGGGAATGTGAGTCGAGCGCTATCAGCGATTTTAACGTAACGATTAGTAACTACATCGTTACCTTGGAATATTTTAATTAAGACCTAAATAATTTTTCTTGCGGCCCTCGACACCATGACTTAAACGTGTTTGTGGCCGTTGAGTATGGCTGGTCTAGATAGAATGTTTATTGCTCAAAACCTTTTTTCAAGGTCGTCTAAAAGATTAAGAGGGAATAGTGTGGGAGGGAAGAGTTGTCTTTTCGACAGATACGAATTGCCTTTGAACTTTAGTTCCATTTAAATAAGTTTCAAATTGGCATTTTCATGGTCCCGTTCCTTTACTTGTGCTAAATGACTTTACTTCTTGTTAGTTTCATGATTCTAGGTCAGTGGGAAGTCCCCTATAGGTTTTGATTACCTTGCGAGTCAAAATATGCGGCATAAACGGAACATAAACGCCCGTATCTTTTGATAGCGTTAACTAAGTTTGATTTTCGAGATTTTTTCACTGCTTTAAGGGATTGCAGCCCTGAGTATTTGATATTAATTTCAACTTGATAATTCCACGCGTTCCTGACAAAAAGAGTCTTCACAGACGGACAACAAATTGATTTCATAAGGATTCCGTATTTCCCTATGAGGTACGGAACTAAAAAACAACGGAACATTATTGAAGATACGTACTTTCAGTTGACCTTCCATTAACGCAGCCTTGACCAGGTCGAAGGGTACGACAATAATAAGGTCATAGACAAACAATGACTATCTACGCAGCGGAGCGAGAACAAATAGTATCGATAGACAATTACTAGTTTGTGTGTGCACAGCTTGGCATAACATTTGCCTCCTTAATTCCTGCAGAATATGTTATAAGTACCTAGAAAAAAGTGTAGACGAAATATAATGACGACCCATAACGACTGTCAAAGTTCCACGAATGACAGCCCGGACTTAACGTGCTTTCCGAAGCACGGAGGGCTCTAGGTATGTAAAGATGGTCGCCCATCCACAGACCAACCGCGGCAAGCGTAGCTTAATCTGATCGATCGACCTGTGCAGCTGTTATTATTTAGCAACGGACCCCTCCAGTTCCTTTACGGAACCCGGCAGCCTTCGATCATCGAAGCCGGCAGTATGTAAATTAATCCGAATAAGCATTAACTAGGTATTGGCCAGCTAGATTATTTGCGGGACTGTATGTGAATTTATTTCTTAAATCTTCATTGGTGGTGCGAGGACTACCTCCAACGCTCCTTGAATAGACATTCCCGCAACTAATCTATCTGAATAGCTTTGTCTATTCACTGAACCCGGCAGTTCGTATGGCGACGGTTACATTGTCCCGGAGACGGGCAAAAACACAACTGTCAAATCGTGTTATCATTTAATCGTTAGCTCGGGTCCCGAAGTAATCTTATGACCGTAGGTGATACGCAGTAAGACACACCCGTGACTAAGGTCGAGACTACGGATTTCGTATTTAGAGAGTTGATCCCTGTTTATGAGACGCTATCTTCTGCTCGCGACCCACCCCATCGTATCACATTCCCGGGCTATCACTCAGTTTTTGCGTAGCGTTCTTTCTTTTTTTCTTTTTGCTCGGCTCCCAAGGGCTATAGCGTGAAGTTGAATAGCCTATAGCCTTCCTCAAGAATTGTGCAATCCAATGCAAAAGGATTTTTTCAAATACGACTGGTAGGCCCCGGAGATTACTCCCTACATAAAAACTTACAAACAAACAAACAAATACCTCTAACTCAATGGGCCTTATTAGAAGGCTAAAAGTCACCCAAAAAGGCAATGGAGAGGGCTATGCTTGGGGTTTCTCTGCGTGATAGAATCAGAAATGAGGAGACCCGCAGGAGATCCAAGGTAACCGATATAGCCCGAAGAATTGCCAAACTTAAGTGGCAGTGGGCAGGGCGCATTGCTCGCAGAACAGATGGCTGATGGGGCCGAAAGGTTCTGGAGTGGCGACCGCGTACCGGAAGACGTAGCGTTGGATGGCCTCCCACAAGGTGGACCGACGACCTTGTGAAGGCCACAGGAACCCGTTGGATGCGAGAAGCACGGAACCGGTCGAAGTGGAGGTGCTTAGTGGAGGTCTCTTTCAGTTGAATCGATGATGATGATGAATATACGTATAGAAAACACAGCAGAGTGGGTGTGGTTGGTGATAACATGCTAACAATCATGTTATACAATGATGAAACATCTGCCGTCATCATCACAAATGACATCATACCGTCAGTTCGTCGTATTGTTTACCGTTAACGACTCGTTTGCCAAGAACTGTAGGTTTATCTTTTCTTATGACTGTACCTGTAGACGAGACAAAGTAATGAACATTACGACCGCGATAAAACACCGGCTTTTTGAGATAAGTTTTAATGAAACACCTCATTTGTTTATGAGAAAAAATAACTGTATTGGTGTTTAGGTTCTTTGTGTATTATATCTTTCTTAAATTCTTTTAATTTTGAGCAGATTGTTAGCCATTGCTATTTGTTTTGGTTCATTGCTTGTATTTTGGAATATTCCAGATCAGCCACACGGAACTTTTTTTTCCGATTTCGAACTCAATCGACGATTCGACCAATTTTTTGTCTTATTTTGATTCTAAACCTCGACTCTTGAACTAAGCATATTAAGTACGATCGGGAAAAGAAAGTTTTTCCGGATTGTCAACGGTGACAACTACAATGGCGTAACTGATCGGGAATAATTGAAAAGAATTCCCGTTCGTGACAAGGTGTGACTGAACCGGATACAATATGCTTTTGTGAACTCATCATGTAATTAAATATGCTTTTGCTAGAACCCTATAGTAAGAGTAGTGGTGGCCCAGCGGTAATGGCCCCGACTTACGAGTTGAAGGTCGTGGGTTCGATCCCAGACAGGCGCTTTACTTTGTGTAAATTATTTCATCACCACTGCTCTCAAAACGGCGAAGGAAAACATCGTGAGGAAACTGGCATGTCCTATGAATGAATGAATGAATGAATGAATGAATTGCACCGATCCCAGCGTGGTTAAACCACTCGACTCGAGTAATCGAATGAACCCCCAAGATTCGCACTAGCTCCTGTAGCCTCATGTCCATGGTGCTACAGCGACCATTGCATATCAAGGTGCGGTAATTGGTAGGAAGGACGTGCCTGTAGGATAGGGAAGGATTTAAGTGCCTACCGGATATGCATCCTAGAGTAAGCATTGGACTAGTGGAGAGATGGGTAATTATTATCAATGGATGAGCATCTTTTAACGACCTTGCTGCAAGGTTGGTTCAGGTCGAGCTTCATTTGTGAGTCTTTTGGCGGAGTGTTAAACCAAAAATTCGAAGACACGTGACATCTACCAACCCGCACTGGGCCCGCATGGTAGATTATTAGCCCACTCCCTCTCGAAGAGAAGAGGCCCAGCAGGAAAATTAACACTTTGACAGCTAGGCTGATTATATCGGACCCTCTAGTGGAACGGGCAGGGATTTAGATCCCTGCCCCAACGCCTAAAAAAGCCTCATCCACTCTGTTTCGCTATGACAGCAAGAGTAGAATTATTACATTAAGGTGCTAGGTGCATCTCCACTGTGACGAGCAGTAGTTTGCGGTAACAACGCTCCAGCGAACAACAGACGCTGCTCAATTTGTGATTTGATCGCATTTGTATTTCTGACCAATTCCAGCGTCCGTTCCGGAGCACAGATCGCGTCAGCGTCGCCACGTTGAGTGGACAGTTCGTTGACGAATGCTCGCGAACGAAAGCGTGCGGAAAAATATTCAAAAACACTGTTTAAATATTTATTTTTAATTATGCCATTACTTTACGAGACCACTCGTAAAGTAACACAATACCAATTGTGTTCCGTTCTTTCATAGTGTATTGGGTTATTGCCAGAGTAGTCTGTACCCTCAAGATATTGATGTAAGAGCAAGTACTTGTCCAGGACATTAATTTGTCTGCAATATGGTTTTAGGTACAACAATAGAAACTATTATTTGCCTCATGAAAACTGTTGAAGATAGAATTCACATGTTCATAGCATTTTAGGGTTCCATACACAGGGGGTGCCAAAGGGACCCTATTACTAAGGCTCAGCTGTCTGTCCGTCTGTCAGTCACACGGTTGAATCTTTTGAACCATATTAGGTAGACACTTAAAGTTTCACAGAGTGTGTACTACTATTATAGCTGCTATATCAACAAATACTAAAAATAAAATAAAGTTACAAATGAAATACAAGAATGTGTTCATAAAAAAGCAGCATTAAATATTGTATGGTGGTACAGAATGCTGCAGGCTGAGTACATTAATCATTTTAAAATAAACATGTAACCAAAACAGGTCAAAAATCAATTATTAAATAAATGAACAATACCTTGTCTAATCTGTATTTCGACTATTAATAACTGTGTTTCTATATGATTTGCCTTCAGGAATTTACAGTAAGCAACAGATGCATTTGAAACAGATAGCAAATATTTATGTTTCAATCAATTTGTCCAGCCTTTTCCCAACTATGTTGGGGTCGGCTTCCAGTCTAAGCAGATGCAACTGAATACCAGTGTTACATGGAGCAACTGCCTATCTGACCTCCACAACCCAGTTACTGGGTAACATGATATACACCTTGGTAAGTTTGGTTGTGAAACTTTTGGGCTTCTGGCTACCCATAACAATATGTCAACGATCTATGAATGACAGCAATGCTATATTATTATAATATGCTAAAGTACAATATAATGTAGAATTCTTCATATTTATTTATGATATCATTATGATAAACTATTCAAGCCTGCAACAGACATCAATACCTGCATGTGGCATGACTAATAGTGCTGCAAATTAACATTTATGTATGGCATAGTGATGTAACACCTTCGAGACGACTTTCAAATGTAGAGTGACTCATTGGCCCAAATTGTCTATTACCTGGCTTGTTTTGTTGGTATTTTAAGATGATAACCTATATTGAAGTACTAGAATTTGTTAATTACGTCGTTATATTTCGGTATTTAACCTATCAAGCATGAAGAGACACAATTTATTATCTATCAAAGAAAGACTTCCGGAGACTTATTTTGCACAATGGTTAGTTGCAAATGCATGCAAACCAGCTAGAGAAATTCTATTTTTTTTTCAAATTTTCTTGCTTTCTGCTGAAAATTAGGTACATAATATCAGCCTAGAATTTATTATTTTTGAATGAGTACAAATATTTGATGTCTCAAACAGACTCAAAAGTGTCAAATGAACTTGGAAGATATTAGCAAGTTCAGTTAACACCATTAGTCAAATAATTATGAAGATAAATTTGGATTTATACGTAGGTGGTTATTGTGAGTTTGTGAGTCTGCTTTCATACTGTAATGAGATCTGCACAGTCTGAGGTTAGACTGTCCTATTGGGCAGTGGGATTGTCCGAAAGGGTTAGCGCTACCCCAGAACATAAAGGGTTTTAGTCAGTAAGAGTCTGACACTCCCTTCTGCTCCACCCAAAGCGGTAGGGGTCATTTGATGATTTCCCATACTCAAAAAAAAATAAGACTGTCCTATTAACTTTTAAATGTGGTATTTCTAAGCCTGTTGAACATTACTGGATCATAATAATAACCAATAACATTGACCCATTGGTATTGTTGATTATTTTTTAGAAAATTAATATTCAGTACAGGTGTAAAATACATTTTTATCACAGAAATGTCTAACTATGGTCTATATGATGTGACAAAATTTCTTTGACATTCTTCAACGGAAGTTTTTTCCATGGTGTAGTACAAAATGGAAGCTGAATTTCACACGGAGAGTGCGGAAGTCGCAAACATGTACCAACAATAGACAATGCGTCACGGTTTTCAAAACGGTTCTTTTACATAGACCCTATCGACCTTGTAGTGGTTATTGAACCCAAACGAGTGGGCTGTTCCTAGACTCCAATTACACCTTAAAAAAACTCTTTTTAGGGGATAAAGCTAGTGCTACATGGAAATTAGGTATTTGAGCAAAGTTTTAGGTACTGTTTGTACCAATAACAACGTAATTCACACCTAAATAATCAAGGAAAAAATTTGACACGTTCCCGTAAATTGGTTGAAACCGGCTATAGCAAAAAATACTTACAACTCGACCATCCATTCTCCATCAAGGATTTCTTTCCAGTTGTCTTCATCTAACTCGCGGTTGGCACTCACAAAACCAGTAAAACAACATAAAATAAATGAGAAATAAAGGAAAAAATGTAAAATTTGCGGAACCGTGTGTACACGCGCCATGTTTAATTTTGCTGAAGTGTTGCTAGTTATCAAAGCTTTCTTACTACTAAAATCATTAAACTTAAAGTGTTCTAGGACAAAATATAATTATAAATCTTAAATTGGTAGATTTCAAATTATTAATTTTAATCGAACTTTATTTGAAAACATATAAACTAAAATAACTTAACTAAAATGACTTTATGCAAACCATATTTATTAATGTATTTACAAATAAACAATATTAAATACTACAGCTACTGCCATCTTGTATGTACAAATTACGAAACGCTAGTATAGTTGCGAAGATTCGATACGAGATGTCACTACACGAACATAAGCAGAAGTGTAGAGAATAAAAGACAAACTATTTCGTTTAGTAGTTACTTTAATATATTTTAGAAAATCTCATTTAGGTAGTTGTGATTGTGAGTAAGTACTCACTGCCTAAACGCGCTTTTCTCGGTTCGGGCTACATGAGTGAGGCCTACATAAAAACAAAAGAGGGGCGATTCCTGTGTTTTTAAGAACGTTCGTATTCTGTCAATAAAACCTATAAACCTTAATTTACCTACATTTTTTATATTAATTGTTACCGAAAGATAGATTGCGACTTTTGAACGTTTTTTTTAGTACCTAGGGGATTTGCCCTTTTGACATCAGGCAATAGAAAGTTGATAAAAGCGACCAGTACTTCTTTATTTTGTTCCAAGTTTTAGGGTTTGCTATTGTTATCATTGTCAAAACTTCCGCACGACCCGCACGAGGCTTCAGCCGTAGGCGGAATGGGATAATTGCAAAGTAGGTGCTTGATTGTTTACGACACGTCCGCGAGTTAATTTGTGTTTTATACCTACTTTAGTGTAGGTTTTTCGTCGTAAAAATAGGTTCATAATCAATCAGGAATGAACGCCAGCTTGGAAAAGTCGGTTTATTTAAAAAAATCGGATGATTTCCAACTTATTATAGTCAGTTAGGAAACGCCGACCTCATCTAGTTTAAAATAATAATAATATTGACGTGTAAAAGTGTTTGTACAAACCTACTTACAGAAAATAAATCATTTATCATTACCTACCTACTTTAAAATTCGCAGACTGTTTTTAAAATGTTAGACTATCGAGCGTTGGTCGTGAGTTCGTTCCTCTTTCGTTACAGTTATCCTATTGGATATAACGTTGCTGTAAGCCTGTATTATCCCACGGCTGGAAAAATGCCTCTCCCGGTTTCTCCCCGTTCAAGCTAGCGAAACTCTGCAGACGTGATGAGTAGGTACTTATGGCTATCTAAATTTCTTCTCAGGGGTGAACGCCTCCTCCAGATAATGTCAGCTTTCTGTCTATTGCTACATCCATCCAGCGAGATTCAGTCATATGCCAATGAGGAAGCACCGATCGCGAACGAACAAGAACCGCTGCGGCAAAGCCCCTACGGGGCTCGAAGTCAGCTTGCGTGCCGCAAAGCCGAACACACCGATGTACTACATCTCCCGCCTACACTACACCAATTAGGCGGAGGACATCGTGGAGTAAATGCGCCAGAAGACGAGGTACACGCCGAGGGTGCAGTTACCGGAGTCGCACGCGCAACGTCAACTTCAAAGCGTTCGTGGTGCACGTACCGAATTGTTATCTGCCCGTTGTCATGGAAGAAGATTTCTGGCCGCAGGACGTGGTGTTCCGTCGCTTCCACGGACAAGTAGGTACCACAGAACAGCACAAGAACAAGCTAGTGAAGTACTATTTTATAGTAAAAATATGTGTTTAGGTTAATTAAGGTAGGTATATTTACCAACTCTGAAATCACGAAAAAAAAAACAGCTGTTTCCTACATTTTGGTCAAGTATGTATTGAACGTTTGTATTAAACAGCTGATTTTTTTTTCGTGATTTCAGAGTTGGTTTTCGTGATTTCAGAGTTGGTGAAAGTTGTTCAGTTCAATGGTCTAAAGCACCTCTTAAAGTTTGTAGGGTTAATTTTTTAAATACTTATATGTCTTCGAATTTTTGGTTTAAGTCATGTCGGTTTCCTCACGATGTTTTCTTTCACCGTTTTGAGAGCAGTGGTGATGAAATCATTTAAACAAAGTAAAGCGCCTGCCTGGTTTCGAACCCACGACCAACTCGTTACAACTCGTACAATGGTAACCCAGTGGGGCTACCATTTTTCCAATGGTAAGAGAATGATGATAAATCCAGTAATCTTAATTTTAGTCTCTCCAATAGTCTGTCATAGACAAAAAGAACCAATTTGAAGTAATTCCTCAACTGAGTACTTTGTATAAAACGTTAAAAACCGTCAGCCAGTGCTGTGCTTATCGACAGCGGTGTCGATGTCGCACTCATAGGGTTTCGTCACCGGCTTCGTCTACTATCGATCGAGTACGTCCTCTGTAAATGTTCACGATAAAGAAAAACGTGGGTCAGCTAGAAACATTAATTATAATTCGTATAAAACCGGCCTCCAATGCTCCCATTGCTAGGTCTCGGGAATAGTCGGGAATTCTTTCTGGGGGTCGTTATTTTCTTCTAGGTACATATAATAGAAAACCTATGTTATCTATGGTAGCAACTAAGTATAACCACATAGGAACCACAAATAAAGTGCAAGATGCTACGAACTGTAGCTAATATTTGAAATAAATACCGTACTCTAAATAAAAGAAATTTTTCTTCTGAAGTATTGATTAAAGAAGAAACTTTAGATATGGTGTTACAAACATAATATTCTTTCATAGCATCTTGCACTTACGCAACATTCAACAGCGATGTTCTCGTGTAATAACGATCGCAACTTAGAGAACAAACCTATTTCATAATAGTATGGTTTTGAGAATAACGATTTTATAGGCACAAAACTCAAGACCCTATCATAAATTGGCCTCATCCAATAGGTAACTTCGTATAGGAATGGCCTTTTTTTAGACTGTCGAATTGTAGACCATTTTCTCTTTTGTTAAGTACCTCGGGTTGTTGACAGGCCTACATTGTCCTCTCGCCTACCTGTTAACACTGTTATTTTTGGAAACATTGTAAAATCCAAATATTTATAAAAGAGTTACCGTGGAGCACAGAGCATGTACCGTGGAGTTTCTTGCTGACTCTTCTCCATAAGAAACGACCAATTGGAACCGTGCTCCCAGCTTCTGACGTTTCTTAAGTGCCCATGTAGGTAGGTTTATGTTAAATAAAATATTTTGATGATTTTTGAATGGAACTTGCGACCCTTAGCGCAAAAGGTAACCACTCAACCACTGCGCTAACCGTGCTGCTGCCGCAACGATAATTATAATGAGGTTTTATTATAACCTGACAATTTGATACTTACTCCGTAAAAATCTAGATCTCGCATTTATAACTACCCAGACTTATAAAACCGCAATTAAAACTAGCCCCACCAAACTATAAGAACTAGAATTTCAAAAGCAGAAGCAACGAAAACAAAAAAATAAAGCATTAGTTCGTTCTAACGTAACGCATAAGCATTTAAATAAATAAATAGATATCGATCAAATCCCGCGTGACAGTTGTCAAACATCAAAATATTTTACGCGCGCTTTTTTGTGACACGCTGTCTATGGTCAGGGCTGGCTGTAATGGAATTATTTAGGGGTGGTATTAGTTAAGTCACCATTATTTTCAGTAGGTAAGACATTTTAATGTGAATAGATTTTTGCTGTTTTTTGCATCCTAATTGCTTACACACTTTCAATCTCAATCTGAAAATCTGAATGATTTCTAAGCCATTATTATATTATTAATCTTATATTGCTAATCTATTACTTCATTTGTTCGAAAAATTAGTCTGCTCAACAACGTAAATAACGTACTAATGAATGTTGTTGAACTGTCAAAATGAAAGCCATTGCTACTGTTGGTTAGTATGTTACGCAATTACTTTACAGGACTAGATGCCTAAAATCCATAAGCATCGTTCTACAATGATTGAGATTCGGATGATTTTTCTTATTCTTATATTGGTCAAATAATTATCGGTGTGAATTCAATTGTTAGGCTAGACGTACACCCCTTTATTCATCAAAATTGTATGGTTACACAGTCGCTAATCAATACCTAGCTTTAATCAACGCTTATAATAAATATATTTATAGAGACTGCCCCGTTGGTCTCGTGGTCGCAAGTGCGACTGCTGAGCGTGGGGTCCTGGGTTCGATTCCCGGGTCGGGCAAAGTGTTATTGAGTTTTTCCATTAGGAATTTCTTAGTAACAGCCCAGAGTTTGAAAGTTGGTGGTGTGATACCCCCGTGCCTCGGAAAGCACGATAAGCCGTTGGTCCTGCGCCTGATCTCTCTCCGGTCGTGTCGGATTGCCGTCCATCGGACTATGAGAGTGAGGGAAGAGGGAGTGCACCTGTGTCTGCGCGCACACTTGTGCACTATAATAACTCCTGCGTACCTGGCTAATCTCCGTTGAGATTGGCCACCGTGACCGAAATCGGTCGGGGAGGCTATTATTATTATTATAATAAATATTGTATATATATTTATAATATTGCCAATAAATTAAATATAATCCTGTATAGATCTAACATCTTATATCTAGATATCTACCCTATATTTCTGAGAATATTACCTTATTCTTAGAAAACTAATGTGAATTAGGTATGTGTATAAAATAATTTGTGAGATGTGAATGTAGAAAGATTGTGATAATTACATTTATTTAAATAATAATGCCTCATCAATGTATGAAGGCCTTGTTTATCGGTAAATATAGACATATATAAAAACAGCTTTTCGAAAAAAAAGATCAATAAGTACGAACTTTTGTAATACCTACTGAAGATTTGTGACAACCCTAACAGCTGCCCTAGTTTCATTCGAAATTCAAACGCAGCCATCGTGTCTATGAGCGTTTTATTTTTTCAATTTTCGAATATCGAACGAATGGAAGCTTCAAATCAGTTGTTTATTTTCATAAGTATAATAGCATTGTTTGTGGACAAGATTATTTCGTATCTCGATCAATATGGTGTATTTATTTTTATTTTGGAGTGTTTGATACGTAACAACGTAGTTTTTGTTGATGACTGTGCGTTTTACATTTACTGGTCTGCCGGGACTTTGATGTGGTGATAATTTTTTGTCACAAATATCTTTTCCTGTTATGCATAGACCATAGTTGTCTATTTTGCAATGGGCATGGGTAGCTTGACTAATTTCTAGTGTTGTTTAGTTAGCAAGGAAGAAGGTGTAGGTCTGTGTGGCTTAATAAGGTTTGCGGGATAATTGTGTAACACACTGTTAGTAGGTAGCGATGGCTTTCATATTGACAATTCAACAACATTCATTGCGTTATCTACGTTGTAGAGCAGACCATTTTTTTGAACAAATATAGCAATGGATATTGGCAATACCCTCAAAATGATTCCGATTGGGATTCACAGTGTTTTACGCAATTAGGGTGCTGGTTTCTTAGAAATGCGGTTCCGTCACATTATAACGGCCGTCATGAAATCTGTAATTTTCACAAGTGTTTGACATTATAGTGTCAGGAAAACAAATCATCCATTAGAGAAATAGCTAAGTTGTAGGTACTTATTTCATTTCATGCTTTTCTAGTACCAGCACCAACACACTATCAATCTCAATTTGAATCATTTTGAAGGATATTGCTGATCCCTTGCTTTTAAGTTCTGCACAACAACGTAAATAACGCTATGAATCTTGTTGAACTATCAAAATGAAACCCATTAAAATACTGATGTGTGTTACGCAATTACCCTGCAGCTTTCTTAACTGTCATAGCCTTAATTTTGGCAGTCTAAAATGGTTTTTTTGCATTATAGAGATTTAGTTGCTGAGAATAAGATAGAAAATTCAGCTTCTTCAGCAATCTGCACTTTTAGAAAACCAGCATTGAAGATTGTTTTTATCAAGAATTCCATGTCTACCTTATAGCAGAGTCATCCCATGATTCATTGGCAAAGCATCGATAGATAAGGGCCATGTTGCTCCAATACTCGGCCGTTATAAAAACAATTTGATCTGATCTATGGTCACAGATGCTAGTCACGAGATTATCGATGTGTGGTCTGTGACGTCGGTGAAGGGAATGCGTGAGTGCAGGTCGTCGATTAAAAGTTAATAGGAGAGATAATTATACATCTATCAGAAGGCCAATTCTCGTACTTAAAAAACGTTCAAAAAGTCGCAACTCACCTCAGCGACAATCAATGTCAAACACTTGTTAAAAATGTATGCAAATTGATTGTATTTTTGACAGATTGAGACTGAGATACTATTAGGTATTCTGTGACTGAGATTAGAATGCGAACGTTCTTACAAATACGGAAATCGCCTGTTAGGTTAGCCTTTTCTTGGGTTTTGTTAAAGTTGGCTTCTTTTCCCTGAAATTTCCGTTGACGAAAAGCAGAGTGAGTTAAAAACGTAGTGGAGAATGTGTCCTAGAAAGATTTTGCGCGTTCTAAACGCAGAAGAAAGTTTGACTGTCGTTACTGGTCGTCAGAAGTCTGAAAGTCTGATAAACAGTTTTATAAAGAGGTATCGGATTACCCAATAACTGGGTTGTGAAGAATAATATCAGATAGGCAGTCGCTCCATGTAAAATACTGGTATTCAGCTGCATTCAGCTAGACTGGAAGCCAACCACTACATAATTAGGAAAAGACTAGGCAGATGATGATAATGTCTTTGATATATTTCGGGACCCTGGGGTCCCGGACCTTTGGAAGGCGTGCCAGGGGAGATAGGGGAGGGGGAAGGGGGGGTCTAAGATAATTTTAAATGATGAGGAGACACCAACCGACAATTATCCCTGTATACACTACGCAAGTGCATCCAAGGACAACCTCCAGTTGGTGCAGGACTAAGTATTGCAGATCATGGAAACAAAATATATTGGACTATGAGTTTGGGTGGCCACAGTGGATCGGTAACTCTGAACTATGGAAGGGCTATGTCCCATACCCGACCAATGATAGTATAAATATTATATTATTACTAGCTGACCCCGCAAACTTCGTTTTGCAAAAAAAAAAAATAGGGTTTTGAAAAATAGATGTTGGCCGATTCTCAGACCTACCCGATATGCACACAAAATTTCATACAAATCGGTCCAGCCGTTTCGGAGGAGTATGGTAACTAACACTGTGACACGAGAATTTTATATATGAGATCTTTCCAGCCTCATTTCTAATAACATTTGTTGCCAACTCAAATTCGACCTTAAATTCTTCACAAAAGTAAATAGCGGGTCCCACCATTACAATCTAGGACCCCTTTTATTTCTCTGCATCCTTTTTCTCGCCGTCTAATACCACCGTGACTAATGCTACAATCACTTGAACTGCCTACCCTCCAACTTAACAAGTAGGTAAGCTTATGTACTCGACTCCCTTTAGTACAAGTATGACATTATTATGACTCTTGGCTTTTACAATGACCAAAAGGTCTTTGAGACATTGTATTCTAGGAGATTAGGATCCGTGTCTAATTGTTTTACTGGTCATAATTACTACAGTTCTGTATTGTTATTAGTTTTTGTCTACCAGAGTGCGAATAAGAACAAACGACGAACTTCATGGGTATTCTTTAAAAAAGTCCTGTGTGCCATAGGAATTATTTGCCTTACGCCTGCCTGGTCTCACACAACTGAGTAAAGCAGAATATTACATCTGTCTTGGGCTGAATTTAGCAATCTAAATACATTCAGATCAGCTCGAGAAAAATGTCACAATTGCTATGGCTAAGAAGATAAATCTCTCTTTGGGAGTGGAGTTAACGCCGATAAGCAACACTCGAGGTTGGAATTAACGACCTCTTGCTTGCCCGAACAAAGCCGAAGCCTATGCCCTAATTATCACTTTACAAAAATAAGTGAAAGACTCCTCAAAGTTAATTTCAAACATTCCAGCCAACAACATTTCAAAACAACAGCACACCCACAAGACAGAAGACGAGACTTAATCCCTCAAACCAGTCGAACAATATTTGATGCCCAAAAATTCTAATCATAATTTTTGTTGAAATTCTACAATGAAGTATTAAGCCATTTCATCGGCGTACCTCCATATCGAAAACTGTCAAATATCAACGGAAATGTGACACGATTGTCAAGTTTTTTGTCATTACACGATGCAGAGGAATCAAATTGGGAGTTGCTGTGCTTTAAAGTTATTTCTCCACGGTGATTTTGGAAAAAACTGTTTAGAATTATTAAGCTGCAAGATGAAGAAAATACTGAATCAGTGTGGAGACCGCGTGTCGGCGTCGGCAAGCGTAGTGTGGAACGCCCCCTGGCTAGATAGACCGAAAACCTTAAGAAAGTGGCTGGGTGAGACTGCGGAGGACAGGGTGTTGTGGCGCAGCCTGTGAGGGGCCTATGTCCAGCAGTGGACTGCGATAGGCTGAGTTGATGAAAAAAATTGGGTGTTTAAAATTGAATTAATATCATCAAAGACACAAGTTCTTTTTCTTATCTACAGTATGAGGAGGTCTTATGATATCTTCAGAAACTGTTATTTTAAGTGTGTGTTAGTGCTGAAGAAGACTAATGGATACGTTACTTACATTCGCTGATATAATTTAAGAGATCGTCTGGATTAAAGTCCCTTACGTGAGGGTAAACCCTTATCAAACGAAATCTGGCAACACCATCCAAGTTTTTCATGCAACCGCAGTTGTCAAATTAGACGGTGTTCGATATTTAACACTTTGACACTGGCAGCTAATCCTCTCGGTCACTCCTCTTTTTGTCGATGGTCTCAAGTGTCATGGCCGACGTCGAATAATCCTTTTAAACGCGCGCTGTTATTAAATAACCTGTGTCGTATTTCTGTTCTTATATGCTCACATTTTATTTAAAAAATGTAATCGGAAACTTGGTATTTTGAGTTAATTCTGGTGTCCTGTAGGTGTAGCCGGAGCTAGCTTTGAAAGTCAATTGGTGTCTTAACTGATGACTCACTCAAGAATTAGTTAGAAAATTTAAAAAAGTATTGGCAATACCTACTCGTATTAACACTTATCTATCGAGGAGAGTTTGACTTACTAGGAGTTTGTTTAAGAATGTTTTCATTGATCAATATCTTTGGAGAATCGGTAATCCGGTGGTGCGAACTATGATTCTGCTTTAGATTTTAACAGAGCTTAGAGCTATGGTAGGTACTTAAACTTTCACAGAATTATCAGGCCATTGCTAATATAATTTATACTGAGGGCGGTTGTGGCCCAGCGGAATGACCGCAACTTGTTAGTTGGAGGTCGCAGCTTCGAACTCAGGCAAGCGCTTTACTTTGTGTAAATAATTTCATCACCACTGCTCTGAAAACGGTGAAGGAAAACGTCTTAAACCGGCGTGTCCTAGAACAAAATAATCGAAGACATTGTGACATCTACCAACCCTTACTGGGTGCGCGTGGTTGGTTACGGCCCACTCCTTATCAGAGACAGGAGGCCTGTGTCCCAGCAGTGGGAACATTATAGGCTGATTATGCTATGATGCGCAAAAGTGCATAAAAAAACGGTAACGGTAACATAACATAACGGTATAAAAATACCGCCAAGACGATATTATCGCGGACACTCGCGTCCATGTCCAGACAATGTATGGAAATACGTGCACATTATAAACGTTATCGTGAACGGAAATTTAAAAATGTCTTCATATATGGCAAGAACCATAGATTCAATAGGGTACAGTCAGCAAAGGAGATAAGCATGCAGGGTCGTCGAATATAGTTGAAGTTTACTAAGAAACTGATTGGTGTTTTCGAATGAAATTTAATTTGATAAATGTAGGTAGGTACTGTTTATTTTCTATTAATTAAATTAAATTTTATTGTCATGATTCTGCCTATCGATTCTGTAAAAATCTCACTGCGATAACTTAGGTGAAGTGAGCGTGAAGTTTGTTATCAATAGGGGCGATCCCTAACATCAGGTGGAATGACAGCTCACTTCACCTTAGTTTTCACGGTGAGATTTTTAAAGAATATTCTGACGAAAAATTTCAACGCAGGGGGCGTCGAAATTTTACGTCGGTAATTTAATTTCAGGCATTTGAGCGAAATTTTAGCATGATAGATGCGACGGTAACCGGAGGGGTCCGTAGTTAAATAATAACAGCCGCACAGGTCGATCGATCAGGTTAAGCTATGCTTGCCGCGGTTGGTGTGTGGATGGGTGACCATCTTTACATACCGTGCCTCGGAAAGCACGTTAAGCCGTTGGTCCGACTGTCATTCGTGGATCTTTGACAGTCGTTTCGGGTAGTCAGAAGCCCGAGTCTGCCAACCAGTCTTACCAAGGGGTATCGTAATACCCAGTAACTGGGTTAAATACTGGTATTCAGCTGCATCCGGTTAGACTGAAAGCCGACCCCAACGTAGTTCGGAAAAGGCTAGGCAGATGATGAGATGCGGCGGTAACCAGTTTTCGTCTGGAAAGTGGTATTGCTATAAGTCAAATTGGAATAAGTGTCATTTTGCAGAAATATGATTAGAAAATCCTGTAGAAAAACGGTGGCACGATAATACATGGTGGTGGAGACCACCCTGTGTTTCCATATACCTACTTATTTTACTTTACTTTTTTTTGTGTTATAGTAATGCCGTGACGTGGACGTCCACAATAACATCGTCACATAAGAAATGATAAACGCGCACAATAACTTTCAAATTCAGAACACCTGAGTTCATAGATCGTGATGCAACAGATACAACAAGTAAGTCCGATATTTCACACGAATTTCAATGATCAAAACAGTTTTTGACAAGTCATACGTAACTTTGAATAGGCGGAGGTATCGTCCACCCGTGTCAAAAGGAAAAATGGCTACCCAAGTAGTCCCATTGTAAGTGTTTATTGCTAAATCATTGATCGTCGATAAATATGTGGATCATTCACACGGTGGATCGCGACAGGTGACAGTACAAGCTATGTCACTCATAGATCGAATCGCAGCTATTGAATTAGATTCCTATAAAAAAAAATTGTGACGTTTGTGGTGAGGTTGGTTCCGTGAAGAATTTTAGGCAGGACGAACAGCATTTCGTAATACTTAAGTTAGGTATACACTGTGTCGAAGTCAAAGCATTTCAAATAGGCACTTTTGAACGTCAAGAATAGAATTGATTCTAGTCGCCCCTTCCAAAAGGTACCTAGTTTTCGTATGGAGAAGAATGGGAAAGAAACTCCGCCGTTACTCTTTTAAAATGTTTTACAATATTTTGGATACATTAATTATCCTACTATCCTACTAATCCTACTATCCTATCCTATCCTACTAATATTATAAATGCGAAAGTTTGTGAGAATGGATGGATGTTTCTTACTCTTTCACGCAATAACTACTGAACGGATTTTGATGAAACTTTACAGTAATACTCGTATAGCTTATAAATCAGAATAAACATAGGATACTTTTTATCCCGATATTCCCACAGGACCGAAACTTACGTGAGCGAAACCGCGGGGCGCAGCTAGTATAATAATATGTGAAGACGATGCACCTAAAATAAAATTACTATACCACAAATAGGTAATAGAATTAAAAATGAAACCATGACATATTTATTAATGTGTAATTCTAATAATTCTAGTCGTTTGAATTTTTTACGGATTTGATTATGAATTTCAGTGATCTCGCTAATGTAAACAGAATATTTTTTTAACAGGACATCATCATCATTTTAGCCGAAAAGACGACCACTGCTAGATATAGGCCTCCATTTGGACCGGTTCTGTGCTTCCCGCATCCAGCGGATTCCTGCGGACTTCACAAGGTCATCAGACTCAATGAAAGGTCATCGTGAATTCGTGACATACTGAAACACAATGAAAAATGAGAAATTTCCCCATCTACAAGTACAGTCACGAATTATGTATGAAAATAATCACCGAATAATTATTTTTCAATATTCTTTTCAAAATGATTAGCGCATCTTTTATGAAATGTCAGCTCAAATCCCGTATTTTTAAGAACGTTAACATTCTAATCAATCTGTCAAAAAATCTTATAATTTCCCCACATTTTTGATAAGTTCTTGACAGTGATTATCGCCGAGATGTTATTGCGGCTTGAATTTTAATGTTTTTAATACGAGAATTGCCCTTCTGAACTTTGATTGACAAAACAAAGGTTGATTGACCTAAATCCTTGCGGATCCCCAAAAGTACACACACTAGCGACAAATATTTTGTAGGCGTACGACGTTGTTTTTTTGAAATTTGAATTTGGAAGCCCCAGGTTCAGTGTGGCCAACCAAAATGCGTTTGTCGTGTAATCCTCGAGGGATATGGATTTTTTTTTTCATTTTTTCAATCAATTATGATTTTTTTGAAACATTGTCCTTTGCGTGGGATATTGGGCCGGAGGCACGTCAAGTATTTTATACGGTTTATTAATTTTCTATTAGTTATTGTTGCGTTTTTTCTTTGTTAGATGTCACGTCGATCACGGCGGATTCCAATTACTGTGTGTTAAGATTTTTTTTAAGCCCAGATATGGGTAAAAATAAAAGATAAACGGCCTTATTACAAAACAAGGTTTACAAAACCCAAGTTTAACCCATTAAACCATTTTTGTAATTCTAACTTGATTCAGACGAAATCAAAGTTCCAATTATAAAAATTGATGGCAAACCCGTAACTGAGTTGTCAATTTTGTAGTAGGTAAGAACTTTAAAGTTCTTCGAATAAAGTTTAAAATACAATAACTGTTTCGATGGTTTAGCTTTTTTTTTGTGGATGGGAAATCATCAAATGACCCCTACCGCTCACGGTGGTGCAGAAGGGAGTGTCAGACTCTTACTGACTAAAACCCACCCGTGTTCCTTCCTACGCCCTTTATGTTCCGGGGCAGCGGTAACTCTTTCGGACAATCCCACTGATGGTCTAGCCTTGGAGTACCTACAGTTAGAACTCGTTTTGTAATAAGACGGAAATGTTTTAACCCTTTTAAATAACATGTAGATTAGAGAGAGATAAAGTCTAAATAAGGGTAGCTGAGTTGAGAATGCTAAGAAGGATGTGATGGTGTTACACGAATGGTTAGAATAATAAATGCGTACAAACGAGGAAGTCTGAAAGTGGCACTGATAAAGTTCACGTCAAACTTGATGGCGGCTCTGAAGTGCGTTACGCGCTGCGCAGTACCCCACCCCTCACCCCCGCTGACAGGTGAATTTGTTACTGCGCAGCCACTCGCCTCATGCTCCGTGCCGTCATAAAAGAATCGGGCTGTAATTGAAAAGTTATATGGTTATCGGTTGTCATGGTATGGGCATGTGTTACAGAGGAATGAGGAAAATGTCGTGAGGAAAGTTTTTGAGTATGAATGTCGATGGTTATAAGAGTAGGGGAAGACCAAAGAAACGATGGATGGACTGTGTGAATGATGATGTGGTTACAAAGAGGGTGATTATCGAGATGAGGACTAATAGAGAAGTATGAAAGAAAAATACATGTTACGCCGATTTCAAATAAATTGGGATAAGTGCAGGAGATTGATGATAAGGGTAAAAAAAAATACTAATAATAGCGGCCCATCCCAGCTTCGCACGGGTGGACATTTATTTTTTTCTTGCAATTAAAAAAACCTATATTAATCTATACTAATATTGTTGGCGACAGATCTGGCAACCCCGTTGCTAGGGACTTGTTGTTGTTGGTTGGCTAGCAACGGGGCGGCTTACGTATTTTTTTATATTATTTTGTGTGATATTTTTCTGTATATATTAAACCCAATTGCACCTTTGCATTTCTTTTATTTGGTGCTTAACAAATATTATAAAGAGGAAAGATTTGTATGTATGTTTGTAATGAATTGGCTCAAAAAGTACTGGACCGATTTTAAAAATTCTTTCACCATTTGAATGCTACATTATCACTGATTAATATAGTTTTTTTTTTCTAACCGTGCAAAGCCGGGACGGGCCGCTATCAGTGATAATGTAGCAGTCAAATAGTGAAAGAATTTTTAAAATCGGTCCAGTACTTTTTGAGCTAATTCGTTACAGACATACCTACTTAAATACAAATCTTTCCTCTTTATAATATTAGTATAGAAGTACCTATAGATTAGTATAGATAAAGCTGAGAGTGAGTTTGTTTGAACGCGCTAATCTCTGGAACTACCAATCGTATTTCAAAAAATCTTTCTGCATTTGATAGCCTAATTCTTGAGGAAGGTTATAGGCTATCTAACATCATGCTAAGAGCCCAGCAAAAGAAATAAGTCAGACAAAACGCAAAGCGAAAACGAAGTAATAACGCGGCCAGGTGATAAGATGCGACGGGGTGGGTCGGGGGTGCAAGAAATTTCACGCGGACGAAGTCGCGGGCAGAAGCTAGTATAAAATAAAATGTTTTTTTAACCCTTCAACTAAAAGTTACATTCTTAGTTATTGCACTTCCAAATTCTCAGAAACTTCTTGAGCGTACGTTTCCCTGAATTTCACTTGGAAAAGCGTCTAGATTTTACTAAAGTTTATTTTCCTTCACACCTCCTGCTTTAGTTACTTTGTACGCTTTTTTGTAAATATACAACATTTTTATACTGTTATTGTAGTAGATAACAGTACCTAAACAGGAAAAGTTGAATAATTTCCCGACATTTTTGTAAGTAAATAATATCATAGTTGCTTTAAGCATTGTTGATAATAATATTAATTTTGACCGCTTCGTTGGCTGTGGGGCTTGTGGCTAAGTAATACAAGCCGCACGGGTCGATGGATCAGGTTAAGCTACACCTGCCGCGGTTGGTCCGTGGATGGCTGACCATCTTTACGTATCAAGACCCCTTCGTGCCTCGGAAAGCACGTTAAGCCGTTGGTCCCGGTTGTCATTCGTGGACCTTTGACATTCGTTGCGGGTAGTCAGAAGCTCGAAAGTCTGACAACTAGTCTTACCAAGGGGTATCTTAGTATGGCGCCATCTACATCGCCACATGCGAACTACGCGTCATAGTGGCGCCGCGCAAAATCCTGCATCGCGCAAGCAGAGTTTACCACGCGACTAGCATATACACAACGTCCCGACCACAATCGTTGGGCAGTAGCCTACGACTCCTACGAGATACAACACCTGTCCAGTCGGAAGATCCTCCCTTTTTATGGAGGATGAGTGAACTTTACACCCTGTTCCTCATACCTCTATAGTGATATCTTGCAGCTCACGTCATGTCTTTGGTCAGTCATTCTCCTAAATAGTCTATTACCCTAAATAAAATAGTAACTGATTGGAGTTTTCAACTAATTTCCTCCAGTCCTGCACGACGATAAGCTTCGCATATAGATTCCGCCATTAATAATTTCGATGTAGTTATTATTAATGTTCATCAGTAATCCTCAAAGTGAAGTCTTGTGTGGCCCGTACGGTTGGCTCCCCTGGGAGCAACGGTGTTGTGTTACGTTTGCTTTGTTATGTTGGTAGTTAAAAGGTTATGGAGTGGTGATGTGTTTTTGTTTTGTTTCGTTTTGATACAGACGTTGAGCGACCTGCTTTCTTGGAGTTAGTTTGCAGGTTTGCGTAACACGCTATCAATCTCAATCTGATTAATTTTGAAGGATATTGCTAATCCATTGCTTCATATGTTCGAACAACTTGTCTGCTCAGCTACGTAAATACCGCAATGAATGTTGTCGAACTGTCAATATGAAAACCATTGAGTAAAATAACTAGAGAAGCAAACCTCAATAAAATGTGTCAAAAAAGTGTACCCACTTTTTAAACGCGACGACGTAGCTTTGAAACCACTAAACATTTAAAAGTAAACATATATCTGTCTCACTTACACACGTCGTAAGAATAATACCGTCGCTTAGATTAGACAAAGACCGCAATATAAACATGCAATGACGGGATGGGGTTACCTAACCATGCGAAATTTCACCCAACATTTTAAGCCATAAAAAGCGTTATACGTTAAGTTAAATTACTTTTTAAATATTTACATTATGTATTTCTTATTGGATGTGTAATAGAAGTTTATAAATAATGAAAATAACTAAGGCATTTTCTTTTTGAATATTTTTTCTTTATTATTAATGAAATTGTATTTAGTAGGTAGCCAGTCAGTCTCTTTTCTCAGCAAGCGGATTATTTCCACCCATTTTTTACGGCGTGCTGCATTTTAAGGCACCCTGCTACGTTGTTATTATCAAAAAAATATTTACAATCACTAACTCCTTAAATTAAAAACTCCCACAAATGTGGGAAACTAAAACTAAGTTTTTAGTGGTAACACTGAACCTAATTTACGAAGTTCTACATTTTATTGCGTTTTTACGTTGATATAAACACAGAGACAATTAATTTACGTGTGGAAAGTAATTCCGGTTAATTTATTATGTTTTTGTGATCTTGAATTGCACTCTTTCGCGATATTTTTTGTCGCATGTCACTCGGTTCACTTCGGTTGGCGTCACACAGAACACTGAACTGACGTTAGCTATGCTGATGGCTGTGGCCATCAGTCTAGTGGCAACACCTTGGTGCGGTAATTACTAATCTAGTGTAACATATATGTATATCAATGATGAAAACCCATTGCTACTGATAGTTTGTTACGCAACTACCCCGCTGGTAAGACCTACGTGACAATTTCATTCGTAGGTGGTGTTATAAGTTAAACTTAGACATTTACAATTTGATTTTAAATTCAACAAGGTGAAGAAATTTGGACTTCATTATGCAGAAACGTGATAATCAATGCTAAAGAGCAAGAATTGGCTTTGTATGAGAAGAATCTTTTTGGTACTGGTGTAACTGGCTGAAACTATGAATTAAAAAATAAAATCTCTCTTCCTGATACTTTTCGACTTGTAACATTGATTGAATAGAGCCTTAGCCTGCCTTAATCTAACTTAATCAATCTGCCTAGCTTTTTCCCAATTATGTTCGGGTCGGCTTTCAGTCTAAGAGACTTTTTTTTTAGCCTTCAGCCCTTTAGCCCTGCCTAGCTAGACCTATATTCATCTCCTAGAAATCCGTTATATCTGCAACATCCTGTCTTACTATTTCTCTTTCAAAATAAAACGAGGAATAGAATTAAAAAAAATATCAGTTCGGTCCGTTAACGCAAAAGCTTCATCTAAAAAAAAACAATCTCGATGGTAAAAACCGACGATGGATTAAGGCGCACGCTCCATTGCCGATTATAAATTTCGCTCAGAAAGAATCGGCATCTCCTTTTTATTGTTGACTTTGTTTGAGCCGTGACTTTGCTCGTATTTTGTACAATATTATTCCAGATACGATAGTAAACGATTAATTAAAAGAAACTAGGCAAAATAAAGAGAAAAGAGAGAGAAGGCCTGTGGCTAAATAATAACAGCCGCACCTTCGATCGATCAGGTTGAGCTACGCTTGCCGCGGTTGGTCTCTGGATGGGTGACCATCTTTACATACCGAGACTCCTTCATGCTTCGGAAAGCCCGCTAAGCCGTTGGTCCCGGCTGTCATTCGCGGATCTTTGACAGTCGTTATGGGTAGTCAGAAGCTCGAAAGTCTGACAACCAGTCTTACCGGTATCGTATTACCTAGTAGCTGGGTTATGGAGGTCAGGTAGGCAGTCGCTCCATGTAAAATACTGGTATTCAGCTGCATTCGGTTAGACTGGAAGCCGATCTCAACATAGTTGGGAAAAGGCTAGGCAGATGATAATGAAGCAAAAGAAAGAGAAGGACTTTGATTTGACGTTTTGGGATGTTAATTGTTGATACGTACTTACTAATTACCTGTTCAGAATGCAGGCGACATCGATGCCCAAACTATTACTAATTCAGGATTCAGTTTAGACGCCAGCACTTGGGAATTTTTTACAGTTTCGGGTAGCTTGATGTGCTGGCGTCTGTACATGATTCCGAACCCCTCAGCGTTGGAATTTTCATCGGTTATTAAAAAATTAATCAGTAAATTGACGTATTTATAACAGCCAATTTTTTAATCACGTCTTAGCTTGTCTATGGATATCTTAATTTGACAGAACTGAACTATCTTCTGTCCTTTTCTTAATGAATTAGAAAGAAAAAGAAGAATTTAGTTTAGTTTGTGAACAGCAGAATCGGCACCAGTGTCAGGCGCTGATTAATTTGACAGCACTAAACTAAAATTTATCTTAAATAGGAAGAAAAAGATGTACTGAACGTAAATTTAGTTTTGTTCGTGAACAAGGGAATCGGCACCATTGTCCATTTTATATTCTTAAAATCACGCACAAAAGTAGACTTGAAAATAATAAGAGCAGCACCCTAATTGCGCAACACACTATCATTCACAACCTAGGTAAATCATTTTGAAGGATATTGCTAATCCATTGCTTCATATGTCCGATAAATGTGTCTGCTCAATAATGTAAAAAACGCAATGAACGTTGTTGATCTGTCAAAATTAAACCAATTGCTACTAATAGTGTGTTACGCAATTATCCCGCAGATTTTTTCATCAAGCGTAGCAGTGCTACGAGATGGCTACGAGGCTCCAAGTCTCGTAGCCATCTCTACGGGTCTACGAAAAATAAATAGATACATTTTTCATTATTAAATTAATATAATTCTGACAGTTGACAGAATGACAAAATGACTGCCTCATTGGTGTAGTGGTCGCAAGTGCTACTGTAGAGAATGAGGTTCTGGGTTCAGTTCCCAGTTCAAGCAAAGTGTAATTGGGTATTATCATTCTGGAATTTTTCAGTACTTGGTAATAGGCTCGCCTTTAATTACACCACTACCCATCTCTTCGGGGAAATAAGGCGTAATATTATGTAATTCTTTTTCATTGCGCAAATGACAAGCCATATCATGTTTCCAATAAAAAACTTACAAACGGACAAACATACAATCAAATCGGTACTTACGTATTTATTCGTAGCGTCTTCGCAAAACTTTTTTGTATTTTTAATCCGCCAGGTGGGCGCAGAATGGTTTTTAATTGGGACGTTCACTTACAATGGTGCGCAACCCTTAAAGAAATTGTTAAAGAATACGTGACAATGGTACTACTGTGGCACAGTATACTGTGGTGCCAGTATCAGAACAGTGGGAGGTCCCATCAATACATTTGAAGGTAACGTTTTATCGTTCTATGTTTGAATTTTTTTTTTTAATGTTGGTAGTTTCATCTACACATAGATAAACTTCTAGAAATTTTGTTATGATCATAATTATTTATTCCCTTGTAAGTATTTACTTTTGAATATTTACATAGAGGTATTAATATACTAATGTGCTTTCTCTCAGAGTTGTTAATGAATTATTTTTATGCTAGTTTTATGTAAAAAGTTTATGCTCCTATTTAATTGAAATGGAAAGTGATGGCCTGAAACACAGGTTTGAATAAACCTAGTTCAGGCGGGACGCTACCTAACATTAATTCCGAACCATCACTTCTTGCACCTGTATAATAAAAATTATAGTTTTAGGTTAATTATTAAGCACAATAATTGTATGGAAAATATACTTCTCTTGGCTAAATGTGCACCTTTTGTAAAGGTTTTTTTTTAAAATTAAATATAAGTATTATTAAAAAAAAATCTACCAACCCGCATTGGCCCCGCGTGGTAGATTATAGCTAACTCCCTCTCGAAGAGAGGAGGCTTGTGTCCCAGCTATAAGAACATTATGGCTGAAAATGCTTATGCTTATACTATGGCAGTTTCAATTTTAATGAGTACTAGCGGCCCGACCGGCTTCGCACGGGTGGACATTTATTTTTTAAACATTTTATTTTTTCTTGCAATTAAAAAAGCCTATATTAATCAGTGATAATGTAGCATTCAAATGGTGAAAGGATTTTTAAAATCATCGAGTACTTTTTGAGCCAATTCGTTACAAACATACTTACAAACAAATCTTTCCTCTTTACAATATTAGTATAGATATGTAGCAATTAACCGGTCTATACTGTAAAAATTTCACGCTGAAAACTTTGGTGAATAGGCAGCTCACTTCCAACTCACTTCGAATAAAGATTTTCCGGTGATTTTTTTTTAATAGAATAGCACTATCAGACGCTACACTTTTTGTTCATTTTTTTCTTAACTTTGAACACAAAATTAATAATAAAGTAGGTACCATAATCTAATAGCTCAACTGTGGCTAATGAGTCACAATTGAATTTCTATTGTTCCAGATCAAATTTTGATATTTAAAAAAAATCGTTAGTGCACTGATTCAACGATGTTGGATTTTGGGACTCGGCGGCATCTTTCACTTGCCTATAGAATGATAGAAGAAAGCAACAGATGAAAGTTTTCATTCCTAAATAACTTTGTCGGTGTCTGTCTTAAATTCTTGTGATCTGTAGTAGGCAATGTAGTAGGTACTAAGGTTCCATTTTCAAAGAATAATATTTGCGTAATTTGACTATTGATATCGAATAACATAACTGTTTTTTGAATATGAAATTACTGCTACGTCACGTTAAGCCGTGTGGTTCCCTGTATTGGATAAATAAGTGAGTAGTTCACCCTTGTTCATTTGAGTAGGTATGATAGAAGATTAAGGAATTAAATCAGGTGAATGGTTACCCCAGCTATTTCATTAGTGGAATAATAAAATGGGGCGCTTTTTGGAAGCAAAATTCTTATTGAAACTGCGATATTGTTCTGATTAAAATATACAAAGCAATACACAAATGTGATTTCTGAACTGTCTTTTGAAAGTTCAATGATTATTTATAAATCAAATACGTATTACCTACTTTTTTTTAATTTCAAACTTTTAACAGGCCAAATGCTCTATTTAGCCCTCTGCTTATATGAAATATGGGCATTTCCTGTCCAAAACTATCCGACATACAGAACATCCGTTTTATTATATTTGAACACATTAAAAATCCTCTTCCGTCCGATTATACCCGAATGCGACCTGTAGCTAAATCAATTATACAAAAAAACTATCTTAAATAAATCCAGAACTATAAAAAACATTAAAGTGACCTTCCGATCGGTTAGGAAAGGAAAAAATCCACCGAAAAAAACTATAAAAGCCATAATTCACAATTAAAAACGGCTACTGGTCATGGCCAAAAGTATACATAATAAATTTCTTCCTTAAAAAGGTCGAATGAAAGAGGCAGGATACAGTCACAAAGGCGGGACAACGTCGGGCGCAGCGAGAAAAAAATAAAAGTTGTTTATGGTCATTTTGCCGCCAACGCTCCGAGTTTTAAATTTAGAATTAAAACTTTTTAAAGCGAGGTAGCGATGTGTAGTTTAATTCTGTATTCTGTTGTGCTCGATAATTTTGGTTTTTAACCCTCTAACGATGGTATTCATTGGAGAGATACTTATATGCGGGCTGGCTTGGAGGCTTCTATATTCAACTTTGTTTTAGACATATGTTAATTGAAATATTCGTTTTTTTAGCATCATTTATTTATTTATTATTATTTAGTTTTAACCTATGTTGTCCCACTGTAAGGAAAATGCCTCCCTTTCTTCTTTCCACTCCTCCCTGTCTTGAGCTAGCGTGGGCCAATCCAGTCTGTAGGCACTTTTTTTAAACCAGAAAATACATAACAAAAATATGCATTTGACACTACCAAAACATACAACGGGCGGCCTTTCTGCAAGAAAAAACCAGGAGATCCTGGATCCTGTAACATAAAATGCGATGGTTGTGAATTTCGTAGCGCAAGATCTACGTGCGTAGTAATTGTTAAAAACTGTAAAAAAAATTTGGTAGGTACAAAAAACAAATTAAAAACAAAAATAGTCATCTATTTCTCAATTCAAATATCTAGGAAAAGAGCATTACCTTGCCACTTAACTGTGAGAATTTATATAAGTCAATCAATCAACTCAGCCTATCGCAGTCCACTGCTGGACATAGGCCTCTCCCAGGCTGCGCCACAACACCCTGTCCTCCGCCTTCCTCATCCAGTCCGTTCCAGCCACTTTCTTTAGGTCGTCCGTCCATCTAGCTGGGGGACGTCCTACACTACGCTTACATAAGCTACATAAGTACACAAGCTACGCTTTTAGTTACATAAGCTACGCTTATATAAGTACTTATGTATTTTATAAGTATTTATAGGTATATATTATTATAATTATTGTTGGCGACAGATCTGGCAACCCCGTTGCTAGGGACTTGTTGTTGTTGGTTTGTTAGCAACGGGGCGGCTTACGTATTTTTAATAGTTTTCGTGTGATATTTTTCTATATTATATTAAACCCAATTGCACCTTTGCTTTCTTTTATTTGGTGCTTAACAATTATGTTTTAGCATTATTTACCTTTTTGTAAGTATTTTTTTTTTTTAAGTATTAGTATAGGTATAGTTAATATTTTAGTATAAGACTTCACAAATCATTATTCTCCTCTTCTTGTTCTCGCACACTAAAATTTATCTTCATTTCTCCTTTCGCAGTTCTGCTGTAAGAAATTTCTTAAGAAATAAGCAGTAGGTACTAACTTTGTACTCAATACTTTTACCTATATGTCGTATCTGTATCTGTTTTACTGTGTGTACATAAAATAATAAAATAAATAAATAAAAAGTGCATTTTTCAGTTTCCAAAGCAAAAACTTTTGTAGAGTATGATGTTATTCCATAAAACCAACAAACTATTGCAAATTGTAGTCTCCACAACTATTCGCACAACAAAATCAAATGTTTCCCATATTTATTTAGCTACAAGTAACCATACAGTCACGGAAAGGGGCTGGTTTCACAAAACTACCAAACAAATACACCTGTGCATACAATCGATTGAAAAAATACGACAAAACTTCATTCATAGAGAACGGAACTGACAAATCATGGACAAAGGATGCGTCGGCCCGTAGACAAATTCTCACGTTTTTTTTAAACTCATTGATGACCACGGTAGCAAAATTTATGACGTCTAGGTGCGAAAAGGTTATGAAAGAAGGTTAAATATGGCTTTGAAAAAATATGAATTGTCGTTGAATTATACGGTTGATGGTTTTCGCACTGCTAATGATAATATGCGATTATAAATTTAGATAATGGGGAGTTATTTATAGCAGTTAATTAACATATTACTCAATAATAATGAAGGAGAAAGTGGTCTGTTCCTTGCTTAAGCCGATAATACCCTTTTGTGTTTCATGGTATGCAAAATAAACACAAAAAAAAAACCACAGAGTTTGGGAGAATAGAGCTTTTAAATGTCGCGTTCAGGAGCCGGATTGAAGATCAAACAAAAGACATAAGAGGAGGTATTTTCAAGAAGAAAATAAAAAGGTTTATTTACGTCAGCTCTCGATGATCTAGGTCTAGGATGCTCGGTCGATGTCAATATGCTCGTCCCCTGTTAAATAGGATTTAAACTTACTCTAAATGAAAATCACATGAAAATCCGTTTCGTAGTTAAGAAGAACAATGCAGTCACACGATTTTGTTTTATATCTAGATTTTTAATGTAGGTAATACGCACATATTGGTTATTTATTTTAGTTTTTAGGGTTCCGTACCTCAAAAGGATAAAACGGAACCCTTATACGATCACTGTTGTCCGTCTGTCTGTCTGTCAAGACCCTTTATCTCGGGAACGCGTGGAGGTATCGAGTTGAAATTAAAACCATATACTCAAGTCTGCAATCCCTTAAAGCTATGAAAAAATCAAACTTCTAAGTTAACGTAAAAAAAGATACGGCCGTTTATGCCGCAAAAACATATATTTCAACACTCTGAAGGGAACCAAAATGTATAGGGTACTTCCCGTTAACCTAGAATCATGAAATTTGCCAAGAAACAAGGTCATGTAGCACAAGTAAAGGAAAAATTCCGAAAACCGTAAATTTGTAGTTACATACCTACCTACTTGGTACGGAGCCCTCGGTGCTCGAGTCCGACTCGCACTTGACCGTTTTTTTTCTTTTCATTAACCACAATACTACAAAATGTCACAACATTTTAATTTGTTTTGTATAAACTTTTCTATATTATCACATTTAATTAATTCTTGTAATTTATTATAACGGACACACACTTCCCTATGTGTTTGTTAATCCAGCGTATGACACTCGTGGGTTACAGCTGAAAATCAGCTTCAGATGGCACATCTTGTGTTGTCATCTGACATTATGCTGAGCTGAGGCCCTTTTGGCACTATAATCTTTGTTTTCTGTTTTTATAGTTCTATGGTAATAAATTGACTAAGAACTGTTATAAAAGTTCATTTGTATGCATGCGTTAATACAATTAGGTATATAGGTAGGTAGGTATTATGTATTAAGTTAAGTGAGCGTGAAATGAGCTATCAATAGTGAGAATCCCTAACATCAAGTGGAGTGACAGCTCACTTCACTTGTTTTCACGGTGAGATTTTTACAGAATAGCATTGCTGAAATACTTATAGAATAGAATAGAATAATTTATTTCAGATAATTATAATCCATATCTTGTTAGTACACAATAGCAACAATATTAGCTTACAATTATGTTAGTAAATTTATATAGTAGTGGTGGTATAGTGTGGTGTAGGTATAGTAGTGTTATGTTAATATTATATTCTAACTAGCTGACCCCGCAAACGTCGTTTTGCAAAAAAAAAAAGTAGATAGTAGCCGATTCTCAGATCTACCCGATGTGCACACAAAATTTCATACAAATCGGTCAAGCCGTTTCGGAGGAGTATGGTAACTAACACTGTGACACGAGAATTTTATATATTAGATTTTATCATTGTAATTTAATAGCACCCACTCATTTAATTGTTTTTAATCTTAATAATCATTTGTATGTCAATATTGGCAAAGCACAGCGCACTACTAATTTTTAAGATCCTTGTATGAAATAACCAATGTTTTACAAATAAATTATTCTTATTCTTATGGTGTATTTAATTTGCTGTAATGCCAATAAATGCATTTTTTAGTGACGTGGTGACTGGTCGTCTTGCTGACCATGGTTTTATTGTTCTTGTTTATTTATTTTACTTCTATCATTGATATACCTATATGATATACTAGATTAGGCAATGAGATTAGTAATTACCGCACCAAGGCGTTGCCACTAGACTGATGGCCACGGCCATCAGCGTAGTTAACGTCAGTTCAGTGCTCTGTGTGACGCCAACCGAAGTCAACCGAGTGACATACTACAAAAAATATCGCGAAAGAGTGAGATTCAAGATCACAAAAACATAATAAATTAACCGGAATCACTTTCTAAACGTAAATTAATTGTCTCTGTGTTCATATCAACGTAAAAACGCAATAAAAAGTAGAATTTTGTAAATTAGGTTCAGTGTTACCACTAAAAACTTAGTTTTAGTTTCCCACATTTGTGGGAGTTTTTAATTTATGGAATAAGTGATTTTAAATATTTTTTAATATTAACAACGTAGCAGGATGCCTAAAGATGCAGCACGCCGTGAAAAATAGGTGGAGTTTTGTAATTTTGACGTTCGAAAAGTGCTGATTCTCAGCTTAGATTCAATAAATGACTTGATTTAATTAGATTTCTTTCTTTCTTTCTAAGCATAACTGGTGAAATATGAGTGTTACTGTAGGTACTCCTCTGTCCAACTCTTCGGGTAAACACGGCGTGAAGTAAGTAAAATTAGGTAATTAGGGAAGATAGATGATAATAATATAATTAATACAGCTCGTAAAAACCCTAACTTGTTAATCACTAATTAGATTACTGATAAGAATGCTTGTCTATCAGTTTTCAGTAGCTCGAATTTCGAGGTCATCAGTAGGTACGAATTGATAGTATTTTCGCATGAAAATAGATAATTTTAACGTTATCTGTAAATGGGAAATACCTCTTTATTGACATGCCATGCTATCCTTAGGGTTAGTTATGTATGGTCATACATCAAACAACGTTATGATTTCTCTAAGTTTCTTTCAAGCATCTTTACATCACTACCGCTATAAATTAGCACTGTTTTCTGTCAAACAAAACCGTAATGCAAAAATATGAAAGCTGATTCTAAACTCGCTTGACTGTTCTAATGCAAACAGGAGGCTAATTTCCGTTATTAGAAATCAAAATCTAGTCGCAATCTCATCACAGCGACAACCAATGTCAAAAACTTGTCAAAAACGTAGGGAAATTAGAGGTATTTTTGGCAGATTGAGACTGAGATCAGACTGTGAACGTTCTTAAAATTACTAGAATTACCCCTCCGATATTTTATTGCCTTTATAAAGTACTGTGGGGGCTCTAAGCAGAGCTTCTTAATATAATTAAAGCGATACGATTTCTCCAAGTTATTTTCATAGAAAAACTTTAAATTACCACGTTATGTCTAGCACTGACTCAACTAAACAAAAATACAATATAAAAATATACAGGGTTATTGGAAAAACATTAACAACTTCTTAAGAGGTCATTGTACTCATCATTATGAACAACTTTTACTATGGGACCATACCTGAACTCGCAAAAAAAAAATCAGCTGTTCCCTATATTTTGACGATATAAATTACCGATATAATTGTAGAAATTTTACAAAGGGTGACACAATGGGCGGTCTTATCGCTAAAAGCGATCTTATAAAGACAATCTTTGGATACTAATTTGAGGCTCACTGACAAATTAACAATACTTTGAAACCTAGCTGTAGGTAATATTTTAATACTCATGTGGTCTCAACTTCTGTTAACCTGTGAACTTGCTTACCTACCTGTATTGCCTGGACAATAAACTATTTTCTATTTTTCCAAGTTATCGAATGAACTGAAAACTTGGTTATCGGTAAACCGACAGCGTAAAGAATTCCTCCGAACTTTTATTTCGTATTTTGGATTTAAGTTTAAGAATACATGATATGGAATATGGGATTTAAAAATGTGGAATAAACGTTTATTCTTCATTCTCCTGTCCTTATCCCAATTTCTTTGTGGTCGGTGCAAAATGTCTTTTTCTTCCATACTTCTCTATTAGTCGCTCCATGTAAAATACTGGTATCCAGCTGCATCCGGTTAGACTGGAAGCCGACCCAAACATAGTTGGGAAAATGCTAGGTGAATGATGATGATTCATTTGCGTGGTTAATGCTACTTAAATATTTTATCACCTCACTATTCTCTGAAAGATGTCTGCAAGGGTTTAATTTTAATCTATAGATGATAATTTCTCTATTAGTCGTGATCTCGGTAGTCACCCCCATGGAATAAACGTTTAGGTATTATGTACAGTCGAGTTCATTAATATATTGGCAGTGACAAATTTTCAAAATATTATAAGCGTTAAAATGATCATATAGTTCTATACAAACTTAGACATAAATAAAATGTTAACATACATTTAAAGTTTCAAAATATTATAACTTTAAAATGATCATCATTTTAACGCTTATGTTATTTTGAAACTTTTTCACTGCCAATAAATTAATGAACTCGACTGTACCTATCCTATAATACCTTAAAATAATAATCATCCTGAAAGAAATGACTACTTTAGTCTAGCATTGTCCTATCCTTAACTCATTCTTGGACAGTTAATTATCCACCCATCCCATCAGTAATGAATTTTTAATAAAAACCATATCTCTCATTCAAGGACCACAATAGGAAGCACAGTTTTCATTCAAACGAGTTTCGTTGTACCATAGAGAGGAGGCCATAGACAAGAGACCATAGACAATTGATAGAGCCTCGTGCGAGGCACGCGTCGGCGGCAAGTGGCACAAATTGAGTGCTCCAATTACAGTGTCGGGTTGACATTGTATAGGGTGTGTTTTTTTTGTAAAGGTAGTAAGTATTTATTGCTTTGCGAACGGGATGCTTAAGATAGCTTATTTGGGATTCGGAGTCTGCAGTTAAATGAATACTGAATTATATTTCATTCTTGAAAAGGGAGAGGATGAATGGAAGAAATATTTCCTTAATTAAACATAGTAAACATTTTCAGTAACGCGGCCATTCTGCACCCTAATTGCATACTTAATACTTTCAATCTTTCAATCACAATCTGCATCATTTTAAAGGATATTGCTTATCCATTGCTTCATATGTTCGAAAAATTTGTCAGCTCAACAACATAAATAACGCAATGAATGTTGTTGAATTGTCATACAGTGATTTGTAGTCCAAGTGGGATAAGTTCTGTAAATGGCTATATCGTTGTGTTTTGGAATTTTAACATCCTCTGTTTGTTTCATACATACAAAAAGTGTCTGTCAAGTTAGGAAAGTGATTTCAAAAAAATTAAAAAATCGCATAGAGAAAATTTAACATGTAACATGCTGTCTTCAACATCATTGTCAGCCGAAAAGCATGACAGACCCAAATAATCATAACACACACACAGCACCCAGACGCAATTCTTTATTCACCAACCTTTTTTTTCATTACACATTCTGTTCACAGCCTGTATAATATTTCACCAACTTTATCCAACAATGTCTACCCCGCGCCATATTTGCGATGCGCACGTGACTTGAAATGGCGTCGTTCGAAAATCGAATAAATCAAGAGGATTGGTGGGTAATCGTGCTAAAACATCCGTTATGGCCAAAGCTGCTGGAGAGGTGTTGGTGTTGCCATGGTAGAAATTAAATGTAAATAAAGGGTAGTTTGTGAACTTACTGAATTAGTTGGTTTAGAGCGGTTTGGTTGATTTTTGGATGATTTATTTGCGTGGCTAAGTTATAACAGCCGCACGGTTTGATCGATCAGGTTAAGCTACTCTTGCCTCGGTTGTTCCGTAGATGGGTGACCATCTTTACATACCGAGACCGCACCGTGCTTCGGAAAGCACGTTAAGCCGTTGATCCCGGCTGTCATTCGTGGATCTTTGACAGTCGTTACGGGTAATCGGAAGCCCGAAAGTCTGACAGCTAGTATTACCAAGGGGTATAGTGTTACCCAGTAACTGGGTTGTGGAGGTCAGATAGGCAGTCGCTCCATGTGAAGTACTAGTACTCAGCTGCATCCAGTTGGACTGGAAGCCGACCCAGACATAGTTGGGAAAAGGCTAGGCAGATGATGGTTTAATGAATCCTATTCAAGATTGATTGATTCTTGATGTTCACCCATGCACGGAAAAACCGCGGCAAGCGTAGCTTAACCTGATCGATCGACTGGTGGTACTTAGCCACAAGCCCCTCAATAGGTTTACTTATTCATTTGCGTGGTTAATGCTACTTAGATATTTTATCATTTCACTATTCTCCAAAAGATGCCTTCAAGAGTTTAATTTTAGTTTTGTCTCATTCTGCTAGTCAAATCCACTTATTGACATTAACAAGAAACAAACTCAGACTTTAGGATGATAAAAAAACACAACTCAAACTATTGCAGTCCACTGCTGGACTTATTCCTCTCCCAGGCTGCGCCACAACACCCTGTCCTCCGCCATCCGCATCCAGTCTGTCCCAGCCAACTTTTTGAAGTCGTCTGCGATCTAGTTGGGGGGCGTCCCACACTACGCTTGCCGATACGCGGTCTCCACTCCAGGACTCGTCTGCTCCACCGGCCATCGGTCCTTCGACAAATATCGCCAGCCCACTGCCATTTCAGCTTGCTTACTCTGCAAGCAATGTCGGTTACTTCGGTCCTCCGAGTGATGGTTCTAACGGTTCCTGCATGGCTATTCGCAACCATCCGACAGACTCATCATCATCATCATCAGCCTAGCCTTTTCCCAACTATGTTGTGGTCGGCTTCCAGTCTAACCGGATGCAGCTGAATACCAGTATTTTACATGGAGCGACTGCCTACCTGACCTCTACAACCCAGTTACTGGATAATACGATACTCCTTGGTAAGACTGGTTGTCAGACTTTCGGGCTTCTGACTACCCGTAACGACTGTCAAAGATCCACGAATGACAGCCGGGACCAACAGCTTAACGTGCTTTCCGAGGCACGAAGGGGTCACGGAATGTAAAGGTGGTCACCCATCTACAGACCAACCGCGGCAAGCGTAGCTTAACCTGATCGATCGACCTATGCGGCTGTTATTATTTAGCCACGGGCCCCTCTCGCTACCATCCGACAGGCTATCGTATAAAAAATGACACATTTCGTTAATCTGATTTGCCTTGCCCCCGACAGCAAACAGACGTCGGAAGAATGGCGGTCATCTATTTGATTTAGACTGACAAAATTTTCGGATTTTGGATTTGTGAACAGCGTAAGGACTCCTACGATAACATTGATTGATTTTCGATACGGTACGGCAGCGTATCGAGTTGTTGTGTATAGTTATGCTGGTCTAGGCCAACCAACTGAGTATTGCCTTGGCCGACCCCATAGAATCCAAGACTACATCGGAGACAACCACCCCATTTGCGACCACTAGGTCAGCGGGCAGAATATTTTTGGCCTTAAAATTATATGAATCGCAACAGCCTTAGATCAACGCGTTTCCTTGCAAATTCAAACCAACTGATACCTATCCGAAAAAATAGACGAAATTGGTAACAAAAAATATATTCACCATTTAACAATATTGATATTCAAACGTATGCACGTGCTATTTAATTAACATATTGATTAATTCAATCGAGATCATAATATATTTATTTGGCGGTCTGACGAGTCTTGTATGGGCGGAGACTTTATTTAGAATATAATATCTTTTGACATATTTGAAGTATGTCTATCTCTGTCACTGATAGTGTCAACTTTCAAGCTTTGATTCGACGTATATAGGTAGGTTTTTATATCTTCAAAAACTACTCATATCTTCTTTTGACGAATAATAAAGCTGAAGAGTTTGATTATTTGAACGCGCTAATCTCTGGAACTATGAGACGGATTTGAAAAATTCTTTTTGCATTTTATAGCCTAATTCTTTAGGAAGGCTATTTGAAATCACGCTAATACCCCTAGGAGTAGTGTAAAAAAAGTCAGAAAATACTCTAAGCGAATTGCGATGCGATAGGGTGGATCGAGGGAACAACAAATTTCACGCGGATGAAGTCGCGGACAGAATCTAGTAGAAAGATAATAACGCGCCTTGCAACACTTTCACTGATGAGTAGAAACACTGGAGTTTTTCATGGACAGATAGTCTGCAGGGTCCTAATCACAGTTCACCTACAAATAAACTGGTAAAAGTCAAAATCAAATCATTCATTTCAAATAGGCACTTTAAGGTCAAAATTTACAAAATAGAATAAAATTGATTCTAGTCGCCCCTTTCAAATGGTAGTTTCGTATGAAGAAGAATGGGAAAGAAACTCCACCGTTACTCTTTTTGTAAATAATATCAATATTATACATATTATTTTTGTTATTATGAATATTTGTAATTTTGTAGCAATATTCTGTATACCTACTGGCAGAACTGCGAGCAACATAAAAATATAAAGTGTGTCCTATTAAGCGGTCGTCGCGTTCATTTTGTTCGGCGAACCCGAAATCTTCGTTGCCGCAGTCTTCCGGTTTTCCGAACAAATGAGTAACAAAATTAATAGTCCCGAACTCGCGACATTCGCAGATTCATGCGACAATCGCTTTCTATTAGGACACACTCGGTAGCACTCGGCTACACATAATATCAGGAAACGTAACATGAAGTAATGGTTTTTTTCGCAGAAGTGGAAACTTGGAATCGAGTTTCATACTAGAGCATAAACATACTCGTAATCAGCCTATAATATTCCCACTTCTGGGAAACAGGCCTCCTCTCTATGAGAGGCAGTGGGCTGTAATCTACCACGCGGGCCCAGTGCGGGTTGGTAGATGTTACATGCTTAGAATTTTTGGTTCTAGAACATGGCGGTTTCCTCACGATGTTTTCCTTCACCGTTTTGAGAGCAGTGGTGATGAAATGATTTACACAAAGTAGTGCGCCTGTCTGGATTCGAACCCACAACCTACAACTATAAGTATAAGTATATACTAGAGAACATTTCCTTATTTCCTACAACTTTTGTTCTATACAAATTGAAAATGTATGTCTCATGATTCAATTTATTAACAAACTAGCCCCTTTATATCTGAAGTAACATCAAAGTAACTAACGTCCCTAATGTCCCCTATTTAGGGTCCACACATATCCATATCGGCAACAAATTAAATTGGCAGTAACCTGTTTTATGCTTACACCAATCATTTCATCACTGATAAAAGGGGGTTGCAAATTGAAAAGTCGAGTTCCGTGTAATCGAATAATCAGTTTGAACCCACATCAAAGAAATTTATCAAATTAATTCGATAAATCGACTAAAAATTACGTAGCGAGCAAAATTGGCGCCTCCCTATAACATGGAAATGTCATTTGGATATTGTTTTTCGCGCGTTTTTCTTTTGCTTTGAATTTGGAACGTTTAGTGGCTCTTGGAATCAAGATGTGATTTAGAGAAAAATACTTTTCTCTTTTTTTATAAATTGGGGGCCACAAAAGTCTCTACACACTGGAAGTTTCTATAGTCTCTTGGCGCTTGGTAATTAATATTAATAGCCTCCCCGACCGATTTCGGTCACGGTGGCCAATCTAAACGGAGATTAGCCAGGTACGCAGGAGATATTATAGTGCACAAGTGTGTGCGCAGACGCAGGTGCACTCCCTCTTCCCTCACTCTCACGTTCCGATGGGACGGCAATCCGACACGACCGGAGAGAGATCAGACGCAGGACCAACGGCTTAACTGCTTTCCGAGGCACGGGGGTATCACACCGCCAACCTCCAAACTCCAGGCTGTGCGAGTTGAGCGCTGAAAGGAAAATTCAAATATTCTAATTAACTGAGGTACAGGACGACAGTGATAGTGTTATCAAAAAAATACTTATTGTTAATGTTGACTCATTGCCAACGAGCATCAAAAGATGTATTCATCATCATTATCCAGAGCCTTTTTTTTTTTTTTTGATCAAATGACCCCTCCCGCTCTGGGTGGAGCAGAAGGGAGTGTCAGACTCTTACTGACTAAAATCCACCCGTGTTCCTTCCCTAGCCCTTTATGTTCCGGGGTAGCGGTAACCCTTTCGGACAATCCCGCTGCCCCGGATTATCCAGAGCCTGGCTTCACCTCTGCTGAGCATAAGCCTCTTTTTTCAAGTGACATTCCCCACGCCCCTGTGCCAGCCTCATCCAGGTTCTACCCGCGATGGTACGAGTAAAAATGTCATCCGCCCATCTCGCTGCCGGACGATCCGACATTAATTCGTCTTCCAGTCCTTGGACGGCACTCGGTCACTGCCTCACACCTGTCATCACTGCGCCTCGCCAGGTGTCCGGCCCAACACTTTTTAAGTTTTATAAGATGTATTACCTCTTATAAATTAATAGATGTGTATATATCTAATATACGATACATGTCAGACCCAAGCAATAGGTACCTATCAACATCCTATCAATGTTTCAAGAATGTCACTGGCAAGTAACAAGTAAAAATAAATTCTCGTCAAGAAACAACACAATCTGAATTCTAATTTCAAAATGACGCGTAATTCTCAATATTTTTGCAAAAAAATAATTCTCAAAACAATTGCGAATAAGGAATCGGAATTATAAGAATTTTTCGTCGTTCGAGATTCAAAGTGTTCGTCGCTGCGTTCGTTAAAGCGTTACGATTCGATTTGTCGCCATGTTAGGTTAAACCGCGTCCGAAAAGTAAATTTATTGCATTATTCCCGCATCGGTACGCCCTCGTTTCCCGTCTTTGATCTACAATTTTCCTTTTTTTTTACAAAACGGTTACTGATTGCTTTTTATGTCATCGAGATTTTTCTAATTTCAATTTTGTCTACGGTTAGATGGAGAAATTGACCTTGTGCAAATTGACTTGAGGTTTTAGTATTAGTATTCTAATGTGGCTGGGCCTGAGGCCTGCCTGGTCTCAGTAGTGCAGTGGTAACATTATAGGCTCATTAGTCATTATGCTTATGGCTATGCTAATGTAGCTAGGACATTTTTATTTATCAATTTTATGATATTTTAAGACGCTATTGCTAAAGGATGTTTAGTTTTATTAATTTTTAATCAATTTAAGATACTGACATTTCTAGAAGGACAACAATTAAGCTTGTTCCGTATACTAGGTGAAGTGAGCTTTCTCTTGACCCGATGCTAGGGATTGATAATAACAGCACCCTAATTGCGTACCTAACAAACTATCGATCTCAATCTGAATCTTTATGAAGGATATTGTTAACCCATTGCTTCATATGTTCGAAAAATGTGCCTGCTCAACAACGTAAATAGCGCAATGAATGTTGTTGATCTATCAAAATGAAACCCATTTCTACTGATAGTGTGTTACGCAATTACCCCGCTGCTCACTTCACCAAAGTATTCACGGTGATATATTTTCAGAATATGTTCAGTTGTATTTAGCATGTTTCCCATGCGTGCCAAAAATGTCGAACATGCCGTTTTACACATTAGTCTGATATGAAATTCCTGATTACAAATTGAAGTAAGCTGCCTAAGGTCAGCCGATCGATTCTGTAAAAATCTCACCGTGATAACACAGGTGAAGTGAGCGTGAAGTAAACTATCAATGGAGGCAACCTCTAACATCAGAGGGGCAATTCTCGTAATTTTTAAGAACGTTCACAGTCTGATCTCAGTCTCAATCTGTCAAAATTACTTAAAATTTCCCTACATTTTGACAAGTTTTTGACATTTTTTTGTCGCCGAGATGAGACTGCGACTAGATTTTGAACGTTTTAAATTACGAGAATTGGCCTACAGGTGGAATGACAGCTCACTTCACCTTAGTTTTCACGGTGAGATTTTTACAGAATAGCACTGCTGTTTAGCTGTTTATATACTAAACTAAATAGCTGTATCATATCAAGTTGCCCCTATTCTCATAAGTTGACTTTTATCATGTATCTACAATTTAATATCCATATGTAATCCTAGGTTGTTAATTTAAAAGCGTTATTTGCGTTTTTGCTTTAAGTAGGTATGTTTCAAAATGTGAACATTTACATTTGCTGACTTTTGTCCGAGGCTTCGCCCGCGCGGGGGTTGGAAATTATATCCTAAGTATGTGTTAATCTATGTTAAATAGTCTGTGTGAAATATGTCATCTAAATCAGTTCAGCTGTTTTTGCGTGATTATCAAATATACAAACATCCAAACTTACACATCTATAATATCTTTTATACTAATAATAAGCTGAGGAGTTTTGTTTGTTTTTTGTTTGAACAGGCTAATATCTGCAACTACCGGTTGGATTTGAAAGATTATTTTTTGCATTTGATAGCCCAATTCTTGAGGAAGGTTAAAGGCTATTTAACATCACGCTACGACGCTTAGGAGCCGAACAAAAAGAAAAGAAGTCGAAAAGTAAGCTAAGCGAAAACGAAGCGACAGCGCGGGTAGGTGATAGGATTTTTTTTTTTTTTTTGTGGATGGGAAATCATCCAATGACCCCTCCCGCTCTGGGTGGAGCAGAAGGGAGTGTCAGACTCTTACTGACTAAAACCCACCCGTGTTCCTTCCTTAGCCCTTTGTGTTCCGGGGTAGCGGTAATCCTTTCGGACAATCTCGCTGCCCCGGCAGGCTTCGGCCCTTACGGGCCCCTTCCTTATTGCTGACATCTCTTTGAGGCGCGCGTGGAACACGTACGCGCCGTCCGGCACGGGCCTGGTCCTGATCGGACGGAGAGTTACCCATTACTCTCCGCCCGCAGGCCCGCGCCTACGGTGGCCGGGAGTCGTCACGCGGCTCCCGACGCCCGGAGCGTCTCCCGCGGCGGTCCCGAGCCGTCCCGCCACCTCCTTCGCTAGCATGACTGCTTCGCAGAAGGAGGTGACTGCATGCGACGGGGTGGGTCGGTAAAACAAGAAATTTCACACGGACGAAGTCGAGGCTAGAAGCTAATTTATAATATTTGTAGGATTTTCAACGTTAACTAGATTAGGTAGTAAACATTCATAGACAGACTATTCAATTAGGTACTGACTGAATTGACTGCCCCGTTAGTCTCGTGGTTGCAAGCGCGACTGCTAAGCGTGGGGTCCTGGGTTCGATTCCCGGGCTGGACAAAGTGTTATTGAGTTTTCCATTAAACATTTTTCAGTAACAGTCCGGAGTTGGGAAGTTGACGGTTTAATACCCCCGTGCCTCGGAAAGCACGTAAAGCCATTGGTCCTGCACCAGCAGTGCTATTCTGTAAAAATCTCACCGTGAAAACTAAGGTGAAGTGAGCTGTCATTCCACTGATGTTACGGATTGCCCCTATTGATAGCTCACTTCACGCTCACTTCACCTAAGTTATCACGGTGAGATTTTTACAGAATCGATCGGCTGATCTCTCTCCGGTCGTGTCGGATTGACGTCCCATCGGACTATGAGAGTAAAGGAACAGAGAGTGCACCTGTATCTGCGCGCACACTTGTGCACTATAATATTATCTCCTGCGTACCTGGCTAATCTCCGTTGAGATTGGCCACCGTGACCGAAATCGGTTGGGGAGGCTATTATTATTCAATTACTCACAGCCTGACTAATTTTCGTCTTATTACGTACCTAACAAGCACTGACATTTGGGTAACTTACCTTCAGAGATATCAATGACGAATGACATTTTAATGACAGGATATGCCTAACTAATATCTACCTATTCTAGTTATGGGTACCTACTTTAATATATCCTCGTTATTTGAATATTGTGCTGTACAAACGTGACTCACCCACAGTACGGGCGCTGAGACGAAATCTTTAGCCCAAAAAAACCCAATGCTGACTTTCAGATACATTTCTAATATCGATTTAATCGTTTCCCTAAATACCCTTGCCATTTGCGGTTTCAATAAAACCAAAAAAGAGTACAACAAATAAGTATTCAACACTCTAAACTGCTACCCCAAAAATAATTTCGCGTGTAATATCGAGGAAAAAAAGCTTAAATCCCTCTCTATGCCCACCGATGCAGAAGAAACACTTCCTTGCGCCAAATGTCCGATTGAAACCACCCCCGCGAAACTACCCTCCAAGCCCTTACATGTTAAAGAATCCATAAATAATAGAGTTGACGTGCGTACGGATTGTGTTACCGAATCACCCCCACCCCATGTAAATAGCGATTCTTGTCTATGCGCCTAATGCCTCTATTGTCTGTGGTACGGATTTATTATTCATTTTCTTAATACATCTGACGCTCATGAGTTTTGTATTGGCGATTTATTTTGTAATGTGATAGTTTCGATGTGGATTGTCTTTTAGGTAGGGTCGAGCTAAGTACTTATTTAGTCGATGTTCTGGTAACACCTGCACTAGCTGTAAGCAGAGGGACAATTCTCGTAATTTTAGGAACGTTCACCGTCTGATTTATGTCTTAATCTGTCAAAATATACTTGTAATTTCCCTAGATTTTGACATTTCTTTGTACAGTTGAAATTAATATCAATTACTAAAAAAATCAAACTTCTAAATCAATGCAATCAAAAGACACAGGCGTTTATTTTCCGTTTATGCCGCATATTTTGACACTCGCAAGGGAATCAAAACCTATAGGGTACTTTGACGTAATGTCATGTAGCACAAGTAAAGGAAAAAATCCGAAAACCGTAAAGTTATAATTTGTACGGAACTCTCGGTGCGCGAGTCCGACTCGCACTTGACCGGTTTTTGAAATGAAAATCTATCTTCTCAAGACAGAAATTATACTACGTGTATTTCTAGAAATGAGTCAAGTCCCACGCAAAAAGAATCTTTCCTAAACAAACAACACAATTAGGTAACTAAGTAACGTAATGCAACTGTCACGTCACGATTTGGAAGTGACCTTTAAGTTACAAATGACAAAGACCTCGACCTTTAGCTTTGTTTGAGTTCGTTTTAATTCGATTAGGCTACCTACGAGAATCAAGGAGACCACAAGTACGTAATACTACCTACATTTATGTAGGTTTGTCCGTGTATTTAATACGCTGGTAGCAGTTTTGTTTTAGAGCGTTATCAGACTGGCGGTTTGCGAGCGTGTTTCCAGCGGAGCGATTTGTGAGCGTACTCGCCACGGATGCAGCCAGCTAGCGATTGCGAGACGTATCCTACATATTCGTTAATGTTTTTATATGCCACAATATAATTTTTTAAATGAGATGTGTTACTATTTGTGTGAAATAAAATAAATTCTGTGGTGTTAAGTTAAAAGGAGATAAGTCTTTATGACTTATCTCCTTTTAACTTAACACCACCATTGAAAAATGAATTATTTACATAATTCGATACTAAACATTAATATCAATTAAGGAAATCCTTAATTGATATTAATGTTTTCGTAATAAGTGATATTAATGTTAAATGATATTAATGGCCAATTCTCGTAATTTAAAATGTTCAAAATCTAGTCGCAGTTTCATCTCGGCGACAAACAAATGTCAAAAACTTGTCAAAACTATAGGGAAATTGGAGGTATCTTTGACAGATTGAGACTGAGATCAGACTGGGAACGTTCTTAAAATTACGAGAATTGCCCCTGTGATGTATGTATCTGGTGTAGTGTGTCTTTAGTCTGTGCTTAATAAATGTATCTTCTATCACAGCGTTTAAAAAAAAAAACACTCAGTGAATTTTCTTTGTGTTGTGTTCACGTCAACCGTTCTCGTTGCGCAAACGTGGCGTGCTCGCTACGCGCGTATTGGGCACGCGTTACATAATTGCCTCGTTGGAAACACGCTCGCAAATCGCCCGTATGATAAGGCTCTTAGGCAAATAATATAGGAAACTTTTTGAGAATCAGGAGATAACGTTTGACAGTAGGTAGGTGGTTTTGACTTAGTTCTTGAGAAACGATAGACATGAACATAGTTTTAGTTAAACGACTAGCAAGAATGGCGATAGTAGCTAGTTGTAGCCGTGTCTAGGGTCATGCTTATTTACTGTAGAGCGAATTAATAGGATCTGAAAATCGTTTAAGGACATTCATTTCAAATATTAACTGTGTAGTCGTGAATTTAGACTCAAAGATGGGTGTTTAGATTAAAAATGTGAAACAAAGAGCATATAAAAGAACACTTACAATGAAAAACAAAACAGCACAGTTGTCAAAAACGTAATTAACTCTGTACTGCGCCAACCATAGACAATGCAAACCGGTTGACTGAATTGCGAAATATCAGTGAATAGCCCATTTGTTTGAATTGCCATAGAGTGGCCGAGTGGCGCCGTGCCGTCGTTTATAAAACACGCGCCATGCGCCCATGACACCTACTCATTCTGCCTTGTTCTGCCTTTTGAACAATTCATATTAAGTTTTTGTGGTTGATTTTAGTACGATATTACATTTTTGATTGTAAAGGGGAATGGAGGATTCTTTTGAGGTTTTAGAAAATTAGTCACGCGTATGAGACGTACCTAGTTATTAAGAATAGAGCATTCCCGTAAGTACTTGTTGTAGTCAGGGGGTTTATTGTTAGACGATGATTAAAGTTAAGTGACGTTCAAACGGTTAAACAGTCGCTAATCAACTTAACTATAGACTACGTTTATGAATGAATAAATAATAGGGGCTATATATAGACCGCGTCCATTTTTTAAGGCGGTTTAAAAATGGAACAGAATTCGTATAAAATTATGGTAATGCTGCCAATACAGAAAGCCAGTTCCCGTAATTAAAAACGTTCAAAATCTAGTCGCAACCTCATCTCAGCGACAATCATTGTCAAAATTGTAGGAAAATAAGTTATGTTTTTGACAGATTGAGACTGAGATTACAGCCCTTTCACCTCTGATTTTGCATCACTGTCCAAACCACAGTGATCTTTATTCTCATTCTGATAAGATTACTGCCATTGATAAGTCTGTCAAAATCATTGGGATCTTTATTCTCGTTAGAATAAGGTTGTTGATGTCAGAGGTAAAATACCTAACTGTTAACGGACTGTAGAAAGCGAACGTTTTTTTAACCGACTTCAAAAAAGGAGGTTCTGTATTCGACCCATTTGTATGTGTATGTTTGTATGTCCGCGATTTTCTTAAAAACCAATGAACCAATTTTGATAATTCTTTCAATAATGTGATCTACATACTTTCAGGAAGGTTGTAGTATATAATACATTAGGTAATTATTCTTATGTGCGAAGTTATATGCATAAATGTACTGCGCATCTACGGCATTTCTGTGCGAATTTTGATGATTCTTCTAGTCGGTGTCTTCAATTCTTCAATGTACTATAGTGTTAATTGAACGTCAAAATTACATAAGACAGTCACCCAAAACGACCGCCTTCCGCCACTTCTTAGTGCATTAGCTGGAAAGAAGTGGAGCAACAAACTCCCCAGCAAAATATATAAGCAAACAACATATAATTAACACATTTACATACAGCTAACCCATAATAATCTGAGTCTAGTTTAAATATAATACCGTGTTATACCAGCTGGACAATATTCCCATAGACTAACTATTAGGTATGCGAGCATATTGCGCGCGAGTAATACGGCTCCGCTGAGGTACAGATTATATGGATCGCCACAGATTGGCTGCTGTGTGACCAATTTATAACCGATGTTGTTGCTAAATAGGTATGCTGGACTATTTAGAATAATTTTCTTTATTTCTTTAATCTATTTGTAAGTCCAAAATAATGAAAGACTGAAGGTAAGACTTATCTTCATAGACTTAGTCTATGGACCTCAAAGTCTACAATTTCAGAGATACCTAATTAGTTATTTCGAGATCGTAGGCTTATAGCACTGTATTGTACGCACGGCTACACATCAAGCTATACATAACCAGTATAAGCCGACTTCTGATTGTACGAAAATTCTATACAATGCGAGGTCAGCTAAAACTGGTAATGTATAGCTTGATGTGTAGGCGTGTGTACCTAATTGGGTTTTCGGTAGTTAATTTCATAGATAGAACGCTGCCAGAGGACTAAAGATCTTAAATGCGCGTTTAAAGACGTGTATTTGTATGAACAATCAGGCTTTTATATAAATTATAGGTATAGGTATATACAATTCAAAACTGTATGCACAGTGTTCGTTGCCAGTGTCAGTTTCAAAACTGCATTCTCTGCAGATTGAGTGGTTAGAGGTTATTATTATTATTTATTTAGAGATTCCATTGTATTTTTTTACAGAATCGGCCTGCAGAACAGATGGGTCAAGTGTCATCAGCATTACACACAAGGTACCTAAGGGCAAGCGGTGTTGCCAAGACCTCGAAAACTCTGACCCGATGACATGACAGAGATGGCTTCATGACGAACTGGCAGAAAAAGGAAACACAGGGACGTGGAAAAAATAATACGGGAGAAATCTGTCTAGTAATAGATATAAGTATTTATAGTTAATTGAATTCTTATATAGATAGAAAGAGGGGCTTGTGGCTAAGTAATAACAGCCGCACGGGTCAATCGATCAGTTTAAGCTACACTTGCCGCGGTTGGTCCGTGGATGGGTGACCACTTTCACCTAACAAGACTCCTCCGTACCTGGGAAAGTACGTTAAGCCGTTGGTCCCGGCTGTCATTCGTGGATCTTTGACAGTCGTTACGGGTAGTCAGAAGCTCAAAAGTCTGAAAAATAATAATAAAGAAAGAAAATACTTACATTTATCTAGCACAGACTAAAAGACACACAATAAAACAGCTAGGTACTTACATCAGATCAACCAAGGGGTATCGTATTACACAGTAACTGGGTTGTGGAGGTCAGATAGGCAGTCGCTCCATGTAAAATACTGGTATTCAGCTGCATCCGGTTAGATTGGAAGCCGACCCTAACATAGTTGAGAAAAGGCTAGGCAGATGATGATCTAATTAATCCTATTCAAGATTGATTGAATCTTGATGGTCACCAATGCACAGACATACCGCGGCAAGCGTAGCTTAACCTGATCGATCGACTGGCAGTACTTAGCCACAAGCCACTCAATAGGTTTACTTAAATAATAACGCTAAAAAGATTATACACAATAGTATAAAAAAACAGATTAAATATTGATTTATTGACCGTTTCTGTGACCCCAATTTTATTGTTTTGACATTATAAAATTAATGATTGAATTAAAGTCGTATTTCATGATTTGTATAGACTTCAAAATAGATGACGTGATGCCTGATTTAAAATAAAACTAATACCACCGACTGTTGCTTTGTTCTTTTGCTTATCTAGTGGCTTACGACAAAGTATAAAGGCCTGGGTGGACAACCGGAATCAACATCTTCACGTGCTTTCCGAGGTACGGAGAAGTCTCGAAATGAAATGGATGGTCTCACCTATCCAAGAACCGACCGCAGCAAGAGCAGCTTAATCTTCGATCGACCTTTGCGGCTGTTATTATTTAGCCACGAACCCCTACCACGACCTGAGCTATTCACAGATGTATATAAAAAAATACTTACAACGACGCCGAGAGTCACTTGTACTCCCCGTCCTTGTACTTAATCATTTTTTTTTGTAGTGAACTATACCAGGGAACCTTCTGCAGTGCGATTCTGTAACCATCTCACCGTGAAAACTTAGGCGAAGTGAGCGTGGAGTGAGCTGTCGGTGTCATCCTGATGCTAGGGATTGATACTCTTGACAGCTCATTCTAAGCTCACTTCGCCTAATTTTTCACGGTGAGATTTTTACAGAATCGATCGGCTGGTTACGGAGATATTGAAGGTCAAAATTCATCCATCTTTTAATGAAATTTTTTTTTAAGAAAAAAAGTTTTAATGCTATATCACGATTTCAAATTCCCCACGACTCCTGCAGTGCTATTCTGTAAAAATCTCACCGTGAAAACTAAGGTGAAGTGAGCTGTCTTTTCACCTGATGTTAGGCATTGCACCTATTGATAGCTCACTTCACGCTCACTTCACCTAAGTTATCACGGTGAGATTTTTACAGAATCGATAGGCTGTACCGTTGCATGCACCCATAAGCACAATGTTTTGCGTTTGTTACATTGCGCAATATTGTAAACAGCTCACACCAAAAATAATAAATATAATTATATAGTTTGATGTACAGAATGAGTAATTGCCGGCTATGTGTTGGTTATTTTTATTTTACACCCTGTAAGTATATGCCTTACTAACCTACCCCCAAAACTTTCCCAAAATGAATAAAGGTAGGTATGCCATCGATATTGGTTTGAAATTCTCTGTTGATCGATTGTCTTTATATAACGCAGTATGTATACGTATATATTTATATAGGAGACGGAGTGAGAGTGCGCTTGGACGCTCTTCTTGTAATATATAGCTTGGAGTCTCATTCTGAAAGTTTTTGTATTCAAGGGACTGCCTTGAGAGTTTCAAAATGTGTTTTTGTTTAAATGTTTTGTACAGACGCCAGCAGGTCAACGTACCCCAAACTGTCAAATTTCTTTGATAGATTTTCAACTTTAGTTCAAAGGAATAAGGTTCATATTCAATTGGGAAAATCTGACAGATTGGGGTAGCTTGATGTGCTGGCCTCTGTACAATGTAGAGATAAAAATACGATAGAAAATGAAAGCACTGGCAATACTAATGCATAGGATTGTTTTGTAACTATCAAAAAATAAAACCTAACATCTAAATTAAAAAAAAGTGTTTTTTTTTAAGTACTTAACTAAAAGATTTGCCAACAGGCAATGGAGCGCGGCATAATAGCTGATAAGCGTACGGATTGAATTAGAAACACCACGCTGCGCTCCATAACTCAAGCAGCGGATGTTGGAGAAAAAACAGCCAAACTGAAGTGGGAGTGGGCCGGACACGTCTCACGAATGCACCCGGAGAGATGGGCAAAGATCGTCACTCATTGGACGCCTGAGGCAGGACATCGCCGTTGAGGTAGACCACGGCGAAGGTGGTGCGACGATCTAATATCATTTGCAGGGCCGACATGGCTAGAGATCGCATAAGACAGGCTTGGTTTGGAAGAAAAAAGGCGAGGCCTTTGCTCAGCAGTGAGACCCAAAATAGGCGAACAGAAAAAAAAAAAACGTTACAAGCGCAAGGAAAAGTAAGTACAGCATAATAGCCTGAAGGCTGTGGCGACAGATACTTCTTCCGCCGTAATAAGGCAATTTGTGCGAAGACTTGTTCCATAGTTTCTGGGTGTTTAGTTGTTGACTGGTCTTCGCATTCATTCGTCTTTAGTTTAAGTTATTAAATATAGTATTTTAAGGGCAAAACTGTTACTAACAATTTATGGATCTTATAGTTGTCCGAAATAAAATAATTTTATTTTTATTTATTTATAATCAGCCTATAATGTTCCCACTGCGGACACACGCCTCCTCTCAGTGAGATGGGTTGATCAGCTCAGTCGTGTGGAAACCGCCATGTTCTAGAACCAAAAATTCAAACACATGTGACATTAGACCTTACAGTAGGTATACTCAAAAATCTAAAAGTACCGTGTCGAATTTTTTTTGCTTTTCAGGAGACCACGTTGACCTCTATTATTAGAGGTTAGTAGAGGTCAGTGGGAGACCAACTTCTGAAAAACATGAAACACTTTTTTGTCTTTAAGGTAAATTAAAACGATTATTCGCTGAAACAGCCAGTATTTTGATAGAATTGTCAGACAATGTAGATTGCCCTCGGATAAAGGTTTATTTAATCATTCTCCGATATTTTTTCAGCTGGCCACATTCTAGTTGTTAGGTACCTACTTACTCTATTAGGTAAAGATTATCACCATTGACAAATAAAAAACTGCAATTTTGATGTTCCAATCTGACATTTAGGAAGGCTAAATACGGTTAAGAAGACATATTTATATGCCATATATATCCAATAATACCACACACTCAGCTAAATACCTAAATATAATTAACCAAATTGGATTTTTATATAATGCCCCAATACAAGCTTATTTGGTTTGGCTGCCGTTCAAAATAGCCTCATTTAGGTACTGGGATGCCAGTAATGATTATAACCACTATAACTATAAATCAAACATATTTTATAGCTAACTATTATTACATAAAATAAAAAATAATGAAAAGCAAACGAATTGCAGAATGTGACGTGTTACGCGCAGCAGCCGGGGGAGAGGGGCGCGGCGTGCGGGAAGGAGATAAGCGGCTTAACTCCGCACCCGCCTGAGATAGCAGCATAAGAGAAACCCACAAGCCAGAGCGAGAGGGAAATACATTACTATATACAGCTGCAAACATTACTGCGTACGCTCGACGCGGGGCGTTCTCACTGCAAACGTGCTAACTCCCTTTCCCTCCATTCCGTTTTAACGTTTAATGTCAAACGGTAAGTCCCATTTTCCTTCGCGCCGTTTTGGTAGGTTACCCGACCGGGGTTGCCACAATAAAATAAAAATACATTTTCCAGGGAATATCTACGTGGGTACAAGTAAAGTTTGCGTTTGTAACGTATAGCTATGTGTGTCGCACAATTCAGCTCGCCCGTCTAAACAGCTAATTTTAAAGAAGTCCAACAGAGTTGGGGGACGAATTTCGACGACATTGCGCCGACATTTTTTGTGTGACAGTAGTTTTGATGTGTCTTTGAATATCAGTTGGGGGTTTATTAAAAAACGGATTATTTTTTCTACACAAAATTCTATAGGTTTTTTGGGCATACTTTTGCCTACTTAACGTTTGATGAAACTTGGTATGTGAATGGCATCAAAGAGTTGGTACTTACTCTTACATTTTTTATGTTTTGGATTCCACTTTTACTGGCGTAATAATAGTAAAATTAAACTTTGTATTCCCTTTTTTTTCGAGATTGGATCACTGCAAGGTCTACCTGTATGAAGTTCATCATCATCTGCCTAGCCATTTTCCAACTAAGTATATTGGGGTCGGCTTCCAGTCTAACCAGTTGCAGCTGAATACCAGTATTCGACTGCCTATGTGACCTCCACAGCCCAGCTACTGGGTAATACGATACCCCTTGGTAAGATTGGTTGTCAGACTTTCGGGCTTCTGACTACTCGTAACGACTGTAAAAGATCCACGAATGACAGCCGGGACCAACGGCTTAACGTGCTTTCCGAGGCACGGAAGGGTCTTGTTATGTGAGGATGGTCACCCATCCACGGTCTAACGCGGCAAGCGTAGCTTAACCTGATCGATCGACCCGTGTAGCCACACGGGTCGATCGATCAGGTTAAGCTAAGTGGCTAATTAATAACAGCCGTTATTACTTAGCCACTTAGCCTGCAATACTTACTTACATCTTGAAAATTTAAGATAGTAAATATGACGCCTGTAATCTTCAAAGGTTTCGTCAGAAGTGTAGGTTACCTATATATCTACAGCCGCCAGCACTTTAAGCTACCTGAAACTGTCAAATTCTCCCAATCAACTTTGAATCTTATGCTTTAGCGTTAAAGTTGAAAATCTATTAATGAATTTTGACAGATTGTAGTAGCTTGATGTGCTGGCGAGTCGGATGTTTTTTTTTTTGTAAAAAAAAGGTTTTATTTATCACTTTTAATTTGTACTTAACCCACACATTAGTGTGGGGTAGTACATAAGAATTATTGGCTAAAACTACTTGCTATGTTATTATCAGTGACAGGAAGTCATTATAATATCATCAGTATAAACTGTGGCAAAAATACGTATTTATTGAAGCTAACTCAAAAACTACCCAAGCAAAGTTAATAAAATTTATATGGGACTACCCCTGAGGCATAGTCTTACATATCCTATCCATTAAAAAAATAATTTTAGAAATCGATTCACAATTGCCGGACATATCGTGTAACAAACATACAAAAAAAAAAAAACAAACAGTCGAATTGAGAACATCATCATCATCATCATCATCAGCCGGAAGACGTTCACTGCTGAACAAAGGCCTCTCCTTAGACCACCACGCCGAACGACAATCCGCCACTTGCATCCATCGGTTGCCCGCGACTCTCACGATGTCGTCGGTCCACCTAGCGGGAGGCCTGTCTACGCTGCGTCTTCCGGTTCGTGGTCGCCACTCAAGAACTTTTCTTACCCATCGGGTATCAGTTCTACGAGCGATGTGGCCTGCCCATTGCCACTTCAACTTGCAAATTTTAAGAGCTATGTCAGTGACTCTGGTTCTTCGTCGAATATCCTCGTTCCGGATTTTATCACGCAAAGAAACTCCGAGCATAGCTCTTTTCATTGCTCGTTGAGTGACTCTCAGTATAATTGAGAACATACCTACTCCTTTTTGAAGTCGCTTAAAAAAAAATTTAATTTCGAAAGTCGGTGGCAAACAACGAAAATGTGAACCCAACGACGCCGACTTCCGAAATTAAAGTAATTTTCACTTTGTAGTGTCTTTTTTGTTTTTTTTTTGTAAAAAAGTTTTTTAATTACGAGAATTGGCCTTCTGTTGTATAGCGTTACCCATACAATTAAATTCCTTTTACCTCAAGTAAAAACTAAACCCAACCAAGGGCTAAGAAAATAATTACTTTTCTGAAAAATAGGCACTTAAGCATGTCATGAACTTCCAAGAAGGGGAATTTTACTTTATTTACTTACTAGCGGCCTGTCCCGACTTCGCACGGGTGGACATTTTATTTCTTGCAATTAAAAAGCCTATATTAATTAGTGATAGTGTAGCATTCAAATGGTGAAAGAATTTTTAAAATCGGTCCAGTACTTTTTGAGCCAATTCGTTACAAACATAACATACAAATCTTTCCTCTTTATAATACTAGTATTAGTATAGACTTAAATATGTAAAAACTAAATGGAGTAATGCATGGTAACTGCGTAACACACTAAGAGCGGTTCCGCACTACATCCGATCCGAATCTGAATTAAAGATCCGACTTCAATCCGAATTGGGAATGTTTTAAATTCTGACGGATCTAGAATTCGGATGAAGTGCGCAACCCCACAGTCACTTCGAACTGGCATTTTTCGGATTTGGATCGGATGTAGTGCGGAACCGCTCTAACAGTAGGAATATCTTTCATTTTGACAGTTCGACAACATTCATTGCGTTATTAACATTGTTGAGCGGACAAATTTTTCGAACATATGAAGCGATGGATGAGCAATATTCTTGAAAATGATTCAGTTTCAGCTCATAGTGTGTTACGCAATTAGGCTGGTTGCTTAACTGAAAACCTTTTGAAATGGAGTTTGGCACGTTTTACATTGACGTGACCTATAAGGTAAGGTAGTCAGATACAGACGCCAGCACATCAAGCTACTGCAACCTGTCAAATTTCTTTAATAGATTTTCAACTTTATCGCTAAAGTATTAGGTTCAAAATTGATTGGGAAATTTTGACAGTTTCAGGTAGGTTAATGTACTGGCGTCTGTACTTACATTGATTCTGAGTCGGTACGAAGTTTGCCGAGTCAGCTAGTATTACTATAAAAGTATAGATTAGATATTAATATTTCCAGTGCACTATCAACTTAGCGGACAGATAGACTTCAAAAGAAAGAAAGAAAAATAAGTTTATTTGTCGCAGAAACACGTGCAAACAAAAAGATAATTAATTCTAATAACAGTATAAATAAAAACAAAATATAGCTATATTCACGAGCACAAAGCAGAAATAGTCGACGTCTGCACGTCATGACTGTGCCAAGATGGCTTCCACTCAGCATGATGCTGTGCTATGGGGACCCACAGCACAGCGCTGATTTTCAGTGGTTACACGAAAAGGACGCATCATCGCTTCTCATCGCATCTGAATACCAGTATTTTACATAGAGCGATTGCCTATTTCACAAAACGGTGAAGGAAAACATCGTGAGGAAACCGGCATGTCCTAGAACCAACAATTCGAAGAGATGTGACATATATCAACCCACACTGGGCCCGCGTGGTAGATTACCTGCAGCCCACTGCCTCAGTGGAGATTTTTTAAATTTTTTTCATCAATTTTTCACACACAATTGTTGTTTGCAACATTATTTTTATTTAGTTTTTGTGTTTTGTGTTTCACGAATTGGGTCCAAATAAACTTTTTTTCTTTCTTTCTTTCTTTCTTGGAGGCCTGTGTCCCAACAGTGGGAATATTATAGGCTGATTATGACTGTCTATTTGACCTACTCCTCAAAATAGTGTCAAATCAAATACTAAGCCTTGTATTCACCAACATTTAAATCAACTAATTAAATATTTAATCACGTGATTTAAAGTTGATTAAATATTTAATCCTACTATCCTACTTCCTACTATCATACTTCCTACTATCCTACTTCCTACTATCCTACTTCCTACTATCCTACTTCCTACTAATCCTACTATAATATTATAAACGCGAAAGTTTGTAAGGATGGATGGATGGATGTTTGTTACTCCTTCACGCAAAAACTACTGAACCGATTTTGATGAAAGTTTACAGTAATATAGCTTATACACCAGAATAACACATAGGATACTTTTCATTCCGATATTCTCACGGGTTGGAAACTTATGCGCGTGAAACCGCGGGGCACAGCTAGTATTATAAATGCGAAAGTTTGTGAGGATGGATGGATGTTTGTTACTCTTTCACGCAAAAACTACTGAACGGATTTGGATGAGGTTTGGCACACATATAGTTTATAACCAGGATTAACACATAGGATACTTTTTATCCCGATATTCCCACGGGATCGAAACTTACGCGGGTGAAATCGCGGAGCGCAGCTAGTCAGTTCTATATTTAAAATTTCCTTAAGAAATTTGACATAAACCAACTGTTTAAACACCTAACGGTTTGAATGTTGGTGAACTCAGGCCTTAAGGAAAAAAAGTTTTCTTTCGCATTTAATCAAGGTTTCCTTCGTCGTCTACAGAACCTTCTGGATCAATTAGTCGTCACCGTATGTATTCCGAATCCTAATCTCCGAGCGTATAAGCAAACGATGACGGTTGAGTGGCTCTAGTTTGAATCACAGACTATACACAATCGATACAATTTGTTTAACTTTGAACCTGAGATTGTGAAGGACTTTGTTACTCTAGCTAGAGGAATGTTTGAGCCTGCACACTAGTTAATTGCGTAACTATCAATCTGAATCTGAATCATTTTGAAACAAATTGCTAATCCATTGCTTCATAAGTTTGAAAAATTCGTCTGCTCAACACGTAAGTAATTAATAACGCAATGAATGTTGTTGAACTGTCAAAATGAAACCGATTCCGATTGATAATGTGTTAAGCAATTGCCCCGCGGATTTGTATTTGGTAAATTGAGGTAATAGTTGCTGGGTAGAATGAATAGCCTTTATAAGTAGTAATATTACTGAGTTCGAGAGTCCGGGGCCACGAAAATGAGGTACTTACTGGCGCAGATTCCCTTGTTCACAAACTAAACTAAATTTAAGTTCAGTGCATCTTTTTCTTTCTATTTCAGAAAAGGACAGATGATAAATATTAGTTTAGTCCTGTCAAATTAGTCAGCGCCTGACGTAAATTGACAGTCAATTGCTTAATCACGTAATCACGTTTAAACTTATCCCTTTTCTCAACTATGTTGGGGTCGGCTTCTAGTCAAACCAGATGCAGCTGACCTTCACAACCCACTTACTGGGTAACACGGTATCCCTTTGGTAAGATTCGTTGATTCACTTTCGGGCTTTTGACTACCCGTAACGACTGTCAAAGATCCACAGACGGGACCAATGGCTTAACGTAGTTTCCCGAGGCCCAGCGGGGTCTTGGTATGTAAGATGGTCACCCATCCACAGAACAACCGCGGCAAAAGTAGCTTAACCTGATTTGATCCGTGCGGCTGTTATTACTGCTGGAAGCTCCTCTCATTAGTCTTCATTAGTCACATCCAGTAGACGAGGGGCCCGTGGCTGAATAATAACACCTGCACAGGTCAATCAGAAAAAAAAAGGCTTAAGCAACGCTTGCCGCGGTTGGTTGATGGATGGGTGACCATTTTTACATACCAAGACTCCTCCGTGCCTCGGAAAGCACGTTAAGCAGTTGGTCCCGGCCGTCATTCGTGGATCTTTGACAGTCGTTACGGGTAGTCAGAAGCCCGAAAGTCTGACAACCAGTCTTACCAAGGGGTATCGTATTACCCAGTAACTGGGTTGTAGAGGTCAGATAGGCAGTCGCTCCATGTAAAATACTGGTATTCAGCTGCATCCGGTTAGACTGGAAGCCAACCCCAACGTAGTTGGGAAAAGGCTGGGCAGATCATGATGAGTCTCAGCCAGTAGAGCAAAGAGAATAAAACCTTAGAAATTCTGTAAACAGATTTTGATCAGAGGTGTAATTGCGTAACACACTATCAATACCAATGGGTTTCATTTTGACAGTTCAACAACATTCATTGCGTTATTTACGTTGTTGAGCAGACAACACTTTCAAACATATGAAGCAATGGATTAGCAATATCTATATATATAAAAAGAGAAGTCCTGACTGACTGACTGACTGACTGACTCATCAACGCCCAGGCTAAACCCTTGGACCTAGAAAGCTGAAATTTTGCAGAGAGGTTTCCTTTATAATGTAGACGAGGAATAAGGAAGGAATTTTCGAAATTCAACCTCTAAGGGAGTTAAATAGGGGATGAAAGTTTGTATGAAAAATCTTATTCCTTAGGTTAATAAACTTGAAACTTGGCACGAATACTTATCTAAGTATATGATAAAGTTTGACATTTGTTGTTTTTCTAAACTACCCCCTAACAGGGGATTGGGGGATGTCAACATTTGTATGGAAGAATTTTAACACGCGGTCCGATTAACTCAAAACTCAGTAGGTATTTATACTTAATACCAAAAATAAAGAATTACGTGTGTCAGGGTTTTTCAAAAATCTACCCCTAACGGGGAGAAAAGGGGTAGTTAATTTTACAGGGCAAATTTTACTGCCTGGCTTAATTAACTCGAAAATTGGTATAAATAATCTGTGAGTCAAGTGATGAATACATTCCAAACGATTTTTCAAAATTCTAACGCTGTGGGGGTGAAAAGTGGGGATACAGCTTATATGAAAAATCTTATTCATTTGGTTAATAAACTTGAAACTTGGCATGAATACTTATCTAAGTAAATTATGAAGTTTGGCATTTTTTGCTTTTCTAAACTACCCCCTAAAAGACGATTAGGGGGTGTCAACATTTGTATGGAAGAATTTTAACGTGCGGTCCGATTAAGTCAAAACTCAGTATTTATACTTAGTACCAAAAGTCTACCTCTGACGGGGTGAAAAGGGGTAGTTAATTTTCTATTTTACTGCGTGGCTTGGTTAACTCGAAAATTGTTGGACATAATCTTTGAGTCGAGTTATGAACACATCCCAAACATTTTTTCAAAATTCCTTCTGTGTGGGGTGAAAAGTGGGGAAAAACTTTATATGAAAAATCTTATTCATTTGGTTAATAAACTTGAAATTTGGAAGGAATATTTGCCTAAGTAAGTAATAAGAAATGGGTCTTTCGAAAGTAGACTTCTGACGGGTAAAAAAGTGGTAATTCGATTTTTAAGGCAAATATTATAGTGCGTAGCTTGATTTACTCCAAAAAAATGGTATGAATAAATTTAAGCTTCAAACTTGGCACAAATACTTATCTAAGTAAATTATAGTTTGCCATTTTATGTTTTTCTGCTCTAAAGGGAGATTGAGGGTGTCACTTTGTATGGAAGAATTTTATCGCGCGGTCCAATAATATAAACTCGAAACTCAGTATGTATACTTAAGACCAAAATAAATAATAAAGTGTAACTGGGTTTTTCGAAAATCTAACCCTAACGGGGTGAACGGGGGTAGTCCATTTCACAGAGGAGTATTTTATTGCGTGGCTTGATTCAATGGGAAATTGGTATAAATAATCTTTGAGTCAAGATATGCAAACGTCCCAAACGTGTTTTCAATATTTCGCCCCTATGGAGATAAAAACTGTGAAGGTGAAAAGGCGGTCTTATTCCTTTGGTTTAGGAACTTGAAACTTTTCAACATTTGCCTCAGTAAATAATAAAGATTGTCACTTTTAGGGTTTTACTACTTACTTACTTAAAATAAAAAAGTATGAGTTTTAGGGTTTTACTTATTCGACTCCTACCGGGGTGGAAAAGGGTAATAAAGTTTAAGGAGTAGAAACTCCAACTTCCATTAACACGAAAATGGGTATAAATAATCTTTATATCATAAAAATGGAACCGTACCAAATGCTTTTTTTTATAAAAACAAGCACTGTCGTGATGAAAAGGGAGGATAGTTTATTTGAAACATCTTAGGTAGTTTAACTAAAATATGGCCCGAACACTTATTTCTATAAATAAAGTCTATAGATCGTAATCAATAATTTTCGAAATACCTTCAAGGGGAGGTGGAGAGGGTGTTAAATTTATTTTAGGAAAGTACGAAACCCACGCGGACTAAGTCGCGGACAAAAGCAGCAAGTATCTATATATATAAAACTTCCGTTACTGAGTGACTGACACACAACGCACAGCCGAAACTACTGGCAGTAGAGAGCTGAAATTTGGCATGTGTGTTTGTTGGGAGGAGTAGGCTACCACTAAGAGAGGATTTTTGGAAATTCCCTCCCAACGGGGAGAAAAGGGGGATAAATTGTTTTTTTCCGGAAGTCATTATTCCACGCGGACGAAGTCGCGGGCAAAAGCTAGTCCTTTATAATGATTCAGATTGAGATTGATAGTAAGGGTGCAGCCGATCGATTCTGTAAAAATCTCACCGTGAAAAGTTAGGTGAAGTGAGCTTACAGTGAGCTGTCAAGAGTATCAATCCCTAGCATCAGGATGACACTGACAGCTCACTCCACTCTCACTTTGCCTAATTTCACAGTGAAATGGTTACAGAATCGCACTGCAGGTTCGGCATTAGCTGTGTGTTACATTAGAAGGAGCGTTGGCAGACCAATGGCCGCGACACGCAGTGCAGTAGTCAATCGCTTAACCACTGCGCCAATCGTGTCGCTTTTCCACTGGATTAGCTCAAAACTTTCACCTTCCCAAGGCAGTACCAATTACAGTAATTATAGGTATCGTATCGTCCTCGTGTCGTGCGGGTCGCGTCACTCGTCGCTGGGCATTGTAGGACGTCCTGCCATGGCTTCAGGCGTCGAACTCGGCTCGAGTTACTGGCACGCGGCTAGCGACCGCATCGGAACGAAGCACCGGGTGGTGTTGAATTTATTTCGTTTGTTGGTACTTTTTTAGGGGTAGAATAAATGTGTTTTCGAGGATTTTTTTTTATTGTTTAGACAATTATTTTCATCTGTTTCCGAAGTTTCGAGAGCTTGTGACCTCAAAGAAGAAATTTTCTTGATGGCTTTAGGCCAGAAAGTTATGGCCTAGGTACAGTTTGTGACTTTGTTTGTGTCTGGCTCTTGTGTTACAGGAACTGCAAGAGCCAGGGCTACGCTGATGTTTTGTGTCTTGAAGTGAGAAATATTATTTAGCGTTTCAACTTCATATACAGGGTTATTGGAAAAACACCAACAACCTCTTAAGAGGTCATTGTACTCATCGTTATGAACAACTTTTACTATGGGACCAAACCTGAAATCGCGAAATAAAAATCAGCTGTTCCCTACATTTATCTTCGTTTATCTCGTCAAAATGTAGGGAACAGCTGATTTTTTTTTCACGATTTCAGGTTTGGTCCCATAGTAAAAGTTGTTCATAATGATGAGTACAATGACCTCTTAAGAGGTAGCTAGTGTATTTCCAATAACCCTGTATACTTACTTAGTACTTCGACGCCTAACTGTCCTTTTGTTTTTGGTGGTTATTTGCATATAAAATTAATTATCAATCTGATCCTCGTCGCCCATGAATTATACTTAGCACGTAAGAATAGATTTGCATTTTTTACGAATCCATAAAATATTATTGTGTTGTACTTAATGTATGGGTGATTAGAGGGGCTCGTGGCTAAATAATAACAGCCGCACAGGTCGATCGATCAGGATAAGCTACGCTTGCCGCGGTTGGTCTGCGGATGGGTGACCATCTTTACATACCGAGACCCCTCCCTGCCTCGGAATACACGTTAAATCGTTGGCCTCGGCTGTCATTCGTGAATCTTTGACAGTCGTTACGGGTAGTCAGAAGCCCGAAAGTCTGACTACCAATCTTACAAAGGGTTATAGTATCATCCAGTAATTTGTAAAGCATGTTTATCACTTTTCAATAGCACTAATCACTCTGAAATTAATTTATCTTAAAATAACAACAATTGGAAATATGAATTTGAATAGTTATACCAACTATGTAGTTGTCTTTAACTTATCTAACCTAACCTACCTTACTAAGTAAGTACCTAAAAGTTCTTTTTTTTTAATGCAAATTTTCGTACTTATTTCCTTGAACTTTCGGTTAATGGTCCTGGAGCTACCTACAAAAAGTATTTGTTCGACTCAGGGATATATCCAAAATGAAACACTAAAATGTATTTTATATGCATATATTCGGATTCAATATTTCAATAGCTATCAGTTAATAATTAATACAACTTAACTTAAAAAAAAATACACTGACTCTTCATCGAACGGTACAAGTAATGTACTTAACTAATTTAGCTATGTCCAAGCTTAATATTTACTATAAATTACAATTTCATTACATTTAAATACTACAAAGTTGGGAATTTTGTTTTTGGCGCTGGCATCCCTGAAACATCGATCGTAAATTTAATTTTAAAAAAAAACTACTCTTGTTTAAAAATAATAAATATTTAAATAAAAGTATTTGTTCTGAAGTTAAAAATAATAAAAAAATACTCTATGATTGGTTCGCCTCCCGTTTGGGAACTAAAATATCGTCATTGGCGAACAATAGGTACTTTTCTTGTACCTGGTTTTCCATCAGGAATTTAGCCCAATTTCTGAGGTATAGAGGTTTGCTATAGAATTATACAAGTAAATCTAGTAATAATAATAATAAATAAATAAGTACTTCGATGTTTAAGTAATCCCAATCGCGCGGTACTTCTGCCACTAATAAAGACATAGTGGCAATATTTTCCCACAAAATGATCCCATTTTATTTGTAAAATAATATAAATTAACTAATAATCTCATTAAATTATTCTCATGTGAATTCATTAGGCTCGAAAATTCGACTTCGAACAAATAACATTTTTATTTTTAAAACCGCCATTTTGTTGGCCACTGTCATGGGCGCCAATTTCGTTAATTGGTCGCCATCTTTATTCAGGTTTTTAAATTTTATATCATTTTTATTTACACAAATAAGAGTAATGAACGTCTTATTTGTCCAGCAAAAATGATTAAAATTAAATTAAAAATTCTAGGGTACTTAATGCAATTTTGGTATTAACTTTTTTATCCAAAAAAAAAAGTTCTGAAGTGTTTTTCGAAAAAATGATATTAGGTAAGTACATGTTTACTATAAAAAATAAACCCCAATCTAAGATGGTGACGCGAATTTTATACTTAGTTTCATTGTTTTACGAATTAAATTATTTTTATAACTTATGGCAGGGTTGTCACTGGTCTAAAAATAATAAAAAAATTACGATCACTTAAAACTAGACAATAATAACCCACATATACATTCGTAGCACACACATATACAAAATAAAACTCTTAACATACAATTTATATACAATAGAACTATGTGGCGTTACTTATATTAAAACTAAATTATATTTAGGTAACAATCAGCAATGAGGTTTTTAGGAAAATGTTAATTGAGTGCTAGAAAAACTAATAGCTTCTTTATGGTTGAAACTTTATGACGTATTTTAAATTTCCGTTTTTTTATTTGTTTTATTTTTATTAATTTTTTATAATTTATTTATTACAATAAAACCTCAGTCAAACATTGAAGTTTATCCTCTATTTGTTTGTTTTTCTCTTTATGATACTGATGTTTATTTATTGTTTTAACATAAGTAACGACTGTTTATTTCGTTAATTTAGCGAATTCCGTCACTAAATTTAGCCTAAGTTAACTCGTTTTAAATATAATAAGTGATATGATTCTGGGTATTTTTTACACAGGGCGCAGGGAAGCAAAAATAGGAAAAGAATTTATATAATTCAAGAGTTTTCCCTCTTTTCTTCACCACCAAAAACAAGAAAAATAAAAAAAAACACGCTCACATCTTGATAATGCGATTTTTTATATGGCTGTTTTTTCAAAAACTTTAAATATTTTTGGCGTTCAAATGTAAAATATAAACTCTACAACAACGTGTCCTTTGATACACAAAATTAGGCCTCTCGACATTTTAGCTTTCGTTGAAAATCGTTATTTTATTAGCGTTTAGATGTAAAATAAATTTCTGTATTTTTGTAAATTATAATTTGAACAAGACTCGAGTCCATATTTAGTATTAGTCGATGTTTTTTTCAAGTATATTTGCTAAATTTTTAATAATAAATAACTTTTCTTAGTATTGTTTCTGTAGAAGTTTCTAAATATGATGGCAAGTCTTATTAAAATTGTTCATTTACAATATAAAAACGCTTCTACATTTGAAGTAAATATGAACGATTCAAAGAGAATTTGTATGTTTTGTGTAAAAATAATTTAATAATACACGATTTTATTGATATGTACTTACATCGTATTTTGTTAACTCTCATATTTTATTACACTAAAAGTAAGAAAAAATAAAACAGTTTCACGTAAAAAAACAAAAAATGAAAATTATTAAAAAAAATACGAGAAAAAGAACTGTTAGTACTGAAAGTATTAAATGAAAAATGTTTCAGCCATTTTTACTTAAACTGTCAAAAACATTCTCCATTTAAAACTCTCAAAACAGTCTAACCGACAGAGGTAGCTATAGAAGGTGAAGTCCCAAAAACATACTAAGTCCCCCTGAACCGTTCTCACACTCCCACTATACAAGAAATATGTACAACTAAAAAACAAAGGACTAGATGTACTAAACCATATTGATACCATACTTTTCTGGCGCAAAGTAACTGTTCCCCGTGTTTGAAAAGTTCGTTATTTGGGATGCCTGTAGCATGCTCAAGTGTGGCGAATTTTGGGACTGGTTTTCCGGAGACTCGGGGCCCGAAGACAGGATGTTGTGGTGGGATGCCCAGGCCCCTGGTGGTGATGGGTTGCCGAAGGATACTTGGTTGTAGAGCTGGTTGCCGTTGGCAGTTAGGTTGTGGCCGTGGTGACTGCCGTGCGTCTGGTTCACAGATGAACCGTTGAAGTATTCCATCTGGAAGGAAGGTTTTGTTAGAATCTCCTTTGGAAGCTATGGTCTACGAATATAAAAAAAATTGCCTCCATTTTTGTTTTGTCTATGCAACCAACAACATTGAAGGTCATCAGTAGGTAGGCATTTAGATGTCATAACGTCGTTTTGACTATTTTGGGATATTTTATAAACGTTTGAAATTAATTAAAGTTTAAAAAAAAGTAAAGCCAATTTGGCGATTAAGACTTGAAATAATGTCATTAGGCAAAAAATGGCGCCCCAAAAGATAATTTGATGCTGATATTAATAGTTAAATTAATAATTTATTCTAATATTTATCGAATACATTATTAATTTCATTACATTTAACGACGTTCGTCAATAAGATTGGAATATCAATCCCATATCTATTGACAATATTACTGATTTAAATAAAAAAAAATGTCATTGAAATAATTGATTCCATTAATTTGCAAGATTTTAATAACATGGTTGATTATAAAAAACATATTTTTAATTTAAAATAACAGTTTATGGTTAGATAATTAGTATTGCAGAGTGGAATATTAATTATAAAATATAAAAAAAAAAAACTTCCGTGAGACAAAAATGTCTAAGATTCTGGTAAATAACTTCAAGAGACACAAATGAATATCTTCAGATTTAGACCATTACAGGACTAAGATAATCTACTTAATAAAAATCTTAAATTCACTGACAAAGAATACATGCCTAAATCATTCGGTCTAGAACCTTAAAATTTTACATAGAGTACAATCTTTAACGAAGATGAGTAGCAAAGACATTATTATGGAAATTCCTGCCCTAAAGGGGTTGAGGGAAATGTAAGTTTATGTGGACGTTCGTTCTTTTTGATGATGGAAATCCCATCGGGCACACCGCTTGCAAACTCTAACTTAGGTATGTAGTAATTCTGTACACTCACCTGACTAGGATAATACGGAGAATTATACGCGCTTTGTCCGTAGCCCTGATGATGGTGCGACGTCGAATAACTCCGGATGTAGTCCGAACTGCCCGGCCAGTGGAAACTGTTGTAGCTGTCCGGATGATACACGTTCCCCGGCCCGTTTATACTCTGAGGAGTGATAGGAGGAGACGGCGTGGTCATAATCGAGGAGTTGGACCCCAAAGGAGTAAGATTCCCTGTCAAACGGGAGCTATACTGGTCCTTTACCAGGTTGCTCCCGAATTTTTCCGTGTAATCCAACTTGCTGGCGTAATCCAACCTTTTTGGACTACTGTACAATTCTTGCTTGGGAGTGACTCCGTAACCATGGATGTTGGACACAGGTTCTGAAGGCGAGGACTCTTTTCCACTTATCCTGAGCTCGTTAGAGTTATAGTGGGATAGAGATGTTAGGCTATTATTCTTGTTGAGGGGAGAACTTTCGTAGTTCGATCCTGCCGACTCCTTCTTGCAAATAACATTGATTGGAGGACTGACAGACGTCGTCGGTGTTATAGGAAGATTTGGAGATGACGTCGTGATACTAGAATTCTGTGTTGTAGGTACATTTGAAGAGCTGGTGAGGGATTTGGATGTGGTTATCTTTGTAGAACTCGTTGAAGCTTTGATGCTGTTGTTGGCGACGGTTGTCTTCGAGCTGGAGGTGGATTTACTGGATATCTGCGTGTTCGTCTGCTGTTGGAGCTGCTGTCGACATTTCGCTCTTCGGTTCTTGAACCAGACCTGTTGAGAAAAAAAGTTGGGTTAGGATAAGTGTTTAATCATTGGGGATTAACACTAGTGACGTTATTCGGTGATAATCTCGCTGCAGAGATGTACAAAAAAGAAAAATTGAAGATTGTGTAGTTTATTTATTAGTTAGATTTATTCAAAGTATCATTATAAAAACTATACGGGACCTAAACCCCAAAAAAACTAGAAAAATATCTCTCTATGATTCCAATTATAATTAGAGACCTCTCACCATTAATTACTTGTAAACATATATTAACCGAACAAATCCTCCCGAACCCTAACTGCACACAGCCTCCGAACATACCACGACTGCTTCCAGCAACTGTTAATGCCTCCTACTATTTGTTCGTTTCAATCCTGCGCAGCAATTACTTCGCGCTCGCGCTTGCAGTGTGCACAACGGATTATAAATGATTTATTACAAGCAAACGTGAAGTTTGTGCCAGTGGTAGGGGTGCTTTTTTAAGGTTTTTTTTTTCTTTTATTTGGTGTGTGTACTAAATTGTCGGATGAAAGAATTAGTGGGTTTTTTTAAGGCTGCGAACTAAGCGGTTAAAATTTAGTTGGATGTGTGAATTGGTTGGTATAGCGGGAAATCGTCTATTTACTTAACTGCAGGATTCGATCGTGCAGGTATTTTATGTTAGGACTACTGTCCTAACATAAAATACCTGCACACAAAAGAGTTGATATCGTAACTGTTACTACAGTTACGATATCAACTCTTTTAGTAGGTATACCACGTGTTTTTTTTTTTAAATCCCATATCTCTAGGGTTATATTCTATAAGTAAAAATAATACAAAAAGCCCCAGATTATGTGTTCCAAAAATGCATAGTTTCGAAGATATCATCAATCATAATTAATTTAGGTAAAAAATTGTCACCCGTATGACGAATTTTTATGTTTGTGGTAATTCATTTTTATTCTACCAATCATTCATATTTAAAGATAAGAAAATGAGACGTTGTCATATTTCACGTAAAGGTGTTTTACATTAATAATCGTGACTTTGTCGAATTATTTTGTATGAAAACAAAATTTAAAAAAAAATATATAATTGAAAAATAATTCATATATGCCAGTTGATTCTTTAGATATGGTCTCATTCAGTTATAGTATATAAAAAAAAAACACCTTGTATAAAATTGATTTGGTGTAACATAACTATGCTGTAAGCTTATATTGTACTAGCTTTTGCCCGCGACTTCGTCGGCGTAAAATTTCTTGATCCCCCGACCCACCCCGTCGCATCGCATCGCCTGCTTGCGCTATTACTTAGTTTTCGCGTTCTTCGTTACTTTTTTCTTTTTGCTCGGCTCCTAAATGTCTTCCTCAAAAATAGCCTTTTTCAAGAATTGGGTGTTCAAATGCAAAAATAATATTTTAAATCTCACTGTTAGTTCCTGAGTTTAACACGTTCAACAAACAAATAAATAAACTCTTTAAAGCTTTATTATTAGTATAGATTAGTATAGATAGGTTTTTAATAAATAAATCATGACTCGTAGTTATTACTATGGATATGGATAGTTATTCCACTGAATCTAGGGCCACCGCCGTAATAGCGAAAGAAAAGAGCTTTTGCTGATACGCCAATGGGTTTAGACATGTTCAAAACATTGGGAAAGTCAATGTTTTTAAAAGAATAAGCGTGGAGTTTCTTGCTGTCCCTTCTCCATTGGAAACGACCAATTGTACCCGTGCACCTAGTTTCTGACGTTGCAGTAATCATGAAGGTTTATGTGAAATAAAAAAATAGATCGACTTCAAAAAAAAAAAAAACACTACAAAGTGAAAAATTACTTTAATTTCGGAAGTCGGTGTCGTTGGTTCTGCATGTTAATTTTTCACACCGACTTCCGAAATTAAAGTTATTTTTCACTTTGTAGTGTTTTTTTTTGGAAGTTGGTTGTTTTTTTTTTGTAAAAACGTTTTTATTTTTAGTTGTACCTATCCTACACAAATCCATATATAACACTCCTTGCTATGTAAATATCAGTGACAGGAAGCTATTAAAACATCATCAAAATAAACTGAGTGGAAAAAGTTCTTATTATTGAGGCTAACTCAAAAACTACCCAAGCAAAGTTAATAAAAATTTATATGGCACCATCTCGGAATAAACCTCTTTCAAACAAAAAAAAAAGAATTTCGCAAATACGACGGAGTTATGCCCGTTACGCCCCATTTTTGAAGTTGGTTAATACACAACTATGTATTTTCAAATTCACACTTTCCTCAAAAGTTTAGCCTCTTAGTCCGTTTTACCTTCATTTTAGATGTAAAACTTCATACACCCTAAACAGTAGCGACAGATAAACGGTAAAGTCAATGCATTCACCAGAGGGCGCTACGTGCTTTGCCGCATCTACCCAGGATTACCCCACCCTTGGCTAATAATGAGTTAATAACGTTTTTTTTTGTGGAAAGAGCTACATGTTTCACGACAGATGGGATGCTAATTATTCAGAGTATTGTTGCTGTTGCTTTGTTAAGAGCATGTGGCTTGAAGTGTATTGAATTAGCAGTAGGTATGAGGAAATAGAATATACCAGGTGTGGTGGTTTTTCGATTGCTGCAGAGTAGGAAAATTGTTATTGCCTTTTTGGTCGAAAGAAATACAAGGTATTTTTTTTATATCCCACTAGTGGCCCATCCCGGCTTCGCTCGGGTGGGAAAAAAAAGAAAAAAAAACCTATATTAATCAGTGATAATGTAGCATTCAAATGGTGAAAGAATTTTTAAAATCGGTCCAGTACTTTTTGAGCCAATTCGTTACAAATATACATACAAATCTTTCCGCTTTATAATATTAGTAGAGATAACTCGAGCGTATGAATGAGATCGTATCAAAGAAAAAACTGGCTTATAAATTATTTTTCAATTATATTTTTTAACAATAGGTATGTGGAAATAGAATATACCAGGTGTGGTGGTTTTTCGATTGCTGCAGAGTAGGAAAATTGTTCCTGCCTTTTTGATCGAAAGAAATACAAGGTGTTTTTTTATACCCCATAACTCTAGTGTATGAATGAGACCATATCAAAGAATCTGAAAACTGAAATATGAAATTATCATTTTTGTTATTTTCATTTTCCATACAAAGTAATTCGAAAAAGTCACGATCTTACGTGAAATATGACAACGTCGCATATTCTTAGCTTTAAATATGAATGATTGGTTTGAATGAAAATGAATTACCTACTCGTATCAAGATCAATGAAACTTAGATACGTGATATCTTCGAAACTATGCATTTTTGGACCACATATTCTAGGGCTTTTTGTATAATTTTTACTTATAGATCTTATAGGTTTATTTTGGAAGTCGATTGTTTTTTTTTTTTTTTTTTTGTAAAAAAGTGTTTATTTTTCACTTTTAAGTTGTACTTACCCCACACAAATTCCTATAACACTACTTGCTATGTACCTAATATATGGGATCACCCCTGAGGCATACCCTATCCATTAAAAAAAGATTTTTTGAAATCGATTCACAATTGCCGGATATATCACGTAACAAACATACAAAAAAAACGACATATAGTCGAATTGAGAACCTCCTCCTTTTTGAAGTCGCTTAAAAAGGACTATGATTGGGTAAAATTGTGCCTTTTCCCTACCAGACAGTCAACTACCAACGAAACAAATATACACCCCACTACTTTATTTTAATTTCTATACCCAGTGCTTGCCGGAATCAACAAACGCATGATACCGTCATTTAACTGCCACAATCTGCACAAACAGCCCACCATGTCTTGGCCGATGGCAAAACGCGGAACTAAACGCAAAACTCCATACATCATTAGCATTTTCCTTTGTCACTAGCGCCACCCCGAAGTTTCAAGACACTTTGGTGACGCAACCGTCCCCTTGCATCATTAGACGTATCAGACAGTGCGATCGAAACGGACCAATTACGATGTGTTTGAACTAATGATATCAGATGCACGAGGAACATCAAATGGATGGCATTTACTGCGCTTTTTTGATTCATGGGGGCTAATTGACGAGGTTAAACAATTATGCAGTCGGCACGGACAAGCGTAAATGCATGTAAGTTTACAGATTTTTTTTTCATTGCAAAAGATAAAGATCTTTACCTTACTCATTTATAGGTTAGTACCTATGACGACAATGGAAATCTATACAAATAATAAAGCTGAAGAAGAGTTTGTTTGGTTGAACGCGTTAATTTCTGCAACTACCGGTCTGTTTCTTTTTTTGAAAGGAAGAAAAAAATTGTTTGTTTTTTTCTTGTTTTTTTTTGGTTTGAAAATTCTTTTTGCATTTGGTAGCCCAATTCTTGTAGAAGGCTAAGCTATTTAACATCGCGCTATGACCCTTACGCGCCTAGCCAAAAGATAAAATAACAGCAAACGAAATGTTACTTATATGTTACTTCGGCTCTATAACTTGGTAATTAAAGTGATATTAAACTTAATTCAAATTACCCGATATTATTGGGCTAGTTTGAATCTGCACTTTTTGTATCGGTAAGTTGGACAAAGAAACGGTTTGGCCGCTGTGATCAGAAAGGAGATAATTTACAATGGCTTTATCTAAATATTCGCAGCAACAAAAAACATTATCAAAGCATGTAGCAGTAACCGTAGTTATTCGCGTCGGTTACAAAAACACATTTGACAGATTGAATGGTTTAAAGAGTTTAGATTTATTTTAAGACATTTAAATTATTTTTTACCAAGACATTTAAAGACAATTTTAAGACATTTAAATTATTTAAATTATTTGTCACCACAAATAATTACTGATTTATTACCAGTCGCAAGTTTTCTCAAGACATCTTCCATTACTGACTCAAATATAGAGTAGTTTTGATAGTTTGGAGGTCTGTATACGCACACATAAAATGCTCAACTAGCTCAACACAGGACAGTTTGATCAATGCTATGTTCCACAGATAGTTCAGAAGCTAGTTGGTTATGAAGCTATGTAGGTAAGTTATGATGCAGCAACCAAATGAAAATTGTAAATCACTTATTCTAACTGGGGAGCTATTCTCTAAGGATACAGCCTTGCGGGCAGCGCTGAAACTATTGTTTTCACCGCTGCGACAGCGCTGCCCGCAAGGCTGTCCTTAGAGAATAGCATGGCTGAACTTCTTAATATAACTCGGCGCTTTTTAAACGTTGACATGGTTTAACTTAGATGCATCACCCAATAACTCGTTCATCTATAATTCTAGTGGTTTTGCCTGGAAAGAAGAAATGGTGCTACAATAGGCTAGTTTTCACCATCAATATATTGAAAATCTATTTAGTCCGTCAGTTAGAGTATTGGAAAATAATGGACACGTATTTTTTGTTTTTGCAAATCAATGAACATTGAAAAAGATAAAACGCATCAAAACTCGGGAGTGGGGGCTCGTGACGTCAGAACTCACAAAAAATTTTACCAAGGTGTGACGTATTGAGAATTTTAAAAGCGTGCGTCGTATCTTCGTCAATTTTGGTTTACGTAACAAAAGAAAAAATTCGGGTCAAATATTTTTTGATAATCTAACCGACGGACTAATTAGATTTTTAATTTATTGATGCTGGAAACTAGCCTATTTGCCGTCGGTTGCATCGGTTCTCGGAACAGACCGTGTGATACACAGAATAAACCCGTTATAAAGAGAAATTATTGTTACATTTTTAACACATTGTAATTTTTCGGAATTGACACCCCAAATGCATTCGATTTTTAAATTCCCGTTTTACCACCATGTTCATAACGGATTTCTTAAAAGCTTTCCAAGTACTTAACAACTCGGCGTCAACGCAAAACAATCGATTAATTCGATTTTGAAATTTGAAAATCAGAACGTAATTCGATTGGCAGCGCTAATGCTCTAACCGTGTTGGTATAAAATGAACGTTTGAACAAATTAGAAGTCAGTCGAGCGTTGGTCTTCGACTACTTACTGTAGTCGGAGATTTTAATAAGTTTATTTTTTAATAGCTTTTTGGGTGGCTCACATTATGATGGATTATATTCACGTATAATAGATGCGCTATCTCGAGTTAATTGAAACTTAATAATCTACGGATTTTCTTCGCTTGCTTGATAAGACTGATGGTCATTTTATAATGTATTAACTAGATTATGATTATGAACAAGTTTTGTTACGCAAGATGTGTGGGATATTAGTTAAGATGTTAAAATTGAAAAATGGGATAATAAGTAACGCATTTTACACGTTAATCTTACTAAGGGAGGTGAAGGCCTTGATTCCGACAGAATTTAAGTCATAGACAATAAAAACGCAATTAAATGAGAAGTAGCTATGACAATGCATAAAAAAATCGTAGGCTTTATTTCAGTTAGTTAATTACCTACCCTTGGAGATGAACTAATCGTAAAAGACCTGAAAAAGATAGAGTATAGAAGAAAACTATATCAAGAAACCATAAAACCGATGATCCTCAACGAGTCGGGTCCAGTGACGATATTAAAATGATCATAATATGACAATAAATTAAACTGTATATCGTATATCTAATACCGTTTCCAGTCTGGATACGAAAATTCAATCAAATATATCCAATAGTTTTATCACTATTAGCTAGTCAAAGATTTGAAAAACCCATAATCAGCCCATCATTAGTATTTAGTTTGTTTGAATATTCCGTTTTTTAAATTTCGCTGTTAGGATTTATTTGAAAGTTCCTAAATACTCTCATGCATTGGCATTGCCAGTGTTTTAATTTAATCACGTATTTTTGTCTCCACATTGTTTATGAAGAAGACATTATCATCTGCCTAGCCTTTTCCATGTTGCGGCCGGCTTCCAGTCTAACCAGATGCAGCTGAATACCTGCAATATTTTATATGAAGCGACTGCCTACGATACTCCTTGGTAAGACTGGTTGGCAGACTTTCGGGCTTCTGACACCCGTAACGGCTGCCAAAGATCCATGAACGACAGCTGGGGCCAACGACTTAACATTCTTACCGAGGCACGAAGGGGTCTTGCTATGTAAAGATGGTCACCCATTCATGGAACAACCGCGGTCAGCGTAACTTAGCCTGATCGACCGATCCGTGCGACTGTTATTACCTACTTAGCCACAAGCCTTCCAAGTGCATGAAGAAGACAATTCAATTAATAAAGAAGTTATTCCAACATACCTGCACTCTACTCTCAGGGAGGTTAATCTTCAATGCAACCTCCTCCCTCATGAAGATGTCAGGGTACCTCGTCTTGCCGAACAACGCTTCTAGCACGTCGAGTTGTGCTCGAGTGAATGTTGTCCGTTCTCTTCTCTGCTTGCGAGGGTTTACACCTGTTGACAAGGAGAAGATGATGGTTAGAAAAGAAGGTAATATGGAACTTGGGGCTGGTGGCCAAGCTTGATTCGGAAAGGTTTTTATGAAATTCAAAACTTTTGATACAGAATTCGGCATTAGAAACTAGGAAGGAAAGGAAGTAATGGACGGGTTGAATGCCGTAATTACAGAAACGATTAAAAAACTATTTTGTCTCGCGTGGATCCACGTTCGAAGATAAGAAGGGTTAATAAAACTAAAAACGTAATAAAATATGTAGTTCATTAAGTTAATAAAAGTATCTGGTAGACTATGATGGTGACTTAAAATTGTTTCAGTCTATGCAAATCGAAGGAAAAATGATGAGGTTCCAAATCTGGGGACTGATCCGTAAGTGGTGGAAAATGTAAGTAGGTAAAGGTTAATGATGAGAGTATATATAAACCAGGCGGAAATTAGGACTTCATAACTGGGTGAACTAAATGAAGCTACAGACAGAACTGAGAACAGCAATCAGATATTTACCCTTCCGTAACGATGGCGTAGAATTACTGATAACTTTGGGCAAGATCAGTGTTCTTAAGGTACTTAACATTTTTAATAGTATTGCATAATATTGTATCGTATTTGTCTGCTCTTAAAACGGTGAAGGAAAACATCGTGAGAGAACCGGTAGGTCCTAGAACCAAAAAATGTAAGATGTGTGACATCTACCAACCCGCATTGGGCCCGCGTGGTGGATTACGGCCCACTATCTCTCACTGTGTCCCAGCAGTGGGAACATTATAGGCTGATTATGCTAATAGTACCGTATATTAAAATCATGTGATGGAAAAAGTGCTACAACACATACATAATTGTATAATTTTATGGATTCCTGATATAGACACATAAAACGCGTAAAATCAGAGGTGTAAAATTAAAACATAACGATAAAAAGAAACTTCTAAGCTATAACGTTATATTAAAACATTTAATAGATCGTCAGGAATCACAGATAGACATATTTAATAAGGTAATGATCAAACCAGTTTGCGACTGCGAAAACTTAGAACAGACTAAAATATGAGAATATTATTATTGCAGTGCTTTTGTAAGAAGAAAACATATAACAAGACGAAGACAAAACAATGGTGATTGGTCAAGGAGCTAATGTAGATTTTCATGATGAAAAAGGGGAGAGAATCAATGCAGAAATCGGAGGTGAAGATTTCACATGACAATTATCTATTAGAAGTACTTAGCCGAATGTCGTGAGGAAACCGACTTGTCCTAGAATCAAAACTTCGAAGACATAATACATACACTAACTTGCACTGGGCCCGCGTGGTGGATTATGGCCCACTCCCTCTCACAGAGAGGAAGCCTGTGTCTCCTAGCAGTGGGAACATTATAGGTTGATTATGAGAAGCAGCCGACAATAATCTTGCTAAACATGGTAATTAATGAGGCAATGCTTAAGGCGAAAATAAAGAATTCATTTTAGACTTAGATCCAATAATTAGAGCAATTGTAGGTTCGTTGCAGGCACCAAATTATTTATAACCATTTCAAGAGACGACCTGAAGGCAAATTCTAGTAATTTAAAATGTTGAAAATCTAGTCGCAGTCTCATCTCGGCGACAAACAAATGTCAAAAACTTGTCAAATATGCAGGGAAATAGGAGGTATTTTTGACAGAATGAGACTGAGATCAGACTGTGAACGTTCTTAAAATTACGAAAATAAAGATAATTTTTGTAAAGATAAAATAGACCTTTATGATGTTTTTGAAAAAAACAAATACCTACTCAGACTAGAAGGTCATCTAAAGCATAAACATAATCCTACTCCTACTAATATTGTAAATGCGAAAGTTTGTGAGGTTGGATGTTTGTTACTCTTTCACGCAAAAACTGCTGAACGGATTTGGATGAAATCTGGCACACATATAGTTTATATTCAGGATTAACATATAGGATACCTTTTATCCCGATTTTCCCACGGGATCGAAGCTTGTGCGGGTGAAACCGAAGGGCGTTGCTAGTCAGTCTATAACTTTCCCACTGTTGGGACACAGGCCTCCTCTCTATGAGAGAGAGTGGGCCGTAATTCATTTCGCGGACCCAGTGCGGGTTGGTGGTAGACATCACATAGGTATCTTCGAATTTTTAGTTCTAGAACATGCCGGTTTCCTCACGTTTTCCTTCACCGTTTTGATTTAGGTATAATCCTGATCTTTTAATTATACCTTTGTTTAATAACAGTTTCATATAATTTAGGTTTAAAACGCATTAATTTGTTCTCATAGTTTTATTACACGATTTACGATGGATATTAATTTTATAACATATATATACTTCGAAACTCTAATCTTACGTGGTATAACTTATGCAACAAAACAAATTATTTATATGATATTTTATGTATAAAACGATATCAATAAAAAGTTGTAAAACCTTTCTACTATTTTGTATTCATGGATTGCTTCCACAGTGGTGTCTATGCCACTATTTGGATTTTTTTTGGTTTGTGCCATCAGTGCCACTAAAATATGAGGTTATGGAACTTGTCACAATCTTAATTAATAATAAATGTAGACTAAATCTAAATTTAAAATACAGCCCTGATAGTTTATTGTTGGGTATTAAAATTATATTTGCATTATACTTATTGAAGATCTCACATAAAATTATATGTTAGGCGTTTTCAAATATTAATGTGTGTGAAAAAATGTAGGACAATTTAATAATCTAGAATTTACGTTTAGTTTCAACGCGGGCGTTTAATCTGAAAGTAAAAAAATACAAAGAGTCAAATACCGTATTCCACTACCTAACCTACTTTTAACAAAAAAAAATTATGTTTTCAATTAATAATACATATTTGTAGGCTAAAAATACGAAAAGCCAAAATCGATCCCTGAATAAATATATTTTTTTCTTTAATACCTACGTCAAAGGATGTTTGAAAATAGAATTAAAAAAATGTTCCAAAAAACAACTATTGCCTACCTATTAATAAAAGCTCTCATCTAGAACACACCCACAAGCAAAAAAGCATAAATTACGAACGCATTCAACTAGTTTTTTAAATTGAATGATAACGATCCAACTATCTTCAACCAACTAATCGATTATACCTACTAATCGCTTACTCGATCTCTAGTCGATTATCATGTCCCATCTCTATGGCCACTGGTTTTCCCGTATACTATGAATATTAATATTAAAATGACATTAAGTGTTCTACTCATCTTATTAATAATATAAACCGGCTTCTGCTCAACGCTTTCTATGTTTCAAACTTCATGGTAAATTGTTTATGGTATGGCTAAAATTAGGGCAGAGGAATTAAAATGATATGCCTGTTTTAGAAATTGTTTTAATAGAACAGTTATTTAATAAATAAGTTGGATGTATAACTAATAGTTTCGATGTCTAAAAAATAATTAAATCCAAACTACTCAAATGGCTTATTAGTACCTAATTGTTTTTGTATTTACTTTGAAATAATTTATTGATAAAAAGTAACAGATAAATATAGTTACCTAGTATTCATTACGTTACTATTTGTACACTAAGTACCTCTTATTGTTAAGATTTCTCCAGAGTTATTAGACATATTAGAATAATAATTTTAACAAATAAATGTGTCGTTTTAATTTTTTACCTTTAATTTGTATAAATATTTGTATGCCAGTCCGAAACATGTAAGATCATAATTATATATAAAAGACCTTAATGTGTCCGAAAGTCTGACACCCAGTTTTAACAAGGGGTATCGTATTACCCAATAACTGGGTTGTGGAGGTCAGATAGGCAGTCGCTCCATGTAAAATACTGGTATTCGGCTGCATCCGGTTAGAGTGGAAGCCGACCCCAACAGTTGGGAAAAGGCTAGGTAGGATGAAGAACTGTTCTAAAGTAAATAAATATAACATTCTATTCTAGAATATTAGTGAGAGCCGATAGATAGCGATAGTTAGCCAATCGACAGATATCTGAAGCGACATACATTCTGTATGAATTTCCTCACAAAGCCATATGCGTCCTTCAGAGCATGTTACAGCGTCTAAAAACACTAATTCTGATGACCGTCAGTAAGTCACCGTCAATGAAGTGCTTGAAAGACCCTGTTCACTGATATAGATACACCTAAATAACGCAAGAGCAACTACATCGCGTGCCAAAAATCGCACCAGCTTACGTACAAAAATCGTATGCCGCCACTTTCGCACTCAGTCCTGAATACTGCTGGCTGGGTGAGTGTGAGTGAGAAAGAGCGCTTGTGACGTCATAGTAGGTACTAGGTAGTCAAAAAAAATGGCATGCTTGGTTTTCATACGGATCGTGATAATTACGTTATCTAGGTCTATCTATATCTGTGGCCCTGACTTGGAACTGTGGAGGAAGTTCTTTTGACGATTTATTTTATTTGATCATTTAAAAAAATATATATGGTCAATCTTATACCTAATTGACGAGGGCGATGAAAGGATCCAATAGTTAAGCTATTGCAATTCGAAGAATTGACTTAATTTCAAAAATTAATTTTTAGATGATGTCTATCAATTATTTTCAGATTTAATTAATTGAAGGCTATTTCAAAGCAAAGCTGATGAAATGATTAACTTTTTAAATGAAGCTATTAATCATGCCAGTGAAATCTATAAACCATAAACTGAGAAACTTTCTAGGTCAATTCCTGTTTCTTTTATGAGAAGACAACACAAAAACCAAAAAGAATAGACCAGAAAATGTGTCACACAACAGACGAAAGGAATTTAACCGCCATTATTCATGTGAACACATGTAAGACAAACAAATAAAGTAGGTCATACGTCCACTAATACCTTGTAATCCTCATAGAAATTAAAAATCATTAACAAACCCTACCATCAGTCAACTCCAAATTACATCTAGCAGGGTTGTTAGTCACGAGGCTCAATGATAAATAGTTCTGACGCATGTTTTTGACATGTCCCCTTCTGAATGGTCAAAGACAGACTGCGTGTCGCGAGCGCGCGCTCGGCGCTTTTGTTTGCCATAGACAACGACAAGAGACTAGAGTAATTCTTTATTTTCGGTTATGGAATGCTTTTTTGAATGGGATTAGAATGTTGGTTTTTGGGACAGATTTGGTTGTTATTAATAATAATCATTTATTTCGAGCAACAAGACTCACAGTGTTAGTAACAATAATTATACTTACAAACATATATAGGTACGGGGTTCCTTGTCAATGACCAGCCAAATTTAAGGGTGTGGTACAGACCATCAAACTAAACAACTTTCTCCATGGGGACTAACATCGTAATCGCGAAAAATTTATCAACTGTCCCATAGAAAACTTCAATACCTACTCGGCCTAAACGTATGGGACGGCTGAATTTATCAACTGTCCCATAGAAAACTTCATACCTACTCGACCTAAACGTATGGGACGGCTGAATTTTTATTCGCGATTACGATGTTGATCCCATGGAGAGAGTTGTTTAGTTTGATGGTCTGTACCACATCCTTAATTTTGGCTGGTCATTGAAAAGGAAACCCTGTTAGTAATTAGTGATGCACCGAATGTGGGTCCTGCCGAATGTCGAATTCGGCCGAATTTTCGGTTTAAATATGTACCGAAGCCGAAGTTCGGCCGAACTTCGGTTACATTTCGCGCGCTTTTGCTCAATGAACAGCAGTACTATTCTGTAAAAATCTCACCGTGAAAACTAAGGTGAAGTGAGCCGTCATTCCATTTCATGTTAGGGATATTGCCCCTATTGATAGCTCACTTCACCTAAGTTATCACGGTGACATTTTTACAGAATCGATCGGCTGGTCAGATCGTGTTCGTTCCTCGTCGTCGCTTGTAATTTTACACACGCGCGCGTCCCGCTCGCCACCCGCGGTCACCCAGAATGTTATGTTACTTTGCTGATAGATAATAATATTACAATTGATAATTTAAGCTACCGAATTTCGGCCGACATTCGGCAGATCTAACCGAAATTCGGCCGGAGACGAAGTTCGGTAAAAGCTGCCGAACTTCGGTAATACCGAATGTGAAAGGAATTTCGGTGCATCTCTATTAGTAATACACTTATAAAGACAAAAACAGATTGTGACACTGACATCACTGCTGTAAGGTGACAGGCCTAGCCGAAACCTTGCAGCAGTGGTTCATAAACGCACAATCAAGCCTGCTTGCTATCATAGACAGGATGTTGTTGGCGCTGCCCCGCACCCTACGGACCAAGGAGGCGCACCGCTTCCGTATCATCGTGTAAAAACAGTCCACGTGAGCTTCAGCAAACATCCCTGATGCGTTGCAGTATCGGGGCAACCCCATCAGCGCCATTTATTATTCATTTAATTAACAGCAAACAAACAGTTATTTCGTTCGAAAACATCCATCGGTTTCTTAGTAAACTTCAACTATATCCGACGGCCCTGCCAATCGATTCTGTAAAAATATCACCGTGAAAAGTTAGGTGAAGTGAGCTTAGAGTCACCTGTCAAGAGTATCAATCTCAAGCATCAGGATGACACTGACAGCTCACTCCACGCTCACTTCACCTAAGTTTTCACGGTGAGATGGTTACAGCCTATCGATTCTGTAAAAAACTTACCGTGATAACATAGGTGAAGTGAGCGTGAAGTGAACTATCAATGGAGGCAACCTCTTACATCAGGTGGAATGACAGCTCACTTCACCTTAGTTTTCACGGTGAGATTTTTACAGAAAGCACTGCTGTTTACTTATCTCTTTTGGTGACTGTACCAACAATCGTCAATATTTTTGAAAGTTTGTTTCAATGCTAATTATGAATTAATTTATTCAAGTCTGAGACCATTACCGACTCCTTTATGAAAGTGGTCTGTGTAAACAAGATAGACTGGTGGACTAGCCTGGGCTAGTTCCTGTTTTACAAGCTCTCGCAATGCTAGATATACATATAGGCTTACTAACACAAATCTAAAATGGATGGAACTGTTCTTGAAGACTGCGGTTTTGATACAGGATGATTTAATACATACTGTTAATTTTTAACCGTGGCTAAATAAAAACAGTCGCAAGGTCGATCGATCAGGTTAAGCTACGCTTGCCGCGGTTGGTCTGTGGATGGGTGACCATCTTTACATAAAGCACGTTGTTCCCGGCTGTCATTCGTGGATCTTTGACAGTCGTTACGGGTAGTCAGAAGCCCGAAAATCTGATAACCAGTCTTACCAAGAAGTATCGTATTACCCAGTCACTGGGTTGTGGAAGTCAGATAGGCAGTCGCTCCATGTAAAATACTAGTATTCAGCTGCATCTGGTTAGACTGGAAGCCAACCCCAACATAGTTGGGAAAAGGCTAGGCAGATGAAGTTCTATTTGTGGGTAAGATTTCACCTAAATTCGTGCAGCCGTTTTTGCCTCAGAAGCTACAAACAACATCTGCCGATCGATTCTGTAAAAATCTCACCGTGAAAAGTTAATCGCACTGCAGAACTTCCATGCCTTTTAAGTCACGGATTAGTTTATTGTTAAGCTACTTATGACGTGTTTAAGATTTTCTTCTGAGTAAAAGAATCCAATTAGTTTCGAACTTTCCTATGAAATTGAAATCCTAACCTGAAGGCAACTTTCACATTAGGACGTTAGCAGCGCAATTGTAGCGCAGCAGAAGGCATCTGGCCTTCACACTATAAGAACAGCCGCGCGGCAGCAGCGCGGTATTCGCTTATTCTGCCCTTGTAACAGCAAATGCAGTAATCGACATTTTTACGATTTTCCGTTTTTGTCAAAAATGACATGGGGAGACTTCAAGCATAGGGAGATTTTGTATTTTAATGTAAGTACCTTTTTCGTAACAAAACATATGAGTTTTATATCAGTTAAAGTAGAGATTAAAAAAAAACACTTAAACGTGTTTTTCTCGAAACCGCCATTTTGCAAGTACTGCATTTGCTGTTATGAGGGCAGTATTGTGCAGTCTATAATCAAGTGCGCTTGCAACACTGACTCATCATTACTCATCACCGATGGAGCGTACGAGGAGGCCGCGGACTGCCGCCGCGCTTCTGTTTATAATTAGGGATGTGAAAAAATAATCGAATAAACAAAAAATCTATTTTTTCCCATAAAAAAGATTTTTTGTATAATCGATTTTTTTGTGAAAGCGGTCTAAGAACGACACCTAAGTGCCTAGGATTAAAGATGGCGGTTTGTTGAAAGTAACAACTACAAATACATTTAGAAAAAAAGAGAAAAGCCAGGGGGGTGATTCTACTAATTTGCAACGTTACACACGTTCAATTGTGTTATAATAACAGTTCGATGTCGATCGCCGTTCGATAGTTACCTATAAAGTCATTCTACTATTTCCTAAGCAAAAATTATTTCGATCGATCGTTGGCTTAAACTAAAACGTAACCGCAGTTGAATTGTTGTTCATTAGTAGAATATGAAAACGCTTAACAGCCGTGATTCAGCTGTGGTTCCATTGCGATTTTCGAACAATTTTGTTAGTAGAATCGGCCCCGGGAATTTTGCATCAAAAAGTGCTCAATTCATAAAATATAAAAAAAGCACATTTATAACGCATTTAAATATCACAAAAACAAATTCGAACCACTATTTTTAACAATTCGCCGAAAACTGATAATAGCTCTCTGTAACGGATTAAAAATATAAAATAATACAATATCCATTTTGAAACTCGCTCGCGATACCCCATTGTGACTACCCAAACAAACAGTCATATGAAATCTGTCACATGTTGAAAAGTGAAAATGTATTCAAATATCCGTCTCTTTTACGCACATGGAATTGGGGCGAGTTAGAGAAAGATGGATAGATTTCAATTGTCATTTGACAATGGCCCGAGCGCTAATCCTAGTGACATGGCAGGCTTGGGGTTCCGTAGTAATATTATAAAACCTTTGGGAGTTATGCACATGGTGTTGTGGATTTGTAGTTCGCGCCCGGTTTTCAACAAATGTATTATGGCTTTTATTGTAATGAATATGGGGCACGGATGTTTGGACTATTTCTCTTTGTGATCTGCTAAATGGGTTACGAGAAAATGGGTTAATAAACTAAATCCTCAAAATTGTGAATTTTTGGTTTCAGAAAAAGGCGTTTTACCAGATCCAGAAAAAACTAAAGTATTACAAAATTATCCTACTCTCAAAAATGAAAATGAAGTAAAACGTTTTCTAGCTTTTTGTAACTTAGGTACTCGTATTAGTTAATTTAAAAAAAAATAATTAAAAATTTATAAGAAACTAACTGCGCCCCGCGGTTTCACCCGCATAAGTGTCGATCCCGTGGGAATACCGGGATAAAAAGTAGCCTAAGTAGTGAAATTTTATCATAATTGGTCCAGCCGTTTGAGCGTGAAGAAGTAACAAACATAAACACACACACTCACAAACTTTCGCCTTTATAATACTAGTGTGAAGTGTGATTTTTCGGATATAGCGATGTCTGAATAAGTTAAGCTGGAAAAATTAACCATTTATTTAGTCTGATGACACACACATTTGAATTAAAAAAAAATATTATATCGTCACCTATTCTACAGTATCCCGAATGTTATGGTTTAGCTAATAAGTTAATGGGTTGGCGTATTTCCATTAATTTCAAATTGAAGCTGCGTTATCTGCATTTTACATAAGTGTCGATGTTTTCAAAATCTCACCATGTATACTTTGAAGTGAGCTGTCAATAATGTCAATCCATGACAGTTCACTTTACATAAATTGTCACGGAGATTGTTACAGACTTAAAGACCGGCTGTTCCTATTTCTACTGAATGAACTGTCAAGTCTTGTCTGTGTTCACAAATAATCAAACAGAAAACCATCAGATTTTCTTCTTCCAATTTTCTAAGAGACTTTTGTAGAAACGGTAGATCCTGAGTTAGGTTTTTATTAGCTTCTGTCCGCGACTTTGTCCTCGTGAAATTTCGGCCCCCAACCCACCGCGTCGCATCTTATCGCCCGCCCGCGCTGTTACTTCCTTTTTTAACTTTCTTTTTCTTTTTGAACGGTTCCTAAGGGTCGTAGCGTGATGGTAACGTTCCTCAAGAGTTAGGCTATCAAATGCAAAAAGACGTTTACAAATCCGACTGGTAGTTTCAAAGTTAAGCGCGTTCAAACAAACAAACAAACTCTTCATTAGTATTTTTATTTTTTTATTTTATTATTTATGTATACACAGTAAAATACATAGGAATATGAAATAATTATAATTTGAGTCCAAATGTACTGCTTATTTCTTAAGAAATTTCTTTCTGCAGACCTGCAAAAGCAGAAGTAAAAAAAGAAATGTAGACAATAGTGTGTGAGAACAAGAAGAGAAATATTGGTAGATGAAAGGAAACTATGGTCTCTATATCTAAAAATGAGAAAACAAGGAAGAGCCAAGCCAATAGCAGACATAAAAGTCTTTACATAGAAAAATGTGCTAGCTCTATCACACTTTCAAATATTATATTTTTAACACCATATAAACTAAAACCAAGATTCTTTATTTCTGTATCTTCTATTGTCCACATCATGTTTGTTACACTTTTTTCTCCCACCGATCGTATCATGACGAGTCGATTGCTTTCCGATAGCTACTGCCAGCCTAATGGCAGAGTCGTGTTTGGACTCCTGTTTCTAAGCCTCGGAGATCTGGGCGATAATCGGCAGTTTTTGTACGGTCAAATTACTGGAATGTTTTGGTTGTGGGTGAGAATTTTTTGGGGCATATTTCTTGATATAATTTGTTTAACTTAGGTTAAACAAATTCTATTAAATAAGTCGGATAAGCCTTGGCCAGCGGATAAGTAAATTACCAGTCGACATTGATGCGGAGGAATATTTCGACGCCATATTTTATTTTGTTAATAGATTTAGTTGGGTAAGGAAGGATATTATCCTACTAATATTATAAATGCGAAAGTTTGTATGTATGGATGTATGGATGTTTGTTACTCTTTCACGCGAAAACTACTGAACGGATTTTGATGAAACTTTACAGTAATATAGTTTATACATCAGAATAACACATAGGATACTTTTTATCCCGATATTCCCACGGGATCGAAACTTACGCGGGTGAAACCGCGGGGCGCAGCTAGTATTTTCATATTAATACTAGCTGCGCCCCGCGGTTTCGCCCGTGTGAATTTTGATCCCGTGGGAATATCGGGATAAAAAGTATCCTATGTGTTATTCTGATGTATAATCTATATTACTGTAAAGTTTCATCAAAATCTGTTCAGTAGTTTTTGCGTGAAAGAGTAACAAACATCCATCCTCACAAACTTTCGCATTTATAATATTAGTAGGAAGTAGGATTTTGTTAGTTTATTTAGTATTAGAAGTTTGTCCACTTAGATTTATTGAAGTTATATGAAGAAAATCTTGGAATTATTTGAACAAAAAAATGTTTTGGCTGTGGATGTTCGAATCGGTCTTTTATTAATGCAGTTTGCGACGATACTCTGATCTTCTTCTTCTTCTTAGCGTGTCGATGGCAAAATAGCACGAAAAAATAAATATAGTTTTTTTTTTAATTTGTTTGGCCCAAAATTCCGCAACGCGGATACCGTTCGCTGACGCAACAATTAGGTCCTCACGTGTGCAGGTGACAGAGCAATCGGTGCAAGATGGGAGGTGAGCCATTGTCTGTGGAGAGATACCGCATACACACTGGAGGTCGGAGCTCTATAATACTCTGATGATTTCGTTATTATAATAATGGAAGAAGAACTTTTACTAAGCTGTAAGTTTTATTGTGGGCCTACTTCTTTTTCTCAAAAAACTTTGTTGTTTTAGTTTGTTCATCATCATCATCATCTTTTTTGCCGAAAAACGTCCACTGCTGGACACAGGCCCTGAAGCACCAGCCATTTCGACCGGTTCTGTGCTTATTGCATCCGGCGGGTTCCTGCAGACTTCAACAGGTAATCGGTCCACCTTGTGGGAGGTCTTCCAACGCTACGTTTTCCGGTATTGATGCATTTATGTTTTTTAGTCCTTAAAGTGTGCTTTGTGGGTGGTCAAGTAGGTAGATTTATTTGGTCCTTTGTGTTATTGGCACTATAATTGAAAGTAAACATCAACGTAATGTGTTCCTAATTTTTATAAAACCCTTAAAAATAACAACCAACCTCACACCACATAAAAATAAATCGTCAGGCTAATTTGTTGAGTACATAAAGGGGGACAAACGCATTATTTTCCCGTTTTTCACGGCGTTTGACCCCGGGATCCCGGACCCCGTCCCCGGAGAACTGAGGAACCCTAATGACGTGTAAAATACTTTTGAGGGTAGTACACAGCTGCAGGGGATTATAAAATGTCATCTTTGTTATAAATAGAATAGGAGCTGTTTTAGATTGATTTGATTTGCATTTTGTTAGGGTACCTACCTATTGGTCAGTTACCAAAATACATATTTTTTATTGTTGTTATTTTTTTATAAAAAAATCTATTGTTTTTTTTAGTTTACGGAATCTGAAATTAAAAGGAATTATTTTAAAGTCAGAAAAACTACGATTTATTATTTAGCTGATGATGTGAATATAAAACTATGTGGTCAGTTATTACTATTAACAATTATAGTAAAAAATAAATGAATTAACATGTTAATTAAAAACAACAAAGATAAAAAAAACAGAACGCGACATTTCAAAGCCTTTCTCTTAAAATGGCGGGAACGTCAACTGTCACTTTGACATTTCGGAGGGGACTTTAATGGGCGCGTTCGGATTTAAACCGGATTGTTATTTTAGAGGAACATTCTTGGCGAGGGTAACTTGCCAAACATCCTATTTGATTAGATGTACTGTTACTTTGATACAATGATTTTGATATGCGTGAACAAAAAATAATGATTTCATTAGTGGTAATGGGATTTTTAAAATTTGATCGATTGATTAGAACTTTGTAAGTATACTCAAAAGACCAGTTTATTCATTGAGGATGATTTGTTTATTTTGATGCAAATTTAATTTTTGAGAAAATTTGCAAACAGATTCCTTCCTACTACTGAAAGTAGAGTAGAAAGGAATCTGTTTGTATCGATTTAAGCTCATAAACCAATACAAAGAGATATAAGCAAACTAGTAGGTACCTTAATAAAATTTGCAAATAATTGTGATGATCTGGCGGAAATGTTTAAGTAATCATTATTATATTCTTCACGCTTTCCCAGCAAACTTTGATTTACATCAATATTATGTAAGTACGCTCTACGCACATAGCAATAGCCCATATAATAAAATAGGTAGCAACTAGCAACACCTACTGAAACGAGGGTTGCCAGCCTATAAATCATGTTAACACATAAATTGCGCTAGCAACTCTGCCGCAGGGGTGCGAAACATGACAAGTTGTGATAGATCACTAAGGGCAAATAGGGTCTTACAACTGAGGAATTTTGAGCCTTAAGACTTGGTGGATAAGAGTGATGGTAAATGGTAATGTGTACAGTATGCAATGAGTTATTTTATTACCATGATAATGTGGCAGCCCTACTGTAGGGGTGTGCTAACCGAATTGTTGGTAAATTGAAATATATCTTATAAATTATAGCTTATTTGCTACATTTCGAAGTTGGGGTGTGGATGGACAATAATTTAAGTAATAGATGTAGTATGTATGAGGGTAATAATTTCTTCCATGCTTTCAAGGCGTTACGGAAAACACAATGGTGTCAAAGTTCCTGTTCTATGCGTTTGAGAATGTCAATAGTTAGACCACAGTTCAAAAGCGCTGTCAAAATCTATGACATATGATAATCTTTTTTTTGAGCCTGCATTTATTATTCATTTATTTAATACTTCAAGCACATACTTGTACAGAGGCGGACTTAATGCCACAGGCATTTTCTACCAGTCAACCTTTGGGTGATGCAGAGACAAACAGTGATAGGTGCGATCATGAAAACTGAGGAATAAATATTTTAAATATACACACATAAATCTATTAATGTTGTGTTGTTGTGTCATTATTTTTTTATTAGTATTGATCTTCTCTTGGGCAAAGGTTATTCCTGAAGTCTTCCACACTTGTCTCTACAACGTGTTTTTTTTTATAGCTGTTCCCTACATTTATGTTCGTATAAATCTTCAAAATGTAGGGAACAGCTGATTTTTTTTTCACGATTTCAGGTTTTCGTCCCATAGTAAAAGTTGTTCATAATGACGAGTACAATGACCCCCTAGAGTTATGGGATATCAAAAAAAATACGTTATATTCCGTTTTTGCCAAACTTCGTTTTCATCAACAGCCCATAGTAGGTTTCTATTAGACGTAGGCTTCTCTCGTCGAGCGTTACTCCAACCAATGATGAGATAAATAAAGTCCTCCAGATCGAATTTTGGCCATGGCGACCAATCTCAGCGGAGACCAGTCTTCGGCGCGGGAGATGATTATAGTGCACAAGTGTAGACACAAGTGCACTCTCTCTTCCCTCACTCTCACTGTCTGATGAGAGGCGGAACACGACAGAAGTGAGATCAGCGTGCTCTCCGACGCACGGAGGTATCACACCGCCAGCTTCCAAACTGTGGGCTGTTACTAAGAAATTCCTAATGGAAAAACAATTTTCCTGACTTGGGAATCGAACCCAGGATGCCAAGCTCAGCAGTCGAGCTTGCGATCACGAGACCAACGGGGCAGTTATTGATGAGATAACATGCTTATGTTTTACTAATTAATAACAGAATATAATATTTCAAACATTACGGTCATTTTGTGGTATAGGTAATTATAATTAAACACAACATTCAAAAGAAAGCAATAGTCAAAATTAAAATCTATATTAAAATATTTTATTTCACATAAACCTACAAGGGCACTTATGAAACGTCAGAAGCTAGGTGCACGGTTCTAATTGATCGTGTCCTATGGAGAAGAGCCGGCAAGAAACTCCACGGTTACTCTTTTAAAAATAATTGGCTTTTACAATGTTTTCAAATTGCAGTATTAATAGGCAGGGACCGAAAACCTGTATAAATTACGGTACCGGTATCGAAGAATTTCGGTTACCTCTACGATTAAGGTAACCGCTATCTGGGTAACCCCAAGAAGAAAAAATATGTTACCTTTATTTAGGTTACCGTTTTAATACCGGTTACCTAAAAATGACCTCGACTACGAGAAAGAAACCAGGGACCATTTTGGTTACCCATTGAAAGGGTTTTTGATAGGGTTTTGACAAAGTGTTGTTTTAAAACCAATTTCATATTGATTACACTCTTTGACGAAAACCCTCATCAATGGATAACCTCTTCCAAACCCTTTCGATTTGATTACCTGTATATTCAAAAACCCATTCTTGGTGGGTTATACTTTTTAATGGTAAGACGTTTTGAACGGGTTACCCTTTCAACGACTGTAACAGAGTTACCCATTCGGACTACAAGTATTGTAATTTTATCTCTCGTGCCTTTACTTTAAAGTACTAAACTGCATGCATTTGGCAGGTATGCGTCAAGTCTCAACACGCAGTCTAGGCCCTAGCCGTAGCGACTCCATACACATACGATTATAGTTATTATTATAGTGATTTTCTGTCTGTCTTATAGTGATTTTCTGTCTGATTATAGTTGTCTGTCTGTCTTATAGTGATTTTCTGTCTGATTATAGTTATTATTATAGTGATTTTCTGTCTGAACTTAAGACGCTGACAAGACCGAAATAGGCTTGTCTCAAACAATTTTTTAGCCAAATCTGTACAGTTTGTAACGGCGAAAAAAATATATGTTAATCTTAAACATATTTCTGAGAACCTTGTATTCAAAACACGTTTTTGAAAGGTTTTCTCGATACAAAAAAATAATAAACTAACCTCGTAAAATGATCTTCTAACAAAAATATCTGTATTACTCATCAACGTACGTTGGTAAAATTTATAACAATAACGTATCATATTTAAATACAGAACTTGGTTGTTTTTTATTTTTGAATACTCAACTTATATAAAAGTAATTAATTATTTTATGATAATTATGTCTAAAGTTAGGAGCGTCGCGTCATCGCGCTTCTCTTTCTTATGTATGCAGTTCGACAGTGATTGCATAGACGCGCTGCTAGACGGACGTATGTCGCTTTGCCCCGCAACCCCGCTATCCGTTCGTTTAATATTTTGTTGTTTGACAACTTATTTTATTATGTTTTTATAACTACAATACATTGTAAAAATATTGGCACGTAAAGATATTTGTATAGGATATTTTATAAGTTGCACATAATTATAACTAGTTCTAAGTTGTGTAAATATTTTCTGTGCAAAATGGGAAGCAAACAAAAATGCCGAGGCCAGCAAAAAGAGCGCTTTTAAGCTAATAAACAAAAATATCTCATGGAAGTAGTAAAATAAGTAATTTTTTATAATGTAATATTGACAAAACAAGTACACGAACAAAAATGAAATTATAATTAAATAGGTACTTTAAAGGCTATTTTGTACAAGTCATAGCGTAAATTCATCTACAACGATAACGTATGGTTGGTCTAGTGGTATTAACATAGGTTCTGGTGAACTAATTTAGAGTTCGAAACCAAGTCAAAAGTCTTAGAAAATTTGATTAGGATCCATTTTTTTATTTTGTAATTTTAGGAAATTTTCATTGTTTTATTTTTATATTAAAAAAAAAATATATAATATATTAACCTAAGGCACTACTCATGATACTAATTGCATTAGGGCTACTATTACGCAAATCAAAAATATTATTAATGCAAGTATGGAAAACCTTAAAATGTAGTAAGTCATAGAAAGTATCAAACACTTTGCGCTTCTCGATAGCAAATGCGTAGGTACATTACGCCGTACGCGTCATTGGGCGTGAATTCTTTGACCCCGCCCGACTCACGTGACATTCGTAAGTTGCCAATGAATTGATTCATAATAAATTCCAACTTTCCCTTCGTACTTTGCCGGCTTAGGACGGTCAAAACTACGTCAACTAACATACATTAAAAAAAAAACATTTACGTACCTAGCTTGTGGATTGTTTTGAAAAAACCTTATTTGTCGGTAAAGTGACAGAGGGTAAACGGGTGCTCTTCCACGAGCTTGTGCATGTGCCAGCACGTGAAAAGACGAAAAATCCAACAGGTTCTTAGTGGTTCTGGTGGAAAGAGACCCCGTGAAGGAATAGGGTCGTTTGGGTTGCGGCGATGGAACATTTCACGAGTTCATACTAAATTTCTTGTGCGATCGTAAATTACAACCATTTGTGGGTATTGTTGGTTGGTGTACCTAGCCTGCACATTACGCGATCGAGGCATCGTGTACACAAACACACACACAACACACAAATACTACACTAACACTTAATACACTGCAATCCAAGCACCGTATGACGCGAGCGGCGAGTACGGCGATTACATCACGGGATCAATAAATCAATTACGCGTCAATGCACCTGCGCAGTCGTTATGACACTGGTTCCGGGTTCATGTTGCGGCGGGAAGCAGACCCCGCGCGGGGGTGATATTCGTATTTTTGCGAGTGAGGGAGTGGGACGGAGAGAGTTCAGGGAATCCCGCCGGACGGCATGTTATTATTACTTGTAAGGAAAAACCCGCGCGCGCGCAGGTGATGTTTGTTTACATTTCGCTTTGCGCTGTACTGCGCTTTAAGATTTTGATACTTCAACATTTATTGGCGTTAACGAAGTATTTTGTTTTAATTACTTTAAGTGTTTATTTGCAATAATAAGCCTTGTGCAATTTGACTTACTACATTTTTAAGGTTTTCCTTAATTGCATTAATAATATTTTTGATTTGCCTATTAATAGCCCTAATGCAATCAGTATCGTGAGTAGTGCCTTAGGTTAAAATAATGCCCATGACTTCAATTCCACCCTGTATATTCAGTAAAAAGAGACGTTTGGTGAACAGTTCAGAAGCAGGTGAAGCTTCGGAAATTGTTAATCACCAAAAATTTTATTACTTAGATGATAGAAAGAAAGTCACAAGTAAGTCCAGTGAGAAACATCGAATTTACATAGACCTATGACTCATCTTAGAACTGGACTTATAGGAAAATACTCGTAGGTTTGTCCATTGTTTCTTGCCCACTCTATACAAGGTGTCCCTGGAAGTATGGATTTTTTTGGAAGTTTAGCATTTTTTGTTTTTCTAAACTACCTCCTAAAGACGGATAGGGGGGGTGGCAAAATGTGTATGGAAGAATTTTAACACGCGGTCTAATAATATAAACTCGAAACTCAGTATGTATAATTAAAACAAAAATAAATAATAAAGTGTAACCGGGTTTTTCGAAAATCTAACCCTAACGGAGTAGTCAATTTCACAGAGGAGTATTTTATTGCGTAGCTTGATTAACTGGAAAATTGGTATAAATAATATTTAAGTCAAGTTATAGAAACATCCCAAACGTTTTTTCAAAATTTTGCCCCTATGGGGATAAAAACTGTGAAGGTGAAAAGGCGATACAGTGAATATGAAAAATCTTATTCGTTTGGTTATGAAACTTGAAACTTTTCCACATTTTCCTGAGTAAATAATAAAGATTGTCACTTATACACACATCAAAAGTGTCTAGGGATCAAGCATTTTTATGCGGATTTCTTGAGATTGAGATGTGGCTTTGTAATAAATTTATGATTTTATAAATTTATATGGATCCTTTTTGGTGCATTTCATAATTTGAATCAGGAACTGTGAATCAGATTCGAGTAAAAGATGAAAATCAGCTGTCAATATTTTCCCTATAAAAACATACAACGCATTGAAGACATTATTAGTGCTACTGTTTCCCTACTACTGATTAAAACCAACGTTATTATGGAGCGGCGACGTCATTTAAGCAGGGAAGAAATGCTCAGAGCCGTGGGAATGATAGAAGCTGGTTCCCGGCAACGTACTGTGGCTTTAGCTCTGAATACAAGTCAGAGTGTTAGCAGTCGACTTTGGACACGTTACCGAAGCACTGGTACCGTGGCTGAGCGCCATGGAGGACGGTATCGCTGCACCACACGGAGACAAGACCGATACATTCAAATCTTAACTCGAAGAGCTCCAACAATAACCGCCATGATGTTAGCCGTGAGGCTTCATCACTCTTCAGGGAACTTAATTAGCGACCAAACAGTCAGAAACCGCTTGCATGAAGTGAACCTTCATTCCCGAAGACCGCTACGGGTACCACCTATAGCAATGCACAATCGTAGGATTCGATATCAATGGGCTCTTGAACACAGAAATTGGGCAGAAGAACAATGGCGTTTCGTGTGCTTTTCTGATGAGTCTCGTTTTGGTATGAGACCGGATACAAGACGTATACGACACTGGAGAACCCCTGGACGCCAACAGCGATTAAAATCCTGCCAGGAAGTCCATCCTTATAGTGGTGGAACCATCATGGTATGGGCGGGTATTTGGATCGGCGGAAGAACTGAGTTGATTTGGATCAGAGGCAACCTCAACGCTCAAATTTATGCTGAGACGATTGTATCAGACGTCATCGTTCCTCTACAAGTGCAAATCGGTCCCTTATTTCAGTTAATGCATGATAATGCACGACCGCACACCGCAAGAGTTGTAAGACAGACTCTCGCCGCAGCTAACATCAATGTCCTGCCCTGGCCTGCTCAGTCGCCAGACTTGAACCCGATTGAGCATGCATGGGATATGCTACAGAGAAGAGCTCTGCCGAATATGGAGGGTATCCAGTCGCAAGAAGACCTTTTTTTGTTGTTGCAACGAACATGGGCGGCCATTCCACAGCGTGATTTGGATGAACTCATTTTGAGTATGCCAAACCGATGTTCTTGTGTTGTTAGTGTTCGCGGTAGAAACACGGATTATTAATTGTTTAAGTTACCCAATAAAATTTTAGAGAAAACTGTTATTTCAGTCTTTTTTTCGAACTTTTGTGTTAGTGGTTCAAATGTCAAAAATCCCTTTATTAGGAAAATGGCAAATTTCTTTATTAATGCAAAGGTGACTTGGTTTATGTTACTGTGACAAACGAAAACACTTTATTTGATGAATCCTTAAAGAAAATTTTAATTAATATCAATCAGGAGAACAGTTATTGCAAAAATATATGTTGATCCCTAGACACTTTTGATGTGTGTAGTTTTAAAAAACCCCTCACAGAGAATTTAGAGGGTGAGAAAGTTAATAGGTAAGAAAAAAATTAACCCGCTGTCGGATTAACATGTGTTTTAGGTAATAAAGTCTATGGGGTAGAAAATGGGTATAAATAATCTTTAAGTCATAAAAATGTAAACAAACCAAACGCTTTTTTAATAGAAACAAGCTCTGTCTTGATGAAAAGGGAGGACAGTTTATTTGAAATATCTTAGGTAATTTAACTAAAAAATTAGTCCGAATATTTATTTCTCTAAATAAAGTATAAAGATCGTAAACATTAATTTTAGTAATTTTACTAAGGGGAGGTGGAGAGGGTGTTAAATTTATTTGAGGAAAGTACGAAACCCACGAGGAAGAAGTCGCGGGCAAAAGCTAGTGTTGAATAAAAAATACCAAAGCATACACGATGATATATCTAACAAGTGGGAACAGGTAGCTTTTTACTGTATTAATATTAATTTATACAAATAATAAATATAAAAAGCAAATAAAGAATATAATATATTTGTGATAATGCTATTATTGATCGAAGGTGATAATAATGAAAATTTTGCTAATATAGTTTGAGTTTTTATTATCCTTACGTTTATATTGTTTTTAAATTCAGTATAAATAGTGTCTTAAAATAATTTAAAAAAGGGGTCAAAATATTCATTTGTTTTTTTAATCGCCTTGTCTAATTTGTTTTTAGCACTTCATACAGAACAATAAATATATAAGAGCGCCATTTATTGGTTCATTGGTAATTATTATTGACCGCGTCACTTTGTTTCATCCTTGGTAGTTCGCTATATCACCGCCTTTTAAGAATGGCGCTAGGATATCGGAAAAATAGTGGGCGTGGCTAAAAATACCGAAACATCGTGTGTGTCAGAATGGCTGGTTGCCTGTGGCTTTGGAGCTCAATAACGGTTTTCAGCGTCCTAAATAAGAATTAAGAAAGCACCGTCCTATCAAACTGAGTAAGAAACACTAATGAACGATTTTATACGATTCCAAACTTCCAAGGTCAATACCTTTTCCTCGACTCCAATGTAATTTACAATGATTTGATTTAAAACCCTTTGATTACCCTGACAAACCCTTTCAAAGGGTTAACTTCTTCAATTAGAAATCATACAAGAGCCGGTAACATCTTGTACTAGTTAACTTATTGATAGGGTTACCCTAACGTCAGGGTTATGAAAGAGCTACCACTACCAAGAGGTAACATTTTCCGTTGCTCTAGGCGCACAATCTGTAACACTTTCAAAAGAATTAACTTATATTCGGGGTTGTACGGTCCCTGAAAGAAACAGAATATTGCAATGCCGACAATTTGTTGGCATTAGAAAATATATTACTAGGGAGATCGTCGTGCGTGCTGTACCTGTACTGTTTATATTTATTTAGTTCGCCTTTTTGAGGAGTATTTGATTTAAAGTAAAAAAAGAAAATGAACAAAGGTAATTAAGCTAATATTACATTGTAAATTGGTAAAATACCATTTGTTTATCTTTTTTTCTCATCATTATAGATGGGCAATCCACCGTGTTTAAACCAAGGTAAACACCCAGAAAATTGGGTGCTTAGGTACTTGATTTGACGAAATTGCATTAGTGATGTTAAAAAATATATGTGATTTTGATTCATCTTACATCATTTTAGACAATATCAGTGGAATCAGGGAGGGTAAAATTAAATGGTATGAGATAAAAACGAAGTTTGAAAAATTTAAATTTTTTTTTTTTATTTTTTTTATTTTTTTTTTATTAATTTTTTCGACGCTATATTTTATTTTTTTTTTGTTTTATTAAGTTAGGATTTATTTTTTTTTTTTTTTTGTTGATAATATAAATTAGCTTTTTGTTCTTACTTTAATACCAATAAATACTTACTCCTCTAGTTTGAAAAATCACATTTTCTATTATTGAATAGCTTGTGTGGTCACAAGTCTGCAAAGGGATTACTTAGCATTGAAGACTCGAGCATTAGCGTGTTAGTTGTCATTTTCTTCATTTGTAAGTTGATTTAATTGATACCCCTTCATCATAATCATCATCATTTCAGCCGAAAGACGTCCACTGCTGGACATAGGCCTTCCTCAAGCACCTCCACTTCGACTGGTTCTGTGCTTCTCGCATTCAACGTGTTCCTGCGGCCTTCACAAAGTCGCCAGTCTACCTTGTGGGAGGCCTTCCAACGCTACTTCTTCCGGTACGCGGTCGCCACTCCCGAATCTTTAGGCCCCATCGGCCATCTGTTCTGCGAGCGATTTGTCCTGCCCACTGCCACTTAAGTTTGGCAATTCTTCGGATCTCTTCATTTCTAATTAGATCACGCAGGGAAACTCCAAGCATAGCCCTCTCCATTTCCCTTTGGGTAACATTTAGCCTTTTACGTTTCCGTGTCATAGGCCATTACTGGCAAGTTGCCAGTGGCAACACGCACTGGTCAAAGACTTTCGTCTTGAGACACAGCCGTATGTGGGACGAGAAGATATTGCGTAGCTTCCCGAACGCTGCCCAGCCAAGTCGGATTCGACGATTGACCTCTTTTTCGAAGTTCGACCTACCCAACAGGACAGTTGGTCCTAGGTAAATATATTCGTTCACGATTTCGAGTGTAGCGTCTCCGATCTTCATGAGAGTGGGCGTTACATGGGCATTTGACATGACCTTCGTTTTGTCCATGTTCATTTTAAAACCCACTCTTTCAGAGGCTCTACTGAGGTCATCGATCATTGTACTGAGGTCCTCCATAGTCTCAGCCATGACTACGATATGGTCGGCAAACCGAAGGTGAGTTATTTACTCGCCATTGATGTTAATGCCAGCCCCTTTCTAGTCCAGAACCTTGAAGGCATCCTCCAGTACAGCGCTGAACAGTTTCGGAGAGATAACATCTCCCTGTCTCTCTCAGAAGGATAGATTTCGAGGTCTGGTCCTGGAGTCGGACTGACATAGTGGCATTTTCGTACAGACACTTCAGCACCTCGATGTACTGATAGTCGATCTGGGTCCGTTGAAGAGACTGCAGTACAGCCCATGTCTAGATCGAATCAAAGGCTGTCTCGTAGTCCACAAACGCTAAGCAGAGAAGCAGGTTATACTCTTCGGTCTTCCGTATAACCAGTCGTTGCGTATGTATGTGGTCTACGGTGCTAAACATTTTACGGAATCCGGCTTATTCGGGACGCTGGAAGTCGTGAAACCTGCGCGCGAGACGGTTCGTGATGACCCTTGAAAACAGCTTGTAGATATGGCTCGGAAGTAAGATGGGCCTATAATTCTTAAGAAGGGCATTGTCGTCTTTCTTAAAGAAAAGTATCACCACCTCTGTTCCATGCCAGTGGTGTTTCACCCTCGAGTATGACTGAACCACGCAGCTTCTGAAGGGCCTTAAGCACGGGTTTTCCGACGGCCTTTAGGAGTTCGGCCGTAATTCCATCACTCGGCGACTTGTTATTTTTGAGCTGCTTCAGAGCCATCCTAATCTCATACAGGCTGACGTCCGGGATGTCTTCGGTATAGTGTCGGGTAAGTCTAGCTCTCGGGTCGTTTGCCAGATTCGTAACGGGGTTACTTGTTGACGTGTATAACTGTCCTTAGAACCTTTCGTTTGGCAGATACGATCCTGCCATTATCGGTATTCAGTTTCGTAAGCTGACTCTGCCCTATAGTCAGATGTCTAGCAAAGACCTTGGAGCCTTTATTCTGCTCTATCGGGTCCTTAATAAGGTTTTTATTAAAGCGGCGAAGGTCGCTTTTCAAGGACTTAGAGATCCATCTATTGAGCTGCTGGTACAGACGCCAGCACATCAAGCTACCCGAAACTGTCAAATTTTTCCAATCAACCTTGAACCTTATACTATAGCGATAAAGTTGAAAATCTATTAAAGAAATTTGACAGATTGTAGCAGCTTGACGTGCTGGTGCTGGCGTCTGTACTTGAGCGTATCATCTGAAGACTGCAGAATCAGCTCGCGCCTCTCCTTCATGAGCTGTAAAGTAGGATCAGAGAGCCTCTTTTTTGTATTCGTACGACGGGTCTTGAAGATCTTAGACCCGACCGTGTGGACAGTTTCTACGAACCCATCGTTATACTTGTCCACAAAGCTCTCTAGGCACTCGAAACGATTCTGAAGTTCAAGCTGAAAGTTCTCGGTGTTTTAGACTTGGATCGGTGCTGAGCGGAGTGTAGACTTTATCACTCGAGATCTTTCCAGCTTGATGTGCCTCTTACCATGCGGTGATCACGTCTGGTTTTCACCGCGTTGGTCACAGAGACATCATTGAATACTTGCTTCTTCGTCGAAATAATGACGTCAATCTCATTTTTAGTTGCATCATCCAGGCTCTGCCAGGTCCACTTTCTGTGCTCACGTTTTCTGAAGAAGGAATTCGTCATAAAGAGACCTTCCTTTTCCATAAAACTGGCCAGGAGATGGCCCCGGGGGTTCCGGCGTCCAACTCCAAATTGCCCCACTCGGAGCTCATCATCGTTTCGTTTGCACAGTTTCGCGTAAAAGTCCCCCATGAGAACGGTGAAGTGAGTTTTAGAGCCATGCATGGCTCTATAAATATCCTCATACATGGTCTCCAGCTCATCGTCGGGGCGTGAACCTGTACGACCTTCAGCGCATATTCTGAGTACTAGGCACGCCACCCTGGTCGACACACTGTCGATCTTCACCACGTTGCTCAGAAGGGACTTATGGACGATAAGCCCGACACCACCTTGGGACTGCTGGTCGCCCTCCTGGAAATAAAGCAAGTTTCCAAATTTGAAGATTATCGAGTCCTCCCCCTCTCTTCGGACTTCAGATAACCCCACTATACTCCATCGTAACCTGCTCAATTCTTTCTCGAGTTCGGTGATCACCTCGTTGGCGTCGGTCCGGAGTGTACGCGTGTTGTATGTTGCCAGGTCCAGTTTTCGGTGATTGTGGTAGCCAAATCTCTTCCGGGGGTTCTTAGCACCCTTTCCCTTACCGTGGCCTTCGCCGCTACCGTAGCCAAGAGTAGGCGGGCCGCTGGGTACTAGGGGCCAAGTGTTTTTGTGCTTCTCATTCTCGGGAGGGTTTTCCATAATCGCCACGGTTGGCAGGCGGGTTGGTGATCGCAGTATGGTGGTAAAATGTCTAGAGAACGCTGCTGCCCTTTCTCCGGTACCTACGTCCCTTAGTCGTCTTTTACGACACCCACAGGAAGTAGGGTGTTGCTATTCTTTAAGTCCGGCACCACGCACCACACAATACTGATACCCCTTAGCTTCCTGTAAATACTTTAAGATTTGTTCATAACATTTGGTGCGCACATGGCTTAATATACCTACTTACTTAAGTTCCTTCGCTACAAATTTTCCGAATAGCTTATTTCTTTTGTCTTCTCCCTCTCCATAAAAAGCACATTTTGAACAATTCTTCTTAACTGCAATATCTTTTCTTTCCTTCTTTTTATACCCGTGGGGACAGAAAGGCTTGACTTTAGTATAGTGCCGCAGAAGTTGCGGGCTAAAAAGGGTCAAAGCTGGTAGGGCTTGAGTCCCCGATTATAACGCTACCACTCTTATTACAAGGTAATTCATATTTTTCGAGAAATTAATAAAAATTGTTTCTAACCTCATTCAGATAAAAAGGGAAAACGAAACGTTATTATGGGCGATTGACAACCAAATCTGTACAGTTTGTCCAGTATATTGTCTGAACGTAAAAAAAAAACAACGCCACTTGCGTCATGTCACTATATGTCCCAAAACCGAATCGGGGCACCCCGACTCCACGTAGTCTTTTAGCTGTTACCCCTAGTGTTTATAAAAAACCGGAGGCGCGGAGGCGCTCGCACGGGTGCCTATGCTTTGTTACGTAAGGGCGAAGGGGCTGCACTTCCCGCAGCGCCGGAGACGTTGCAGAAACAACTTTGTTTTGACAACAAATGTTTTGAGGTTAAGTTACAATAATCAATTTTTCTTAAGAATGGTGCTTTACCTTTTCATGGGAATGGTACCAGGGGAAAGGGGGCAACGCCCCACTTCCCCCCTCCTACTCCCTACCTCCTTCTCGTGCCCTTTTAAGCAATTTTTGAGTGTTGAGGGTAGGTTACAAAAGATCGTTTTTCTCGGAAACGGTGAGTTACCTTTTCATGGGAGTGGTTCCAGGTGGGAGGGGTCAAACCCCCCTCCCTCCCCCTCAAGTACCAACTTCCCCCTCCTGCGGCACTATTCTAAAGTTATACCGACAGAAATAATAGATGGGGAACTTGGTCTGGGTAGCTTTTTTGGTGACGGTAAATCATCTGAACATTGTGTCTCACTATCTAAATTTTTTTTCTACCGGCTCCGAGAGCAAAGTCTGTTCTTTTTCTCTCCTACGATTACTTAATAAAAAAATAATTAGATGGGCTATAATACCTATCTACGTAATATTTATTTATTTATTATTATTGTTTTACCATTTATGTAAGCACACCATATATACAGACAAAAAAAAACACACACAGAAAAATAGTTACAAAGGTGACGCTTATTTGAAATCTCTTCCAGCGAACTTGCGATAGGACAATAAATTTAAAGATGTAGATAGCGTGTGAAAGAGTAAAGGAGACATAAAAATTGGTTGTCTGTAAAGTCGGTTTAAGGACGATAGTTTTACGTGATAACGTCATCGTCTCAAAGAAACATTGATGAATAAATGTGTCACAAGCCAACGCTTGGGCCGATCGTGCCTCTCTATCGCTTGTTCCGCGCTCTCGCTTGCACGATCAGGCTCAGGCGGAACGTGACACTTTTTCGTGCGTGCAGCCGGTGTTCATCGATTTATAAGCCGTTATCACGTCAAAAAAATTCATAAAATCGTAAACAATCCACTTAATAAAAATAAATAAATCTTATGAGATTAAACTTACATTCAAATAAACATACATACATACTTACTTCTAAAATAAATATCACTAGAATGTTAATATGTAATTATATCGTAATCAAAATAATAAATACATACACAACTATGATGAAGTGGAAAGATACGAGTTCTTTTACTCTTTTTTTAAAATATGCAATCTATAGGTACCTACTCATCATAGAAATCAACTCGGTAGTTTTGACACATACACAGGCGATGCGCGCCCTTTAACTGATGTCGGCGGCACGTGTAAGATAGAGGTAATTTTTATTTCGGTAACCGGTATGAATACCGGTTGTATTCAATAGTTAAGAATTAAGGTAACCACCTGTAAAATACCGGTAAATCAATAAAGGTTGTAACCGAAAAATACCGGTATTGATCGTACCGGTTTCGGTCCCTGTTAATAGGTATTGGAGGCCAGCGTAGGCTTGTCAAAAAGTACCAGGTACTTAATAAAATAAAAAAATGGTCTACAGATGTAAAAAGTCTACAAGGACAAAGTCCTCACATTTACAGAATATTAATGAATCTATCAAAAAGATAAAAATAAAACAAAGTCGGGTTAGTTACACCATTTAATAACTCAAGATCGGCTGGACTGATTTTTAAGATTTGTTCGATTTGTTTAAGCCCCGAATAACAGAAAACATTATCAAAACATGGGAAAAAATCAGGGACAAAAAAAATAAGATAATCTGAGGCGGAACGGAGTTTGCTGGATCAACAAGTTAAATATAAAAACCTATTATGACCAAATGATATGATTGCCATTACACTATCATAACTACATTTTTAATTACCTCATGTTTCCACCCAAAATTAGTCCCAAAGTAACTTAGTCTCATTCGTCTTAAACCATCGAGCTGTTTTAAAATTTCGAATTATGATGTGACAAAGTTAAAGTTACAAAATTAAATACTTACGTTAAACACAAGTTGTAAAGTTTGCATTACGAACTTTACGTTTGTTGGAATAAAGTTAAAAATAGAGTAAAAGGTTTAGGTTAGGTCTAAACTTAGAACTCGTTTTGTAATAAGAGACGGTCTGGGACTAATTTTGGGTAAGACCTAGCAATCTTAAGGAGCAGACAAAGAGCTCCGATATGCCTATCCCTTTCTCACACAGAGGATTAACTTGTCGTTGAACTCCACGATAAACATATTGCGAGTGGGCTGCCGAGATAAGGGCGGGGGTTCGATTCCCGTTCACGATTTATTTCTTTAATGACGTAGCAACTAATGGGAGGGTTTGTTTTCGTATCTAAAGGAGCTAGTGAGGTGAGTAATTTGTTTTTAGTGGATTTTGAGCGGGTGAATCGAGAATGGTTTAAGCAAATGTGGGAGTTTCTTCGTTCTAAACTTTTGTTTACTGAAGGGTGTTGATTTTCATACTTTTCCTCGGTTTCTGTAGGCTAAATGCTGAAGTCTATTATCAAGTTTGTTGCGCCACTTTATCTCCTCAGCGAAAGCACTAGGAAGTGGTGAAGGGCGGGCGTTTTGGGGGGACTGTCTTATGTAATTTTGACGTTCGAAAAGTGCTGATTCTTTGCCTAATTTGAATAAACGACTTTTAATTTGGTTTGGAAATCTCGTATCAAAATTATTGTAATTGCTAGTTATAATTGTTATTTTTCTTTTTGTTACTTTTTTAATTTTTTTAGTTTTTATTTTAGTATTTTAATTTAGACTGTGTTTAATTTAGTTTGTGATCCTCCTGTACGAGTCGCAATAAATACTTTTTCTTTCTTTCTTTTTATCAATTTGGTGAGAATCGATAGCAGATATAAAAAAATTAGGCTTCCAGAAAAATGGGAAGAAAATGACAAAATAGGTCTATAAACCAGAAACCTGGAGAAAATTGGCACAATTTTTGACCTTATTGTTTTGTCCTAAGATCCTTAGTATTTATGGTAGATGCTTAAGTTAGTTTAATAAATGAATTAATATTCTAGAATTTTCAAACGTAGCAGCAGTGGGCCCAGGTGCTTTCTTCAACATTTTCCGATTAATTTGTACTTCTATTAGCCCTCAGGGGCGATTCCCGTAATTTTAAAAACGTTGACAGTCTGATCTCAGTCTCAATCCGACAAAAATGCCTCTAGTTTCCACATATTTTTGACATTGATTATCACTGAGTTGAGATTGCGATTAGATTTTGAACGTTTTTAATTAAGGGAATTGGTCTCCAGCTTAACATAAAAAATTCAGTACCAACTATCAAGTCATCCTCTTGATTATTAATCGTAAATTTATTCAGTGCGAATTGCTGTGCAAACAGATAAAAGCGAACGCGTGACCGACACGTGCGCTCCCCACGCCCGCTCACTTACGACTGACGATTTCAACGACCATAGATAATGAGGTTTCCGTTTTCTGAATTTAAATTTTAAGAAAATATTTACGTGGGTAGTCGAGGGTAGTATTTAAGTGCATAGAGTGGTGTCATTTTTCATGGAAAACCTTAGAACTTTGCAGATTTGTTATTAAACAAGATAAATAGTCAAGAAATAACGTGTTACATAATACACGGCTAATTGTTTAGCATAAAATATGTGGAAACTAGAGGCATTTTTGTCGGATTGAGACTGAGATCAGACTGTCAACGTTCTTAAAATTACGGGAATTGCCCCTCAGGGCTAATAGAAGTACAAATTAATCGGAAAATGTTGAAGAAAGCACCTGGGCCCACTGCTGCTACGTTTGAAAATTCTAGAATATTAATTCATTTATTAAACTAACTTAAGCATCTACCATAAATACTAAGGATCTTAGAACAAAACAATAAGGTCAAAAATTGTGCCAATTTTCTCCAGGTTTCTGGTTTATAGACCTATTTCACCACCACACACCCACACAACCACATTTTCATTGATTATCAATGAAAATGTGGTTCGGTTTAGCATAAACGCTAGTATATTTTTCCTGAAAAAATACCCGAACAAGGAGGCTATAACGGTTTGGGCATATTTAATCACGTATGGAATGTAGCCATGTCCTAAGTGTATTTTTATTTACAGCTGATGATTTTTTAAAATGTCATTTATGTCACTCGTTTGAGTGAAAGACCGTACAAAAGGACCAATTTCTTCCCAACTTTAAAACCGATACCACCACTACGCCACAAATAAATATCTAAACAATAATTCAATTAGCGGACACATGCATGTATACACAGTGTCACCGACACACACGTCAGTCGGCACGTGCCTCTAAGTAGATGCTTGTTAGGAGTGTGTAAACTAAACTGGTAGGAATATAAGGTGTTTTATTTACACTATCACTCTACGAATAATAAAAGTCAAGAAATGTGAAATGAAGCTCAAAAATGGCGCCATGCAAATGTTTACCGCGGTGGGCGTTGCCGAAAAGGCCACCGCGCACCAGAACCAATCACGGTGCTTGCCGGAATGCAACGCTATACGCGAGCGCAGCTGATTGGCTTATTTGCATGTGTGTTCTTTCGGTCGAATACTCGAGGTATTTTGTCAATGTAGTGCAGTTTGGAGCCGAATTTCTCGTTGATTTTGTTTATAGTTACGCTTCCTGACATTTTATTATTCGTAGCTGTCACTGCTGTACCTTTTTGGAACCCAGTTCAGGTTCATGATTTATTTTTTAAAGTATTAGTAGTAGTATATACGAGTACCTACATGGTGGCAGGGAAATCAACACAGAAACCATAAATTCAGTATATGATTCTAGACCCCCTAGTAAAACTCAGCTGTTTCATAGAAAATGTATGGAACAACTAATTTATTTTTTAATAACCGACGAAAAATTTAGCTGTAGCTATACCACACCCGTAAAATGACCACACTGTTCTGATTCATGCTGAATAATTTGGTTTTTCAGTCAAATACCGCTACCACAATTTGCAAGCTGCGACGGGACTAAAGATGGCCGCCTCTTTGGCGCATAGAGCTTAATACTTACAAATCGCATTTTCAAAATGGCGGTTAAATATGTTTAATGCTACCTAGGGAATGGTAATTAAATGCTTAATATTTATATTTTGCCATGCAACGTGGCAATGCTACCAGATTTTTGGGCAGTTTTCACTTCGACAGCGATACGGATGATTTTTCTGATGTCCACAATGAGTTCTTCTCCTTTTTTGTCTACTTAAGCTTAATTAGCCTTTGATGTTCCCACTGCTGAGACACAGGCCTCCTCTCTGTAAGGAGTGAGCCATAATCGACCTCGCGAGCCTAGTGCGGGTTGATGAGTGTCACACGTCTTCGAGTTTGTTGGTTCTAGGACATGCTGGTTTCCTCACGATGTTTTTCTTCACTGTTTTGAGAGCAGTGGTGATAAAATTAAACACCTGTCTGGCTGGTCTCGAACTTATGACCTACAAGTCGCCAGTCGGAGCCGATACCGCTTAATCTACTTGTAGAGGAATAATATTTTACATTTGAGTGTTAACTTGTATAATGAATTTTTGTTATTAAGAGCCTATACTACCTCAGCTAAAATTCACTGTTTATCTCGCTCGCACGATACTGCTCGCGGACTAAGTGAGAGCGAGACATCGAGTGCGGTGCTAGGCGGCAGGCAGCGCCAATAGTTTAGGTATTTGCTTTTTACAGTGAAAATAATGGTAATTAAAAAAAAAAACACAAGTCCTGCTTTATAGTTAGTTCAGTTAGTATACAAAGTTTTCATGATCTAATTTGAAGTATTTTTTGAATACCAGCGGTTTATTGTTCGGTTTGGAGATAATTTTGGAATTTTTTTCTATCGAGAAAATTATATGGAATCGTGACACATAAGACCTAAAATTAATCCTCAACTGTACCATATATTTATTTCAAAATTATTGCTGCAGTATTTTCGACATAACGCAGGATCATGCTAAGCCATTTGAGGTAGTATAGGCCCTTAAAGTGATGTGGTTGGGTATAGGATTCGGCAGGCACCTTGACAGTTATTTGTCCAGCTAAAAACTGCTATGGGATCATGATAATGTTCGAAAGTAAGTAGTTAATGTTTAAGGCTTGTCTTTAAATTGGTAAAAGCATTTGGCATTGCATGCTGCCAGTTGATAGCAATTATGGCGGAATATGTTAAATGTTCTGAACTTTTTATTGAACTATAAAACGAATAAAGAAGTGATTTCATGTGATTTTTTTTTTCTGATTAATTGAAACTATTTCAACTAAGAGGGTAGTTAAAGAAAATCATAAGAATGTGATGAACTTACTCCAACTCCAGGGCTTTTCATACTGATCTGGGGATGAAGGAAAAATATATATTATCTTCTTGTTTAGTGAGGGTAGTTATGAATTAAATTAGTTGTAAAGAGGGCAGGTTAGAATTTTTTTTAAATACTAATTTGGGGCATGAATTATGTCTAATAAAAATATATTTAAATTATTATAATAATTTTAAATTATATTAATATAATTATTTGTTAGATATATAATTTAAAATTGTTAATTTATCTAGTAGATTTTTAAATAATGTCTGGAGAAAAAATCGTTTTTACGTTTAATCGAAGTAAAATATTTATCAAATACTTATGTATTTTTTTAATAATTGCAAAAACAAAGACTTTTAGAATTTCCCATGTCAATCAAAGTCTAAATAATAAATATAAAAATAAAATAATACCAGCCTATTACTGTCCCACTTCTGGGCAAAAACCTCTTCTCATAAAAAGAAGGCAGAAGCATTGATCGCCACGCTTGTCTTAGTAAAATCATTTATTTCAGGTAGGCCACTAGAAGCCACTTTTGAACGTCAATATTTACAAGAAAATAGAATTGATTTTAGTTGCCCCTTCTAAAAGATAGTTTCATATGAAAAAGAATGGGCAAGAAACTCCATTGTTAACATTTTAAAAATGGACGAAGTCCAACGCCTGGTATTTTAAAAGCAAAGATGTCCCTGGCAAAGGAACTAACAAAAGTCTAGGCTGATGAAAGTACATTTGGACGGCGAGATTTTGGAAAACCTCCAAAATAATTTGGCCCAAACACATCTAGAGCGAAACTTAAAAAAACATCGCAAGCGCAACTTCCACTTCACACCCTCCGCACACACGGGGGTGGTGCACTTGCCAAAAAATACAAACAATCACTAAAAACAGTTTTCTGAGCAAACACAGTGTTGACTTTACAATTAGCAGCGAGCGCAGGGTTGGGCCACTTGGGGTTCAAAACAACCCCAGAGTGGAAATGTATCGTTTTGCCTATTAGGGGCCTTGAGGCATATTGGAGTGCTTTTTAAAGTCACGTGTTGAAGTAATAGGTTTGGAGTGTGGAAACGATCTTATGATTTTGTTGACGAGTTTTTATTTGTAAGAGTCGGTTCACAGTTGAAAAAGTAATTGAGATACAATAAAAAGTGGTGTTAAAAACTCAGTGCGATTCTGTAACCATCTCATCGTGAAAACTTAGGCGAAGTGAGCGGGGAGTGAGCTGTCAGTGTCATCCTGATGCTAGGGATTGATACTCTTGACAGCTCATTCTAAGCTCACTTCGCCTAACTTTTCACGGTGAGATTTTTACAGAATCGATCGGCTGTATAGATACATAGCCTACTAAAGGATATCGCTTGTAATAGATTGAAGATCCAATTTGCTTTTGTTGGCGTTCAAAATCAAAATTAAAGTTATTTATTCAAACTAGGCTGAAATCATCACTTTTTGAACGTAAACATTACGTAAGACAGTCCCATAAAACGGCCTTTCTTAGTGCTTTAGCTGGTTCAGAAGTACCTAAACTCTTGTTGACCATAGTGCCCGTTTATAAGGCTGAAATTTTTTAGTCTTTCTTTAAAAACAAACAACTCACCCAAGTGACCACACCGAATTCGAAAGCAAAATCAAATTCCTATACCATTGCAGATTCACATCTACACCGTTCGAAATTCGAAGTGATGTCAAGAACCTCTCGAGTCAAACTTTTCGCCAAAATATTGACAGCCATAAACCAAACATCATCTTGTTATTTTTTTAGTCTGTGGCCAGAGTTAACCCAGCGCGTGCCGGCGGGCGGGTCTTTAAAGCCCAGAGCGTAAATAAACAGCGCGAGTGTTAACTTTCACACAGTGCCCCCTGACAAACAAGCTAGTTGTTTAATTGAATAATAATGAGAGTTTGATTATTCTGTTGTCTTAGGTAAAACTGTGAGTGGTTACAAATGCTAGCCTGAAGATACTTTTGGGCGTTGGAGAATGTTTATTGAACTTTAACTTTGTTTATTTTTTTCAATTTGCTGTTTATCATCCATGGATGTGAAAACGATCGATTAGGTTAAGCTACGTTTGCCGCAGTTGCTCCGCGGCTGGGTGACCATCTTCATATAATGTGCCTCGGAAAGCACGTTAAGCCGTTGGTCCCGGCTATCATTCGTGGATCTTTGACAGTCGTTACAGGTCGTCTGAAGCCCGGAAGTCTGACAATCAGTCTTACCAAGGAGTATCGTATTACCCAGTAACTGGGTTGTGGAGGTCAGATGGGCAGTCGCTTCGTGTAAAATACTGGTTACTGCCTCCGGTTAGACTAGAAAAAAAATCAGTTGATCCATAGGTACATTACGTCGAGTTATGCAAACATATTTTATGAATCATCTGATTTATTTTTCACGATTTCGGGGTTGGTCCCATAGTAAAAGTTGTTCATAATGATGAGTACAATGACCCCTTTTAAGGATTATAACGATCAAAATGTAACGGTGTATAATAATTATTGTACGCAATTTATTAAAACAATAATAATGATCGATAGCAAATCAAGTGTCTTGACTTGGCTCTTCGACATGTGGGATGTCGATACAGAGATCATTGTGCCGATAGTCGTGAATGCTAATGGTTTAATAGCCAACTTCGACCAACGACTGAGGAGGCTCTTGTTAGTTTAAGGGTTACTTCTGGAGAGGGTTTTGTTAGGAAGTTCGTCTTTGGAGCCCTGACCGGCACAATTCTTTATGTTGTTATCTAAATACTAAACTGCACCACTCCATGAAGGTTGAGGAGATCATGGAGTACATGCGTGTGAAGACCAACTGGACTTTGAGGGTCGAGAAGTTGGAGTCGCGTCACAACACGAACTTCAAGTCGTTCGTGATGCGTGTTCCGACACATCATCTCGGGAAGTTCCTCAAGGAAGAGTTCTGGCCGCAGGGTGTTATGTACCGCCGGTTTCGTGGCCGGCTACATGACACCAGTCAGCGAAACACGACGCAGACACTTCGTTTGTGTTAGTTAGTTTTTTAGTGTAATTAGAATGGTGTATATATTTATAGTATTTTTAAGTTATATTAATATTGTATTGTATGTATTTATATGGGTCTTGATGCCTGAAATAAATAGATAAATAAATAAATATATCTATCTATAAAAATAAAACAAAGTCGGGCTAGTTACACCATTTATAGCTCCAGAACGGCTGGACCGATTTTTATGATCTTTGATTTGTTGATTTGTCTCCTCCCTGAATAGCAGACTATTTAAAACAAGGGAAAATTTCACGAAAATTATAATTCGTTTTCTCATACATTTTGTGTTTATTGATTCTGAGGCGGTACGGAGTTCGCCAGGTCAGCTAGTTATAAATAAAACAAAGACGGCTTAGTTACACCATTTATAACTCAAGACGGCTGGAGCGATTTTTATGATTTTTGATTTGTTGAATTTGTCTCCGCCCCCAATACCAGAACAACTATTAAAACGTGGGAAAAAAATATGAAGATAATAATTCATTTTCTCTTACATTCGTTCTTACTGATTCTAAGGCGGTACGAAGTTCGCCAGGTCAGCTAGTATGGTAATATTTAAAAATATCCTATTAGCTACTAATATTATAAATGTGAAAATTTGTGAAGATGTTTGGATGTTTGTTACTAAATCACGTGTAAACCGTTGAACAGATTTGGAAGAAAATCGGCACATAGATAGACCATTTCCAGGATTAACACATAGAATACGTTTTATCCCGATATTCCCACGGGGTCGAAACTTATGCGAGTGGAACCCGAGGCACTGCTAGCAATTTATATGTATGTTGAATTAATAAAGGAGAATCGTTATAGAAACTAAGTCATCAGTTTATTACTCATCCCGAATATTCATTAATAACAATTCCCACGTATAAAAACCAAGATTTCGTAATGACGTTTCTTAATATCAATTTGATGGGGAACAACGTCCAAATAAACAAAGTTTGTTTTGTAATCCTTGTCCTATTAAAAAACAATCTGAACATGTTTTTGTGAGTAACGCCTACATATTTATTAGATCGCACAGGTCGATCGATCAGGTTAAGCTACACTTGCCGCGGTTGGTCTGTAGATGGGTGACCATCTTTACATACCGAGATCCCTCCGTGCCTCGGAAAGCACGTACCGTTGGTCCCGGCTGTCATTCGTGAATCTTTGACAGTCATTACGGGTAGTCAGAAGCCCGAAAGTCCGACAACCAGTCTTACCAAGGGGTATCGTATTACCCAGTAACTGGGTTGTGGAGGTCAGATAGGCAGTCGCTCCATGTTAAACACTGGTATTCAGCTGCAACTGGTTAGACTGGAAGCCGACCACAACATAGTTGGGAAAAGGCTAGGCGGATGATGATGACTAACATTATAGTAACACTAGCTTTTGCCCGTGGCTTCGTCCGCGTGAAACTTGTTCCCCCGACACACCCCGTCGCATTACATCGCCCGTCCGTGCTATTACTTCGTTTTCACTTAAATTTCCTTCTGACTGTTTCTTTTTGCTCGGCTCTTAAGGGTCCTTATGATAGTGATAGATAACTTTTAACCTTTCTCAAGAATAGGCTAGTTTCCACCATCAATAAATTGAAAATCTATTTAGTCCGTCAGTTAGAGTATTGGAAAATAATGGACACGTATTTTTTGTTTTTGTAAATCAATGAATATTGACAAAGATAAAACGCATCAAAACTCGGGAGTGGGGGCTCGTGACGTCAGAACGCACTAAAAATTATACCGAGGTGTGATGTATTGAGAATTTTAAAAGCGTCGTATCTTCGTCAATTTTGGTTTACTTAACAAAAGAAAAAATACAGGTGAAATATTTTTTGATAATCTAACCGACGGACTAATTAGATTTTTTCAGTTGACAAGCCTAGTGGGCTATCAAATGCAAAAAGAAATCAAATCCGATTGATATTTCCAGAGATTAGCTCGTTCAAGCAAACTTCTTAGCTTTATTATTAGTTTAGATTCGGTATTCTCTTAGTTAGATTTTCCTAGTCGTCCGAATATTTACCAAGGTTTAAGTACAACGCTATTGGTTCAAGGTTTGAACAGCAACCTGATACCTACTTAAAAACATTTTACAACTTAAACAATCAGATCATAAAGACGACTTTTTTGAAAAAACTGTTTTACAAAAAAAAAAATACAAATGACTTCCAAAAAAGACACTACAAATATCTAAGACAAATGATTGATTAAAACTTTTGCAAAAAGCGTTCCTAGATTTGAAGAAATCAATATCTAACCTAACCTAACACAATTTCCAAGAGAAACAACACCTCACAGAAAATTGTCCGTTGCCATTTATTCAACAAAAAAATCATCTAAACAGTAACACAAAAGGCGTTTTCTTTTAAATTATTCAAAATACGAAACAATGGTGTGTGAAATCAGGCGGAACCAACCCTCAGGATGTCGTTGCGACAAATGAATTAACCCTCCAAACGCGACGGGGGCCCGGGAGACCCGACCGTGAAAAACCCGAGTGTCAATTTTCACACGGTTTCATTTAGGTATGTTTTTCTTTTCATGCATAAAAGATTTTTGCTATTGAAGGCACACTGGATTGATTTTTGATGCCTGAATCAACGGGAATTGGTTTTCTCTGTGCGTTTTGTATTTTCTAATAGGCTCGAAATATTCTTTCGATGTTATCACATGGTATAAAACAATATAACATATTAAAACTGTGAATTTAAGGTGAATGCGCTGTTGTAGACCGCGAAATTCAAATTTTATTAGGTTTTTTCAAATTTGCAAGACAGTATCAGGTTGTATCTTGATCAAAATTTGATTCGCGGCTATAAAAGGTACGTATTTACATAATTATAATCATTAGAATCATTAATACATCTTCCTAAGTTATATTTGTACCATAAGAACAAATCTCTTATGGAAAAGTGCTTATGGTACAAATCTAACTTAGAAAGATGTAAGTATTAATGATTATAATGAATATAATTCTGTAAATGCGTACCTGTTATAGTTGCAAGATCAAGATATAACCTGAAATTGACCTGTAAATTGCAAAAAACGTAAGAAAAATTGAATTTCGCGGTCTACCACTACGTATTCACCTTAAACAAAAATACTGTCGGCTACTGTCTATTATTCGAGGACCCAGGAAAGCGCTATACTTTTTGTATTTAATTTCATCACCACTGCTCTCAAAAACGGTAAAGGAAGATATCGTGAGGAAACCGGCATATATTAAATCAACATCTTTTTAATAAAATAAGTGATAGACATCATTTTAATACTAGAAATAAAGATAAATTAGATCAACCTTTTTTCAGATTATCTAAAGTGCAAACATCTTTTATGGGGTACTGTGTTAAATGCTACAACAAAATACCTTTTGATATATTACAATTAAATGAAAGAAAATTTAAAACTCATATTAAAAGTACACTTTGTAAACAAGGATATTACAAATTGGAGGATTATATCAAGATAACAATATTTGGAAACATGCTGGTCCTGCTCCATAGGACAATCTAGAGTCTAGACAAAATCAAACTGGTTGCTAATATAATTTATACATACACATTTTTTTTAAATACATCGTTTTTTACATTCTGTGACAAATGTAATTCACACACTTTTTAAAATACTAGTAAAATTTTACAATCTTTGTAAATATGTGAGCACCATGTATCTATCACATAATTGATTTACCAGTCTGTTATATTTTTAATTCTTTTACCATTTTTGGTAGACTAAATTTTATTTTAGGTGCATCATCTTCACATATAATTATATAATGAATGTATACAAAAACTTGAAATACATTTTAAAAGAGTAACGGTGGAGTTTCTTGCCCATTCTTCTCCACACGAAAACTACATTTTGGAATGGGCGACTAGAATCAATTCTATTTCTTAATTTTAAATTTTGACTTTCAAAAGTGCCTTTTAAGTGCCTATTTGAAATAAATGATTTGAGTTTGACTTTCACCAAAATTTATATATTTATGTCTGTAATTTATATGGTGTCTAAAGAGTATTCTATTCTATTCGAAGACATGTGACATCTGCTAACCACAACCAATCATTTTTTTTTTCTCAAAACTCATCATCTGTCTAGCCTTTTTCAATTATATTGGAGTCGGTTTCTAGTCTAACCGGTTGCAGCTGAATACTTGTACTTTACATAGAGCGACTGCCTATCTGACTGAGTACACAACCTAGTTACTGGGTAATAAGGTACAGCCCAATTCAAACTTTATGTCGGCTCTGAAGTGCGCCACACGCTGCGCAGTACCTCATCCCTCACCCCTGACAGGTGAATTTGTTAGGCCCGCCGCTGATTGCAATTTTTTGTCACCGTGACTTATTATTACTGTCTTATTACTGTATGATTATACGTATTATCACGTCACCATAATGAGCTTGACTAAGTGACAAATACCTAGTCACGTCGACAAAAAATTACAATCGGCGGCGGGCCTTACTGCGCAGCGACTCGCTTCAATTTCTGTGCCGCCATAAAGTTTGAATCGAGCTATACCCCTTGGTAAGACTAATCAAACTTTTGGGCTTCTGACTACCCGTAACGACTGTCAAAGATCTATGAATGACACCCAGGACCAACAGCTTTACCTGCTTTCCGAGACATGGAGAGATCTAGATATGTAATGGATGGTCACCCATCCACGGACCGACTTTGCAAAGCTCAGCTTACCCTTCGCACGATCCGCGCGACTGTTATTATTTAGCCAGCCCCTACCGGTCTCTAAACTATAATTTCTCAAATATAAAATGATAATTTCAATGACCTTGCTAACATGATAATTATAATCATCACATTATCCCTGACGATGATTAATTAACTGAATCAATAACAATAAAATTAATAGCTACTTTTCCATCTCCGGTAGTCAGTTAAACTGAACCAGCGGTTTACTCACAAAGTAATCTTAGACCTCAAGTTATCTGTCCGAGGTAGCAAATTTTTTACATGTCATTTTACTGAAATGACAGGTAACTGATAATGGATGACGCTGACAGGAGCATTGCATTAAGTTTTTAAAAAAGAAAAAAGGTTAGATATGTGAGAATACTTTGTGGTGGGTTCTGTCGGCTACTGGCTGTTTTATGGAGTTTCTTGCCCGTTGAAACTACTTCGCTTTGGAATGGGCAACTGGCTTCATCTTTCCGACTGATCTTTGACAGTTAAAAAGTGCCTGTAATTGGTTTAATTGAAATAAATGCTTTGAACTGGAGTTTGAAGTGCATTCATCGTTATTGGAAACATTTACATACAGCCTATATTGTTCCCACTGCTGGGACATAGGCCCCCTCTGTGAGAGGGAGTGGGCCATAATCTACTACGCGGGCTCAGTGCGGGTTGAAAGAAAGAAAGAAAGAAAATACATTTATTTAGCACAGACTAAAAGACACACAATAAAACAGCTAGGTACATACATCAGATAAAAACAGAACAAATAGGTAATGTAAAGTCCGATGTAGGAAATTAGCAGGAGAGTGTGCCTCACGGCCGTGCCAAAAAGGCCCAGTTCAGCATGAATGCCAGACAACTAGTGCCTGACGCTGGTTTTCAACTGGACCTGATGTGTGAGGTAACGGATGTAAATCAGTTTTATACTGCAACGTAACGTATGTATGCATACTTAAATAAAATAATTATGTGTCAGACAAAAAAATAGTAAAAAGTACATAAATAGTGTGAGTTGAATAAAAGTGCAAAAAATAATAAACAAAAACATAGGTACCTACTGATAATAATGAGACGGCCGCGTGATAGACCAAAAGGTTGGTAGATGTCATTTTTGGTTCCAGGACATGCCTGTTTCCTCACAATGTTTCAGAAACATTTAGCATTTTTTTACTTCAGTTAATAGTGTGGAAGAACGCTTCATTGGAAAGGTAATTTTGTATTTCTTCCTGTTTGATAGCTAATTTGAAGTTGGGTGGTCTTTTATCTATAGGATTAATAGGCCTATGTAATTGAATTCAAATTTAATAGACAGCTACTTTGTTAAAACTTGCACAGGAAATTGACACATGTTTAACAACTTTTTTAGTACCTACCTTAAAGTAGTAAAATAGTTACTGTTGAAGCTTAAACTTTGTAGATCTCTTTTCATAGTCGTCGATTTAGACTAATTAATTAGTCTTCAACCCCATAGAAAAATACTTTTACAAATTACTCTACCTACACTATAATCATAAAGCCTAAACGATTGTCCCATTTTATTAATCGTAAAATAAATGTTTAGCCGTTAATGTTTAACGGAACCCTAAAAAAAACAAAACAAACATGGCTGCGGCAAGATGGCGGCGCGTCAAAGGGCCGCCGCCGGTAGCCGCTCGCCGCATCGGAATTCATAAATGATAAATTTAATATAATTTATTACTCTTAATCCGTAATTGGAGCTGGTGATATGTGACCAAGTACCATTTTGGTGTGACAATATTTTTTTGAACACCGGTAGGACGGCAGTAAAATTTTTATAGCAATATGTAAATTCTAGATTACCTATTTTGTATCGAAATGTGCTTATTAAGAGGAAAATATCTATGTTTTATGTTTCAGAATATGACATGCCGGTAGTCTTAACTTTGGAAAGGAATTAAAGTAGGTTTTCTAATAAGAAATCGAAACGTTTACAATTTAATATTATTCTTTCCAAACTCGATTACGGAGAGACATTAAAACTCGAATGTATTACTTAGATACTTATCTCGAGAAGTTCTTAAAAAAGTTAATACTCAATTAATTATGAATAATTCAAAGCGTAAACATTTCAACGTTTCTAATGTACTGTAATTAATCAACTAATCACCAAGTGGTAATCAGAAATAAATATCATAAGAAAAAAAAATACATTTTACTGCGGACCAGACGCCAATATGTCGGATGTCACGAATACCTACGCGTTGACTGACAGTTAACTAAGTATTCCTTCAAAGTTTACACATTAAAATATCTGATTGTACAAATTTTTACTAATAATCACAGAAAAATAACAAATTACTTTGACGTAGCACGTAAATTAATCTTCAGCTTCTCCAAACAGGTGAGCGGTGTCAACAACTCCATAGGTATCACAATATAAGTTGGGTTATATAAAATATGATAGTTAATTTAACTGGTCTTTCTTGGCGACACCACTATAACCTCGGGGGCTCGTGTGAAGGACCTCTCGTTAATCGCACCTTCGTTTTGTTAAAGACTCCCAAATGTTCATATTTTAGGGTTTTTTTGTGTGTCGCGTTACGTTTCTGGGACCGCTTTGGGTATCATGAGGAGTAGCGGCGGAGAAAGGGTTAAGATTTAATGTTGTTGGAGATCTGTAATGTCTTAATTTAATATCAGCACCGTAATTACGTAATCTGAATAATTTTTAAGGATATTGCTAATCCAGGTAGGGCTGCCACCCTACCACCGGAGTCCAGCGTCAAGCAGCCTGCTGTGTTTCGTCGATGCGTGGGAGTTCCAGTGCCTTAGGCATCTTCTGGGCACGCTCGTTCCATCATAGACCTCATCCACCGCTTTCCATCAGGCGTGATCGAGGTCAAGAGCGGGCCATTAGACAATAATAAAAAAGAAAAGTTTGTCTGCTCAGTAACATGAATCACATTTTTAAAGTTATCATTAAGTCTAAGTATAGAAAGTAAAGAAGTGAATCAGTATTTTTGCTTATAAATTGCATCAGTCTAAGTACCTACTCTAAGCTAGGAAGAAAACGCTTACAATGCTAGAATTCATAAGCAAAACTATCTATTCTTGGAATTATGTATTAAGTAATCGGGGATTACCCCTAATATTCATTAGAATGAGTTGTTTTCAACTTCAACACAACTAAGTATTGTTTTTCGTCTACAGTTTTCGCGTGGACAATCATTTTAACATCCGCATTAATTATTTCGTATTTACAGTTTGGGACAGACCATGGTATTTTATTAAGTGATCTCGCATTAAACAGGTCGATTGTTCTAACTAACGCATATTAAGCGGAACGAGTCCTTCAGATGACTCATTTGGATTTGGGACTCGATTCTGATTAGTCACAGTTTACCATCTACCGTTCTGTTGGGTTAAAAGAGGTTCGTAATCGTAATATTATTCAAAAGTTTTGTGAGTGATCAGTAGGCCAATTCTGCTAATTTAAAACGTTCAAAATCTAGTCGCAGTCTCATCTCGGCGACAAACAAATGTCAAAAACTTGTCAAAATGTAGGGAAATTTGAAGTATTTTTGACAGATTGAGACTGAGATCAGACTGTGAACGTTCTTAAAAATTACGAGAATTGCCCCTCTGATACTACCTACGACTCTTAAATTTCTATAATGTCTAAATTACTTCGGACCCAGTACCCCATGCTCACCAGTAAAGCTTGCGACCACTTGGCCACAGTGGCTGGTTCGATTCTAAGGTCTGGAAAAATGGTATTGGGTTTTTCTATCAGGAATTTCTCAGTAGCAGCCCAAAGTCTGGATTTGTGTGCAGTTGATGAGAATAGGCTCGCCCCCTCTTACATATGGGACTTAAAAATGAATGGCAAAATGTGCATGTGTTCCGAACAAAGTAGGTAGGTATGTAACAAGGTTTTCTGATTTTTTCCTTTACTTATGCTACATAAAACTGCTTCTTGCCAAATTTCATGATTCTAGGTCAACGGGAAGTATTCTATAGGTTTTGATTCCCTTGCGAGTGTCAAAATATGCGGCATAAACGGAACATAAACGCCCGTATGTTTTGTTGCGTTGACTTAGATGTTTGATCTTTTTCACTGCTTCAAGGGATTGCAGCCTTGAGTATTTGACATTAATTTCGACTTGATAACTCCACGCGTTCCTGAGAAAAAGGGTCTTGACAGACGGACAACGAAGTGATCTTATAAGGGTTCCGTTTTTCCTTTTGAGATACGGAACCCTAAAAAAGAACACATAATAATGACATAATGGTCATGATGGTCACTTTATCGTCTCCCATAAAACTACAAGAACAAAATCCCTTGTCATAACCTATACCTACATGGCACGCGCACATTGCATATATCAGCATTTTTTCGTTGCCTTGCACAAATTATTGGAACGCTATGAGTACACGATCAACGTTCATAATCAGCTGTACCCATTAACAAAACATTCATATTGTATTAGTTAAGTACGTGCTAGTTAAATATATTCAATAAACCATCATCTTTGGTTATCCGTGACTTATCATTCAAGCTAACATCCAAAGTATGTTTGACCCTTTTAGCAGCGCATACGTAGCTATTCTTATGATCTGAAGACAGTAAAGTATCTACCTAACTAAGTAGGTAAGACCGTTTACGACGTACGGCATTTCATACAAACTTTCAAGCCCTTGTTTTTCGAAATGAATGAACCGATTTTAATGAAACTTCATACACATAAGTAGGATACAAAGGTCTAAAAAGTTAGTTAGGAACATTTTCGAAATGTCTTATTTAAAAAAAGATAACTGGAAATCTCTGTTTCTATGGAAAATTTAAAATCGGTCTAATTTGGCTGTAGCACTATTTTCGAAAATGTTCTTAACTAGCTTTTTAGACCTTTGTATCCGTCTCATTAAAATCGGTTCATGCATTTCGAAAAAACAAGGACTTGAAAGTTTGTATGAAATGCCTTATGTCGTAAACGCTCTTAATTAAAAACATGGTATTTAACAAGTAAGCACCAATCTAAAAACCAAACACGAGCGTTAGTCGTTTAAAAGCGGCCAAAAGTGTCGGCTCTCGGACAATCTCCTTAATTTTGTGTGGCTTCATCGGTCACCGTACTAACTATTGACACAATGGCCTCCATATCGATTTTAAAGTGTAACGTTACTCTGCTAAGCAATCAATTCTTTAAGTTTGACAGATTTAAAGACTGTTAAAATGGCATGGTTGTTGGGAAGTTAAGATGTGCTTGCCGCGGTAAGTTTGTGGATGGTGGCAGATTGAGAACACACTTCGTGGTCAGGTTGAATATGTTTATAGAGGTGTGAGGAACAGGGTGTAAAGTTCACTCAACCTCCATAGAAAAGGGAGGATCCTCCGACCAGACGGTGTTGTAAGTCGCGGGCAATTGCCCTATGATTCATGTCGGGCCGTTGCATATAATATGCTAGTTGCGCGGTAAACTCTACTTGCGAGATGCAGAATTTTGCGTGACGTCAGTATGACGCGTAGTTCGCATGTGGCGTTGTAGGTACCGCTACAGGTTTCTATATAACCGTTGGTCTTGGTTGAGCCTGAGAATATCTATGAAGTGTGACAACCCATGATTAGGATCACTATTATACTTTATGATCCTATCCTTATCTCAAACAATACGTTGTTTTCTTCTATAGCTACCACACTCAGTTTTTTGCATCAATCAATCTGCCTAGCTTTTTCCCAGCTATGTTAGGGTCGGTTTCCAATCTAACCAGATGCAGCTGAATACCAGTATTTTATATGGAGCGACTACCTATCTGACCATCACAACCAAGACTGGGTAACACGACGCCCCTTGGTAAGAATCAGTATTTTATATGTTAGTGATAATTTAGGTTTGGTTAAGTTAGGATGTGCTGATAGTCGCTTTCAGTTTTATTGGTGAAATTCGCTCTTAGCGGTGTGGATACGAATTCAGAACTTCCTCTCTATCAAAAACCAATCAAATACAAATAAACTGAAGTAGTTTAATGAATTAACAGTAATTAAATGCAACGTAGGTAATTAAGTCATCTCACGTATATATTTAATAACTATGCGTGGATATTTAATAACTATGTGTGGATCAAAAATAAATGACTGATATAATGAATCGGAAGATTGAAAAGGTAATTTGGGAAACTTATCAGAATGACTGGCCATGTGGGACTGAGTACCTAAAAATAGTAAAAATATTTTCTTTTATTTCATTATTTACGTGTAAATTATACTAAATTAATAAATTATATTTTTAAATATTAGGATATAAAACATAAAAATGTTTAAAAATATAAAAAATAGTAGCCCACCGGTATCGGGAACAAGGTCCAATCTACCGTCGGTCAGGGCTCCAGAGAGGAACTTCCTGAAGACCAGAAGTACCGTTTTCTGAATCAATCCTTTGATCCAGCTGCCTAACGAGAGCCTCCTCAAGTGTTGGTCGAGACTCTTGGCTATTAATCGATTGACTGTCACGACTATCGGCACAATGATCGTTGAGTCCACATCCCACATTTCGACAACCTCGCGAGCCAAGCCAAGATACTTGATTTGTTTATCTTTCTCGTCTTTCACAAGGTTCTCATTATGCGGGACGGTTATATATAAAGTAATAACGGTTAAAAATATCATTATTAGGGTAACATTTTGCACTTCTAAAGTTAAATTTTGGAAAATCTAACCAGATGCTGCTGAATACCAGTATTTTACAAGGATCGACTGAATGTCTGACCTTAATAATTCAGTTACTGGGTAACACAATACTCGTACACCTTGGTAAGACTGGTTGTCAGAGTTTTGGGCGTCTGACTACTCGTAAGGACTATCAAATATCTACGAATGACACCGGGACCAACGGCTTAACGTGATTTCCGAGCCACGGAGGAGTCTCGATAAAATGGATGGATTGAACTTAAATTTATTTTAGTTTGTAAATAACAGAATCGGCATCAATGTGAACAGAAGATTAGCCATTGAACATTAAGGCGCGCTTGCACTAAAACCACTAAATGCGTTAAAAATATTTAAAACATCTCTCTGTCTCAATCATCTTCAAAATATTGATAAAAATAGAACGATGATTAATTTAGTGATACGTATGCAGTGCAAGCAGTTCCGGATTGAGCCCTAAGCAAATTAAGCAATTGCTTAGGGCATCACGTATCGGGGGCCACCATAAACAGCACTAAAAAATATCTGTTGCTGTTTGAAAACCCGCGCGTTTTGTCAACAGGAGATGTCGTCGCGTTGACGTTGGAAAGGCTCGTTGCTTTGTCAATATTTTAAGTAGAGGCAGATATGCTAAAAACTTTAAAATTAAAAACTATTGTCCGCGAATTAAATGCCCATAAAAGTCGCAAGCCGCTTTCTAATAATCCAAGGTCGGTAAGATCTCGATGAAATAGGTATATAAAAAAAAAAATTAAGGACCTATAGTACTTTACTAGTGGATAGGGCGGCCCACAGGCGTGGATTGCTTAGGGCATCAAGTAGTCTTAATCCGGCACTGAGTGCAAGGGTGCCTTAATAAGGCCCTCTTGCACTATTCGCCCTAAGACAGCCTTAGAGATGGATCTTCGCAAAATCTTCTCTATTTGAAATGATTCTTAAACTGTTACTCGCCATAGTTCAATGCTACAGTCACACACATTGAAAGCAGCTACCGTCAGCGGTACCTACGTATTGATTAAAGAAGCCTTGCAGGTATAATCCTGTTCATAAGTACATGTCTTCACGTAACGCTTTGTTTTTGTTTCGAGCTGGTGTCTTATAAGGTCGGTATCTCATTTGGGAGTTGACTGTTTCCTTATAAACAAAGGAATAAGAAATTAACCTGCGAGGTAATTGCGTAACTCTTAAATTTGGACAGTTCAACAATATTCATTGCGTAATTTACGTTGTTGAGCAGACAAATTTCTCGACCATATCAAGCAATGGATTAGCAATGTCCTTCTAAATGATTCAAATTGAGATTGATAGTGTATTTGCCGAAGGGATGCATTTTCAAAGATTTTAATCGTTACATTTGCTCTCACCTCGTATTTAGGTCGAAAAGTGTACCTAAATACTGAGAAAAGTAGCCAGAGAAGGTAAGATAACACATCCCGTATGTTTCCATGACGATCAAATCAAGTTACTTCGTCATTGTGTGTGTCAACAAACTGACACGTGTCCATTTTTTGACGAGGCACGGCGAATCTAACGATTCAAATCTTTGGGTATTTAGATATTTTCTAACGGAAAACTCAAAAATAGGTACTGCCAAACTCGGGGATCGGAACTGGAGGGAGTACCTAAACCCGAAATCCGTACTTCCGGCCCAACTTACGGGCGATTCCTACTCCTTGTCACCTACGGACATAAGATTACTTTGGGGGCCGACTTAAGAATGAATGTCACTACGATTTGACAGTTGTCCAGACTCCCAATGTGTTTTAACCACAGATATAGATAGACCTATATAACGCAAGTATCACGATCTGTATGAAAACCAAGCATGCCATTTTTTTTGACTACCTACTATGACGTCACAAGCGCTCTTTCTCACTCACGCTCACCCAGTCAGCAGTACACAGGACTGAGCGCGAAAGTGGCGGCTTACGATTTTTGTACGTAAGTTGTTGCGATTTTTGGCACGCGAAGTAGTTGCTCTTGCGTTATCTAGGTATATCTATATCTGTGGTTTTAAACCCATCCGAAAAAGTGAATTAATCGGGTGTAGGCATTACTTCAGTTTCGAACTACCTTCGGGCCCGTATCTTCGTAGACGGACTTAGAAAATAGGCTCTTGACGCCTAAAGCAACGAGGCAGGAAAAACTTGGAAATATGGTAACACTTTAATTTCACAATAATCTCCATTTTGACATGACAGGGTTTATCTATAAACGATGATTAAAGTTAAGTGACGTTTAAACGTCAAAAATGTATGGTTAAACAGTCGTTAATCAATAATTAACTTTAAGCTACGTTTATGGATAAAGAGGTAATTGTCAAAATAAAGACTATTATTATAACTTTATTCATATTATATTATGAATAACGATCATTGCGCTATGTTTTAAAAGATTGTCATCTGGGCAAATAGGTAAACGCTAAACTGTTCAATTGACAATATGGAAGCGATTAGGATCGTGGGTTCGTGCGATACGCAGTTTTGCTGAATTGATAAAAAAATCGTTAAAGAAAATCGGTAATAAATACTTGAGTTTAGTTCATGAATCACTCCAGACACAAAAAAAAACATTCATGGATTAAATTGATACCTAAATTAAAAACATCTTACCTAATTTTTTTTTTTTTTTTAATTATAATATATCGTTATCAGCCAAACTACTGAGCACCTAAATAAATACATTTATTCTATAAATAGATAAAAATCAAAAAGATAACAATAAGCATTCACGTATATCCGGCTTCCGAAGTCCCGAATAATATAGCGGGAAAAGAAAAAAAAAACAAATTAATTATGCCCGCTAAAAGATTAAAAAAGCAACTGGCCATAAAATTCTAAGGGATGCCAATAAAAAAGTGATACAATGAAAAAAAGAATTCAAAAAACGAATGCCCAGCTGCCATCGTTACGCTGAACGCATCTATTGCATGAGAGGGATAAAAATACATCTATTCACGAGTGGGAGAAAGAGAAAGAAATATGGATTAAAATTGGAAGTCTGATTAATTTTATTGGAGAATTAAGTGTATATTGCGTTTAATAGGTCGCAAGTAGTTAACTACTATGTTTACAGATTTTGTAGATTTTTTGTTTATTGTAACAAAGATGCATCTTTAAACTGTTGAGTAAATGACTCATTAGGTACAGCTCTCGAATTAAAATTAAATCTAAATATCAAATGCACATGTTTGTTTATAATGTTTTGATAGTTCTTCATCTAAGAGCGGGTTGTTTCACGTCCACTTGACGCACGCGTACACGTCAAAAATGGCGCTAACTATTGTTAAACCAAAAAAAAGAGTTGTTTTACAAAATGACCTTGACAGTACGTCAAATAATAACGATTACGTAATTGTTATTATTTGACGTACGTATGTTATTTTAATCAACCGTTTTATACAACCGGTCTTTAGTGTACAATTAATTATTTTTTGGCAAGAAGTCTGATTTTCACAGAAAATGTGAAAGAGAATATAGAAGAAAATTCGTTAGGAATTAACTTTTATTATAAAAGACCAATTTCTTAGTTACTTTAATAAAAAAGTGAACTTAAAGGCTTTAACCATCAGTGTCAGTCACAAAATAATTCCAGTGTACAGAAAAAATATAGCTTTTTAAGAAAAAAATAAAAGAGGACTACCTGAAACCCACACGCTAAAAATATAGCCGAATATTTCCTGGAACAACCCTTTTCGGGATTAAGAGCCCATTTTTTATAAATCAGCACTACGTTAGTGTACTTCGCGCACTTTTAAAACCCTTTTACTTATTTTACTTGAGTTATTTCAAGAAAAAATACTTTATATTCTCACAAAATATCCCGGTGAATTAAGAAAAAAAATAAGTACTTATATTCCTTTTTAACTTTTTTAATCCGTCAATTTTGACATCATGTTTATTAAATAATCCGTTGCACAAATAGGCTTTTTTCGAATCAGAATTTCAAGATTTAATTTTTGCATTATACTCTCATAGCAAATGGAAGATTACAGGAACAATAACAACAGGACCAATTATATGTCCCTGTGGCACTCCACCACTTTTAAAACTAATTTTCTTCATAAACCCGTACAAAATGAATCCCAAGTCGTTAAATATTTCAATATTTACTTAGACCAACTTCTTTTATGTAAATACAAGTCTATGTAATTATTATATTTTTTTCACAATATTTGTTTCTACAAGCTTCTCGAATGCCAGTATCAAAACGTTACTTCTAAGAAATGAAGGGAGGTTAATCCGGACTCTGAGATGCCTCCCTTTTGAATTAAAAACGTCGTCGTCCCATTTCTTTTTTTTTAAATTTAATCTCTGTTGTGATTGGTCAGTTTTTTATTCGTTGAATTTTGTTTTCGATGAATTTTAAAAAATTATACTTAGCTGGGTCTGGGTCTGTATCAATATACTGTGCAAAATATAAATGCCCATAATTTTGATTCGTGTTTTATTATATAGACAAAATTAGTAGGTTCAATTATACCTATAGCATGCGCTATTTTGATTACCAAACCGACACAGTATGTTTGGTGAAGGCATTATATTGTGAATTAGAAAACTTTCATCCAAAAGAAAACCGCACATTCACACGTGCTTATAAATCTCCAACACACAGAAACAGTTTCTAAAAACGTTTACAATCAACAGAAAAAGGATCCAAAAACACAACAAGCTAAATGTTGCCAGCATCAAAACTCAAACTTGCTACTAATTAAAGCGAACTAACAAGCGACTTCCCGTTTCTCCTACATTTCGGGGGTAGCGTGGCAACACAGGGGGTGGGGATAAGCGGCTTATGGGGGGGGAGAGGGGCTGTTTTGATTATTTCGCAAGGATGTCTTCTTGGTACGTAAATTATGCAGCGTTCCTTCTCTGCTGTTGTTTTGCGAATGGGCTTGCCTGTCACGCTGATGTCGTTGTCGGTATAGATAAAATTTGTAATTTTCGTTACATTGGCGATGATGGTATTTTCTCGTATGGGGTAATTAGGTTAGTTTTGGATATTAATGATAATAAATGTGATAGTATGACGAGATATAAAAACAAGGACGACTTGCAAATGAACATGAACTTTTTGGAGACTCAAAAATTGACGACGTTATTATCGGACTAAGGTCAAATAATTTAAGTGCGGTAGGCACCGTAAGTACAAAGAAAAAACAAAATACAAAGCATTTTTTCGTTGATAGATTGCCACATATATCTTACTGTAAATTAAACATTAACTTTAAGAATCAGAAGTCAAAATGCAAATGGTATAGAATATTTTACAAGTTTTGTCAAAACTTACAAATTGTGGTCATTAGTTTGATATATGGAGTAGGTATCGCCTTTACGTTTACAAAGTTGAACTGACCATAAATTCAGGTATTTTATGAGATTACTAGAATGGATTTTGGTGCCTTTTCTGTGTTGAAAATCTTGATAGTGACTTTAAAACAGGCAAAGTTTTGACAAGTTGTTCAATCGTTTGACGTCTCTACGTCTCTTCCTTTTTACGTCGTTTTTAATTCGTTAACGCCAATGTGTTTCTAGGCATACTACTATATTTAATTGCTTTTAACACAAGCCTCTAGGCTATATCTTTATACAATTGGAAAAAATAATTAAAAACGTATTTCAAAAATCTAATGACAAAAATGTATATGCCTTAATTACTCGACCATACTCGACGACTATTTAGTCAATATTCGTTTATTTTTAATTATAAAAGCTTTTAGTGTAGATGTGAGATATGTTTAGAATAATTAATGTAAAGTGGTCGAAATAATAACTGAAAGTAGGAACGCGTTTGTGGTTAGAATACGTCCTGTTGTCAGAACTAATAACTTAAACTTAGGAAAATGAAAAAATCTTACCTTGAGGAAATCCAACAGCTTCTAATCCGTGTGGCGTTAACCCAAACGGGCCTAACCCTCCGAGTGGGCCTGGACCCATCCCCATATGGTGAGCACTCGAATGATGAGCGTATGGATTCTGAGCCAGTGGGGACGGCTGCTTCAAATAGTGGAAGTAGTGATGGAGTGGCGTCGCCGAATGGGCCTGAGGCGCCGTCGGCCCGCCGGCCGTCGGGCCCGCCGCCGACGCCGAATTCGTCAGCAACGCCATCTTTATTTTTTTCTTTCTTTTTGACGCAAACTTATTTAGTCACCGCGTCAACCTCTTTCGTGTGTGTATTGACATTGTTGCGTTTTGGTCGTTGCGTTACGTTACTAGAGGGAGGGTGACATTTTGTTTTTTTTTGTTTATCTGAAACAAAGGAATGGCGTGATTAGACAATGTGAATGGTTTTTTAAGGCATGATACACCTTAACATTAATTATACCTCACTACAAATATATTTTTTCTTAAGTCCCTTGAAAACCTTTTTTACGCATAACATCAATTAGATAAAAGATAAATTGGAATATGATGTGAGTCAATACATCTTAAATTTTCGCGCGCAACTGAACATTAAACGCAGCAATTATTTACGGCTCATAAATAAACAGTTTACGCACGTCTATTTCAATTATAAGCAATGCCGATTGATTTTTGCTGCAAACTACTTATTTTACAATTACCCATGACAATGGTAGATTTTCTGCGCCATTGCAACACTAAAAACGTTAAAGTCAAACACGTGAAACGCCTTCCAATTTTGATATTTGAATGAGCGTCGAGCGTTCCATTCGTCACGAGTCGGGCTGAATTCAAAAGTAGATTTTTTTGGGTTGATTGAAAAAAGTTTTGAGCAAAACTGATTCGTTCTTTAGTTTAGCTGTGTGCAAAAAATGTCTATTTTTAGTTTTTTTTTTCGTCGATTAAAAACAAGAAGTCTGGAAGAATTCGTCGACTATTGAGATTCAGAGCAGTGGATTTACGAACACCCACGTCTACGTCTGCCAATTATTGAAACAGGCACCAAAAAATGGTTTGCAAAAATATGTCTGGAATGGCAGTTTGCGTTAAAAATAGTATCTAATTATTTCTGAACCAAAGGGCCTACTCTATCAGTGATAAGGATAACAATGATGGAATCAAAGATGTATATTGTATTGACATAAGCTACCGAAAAGCTTATAACAATCCATCATGTTATAAAGTCGTAGATATACGGAACGTTTTGAAAGCGATTGTCACTTGTCTAGCTAGGCCCTCAGGGCAATAGACACGGCAACGTGTTACCGAGCCAAAATGTAGCTTGTATCCTTCCTAGGATGTCATCTATTTCCTTGACAAATTTTATGTTCGGTGGTTTTTCTAAATTCGAAAGTTACTCTGTCTGTATGTAGTTTTTCACGCCTACGTGAAAAACTACATACAGACAGAGTAACTTTCGAATTTAGAAAATTGGTATGGTTGAGTAATTTTTACCATCGACCCGCTAAGAAAAATGTTAGACATGTAAGAATACTGTGGAGAAAATAATTTCATACACCGAGAGCTTCGAAAAAAAACCTGCATTGACCGTGCACGTTTCTATGGGATATATTCTTATTATTTTTCTAATGTTGGCAAAGGTGTAGTAGGTACATGTTTACTGACATTTTGTCACGTTTATTTTTTTTTTCTGACTGTTACCTGAGTTGCCTTTGCCAAATTGAGGGGGCCATCACGTGTTGCTTTTGTGTTTAGAAAAAAAAATTGACGAGCCGTATCAAGGTGATGACATTTGAGAAGAAAAAGTCTATGATATGTGTATGGTATTATAAGGAAAGAGAAAAAAAAAAACGTTTTGTTGATTGTTATGCGAAGGCTGTGGTACTTACAATCTATTGGTATGATTTCAAAGCACACAGCTATTTGTAGGTCTGTGAAAAACCTTACATCATACTTGAGGATTTCGGTCAGGTTGGTCGAAACCTTGTATCATCATCATAATCAACCTATACTGTTACCACTGCTGGCACACAGGCAATCTCTTCGAGAGGGAGTGGGCTAATAATCCCCCACGCGGACCCAGTGTGAGTTGGTATAGATGTCACATGTCTTCGAATTTTTGGTTCTAGGACATGCCGGTTTCCTCACGATGTTTTCCTTCACCGTTCTGAGAGCAGTGGTGATGAAATTATTTACACAAAGTAAAGCGTCTGCCTGGGTTCGAACCCACGACCTACAACTCGTACCTAATTACCACTGGACCACCGCTGCTCTCAAAAAACCTTGTATACGTAAATATTAAATCATTACCACCCATCCTGCTTTGCGGTAGTTGTTTTAAAGCATTGTATACTCACTCAGCTATCGTTTTTAGGGTTCCGTACCCAAAAGGTAAAACGGGACCCTATTACTAAGGCTCCGCTGTCCGTCAGTCTGTCTGTCTGTCCGTCTGTCAGTTAGACAGTTGAAATTTTCATAGATGATGTATTTCTGTTGCCGCTTTATCAACAAATACTAAAAAGCAGAATAAAATAAATATTTAAGGGGGGCTCCCTTACAACAAACGTGTTTTTTTTTTCTTGTTTTTGCTTGATATTGATAACGGCAACAGATAGACGCTTAACATATTCACAGAATATTTAGTAAATATATTCACTTTAAAAATAAATAATGAATTTAAAATAAAACAAATATTTAAGGGGGGCTTCCATTCAACAGACATGATTTTTTTTTTCTTTTTTATAGATAACTAGCTGCGCACCGCGGTTTCAACCGCATACGTGTCGATCCCGTGGGAATATCGCAATAAAAAGTAGCCTATATGTTAATCCAGGGTGTCAGCTACCTCCATACACAATTTTATCAAAATTGGTCCAGCCGTTTGAGCGTGATGAAGAGATAAATATACACACACACACTCACAAACTTTCGCCTGTATGATATTAGTGTGATAGTGTGATGGTATGGAACCCTTCGTGCTCTAGTCCGTCTCGCACTTGGCCGGTTTTATCATTGGCAAGGACAACTCACAATTTTAGCAGTCTTATCTTCAATGGTGTCCCAAAAAAATGATAGTTTACATAGTAAAAGTGAAAGAAAAATAGACATTGTCACTTTCAATGTCTTAACCGGTAGAAGTTCGCCGAAACCGCACTGTTCAATGTTCATACCACATAATCTATCAACAAAAGATTATCTCAAAACCCAGAGATAATATCTACAAAATCCCAACCTTGATCATTGGAAATACAACTTTATATCCACTTATTTAAAGTAGAAAGTTGTTTGATATTTTAAAGGTTTTTGCAAATGGATTTCCGCTTAGATGAAACGTTACAGTTTGCCGGCAAAACCCTTAAAAGGTGTTCAATTGTATAACTTAATGCAGATTTTGTTAAAGATTTTCGAATTTCAAAAGTCGGTGGGTCTGAAGAGTTTTCACGTCAACGATTTTTTGACAATTAGGAGTTTTTTTTTAGTTTCGTAGAAGTTTTCTACTGTTAACAAAAGCGAGGACCGCAACTTGAAAAGAGATTGGTTTTTCTAAGTAGGAAATTAGAATTCGGCAGAATTCTGCACGTATACCTACTTTAAAGATAATGTAAAAATTGGTTGTCTGTAAAGTCGGTTTACCGACGCGACGATAGTTTTACGTGATAACGTCACAAAGAAACATTGATGAATAAATGTGTCACAAGTAAACCCTTGGCACACCCCGGACACTCCGTACAACGCGCGCAAAATAATTACCTACTACTACTACATAGCCAAATGACGTTGGTACACGTGCAAATGTGTGCGTAAACTCTAGTAGGGTTGGTTGTCGTGCGGAGCGTAAAAAAAATGGCGGGAACGACGACGACGCGACTAGAAAGGACTAGTTTGATTGTTTATCTAATTAGTCGGGTTCGTAATGAAGTAAAAATAATATTCTATTAGGTAGTTAAGTAAATAAATGTAAAACTTTTTAACAATAACTTTAATTTCGGAAGTCGGTGTCTTTGGATCTGTATTTTAGTTTATTGCCACCGACTTACGAAATTAAAGTTATTTTTCACTTTGTACTTAGTGTTTTTTTGGAAGTCGGTTTTTTTTTTTGCTAAAAAGTTTTTATTTCTCGCTTTTTAGTGGGTCTGTTTATAAAGTATCTAAGTTACAATACCCTAATGTCAACTTGCTCATCGCCTTGTACAAAATACCTATTGCTTTTCCCGATGCAGGGACGTTAATTGTTGAGTTCTCTTGGTACTCCATCATCAGCTCCATTTCACCATTCGCATTGTGACGAGCATAAATTGTGCTTAGCTAACATTAAAGTAATCGAATCGCAACCTGTGAAATACTTATTATTGAGTAGTCCCGGTGGCCATCTATGGTCTTCATCATCAGGTCCACTTCACTAAATGTTGCTATCCCAGAGCAAATACCCATGCAAATAAGGTACTTAGCTAAATATTGCTTACACTAAAATATTTTCGTTTAAATGACCTACTTAACTATAAATAATCGGTTAATATATCGCATGGTATTAAAATGCGTTATCTTACAAACATTTATGTAAATACAAATTCGGAAAAGCATCACAATATCGAACCATCGTGATTAAAACTCAGATAAAACTTTTAAATCGCAAAATTGTGTGTTCGTGTCAGCAATACAGTGCTGCGGTTCTTTGTGAGCGCCCCTAGCTAATGAACCGCCGATAATGTCGCGGGTGTGCGGGGTGAGGTGCGGTATCTGATGTCAGCGCGGGGTAGGGAGTGGCCATTCTGTACGAAGTACTATTAGGTATTCTGTGCCCTTCGGCCGATCGTGCCTCTCTATCGCTTGTTCCGCGCTCTCGCTTGCACGCTCAGGCTCAGGCGGAACGTGACACTTTTTCGTGCGTGCAGCCGGTGTTCATCGATTTTTAAGACGTTATCACGTCAAAAAGGTTTGTTGTAGGTACCACAAACAACTTTGTTTTTCAAATAGGTTTAATCACTTGGTAAACTATTATAGATTGATTAAAATATCAAGAAAATTGTTTTGATTAAACCTTTATTCATGATAATTTTCAAATAATGCGAATGAATCACATTAATTTAATTGTCAAGGCTGTATCGACAGCCTTGATGAAAACATAAATCAATTTCGTGTAAGCGTAATAAAAGCATCAGATACTCAGATCGATACCGACTTCTGCCTAACGAAATAAAATGACAAACGAAACTTTAAAAATACGGTGTCAATCTCCGTAAATCTATTTGTCAAAGCGCAATAAACGCCATAAATAATAACATTGCAAACATCATCCACATTGTGTGAAGGAAAACAAACATTCGCGCCCTCGTTTTGTTTGCGCAGTTGGCAGCTCCGGCTGTCAGTGTGACAAATTGAGAAAGCGCACGCACTGAGGGTCAAAAGTCATAGATATTTCAGAAGAAAATATGAAATATTTTTGGTAATTTTTTAATGTGTCGTTTGGTAAATTATGAGTTAAATGTATTTCGTAATATTTCTTTGTGTATAGCAGAGGCAGCTTTCGTCGCTATTGTGTTATATGCTAATTTTAACACAGTTATTTGTCTGCTGTATTTCGAATTGCTCACATTACGACGCATCATTACTGCCAACCTTTAAAATCATTTTCAACACTTACACTTTCGAAATTGACATTTAAAAATACATTTCTGTCCAAGAAACACTTGGTAAAATGGTTTATCGTACCATAAATTGCCCTAAATAGGTTAAAATAGTTTACAAAACCTTATTTTCTAGCCCGCACCAAGCTGCAACATAACCACACCATATTATGACAAAGACATTAATAAAGGGCGTGATAATTGCCCGTCGGGGGCACCTATTGTGACAAATTTCGCGCATCGGAACACACTATTAACTATTTCAATGGTAGACATGTATTTTTTCTCAGTAACCATTTGTCGATGCCACAATGGGCCTGTCCGCCTGTCGGCACTTTTTGCGGTATTGCTGCGTGAACAGATTGTATCTGTATTCGATGGTTTCCGATGGAAATCGAGGTGGAAATTACTGGTTAGGTTATGAAGTAATAGGCCAGCTAAAATGTTCACTTATGGTACTAAGTGAAGATTTTAACTGGCCTATTAAGTCATCATAACCTAACCAGAGCACCCGTTTCTAAAAGTACTTTTAGAAACGGGTGTTGTTACTTTTCCTGTTTCCAACAGATTATATCGATACTTTGTAACCTCAACTTGTATATTAACTAAGTAACTATTGATAAATAACACCTAAGTACTTATAGATTATAGACTAGGTACTCATATTTTTAACTTTCGTTATTTTCTGCATTTTGCAGTAACTTTAAATGAAGTCGTAGCGGTTTCTATTGTACGAGATATTGTTTAAATCCAGGGGATAATTGCATAATACACATAAAAATAATGACGACTGATCGCAATCTTTCATTTTGACTATTCAGTCACGTTCATTGCAGTATCTACGTTTTTCAGCAGACGAATTTATTAAACCTATGAAGCAATGGATTAAAAATATCCTTCAAAACTCTCGGATTGTCATTGAAATTTAAACTGTGTTACGCAATCATGGTGTCGGTGATCTGATGATGATCTTTGAAATTGACGACCTCTAAAAGAACTTTTCTACAGATTTAAACTCTTGAACATTTATTTTTAAACCAATCAACACTCAAGCCGTTTCCTTCAACCTCAAAAATATTTTAATTTGACATCCACATCAACAGAAATGCCACAGTAGCCTCAAATATGTATTTCAAGTTCCCAAAACATCAGAAAAAAAAAATGTTATTGGACACGCGCATTAGGATGAAGGCACAACGTCTCCTATTGTCCAACATGACAGTTGCTAAACATTCCATATTTGAATGTAACTTTGAAATTGGAACGTCTTTATTGAGTTTTATATTGCAAGAGCAAAATGTTTAGTTACTGGAAAGCGTTATTAGAAAACGATATTTTAGTTACATTTGATTGTAAGCTAAACACCTTAAGGGCCTATACTACCTCAAATGGCTTAGCATGATCCTCCGTTATGTCGAAAATACTGCAGCATTAATTTTGAAATAAATATATAGTAAAGTTGAGGATTAATGCTAAGTCTTATGTTAGACGAAAACACGATTTCATAAAATTTTCTCGATAGAAAAGAATTCCAAAGTTACCTCCAAAGCGAACAATAAACCGCTGGTATTCAAAAAATACTTCAAATTAGATCATGAAACTTTGTATACTAACCGAACTAACTTTATAGCAGGTCTTATGTTATTTACTTTTTTTTAATTACCATTATTTTCACCGTAAAAAGCAAATACCTAAACTATTGGCGCTGCCTGCCGCCTAGCACCGCACTCTGTCTCGCTCTCACTCAGTCCGCGAGCAGTATCGTGCGAGCGAGATAAAGAGTGAATTTTAGCTGAGGTAGTGTAGGCTCTTAAAGACACAACATGGACTTTCACGGAAGATGGACATTAGACACACGATGTTTTTTTTTTTCGTGAATGGCCTCTCACAGTTCAGCCTATTAGGTTGTCGTCTGCATAACCGAGCTTGCCTGTGGATGCCTCGATAAATTAAGGCCTCCAGCCAGGGCTTAAAAACTAAGCGAATACACGCTAAGGGCACCCCCTGTGGGGTACGGACCTCGGCTTAGGGCGTCGCTGGGGGAGGACAGCAAGGGACAGGCTGGATCGGAATTAAGACGCACGTTGAACAAGTGTCTAAGTTTTTATTGTAAGCTTTTAATTATTGAGTACGAGGTCTTTGGCTTTTGTAAGAGTGTATTTTAGGTTTTTTTTTGTGACGTGGGTTTTGTTTGTGCAAAATAAACAATTATTCTTTCATTCTTTTTTTTCTCATTTTACCTTTTTTTATCGCAAAAAAAGCGTTATTTCTAACCTTGCTTTTGACACAAATATTTCCGATCAAAAACTAAAAACTATTTTATCTACAACGCTAATCAGCGACTTACTTTAGGTTTTTCATTAAATTAAAGATAAAAGTTGTTTTTCTAGTTTATGCTATTATATCATTAGAAAGATTTTAGTTGAGATTATTTCATTCGATTCATATCTCGATTTCCCATAGTGCTACTTGTGATACGTAGATGTAATCGATTCTGATTGTATCTGCCTTAGTGATAAAACATGTACCTATCGTTATATTACGGTAGGATCTAAAATACTTGATTCACTACTTTGATTTTATCAGATGTGTACAGTCAACACAACCGATAAAGTAATCAGCTAAGGAATTAACACTTTTACGCTCATCATCATCATCATTATTGCTCCACCACCACCAATTACACCACTGCCAGTGTCTCCATATGTAAATCGGGAGTTACCGTGTTGCAAGGGTAAAAATACGGAGTTTTTAGACAAAATTACGGTGAATCTGCTAAAAGTGTACCGTGCAAATTACCGTGTAATTTTTCAAAGGAAAACAACGGTAGATAAAGACCAGATTACCGTGCATCTACGGTAATTATCGTTTATATGGAGACATTGACCACTGCTCTCAAAACTGAGAAGGAAAACATCGTGAGGAAACTGGTATGTCCTAGAACGAAAAATTCGAAGACATGTGACATTTACCAACCTGCACAGGGCCGGCTTGGTGGACTACGGCCCATTCCCTCTCAGAGAGGAGGCCTGTGTCCCAGCAGTGGGAACGTTATAGGCTGAATATGCACTTATCATCATTTCAGCCAAGAGACCATCATTTGCCAAACCCATATCCGTAGTATAAGAAATACTTAGGTCGGGAAAATGATGGCCTCAAAAGTGCGAACTTTTGAGGATTACTTGAACGCCACTGATGCTGCGATTAGGTAACGTCATCTGCCTAGCCTTTTCCCAACTATGTTGGGGTCGGCTTCCAGCCTAACCGGATGCAGCTGAATACCAGTATCTTACATGGAGCGGCTGCCTATCTGACCTCCACAACCCAGTTACTGGGTAATACGATACCCCTTGGTAAGACTGATTGTCAGACTTTCGGGCTACTGACTACCCGTAACGACTGTCAAAGATCCACGAATGACAGCCGGGACTAACGGCTTAACGTGCTTTCCGAGGCACGGAGGGGTCTCGGTATGTAGAGACGGTCAAACTACTAGGCCCAAAGAATCTAAAAACTATCATCTATACTATAATATTATAAAGCTGAAGAGTTTGTTTGTTTGTTTGTTTGAACGCGCTAATCTCAGGAACTGCTGGTCCGATTTGAAAAACTCTTTCAGTGTTAGATAGCCCATTCATCGAGGAAGGCTATAGGCTATATATCATCACGCTAAAACCAATAGGAGCGGAGCACCAATGAAGAATGTTTCAAAATCGGGGGATTTTTTTCCTATTGAGAGCTTCCGCTGCGTGCGCTGCGTAAACGGTTAAAGTTTCGCAAAAATCAATATGACAGAATTGTTCCCCTTTAAAAGCTTTAAAAAAAGTCCGCGACAGCATATGTCTATCTTTTAAGGTTAGCTCACTATAACCTCTTTTATGCTAACCAAATTTGTTCTAAAATAATGCATTATTTGCGAAGGTGTTTTTATAAACACGGTATTGATCCTTATCCAAATAAATACGTTATTCATCACATGTATTTAATTTTGAACAAAATTGCCCGTGACATCATTTGATTTCAATGTATATCTTAGGAGATATCATAGTTTTAAAATAATACTAATAATAAAGCTGAAGAGTTTGTTTGTTTGAAACACGGTTTGAAAGCTCTAAATCTCTGGAAGTATTGGTCACATATATAAAAATATTTTTGCGTTTGATAGCCCAGTTCTTGAGGAAGGGCTATATTCTATTAAATTTGACGCTAGGACCCTTAGGAGTTGAGCAAAAAGAAAAAAGTCTGAAGTTTTCGCCAAGCGAAAACGAAGTAATAGCGCAGGCCGGCGACACGTTGCGACGGGGTGGATCGGGGAAACAAAAAAAATTTACGCGGACGAAGTCGCGGACTGAAGCTAGTTAATACATAAAAAAACATAACAGAAAAAAAACTCAAAACGTCCACAGCTGGACATAGGCTTCAATGATTGCTATAACGAGCGGTCCTTCGGTTCTTACATCCAGCAGATTCTCATAGCTATCAAACATTATCGTACCTACATTTCTTGGCAAAATTCATTGTTCATAATAAAGAGCACCTATTCTATTCTTTTGTTACTAGGTGGGTTAACTTTTTAAACACTTAAGCACACACAAGCACTGTAAAACTTGACTAAGTACTTAGAAAGAAAGAAATAATATAGTTTATTGTAATAAGTAGTTACTTGACAGCACATCTATTGACAGACTTAAATAAAAGTTGTTGTTAGCTGCCCGGTTATTTTTTTTGAACACTAAAGAAAAGAAAGAAAGAAAATTGTTTACTAGGTATACTAATATTATCTACAAACGCGAAAGTTTGTGTAGATGGATGGATGTTTGAAAGTCTTTCATGCAAAAACTACTGCCGATCGATTCTGTAAAAATCTCACCGTGATAACTTAGGTCAAGTGAGCGTGAAGTGAGCTATCAATAGTGGCAATCCCTAACATCAGGTGGAATGACAGCTCACTTCACCTTAGTTTTCACGGTGAGATTTTTACAGAATAGCACTGCTGAACAGATTTGTATGAAATTTAGCACACAGATATTTTATAATCAGGATTAACACATCCATCATTCATCATTACTTTTTATCTCGATATTCCCACGGGATCGAAACTTATGCGGGCGAAACCGCGAGCTGCTGCTAGTATACAAATAAAATAATGGCCCCGATTCTGTTGTTCACAAACTAAATTAAATTTAAGTTCAGTGCATCTTTTTCTTTCTATTTCAATAAGAAAAGGACAGAAGATAAATATTAATTTAGTCCTGTCAAATTAATCAGCGCCTGACGTAAATTGACGTATTTTTAGTAGCCAATTTTTTAATCACGTCTATGGATTATCTAATTTGACAGGACTAAACTAATATTTATCTTCTGTCCTTTTCATAATGAAATTGAAAGAAAAAGATGCACTGAAGTTAAATTTAGTTTAGTTTGTGAACAACAGAATCGGGGCCAATATCTATTTATTAGCCTCATATAAGCCTTTTGTTGACTCTACTACGAATTTTTGAGGGTTTGGTATCTATCCACAATTATACGCTATAGATAGATACCTACTTATTATGAAGACAAGCAGATTAGATAGGTATTAGGTACTGATAACTGATTTTGCGGCAATATAGGTAATGAGTAAGTAATGTGCTTACGTTCAGTTAATGAGGTTTTTCTTCCAACTAGAAGAAAAACCTCATTAAACGTACTCATTTAGAAATATGTTTACTTGAAGATGTGCTTATTAAAGAGCAAGTATTATATTCTATTTGTGTAATTAAATATCTCGTTTGTTAATTATGTATGAGGTACTTTAATTACGATCATTTATTTGACATCCATATCCATAGGTAGGTACTAATATTATGAATGATAGTGACTCTGTCTGTTACCTTTTCAAGCCTTAACGTCTGAACGGATTGCGATAAAATTTGGCAAGGAGATACATGGAGGTTTTTATGCCGGTAACACGTTCCGGTACGATAATTTCCGAGCCAGACGCGGGCAAAACTATTCTTCAATGAAAAGGAAAACGATGAAATGGCTTATCAAAATAATCGTGATCATAAAATAGATTTTTAGAAGAGGGACAAACAAAGTATGAAAAGATTGTAACCAAGCAAGCCATATAGTTTCAATGTTTACAGTAAAGAAAACGAACAAAAATTGCATTAATATTAACCTCTTAAACTCTATAAAAAACATCATCCATAATAGAGCAATTCCCCAGGGTTGCCAGCCCAGAAAAACAATTAGTTGCACAGTGGGGCCAACGTAATATGCGCCAGACAAAAACTAAAAGCAAATCAGTTGAACCGCTTGGGACGAAACATGATACAGTCATTACGTGGTCGATTATTGCTCTCGTTGCGGTTATAAGGGGTGAAAAATTTATGTTTGAAAAGTTTCTTGGGTTTTTTATGTTTTTATAGATTGAAAGTGATTTTAGAAAATGTTTTTTAGGCTAGGGTGGCGATGGTTGTGGAAAGAACACTTGAGATTGTCGTCATAATATTTTTCTATGTTAATCTTGGACATTACTGATTGACGGAATCTAGATTTGTATCGAATGGTTTTTAATCGTCAAGCTGCAGTAACCAAGCGGGATTACTGATTTCTGGTGCTCTATGTGTGTTCGTTTTCTGTGTTAGGCCAGGTGTGAGGACCAGCCTTTACTGAGCAGTTTTGCAGTGGGACATTTACGGGTATCATCGCGTGGACATTTGCAGTATCATCATCATCTATGTCGGGGTCGGCTTCCAGTCTAACCGGATGCAACTGAATACCAGTATTTTACATGGAGCGACTGCCTATCTGACCTCCACAACCTAGTTACTGGGTAATACGATACCGCTTGGTAAGACTGGTTGTCAGATTTCCGGGATTCTGTCTAACCGTAACGACTGTCAAAGATCCACGAATGACAGCCGGGGTCAACGGCTTAACGAGCTTTCCGAGGCACGGAGGGGTCTCGGTATGTAAAGATGGTCACCCATCAACAGACCAACCGTGACAAGCGTAGCTTAACCTGATCGAACGACCTCTGCGGCTGTTATTATTTAGTCACGGCCTCACGGGCCCATGTTATGTAGTATAAAATGTGTAATTAAAATAATTGAAATCCTGTAAAGATGCATTGTACTACTTATTTCGAAAAACTTCCACTACCTATGGAACCAATCCTGAAATCGCGAAAGAAATGTTTTTTGTAGAGTTACGCGAACATAAATATATCGAACAACTGTTTTTCTATTCCCATAGTAAAAGTTGGTCATAGTTATAGGGCAAAATGACCTATTTTCAGGTTTTCAGTCATTGATATATATGTTACACTAGATTAGCAATTACCGCACCAAGGCGTTGCCACTAGGCTGATGGCCACAGCCATCAGCGTAGCTAACGTCAGTTCAGTGCTCTGTGTGACGCCAACCGAAGTCAACCGAGTGACATGCGACCAAAAATATCGCGAAAGAGTGCGATTCAAGATCACAAAAACATAATAAATTAACCGGAATTACTTTCCACACGTGAATTAATTGTCTCTGTGTTTATATCAATGCAAAAACGCAATAAAATGTAGAATTTTGTAAATTAGGTTCAGTGTTACCACTAAAAACTTAGTTTTAGTTTCCCACATTAGTGGGAATTTTTAATTTATGGAATAAGTGATTTTAAATATTTTTTAATAATAACAACGTAGCAGGGTGCCTAAAGATGCAGCACGCCGTGAAAAATGGGTGGAAATAATCCGATTGCTGAGAAAAGAGACTGACTGGCTACCTACAATCAATAACCTACCCCCACCACCACCACCACCACCACCTACCTTCATTCAATTTCATGAATAATAAAGAAAAAATATTCAAAAAGATAATGTCTTAATTATTTTCATTATTTATAAACTTCTATTACATATCCAATAAGGAATACATAATTCAAATATTTAAAAAATAATTTAACTTAACCTAAAACGCTTTTTATGGCTTAAAATGTTGGGTAAAATTTTGCATGGGTAGGCAACCCCATCCCGTCATTGCATGTTTATATTGCGGTCTTTGTCTAATCAAAGCGACGGTATTATTCTTACGACGTGTGTAAGTGAGACAGATATATGTTTACTTTTAAATGTTTAGTGGTTTCAAAGCTACGTCGTCGCGTTTATAAAGTGGCTACACTTTTTTGACACATTTTATTGAGGTTTGCTTCTCTAGTTATATATCTCAATGTTTTCAGTTATTTCAATTTATACCTTGTAGATAATAATATTATAAGATACGTGTGCAACTATAATAAACACTATTCCATTCTCAGAATTCAATGACGCGTTATCAATAATGATAGGTTTAGCACGAGGCTTATAGATAACGAATTTAATTTTATCAAGGTTGAGCAAGCCTGTCCTGTTGAAAAAAGTAATCATCTTAGGTACTAAACATTACCTTTGGTCAGTGTTGTAATGAAAATTAATTAATCACACTAATATTATAAAGGCAAGTTTGTGAGAGTATATGTGTGTGTGTGTGTTTATATGTTTGTTACTTCTTCACGCTCAAACGGCTTGACCAATTTTGATAAAATTTTATATGGAGATAGCTAACACCCTGGATTAACATATAGGCTACTATTTATCCCGATATTCCTACGGGATCGAAACTTATGTGAGTGAAACCGCAGGGCGCAGCTAGTTTTACATAATAATAATTATGTAAAATCTTGTAAGTAGGTTCTATAAAATAAAGGCTAAGTAATAAATGAGAATTCTGTAATTCCTTAAAGATAACTATTATTATTATTGGATAGGCTGACGTTTACTTTCTCTAATATCGTTCAGTGACGCAGTACGATTGCCTAAAAGTAATCCATTTTCACGTTTCTTAAATAAATAATAGATACCAGCCAGTTACCGTCCCACTGCAGGGCAAAGCCTCTTCTTATACAAAGAAGGCACGAGACGAGTCACGAGACGGGAAGACGAGTCACGAGACGGGAAGACGAGTCACGAGACGGGAAGACGAGTCACGAGACAGGAAGACGAGTTGGCAATTTCTAACTTATATTAAAATTAAGGCGTATAAAAATAAAAAAACTTAAATGGTCATTCATATAAAACAGTGTAGGTACCATTTCCCATTCCTAAAAATTATTAATTTACAGTAATAAACAACAAAGAAAACCCAATTCAATTTCCACCCAAAAGTGCCTTTAATAACACACCAGAGAAACCAATATTAAGCGTATTTCAACAAAAACTGCTACCGCGGTTGTCTCGGTAATTGCGGCACAGCCCCGGGGGGCGGATTCCCCGGAGAGACGGTAATGGCGCATGTTAGCAAATAGCCCACTGTGTAGCGATGAGCGACGCTCTCATATTTTTTGCATTTTACGAGCGAAGCTTGGAGGCGGGGTTCTACTAATTTGTGTGGTGATGTCTTGGGATCTTGTTTGTGGATCGATTAATGGTTGTGGGTGATAAAATTGGAAATTGGTTTGATGTTGTTCCTTTTATAGATCACAGCAAGTAATAAGGTTTTTAGTGCGACTGGCAAGCAAGTTCACAAAACCTTCTTTCTACAGGGTGTCCCTGGAAGTATGGATCAAATCGAATAGGGGCGTGGGTAAGGTCATTTCCAAACTTTTTTACCCTCAGAATTTCAGTGAATTTTTTTTACGGTTGAAAAATTTTGACCAATTTTTGTTTTTTGTTTTAATCACTTCGCTTAGGTAGTGCTCAAAGAAAAAAAATAAAAAAAAATATCAGGGCTATCTAAAAAAAAAATTGACAGCACTGTAGATTTTTTAAATGTTTTTTTTTCTTTGAGCATTATGCGAAGTAATTAAAAAAAAACTAAAATTGGTCATAACTTTGAACTGTAAAAAAAATCAACAATCCGACATTCTCAGGGTTCAAAAGTTTGGAAATGACCTTGCCCATGCCCCTATTCGATTTGATCCATACTTCCAGGGACACCCTGTATATCAAACAGATTGCCGTGGTGTTGTTCAGTTTCAGTTAAAAATATAATGTTCAAATCAAAATTAAACAAATAAAACATTATTTACTGAGTTACGTTTTTCGTGGAAGCAAAAATAAGTAGGTACCTACCTAGCTATGGTAGTTAAAAATAATTCTTCACAAAATACCAAGTATTATATTCCGCATTTATTAAATACGCCGGTAAAGAAAATAAGAAAAACATTTTTGCCATCAGCAAAAAGCAATCTGCAACATTACCCCCTATCATTACCAACATAACGCCAAAAATATTCAAACAATGTGATCCATGGCTAATAATACTTGCATTAACATGATTACAATCTCAATACCATAAGGATTCCCATACAATTCATGCTATCAATACGTTTCATATTTTCTCCATTGTAATTTTGGCGGGAGACCGCCGCGCGCCGATTGGAACAATGTGCACGTGGCGGCCATTGTTAGACGACCAGTGTTGCCAATTGATTATATTAATTTGCTGGAGTGCTCTTGATTTTTAGGTTCTTAATTTAAAAGAGTATCGTCGACAGTTTACCGTGATATTAAAATTAGCAAACAGGTAATCGTTTTATTGGAGAGTAACTATGTAGGAACTCACTTAGGCACGAAAATTGGTCTTTGAAGGATACTGCTATTGAAATCAAAATGGTAAATGATACCTACTTAGTCTTTATCGTCACATACCAGCAACACCAAAAGGTTTTCCGATCAATCCAATTTAATCCAGCCAATCCTTTTAGGCTAAGTTCGGAATTCTCCTAGGGCTGTATATTTTACGAGCACCATACATCTCTAACTGGGACACAACAATGTTTGGGAACAAAAGTAGGTACTAAGGTATATGCATATTTTACAGCTCATTGCATTAACAATTTCACAAGTAGCTCTTCATGACATTACCTAGTACCAACCTAAGAAGATTTGACAGTTGTACTAAAACTTTTCAAAAATAACTATAAACTTGATCAAAAATTATACAAATGGCGCCAACGACATGTTGCCAGCTTAATGACAAACAACTGCCAAACAGTCAATTAATTTTAGAGATTAATGATCATCATTAGATTTCAAATTAACAATGCAATAAATCAGAGATGTTAATAGTCGATAGGTTATTGAATTAATTACGCATATTAATCATGACTTTACTTCGTAAAAGATGGGTTGGAGTAAATAGATTTGATTTCTTGTTTTCGTTCGTATGCGGAGTTTTATGACTGGCGTGTGGAGGATGATATTCTCATCATCACTTGTTTAGCCTTTTCCCCCCAACTATGTTGGAGTTGGCTTCCAGTCTAACCGGATGCAGCTGAATAGCAGTATTTTACATGGAGCGACTACCCATCTGACCTCCACAAGCCAGTTAAATAGGTAGTCGATACCCCTTGGTAAGACTGGTTGTCAGACTTTTGGGCTTATAAGGACGATATTAAGATATTATATGTTTGGGTAATAAATAGGTAGGTACTTTAGATTCTACGAATTAGTGTAGTCTGCAGTCTATGGCGAATAATCCAGAAAACAAATTGTAGTAAGTAGTGTAGGTACTAATGTCAGATTATAAGTGTGTAATCGTTGCGATATTACCTACGTAGGTGGTTAGTTCAGCTGGACAGTTGCGGGGGGTAGCCGTCCAGCTAACATAACCAAAGTCATAGTATCTAGTTGTCTTGATTATTGGAAAGTTATATAGATGCTGAAGGCATAGAGTGAAAAAAGAGAGATGATGAGTAATTTTATGTAGTACCTACCTACTTAGAACGTCATTGGCTAAGTCTACATTACCTACAACACAGCATTTTTTATTTCTCTCACTTTCTATGTATTCTTAAATCATAATAAATAATTATACCTATCAAATCAACCACATGAAAAGTATGTAACGCTTTGAGAGAGCTAGCCAAGCCATCTAGAATTTAATATTACAATCTCTCGTCTACTTAATCATAATATTGTAGGTACAGTCAGCAGCAAAAGTCGATTAACACTTCAGTTTATTTAATCTCAGTTATTGAGCGAAATATTAACACTTCAGTGTTTTTAATCTCAGTTATTGAGCAAAATATTTGTTCGAAATTTCATTGTACTTCAGCTAATTTTGAACAAATGTCTTGCCCAATAACTGAGATTAAAAACACTGAAGTGTTAATCGACTTTTGCTGCTGACCGTACCTACCTACCTTGAGCAGACTTAACTTAGTGAAAATGTGTTTTCTGAATGAGACATTTCAAGCTTCAATTTTGTCCACAAGACCATAGTCACAAAACCCATTGTGCACCTTCTTTAAAAACTTGTTTCCATTTTACTTTACCAGTCAATAAACTTTTAAGATGTTCCATTAACCATAAATCTCAAATACGCAATCAAATAGCCTGTCATATTTCATAGCAAAACCTATTCCTAAAAAAAAGTAACGAAAAAACTTTCCGACATTGGCAACATTAACACAATTACATATAACCCCTCTAAGTGTAGTTCGCACAAGTTATTACAACCTATCGAACTAAATATAGCTACGGAATTTAGTCGGGTAAACAAACTTGGGACGGCGTAAATCGATAGTCGCGTGCGAGCGAGACGGCACAACTATTTGTACGAGATAGAAAAAGATAGGCACAGCGGGGTGTTTGTAAGGCGTGGTTACAAATTCGAAAGTACAGTAATGAGAGCGAGCGAGACGGCTATACGTTTCGTTGTCGTTTCGTTGAAAATGCACGCTTTAGAGAAAAAGGTTTTATTTGAAACCTAGAATTGTAAATAAAACATATGACTTATGGAACTGTTTTTAGCTGCTCCCTTGTCATTGGAAAATGCTTTGTGAAGACACAAAGCATTTATGATTGCGATTTTTTAATGGTTTGTTTACATTTGTTGAAAGAAAAACTTTTATTGGAATTGTGAAAATTGAGTAGGTATTGCGTTCAGAGTAAATAAGAACGATTAAAGGAAGAATTGTTTACGTCCGGACTACAAAATATATTCTTTGATAAAAGCTTGTCCTAGTTTAAAACACAGCTGGCGAGTAACAGCTAACAAAAGCTTATCGCAATCCAATTTAGTCTACCTATGCGGTAATTATAAAGGGTAACAAATAAGCGTAGATTCTATGGTAGCTACGGTCAGTCTGAGGATGGTCGACCATTCTTTACCACTATGCCTTTAAAACAAGTAGGTACCTAAAACCATGATAACCGGACGCGCTACAATAGATACACACCCTAACTACATTTAACAGTCGTCACGGGTCAGTCAGAAGCCCGAAAGTCTGACAACCAGAGCTTAGGATATCGGTATTCGGTGTATCTCAGTAATTGGGCCGTGGAATTCAGTCCCTTCAAGCAAAATATATATATCCAGACGCACTTGGTTTAACTGAAAACTGATAATTACCTACATATATAGGTCAATTATTGGATTATAGAAAGGCACACGACTTCAATCTTCAAAGAAACAGTCTAGATGTATACGCTAACAAAATCTTTGGTAAAGTAAAAGAAGGCAGAAAGAACACATCTTTTGAAATAGAAATCATTCACACAATTAATTTTTTTACACAAATAACCTTAACAATTTTTAGATTGGCAACCCGATTCATGCGTAGGTACCAACACGCACATTGTAATTAATGCATCCTCTACGTGACTTTGAAAATAGAACACTAACAAAGGTTAATTTATAGTGTACGTTTTGTGCATGAATGCGTGTACGTGATTGTAACAAATAGTTGTGTTTTATTGTATAGTAGTGGCGATATAAAAAACCCTTAATTTGGCGTCGTGTGCGGGTGGGATTATGAAATGAATAATTTAATGGACAATAAAATAGGAATGATTTTATTTAAATCGGTCGCTGAGGATTTGATTTGTTTTAAATAACTATTGTCATAATTTGCGAAAACAATGACAATTGCCATGCCTTTCATTTTGACAGTTCAGTCACATTCATCTCGTTATTTACTTTGTTGAGCAGATGAATTTTTCAAACCTACGAAGCAATGAATTAGGAATTTCCTTCAAAATCTTAGGATTTTGATTGAAAGTGTATTGCGGAATGAGGGGCTGGTACTCATATTCGGGCATTTATTTGTATGCATACTAATTAAATTTGTTTGGACACAAGTTTACCTTACTCAGCGGATCTTTTCAGAAACCATAACAGAATAGTCGCGCACGTCATAGTTTCAAATTATGATGACAAATTTATACAAAACAAAGATATAACACAAAAATTTATCTAAGTTTATCTCGCCAAACCACTATAATTATTATCATTACATTAAACATAACGGATGTGAGGCGAAATTTATAAAAAGGGCGTTCTCTCCCCTGTCTATGGAATACAGGGCTACTCTTTGTAAAATTGGTTATATGCCACATAAGGCATTATATGCTACGAACATCTGCCTGCACAAAAAAAAGTTGATTGTTTATGGTCGTCAAAATGGCGATGGCGGGAGTATTGTTTCGGTTTTTTAAACCCTTTTTATTGGGAATGCTTGTTTTTCACTGCTTCTTTTATTTATGTTTGTTTAGAAACGAAATATTTTATTATTTAAATTGATGTTTTTATTCTGACTCGAGTTTTTATTCAAATACCTCATGCTTAGTTACAACTGGAAAATGAGTCTAACCAAAAATAAATTCGTAGATACCATTCTTTATTTTTTTTTCAGCTATTGAATTGGGTAATGCCCTATCTCCTCATGTTCTAAGTTACCCCGTTCCTAGCCATCTTTCACACAGTTTAAACATCGTTTCTTTGGCCGTCCACTACTCTTTAAAATATCATACGTGAACTTCAAAAAATAAGATAGTAGACACGAGACCGCCATCTTTACTCCCTGGCGCCCGTATAGCCTTACCGTAATCACAAAAACACATCCATGAATGACCACCATTCTGTAGCTTAACATACAAAATTCATTTATACTTGCGCCCATTGTGTGGGCTGGGTTCTAAGCCAACATTCACGCTCTCCTAATTGGGAACCGAGCAGTGAGTCAGCAAAATGCTTTGTTGCTACCGAGTTACGTATGGACATGTTAATGATATGTTTTTAAAAGAGTTTTTTTTTTTGTTATGGTGGAGGAGTTTGGTGAATCGACAGTTGTTGGTAATAGTCATGTATGGTGAAGGAAAACATCGTGAGGAAACCGGCATGTCTAAGAAACAAAAATGCGAAGACATGTGACATATAGGTAAGATTGTTACTGAGACCTTAAGGCGCCATCTCCACGGGCGAGAAAATTGCTGCGATAGTCATGCGGTGCCACAAATTATCGTCACGATGATATCGCCGTGTGGCTCCGTGTGGAGATTGATTCATAGTTTTTATTGACCTTGATGGCACGACGATAATATCGCCGCGATTCTCTCGCTCGTGGAGACAGCCCCTAAGAAGATAGCGGAGGACAGGGTGTTGTGGCGCAGCCTGGGAGAGGCCTATGTCCAGCTGTGAACTGCGATACGCTTTTTTTTTGGATGGGAAAAATCAATGTTTATATTTTTATTTTGACTACATATTTAATTATAGTAAAATATCTAAATAATGCCTTATAAACTTAAATTCGATCGTTCGTGTACTAAAATTTAAATTCTTAGGCTTACTAGATAAATAGGTGATAAATAACTGTGTATTTAAAAAAAGAATCTAGACAACTTAAGGTTGTCGAGAAAATTGCGCTAAAAAAAACTGATTTTCTGTTTTCACCCCGCGAAATTGATAGGGACTCATAGGAACGTTCACAGTCTGATCTCAGTCTGTCAAAAATACCTCTAATTTCTCTACATTTTGACAAGTTTTTGACATTTGTTTGTCACCGACATGATACTGCGACTAAACGAACGTTTTAATTTACGAGAATTGGCCTTCTGGTGTATATATTTTTAAATTTATCGGTCGGTATTAAGATATAGAAACAGGCATAATTACCGCTTTTATTTGAACTTTGGCAATGGAATTTTTAAAATAACAAGGTACGTAACGTTCAATTTTGTGGTTGCGTATTCCATTGATACTAAGTTGTGAATAAGATACGTTTATAAAGGTATCCCTGGCAATAACAAAGTATACATATGTAATATTAGGTAAACAGATAAATAAAAATTTAATATTAATCACAATTTAATATATGGCTACAGTATGGTCCTACCACGGCTTGCCTAACTGTAGGCGATTTTATAATCATTAAGCGTATCTCTTTGCTACAGTGCAAGCTACGGCGTAGCGTTGCTACGATGCAGCGCAGCGATATCCTGACGAAAATTACGCGACCGAAATTCCGCTTGCTATGAAAGAAACACGACGTAATTTTGACCTGATGTGTTCATAGGTTATTTAAAAAGCATTGCAGGTGAAACACAGCGAACTTTCCTTTGCGTAATTTCGGCAAATAGGCACTGCGTGTTGAGTTTCTTTATTTTTTTGTTTGAACGCGCTAATTTCATAGATCTTCCAGTCGGATTAAAAAAAAAATCTTTTTGTTTCTTATAGCCCTATTCTTGAGGAAGGCTAAAGCTTTTTTACATCACACTAGGCAATGACGCTAGGATTCTTAGCAGCCAAGCAAAAAAAAAAAAGTAACAAAGAACAATTTAACAGCGCGAGCAGGCGATTCAATGCTACGGGGTGGGTCAGGGGAACAAGAAATTTCACGCGGAGGAAGTCATGAATCCGTTCCAAAAATACCCCAACAAGCACAGAGCTATAAATAATATTAATTTATATAGCATATCTTGAGCTGGATCACGTCCTAATTAGATGTTAAATTAAGATTAGCTGTGTAAGCATGAAGGTCCGGTCGTGAGTCAATCAAGTTCAAATATGGCGCCTGTGGCATTGGCTATGCTTCCATAGAAGATGGGTTTATTGTTAGTACATCTTACTAATGATATTATTGTGTTCAATGTGTTATTGGGATAAGAATAAGACCTTTATGAATTTTGGTTGTTGTAAAGAGTGCAACAAAGAATACTTATATTGTCTTCTTGTCTGATAAATTACAACAAACTGTGAAAGTGCGAACTGATAAAAAAATAATTATCTCAAATATGTTTTTAATGTTGTTGAGTAGCAACTAAGCAGATAGCACTATTTTATCTTATGAAAAAAAAACAGACTTCCATAAAAAAACACTACAAAGTGAAAAATAACTTTAATTTCGGAAGTCGGTGTCTTTGGATCTGTATTTTAGTTTATTGCCACCGACTTCCGAAATTAAAGTTATTTTTCACTTTGTAGTGTTTTTTTATGGAAGTCGGTTTTTTTTTTTTGTTAAAAAGTTTTTATTTCTCGCTTTTTAGTGGGACTGTTTATAATGCATCAAGCTCATCGCCTTTTACAAAATATTACTTTTCCCGATACAGGGACGTTAATTGTTGAGGAGTTCTCCTGGTACTCCACCATCAGCTCCATTTCACCATTCGCATTGTGACGAGCATAAATTGCTTAGCAACCATATTAAAGTAATCGAATCGCAACCTGTGAAATACTTATTATTGAGTAGTCCCGGTGGCCATCTGTGGTCTTCATCATCAGTTTTACTTTCCGAAAGCAAATGCACGAGTTTATATAATACCCGAATCGCTATAGGTGTACCTATAATATTTGAAGAGTTCCTTCGATTTCTCCAGGATCCCGCTGATAATCCTGGCTGCATCAGGCCATACTTATGTCAACATTGCATTGAAATTAAAATTTTGTCCTCTTTAAAATGAGCCCAAACACGACTACAGTGCTGTAATTTCAAGATTTGTACTTTTTCTGATGCTCCTGGCTTCAGCATCAAGTCTCTATGTACTTCGGTGTTTCTCATTAACAGTAAGTTTATCCACACATCGAGCCCTTTTCAATGAGCCTAAACGCGATATATCTGCTGTTAGTTGTCGAGGAGTTAGGTACTCTGCAGACTATCCTGACTGCAGCATCACGTCATGACTTGATGATCATGAGACCAAATGTGGCAAATGCCCTATCAAACATCAAAACAATTTACTAAAACTTTCCTTGTCTGTTCGAGTAACTTCTTACTGTTAAGGAGTTGTACCTTCCATCATCAGCTCAGCTACCTGAGACAACCATACGCAAATACACAAGATACTTCATAAAATATGCGAAAAACAATAAGTGAGCCTATAAAATTTGAGGGTTGCCCTCGATTTCTCTAAGATCCCATCATCAGATCCTAACTTGGTAACAATGGGACCACCTCAGAACTATCTACTTAAAAAAAGAATTTTGAAAATCCGTCGACAATTGGCGGAGTATTCGATGAACAAACATACAAAAAAAAAAAAACACAAACATCCGAACATAGTACCTCCTCCTTTTTGTGAAGTCGGTAAAAAGTAAATTTTTTCTATCAAATACGTCCACATATTCATATCACAACTATCATTCTTTGACAGTCGTTTATAATGGCTTTAACACGGTAAATTGACGTAGAGTGTCAATTTTATTAATAATTATCCCGACTGTATAACAAAAGAAAATATCACACTATTCCTAATTTTCCCGACAATCTATGGTTTTGCAAGAGTCCAACTGTCTTCAATCCATTCCTTAGCTTGTCGATGGTTATTTAAACGGACTCTGCCCAGAATTCGGTTACCTGTTTTGGCGCCATCACTAGCGTCCATGAGTTCCTGTAACGTGCAGCTGACAGGACTCCTGGGACATGATATCAAGTGGCCCATCGTTCGAGCTGTTGGCCTCTTGTAAAAAAATCACACACACACACAAGAGAGGAACGTTATTCATGATTTTCATTATCTGTAGGAAATGTACGACCGGTATTGGAAATATTGGAATATAATTTAATGCTTCAGTTCGGCATTCCATCATGATACCTTATCACCGAGATAGTGTCGAAATTATCTTGTTTTTTTAAACAATTTCAAGTTATTACGTGGCCTCCTTGTATTATTTTGTTGATTAGTTTCAGGTATCATGTTTATACAAGGTGGGGTAGACAGAAAGTTCCTACAATATTTTGAGTATGTGTCGCGAGGGCAGAGTTTTGTTAAGATAGTAAGATATTATATTTTCCTATCGTGTAAATATCTAGGATAAACTAGTATTTTGGGATGCTGTTATGATAGATGCAGCTTCGAAAGACCTGTGCTAACTGCGTGGTGCTCGACAAATCTCGAAATGTTCGGAATTCTTTCAGTTTTTAACTTTAATTTCTAAAACATTCTCTCGGTAAGGGACTCTTACGGAAAAGTCACGCAGTAAATTATTATAGTTTAAGTAGCTGTATAACATTTGCTACAATTTGAGCGCAATTATAGCTTTATAGATCCAATAGAACCCGAGATACAGCACTTCAAACATTAACCATTTCTTCCAATAACGCGATTTTTGTATATACAGTGACTGGCCTAGCAATCCACCACGCTGGCCGATTGTGGGTTGGTTATCTATATACTAATAATAAAGCTGAAGAGTTTTTTTGTTAATCTAGTTTACCGGTCAAATTTGAAAAATTATTTTTGCATATCATTAAGCCAGTGTCGCGCGGGCGCATCACGGAATTTGTTCTGTCAAGTCAAATGTCAATGTCAACTATTATGTGTTGGTTGTCTTTGGTGCCTGGCCCAAAAATCAAGCAATGGACAAAATTGACAACATTTTTTATGCTTGAGTACGAGGCTTTTGACTACATTGTATGTGTATATTTTATGTCTTTTTTCTAAATTATTTTTTTTTATTTGTAATGTGCGTTTTGTTTGTGCAGAATAAACAATTGTTCTTTCTTTTCTTCTTTCTTACATCTGATAGATAGCTCAATTCTTGAGGAAGGCTATAGGCTATTTAAAATCACGCTAGGACCCATAGGAACCAAGCAGACGAAAACGAAGTAATGGCGCGGGCGGGCAATAAGATGCGATGGGGTAAGCCAGGGCAACCATAAATTTCACGCAGTCGAAGTGGCGGACAGAAGCTAATATTCTTATATATCTCGAACATGAGAGAAGAAGTGAAAAGTTTTCACCCCAATGATGATAATCAATATACAATTTTCCGCAATATTATAAAGATATCTACATATTTATTGCAAGGACATAAAACAGACAAGATTGCATGATTTAGTCTCAATCAACGTTTATAATTTCCGCCAGCGATAAGTTAGATTTCTTTGAATTACGATAAATACACTGCTAATCTTGATATTTGTTGATGGGGAGTGTAATTTGCGTGCGATTAGAAACCTAGCTGCCATGGATCAATATAAATGAGGATGAGAAGAAAAACCTCCTTGCTAATCAGAAAATATTTGCTTCTACATACTGTAGGTACAGTCGGCAAAGGAGATAAGTATGCAGGGTCGTCGAATACAGTTGAAGTTTAGTAAGAAACCGATTGATGTTTTCGAATAAAATTTAATTTGATTAATAGAAAACAAACATTTCATTTATCAAATTAAATTTCATTCGAAAACATCAACCTTGATATACCTATCTGTGTTAACCAAAATGACAGTTATTGGCAAAAATGACTTTTGCCAGTCAAGTGGATTCATCTTCAAGCGTCGGATTGGTTGTCGAAGATAGATTTCTAAACTTTGCACTTTGTTAACGAGTAAATATGGTGTTTTCAATTGGGTGCCATATTTTCTTATATTTTTAATAACGAAGTAAAAATCGATTACTTTCGAGGTAATTGCGTAACACATTATCAGTAGCAATGGCTTTCATTTTGACAGTTCAACAACATACATTGCGTTATTTACGTTGTTGAGCAGACATATTTTCTGAACATATGAAGCAATGGATTAGCAATAGCGTTCAAAATGATTGAGATTGATAGTATTATACGCCATTAGTGTGAAATTACAGTGGCAGCGGAATCCGCTGGCGGGTAACGCAAACACATAGTTTTTGACTAAGGTGTACCAAGTGCGAGCGGGGCGGGTGAGCGGGAAACGCAGCGGGACAAGCGGGTGTCATGAGCGGTTGTTGACCCGCCACCCGCTCCCGCTGCCCGCTCCCGCACCACTGTAATCGCACACTTAGGGTGGTGGTTCAGTTCGGTGAAACGTCTTATAATCTTTTTATTTTTTTTGTTTGTGTTTTTTTTTTGCGTCATGTCTAAATATTAGTAGATTGTTTGCCAAGGGAGCAAACAACTAATTTTGAAGGCGATAGTGTTTCTTTGAGTCCTGAGCGCAGCGAGGGAAATAGTGTTGTTCCCGAGATGGATACTATTTTTTATCACCCTCTATGAAAAAATAAGTAGGTACCTAAGTGAAACTTAAGAATAAGAATAGTAGGTACGTTTATTTATTTACATACAATTAGGAGCAATACATAGAAATAATTAGACACTAATGTTTTTATCGCTTTTAGCGATAAGACCGCCCATTGTGTCACCCTTTGCAAAATTTCTATATTTATGTCTGTAATTTACATAATAAAGAGTATTCTATTCTATATTTGAAAAATTTATGGAAGTGCATCGTAACATTTTTTTTTTAATTTGGCCCGCGTGCGTTTTTCTTTGTGATACAGCCTTTTTCATACTTGTTCAAACAATGTTCGTGATGGACTCCTTTGGTGATTGGAACTTTTACAACATTCCAAATTCAAATCACTTTTAGTCCCTAGGGATTATAGAGCTATTTTAGTCCCTGTTTTACGAAGAATACAGTAGCTGTTTTTTTAATAGATGTAATAAAAACGTATTTTCTATCATTTTTTCTTCATACAGACTAAAACTCATCATACCTACAGGGTGAAACCTATTTTACAAGGTAATATTAAATTTGGAGATATTGTTTAAATATCGCTTCTTCTTCTTTTTTTATACGTTTAAATATTGTTTCTATATCATTATTCTAATGTAAAACATCAAATTAATAGGCCAAACGTAAGTAGGTAGGTGTATAACCGAATAGGTGTAAAGTAATTATCATAGATATAGTAGGTACCGCTTTATTGTCCACCGTAGAAAGGAAATAAGTGCTAAAATAAGTTAGATTAAAACTTGTCGGTGTCCACAATAATTAGAAGGGCCTATAAATAAATATAATTTCCTATCACAGCCGTAACACGAGATTAGATTTCTATCAGTTATATTTTATATCTGCAACCGTTATCAGTGTCAATAAACCGAATTACTCAATCTAACTGGTCTTGTCATGGCTAAGGTTTGCCTGTTAAACTAAGTTATTAAATAAATAAATAAAGATTTTAATGCAATTACACAAAATGCTTTACACACATGAGTTGGAGGCATGCTTGTGTCAGTTGATTCCGCTCTTCAACTTAACATGATAACGGTTATGTAATTGAAAAACACAATCGGTTCAGCCGTTTGGGAGCTATGATGGCGCAGACAGACACACAGATACACACGTTAAACTTATAACACCCCTCTGTTTTTGTGGGGGGATAATAAAATAAAATAAAAAAAAATAAACTAAAAATATAATACAGAAATACAAAAAGGAGCGCACTTGTGTGATGTATGCGAGTGAGTTTTGGAGTGTGTGTTTGTGTGTGCATTGTGTATATGAGTTAGTTTAAGTCGAGTTTTTTTTATTAGTTTTTAGGCAAGTATCAGTTTATGTTTGGGGTCGCGGACGCACAGGGGAGCTATTCTCTAAGGATACAGCCTTGCGGACAGCGCTGTCGCAACTGTCAAACACACCGCGACAGCGCTGCGATAGCGCTGTCCGCAAGGCTGTAATCCTTAGAGAATAGCATGGCAGATTGGAGACTCTGTCCGCCCACCAAGTGACCCCTGGGAAGACGGTGGCACAGTGGTCACGTGCTGCCGTGCATAGTGAGGCTCAGGGGAGGCCCCACAGTCACCCTAGGGATGCGCCTTACAGGCGTTGCACGGGGGGTTCCGAAATTGGTCTTTTAAGAGGAACCGAGACCACCCATAAGCGCTGATGGTGAACACGGGGGTGGTTTTAGTGAGGTAAAAATCCCACACTCCCCGGAGATCGGGTGCCTTTTGAAGGTTTCCCCCCGAAAACAAACAAAAAAGAATTATCAGTTTAGGATAGCCTTGCGACAACGTCTTAGTTGGTTGGCGACAACGTTATTAACATAACATCACGCTTGTAAATTGTAATCCTCGTAGGATTGGGCAGAGGTGTAACATGATACACTTTCGCCAGTTACTTCGAGTGCCATGTAACAGGGGGCGAGCCTCTTGTTATCAGTCGGGCACAAAACCAGAATCCGAGCTACTACCGAGAAATTCCAGATGGAAAAAACCCGGTAACACTTTGCCCGACCTGGAACATTATGTTTTTAGGATCAGATTGGGAATGAAGTTTTTAGTTGAACCTAACTAACAAAATCAAAAACAAAGGAGGAATAAATAAAGACAAGTTTAAATTAAGATATAAATAAAGCTTCGTGTTATCTTTATGAAATGTATCTCATTACGAGTTCATTATTAGTTACCTATTTACAATCGGCTTAGGATTAACCCGTTCATCATCATCTGCCTAGTCTTTTAATAATAATAAGCATTTTGTTATCAGGCAACTAAGGCCCTTATATGAAATACACAAAATAATCTTATACAATAATAAACTAATACATATTAAAAAAAAATTTAAAACTATGACTTTTCCCAACTACGTTGGAGTCGGCTTCCAGTCTAACCGGATGCAGTTGAATACCAGTATTTTACACGGAGCGATTGCCTATCTGACCTCCACAATCCACTTACTAGGTAATAAATTTAATACGATACCCCTTGGTAAGACTAGTTGTCGGACTTTCGGGCTACTGACCGCCAGTAACGATTGTCAAAGAACCACGAATGATAGCTGGTATCAACGGCTTAACGTGCTTTCCGAGCCACGGAGGGGTCTTGGTATGTGAAGATCCATCCACGGACCAACCGTGGCAAGTGTAGCTTAACCTGATCGATCGACCCGAGCGACTGTTATTATTTAGACAAAAGCCCCTCATCACCTTAACCCGTTATCATAATAACTAAAAGAGAAGTAAAAAGCCTTGTACGACACTTATAAAAAAACACAAATGAAGATCTAAAAATTTATAGATTCTCTAATACCCTATAATCTCAAAACAGACAATAAAAAAACGGAATCCGTACAAAAATAGTAAAGAAGACAATTAAAAAATAATCTAAATTCCACAAAGTAAGTTATAATCTGGCAATACTAAAGAATTACGCGTGTTACTTGTTCGAATAATAAAAATAAATCGAATCACTCGATATTTTTTTATCTGTAATTACCAAAAATTCCAGATAAAAGGCGAGATAAGGAATGTAATGTGTACAGATACTATCTAAAGTGTCAGGATAAAGATAAAATAAGAATTGATGATTTATTTTCGCTAATCTAATTACGAAATAAAAATCCAATGTTAATTTGATTAGGTATAGACAAAGGTATGTTTTATCACGTGTTGCGTGGATCATTAAACACCTATTAACGACATTAACTAAAATATGACTTATGTATTATTTATAAATAGTCTAGCTCATTCGCCTTGTTCAATTGTGTAAACTTTAATGGCTGATTTTCCAAAAGCCGGAAGGCCAATTCTCGTAATTAAATACGTTCAAAATCTAGCCGCAATCTCATCCCAGCGACAACCAATGACAGAAATGTATGGAATTTGACAGATTGAGACTGAGATCAGACTGTGGACGTGGTAAAAATTACGAGAATTTCCACTCTGATAATTTTTATCCGAAGAATAAATATGACAGTTTGACATATTTTCTATACCTACCAATGCTGTCAAACCATACTAATTGTTCTTGATATAAAATTTATCTGACTATTGATAAATCGGCCCTAAGTCAAGTTACGTCTTTGTCAAAATTTGTTGAAAATTTTTAATATTTTGTAGTGAAACACCGTGAGGGAAATCAGCTTGTCCTAGAACCAAAAATTGGAAGACATGTGACATCTACCAACCCGCACTGGGTTCGCGTGGTAGATTAAAGCCCACTCCCTCTCGAAGAGAGTAACCTGTGTGTCCTAACAGTGAGAACATTATAGCCATACGCATCTATTTATGTCGTGAAAACCACTGATGTTTCGTCGTGACTTTCTAAATAATTGTTTTATGACTTTCAACGTTCGTATGTCACAAAAAATAATTCCTAATAACGTTTTCATTACAAAACCAATAAGTATACAATTAATGCGATAGTTTCACCAAAACAATTTCCACGTGAAATCTTATGTTACTTTAATTTGCGGGAAAGAGACAAAGCCATTACCATCCCACAAGTCTTTCTGTTTCACATCAAAATAATTAGCAAAATGCTATAATACTAAATTATTATTTTCACGTTAAGTATCAATGATAATAATAACCAGCTCGGTTTGTTTAATTACACAAATATTCAAACTTAATTAAACGTGGAACTAGTAATTGGCAGTTCTTGTAGGTAACGTATCATTAGTTTTGTAAGCTTTGTGCCTAATTAGTGTCGTGTACCTATAGGTGTTATGTTAAGTCATTTCTTGTTTGCGGGAAAATGGTTCTGTTTTTTTTATTTTTCTAATCCTTGGCTATGGCTGGTTAGTGATGAAACGAACTGTGAAATGTTTAACGACTTTATTTTGGCGTTTTGTGGAGTGCTATTGAATAATTTTCCTGTTTTTTCAGGAAATTAATAGGTATTTATGATAATCTTAGTTTATTTCTCGTCGTTACGTAAGGAAATTCTTGTAAGATTTTCCCCATGTCCTTTAAGTATTTACCTGCTAGTGTTGTGCTTCTGGCTTTAAAAGTTACCATTTATCGTGTAGTACCTAAGTTTTTTTTTGTTTTGTTTCTGTTTATAATGATTATCCAAAATCGCCCTTTGAATTATGTTCGCTAAATCAACCCCTTACTAGTTTAATCTCCGATTAGATTCAAAGTGCAGCAGACGTCCAATTAGCTGGTGATTTGTTTGTTTGTTAACAAACGGAGCTCACGGGTCTGGCGGGGCTGGCGGGGCTGACGGGGATGCACCCCCGACGCTAACGAGATAGCTAATTAAATGGATATCGATGGAATGACTGTGCTTTTGGTATTACGAGAAATAATGACGTGTGGTGTTTTTAATGATGGTGTGTCATAGACAATGGAGAATGAATGCTGGCTGAATAGAAGTGGAATATTTGAATTTAGAATGCCTTTGTTGATAACTTTTTTGTTTAGATTTTTAATGTTGGTAATTTTACAGTTAAGTACCTACTACAAATGAAACATCAGCCTTCTTGAGTTGGATATTAATAATCATAAATTTGACGTATTTTAAAATGAAAAGAATTTTTGAGTATTTTTTTACAAACTGGATAAATGGCTATAGTTTTAGTATGTTAACTGTGTTGCTAAAAATCTAGGTTTATTGTGAGTGAGTAGTGTGGGTACTAGTTCTTAGATAAATTGCGTTTTATAACACGACTGAATTTTCGCCATGGCGAACAATTTCAGCGGAGATCAGCCTTCGGCGCGGGAGATATTATAGTGCACAAGTGTGCGCGCAGACACAGGTGCACTCCCTCTTCCCTCTCTTATAGTCCGATGGGACGGCAATCCGACACGACCAGAGAGAGATTCGGTGAGAGGACCAACGGCTTAACGAGATTTCCGAGACACGGGGTATCACACCCAAATTCCAGACCGTTACTTAAAATTCCTGATGGAACCTAATAACATTTTGACCGACTAGGGCATCCACCTAGGTAAATAGTACCTTGAGCGCAGTGGTGGTCCAGTAGCAATGGCCGCGAATTACGAGTTATAGGTCGTAGATTCGAACCTGACAGACGTTTTACTTTATGTAAATTATTTCATCACCACTGCTCTCAAAACGGTGAAGGAAAATATCGTGAGGAAACCGGCATGTCCTACTAGAACCAAAAATTCGAAGACATGTGACATCTACCAACCCGTAATGGGCCCGCGTGGTGGATTACGGCCCACTCCCTCTCACAGCGAGGAGGCCTGTGTCCCAGAAGTTGGAACATTATTATACGCTGATTATTTTAATAGTACTTACCTAGTAACAGTTATGATTGATCAAGAAAATCTGAAAGTAAAACTGGAAAAATAAATTCTAGATTTTACTGTTTATTCAATATTCTGTAATTTGCTTGTAAGAAAAACCTTATTTGTCACCTCCATAAGTAAAAGATAAACCAATGTTAATGGTTAGTTTGCGTTTAAAGTAAAGATTTTATTTTCTCTCGACATTTTCTATAATTATGTAACTGTAAAACGCTTGTCGTGGAATTATCGTAAATAAGAAAAAGCACGGAGAAAATTAGACTGTCCAGGCCGCTCGTTTGTGGAATACATTGCCAGTTGAAATAAAACGCGCGCAGTCGTTACATGTGTTCAAAAGACTCGTAAAGGAACGCTACTTGTCTTTGTGATTTTGTTGTCTTAACTGAAGCACGGAGGGGTCTCCTGGATATGTAATGGATGGTCACCCATCCTCGGACCGACATCGGCAAGTCTAGCTTAACCTTCGATCTACCCAAATTTAGCCATGAGCCCGCGTAAACCTCAGGCACGAGTTGTATTTAAATAAATAGTTCTTTCCTGTAACTTTCCACGACAAAAACCTACCTATTAACTAAAAGAAGACTGTCAAAAAAAAAACTATACCAGAGACAAAAATATTTTTCTTTCAAAAAATCTGAGGACTAAAATTATGTAGACAACACGCCAGATAGAGTGTACCTAAAATATTTCTCATAAAAAATGTGTAAAGTTCACCCCAGTGACTTGGGGTAACTCAAAATGGTAATAAATCGGGTGGGCGTGGCTTACCCTGTCACGCCCAGAGGGGATGAGTAGCCCTCAAAACTCGGTACCGCCGAGTACCACGTACTATGGGTACTTTGGCACTATAGGTGCTACTTTGCGACGGACGGAGAATGCGATGGTTTTTTTTATTTTTATGGTAAAAGGAGGAAATATTTTGAGTTATTTGTGGATTCTTTGCAAGTTTTTTTGAGGGCGTGTTTTTTGCCCCCTTTTTTGCTCGCAAATGACTTGTATCGAAATATACAGTAAATGTTGATGTTCAAAAGTGCCTTTTATGTGCTTACTAGCTGACCTGGTGAACTTCATACCACCTAAATGTATAAGAAAATGTATAATCTTAATTTTTTTTCGTGAATTTTTCCCATGATTATAAAAATCGGTCCAGCCGTTCTCGAGTTATAAATGGTGTAACTAATCCGACTTTGTTTTATATGTACCTATATATAGGATTTGAAATTGAAATTAATGATTTGACTTTGAAAATACTTAGTTTTTTAGGTGTAAATTTCAGCCGGAAACAAGTTAATTGCAATTAAGTAATTAAAACAGGTTTCGGAAGATGTATGACCATCATCTAACTGTAGTTATAATAAGCAAGAAATTAACAATGGAGTAAGTGAAGTAAAAAAGGCACTTAGGTACCTGCTTATCTAACTATTACACAGGATTCAAGGGCCCGTGGCTAAATAATAACAGCCGCACAGGTCGATCGATCAGGATAAGCTACGTTTGCCGCGGTTGGTCTGTGGATGGGCGACCATCTTTACATACTGAGACCCCTCCGTGCCTCGGAAAGCACGTTAAGCCGTTGGTCCCGGCTGTAATTCGTGGATCTTTGACAGTCGTTACGGGTAGTCAGAAACCCGAAAGTCTGACAACCAGTCTTACCAAGTGGTATCGTATTACGCAGTAACTGGGTTGTGGAGGTCAGATAGGCAGTCGCTCCATGTAAAATATTCAGTTGCATCCGGTTAGACTGGAAGCCGACCCCAATATAGTTGGGAAAAGGCTAGGGAGATGATGATGATGATGACACAGCATTCATTCTCCTGTCCTTATCCCAATTTATCTGTGGTCGACGCAACATGTATTTTTCTTCCATACTTCTCTATCAGTCGTCATCTCAGTAGTCACCCCCTTTTCTAACCATATCATCATTCACACAGTCCATCCATCGTTTCTTTGGTCTGCCCCTACTCTTATAACCATCGACATTCATACTAAAAACTTACCTACACAACAAATATTAAAAATAATTAGGAATTCGTGTAATTACAGGTTAAGTAAGAGATATTTATTCGTTTAGTTACGGGCTATAAAACTCGTTCCTACCGGCGGACCGCCGCGAAAGAAGGTAGCTTTTATGAGATGTAGATTTTTCTATCCTACTAATATTATAAACGCGAAAGTTTGTGAGAATGGATGGGTGTTTGTTACTCTTTCACGCAAAAACTACTTAACGGATTTGGATTAAATTTGGCACAAAGATAGTTTATAACCAGGATTAAAAAATAGAATACTTTTTATCCCGATATTCCTTCGAGATAGGCATCTCCCAGGCACAACACCCTGTCCTCCGCCTTCCGCATCCAAGACGGAAGGTTTGTGTAATAACACACTAATAGCGCCCCGCGGATTCACCCGCATAAGCGTCGATCCCGTGGGAATATCGCGATAAAAAGTATTCTATGCGTTATTCTGATGTATAAGCTATATTACTGTAAAGTTTCATCAAAATCCGTTCAGTAGTTTTTGCGTGAAAGAATAACAAACATCCAACCGTCCCCACAAATTTTCGCGTTCGTAGCATATTAAACTTAATAAGAAAAAAAGTGACTGATGGAAAATGCCTCAAACGTAAAGTCCATCTTTGAACAATATTTTTTTACTTGTGCATAAAGTTTTAATAAATAAATCTCGATATTTGTCAAGTCTTAAATAATAACAGTCGCACAGGTCGATCGATCAGGTTAAGCTACGCTTGCCGCGGTTGATCTGTGGATGTGTAGGTAACCATCTTTACATACCGAGATCCCTCCGTGCCTCGGAAAGCACGATTGACAGCCGTTGGTCCCGGCTGTCATTCGTGGATCTTTGACAGTCGTTACGGGTAGCCAGAAGCCCGAAAGTCTGGCAACCAGTCTTACCAAGGGGTATCGTATTACCCAGTAACTGGGTTGTGGAGGTCAGATAAACAGTCGCTCCATGTAAAACACTGGTATTCAGCTCTATCCGGTTAGACTGGAAGCCAACCACAACATAGTTGGGTTTTTAAGTTATATTAATATTGTATTGTATGTGTTTGCATGGGCATTGATGCCTGAAATAAATAGATAAATAAAAATAAAAGGCTAGGCAGATGATAATGATTTGTCAAGACTTAAAGACATGAAGCAAGGGTGGGCGGTCGTTATGTCAAAAAATGTTTGTGGAGGTCGGTTGTCAAAGCCATCCAGACATAACCCATTATACTATGTGCCTATCATAGTTTTACTAAAAAAAACTGTAAAAAACAGCCTTATTTAAAAAAACTAAACTATTATTATTATCAAATAGCTCCTTTTTTCCTTTCCAACGCATCAGCAGATTAAATTCGTTCCAACAATAGAGTTGCACCCCAACATCACCCGTATCTTCCCCAATTGTTGCCACACGCGAAAATGAATTATTATAGAGTTGCCAACTGGGGCGGGGTGGGCTAAAATGAGGGGCGTAGGGGCGTACCGGATATTGGTCATATAAATAAATTAGTAGCAAGACGAAGGAAATTAATGTAAATTTCAAGTTAAGGGTATATGTTAGCACGAGTTATGGTGGCTCGTATGTACCGTATGAGTAGTTCGTGAAATTATTGAATATTGTTTGATCCAAATTTCTGTTTCAAATCAAAATAATTGCTGTTAAATACGCTCTGTTTTTACTTGCCTACGGTGAATTCAAAAGAAAGGATTATGATTTAAAAATCTACATATTTGTTAATGTTGTTGACTATTAAAATTTAATTAATGAAAATAACTGTAGTTTGAACATGTTATTGAGGTTGATTCTATTAAAAAAAACTCTTTTTATAATGTGAAAAAACATAAAATCAGTAAAATTATAAAATAAAAAAAATTAAAATAAAATAAAATAAAAATTATCGTTCCGACTATTTTTGATTTTAGTCGTAAAATCTTACACCTTCAAAAACTCAACATTAATTTTATTGTGGTTGGTCTTTAGGTATAAAAAAAAATGTTCTTAACATAAGAAAACATAAAATCTTTGTTTAGGTAAAAGATAAATATTTCGGTTATTTTTTATTTCATATTTTAGTCGTAAAATCTCATATTCTAACCTTGTAAAACTCAACATTAATTTACCATAAAATTACTAATATACAATGACAAGTAATAATTAACAAAATCGCGGACAAACTATAAATAATTCAACACACGCCTGCCGAACGCAATTTAAATTCAAATCAAATAAATTATCAACATTTTTACTCACAAATTCCACTCCAACTGAAGGTGAGAAAATACTATTGATAAAAATAAATCGACATTGGGAACTAGACTTAGATTAAATGCGTACATTTTTCACGTAAAAACAGAAAAAATAGGTTCAATTTGATTCACCGCTAGATCACTGTTGTAGTTTTTTAGGGTTCCGTACGTAAAGGGTGCCAATGGGAGACCCATTTTTACATTACTAAGGCTCCATTGTCCGTCTGTCTGTCACTGGACTGTATCTTTTGAACCATAATAAAAATAATAATAATATCTATTTTTTATATTTTTAAATGTTTTTATATTTTTTATATTCTAATATTTAAAAATATAATTTATATGTATATGAATGAAATAAAGGAAATAATAATAATAATACTAGAAATTATCACAGTGTGTGTTACTATGACCGTTAGAACAAAAAATAATTTAAAAAACAAATTAAAGAATGCTTAAAGCATTAAGTCCGCCTTTATGCCTTTTTGTGCGAAAAGTAAAAAAAAAATAAATAAAGCTTAAAATTACAAGGGAGTGCTACAAGAACCGTGTTTTTAGATAGTTTTTTGCTTGATCTTAATAATGGCAATACAAAACGTCTAACTAATAATTAAAAGTATATAACAGATTAACTTAAAAGTTTAATTGTTCGTTTTTATTTTAGATTTTATTATTTCCATGATTTTGTTAGATTATGGGCTGATTTTTCAATCATCTTATAACTTTAATCGAGGTATAATTTTGAAATGTTGACAGTTTTTCATACAATAACTGTCAAATGTCAATTTCGTCGAATAATGATTGAAAAATCAGCCCATAATGTTCTTTTTTATTGTTTGTATTTCCTGCGCGTGTCCCGAATAAAATATTTTTCTTTCTTTTTATAATATAATGTGTGCGCGGAACTCTTGTCTGCGAAGCCGACTCACACTTTGAAGCCTTTTTTTATTGTAAATGCTCACGCGATCTATCGCATTAATACTATAAGACTTGCTACTGACAGTTTCCTTGTTTTTTTCTACTTATTGAGGATGTTTGGCTGTAGGTACAATGAGTGTGGAAATAAATGTTTTGTAACTGGAATAGAATAGAATATATTCTTTATTATGTACACCATAAATATTACAGAATATAAATGTAGAAATTTTACAAGACGTGACACAATGGGCGCTCTTTTCGTAGCTCCATGTTTTTGACTGACCGACTTGTTGGCAATTCAGCAGTGCCTGTAATTGGTTTAATTGAAAAAAATGCTTTAAATTTTTTTTTTGAGTATCTTGGATTTTTTTTAAATATTTCATTCTGTTTGGACGGCCAGTTTAAGATGGGTAATAAGTACAAAAAAAAACTGTACTTAAAAAAAGATCAGTGTCAAAAAAGTTTTTAATTCAATTTCTTCATTTAAGCCGCAAAAAAAAACGAACCACCGATATGATTGAGCAACGTAAATAATCGTCTAAACATGTAGATAAGTTTAGTGCACCTATTATTAATTTCACTGTTCCGATTGTGCAATTGATTTCATTTCGTAATTCCTAATTCTACAAATGTTAATCGAAGATACGCGTGATATCGACACATGTTATCGTTGAACTGACATTGTAGATAGGCCTAAACTGGCACGCGACGTTTGCCTACATTTCCTCACTTTTTACAATTTTTTGTAAAAAAATCTCCACTTTTATTTACTTTCACTAACTAGAATTGTGTGTTGAGTTATTATAAGTAAAAGAAAAATAGATAGAATTAATTTAAGTGAGCGACGGTAAAGTTTTCGCGATTCCTGTGATTGTCTTTTTGTTTTGCTAAGCGGGCATTCGCTTTTCAATTATCTGAGGGTACATTAAAATTAATAACAATATCAAGTAACTTGTAGTTGTTAGGTATTAATTAATATATGAGGTTAACGACTCATAAGTAAAAACTCCAACTAAGATCTTAAAAAAAAAACTTCTGCTTTGTTTTTTTTATTACAAAAATGACATGACAGCGGTATCCGCCTGCGTAGCCAGTGACAACCTTAGAAAAAAAAAAAACAAATAAAAACTTACCAATTTACGTCAAAATCCAAACTATCAACTGTTCACGAACGCACTGACAGTGAAACTTGATAATGCACTCGACAAAAATAGTAAAAAATAAACGGTAATTATCCGCGATCGATCACACGACACGAACAAGACACGAATGAGACGTGTTCAACAAATTATCTTATCGAAAAAAACACGTTAATTACGATTGTAGTCCGGAAAAAATCTATTTCGTTGTGTACTTAGGCCTTTTCGGTAGTGAAAACACTGCACTTAGTTTTGTATAGTCTCGTGGCAATGCGTCGACGCGAGCTCTGGCGTGGTCGGAGCCAGACTGCCGCATCGCATCGCCCCGCACGCCCCACGCCCCACCCCGGTACAATTTTCAGGTAAAAAAAAACGGGAAAAACAGATAACATTTCTGTTTATTATCTATTTGGCGACAGTTTTTTAGGTGGCGTGTATAGGCTGAATGTTGGTGGTCCTTGTTCTTTTGTTTCTCGTTTTATGGTTAAGTCTTTTGTTTTGTGGGCGTTGCTAATGTTTAGCGCCTCGAGGCACGTGCTGTTAATGACTTAGTTCATTATTTAGAGGTAGCTAACTACCTGTTATACCCCTATTTTTAAATGAGGGAGTTTATTAATTTAACGTAAAGTGGTGTTTTTTTTTTTTGTACAAAATTGATTTGAACTATAAATAAATTGTTGAACATAATTTTGGACTGTTTTTTATCCCTTTTTCTTAAAAAAAAATCATTCACCGTTTTCTTATTTTATTTAAGTAGTATTTTCTAAATCAAACATCTGCTATTTTATATAAAACTTGATAAATATGCTATTAATCCATGTAACGATTATTTATGTTAAAATAATAGAGACATTAATTTACCTATTGGTCGGTGTTGATAATTTATACATTTTAAACCATCAATTATATTTTGATACTATACGTATACAATGAATGTGTCAAAAAAAAAAAACTTGAAAAATTACAAAATTAATCATTGATGAGGTACGGTGTGTTTCGTTATTTACCCATGAATTTGCATTTTTTACGTTATACATATTTTATGGTTTCTTTTGTAAAGCAAATAAATAAGGTCTTTTAATTTTATTTTTTTTTCAAATATTATAATTTCACGCCTTTATTTCTCGATGGGTTAGGCAGAGGGGTAGGTAGATATAGGTATTAGGTACAGACGCCAGCACATCAAGCTACCCGAAACTGTCAAATTTTCCCTATCAACCTTAAACCTTACGCTTTTAGCGAAAAAGTTGAAAATTTATTATATAAATTTGACAGATTGTAATAGCTTGATGTGCTGGCGTCTGTAAATTTCGCCATTTATGTAAGAAGTAGTTGCGTACCACATTAACAGTAGGAATGGCTTTCATTTCCACAGCTCAACAACATTCATTGCGTTATATACGTTGTTGAGCAGACGAATTTTTCGAACACGTGAAGTAATGGATCCAAAATCAAAATATTTTATTTCTATTCTATTCTATTTTTCCTCTATGGCAATGGTGCCGGTGTCGACAATTCTGCCAATGTCAGATGTGATATGAGAAAACGTGGGGGAGAAAAAAAAAATTAAATGAAAAAACTAAAATTCTACATCCAATTCTATTGCTCAAATAGTTGAGTTCAATGTGGAACTTGTTGACGAGTAGGTATTAGTAGGTACAGTGAAAATATTGTTAGTTATATTATTAAATAAATACTTAAATGATCACACAAAATCATCATAATTTGATGTCATTGACGCGGATAAAATGCATCAAAGCTTCAAGAAGCTTTGGGGAAGAATATGTTAGTAGGGATGGAAAGTTAGTTGGGACAGGGATCTTTAATTTAGGGAGATGGCTATACAAGTCATGGGCTGGGTTATTATTGGAGCAGTTAAAAAAGACGTGTTCCAAAGAACCTTCATCCAACCCACATTTGCAGAGAGATGTGTCTCTGACCCGTATTTTATGAAGAAATACCGGGGAACAACAATGACCTATACGGAGACGGCAACTAAGAGATACAAAATATTTTATTTCTCTTAAGCCTACATGGACACTTATGAAACGTCAGAAGCTAGGTTCACGATTCCGATTGGTCGTTTCCTATGGAGAGGAGCCGGTAATAACTTAACTTAGAGAGAGATATAGAGAGAACAGCAATATCCTTCAAAATGATTCAAATTGTGATTGATTATGGAATTGCAGCTCCCATGTACAGTCAACAGCAAAAGTCGCTTAACACTTCAGTTTTTTTAATCTCAGTTATTAAGCAAAATATTAACACTTCAGTTTTTTTAATTAATCTCAGTTATTAAGCAAAATATTTGTTCAAAATTGTATTGTACTTCTGCTGCAATTTTGAACAAATATTTTGTCAGAAACTGACATTAAAAAACTGAAATGTTAATCGACTTTTGATGCTGACCGTACCAGGAGGCCAGCACATCAAGCTACCACAATCTGTCAAATTTTCCAAATTGAATATGAACCTTATTCCTTTGTAGTAAAGTTGAAAATCTATCAAAGAAATTTGACAGATTGGGGTAGGTTGATGTGCTGGCCTCTGTACCAAAAGGCAAACTTGTTGCCATCAATCGGGCTGCTACTGAGAAAATAAAGATGGAAAAACCCAATAACACTTTGCCCGATCCGGGAATCGAACTCCCATCGGACCACTAATTTTTTTTCTTAAATATGTCTAGTCACAAAGTTAGGTTAGCAATTTTATATTAACTTGTATTACATTTTTTATTGTTGGTTGGTTAACCATCCCGAGGGGCTTGTGGCTAAATAATAACAGCCACACGGGTCCATCAAATCAGGTTAAGCTACGCTGGCTGCGGTTGGCCCGTGGATGGGTGACCATCTTTACATACCAAGACCCTCCGTGCCTCGGAAAGCACGTTAAGCCGTTGGTCCCGGCTGTCATTCGCAGATCTTTGACAGTTGTTACGGGTCGTCAGAAGCCCGAAAGTCTGACAACCAGTCTTACCAAGGGGTATCGTATAACCAATAACTGGGTTGTGGAGTTCAAGTAGGCAGTCGCTCCATGTAAAATACAGCAGTGCTATTCTGTAGAAATCTCACCGTGAAAACTAAGGTGAAGTGAGCTGTCATTCCACCTGATGTTAGGGATTGCCTCCATTGATACTTCACTTCACGCTCACTTCACCTATGTTATCACGGTGAGATCTTCACAGAATCGATTAACAGGTATCCAGCTACATCTGGTCAGACTGGAAGCCGACCCCAATATAGTTGGGAAAAGGCTAGGCAGATTTTTGGTTGGTTAACTAACCCGTAATAAAAATGGGTCATTCTGCGAAACAGAAAAAAATATACAATCAGCTACACTTTTGTTAATAAGTCAGATAAGCATCATTGTTCGTAGTACAAGACAAAACCTTATTAAAATGTCTCATTTTAAGTGACAATTGTCAATGTTGGTAGCTTCGTCAGCTTAACTTGCGCTCAACTTAATCCACCCTTTTATACACAGGTTAAAAACAGTTAAAATGGCGCGCAAATAGCTTTTTTTATTCGTGTAAAAAGAATGGATTATGGAATACTTAAAATTGGCTATGGTTCTGAGTGTTCGTTTAAAAAGATTACATTAATCTTTTTGCGTTTTCGAGAAGTGATATATTTATTTCTCGCGATGGTTTTCGAGTGTAAAAAATTTTGTTGTATCTACAGTTGTGTTTGTTAATCTGCTGATAAACTATCTGTTAATATTCCTTGGCTGAAAGTTGAGGTAAAACTTTCCATTTTACAATATTTTTATAGTAACACAAACAAAAAGACGAACTTACATTTTTTATCTCTTTGTTCAAATCTGCCTAGCCTTTTCCCAACTATGTTGGGGTCGGCTGTCAAGCTAACCAGATGCAGCTGAATACCAGTATTTTACATGGAGCGACTGCCTATCTGACCTCCACAACCCGATTACTGGGTAATACGACACCCTTTGGCAAGACTGGTTGTCAGACTTTCGGGTTTCTGACTACCCGTAACGACGGTCAAAGACCTCAAATGACAGCCGGGATCAACAGTTTAACGTGCTTTCCAAGGCACGGAGGGGTCTCGGTATGTATAGATGGTCACCCATCCATGGCAAGCGTAGATTAACCTGATCGATCGACCTGTGCGTCTATTTTTATTTAGCCACTGGCACGGGTATCTCATTCTTTAAATGATCATAGACTTTTGCAATCCATATGTACTTTCTGGACATCGGTGGAGTTTCATTCTTCACCATACGAACACAACCTTTTGGAAGGGGCGACTAGAATCAATTCTATTTTTATTGTTTGTTTTGACGTTCAAAAGTTCCTTTTATGTGCTTATTTGAAATAAATAATTTGACTTTGAGTTTGATCACAGACATCGGTGAAGAAAAACCAACGTTAATATAAATCTGAAATCGCCAACCCGTCATGAGAAAGCGTGTTGATCAATGACCTTGCCTTCTCTGTATGAGAAGAGGCACTGGGACAGTAATAGACTGGTAAGTACTATTATAATTCTCAAATAGTTTGTAATAATAATTATAAAGTATTAATAAAAGTTTTGAAATTTACCCAAAAATCTTGACGCGCGTTGAAATCTTCTACGCCTACGGGATAAGGTCTACGAGCCTACGGGCTACGCGCTACGTTCTACGAAAAAAAAAATGGTCTTTTGTTTTAACGAAATGCTGTGATTCGATTGGTTGCACGAACTCGCTCGGATTTCTTCGGCTTGGGTCGGGTTTCAGATGTTTGTAGAATGTATGACGTATGTATATTGTGTATGGTATAAGATAGTAAGTGTTCTGGGATTATGAGATTAATAGGAAGATACAAAAAACATGTTAATAGTTGATGATGTAACTTTCTTTTAACTAATATAGCACATATGTACAGTCAATAAAAGAGATAAGGAGGCAAGATCGTCGGATATATTTGAAGTTTAGTAAGAAACCTATGGATGTTCTCGAATAAAATTTAATTTTATTAATAGAAAACAAACAGCTCATTTATCAAATTAAATTTCAGACGACAACATCCAACGGTTTCTTACTAAACTTCTACTATATCCGACGATCCTGCATACTTATCTGTTTTGTTCACTTTACATCCAGTCCTTCCACAGTTATTTTTATCTCTAGTTTTGCATCACTGTTCAAATAACAGTGAGCTTTATTTTAATTCTAATAAGGTTATTGTTGGGTTGTACCACTGACAGGACTGTCAAAATCATTGTGATCTTTATTTTTATCATAATAAGGTTGCTGTTACGTTGCCGCTGTCAGAGGTAAAGTAACTGAGAACAGTACATAGTTTGTGTATCTATTTTTGAATTTCATATTCCTTTAATACAAGCCGTGCGACCGGTGGGATTCCCCATCGACAAAATTTGAAAATTTTATTTCTTTATGTAGGTTTGTACAAACTAGAAGCCAGGAGAGGCTTGTGGCTAAGTAATAACAGCTACACGGGTCCATCGATCAGGTTAAGCTACGCTTGCCGCGGTTGGTTTGTGGATGGGTGACCATTTTTACCTACCAAAACCCCTCCGTGCCTCGGAAAGCATGTTATGCCGTTGGTTCCGGCTGTCATTCGTGGATCTTTGACGTTACGGATCGTCAGAAGCTCGAAAGTCTGACAACCAGTCTTACCAAGGGGTATCGTATTACCCACATACTGGGTTGTGGAGGTCAGATAGGCAACCGCTCCGTGTAAAATACTGGTATTCACATGCATCCGGTCAGACTAGAAGCCGACCACAACATAGTTGGGAAAAGGCTTGGCAGATGATGAGATTCCAGAAATATACTTTGACCTGCATGAATAATCGATTATCACCATTGCCATAACTTGAGTACCTAAGCCTAACCATAATTTTACTTTGACCGACTTCACAAAAAAGTTTATTGACAGAACATTTTCTAATCCTTCTAGGAACAAACGCCAACTCATCAAGCTACTACAATTTGTCAAGTGTCTTTAATAGATTTTCAACTTTATATTATAGGTAATCTCGTACAGAGGCCAGCACATCAAGCTACCCCAATCTGTCAAATTTTCCCAATTGAATATGAACCTTATTCCTTTGTTCTAAAGTTGAAAATCTATCAAAGAAATTTGACAGATTGGTCTGTACATAATGACAAATTAATAAATGTAATGTTTAATGCTATTTTCGAACTTCTTACCTACTATACTTCAGATTGCAAACACTAATACGTAATATGTAAAAATATATCGCTTGCCCGCAAGAATACTGTATTAACTCTAAAAACGTACTTTTTCAGGAGAAGCGATTAAAGCTTTTTAGCTACAATTCTTGCCCGCAAGAATACTGTATTAACTCTAAAAACGTACTTTTTTAGGAGAAGCGATTAAAGCTTTTTAGCTACAATTCTTGCCCGCAAGAATACTGTATTAACTCTAAAAACGTACTTTTTCAGGAGAAGCGATTAAAGATTTTAGCTACAATTGTATCTAAAAGCTTTAATCGCTTCTTCAAAAAAAGAAAAAGAACGTCTCTGAAAAAGTACGTTTTTAGAGTTAATACAGTATTCTTGCGGGCAAACGATATATTAAAATAAATCTAGCATGAAATTTAGTAGTAGTTTTTCTCAGACCATTGACCGACCAATGATCGACCATTATGAATTTAGCAGATTACGAACTTTTAGCAAAATGACAATGGGATCGTGTTGGAATGACGAATTTATAAAAATAGCAGACTTGGGCCGCGGTCGTGATGATATTATTTACACAAAGTACACAAAGTAAAACGGATCTCTGGGTTCGAACCCGAGACTTACAACTAGTAAGTCGGGGCCGTCGTTGTTGTGTCTTTCGGGTAATCCTTCTGAGTACTTTAGTTTATTACTTAGATACAAAAGAAACTAGAACCCGTTGGCCCCACAGACAGCTCGCCTAATTGATATGGGTACCATAAATTAAATAAAGATGGCTACCGGACCGTTGCCGTAACTATATCGTTAAAGGATTAGAACATAAAATGGGTTGTAAAAGTAAGTAGGATATAAGATCGGAATGCCGGCTGTAAACCGTGCTTGAAACCGGAATCGAACCTGTAGCTTTTAAGTTCCTATTTTGACTAGAGACTTGATTTTTTTTTTGCCTATTTTTTATTTGGCTTCCTGTCTACCTCATCTCATATGCCTAGCCTTTTTTTCCTATGTTGGGGTCGGCTTCCAGTCCAACCGGATGCACCAACCAGCATTTTACATGGAGCGACTGCCTATCTGACCTTCACAATCCAGTTACTGGGTAATACCTTACCCCTTGGTAAGACTGGTTGTCAGACTTTCGGGCTTCTGACGACCCGTAACGACTGTCAAAGATCTACGAATGACAGCCGGGACCAACAGCTTGACGTGCTTTCCTAGGCACGGTGGGGTCTTGGTATGAGAAGATGGTCACCCATCCACGGACCAACGGCGGCAAGCTTAGCTTAACCTGTTCGATCGACCCGTACAGCTGTTATTACTTAGCCACAAGCCCCACTTTAGAGGCTTCAGTCTACCTAGTTAGACCAAATATGGGGTTTAATGTATATATATATATACAGGGTTATTTGAAAAACACCAGCAACCTCTTAAGAGGTCATTGTACTCATCATTATGAACAACTTTTACTATGGGACCAAACCTGAAATCGCCAAAAACAAATCAACTGTTCCCTACATTTTGACGAGATAGACGAAGATAAATGTAGGGAAGAGCTGATTTTTATTTTGCGATTTCAGGTTTGGTCCCATAGTAAAAGTTGTTCATAATGATGAGTACAATGACCTCTTAAGAGGTTGCTGGTGTTTTTCAAATAACCCTGTATATAGATATATATACAGGGTTATTTGAAAAAAAATTTAAAAATTTAAAAATTTTTATTTTTTTTGTCCGGTTCCAAAAACCATGAACGAATCGTTTTTGACCGACTTCAAAAAGGAGGAGATTCTCAATTCGGTTGCATTTTTCAATTTTTTTTTTTAACTATTGTAGGTAAAATTTTGATTATAATATAGAAATTTCGTTAAAAAAAAAACTAGAAGGAATTTTACTAGTAACGTATTCTAAAGAATGACGATGTCGAAAGTCAAATCAGACCTTTGCCTAGCTATTAAGACTACATTGCCATATCGGCAATATCGACATCATCAGCCTACAGCAGTCCACTGCTGGACATAAACCTCTATAATTGCACGCCATTTAACTCGACCCTGGGCAACTCTCATCCAGCTGCTATCAGTCAACCTTCGAAGATCGTCGCTCCACCTAGCCTGAGCGGTGGCAATATACGTAAATCAAAAGTCGTTTATTCAAACAAAAAAACTGCAAAAATACTGATGTTCTTTTTAAGTTATAATGTAGGTCAGTATGTAGGCTATGTTGTTGTTTTTATTTTATTTTATTTAGGGAACCTAGTACATAATATTATTTTTGGATGTTATTATAAGTACAGAAGTACTTAAGTTAATTTTAAGACCTTACTATCGCATTAGGTATACACTTGTAGTGATAGTGAAGGGAGATTTTGATAAATAAATAAACTAGTCTGAGACAGCGCAACATCGAAAAGCAACAAAAATAGCAACATCAAAATGACAGTCCCCCAAGACGTTCTTCACCAGTTCCTAGTGCTTTCACTGGGAAGTAGAAGCGGCGCAACAAACTCCCCAGCAGCACAGATGTCTGTTCAATCAGAAGATTACAGTGCCATAATGGCAATATACGTAAATGTATACCTTTTGTGAGTTATTCTGTTATAACTTATAAATATTCAAACAAATTATGATGTTGCCATAAAATTAATGATTTTAACAAATAACTTCCAAGAAAGTAGGTTTCATTACAGCATACAACATTCGTTACTGGCCACCGACCGAATTCAAATTTCGAACACCGTGCGTGTCTACTCAAATGTCATAAGATTCACACCTGTCAAAAATGTTCGATGATACTAATTGTCTGCTTAGTGAAAAGAAGCTTTATTTGTGGCCAATAAAGTTTATTACACCTCGTATACTTTAGCATTTGTAACGTTTTGTTATCAAGAGGTGGTGGTAAATGTCAATGGTTTTGTCCAACTAATGAAGCAAGATTTGTATGGATAAGACCTTCATTTAATGTAACTGTGTTATTATTTCATATATTTTCTAAATAAGTAAAGCAAAGTTTCACATAAATGAATTGTACATAAGAGCACAAGATAAGAAGATAATGCATTTATTTTCAATATGAACATTAAATGTGATGTAAACACTAGTACTTATTTATTTTTGTTCTGAATTATTGTGATATGTGTATCTATGTGATTTTGAGATAAGTGAACGTACATTGATAGTTTTTATCTCTTCAGAGTACAGGTGAGCGCGATAGCATGCTGGAATTGGTGATAATGTCAAGGTAACAGTATGTAAGTATGATTTTAACAACATTAATCTCTACAAAGCAAAATGACATCACGATATGGACTAAAATGTCAACAATACACTGGAAATGAGCAATCATTGCAAATTGAATCAGATACGAAGTTCCATAAAATTTTAATATCTCTGCCTAAAGTCCGGCCGTTGAAAGAATGCGTTCCTACCACCTTTCAGTATGTCAATTCTACTAGCTAATAAAGATCAAATTCGCAAAACACGTATTCGTTTCTATAAAACTGACAGGTGTCAAGAACGCATTTTCTCGCCAGCCGCACTGTAATTCGCTTTTGTTCACTAAACATAAACCCGGCACAGTCCAATCACATCGATGTCTACGTTAGTTCCAAGGGTTTGGTTGCCATACACACTTAAAACAGAGTAATATTAAACGAACCATCAACTGTCAGGCTTGGCAATGCACCTTCTACAGACCAAAACGATTTGAATACAAAATGTTCTTCAAAGTTAATAATGAAGTGAGGTCCACACTAATCGTCCACGGCTGTTCGGCGCGCACCCAAAGTGTTCCACGTTTAAATATGATATTTTTTTTCTAGTTTTCAGTGCGCCGCGTCCAGCCACACCGCCATACAGCCTATATTTATGTGTTGCCGCGTAATTTATTTATTTTTATTTATTCACCGCTCTGTAACAGTCGGTATTGGACTGAGGTTTATGGCACAGAAACTAGGAGTAAGAAAAATATTTCTGTCTGTTAAAATATCTGGAACATATCAAACAAAGTTCTAAGTTTTGCAAACAAAATATGTGATCAGTCTTCTGTCACTGTCTCAACTTGAGGCATAGCATAATCAGCCTATAATGTTCCCACTGCTGGGACACAGGCCTCCTCTTTGTTAGAGGGAGTCGGCCTTCACCGTTTTTTGAAATTATTTAGGTATACAAAATAAAGCGCCTGCCTGGGATCGAAGTCACGACCTACAAGTCCTACAACTCGTAAGTCGCGGTCCACCACTGCTCCTCTCTTAGAACGACTACCATAATTCGTATATAGTGCTTTGGGATTGCAGCAGGGCTGGTTCTTGAGGTAATCGATGGTGTGGAAACAGAAATAAAAGGCAGGCTTTTGGCGTTACGTGTGTGAGGCTGAATTTATTGCCGACTGAACTTAATGACAGGCGTTTGACAGTTTGTTGGAGTTGCCAACATATAGCGCATCCATTTTGATTTACCTCGATGTTATCAGAGTATGCCGGAGGTCCCCCGATCTTCTGTTAAATGCTTTATTTAAGTGTGTTATTGTACTGTTAGGTTTGTGGCGATATAAACGCGAGACAGAAAAAACCTTAAAGATGAGGTTCAGATTGGAATTCTCCAGACCTATAATATCTTTAAAGATACTATTAAAGTGAACCCCGTTTTCAATTACCTAAACGCAAAAAACGCAAGTTTTAGAAGCAATAAAAGTATATGATTGACTACAGTAAACAAATTCAGAAAAATATATGATATTCTTCAGGATATATGCTAGGTAGATAGTGTGTTGAAAACATAATACAACTAATTTGATACGATAGAAAAAAAAATCATGAAAATACCTCTAAAAACTTTCTTTTTACAATAAAAACCATACTTATACATACAATCATTCAGATTTTTGTCAGATTATTCTACAAGCAACATACTAAAGCACTAGTGTTTTAATTTTTAAGTCCAAACAATAGATTTTTTGTACATGGATAATTGCTTCATATTTTGCAATAAATTACCAGCGTTGTGTCATCACGCTTCTCTTTCTTTTCTATGCAGTCCGACAGTGACCGTGCTTTAGGTCATGTAGTCTCCATAAAGTTAAGTAGTGATTAGCGTCTGTTTAACCATACATTTTTGACGTTTAAACGCCAAAAATGCGTCGTTACGTTTATAAATGAACCCCATACATAACTTTAGTTTTCTACTGGGTCGACTTGCAGTAGAATTCCAATAGTTAGTGAAATTATAGCTAAGTCCTAAAATAAAAAAAAAATTAAAATTATAGCTAAGATCCTGAAAGCATGCTAATTTTATGATGTATTGGCATGCAAACGTTTATCGTCACCGAAACGAGTACAGACGCCAGCACATCAAGCTACCCGAAACTGTAAAATTTTCCCAATCAACCTCGAACTTTATGCTTTAGCGATAAAGTTGAAAATCTAATAAAGAAATTTGACAGATTGTAGTAGCTTGATGTGCTGGCGTCTGTAAATATACAAAACATTGCGCGTGCTAGAAATAAAATTTCTAACATAAAGAATATTAGAGATTTAGTGTGTGAGAGAGAGAGTTATATCTTTCTTTCCTCACATGCAACGAAATGAGTCTAAACGTTACCCGTCCTTGAAATTTCACTCTCAATTCTCGTTCAAAAAAGAAAAACACAGAACACAGTGCAGAACAAGAGGAACAGTTCATGTCATATTTAAAATATGGGCAAACCAGGTCAGTACTGGAGCTGACAAACTAAGCCATCATTTGTGTGAACACAATGTGCAAATCTCGTCGCTTCTCTTAAACGTTTATACAAAATCTTACATAAAAACAAAACACGCTCAATCTCTGTCCCCCCCGTGTCAGACGAAGCGTGAAGTTTGTCAATAAAACAGGTTGCACGACAAACACATTGACCCATTACCTCCGAGAGGTCACGGATCGTATTTTTCATTAGATTTTGACATAATTATAAATATCATTATGAATACGATGTTAAGGCGAGGTCGTAAAGGGAGCGGTGTGGCAATCGCTTGAGCGTTTTTGTTCGAGACAAATAAAATTGTGTTAGTTATTTTGCAAGATTATTTGAATAAAATTATAAACTGAGAGAACTGGTTTCCGCTGGATGCGAAAAGCGCAGGACTGGTCCTTGTATTGCTTACTTAATAGAGGACTTTATCGAGCAGTAGTCGTCATTTAATTGGTATTCAATATAGCACATACTGGTATTATAGTGAAGAAAGTAGTTAGTACCTACAAGTACATAAATAAGTGTACGATTTTGCCTCTTAGCTGTTAGAGACACATCAATGTAGTTTACTAATCATAGCAGTTACTTAATAATAGGCGCACGGCTCAATTGTGTCTCTGAAAGCACGTTAAGCCGTTGGTCTCGGCTGTCATTCATAGATCTTTGACAGTCGATAAGGCTAGTCACAAGCCTGAAAGTCTGAGAACCAATTGAGACTGGTTCTCAGACTCGATAAGTCAAAGGGTGTCGTGTTACCCAGTAACTGGGTTGTGGAGGTCAGATAGGCAGTCCCTCCGTGTAAAATACTCGAATTTAGCTGCAATCGGTTAGACTGGAAACCGACCCCAATATAGTTGCAAATGATGATGAGCAGTTACTTACTGTCTGTGCAACTGTGAGTACCTATAGCATTCCTTTTCACGCTTGCAGTCGAACCTCACCCTAGAACCCGGTACCCGGTACGGTACAAAACTTACTCACAGACGAAAACTATAAAAAAGCCGACGCGAACACCATCCGCGACCTTAAATACATCTAAGACAACCTTCAAATACATTGCTTGCTCCAAAACACGAAAAAATAAACGTTTTCATATAAAACCCGCGGTACACGACGAAGTATTAATAACCGTTGAGCAAGGCATTCGAATTATAAAGTTCAATAATGGAATCTCGCCGCCCGGAAACGTATAAAAAAGCGCGGCAAAACTTTTTCAAACTCGGAACGTTGAATGGAACGTCATTTTTTACCTCGGTTAGGGATGTCGCAGTGAAAAATGATATAATTTATATCGTTTGGTAGCGGCTACCCGTTTTGTTCGACAAAATACAAGAAAAAAAATGTAAAAATATGTATATATTACAATATTTTTTACTCTTTTTACTACTAATTTAAAATGTTTCCTTATCAACGCGCGGCGCGATGCGACAAAAGGTTTAGTGACGCGCGTTTTTAAGAAATAAAAAGTATCGATATCGGCATTTTTTGCTTTTTGCAAAGTTAGACTTCCGATTTTTTCGGAAGCCTCATTTAAAAGCACATCACGCAACTACTCGTAACATAGCTTCCATGACAGGATTGTAAATTAGATATCAATCATTTGTTTTTATAACTTTGAGAAAGTAATTGGATCTTAATTTATCCACGGTATAAATTATTTCTCATTAATAAAACTACCTAGTAAAAGCATGGTACTTAGGTTTTTTTAGTGTTTAATTGCTCGTATAAGTTATTAGAGCTACGTCCTATATCAATTTTTTTGTTGGTTTAATTGTGATTTCAACGTTAATTCGCAATTACTTATTCATTTAGCGGATTTTAATTAGACAAAGATTGCAATTTATCATGTTTCTCTGGAAACACTCGTAAATCAAAGATAACGATGCTTTGTTGATTTTTTACACTCAATTTGAGGTCAAAAATATCTTATCGATATATCCCAACCCTACAACACACACACAGACCAAGCAACAACACAAATCAAAGCGCGCGCGTCGTACGAGTGAGAATGAAATATTCAAATTTGGAAGCTGATTCCGTTTATGGCTACTTAATTTGGGTGATTCGATTTGAATATTTAAAAAAGGTACGAAGGAAAAAAATGTATGGCCATAGACATTCCTTGAGCGAGTGGACACGAAGTTTTTAATGTAGCAGATTTTAGGTAATTTATTGTCTGTGAGCGGTGTGTAAGATCGGTGAGGTTAAGTTGCGGTGATTGAGGTCTGGATTCAGATGGGTGGTTGAATGGATGAAATGTAGGTTTGTTCAGAGAATTAGGGTTGCTTGATTCACTTTTAACTTTATAAAGAAATATGTTTATTTTGACATGATTATTGGGGCATCAGATTCGCGGTTATTCGTTAGTCACGCTTGCTACCTGATATTAGAACCTTATTCCACAAAGTGTTAAAAAGAATGCGTTGACTTTTGGGGATTCTATCCGTCATAACAACAGATGGCTGACCGTGCCGAAAGATTCTGGAGTGGCGACCACGGAAGACGTAGCGTAAGAAGGCCTCCTACAAAGTGGACCGATGACCCCGTGAAGGCCGCAGGAATCCGATGCAAGACGCACAGAACCTGTCGAAGTGGCGGTGCGTGGGGAAGGCCTAGGTATGTCCAGCACTGGACGTCTCTCAGCTGAAATAACGATGATTAATATGATCTATCATAATAATTATTATCTCTAGGATTTAAACTGCTTCTGACTTTAGATTGAAGACAGTGGTTAAGTGTTATGTCAATCGGTAAACGTCAACAGTTAACCTAGGGCCACTCAGTAATCGCTACCTTTATGCCTAAAGGTCGAAATTTCCTGTTTAAAATCAGCCTATAATGTTCCCATTGCTGGGACACAGGCCTCCTCTCTTCGAGAGGGAGTGGGCTGTAATCTACCACGCGGGCCCAGTGCGGGTTGGTAGATGTCACATGTCTTCGAATTTTTTGCTTCTAGGCCGGTTTTCTCGCGATGTTTTTCTACACAGATTTGAGAATTTAGTTGTGGTTGACGCAAATTTCATACGCTTAACAATCGAGTATGAGATCGAATCATATTCTACTTCTTTTCAGGTAACCATGAGCTATTTCGAACAACGGAAACAGCTCAAACCTACTAGGTATGATGTAAAGATTGATCAGTCAGCAATATGGTAGATATAGCTGACGAGTCCGGCAGGGTACTTGCGTAACACGCTATCAGTAGCAATGGTTTTTATTTATTTATTTATTTAGGTTAACCAACAATTGTTTACACATACATATCTAACTTAATTACTAGGGTAACATTTAAAAGTGCAACAATTAATTAAAGGTTAACACCACATGCACGAAGAATAAAAACGGCTTTAACTAACATACATAAAAAGTTAATATACATACAAAAACAAAATTAAAATAATATAAAGAAAATTAACAATAAATTCAATAATCATAAAAAAACATTGGCATCAAAATGTCTCATTACCTAAATTATAATTAATATATGGTTGATTAATTTCAAGTTAACACAAAGTTTTCATGTTAACAGTTCAATAACACTCATTGCGTTATTTAAGTTGTTAAGCAGACAATGTTTTCGAACATATGAATCAGTGGATTAGGAATATCCTTCAAAATGATTCAAATTGAGATTGATAGTGTGCTACGCAATTAGGCTGAGGCTCCGTCGCTCAAGGAGGCTCTCTATTTACATCCTCTGGACTACGTTATTAGTAGCAGGTATGAGGACATTTGGATAAATTTTCCAGATAAATATCTGGAAATGGAAAGTAGGTACCTATACTTGTAGTGGTAGTCTTAGAGAAATTATATTGAGTCGGTGACCCTTGGTAGACTATTACGAGTTTATCCATAATTTTGTTCATTCAGAATATTAGAGAGGAAGTTTTTTTTTTATGATAATTAGGTAATAACTTTTGTTGCTTTAATGAGGATATAACGCAAGTCGGCCAGCTGATGTCCGTTCACTTGTTTATTTGATATTTTATAGTAAATATTGCCAGTTGTCACGTCCAACTGTAGTTTTATTATTCCAAATGAATTTTTGACAAACAACTAGGGACAGTTCCCATATTTTTAAGAACGTTCGCATTCTAATCCCAGTCTCTATCTGTGAAAAAACAATCAATTTACAAACATTTTTGTCAAGTTTTTGACTTTGATAGTCCATGAAATGGGATTGCTACATAAATTAGAAGGTTTTTTTTAAGTACCTACGAGAATTGGCCTTCAGGTGGCTTGTCTGATAATAAGTGCTCAGTGTGGTCGCTACTGTCGCAGTGTGGCGCAGTGTGGTCGCTGGCTATCCCAGAGAAAAAGAAAAAACTGAAAATGTTTGGCGACCGAAGTACCTAAGTATGGTGGAATTAATTCCCCGGAGCAACTCTTTGGAAAATACATTACACATAAATGCAAGATACCTACTACTGTACAGTCTAAACGCAATTATTATAAGATCTCCAATCTACAGTCTAAACGACAAAAATACATTGAAAAATCATAAGCACGAAAAAAAAAACAAAAGAAAGTGTCCTCAGTCAAAGAAAACTCAAACTAAGATGGCCGATCCAGTGCTACCAATATTGACAAATCTGTACTCGAACTTAACTGCCGTACATTGTACCGGCTCTGAACGAATCTTCTGCTAGACCCATCTAAGCTTTCCCCCGTCAACTTTGAGAGGGATAGAGATCACTCCAGTCTGTCTAGATTCTTTTGAGGAATGCTATGTGACTTGAAATGAATGTCTTTCGATTTTTGTATTCGTGATATTGCTGACTTAAGGTTGGTCGTCAATTGTTTTCTTTTTGACAAGATGTCTGGCTGAACTAGTGTAGGATAAAATCCTTTGAGTAAAGCTGGTGGGCATAAGGTGCAGCGCAGACGGCACACTTTTTGTGCGATCGAGTCTACGGCGCACAAAAAATCTGCATGGCGCGCAAAAAGTCGGCCGCGGATTTTTCACAGACTCAACGCACACGACGCACATCTTCGATCATTCTGTCGGCAGAGCTGTAGGGACGTAGACGCTATGGAAATCGTGCAGAGATCGCGAAGTATTATTTTGATAATAAATCGCGCCATGATAATAGATCGCGTGCGTTACGTCCACCCCTAGCAAATGCAGATTGCCGACTAAAGTGTGCGCCGTCTGCGTTAGCGCGAGTTGAAGCAAACGTTTCATTTTTTTCACAGACTTTGTGCGGAGCGGCGCGGCGCGGTCTGCCCGAATTACACGGATTTTTTGTGCGCCGGACTTTTTGCGCGTCGTGTGCGTTACTGCATATAATTGCATAGGTTCTATTTTCACAGACTAAAAAGTGCGTCACGGATAGTCTGTCGTCTGCGCTGCACCTTATACTACATTTTCTATACGCGACACTTGCTCAAAAATTACCTTACGGCGTGTAGTCCTTATAAATAAAACTCTTTCCTCTTTGCATTCTCAGAATATGCAAAATAGTGGGAACAGAGATATGCCAAAATAGTACATTAAGTGTCTAAACACACTATGCCAAAGTTACGCGACCGAAGTTCAGCACAATTACGCCTGCAATGCTATTTGAATTACTGACGACACAACTATGCCGAAATTACGTCACGTCATAGCGTACAGCCTAACTTCGGTCGGACGTAACTTCAGCGGCAACTTATTCTGTGAGCACAAATTATACGCGACCGAAGTCCGAAGATCCGGGGGCGGGGAGCAGCGGGGAGTTGCGGAACTGAATTTCTGCCGCGTAAGTTCGGCACTTATGGTGTGTCACATCAGCCGAATACGTCGGAACGTAAAATCAGCCGCCGAAATTCGGTCGCGTAACTTCGGCATAGTGTGTTTAGACACTAAGCCGTGCACTAACAGACTACTTAAATCACTCGTATTTATTTTATAGCTCGTGTGACCTAAACTCGTACTTAAGTCACGGTGTGCGTTACGATTGCTCCGCCAAGTTAACCAACAAAAAAAAACTTCGCCAAAAAAATTGTCGGAATTTGTCAAAATCGAAGGGAACTAACCAAAAATTTGTCAAAGTAGAAATAAAGAAGTTATAAGGGTTTTAAGTTGGCCGCGCGAACGTAACGTGGAGGATTGCGCGGCCATGGAGATCTCAGCAACTACTTGGGTTAGAGATCAAATTATTTTTGTCAAATAAAGACTGAATTTGTCAAAAATTGTCGAAAAAAGGATTATAAGCTCTAGATCAATATTTTACGAAATATGCACCTTGGAAGTTATGGCCGCGCAATCGTCCACTTGTTGTTTCTTTAATGTTCATTATTTCTTTAAAACTTAAGACTTCACACAGTAATACTGTTACAAGTATAAAGGTCTTAATTTGTCAAAACTAACGAAAGCAATAAATACTACTAAAGTTAAGTAAAACAGACGAAATCAGTGCACAACAAAACGTACGTGGCCGCGCGGTCGAAACGTTACTTTGTACGCTGATATCTCATTATCTATAATTGTTAGGGTTTTGGTGTGAACATCCATTTATTGGACATATTAACCTCATCAGAATGATATATCGTTTTACCCGCTGAACAGTTTTCGACGCGTGAAATCTCAAAAATAATGTTAACTCATACAATGTTCGAGCAGAGTAACCATAATTTCGATTTGATTTGGGAATACCTCTAACTGGAGACTAGTAATTATATTGGACAACATCTAGCTCAATCTGCAAAATGTATCATTATTAAATGAAATACTATAAAAGGTGTAACATAATTAACGCAAGACCTCCTACACTCCAATATAGTATTGAGTTAAAAGCTACAGTTACCAAAACTTATTTTTTTTAAAAGCTTGCTATGTTCATTAGGTAAATCGTGTTGACACTAGCATTATTTTAATTTTATTTCGCTGTATCGGCGGTTAGTATGAAAAAATACATATTTTTTGAAAAAAATACTTTTAATAAAGGTTACTGAAATCAATTCAGTAGTCAATTATGAACAAACTTCTTTCAGGACTTGCGTTTATTCTGTTACACCTTGTATAGATATACGTACAAGTTTTTTTTAAATTATTGAAATTTCAATAATTAGAATGTATATTCATCACAGGTTACAAAATTTTGCGCTCTCACTCTAACATAATATGATTTATCATTCGCACAACTACTGACTAGCGGACCGGCTGGCCACTTGGTTGCCGAATCAGCATATTTTACAAAGGAAAGAAACAGAACATGAATATTCCATCATTCGTATTTTTTTTTCATAATTTTTTTTTTCATTTCACATTAGCGATATTAGCCATATAAGAATACACACAGAACAACATACTTATCAGCAATAATCAAGATAATAATATAAATTAACTTACATGAACATTGTAGGTAGTCAGTCGATCTTGTAGTTGTGACTGTAACGCTGCATTTATTTATAACACATTGTTAATTACATTATTCACAGCATGTAAAATACTGGTATTCAGCTGCATCCTATTAGACTGGAAGCCGACCCCTACATAGTTGGGAAAAAGCTAGGCAGATGTGAATAATAGATTTTTTTTATTTTCTTAAAAAATGGTTCTGTAGATTTTTTAAAGAATTTTATTTTATTTGTTAATTTTAATGTAAGTGTTGATTTTTTGTAATCTTATATTTTTGTTAATTTTGCATACTATGATGAATAAACATATGTAATTATTGAAATATACAAGTTTTTTATTTAATAATAATGATACATTTTGCAGATTGAAGCTAGATGTTGTCCAAATTACTAGTCTCCGGTTAGAGGTATTCCCAAATCAAATCGAAATTATGGTTACCCTGCTCGAACATTGTATCAGTTAACATCATTTTTAAGATTACACGCGTTGAAAACTGTTCCGAGGGTAAAACGATATGTCATTCTGATGAGGTTAATATGTCCAATAAATGGATGTTCACACCAAAACCCTAACAATTATAGATAATGAGATATCAGCGTACAAAGTAACGTTTCGACCGCGCGGCCACGTACGTTTTGTTGTACACTGATTTCGTCTGTTTTACTTAACTTTAGTAGTATTTATTGCTTTCGTTAGTTTTGACAAATTAAGACCTTTATACTTGTAACAGTTTTACTGTGTGAAGTCTTAAGTTTTAAAGAAATAATGAACATTAAAGAAACAACAAGTGGACGATTGCGCGGCCATAACTTCCAAGGTGCATATTTCGTAAAATATTGATCTAGACCTTATAATCCTTTTTTCGACAATTTTTGACAAATTCAGTCTTTATATGACAAAAATAATTTGATCTCTATCCCAAGTAGTTGCTGAGATCTCCATGGCCGCGCAATCCTCCACGTTACGTTCGCGCGGCCAACTTAAAACCCTTATAACTTCTTTATTTCTACTTTGACAAATTTTTGGTTTGTTCCCTTCGATTTTGACAAATTCCGACAATTTTTTTGGCGAAGTTTTTTTTTTGTTGGTTAACTTGGCGGAGCAATCGTAACGCACACAAGTCACGCTGTTTGTGTAAAAATGGACTATACTTAAGTCACAAAAAAGCGTGACTAACCTAAGTGCGGTTTTAGATTACACAGTTTCCCCTTTCCCCCGGACCATCTCGCGGTTTAGACGTGCTCATAACCCGTATTTGTCGGTCTAAATAATATTTAATTGAAATTCAAAATCAGTTTAATTGTATCAACAAAAATAGGAGTGCATTAATCACAAGGAGACTCAAGTCAAGCAAGCAGCGGAATAACACCGGGCGACATCGTTCTCATACCATCCTGGTACTTCAATTAATACGGCCACAAACAAGGTACAGTGTACACCGCCTTTCACTGTATTCGCAAATCGGCGCACGCGCAGGCGTGGTTTCAACAGGACAATTCACACCAACTCCACCCAATTATCGGTGATTTGTCAGTTAAACTCCGCCCTCTCATTAGGAACAATAGACCTAAAACCAAAGTGTGTGAGATATGTCTAATTAGTGAAAGACGAACGAACACTGTTACAATTTCGAGCATTTGGGCATTGTAATATGGTATCCTGGTAATTGCCGCGATCGACTGAACACTTTTAACAGAGTACAAACGATTCATTTTAAAGATTACATACTACCTACCCTGTCAGTTTATGATCCCCGGCCTGACTAGCCAACGACAACGCTGCAAAGCTAAACTACAGGCTCAAGGTACTGGAACTACGTAGTCCGCATAGCTCCTACGACTTCATTGCACCCTGGTGTCCAGAAACAATAACTTGTCTTCTCAATTCTTCCGGTAGCAACGAAGGATCCGCAACCATAAATAAATTAAATTGAATTTGAGCGTGATACAAAATTACAGTAACCAACATACAATAAACCTCTTCGTTCTCATAACCTCCTGGTATCCATAATGAGCGTAACTGGCAATAACTCGCCCTCAGAATCAGACATTTCGGGGCAAATGGATATTTCAGAGCATGTGGACCAAAGTACCCCCCCAAACTTCGTAACTCAACGTTATAGAAATGTAAATGAGCATCAATACCGCAATGATGACTTTCGTGCCTTCAAAGAAGAAATGGTCAAAATGATCACAAGTCTGATGGCACCACAACAAGCCGAACTCAAAAAAATATATCCAACATTGATGGAAATAAAAACAACTAATGCCAACATTGATAACGCAATGGCCGTTCTTTCGGCTCAAAATGAGGATCTAAAAAAGCAGATTGATCATCTAGAAACCCGGGTGAAGAGAGATAACGAATACATAATAATCCTAGAAGAAAAAATCGAGGACATGCAACGGGGATCACGAAAGTCCAACTTTGAAATAAAGAACGTCCCTAAAGTCCAGCAAGAATCCAAAGACAGCCTAGTACAGATGGTTGTAACTTTGTCCCAAGCTGTAAATAGTACCCTAAATACCAAAGATATTACAGACATATACAGAGTGCAGAACAAGCGTAGCAATACCAGAAACAACACTATAGTGGTCGAACTAAGTTCAACGTTGATTAAAACGGACTTTATTAAAAAGACAAAGGACTTTAATAGAAACACTAAGGAAAAAATCTGTGCAAAACACCTCGGATTCAAGACAGGCGAATATACACCAATTTACGTCTCTGAACAATTAACCACAAAAGGAGCCAGACTCTTTTATCTAGCCCGTGACCTAGCTAAGTCACGAGACTATAAATTCTGCTGGACCTCTTATGGAAAGGTATATATAAAGAAGAACGAAAATGCGCAAACCATAATCATAACTAGTGAATCACAAGTGAATAATCTAATGCAACAAATATGACTAGCCGTATGTATTTCTCTGTTATGGTTACATATTATTGTTTTTGTGTACTACTCAAAATCATATAGCCCTAGGACTAATTATAATTTGAACTTTTTACTTTTTAAGCCTAATTGTGTAAATCAATCGCGCCCACTCTCAATAAACACACAATCAACTACACTATTGTTCCAACCTACGCTCGCTCGAATAATATACTCCACATTATACAAATTTACATTATTCGCCCACTCTTATTCCTTATATCCACCCACACACATCCACAAAAATATGACTAATAAAGTTAAGGATCACGTACCACTCATCATAAATATAAAAATAAGTAACACACTAAAATGAGTAACACACTACAAACTCTAAACAATATAGACAGTGCAGAAACTGCACAGATTGTTAGCTGTTCCTCTGAAGATCTTAGTCGATTAATAAAACGAAATCCCGAGGATATTACAATCGTGACACAAAACATACGATCCGTTTACTCTAACCACAACGACCTCCTTATCAACCTACAAAGATTGAAAACAGATATAGACCTAATAACATTAACCGAATGTAGACTCGACACCTTCAAACCCATACCCCAAATACCCAACTATCTATCCTACCAAACTGCCAATCACTTAAATAAGGCCGACGGAGTGGTTATCTATGTTAAAAACACCCATAAGACCTCAGCAAAGGAAGTAAAACTGACACATGCATCCTGTCTTCAAATTAACTTTCACCCTGAACTAACTGTCTTGGCTATCTACCGGTCGCCTTCAAAACCAAATTCCGATGAATTTATAAACTCATTGAATAATCATTTAACCACTATTACGTCGAGTAAAAACATAATAGTCACAGGAGATTTAAATATAAACTTAATTTATAACGAGACTGAAAACGGTTACGATCGTTCAAACAGGTTAACCTATCTGAACATGCTGGCGACGCACGGCCTACTTCCAGGGCATACTCTACCCACTAGAGGCAAAAACTGTTTAGACCACTTCATGATAAAACTTGACCCCACAAATGCTACTGCGACCGTAGCTATATTAAACACAACCATAACAGATCATTCCATGGTTTTTCTGAAACTGTCAAACAAAAAACCTATACATAAAATCGCTAAAACTAAAACTATGATTAACTTTGATAAAGCAATAGAAAACCTAGGTGAATGTGACCTACATCAATTATTAAACTTTACTGACCCAAATTCTATTTGTGACCGATTAATACATATAATACAAACTTGCCTCAAAAACAACACCATTACAACTGTAATACCGCAAAAATGTAGATTAATAAAACCATGGATGACGGTCGGTTTACTGCGCTGCATACGTAACCGCAATGACATGCAACTTAAGTTAAAGTTTGAGCCCCATAACGAAATATTAAGGATCACCTTCAAAAGATACAGAAATTACTGCAACTGTATTATTAAAAAGCTAAAGCGGAAACACGACAGAGATCAATTAACTAAAGCGCATAAAAATCCCAAAAAAATATGGGAAACTATAAATAACATTACTCATCGAAGGCCAAGCAAAACCTCCAATACAGATCTATTAGAGATTAAGGCTACTCCAAAAGAGTCAGCTGACATGGTAAATAAATACTTTTCCAACATAGGTAAAATTCTGGCAGATAAGATAATTGCCAACACCACCACAGGGAATGGCCAAAACTATAGTTATGACTCACCTAATGTTCTACCTCTCTCATCGTTTGTACTTTTAAACACTGACCAGGATGAAGTTCACAGCGTTCTAATGTCTCTGAAATCAGATAGTGCCCCGGGTTGGGACGGAATAACTGTCAACTTCCTAAAGACCGCCCATGCTCTTGTCGTCCCAATTATAACCCACTTAGCGAATCAGTGCTTTGAGCATGCTACCTACCCGAACGCCTTAAAGCTAGCTTTTATAACACCTGTGCACAAGAGTGGAGACAGAGCTAACCCGTCGAACTATAGGCCTATTTCTGTATTGCCATCAATATCTAAGATAATAGAAAGATTAATAAACTCTCGTCTCTTATCTTACCTTAATAAAAACAACCTCCTATCGACCTCACAGTACGGTTTCAGACAAAAAATATCTACGGAAGACGCAGTTCTGACGCTTGCCTCCGCTGTAACCAATCAAGTGGACAGCGGAGGCAAGTGCCTTGCTGTCTTCCTGGACCTTCAAAAGGCTTTCGACACAGTCTCTGTCTCCACTCTGTTAGATAGGCTGGAATCAATTGGAGTAAGAGGTATTCCCCACGCTTTGCTCAAAGACTATCTAAGCGAACGCAAGCAAAAGATTAAGATAGACAATATCATTAGCTCCGAAGAAACCGTCCAGTTTGGAGTGGGCCAAGGTAGTGTGCTCGGACCGACATTGTTCCTTATATATATAAATACTTTATGTAGCATGAAAATCGTGGATGGACACGTTCTTTCATACGCAGATGACACTGCTATAGTGTTCAGTGGCGCTACCTGGGACAGTGTCCGGTTAACCGCCGAACGTGGGCTGGCAGGGATAGCCGCCTGGCTTGACCATAACCTTCTAACCTTAAATACTTCTAAAACCAACTTCATCTGTTTCACCAAGTACAACACCTCTCAACCCCCACCAGAATTCAAAATTAAGATTCATAAATGCCTTTATACTATAAACACAAATTGTTCGTGCACAGAAATTACTAGAGTGGAATCCACCAAATACCTAGGTATTATGGTTGATCAAAGATTATCTTGGCACAATCACATGGAATTATTAATGAAGCGAATTAGGAAACTAATCTGGACTTTCAAGACACTACGTCATGTAACCTCGAAAAAACTCCTGGTACAGATTTACATCTCACTTGCTCAGTCCGTCTTGGCATACTGTCTACCGGTCTGGGGAGGTGCCACTAAACTTAAATTTCTAGACCTCGAGAGAGCTCAGAGGTCCCTACTGAAAGTTATGTTTTTTAAGCCCTTCAGATTTTCAACTGAGAACCTTTACCGGAATGCAGATCTTCTGACCGTTAGAAAGCTTTACGTACTTAATGTAACTCTTACTAAGTATAAAACACTATCTTTCAACCCACAGAAGACAAAATGCAGAAGGAAAAACACAGTTGCTCCCACTGTCTCAGTAAAGTCTACTTTCGCAAAAAGGCAATATCCTAGCCAGTCATCCCATTTATACAATCTTCTTAATAAAGAACTTGACATATACCCACTAACCTACCGAGAATGCAAAAACGCTTTGTCTAAATGGCTTAAGTCAAAGACCTACGATGAAGTGGAAAATATGGTACAATCGATGAAACTATAGTATACACGTAATTTATTCGCTTTATATTTTGCCGCTAATGGAAGTTAATGTCCTAAGTACAGTAATTTCCGATCCCAAGACTAGTCGTAGGGTTAGATAGCAAAAAAAAAAATAATAAATAAATAAAATAAAATAAAATAAAAAAAAGGAAGAAAAAAATAATAAATAAAATTCTCGTGTCGCGATGTTTGTTACGTGTCAAACTCCTCCGAAACGCCTGGACCGATTTGTATGAAATTTTGTATGCATATCGGGTAGGTCTGAAAATCGGACATCATATATTTTTTATACCCCTATATTATCGTAAAACGACGTTTGCGGGGTCAGCTAGTATACAGCTAGTATATATCTGGATTTTACTTCAAAATACAGTAAATAATACTTACTCACACCCACTACTCACATACACATTCTCCTCCACACAATCTCCTACTCACATAACACACATCCATAGAGCGTTTTTTTTTGCCTTTCATAAAAATATTGTATTTGCATTTCATTTTTATATATATATATTTTTTTTTATGTCTTTGTTTTTTTTATTTGTAAGTATAAGCTTAAATTATCTTGAAATAGCTTAATAACTAAATAACAATTATATAACCTGGGGAAGGGCGGAGCATCCTAACACAAGCAAACTAATTGCTTAATTGGATTCTCCACATTGTAATTAAAATAAGTTATTTATGATGATGCAATAAACATTTTTATTTATTATTTATTTACAGTGCTATAAAACATTTTGATATCACCAATATTTTTCAAGTGCGTTGATTAGGTACATCAATGTTCCAAATCACGTTTAATTTGAGCAAACGTTTGGACAGCAGTAGCACATGAAACTGATAAAATGATGACAGCATTTCCCTCCAACCTACATTTGAAAAATACTTAAAAAAAATTTTGCGCCTCAATCTCCATCATGCCAAAATCTCGCCTAGACAGATAAATTATCATCTGCCCAGTCTTTTCCCAACGATGTTGGGGTCGGCTTCCAGTCTAATCGGATTCAGCTGAATACACCAGCATTTTACATGGAGCGGGTGCCTATCTGACCTCTCACAATCCAGTTACTGGGTAATACGATACCCCTTCGTAAGACTGGTTTTCAGACTTTCGGGCTTCTGACTACCCGTAACGACTGTCAAAGAGCCACGAATGACAGCTGGGAGCTTAACGTGCTTTCCGAGGCACGGAGGGATCTTAGTATGTAAAGATGGTCACCCATCCGCGGACCAACCGCGGTAAGCATAGCTTGACCTGATCGATCGACCCGTGCGGCTGTTATTAGGTACTTAGCCTCTCATTTATATGGACACATACCTTCTGTCTTTATTTGATACTAACTAACATACTAGTACAACATACCTACCTACACATTTCGCCATTTTTTTTTCTAGCCACGACTGTCCTCTCTTGGGTGCTTTTTGCCCCCCCCCCCCCCCCTACACTCCTTCCATCTTTCGCGAGCCCGAAAAAAATACACCATTTTTTATGCATTCAATGTCAACATAACAAAAAGGTTGATCGCAGCTGACATTTTAGTATAACAAATTTAAAGTCAGAATTCAGTTCGTTTTCATAACCACAGATAAAAATATAGATGTATGATTATAAGGTACTTACTATGTGTGTATACTTTTTTTTTTTCGGCTCCGTGCCCTGTTCGAGAGCGGACGTGTGTTAAATTTTTCTAATTTTATCGTCTAAAAATAAATACTATACCCGGAACTTTAATCCCTATTGCCAGTCAAAGCTCATAGTGTTCGCATAATTTCTCTTTGTATCGGCTTGAGCCCCACAAGTCACTAAGTGCGTGAGCGGGTGACCGCGAGACCGCCTTCACCTCCGCGTAAAGAGTACAGTCGTCATAATTGCTATCCTGCTCCTATCTCCATATTGTGACTTGCCGGTTCTTTTTAACTCACCGAAACAACTGCAAGTGTGCGTGTGTACAAACCTCAGTGTGCTGTCAATACTACAAATATCATCCCAAATATAAGTACCCATCTGCATTACAATGCAACGTACACCTCCAGCAACGGGAACTAAGAACACTATCCTGGCAAATGACTTGTCAATGTCGGATTCAGACATTCCAAAAGCTGTATGCAGTGACGACAACGTAAACACTCAGTCACGCCGTAAACGACCTCGTTGTGACTTCTCACCCAATAAGATGCTTGTTGAGCACAATCTGGAGATAAAAGCCATGCTAAAAACCTGGAAGCAGGAACAAGAGGAGCACATGCAGAAACTTATGGAGCAACAAACTTCGGCGCTGGAAACACTTGTTGTTGAGATTAAGGTCCTGAAAACACAAAATTCTTCCATACAAACCATTAACCAGGAGATTCGAGATTCAGTGGACTTCATGAACGGCAAGTTTGAGGAGATAAGACAGCAGATGGACAATTTGAAGAAGGAAAACCAAGCCTACAAAAATTGCGTAACCAATCTCGAGAGAAAAGTCGAAGACCTGCAGCTGTCGACTCGTTCATCAGATAACGACAAGAATGACAAATTATCCGAGCTGGAACTAAAAATTGAGTCAATGGAACAGCAAGCCCGACTCAATAACATTGAGATCTGCAACCTGCCTGAGAAACGCGATGAAGACCTTCCTGGGCTCGTCGAAAAGATCGGTGCTACCATCAAGTGCTCAATTCTCCGTCAAGATATACTAGCCGTTCACCGTGTCCCCCACGCACGTACACAGGAAAGTAACAAACCTAATAATATAATCGTGAAATTAGCCTCACGCATCCTTCGTGATAATGTTTTAAGTGCCTATCGATTGTCTAAAAATGTTACGTCCGACCTAATTGGTATGTCAGGTACCCCCTGTAAAATGTATATTAACGAGCATCTCACTCTTTATAATAAAAACTTATTTCGTTCATGTCGTGAGATGGCTAGGAAACATAATGTTAAGTATGTCTGGATTAGAAACGCTACTGTACTTGTCAAAGCTACCGATAGCTCTAAAACATTTGCTGTACGCTGTCAGAACGATGTCAACAAGATTGCGCAGTGTAATCTTCAGAATGAATAGCTTAGTTTTTTGCTATGTTTATTTGGATATCGATTGTAAACAAACACTTGCACAGATTTTCCGTAAAAAAATGTTTAAAACTCATATCGCATTCCTTCAGTGTATCCTAATTGTTATACCATTGTTTTGTAATGTTTCTCGCCTTTGTTGTTTTTATACATACGTTAATGATAGTGCCCTTGATTTTATGCCGCTTAAATCAGTAATTTGTCTACAGAACTTGTTATTTAAAACTCGCTCATTAGCTGTTGTTAATACTCATAACCATGTACTCGTAAATAACTCAATTTTATACCGCTACCCACTACGTACAGAATCCAAGTATCTATATAAAATATACCCGAATCTAAAAATGATTACTTCACTTTTTTTTTGTTATTTTTTTTTCCTTTTTACTTAATTACACGCAATGCTTAGTAATAAAAATTTAAATAATGATTTATCATTCTTTTATCAGAACTGTAGAGGGATCCGCACTAAATTGCACACACTATACACCAACATTCTTTCCTTGTCGTTTGACGTGATCATATTATCTGAGACATGGCTAACACCTAATATAATGGACAAAGAATTCATTGATGACCGCTACTTAGTTTTTAGAGACGATCGTGACCGCATTGGTACAAACAAGCGCGAGGGCGGGGGTGTTCTGATAGCCGTGCTGCGCGGGCTTCGGCCTGTGAGGATATCAACGTGTCCCTCCCCCACTGGCATCGAGCACGTAATGATCCAAGTGCCCGCGTCGCGCTCCAACGCTCACCATGTCATTAGCGCTGCTTACATACCACCACGCACACAGGACGATGTTTACTTGTCACATCTGTCCACGTTAGAAAATATTCTTACAGCTCCCTGTATTGAATCATTTTATATAGCAGGTGATTACAATCTGCCCGAAATTGAGTGGTCAAGCAATACTAGTAATGTGAATCAGTCACATAATAATGTAGGTCGATATTTATTGAATTTAATGGCTATTACGAATGCTTCTCAATACAACACAATTAAAAATAATTTGGGTCGTGTTTTGGACTTATTCATCAGCAATACTGAATGTCAGATACAGTCCGACATTTTACTGCTGCAACCTGATAGCCACCACCCTCCATTTACTGTTTTAACTTCCCTGGAGACACCATTCACACCCATGAAGCGTCATTCTACAGTAAAATTTAATTTCTTCAAAGCTAATTACCAAGAAATTAATGTAGAACTAAATAAGTTGAACTGGGACGAACTGTTTCTTAATCTCTCCAGTGAACAGGCCGTAGATGCTTTTTACGACTATATATATGGAATCGTCAGACTACATGTTCCACTGTCACGTCTAAAATCTACTACCTTTCCCGTTTGGTTTAGCGCTTCCCTAATTAAAACTTTCAAAAATAAAGAACGCGCGTGGATAAGATGGAAAAAACTGCGTAACTTATCTGATTATGAAAAGTTCTCTATTCAGCGTAAACGTTTCAAACTACTTTGTGAACAGTGCTACAGTAAGTATATGCAAACAGTTGAAGAAAGCATACCTATTAATATCAAGCATTTCTGGACATACATCTCTAACCGAAAGAAAGGTTCTGGAATCCCAGCTAACATGCAGTACAAAAATAAATCATCTAGCTGCCCCGCTGAGATATGTTCACTGTTTTCTGCCTTCTTCAACTCAGTGTACGAGCCCTCAACCTTCGACCCTAACACCTGGACACCCCCAGAAACCCTTGACGAGAATTCTGTATGCATTCCGGATATTTACCTCGAAAAGAATATCATACTTAAGGCACTTACCTCATTAGACTTAGCTAAAGGAGCTGGTCCGGATGGCCTACCCCCTTCTTTCTTTAAGCATACTGCACAAACCATCTGTGTTCCGTTACACATAATATTTAATAAATGTCTCAGGGAAGGGATTTTTCCTTGTGTTTGGAAGAGGGCTTTCATCACGCCCGTTCTCAAAAGTGGTGACAAAGGAAACGTTGAGAATTATCGACCAATATCTATCTTGTCCACCTTGTCTAAACTTTTTGAGGGTCTAGTGCACAGCCACATATTTCCACAGTTAAATCATCTTATTATACCCGAGCAACATGGCTTCGTTAAATCCAAATCCACTTATACAAACTTAATCATTTTTACACAGTTTTTGTTTGAAAACATGGACATGCGCACACAAGTCGATGCTGTTTATACTGATTTCCAGAAGGCTTTTGACAAGGTGGACCACAAATTGCTTCTCGATAAGATCGCTTTCAATGGCATAAGGGGCAATTTACTCAGATGGTTTGCTTCATATATATTTCATAGGACTCAAAAAGTTGTTATCAATGGATTCGAGTCTGATTATGTAGTCGTTGAATCAGGTGTGCCTCAAGGATCTGTCTTAGGCCCATTGCTTTTTATCTTGTTTATAAACGACATAAAATCCTGCATAGTCAACTCTAAATTCCTAATGTACGCCGATGACATTAAAATCTATAAGGCTTGTGCGAACTCTCAGGATTGTTTGCGACTACAAGAGGACCTATGCAGGCTTTCACAATACTGTCTGGTCAATAAACTTCATCTTAGTCTTCCAAAATGTCACTTCATTTCTTTTACTAAAAACAAAAATACTATTAACTTCCCATATACCTTGAGCGACATACAATTAAAAAAAACAGAGTGTTTGCGTGATCTTGGCGTACTGCTTGATTGCAAATTACATTTAGACACCCATATCGACAACATAATTAACAAAGCCTTTCAGATGTATGGTTTTGTCATGCGGTCTTGTAAAGACTTCAAAAAGCCTTCTACTTTTCTGTTCTTATATAAAACACTAGTCCGTTCTCAGTTGGAATACGCGGTACCCATCTGGTGCCCGTATTATGATAAATATAAGCAAGCAATAGAAATGGTCCAGAAAAAATTTCTTCGTGCCACGCACTACAAGTGCTTCCGTACTAGGATTCCCTATGCAGATTTGCTAAATCATTATAAAATGTTGAGCTTGGATTCCAGACGTTCACTGATCATGGTTATGATGCTGTATGGTATATGCAATAACAAATTTAATTGCACTGAGCTCTCGAATAGATTGTGTTACGTAGTACCAAGGACTGTTATTCGGCGGGAAGTGCGCGCACCTCGGCTATTCTACACTGCGCGATGTAAAACGAAGGCCGGAGTGCGAGCCCCTCTCCGCCGACTTTTAGAAACCTATAACTCGCAATTCAATGATATTGATATTTTCGCGCTGCCACAATATAAATTTAAAAAAATGGTTTCACAATCTCTTGCAAGTCGCCCATAAGATGGATGCTCTTGTCATCCGCTTCCTTCGATTCGTCGGTAAATACTGTTTTTCTTATAAATACTAATGTACTTTTTCTTTTTTTTTTTTTCTTTTCTCTTGTTAGTCTCTCATTTAACATGCGTTCGTTATCATATGATGATCAGATGTCACGTCGTGGACAATAGTGTGGGTTATACGTTTTTTCGACTGTAATATAACTACTTTATGTCAATGCTGTAATGTATAACTGTTTTTTGTCCCAAATAAATAAAATAATATAAAATAAAATAAAATACCTACCTACTACTGCACTTGCCCACATAACCTAGGTACCCTATATCGGTCAACAAACCCCATAACATAAGCAGACACTGTCTAAGTTTATTATAACCAATATTTCAAAGTTAAACCAGCAGCGGATGATGCGAGTATTTTGCCATAAGTCGATGGGATCAGTAAGAGATAGTGTTGTGCGTCGCGTTGTCGTAAAATATCGATACTTTGCTATCGACAAATCGATGCGGGTGGATTTTGAGTTGTATTTACTTATGTGGTCTATTCTTATGTATCTAATAGTCTGGGTACAGCTTTGAATGCAATATATTAAAAAAAAACTAGGTGTACGTACGCTACAAAATACGTACACCTAGTTTTTTAATAGAAAATGTAATAGCTTTCGAATAATTATGTACCGTGAAACGGGGTGAATAAGGATGCAGGGGAAAATCGGGACGAAACTTTTAAAGGGATTTTAACATTGAAATAATATAGTTTGTTGGCAAAAAGAACGCGAATGTGTTTACCTACTGTATTATAATTAACGACTAAGTGCCTTTTTTGGCAATAAACTATAGTATTACAACGTTAAAATCCATTTGAAAGTTGCGTCCCGATTCACCCCTGCATCACCCCGTTTGTAGGTAGATAGATAGATACTAGAAGGTTAATTGAATTTCAAAATAAATATAATGAAATCTGGAATCTCATTCGTTTTTATACAGCCAAACTTAAGTCTATGAATTCATTATAATCAAACATGTAGCATCAACAAAATTACCCATTCAAAATAACTACATCAAAGAACATTAATAAACAATACACTTAACTATGTACCTTCTGTAAAATATATACGCAATAAAATTATCCAGTAGGCAGTAAGTGATGTTAAAAACATGATAAATATTCAAGGCAATCACATCGTTTTAAACGACCGCTCGCGTCGGCGGACGCTGAGCGAATGAGCAAAAAAGCCCGCGAGACGTTCATCTGACATTCAACGTTGGGTGGGGCCTGCCGCTTCCCGCCTCCCCAAACGAGCACCACCATTGGCTCATTTAAAAATCGATTCCATTTTATAAATATGTAACCACTTTCATTTCTCGCACATCGAGACCGTTGCAAGGCACGCACAGCGCGATACAACTCTCACCCTTATTTTGACAGTTGAAGAATTGAATTTCGATAATCGAACGGCTAGTGTTGTGACGTTTACTGTCGATGAACATTCAATTGTTTTACCGACATGTCTTTGTGGTCTCTTTTGTTTTATTTAAAAGAGAACAGGCCCAAGATGTTTTTTTGTTGGAATTATTTTTATTATAGGTCCGTAGGTAGGTCGGAATAAACAAGAACATGTAGGTGGGTGAAATTGTATCTGTAATAAATAATGGCGTATTTTTGATTTATGGTGTAACAGGAGGGTTTGGGATGAAGATTATAGTGGTTCTGTACGTTTAATGAATAGTAATGATCTGTAGGTACCTACTCTATGCATGCTCTTCAAAAAGATTCAAGATGGAGGCTTAATGAGGATATTGAACGCTGAATATTTCATCTGTTTGATCAAACATTTAACTCGGGCTTAGCGCGGTGCGTGGCTACATAATAACCGCGCTAAGAGATAGATATAAAAGGTTAAGCTGCACTTGCCGCGGTCAATCTGTTGATGGGTGTCCACAGACTTCTCAGTACATCGATATACGCTGAGTTTTGTTTTAAGTACCTTAAAATAAGAGTATCTTGCTAAGTTTTGGGTTGAGGAGATAGGTAGGTATATATTATTGAGAGTAGGTAACATGACAGGAGCTTGTAGCTAAGTAAGGAGAAGAATGGGCAAGAACCTCCACCGTTACTGATGTCCAGAAAGTACATATGGATTGCCAAACGCTATCATTTAATTAGGAGAATCATTTAAAGAATGAGATACCCATGCCCGCGGCTAAATAATAACAACCGCACGGGTCGATCGATCAGGTTAAGCTAGGCTTGCCGCGGTTGGTCCATGGATGGGTGACCATCTTTACGTACCAAGACTCCTCCGTGTCTCGGAACGCACGTTAAGCCGTTGGTCCCGGCTGTCATTCGTAGATCTTTGACAGTCGTTACGGGTTGTCAGACGCCCGAAAGTTTGACAATCAATCTTACCAAGGGGTATTGTTATACCCAATCACTGGGCTGTGAAGATCAGAGAGGCAGTCGCTGCATGTGAAATACTGGTATTCAGCTGCATCCGGTTAGACTGGAAGCCAACCCCAACATAGTTCGGAAAAGGCTAGGCAGATTGATTGAGAATAAGATGGCAGTTTTTACGAAACATAGTTCTCCGTCGCATTTCACACGACTGGAAAAAAGTAGGTATGCTGGTATATACACACGGGTACACATCAAGCTATACATTTCCAGTTTTAGCTGACCTCGCACTGTATAGGTTTTTTGTACAATCAGAAGTCAGCTTATACTGGTTATGTATAGCTTGTTGTGTAGCCGTATGTACTAGATATTGATAATACCATAGATCTAAAGATTGATCGCATCGTCTTCACATATTTATTATAGGTATAACTAGCTGCGCCCCGCGGTTTCACCCGCGTAAATATCGAGGGAATATCGGGATAAAAAGTATCCTATGTGGGTTATAAACTATAAGTATGTGTGCCAAACGTCATCCGAAGCCGTTCAGTAGTTTTTGCGTGAAAGAGTAGGACAAACATCCATCCATCCTCACAAACTTTCGCATTTATAATATTAGTAGGATAATAGGATAGTAGGAAGTAGGATAGTAAGATTAGTAGGAAGTAGCATAAGTAGGATAGTAGGATAATTAATGCACACAAATTATTGTAAAACATTTTAAAAGAGTAACGGTGGAGTTTCTTGCCCATTCTTCTCCATACGAAAACTACCTTTTGGAAGGGGCGACTAGAATCAATTCTATTTTATTGTAATTTTTGGCGTTCAAAAGTGCCATAAAAGTGGCTATTTGAAATAAATGTTATGACTAATTTGATAGACGTATTACAGCAATTCAAGTTGGTGTGAATGTTTTTATGGTCCTAATGGATTACTTATTACTTTTCACATCACTTATCAGCACACCTCTTTGAACAATAGCGTGATATTAATATCCATCAACAAACCATAGACAACATCACTAGACAGAGTCGGTCCATTACAGAAATTATAGCCCAGGGCTAATAAGAAATTAAATGGCGGATTCTGGATTGTGCGCGCAATGTCTTTAATTTTGTTGAATTTTCGTTTTGTTTGGCCAATGACAGAGGGAAATATTAAGTATATTTTTATTTTATTGAGAATAATTATTATGGTGACATGAAAATGTAATTAAGAATTAGGTAAGTACACGTTTTTCTCAGTTGCCTTGATAATTATATGAAATATCTACCTACGTAAAAAATACCGTTTATACAGCAGTGCTATTCTGTAAAAATCTCACCGTGAAAACTAAGTTGAAGTGAGCTGTCATTCCACCTGATATTAGGGATTGCCCCTATTGATAGCTCACTTCACGCTCACTTCACCTAATTTATCACGGTGAGATTTTTACAGAATCGATCGGCTGTTAATACCACGTCGTTTTGTTAATTAGACAAAATATCGTCATCGCCTTTGAAATTGAAAACAGACTTGGGTTTTATAAATATTATAGTTGTTTAATTCTCTTCTGTAGGTAACGTATTTAAAATAGGTTCTATCGATCTGTATCATAATTGCGTAACACACTATCAATGTCAATCTGAATCTTTGAGGATACCTATTGCTAATCCATTGCTTCATATGTTCGGAAAATTTGTCTGTTGAACAACGTAGATATCGCAATGAATGTTGTTGAACTGTCAAAACGAAACCCAGTGCTAGGTAGGTACTAATAGTGAGATACGCAGTTACCCCGCTGCCTTTTTTTTCTTGTTTCTATAATTTTGTTAGTTTTAAATGTCCTCTTTGATTGTTCGTATTTCCTATGCGTAGGTACCCCAAATAAAATTATTTTTCTTCTTTATTTTCTAAAAAAAAAACCGCAGACATGCATGATCTGCGCTTAGCTACCCAAAAATCAACACAAACTTTTACTATTATTTCATTATTAGGTACTCAATAATACACCAAACACGACAGGTGGTGAACACAAAATCACCAATGACCCAAGTACCACAAAGTACTACAGAATACAGTCCACCGCTCGCCTATCTTAAAAATCTGACATTGACAGCGCCTTCGCCCCTTAGCATTAAGGGACGTTTTCGTTACTTCTAAATGCGGTTGACTGTAGGGAGGTACTAGTGAGTGCTATTCAACCCAGCGGCCGCGAAATGGCCGCACAAAGGACTGTTATGAATATTACATTTCACCCCTCACTTGATGTGGCCTAGGGTTGGGACGTTTGAAAGTTAGTTTTATCGATTATAAGCTGACTGTATAAATAAGAGAGAATAATTTTGTACCTACTGTTTGTGTGGTTCTGAAAAAAGAGGCTTTTTCCGGCAAAGGGGATAGGCACTATTGTGTGTATTTTTTCTTTTAACATTTTTAGAAGTTCAGCATTTCATCGGTTACTATCAAATTGGCCACCATTTCTCCATTTCTCCGTGTTGTAAGTATAGAGTAGGTACTTTGACAAGACCACAATTATGCCCGACTTTATTTGTTAATGTGGGGCTACTTTCTAAGTCTGTCAACGAAGATACGGTCCCATCCGAAACGAGTTTTAAACCTTGGTGTGAACCCTACACCCGATTAATTAACTTTTTCGGACAGGCAAAAATACATCGCGAGTAGGAAAAATTGTCAAATCTTGATGTCGTTCCTACATAGTTTGGGCCCCAAACTAATCTTGTGTCCGTAGATGATACGGAGTAGTAATAGAGCGTAATTTCGGCCGAAAGTATGGATCTCGTGCTATGGAGTAGACCTCCTGAAACGCACACACACCTAAATGATTTTATTGCCTAGTAAACATACGCTTCTGATAGATACAATAAGACTCGTCTTATGCCCTTTTTTAGTTTAGTTCTATTACAACCATCGACAACTCTCCCGCCGAAACCGCACTTCACCCTACTCTATGGCAATTACTCGACGGGGTTGCCAGCAATATTCACTAGTAGGTATTACCCCGCGAGCCCAAATGTACCCATACCTCAAGTACGTCACAATTTCACGCTCGCATAGCAGGGGCATCCGCAGACATAGAGGTTGCATCACAGCTTGATAAAAGAGGGTCAAATAGTTTGAAGATGTAACAACTGTTTTTAATGGGAGGTATGTTGTGGTTTTTGGATAAAGTGTTGAGCTTTTTTTTTAATTATGGCATGTGGCGTGTTCTGCGCGGTGTGTGGTCCGAATTTTATAAAAAAGGTATTATTAATGTATTGCTAGATTTTGGATGGGTCTACAAAAACTAGATATCCTAGATATAATAAGAGAATAGATCTAAATGCCGTAAAGTAGGTAATTCGTGGTAAAAATATTGGCCATAATATTGGTTAGCAACTGGGTTGACTTCTCAGGAATACATTAAGTACCGCCACTCGTGCATGGAGTCTATTCACAGTCATGAATAGTCTCCTCGCAGATTGCATAGATTGTGATCACACAATCTGACGGATTTTGAAAGGTTAAAAAAAAATCTCCTGGATAACGTAAAAATGTTGGCTAATTGCTTACCACACTTGCAATGTCAAAGCAATTGATAGTCCATCTGTTCCTCACAAATTGACAGCACAGACTCCTTAAATTAATACTGAATCATGTTATCAAAAACAGGAATCATAAAGTATCAAACATACCTACCTACCTTTGCCAAATCTTTTCATTTTACGAATCAGCTCGACATGTGAAAAAAAATCAAAATGAAAATGTCAATAAATTAAAACTGCGCCAGGATTTGTCTCGTGCGTCCTGCGGTTACGACGTTAAGGTCGTTTGCCATACACAAGGTCGAAAGAAGTGTATTAAAAAAAAGAGAAATAAATGTTTATTGTTATTTTAGAAGGGACTTACCTAATATTATGTTCTTGAAAGTTTGAAGGATTAAAAGGCCAATTCTCGTAATTAAAAATGTACAAAATCTAGTCGCAATCTCATCTCGGCGACAAGCAATTTCAAAAACTTGTCAAAATTGTAAGGAAATTTGAGGTATTTTTGACAGATTGAGCTAGAGGGAGATCAGACTGTGAACGTTCTTAAAATTACGAGAACTGCCCGTCTGATTATGAGTAAATATGCATCCTATTAACTTACTTCCTATCCAATCCTACTAATATTATAAACACGAATGTGATGAATGGGTTTGTTACTCTTTCACGCAAAAACTATGAAACGGATTTGAATAAAATTTGGCACATAGATGAGGAGCAAGGAAAACCTGTGCAGGTAGAGATTCATAGACGACTCCACCTTGGAGTGTAAATGTAGTGCTGTTCCACAAGCAATGGGAGACTTAATATAATGGCCTGCGTGTCCTGTCAGCTAAACGTTACAGGAACTGATGGTTCTGCGGAGTTTCGCTAGCTAATTTAACTTGACCCTGTATAAGGCCTTGAGGTCCTAAGCATTGTCACAACTACCGAACTTTCCGAACGTGTACGTAGGGGAGCGGCGGGACATACCGTACAGCGGACGATACCGTACGTTGTATTTGACAGGGACCGAATGATGAGAAATTAGGTCTATCCTTGTCTAACGGTCGCAACGCGGCACTGCTGCGTTCTCCCCTCCCGCCCGCTCCAGTGACTCGTTAGGTTCCGCGAGTAAAGCATGTGTCACGTTTTCGCGCCAATTTTTATAAAAAGTGCTGTGAAGAATTTACGCTGTAAGTACTATATTTTTTCTTGAATTTTGTTATTTGTTTATCTAAGTTGTACGATATTGATATAGGCTTCATCTGACAGTAAGTTTTCATTGAAATCACGAATAATTTTCGTTTATTGAATCATTTCTCCCAAAATGGCGGGTTCGGGTGGGTTCGTACATTTTTGTACGGTATCACCCGCAAGTACGGTATCACCCGCAGGTCTTGATTTGATTTAGTTATTTACTATTCTATCTTTATTTTCAGATGCCTCGAGGAAAGAAGCTTACCTGGTCACCCCGCAAAATGAGACTCGCTATAGAAGAGGTAAACGCGGGCTCCAAATTACGTAAAACAGCAGAGAAATTTGGAGTACCAGTAATGACTCTCCACGATCATGTAAAAAAAGGTCCTGAATACAAACCCAGACTAGGGGGCAAGCCTGTCTTTACTGCCGAGCAAGAAGCAGAGATCCGGGATGAACTGATCAAGTTGTCTAAAATGTTTTATGGGTTAACACCGCAAGCATTACGAAGAGGCGTTTATCAGTATGCTGAGAGAAATAAAATTAAGCACCCATTTAATAGAGAAAAGGAAGAAGCCGGAAAAGACTGGTTTTATGGTTTTCTAAAACGAAACCCAGAAATCAGCGTCCGAGTACCTGAAGCTACCAGCGTAAGCAGGATCACTGCTTTCAATCAAGCTGAAATGGAGTTATTTTTCAAGAACTTGATTCACTTACTTGAAAATCATACCATACTTCCACATAGGATTTTTAATGTCGACGAATCAGGCGTTACAACTGTGCATAAGCCAGGCAAAATACTTGCACCAAAGGGTCAAAAACAAGTCGGTGCTGCTACAAGTTGGGAAAGGGGCAAGAACATTACAGTCTGTTGTTGCATGAGCGCCACAGGCCAATTCATTCCACCGTTATTCATTTTCCCGCGCATTCGAATGACACCAGCATTAGAAAGAGGTGGTCCTCCAGGTTCATTATACAGGTGCTCAAAATCAGGATGGATGATTGAGGAACTGTTCTTGGATTGGCTGAAGCACTTCGTTGAACACACCAAGCCAACTTTTGAGGACGTCGTGCTCCTGATTCTAGACAATCATGTGAGCCACATATCATTAGACATTTACGAATTTTGTCGTAAAAATGGCGTGCTGATGCTTTCACTACCGCCTCATACATCACACCGCACTCAACCTCTTGACCTCACATTTTTTGGACCTTTAAAGCTCCAATATCACAAAGAATGTGATCTGCACATGAAAACTAATAACTATGAGAAGCTGACACCTTATGACATTGCGCCTCTTTTCAACAAGGCATATTTGAAGGCTGCCACTCCAGAAAAAGCAGTCAATGGATTTGCAGCAGCTGGGATTTGGCCTGTGAATCCTGACAAATTCTCTGATCAGTACGCTGTACCTATAGAGATTCTTCACACTGATCAGTGCGCTGCGCCTATAGAGAACCTTCACACTGATCAGTTCGTATCAGAAATAACCAGCAGAGAAGATATTGAGCCAATACCCTCAACTAGTGGAACCTCAAAGCAAACAACGCAGGAAGAAACAGAATTAGATGATCTCAGAAAAGACAAAGAGGATGTCCATGTTTCTTTTGGTGAATGTTCAATGGCCTTGCCGCAGAAAAAAGTCTCTGAGAGAGATACAAATTTGGAAAAGGGGAAAGGAAAAGGCAAAGGAAAAGGAAGAAAGCAACATTCTGAAATTCTTACTTCAACTCCTATCAAAGAAGCCTTAGAAATGAAAAAGACTCTAAAAAGTATCAAGACAGAAAAAGCTAAAGAAAAACTGAAAACAAAAACAAATCTAAAGAAAACGAAAACATCAAAAGTAGAGAAAAAGAAAGCAGATGGAAAGCAGTCACACAAGAGAAAAATTTTAAACAGCTCGAGCTCTGACGATGAGTCTTTGGTGCTAGGCGAAAGTGATGACAACGACAACTTCTTTTATGCAGAAGGAGAAACAGGTGTTACAAACGAGCTTTGTCTAATGTGTGGTGAATTTGGAAAAGATCGAGAGCTCTGGTATCGATGTATAGTGTGTGGGCAATGGGTCCATGCATTGTGCAGCGATAAAGATGTGCCAGATGGTTATATTTGTGGATTTTGTCATACTAAATAAGTGACCTAACACTGTACGCTATCATCCGAAGGTGTCGGATGATTCCGTACTTCTGTTTTTTTTTTTTTAACTTAATAAATCCAATATTTGTATTTATCTGGTTTTATTTTTTGTTCGAGCATTTAGTAGTCAAATATTTTCTCTATAGATAATGCATATGATAAACCAAATAAGTCTTTTAATTATTGAGTAATAAGAGTTCTACCTTAAGTGTACGGTAACCCCCGCTCCTCCCCTAAGCACCATCATAACAAATTAACTAAAAGCATTTTATATTTCGAATGTTCCTTATTTCAATACAAAACCTTTTTTAAACTAATTTGGAACGCGACGTATTTCCGGCGTTCGGTCGTAAAGTGTTGCCAGTATAAAAGATTCCTATTTTATTGGAGTAGGTAAGGAGGGCGAACACGGGTCAAGAAATATTTGATTTACTGTTATAGGTTTCCTTTCCTTTGTCCTTTTAGCTCACGAAGGTGTAATAATAATAACTGTAACTGCCTCTGATCATAATAGTATTTTGGAAATGCCGCCGTGTAGAATAAGTTTTGGTTGGTATGTTGGCCAATCCAGAATCTGGGCCGAGAGATTTCTGATATAAAAACACTGCTTGACGTGGGACATCGAACATGACATCATGCTCAGTAGTCACGTTAAGATGCATGCGCAGTGGTAGACCGCGAAATTCAAATTTTCTTACGTTTTTTGCAATTTGCAGGTCAGTGTCAGGTTGTATTTAACTTAGGAAGATGTATTAATGATTCTAATGGTTATAATTCCGCAAATACGATCGATACGATCATATTTTGATCAAGAGACAACCTGACACGGACCTGCAAATTGCAAAATACGTAAGAAAATTTGAATTTTGCGGACTACCACTGCGCATTCACCTTAATGGGGATGCGCTAAGGTACCCCGTGAAAAACACATGCTCTTACGTTTTTTTCAATTTGTAGGTCAGTGTCTTGATTAAAATATAATTCCCGACCTTAAAAAATATGATATTACAGAATTATAATAATTAAAATCAATACAGCCATCTAAGTTCATACAATCCTATTGATTCATTTACGTAACGGTCATTGCAAATTGCAAAAAAAACGTAAGAATATTTGAATTTCACGCGTTACCCTGATGCTTCCCTCTGAATGAAGATATCTGTTTCTTAGATACAACAGAAATAAAACACTGATAATTTAGTTAAACATCTTTTATTTTAAAACGTGGAAAAACATTTGATTCTTTTACTAAAGTGCGGTACGCCGCGTGTTCCAACAATCCTAAGAAATGCTAAAAAGAGGTATTATTACATAACATCGTAATTATTATCCAAAATTATTTTTGGAGATTTTGTTTAAATACAAAAAAAAACCTTATTTTCACATCCTGAAAGGTAACAAAAGCTAATCCACAAAAGCGGCTGTGATTGACTGACGGAAATAACCGCAGCCAATCAAATCTCTTGTCATGAGTTTAACAGTTACTGTCATCAGGATTTGCTCACCCATGCGAGCAAATCCCGCACAATGCATCTTAATCTATACTTATAATAAATATGTAGAGAGGTCAATTCTGTACATGAAATATATTTCCAAAATAACTATCAGCGGGTGATTAGTGATCGTTACTGACGCCAAAAATGCAATCAGTAAAATTTTTGTCTGTCTGTCTGTCTGTCTGTCTGTATGTTCGTTATAGAAACAAAAACCACTCGACGGATTTCAAAGAAACTAGGTACAATTGTTCTTCATACTCCTGGGCAGGTTGTAGTATACTTTTCATCACGCTACGATCAATAGGAGCAGAGCAGTGAAGGGAAATGTTGGGAAAACAGGATTTCTATTTAGGTGAAGTAGTAATAGGTTAGTAGTATTTAGTTAGTAGTAGGTAAGTTTTGGTTAATTTATGTTCAGTTTTTTTTTTAATATTAAGTAGGTAAAAGCGTAGGTACTTTTATTAATTATAGGTATAGGTATTATTAATTATAGTAGTTATAGGTATTTAGTTTTAAGTGAAGTAGGTTTTATTATATATTATTTTATATATTAGACGTAGTTATATATTTTTAATTATTCAAGCCCCAAGCGGACGCCGGCGTCCGCCCGCTATTGTCTTGAAAAACGCGTTGAATGAGAAATACGCGTTCTCAAGAATCGGCAGAAGAAAGAGCACATCGGTTAAACTCTATGAGAGTTAGTGCCTCAATTTCCGGAAGTCAATATTCCACGCGGACGAAGTCGCTGGCAAAAGCTAGTAATAATAAATTAATAATAATAATAAATTGTTTATTGGACCAAACATTTTTGTACAATCAAACACTTACAAACAACTTTTATGCAACAAGAGAAAAATACATATCATGATAGTAACAATTACAGTCAGTAGTATTTGTACTGAATTCTGGTACCCAAGGAAAGATTTAACTTGTGTTATGGGTACCAGGATCCTCACGCTACTTATACACAGCAGAAGTTACATCAGAAGGCCAGAAGTTATACAAGTGAAATATTTGAAAAAAGCCCTTTTGTGTGAATGAGGAGTCGTAATTTTGTGACATTGTGCGTTGGTTGGTGCGCTAAGAAAAATACAAGTGTGTGTGTGTGAGGGTGTGAGGGAGGGTGTGTGTACGATCTTGTTTATAAAGTCCTATGGTGTTTATTATGCATGCGAGCTTAAACCACACGGGATGGAGAAGAAATACCCATTATCAAAAGGTTCATTGCTGGCTCCCCGCATGCGGGCTTAAACGTGCGTGTGGCAAATCCGCTTGACACTAAAAACGGCCTTAATGACGATGGGGTTTGATAGCGTGACGGTTGACGGGGAGAATAAAAGGAGAAAACGTGTTGCGCCTACCCGAAGTAACATGAAGTTGATGATGAAGAGCGACGATGAGTTCTGTACGGGGGCAGCCACAGATACTCGTATAGATACACCTAGATAACGCAAGAGCAACTACTTCACGTGCCAAAAATCGCACCAACTTACGTTCAAAAATCGTAAGCCGCCATTTTCGCGCTCAGTCCTGTGTACTGCGGGCTGGGTGAGCGTGAGTGAGAAAGTGTGACGTCATAGTAGGTAGTAAAAAATGGCACTCTTGGTTATCTGGGTTTATCTATATCTATGGGGCAGGCCATAGGACAATACTATACTGAAACACAATGTTAGCGTAACCTTGTTCGCGCTGGTAACCTGTATGGCAACCAATCGAACCCGCCATAAAGCTGTATACAGGATCAAATTAAATTAGCTAGCGAAACTTCACAGACGTGATGGTATCAATATAACCATGATTTAAACAGAATAATAGTGTAATTTTCCAAATTCTTTTTATTTCTCTAAGGGATGATTTTTTTATCATCTGATAGTACTTTATTCGAGGTATAATTTTGAAATTTTAACAGTTATTTCATACAAAAACTGTCAAACGTCAAATTTATTCCTCGAATAACACTTTTCTGGCGATGGAAAAATTAGCCCTTAATATATCGCGGGCTTTGACCCCGAGCCGCTGTGTTTGAACCAAATGTGAGATCGAAATTAATTTTGATATTGCATTTGGTTTAAAAAATATAATGTTTTTGTATTGTCATTGTGTATTGACACGTGTCATGAGAGCGAAGTTTCGCTAACGAAATAAAATTTACTTTGTACATTTTGTTGACGGCGCAATCATGGTTGCTATGGTTACTTTTTTCCCAAAGCAATATAGCTTTTATTATTCTTTTAAAACCTCTCAGATATCAACACAACAGGGGGGGACCTATAAAATTTTATTTTCTCATTTTCCTCCTTTTCAGAACAACGGAGAATAAAACCAATTTATTAACACTATTGCGATAATTTCATGGCTTTGCATGTATGACTACATTCTTGTGTTCTCCCTTAGGCACAGATATTAATTCCTTAAAGTGCGGCGGTGGCAGCGCACTGCACAGTAATTGTCAGGAGTTCTCAGCCTGCACCTTCAACAGGAATTTTCTGAAAAAATAATATTAAACTGAAAGTGTAGGTTATTTAATCAATCAACTCAGCCTATCGCAGTCCACTGCTGGACATAGGCTTCTTCGAAGCTGCGCCACAACACCCTGTCCTCCGCCTTCCACATCCAGTCTGTCCCAGCCACCTTCTTTAGGTCATCCGTCCATATTAGCTGGAGGGCGTCCTACACTACGCTTGCCGATACGTGGTCTCCACTCCAAGGCTCGTCTGCTCCACCGGCCATCGGTCCTTCGACAAACATGGCCAGCCCACTGCCACTTCAGTTTGCTTACTCTGCAAGCTATGACGGTAATTCCGGTTTTTTCCGGAAAATTTCATTCCTGGTTTTATCCCTCAAAGAGACTTTGAGCATAGCTCGGTAGGCTAACGAAAAGAACATGCTCTTATAGCATATTTTGAAAGGAGAAATAAACTAATAATTGTCGATTCGTTGAGCTCCTTAAGTTCTGAGTTGAGCTGCATGATTACTGACAAATGCGTGCACTGACTGGACAGGTCCACTCAATCTGTGTGGTTCTTTCCTCAAAAGACCATTTCAGACACCAATCTACGGTCTAAAATAACAGATAAATAATAATAAGGCAGAATGATAATATCATACCCAACAACATGCTTTAGATTTGGTGCTTCGCACAGATTATTGTGTCCCAGTCCTAAGCCACGCTCGAACGAATGGAACTCTACCGGAGCACCCGACGTGGCCCGTGAGGCTTTCACTTTTGCATTCAACTGAGGACATTTAAAGATATTCATAGTCATCATCATGTTGGGGTCGACTTTCAGTCTAACTTGATGCTGCAGAATAGCCGTATTTACATGGATGAACTGCCTATCTGACCTCCACAACCCAGTTACCGGGTAGCATGATACTCCTTTAAGACTAGTTGTCAGTCTTTCTGGCTTCTCACTACTCGTAATGGCTGTCAAAAATCTATGTATACCAGCGCAGCGTATGTGTATTGCCAGCTAGCCGAATAAAATGCTAGCAAAAATCGATAACAGAGTAAATGCGGTCCAAACATGCTTCCATATAGAACCCCCTAAGCAATGGATCTTAGACAGCTACTGATATAAAAATAAATCCAACAACATCCATTCGTGATGTAAAACGTGAAATAAGCGCGATGAGGAATGTTTCATTTCCATGATTTTAATTTTTTTCTCTCAAGACAGGGATGCAAACAATGTCAAAAGCCTTTGTTAAATCTAGAACGATGCCGACACTGACTTCTTTTTGCCTTAAGGTTAACGTCATTGGAGAAAAATATATGGAACTTCGTTCAAATGTCCACCACTAACAAGACCCAAGATTTAATAGTCTATTAGATCAGACAAGGAGTAACTTTTATAAAGACACACAAAAAAATCTGTCAGTTAAAAGATAAAGGTAAATAAAAGTATTATTTTTTGAATACTTTTAATCGAAACAGCTTGATTGATTTTAACAAATGAAGTGTCATTACATTTGTCTTGACCTCACGAGTGACACCGGCTAGGATTTTGTAAGAAAGAAAAACACAATTTGACAAACTGATTACCGTCAGCCGATATTTAACCAAACAATGATAAATGAATACGGTTTGAAAGCTCCATATTAATGTTACCTTGCAAGCCAGACTGTAGGGCACAATCTTGTCTCCTTTGGAGTGCAGAATGAGGACAGGGAGATGAGGAACCCTGCAGAGGTACTGGTCTGTGTTGAAGGAGTACTCCGAGGATAATGTGAACGGCTTCACGAACGTGTCTTTGTAGTAGGGTAGCCAGGACACCAGCTATAGGTAGAAAATAATATAGCCATAGCCAGTCGACAACATTCCCACTGCTGAGACACGCAGGCCTCTAGGTGAAACAGAACGGGCCGTTATTCACCACGCGGGCCTAGTGCGCTTTGGTGGATGTCACATATATCCGAATTTTTGGTTTTAGGATATGCAAGTTTCCTCACGATGTTTTCCTACACGCACTAGTATAAATAAATATGGAAAACCAAAAAGTAAAGGAAGGCCTCTATATCAAAGAGCAAAACAATCTGGAGATTGCAGAAAGAGAAAACTATAATACATATAAATAAATTGTAAAATATTTTTTTTAGATTGCTAATAAAAGGCATTTGAAATTGAAACTGCTACTTATTCAACGCATAGCTCCTATGTCAAGAACCGTCAAATGAAATTGCTGCCTACCTTAGCGAAGGGATGACACATGATCTCATCCATGAGGTTATTGAAAGGTGCCTCAAGCACCAGGGCATCAGGACAAGGCAGCTGCGGCCGTCCCAGCTCGTGACACAGCTCTGTTAGATGAGCCGCCATGTTTGCTGCTACGGCGGTCCCTGGTGATGTAACAATATAGAGAAATGACCGTAAAAGAAGAAATAGTGTAACGTAACGCCTGTACTCTCTGAAGGGTTGGATAGAAGGGTTTCTTAAGAACACCTACACTGGTATGAGGAACAGGGTGTAAAGTTCACTCATACTCTTTATAAAAGGGAGGATCCTCCGACCAGACGGGTGTTGTGTCTAGCGGGCAACTGCCCGATGATTCATGTCGGGCCGTTGTATATAAGGTATTAAAAAATTAACCCGACAAACTTTAAGAAGTGCTTTAGACAATCGAACTGAATAATTTTCACTATGGGACTAACTCTGAAATCACGAAAAAAATATCTGTTGTTTAATACAAAACTTCAATAGGTACCTACTTGACCAAAATGTATGAAACAGCTGATTTTTTTCGTGTTTTCAGAGTTGTTCAGTTCGATGATCTAAACTCTAAAGCACCTTTTAAAGTTTCTCGGGTTAATTTTTTAACACTTTGTATCTTTGTACTTTGTTCTTTGTTGCGCGGTAAACTCTGCTTGCGAGGTGCAGGATTTTACATGACGTCAGTGTGACGGGTAGTTCGATGCGCTTGTAGATACCGACACCCACATTTCACCTGTCATGTTTAAGTCCCATGTAATAGGGGGTAACTAGGTATCATCAAATGGGCACAAATTCAGATTACGGGCTGCTACTGATAAATTCCTGATGAAAAAACCCAACAACACCCAGTGGCGGACTAACAGGGGGGCGGAAGGGGCGGCCCGCCCAGGGCCTCCATTCTTGGGGGGCCCCCAAATGCCTCCGCGTTGCCCTGGTAAAATCCTAAACAAGACTTTAAAATGTACTTAGTTTTTACATAAGTTCATCAAGATCAAAACACTACAGCCATCTAGACTTTTACGCGATACTAACGCGAGAGGAGTTGTTCGAAACTTAAACTAATTAAAAATTATCTTCGATCATTGGGTCATGAGTGACTGGTTAGTCTAGCCGTACTTTCAATAGAAAGAAAAATTTCCAAAGAAATCGATTTCACAGACGTTATTGAGGAGTTCAGTAAATTGAAAGCAGGAAAACACATCTAACACGCTGCCTACAAAAAATAAAAAAAAACTATCTTTGATTTTTTTTTTGTCGATCGATTTGTATTTTATTTTCCTTACCCATATCCGTAGGTATGTATGTTTATTTAGCCGAAATAATTTAATTAGTTAAAATTTAAATTTCACTTGCCAGATTTTAACGAAATAAACATAAAAATCTACACTTTTTTTAAAGCTTGGGGGTCTCATTCAGCTTTGTCGCCCCGGGCCTCTGGCGGGCTTAGTCCGCCACTGCGTTGCTGCCAAATGGAGAATCCAAGAAATCCTTCAATTTATAATAAAATGGGACCTCAGTGAATCGTTACTGTAGTTTTATACTGTTTAGTTTTATTTTACTCCTTAAAATGGATAACAGTGGCCACTATATTCCGTTTTAAGGATTATAATAAAACTAAACAATGTTAAACTACCGTTTCTAATAATATTGACGTCTAATCTTATGAAGCACAACTTAACGTGCTTATTTTCTGCATTTTCATTCTAAATTATATGAAATAACCAAACAAACTATGAGGGCGCCACTGTGCGGTCGGCACAGTCTTAAAGCTGGGGGGCCTCATTCAGCTTTGTCGCCCCGGGCCTCTGACGGGTTTAGTCCGCCACTGACAACAGCACATCAAGTGTCACGGTTTACTTACCTACTTAATTTATAAATATTTAAAACTATTAAATAATCTATATATCTAATTAACTATAATGCAAATAAAATTTAATTACTTATGAACAAACGGACACAACAACTTCTTGTGGCGCGCGGTTTTATATATATTATCGAAATCCCTACCTCTCACCTACATGAAGCGCGAGCGCATTCATTCCGCGGCGGCAGCCGTGAGTGGCACTCAACCGGCTATCGAGGAACCACGCGTACTAAATTTTCTAAACAGTACCTATCTCTGCACCCTCGTACTCGATATAAGTATAATACTATTAACTAGATAAAATCCCTGGAAACATATACAAGTCATAAATATACTTTGTTACTCAAAGAATTAATAAGTGTCTAGTGTTCTTCCCGTACTGGGTAAGTTGTACAATTTAAACCGCTTTATATTTCAATATGCTTGTTAAAAAAGTGTATGGCCGCTATTGCTTTCAGTGCTTTGTGTTTAAAGATTTTGTTTTAAACTTGTTACTTTTCTTGTAAACTTCCTTTATCTGGGCCGTTTATAACGGTTAATTTTAAATGTAATTTTTACGATACCTACATCTGTAAAAATAACTGATGATGATGTACACTATCGCTAACACCAATTGTTTCGGTATTCATTTTACTTTCTTCCTATCATTGCCTACTATCATTAGTAATTAGTCGCTCAATTATTTTTTATCTCATTGCTCACTGAACCTAGACTTGCCTTCTAGCAGTTGCCAAGCTCTTCTGTGAGGTGAGCCATGCAACTGAGGCTTAACGATATAAGGTGCTAATACCATTTTGGAACGGGGTTCCAGGAATTTCTACACGGCTGATGATCAGCGTAGCTGGCTAATTGGACGGCACCCTGCGTCGAGAAACGATATCCTCCTGGACTAACCACGAAGCCATCACCGACGCCACCGACTGGCACCAAGCAGGAGAGTGCGGTATTGACGGCCTCCTACGAAGCTCGACCTTTGACCAGGCCTTACCTTCTACCCTCTCGTTTTTGATTATTGCTAAGTTTTTTTAAAATATAGTTGCCTTTTTTTGTTATAATATCGTTTTATTTAAATTCAAACGAATAAACAAAAAAAGGAACGTGACAATGGCGCCCAACGTGGGGCCATTGTTGTGGGGCAGAATTTGCATACCAAAATTCAAAGGATGTAAAAAATAATACTAGAAATTCTAATTATCCAACTCCTAAAACCGATAATACGGCAAATGATAACACTAACAAAACTTACGCTATAGGTTCTCAAAACAAAAAATATTGTCATCGCTGTCGTGTGGATACTCATTCTATGAAAGAATGTACCGCAGAGCGTACTATATTCTGTTTTAAGTGTGGAATGAAGGACGTCCGCATACCGGAGTGTCCAAAATGTAGCCCGAAACAATCAGACAAGTCAAAAAACTAATTTATGAAAATCGAAGTAACCAAACAGCTAAACGTTTCGACAACTCGGATTGGAATAAATGGTTATTGACAATCAAAAATTTTTTCAAGTCCTATAAAGTTGCTTCGATTTTCAATAGTAAACCTCGTAATGACCCACGTCCTTATGTAAATATTAGCATAAATACCAAAAGAAATATAAATATGTATGGCTTGCTGGATTCCGGTTCTGTTGTGAGTATACTGGGTAGTAATTCGCATATACCCTTAATGGCATCCGAACTTGTTCTCAATACTGATAACATAATCACAGTTACTGCCGCTGGCGGCCAAAAAATTACCTCGATTGGGTATATTCAGTTACCGATAACTTTTGAAAATGTGCTGGGTTCTATTACAGCACATGTAATTCCTGAAATAGATTCTACTTTAATTTTAGGAATAGATTTTTGGAGAAAATTTAAAATATGTCCAAAACACTTAACAAGTGTACTAATGTTTGCAAACGATAACCCGTCATTAGAAAGTTCGTCATTATTAACTACTAACTACCTAAATTCATACAACTTACTGTCAGGAAACCAGAAAAATGTAGCAGATAATATAGTCAGCCAGTTCATAGATATTTCCTTTGAACATAAAGGACTGGGCAGAACTTCTCTTATTGAGCACAGGATCAATACTGGTGACGCTGAACCTATTAAACAGCGTTGTTACCGACTTTCACCAGAAAAACAAAGGATAATCTCTGAACAGTTAGACGAAATGTTGTCGCTCGATGTGGTTGAACCCTGTGAGAGTCCCTGGTCTTCCCCCGCACTAGTGGTAGGCAAAAAAGACGGCAAAGCTCGGTTCTGTCTCGATAGCCGAAAGCTAAACTCCGTTACGCGGAAGGATGCGTACAGTCTGCCATATGTCTCGGAAATCTTAGATAACCTAAGAGACGCTAAGTTTCTGTCTAGCATTGACCTATCTAAAGCATTTTGGCAAATACCTATAAATGAACAGGATAGGGATAAGACAGCCTTTTACGTTCCTGGAAGAGGCACATTTAGATTCAAGGTCACTGCTTTTGGACTGACTAATGCACCCGCAACTCAACAGCGACTAGTTGACGCATTGTTCGGTCCAGAGTTTGAACTAAAAGTCTTCGCTTATCTTGATGACATCATCATTATTAGTAACTCTTTCTCTGAGCATGTGAAACTACTTACTAGGGTCCTAGAAAAACTAAAAGGTGCAAACCTAACAATTAACTTAGAAAAAAGCAAATTCTTTAGACATGAACTTTGTTACCTCGGTTATGTTGTAGATGCTCATGGTCTGCGTACTGACCCAGCGAAAACTGAGTCAATTTTAAACTATCCAACGCCTACCACTAGGAAAGAGGTAAAAAGATTTCTTGGAACAGCTTCTTGGTATAGGAGATTTATACAAAATTTTAGTACATTAGCTGGACCTCTAAACAAATTAACTTCCACTAAAAAGAACGCTCCGCCTTTTCTCTGGTCTCCGGAAGCTGACGCTGCCTTCCAGCAGTTAAAGGGTTGTCTTGTCAATGCGCCTGTGTTAGCTTGTCCTAATTTCAGTATTCCCTTTGAAGTCCATACAGACGCCAGTAACTATGGCGTAGGTGCTATGCTTGCTCAACAGATAAATGGTGAAGAGCACCCGGTTGCATATATGAGCAGGTCACTCACTGGTCCTGAAAGAAACTACAGTGTCACAGAAAGAGAGGCATTAGCAGTGCTTACAGCTCTTGAACACTGGCGTTGTTATGTGGAGAATGGTCAAACCATTACTGTATATACAGACCATGCTGCACTAAAGTGGTTCCTGTCTCTTTCAAATCCAACAGGTCGTCTCGCTAGATGGGGTGTGAGACTTTCTTCATTCAACTTTATTATAAAGCATAGACGGGGAAAAGATAATATAATACCGGATACATTATCTAGAGCTATACCATTGGCGCAAATTACGTCAGCCTCATCTCCCTTACCTAGCACAAAAGATGAATGGTATTTAAAAATTTACAAGGGTTGTCTTGAAAACCCAAGTAGTTTGCCAAATTATCGCATAGAGGACAATACATTATACAGATTCATGAAAAGTAGTAATGCACTTTTATCGGAATTCGATTGGAAAACGGTAATTCCATGTGAGTCACGTAATGAAGTTATATCTAAAAACCATAATGAGCCCGTATCTGGTCACTTCGGCGTGTTCAAGACGTATAAAAGACTTGCACTTCGTTATTATTGGCCGGGTATGCGTCAAGACGTTATTAACTTCATTTCCAATTGTGAAACTTGTTTGGCATACAAACTTCCAACACATGGTACCTTGGGAAAAATGGGTAGACCCAAGGACTGTTCTAGACCATTCCAGGTACTATCTATAGATTTAGTGGGACCCTTACCAAACAGTAGGAAACAACATTCTTATATATTCGTTGTAACATGTTGTTTCTCCAAATATTGCCTTTTATTTCCTCTTCGCAGGTCTACTGCAGACTTGGTTTCTAAAAATCTAGAAGAAAACGTTTTCCTCGTACATGGCATTCCGCAAACAGTCATACTAGACAACGGATGCCAATTCATAAGTCGCGAATTGGACAGACTTTTTTCTAAATATAAGGTCCCAAGCGTTCATTTTACGCCAAAGTACACTCCACAAATTAACACTGTGGAAAGGTATAACAAGACCGTTGTTACAGCAATCTCTGCTTTTGTCGAAGAAGATCATAGATCATGGGACCTCAATTTACCAAAAATCCAGTTCGCGATGAATAACTCTGTCAATGAAACAACTGGTTTTACACCTGCATTTCTGGTTCATGGTAGAGAACTCGTAACTTGTGGCTCACACTACTTGGAGAATACTTCACCTAAGGATTTAATTTTTTCACCCCGTGATAAATATGCTGCCAATTTGGGTCACCTCCGTAAAATATTTGATGATGTGCAGACTGCTTTATGGCGAAGTCATTTAAAAAATACGCGGCGTTATAATTCGCGACGTAAGGATGCTGAGTTTCAAATAGGAGACATAGTTTGGAAAAAGTGCTACTTTCAAAGTGATAAGGATGCTTACTTCAGTAAAAAGCTCGCTCCGAAGTTCCAAAAATGCCGGATAAAGGACAAACGCTCGCCCTTAGTATATATATTAGAGGATATGTCTGGTCGCGACTTAGGAGCCTGGCATATCAAAGATTTGAAAACGTGATTGTGTTAGATAAGGATTTTTGCCAAGGAAAAATCCTTGTCTCGGAAGGGGGGTACTGTCACGGTTTACTTACCTACTTAATTTATAAATATTTAAAACTATTAAATAATCTATATATCTAATTAACTATAATGCAAATAAAATTTAATTACTTATGAACAAACGGACACAACAACTTCTTGTGGCGCGCGGTTTTATATATATTATCGAAATCCCTACCTCTCACCTACATGAAGCGCGAGCGCATTCATTCCGCGGCGGCAGCCGTGAGTGGCACTCAACCGGCTATCGAGGAACCACGCGTACTAAATTTTCTAAACAGTACCTATCTCTGCACCCTCGTACTCGATATAAGTATAATACTATTAACTAGATAAAATCCCTGGAAACATATACAAGTCATAAATATACTTTGTTACTCAAAGAATTAATAAGTGTCTAGTGTTCTTCCCGTACTGGGTAAGTTGTACAATTTAAACCGCTTTATATTTCAATATGCTTGTTAAAAAAGTGTATGGCCGCTATTGCTTTCAGTGCTTTGTGTTTAAAGATTTTGTTTTAAACTTGTTACTTTTCTTGTAAACTTCCTTTATCTGGGCCGTTTATAACGGTTAATTTTAAATGTAATTTTTACGATACCTACATCTGTAAAAATAACTGATGATGATGTACACTATCGCTAACACCAATTGTTTCGGTATTCATTTTACTTTCTTCCTATCATTGCCTACTATCATTAGTAATTAGTCGCTCAATTATTTTTTATCTCATTGCTCACTGAACCTAGACTTGCCTTCTAGCAGTTGCCAAGCTCTTCTGTGAGGTGAGCCATGCAACTGAGGCTTAACGATATAAGGTGCTAATACCATTTTGGAACGGGGTTCCAGGAATTTCTACACGGCTGATGATCAGCGTAGCTGGCTAATTGGACGGCACCCTGCGTCGAGAAACGATATCCTCCTGGACTAACCACGAAGCCATCACCGACGCCACCGACTGGCACCAAGCAGGAGAGTGCGGTATTGACGGCCTCCTACGAAGCTCGACCTTTGACCAGGCCTTACCTTCTACCCTCTCGTTTTTGATTATTGCTAAGTTTTTTTAAAATATAGTTGCCTTTTTTTGTTATAATATCGTTTTATTTAAATTCAAACGAATAAACAAAAAAAGGAACGTGACACAAGCTACCCGAAACTGTCAAATTTTCCCAATCAATTTTGAACCTTATGCTTTAGCAATAAACTTGAAAATCTGTAAAAGAAATTTTACAGATGGTAGTAGCTTGGTGTGCTGGCGTCTGAATGGTAGGAGTACTACGAAGATTCAGGGCAGTAAAAAAATTAAAAGCTTTGCCTCTGTGGGGGGTTACTCTCTTTGACATTATATTCGTACTAATTCGGAAACACGAAGATTACTGAAGTGCATACTTCTACTGGTCATTCTATGTTCCAAGATTACAAACAAAATGGAGATGTTTAATTATTATTATTATTATTATCTACTAGCTGCGCCCCGCGGTTTCACCCGCGTAAGTTTTGATCCCGTGGGAATATCGGGATAAAAAGTATCCTATGTATTATTCTGATGTATAAACTATATTACTGTAAAGTTTCATCAAAATCCGTTCAGTAGTTTTTGCGTGAAAGAGTAACAAACATCCATCCATCCATCCTCACAAACTTTCGCATTTATAATATTAGTAGGAAGTAGGATTTATTTCAGGCATCAAGGCCCATAAAAACACATACAATACAATATTAATATAACTTAAAAATACTAGTTACATATAAATACATAAACCATTATAATTACACTAAAAACTAACTAACACACACGAAGTGTCTGCGTCGTGTTTCGCTAAATAAACACATACAATACAATATTAATATAACTTAAAAATACTATAAATACATACACCTTTATAATTGTACTAAAAAACTAACACACACGAATTGTCTGCGTCGTGTTTCGCTGACTGGTGTCATGTAGCCGGCCACGAAACCGGCGGTACACAACACCCTGCGGCCAGAACTCTTCCTTGAGGAACTTCTCGAGATGATGTGTCGGAACACGCACCACGAACGACTTGAAGTTCGTGTTGTGACGCGACTCCAATTTCTTGCCCCTCAAGGTCCAGTTGGTCTTCACACGCATGTACTCCACGATCTTCTCAACCTTCGTGGAGTGGTGCAGTCTGGACATGTACAGCTGCGTCGGAAATGTAAGGACTCACCTAAAGAATGTCCCCATATTAACACGGTGGGTCTGTTGGTGTCACTAAGTGACTCCATCAGCCAGGCATACACTGCCACAGCATCTTCCACCACACCCTTCTCCGTAGGTCTTACACGAGTTGAGTCTCCGTAGCCTGGAATATAAAACAAGATAGTGTTTGTGCCCAGGGATTGTGAAGTTACGCGAATGGATATAATAAAGAATTAGCATATAAGAAGTCTGAAAGTGGCAGCGATGAAAGAAAATTTATGTGGAAATCGGTTGTCATGGTATGGATGGATATGGATGGATGTGGATGTCTATAAGAGTAGCGGAAGATCAAAGAAGCGATGGATGGACTGTGAAGAAATGGCTATTGCGATGTCGGCAGATTTTTGTTTTTGGGATAATATGGGTGTTTCCCTAGCAAAAATTGTTCATAATGACGAGTACCTACAATGACTCATATGAGGTTTTCAGTGATTTTAATTACACTTTGTATTACCTGTAGCCGCCCTTTGTCTTGTACTGCTTATGTCCCCCAATCAGTCTCTAAAAAAGATAGCCCATTGCCGCTATCTCCTACTTATATAGAGTGCTATGCTGACCTCGTCGGCCCTCTATCGGATCACTTGCCCCGTTTTATACTCTAGATTAGCAAGATTTAATGATTTAAAAAAGCTATAACCGTAATACATCATCAAATCTAGTTAATTTTCGCACGTAGTAACTTTTAACTTGCAAAAGCACCATAAATGCTCAGATTGCAATAAAATAATCTGATAAATAAGAAATACTGTATTCACTACTAAACCGTAGATATAGGTATTTACGGATGCCTACTCAAAATTCAGTTAAAACTATGAATAAATAAATACCTCGATAGTCAAATGTGATCACATGGAAGTTTAGTTCTTGGAAAACTTTATACATTTGCAGTCGATGTGGCGATGCACGGTGGTTTGAATTACCTGTAAATTAATCACGGTAATTAAAATAACAATATTAAGTTATTCATAACACGGAAATAAATTATTGTAAAAGCAGGATTTTACTAAAATGAGTACCAGCGCCTGTTAGTTTTTTGGACAAAGTTTTCGTTTGTTGTTTTGTTGCTAAGATAAAAGATGAAGGCGCTACAAAAAGTTTTGCGAATTGATATTAAATAATGTAATTTTTAGTGTTATTTTAGGGCCTTCAGTGTCTCTCCTTATTATTAATATATTCATAAACATTATCCTTATCAAATACTCTTCAATCTCTCATTAAAATCCAAAAAATGAATGAATTTCTCACCATGACAGTATACTACGACTGTGTTCTTCGTCCGCTTCAGTTCCTCATGAAGACGAGCATCAACCTTCAAATAGTCTCGGATAACGAACACTTCGCGAAACATAGAACATGGTACAATGTGCCATACACCTGAAACCAGACCTTAAATGAGACATTTGTATAAACACGGCAAAAATGGCATTATACACATAAACATTCCGAATTAGATTCTCTAAATGATGATAAAATCGCATCAAAATCCATTACCTACGTAGAAGAACCGTGTTCATACTGACAGACTTGAAAAGCGAATTTATTATGTATAGTATATAGATTTACTTATTCCAGTATAACTATACCTTTAGTAGTTAAAAACTAGTACACAAAATTACCGAGTTTGATAGGACAGTCGTCGACAACAGAGTTGAACTCAATATTAAAGTGCCTTCCTCCGAGGACGTTGCAACTCGATGGGTTCTCATAGTCCAAGTTCCTTGGATAATTTACTGCGAACAAAATTAATTTGGCGTCTCCAAATTTGTGCGCAAAATGGAAACGCCCGACAAAATTGTTATAGCATAGTTTAACATTAGCAATTCTTTCTTTTTTATAATAGGCGTTTTTTAACAAAATTCGAAGACTGAATAAATCAGGATACCGACCAGGGACCAGGGGTGGCCAAGTGGTCTCAGGACCTTAATGATAAAAGTTTAAAGCTAGTAAATGGTTGCTATTCTTTATTTTACAGGCGTTTTAGTAAAATAATTTAATGTCTAAATAAATACTTACTACAATTAGAAAATACCATTTTCCTCTGAACTGACTTGCTGTATTTGAAGACTAGGGGCAGAACAGCTACCTGAACTACAAATAAACTGGCTGTGACCGAAGCACCTGCTAGTAACAAAGCCCTGGGAAAAATCAATAATAATTTTAACACACAGCACCTTAATTAGGTACGTAACACACTATTAATTTTAATCTGAATCATGTTGAAGAATATTGCGTTCGAAAAATGTCTGGTCAAAAACGTAAATAACGTAATGTAACTGTCAAAATGAAACCACTGCTAGGTACTGATACTTAGGCCCGTATTACAGAACGTCACTATTATACTATTCAAGCATTACATATAACTAGATTCAAGCCATTTGATTGGTTGAAACTAGCTTTAAGTACCTAATGCTTAAGTATTGAGTCACTGGACAGCAATAAACTACTATTTATCTTCTGTCCTTTTCTTAATGAACTAGAAAGAAAAATATGCACCGAACTTAAATTTAGTTTAGTTTGTGAATAACAGAATCGGGGCCATTACCAATTTATACCTACCTAAATATGAAAATGAATTTTTGTTTGTCTCGAATTCGTCTCTCCATTCATCCAATTGCGTTGAAACTTTGGTTGTCTGAGCTAAAACATTCTACTAATCCTAGTAATATTATATACGCGAAAGTTTGTGAGGATGGATGTTTGTTACTCTTTCACGCAAAAACTACTAACGGATTTGGACGAAATTTGGCACACAGATAGTTTATAACCAGGCTTAACACATAGGATACTTTTTATCCCGATATGCCCATAGGATCGAACTTATGCTGGTGAAACCGCTGGGCGCTGCTAGTACCTAAATTATATAAAAAAAACTCACCCAATCACCATATTGATTTGGGTCTAATCTATATCTTTTTGCTTTTTCATTTAGTTTATTATTTTCTCTACAATGTTTTTCATACATTTTATAATTTTTATTGATGTTTATTTTTTCAATTATTTTTTCTAAAAAATCATTTTGGGCTGATACGTTGTTGACCCAGATGTCAAATCAGTGACATTTAAGATTTTGACATTTTATTGGCGATGCTCGAAAAATAAACATTAGGCAGCAAATGAAATGAGTTTTACTTTCAGTGTAGGTTCTGTCAGTGGTCAAGAGCCTCGTAGCTAGCTTATGTATGTATTTTTGTGTTCATTTTCGTTCCAGGGACCGAGCAGTGGTGGCCCAGTGGTATCGGCCCCGACTTAAAACTTGTAGGTAGTGGATTCGAACCCAAGCAAGCACTTTACTTTGTGTATTTAATTTCATCACCGCTGCTCTCAAAATGGTGAAGGAAAACATCGTGAGGAAAACTGCAAGTCCTAGAACCAACAATTCAAGACTTGACATCCACCAGCCAGTCAACCAGTCTCAGCAGTGCAGGGGAACATTATAGGTTGAGGCCAAGTTGAGGCTTATGTTTATTCTGCTTATATAAATTACATCATACTCGCATAGGTATACTTACTTGTTATGTTTTAAGTCCCAAAAATCGATATATTTTTTTTTTATTTATTTATTTTATTTCAGGCATCAGGGCCCATATAAACACATACAATACAATATTAATATAACTTAAAAATACTATAAATACATACACCTTTATAATTGTACTAAAAAACTAACACACACGAATTGTCTGCGTCGTGTTTCGCTGACTGGTGTCATGTAGCCGGCCACGAAACCGGCGGTACACAACACCCTGCGGCCAGAACTCTTTCTTGAGGAACTTCTCAAGATGATGTGTCGGAAAACGCACAACGAACGACTTGAAGTTCGTGTTGTCACGCGACTCCAACTTCTCGACCCTCAAAGTCCAGTTGGTCTTCACACGCATGTACTCCACGATCTCCTCAACCTTCGTGGAGTGGTGCAATCTGGATACGTACAGCTGCGTCGTCGGGATTTCCGGACGCAGCAGCATGATGGGTCCTGCCAGCGCGGTGCCGCACTGGTTCCGACAAGGAAGCTTCTTCTTCTCCACCTTGATGAAACCATCCTTGTCGCACGTGTCCTTCTCTGGACCCTGCCTTCTACCTCGCCTTCCTTCCTTCCACCTTGCCTGCCTTCGCCTGCCTTCTACCTTGTTGGGTTTCGACCGGCTCCGTTTACCCCCTTTTGTTTTTTCCGCTAGTTTTACCTGCGAGTTTTGCGACTCAGCAGGTTTGTTAGCGGCTACTATTGCTGCGTAGGCTCGTTTGGGGGTCGACAAACCTACACACGTCGTTGTCTCCACCTGTGTCGAGGCAGGGACGGCCAAGGCACGTGTTGCACCGCATGCATTCTCGATAGTTGGTTACGCATTCGAGCCCGCTGACTCGAAACTGCAGATAGATGCGTTTTGTGTCCCGCGACGCATGTTCACGTTTGCGGCGTCGGTAGATGACCTACTTGCAGAAATTGCGTTGCGCAAGAGCACTACTTCTGCCCGTAGATCACTGATGGTGTTGTTGGACACCTCCAGCTTATGCTGTATCTCGGCCTGGCTTTGCTTCAGGAATGTAATATCCTTCAGCAGCCTGGTGCCATCTACGTGGTCGAACGCGACCGGAGGCAGCTTGTGCAGATCCTTCGCCACAAATTCAGGCACGTCGTCCGGGTCGGTCTCCTTCATCAGCGTTATGATGTCCTAGAGACTCTTCTCTGTACCGTCCCTTCTACGAGACGGTATCTGGCTGACTTTGCCGAGCGTTGTGAATAGCAGCAACTTGGCACTGCTAATCTCTTCCACCTTATATGATGACTTGCAGATCTGCAAGATGCTGGTCTCGTCCATGTAGTCGATGGCATGTTTGATGAATGCCAATACTTCGTGGGCTATGAGAGTTTGGGAACTCATAGCGGAAAACAGGTAGCGGCTATAGCCGCGCAATTCGCGAATATAATATTTGTACTGTGCAGCGCAATCACGACCGTTCTCGACCGCGCATCGCACCGCACTGATATGTATTGCACGGTAAACTCTCCTTGCGCGATGCAGGATTTTGCGTGACGTCAGTATGATGCGTAGTTCGCATGTTGCCACAAAAATAAAAAGTTGTGATGACAATCGGGATAGAAAATAAAACAGTTGCTTGTTTTATAACAAATATATTAACTTAATAAATAAAACAATGAAGAGACTCAGTAATACCATTTTGACTTTTAAGCATTTATAGGTACTGACGGCAGCAATCAAGCTACCCGAAGGTGTCAAACTTACCCAATCACCCTTGAACCTTATGCTTTAGCAATAAAGTTGAAAATCTATTAAAGAAATTTGACAGATTAGAAGCTTGATGTGCTGGTCTGTACCTACAATTACTTAAAGATTTTATTATTTTATATCTAAAAGATTATTTTGTCTGTTGTATATTTGTTTTATTTTGATAATTCTGTTTTAATAACCGCGTGCATTCAAGGGCAAACATATATATACATTCACTTAGCAAAATTTAAAACTGTTTCATCGTTTTTCATCGATACATTGTTGAAAAGTCATAAAATATACATTAGTATGTGTGCTAAGGGCTTTCGCTAAAACTCACGCATGCGGCGGGCGTACGCACGGCTACACATCAAGCTATACATAACCAGTATTAGCTGACTTCTGATTGTACGAAAAACCTATACAATGCGAGGTCAGCTAAAACTGGAAATGTATAGGTTGATGTGTAGCGGTGTGTACAACGCGAGAGCACGCGGCAGGCGCCCTCTCGCGGACTTGTTTCTTCAAATCAGTTGAGCGCCTTTTCGTCACACGCGTCAGAAGGTACAGCTTCACACAAAGGTCACGAATTTTCCAATTAGTAACCTACTTGTCACGAATGTGGACATCTGTTGACTTAGTCGCCGACGTTTTTTGTCAAATAATCTATTTCGGCAGTCTACTCTGACACAACTAGTGCCCGATAAAATCCCGCCGCGTTATGCTTATGCTATTGTGTGACCTGCGGGGTAATTGCTTAACACACTATTAGTAGCAATGGGTTTCATTTTGACAGATCAACAACGTTCATTGCGTGTTTTACATTGTTGAGCAGACACATTTTTCGAACATATGAAGCAATGGATTAGCAATATGCTTCAAAATGATTCAAATTGAGATCGATAGTGTGTTTCGCAATTAGGGTGCGGTTTCTAAGGAAACCAAAGCTTTAGAAATAAAAATAAAGTTCTTGTATTTCACGAAGTGAATGCATATTTTTGCCGTTGGCTGTACATACAATGAAATATCTTGTGCTGTCTATCTCGCCTCTATCATTACGAAAAGCTACATTATATAATGCACTGTTGGTATTACTTTAGCTTCTATTCTAACAACAATTCCTATAAAATTGCGTTTTATTTTAATTCTATGTATATTGTGACGTGAAGTAGGCCTTGCATTGAAATAAAAACATCTTCGTACAGAAGCTGAACCGGGCGTATCACACAGACACACACCCTCATACACACACTCACATCCTACAAAGTCTATTTGTTTGTGTGACAGCTTCAACACAGCACAGACAGCTGCAGTGCGTCGGGCGTGGTACAGTCAACAGCAAAAGTAGATGATGAAAATCAGAAATTCAATACTAATGAACGGAGTTCGCGTCAGAACTGTGTGGCGTCGAAGTATCGTTATGTGATTGTAAATTATACCAAACATTTACTACTTCGACGGCACACAGTTCTGACGCGAACTCCGTTCATTAATTAGTATTGAATTTCTGATTTTCATCATCTACTTTTGCTGTTGACTGTACAGCGCCGAGTTGAGGTTGATTGCTGGCGTTGACCAGAAAAGGGTCTTTTAGGGCTGTGCTTGAGGACCGGTCGAAAGTGCAGTGTGCTGTGCCAAGGTTGCTGATGAGGCTGAGGGTGATGACCAGGAATGCGTGTCCGCTGCATGATGGTGGTTAGGATACCCGTTGATATCGTGGGTGCTGGCTGGATGTGTGACTCGCTGCTCGAAAGCGAGAGAAAGTGGTAATAATGACGCCACGCTGAAGTAGTTGAACGAAGGCTGCGCTGACGTTCATGTACGGGGTCACCAGTACAGAGGTATGAGGAACAGGGTGTAAAGTTCACTCATCCTCTATACAAAAGGGAGGATCCTCCGACCAGACAGGTGTTGTGTCTGGTGGGCTATAATTACCCGACTAGTATTGAATATCGGGACGTTGTATATAATGTTAGTCGCGCAGTAAACTCTGCTTGCGCGATGCAGGATTTTGCGTGACGTCATCGTCAGTGTGATGCGTAGTTTGAATGTGGCGATGTAGATGCCACCACATTAGAAAATGAAGGTGGATCAATGGCCGTTATAGCCACGGCAAAACGAGACAATTACTATACCCATGTTTGTCTCTGCATCACTCAAAGTGTGTTAGATATTGTCTATGGCATTAAGTTCGCCTCTATATACATTTGTGTGCTTGAACAATTAAATAAATAAGTTATTATTGCAAAATTTTTAGGAAACTACTCACACACTAGTGGCGCCATCTAGGGACACTCACTTTCATTCACATTGTGATCTATAAAGTATAATATTGTACAGACACCAGCACATCAAGGTACCCGAAACTGTTAAATTTTCCCAATTAACATTGAACCTAATGCTTTAGCTATAAGGTTGAAAATCTATTAAAGAAATTTGACAGATTGTAGTAGCTTGATATGTTGGCGTCTGTACTATTAATAGTTAAGAACGGGTAGTCAGTGTTTTATAGTACACCCACATTTCGCCAAATTTCTTAATGAAGAACCCAGTAAAACTGCCGGGGCTGAACTTACGAACCCACGCTCAGCAGTTGCGATTGCGCAGTAGACCAACGAAGCATGCCAAATCCAGAGGGTGAACTCCCTAAGCACGAAATCCGTAATTCTGGACTTAATTTACGGGCGTACTCTGCCTAGCCTTTTCCCAACTATGTTGGGGTCGGCTTCCAGTCTAACCGGATGCAGCTGAATACTAGTATTTTACATGGAGCGACTGCCTATCTGACCTCCACAACCCAGTTACTCTTTATGACTGGACATCAGATTTATTCGGAGCCCGAACTAAGAATGAATGTCAGCACGATCTGACAGTTGTCGCGACGCGATGTGTTTTTGCGCGTACGAATTTTTTTTATTATCACTTGTTTTGATAGAGGGGCCCGCGGCTAAATAATAACAGCCGCACAGGTCGATCGATCAGGTTAAGCAACGCTTGCCGCGGTTTGTCTGTGGATGGGATGACCATCTTTACATACCGAGACCCCTCCGTGCCTCGGAAAGCACGTTAAGCCGTTGGTCCCGGCTGTTATTCGTGGATCTTTGACAGTCGTTACGGGTCGTCAGTAGCAGACAACCAGTCTTACCAAGGGGCATCGTATTACCCAGTAACTGGGTTGTGGAGGTCAGATAGGCAGTCGATCCATGTAGAGTACTGGTATTCAGTTACATCCGGTTAGACTGGAAGCCGACCCCAACATAGTTGGGAAAAGGTTAGGCAGATAATGATGCCTTGTTTTGACAGAGCAGTGGTGGTACAGTGGTAACCGCCCCTACTTACGAGTTGTAGGTCGTAGGTTCGAACCCAGACAGACACTTTACTTTGTTTAAATCATTTCATCACCACTGCTCTAAAAACGGTGAAGGAAAACATCGTGAGGAAACCGGCATGTCCTAGAACCAAAAATTCGAAGTAATGTGACATCTTTCAACCCGTACTGGGCCCGCGTGGTGGATTACGGCCCACTCCCTCTCGAAGAGAGGAGGCCTGTGTCCCAGCAGTAGGAACATTATAGGCTGGTTATGTTTGACAGATAAACACTTTTAGACTGGCCCATATCTTCGTTGACGGACATATGCACGGTTCCAATAAACAAAAACGAATCGTTTTGCTTACAAATGGTAACAGTTTTTATGGTCAAACTGGGCATATACATATATTCTTAAGAGCCTACACTACCTCAGCTAAAATTCACACTTTAACTCGCTCACACGATACTGCTTGCGGACTGAGTGAGAGCGAGACAGAGTGCGGTGCTAGGCGGCAGGCAGCGCCAATAGTTTAGGTATTTGCTTTTTACGGTGAAAATAATGGTAATTAAAAAAAAGTAAATAACATAAGACCTGCTTTATAGTTAGTTCGGTTAGTATACAAAGTTTCATGTTCTAATTTGAAGTATTTTTTGAATACCAGCGGTTTATTGGTCGGTTTAGAGGTAACTTTGGAATTTTTTTCTATCGAGAAAATTTTATGAAATCGTGTTTTCGTCTAACATAAGACCTAACATTAATCCTCAACTTTACCATATATTTATTTCAAACTTAATGCTGCAGTATTTTCGACATAACGGACGATCATGCAAAGCCATTTGAGGTAGTATAGGCCCTTAAGCTAATTTTACCTGTGATAGCTACTTTCATATGGGAGGGTCTACTATGGAAAGCTATGAGATATTTGCATCATATTGGTAAAGACACAAGAGTCTTAATTTTAACCAACAATGGTCCGTAATTTATAGGAATCGGCCATTAGAGAGTACCGTCAGATATCACATATTTCATTAGTGTATTCTAGATTTCCTATTTATTTAGCTACTAGGAACCCTGGTTAACACTTAGTCCCGTATTACAGAACGTCACTCAAAACTCAAGCGTTACTTAAGGTGAATGGGAAGTGGTAGACCGCGAAATTCAAATTTTATTACGTTTTTTGCAATTTGCAGGTCAGTATCAGGTTGTATCTTGATCTAAATTTGATTCGCGACTATGACACGTACGCATCTAAAGAATTATAATCATTAGAATCATTAATACATCTTCCTAAGTGAGATTTGTACCACAAACACTTTTCCATGAGAGATTTCTTCTTGTGGTATAAATCTAAGTTAGGAAGATGTATTAATGATTCTAATGATTATAATTCTTTAGATACGTGCCTGTTATAGTCGCGAATAAAGTTTTGATCAAGATACAGCCTGAAACAGACCTGCAAATTGCAAAAAACGTAAAAAAATTTGAATTTCGCGGTAACCACTGCGCAATCACCTTAAAACTAGTTTCAACCAATCAAATGGCTTGAATCAAGTTTAAAGTAATGCTTGAGTATTGAGTGACGTTCTGTAATACGGGCCTTACTCAGCTGTTGTCCTAAATTATTATTATAAGTATGAGGAAATGCGGTCGGAGAGACTTTTGAAAAAGCCTAAGTAAAAAGTCACAATTCGAGGTTCGGCTCTCGACTATTTCCTCCTCCAATATTGGACCAATTTAAAAGATATTTCATAAACTGAATAAGAAGGGTTTAGACTGTGTCCCTATGTTTTTCTTTTAACATTAATAGGTTGGCTTTGTAGACTAGGCGTCTGTTGACAGCGGTTTAAATCGGCGTTTTTTGAGGGTTCTAGTGCTTATAAAAATAATGTATCATCTAAAAGGAAAACATAGGGACATACAGGTAGTTAATATTTATTATTCTGTAAAAAATCATTGCTTTATGGTCATTAGAGAGCGTTTCTATGGAGAAAAGACCACCCGCATTTCCTCTTAAGTAATATCAAAATGGCCGACACAGGCAGCGAGATGACGAATCGATTGACGGCTGGAGAAGTGTGATGCTCCTTATTGCACGTGTTGGTTGATGAATTCTCTGTAAATAGAAAAAAAATATACAAGTTGTAACATAATTAACGCAAGACCTCATACACCCACAATTAGAGTATTGAGTTAAAAGCATAATACAAGTTTTATTATAATCCTTAAAACGGATAACAGTGGCTACTATATTCCGTTTAAAGGATTATAATAAAAGTAAACAATGTAAAACTACCGTTTCTAATAATATTAACGTATAATCTTGTGAAGCACAACTTAACGTGCTTATTTTCTGCATTTTCATTCTAAATTGTATGAAATAACCAAACAAACGGGCAATGAGGGCGCCACTGTACGGTCGGCATAGTCTTAAGAAAAACGTGTTGACACTAGCATAACTTTATGCATTTAAAATTAGGTTTTATTGCCTTGAAATAAGGTTTAATTTGGCGTAATCGGCGGTTAGTATGAAAAAATACATAATTTTTGAAAAAATACCTATATTAAAAGTTACTGAAATCGATTCAGTAGGCAATTATGAACAAACTACTTTCAGGACTTGCGTTTATTTTGTTACACCTTGTATAAGTAGCTGCACGGGTTAATCGATCAGGTTAAGCTACGCTTGCCGCAGTTGTTCCGTGGATGCGTGACCTTCTTTACGTATCAAGGCCCCGTGTCTCGAAAAGCACGTTAAGCCGTTGGTCCCGGCTGTCATTCGTGGATCTTTGACACGTCGGTCGTCAGAAGCGCGAAAGTCTGACAACCAGTCTTACCAAGGGATACAGGATCGGGCTGGTCCACAAATTCAAGGTCACTAAGCGCGCTATGGAGCAAGCTATGCTCGGAGTCCCTTTGAAAGATAAAATCAGGCATGAAATCATCCGGAAAAGAACCGGAGTTATCGACATAGCTTGCAGACGAAACGAGCTGAAATGGCAGTGGGCTAGCCATGTTTGTCGAAGGACCGATGGCCGGTGGAGCAGACGAGTCTTGGAGTGGAGACCGCGTATCGGCAAGCGTAGTGTGGGACGCTCCCCTGCTAGATGGACGGACGACCTTGAAAATATGGCTGGGACAGACTAGATGCGGAAGGCGGAGGACAGGGTGTTGTGGCGCAGCCTGGGAGAGGCCTATGTCCAGCAGTGGACTGCGATGGACTAAGCTAATGGATATCGCATTATTTAAAGAAACATAATAGTGTTAAGTCTTACCCTATAACTTCGGGAAGGTCCTTAGCATGACAGATCCACTTGTGTCCGAGATCGTGTTTCTTATCGTACGCGTGTAGTCTGATGGTCGCGTCGTTATCTGTGCGGGACTGTTGTATCGATCTGTATAGCTGTAAGGGAGAAATACACAGGGTCAAATTAAATTAGCTAGCGAAACTCCGCCGACGTGATGGGTATCGATATCTAAATAAAAAAAAACGTGCGCGGTTGGGGGACTCGTTCCTACTCGCACACACACTCGTATATAATAGAAAGAGACCGTGAGAGATTTATTTATTTATTTATAGTTAATTAAAACGGTACAACACCAATTACATTAATTAATATAGAGACAATTTACGTTGACAATAATTACGTTAAATATAGTTTAATTTAAAACTAACATGGCACAGTGGACTCTCTTGCATACTTTCTCTCACAGAACACCAAACATATACGCATAATTTTACTCCATTCATCCGCAAATATATCACATTCAGGGAGATAAAGTCACGTGGAGATTACGTGCCGATTTCTACCAGTCAACTCCTTCAGTATTTTTATCTCTCAAAGTGTCGTTTTACTTGTGGTAACCAAGTGTGAATGTGTATGTAAGCACAGGTGCTCTCAGCAATGAGAGTCAGAGACAATGGCCCCGATTCTGTTGTTCACAAACTAAATTAAATTTAAGTTCAGTGCATCTTTTTCTTTCTATTTCATTATGAAAAGGGCAGAAGATAAATATTAGTTTATTCCTGTCAAATTAGTCAGCGCCTGACGTAAATTGACGTATTTTTAGTAGCCAATAGTAATCACGTCTAAACTTGTCTATGGATTATCTAATTTGACAGGACTAAACTAATATTTATCTTCTGTCCTTTTGTTAATGAAATAGAAAGGAAAAGATGCACTGAACTTAAATTTAATTTAGTTTGTGAAAAACAGAACCGGGGCCAATGACCAAGTTTATTATTAACATTAATATCTTCTAATATATAAAATTCTCGTGTCACAGTGTTAGTTACCACACCCCTCCGAAACGGCTGGATCGATTTGTATGAAATTTTGTGTGCATATCGGGTAGGTCTGAGAATCGGCTACTATCTATTTCTTTTTTTTTACAAAACGACATTTGCGGGGTCAGCTAGTCATATTTAAATATTATTATTATTACACTCACCCTCAGTCCCACAACGAAAGGCACAATAACATCATCCTTAGCATGTAGAATGAGTACCGGCAGAGATTTAACTTTAATAAGGTACTCGTCAGACTTGAAAGTTTGTTCTTCATTCGATCGGAATGGCGCTACGAATGTCGATTCGTAGTACGGTAACCAAGTTACTAGCTGTAAATGAAATATTAAGATCAATATTAATACCATACATACATACAATAGTGGCCCCAGTGGTAACGGTCACGACCTACGACTTTCATGATTCTAGGTCAACGGAAAGTACCCTATAGGTTTTGATTCCGGAACATAAACGCCCGTATCTTTTGATTGCGTTGACTTAGAAGTTTGATTTTTTCACAGCTTCAAGGAATTGCAACCCTGAGTATTTGATATTAATTTCAACTTGATAACTCCACGCGTTCCTGAGAAAAAGGGTCTTGATGGACGGACAGACGGACAAAGAAGTGATCTAAGGGTTCCATTTTTCCTTTTCAGGTACGGACCTCTAAAAATTACCTTACCCTCGATAGAGGATGTTTAGCGACCTCATCAGCCAAGTTATTGAAGGGCGCTTCGAGTATCAGTCCTTTGGGCTGCGGGAGCGGAGCAGAACGCTGTAGTAGGCTCATCGACAGATCCTGTAGGTTGCCTAGCAGGTGCGACGATATTGCTGTTCCTGGAACACATAATAAATAATAATAACCTCCCCGATCGATTTCGGTCACGGTGGCCAATCTCAACGGAGATTAGCTGGGTACGCAGGAGATATTATAGTGCACAAGTGTGCGCGCAGACACAGGTGCACTCCCTCTTCCCTCACTCTCATAGTCCGATGGGACGGCAATCCGACACTACCGGAGAGAGATCAGGCGCAGGACTAAACGGCTTAGCGTGTTTTCCGAGGCACGGTGGTATCACACCGCCAACTCCCAAACTCTTACTAAGAAATTCCTAATGGAAAACCTCAATAACACTTTGTCCGACTCGGGAATCGAACCCAGGACCCCACGCTCAGCAGTCGCACTTGCAACCATGAGACCAACGGGGCAGTCACCTGGAACACATATTAAGGATTCAATAACCATGTTTTTTTAAGCGGGGCTCGTGGCTAAATAGTTATAGCCGCACGGGCCGATCGAAGGTTAAGCTATGCTTGTCTAGGTCGGTCCGTGGATGGGTGACCATCCATTACATATCGTGAGTACTCCATGCCTTGGTTGTCATCTTTAAAAGTCGTTACGGGTAACCAGTACAGGGGAATCGTTACAGGTCTGATAACCAGTCTTACCAAGAGGTTATCGTATCGTATTACCCTGTATCTGTCGTGTTATAGGGTAATACGATGTTTTTTGAATTTGCTAGCCAAATCTTTGAGGAAGGCTATAGGCCATTTAACATCACGCTAGGACACGTAGGAGACGATCAAAAAGAAAAAAAAAATAGAAAGAGCTCTCAGCGAAAAAGAAGTAATAGCGCAGGCAGGCGATGCGATGCGACGACGAGGTCAGGGGAACAAAAAATTTCACTCGGACGAAGTCGCAGGCTGAAGCTAGTACTCAGTATAAGTCTGAAATCGCCAAGCCGTGTTGAGCAGGCGTGGTGATTAATGCTCATGCGTTCTCTGTATGAAAAGAATTTTTTTCCAGCAGTTGATCACAGATATAGATACATCTAGATAACGCAAGAGCAACTACTTCGCGTGCCAAAAATCGCATCAACTTACGTACAAAAATCGTAAGCCGCCACTTTCGCGCTCAGACTCCTGGCTGGGTGAGCTTGAGTGAGAAAGAGCGCTTGTGACGTCATAGTAGGTAGTCAAAAAAATGGCACGCTTGGTTTTCATACAGATCGTGAAACTTGCGTTATCTACGTCTATCTATATCTGTGAGTAGCACAATAAGAGACTGGTTTTCATACTAATATCATAAATGCGAAAGTGTGTCTGTCTGTTACCTCTTCACGCTTAAACCGCTGAACCGATTTCGATGAAATTTGGTATAGAGATAGTTTGAGTCCCGGGAAAGGACATAGGATAGTATTTATCCCGATATTCCCACGGGATCGACACTTATGCCGGTGAAACCGCGGGGCGCTGCTATTTATTTATAGAACTTGCCTAAAGAGTGTCCCCACACGAATATGTCCTTCTTCCCTCTGAGCGTAGAGTGAAGCCACTCGTACACAACTAACGCGTCTTCCACTACCCCTGCTTCAGTCGGCCGCAGGTTTGTGGAGTCGCCGTAACCTGAAAATACAAAGATAAGCAATAACAACAATCCTAAGGAAATATTCCTTTAAGACTATGCCGACCGCACAGTGGCGCCCTCATCGTTTGTTTGGTTATTTCATACAATTTAGAAAGAAAATGCAGAAAATAAGCACGTTAAGTTGTGCTTCACAAGATTACCCTATCCTACTAATATATCCTACTATCCTACTTCCTATCCCACTAATATTATAAATGCGAAAGTTTGTGAGGATGGATGTTTGTTACTCTTTCACGCAAAAACTACTGAACGGATTTTGATGAAACTGTACAGTAATATAGCTTATTCATCAGAATAACACATAGGATACTTTTTATCCCGATATTCCCACGGGATCAAAACTTACGCGGGTGAAGCTGCGGGGCGCAGCTAGTACGTTAATATTATTAGAAACGGTAGTTTTATATTGTTTAGTTTTATTATAATCCTTAAAACGGATAACAGTGGCCACTATTTTCCGTTTAAAGGATTATAATAAAACTAAACAACATAAAACTACCGTTTCTAATAATATTAACGTATAATCCTGTGAAGCACAACTTAACGTGCTTATTTTCTGCATTTTCTTTCTAAATTGTATGAAATAACCAAACAAACGATGAGGGCGCCACTGTGCGGTCGGCATAGTCTTAAGGTGAATGCTTCAGGTAGCCCGCGAAATTCGATTTTCTTACGTTATTTGCACGTCCCTAAAGTCCAGCAAGAATCCAAAGACAGCCTAGTACAGATGGTTGTAACTTTGTCCCAAGCTGTAAATAGTACCCTAAATACCAAAGATATTACAGACATATACAGAGTGCAGAATAAGCGTAGCAATACCAGAAACAACACTATAGTGGTCGAACTAAGATCAACGTTGATTAAAACGGACTTTATTAAAAAGACAAAGGACTTTAATAGAAACACTAAGGAAAAAATCTGTGCAAAACACCTCGGATTCAAGACAGGCGAATATACACCAATTTACGTCTCTGAACAATTAACCACAAAAGGAGCCAGACTCTTTTATCTAGCCCGTGACCTAGCTAAGTCACGAGACTATAAATTCTGCTGGACCTCTTATGGAAAGGTATATGTATAAAGAAGAACGAAAATGCGCAAACCATAATCATAACTAATGAATCACAAGTGAATAATCTAATGCAACAAATATGACTAGCCGTATGTATTTCTCTGTTATTGTTACATATTATTGTTTTTGTGTACTACTCAAAATCATATAGCCCTAAGACTAATAATTATAATTTGAACTTTTTACTTTTTAAGCCTAATTGTGTAAATCAATCGCGCCCACTCTCAATAAACACACAATCAACTACACTTTTGTTCCAACCTACGCTCGCTCGAATAACATACTCCACATTATACAAATTTACATTATTCGCCCACTCTTATCCCTTATATCCACCCACACACATCCACAAAAATATGACTAATAAAGTTAAGGATCACGTACCACTCATCATAAATATAAATGAGTAACACACTACAAACTCTAAACAATATAGACAGTGCAGAAACTGCACAGACTGTTAGCTGTTCCCCTGAAGATCTTAGTCGATTAATAAAACGAAATCCCGAGGATATTACAATCGTGACACAAAACATACGATCCGTTTAACCACAACGACCTCCTAATCAACCTACAAAGATTGAAAACAGATATAGACCTAATAACATTAACCGAATGTAGACTCGACACCTTCAAACCCATACCCCAAATACCCAACTATCTATCCTACCAAACCGCCAATCACTTAAATAAGGCCGACGGAGTGGTTATCTATGTTAAAAACACCCATAAGACCTCAGCAAAGGAAGTAAAACTGACACATGCATCCTGTCTTCAAATTAACTTTCACCCTGAACTAACTGTCTTGGCTATCTACCGGTCGCCTTCAAAACCAAATTCCGATGAATTTATAAACTCATTGAATAATCATTTAACCACTATTGCGTCGAGTAAAAACGTAATAGTCACAGGAGATATAAATATAAATTTAATTTATAACGAGACTGAAAACGGTTACGATCGTTCAAACAGGTTAACCTATCTGAACATGCTGGCAACGCACGGCCAGGCCTCCGTCACTCCATGTACTTGCGCGCTATAAGTGCCTACCGCCCAGCCGAGCGGTCTCGGTCCGCCGGCGGATCAAATTCAGTGCGGTTTTCGCAAGCGAAGCGCGCGCACGCCGTTCAATTTTAATAGTGCTGTTCGTTCGTACGCGTATTACGATGCCGTGTTATGTGCTGTAGATGGGTGTAAATCAAGCAAAAGAAGGGATAAACACCTAACATTTTTCCATTTACCTGTCAATGAAGAAAGGTAAGTGATAAATTATTACTAGTTTTTGTCGTTTACATTTTTCTGATCACCTCCTTTTTTTTTTTAGTTGGTTAAATATTTATAAATGAAAAAAATTTTAACTGCCACATAAAAGTCAGAACATATTCACAGTTCTCAATAACATAGATAAAAAGTTATGTTAATTTAATTTTATCGAAGAGGCAGCCCTGCGATTACTGTGGAATCGCGCGGTGCGAAGCAATCACTGCTGTACGCTTGAGCATTTAGGCGCATTTTAGCATACAGTGGTTGTTGACGCGAGGGAGTAGGCAATTATCGTAATAGGTATTGGAAATTTTCTACTGAGTGAAGTATCTGTTACGTAGTAACTATTCAGTAATCTGTGGCACGGCCTACTTCCAGGGCATACTCTACCCACTAGAGGCAAAAACTGTTTAGACCACTTCATGATAAAACTTGACCCCACAAATGCTACTGCGACCGTAGCTATATTAAACACAATCATAACAGATCATTCCATGGTTTTTCTGAAACTGTCAAACAAAAAACCTATACATAAAATCGCTAAAACTAAAACTATGATTAACTTTGATAAAGCAATAGAAAACCTAGGTGAATGTGACCTACATAAATTATTAAACTTTACCTGTGACTTTACTGACCCAAATTCTATTTGTGACCGATTAATACATATAATACAAACTTGCCTCAAAAACAACACCATTACAACTGTAATACCGAAAAAATGTAGATTAATAAAACCATGGATGACGGTCGGTTTACTGCGATGCATACGTAACCGCAATGACATGCAACTTAAGTTAAAGTTTGAGCCCCATAACGAAATATTAAGGATCACCTTCAAAAGATACAGAAATTACTGCAACTGTATTATTAAAAAGCTAAAGCGGAAACACGACAGAGATCAATTAACTAAAGCGCATAAAAATCCCAAAAAAATATGGGAAACTATAAATAACATAACATTACTCATCTAAGGCCAAGCAAAACCTCCAATAAAGATCTATTAGAGATTAAGGCTTTTGGAGTCAGCTGACATGGTAAATAAATACTTTTCCAACATAGGTAAAATTCTGGCAGATGAGATAATTGCCAACACCACCACAGGGAATGGCCAAAACTATAGTTATGACTCACCTAATGTTCTACCTCTCTCATCGTTTGTACTTTTAAACACTGACCAGGATGAAGTTCACAGCGTTTTAATGTCTCTGAAATCAGATAATGCCCCGGGTTGGGACGGAATAACTGTCAACTTCCTAAAGACCGCCCAAGCTCTTGTCGTCCCAATTATAACCCACTTAGCGAATCAGTGCTTTGAGCATGCTACCTACCCGAACGCCTTAAAGCTAGCTTTTATAACACCTGTGCACAAGAATGGAGACAAAGCTAACCCGTCGAACTATAGGCCTATTTCTGTACTGCCATCTATATCTAAGATACTAGTCTCAACTAGTTTTGTACTAGTTCGACTAGTTTTTTACTAGTCTCGACTAGTTTTGTACCAGTTAGGCTAGTATTTTACCAGTCTCGACAAGTGATGGACTAGTATCGGACTAGTCGACTAGTAGTTTTGGACTAGTGCGACTAGTTTTTACTAGCCTCGACTAGTAGGTTTGGACTAGTTCAACTAGTTTTTACAAGCCTCGACTAGTTTTGTACCAGTTAGGCTAGTATTTTACTAGTCTCGACTAGTTTTGTACTAGTTTGACTAGTATTTTACTAGTCTCAACTAGTTTTGTACTACTTCGACTAGTATTTTACTAGTTCGACTAGTTTTTTACTAGTCTCGACTAGTATTGTACCAGTTAAGCTAGTATTTTACCAGTCTAGACAAGTGATGGACTAGTATCGGACTAGTCGACTAGTAGTTTTGGACTAGATCGACTAGTTTTTAATAGCCTCGACTAGTAGTTTTGTACTAGTTCAACTAGTATTGTACTAGTTCGACTAGTTTTTTACTAGTCTGGACTAGTTTTGTACTAGTCTTGACTAGTTTTTTACTAGCCTCGACTAGTTTTGTACTAGTTCGACTAGTTTTTTACTAGTCTGGACTAGTTTTGTACTAGTTCGACTAGTGTTTCACTAGTCTCGACTAGTTTTGTACCAGTTAGGCTAGTATTTTACCAGTCTCGACAAGTGATGGACTAGTATCGGACTAGTCGACTAGTAGTTTTGGACTAGTTCGACTAGTTTTTACTAGCCTCGACTAGTAGTTTTGTACTAGTTCGACTAGTATTGTACTACTTCGACTAGTTTTTTACTAGTCTGGACTAGTTTTGTACTAGTCTTGACTAGTTTTTTACTAGCCTCGACTAGTTTTGTACTAGTTCGACTAGTTTTTTACTAGTCTGGACTAGTTTTGTACTAGTTCGACTAGTTTTTTACTAGTCTCGACTAGTTTTGTACCAGTTAGGCTAGTATTTTACCAGTCTCGACAAGTGATAGACTAGTATCGGACTAGTCGACTAGTAGTTTTGGACTAGTTCGACTAGTTTTTACTAGCCTCGACTAGTAGTTTTGTACTAGTTCGACTTGTATTGTACTAGTTCGACTAGTTTTTTACTAGTCTGGACTTGTTTTGTACAGGTTCGACTAGTTTTTTACTAGTCTCGACTAGTTTTGTACCAGTTAGGCTAGTATTTTACCAGTCTCGCCAAGTGATGGACTAGTATCGGACTAGTCGACTAGTAGTTTTGGACTAGTTCGACTAGTTTTTGCTAGCCTCGACTAGTTTTGTACTAGTTCGACTAGTTTTTTACTAGTCTCGACTAGTTTTGTACTAGTTCGAATAGAATTTTACTAGTTCGACTAGTTATTTACTAGCCACGACTAGTTTTGTACTAGTTCGACTAGTTTTGTACTAGTTCGACTAGTTTTGTACTAGTCTCAACTAGTTTTGTACTAGTTCGACTAGTTTTTTACTAGTCTCGACTAGATTTGTACTAGTCTCGACTAGTTTTTTACTAGCCTCGACTATTTTTGTATTAGTACGACTAGTTTTTGTACTAGTCTGGACTAGTTTTGTACTAGTTCGACTAGTTTTGTACTAGTTCGACCAGTTTTTTACTAGTCTCGACAAAACTAGTCGAACTAGTACAAAACTAGTCGAGACTAGTAAAAAGCTGGTCGAACTAGTACAAAACTAGTCGAACTAGTACAAAACTAGTCCAGACTAGTACAATACTAGTCGAACTAGTACAAAACTAGTCGAGACTAGTAAAAACTGGTCGAAATAGTAAAAAACCAGTCGAACTAGTACAAAACTAGTCGAGACTAGTAAAAAACCAGTCGAACTAGTACAAAACTAGTCGAGACCAGTACAAAACTAGTCGAACTAGTACAAAACTAGTCGAGACTAGTAAAAACTGGTCGAAATAGTAAAAAACCAGTCGAACTAGTACAAAACTAGTCGAGACTAGTAAAAAACTGGTCGAACTAGTACAAAACTAGGCGAACTAGTACAAAACTAGTCGAGACTAGTAAAAACTGGTCGAAATAGTAAAAAACCAGTCGAACTAGTACAAAACTAGTCGAGACTAGTAAAAAACCAGTCGAACTAGTACAAAACTAGTCGAGACCAGTACAAAACTAGTCGAACTAGTACAAAACTAGTCGAGACTAGTAAAAACTGGTCGAAATAGTAAAAAACCAGTCGAACTAGTACAAAACTAGTCGAGACTAGTAAAAAACTGGTCGAACTAGTACAAAACTAGTCGAACTAGTACAAAACTGGTCGAACTAGTACAAAACTAGTCCAGACTAGGTTAAAACTAGTCGAACTAGTACAATACTAGTCGAACTAGTACAAAACTAGTCGAGACTTGTACAAAACTAGTCGAACTAGTACAAAACTAGTCCAGACTAGGTTAAAACTAGTCGAACTAGTACAATACTAGTCGAACTAGTACAAAACTAGTCGAGACTAGTAAAAAACTGGTCGAACTAGTACAAGACTAGTCGAACTAGTACAAAACTGGTCGAACTAGTACAAAATTAGTCGAACTAGTACAAAACTAGTCCAGACTAGTACAATACTAGTCGAACTAGTACAAAACTAGTCGAGGCTAGTAAATAACTAGTCGAACTAGTACAAAACTAGTCGAGACTAGTACAAAACTAGTCGAGACTAGTACAAAACTAGTCGAGACTAGTAAAAAACTGGTCGAACTAGTACAAAACTAGTCGAACTAGTACAAAACTGGTCGAACTAGTACAAAACTAGTCGAACTAGTACAAAACTAGTCCAGACTAGTACAATACTAGTCAAACTAGTACAAAACTAGTCGAGGCTAGTAAATAACTAGTCGAACTAGTACAATACTAGTCGAACTAGTACAAAACTAGTCAAGACTAGTAAAAAACTAGTCGAGCTAGTACAAAACTAGTCGAGACTAGTAAAAAACTAGTCGAGCTAGTACAAAACTAGTCCAGACTAGTACAATACTAGTCGAGACTAGTAGAAAACTAGTCGAACTAGTACAAAACTAGTCGAGACTAGTACAAAACTAGTCCAGACTAGTACAATACTAGCCGAACAGGTACAAAACTAGTCGAGACTAGTAAAATACTAGCTGAACTGGTACAAAACTAGTCGAGACTAGTAAAAAACTAGTCGAACTAGTACAAAACTAGTCGAACTAGTACAAAACTAGTCGAGACTAGTAGAAAACTAGTCCAGACTAGTACAATACTAGCCCAACAGGTACAAAACTAGTCGAGACTAGTAAAAAACTAGTCGAACTAGTAAAATACTAGTCAAACTAGTACAAAACTAGTTGAGACTAGTAAAATACTAGTCGTACTAGTACAAAAATAGTCGAGGCTAGTAAAAAACTAGTAAAGACTAGTACAAAACTAGTAAAGACTAGTAAAAAACTGGTCGAACTAGTACAAAACTAGTCGAACTAGTACAAAACTAGTCCAGACTAGTACAAAACCAGTCGATACTAAGAAAAAACTAGTCGAGACTGGTAAAAAACTTGTCGAACTAGTACAATACTAGTCGAACTAGTCCAAAACTAGTCAAGGCTAGTAAAAACTAGTCGAACAAAACTAGTCGAGACTAGTAAAATACTAGCCGAACTGGTACAAAACTAGTCGAGACTAGTAAAATACTAGCCAATCTGGTAGAAAACTAGACGAGACTAGTAAAAAACTAGTCGAACTAGTACAAAACTAGTCCAGACTAGTAAAAAACTAGTCGAACTAGTACAATACTAGTCGAACTAGTACAAAACTAGTCCGGCCTAGTACAATACTAGTCGAACTAGTAAAATACTAGTCGAACTAGTACAAAACTAGTTGAGACTAGTAAAATACTAGTCGAACTAGTACAAAAGTAGTCGAGGCTAGTAAAAACTAGTAGTCGAGGCTAGTAAAAACTAGTCGAACTAGTCCAAAACTAGTCAAGGCTAGTAATAAACTAGTCGAACAAAACTAGTCGAGACCAGTAAAATACTAGCCGAACTGGTACAAAACTAGTCGAGACTAGTAAAATACTAGCCGAACTGGTACAAAACTAGTCGAGACTAGTAAAAAACTAGTCGAACTAGTACAAAACTAGTCGAGACTAGTAGAAAACTAGTCCAGACTAGTACAATACTAGCCCAACAGGTACAAAACTAGTCGAGACTAGTAAAAAACTAGTCGAACTAGTAAAATACTAGTCAAACTAGTTCAAAACTAGTTGAGACTAGTAAAATACTAGTCGTACTAGTACAAAAATAGTCGAGGCTAGTAAAAAACTAGTAAAGACTAGTACAAAACTAGTAAAGACTAGTAAAAAACTGGTCGAACTAGTACAAAACTAGTCGAACTAGTACAAAACTAGTCCAGACTAGTACAAAACCAGTCGAGACTAAAAAAAACTAGTCGAGACTGGTAAAAAACTTGTCGAACTAGTACAATACTAGTCGAACTAGTCCAAAACTAGTCAAGGCTAGTAAAAACTAGTCGAACAAAACTAGTCGAGACTAGTAAAATACTAGCCGAACTGGTACAAAACTAGTCGAGACTAGTAAAATACTAGCCAATCTGGTAGAAAACTAGTCGAGACTAGTAAAAAACTAGTCGAGCTAGTACAAAACTAGTCCAGACTAGTAAAAAACTAGTCGAACTAGTACAATACTAGTCGAACTAGTACAAAACTAGTCCGGCCTAGTACAATACTAGTCGAACTAGTAAAATACTAGTCGAACTAGTACAAAACTAGTTGAGACTAGTAAAATACTAGTCGAACTAGTACAAAACTAGTCGAGGCTAGTAAAAACTAGTAGTCGAGGCTAGTAAAAACTAGTCGAACTAGTCCAAAACTAGTCAAGGCTAGTAATAAACTAGTCGAACAAAACTAGTCGAGACTAGTAAAATACTAGCCGAACTGGTACAAAACTAGTCGAGACTAGTAAAATACTAGCCGAACTGGTACAAAACTAGTCGAGACTAGTAAAATACTAGCCGAACTGGTACAAAACTAGTCCAGACTAGTAAAAAACTAGTCGAACTAGTACAATACTAGTCGAACTAGTACAAAACTAGTCCGGCCTAGTACAATACTAGTCGAACTAGTAAAATACTAGTCGAACTAGTACAAAACTAGTTGAGACTAGTAAAATACCAGTCGAACTAGTACAAAACTAGTCGAGGCTAGTAAAAACTAGTAGTCGAGGCTAGTAAAAACTAGTCGAACTAGTCCAAAACTACTAGTCGACTAGTCCAATACTAGTCCATCACTTGTCGAGACTGGTAAAATACTAGCCTAACTGGTACAAAACTAGTCGAGACTAGTAAAAAACTAGTCGAATTAGTACAAAACTAGTCCAGACTAGTACAATACTAGTCGAACTAGTTAAATACTAGTCGAACTAGTACAAAACTAGTTGAGACTAGTAAATTACTAGTCGAACTTGTACAAAACTAGTCCAGACTAGTAAAAAACTAGTCGGACTAGTACAAAACTAGTCGAGGCTAGTAAAAAATAGTCGAGACTAGTACAAAACTAGTCTAGACTAGTACAATACTAGTCAAACTAGTACAAAACTAGTCGAACTAGTCCATAACTACTAGTCGAGGCTAGTAAAAACGTTCGACTAGTATTGTACTAGTCTGGACTAGTTTTGTACTAGTTCGACTAGTTTTTTACTAGTCTCGACTAGTTTTGTACTAGTTCGACTAGTTTTTTACTAGTCTCGACTAGTTTTGTACTAGTTCGACTAGTTTTGTACTAGTTCGACTAGTTTTGTACTAGTCTCAACTAGTTTTGTACTAGTTCGACTAGTTTTTTTACTAGTCTCGACTAGTTTTGTACTAGCTCGACTAGTTTTGTACTAGTTCGACTAGTTTTGTACTAGTCTCGACTAGTTTTGTACTAGTCTTTGACTAGTATTGTACTAGTCCTGGACTAGTTTTGTACTAGCTCGACTAGTTTTGTACTAGTTCGACTAGTTTTGTACTAGTCTCGACTAGTTTTGTACTAGTCTTCGACTAGTATTGTACTAGTCCAGGACTGGTTTTGTACTAGTTCGACTAGTATTTTACTAGTCTCGACTAGTTTTGTACTAGTTCGACTGAATTGTACTAGTCTGGACTAGTTTTGTACTAGTTCGACTAGTGTTGTACTAGTCTCGACTAGTGATGGACTAGTATCGGACTAGTCGACTAGTAGTTTTGGACTAGTTCGGCTAGTATTTTACTAGTCTCGACTGGTTTTGTACTAGTTCGACTAGTATTTTACTAGTCTGGACTAGTTTTGAACTAGTTTGACTAGTATCGTACTAGTTCGACTAGTTTTTTACTAGTCTGGACTAGTTTTGTACTAGTTCGACTAGTATTGTACTAGTCTGGATAAGTTTTGTACTAGTTCGACTAGTTTTTTTACTAGTCTCGACTAGTTTTGTACTAGTTCGACTAGTTTTGTACTAGTTCGACTAGTTTTGTACTAGTTCGACTAGTTTTGTACTAGTCTCAACTAGTTTTGTACTAGTTCGACTAGTTCTTTACTAGTCTCGACTAGTTTTGTACTAGTCTTGACTAGTTTTTTACTAGCCTCGACTAGTTTTGTACTAGTTCGACTAGTTTTGTACTAGTTCGACTAGTATTGTACTAGTCTGGACTAGTTTTGTACTAGTCGAGGCTAGTAAAAAAAAAACCCTCCAAGCAAAACCTCCAATACAGATCTATTAGAGATTAAGGCTACTCCAAAAGAGTCGGCTGACATGGTAAATAAATACTTTTCCAACATAGGTAAAATTCTGGCAGATGAGATAATTGCCAACACCACCACAGGGAATGGCCAAAACTATAGTTATGACTCACCTAATGTTCTACCTCTCTCATCGTTTGTACTTTTAAACACTGACCAGGATGAAGTTCACAACGTTTTAATGTCTCTGAAATCAGATAGTGCCCCGGGTTGGGACGGAATAACTGTCAACTTCCTAAAGACCGCCCATGCTCTTGTCGTCCCAATTATAACCCACTTAGCGAATCAGTGCTTTGAGCATGCTACCTACCCGAACGCCTTAAAGCTAGCTTTTATAACACCTGTGCACAAGAATGGAGACAAAGCTAACCCGTCGAACTATAGGCCTATTTCTGTATTGCCATCAATATCTAAGATAATAGAAAGATTAATGAACTCTCGTCTCTTATCTTACCTTAATAAAAACAACCTTCTATCGACCTCACAGTACGGTTTCAGACAAAAAATATCTACGGAAGACGCAGTTCTGACGCTTGCCTCCGCTGTAACTAATCAAGTGGACAGCGGAGGCAAGTGCCTTGCTGTCTTCCTGGACCTTCAAAAGGCTTTCGACACAGTCTCTGTCTCCACTCTGTTGGATAGGCTGGAATCAATTAGAGTAAGAGGTATTCCCCACGCTTTGCTCAAAGACTATCTAAGCGAACGCAAGCAAAAGATTAAGATAGACAATATCATTAGCTCCGAAGAAACCGTCCAGTTTGGAGTGGGCCAAGGTAGTGTGCTCGGACCGACATTGTTCCTTATATATATAAATACTTTATGTAGCATGAAAATCGTGGATGGACACGTTCTTTCATACGCAGATGACACTGCTATAGTGTTCAGTGGCGCTACCTGGGACAGTGTCCGGTTAACCGCCGAACGTGGGCTGGCAGGGATAGCCGCCTGGCTTGACCATAACCTTCTAACCTTAAATACTTCTAAAACCAACTTCATCTGTTTCACCAAGTACAACACCTCTCAACCCCCACCAGAATTCAAAATTAAGATTCATAAATGCCTTTATACTATAAACACAAATTGTTCGTGCACAGAAATTACTAGAGTGGAATCCAACAAGGTATTATGGTTGATCAAAGATTATCTTGGCACAATCACACGGAATTATTAATGAAGCGAATTAGGAAACTAATCTGGAATTTCAAGACACTACGTCATGTAACCTCGAAAAAACTCCTGGTACAGATTTATATCTCACTTGCTCAGTCCGTCTTGGCATACTGTCTACTGGTCTGGGGAGGTGCCACTAAAGTTAAATTTCTAGACCTCGAGAGAGCTCAGAGGTCCCTACTGAAAGTTATGTTTTTTAAGCCCTTCAGATTTTCAACTGAGAACCTTTACCGGAATGCAGATCTTCTGACCGTTAGAAAGCTTTACGTACTTAATGTAACTCTAACTAAGCATAAAACACTATCTTTCAACCCACAGAAGACAAAATGCAGAAGGAAAAACACCGTTGCTCCCACTGTCTCAGTAAAGTCTACTTTCGCAAAAAGGCAATATCCTAGCCAGTCATCCCATTTATACAATCTTCTTAATAAAGAACTTGACATATACCCACTAACCTACCGAGAATGCAAAAACGCTTTGTCTAAATGGCTTAAGTCAAAGACCTACGATGAAGTGGAAAATATGGTACAATCGATGAAACTATAGTATACACGTAATTTATTCGCTTTATATTTTGCCGCTAATGGAAGTTAATGTCCTAAGTACAGTAATTTCCGATCCCAAGACTAGTCGTAGGGTTAGATAGCAAAAAAATAAAATAAAATAAAAAAAAGGAAGCAAAAATAATAAATAAAATTCTCGTGTCGCGATGTTTGTTACGTATCAAACTCCTCCGAAACGCCTGGACCGATTTGTATGAAATTTTGTATGCATATCGGGTAGGTCTGAAAATCCCACTACTCACATACACATTCTCCTCCACACAATCTCCTACTCACATAACACACACATCCCTAGAGCGTTTTTTTTTTGCCTTTCATAAAAATATTGTGTTTGCATATCATTTTTATATATATTTTTTTTTATGTCTTTGTTTTTTTATTATTATTTTTTTTTTTTTAATTGTAAGTATAAGCTTAAATTATCTTGAAATAGCTTAATAACTAAATAACAATTATATAACCTGGGGAAGGGCGGAGCATCCTAACACAAGCAAACTAATTGCTTAAATGGATTCTCCACATTGTAATTAAAATAAGTTATTTATGATGATGCAATAAACATTTTTTTTATTTTTTTATTTGCAATTATGTATTAGATTGAATGTTGATCAAAATTTGATTCGCGGCCGTAACAAGTACGTGTTTACATAATTATAATCATTAAAGTCTATAAGACCATGTAATCCTAACTACGACAATTCCATGATGTTAGGATTACCTGGTCTTAAAGAGTTGTATTGATGACTTTAATGATTATAATTCTGTAAATACACCCTTGTTACGGCCGCGAATCAAATTTGGATCACCATATAACCCAATACTGACATGCAAATTGCAAAAAACGTAAGAAATTTTGGATTTCGCTGGCTACCTTGCGCATCCACCTTAAGGGCGCATTTCACCAAACTTTTATACCTAGAATAAGTCTTATCCTGAGAATAAATTTTGAATTTTTGACAGTTTTTCCATACTGGAACCACAGTATTCCATCTTCATACAAACGGACGATGCGCGAGCTATGCCTACGCGCCTCGATCTCGGCATTCGCTCGGCAGGCAGACAGTCGCGACTGTGCCGCAGTGACGAACGGTCGGTGTGTTGTTTTTTTAACAATAACCGCGCGATTTTTTCACTAAAAATAAGATCAAGTACATATTTAATATGACGAGTAGGATATATTGTGCTGTTTCTGGTTGCATGAATTCGTCAATAACGCATCCAGGGATAACTTTTTTTAGATTACCTGGAAACTCTGAAAGGTAAGACTATAAAATAATTTTACTTACTAGTAGGTAGGTACATAGTGTGTGTCTTTTTAATGGATAAGTATTTCCTTTTATCTCCCGAAAAAAACGATGTCTGGATTAATAAAGTGAATAGAGTAAAGGAAAGTGATTGACAAGAGTGAAATACGAGTACGTAGTTATAGGCGGTTCATGAATCATGATACGGTAGGTACTTATGCTTGTGTTAAAAACCTCGGGGCATGTGTGTTTTGTTAGTTTGTATAATTCAAAGTAAAGACGTGGTATTTTATTATTAATAATAGTTGTTTATTGTACTGTGTGTATGAATAATACTAGAAAAAAATAAATTTGACCGTCTGTCTGTCACTAGATAGTTGAAATTTTCTCAGATTAAGTATTTCTGCTGCTGCTATAACAACAATTATACCACTAAAAACCGTTTTTTTTTTTCACGGTATTAATAACGACAACAACAGCTAGACTCATGAGATATTCACAGAATATTTAGATATTTGAGTTGTGATTTTAAAACATTCGTAGCCTGCTTGGCATTGGTGACCAAAGAATTTTTGTTTTGAGTTGTTGCGAGTTGTAGGTACCTAATTTATAGAGACGTTAATAAGCTGAGATAAAAAGTTATTAAAATTACTCGTCAGCTGTTTCTTGCATTGTAGTTGAGTAGGTAGGTGTTGAAGTTTATAAAGATTGGAGTCCTCCACCTTGTCCATGTTTCCCAAAACAATTTTTAATTAAGCTTTATATTAGAATGCGGATTTTTTATACTTTAAAATTTAATAATAAAGCGTTTCGTACGTCTCAGTCAAGGCGCAAATATTTTTCGGTCGCAAATTTATAAGACCGATTTGTTATTCAAACATAAACATGGTTTTTTAATTAAATCTACCAATAAAAAAACAGCATGTATTTTTATTGAACATTTCCTATTCAATTCACAAAGTACTTATTTTATTTTTTTATATAAAATAAAGTATATTTACAATCACAAAACTAAATGGAAACACAAAGTAGGCAAATGTAATTCAAATGCTGGAGGCGGGCAGCCCTATCGCATGTTTACGTACCGCGCGGCTGTAGGCATTTATGTCCAAGATACGGCCGAGTTACAATACTGTATATAATTATACTGTGCTGGAACTGTCAACCGTCAATTTTATTCCACGTTTAAAAGATATCTAGACTTTGGTACTTTAAAATGGTGGAGGTTCTCAATTCGGCTGTTGTTTTTTTTTTTTTGTATGTTTGTTACGCAATATCTCCAGCAATTTTAAATAGATTTCAAAAATTTTTTTTTAATGGCTAGGGTATGCTTCAGAGGTGGTCCCATATAAATTTTATTAACTTTGCTTGGGTAGTTTTTGAGTTAGCTTAAATCAGGGATTCCCAAAGTGGTCGATATCGACCCCTTGGGGTCGATATCGGTTTCCTAGGGGTCGACATAAACGAAAACGGATTTTGGGGGTCGACGGGGTTGATCTTAATAGTAGGTAATTTGGCCATGGGGGTCTGAGGTAACAGTTCATTATGGAAAAGGGGTCACTTGTCCAAGATAGTTTGGGGATCCCCGGCTTAAATAATACGTATTTTGGCAACTTAAAGTGGAGTCATTTTAATAGGTAACATTTTGACAGTTCATTATGCAAAGCAAAGTGCTACTTATGTGCATCAGGAGTAGAGTCTAATTTTCTAAATAAATAATTGTATTAAAAAAACTGATGTTGTTTTCTTGAGTTTTATTCCTTTAGCGTAAGGTATATTTTCTTTGCATAAATGAACTGTCAAATGTTACCTATTAAAATGACTCCACAATAGTTTATATTGGTGATGTTATAGCAAGTAGTGTTATATGAATTTTTGTGGGGTAAGTACAACTTAAAAGTGAAAAATAAAAACTTTTTACCAAAATAAAAAAAAAACAACCGACATGCAAAAAAGGCACTACAAAGTGTAAATAACTTTAATTTCGGAAGTCGGTGGCAAACAACGAAAATGCGAATCCAACGACACCGAATTCCGAAATTAAAGTTATTTTCCACTTTGTAGTGTCTTTTTTGGAAGTCTGTAGTTTTTTTTTTTGTAAAAAGTTTTTTTTTATATTTAAAGCATTGGTCAGGCAGGGGCCATAGCTCATCCTTATTTTTTGGTAACCAGTCTACCTTAGCCACTCAAAAACAAAAGCATTATATTAGATACACACGCACATACCTACCAGGCTTCGAGGTAAACCGCCAAGCAGCCCGGAATGTATCGCTTTCGCTTTTATAATATTAGCAAGATTTAGAAATGATTAATCTCACCTCTGTAGTCAAAGGTGATGGTGTGAAATTCCATCTTCTGGAAAAACTTGTACAGTTCAATTCTATGCGTCGCTGCTCGGGAGTTAGAATTGCCTGAAATAAATTACAGCTGAGTGATACCTAAGCATAAACTTGGAGGGGCTAGTGGCTAAGTTATAACAGCCGCACAGGTCGATTGATCAGGTTAAGCTACGTTTGCCGCGGTTGGTCTGTCGATGGGTGACCATCTTTACATACCAAGACCCCTCAGTGCCTCGGAAAGCACATTAACCCGTTGGTCCCGGCTGTCATTCGTGAATCTTTGGAAGTTGTTACGGAAGACGAAGCCCGAAAAACTGACAATCAGTCTTACCAAGGGATATCGTATTACCCAGTAACTGGGTTGTGGAGGTCAGGTAGGCAGTCGCTCCATGTAAAATACTGGTATCAACACACAGTGAGCAAAATCGCATTTTGCTCACTGATTTCAGGCAGCAAAACCTACATGTTTGAGCTACTGAAGTGAAAAAAGTATTTATTGTAACTCGTACAGGAGGATCACAAACTAAACTAAACACAGTCTAAAATAAAATACCAAATTATATAAAAATTAAAAAAGTAAGTAACAAAAAGAATAATGAAACAGAAAGTCTCCTATACGAGGCCAAAAGGCTCCTATCTCAGCATGATGCTGCGATATTTAAAAATAAATTTCGCAGCGCTGGTATTCTGATAGGGCCCGCTGTGGTGTCACGGGCAAGGATGTAATAACGTAAAATATTATCAAATAAAATACACACATCAAAAGTGTCTAGGGATCAAGCATTTTTATGCGGATTTCTTGAGATTGAGATGTGGCTTTGTAATAAATTTATGATTTTATAAATTTATATAGATCCTTTTTGGTGCATTTCATAATTTGAATCAGGAACTGTGAATCAAATTCGAGTAAAAGATGAAAATCAGCTGTCAATATTTTCCCTATAAAAACATACAACGCATTGAAGACATTATTAGTGCTACTGTTTCCCTACTACTGATTAAAACCAACGTTATTATGGAGCGGCGACGTCATTTAAGCAGGGAAGAAATGCTCAGAGCCGTGGGAATGATAGAAGCTGGTTCCCGGCAACGTACTGTGGCTTTAGCTCTGAATACAAGTCAGAGTGTTATCAGTCGACTTTGGACACGTTACCGAAGCACTGGTACCGTGGCTGAGCGCCATGGAGGACGGTATCGCTGCACCACACGGAGACAAGACCGATACATTCAAATCTTAACTCGAAGAGCTCCAACAATAACCGCCATGATGTTAGCCGTGAGGCTTCATCACTCTTCAGGGAACTTAATTAGCGACCAAACAGTCAGAAACCGCTTGCATGAAGTGAACCTTCATTCCCAAAGACCGCTACGGGTACCACCTATAGCAATGCACAATCGTAGGATTCGATATCAATGGGCTCTTGAACACAGAAATTGGGCAGAAGAACAATGGCGTTTCGTGTGCTTTTCTGATGAGTCTCGTTTTGGTATGAGACCGGATACAAGACGTATACGACACTGGAGAACCCCTGGACGCCAACAGCGATTAAAATCCTGCCAGGAAGTCCATCCTTATAGTGGTGGAACCATCATGGTATGGGCGGGTATTTGGATCGGCGGAAGAACTGAGTTGATTTGGATCAGAGGCAACCTCAACGCTCAAATTTATGCTGAGACGATTGTATCAGACGTCATCGTTCCTCTACAAGTGCAAATCGGTCCCTTATTTCAGTTAATGCATGATAATGCACGACCTCACACCGCAAGAGTTGTAAGACAGACTCTCGCCGCAGCTAACATCAATGTCCTGCCCTGGCCTGCTCAGTCGCCAGACTTGAACCCGATTGAGCATGCATGGGATATGCTACAGAGAAGAGCTCTGCCGAATATGGAGGGTATCCAGTCGCAAGAAGACCTTTTTTTGTTGTTGCAACGAACATGGGCGGCCATTCCACAGCGTGATTTGGATGAACTCATTTTGAGTATGCCAAACCGATGTTCTTGTGTTGTTAGTGTTCGCGGTAGAAACACGGATTATTAATTGTTTAAGTTACCCAATAAAATTTTAGAGAAAACTGTTATTTCAGTCTTTTTTTCGAACTTTTGTGTTAGTGGTTCAAATGTCAAAAATCCCTTTATTAGGAAAATGGCAAATTTCTTTATTAATGCAAAGGTGACTTGGTTTATCGTTACTGTGACAAACGAAAACACTTTATTTGATGAATCCTTAAAGAAAATTTTAATTAATATCAATCAGGAGAAAAGTTATTGCAAAAATATATGTTGATCCCTAGACACTTTTGATGTGTGTATTTATTTTTAATCCGCGCTAGACGTAACCTCATTACTTTTCTATGCCTTGAGTGTCATAGACTATACACCGTTACATTTTGATCGTTTTAATCCTTAAAAGGGGTCATTGTACTCATCATTATGAACAACTTTTACTATGGAACCAACCCTGAAATCGTGAAAAAAAAAAATCTGCTGGTCCAAACATTTTTGTTCGCATAGCTAGACATAATGTATGGATCAACTGATTTTTATTTCACGATTTCAGGGTTGGTCCCATAGTAAAATTTGTTCATTATGATGAGTATATTGACCCCTTTTAAGGATTAAAACGATCAACATGTAAGGATGTATATACACTCTGTGGCATTGCTGTGACAAGCAAAAGCGAGATGTTACGTTTAGTGTTATCTTACCGTGACAATAAAGCACTATGGGTGTCTCAGACTTGGCTAGTTCTTCATCTAGTATTCTATTCAGGTCTTCCTTGTCCGTGTTGAACTCGAAACTGCCTTTTAGCCGCTCATACACTGTCTTCGGTAGTATGTGCCATATACCTGAAAAATAAAACGTGTCTATGAAAGTCTTGTTTATAAATCAGGATATCTTCATCATCAGCCTACAGCAGTCCTGTGCCTCGGAAAGCACGTTAAGCTGTTGGTCCTGCGGCTGATCTCCGGTCGGGTCGGATTGCCGTCCCATAGGACTATGAGAGTGAGGGAAGAGGGAGTGCAACTGTGTCTGCGCGCACACGTCTGCACTAAAGTATCTCCCGCGCCCTAAGGCTAGTCTAGATTGGCCGCCGTGGCCGAAATACGGTCTGGAGGACTTATAACAGTCCACTGCTGGACATAGGTCTCTCCAATTGCACGCCATTTAGCCCGAATCTCGGCAACTCTCATTCAGCTGCTACCAGCCATCCTGCGAAGATCAACGCTCCACCTATTTGACTTTAGAGTTTTTTATTTTTCTCTTTGTCTTATTTTTTTTGTAAGTATCTTTTTATTATAAATACTTACATAAATTATGGTCTAAGATCGATACAAAATACTATCTGTCTAAAACATCGCCCAAAGTGACTAAAATTTGGCTCAAATGGAAAATTTTTGCTCGGCAACAATTTCAATCCTTGTAAACACAAAATAATTTTAAAAAAATGAATTGCCTTCAAAAACAAATTAACTCAAAATTTTTAAATATATATTCAATGTTACCTACATTGTGATAATCTCCTTTTTTGAAGTCGTAAAAAATAAAAGGGTGGTAATGACCCCACTTGATTAAGCTGAAATTAATCAAAGTCCGACCACTACATTTACATAATTATTAACGTATGTATATCTTACCAATTTTAACCTTGCATTTGTCTACTTTAGATTCATACTCGATGCTGAGGTTGCGCGCGCCTTCGATACCAGACTTTGACGGCTCTTCGAAATCCGCATTCAGTGGCCATTGTACTGAAAGGAAGTTAAATCAAATTTCAAGAAAAGTTATTTATTGATTTAGTAGCTTTTTTTCGTGGATGGGAAATCATCAAATGACCCCTCCCGCTCTGGGTGGAGCAGAAGGGAGTGTCAGACTCTTACTGACTAAAACCCACCCGTGTTCGTTCCTTAGCCCTTTATGTTCCGGGGCAGCGGTAACCCTTTCGGACAATCCCGCTGCCACGATTGATAATTATTAGCTGCGCCTCGCAGTTTCATCGGGTAAATAGGCTGTGACAGACGGACGTCAAAGCATCGAGATTTCTGTGCAATCCTCATCTGCCTAGCCTTTCCCAACGATGTTGTGTCAGCTTGCAGTCTAATCGGATGCAACTGAATACCAGTATTTTACATGGACGGATTGCCTATCTGACCTCCATAACCCAATTACTGGGTAATACGATCCCTGTTGGTAAGACTAGGGGGCCTACCACCACTCTTATAGCAGTATTATTTTAATCTTACTTCAGTGTGAGAAAGAGATGGAGCTGCATGTCCTGTATTGCTCCATCTCTTTCCTACACTGAAGTAAGATTAAAATAATACTGCTATAAGAGTGGTGGTAGGCCCCTAGTTATCAGACTTTCAGGCTTACAAGAAAGAGACAAAGCGACAGTGCGGCCAATACTTTTTTTTTAATCGATCGAACCTGTCAGCGCAGAACGATACACTCAAACCGTAACGTGGAACAATCAGAATCCTAGAAAGAGACAACTATTGGCTACACATTCGCTTTGTCTCGCTCACAATTTTCAGTCTGTACTCAATTCCAATCTCTATGTCTGTGTATGCTTAATACCTATTCGATTATACTTGTAACATAATTGCGTAACACGCATAAAGTCACAATCTGAACCATTTTGAAGGATATTGCTAATCCATTGCTTCATATGTTCGAAAAAAATGTCTGCTCAACAACGCAATGAATGTTGTTGAACTGTCAAAATGAAACCCATTGCTACTGATAGTGTGGTAAACGCAATTACGCCGTAGATCGTATTAGAACATCTTTGTTTAAATCTTACCAAAATTTGCGAAAATAAGGTTTCTTCTAAACGCCTTCGAGTATTTGAAGATCAGGGGAACCACAGCTACGTGAAATACGAACAGGCTGGCAGATATCGAGGCACCTAGCAATAGCACCCTGGAAATTGTAAAAGAAAAACTCTTCACATCAATATACCCATATACTTAATTATGTGGGGAAGAATAAGCATAATCATCCGATCAGGGCCACTTCTGGGACACAGGCCTCTCTGTGAGAGGGAGTGGGCTGTAATTCACCATGCGTGAACAGTGCGGGCTGTAAGATGTCACATGTCTTCGAATTTTTGGTTCTAGTACATGTCGGTTTCCTCACAACGTTTTTCATCACCGTTTTGAGAGCTGTGGTGATGTAATCTTTATATATGAAAGGAGAAACTGACTGACTGACTGACATATCAACGCTGAGCCGAAACTGCAAGGATTATGAACGTGAAATTTTGTATACGGCTTCCTTTTATTATGTAGGGGAGCACTAAGAAAGGGTTTTTGGAAATTCGACCTTTAAGGGGGTGAAAAGGGGGAATTTTGTTTGTATGCAAAATCTTATTGCTTGAGTTAATAAACTTGAAATTTGGCACGAATACACGCAGACGAAGTCGAGGGCGAAGTGCTAGTAATTTACATAAAGTAAAGCACAGAATTGGTGCCCTGAGACAGTGAGGCGGGGTCGCAGACCACGCAGGAGATGGCGGAACTTGCGGGATAGGTTCCGTCAAAACTGGAAGGAGGACGCGCGGGCTCGCGAAATATGAAAGGAGTGGAGGGAGGCCTTTTCCCAGGAGAGAGACAGAGTAGGCTAGTAAAAAAAAAAAGCGCCCGCCTGGGAACGAAACTACGAACTACAAGTCGTTTTCGTAGGTTCAACTGTACACACGCCAGCACATCAAGCTTCTACAATCTGTCAAATTTCTTTAAGACTGTGCCGACCGCACAGTGGCGCCCTCATCGTTTGTTTGGTTATTTCATACAATTTAGAATAAAAATGCAGAAAATAAGCACGTTAAGTTGTGCTTCAGAAGATTATACGTTAGTATTATTAGAAGCGGTAGTTTTATATTGTTTAGTTTTATTATAATCCTTAAAACGAAATATAGTGGCCATGTTATCCGTTCATTATGGATGTGGTCTATGGTTTCTTCTATTTTTGTCTAGTTTGTGGCTCACCGAACATTTACTCAGTTACTCAAGTTACTCAGGCTTCCTATATTTTAGAAAAAAAAAATAGGGTTCTGCACAAAAAAAATACATTAAAGAAAAATCTTTTCAAAGTGACACATTATTGATACCCGACATACACGCGAATGAGGTTGCAGGCCCAGCTAAATAAAATAGCTCAAGATTTATCCTTATAATTATTTTATCACCTAGGCAACTAGTACTTTTGTTTTAAATAATAATTAACATATCAGGCTCATTACAGAAAGAGTACAAGATAACATGGAATTAAAAACATTCCGCTTTAATAATAAAAATAGATGTAATGACTAGAAATAAGATAAAAGTAATTAGGAACTGATAAATTCAATGTCCTCGTTAATTTATACATTACATGAAGATTGCTTTTGTTTTTTTTTATACAAGTTGTAACAGGATAAACGCAAGTCCTGAAAGTATTTTGTTCATGATTGACTACTGAATCGATTTCAGTAACTTTTATTTATTTTTTTTTAAATATTAATTTTTTTATATTAACCACCAATTAAGCCAAATAAAATTAAACCTTATTTCAAGGCAATAAGAATCAATTTTAAATGCATACAGTAATGGTAGTGTCGATACGATTTTCTTAATAATAAAATAGTAAGCTTTAAAAAAAATAAGTTTTGGTCATTGTATTTTGTTTTTAACTCAATACTCTAATTGGGGTGTATGGAGTCGCTCTTATGTTACACCTTGTTACAACATTACTTTTAGTATACGCGAAACACGAGACTGGTGCCCGAAAAAGGCACCAACAACCTGTGTTATGGGTAATAAAATAAATAGGCCACAGTAATTAACTTTCTTTTGGTCAGGCTTTCTCCTTTCACTCCATAAAAAATTAAGTGCAGTCTATGCTGCATTAAAAAAATAAAAAAAGGTTTTACGGCAGATGGTCCCTGATTTTTGTCATTCGTCTGTGCACTTTATATAATAGAAAAATAAAATTATTTAACATTAATTTTACTTACGCAGCTGTGTAAAGGGGCACACATATCAACAGTCCTCGGAAATCTACCATAATTAGGAATTAAAAAGAACGAAAACAGATAAAATTATTAACAACAAAACAACAACTACACTTCACAAAAACTTATTAGAATTATTAGTAACAAAAAAATAAATACACAACTGAATACGTGCGTGCGGCTACGGAAGGATTCTTTAAATAATGAAATAAATGATGAATGAAAACTGTGTCGAGACTAGGCTAATATGTTATTTTAAGAATTCATTATCCGTTTTGTACTTAGACCATTATTTATCGGTCAATTATTACAAATTAGTGCAAATCATGAATCGAACCTTCGAACTTTTGACGACATTTGAATTGACACTTTGACACTCGCGACGTCATATTACTTTGACTGACATTGACGGTTTCGTTCAGAAATCCATACGATTAAGAAAGTAACTCTGCCTGTAAATGTTACCTTTTCACGCCTAAACTTGTGCCTTTTATCGAAATTCGCGAGAGAAAGAGAAGAAATCCGGGACATAGAGGGCGGAGAAGGATATAGATTATTTAAAGGGAGTGATTTGTAAGGTGGGAAACTCCGCCACAGTTACGTAAGGACGCGAACGGTGCAAGACTCTCCCGCACATTTAGTTACGTGAAATATGGCGCGAAGTTGTCGTTTGATTCAGTGTATGGATGTTTGAATTCATAATTAAGGGCCTATACTACCTCAAATGACTTAGCATGATCCTCTGTTATGTCGAAAATACTGCAGCATTAATTTTGAAATAAATATATGGTAAAGTTGAGGATTAATGTTAGGTCTTATGTTAGACGAAAACACGATTTCATAAAATTTTCTCGATAGAAAAAAATTCCAAAGTTACCTCCAAACCGAACAATAAACCGCTGGTATTCAAAAATTACTTCAAATTAGATCATGAAACTTTGTATACTAACCGAACTAACTATAAAGCAGGTCTTATGTTATTTCCTTTTTTTAAATTACCATTATTTTCACTGTAAAAAGCAAATACCTAAACTATTGGCGCTGCCTGCCGCCTAGCACCGCACTCTGTCTCGCTCTCACTCAGTCCGCGAGCAGTATCGTGTGAGCGAGATAAAGAGTGAATTTTAGCTGAGGTAGTGTAGGCTCTTAACGAAAGCAGAAACAACGTTTTTTTAAATTCAAACTCAGTCGGCAAACGAAGCCTATAGAAAGAAAATTAAGTAGGTACCTACTTATTTTTAGTTTTTATTTATTTATGTTAGGTATGGGTATTTCGATCGATGCGCGATTGAAGGAACAAGATATACCTATACAGTTATATAGTTTCTACTCGCGACTCTGCCCGCGTCTATTCAGCATCGAGCGAGACATCAACGCTAGGGAAGTCGCGGGCAGAAGCTAGTATTTATATAATATACTAGCTTCTGCCCGCCACGTCGTCTGCGCGAGCGTCGTCTGTAGAGCCGTCGCTCTACAGCACCAAAAATACTTAAGATGCCAGTGTCGCTAAAGCATCATAAGTACACAACTTTTAAAATAGCAATAAAATATAAGTTTTTTTGCAAGTGAAGAGAGTTATATGAGAATCCTGCTGAGTTCAGTCATAAGATGTGACTGAAGGAAATAGAGAAAATAATGCAGGAATACATTCCAGGACACAAAGAGTAAAAATACGTACAAAGGTATCATACCTTACAACACTTCCCTATAAACTACGTTGGTAGTTATGCTGCCAGGAGCCAAAATGTAAAGATAGTCAGGACTGGTGACGCGGGAGCAAGCGACGTACAGTTGCCCGTGTGAGAAGCAACTCGTCCTGAGGTCGACACCCGCTGCCCTGTGCCCTCAGTGTCTGCCCCTGCGACTTATTGATGGTCATCGCGAAGCAAACACTCACGGGGAACTGTATGCGCTTGAACTGGAACGGGAAGTTATGAGGTATGAGGGGAATGCGTGGTATAAATACTGCCTCGCCGATGCCACAACCCGTAAGAATTTCCGCCTCAATGCTGTGTCTGTGGAGCACAACTTCGGAGGACATAGGTTCCGAAGAAGCATAATCGGAACACCGACCTTCAGCTTGATGGTATGCGCTGGAAGTCCACTTGTTGACAGGGAGTTCAGAAATTCCACGGGATAATGTGTGGCGTCATCTTGTTCGACAGCAGTGTTTATCGAGGTGTAGACCACTTTATTCCCCTCAATTTCCGAGAAAATGCATTCGGTATTTGCTGCATCCTGATCATTTTTGGACGTCAAAATAGCCCGCTCACACACCCGAGAATTCTGGTGGTGCGGTATACGACTAATGTCCCCGTACACACAGCGAATGAGTTCTTCTAATCTGGATACCACTCTACCGAGAGACTCTGGAAGCACCACCTATCTCTTCTGGTAGAGTGCCTTCGCCAAGACTTAGAAGGACATCGGAGAATTGTTGAGCACGTGCATTGCCGCCGAACCGAGCTCTCATATTAATGGTCAAGCGCAGCGTACAAACTCGTGACCACACGAAGATCATTTTAACGAAGCAATCACCTCGTCAGCCCTCGATCCCCGCGTCACCACGGGAAGCGTTTGCCGGAAATCGCCACCTGTGACACCACCCATCAAATGTTCGTTCCTGCGGATATCCTGCAGGGTTCTGTCCACGGCCTCAACTACCTTTTTACTGGCCATCGTACACCCATCCCATACGATCAGAGAGCAATCCTTGAGCACGTGTCCCTTATCGCTGTTACGTGACACACCACAAACAGGCGTTTCGGCGCTCTCTAAATCTATGGGAATTTTAAACATGGCATGTGCTGTCTTGCCACCAGGAATCAGTGTAGCAGCGATTCCCGACGACGCTACAGCAATAGCAATTTCGCCTTGCTTCCTGTTCCACCAGGAGCATCCAAGAAAAACATTTTACCTTGGTTTTGCCCAACGCTTTCAAGGACGGTGTCATTTTGTTTTTGCTCTGAAGAAAACAAAGCGACATGGTCATTTCGTATGGTGGTAATTTCGCCCGGATCGTAACATTTTGTCTCAGCGTTATACTCCCGATTTGCAGGGTCTTGAAGCGGTGATGGTGAAAAAATATTATGACTTTACACTATTTTAACATAAAATAAATAGCTGTGAGTGAGTAAAAATAAATCGAGCTAGTTTTACATCACATTTTAGTTTATAATTAGCTATACGACATGAAAATATATTAATTACCAAGCAATAATCACACAGATAAATATCGAACAAAAGTATTAACAGTCAATGTTTATTTGTGCTAACAACATGAAATTGATGAAGAAATGATCATCATCAATGAACATAATTTTTTTGTAATACCTACTTAACACCGCATTTTTTTTAAATTGTCTTCCTCAACTCGGCTCAAGATTTTGAGGGTTTTTTTCTTCATATACAACTTACCTATATGAAGAAAATGCACATTACCATCTATGAATTTTAAGAATAACTAACTACTAACCTCGCCAACATGATCAAATTTAAATTATTGATTTCCAAAAAGTGTTAACATGTAACTTGATTTGATTTTTTATATTTAATATATGACGTATTTAGCTGATAGATTTGAAATAATAATAATATACAAAGTGTTAATGAAATAACCCAAAACCTCGGACACCCCAACCGATTTTTATATTAATAAATTGATATGACATATAATTATTTATTTTCAAAAATTATAGTAAAAGATATTTGTAAATGTTGTTGTCGCGCTACTTCTTAAATTCCTAGCTCTATCGCCGCCGCCGCGCTTCCCGGCGCCAGCTTTAGCACCCCCTCTCCTCACCCTCGCCCGCGCTGTTTGTTTTCATTGCGTTGGACAGTAGCGTACAGCGTCGTTAATAAATATTAGACACGGCATGACAAATAATTATTTTTTGGAAAAAAATAACCCATATTAAAAATTATTGTATTCGATTTTGCTGCCGATTCTAAACAAACTAGTTTCAGGTTTTGGATTATTTCATTAACACATTGTATAACTTCATGTATATAAAAAAGAGGGTTTTAACATACACACACAAAGATATGTATAAACAATAGGGTTTGGGGCGAAGATATAAGTTGTGAATTTTTGTACCCTTTCGGTGCGCAGCTCAGTTGACGGATGTCCCTTAATCTTGTCAAATTCAAACAAAGGTGCGCGCCGAATGGGAAGCTTCTAGAATAAAATGTAAAGAGTTTAAGATTTGCGTTATATTCTCCCCCTTTTGACCAAGTTATGACCCCATGATTGGACAAACAAAGTAAGAAAAACGCATCCTAATCCACTAACGGACTTTACGAGGACGACCTTTACGTCGCTTAAGAATTACAGGCTCAGGACATTCACCTTCCCTAGAATGATATCGGCGCAAGTCTGATACGTGATACTTTCCGATGACCTGCTTAGTTCCATCCTTATTATAGGCCAAAAGGTAGGTAGTAGGGCTTACCTTCTTAATTATTTCATAGGGACCGTCCCGCTTAGGGACGGACTTAGAGGTAACACCTTTAGCGGCGTTACTGAGAACATGGGTTGTCATTAACACCAAGTCCCCTTCTATAAAAGTCTCCGCTCTACGATCTTTGTCGGCTCGAGACTTTCTCACATCTTGATGGTGCTCTAACTTCTCTTTAGCTGTGGTGATAGTGGTAGCCAATTTACGCAGTTAAGGCGTTATTTGTGGCACAAAATTTTCGGCCTCGATGATTGCTCGTAAATCCGTAACCGTAGCTAAAGGTGAACGGAGTTCACGGCCGAATGTGAGATATGCAGTTGTTTGCTCTGTTGAGCTAGTGAGAGAGCTGTTAAAAGAAAATCGGATAAAAGGTAATACCACAGGCCAGCGGTCATGATGGCCTTCAATTAACATGGCCAGCTGGGCCTTCAAGTCCCTGTTTTTTCTCTCCACTGGATTAGCTTCTGGGTGGTATAATGGCACTAGGTTTTGCTTTACCCCCAACACGAACATGGCCTTCTGCATAACGTCAGCCACAAACTACACTCCGTTATCTGAGATCATTCTTCTAGGTACACCATACCGCATAAATATCTCGTTTACAAGAGTTTTAGCACAGATCTCAGACGTAGCTTCAGTGAGGGCAAAAAGCTCGACCCACTTACTAGCAGTATCTTCAATAATTAAAATCCACCTTTCACCTTGAGATCCCTTAGGCAAAGGCCCAAAAAGATCCACTGCAATGACTTCAAACCTTTGAGCTGGCACTGGAGTCTGTAGCAGGCCAGCTGGTTTCACATTCGAGGGCTTGAAGCGTTTTGTACCCTTTCGGTGCGCAGCTCAGTTGACGGATGTCCCTTAATCTTGTCAAATTCAAACAAAGGTGCGCGCCGAATGGGAAGCTTCTAGAATAAAATGTAAAGAGTTTAAGGTTTGCGTTATAGGGGAAAGAATCAGAAGAGGGGGCGAAAAAATCGTAATCATTTTAACCCCTCTTTAATTTCTTCTCCTTGATTTTGTTTATGCTGCCAGGCATAGAAAATTCGTCTGCATTGCTGTCAACATGAAAAATGTCCATAAGGCTGGCAGCATTGCTACATTGTATGGCCATACTGATTATTTTATTCTTCTTACTTCCCTTCACCCAAGTTTCACTCTCAAACCTTTCATTTAGCACAAATAAACGCCACAAACGCCTATTCGGGATCTGATATTGAGCATTATTCAAAAAGTTGGTCATAGGTTTACCAAAAAAAATCAAAGAATCGACATTCAACCTTGTCTTTGTCAACGACCCGTTCGCAATTTTCATGCGCGCATTGCTTTGCGTTGCACACGTTAACAGGGCTGGTCGTCACCGTCCACCTTGGTGTGAAAATCCTGCATCGCGCAAGCAGAGTTTACCGCGCGACTAGTATACATACAAGTATACAACGTCCCGACATCAATCGTCGGGCAGTATTATCTGCCAAACACGACACCCGTCTGGTCGAAGGATCCTCTGTTTTCCATAGAGGATGAGTGAACTTTACACCCTGTTCCACATACCTCTATACATCCTCTAGGTATAGGTCAAAGTAGTTAACGACTTTTCGCTATTAGGACTAACAATAGACACACACATTTCGTGGAAGCCTCATATAAATAAAGTACGATCAAAACTCGCAAAATTCACCTACGCACTTCGAGAAGTCAAAAAAACTACCGACTTGCAAACTGCACTTACTACATACTACGCCTACGCTCATGCATGGCTCAGCTATGGCATTATAATGTGGGGAAATAGCACAGATGCGCCTACGCTTTTCATTCTCCAAAAGAAGTTAACTCGGATCATAGTCAATATAGAACAAACCGACAGCTGTAAACCCTTTTTTATAAAACATAAAATACTCACCTTACCGTCTATCTATATCCTGGAAATATGCAAATTCGTCAGAAAATACATGAACTTTTTCACAACCCGTGGCGATAAACATAAAGAACGATCTGTCAGGTATAAAAATATGTTAATGTTACCCTCATCGCGCATGAAACTACATTCCAATAGTCCCTACGTAATGTCCATAAAAATATTTAATAAACTCCCAGATGCAATAAAGGATGAAATCAGCGATACGATATTTATAAATAAGCTCAAGCAAATATTAACTAAAAAAGCATACTACACGATAAACGAATACATACATGACAAAATAATCTGTTGAACACAAGCAGACACCACACACAGTTAGTCATAAATATAGAGACATTCATACATACACAAATAAATATTATATAATATGATAGGTATAATTATGTTTAATAACCTCACCAAATAATTATTATGTAGGTACCACAACCTTTATCAGGCTGATCTCTATGAAACAAAATGTTATTAAGTTTTTTTAATGTTAATAACATATTTTAATTTTTTTTATTGTTAATTTGTCCTAGATTTTAATATTTTTTAGTTCTTGCTGTGCCCTACAGCTACAGGGTCCATAATTGTACCTTAGCTTTAAGCCATTGTAACACCTCTACTACATTATGGAATGCAAATAAATATATGAATATGAATATGAATATATAGTGTGTTGGGGTAGGTTTAGATTTATCTACGTAATTAAACACTACCTACTTTATAATATGTATTATAAATGTTTATTATGTATATATATATATTTATTTAGACTAGTTTAATATACCTATTTTATTTATGTATTTATTGTATTTTGTAAATGGTACACCACGGACTACCTACAGTATTTGTTTCTCCTCCCCCTATTTAATCCATCCAAAGGTTGTCTTTAAAAGATCGCTTTTAGCGATAAGACCGCCCATTGTGTCACCCTTTGTAAAAGTTCTATATTTATGTCTGTAATTTATAATGGTGTACATAATAAAGAGTATTCTATTCTATTCTATTATCACTAATAACAGTACAAATACTAATAACTACTGATGGCCCCGACGTGATGAACGTAAACGAAGCCTTCGTGCACCTACATCAGCGTGACGTCATCACCATCACTTTCTCAAGCTTTCGAGCGGCAAGTCACAGAGCCAGCCTGTACCCACGACTTCAACGGGTATCCTGACCACCAGCATGCAGCTTCACCCTCAGCCTCATCAGCAAACTTGGCACAGTACACTGCACTACCGGTTGGTCAGCAAGCAGAGCCCTTTAGGTCTCCTGGTCGACGCCAGAAGTCAGCCTCAACCCAGCGCTGTACCAGCAATTTACAACCATACGACAAGCTATCGTATCGAAAATGACACATTTCAATAACCTGATTTGCATTGCCCCCGACAGCAAACAGCTGTCGGAAGAATAGTGGTCATCTATTTGATTTAAACTGACAACATTTTCGGGTTTTAGACTTGTGAACAGCGTTTATAGGACTCCTACGATAACATTGATTGATGTTCGATACGGTACGGAAGTGTATCGAGTAGTTGTGAATAGCTATGCAGCAGTGCGATTCTGCAACCATCTCACCGTGAGAACTTAGGTGAAGTGAGCGTGGAGTGAGCTGTCAGTGTCATCCTGATGATGCTAGGGATCGATACTCTCGACAGTTCACTCTAAGTTCACTTCACCTAACTTATCACGGTGAGATTTTTACAGAATCGATCGGCAGATCCGACCCACAGTAGCATAACGCAGTGCCATCCCGAATCACTGGGAAATCACCGTAGACAGTCCCGACTCACCGTGAACTACGCGGCACCCGGTTTCGACTCACTGGAACTTCAACGGGCTCTGCCAAGCATCGCAAGAAACACGACTCAGCCCATTATCGACGGGCAGCGGGATTGTCCGAAAGGGTTACCGCTACCCCGGAACACAAAGGGCTGAGGAAGGAACACGGGTGGGTTTTAGTCAGTAAGAGTCTGACACTCCCTTCTGCTCCACCTAGAGCGGGACCCCTCATTTGATGATTTCCCATCCACAAAAAAAAAAAGCCCACTATCGACATCCGGTCTCCGGAGGGGAGTGATGTGGCGGCATCTACATCGTCACATGCGAACTTACGCATCACACTGACGTCACGCAAAATCCTGCATCGCGAAAGCAGAGTTTACCGCGCAACTAGCATAATGTAAAACGTCCCGACTTCAATCGTCGGGCTATCCACCAGACACAATTACGTCTGGTCGAAGGATCCTCTGTATTCCATAGAGTATGAGTGAACTTTACACCCAGTTCCTCACACCTTTAAAGGTTCAACTAACTACCGGCATTTTTTTTCTTTGCAGATTTATCCAGACCACCGGAATAAGTACCTCCATTAGAGAGATAGTTCACGATTTTTGGTAAGAATCACAGCAGGTGGTGTTATGTAGCGTAATAAATATTCTGTGCCACTACACAGCCTACCCCCCGCCTCCTTGGAAATAGGTATAAATAGTTTACATAAAAAATAACAAAGTCAACTACTACATATATACCATTTTATTTCTTAGGTTTTGTTGTGTGTTTATTAAAGCTGGAACTTTATTATTAAATCTTAATACAATACACAATCTAACACTACAAAATATATTATGTAGGATGATGATGGTAATTCGCAACGCATCATAATTTTAAGAAAAACAAATAGATTAAGGACGCAGCGATGAGTGAATGAGGGAGTATAATTGTATGTGTTTGTAAGAAGTTTTAAAAATAATAAATAAAGAAGTTTTCAAAAAGTGAAGTTTATTTCGGTAACCCAAAAACCCCTACATGTATATTAAGGATCTAAAGGGAAAAAAAAATGGAAGAGCTCATTGGGCATAAAAAATTCTTCCGCATCGCTGCCAATGGGAAAACTGCCCAAAGGCCTTGCTACGTTGGATGGCAAATATGGTAATGCTGATTATTTGTCCTAAAAATAGGCCAGTCCATTCTAACTTGAAAATGTTAATTTAAAAAATAGGTATTTGTATATTCTGTATATTCTATTAAACTAAAGCTTCTGTCTGTGACTTCGTCCGCGTGAAATTTCTTATTCCCCCAAATTTTCTTGTTTTTGCTCAGCTACTGGGATATCAAATCCGGTGACAGTAAAGAACCCAACAATTATAGGCCTGTGTCGATTCTGCCAGTTCTCAGTAAGGTGTTTGAAAAGCTTATGCTCAATCAAATGTTACGTCACTTTAATAAAAATTCCATCTTTCATGAACACCAGTACGGTTTCACCAAAGGGCGTTGTACTACTGACGCCGGTGTTACCCTAATAAAGAACATTTTTAACGCCTGGGAAGAAGCACAAGATGCCATTGGAATCTTTTGCGACCTCTCTAAGGCGTTCGATTGCGTAAACCATGAGACACTTCTGATGAAACTGGAGCACTATGGGATTAGAAAAAAAGCACTTGATTTGCTAAGATCGTACCTGAAAGATAGAAAGGTTAAAGTTCAAGTAAACGGCATAAACTCATTAGGGTCTGAAATGACAATGGGCGTTCCTCAAGGTTCGATATTGGGTCCATTCCTCTTTTTAGTTTATATTAACGATTTACCCCAATTACTTCAAAATCAACCAAAGATGGTGTTATTTGCAGATGATACATCATTGATCTTTAAAATAGACCGACGGTCACAAAATCTTGACGACGTGAATAACTCTATTCTTCAGGTCCAAGATTGGTTTACGGTAAATAATTTAGTACTTAATGAAAAAAAAACCAAATGCATTAAATTTAAATTGCCTAATGTTAGAAGCAGCGAATGTGACATCATATTGAATGGCCAAAAACTAGAGTTTATTGATCAGACAGTTTTCCTAGGAATCACGCTAGACGAGAAATTACAATGGGGGCCTCATATAACATCTATTGCGGGGCGGCTAAGCTCGGCCGCTTATGCTGTTAGAAAGATAAGACAGTTAACAGATGTAGAAACCGCGCGTTTGGTCTATTTTAGTTACTTCCACAGTATTATGTCATATGGCATTTTACTGTGGGGTCGGGCTGCTGATATTGAATCCATTTTTATCTTGCAAAAGAGAGCTGTCAGAGCCATTTACAATCTACGTCGTCGTGAATCTCTTAGGGAACTATTTAAAAAGGTTAATATTATGACGGTACCTTGCCAATACATTTATGAAAATATTATGTATGTAAGAAAAAATCAACATCTTTTTAATAAAATAAGTGATAGACATAATTTTAATACTAGAAATAAAGATAAATTAGATCAACCTTTTTTCAGATTATCTAAAGTGCAAACATCTTTTATGGGGTACTGTGTTAAATGCTACAACAAAATACCTTTTGATATATTACAATTAAATGAAAGAAAATTTAAAACTCATATAAAAAGTACACTTTGTAAACAAGGATATTACAAATTGGAGGATTATATCCAAGATAACAATGTTTGGAAACATGCTGGTCCTGCTCCATAGGACAATCTAGAGTCTAGACAAAATCAAACTGGTTGCTAATTTAATTTATACATACACATTTTTTTTTTTTTTTACATTGTTTTTTACATTCTTTGACAAATGTAACTCACACACTTTTTAAAATACTAGAAAAAATTTTCAATCTTTGTAAATATGTGGACACCATGTATCTATCACATAATTGATTTACCAGTCTGTTATATTTTTAATTCTTTTACCATTTTTGGTAGACTAAATTTTATTTTAGGTGCATCGTCTTCACATATAATTATATAAACAATGTATACAAAAACTTGTAAAACATTTTAAAAGAGTAACGGTGGAGTTTCTTGCCCATTCTTCTCCACACGAAAACTACATTTTGGAATGGGCGACTAGAATCAATTCTATTTTTTCATTTTAAATTTTGACGTTCAAAAGTGCCTTTTAAGTGCCTATTTGAAATAAATGATTTGACTTTGACTTTGACTTTGATCAACTGCAAAAAGAGTTTTTCGAATCCGACGGGGAGTTCCAGAGCGCGTTCAAACAAACAAACTCTTCAACTTTATTATTTAGAATTATATTATTATTAGAAGTACCGTTTAGTCAAACATGCAAAATATAGACTGTATATTAAATCACAAACTTTTAAAATTATTCTTATCCTTCCTTAGTCTTTTTCTGCTGTCTTGGTTTTTTCGTTTTTATATAAACAATCTGTGTCATATTTCCATCCCTTATTATTTTCATTTGAGGTCGTTTCTTTTTAGGAGGCTCCACAGCCTTCCCAGTTAATTTGTCATACATTTTCAGTCTTGGGTTCGTAAAACACCTTACTTCTAGAATTTCCGTGGTAATAACTTCATTTGTCATATTGCCGGCTTTCATAATACTTTTGACTGACGGAGCCCAGAAGTGGTATTTGCCATATAACTCTGCAAAGTTAGCAATGATACTTCCTCTAAGTTGTGCTACGTGAACCAGTTTCATAAGCACTATAGTTTTTGAAGCGGTTAATTTTGTTACTACTGTTTGTCCTGGTTTGATTGTAACAAGACCATTTTTTGTCATACCAATGGGCATTTTCACACTTTGTGTACTTTCATTTCTCCATTTACGCTCACATTTAAATTTTCCATAGCCATAATCTATAGTGTAATTGGTGAAGATTTCATCTTTAGGCAGTCCAGTTTTAGACCACGTAGAACTGATTCTGTTTTCAATAACTACGTACATGCTTATTTTGGATGTTATATTATTAGGTGTATTGTTAATATGTTCGTGTGTATCCAGAACAACGTCTTCATTTAAAATATCTATAATTTTAGACTTTTGAACTGCGAGTCTTCTTGTCATTTCTTTCCATTCGTACTTGTCGAATAAGTCGCCGTAGGGCGTAGGATTCTTCAGGTATATGTCGTTTGGTACTTTACCTAGTTCTACTCGCATTCCTTTATTGAGTCTTGCTTTTGTAACGTTGAAAAGTTTTAGTTCTTCGTCTGTGACGACTTTATTGTCATATCCGCTGTAATTTGTATTGACAAGTACATCACTTTCATTTGAAAGCACTGTTATATTGATCGTTATTCTCGCATTCACTATGCTTGGTACTAAAACTATTAAAAATATTACTAACATTTTTCTACTCTTCGGTTTTCTCTTCGTCTAGCTCAACATACACTTAATATCTCTTACACATATTATTATTATCCGATATAGCTTCTGTTGTGAAGCTTCTTTTACTCATGAGCACTATTCGGTACACCACTGAGAAGCACTGCTTTAATGTTAATCAAAAATATATTTTAATCGTGTTTCAACTTTTCCTCGTAAGTTTGTTTTCTACAATAATCAATACGTATCATTAATAACAGTATAATAATTTTAATCTGTGTATCTAATATGGATTCAAGAGCTCGCTCTTGACCTTATTATCTCAGAATGAGTAGCCACTATTAACATTAGTAGAAGTTAACGTAAAACGTTGATGTAAACATCGCCAAAGATAAAGAAATCATATCGTCTGTTTATCAATATTATTTGGAGATTCACGGAATCAGAAAAAACGGAGATTAATAGGTCACGTATCCAATCAAACTCCATTCAAAGTCAGTCAGTGTAAAAATTAATACAATTCAGCACTGCTGAAATAAATAATAAAATGGGCTCCAAATTACTAGTGTTAGTGCTTTTAATAAAAATAGTGGCGGCCAGAATAAAACTCGATGTGAATTTAGACAAGAACCAGAACGTGAACATATCATACTCAGGATCGGAAACTGATTTAATTACGGATGACGACATTAAATCTTTCAAAATCGAAAACGAGAATTTATTCACAGTGTTGAAACAGCACTTGGGGAAAAAGCCGAAAGACGCTTACCTTAGAAGTCCAACTCCTTGGGGAGACTTGTACAAATCTTATAACTGGGAACCCGTGAAGAGAGTGTTGTCGATAAAATCAGCGAAAGTGAAAAGCCTGACGAAGAATCCAATCGTAGTTCTGTCTCAAGACTTCGTGAACTCCTCAAACCGGACGATAAAAGTGAACACAGGCATAACACACACGATAGAAAACACTTTAACAACCAGTTGGTCAAGAGAGAAAGAATTTACAGTATCACAAGAAATAGAATATGAATTCAATGTGGGAATCACAAAAGCTACGGGAAAAACCGGGTTTTCCTTCACCAACAATTGGGGAGTTAGTGAAGAGAAATCAAAAACCGAAGTTATTGGAACAACTAGCGGCATGGAGGTAGAATTGAAGCCTGGGGAAGCTGTGACAGCGGTTTTGTCGGCAAACGCCGGTTATTTAGAAATAGAAGTTGTGCATATGGCATTTTTGAGGGGTAATGTAGCAGTAAACTATAAGAAAGCGTATAGAGGTCATCATTTCTGGGGACCTTTAATAAGGAATGTGATGAAGACTGGAGGTATTAAGAATGAAGTTACAACAAAGGAGACGATTCGATTTGGATTCCATGTTGAAGGGAAGCTAAGAGTTTATGATAAGAAAACTGGACTGCCGATATGAAATCGTAAATATAAAAATTAAGCATAGTGATTGTAAAGTTTTATTTCTTACTAGTCTGTAAAATTTCTTGTTCCTCCTACACATCGCGTCGCATCACATCGCCCGCCCGCTTTATTATTATTGCTACGTTTCATAAGCTACGGTCACGTCACGAAGTCAGCGGGTGCAGGACGGCAGCGGCGGTGGCGCAGAGAGCGGCGCGGCAACACAGATCCGGTCTTGAAGTCAGCGGGCAGATCGCGCGACTAGAGCGGCGTAGTGTTGTGTTAAGAGATTTTAGTGTCTTTGCGAACGAAATTTCTAAACAGCGACGACAACATCTTTATGATTCAACATTTTGAAACGTCGTCGTTCGTTAAAAAGCAAAAAATAAAATGCACAATACTACTATGCAGACGCGCGGGCACCGCAAGACTGGTGCGCATCGCTCGTACACCGCCGCTTCCCGCACCGCTGCCTTCGAGGCCAGTTCCTTATTAAATCTATGCATTGAAACGCGCCGCTTCCCGCGCCGCCGCCCCGCGCCCGCTAACTTCGTATCCGTACCCTTAGGGTCGTAGCGTGATGTTATGAAGCTTATAACCTTCCTCAAGAATTGGGCTATCAAATCCGACTTTTATAATTCCAGAGATTAGCGCGTTCAAACAACAAACTCTTCAGCTTTATTATTAGTAAGTATTACTAGGTTCTGCCTGCGACTTTGTTCGCATGGAATTCGTAAGACATCACAATATAGGTAGGTACTGGGGGTTCAGTTCAAAAGTTCAGACAGGCAGCATTGCCTGCATTGCGAAGTCGTAAGATGTAGACTTTAACAAATAGGAACTTGTCGGCGCTTATCGGCGGCGGTCCGCGCAGATTTGGCAAAAACAACCGACTTCCAAAAAAGACACTACAAATTGAAAAATAACTTTAACTTCGGAAGTCGGTGTCGTAAGGTTCGCATTTTCGTTGTTTGCCACCGACTTCCGAAATTAAAGTTATTTTTCACTTTGTAGGTAGGTAGTGGCTTTTTTGGAAGTCGGGTGTCTTTTTTTATAAAAATGTTTTTATTTTTCACTTTTATGTTGTGCTTTCCTCACACAAATTCATTTAACACTACTTAAGTAGGTACTTGTGAGTTTGTGACAGTGACATGAAGTTATTAAAACATCATCAATATAAACTATAAAGTGGAAAGTTCCAGATCATACAAGCATATTCTATTATTATTAATAGGTTGACCGTTGATGTACACACATCAAAAGTGTCTAGGGATCAACATATATTTTTGCAATAACTTTTCTCCTGATTGATATTAATTAAAATTTTCTTTAAGGATTCATCAAATAAAGTGTTTTCGTTTGTCACAGTAACGATAAACCAAGTCACCTTTGCATTAATAAAGAAATTTGCCATTTTCCTAATAAAGGGATTTTTGACATTTGAACCACTAACACAAAAGTTCGAAAAAAAGACTGAAATAACAGTTTTCTCTAAAATTTTATTGGGTAACTTAAACAATTAATAATCCGTGTTTCTACCGCGAACACTAACAACACAAGAACATCGGTTTGGCATACTCAAAATGAGTTCATCCAAATCACGCTGTGGAATGGCCGCCCATGTTCGTTGCAACAACAAAAAAAGGTCTTCTTGCGACTGGATACCCTCCATATTCGGCAGAGCTCTTCTCTGTAGCATATCCCATGCATGCTCAATCGGGTTCAAGGCTGGCGACTGAGCAGGCCAGGGCAGGACATTGATGTTAGCTGCGGCGAGAGTCTGTCTTACAACTCTTGCGGTGTGCGGTCGTGCATTATCATGCATTGACTGAAATAAGGGACCGATTTGCACTTGTAGAGGAACGATGACGTCTGATACAATCGTCTCAGCATAAATTTGAGCGTTGAGGTTGCCTCTGATCCAAATCAACTCAGTTCTTCCGCCGATCCAAATACCCGCCCATACCATGATGGTTCCACCACTATAAGGATGGACTTCCTGGCAGGATTTTAATCGCTGTTGGCGTCCAGGGGTTCTCCAGTGTCGTATACGTCTTGTATCCGGTCTCATACCAAAACGAGACTCATCAGAAAAGCACACGAAACGCCATTGTTCTTCTGCCCAATTTCTGTGTTCAAGAGCCCATTGATATCGAATCCTACGATTGTGCATTGCTATAGGTGGTACCCGTAGCGGTCTTCGGGAATGAAGGTTCACTTCATGCAAGCGGTTTCTGACTGTTTGGTCGCTAATTAAGTTCCCTGAAGAGTGATGAAGCCTCACGGCTAACATCATGGCGGTTATTGTTGGAGCTCTTCGAGTTAAGATTTGAATGTATCGGTCTTGTCTCCGTGTGGTGCAGCGATACCGTCCTCCATGGCGCTCAGCCACGGTACCAGTGCTTCGGTAACGTGTCCAAAGTCGACTGATAACACTCTGACTTGTATTCAGAGCTAAAGCCACAGTACGTTGCCGGGAACCAGCTTCTATCATTCCCACGGCTCTGAGCATTTCTTCCCTGCTTAAATGACGTCGCCGCTCCATAATAACGTTGGTTTTAATCAGTAGTAGGGAAACAGTAGCACTAATAATGTCTTCAATGCGTTGTATGTTTTTATAGGGAAAATATTGACAGCTGATTTTCATCTTTTACTCGAATTTGATTCACAGTTCCTGATTCAAATTATGAAATGCACCAAAAAGGATCCATATAAATTTATAAAATCATAAATTTATTACAAAGCCACATCTCAATCTCAAGAAATCCGCATAAAAATGCTTGATCCCTAGACACTTTTGATGTGTGTATTTTAATAATTTAGTTGAATCTTCATGCAATTAACTCTACAAAAATTTCGGACGAAATACTATGGTGATTAAAAAGATTAAATTGTACGGAAGTAACGAGCAAACGTTTGAGTCTTTTATTCATGATTTATAGTGAACGGACCCTTATCGAAATCTAAATCGACGCCAGCGCCATCTAGGGAAGGGAGGTGTGAACTTATTTTTTTAAGCTTTTATTATTTTGACTGATTTTTTAGGTATTAGCTGGAAAGTAGCATGTTTTATGAGTGACATTTAAAAACCAGCCATTAAAAAGTTGATATTTTTTACAGAGTGGTTGTTTAGTTGTTTATCAAATTAACTCTGCGTCAATCTGCCGGTTTATACTATAAGGTTGTTGTAATATTTGTAAATATGTGAGCACCATGTTGTATCTATCACATAATAGTCCACTTTAGCACTGGATCGCAAGCATTGTAAGTTATTATTATTATTAATTATACATTATTTGGTAGAGGATTTGCCCAGCTGTGGGATGATACAGGCTATCAGTTATAGTAACCTATTGTAGTTTAGTCATTTTATTCCACGTAAGTACAATATCGTCTTCTATTGATGTACAGACGCCAGCACATCAAGCTACTACAATCTGTCATATTTATTTAATAGATTAATTTCAACTTTAGCGATAAAGCATAAGGTTCTAAGTTCATTGGGGAAATTTGACAGTTTTGGGTAGCTTTATGTGCTGGCGTCTGTACAAAAAATATTGTAAAACATTTTAAAAGAGTGATTTTGGAAGGGAACCTTCTGGAAGGGGCAACTTGACTTTTTCTTGTCTATTTTCTTGTAAATTTTGACAGTCAAAAGTGCCTTTTATGTGCCTATTTGAAATAGACTTTGACTTACATTCTTACTCTGTCAAAGAATGAAACTTGTGATTTAAATAAGCGGACAATTTAAGTAGGTAGTCAATTTGCTTAACAATTCATTTCTCTGACTTGAGCAGTGAGTAAATTAACAAGCCAAGCCCGATGGAATTTTCCATCGGAACGACGGATTTCCATTTAAACAATCGTCGCCTATTTAACCCCTTATGGGGATGAATATTCAGATTTTTTTTCATAAAAATTTCGTCTAGACAGAGGTTTAGGCTGTGCGTTGTCTGTCAGAAATGAATGAATGAATTTTAGATTTACTTACGGACTTCAAAAAAAGAGTAGCTGTACGCAAATTTATGTTCGTCTGTATGTTCATCAATATCCCCGTCAATTGAAAACCGATTTTGAAAATTATTTTTTTATTTGGTAGAGGAAACTTGCGCGGAGGTCCCATCTTCTTCTTTTTCGTGTCTCTGGTACGACTGTATTTTAAATCTTGTTTTCCCAAACCTTTGCCACTTTCACGGCGTCGTCGGTGGTAGCGCAGAGGTAGTCTGACTGCATGTTGTGGTACACAGAGGACAGGATAAGAGGTGCAGCATGGTTTGTGATATAGACCCTACTGCCTAAAAAACTACTGGAAAAGAAGAAGATGAAGATGAAGAAGATGATGGTGGGGAAGATGTAAGTTCAACTTAGGTTGGACTTACATCTTCCCACTTGTGTCCAGAGTTGGTTCAGAGACTTCCAAGTGTACCACGGAAGGTCACATAGAAACTGATGAAAATTTATTTTTCATCCCCAGATTAACATTGAAAATTTAATGATTGAAGGTCGTTTATTGAATGGTTATATCGTGCGCCTGACCTGCGTTTCTTTTGAGTTATTTCGTAACTAAAGCTCAGGTTATGTTGGGCGGATTAATGACACACCGATCGTTTGATACTTCAAGTGACAATGACAACCTTTCATTTGATGTCCTAGAAGTTAATGAAGGCTGACAGCACGATGTTACGTTAGACTAGAGGTGTGACGAAAGATTAACTCTAGTGAAAACTCCTGTGAAGATGTGGCCTTAGTCGAAGGTATCCTTTTCTGGCTTTAGGTTTTTGGAGCCCGAAAAAGAAAAGATTCAACAGTGATTGAAATTACACAATGTTACGTTAGGGGAGTGATGTAATGGCGAGACAGACTTTCAAGCCCACACTCGTCACCATCGAGGCGGTCCGGCCCTGTGCTCTAGCGCTGGCTCGGGAGGAGGTACGGCTCCCTATCATCTCGGGTGATGCAGGTGGCCTCGGGGCATGATTGCTTCGGGAAGTACCTGTGTCGCATAAACAGGGAGCCGGACGCCCGGTGTCAACACTTCGTCGACTGCAGTGAGGACACGGTGCATACGCTGGCAGAATGTGCCGCTTGGGAGGAGCCACACCGTGCCCTCATTTCAGAAGTAGGCAGTGACCTGTCGCTGCCGGCCGTGGTCGAGTCGATGGTCGGCAGCGAAGAGTCCTGGGAAGCGGTGGTTTCCTTCTGCGAAACAGTCGTCTCGCAGAAGGAGGCTGCGGAAAGGGAGAGGGAGATCTCGTCCACTCACCCGGCCCGCAGCAGGTGCACCGGACGTCGGCGGAGGGCGGATAACGCCCTCTTCCAGCCCCCCTAAATGGGTCCAGGGGCAACGGACTCGGGGACGTCCATCGCCCCCCACACATCAGGACCCGAGGTGGCGGCGCGTAGTGTTCCACGCGCGCCCCTCTTAGACGTCGTGGGGGGATTCAAACACCTCACTCCCCCCCTGACCCGAGGAGGCCCGCATCGGCGGGCCGGCACCAGTCGGGGGTTGCGAAAGGATCGTACGTTCCCGCGACCCCCGGCATAGGTGTGAGATGGAACACCGGGGTAGTTTTTAGTCAGTAAGAGTCTGACAGACCCCGCCACCCGCCTCAGGGCGGCGGACATCCATAAGGATTTTCCACCCCGGAAACAAAAAAAAAAGGGTAGCGATGTAAATGTTATCTATTTAAAGCTCTTAGGTTAAGATATATCCAAAATCGTACCTTTTTTGCTTTGGATTTTCGAAGCCGAAAAGGATTATCGATTTTGAGAAAGATGCTTTTCATAAAACGCAACATAAACATAGCAAACGCAGAGGTATTATGTTTCTTTTTTTTTCTTAAAACACTTGAAAATATAATTATGGTATTTTAAAAACTCATATCTAGTTTTTCATCACAATCTTCTCGTGGATTTAGGATCCGAAACGAGCAATCGGGTTGCAAGGTACCTATGGTCGCAGGTTTTTTACCCTTACCTTATGGGACGATAAAATACTCAAACCATAGGCATAGGTTACTTACAGGGAAAACCTGATCTTAAAACCGCTTTGTAACAGGCCAATGTTAACGCCAGTTTAACCAGAGAGTGGTGTCATCGACTCACCAAGTGCATCTTTCATTGAACGATTAACTTTACTGGACAATAGGCAAGGATGAATAAGTTCCTCCGTGACTAAACGAAAATAGACCTTATACACATTCAAATAAGTTCAAACGATATAAGCACTATTTTATTTCGTAATTTCTTTATCAGTGTTAATTTCGCTAGCTAATTTGATTTGACCCTGTAGGTGTAGATGCACCGCTGCCTACCTCTTTGCGGATTACAAGCGTGATTTTATGTTATGGTTATTCAAAGTAGAGCTTGATTTCCAACACAAAAGGTTACCCAATATCGTCTGCAACGAATTGCCATTTGTTTGAGCTCGTCACACAATTCAATCTTTTGTTTGCCTTCATCTCCGTCATCAAGTTTGCGTCCTTGCTCTTAATAGATTATCTCTTTGGTCCACGTCGTGATACGATTATTTGGTTCAGCGGCTTTTGTGGATTCCTGTTTATCTAGTGTTTAATTGGGATTATCTAATCTACGGTGCAAGCTCAGATTTTTGACAGTCGAAAGTCATCGAGGGTTCGAGGGTCGGTAAAAGATTTAAATCTTTAGATTTGCCCTCACTTTTCTTTTGTAGCGCGAAAAGTATTAATGTTGAGAAGACACACATTCCTCACTTTCACACAATGACATTTCGTTTACTCCGTATCCCGTTTTCATGGCAGCATGTGACATTGTTGTCAAAACGAAACAGAAACGAGACCATCCCACCGTGTCAAAACGTGGTAGGGTGCATCTAAAGTCTTAAATCTTTGGGTTCGGTCGTTTTATTCACATTTTTGTCTAATAAAATCGTATAAACTGTCGATAGAGATCGACAAAATGATCCGTTATTTTTTTTTAATCTTGTTTCCTCATTTTGAAAGTAGCTCAGAATGATTGTTCGGGACGCTGACTACCCATCATAATTAGTCATAAGTCAGATATCAAGGAAAGGACTGGGTAAGAACTTGATATCTGACATAAGTCAGATATCAAGGAAAAGTCTGGGCACCGGAAAACGCTTGCGTCTTAACCGAGGTTTTAACTCTTGAAGTGGAGACCGCGTATCGGCAAGTGTGGTGGGGGACGCACCCCAACTAGACGGACAGACGACCTTTAAAAGCTGGCTGGGATAGACTGGATGTGGAATGAGAACAGGGTGTTGTGGCGCAGCCTGGGAGAAGCCTATGTCCAGCAGTGGACTGCTTCTTCTTCTCAGCGCATCGATGGCAAAAAGTTCAAACAACTTTGGCCCAAGATTCAGCTGCGCGAATTCCGCTCACTGTCGCAGTCATCAAGTGCACAGGGGCCTCAAGTCTGCTATTACAATAGTGTCAGAATGGTCTATCATTGATTTCATAATTGTTGATTTTGACAAGTTTGGTAATCTATTAATTTAATGGAGTCATTATGACTTTCCAATGGTCAACCACTGACACTCCATTGAAAGAAATGGCATAAAATGGTAATCTCGTATATAATGACAAATTAATGACTGACTTAGGCGGTAATCTGCTAAACTTCTTACTACTTCAGATTGTTATAACACTAATACATAATATGAACAAAATATATATAAATGAAATCTGGCATGAATAGTAGTAGTTTTTCGAAAATCATTTATACTAACGGGTCTTATAATAATGGCAATACGACAATGTCATTATAACACAATTCTATTACGAGAGCATTGACCGACCAATGTTCGACCATTATGAATTTAGCAGATTACGAACTTTTAGCAAAATGACAATGGGATCTTTTTGGAATGACGAATTTATAAAAATAGCTGACTTGGGCCCCAGGTTACAGGGCGAGTTGGAAGGTGGGCCATTGTCTGTGGGGAGGTGCCACGTATATGCACTTGGGATCTGAATGGACTGTGATAAGCCGAGTTAAATCACATTTCACAAGACCCTATCAATTTTAGTAACACTTAATTCTACTTTACAGGTTGCTACACAATATGACCTAATAATGAAACCCAATCTGTATTTCTCACGATTTAAAACCGTGTCTCATAATTCTATCTAATAATAAACGTATGTCGAACATCAACGTTCAACCAATTTCATATTGCGACAGATTTAGGATTCATGAGAGTTCGTTGCTTATCGTTGGGTAAAATGTATGATCTATATAGCCCTGTGCAATATGTAGGCATAAGATCGTTTAAATCTGATCCTGGTAATTATCCTACTTCCTACTGTAAACGGAACGTTTGTGAGGATGAGTGGATGGATGTTTGTTACTCTTTCACGCAAATACTAATGAACAGATTTTGATGAAAGTAGACAGTAATATACAAGGTGTAACATAATTAACGCAAAACCTCATACACCCCAATTAGAGTATTGAGTTAAAAGCACAGTTATAGATAGACCTAGATAACGCAAGTATCACGATCTGTATGAAAACCAAGCGTGCCATTTTTTTGACTACCTACTATGACGTCACAAGCGCTCTTTCTCACTCATGCTCACAGGACTGAGCGTGAAAGTGGCGGCTTACGATTTTTGAACGTAAGTTGGTGCGATTTTTGGCACGCGAAGTAGTTGCTCTTGCGTTATCTAGGTGTATCAATATCTGTGGTTAAAACCATAATACAATGACCAAAACTATTTTTTTAAAGGTTGCTATTTTTATTAAGAAAATCGTGTTGACACTAGCATTACTTTAAGCATTTAAAATTGAGTCTTATTGCCTTGAAATAAGATTTTTTTTTTGGCTCAATCTTCGGCTAGTATGAAAAAATATATAATTTTTGAAAAAAATACCTTAATTAAAAGTTACTGAAATCGATTCAGTGATCAATTATGAACAAACTACTTTCAGGACTTGCGTTTTTTCGGTTACACCTTCTATAAGCCACATATATAGAGGCTGTTATCAAGAGGTCACATTGTACTCATCATTATGAATAACTTTTACTATGGGAACAAACCAAACCAAACAACCAAACAAAAAAAACCTGAAATCGCAAAAAAAAAATCAGCTGTTGCGGGCTGCCTACATTTTGACGAGTTAAGCGAACATAAATGTAGGGAACAGCTGATTTTTTTTCGCGATTTCAGGTTTGGTCCCATGGTAAAAGCTGTTCATAATGATGAGTACAATGATCCCTTAAGAGGATAACGGTGATTAAAATTACACCCTGTAGACGGGGTAAAATAAATTAGCTAGCAAAACTTCGCAGACGTAATGGGTATTGGGTTTCTATATCCGAACATGATAAAACAAAAAATAAATTAACTAATTTGATGGTCTTTTTTGTGGGGTCATACACCGCAATTAGTGTAGTCACAGTCACTTGAATATTTTTTATTTTATGTAAACTTCTCAGATGTGATGGGCTTCGTTATCTAAACGCGATAAAAAAAAAAGAAAACAGATTTTCTCAAATCAAACTTTAAGTAACAAAACTACCAGAGCTCGTTGATACAAAAAAAAAATGTCATTGTTTTTAGGTAGGTATCGATACTCATAACGCCTCCAGGGTTTCGCTAGCTAATTTAATTTGTACGTGTATAATGAATAAAACTTTTAATTTGGTCCTTAGGTACAAATTGGCTCATCGGTCCTATAACTTAGGTATGTGTAGGTAAAATCATTTAAATTATGTGCTGTTATGAACTATGATGTATCAAGTACAACTAATTGCCTATTAAGAATTATATTGGAGTGCCAAAGAGAAGCTACAATTTTTAAAAAAGTGTCGCAACCGTAAACAAGTAGAATTCTTTATTTTTTTGCACATAAAAAAGAAAGAAAAAAAAAATTATCTGGGATACACACAAAAAATAAAAAGGAGCATTTAAAACTAACACCTGCCTACACGAGCCTGTACGAGGTCAAAAATGCTCCTATCTCAGCATAATGCTGCGATATTTAAATCCCGCAGCGCTGGTATTCTGATAGGGGCTCAGACAATTTACAAATAATTAGACCATACCTAAGAGTTCCCAGAACGCAACTGTTAGAAAAGCTGGGTGCTAATTACTTCATGTAGTATTTATTTATTTATTTATTTTTTATTTATTTATCAGGAACAATTTACATTGTATTTGATTCATATTATTAATATTAATATACAATTCTAAAAATTTAACATGCAATATAGGGAAAAAATAAAATTAAAACATGAATACGGGCTTAAAACTAAAATACTCCAAATATTTACAAAATAGAAAATTGGAAATAATGTTAAATTATAATTCGTCTAAAGAGTACAAGACTTTCTATAAAAGAAATGCTTTGAGCTTTGTCTTAAAAGAGCTAGTGTACAACAAATCTTTTAAATTCGCTGGGAGTTTATTAAATATTTGTACACCTCGGTAATGAGGACTATGCTTGGCAATGTTAATATTAGGCACAATTTTATTTTTAAAGTCCTTTCTACGAGTATTTTCCCTGGCTACTCTATCGTCCTCAGACTCATATTCATGGACTTAATACTTAATACTTACAAGTACTTAATAAGCTATACTATCTAACAACCATCCTATTTTAAAACCCAATTCCTTCTAGCGTTAACATCGCAAAACACACTATCAATCTCAATCTGAAACATTTAGAAGGATTTTGGTAATCCATTGCATAATATGTTCGAAAAATGCGTCTGCTGAACAACGTAAAAAACGCAATGAATGTTGTTGAACTGTCAAAATTAAATTCTTTGCTTCTGATAGTGTGCTATGCAATTACCTCGCAGGACTCAATATTTGTCGTAAGCGCCAAGTGCAGCAAACTTGCATCAACATAATTATTATATGTAACACAATCTTCTAAATAGGTCCTTCGAGCATGAAGACGAACTCACAAAGTTACAATATCTTTATCACTAAGTGTTGCCACACGCATACTATCAATATACAATGTAACTAACACAAAGATAACACAACACGTCGCAAAATAACCTCACATCCTTACAACAAAGTGTTAAGGTTGTAAATGCTACGATAAGAGGTAGGATTATGTGTAAAGGTAACGTGGTATATAGGAAGGTATTGTCGCGAATAGTTAGTATAAATAGTTGAAGAGTTTAAGATGTTACCATTCGAAGTTCAGCTCAATTCGAGTCGTATCATTTTCATCTAAAGGGTAGGTTGAAATTAAAACTTTAATTAAATCAAATAACAGCTAAAACCAACCAAACAAAAACTGCTTTTTCAAAATCAATGAAGAAAAACGAAAACCGACAATAATTTTTCCCGCGTTAAAGTGTTCATTTATTTTTTTTTCAAGAAACAGTTGTCTATTTGAAAGCCAGTTCGAAATTTAAATAAAACCTTTGATTAGTTACCTCCTCTGTTTTATCTAATATTGATAATAGTTTATTATGTAGTAATTTGTGACTAGTTATAACAAAAAGCAATGAGAGCATTGGTGGCCGGAGTTGTAAGGTTCGAACCCTGTCAGGCGCTTTACTTCGTGTGGATTATTTCATCACCACTGCTCTCAAAACGGTGAAGAAAAACATCGTGAGGAAACTGGCATGTCCTAGAGCCAAAAATTCGAGGACATGTGGCATCTACAAACCCGCACTGGGCCCGCGTGGTGGATTATACGGTCTTTTACTTCTCACATAGAGGAGGCCTGTGTCCCAGCAGGTTGTGTTTTATAAAAAAAAAAAATAACTTTTCAAAATCAAAATTCATATTATAAACTCCCAAAACTTAGATCTAAAAAAAAACTAATTGATAGGAATTACATCGATAAATCAAGAAACAACTACCTACTGAAGAAAATTAGAAAAACTTCGCATTATTCGAACTAAACTTGAAAAGTGACATAACGAAGCTTTCTTAATAACATGTAATCGCAGTGCTATTTTTCACGAAAATGATGTTTCAAGTTTAGTTTTTACTTTCTTACATAATATAACTAAATATTTTGTTTATTTCAGAGAAATTGGGTGTTTAATCTCAACTTAGAAAAATGAAGGTAAAAAACCAGTACCCTAATTGCGTAACACACTATCAATCAGAATCTGAACAATTTTGAAGCAAATTGCTAATCCATTGCTTCATAAGTTCGAAAAAATTGTTTGAACAACACTTAAAAAATGCAATGAATGTTGTTGAACTGTCAAAATGAAACCGATTCCAATTGTTAATGTGTTACGCAATTTCCACGCAGTACTTCCTACTACTTACTTCATTAGAAAATAATTATTCAAATGAATTATTTTTAAGAAATGATGAGGTTTTTAAAAGCTTAGCACTGTTAACTTATTGTTTAAATAAAAAAAGATTTATAATTTTTGTCGATAACAGTCTAAATCATGTTTTTATTTTATATTTCAGGTGTTCATACCTCTCCTATGTATTGCTTCACTAGCCATTGCCGAGCCTCCGGTCGGGTAAGTAAATAAATTTATATTTAAATATCTCATAAACTTAGATCCTTTAAACGACCAGCGACAAGACAAAAACCATTGTTATTAACATTACTTTAATCCCAACCATTCCAACTAAGAAAATAAAATGCACTCAAATCGTCATAAAGCCACAAACTTTAATAATTTATTTTATTGTAAATATAGAACATTAATATTTAATTTACATACTAGGAAAATAAAAAAAAATAAACAAACAACAACAAACGCTTGCTGCATTGCCACGTTGGATAGCAATGGCTAACCTTTGGCTAATAGTTTTCAAATAAAATAAGGTGCTCTAAATGGAGAAGATTTCGTTTGATTAAAAAAATCTATAAATCACTCATGCATACACCATCAAGCCACACTCATCCATCGCTTTCCATCAGGCGAGATCGAAGCCAAGAGCAGGCCCATTGTGCAATAAAAAATAAATAAAGCCACAGTTTTTAACAATCTTTCATTCTCAAATTCCAGCGACAACTACGCATCTTCCCGCTCCAGCTATCATCACGACCACGACCATGACCAAGACCACAGCCTTGACTTCCAAAGATCTCTCTCCCAGGAATACGGACCTCCCACCTCTAGAGCCTTCGGATTCTCTCGCAACGCCCTCTTAAGCGAATATGGACCTCCAAACGCCAGGACTGCAAGCCCTAGAAACAGTCCTTCACAGAGTTATGGAGCTCCAAAACAACGCAGTGGACCTTCTCAAGAATATGGATCTCCTAATGCAAGAAGTCAGGTTTCATCATCTCGGAGTCTTTCGACGGAGTATGGTCTTCCGAACGCACGAAGCTCACCGTCCGCTGAATATGGAGTGCCGAATGCGCGAAACTCTCCGTCAGCTGAGTATGGGGTCCCCAGTACACATAGCAGTCCATCTCAGCAATATGGTGCCCCTGTTGCCAGAACCTCGTTGTCCCAGGAATACGGCATCCCAGCAGCCGGAAGAACTGGTCCATCTCAAGAATATGGTGTTCCATCTTCAAGGACGCCCTCCTCCCAATACGGTCCGCCTGAATTTCGTTCGACACCTTCAGAAGAATATGGCATACCATCACAGAGGAGTTTTGGAGCACGCACACCTTCCCAGAAATATGGACCACCGACTTCCCGGAATTCTCTTTTCTCATCAAACTCTTTGTCCCAAGAATATGGAGCCCCGTCAGCCAGAACTGCTGATTTCCAAAGCTTTACTACACCCAGAAGTATTGGAAAGTCGTTTGGTAGCGGCTCAGCCCGTTCCTTTAAGCCTCAATCAGAATCCCGTTCGTCTTTCGGTTCTCGATCCCCGTCAACCAGCTATGGAGCGCCAAATGCAAGGAACTCTGGCTCTTACTCCCATGACTCCAAGGCTCCTTCTCAGTCGTATGGTGCGCCTGCTCAGCGTGATCTGTCAGACACCTATGGAGTGCCAAGTGCGAGAGGTTTATCTCAGGAGTATGGTGTTCCTTCGAGCCGCGCTGCTGATCAGAAAACGCGTGCTATTGCTTCGTCTTATTCTTCCGCTGCAGCCAGGTATAATATTCTACATTTATTTAATTTAATTGATTAAATTCATTAGTCAATGTCCAATGGTTTTTCTGTATACCATGTTATGTTTATGAGATCTTGTGTTATTAAATTATTATTTTGAATCGTATTCAATATCAAAGACAAATATTTAATCTGTGAATTTACTCTGTAAATATTTGTATTTAAATTATTACTTAACTCAAGTGTTTTCTGGCTTTACTTTCACTTAAAATAATTCCCACGTAAAAATTAAATTCAAATTACTTGTTAGTAATTATTTAAAACCTGGTTCTTTTAATCCATACTAATATTATAAATGTGAAAGTGTGTGTGTCTGTTTGTTTGTCCGCCTTTCACGGCAAAACGGAGCGATGAATTGTCGTGATTTTTTAAGTGGAGATAGTTGAAGGGATGGAGAGTGACTTATGCTACTTTCTTTCTTTTTACTTTTTTTTTAACCGTGTTACCCCGAATTTAACGCGAGCGAAGCCGCGGGCAAAAGCTAGTAAAGTATAAAGAAAACCTTATGCCTAGGTATGCGCGGTTTTCCCGCGGCGATTTTTTTTTTGCGCACTGGATTTTTAACGCACTGCTTAGTGCCGAGTGTTGAAAATCCTAGTGTTTTTTGACGCGCTGGGATGCGCTTTGTTGGATTCTCATCGCTCAGCTCAACGGAACAGTAATACTAAACAATATGCTAGCTTACATTTCTTTTATCATAGAACTTTACCGACTTTCTTTACCAATCCCATTAACAACTAACAACCTCATCTATTCAGGTCTTCTCCATCAGACACCTACGGGCCTCCTTCAGCCCGGGACTCCATGCCCTCAGACCAATACGGAGTGCCAGACCAGTACAGCAACCAGGACAACCAGGGATACTCTTACTCCAGGGATGCCCTTAACGAACTATTGAACCAGGTATGTCTGAGTTTTTATGTTCATAAATTAAAATGTATAACTTTCGTGTACTGCTAAACGAATTGTCAAGCAAATGGACACTATACATCAATTTACCTTATTATAGCCATTCTATACAAATAAATCTATATATAAAAACTAGCTGACACCACAAAAAAAAAAAAAAATAGATAGTAGACGATTCTCAGACCTACTGAATATGCACACAAAATTTCATACAAATCGGTCCAGCCGTTTCGGAGGAGTATGGTAACTAACACTGTGAGACGAGAATTTTATATATCAGATGAAATGACGTTTGTTACTCTCACTAAAACCCGAGAACGGCTGGACCGATTTGGCTAATTTTAGAAGTCCAAGGAAGGTTTTAAAAGGTGAGAAAATATGAAGAAGTTGTAAGGGAAATACTAAATCTATCTATCTATCTATCTATATATATAAAAATGAATTGCTGTTCGTTAGTCTCGCTAAAACTCGAGAACGGCTGAACGGATTTATCTTATCTTGGTCTTGAAATGTTCGTGGAGGTCTAGGGAAGGTTTAAAAGGTTAGAAAAATCGAATAATTCCCGGGAAAACCCTAAAAACAGCCCTTTTCTATTTCCCATACAAACGTTTTCTAAATAAAATGTAGAGTCTTTAATAGAATTGTCTTTCATTTATCGATTGAGGCAGTACGAAGTCTGCCGGGTCAGCTAGTAATTATATAAAAATGAATTGCTGTTCATTAGTCTCGCTAAAACTCGAGAACGGCTGAACAGATTTATCTTATCTTGGTTTTGAAATGTTCGTAGAGGTCTAGGGAAGGTTTAAAAGTGAGAAAAAATCGAATAATTCCCGGGAAAACCCTAAAAACAGCCATTTTCTATTTCCCATACAAACGTTTTCTAAATAAAATGTAGAGTCAATTTGAACTTTACTGCAAAATAATAATAACACTTCATGCTTCATTCAAAAAATTTTTTTTTTATTAAATACGGATTCGTTTTGTTTGGTTTCAAATTAATTTATACAAAAGTTTAGGTCTTTTATTTATCGATTGAGGCAGTACGAAGTCTGCCGGGTCAGCTAGTCTATATATATAAAAATGAAATGACGTTTGTTACTCTCACTAAAACTCGAGAACGGCTGGACCGATTTGGCTAATTTTAGAAGTCCAAGGAAGGTTTAAAAGGTGAGAAAATATGAAGAAGTTATAAGGGAAATAAATAGTAAAATCAACAAATATATTAGGTCCCCTAGAAACTGTTCGTACCTGTCAAATAGGGTGCGTTCAGAAATTAAATAATACGGAGGTAATAAGATTGTATCAGTTTGATTTATTCAGTTGTTTTTACTCTTTTATTTTATTTCTACTGTACCTTATATAGGTACACGTCAGCCTAACCCTTCAGAGAATGTTTTAACTTTTACTACTTTCTACATCATAGATATTACTTTAAGATCTAGTATTGCTACAAAGTGGCTTACTAAGGACCTCATGCCTCATTATTTGGAAGAAACCTAACCACCACCCTAATTGCGCAACAAAATAATATCACAATCTGAATGATTTTGAAGGATATTGCTAATCCATTGCTTCATGAGTTCGAAAAATTATCTGCTCAACAACGTAAATAACGCAATGAATGTTGTTGAACTGTCAAAATGAAAGAAATTGCTACTGATAGTGTGTTACGCAATTAGACCGCAGTACAATACAACCTCCTTCTTTTAATCTTCAGGAGCCCGCCAACTACGACTTTACGTACAAAGTGAACGACTATGAATCTGGCAGCGACTTCGGACACACGGAGACGAGGCAAGATAACAGAGCTGAAGGCTCCTACTTCGTTGTTCTCCCTGACGGTACTAAGCAGGTAAGCTTACAAACAATTCAGGGCAATTTATAAACCAGTAGTCATGTCAATCAACTCAGAATATCGCAATCCACTGCAGAACAGTCCTCTCCCAAGCTGCGTCACAACACTCGTTTCTCAACCTTTCGCATCCAGTCTGTCACAACCGCCTTTTGCAGGTCAGACTATTAATATTATTCCATGGAACTAGTAGGTATGTATAGACGCCAGCATATCAAGCTACTACAATCTGTCAAATTTCTTTAATAGATTGTCAACATTATCGCTAAAGCCTATGGTTCAAAGTTGATTGGGAAAATTTGGCAGTATCGCGTTAGCTTTATGTGCTGGCGTCTGTACTATCTTAGATTCCCTAAATATCACTTCGATATTCGAGCGGTGTCTCGTCGTGAATCACTTCTAAAACAAATGAATTCGCTTTCGAATCGTGTGCGCTCACTGGAATGAAAATCAGAATCAGAATTATTTATTTGTAAACATAGGTCAGATTACAACGGAGTGTGAGGTGTTAAAAATAGATAGATTCTCTATGTTTTGCCCAGAGGCGTAAAAATATATATAATTAACATTGTCAATTATTATTTGCCTTTTGAGATTATGTAAACTTTCACATCATTAATAAATTCAAAATTAATATTAATTGGCACATCATTACAAATTAGATTAAATTATATCAGTTTCACTAAATGTCACAGAGATTAAATTAATTATATGTCATATCAATACCAATGTCAAATATAATTCAGAACCATCAGAATAGGTCAGGTGACATGCAATTTTATTGTGTGAACTTTTATATAAAGTCAATAATAATAATAATATGCACACTCATATCATGACAAATCAAGTAAAATTAGTATCAATAAATGTCAGAGATTAAGTTTCATAATGTCAAATACAATTTAGGATTAACAATATAGGTCAGGTTATGTACAACCTCAATAAGCAAACTTTTATGTCATTATTTAAGTCAATATTTTTAGGCATATGCATATCATTATAAGGTTCGAAGTGAAAAGTCACTCTTTGTTCAGAGTTATGTTACTTTTGACCCCTGACCCTTAAGTTTGTTTCGCCGTTCCTTCTCAGGGGTACCTACTCAGATAGGAAATATCGAATCCATCTAGCTTATTTTTTATAATAAATGTGTGTACGTGTAAAAGTCATTCCGATAGCCTATATAAAGAATAAACAATTTAATTTGTGTATTTCAGATTTCATGAGCCATCAAGGGTTTCCGATGTAACAATGTTTTTATCACATCTGTGTTATACACAGACGCTACAAACTAATCATCTTTGTTTATTTTTGTTACAATGTAGGTAGGTATTATATTATGGATCTCCCGGCTAGACCCAAAATATGTTGTAAGTAGTGTTATTGTAGCACGAGAGTCATAGCCTGCAATAAACTTGGTTACGTCATTTGTAACTCTTGATGTAACGTCAGCTAAAATATAAGATCCACATAAGAGGTTATATTCAGAACTAAAATACGAGGCTTTATAGGAGGGTCAGGGGCTCGTGGCTAAATGCTAACAGCAGCATGGGTCGATCGACGGTTAAGCTATGAATAAAACCAAATCGGTTTTCGTGTCTGCCTGCTTGACCGCGTTGTTCTTCTCAACTTCGAGGTTGTCATTATCATTTAGAGAATAAATCTGGAAACTTACATACATACCTATTAAAAATGAAATCATTCTCCTGCCCTTATCCCAATTAATTTGGGGTCGACGGAACATGTTTTTTTCTTCCATTTCTACTTCTTTATTAGTCGTCATCTCGGTAGTCCCCCCTTTCTAACCATATCATCATTCACACAGTCCATCCATCGTTACTTTGACCTTCCCCTACTCTTTTAGCCATCGACATTCATACTCAAAACTTTCCTTACGAAAGAAAGTTGCTTTGTAATAATCCTTTAAACTTATAAGTACATATATTCTTCTTCGTCGTATCAATGATTCCATTTGTTCGTTTTAAATAAGCTTCGACCAGAATTCGCCACTTCGACAGCGTTAATTGAAACGGTGGAGGAAAACATCGCGAGGAAACGGGCATGTCCTAGAACCAAAATTCGAATACATGTGACAGCTACCAACCCGCACTGGACCCGCGTGGTGGATTACGGCCCACTCCCTCACATCAAGAGGAGGCCTGTGTCCAGTGGGAACATTATACGCTGATTATGCTGTTATGCTTTGACAGAGTTATCAAGTTATATAGTATTAATAAAAAAGAAAATCTTGGAATTTTATCAAATCGTAAACCTTGCGAAGCAGGGGCGAGTTGCTAGTCACGTTTTAATTTTTTTTTTCTCTGTTTCCAGACCGTAGAATACGAAGCTGATGAGCGTGGTTTCAAGCCCAGGATCTCTGTGGAACCTGCAGATCTTAGCAGGGCAAGTGGTTACGATGACAATGCGGCTAACCTCGCCAGGTCTGGAGATGGACCTTACTGAGAAGACGTACGGTTGATTTTGCAATGGTGAAATGAGAAGTTGTGTTAGAGGTTTTTTATTTGTCTATGATTTTTATTTGTGGTTCTGTATTTGTTTTCTTTGTAAAAGTAATGTGATTGTGCTGATAAAAAAAAAAAACAATATCAGTTGCCTATCACTGATTGCATTTATTCTTTTGTAATATTGTTATAGCGATCTAAGGTACGTACAGACGCCAGCACATCAAGCTACTACAATCTGTCAAATTTCTTTAATAGATTTTCAACTTTATCGCTAAAGCATAAGGTTCAAAGTTGATTGAGAAAATTTGACAGTTTGGTGTAGCTTGATGCGCTGGCGTCTGTACCATCCTGCCAGGGTCGCGGGTTGTTCGAAAGAGATACCGTGACACCTGGCACAGGCAACTGAAGGAACACGGGTGGGTTTTAGTCAGTAAAAGTCCGCCCAAGCAGAAGTTATTCGATAAATTTCCCACCCAACAAAAAAGTACCATTTTTGGTCTTTTTCCTTATATCCGCGGTACACAATTAAAAAATAACACCTAATTTTGATATTTCTAATAATGACAGTAAAAATATTAAAATAATGCAGGATTTTTAATCTTTTGTACTCATAAATGTAGCTACGGTAAGAATGTCTTGGAACATTAGCGGCAAAGTCTGAAACTAATATTCCTTCTCATTTTATCTCTTTGCGCATCTAAGTCAGCAACTGTAAAATGGCATTGTATACATGGATTTTGTGTAAAATACTCAATAATTTATTATTTTCTCTAGCAAATGTAAAAAAAAAACTGTAAAAAAACATTAAATGTACCTCATAGTTTGTAAGATGCTTGTGATGTAGTGATTTAGTGCAAAATATAAATATATTTGTGATATATTTGTAATATTAATTATACTATACTTACCTGAAATCCTGTTTACAATAATTCCTCTAAAACTCCACGCACCTCTATTATTAGTTGCTTAAAAGAACCATAAAAATAATCTGTAAACCTTGAATGCAGTAAAAACATCTAGGTCTCTGTAATCTGCATTCGTGATTTATTTGCCAAAAATATAAACACATGTGAGTTTATGGAAAAATAACTTTAAATCCTACACAATAAAGTTCAGTTTACGCTACAACTTCGAACATTTTTATATATTTTTCAATAGTGCTAGTCGCTCTCTGGAATACCATTAAAATAAAGCTGATAATTTGTTTCACTTGAATTACCTAATATTAATTTGAAACATAAGTTTGAATAGATTGCCGTTGTTGTTATACTAATTCGTTAATAACGTTGCTAAATTGAAGAGTAGGTACAACTGTGATGTAGCATGGCAATTGAAGTGAGCGGTACTAAGTTTATTCGGTTACGTGGTTTTTTGATTACCTTTATTTAATTATCTAAACAAATGTAGTATAAAGTTATAGGTACTAGTAGTTATACAATATAACAGAACGGACAAAAAAATCCTATTTGTTATACTGCTCAATAGACTCACTTTACAATAAACCGATCATTTTATAAAAATCTCAGCATGAAAAGTACTTCCCTACGGTGAAGTGAGATTGAAACGAGGTGGAATGACAGCTCACTTCACACGCAGACTAGATCAGCAGTGCTATTCTGTAAAAATCTCACCGTGAAAACTAAGGTGAAGTGAGCTTTCATTCCACCTGATGTTAGGGATCACCACTATTGATAGCTCACTTCACGCTCACTTCACCTAAATTATCACGGTGAGATTTTTACAGACTCGATCGGCAGTTATTGTCTTTTCTTGAAAGTCCGAAACATAAAATCCATAATCGATCATCGACGGCAGTCTTTTAATAGTTTAAATAATGAAAAACTACGAAAATCCTGCAAATTAACATAATTATAGAAATAGAAATACCTCTGCGAAGTATCGTAACTCGATAGCCACCGACCAAGGAATTCTTAAACTACTCTCTGGCGAGAGCTACCGTCCCAGGTTCTGCGTTTAGATATTGCAAATAATTGCGTTTTGATAGTTGGATTTATTAGAATATTTGTTTATAAAAAATGTCTTTGTGCAGAGCAGCTTAGTAAAAAAAAGAAATAAAACTCTGTAACTGTTTCATCGATGTATATAAAATTCTAAGTCCTGACTGACTGATATATCAACGCACAGCCTAAGCCGCTGATCCCACAGAGATGAAATTTGGGGGATGTGTTCTTTGTGAAAAGTAGGTATCCACTAAGAAAAGGTTTTTCAATATTCCACCCTGAGGGTAAATGGGTGGAGGGTGAAATTTCACGCGGACATAGGTACATAGTTTATTATACATAATTACATACATTCATGAATGCGTCAGAAATGAAGTGACGACTAAACTGCCATTCTTCTTTGAGATTTGTCTGTAAAAAATCTAACTATATTTAGGTACGCCAAGCATAACTTGCCCAGTTAGCCTCGGTAACACTTTGAATAGTAGCTAATAACCTTTTTAAACCTTAATAAATTCCACTTTACATAGATTTTTTGAACATATCAACCGAAAACTTTCATTCAGGTCGATTATTGTTGCTTTTCCGAGACAAAAGCTTCATACATCAAGAATCTACGCGAGGCCACATGTGACACGCCTTGGAACCACGTTCAATGACGCGGAAATGTGGATGCTTTGGTGAACGTTGAAGTCCATTATTTAACAAATATACCGGATATGATAAACAAACTAAGCCACTACTGCTCTTAGGGTGCGTTTCCACTAAAGCGGAGCTATGCGGAGCGGAGTGGAGACGTGGAAGAATCGACCAATCACAATGGTTGAAATCCTCATCGCGTCACTCGTCTCGTCTGTGATTGGACTATTCCTGCACGTCTCCGCTCCGCTCCGCTTCAGTGGAAACGCACCCTTACAGGGTCCCCAGGACTCTTTCAAGATGTGCCCTGCGTGGGCCTCCGAGCGGCGGGTCCTGGTCGCTAAGATCGGGCGAGACCTGTCTCTACCAGCAGTAGTGAAGGCTATGCTGGCGGAGACAGAGAATTGGATGGCAGTAGCCTCCTTCTGTGAGACCGTGATGGTCAAGAAGGAGGCCGCCGAGCGGGATCGGGAGAGGGCTGATCCTGCTCGGAGAAGAAGGCGTCGAGGAGGTAACCGCCGTGGCGCCTAATATGCCGAAATCCTCTTACCAATCAAGGTAGGTGGACCTTTGGGGTCACGGGCGCATAGAGTGGGGTCTCTGTCCGCCCACCAAGTGATCCTAGGGAAGACGGTGGCACAGTGGTCACGTGCCGCCGTAAACAGCGAGGCTCAGGGGAGGCCCCTTTACAGTCTCCCCAGGGATGTGCCTTACAGGCGTTGCACGGGGGGGTTCCGGAATTGGTCTTTTAAGAGGAACCGGGACCACCCCTATGTGCTGATGGTGACCACCGGGGTGGTTTTAGTGAGGTAAAAATCCCACACTCCCCGACCTCCCATCCCCAGAGGTCGGGCGCCTTTTGAAGGTTTCCCCCCGAAAACAAAAAAAAAAAAAAAAGGACTCTTTCAAGATATGCACACACGCACAATAATAAAACATTGTAAAAAAAAAACAACTGACTTCCAAAGAAACAAAGTGAAAAATAACTTTTATTTCGGAAGTCGGTGTCAAAAATCAATCCGCATTTTCGATTTTTGATACCGACTTCCGAAATTAAAGTTATTTTTCACTTTATTGGGTTTATTTTAGAAGTCGGTTGTTTTTTAATTTTTCATTTTTTAGTTGTACATACCCCACACAAATTCAATTAACACTAGCCTATTGAAGTATTGATGACACCGAATAGAAGAATCATCAAAATTCGCATAGAAATGCCGGAGATGCAGTACAATTATACATATAACTTCGTACGTAAGAATAATTACCTAATGTTTTATATACTAAAACCTTCCTGAAAGTATGTAAATCACATTAGGCAATGAAAAAAATATCAAAATTCGTTCATGAATTTTTGAGAAAATCGCGGACATACAAGCATATGTATACATACATACGGGTCGAATACAGAACCTCCTTTTATAAGTCGGTTAAAAACAAAACCATCACAATCACAGAAAGATTTATAAAGCCATATCTGTCTTGTAGCTTTATTTGGTCTTTCTATTCGATACCTTTGATGATGATGAATTTTTTTGTTTGTTTTTACAAACAAAAAAATTCATCATCATCTGTCTAGCCTTTTCCCAAATATGTTAGGGTCGGCTTCCAGTGTAACTGTATGTAGCTGTGTACCACTAGATACCAGAATTTTACATGGAGCGACTGCCTGTCTGAGCTTCAGAACCCAGCCATAAGTAATTATAGTAAAGTATTATTATATTAGGTATATATAGTTAATCCAGAGTAAGGTCAAATTGCAAATAATGCATGTGCGTAGTATTAGGAAGTGTATGATGTTGGTACATCCTTGAGTGACATATTGGTAGGTTAAAAAAGCTGTGGAGAGGTGTATGATGTAAAAGATTTGGTATGCGAGCTTTTGAGATGGAGTTTGTAGGTGTACCAAATACATTTATGTCCTTTGACATGTAAACCATTTGTTCACACACTGACACTGAAACTGACACGAAAGTGCAGAAAATTTGCTTTGCAAGTGTGAATTTTTGACAATGCACTTTCATAAATTCAAAAGTTTATAATATTCTAGTTACGTAATATTTTTCGAATGCCTATAGTAATTTTTCAATGAGTACTAAAGGAACAGTGGGCTGAAAACCATTATTAACAGTGTACTTTAAATACCTGAATCTTTGAAATCACCATTACTAATATAATACATAATTATATTGAAAAATATTTTATAAACCTAATTTCAAAACACCAGCCCTCAGAAAAAACAATCAGAAGTCTACTCCACGCCATCTTCTATCCCAAATCTCGCTACACCTTGAAAGCTCATCTTTTATGTCGCTAATGAGTGGCAATTTTTCATACCTAAACCTTTTGAAGACATGTTGTATAAAAGCTAGACTCAAAATGGCGTCAGTATCATTTTAACAAGTAACATCTGTGCATACAGACTCAGCTTCAACATTATTTTTGTTGTAATCATTACAATATGAAGGTATTAATACTTTTATTTGGAAACAGTACGGTAATTGGATTGCAGTGTTAAGCGTTGAAGGACCAAGTTTGAAAATTTGGTCCATTTTTTTTAATCTAAAGTTTCTGCCCCTTTTCACACCATTAATGGCCGATTCCTGTAATTTACGGTCTGTTATTGTTTAAAATTAGGAGTCTTGTATCTTTACCTCGACAAATACAGAATGTCTTCATTTACTAATTTCTTGAATTTTTTCAGACCATTACAGCTGTTGTGCTACTTGTTGCGTTTGCTTCTGCTGAACCTCCTCCTTCGAACAGGTAATTAACTTGTCCTTTCTGTAAACATGTATATAATAAAACAAAGTCGGGGTAGTTACGCCATTCATAACTCAAGGACGGCTGCAGGGATTTTTATGATCTTAGATTTGTTAGATTTGTCTCCGTCTCGAATAGCAGAATAACTATAAAAACATGGAGAAAATTGACGAAAAAAAAAGATAATTCATTTTCTCACACATTTTGTATGGAACGGCTTTTTGATGATATCTCGAGAACGGAGTGATTGATTTCGATGGCGTTAATTTAAGACTAGAATCCTGAGTGTAGTGAGGGATTCAAGCGCGCCCAAGGCAAAGACACCTTTATTTATTTATTTTTAAACAGGGTTACTTTTCAATGAGCAGCCAAATTTAAGGACGTGGTACAGACCATCAAACTAAACAACTTTCTCCATGGGACCAACATCGTAATCGCGAATAAAAATTCAGCCGTCCCATACGTTTAGGTCGAGTAGGTATTGAAGTTTCCTATGGGACAGTTGATAAATTTTTCGCCTTTACGAACATCGTAAAGGCGAATCATCGTAATATTAAAATAGCGCCCGCGACATTAAGACACTGCTTCATCCCCTTAGTGGATAAGCTACTATTTAGTGCTGGAAGATGACGATTATGATCCACTTTCTTCCACTTTTTTCTAAAACCTTTAGCTTGACAAAATTCTGAATCCATATTGGTATCTTTTCAGCTACCTACCTCCTCCATCATCAAACCGCGGTACTGGCTACCCGCAAGGCCCAGCCAACCAGAACTTTGGAGGTGGACCTCAAATAGTGGCAGCAAGGAACCTGGACGGACCTCAAGGACATGCTGGTGTAGGAGCTCATGGTGGGAAGAATGGACATGGATCCCAAGTTAATGCTTTTGGAAGGTAAGCAAACTAATAAGATCTGTAAACCATGTGTGGGGAGACGACAATAAATGAAAATACTAGCCATGCTAGTGCATAGCAGTATTGAGAATCTATCAAATAAACCCTAACATCGTTTTTTTTTTCGAGCCAATATAAATATTTTATACATAATGGTGGACTAATTAAGAGTTTTACCACAGATATAGATACACCTAGATAACGCAAGAGCATAATTTTTCGCGTGCCAAAAATCGCAGCAACTTACGTTCAAAAATCGTAAGCCGCCTCTTTCACGCTCAGTCCTGTGTACTGCTGGCTGGGTGAGCTTGAGTGAGAAAGAGCGCTTGTAACGTCATAGCAGGTAGTCAAAAAAATGGCTCGCTTGGTTTTCATACAGATTGTGATACTTGCGTTATCTAGGTCTATGTATAGGTTTCTGTAGGTTTTACCAATTCAGCCGACTACCGCTAATACATATACAAGGTGTAACATAATTAACACAAGACCTCACACACCCCAATTAGAGTATTGAGTTAAAAGCATAATACAATGACCAAAACTTATTGTCTTTAGAGCTTGCTATTTCTATGAAGAAAATCGAGTTGACACTAGCATTACTTAATACATTTAAAATATAGTCTTATTGCCTTGAAATAAGATTTTGTTTGGCTTAATCGGCGGTTAGTATGAAAAAATACATAATTTTTGAATAAATACCTATATTAAAAGTTAATGAAATCGATTCAGTAGTCAATTATGAAAAAAACACTTTCAGGATTTGCGTTTATTCTGTTATTGTATAGTGACTAAAGTATTGGTTATATAATTGATTTTTGGAACATCAGAGTTTAATTTGTTGTCGTATTGACGTCTTAACCCTGTATGATCGTTTATGAAGAAATCTGTCATATCTGGAGACGTGGCGGCACATTGGAATACTCATTTTCTAATTCGTAGAAGATGAACTGACGGTTGTTGCGTTGTTGCGACAATTTCACCTTTGTCTTAACATGTATTAAATACCACTGACGCTGCTGACGCTGTGACCACGTTACTGGGTTCCAACTAATTTAAATATCACCATAGATTTGAAAAGAAGACGAATGAAATTAATTGGTCCTCAGGTCCGCTCCTCACAAACACGGCTCTGGTGCTCATGCTCGTCTCGGTGGTGAAGAGTCAGCTGGCTATGCTAACAACGCGGCTGGCTACAACCAGAATGCTGCTGCCTTCGCCAGGAACGCATTGGAAGAAATCAATTCTGTAAGTAGAAAAAAGAACGCAATTGTTGTATCGTCCAGCAAATTCCAATTTTAATTTCTCTTATCTATTGATGATTCTGTATACTAAATTATTTATATTTCTTTTTCGCCTCAAAATCAAAATATTCAGTAAAATCTGTCATAATTACAAACTGTAGTTTCCGGCCCATAGAGCTCCACCCACAGGAATAGATACACCTAGATAGATAACGCAAGAGCAACTACTTCGCGTGCTAAAAATCGCACCAACTTATGTACAAATATCGTAAGCCGTCACATTCGCTCTCAGTTCTGTGTACTGCCGATCGATTCTGTAAAAAATCTCACCGTGATAACTTAGGTGAAGTGAGCTATCAATAGGGGTAATCTCTAGCATCAGGTGGAATGACAGCTCTCTTCACCTTAGTTTTCACGGTGAGATTTTTACAGAATAGCACTGCTGCTGGCTGGGTGAGCGTGAGTGAGAAAGAGAAGAAAGAAAAGAAAAAAAAATGGCACGCTTGGTTTTCATACAGATCGTGATACTTGCGTTATCTAGGTCTATCTATATCTGTGGCTCCACCCCATATTAAGTAAAATTACCTGTGAAGAAAGCTATGGCGTTGCGTAAGACTAAATGACTGAGCTATATAACGCAAAAAGTAACCTAGGTTGAGAATTAAAGCATTAATAGAATAGGCTTGTCATCTGAAAAACCTAATTAGTCCGTCAGTTAGATTATCAAAAAATATTTGACCAGTATTTTTGCTTTTGTTACGTAAACCAAAATTTAAATAGAAAATGCCCAGCCGTCGCGTCTGCGCACTTAGGGTCAGTTCACACCGAGACGCGACGCGACGCGACGCTACTGGAAGAGGCCAGTGATTTCGCGCTGCGCCGCTCTCGCACGGCGCGCGTACCGGCGAAGTACCGCTGCGTCGCGATGCGTCGCTCTACGCCGCGAGGCGTCACGAGGTGCAGCGCTGCACGGCGCAACGTATTCTGAACTCTCACAATGCAATGTGTACCATTTCGTGTAGAAAATAAAGTATATTTTGAGTCACTCTTTTAAAGTGTGCGCGCAGCGTCGCGTCGCGTCACGTCTCGGTGTGAACTGACCCTTAATGTGTGCACTGTAATAGAAACCCATAAACTTGATGTGAGAGACAAATTAGTTGCGGAGACAAAAGTTGCTCGTGGGCGCCCTTAAACCACAAACATTCTACATAATGATTAATTTTATTGTGCGCCAGTGAACATCTCAAACTTATCAAATACATTTGGTAGGTGATTCTTGTCGGCACACAGGACAGAAAATTTTGCTCAATACACAATAGCTCCGATCCTGTTGTTCACAAACTAAACAAAATTTAAGTTCAGCTTATCTTTTTCTTTTTATTTCATTATGAAAAGGACAGAAGATAAATATTAGTTTAGTCCTGTCAAATTAGTCAGCGCCATACGTAAATTGAGGTATTTTTAGAAGCCAATTTTTTAATCACGTCTAAACTTGTCTATGGATTACCTAATTTGGCAGGACTAAATTAATATTTATCTTCTGTCCTTTTCATATTGAAATAGAAAGAAAAAGATGCCCTGAACTTAAATTTAATTTAGTTTGTGAACAACAGAATCGGGGCCAATGTGGTTATGACACAAGTTTAAAACAGAAAAAGAACTAGCGGGGGATCCAGGGCGGGGGGTGGAGGGGGGGGGTCAGGGATCAGACCGGAATAAATCCCTCTATCAATGCCCCTGTGATGTGATATTATACAGGAGCCTGCGAACTACAACTTCGGTTACATGGTGAATGATTACCAGGAGGGCACAGACTTCGGGCACCATGAGGACAGGCAGGAGGAACGCGCTCAGGGGGAGTACCATGTCGTGCTGCCTGATGGCAGAAAACAGGTTGGTACTTATATATTTTGATCAATATTTATTTATTTACAGCCGCCAGCAGGTCAACCTACCCCAATCTGCCAAATTTCTTTGATAGATTTTCAACTTTAGCACAAAAGGATAAGGTTCATATTCAATTGGGAAAATCTGACAGATTGAGGTAGCTTGATGTGCTGGCCTCTGTACACACCACAGAACTTTATCTGTTCTGTGGTACACACCTATACAACGTGTAACGTTAAATGCGCAACACCTCATACACCCCGACTAGAGCATTGAGTTAAAAGCATGATACAATGAACAAAACTATTTTTTTAAAGCTATTTTTATTAAGAAAATCGTGTTGATCCTAGCATTGCTTTATGTGTTCAAAATTGAGTAATATTGCCTTAAAATAAGACTTAATTTTCTTTGGCTCAATCGGCGGATAGTATGGCAAAATACATAGTTTTTGGAAAAAAACCTTCATTAAAAGTTACTGAAATCGATTCAGTAGTCAATTATGAACAAACTATTTTCAGGTTTTGCGCATTTAACGTTACATGTTGTATAAACAGACAAGAAAAAAAAACAGAACAGAAAAATAGGTACAAAGGCGATGCTTGTTTCATAAGAAATCTCTTCCAGCATCCCTGCCACAGGACATAAAATAAAAAGATATGGACAGTGTGTGAAAGAGTAAAGGAGAAAAAAAAAATACATAAAATCATAAACAATTCACTTAATAAAGCTAAAAGAATATCATGAGAATATACTTACATACATACAAATAAACATACATACTTCTAAAATAAATATCACTACAATGTTAATAATTATAACGTAATCAAAATAATAAATACATACCCAACTATGATAAAGTGGAAAGATAGTGTTTTTTTTTACTCTTCTTTTAAAAACTGCAACAGTTTGGCAGTCCCTAATTTCAGGCAGTAGTGAATTCCACAACCGCACCGCGTCTTCTTATTAGCGTGTCAATAGCAATCTAAATGGACTCGGCCCAGAATTCGACTACTTGTTTGGCGCCATCACCAGCGTCCATCAGTTCCTGTAACGTGCAGCTGACAGGACACGCAGGACACGATATTTAGTGTCCCATCGTTTGTGAAACCGCACCGCGTGCACTGTGAAGGTGTAGGAGTAGAAGTCGGGGATTTAAGAAGGTTTTTTAGATGCGACCTGCAAGGCGCATCTGAAGGACGAGCGTAGGTAAAACGCTCCCGCAGATAGGATGGTGTTTTAGGATTGTGAAGGAAATTGAATAGTAGACACAATATCCGAGAGTTCCAATAATGTGGGTGTTTTATTACTGAGTTGCTGATTGGTAGCTTACTTTCGATCTGGCATGTCAGCATTTCTTTGATATTGTTCGTCAAGTCGTTGAACTTCTTAAGATTTGAGTTTAGCTACACGATTACTGACAAATGCTTGCACTGACTGGACTGGTCCACTCAAATCTGTGCGGTAGTTTCTTCAAAAGACCATTTTAGACATCAATCTACATGTTCTTCACATGATCTGACCAAAATTATGTCTGGACTTTAAAAGAGACTGTAACCTCTGAGTTCGTTTCGGCCTTTCTTCTCAGAGTAGTCAGATAAGAAACGCCGACCTCATCTAGATTTTTTTTTAATAATATGGTGAGAAAAAGTGATTCCGATTTACAGAATAAACAATTATTGAATAAACAAAAATTTTTCTAGTAAAGAATTAATATAGAAAATACAGTGCTTATAAATTTCCACTTCCTTGGCGTTTCGGCAGTGAAAACCGCGTGCATTGCGCTTGGCCTAGCCTGCATTTCGCCTGGCTTTACTTACATTACATTCTTATGTCCTGAATCTCCAAACCAATCAAGATATTTTCATTGTTGTCCATTTCTTTGAAAATTAAAATAGCAATTTCTTCATTTTTTTACATAGTGCGTAAATTAGGCATATTTATTTGTTATAGTGATAACACCACTGGTATATTAATTACTTTTTTGTAATAATTAAATAATAAATGGAATGAAATAATCTGGCAAGTGGCAACATTGTTTGTCAACGTGTCAATATGATCTGAGGGGCAAATCTCCTAATTTTATGGACGTTCACATTCTGATCTCACTCTCAATCTGTCAATAATACCCCCCCATTCATTTGTCTTCATTTTTGACATTGACTGCCGCTGAGATGAGATCACAGAGTACATTTTGGATGAGATTGCGACTAGATTTTTACTTTTGTACGCTTAGCCAACACAGTCATTCAGAGTTGTTTTACTTTGTAATTTTGACAGTTAAATTATTAAGCCTAACAAACATCGTAACTGATACAAAATTGTTAAAATAATTATTTCATTATTTGTTTCAGACTGTTAGCTACGAGGCCGACGAACGTGGTTTCAAGCCCCAGATCTCTTACGAAGACGTTGAAGACCCGTCCCGTTCAGGAGGATATGAGAGCAACGCCAATAACGCTCGCAGCAACCAAGGCAATGGTTACAACAACCACGCTAGTGACAGCGACAATGGTTACTCAAGCCACGGTAACCATGGCAACGGGAACGCGCGCTCCAACGGTTACTGACTAAAACATGGCCGCCTCATTGACATAATTCTATTTCTGAATTGTATTTATTTTTTATCTTGCGATATTGTCACGTGATTTGTTTTTGTTTTTGCTTTTTGGGTGAATGTGAAAAATTAAAAAAAATTGTAGTTCTCTTAACTTGTAAGCTTTTTAGTTATGGTTTTTTTTTTCTATAATATTAATAATTATATTATTACATGCATAAATACTGTCATTTTTTTTTTAGTTTAAGCAATATTTTTTAAATAAGTATTTGTGTAGACACACTAGCAGCTAATTAGCTGATGCGTGTGTATCAAATAACTTGATAACGATGAAGGTTTCTCCTCTGAATTACCTACCAAGTTATTAAAGGCGGTTCTGGTGCCATAGACAGACACAAACCAAATAACATTTTGCCCGACCCAAGAAATAAACCCAGGACCCCATACACAACATTCAAACTTACAACCGAGAGACCAACGAAGCACTCTTAGTTTTTATACGTAATACGTCACAAATCTTTACAAACCAAATCAATAGCAAATAGTTCTAAGTAAACAATTATTAGCAGAGCGGAAAACGACTAAATATTTACTTAATATTATATACTAACTGCGCCCCGTGGTTTCACCTGCATAAGTTTCGATCCCGTGGGAATATTGGGATAAAAAGTATCCTATGTCCTAATTCAGGTTATGTTCTACCCATGTGCCAAATTTCATCCAAATCCGTTCAGCTGTTTTAGCGTGTAAGTGTAACACACAAACATACAAATCCAAAAATCATAAATATTAGCTTCTTTAGACTAAGCCTGCGACTTCGTCCGCGTGAAATTTCTTGTTTCTCCAGACCACCCCGTCGCATCACATCCCATCGCCTATCCGCGCTATTACTTCGTTTTCGCCTGTTCTGTGGTTTTCGCTTACCCTTCGTTCTTAGTTTTTCCTTTATGCTCGGCTCCTAAGACTTCTAGCGTGATGATGATGTTTATATATAGCGTTTAGCCTTCCTCAAGAATTGGGCTATCAAATTAAAAAAACATTTTTCAAATCCGACTGGTGGTTCCAGAGATTAGCGCGCTTAAACAAACAAACTCTTCAGCTTTATAAACCCATCGCGTCGCATCCCATCGCCTGCCCGCGCGCTATTTCTTCGTTTTTGCTTACCATTCATTCTTACTTTTTTATTTTTGCTCGGCCCCTAAGAATCCATAACCCATAATTAAACAAAAATTAAGCTATCGTTAAAACATTTTTTTCAAATCCGACTGCTGGTTCCAGAGTTTAGCGCGTTAAAACAAACTCTTGGGCTTCATTATTATTATTATAGATATCACACTAATATTATAAAGGCGAAAGTTTGTGTGTGTGTTTTTATGTTTGTTACTTCTTCACGCTCAAACGGCTGGACCAATTTTGATCAAATTTTGTATGGAGGTAGCTGACACCATGGATACAACATATAGGCTATTTTTATCCCGATATTCCCACGGGATCAAAACTTACGCGGGTGAAACCGCGGGGCGCAGCAAGTAAATAATAAATATAGATCGGATTCTCGCCATTGGCCTTGGACTAAAGTATTGTCTTACATTTCCGTACTAAACAGACCATTAGGCGACATGCTTTTTTGCAGGGTCACAAAGTAAATATGGTTTGTTTGATTACAAAACAAAACACGGTGTTCCTATACGTCTGTGACCTTCCATAAGATTATTTTAAAGTAAAATGAGGTTTACTTCACCAATTATTAAGTCCTAAGGAGGTAGTGAGGTACTTCAATGAATAAAAAAGAAAATACTGTTATTTGCGGTAAACATGATGCAGAGAAAGAACACAAAAGCAAAAATATAACACGTTCAGGGAAAGTATGCGTCACAATCACGCAAAACGGCCATCGCTCAGCATAATGCTACGAACCTATTTATTTATTTATTTATCTATTTATTTCAGGCATCAAGGCCCATATAAACACACTAGCTGCGCTCCGCGGTTTCACCCGCGTAAGTTTTGATCCCGTGGGAATATCGGGATAAAAAGTATCCTATGTATTATTCTGATGTATAAACTACACACATCAAAAGTGTCTAGGGATCAACATATATTTTTGCAATAACTTTTCTCCTGATTGATATTAATTAAAATTTTCTTTAAGGATTCATCAAATAAAGTGTTTTCGTTTGTCACAGTAACGATAAACCAAGTCACCTTTGCATTAATAAAGAAATTTGCCATTTTCCTAATAAAGGGATTTTTGACATTTGAACCACTAACACAAAAGTTCGAAAAAAAGACTGAAATAACAGTTTTCTCTAAAATTTTATTGGGTAACTTAAACAATTAATAATCCGTGTTTCTACCGCGAACACTAACAACACAAGAACATCGGTTTGGCATACTCAAAATGAGTTCATCCAAATCACGCTGTGGAATGGCCGCCCATGTTCGTTGCAACAACAAAAAAAGGTCTTCTTGCGACTGGATACCCTCCATATTCGGCAGAGCTCTTCTCTGTAGCATATCCCATGCATGCTCAATCGGGTTCAAGTCTGGCGACTGAGCAGGCCAGGGCAGGACATTGATGTTAGCTGCGGCGAGAGTCTGTCTTACAACTCTTGCGGTGTGCGGTCGTGCATTATCATGCATTAACTGAAATAAGGGACCGATTTGCACTTGTAGAGGAACGATGACGTCTGATACAATCGTCTCAGCATAAATTTGAGCGTTGAGGTTGCCTGTGATCCAAATCAACTCAGTTCTTCCGCCGATCCAAATACCCGCCCATACCATGATGGTTCCACCACTATAAGGATGGACTTCCTGGCAGGATTTTAATCGCTGTTGGCGTCCAGGGGTTCTCCAGTGTCGTATACGTCTTGTATCCGGTCTCATACCAAAACGAGACTCATCAGAAAAGCACACGAAACGCCATTGTTCTTCTGCCCAATTTCTGTGTTCAAGAGCCCATTGATATCGAATCCTACGATTGTGCATTGCTATAGGTGGTACCCGTAGCGGTCTTCGGGAATGAAGGTTCACTTCATGCAAGCGGTTTCTGACTGTTTGGTCGCTAATTAAGTTCCCTGAAGAGTGATGAAGCCTCACGGCTAACATCATGGCGGTTATTGTTGGAGCTCTTCGAGTTAAGATTTGAATGTATCGGTCTTGTCTCCGTGTGGTGCAGCGATACCGTCCTCCATGGCGCTCAGCCACGGTACCAGTGCTGCGGTAACGTGTCCAAAGTCGACTGATAACACTCTGACTTGTATTCAGAGCTAAAGCCACAGTACGTTGCCGGGAACCAGCTTCTATCATTCCCACGGCTCTGAGCATTTCTTCCCTGCTTAAATGACGTCGCCGCTCCATAATAACGTTGGTTTTAATCAGTAGTAGGGAAACAGTAGCACTAATAATGTCTTCAATGCGTTGTATGTTTTTATAGGGAAAATATTGACAGCTGATTTTCATCTTTTACTCGAATTTGATTCACAGTTCCTGATTCAAATTATGAAATGCACCAAAAAGGATCCATATAAATTTATAAAATCATAAATTTATTACAAAGCCACATCTCAATCTCAAGAAATCCGCATAAAAATGCTTGATCCCTAGACACTTTTGATGTGTGTATATTACTGTAAAGTTTCATCAAAATCCGTTCAGTAGTTTTTGCGTGAAGGAGTAACAAACATCTATCCTCACAAACTTTCGCATTGATAATATTAGTAGGATTTATAATATTAGTAGGTTTAGTAGGATAGGAAGTAGGATTGATGTTAAGAGATTTTCTTTTATAATTTCCAGGGTGCTATTGCTAGGTGCCATCCATCCATCCTCACAAACTTTCGCATTTATAATATTAGTAGGAAAGTAGGATAGTAGGAAGTAGGATAGGATACAATGCAATATTAATATAACTTAAAAATACTATAAATATATACACCATTATAATTACAGTAAAAAACTAACTAACGCACACGAAGTGTCTGCGTCGTGTTTCGCTGACTGGTGTCATGTAGCCGGCCACGAAACCGGCGGTACACAACACCCTGCGGCCAGAACTCTTCCTTGAGAAACTTCTCGAGATGATGTGTCAGAACACGCACCACGAACGACTTGCGAGACAGAACCCCAGCGCAGGTTTCAAAACCACTGGTTGGCGCTGGTATTGTTGGAATGAAATCATTTTACATTTTATTTGATGTAACCCTATTAGCTCTTCAAACTGGCCCTTAATTATTTTTTTGCTTTTAAATTCGTTATTGCGTTTATCTCATAGCCATTATCCTTATTATTTACTCGAAAAGGTTGCATAACATTAAGTCTGAAAGTGGCACCAGTTACTGAAAAGTTTTGTGGAAATCGGTTGTCATAGTATGGGCAAGTGAGACGGAGGAATGAGGACAATGTCGTGAGGAGAGTTTTGAGTATGAATGTCGATTTCTATCACAATCATCATCATCTGCTTAGCCTTTTCCCAACTATGTATGTTGGGGTCGGCTTCCAGTCTAACCGGATTCAGCTGAATACCAGTATTTTACATGGAGCGACTGCCTATCTGACCTCCACAACCCAGTTACTGGGTAACACGATACCCCTTGGTAAGACTGGTTGTAGGACTTTCGGGCTTCTGAGTACGCGTAACGACTATCAAAGATCCACGAATGACAGCCGGGACCAACGGCTTAACGTGCTTTCCGAGGCACGGAGGGATCTCGGTATGTAAAGATGGTCAACCATCTACAGACGAACCGCAGCAAGCGTAGCTTAACCTGAACGATCGACCGGTGCGGCTGTCATCATTTAGCCACGGGCGCCTCGAATGTCGATGGCTACAAGAGTAGGGGAAGATCAAAGAAACGATGGATGGACTGTGTGAATGATGATATGGTTAGAAAGGGGGTAATAGACATGGAAGCAAAAGACATTTTGCGCCGACCACAAATCATTGGGTTAGGGACAGAAGGATGATAAAGATGATACTCGAAAAGGTTAAGAATAAGAATAATATTTATTTGCGTAAAACATGGTCTATAAGGTTGTTAAAATACATTGTAGAGCATACATGTTTTGCTTATATCATAGCATGCAAATAATATAGGTTACATTACAAAATGTTTCCCGTCAACAAATTCTTTTATACTATAAAAATTATTATTATTCAACCATTTGTATAGTTTTTTTTTTAAACAATCTAAGATCTAAGGTTTTAAAATCACTTGGAATTTTATTATATATCCGAACACACATGGCTAAACAGCTTTTACTATATTTAGTCAGTCTTGGTAAGTCACTTAATATGAGCCTGTGAGGATCTCGCCGGTTTCGAGGATACACATCCTCTGCCTTTTTAAACAAGTCTTTATGCTTTTTAACAAATATGCATACTTCATAGATATAGAGAGAGGGCAGCAGAGGTTGCATGGTTAAGTCACGCAGGTTAAGATCTATAGGGAACCTAGCTAATGTGATAAATATCAATTCTGAGCCCTATTTACGAAAGATGATATAGATACAAAATAATCTTATTTAAATTTGCACGCCTCTCTATATGTTACACGTGTGCTCTATATAAATTAAACTGATCGATTTACTGAACAATATATACGAATATAATCTATTTTCCATAACACGGTAATCGTTTAACTTACCAATGGTATCTAATAACACTGGAAACGGATAAAGCAATCTAATTTTAATTATACCCACTAATAAACTAAAATATTCAATATAAACAATTAATATAACAATTATATTGATACAAGATCAATAAAAAATAATGAACAAAAGTACAATATCATCAGTAAATTGTACAATATCATTTGCTTACCTACATATCATTTCCCAACAATTTTTGTATTTACCAGTACTTTACATGGAGCGACTGCCTGTCTGACCTCCACAACCTAGGTACTGGGTAACTCGATACCCTTGGTAAGACTGGTTGTCAGCAGGCTTTTGGGTTTCTGACGATCCGAAACTACTGTCCAAGGTCCACGAATGACAGCCGGGACCAACGGCTTAGTAAACTGTAGGTCATACACAATCTTAATTTGAATTAAGGAATAGCCGGCAATCTAAACCATATCTCTCGATAAAAAATTTACACTGTACTCTGCCTACCCCACCAAAATCATCAAGCAAACGATAACACATGACCTTCAACGGCCATCTAACAATTAAAATCACATTATAAATTGCACAACCCAATCTCAATCAAATCCGTTCAACAAATATTTGAACTAAATGTTGATCAAGGCCTAAATAAAGCATTGTTTGATTTATTTTAGTATAAAAATGGGAAGTTTTGAGGATAAATCATCATTCGAAGAATCAGTTCTTTAGATCTCACACAACATGAAGGTAAATTATACCTGGTTTATCAATATTCATTAACTAATATCCTATTCTTTTCTTTCAATCAAGAGTTCAGTTTAATTGACTTATCAAAAGCTTTCTGCTCTAATTAATTATTTTTCATGTACTAATCTTCAATATTAAGTCATTAAATTTATTACTTTCTCCTTTTCTGACAGCATTTTTCTTATTTTCACTTTTTTTGTTGTAGATCTAATTGCCCTTTCCAGCATAATTTAAAAATTAGCCAGATATGCTCTAATAATTTTATATCAATTCATTTGAAACTAAACCATTTGATATTAGTACACCTAACACTATAAATTCCTATCTGTTCTGTTTAAAAATCCCAAAGTTCATCCAGTATTTAAATTGCTATAATTATGTTATAATTATCAACATTTTACTCATCTTCATTAATCTTTACATCCCTTGTATCCAGGTCCTCATCGCCATTGTTTTCGCCATCGGCTCCGTGTCGGCTTTAGGCTCCGGACCCTACCTGCCAAGTGGATGGAGGCCCCAGGGACCTAGCTTTTACCTACCTTCTGAGGTTTCGGTAAGTAACCACATTTAATCAAAATTTTCATAATATTACGTCATGACAAAGTTATTAACTTTATCATGACGAATATACAAAAATAGTGTCATAATACAAAAATATAATAGTAGATATGAAATTATATGCTAGATAAACTAATCATTATATATCAGGAAGTAGTGGCTATTGTAAAAACTTAACAGTTTGCAATTCAAGATATAATCCTACGAATGTTATAGCCATTAGGAAAATATACAACAGACTGAGTTTATTAATTGAGACTATCTTTTTAATCACTAACCATACTGCTTTTCGCAGAAGCCATCAAACACTCCTCTCAAAGAGAACCTTCTCCTCCAAGAGATTGAAGCTTCCGGCTCCGATGCCCTCAGAGAGTATGGTCCTCCGAAGGTCGAGGAAGTGATCCAGTTCAGCGTCAACCAGGGCCTGCCTGATGTGGCTACTGAACAGACCTTCTACGTACAGTCTTTGGCTACCCAGGAGCTGCAGTCCGCTGTTGAGGAATCTGCTGCTGTTGAAGGTAAAAAAACCTTTTACTATCTTATTTTCGAATGGATAGTCTAAAGTTCTAAACTATTATTATAAAGAGAAAAGATATGATTTTTTTTACGTTTCTGTGTTACCATTTGACGCTCTTAAGCGGCTGAATGGATTTGGATGAAATTTAGCACATGGATAGGCCATAACTTGGATTAGGACGTAGGATACCTTATATCCCGATATCCCCACGGAATCGGAACTGATGTGGGTGAAACCTCAGGATGCAACTATAGAATATATAGAATAATTTAGTTGATATAAGAAGCAAAAGAGTAGAATTAAATACCAATTAATTTTATACCAACAATACACACATATAACTACAAACATTTTATATAGGTAATTTATAAGCTTTTAATGTATGACTTACAAAACTGTTACTAAAATACCTCTCTAGAAATAGTTATGTCGCTCTAATTTTACTATACAATCTGAAAGCCAATTCTCTTACTTAAAAAACGTTCAAATTCATGTTGCAATCTCAACTTAGCGAAAATCGATGTCAAAATAGGGAAATTGATGGTATTTTCGACAGTTTGACTGTGATTAAAAACGTTCTTAAAACTACGAAAATTGCCCCTCTGTTCTTTCACAAACGAAGAAAACCCTTAATAAACCATTTAACAAAACTAACTCTAATGATAACTTGTTTTAATTTACAGCAAGCACTGAACAAGCCATCGCTAGCATCGAAGAGGTAGCATCAACCACCGAAGCACAGTTCGCTCAAATAGCTGCCAAAGAACAAGCAACAGAAACCCTGTCTGAAGCCCAGCCCACCATCGAAGCAGAAGTTGTAGCCGAGATCGTTGAACAGACATCTGAAGCTGTCCAGACCGAGGAAGCCACAGAGGGGGCAGTACAGGGAAAAAATCTTGCACTTACTGCAGTTAACGCCGAAGAAGAGATTGTCACTCCTACTGCTGGAGCACAAGAAGATGTTACCGCCGTCGAAGAAGAGGCTGTGGTACCCACTGCTGCTATTCTTGGAGAGGTACCTGCTGCTATAGTTGAACAAGTGGTTGTTGAAAGAGTAGCAGAAGGAGTCAACAACATTGCTGAGGCTTTGGTTAAGTTGGAGAATGAAGTTAAAGCTGCTGAGGTGAGACAAAAAGATAATGATATACATACTGTAGCTAGATAATACCGTAGAATTGAAGATTAACAGTAGAGCATGAATCTAAGGAGGAAACTTCTGATTTTCATCGCTTATCATATCATACTATGGACTTTAACTTTCATTAACAATTTAAAAAATTAAATATTTTTTATTGTTTTCAGGCTCTTGAGTCTGCTGTCGAGATCAAATCTGAAATATCAGGGTAAGTACTAATAAGACTTCTGCTACCACAAAAGCCAATCTGGTTTGCCAATTGCTTACTATTCACATACTGTCAAGCTTATGATCAAGTATATTGAACCTTATGTAGTAGACTTTAGAATTTATAATTCACTGTGCTTACAGATCCCTGCAACAGGCCCCTGAAGGTTTCCTTGAATACGGACCCCCCGGCTTCAGGGAATACGGACCCCCTAAGGCGGAAGACATCGCCAGGTCTGCTGCAGTTCAGGTACATAGTCCAACCTTTATCAACATCATTACCATTTCAGCCGAAAGATGTCCACTGTGAGACATAGACCACACCACACACACCGACTTGTTGCCACATCGACTGGTTCTTTGCTTCTCGCCTCCAGCGGATTCCTGTGGCCTTCACAAGGTCCGCAAAGGCCTCCCAGACCTGTCAGCCCCTTCGGCTATTTGTTATGCGAGCAATGTCTAACCAAGAGTAGTTCTGATTTGGACAAGTAAACTACTACTCATCATACGTCCACTGCCGGGTATAGACTTCCCTCATGTTTTGTGCAACGGCTACGGCGACATATCAACTTGAGTGATGCATTCAAACAACCAATAACAATACAGAAATCACCAACGACGCATCACAGTGATTTTGTGTACATCAGAGGGGCAATTCTCGTAATTTTATAAACGTTCACAGTGTGATCTCAGCCTCAATCTGACAAAAATACCTCTAATTTCCCTACATTGTGGCAAGTTTTTGACATTTGTTCGTCGCCGAGATGAGACTGCGACTAGATTTTGAACGTTTTAAATTACGAAAATTGGCCTTCTGGTTTAACTTACAAGTGTAAAAACTCATTTGTGCCTCTTACGTTTAAAGCTCTACTTCTTGATTCGAATTCCTTGATTTTCAATTGTTTTTTTTTTCATTGTCAATATATGCTTGGTCTTTTACATTCCTACACAGTCCTCCAATCGTGTTAGAAACTATCATCGAATCCTCTATGTACTATGCGAAGTCTAAATTGATTTTAAAAGGTATCTAATTTTATTTCAGGTGGCTCCTACCAGTGCCTTTGAAAACAACGAAGTCAGGAGGAGGCGTTTCTCACCCAAATTCAAGTATTTTTTTTTAAATATATTATATATTTGTATTAATAATTTTCTTTAGTTACCTAATCATTCTATACAGTTTAAAATTACGAGTAGAATCACCCCCTAGACGGATGCAGATGGGTAAATCACCACCCTGTATAACTCTCAAAAATTCAGTTGTATACAGGTTCAAATTAAATTAGCTAACGAAACTCCGCATACGTGATGGGTATCGATATGTAAACATGATCAAACAAAAAAAGAATTAATTTGATGAGTTTTTTGCCGGCCCTAACATAGTTGGGAAAATGTTGGCCAGAATTTTTTATTTATAGTACTAAATGAATTAAATTTTTTTCAGGTCGGGACACAAGAAACACTAAGATCACAAAGAAACAGAAAACAACACAGGACCAGAGAACAGCGAGAAAAATGGACTTCGTAGAAAACTTTTTATTTAAAAATGCAATTTAAAAAACCCTTTTCGCCATTAAAGTTAAATATTTAAAACTTTTTGGCAAAAGTGATCAAAATATCCTTATGACGTGTAATCAATGCTAGAAATTGATCTAATGTGATAATAATAAATAAATGAATTTGATGATTAATATGATGCTCTTATTTTTCGAGTTATTCCGGTCTGATCCCCTGAAACCCCCCATCACCCCCCCCCCCCTGGATCCCCTGCTAGATCTTCTTCTGTTCCTATAATAATTAATAAACTCAGCATGGCAGTCCACTGCTGGACATAGGCCACTCCCAGGCTGCGCCACAACACCCTGTCCTCCGCCTTCCGCATCCAGTCTGTCCCAGCCACCTTCTTTAGGTCGTCGGTCCATCTAACTGAGTGGTCCCACGCTACGCTTGCCGATACGCGGACCCTACTTCAGCACCCTAATTGCGTAACACACTTATCAATCGGAATCTGAATCATTTTGAAGCAAATTGCTAATCCATTGCTTCATAAGTTCGAAAAATTTGTTTGCGCAACACTTAAATAACGCAATGAATGTTGTTGAACTGTCAAAATGAAACCGATTCCCATTGATAATGTGTTAATCAATTGCCCCGCAGGATTCGTCTTCCTATAATTCATCATCTATGTTGGGGTCGGCTTCCAGTCTAACCGGATGCAGCTGAATACCAGTATTTTACATGGAGCGACTGCCTATCTGACCTCCACAACCCAGTTACTGGGTAATACGATACCCCTTGGTGAGACTGGCATCGTTTCTATGGCGCGTTGCAAATGCGACTAATGCTGCACGTTAGTAGCGATGCAGTCGCGCGTTTACAAAACGCGCGATAGCATGGCTACAGAAAGTTGCCGTGGGCGAGGGGCCTAAGTAACAGCAGGGTCGATCGATCAGGTTAAACTACGCTTGCCGCGGTTGGTCCATGGATGGGTGACCATCTTTACATACCAAGACACTACCCGTAACGACTACCCGTAACGTGACACAAGACTACCCGTAACGACTGTCAAAGACCCACCACGAATGACAGCCGGGACCAACGGCTTAACGTGCTTTCCGAGGCACGGAGGGGTCTTGGTATATGAAGATGGTCACCCATCCACGGACCAACCGTGGAAATCGTAGCACACACCAATATACCAACAAAAACATTGGAAATTATACTCAACTAGAAATATAAAATGTAAACAGAACTTAATACCTAAATAAAAACCTCCAGACATAGAGAGCGTGCCCGCTTACATGTTGCAGAGTTACCTCTGAGGTTAAAACCTTTTTTCCAATTAATGTATGTCATTGATCTTTTTGAAACGAAATTTAAATTTTGAAATGGCAAGCGAAAACAGCTGTTAGATAAGAAAAAATCTTGAGTTGCTGGACAATCGAGCACGAAACTTTCTGCATGGGTTGTTGTTAAAAATTATTGTACAGTAAGCATTCACTGATTCAGATTACAGAGATGTTCAGCTTCACATCATAAGTCGATCACGTCACCACACGTATTCTATACATATAATAAAATCGTAGGAAAGTCAAAACTGTACATTGAATATTTTTTAAAAAGAATGCTTGGGGCGTGATCTACAATCGATATCGAAGCCAAAAATATAGTTTTTAAAATTTTTGTCTGTTTGTCTGTTTGTCTGTTTGTCTGTTTGTCTGTCCGGGATAAACTCAAAAAGTACTGCATGGATTTACTTCAAATTTTACATGAATATTACTAAGAGGTCAGGTCAACATATAGGCTACATATTATCACGCTATCACCTACGGGGGAGGAGCTGTGAATCGTTATTTTTCTTACGCATTCTGTGACAGCGTGTAATCTAACGACGCATATTTAAATGTTGTTTTTGAGTAAGCCATGCTGTTATCTAGCTTTACACTATAAAAACTACGCCATTTAAGTAACTTGGGCAGAGAAATATAGTTTAATGAATGTTAGTAGTATAAAGACAATTTTAAAACAGCGCCATCTATGAGATTTCATAAAAATCAAATCAAGTTACATGTTAACATTTTTTGGAAATTAGTAATTTAAATTTGATCATGTTGGCGAGGTAAGTAGTTAGTTATTCTTAAAATTCATAGATGGTGATGTGCATTTTCTTCTTATAAGTTGTATCGTATAGTTCGTTTTGACAAATTCAAGTTCCAACACAACCTTCAAAATCTTGAGCAGAGTTGAGGAAGACAATTAAAAAAAAAAATACGGTGTTAAGTATTACAAAAAAGTTATGTTCATTGATGATGATCATTTCATTTCATGACACCCTCGCGAGGCTAGCGTCAGTGACAGTCCCAGCCGCATGCGTCATCTGTTTGCCGTCATCTTGGTGTTTTGTGGAGTCGCGAACCCGGTAGCTTTGTGGGAGAAGTATCGCTATCATCTGTCTGAAGATTTTCTACGAGCTTTGAGGCGTGCTACTGGAGACGAAGTGGAAGTAATTGATGAACGCGTGCTGAACACCTGTCTCAGTTCACTTCAAGATGTGGTCATTTCTATCGGCGGCAATCCACTGATCGAATATGGGTTACTAGCTCCCCAATCATCACCGTATCTAGACCGTGGAAATCGGGAGTATAACGCTGAGACAAATTACGATCCGGGCGAAATGACCACCATACGAAATGACCATGTCGCTTTGTTCTCTTCAGAGCAAAAACTTTATGACACCGTTCTTGAAAGCGTTGGGCAAAACCAGGGTAAAATTTTTTTCTTGGATGCTTCTGGTGGAACAGGAAAAAACATTTGTTACCACTGGCATACTTGCAGAGGTCAGGAGGCAAGGGAAAATTGCTATTGCTGTAGCGTCGTCGGGAATCGCTACCACACTGCTTCCGAGTGCCAAGACAGCACATGCCATGTTTAAAATTCCCATCGATTTAGAGAGCGCCGAAACGCCTGTTTGTGGTGTGTCACGTAACAGCGATAAGGGACACGTGCTCAAGGATTGCTTTCTGATCTTATGGGATGGGTGTACGATGGCCAACTGCCTTCGTTGAGGCCGTGGACAGAATCCTGCAGGACATCCACAGGAACGAACATTTGATGGGTGGTGTCACAGTTCTGTTCAGTGGTGATTTTCGGCAAACGCTTCCCGTGGTGACGCGGGGCTCGAGGGCTGACGAGGTGAATGCTTTGTTGAAACGATCTTCGTTGTGGTCACGAGTTCGTTTGCTGCGCTTGACCATTAATATGAGAGCTCGGCTCGGCGGCAATGCACGTGCTCAAGAATTCTTCGATGTCCTTCTAAGTCTTGGCGAAGGCACTCTACCAGAAGAGATAGGTGAACAGGTGGTGCTTCCAGAGTCTCTCGGTAGAGTGGTATCCAGCTTAGAAGAATTAATTCGCTGTGTGTACGGGGACATCAGTCGTATACCGCATCAGCAGAATTCTTGGGTGTGTGAGCGGGCCATTTTGATGCCCAAAAATGATCAAGCTGCAGCAATTAACGAATGCATTCTCTCGGAAATTGAGGGGAATAAAGTGGTCTAAACCTCGATAAACACTGTTGTCGAGCAAAATGACGCCACACAGTATCCCGTGGAATTTCTGAGCTCCCTGTCAGCAAGTGGACTTCCAGCGCATACCATCAAGCTGAAGGTCGGTGTTCCGATTATGCTTCTTCGGAACCTATCTCCTCCGAAGTTGTGTAACCCGCCTTAAAGTCATCTCGCTCCACAGACACACCATTGAGGCGGAAATTCTTACGGGTTGTGGCGTCGGCCAGGGCAGTATTTATACCACGCATTCCCTTCATACCTCATAATTTCCCGTTCCGGTTCAAGCGTGTACAGTTCCCCGTGAGTGTTTGCTTCGCGATGACCATCAATAAGTCGCAGGGGCAGATACTGAGGGCAGCGGGTGTCGACCTCAGGACGAGTTGCTTCTCACAAGGGCAACTGTACGTCGCTTGCTCCCGCGTCACCAGTCCTGACTCTCTTTACATTTTGACTCCTGGCAACATAACTACCAACGTAGTTTATAGAGAAGTGTTGTAAGGTATGATACCTTTGTACGTATTTTTACTCTTTTGTGTCCTGGAATGTATTCCTGCATTATTTTCTCTATTTCCTTCAGTCACATCTTATGACTGAACTCAGCAGGATTCCCATACAACTCTCTTCACTTGCTTCGCTTGCAAAAAAAACTTATATTTTAATGCTATTTTAAAAGTTGTGTACTTATAATGCTATAGCGACACTGGCATCTTAGGTATTTTTGGTGCTGTAGAGCCTTCACGCAGACGACGTCGCGGGCAGCAGCTAGTAATATACTATAACTATAACTACACACTACTGTATTGGCGCAACTATAGTTTGTAAGTTGTCTACATCATCGCATTAGTTGACAAACCTGTAAAGATAATTGTATGGTGGGAAATAAATAAGAGTTTCTTCGAATCTGGCTGGCGGGTCTAAGTAGTCGCTTTCGCCAGCCTAGCAACGGAGTGTTCCTGTACTTCAGGACCGGCACGTCTTTATAATCCAGGTTGTTTGGTCGTCAATTCACCAGCGGTTCTGTTGAAGGCTGCTGAACTTCGAGGCCACCTTCGCCAGAATCCAAGACTTCGCAACTATGATTTACAGTCCCTTGAAAAGGTTTGGTTCCATAAGTTGTTCATAATGATAAGTACGGTCAGCAGCAAAAGTCGATTACCATTTCAGTGTTTTTAATCTCAGTTATTGGGCAAAACATTTGTTCAAAATTGCAGCTGAAGTACAATGAAATTTCGAACAAATGTTTTGCTCAATAACTGAGATTAAAAACACTGAAGTGTTAATATTTTGCTCAATAACTGAGATTAAAAAAACTGAAGTGTTAATCGATTTTTGCTGCTGACTGTACAAGACCCCTTAAGAGGTTAAAGGTGATTAAAATTACACCCAGTATAGCGCGAAGACTCGACGAGTTTCAGCCACCGGAGCAAGCTGGGTTTCGAGGAGATTACAGCAGCACCAGGCCCGGGTCGACGGCGCGTTGTGTTCCACGTGCGCCTCAAAGAGATGTCAGCAACAACTGACGGGGTCCGCTAGGGCCGATGCCTGCCAGGGTCGCGGGTTGTTCGAGAGAGATACCGTGGCCCCTGGCAGAGGCAACTGAAGGAACACGGGTGGGTTTTAGTCAGTAAAAGTCTGACACGCCCTTCTGCTCCGCCCAGAGCGGGAGAAGTTATTTGATAATTTCCCACCCTCAAAAAAAAAAAAAAAAAGGCACCATACACCCCATCCATACAGTGCGATAAATTAAACAGAAGACCGAAGAGTATAATCGGCCCCTATGTCTTGCGTTTAAGTGGACTATGAGAAGGTTTTGATTCTATCGAGACCAGAACCTTAATTGCGTGTCACACGATCAATCACAATCTGAATGATTTTGAAGGTTATTGCTAATCCAGTGCTTCATTATGTTCGAACAAAAAAATAATTTTGAAAATCCATCGACAATTGGCGGAGTATTCGATGAACAAACATACAAAAAAAACATACCTACAATCATCCGAACATAGTACCTCCTCCTTTTTGTGAAGTCGGTAAAAATGTGTCTGCTCAACAACGTAAATAATGCGATTTATTCCGGTCTGATCCCCTAAGCCCCCCCTCCATCCCCCCCCCCCCCTTGCATACCCCGCTAGATCTTCTCAATGAATGTTGTTGAACTGTCAAACTGAAACCCATTCCTACTATTAGTGTGTAAGGCAATTACCCTGCAGCAAAGCGTATTCACAACCGCTCGGTTCGCTATTCGATTCTAAAAATATTTTGATTTTGATTACAAAAAAGGGCAAGTAATGGAATAACAAACGTTTTAGTAGTACTTACATAATAAAAACACACATCAATACAATCTAGGGATATTTTAGTTATTCATGTATGTATATTAGCAACATAATGTGGCAATCCGGGACTGGCTTACACAGCCCCATTATTAAAATTCAACTGAGCACGCGTGGGATAAGGTCCAACAAAGGGCTTAACAAAATTTACCCGAAAATCCGGTGACAGACAGTGAAGTTTTCATGAATCTTCGTCGAACCTACCACAAGGAGATATCGATAACCTTATTTTGCGTATGAGCGTTAACATCTGAGATGTTTTTTTTTTGCTGTAACTGATTATTTAATTATTAATTAATTAGGTAATTAGATAAATTAATCAATTAATTAATTGTATCTTTATTAATCTCCAAAAACTGTTTATTTTTTGGTATATGTAAAAGCCACTTTTTTTAGGTACATTTTTATTTAATTTCCTTTTTTTTCATTAGCCTATATTGTGCAAAGGCCTCCCCTTTTTCCTTCCAAACCTCCTTGTCTTGAGCGATCTCTGGCATGTTGGCCCTGCAAGCCTCGTCATACCACCTTCGCCGTGGTCTACCTCGACGGCGATGTCGACTACCTATGTTGCAATATGTCCATGAGTATACACACTTGGGCCAGATAGTGTCTTTCAAGAATAGACAAAATAAGGAAGTCGAAAGACGAGTCTAAAATGCTTGGAAGACCTCCTCGATATACTTCCAATGTCAATCAAAAGGGAATACATATAGTTTAAGTCAATCATTTTCTCCAATCTAAGCTAAACTGATTTAATAATGGAAGACTGATATTTTTTCTTTTTGTTGTTTTGATTAAGGTTTTTTTTTATTAGTACTTCTTGCAGTCTTTACTTACGTATTATGTAGGTACAATACTTCCCTGCTTTACCACAGTACGTCTAGCTATCGCGGGCAGATCATAAACATATCTCACAGTGGGTCGAGCCCGTTTTCCCCCCGAAGGGAAGAAAACGAATAACGTTTCAGCCGTAGCTCGACCCACTATTTGCCGTTCTTGCCGGCTTGTGATCGTGAGAGTACTGATATGACAAGCTAACCGGCGAGGACGTCTCGGCATCCGCCACACCGTAAATGTGAGGGTAATAGAGGGTAGATACACACTGCAAACGCGCAAAGTTCAAGGGGGTAATCTTAAAAGGAAACTCATTGACATGTACATCCTACTCGTCCTAACCTACAGCGCACAAAGTTGAACAACAGAGGTCCAAACTCACGGGCGTAATAAGTGACAAGCGCACAGAATTTCCTAATCACTACATAGTATAAAACAAAGTCGCTTTCCGCTGTCTGTCCCTATGTATGCTTAGATCTTTAAAACTACGCAACGGATTTTGATGCGGTTTTTTTAATAGATAGAGTGAATTCAAGAGGAAGGTTTATATGTATAATACATGCATAATATAGTAGAGAAATACTGATAATTTTAGAGGTTTCTAATGTGATGTCGTAAATAAACACATTTTTTACGCTTACATTGCAAACGCTGGCTGAACCCTACGAGATAGATCAAAATAATGTACTACAGTATTGTACACCTTAAAAAGTTCTACAAAAAAGTACAAGATGGTATTGTCTATCTCTTATAACCCACAATAATAATTTTTTATCCTTTACTTTTTACGAGAAATAATATAATGATATTTAATTATTATTTAAAATTGCAAGGGCTTAATTGAAAAATTACGCCTTTATACATTAGGAAAGTATTTTCATAACACTTAGTGACAGAATAAATGTAGGGACCGTGCACCCCGCAAAAATGAAAAGCCGTACGGCTAAGCTTATTACGGCTTTTGATTGTAGGATATCAAAATCACGATCGATAAATGTCCAAAAATACCTAAAATTAGTTACGGCTTTTCAAGTAGGTAGGTATACTAATAAGAATGGGCTTTACCGTGGAAATATTGTTATATCGATCGAATGCAAATTTTGAAAAAAAAAGTTGCATTTGATAGCCCAATTCTTGACAAAGGTTATCTAGGCTATAAAACATCACGCTATGACCCTTAGGCACCGAGCAAAAATAAAAATTAAACGACGGATGAAACCGTGGGGCGCAGCTAGTTTCTAATAAACTTGCTTCGTAAACACTATAAGCGAAGAAGTCCTCTAAACTCAATTCATAAAACGAAAATCGGATAATTTTGACAGTTCAAATCGATTTCGAATCGAATTTAATTCCGTTCAACAAATATTTAAAGTAAATGTTGTTCAAGGCCTAAAGCATTGTTTGATTTATTTTAGTATAAAACTGGGAAGTTTTCAAGATAAAGCATCATTCAAAGAATCAGTTCTTTAGATCTCACACAACATGAAGGTAAAATATCCCTAGTTTATTAATATTCATTAATTAATACAAGGTGTAAAAAGACCCATCACATAGCCATCGCATTCTGTAACGACGCCAGCACATCAAGCTACTACAATCTCCGCCGCGGGAGACGCTCCGGGCGTCGGGAGCCGCGAGACGACTCCCGGCCACCGTAGGCGCGGGCCTGCGGGCGGAGAGTAATGGGTAACTCTCCGTCCGATCAGGACCAGGCCCATGCCGGACGGCGCGTACGTGTTCCACGCGCGCCTCAAAGAGATGTCAGCATAAGGAAGGGGCCCGAAAGGGCCGAAGCCTGCCGGGGCAGCGGGATTGTCCGAAAGGGTTACCGCTACCCCGGAACACAAAGGGCTAAGGAAGGAACACGGGTGGGTTTTAGTCAGTAAGAGTCTGACACTCCCTTCTGCTCCACCCAGAGCGGGAGGGGTCATTGGATGATTTCCCATCCACAAAAAAAAAAAAAAAAAGCTACTACAATCTGTCAAATTTCTTTAATAGATTTTCAACTTTATCGCTACAGAATAAGGTTCAAAGTTGATTGAGAAAATTTTACAATTTCGGGTAGCTTGATGTGCTGGCGTCTGTACATCAAACTAAGTAACATTGCACAAAAATAATGATTGACTTTTATTATTAGCCGACTTGAAAAAGGAGGTTCTGATTGGTGTGAAAATTTGCTGTTTGCGGTAATACGCAATGTAACGTACCTACGCAAAACATTTTGCTTAAGGGTGCATGCAACGGTAGAGGGTTCGTGGGGGTATTTAAAGTTGAGTTATTAAAAACTTATTTTTATAAAAAAGTCAGTAAAAGTTGGAACTTTGACCTTCAATATCTCCGTAGCCAGAAGATTCTCAGGTACGGCCCGTTACAAAAAAAAAAATCACAATGAAGGGGAGTACAAGTGACTCTCGAAACTTATCAAAAGTGTTATGATCTCATTAGTTTCTAGGTTTATCAATATTAAATCATTCGAATTATTACTTTCTACTTTTGTGTCAGTATTGTTCTTATTTTCACTTTTTTTTTTGTTTAAAAGAACTACCGAAGTTACCTCTTTCTACCTTACTTTAAAAACGTTGGTGAGATTCACCACAATAATTTTATTAACTCATTTTGAAACTAAACCATTCGATATTTTTAAATCAAACTCAACGCATTTATTTCAAATGAACCAATTACAGGCATTTTCGAATTGTAAAGGATTAAAAAAAAAAAACAAATCTACCCTTATGCCACCGTGATCTATTAATACCTACTTTAGCTTTAATTTGATCCAATCTGTCATCCAATGTTTATCAAACATCTCAAATCATCAACCTTTTATTCCTGTTCATTCATCTTTTCATCCATGATTTTCAGGTCCTCATTACCATTGTTTTCGCCATCGGCTCCGTGTCGGCTTTAGGCTCCGGACCCTACCTGCCAAGTGGATGGAGGCCCCAGGGACCAAGCTTTTACCTGCCTTCTGAGGTTTCGGTAAGTTAATACATTACATATCGAAGGGTTCGCTAAATTTGCTATCATATCTACTATCTTTAAGGGCTATTCATCTGCCTAGCTTTTTCAAAACTGTGTTGGGGTCGGCTTCCAGTCAAGCTGGATGCAGCTGAGTACCAATATTTTACATGGAGCGACTGCCTATCTGACCCCAGTTACTGTGTAATACGATTCCTAACACTTGGTAAGACTGGTTGTCTTTCGGGCTTCTGACAACCTATTATTACAACTTCCAAAGATCCAAGAATGACAGCCGGGACTAACGGTTTAATGAACTTTCCAAGGCAAAGTCTTGGTAGGTTTGTAATGATGGTCACCCATCTACGGACCAACCGCGGCAAAAGCAGCCTGATCAATCGAACCGTGCGGTTGTTAATACTTAGCAACAAGGTGTTCAATTCTTAACTAAAATTTGTCTCAAACATCTCAGCGTCATATTAGTTAACCAGAGCTAAACAGAAGTTAGAGAAACATACCATTAACGAATTAACGAAGTTTTAACTGGTGCTTCGGCTCATAATATAGCAAACGATAAAAAAGACAATAAAAACTTAAAATTACGTCTGAAGTTCTGAACCATTTTCTAAATTTATAAAAGAGTTATGACGTAAACATACCATTGACGAATATTTAGTTTTAACTGGTGGTTCGTTTCATAATATAGCAAACGATCTTCTAATTTAAAAAAAGACTGTACAAACTTAAAATTACATATAATCATTTGCTAAATTTATAAAGGAGTTATGACGACGATTTGGAAGAGTACAGTAAGCTTCAAAGAAAAGGTATCATTACCAACGGGGGGGCCCGTTGGTAATGATACCAAACCATCATTACCAACGGGGGGTCCTTTTCTTTGAAGCTTACTGTACAAGGGTGATTTTCCCACAAATGTGTGTTACCACTGCTGGGACACAGGCCTCCTATCTGTGTGAGGGAGTGGGCAATCCACCACGAGGGCCCAGTGCGGGCCACCATTGCTCTACAAGCTACAAGAGTGGCATACTGGGTTATTAATATTAACTTATTAATCTTCTCTAACAATAAATCCATTCCACAGAATCCATCAAACAGTCCTCTCAAAGAAAACCTCTTCCTCCAAGAGACTGAAGCATCTGGCTCGGATGCCCTCAGGGAGTATGGACCTCCGAAGGTTGAAGAGGTGGTCCAGTTCAGCGTCAACCAGGGCCTACCTGATGTGGCTACTGAACAGACCTTCTTCGTACAGTCTTTGGCTACCCAGGAGTTGCAGTCCGCTGTTGAGGAATCTGCTGCTGTTGAAGGTAAAAAAAAAATATTTTATTAACAGAACACTTTAGTTCAAACTATTGAAAGATTATGTTTTGCCCGCGTGTTAGCCCGCATGCAAGTCGGATATTATCCCGTGGAAACGTACTACCGGGATAAAAAAAGTATCTAATTTCCTAACCCAAGTCATGGTATACCCATATGCCAAACTTCATCCAAATCTGTAGAGCCGTTTTCGCGTGAAAGCCAAATAAACTCACTTTCACATTTATATAAACAAGTAAGGATAAAAGACAGACTTAGACAGTATTAGTGCTCTTTAATAATAAGGAATGATATAAATAAATCATTAGCAATAAGGCTGTTCATACGGCTGTAGTTTTAAAATGAACATACATTCACTATCCTTGTATAACTACTACGGACGGAAAGTCGGAAACCATTTAAAAACTTTTAATGTATGTTTTTGTATTTTAATTTACAGCAAACACTGAACAAGCCGTCGCTAGCATCGAAGAAGTTATAGCATCAACCACCGAGGCCCAACTCGCTCAAATAGCTGCCGAAGAACAAGCCGCAGAAACCCTCCCTGAAGCCCAGCCCACCTTCGAAGCAACACCCCTGGAAGTTGTAGCCGAGATCGTTGAAGAGACGTCTGAAGCTGTCCAGACTGAGGAAGCCACAGAGGGGGCAGTACAGGGAGAAAATCTTGCACTTACTGCAGTTAACGCCGAAGAAGAGATTGTCCTTCCTACTGCCGTTGCACAAGAAGATGTTACCGCTGTCGAAGAAGAGGCTGTGGTACCCACTGCTGTTGTTCTTGAAGAGGTTGTAGTACCTGATGCAATTGTTGAACAAGTGGTTGTTGAAAGAGTAGCAGAGGGAGTCAACAACATTGCTGAAGCTGTGGTTAAGTTAGAGAATGAAGTTAAAGTTGCTGAGGTGAGCCAAAATCATAATGAACATTGAAACTTTTGACTTCAATCACTTATTATAAATTGACTTTAACTGTCAGTTTCAAAGATAAAAATGAAACCATTTCTACTGTTTTCAGGCTCTTGAAGCTGCTGTCGAAATCAAGGCTGAAGTGTCAGTGTAAGTGCTATCAAACCTACGGAAGCGTAGTGTGCTGACTGATGTTTAGATACTCCTAATATTCTCATAGTATTCAGCTTATTATTATTATTCATATTGAACTCTAAGAAGTACGCTTTAGAATTTATAATCTACTGTGTTCACAGATCCCCGCAACAGGCGCCTGAAGGATTCCTTGAATACGGACCCCCCAAGGCGGAGGACATCGCTAGGTCTGCCGCAATTCAGGTACATACTCCAACCATAAGTTTAATTTGAACGATGTAATAATATTTACGCACTTTTCCATAAGTTTGTTCTTGTGGTACAAATCTAACTTGGGCAGTTGTATTAATTATTGTAATGACTATAATTCTGTAAATAAGTGCCTGTTATAGTCGCGAATCATATTTTGATCAAGAAACAACCTGACACTGACCTGCAAATTACAAAAAACGTAAGAAAATTTGAATTTCGCGGTCTACCACTGCGCAATCACCTTAACTTAAAAAACTAAAAAAAAAACTCTGACTGGTTGTCCCTCGTTAATTTAAGAGCTCTCACTAATGAGACAATTACTTTTTCTATTATTATCGTACTTAATAAGTCTGCCTAAAAGACGAAGGGATAAATAAAAAAAAATAATTCGTAATAATTCATACTATATAGGTACTTATAATATATTTTGTTACTACCTATTACTTTATCTTAAAACTATCTCAGTCAAGAGGAGAAATAAAATAATAATAATAAAATTTATATTTATTTAAGTAACCAAAAATCGAAATAAATTATTGAAAACAAATTAAATAGATATAAATTATTCAAAATGAATTATTAAAGTTGCTGCTTATTGGTTAAAATTCCTTGATTTTCAATTGTTTTCTTTCATTGTCAACTTTGATTGGTCTTTGACATCCATACCTACACACTACACACAGTCCTCCAATGGTGCTATCAATAAATCAAAATATAAATATTATTACATCATCTATTTTAATATAATATATAATAATATTTCAGGTGGCTCCTACCAGTGCTTTAGAAAACAACGAAGTCAGGAGGAGGCGTTTCTCACCCAAATTCAAGTAATTTATTATTACATTATTTTATTTTTGCTACTTTTAAAATTTATCTTTAGTCAATTAGCGGCTGACCGAATCCTATGTAACTGTTAGAAGCTCAGCTTTTTTAAAACTATAGCTTAGTTTAATGTTTTAGGGACATTTGAAGAAGTCTCTGTGTAGACTCCTGACTTTATAAATTTCTTAAGATGACAAAATCTTGAACTTAAGGTCGGTAAGAATATGCTTAAATATCTCAGTGAGACATTGAAATTTAGGCACTTTGGTTGAATATTAGTTTAGTCCTGTCAAATTAGTCAGCGCCTGACGTAAATTGATGTATTTTTAGTAGCCAAGTTTTTAATCACGTCTAAACTTGTCTATGGTTTATCTAATTTGACAGGATTAAACTAATATTTATCTTCTGTCCTTTTCATATTGAAATAGAAATAAAAAGATGCACTGAACTTAAAATTAGTTTGGCTTGTGAACAACAGAATCGGGGCCATTGTAAAAGCGAAAGTTTGTGAGTATGTTTGTTACTTCTTCACGCACAAAAGGCTGGACGAATTTTAATAAAATTATGTATAGAGGTAGCTGACACCCTGGATTAACACATAGGATACTTGTTATCCTGATATTCACACGAAATCGACACTTATGCAGGTGAAACCGCGGGGCGGCGCAAGCTAAATATAATTTCGTTTTCAGGTCCGGACACAAGAAACACTAAAGTTGCAGGACCAGAGAACAGCGAGAAAAGTGGACTTCGTAAACAACTCTTTATTTGAAAAGGCCATTTAAAGAACCCTTTCTGCCATTTAGGTTATTATTATTATTACCATTCAGTCGCCGACTTTGTTGTTATTGTAATTAGAAAAGTGATAAATCCTGATGATTCAATTATATTACTTTTGATGATAAGAATATCTTATGTAATCGGTGGAAAATGATCTAATGTGATAATGTGATAATTTAATAAATAAACGAATTTGGTGATTAACATAGTGGTCTAATTTAATCCTTTTTCGCCGATGCGTGGGAATTCCAGTGCCTTAGGCATCTTCTGGGCACGCTCGTTCCTTCATAGACCTCATCCATCGCTTTCCATCAGGCGTGATCGAGGGCAAAAGCGGGGCCCCCATTCATCTGATTCAGCAATAAAAATTTAAAAAAAATTATTACACAAAAAAAAACCACTTAAAAAAAACACTACGTAGTGAAAAATAACGATTTATTCCGGTCTGATCCCCTAAGCCCCCCCTCCATCCCCCCCCTTGCATACCCCGCTAGATCTTCTTCTGTTTTTGACTCGTGTCTTATCCACATTATCTAGGTTACTCGTTTTGACGGGTAAGTACAGTCAAAAGAAATTAAATGTTTTATGAACTTTAATTTCGAATGTCAGTGTCAATAAACGAAAATGCGGAACCAACGACACCGACTTCCGGAAATAAAGTTATTTTCACTTTGTAGTGTTTTTTTCTAAAAAAATTTTTATTTTTTACTTTTTAGTTGTACCTACCTACAACTAAAAAGTAAAAAATAAAAACTTTTTTAGAAAAAAACACTACCCACACAAATTCAATGAACACCAGTGCATTGAATAATTGAAGACATGGACTAGAAGAATCATAAAAATTAGCATAGAAATGCCGGATATTTTGATTTATGCATATTACTTTGTACATAAGAATAATTACCTAATATATTATATACTAAAACTTGCCTAAAAGTATGTAGATCAGATTAATGAAAGAATTATCAAAATTGGTTCATTAGTTTTTGAGAAAATCGCGGACATACATACATACGGGTCGAATACAGAACCTCCTTTTTTGAAGTCCGTTAAATAAAAAACAGCCTATTACTGTCCCACTCTAGGGCAAAACCCTGTTCTCAAACAGAGAAGGCATGCTCGTTGATAAACACGGTTGCTCAAGGTGGATTGGCGATTTCAAACTTATTTTGATTATAAGTCCAGCGCCACAAAAGGCATCGCCAGTAAGCAATTACCCCGCAGGTTTCCTCACGATATTTTTCTTCACCGATGTCAAAAGGGAGGAGGTTCTCATTTAGACTGTAGGTATGTTGTTTTTTTTTTTGTATCTGGGGGCACGGTATGAGATTTACTATAGGTAGTACATTACTGCAGCGTCCAGCAAAAGAGCCATTGAAGGACAAAGACGAACGTGCAAATGTGGGCTGAGGCAAAACCGAGGCACACATACGTATGTCCAATGCCTAGTTGTGGCCAAAGCTTGTATAGTAGGTACCTACTTGTCTCAAATAATGGGCGGAAATTAAAACTAATCAGTATCTAGTCTAGTCAGTGTAAGTAGTATCTTTTAAACGTCACTTAACTTGAAGCAACGTTTATAAATAAACCAGCTTGCTAACTTCGGCCCTTTGGATTGTTTCATTCCAAACTTTCTCACATTTCTGATTGAATAAAATTCCCTATCACTATGCGCATATTAATAACTAGCGACCCGCCCCGGCTTCGCACGGGTGCAATGTTGATACTAAATACACTACATTATACATATAAACCTTCCTCTTCAATCACTCTATCTATTAAAAAAAACCGCATCAAAATCCGTTGCGTAGTTTTAAAGATTTATTATTATTTTGCATTCATAGGGACAGAGAAAGCGACTTTGTTTTATACTATGTAGTGAAGAGTATTCTATCAATCTATATTTTCCTTTAAAGAAACTCCAAAGACATCTTGCTCCAAATATCTGGGAGACCTTGAATTTGTAGCCCAAGGACCTTCGCAATGGATAAACACTGCCGCCGTCATTAACGATTAAATTCAACGGCACAAATAACAAAAACAACGGTAAAATTATCTATCGTATAACAAGATTCTTGTGGGATTGTCTGTGCATAAATGATATTTTTACTTAAGGTAATCGGAGAGTATTAAAATATTAATAGGGTGCAGAAGACGAAGGGGAAAGAAGGTTTGTGTCTGTCTGTCTATCATCGCATCACGCAATAACTACTCAAAATCAAAATATTTTATTTCACTTAATCCTACATGGTCACTTAAGAAACGTCAGAAGCTAGGTGCACGATTCCAATTGGACGTTTCCGATGGAGAAGAGCCGGCAAGAAACTCTTTTAAAAATAATCGGCTTACACAATGTTCTCAAATTACAGGTATGGGAGGTCAGTGTAGGCCTGTCAACAAATACTGGGTACATACGCCAGCACATCAAGCTACTACAATCTGTCAAATTAATAGATTTTCAACTTTAATACTAAAGCATAACGTTCAAAGTTGTTTGGAAAAATGTGACAGTTTCGGGCAGCTTGATGTGCTGACGTCTGTACATATCAAAATGGTCTAATGGTTAATGCGTAACACAATAACAACTGCAATGCGTTTCATATTACCAGTTCAACAACATTCATTGCGTTATTTACGCTGTCGTGCAGACAATTTTTTAAAAATATGAAAAATATGATGTATGTGTTACGCAATTGGGGTGCTAGATAGTTTTCCATGACACTGACATGATGGTAGCTTGTGCCGAAGCAACTAATAAGGATAGTTTATCCCGAAAAGTGGAAAGTCTAACTCTTTTTTCGCTTTTGTAAAATCTTAATTTAAAAGAGTGTCCTTGGAGTTTCTTGTCCGTTCTTCTTCATAGAGATCTACGTTTTGGAATGGGCAACTAGCTTCAACTTTCTGACTAGCTGACCGATTCTTTGACAGCTCAAAAGTGCCTGTAAATGGTTTAATTGAAATAAATGCTTTGACCTCGAGTTTTCTTCTTGACATAGAAAATAATCTGTTAAAAAGAAATAATAATCCACCTATTCCCTTTTACAATAACACGTTTTTGTGAAAAAAGTATTTGTCTCAATATTATATAAGACTGAAGAAGGCATAAGTGTCTAAACACACTATGCCGAAGTTACGCGACCGAAGTTCGGCGGCTGATTTTACGTTCCCACGTATTCGGCTGATATGACACACCATAAGTGCCGAACTTACGCGGCAGAAATTCAGTTCCGCAACTCCCCGCTGCTCCCCGTCCCCGGATCTTCGTCGGCAATCGAACCGAACTTCGGTCGCGTATAATGTGTGCTCACAGCATAAGTTGCCGCTGAACTTACGCCCGACCGAAGTTAGGCTGTACGCTAAGACGCGACGTAATTTCGGCATAGTGTGTCGTCAGTAATTCAAATAGCATTGCAGGCGTAATTGTGCTGAACTTCGGTCACGTAACTTCGGCATAGTGTGTTTAGACACTTAGAGAGGGTGAAGTGTTCGTAAGGCTTCTCCGGTGTTATATTCTCTAATGAAAATCTCGACATTCCATTCAACTTTGAAGCAGACGGAGTCGCGATCCTCGCTAGTGAATTACTGTAGTCGCGGATTCATGAAACAAATTCTTCAAATTATCGAGATTAAATCTTTAATAAATAATAATTGTGTCATTATGAAATTACCATTTTTATAAGATTCGGGGTGCGTCTGGTATATAAACGCTGGGGTAGACTTTATTGGTACATTGTGATAAGAAAGTTTGTTTTGATAACATCATGGAACATTATTTTATTCTGAATTTGTTTTTGGCGGTCACCATGCTGTCTGTGTAAGTACTTATACAATAAAACCTGTTCAGCGCACAACCATTCGATACGCTTCCGTACCTAATCGAACAACAATCAATGTTATCGTAGGAGACCTTTAAATGCTGTTCACAAATCAAAAATTTATTAGTTTAAAGTTTGATGTCGGAGGCAAGGCAAATCGGTTATCGAAATGTATCATTTTAGATACGATAGCCTGTCGGATGGTTGTGAATAGCTATTTTGGTGGAGATATACGACTCCGCCTTGGAGTGTAAATGTGGTGGTGTTCCACAAACGAACATGGGACATTTAGTATCGTGTCCTGCGTGTCCTGTCAGCTGCACGTTACAGGAACTGGTGGACGCTGGTGACCACGCCAAACACGTAGCCGGATTCTGGGTAAAGTGCATTGTGCATATTATTATTTATTTATCAGGAACAATTGGACGTAGTTATGCAAAAAGGATCCAACCCACAACATGACCGAAAATAAGTTAAGTATACCAAACTGCTCGTCAAGGTCTATATTTTCGATTAGCAAAAACAATCCAAGTAAAATACGAATTTTTGATGTCAAAATATTCGTATTTTACTTGGGTTGTTTTTGCTAATCGAAAATATAGACCTTGATTCATATTATTAGTATTAATATACAATTCTAATATTTAACATGCAATATAGGGAAAAATAAAAAATTAAATTAAAACATGAATACGTGCTTAAAACTAAAATTGAAATTGCCATCGACGCGCTAAGAAGAAGAACAAACGATAAAATAATTACTGCAAATGAAATTTCACTGTACACCAGAGAAAATTTCACCCCACTGAAATATCTTTCACGGGTGGCGATACTTAACGGGGTCGCCATTTTCGGTGCTCAAAAATGGTCTTATCTGGAAAAGAGCCGGACTTACCGACATAGCTTGCAGAGTAAACAAGCGGTCATGTTTAATTCAAATCAGGGCATGCTGTTGCCCTGATTTGAATTAAACATTAAAGTACTTACATTTTGGAGGCTTGGAAATAATTTTGTATACAACGTGTAACGTTAAATGCGCAAAAGCTCATACACCCCAATTAGAGCATTGAGTTAAAAGCATAATACAATGACCAAAACTATTTTTTTTAAACCTAACTATTATTATTAAGAAAATCATATTGATCCTAGCGTTATTTTATGCATTCAAAATTGAGTCTTGTTGCCTTAAAGTAAGACTTAATTTTCTTTGGCTCAATCGGCGGATAGGGCAAAATAAATAATTTAAAAAAAAACTTATTAAAAGTTTCTGAAATCGATTCAGTAGTCAATTATGAAGAAACTAATTTCAGATTTTGCGCATTTAACGTTACATGTTGTATAGTCCCCCAAGCCGTAGACGAGACCGAGCCAAGACTAGCTTTTGGCGCGGGAGATATTATAGTGCATAAGTATGTGCGCAAACACAGGTGCTTTCTCTCCCCTCACTCTCATAGTCTGATGGGACGGCAATCCGACACGAACGGAGAAAGATCAGGCGCAGGAACAACGGCTTTACGTGCTGAGGAACGGGGGTATCACACCGCCAACTACAAAACTCCGGGCTTGGGTTCAATTGAAGAATTTGAAATTCAAGTGAAGTATGGGTTTTTCCATTACGAATTTCTGTAGAAAGAGGTTACACAGTTTCTTTTCATCTTAGATCCTGCCCCACAGAAGTCCAAGGGAATAAGCACTTGGACGACCCTACTAGAGATTTATACAACTATCCCTGGAGAAGATTCAACCATCTGAAGAGGTTTGACGAGAAGGCATTAGACGGACAAGTTCTATTTGGCGAGGTGATGTGAGTTATTTTTATCTTACATTTTTGTATTCTTCTCATTCTCACGTATGATTATCAAACTCGGTCTTTCACAATTCAGCAGAAGTCCACGCTCGAAGTTTGCCAGAGAGCTATGGAATGGAGTAATAGCCTCCCTGACCGATTTCGGTCATGATGGCCAATCTCAACGGAGATTAGCTATAGGTACGCAGGAGATATTATAGTGCACAAGTGTGCGCGCAGACAAAGGTGCACTCCCTCTTTCCCCACTCTCATAGTCCGATGGGACGGCAATCCGACACGACCGGAGAGAGATCAGGCGCAGGACCGCCAACTTCCAAACTCCGGGCTGTCACTAAGAAACGTCTAATGGAAAACTCAATAACACTTTGCCCGACCCGGGAATCGAACTCAGGACCTGAGCAGTCACGCTTACGACCACGAGATCAACGGGGCAGTTGGAACGGAATGACTGGTAGGTAATGCCCAAGGCATTAAGTTCGCCTTTGTACAGTTTTTACTTGTGCATAAAGTTTTAATAAATAAGCAAGCTGAAACCGCAATGCACCGGCTATTTAGCCGTAGTACCGATGACCATTGGGGTAGACGTGTTCTTGAGTGGAGACCGCTAATTGGTAAACATAAAATGGGACGCCCTCAGGCTAGGTGGAGCGACGATCTTCGCAGGATGGCTGGTGGCAGCTGGATGAGAGTTGCCGAAAATCGAGTTGAATGACGTGCAATGGGAGAGGCTTATGGCCAGCAGTGGACTGCTATATTATGATGATGATGATAATGATGATGAATAAAACAATAATGATTACAATTACCCCTTTTCAGATCTAACAGTATTTTAATTACACCTTGTAGAATGTGACGCAAAATGTCAAACAAATAAATACCTATCCGAAATCTATTTCATTAAAATAATAAAGACCATTTACATTACAGGAACTACACAAACTACCCCATATATAATCGGAATATAGAGCCCATGAACGAAGACTACCTTATAAGCAAGAAGTCTTCAACTAATGAACAACGTTTCAATAATGTACGACTCGTAAGTATTTATAAACTTATCATTCTCGTGCCCTTATCCCAATTTATTTGAGTTCGGCGCAACATGTCTTTTTCTTCCATACTTCTCTATTAGTTGTCATCTCGGCAATCACCCCCTTTCTAACCGTATCATCATTCACACAGTCCATCCATCGTTTCTTTGGTCTTCCCCTACTCTTATAGCCATCGACATTCATACTAAAAACTTTCCTCATGTTGGTGGACCGTTAAACTCAAACTCAAACAAAAAACTCAAATCATTTATTCCAAATAAACAAATTAACGGCACTTTTGAATTGTCAAGGGTTGGTCAATCAGTAAGATGAAGCAAGTTGCCCATTCCAAAGCGTAGGTACCTGTGGAGAAGAACGGGCAAGAAACTCCACGGATACTCTTTTAAATCATAGTTAAAACTGTTATTAAAATCTTGGTTACATCATTCATGTTGAAATTATACATGTGAGAACGATGTAGAAAGTCGTGCACGTTAAAAGCGTCCGTACTAAAAAATATATAAACAATTACCAGAAGGCCAAGAAGCTCATTAATGAGATAGGGCACAGGCTCCGTGACAAAACGCCGCGCCTCGTTCTTGGTGAAAAGGTTAGCCATTGCCAACCAACGTGGCAATGCAGCAAGCGTTTTGGGCACCTTTGCGCAGGGAACAGTTAGGAGCGGATTATTTGACGTGTTGTTGTGAAAGTTATTATTTAAAATATAATTAAATAATTTAAATTAAAAATATTAATTATAAATATTAATTATTAGCATTAATTTTATTTGGTTGACATTTCCCATGACCCAAGGGCTGGCTTTTACCTTGGCCAGAGGCTAAGCATTGCCATTCAACGTGGTAATGCCGCCAGTCTCTTGGGTACATTACCAGTCGACAGCGATGCGGATGAATTTTTTTAGACGCTATATTTTAGTTTGTCTTTTGTTTTAGTTAAGTTAGGATATAATTATGTTATTTTTTGTTGATACTAATATTAAATGTAACAAATATTATGAGAATATACTTACATGATACATACAATTAAAAATGATAAATGCAAATGTATATTAAAACCAAAGGATAAAGATTGGTAAAGAGTCGAACAGTGCGATTCTGTAACCATCTCACCATGAAAACTTAGGTGAAATGAGCGTGGAGTGAGCTGTCAGTGTCATACTGATGCTAGGGATTGATACTCTTGACAGCTCACTCTAAGCTCACTTCACCTAACTTTTCACGGTGAGATTTTTATAGAATCGATCGGCTGTTCTTTGTGCGAAGTCTGAAATTGATTATTAATATTATTTTCCAGGGTTACGGAATTAAGGTGTTATATGGTCGTATTCCTGGTACTGTCATGTTTTTGCCATCGACTGTCCGAAGACCGGTGATGAAATCTTTAGAAAACAAATCGACTTCTGCCCTACCAGCTTAAACCAAAGACGTATCCTGCCAAAATGTTAATTTTGTACATTTGTTATTATTTTGCAATGTAAAATTATATTATGCAACTAACACAATTAGCCCACGTTCGCACGGACGTAAAGATATCGCGGCGGGATATCATCGCGCACTGGATTTTCAACTTTCTGTGTTGAGCCGAGCATCGAGAATCCAACAGAGCCCATCCCAATGCGTCAAAAAAACACACTGTTGGATTTTCAACTCTCGGTGCTAAGGGGCTGTTAATTTTTTACGAAAGATGATTTGAGGGGGGATTCTTAGTAAGATCACAATAGTAAGCAAAAATTATAAGTTTTTAATTTTTTGCTAGTTTTTCTTTGCAATGTTTATATATACTGATCTTACGTAAGATTAAAAAATGGGTTCATCCAAGTCTTATTTTTTTTTTTACGTAGAAAGAAAGAAAATGTCAGAATGTGGTCAAAATGTTCTTACGTTATAAATGAACAGCTCCTAAGCAGTGCGAAAAAAAAACGCGCCCTTGCCAACCTTTTTTTTTTATTTCCTGTGTGGAAAATCCTCATGGATGTCCTCCACCCTGTGGCGGGCGGAGGGGTCTGTCAGACTCTTACTGACAAAAAACCACCCCCGTGTTCCATCTCACACCTACGCCGGGGGTCGCGGGAACGTACGATCTTTCAGTAACGCCCTTGCGAACTTGGTCTAACCCTAGTAATAGTGGACAGCTGAATAAACGTAACAAATTGACTTGCTATTTAATTGTAGATTATAAAACATAACATCAATCCTTGTTCCCCGAAGATTTGGGCAGAGATAGACAGACCCAGCACATCAAGCTACCCGAAACTGTCAAATTTTCCCAATCAACTTTAAACCTTATGCTTTAGTGATAAAGTTGAAAATCTATTAAAGAAATTTGACAGATTGTAGTAGCTTGATGTGCTGGCGTCTGTACCTATAGTACCCGCACATTTATTAAGAGGCGAGCCTATTGCCATCAACCGGCAATAACCCAGGCTCTGGGTTGCTACTGAGAAAAACCCAATAAGTTTACCCAACCTGGGTATAGAACCCAGGACCTCATGCTCAGCAGTCGCGCTTGCGACCACTAGACCAACGAGTTAGTTACGCTATTTAATTGTATCAATATTTGTTCCTAAATTCAAAATCATTATTAGATTGTACAACTAGTGCATAAAAGAAGTCATTTTACCCCGAGACGTTAGGCCGCTGCCTGGAATTTTGCGGGCAGCGGGGCGGCAGCGGCAGCGGCGCGGGACCGGCAGGATCTTATGCGTACATTTAAATGGACCGGTTCTCGAAAACAGTGGCGCGGGAGCGGGCAACGAGCGGTGCACTCAAGGCAATCGGCGACCGCCTGCGCCGCCGCCGCTGCCGCCCCGCTGCCCGCAAAATTCCAGACAGCGGCCTTATATCCACCCGCAGGCGGGGGTGGATAGTTAAGTCGAGGGGTAAACTGGCTCGTTTATGCCCGAGTTATACACTCTGCTTTTCTTAGAAAATGAGACAGGCATATAGTATATAACAGTATCTTCACTGTTCAAAAATGTTGCAAAATTGAAGAAGGGAAATAGCTAATTCCCGCCACGAAACTTTTTAAAGGTTATTTTTTTAATCTTCAACATGTGTCATTCGACTTGGGTAGGGACTTCATACTGCCAAGTCATCTTTGCGTTTTTAAATAATAAATGATAACTATTTTATCTGGTTTTATTAAATTAACGATAGAAAAAACGGAAGCGATAGTAAATTAAAGCAAATGAAATAAAATAACGACTCTAATCTGCGACGTTTTATTGTGCGTGTGGCTGGCAACAAATTTTGGGCCTAATTACCTTAATCTTAGAAAAGAAAATTACTTTAAGCACTGGAGCGTGAAAAGCGATTTTATGTCGTCTACGCACAACATAAAGACAAACTTTTAGAGCATGAGAAGTGAAAAAGTCATTTATTCAAATTAGGGTGAGAACCAGCAATTCCGAGAGTGTCCACGTTTCGGCTCCGTAAGTCATAACTGGCAAGACGCATTGATTGAAGACCTTAGTCTTTAGGCTCTGTGGAATACGAGACGAGAAGACTCGTCGAAGCTTCCCAAAATTTACAGCTCGTGTGACCCAAACCCGAACTTAAGTCACGTTTTTCTGTCTAAAAATGGACTACTTAAGTCACAGACAAGCGTGACTCAACATCAAAATCAAAAGACATTTATTCAAACTAGGCTGAGAATCAGCACTTTTCGAACGTCAATTACAAAAGGCAGTCCCCCCAAAACGCCCGCCCTTCACCACTTCCTAGTGCTTTCGCTGGTGAGAAGAAGTGACTTAAGTGCGGATTTAGGACACACAGTGCTATAATAAATGTTTTTCATCTTTTTCATTTTAATAGTATGATTCCCATTGGTATGGCCGCGGATTGTATGTTTTGTAGTAATCATTGTTTTTTTTTTTTTGTTATGTATTTTCTGGTGTACAGACGCCAGCAGGTCAACCTACCCCAATCTGTCAAATTTCTTTGATAGATTTTCAACTTTAGTACAAAGGAATAAGGTTCATATTCAATTGGGAAAATCTGACAGATTGGGGTAGCTTGATGTGCTGGCCTCTGTACAATAAAGTATATATAAATAAATATAAATAAATAAATATGATTATCCTCGTTCTTAGCACGACTCAAAATGTTGGGTTACTGCGTTAATTAAAACTGAAACCTATGTTATCCTTATCACCGTGTTAGTCTGGTAGCTAGTTATCTATACTTCTATACTAATATTATAAAGAGGTGAAATTTGTGTTTGTTTGTGTGGGTTACAGCCTCATTTGTGTGCTGGATTGGTGGGCAATAAAACCACTGTGAAGATGGACGGTGGACTATGGAGGTATTAACTTAAATGAAAATACAAGTTTCCACTGTCAAAGGTAGCGAATACTGAAGTCTACTCAGTCTACTGTCGTGTACCAGATCTGAATAGCAACTGGGAACTGACTTGTAGCAGATCTGAATATTAAGTGAGAACTGACTTTCTTTGGACAAGTAAGGCCCTTTTGTATGCCCCAGTGGCGGCAGTTTCTCCCTACCATTTCCCACGCTATGGGTCTTACCCCTGTACAGTACTCGCTACGCTATTGTTTTATTAAAGGTAAAGATTATAAACACATTTGGTGCGGATAACAATGTCGGCACAAAACTACAAGCTTCTTACAATCTATTAAAAATGTTACTGGGGAATGTCCCATAGCAATGTCGGCACGAAGCTATAATCTACTAAGAAATGTGTATTTTTATGAATGGGTGCAGGCAATAATCTTTGTTCACATTTAAACATTAAGCAACTAATAAAACAATGAATTGTACAGACGCCAGCAGGTCAACCTACCCCAATCTCTCAAACTTCTTTGATAGATTTTCAACTTTAGCACAAAGGAATAAGGTTCATATTCAATTGGGAAAATCTGACAGATTGGGGTAGCTTGATGTGCTGGCCTCTGTACTAAGAAAGACGCTTGGCAATAAGTAAATACAATGCGTGATCCAAGTTCCAAAGCACCGCCGTAGGGTCTCACATCTGGCTTCATCTACTTTCTAGAAATGATTATTATGATACCTGTGTGCTTCCCAAAGATAAAAATACCACGTGTCTATAACTATTCTACTTAAACTTAAACTATGCGATCGGCTGTCCTGCACAGTTTGTATGTAGGGGGGAACAACCAGTCGGATTTATAAAAATCTTTTTGCATTTGATAGCCCAATTCTTGAGGAAGGTATAGATTATTTAACATCGCGCTGTGACCCTTAGGAGCCGAGCAAAAATAAAAAAAGTCTCAAAGAACGCTAAGCGAAAACGTAGTAGCACGGGCGAGCGATGGGATGCGACACGATGGGTCGGGGCTGAAATTCCACGCGGAAAAAGTCGCGTGCAGAAGCTAGTAGGTAAATTTTAAATTGAACCTGTAGATGAAAATATTGCCAAGTTTGAAGTGAAATAAAAATCAGTGTTCATTTAAATATAGGATATATTTGGATATCATCGTTTTTTTTTTTAATCTTTCTCCCTTTCAATTCGAACATTACATATAAAATAAAATTTGGATACAATACAATAGTTACAATATAGAACAATTGTTCAATTATAATACTGTTAGTGCTGGATTTTATAATTCAAAGCATTTTTTTTCTAAGCAATTATATAAAGCTTGGTACGCACTGCAGACAAAGTCAGGGAAATAGTTTATCAAATTGGCACACTACCTATGTCATTTTACCGTGTTATAGAGTTATTGCAAACAACTGTCAAAGAATTACAATTGTGGTTGGAATACTCGTATCTGGACAATTTAAGGTATTCAATTTGATAAAAAAATATATTTCCCTCACTTTACATTTTTTTTGAGAAAATATTTAAAGATTCTTTAGACCACAGAACAGATAAAAGAGATTATCTGTTTATCTGTTCTGTGCTTTAGACAAACCACTCAGAGCTCGTTAATTGTATTGTAATTGTATTGCCAAGGAACAGTAAAAATAATAATTAAATGGCAATCCCTATACTCTGTGATATTTAGAGCAGCAAAGGTACGGTTTAAACAGGCAATCTTTCGCATTTAAATTCGACCTTAACTGACAAGGGGGAGGGGGGGGGAATAATGTGAGTGTGTGCGTGTGTCTAACACAGCAATTGAAACGAAACAGACTATCTAATACAACATTTATAATACAGCAATACTTAATAATTGCTAACACTAAACTAACAATCTGCAAATTGCAAAAAACGTAAGAAAGTTTGAATTTCGCTGGCTTCACTGGCGACAGATTCTGTAAAAATATCAGCGTGAAAACTTAAGCGGAGTGAGTTCAAAGTGAGCTGTCATTTCACCTGATGCTAGAAATCGACTCGACAGCTCACTCTAAGCTCACTTCGCTTAAGCATATAGTGATATTTTTATAGAAATTCAATGTTGATATCAATAAACGCGTGTCTGCGACGTTGTTTAAGTTCCCCAAGCCAATTATTTCCTAGCTCAGGTTTGTCGCTAACCTTAAAAAAACATTTGTAGCTAAACCTAAATTAAAGAATAGGAAAAATACAACTTAAATATTTAAATTGACTAGTAGGTACGGACAGCGAACATTGAAATCACGATAGTCTTCTAATCGGATGATATCATGAAATTGTATAGCTATTCTGAACCATTCGACAGGCTGTCATATCGAAAATTACACATTTCAATTGCACCTTGCACACTTTCAATCACAATCCGAGACTTTTGCAGGAAATCTTCTTAATCCATTGCTTTATAGGTTTGAAAATATCGCCTCTTCAACAACGTAAATAACGCAATGAACGAGGCTGAGTTGTCACAGTGAAAGAAATTGTCCCTAATTGTCAGTTTATTTGTGTTACACAATTACCCCGCTGGTTTGTGGTGTTGCCGGGGGTAAGCAAAAGCTTTAACAGGAAGAATGGAAGTCTCCTATTATATTAGATTTTAAACTGACAAAATTTTCGGGTTTTGGATTTATAAAAAGCCCTTAGAGGTCTTCTTTGATAACACTGACTAATGTTCGATACGGAACGGGGGCTTATCGAACGTTTGTAAATAGCTACGCTGTAGTGCTACCTATTCTATAAAATTTTCACCGTGGTGAAGTGAGCTTAAAATGAGCTGTCAATCCCTAGCATCAGATGGAATGACAGCTCAATTCGCCTAAGTTCTCGCGGTGAGATTTTAACAGAATAGGTAGGCCAGCAGCCGATCGATTCTTTATAAATTTCACCGCGAAATCTTGCGTGGAGTGAGCTGTCAGTGTTATCCCACTGATGCTGGGGATTGACCAAGTAAACATTTACAATCATAATCTACTAATTTAAGTATAGGCAATTTTATTTTAAAGCCCCAAAAAATAGTAATTTTTGACAACTAAAATACTACCATTGAAATTCTACAGGTTAAAATTTTAATCACCGTTTTCCTCCTAAGGGGTCATTGTACTCATCGTTATGAAAAAAAATTACTATGGGACCAAACATGAAATCGTGAAAACAAAATCACCTGTTCCCTGCATTTTGACGAGTTATGCGAACATAAATCTAAGAGACAGCTGATTTTTGAGATTAAAATAATTATTATTATTTAATTTTTTTTTTTCTAGTTTCTCAGGCTCAGGCGGAACGTGACACTTTTTCGTGCGTGCAGCCGGTGTTCATCGATTTATAAGACTTTATCACATCAAAACATACAGTCAAACATTGAACCTCCTCGATTTTTGAAGTTGGTTAAAAAGCGTAGTTTCATCGATTCGTATACATCCTGGGGCCCAAGTCTATTTTTATAAATTCGTCATTCCAACACGATCCCATTGTCATTTTGCTAAAAGTTCGTAATCTGCTAAATTCATAATGGTCGATCATTGGTCGGTCAATGGTCTGAGAAAAACTACTACTAAATTTCATGCTAGATTTCATTTAATATATATTTTTACATATAACGTATTAGTGTTTGCAATCTGAAGTAGTAAGAAGTTCGTAAATAGCAATAAACATTACATTTATTCATTTGTCATTATGTACGAGATTACCATTTTATGCCATTTCTTTCAATGGAGTGTCAGTGGTTGACCATTGGAAAGTCATAATAACGCCATTATATTAGTAGATTACCAAACTTGTCAAACTCAACAATTATGAAATCAATGATAGACCATTCTGACACTATTGTAATAGTAGACTTGAGGCCCTGTTTCTACAGGGTGGAATCGAAGTCATGGGCATTATTTTAACCTAAGGCACTACTCACGATACTGATTGCATTAGGGCTATTAATACGCAAATCAAAAATATTATTAATGCAAGTAAGGAAAACCTTAAAAATGTAGTAAGTCAAACCTACCCGATATGCACAAGGCTTATTATTGCAAATAAACACTTAAAGTAATTAAAACAAAATACTTCGTTAACGCCAATAATTGTTGAAATATCAAAATCTTAAAGCGCAATACAGCGCAAAGCGAAATGTAAACAAACATCACCTGCGCGCGCGCGGGTTTTTCCTTACAAGTAATAATAACAATGGGCTACAAGACATTCCGTCCGGCGGGATTCCCTGAACTCTCTCCGTCCCACTCCCTCACTCGCAAAAATACGAATATCACCCCCGCGCGGGGTATGCTTCCCGCCGCAACACGAAGTCACGAACCCGGAACCAGTGTCATAACGACTGCGCAGGTGCATTGACGCGTAATTGATTTATTGATCCCGTGACGTAATCGCCGTACTCGCCGCTCGCGGCATACGGTGCTTGGATTGCAGTGTATTAAGTGTTAGTGTAGTAGTTGTGTGTTGTGTGTGTGTTTGTGTACACGATGCCTCGACCGCGTAATGTGCAGGCTAGGTACACCAACCAACAATACCCACAAATGGTTGTAATTTACGATCGCGCAAGAAATTTAGTATGAACTCGTGAAATGTTCCATCGGCGCTACCCGAACGACCCTATTCCTTCACGGGGTCTCATTCCACCAGAAACACTCAGAACCTGTTGGATTTTTCGTCTTTTCACGTGCCAGCACATGCACAAGCTCGTGGAAGAGCACCCGTTTACCCTCTGTCACTTTACCGACAAATAAGGTTTTTTCAAAACAATCCACAAGCTAGGTACGTAAATGTTTTTTTTTAATGTATGTTAGTTGACGTAGTTTTGACCGTCCTGAGCCGGCAAAGTACGAAGGGAAAATTGGAATTTATTATGAATCAATTCATTGGCAACTTACGAATGTCACGTGAGTCGGGCGGGGTCAAAGAATTCACGCCCAATGACGCGCGTACGGCGTAGTGTACCTACGCATTTGCTATCGAGAAGCGCAACTAATTTGATACTTTGTATGACTTACTACATTTTAAGGTTTTCCATACTTGCATTAATAATATTTTTGATTTGCGTAATAGTAGCCCTAATGCAATTAGTATCATAAGTAGTACCTTAGGTTAAAATAATGCCCATGATATCAAATGCACCCTGTATATTCTTATCATAATTATGCAACAACTTAACATAAAATATTATGCTTAACAAGCTATGTAATATTTAGTATAGTTTGTCTTTTTTCCTTAAGTACAATAATTTAAATAACGGTTTTTAAATATTTGGTCTTGCTCTTGGCTTGGAGAGTAACTTTTCAAAGATTCCCATTTTTTTATAGTCTTCATGGCATCGGCAAAATGTAGGCTACAGCGTTATCAAAATATGTGGTACCGTAGTTACCGTTATTCTGAAAAAATAAAAAAACAAAATTAACACACACACACAGACACAACAGTTCAACAACATTCATTGCGTTATTTACGTTGTTGAGCAGACACATTTTTCGAACATATAGAGCAATGGAATCGCAATATTCTTCAAAATTATTGAGATTGATAGTGTGTTACGCAATTACAGTTCTGGGGGTCTACGCCGTTTTTTTTTTGTTTTCTTCTCCATAAGCACGAGGTCGGTGGTCCGTAGTAGTTTTACTAGTAGTCCGCCAAAGTTACGGGCGTTTCAAACTCCTTATCACTAACGGACATAATTATGATTATTTCGAAGCTCGAATTAAGAATGAATGACAAACACGATTTGACAGTTGCTACACGCAATTTGTTTCAACCCGTCCGCAATATTGAATTTCACACTTGTTTTTACGGATCAAATACTTTTGGACGGGTCCGTATCTTCGTTAACGAACGTAAAGAGTAGCCCCTGAGTTGGCTACTACGGGGAACAGATTCATTTATGTCTTCCAGAAGTGTTGGAACATGGATCAGCGGGGCAATTGCGTAACACATTATCAATCTGAATCGGTTTCATTTTGACAGTTCAACAACATTCATTGCATTATTTACGTGTAGAGCAGACAAATTTTTCGAACTCATGAAGCAATAGATTAGCAATTTGCTTCAAAATGATTCAGATTCCGATTGATAGTTGTGTTACGCAATTAGGGTGCAGCCGTGAAGACCATGAATCATTTTGATGGGCACGAATGAATACTTTTCCAAACTTACTTGTTGTCCCTTGGGTAAGTCTCCGTCAGTCGAACTCGTTTCATTGTTTTGAACATCTTTTGAATCCTGAGGAGGTGCTGCATTCGTGGGGTAAATCGGGTGCTGGGATGGGGGTCTGCAATTAAAATGGCAATATTATAGTACTTTAGTGGGATATACAGGGTTAGTTTTTAATGACCAGCCAAATTTAAGTGTGTGGTACAGACCATCAAACTGAACAACTTTCTCCAAGGGACCAATATCGTAATCGGGAAAAATTTATCAACTGTCCCAAAAACTACATACCTACTCGACTTAAACGTATGGGACGGCTGAATTTTTACTCGCAATTTTACGATGTTGGTCCCATGGAGAAAGTTGTTCAGTTTGATGGTTTGTACCACACCCTTAAATTTGGCTGGTCATTGAAAAGTAACCCTGTATAATTATCTAACAGTTACAACAATTTAAGAGTGACTTTTTAAACTAGGTAAACGTGTCACCCACAGCACTTTTCCCGAAACGATGGTTTAGAAATAGTTAAATGCGTGCGTTAATTAAACAGGAAAGTAAAACGTACAGACGCCAGCACATCAAGCTATCCGAAACTGTCAAATGTTCAACTTTGAACCTTATGCTTTAGCGATAAAGTTTTGAAAATTTAATAAAGAAAATTGACAGATTGTATGTAGTAGTTTGATGTGCTAGCGTCTGTACTATCTACACAGAAGCCTATACCTAAGTCTGACAACCAGTCTTAGCAAGGCGTATCGTATTACTAAAGTAACTGGGTTGTGGAGGTCAGATAGTGCAGTCGCTCCATGTAAAATACTGGCATTCAGCTGCATCCGGTTAAACTGGAAGCCGACCCCAACATAGTTGGGAAAAGGCTAGGCGGATGATGATGATGACATAGATAGAGTACATAATGGCCCCGATTCTGTTGTTCACAAACTAAATTAAATTTAAGTTCAGTGCATCTTTTTCTTTCTATTTCATTATGAAAATGACAGAAGATAAATATTAGTTTAGTCCTGTGAAATTAGATAATCCATAGACAAGTTTAGACGAGATTAAAAAATTGGCTACTAAAAATACGTCAATTTACGTCAGGCGCTGACTAATTTGACAGGACTAAACTAATATTTATCTTCTGTCCTTTTCATAATGAAATAGAAAGAAAAAGATGCACTGAACTTAAATTTAGTTTAGTTTGTGAACAACAGCCGATCGATTCTGTAAAAATCTCACAGTGAAAAGTTAGGTGATGTGAGCTTAGAGTGAGCTGTCAAGAGTATTTTGCCGGTAAGGTACTTGATGTGTGTATAATCAGAAGGTTGGCAAATGAAAGAGCGTGTTCTCGGTTGAAGGTTTACTGAACGACTGGTGTTGTGTACAGAGGTTGAGAGGACTTAGAATTAACTTACGAGCTACGTCATACATTGCCTAAGATTATAGATGTTTAATATGCCTACGCGCTACAATCCTCCCCCCTTAGATTAAACCATTAAGTTTTAGTTACTCCCTGAAAGAAAATAAAATTATGAACTAAGCTACAAACAGTACAAACGTTAAAATAAACAAATTATGTAAGTTAAGGACATACTTATACTCGTATAAACATTATATTACGTCATTGGTTGTGGACAATTGTTTTACTTGCATTTCTTTCGATTCTGAAGCTATAATTACGTCATCAAGATAAGGAAATGCAAAATCTAGACTTTTTAATGCATTATTGACTAGTCTTTGAAAATCTTGCGCTGCGTTACGTAACCCAAAGTTCATTCTTGTAAATTCGAATAAACCGAATGGAGTTATGACTGCAGTTTTTGGAATGTCTTCGGGAGCCATTGGTATATTATGGTAAGCTTTCCGAACGTCAATTTTTGAAAATATAGATTTCCCTTTGAGTAAGTATGTGAAATCAAGTAGTCTTGGTAATGGGTAACGGTCGGGAGTAGTTTGTGCGTTGAGTCTACGATAATCTCCGCATGGTCTTATCTCACCGTTTTTTTTACTAACGCATACAAGTGGATTAGCCCAAGGGCTATTCGAAGGTCTACAAATACCTAATTGCATCATCCTCTCGAATTCTGCTTTGGCTACTTTGTATTTCTCCGGATTAAGCGATCGTACCTTTTCATGAACCGGAGGTCCAGTAGTATAAATGTGGTGTTGTACATCATGTTTAGGATGTGTTTTGAAGTTTTCCAATTTGGTGATGTCGGGAAATTTTTGTAATATAAGATGGTATTCGTCGTTCACATCGATTGATCGAATACTCGGTTCGTGGCAATTTGTAATATTCGTTGCGCGCGATATTAAAGTGATTTTGTCTATTAGTTTTCTACCATGTAAATCTACTATTAGTTTGTGAGCAGCAAGGAAATCAGCCCCTATAATTGAACGTTGAACATCGGCTAGTATGAACTTCCATTGGAATGGGCGACGTAAACCTAAGTTAACCGTAATAGTTTTTTCGCCGTATGTTTTAATTTTTGTGCCATTGGCTGCGTATAATATGTAATCTGACGTGGATGCGTTTTGCCTTTTTCCGGCTAAAACCGACACGTCAGCACCAGTGTCGATAAGAAATCGTGCACCAGTTTTATTATCTGTAACACATAAACGATAGGAATTTGCGACACCGGCGACATTGTGTATTTGACCCGGTGTCTGTATTAGTTTTCCGGGTTCTTTCTGCCGCAATTTATTGTGTCGCCGCATTTACGCGCATTGGTACCGTAAGTGAAGTGGTAGAAACATAAGTAATTCGCATCACCTGGTTTCGCTTTTTGGCTCAGGTATTTTTCCGTATTTTTTTGAGTGTTTTCGCGACTTTTAGAACGTGACCGGGATGTGCTATAGCCATAACGCTCTCGTATTCGCGAGTTACGGTTTTTATGCGTATTTGAACTGTTTAGTTTACTGTGTAACTCCGAAATTTCTAATTTCATTTGTTTCAATTCGCTAACAATGGTTTCGGGGATTGTATGGTCTACACTCGGGGTTGTTTTGGTAACCGGGGCTATTTCTGATGGCCTGGTATTTTCTATGATTTTATCGGCGATATTGGCTAAACTGTCAAGTTTTACCTCACTAGTGTCGCATGCGGTTATTACGGCCCTAATTGAATGTGGAAGACGACCTGACCACAATAATTTTAGAGTGTCGTCTGGCACTCTATTTTTTCCTAAATCTCGCATACGCCTTAATAATTGTGAAGGTTTTTGGTCTCCGAGTTCGATTTCGTTTAAGAGTTGGTTCATTTGTTTGTTTTCCGACTCTTCGTAAACCGAAATTAATCTATTTTTGAGAGTTTCAAATTTATTATTTTCAGGCATGTTTTCCAGGATGTCACTTATATCAGGTAATTCGTCAGGTTTCAGCCTAGCTATTAGAAGTTGACTTTTGTGCAGGTCACTTGCCTTTTGGGGATCCACGATGGCATTGAATTGATGGAACCAGAGCCTTGGTCGATCTCGCCAAAAGTCCGGTATCCTCGGTGTGATGGAAACTGCCGTCATTTGCTGCGGTTGTGACTCCTCCGGGGTTGACATGGCTGCGATTTGTTGGAGAGCTGCGGCCTGGTAACGCGGGTCGTTTATTTTTACGCGCGATAAGAGTCTATAGCAGACTCTCGGTTACTGTAATAATTTGGAACTCGATCGCGCGCGGACACGTACGGGTGTCACGTCGGGGTCACCACTTTGCCGGTAAGGTACTTGATGTGTGTATAATCAGAAGGTTGGCAAATGAAAGAGCGTGTTCTCGGTTGAAGGTTTACTGAACGACTGGTGTTGTGTACAGAGGTTGAGAGGACTTAGAATTAACTTACGAGCTACGTCATACATTGCCTAAGATTATAGATGTTTAATATGCCTACGCGCTACAGTATCAATCCCTAGCATCAGAATGACACTGACTGCTCACTCCACGCTCACTTCACCTAAGTTTTCACGGTGAGATGGTTACAGAATCGCGCTGAGAATCGGGGCCAATATAAATAGATATATAGATTACGTACTCTGCATTCTCTTCGGGTTTAAACACCAACATGCCATCCTTTTGCTGCTCATTCGGTGTCAGTTCATTTTGTCTCTTCCCCGTAGATTTCGCCATCCCTTGATCTGACCAGTCTGACCAGCCAGCAACGTATCCTTCAGCAGGGCACGTTCTGAAACAAACGAAACATAGGATAAATAATAATAATAACTTTATTGGTACTAAATACCTTTGTTACAATAAGTAGTAAATGTAGATTAAAAAAATAATTGGTTGTAAAAAGGTGTCTGGAATGGTGGAAACCCTGCCTCCTAAACTAGAGGAAACCTGTGCCTTAGGAGACAGTGTTCTACTGTTACTTCGTGTACGAATAGACCTTTACATCGCACGTATCGTAGTAAACCTAATCAAATACATGGACGGTGTAATAAGAGAAATAATAAGGATAATAATAAAAAAATAAAAGGGAACCAAAGAAAATTAAAATGAGGAATATGAATATGTGGACTAAATATCATGCAGTAATATCTGTAAGAGTTGCCAAACGTGGACCATCCTCCCAAAAGATGGTCTAATAATCTGATGAAGATGCTACCGCGTTTTCGTTTTTTACCACCGAAATTTAAGTTTTATTTTTCACTTTGCGGTGTTTTTTTTTTGGAAGTTGGTTGTATTTAAAAATTTAATAATGGGAGACCACCCGTGAGACATACCCTATTCTTTAAAACAATAATGTTTGATAGCGAACCACAAATGTCGGAGATATCATCTAACATACATAAACAAATACAGTCGAATTGAGCACCTCCTCCTTTTTGGAGTCACTCTAAAAAATCAAAATCAAAATATTTTATTTCACATAAACCTACATGGGCACTTACGAAACGTCAGAAGCTAGGTGCACGGTTCCAATATTGGTCGTTTCCTATGGAGAAGAGCCGGCAAGAAACTCCACAGTTACTCTTTTACAAACAATTGATTTTTACAATGTTTTCGTGTGGGTATAACGGAGTTCTATCTTCATAATTGGATGGGGCACACCCTGCTAATACGACTGTTCCAGTATTCCTTGGGGTTTCGAAACTACGGTTCAATGTTACAAGGATAATTATTTGAAAAATATACATTTTATATGATGGTCAGGCTAACGCCCGCCTGGTTTGCGACCACCCTCCTACCGGAGTCCTGCGTCAAGCAGCCTGCTGTGTTTCGTCGATGCGTGGGATTTCCAGTGCCTTAGGCATCTTCTGGGCACGCTCGTTCCATCATAGACCTCTTCCATCGCTTTCCATCAGGCGAGATCGAGGTCAAGAGCGGGCCCATTCAGCAATAAAAAAAAAACGAGTGACTATAGATATTAATAGTTCCCATTGCTAAGACAAGACAAAATGGGACTAGTTACGATTTTCTGGATTTGATCAGCACCTTAATCGCGTAACACTCATCATCTACCTAGCCTTTTCCCAACAATGTTGGGGTCGGCTTCCAGTCTAACCGGATGCAGCTGAATACCAGTATTTTACATGGAGCGACTGCCTATCTGACCTCCACAACCCAGTTACTGGGTAACACGATACCCCTTGGTAAGGCTGGTTGTCGGATTTTCGGGCTTCTGACTACCCGAAAGTAATGACTTTCAAAGATCCACGAATGACAGCCGGGACCAACGGCTTAACGTGCTTTCCGAGGCATGGAGGGGCCTCGGTATGTAAAGATGGTCACCCATCCACAGACCAACCGCAGCAAGCATAGCTTACCTGATCGATCGACCTGCACCCTAATTGCGTAACACACTATCAATCAGAATCTGAATCATTTTGAAGCAAATTGCTAATCCATTGCTTCATAAGTTCGAAAAATTTGTCTGTTCAACACGTAAATAACGCAATGAATGTTGTTGAACTGTCAAAATGAAACCGATTCCCATTGATAGTGTGTTACGCAATTGCTCCGCTGTGCGGCTGTTATTATTTAGCCACGGGCTCCTCTAATCTCTATCGCGTAACGTCTATTAATCTCAATCTGAATCATTTTGAAGGATATTCCTAATCCTAATTCAAACAAACTCTTCAGCTTAATATTAATATAAATTCAGTTGAAATTACTTTATGAAGATATCAAGCTGGTTGAGACGAATAACTAGTAAAAATGGAAAGACCACTTTGATGACGTATGGTGGTGTAACTGAGGAGGTTCCGGTGACCAAATGTGAACTGAAGAGTTCCCATTTTTGTATCAGCCTTATATATTACTTTTACGGTTTTCCTCCGCGTCGATCCCGATTAAGAATTGCGTAATAACGGAAGTGGTTTATGTTTTATCGATCCAACAAATTAAAAATGTTCTAATAAATGCTTATATATGGGTTTGTCCCATGGATTAAATTAATAGATTAATTGGAATTACCGTTTTTGGGATTTTTGCCTGAATTCATTAGTGGGGATATCGTCAGCTCGCCAGCCCGGCAGCCCGTGGCTAAATAATAACAGCCGCACAGGTCGATCGATCAGGTTAAGCTACGCTTGCCGCGGTTGGTCTGCGGATGGGTGACCATCTTTACGTACTGAGATCCCTTCGTGCCTTGGAAAGCACGTTAATCCGTTGGTCCCGGCTGTCATTCGTGGATCTTTGACAGTCGTTACGGGTAGTCTGAAGCCCGAAAGTCTGACAACCAGTCTTACCAAGGGGTATCGTATTACCGAGTAACTGGATTGTGGAGGTCAGATAGGCAGTCGCTCTATGTTAAACTCTGGTATTCAGCTGCATCCGGTTAGACTGAAAGCCGACCCCAACATAGTTGGGAAAAGGTTAGGCAGATGATAATGATCGTCATTCATACTATTATAATAACGTAAAGAGATAAGTTACTTAAACTCAATTAAACCATTTAAAGGCACTTAGGAATTGTCAAAGAGTCGGTAAGTTAGTCAGAAAGTTGAAGCTAGTTGCCCATATAAAACGTAGATCTCTAAGGAGATGAACGAGCAAGAAACTGTCACTTTCTGTCTATCACGGAAGAGGTCTTGGTATGTGAAGATGATCACCCATCCACGGACAAAACCGCGAACCGCGGCAAACGTAGCTTAACCTGGGCCTCAAGTCTGCTATTACAATAGTGTCAGAATGGTCTATCATTGATTTCCTAATCGTTGATTTTGACAAGTTTGGTAATCTACTAATAAAATGGCGACATTATGACTTTCCAATGGTCAACCACTGACACTCCATTGAAAGAAATGGCATAAAATGGTAACCTCGTACATAATGACAAATGAATAAATGTAATGTTTGTTGCTATTTACGAACTTCTTACTATTTCAGATTGCAAACACTAATACATATTATGTAAAAATAGATATTAAATAAAATCTAGCATGAAATTTAGTAGTTTTCCTCAGACCATTTTTTTTTTTTTTTGTGGATGGGAAATCATCCAATGACCCCTCCCGCTCTGGGTGGAGCAGACTCTTACTGACTAAAACCCACCCGTATTCCTTCCTTAGCCCTTTGTGTTCCGGGGTAGCGGAAACCCTTTCGGACAATCCCGTTGCCCCGGCAGGCTTCGGCCCTTGCGGGCCCCTTCCTTATGCTGACATCTCTTTGAGGCGCGCGTGGAACACGTACGCGCCGTCCGGCATGGGACTGGTCCTGATCGGACGGAGAGTTACCCATTACTCTCCGCCCGCAGGCCCACGCCTACGGTGGCCGGGAGTCGTCTCGCGGCTCCCGACGCCCGGAGCGTCTCCCGCGGCGGCTGGGATGTGAGGCCCTTTCTCTCAGCCGTCCCGCCACCTCCTTCGCTAGCATAACTGCTTCGCAGAAGGAGGTGACTGCCTCCCACTCCCTCTCGCCCCGGACCATGGCTCGAACCAGGGCCGGGCGCGAGAGGTCGCCGCCGCTGCCGATCGCCTCTGCGAGAACACGGCGGTGCTCCGCCCAATTGGGGCATACCGCCACCGTATGCTCCACCGTGTCCTCCGGGCGACCCTCGCAGTGGTGACACCCGGGCGTTTCCTCCCGCCCGATGGTGTGCAGGAACCTCCCGAAACACCCGTGTCCGGTGAGGACCTGCGTCAGGCGGTAGGTGAGGGCGCCGTGGCGCCTCTCTAGCCACTCCTCAAAGAGGGGTCTTATCGCCACTGTCGTGGCGTGCCCTGCGCTGGGTTGCGACAGTCGCTCTTTCCATGCCGCCATGAGATCGCGCCGGAGGTCGGTCCGCTCCGCCGCGATTTGCCGCGGCAGCGGAGTTTCCCCCCGGCGTAGTGCCTCCGCGCGCCACTCGTACAGGCGCGCGAGCACTATCGCCTCCAGATCCCACGGCGGCAGTCCGGCAAGGAGGCTTGCCGCCTCGCCCGAGATCGTGCGGTACCCCCGGATCAACCTTACGGCTACCACCTTTTGGGGCGCGTTCAGATAGTGGGCGGCTCGCCGCCGCAGTGAACGCGCCCACACCGGGGCCCCGTACAGGGCCATGGACCGCACGACCCCCGCGTAAAGCCTCCGGTTCTCAGACCATTGACCGACCAATGATTGACCATTATGAATTTAGCAAAATAACAATGGGATCGTGTTGGAATGACGAATATAGAAAAATAGCAGACTTGGGCCCCTGAATCCTCTGATCGATCGACGGCGTACGGCTGTTATTATTTAGCCACAAGCCTCTCGTATATTTATCAATTATCACACACAAATCATTATCATTAAACGATGGATGGACTGGGTGAATCATAATATGGTTAGAAAGCGGGTGACTACCGAGATGACGACTGATAGAGAAGTATGGTAGAAATGATGCGCCGACCTAAAATAAATTTGGAATGAATGAAATCATTCTTCTCCTTCAGCAAAATGACATCAAGAATTTAATTTTTGTAATTGTTCTTAACTAAAACAAACTAAAATATAGCGTCGAAAAATTCATCCGCATCGCTGTCGACTGGTAATGTACCCCAGAGACTGCATTATCACGTTGAATAGCAATGCTTAGCCTCTGGCCAAGGTAAAAGCCATGAAATATATTGTTCATGACTATATTTATTTTTCCATATTTTGTTCTTTGCATATGTATTGATAAATCAAACTTACGTTTACACCAAAAGATTTCATGAAGCTGAAATTTTTCGTAAACTAAATAAAAGGTAAATTGCATATTATAAAGAAAAAGTAAGTAAGTAAAAAAAGAAAAGTAGAAACAGAAGTAGAAACACAACATACCAACGTATCTTCAATTGGCACAGCACAAAATGAATGACAGGATCCGGCGCGTAAACGAGACACACCAGAAATTTTATTGTTATTATGGCTATAGCCGTATATGCTCTTGAAAGTGTTAAGTTCCCACAAAATCAACTGCACAATTGAATTAATTACGATAATTATAACAATATTGTCGTGGAAAGCGTTTATATACTCGACAACTGAACGGATGCAGTCCGAATGACGAATGCCTGCACTCTCTCAGTCCTATATATATCTACAATATGTTCAGCCTGCTGAAATGAGTGACCGCGATAATGGCATTACTAGCCAATCAGCTTCGTTTTCGTTCGGCAGTTTCCGCCCTGCATACCGAACGAGACGCGAGCGCGTTGTTCATGAATTAATGAATTGATACAACCGCGTTGATCAATCGATGCTTTTGACGCAGAATCACAGTCCACTTCAGTCCAGGGGCCCAAGTCTGCTATTTTTATAAATTCGTCATTCCAACACGACCCCTTTGTCATTTTGCTAAAAGTTCGTAATCTGCTAAATTCATAATGGTCGATCATTGGTCGGTTAATGGTCTGAGAAAAACTAATATTAAATTTCATGCTAGATTTCATTTAATATATATTTTTACATATTACGTATTAGTGTTTGCAATCTGAAGTAGTAATAAGTTCGTAAATAGCAATAAACATTACATGTACGAGATTACCATTTTATGCCATTTCTTTCAATGGAGTGTCAGTGGTTGACCATTGGAAAGTCATAATGACGCCACTATATTAGTAGATTACCAAACTTGTCAGAATCAACAATTATGAAATCAATGATAGACTATTCTGACACTATTGTAATAGCAGACTTGAGGCCCAGTGAGGACGCTTACTTGGTCTGACCAGCGGAAATAATGACTATTCCATGAAATATGAATTTAGCGGATTATATTTTTTTTTCATATTTTCATCAACATTCGTCAAGTTGAACTGAGCTGGAAATTGCAAAAAAGAGCGTTCATACCGTGCGGGCTGGCAACATCGCATTTCGTGATAATTTCATCCCACCAAAAACATACATGTAAAATGTTGCCAAGACGAGATCATATGGCTCGCACTGTCAAAAAGTTATCAGATCTTATGTAGAGCTCCTCAGTCAAAATATGAGCACCTTAGTCAAAATATGAGGCTTGGTCTTTTCGTTACTACAAGAACGATTGTTTAACAGAAAAGTAATGAACAATGAATAAATTTTTCACCTTACGCCCATGTTATGGCAGCGAAACGGCCAAGCCACACATTTTGACTCTAGAGATACACAGATGTATAGAGATACAGACATATTTTGATATTTTGACTGTAGTATAGAGTTAGGGCGTGTAGAGTTAGAAGCTTGGCTCTTTATGAGATCTGATATAGTTCAGATCTGACAGTGCGAGCCCTACGGTCTCGTTTTGGCAACATTTTACATGAAAATGTTTTTGGTAGGACTTTCACTTCATTTTATAAGTTGACTAGCTGACCCGGAAGACTTCGTACTGCCTCAATCGATAAATAAAAGACAATTAACTCTACATTTTCTTTAGAAAACGTTTGTATGGGAAATAGAAAAGGGCTGTTTTTAGGGTTTTCCCGGGAATTATTCGATTTTTCTCACCTTTTAAACCTTCCCTAGACCTCCACAAACATTTCAAGACCAAGATAAGATCAATCCGTTCAGCCGTTCTCGAGTTTTAGCGAGACTAACGAACAGCAATTCATTTATATATATATAGATTAAGAAAAACTAAATTTTTTTTTTTGGTCATTTACTAAAAATCCTGAAATGCGTATTTTATTATTACAAGGACTCCCAAAATTCAAAATCAAAATTTGCGGAAGTCTCATACAAACTACCATCCCCTAGTTTAAGGGGTTGGGAGTAAAAGATCCAAGTTTTAGATTTTTTTGTTGATTAAATAATTTACACAAAGTAAATTGCCTGCTTGGGTTCGAACCCCCGACCTACAAATCGTATGTCGCGCCCGTTACCACTTCGCCACCACTGCTCTTCTATGAGAAATATAATTTGTACAGATTTAATTAAAAAGAAAACGAGTAAGTACTAGTAATATAATAAAGACATAATATCGTGCCGTAATACTCGTAATCTGACGTGGGTTTGGCACTGCCCGTGAATACAAATTGGCAGTGACCGTGCTGTAAGAAAGTCATTGAACTCTTGCTTCCTTTTCCGACTTCAAAAAGGAGGAGGTTCCCAATTCGACTGCGTGTTGTTGTTTTTTTTTTGTATGTTTGTTACGCGATATCGTAAACCGATTTCAAAAATTATTTTTTTAATGGAAAAGGTATGCTTCAGAGGTAGTCCCGTATAAATTTTATTAGCTTTGCTTGGGTAGTTTTTGAGTTAGCTTCAATAATACGTGTTTTTGCCACTTAGTTCATATTGATGACGCGAAAATTACTTCCTGTCTGATATTTACATAGTAAGTGGTGTTATACGAATTAGTGTGGGATAAGTACCACTTAAAAGTGAAAAATAAAAATTGTTTTACAAAAAAAAAATCGACTTCCATAAAAGACACTACAAAGTAAAAAATAACTTTAATTTCGGAAGTCGGTGGCAAACAACGAAAATGCGAATCCAACGACACTGACTTCCGAAATTAAACTTATTTTTTACTTTGTAGTGTATTTTTTGGAAGACGGTTGTTTTTTTTTTAATTTTTTATTTATTTAACTGGTTCGAGGTGGCCAGGGAAAAGAGTTCCTGGAAGAGTTTGAGGGAGGCCTTTGCCCAGCAATAATAATAATAATAATAATAATAAAAACGTTGATTTTCTCCACCACATAATGAAAAGTTAGCAGGTACAATACATAATTGTGAGCAATGAGACAGGATAGGCTAAAAAAAATGTTAACCGTCAAATTTCATAACGATCTCTGTTCGTGAAAAGGTAAGAAACAGAGTTACTTACGCATTGGATTTATTGAAAGATGTTATACATAAGTCTATCCTTAGTAGTTTGCTCTTGTCATATGTCTTTGAGTTTTCGATTCTAGGACATGCCGGTTTCCTCACGATGTTTTCCCGTTTTGAGAGCAGTGATGATGAAATAACTTACCCTATAGTAAAGTGCCTGTTTGGGTTCCACAATCCAACTCGTAACTCAATACCCTCTTTATAATCTTAAAATGGCGTAAAATCTGGTAAAAAATGATGGGGTTTTGTTTTGCATTATCTCTTTAAACATATTTTCTTCATTTCAGTATACGTGTAAAAAAGCATGTAAAAGTACAGATGATTCATTATTAATTACATTATAATAATGAATACCTTTAAATAAATTAATTAAAGCCACGGATTTCTCGGTTTTTCCGTAAATGTATTGGGTATATTATATACTAGCTGCGCCCCGCGGTTTCACCCGCGTAAGTTTCGATCCCGTGGGAATATCGGGATAAAAAGTATCCTATGTGTTATTCTGATGTATAAACTATATTACTGTAAAGTTTCATCAAAATCCGTTCAGTAATTTTCGCGTGAAAGAGTAACAAACATCCATACATCCATACATACAAACTTTCGCATTTATAATATTAGTAGGATCACTCAGATGAGTTTAGTACGTTACCTAACTGTAATTTTTTCAATATACCTACCGATTTGGCACTGATTTGGAACAATAAATTGAAATATTGTGGTAAACCCAATAAAAACTTGAGAAATATCAGTGTCATGTCACATCGCGTTTTAGTCGCATGGACTTCTTGTTGATTTATTATTACTAGGGGTGTGGGAGGGCAACACCAAGCAGAAACGTCATTACATTGATCCATCATGGACGATACTTGGTCGTTTTCTCTCTATAAATCCTATATGATCCTATATAATCCATCCATAAATCCTGTTTAAACATGGTTTCAGGTGGAAAAAGCGTATTTATTATATAAAATAAACATTATAAAGTCGTCACAAATTTATGCGTGACGTTAATTGGGTCAGGACACTAGATAAGCCTATAAGGCTAAAGATAAAATGCTAAAAACCTATTCAGCACGCTGACATTGGCACAGTCAGTGAATAAAAAATTACAGAACACCTGTCATGTTAATAATTATAATTATTATCCGCTGCGCTATAGAACTTCGTTCCAATAAACTATGATAATTATCATAGTTTATTGGAACGAAGTTCTATAGCGGAGCTTGCCGTAAAAGTAAACTGATAAAAATTGACACGTAATGATAAAATGTTAATCCCCTCCATGCGACATTATATTATACCTAATTATTTGAAAGAGTCAAAGAGACAGATATAGTTTTCATGGTTTTCGAGGGTGCTAAAGCCAACAGTAACGTCAAAATGAAAACTCAAGATGGCGATAGCGAACATTTGCAAAGTTTTCGTCATGCATGAGTGTCGTTTTTATGTTTTTCGAGGTTGCTAAAGCCGATAGTGAAGTCAAAATGAAAATACAAGATGGCGGCTGCGAAATATATCAAATTTGCGCAGCCGCCATCTTGGAATTTAATTTTAAACTTCGTTCCTGTGGGGATCCCCCGACTCCACACGTATTTATTTCATACAGGTTGGCAAGGGCATCGAAACGCAAACTGTAACCATAAATTCGGCACATTCGAAATCACCTAGCGTAGAACACTTTCATCTGTTATCAAAAAAAAAACCGCCGTTTCATAGAAAAGTGTTGCTAGTTATACCGAGCTCCCGGAAAGCGATTAAATAACTGATTACTAATGCTAAAATTATGCGATGTAAAGAGTTGAATCGAGTACCTATCGGAAAATTACTTAAGCTTATCGCAAAAGCTAACAATAGCATGTCTGCTAAAGCCCTTAAGGGTCCCTATCAATTTCGCGGTCTAAAAACAGAAAATTCAAGTTTTTTCAGCGCAAATTTCTCAATAACCTTAAGTTAACTAGTTTTTTTTTAAATACACAGTTATTTATCAACTATTTATATAGTAAGTGTACAATTTTAAATTTTGATAACTACTTAATATAAATTACAAAAAATAAAAATCTAACACATGTTTTTACGTAAGCACGAGACACCATGTTTTTCAATTACTTTCATAACTTACTGGCAGCAAATAACAATCTGAAAAAAATATATAAATACTGGGCATATATTATATTAGTAAGTGTACAATTTTGTTTTTTAAAGTTTAATGATTGAGTACTTGTAAAAAAATGTTAATCACGCTGAAAAAACCCAATAAAATCATGTGCAAAACCCTTGTCTACGCGTAAGAATTTATTTAAAATAATAATAAGCGTTAAATATTTTAAAATTTAAGGTATTTATCTACCAAAATCAATGTTTATATTTTTATTTTGACTATTTATTTAATTGTAGTAAAATATCTAAATGATGCTTTGTAAACTTAAATTCGATCGTTCGTTTACTAAAATTGAAATTCTTAGACTCATTAGATAAATAGGTGATAAATAACTGTGTATTTAAAAAAAGAATGTAGATAACTTAAGGTTGTTGAGAAAATTGTGCTAAAAAAAACTGATTTTCTGTTTTCACCCCGCGAAATTGATAGGGACTCTTAAGTTAGTTAGCAGGGTTCCTTTTTCAAACGTCATTTTGAATTTTTGACAGTTTTTGACACAAAGTCTTGCAAAAGTAGGTAGGTACTTATTTTTTTTCTTTTCCTTGAATGATGGAGACGATGCTTGACGTATTTGTTAATTGAATATTTAGTAATGAGTAATTTAGTGGTAATGAGTTTCCGTGAGTGGGGGAATGTAATATAATCGTCGTTCAAAGTAATTTGTTCATAAACGTATACGTAATTCCATAAGTTACCTAACTTATTATACTTACGTCATGCAGTGTCTTCTGCGGTTAAACCTTTTTTTCTAATTAATATATCTGGTCATCAATGTTTTTTAAACAGAATTCTTCTAATTTTGACGCTGTCAAGCAAAACACGACGCAGACACTTCGTGTGTATTAGTTAGTTTTTAGTGTATTTATAATGGTTTATGTATTTATAGTATTTTTAAGTTATATTAATATTGTATTGTATGTGTTTATATGGGCCTTGATGCCTGAAATAAATAGATAATAATAATAATAATAAAAACATTTGATGAATATAAAAAAATGAGTTGCGGAAAACTATAAATCAAGACAAGTCGATTTTCATAATTTTTCTTCTGCGTAATTCCTCGGTAAAACTTTCTATTTTGCATCATTTGATGCTTTTTTTTTTACACACAGCAATGTTTTAGACATAGAAAACTGTAAATAGGTTTTGATTCTTTAATGCTGGTTAACACATTTATTTTAATTGGAGATACAAACACCTGCCCTTTGAAAGGAGAAAAAATGGAGGTGACTACCGAGATGACGACTAAGTCATAGAACACGCATCAACTCTGAAAGGGATCGTCACCGTATCAACTCGAGCCATTCAGTATTCTTTGTGTGAAACTCCCAACTGTAACGGACACTAATCGAAATCGTAACGTGATCGTCTCGCCTCGGGACAAGCTCACGAACCGCGGTGCGGTGCGTGGTCAACTTATTTATTTATTTCTTTGCTCACATGTAAAACACTGGATAATAGGCATGCATTGAAATTTCATGACACAGTATTAATACATGTGCCCTGGAAGGGCATTGCAAATTTTTATATCTAATAACATAATATTATAATATTGATTCCAATGACTATAATTTACATTAAACTTGCAGTTCCCGCGCTTACGGCTTGTCGTCCTCGCGCTTACGTCTCTTCGTCCACCCTCGCCCCTCACCCCTCCCGCGGCCTGCCTGCAGCACCATCAACCAGCGCAGCGGTCGACGAGCCGTAAGCGCGGCGACGCTTAACCGTAGCAGAGTCGACGTATCGGAGCTTCTGATCCGCTTTGATTACGTGCTTATGTTAGGTTGACGCCTGTTTGATGGCGAGGCGATAAGCGATACGGTGTCGATCCTTTTCCGAGTTGATATGTGTGCTATGACCTTAATAGAGAAGTATGGAAGACAAGACATGTTGCACCGACGCGATGTCAAATAAATTGGGTAAAGAGCTGGAGAATGATGATAAACATCTGCAATAAGATATAGTTGTTCATATATCTTCAATTTAATTATCATCGAGCACATATAAGGCGAACGGTCCTATATGAAAAGTTTTAATTCTTGCATAAATTTTTAAACGTAATTTAGGTATGAGCACATAATACGGTCCTATATGAAAAGTTTTAATTTTTGCATAAATTTTTAAACGTAATTTAGGTATAAGCTTTCTTAAGGTGATTGCGCATTGATTACCGCGAAATTCAAATTTTCTTACTTTTTTGCAATTAGCAGATCAGTGTCAGGTTGTATCTTGATCAAAATATGATTCGCGACTATAACAGGTACTTATTCACAGAATTATAGTCATTAGAATCATTAATACATCTTCCTAAGTTAGATTTGTACCACAAGAAGAAATCTCCTAGGGAAAAGTGTTTATCGTACAAATCTCACATATAAAGATGTATGAATGTTTCTTATGATTATAATTCTGTAAATACGTACCTTTTATAGTCGCGAATCAAATTTTGATCAAGATACAACCTGACACTGACCTGCAAATTGCAAAAAAACGTAAGAAAATTTGAATTTCGCGGTCTACCACTTCCCATTCACCTTAAATAGCACATCAGTGTCAAAAGACAAATCAACAAATTATATTACCAATTCTATCTCTATACTACCAAGAATAGACAAAGTTCTTTCTATCCAACTCGACACCTCTTCTGCCCGAGCACGGGGCGACCCGTAGACTCGCGTTTCAAAGACATATTTTATTCTGTCCATAGCTCATAGCAACGAGGAGCAAATTTTAAATTCAATATACTTAGAAAAAATGTTTTAGTTCTCTCCTGATAAATCAGCTTAATCTGATATAGAACGTATTGCAATATCAACGACGATAGATAACAGTCTCTTTCAAATTCCAGATATAATCTTGGTCTTGGTACCTATGTGAGGATATTTGACACTAATAACGAAATGTAAACTAAACGATAAATTTGATGCATGTAAAAAAATCTAGCACAAACTTGAAGACAATAAAAACTGAAACTCAAAGCATTTATTTCAATTCAACCAATTACAGGCACTTTTGAATTTTAAAGGCTGAAAATACGACCCTGACGTCACACTATATATCCATACCGCATACGTTAATGGCATAAAAGTGGATGTTGGCTTGCGTCCGCTGTCTCGGACATCCCGATATGACGCCATCAATTAGAGAGAAATTAATCATGCAATCAAATTGAATCCACGGTGTGAATTCCCAGTGCATCAATTTGATCGAAGCTGTAATACATGGAATCATAGATACGACGAAGAATAAGGGCCTTTGCATTTGCATGTGTTAAAATCATAATACGCTATATTTTCAGCGTTTGCCGTGGCACAATTTTCCATTTTTTTTCTCTCAAATGTTATGTTTATACATAAAAGATTATACACACATCAAAAGTGTCTAGGGATCAAGCATTTTTATGCGGATTTCTTGAGATTGAGATGTGGCTTTGTAATAAATTTATGATTTTATAAATTTATATGGATCCTTTTTGGTGCATTTCATAATTTGAATCAGGAACTGTGAATCAAATTCGAGTAAAAGATGAAAATCAGCTGTCAATATTTTCCCTATAAAAACATACAACGCATTGAAGACATTATTAGTGCTACTGTTTCCCTACTACTGATTAAAACCAACGTTATTATGGAGCGGCGACGTCATTTAAGCAGGGAAGAAATGCTCAGAGCCGTGGGAATGATAGAAGCTGGTTCCCGGCAACGTACTGTGGCTTTAGCTCTGAATACAAGTCAGAGTGTTATCAGTCGACTTTGGACACGTTACCGAAGCACTGGTACCGTGGCTGAGCGCCATGGAGGACGGTATCGCTGCACCACACGGAGACAAGACCGATACATTCAAATCTTAACTCGAAGAGCTCCAACAATAACCGCCATGATGTTAGCCGTGAGGCTTCATCACTCTTCAGGGAACTTAATTAGCGACCAAACAGTCAGAAACCGCTTGCATGAAGTGAACCTTCATTCCCGAAGACCGCTACGGGTACCACCTATAGCAATGCACAATCGTAGGATTCGATATCAATGGGCTCTTGAACACAGAAATTGGGCAGAAGAACAATGGCGTTTCGTGTGCTTTTCTGATGAGTCTCGTTTTGGTATGAGACCGGATACCAGACGTATACGACACTGGAGAACCCCTGGACGCCAACAGCGATTAAAATCCTGCCAGGAAGTCCATCCTTATAGTGGTGGAACCATCATGGTATGGGCGGGTATTTGGATCGGTGGAAGAACTGAGTTGATTTGGATCAGAGGCAACCTCAACGCTCAAATTTATGCTGAGACGATTGTATCAGACGTCATCGTTCCTCTACAAGTGCAAATCGGTCCCTTATTTCAGTTAATGCATGATAATGCACGACCGCACACCGCAAGAGTTGTAAGACAGACTCTCGCCGCAGCTAACATCAATGTCCTGCCCTGGCCTGCTCAGTCGCCAGACTTGAACCCGATTGAGCATGCATGGGATATGCTACAGAGAAGAGCTCTGCCGAATATGGAGGGTATCCAGTCGCAAGAAGACCTTTTTTTGTTGTTGCAACGAACATGGGCGGCCATTCCACAGCGTGATTTGGATGAACTCATTTTGAGTATGCCAAACCGATGTTCTTGTGTTGTTAGTGTTCGCGGTAGAAACACGGATTATTAATTGTTTAAGTTACCCAATAAAATTTTAGAGAAAACTGTTATTTCAGTCTTTTTTTCGAACTTTTGTGTGAGTGGTTCAAATGTCAAAAATCCCTTTATTAGGAAAATGGCAAATTTCTTTATTAATGCAGAGGTGACTTGGTTTATCGTTACTGTGACAAACGAAAACACTTTACTTGATGAATCCTTAAAGAAAATTTTAATTAATATCAATCAGGAGAAAAGTTATTGCAAAAATATATGTTGATCCCTAGACACTTTTGATGTGTGTATATTATAATTAACACACAGATAATTAACTAATACAATACTTAATTCTGACAGTTCCTAATTTACGTGCTAATAGTTTTAAGTTATATTGCTGCGCCCTAACAGGGTCATGTACTCACTAGTTTAAGCCTAGCGTGTAACTATGGTTGTGTAGGTACATAGTGCATTAAAAATAAACTAAATAAATTATAGAAGCTTGTTGACAGACATGTTTTTTCGACAGTATTAAAATAAAAATACCACCAGAATATCAGAATACATAAATAATATAAACACAAATAGATAAGCTCCTACAATCCTGTGCCCGACAGGGTCCATTATTAATTTTAAGCTTACCAATTGTTTTACCAATATTAGGGAATGCAATAAAGAATGATTGTATCAATGAAATCATAATGATGATGAGTACATCGTACAGACGATTCTCCGATTGCCAATTGAATGACTAAGTGCCTAGTCATAGTCTACAGATCTAGACAAGAATATTTTTAGTTTTAAAACATTTAACATTGTTAAACGTGTTTTTTGAATCGTATTTCAAACCGGATAACATAGAGCGACTGCCTATCTGACCTTCTCAACTCACTGAGTAACACCCTTTGGTAAGACTGGTGGTCAGGACTTTATGGCTTCTGACTACCCGTAACGACTGTTGAAGATCTACGAGGCACGGCGAGGTACCCGATATGTGTTCAATGGCCACCCATCCATGAACCGACCTCGGCAAACCTTCGATCGACCTGTGCGGCAATTATCATTTAGCCACAAACCTTTAGGAACCATAATCGTGAGCAAATAATAATAAATCAATAAACGTCTCGTGATGGATCGTGCATTGTTCGCCAACGAGTGTCTACGAATTATTTGTCTACGACACTCTACATTACACACTCATTAGACACTCATAGAGCCCGTAGACCTATAGGTCTACGGGCTCTATGAGTGTCTACGAATTATTTATGTCTACGACACTCTACATTCTATAGGTCTACGGGCTCTATGAGTGTCTACGAATTATTTGTCTACGACACTCTACATTCTATAGGTCTACGGGCTCTATGAGTGTCTACGAATTATTTGAGTACGAGTTACGACACTCTACATTCTATAGGTCTACGGGCTCTATGAGTGTCTACGAATTATTTGTATACGACACTCTTTACATTCTATGCGTCTACGAGCTCTACGGGAGTACGGGGCTCTATGACAGTGCTACATCATTTTGATCTACTGACTCCAAGAGTGTATACGAACTAACTATTTGTCTAAGACACTTTACTTTCTATGCGTCTGCGGGCTCTAAGAGTGTCTACAAACAATTTGTCTACGACACTTCCTACATTTTATGGGTCTACGCGGTGTACGAGGAGTGATTACGACAGTGCTACATTATTTTAGTCTATGGGTTCTAAGAGTGTCAACGAACTATATGTCGAAGACACTCTCTACCAGAACTGTGATGGTGTCAGTGCCAGTTGTACGTTGTAGTTTCGAACCCAGAAAAACACTTCACTTTGTGTAAATTATTTCCTCACCACTCTACTCTCAAAACGGTGAAGGAAAACATCGTGACGAAACCGGCATGACCTAGAACCAAAAAAAAAATATCGACATCCACCAACCCGCACTGGGTCCGCGTGGTGGATTACCACTCACTCCCTCTCACAGCGAGGAGGCCTGTGTCCCAGCCGTGGGAAAATGAATGGTTTGTGAGCGAGCGATGGAACGTAAGTTCCATTTACCGACCGGATACGGAACACGATACTGCAGCGCTATTCTGTAAAAATCTCACCGTGAAAACTAAGGTGAAGTGAGCTGTCATTCCACCTGATGTTAGGGATTGCCTCCATTGATAGTTCACTTCACGCTCACTTCACCTATGATATCACGGTGTGATTTTTACAGAATCGATAGACTGTGGTCTAAAACACAAAGCCCAGAAGGGCCGGACAAGTTTGCCGCATGTTAGATGCACTGTGGGCCAAGACCATCACAGTATGGGTCCCTGAAAACGTTCCAACGGCAATGACGGTAGGGAATTGGTCCATATTGGCTCAGGATCGAGTTTAGTGGAAAAAGGAAAGTGAGGATTTGCTCTGCAGAGGAACAATACGGGGCTCCGATATGATATATTATTTTATTTTTCTCACTTGATAGTAACCAAAGCTGCGACCGACGATGGTGCAATATCGGGAAACACGTACTACGGCAGGGAGTTTCACCCATAAAATATGCAATTACAATGAACATTCTTCGAAATAATAGTTTGGCAACAGTCCACGTGTTCCCAAAAACAATAAAGCACAAATCGACAGCAGACTGTACTATATTCCTAATGGTTTCGCATGAAATCTAAATATAGGACTACACGTCATCTTTAAATATAAAATTCAAAGTCCTGACTGACTCATATATCATCGCACAGCCTAGACCGCTGGTCCTAGAGACATGAAATTTGGAAGGTGTGTTATTTGGGAAGATTTAGGTATTCGCCAAGAAGGGGTTTTTCGAAATTCCACCCTTAGGAGGGTGAATGGGGGGAGGGTGAAATTTCACGCGGACAAACTCGCGGGCAGATATATGTGCCATAATACCGACCTATTGCACCATTTTGTGCAGTCATTCTAGATTTCAAGGCGTGTTAGACGCGGTAGCCCGAAAGTTAAGAAATTCACAGGGTTATTTTAAATTGGCTAGCTAAACTACGCAGACGCGATAGGTATCAATATTTAAACACGATAAAATAAAAACTATTTCTTTTTGTGGTGTTCAATGTCCTCTGTTAAGACTGTGCCGACCGTACAGTGGCGCCCTCACCGTTTGTTTGGTTATTTCATACAATTTAGAATGAAAATGCAGAAAATAAGCACGATAAGTTGTGCTTCACAAAATTATACGTCAATATTATTAGAAACGGTAGTTTTATATTGTTTAGTTTCCTCATAATCCTTAAAACGGATAAAAGTGGCCACTATAATCCGTTTTAAGGATTACAATAAAACTAAACAATATAAAACTACCGTTTCTAATAATATTAATGTATAATCTTGTGAAGCACAACTTAACGTGCTTATGTTCTGCATTTTCATTCTAAATTGTATGAAATAACCAAACAAATGATGAGGGCGCCACTGTGCGGTCGGCACAGTCTTAATGTTATAATTTTAAATATGAGTTTATAAAAACTGTTTTCTTATATTTTATTGTGTTTACATACACATCGCGTATGTGAAGATGACAAATAAAAACAGTTTTTTTAAAGTGATAAATCAAGTGACTAAATTAAATATTGTCGACGAGCCCACAAATAAAATCATCAAATTAATTTATTTTTTGTTTGGATATCGTTACCCACCGCGTCTGCAAAGCTTAGCTAGCCAATTTAAAATATTAACTCTGTATGAAACACGACGATCTTTAATTTTTCTCTCATTTAGGCACAAACAACAAAAGCTCATGCCGCGGTAAAATCATACAAGGTTTCAAGGACATATAAACGCATAGACTGAAACCATTAATTCAGTACCTTAGACACAAACAACCGAAAAATGTCTTAATTTCTACGCTGGAGCGAAGAAGTTTTTCGCTTATTTCGTGCCTATACGGCAGAAAAATTAACGGTCGTGTTTCATAGAATCCTTTAGAAGTCCTTAACCTTCAGGCCGTGCACTAAATAGCCTAAACCTTCTTCAAGAATTGGGCTATTTAATATAAAAAGATTTTTCAAATCCGATTGGTCGTTCCAGACATTACCACGTTCAAAAGAACAAATCCTTCAGCTATTAGAAAAGATGGAATTGGTCCCTGATCCCAGTTTCGAAGTGGGACGAGTTACCCCCTATCCCGTTTTTATTAACCGACGAAAAAGTTTTAAGTCTAGAATCATATGCTGAATTCATAGTTATAGACTTATAGCTTGCGCAATGGTTACTTTTTTTCCTGTATGATAAGGAAAAATTCTACAAATCCACTTGATCGTCCGCCCATCACATGATCATTTCCGATTACGTTACGTTAAGTTCTCGTTACAGACATCATTAGTCAGCGTATTGAAAGAACTACCAATCAACGACGAACTATCGATCAACCAATCAACACTCATAGAAAATACCCGTAATTCATCATCTGCCTAGCCTTTTCCAATCGTCGTAACGTAGTCGGCTAACGGCTTCCAATCTAACCGAATAAAGCTTAATTTAAAAGTAGCTTTTTTACATGGAGCGACTGCCTACCTCCACAACAGCATTGCTATTCTGTAAAAATCTCACCGCGAAAACTAAAGTGAAGTGAGCTGTCATTCCACGGGATTGCCCCTATTGTTAGCTGACTTCACACTCACTTCACCTAAGTTATCACGGTGAGATTTTTACAGAATCGATCGGCAGTTTATCAAAACTTTCAAAGAGTTAATGAGTAATGAATCTTTGAAAGTTTTTGTAAACCCTTTGGTGAAATGAAATGGTTTATACTGTAAATAGGATAAGTATCGGAATCATTTTTACACGTCATACTAAAAAAAGGTAGATCGAGTCGACATTTACTCTATATCGACTGTGAACTGGCAACAGGTACTATCTCCATTTTGACAACTTTACAGGACGAAGAATAAACATGTTAGCATCATTTATACAGCATCTCGTGTGTTAAATAAAAATACGTAGTTTTTAAATACCTATTTTTATTGTACATGTAATTAAAAACAAAAGTAACATTATAAATTATAATGTTACTTTATTTATAATGCTTCCTTCCAATATAAAATTGAGTTAAGACAATATAAATCAACACAAGAACAAACATATTGACAACACTTTTTAACAAGACTTTTTGAATGAAGCCAATCCTGGCGCCAAATTTAAATGTATTTGAGTTAGGATTTCTTGCAACGATGTGAAATCTTCAAAAAATTGAGATAGGACCGGTTTCCAGTTCACAGTCGATATCTGACTGGGTAGGCAGATAGGAAATGTCGACTCCATCTTGCGAAACCAACTCAGGGGTCAAAGTCTCATTTCCTGTATGTGTTACAAAAAAAAAAAATTTCTTTCTTTCTTTCTGTCTCTCTTTATTTCTTTCTTTTGAGGTCCAGACATAATCTTGGTTAGACCATGTGAGGACAATGTAGATTAGTGGCTGAAATGGTCTTTTGAGGAAGGAACCACACAGATTTGAGTGGACCAGAGGTCCAGAGGTCGGAGTTACGGGCCTTTCATATTCCGTATCACTTTGTTTTTGGTTTCGGACATAAGATTACTTCGGAGCCCAAACTAATATAGGACTTTGTAGGCCTTGTAGGCCTACAAAGAGAGATCTGAAGACCATTTTTTTTATTTTATCAGGTATCTGGTACTTTTGACAGACCTACGCTGTCCTCCCATACGTTCGCATTCTAACCAGCAGTGCGATTCTGTAACCATCTCACCGTGAAAACTTAGGTGAAGTGAGCGTGGAGTGAGCTGTCACTGTCATCCTGATGCTAGGGATTGATATTTTTGACAACTTATTCTCACTTCACCTAACTTTTCACAGTGAGATTTTACAGAATCGATCGGCAGTCTTCTTGTTCTCACAAACTCAAACCATATATTTTTAATTTGCTATTCCAAAATGACATGTCATGTTGACAAAAAAACTTTTAACAAAAAAAAAACCGACTTCCAAAAAAACACTACAAAGTGAAAAATAACTTTAATTTCAGAAGTCGGTGTCCTTGGATCTGCATTTTAGTTTATTGCCACCGACTTCCGAAATTAAAGTTATTTTTCACTTTTTAGTGTTTTTTTGGAAGTCGGTTTTTTTTTGTTTTTAAAGGGTTTATTTCTCGCTTTGTATTGGGTCTGTTTACAATATATCTACTGATACAATAGCCTAATATCAACTTGTTCATCGCCTTTTACAAAATATTGCTTTAGTTTTAACGTTAATTGTTGAGGAGTTCTCCAGGTACTCCACCATCAGCTCCATTTCGCCATTCGCATTGTGACGAGCATAAATTGCTTAGCACGAATCACAACCCGTGAAATACTTATTATTGAGTAGTTCCGGTGGCCATCTGTGGTCTTCATCATCAGTTCCACTTAACCAAATGGTGCTTTCCGAGAGCAAATACACGAGTTACTATAAATAATACCTAAATTATTAGAGGTGTTCCTAAAAAAGAATCGAATTGAGAACCTCCTCCTTTTTTGAAGCAGGTTAAAAAGGTCGATCGCAACTGTTTAGTCTAAATAAATTAAAAATCAGAGTTTAGTATAGATTTTCAACTTTATCGCTGAAGCATAAGGTTAAAAGTTGATTGGGAAAATTGGGTATAGATAGTGCAATCCACGAAGACGCGCCCCACTCTTCTTCCGAATCGTTAGTGTTTATCGCTTGTTAATTCCATTAGTGTTTTAGTTCTTTCGATACACTCTAATTACCCACTAATAATAATTCGTGTGTACACACAAACTTATAACACTAGCGTAATGTTGCACACTTCTGCTGTAAGCATTAGGAAAAAGAATAGGGCGCGTCTTCGTGGATTGCACTATCTATAGCTTGATGTGTTGGCGTCTGTACTTCCTTTCAGAAACGTTCAAACTTAAAAAAAAAAAAACATTTGAATTTCGCGGGCGAATCTAAATCACCGATAAATGTCAAGTTTAAAGTTGACAGCTACGAAAATAATTTGAAATAACCCATAACGACAAACTACAAAAATTCAATGGCTATTATGTGAAAAAAAAAACAATATTTTGAAGGAAAGCACATAGGTTCTCAACGTGGACTTTAGCGCCCCCTCGTGGACGTTTGAGACTTTCAGATGAGTTCTATAGATGACCTAGAGAAAATTATATATTCTTCTTACGTCTGTAAAATATTACTTGTTTAATATGATCATCTCTAAGTAGTCTGTGAATATGATCGTGGCAACAGCTGTTTCAGACTCGCGACAGATGGTAAGTAAAAAAAGGGGCGCTAAACTAAAAAAAAAGGTACCTATTGCCCCGGTGAGCAAAATAAGGCTGAGAACATAATTATGATAGCATAATCAAAATTTAAAAGAAAGAAACTGAAGTGATTACAGACTGAAAGTGCTGCTACATTAAAAAATAAAAATGTTAAAGTACTTACATTAAAAATAATCCGAATATCAGAAGCAGCTCAGGACTGGCAATGACACTGATGTTAATCATTATGTTAGTACTGTATCACTCCACTTTTTAGTGTTAGTGCTGCTGCCGAACCAAAACCTTATCACAAATTGAAGCTTGATTGTTTTATTCCATAGTTTTTATACGGTCGTATCGTCGGCGGGGCCCACCCGAAACATGAATCTAACCACTCATAAAATATTATAATCTGGCAATAATTATTTATTGAAAAATTATTTCGGTTCATTTGTAGGCATTAGAAAAGAGTCCCAAAATTGGTTATAAATTTCCTAACTATCATATTATCACTTTTCCATTTTAATCGTTCCGCCCCGTCATAGGTCATCTCATTATTTTCAAAAGTACCTAATATTCTCTTGCAAAAATAACACAGATTCAAAGTCAATGAAAAATTAACATTAGTACGTTGGGTTATGTACTAATATAGAATACAGAAGTAGCATCTGAGTGGTAATTTAGTCGTAGTAGGCTGGTAATTACTTTGTTCTTAAGCTATATTTTTAGGTTACCGCGATAAACACGTTCGAGCCAGACGAATGCCTCGTAACTTTATCATTAAGACACATCTGCATTTAAAAGACTCCTAATTACCACCCTCGCTTTGTCGTCATCAGGGTTTTTCCGAAATTGCTGTAAAGTTTGAAATTCAGCTGTCATGTAGTGCATACTACGAAAAGCGCCATCTAGTATGTCTTACCCGAAACTTCAACTGTTGATACATTCTGTGTTGACAGATGTCGCATTATGCGCGAAATAAAATGACAAAACTCGGCGTTTCTGGTAAAAATGCAAACTCATAAACTCGGGTTTAAAGTGAGAGTGAACAAAGGTATCGTAAGAAGGTACAATCAACGCTCGTTGCATCATGCGAAATCAAGTGAAGGCCTAAAAGCGTGTTACTTAAAACGTGGCGATTTTGGTAGCAATACCCTGCCGTCTGTACCTATACTAAAATGTACTCTGTGGTCTGTACCCAGTCGGCCTATGAGAGTTTGAACAGGGTTATTGGTAAAACACTAACAACCTTACATGACTGGACTACTAAGCTACTAACATCTATAACTTTTTTATGACTTTTTACAAAATATAATACATTTAGCAAAATTTCGTTATTCTATCTAACCACTGCTCACCTGTGCTGAATTTTGTACTAGTAAAAAATAATTTGGAACCGGGAGTCCCCCGATAGGTAGATCATGCTATCGAATAAATATAGCCTGAACCATAGTATTAATTCATAACAAAAGCGTGAAATATTATGTTATATATTGTTATACTATTAAAGACTATTGCTATTCTCTTTATTTAGGATAATTTATTAACTACTGAAATAAATGATTTTACGATGTTAACATTAAAAAAAAAACATTTAGAAAAAGAGTTTGAATATGGCTGAATAGTAAAATTCCTTGGACGCTTAGAGAAATAATATTGCCTGAAGGTTGGCAGGTTGGCTAAACTAACTGTCAACTCTGTGTTGCCGTTAAATAAATAATGTCAGAATCTAGGGAGACAAAATTTTTATAACAATCCATTGTTCCGAGGGGCGTACCTGCTATACATATAATATATAACTACGTCAAATTAAAAAGACCAACTATACACAATCACACACCATCACAGTCACAACACTACACTAAACGCTATAACGCTGTAATTTAGATTCAATGTTGAAAAATGTTTTTAGTGGGTTTATCTGAAGATCCTGTATTATTTTTATCTTCAGCTGCGACCCGCCCATGCTTCGTACGGGAGTAAACTACTAACGTAAAGACGTGAAAACATCGAGATTTCTGTGCTTTATCTATGTTAAATATACATGTACTTTATACTTACGCCTTTCGGAACTCGATCTCATGATGGTGATAACCGCTTCAAAATCCAATGTGTAGTTTAGAAGATCTACGTGGTCACACGTACCGACATAAAAGGCCAATGTTTGTATACTATTTAAAAATAAAGATAACAGAAATATTATGAAAGGATATTGCAAAATACATTAATATTTCATGAGAAAACTAGACTATTGAGTTAATTTTTAAGATGTATCGCTTGGTAGATTTTAAATCAGGCTATGGCAACCCTGCAAACTCACGTCATTTATTCCAATCAGTTCGAAGTTCGGTACGCATCGGTGTGTTTCGCTTGTTTGTTTTGTTTACGTTTTATTTTCAATTAAAAACTTTTCTAACGCCGCCGTCCTTTGTTTACATTAGTACACTAACTAACACAAGAAACGATCAAGTGTTGTGCGTAACTGTGATATCTTATGTAATTGTATTGCAATTATTTGCATGAGTTTAGTCATCGTTCGTGAATTTTAAGTTCTGGTTTTCTGTTTTTGTGAATTTTTTCGTGAATTTAGCAATATAATGCGACTTCCGCATTAATCCCGTGGCGAGTGGAGGTTAGTGTGGTTTTTTTTTTATTGATTTTCCGGTATCTGGTATTGATAAAACGTGTGACATCCAGCCAGTCTTGTTTTTGCCCTTTTTTGTTTTGTCATTGCATTTTTTTTTCTCCATCGGCGCGGGTGACCTCGATTCTCTTTTTGAAACTTTTCTGTTAGGGTAATTAAATTACGATCATAAGATGAACGTGTTTGTTATTCTTTTTAGCAATTTAATGTTACTGTTACTTAATACATTTCGAAAGTCGAAAGGTATGAAATTGTTTTGACTCTAACAAGACTTACATGTGCTAAAAAGTTCTTTACCTGAATTTTTTAAAAATCTAAATAATAAAATAAAATGCTGTCATTTAATAGAACCTTTGAATGAGACTAACTTATACTTGAGTGCACAATTTCTATGGTTTTAGAAAATTTTCATTAAGTACTTACATTCAAACAGACAAACCCTAATGGTCTAATTACAGTGTCCCAGGGACATTGACGCAAACTGTAAGCAAGCACATGATTCTAGACCCTAATACTGCATTCGCGACTTATTTGCCAAAGATATAAACAAATATGAGTTAATGGAAAAGTAACTTTAACTCCTATACAATAAAGTGCAGTTTACGCTACAACCTCATTTCATATGTTTTTATAACTTTTTCACTCTGAAATCAACTTAATACCATTACAATAAAGTTAATATTTGTTTTACTTGAAATAACATCGATTTGAAACATAAATTTCAATAGACTTTAATTTAAAAAATTTTCATTGGTTATCAATAAAAAAGCTGTTTTATAGAAAAGTGCAATACCTACATGGTCTGGGGGTTCAGAATCCATGGTAATGGGCTGTGCGTCGATGTACCTACAAACCTGTATAGTTTTTAGTCATTTAATAATTAATTCTGTGTCGTACTGTAGAATAGAATACACTTTATTATGTATACCTTTCGAATTACAGATATAAAAATGTAGAAAGACATATTTTATAAAACATATAATAACAAGACACTCACTTTTGTAATACTACCAGAAAGAATTCTGATGGCATCTGTCCCTATCTTAACTTACATTTCACAGTCATTTATTGTGATAAGTTGATAACACAATGTCATGCCTGTATTGTCAATGGTTAGGCAGCGGTGAACCTATAGTATACCTACATTTTTTACAAGTTATTTGTAAGTCCCATGTAACAGTGGGCAAGCCTATTGCCATCAAGCGGGCATAAATTCATTCTCCGCGCTGCAACTAAGACAGTTGTAAAAACTCAATAAAACTGCTCAACCTAGTAATCGAACCCTTGTACAGACGCCAGCAGGTCAGCCTACCCCAATCTGTCAGATTTCTTTAATAAATTTTCAACTTTAGCACAAAGGAATAAGGTTCATATTCAATTGGGAAAATCTGACAGATTGGGGTAGCTTGATGTGCTGGCCTCTGTACCTCACGCTTAGCAGAAGCGCTTGCGACCTCTAGGCGAAGCAGTCATTTGCTTTGATATTAATTGATAGCCTGCCTCTAAGGCTTACACACTTCTGCCAAGGTCGTGGGCTGTTCGAAAGAGATACAGTGGCCCCTGGCACAGGCAACTGAAGGAACACGGGTGGGTTTTAGTCAGTAAAAGTCTGACACGCCCTCCTGCTCCGCCCAGGGCGGGAGAAGTTATTTGATAATTTTCCACCCTCAAAACAATAAAATAAAAAAAAGGCTTACACACTTGCCCTAATGTTGTTTAGTAGGAATATAGAACACATCCGCTTGTGCATTTCTTTATTTTGGTTGATATCCTCTTTATTAAATTAAAAATGCACAAAATAAATACTTAGGACAGCCGACCGCACAGTGGCGCCCTCATCATTTGTTTGGTTATTTCATACAATTTATTTACAATTTCATGTTAAGTTGTGCTTCACAAGATTATAGATACGTTAGTATTATTAGAAATGGTAGGTTTATATTGTTTAGTTTTATTATAATCCTTAAAACGGAACATAGTGGCCACTGTTATCCGTTTTAAGGATTATAATTTTAAAGTTAAAATCAGCAGCACCATTCACTATAGCGGTGTCCGATGCAGTTTGATAACTGCCATAGGCCTCTCCCAGGCTGCACCACAACGCCCTGTCCTCAGCCTTCTGCATCCAGTCTGCCCCAGCCACCTTTTTAAGTTGCCAGTCCATCATACTTACCGCATAATATTGCAACAAATAAATTGACCCACTTATAAAATTCAATTTGCAACTCAGATTAGAAAAACAAGTATGAATGAATAGACCGAAACATCAAAAATCCTTATTTGCTAAGTTAAATGTTAAAGTATTTTAATTTTAACACACAAAGCGCAATTGGATTTCATTGCTCAAGTCACCATGTACGGTGTCAGTATAGTGGGTGTATAATTATGTCTCACACTGCATCCTTGGCCACATCTGTCATATTCACAGTTATGTTTATAAAATGGCTGTTTTTATAGTCTACTTTTTTTAGGACTCCGTTTGTTGTATTGTCGTGGGAATGGGGTCTTATTTTTGAAAGGATGTGTACAGTAGCTTTCTTATTTTATTATGTAGCATACTTCAAATCCAACAAATCAAATCACTACATAGTATAAAACAAAGTCGCTTTCTCTGTCCCTTTGAATGCTTAAATCTTTAAAACTACGCAACGGATTTTGATGCGGTTTTTTTTTATAGATAGAGTGATTGAAGAGTAAGGTTTATATGTAGTGTATTTAGGATCAGCATTGCACCCGTGCGAAGCCGGGGCGGGTCGCTAGTATATTATAAATTTGTTCAACCGTTCTTGAGTTAGGTATAAATGGTATATTATATAAATATCTAACCTGACTTTGTTTTATGTAAATAGATTATATTAAATTTTATTATATTATTAGGTAGTTATCATGCTTTCATTCAAGGTACACGTTTATGGTATTACTTTTAAGGTTCAAATTCAATTAAAGCAAATTTTTAGGTATTAGATTAATTAATTTACTTGATTTGTGTTTTGAATTAATTTGTTGGATTTTCCGCAAATTTATTTCTAAATGTGTTATTTGATGAATTGATGAATGAATTTATACTTAACTTAGTAACCACAATATATTTTAAAGTAAATAAGTAATAAATTGTTGGAATGAGCAATCTAAAATGTTTGTTTTATATACATTTGCGTAGCAATTACTTATTTTTATCCATATATGTAAGTACTAATATATCTTCTATTTTTAAAAAACAAAGTTGGGTTAGTTACACCATTTATAATTCAGGAACGGCTGGACCGATTTTTATGATCTTTGATTTGTTGGTAGACTCCGCCCCGAATAGATGAATAGTACCTATTAAAACATCGAGAAAAAAGATAATTCATTTTCTGGCTACATCACACTAATATTATAAAGGCGAAAGTTTGTGAGTGTGTTTGTCACTTCTTCACGCAAAAACGGCTGAACTGGTTTGTATGAAATTTGGCACACAGGTATTTTGTAACCAGTATTTAACACATAGAATACTTTTTATTCCGATATTCTCTCGGGATAGACACTTATGCGAGTGAAACCGCGGGGCGCTGCTAGTATCAGTATGTTACCTTTTCACTTATTATTGCGCTGCCTTTGGTGTCTTATTGAGATAGGGCCCTTGTTTTTTTTTTTTAAGATGGTGGTTCTCACTTCCGCCTAGCATTCGTGATTTAAAAACTATTTCTATAAAATAATGTCGATTAAAAGAGCATTACCTTTCCTCTATACTGTGCATATTTATTATTTATACATCTTCTAATATATAAAATTCTCGTGTCACAATGTTAGTTACCATACTCCTCCGAAACGGTTTGACCGATTTATAAAAAAAAAATATTTTTCGAAAATATATTTAAAAAAAAAAAATAGATTATTTTCTCTTCACCACCCTTGGTTGACTGGTAGGGAATACCTAAGGCATAAAGTCCGCCTTTGTACCTTTTTATGTGCGAAAAGATTAAATAAATAAATAAACATTGCGGCATTATCAATCGTGGAATGTAATAAACTCGTGGAAACTTAAAATACACACATCAAAAGTGTCTAGGGATCAAGCATTTTTATGCGGATTTCTTGAGATTGAGATGTGGCTTTGTAATAAATTTATGATTTTATAAATTTATATGGATCCTTTTTGGTGCATTTCATAATTTGAATCAGGAACTGTGAATCAAATTCGAGTAAAAGATGAAAATCAGCTGTCAATATTTTCCCTATAAAAACATACAACGCATTGAAGACATTATTAGTGCTACTGTTTCCCTACTACTGATTAAAACCAACGTTATTATGGAGCGGCGACGTCATTTAAGCAGGGAAGAAATGCTCAGAGCCGTGGGAATGACAGAAGCTGGTTCCCGGCAACGTACTGTGGCTTTAGCTCTGAATACAAGTCAGAGTGTTATCAGTCGACTTTGGACACGTTACCGAAGCACTGGTACCGTGGCTGAGCGCCATGGAGGACGGTATCGCTGCACCACACGGAGACAAGACCGATACATTCAAATCTTAACTCGAAGAGCTCCAACAATAACCGCCATGATGTTAGCCGTGAGGCTTCATCACTCTTCAGGGAACTTAATTAGCGACCAAACAGTCAGAAACCGCTTGCATGAAGTGAACCTTCATTCCCGAAGACCGCTACGGGTACCACCTATAGCAATGCACAATCGTAGGATTCGATATCAATGGGCTCTTGAACACAGAAATTGGGCAGAAGAACAATGGCGTTTCGTGTGCTTTTCTGATGAGTCTCGTTTTGGTATGAGACCGGATACAAGACGTATACGACACTGGAGAACCCCTGGACGCCAACAGCGATTAAAATCCTGCCAGGAAGTCCATCCTTATAGTGGTGGAACCATCATGGTATGGGCGGGTATTTGGATCGGCGGAAGAACTGAGTTGATTTGGATCAGAGGCAACCTCAACGCTCAAATTTATGCTGAGACGATTGTATCAGACGTCATCGTTCCTCTACAAGTGCAAATCGGTCCCTTATTTCAGTTAATGCATGATAATGCACGACCGCACACCGCAAGAGTTGTAAGACAAACTCTCGCCGCAGCTAACATCAATGTCCTGCCCTGGCCTGCTCAGTCGCCAGACTTGAACCCGATTGAGCATGCATGGGATATGCTACAGAGAAGAGCTCTGCCGAATATGGAGGGTATCCAGTCGCAAGAAGACCTTTTTTTGTTGTTGCAACGAACATGGGCGGCCATTCCACAGCGTGATTTGGATGAACTCATTTTGAGTATGCCAAACCGATGTTCTTGTGTTGTTAGTGTTCGCGGTAGAAACACGGATTATTAATTGTTTAAGTTACCCAATAAAATTTTAGAGAAAACTGTTATTTCAGTCTTTTTTTCGAACTTTTGTGTTAGTGGTTCAAATGTCAAAAATCCCTTTATTAGGAAAATGGCAAATTTCTTTATTAATGCAAAGGTGACTTGGTTTATCGTTACTGTGACAAACGAAAACACTTTATTTGATGAATCCTTAAAGAAAATTTTAATTAATATCAATCAGGAGAAAAGTTATTGCAAAAATATATGTTGATCCCTAGACACTTTTGATGTGTGTAAATCCTTCTACACTATCCACTATCTGCCTGGCTTTTAAATACCTAGGTACCTAACACTATTTACAGTGAGTAATGTTTATACCACCAATAAAACAATATTAGGCAATTTGCATTAATTAACTCTGTAAAACGCCGTTTAAATACAATCTGTATAATATTTTAATTACTCGAGTGTATTAATTATACAAGGTACGATAGCTAAATGATTAAATATTAAACGTATGTAAAAGATTTGTTTATTTTTAGTTTATTTTCCATATTGAATTGGATGGGATTCGGAGGAATGAGGAAAATGTTGTGAGGAAAGTTTTGAGTATGAATGTCAATGGCTATAAGAGTAGGGGAAGGCCAAAGAAACTGAAGAGGATGGACCACAGATATAGATAGACCTAGATAACGAAGTATCACGATCTGCATGATGTCGATATCACGATATTATGACTACCTACGATGACGTCACAAGCACTCTTTCTCATTCACGCTCACCCAGCCAGCAGTACACAGGACTTAGCGTGAAAGTGGCGGCTTACGATTTTTGTACGTAAGCTGGTGTGATTTTTGGCACGCGAAGTAGTTACTCTTGCATTATCTAGGTCTATCTATATCTGTGGGATGGACTGTGTGAATGATGATATTGTATGGACATGTTGTGCCGACCCCTTCGGGATAATGGCAGGAGAATGTTGACTGGATTGGATAAAAATCATGAACACGTGCAGCGGTGGCCCAGTGGACTTACGAGTTGTAGTTCGTAGTTTCGAACCCGGCAGGTGTTTTACTTTGCGTAAATAATTTCGCCACCACTGCTCTGAAAACGGTGAAGGAAAACATCGTGAGGAAACCGGCGTGTCCCTGAACCAAAAATTCGAAGACATGTGACATCTACCAACCCGCAATGGGCCCGCGTCGTAGATAACAACCAACTATCTCATCGAGAGGAGCCTGTGTCCCAGCTGTGGGAAGATTATAAGCTGATTATGCATCAACTCGTGTGGTCACTTATCATCCCACACGGTAACTGATAATAGAAGAGATAACAGTTAATAAATAAGTATAGGTATGGGCTCAGCTTTTTGCGTAGTATGTCTTTATCGGCTTAAGTAGACCTATCCCAACTAGGTTGGGGTCAGCTTCCAGCCTAACCGCTAGCTGAATACCAGCATTTTACATAGAGCGACGGCCTGTTGAATCTCCACAACCCTGTTACTGGGTAACACGATACCCATTGGTAAGCCTGGTTGTCAAACTTCCGAGATTATGACTACTCGTAACGATTTTTAAAGGTCAAACCCTTTTTTTTATGGATGGGAAATCATCAAATGACCCCTCCCGCTCTGGGTGGAAAAGATGGGAGTGCCAGACTCTTACTGACTAAGACCCACCCGTGTTCCTTCCTTAGCCTTTTATGTTCCGGGGTAGCGGTAACCCTTTCGGACAATCCCGCTGCCCCGGCAGACTACGGCCCTTACGGTCCCCTTCCTTATTGCTGACATCTCTTTGAGGCGCGCGTGGAACACGTACGCGCCGTCTGGCACGGGCCTGATCCTGATCGGACGGAGAGCAACAGCAATGCAAACGCATGCTCAACAGTAGCGCTTGTTACTAATAGACAGACGAGGCAAAGCGAGGAAAACTACGAATAATAAATGTCAAGAAATGTAACTCAAGCTCAAAAATGGCACCACACAAATGTTTACCGCAGTGGGCGTGGCCGAAAAGGCCACCGAGCCACCGGAATACAACGTGATACAACGCTTTACGCGAGCTCAGCTGATTAGCTTATTTGCATGTGTGTTCTTTCGTTCGAATACTCAAGGTATTTTGTCAATGTAGCCGAATTTCTCGTTTATTTTGTTCATAGTTACGCCACATACGCTTCCTGACTTTTTATTATTCGTAAGAGGAAAGTATATTATCGCAAATTAACACCTCAACACTGTACGAATTTCAAAGTAATGTTTAGAGCACTACTGAACTGCGAAAATCTGATTTGTTTGGCAAAATGGGCCCAAAAGTTCAGTTTATATTCTCGTCTGTTTCCTAGTCTTAGTTCTGAAATACTTCATCTTCCTACTTCGCTACGAGTCTATAATTAACAGAAGTGGATTCTAACGCATCCTGCAGCCGCGGCCTAGTTTTCACACATGTTTAAGATATCAAATCGGTCTCAATTGAGCACTGTTCCATTAGTGTTGTTGTGAGAAAAACGCATTGGACTTGTGAAGATTTTATTGGGTGACTTGTTTTTGGTTTCCAAATATCAAACGAAAAAAAAAAACGGAACCCACATAGTTTCACTTTTGTTATTGTGACGAAGATTGTGATTGCACCAGAAAACTACAATTTTGATGTTTTTCTCTTGTAATCTCCATCGTCATCGTCGAAGAGCTAGCTGGGTATCGGAGACTACCTGTAGACTTTATCTATCGGTGGAATTTTGACATAAGAGGTTCTAGAAACTTATAAAATCAAGAAGTTCGATTTTGTATCAGGCCCACTTGCTGAACGGTTGTAGGTGCTCATTTTATCAAACAATAAGGCCTTTTTATAGACGGTTTCCAATAGCACTTTTTCCCTAATTTTAAGCTAATCGTGTGCCAGTCACGACTAAATACTTCGAAAGTTTACTTTCTGCTTTAATCTTCTCAATTTTACCCTATTATTTTCACATGTTTAAACGACACATAATTATACCTTACACATGTAAAAAACTCCATTAGAAAATACCATATCCCCAAGAAACATGATTGTAAATTGTAAGCAAAGGCACTAATGAATTCAACCAATATAGATTTTGCGTTGTTTAGCATACATTTGAATTTAAAACCAGTCACGTTTTTTAGACGGAATGGCGTTTAAACAAATTGTTTTAACAGTTTCCTTCATGCCTTTATCGGTATCGATTTTAGGTCTTTAGAAATTGTGCTTGTGTATTGTATTTAGTTTGCTTGTTTACGATTTTGATTAGTCTAGTTTATTTTTTTTTTTGTATTTTTTTTTTTTTGTATAATAAGTTTATAATAATAAGTTTATTTTTTCTCTTCACAAATGTACAGTAGTGGTGCTTAAAACTAGCTTATGGATAAGTTTACATTTGAGAGAGACTGGTGCTTGAAGTAGGCATTGCAAGCAACGCCTGTAGTACAAGTCACCAGGGCCCCACGACCGACGCTTAGTGTTTTTATTTATTAAACTTACTTACTTACACTGTTATTGCTAGTGTAGGTAGTCTACCTGCTTTTGGCTAAGTAATATCAGCTGCACGGGTCGATCAATCAGGTTAAGCTACGCTTGCCGCGGTTGGTCCGTGGATGGGTGACCATCTTTACATACCGCTGGCCACCATAAGGTGGGGCCAGCGGGTGGCGAAATTGGGGCTGTGTCGTCGCTCGAGCAGCCATGCTCAAAGAGGTGGCACTCATTATGTGCGCCTTAAAGGGGAGACGTGCGGTCGTGGGATCGGCCGCACTTTGTGATGGGAATCGCTAGGCATGTCAGGCTGATACCAGTGCAGGAGCGGCGAATGTACAAAATCTCCCGGGGCCCCATGCATGGTGCTAGAAGGAACAGTGGGGTTTTAGTCGGTAAGAGTTCGACATTACCCCTTCGTTCTTCCCAGATGGAGGGTGTCCATGAGCGAAAAAAAAGTAGACCTAGTTTAGATTTGTTATAATAAGTTGTGCAGTTTCTATGTTTTTTAATGCCTAATTGGACTGCTCTTGACTTCGATCTCGCCTGATGGAAAGCGATGGATGTGGTCTAAGATTGAACGAGCGTGCCCAAAAGATGCCTGTTCACTCTTGCTTTGATGGCTGACGGGTTATAAGCGGTACACATAGGCTGGCAAAGAGTTCCACACTTTAATCGTGCACATAATAATAATCTTTATCGTTTACTTTTGGTAGTCTCATTGCAGTCTCCAAGCATCCTGGAAAATCACGCTTCATAGCACTTTTTAAGTAGAGTACGTATCCTGAAAGCTAAAACACTGAGAGGCTCAGACACTTCAAATTATAGCAATCAAATCAAAAGTAATTTATTCAAACTAGGCCGAGAATCAGTACTTTTGAACGTCAAAACTACATAAGACGGTCTCCCAAAACGCCCGCCCTTCACCACTGCCTAGTGCTTCAGCAGTCAAGAAGAAATGGCACAACAAACTGCCCAGTCTGACATCATCCTAACTAGATTCCTTATGCGTTAACTATTATTTCCAAAAGTTTTCCGTTTCGGCTTATCTTGAATGGGCACTTAGGAAGTTTGCCCATAAAAAGTCTCAAGGATATTCAGGCCTTTATCTCCTTATTTCGCAGCCCTAAATACTTCAACACGTTAAAACTTGCACACCGCAGAGTCTAGACGAGCCATGATGTCATCACGTAATTGCTTACACGCAGACAAATCGAGACCCTGTAGTCTTAACCCTCACCACAAGCCACTCTCACTCTTAAAACAATAGTTGCAATGGCTAGTACGGTTTGTTAGAACCGCAGTAGGCGTTAGAAAGTTAAAACTGGCTAAAGATGGTTTCCGAGGAAGATCAGGGGCATTATCTTGACGTAATGATGGATAAGTTGCGAGAGGTTCTTTATTATTGGCCTGAGCTGTTCTTATTTTCCCTAAAGGGGTATTTAGTGTCTCATTTAGCAGGCAAAGTAGAGCAATGCTGAGTTCATTAAGAGGAAATGCAGTCGGAGAGACTTATGAAAAAGCGTTTCGAGGTTTGGCTCTCGACTATTTCCTCCTCCAATATTGGACCAATTAAAAAGATATTTCATAAACTGAATAAGAAGGATATGTACTGTGTCCCCGTGTTTTTCTTTTTTCATTAATAGTTGTCAAATTTGTCCACTAGGCCTCTGTTGACAGCGGTTTAAATCGGGATTTTTTGAGGTTTCTACTGCTTATAAAAATCATGTATCATGAACAAGGAAAACATAGGGACATAGAAGTAGTTAATATTTATTATTCTGTAAAAAAACATTGCTTTATGGTCATTAACCAGAAAACAGGCGAGAGAAAAGATATCTGCCTCTAGCTGAATCATGAGTTAACACGTCATAAATCTTGTTACTCGTCGTTTTCTTTGGTTCATTCTATTTCTAGTAAGCACGTGCCTTTTGCTGGAATAATTTAAAGAAAGAAAGAAAACATATTTATTGGGACTCGCACGGGAATATCACAAGCTAAACTTAAACACACTCTTAAAAACAAAAAAGTAAGACAAAAATTAAATAAAAACGGAAAGTCTTGTACGGGGCCAAAAGGCGTCTATCTCAGCATTTTGTTTAGAATCGTCAGTACCTTACTTTCAAAAAAACCTAGAGCAATTTGATTCGGTCACTTGCGAGGTCGTATGAATAGTGGATGACATCTTTGGAAATGATAAAAAAAAAATATCTTACCTCGTTGACTTAAAATCTTACTCATTGTGTCAAATATGTATTTTTTCGCTTGCTACTAGGCCGTGGTAGGTATAAAGACCTTTCTCGTTGTCAATAAATATATCAGCAATAGATTGCTACACCTAACATTGGCGATTCTGAGGCGTTTATGAGCACCTTGTTGGGTGTAATATCATTTTTTTTTTATGGGATATCATCAAATGACCCCTCCCGCTCAGGATGGAGCAGAAGGGAGTGTCAGACTCTTACTAAAACCCACCCGTGTTCCTTCCTTAGCCCTTTATGTTCCGGGGCAGCGGTAACCCTTTCGGACAATCCCGCTGCCCCGGCAGGCTTCGGTCCCTACAGGCCCCTTCCCTGTTGCATACAAAATAGCCTGGACTTAATCAGAAGCTCGTAGTAGTTATCGGGATAGACTAGGCGTTCATTTAAATCCACAGTCATTTACTCCTGTCTTCAATTGGAACAAAATCAGGGAAAAGTATCGAATGATCAAAATACAGGGTCAAATTAAATTAGTTAGAGACACTCCGTAGACATGATGGATCGATATCTAAACATGACGAAACAAAAAAATGATTTGATGATGATTTTTTGAGCTCAACGACCGCTGGTAGTGTACGGAGGCCAGCACATCAAGCTACCCGAAACTGTAAAATTTTCCGAATCAACTTTGAACCTTATGCTTTAGCGATAAAGTTGAAATTCTATTACTTAAATAAATTTGACAGAGCTTGATGTGCTGGGGTCTGTACTTAACGTTAAGCAATCGCTAATCACTACGTAACTTTAAGCAATTTTTATACAGGGGGAGATGTGTGGTCGTATATTTAATATTATACCTGACAGTGTTAAAATCTTACCACATACTGAATATACAAGGTGTCTTAAAGTATGGTTAAGGGGAAAAATCTACTCGATAAGCGACATAATTGTAAGTATTTAATAACTGAAGGCTAATTCCCTTAACTAAAAACGTTCGAAATCTAATCGCAATCTCGTCTCAGCGACCATCAATGTCAAACACTTGTCAAAAATGTAGGGAAATTAGAGGTGTTTACCAGATTGAGATCATACTGTGAACGTTCTCAAAATAACGAGAATTGCCCCTCTGATAGCATATATGCTATACAAAAATAACAACATAATTAGGTATGCAAAATATTGCCGAAGTTATCAAGACTACTGTTTCGTATAAAAAAAAACAAGTTCATTTGGTAACTGATAAGATAACCTTTGCAAAAGCCGGCAACGCCAAAACAACTTTACGTCAACATTATATTTAACTCCGGACGCAATACTCAAGTACGAGATATCTCGAATTCGCCATCTTATTAAAATTCGGCACGGTTTGCCGCAACGATATCGGGAATCAGGGGGATTACCATTAAGGGCCTATACTACCTCAAATGGCTTAGTATGATCCTCCGTTATGTCGAAAATACTACAGCATTAATTATGAAATAAATATATGGTAAAGTTGAGGATTAATGCTAGGTCTTATGTTAGACGAAAACACGATTTCATAAAATTTTCTCGATAGAAAAAATTCCAAAGTTACCTCCAAACCGAACAATAAACCGCTGGTATTAAAAAAATACTTCAAATTAGATCATGAAACTTTGTATACTAACCGAACTAACTACAAAGCAGGTCTTATGTTATTTACTTTTTTTTAATTACCATTATTTTCACCGTAAAAAGCAAATACCTAAACTATTGGCGCTGCCTGCCGCCTAGCTCCGCACTCTGTCTCGCTCTCACTCAGTCCGCGAGCAGTATCGTGCGAGCGAGATAAATAGTGAATTTTAGCTGAGGTAGTGTAGGCTCTTAATCGAGATTGCCAGTTCAACTGAAACTGTCCAGTTTAAGCGTTAAATTTTGGCTGTTCAGAAATGGTAATGGTTTCCAACATTAGAAAAATGATTCAGATGGAGATGGATATTGTGTTACGCGATTAGCGTGCTGACCTGTTGTTTTTACCTACTTAGATTCCTCTTTATGACGCCAATTAAAGGTCTTTGTTTCAAATTGCAACGTTATGTGGACACAGTTAAAAAAGGAAAGAAAAATACATTTATTTAACACAGATTAAAAGGCACACAACACTAGATTATTATGTACTAGAAGTAAAAAAGATATATATATATATAATACAAGGTGTAATATAATTAACGCAAGACCTCATACACCCCAATTAGAGTTTTGAGTCAAAAGCATAATACAATGATCAAGACTTATTTCATTTAAACCTTGCTATTTTGATTAAGAAAATCGTGTTGACACTAGCATTACTTAAATGCATTTAAAATTGAGTCTTATTTTCTTAAAATATGGTTTAATTTTATTTGGCTTAATCGGCGGTTAGTATGAAAAAATACATAATTTTTGAAAAAATACCTAGGTATATCAAATGCTACTGAAATCGATTCAGTAGTCAATTATGAACAAACTACTTTCAGGACTTGCGTTTATTCTGTTACACGTTGTAAAAGAACACAAAGTGAGGAAAGTGTGCCTCGCAGTTACGCCTAGTAGGTCCAGTTAGAATTTGGGCAGGTCAGTTCTTACTCAACTCTGTTAGAAATTCCGCATTGCAAAACATCCGCTAGCTCTTAAGCTGGCTAATCTATCTCTGCTTATCCCACAAGACTGTAAAACAAAGAAAGCAACTGCTTAACAAAGTAGGTGTTTAACTTTGAATAAATCGTCATTGTCTTTATAGATGGGTTGCCCCAAATTCTTGACACCCGGGCGCTATTGTTTTCGAGTGAAATATACTTTAGCCATTCGAAAGTCGGTGACTTGATAATTAAACGCCTCCGATCGGTCTTCGAGTTAACTGCTATTGGGTACTTAAGTGAGCAGGCTAATGATACAAATTATGAGAGCATTAGAAAAGGTCAAGTGCTTGGAGATCGACGAGTTTGAATGAAGAGATGCGTAGATATGAAATAAGTTTTAAGATTTTATCCGGTTAGACTTGAAGCCGATCCTAACGTAGATGGGAAAAGTCACTTTCATCCCCTATTTAACGAATGCCTACGTCACAAAACAAACTACCCTCCAAAGATCATGACATCAGCTTAAAAGAGTAGAGAGTAGTACTAAGTAGACTGTAGAGCGGTGGTGAACAAGTGGTAATGGCCTCAACTTACGATTCGAGAGGTCGTAGGTTCGAACCCAGACCGGCGCTTTACTTTGTGTAAATTCTTTCATCACCACTTCTCTCAAAACTGTGAAGGAAAACATCGTAAGAAAACCGGCATGTCCTAGAACCAAAAATTCTAGGACATGTGACATTTACCAACCCGCACTGGGCCCTCGTGGTGGATTACGGCCCCTCCTTCTCACAGAGAGGAGGCCTTCGTTCCAGCAGTGGTAGCAAGTGACGTTCTGTAATATCTGCCTGACCGATTATCTATTATGATGTTGCATTTGGCAGACGTTGTTATTTCATTACAGTGTAGCGTTACCTACACACCGATTGAAAGATATTTTCAGCGCTGAAAATAGATTTCGAAGTAAAGAAATAACTGTTGTTTATATAGAGAAACATTCCGATGTCTTGGTGATTGACAGGTATTATGGTGTATAAATACTAGAATAATTTAGGCAGGTAAATACTAATCGAGTCAGACTGTACCTTTAGTACACAATTCATCCATTCTCTCATCTTCGATTTCTATAATTTACGGACTATTATTGGTCCAAATGAAGACTTGTATCTTTATCAATAACTAGCGGTCCGTCCCGGCTTCGCACGGGTGGAAACAAGGAGGAAAAAAAAATAGCCTATAATAATCAATGATAATGTAGCATTCAAATGGTGAAAGAATTTTTAAAATCGGTCCAGTACTTTTTGAGCCAATTCGTTACAAACATACATACAAATCTTTCCTCTTCATAATATTAGTATAGATGAAGCAAAGGGGCTTGTGGCTAAGTAATAAAAGCCGCACAGGTCGATCGATCAGGTTAAGCCACACTTGCCGCGGTTGGTCCGTGGATGGGTGACCATCTTTTCATACGAAGATGCCTCCGTGTCTCGGAAAGCACGTTAAGCCGTTGGTCCCGGCTGTCATTCGTGGATCTTTAACAGTCGTTACGGGTCGTCAGAAGCCCGAAAATCTGAGAACCAGTCTTACCAAGGGATATCGTATTACCCAGTAATTGGGTCGTGGAGGTCAGATAGGCAGTCGCTCCATGTAAAGTACTGGTATTAAGCTGCATCCGGTTAGACTGGAAGCCGTCCCTAACATAGTTGGGAAAAGGCTAGGCAGATGATAATGATGAAGCAAAAACCACAAGGTTCTCATAATAATATGGAATTAGCTATCAAAGGTAAAACTAGCTTACGAATATATCGCACCCCCGGTGCGACACTGTCACTTTTGCAAAAAATGCAAAAATGAGTTAAATATCTAAAAATGATGTTGCTCCCAGCGACGCGTGATTCGCGCCAAAACGGCAATGACACTCACGCCCTCATACGGAAACTATGCGTACTACAAAAGTAACGTTATCGCACCAAGTAAAGGGGTGCTTTAGGATCATTTTTAGATATTTAACTCATTTTTGCATTTTTTGCAAAAGTGACAGTGTCGCACCGGGGGTGCGATATGCCCAGTTTGGCAATAAAAAATTCTGCCATTGGTGAGCAAAAAAATTCGATTTTGGTGATAGGAACCGAGTCATCCATCCTGTTTACTTTTCACACTGTATGTCCTTCGTTGTTTATCTATTACCATCATCATATGCCTAGCCGTTTTCCAACCACTTTTGGGGTCGACTTCCAATCTAACCGAAAGCAGCTGAATACCAGTACTTTACGCGGAGAGTCTGCCTATCTGACCTCCACAACCCAGTTATTGGCTAACACGATACCCTTTGGTAAGACTGTTTGACAGACCCGAGTCTGTCAAACCCGTCAACGTCAGAAACCCGAGTTTCTGACGTCCCGTAAAGACTGTCATTGATCCACGACTGACAGCCGGGTGCTTTCCGAGGCACGGAGGTGTCTCGGTATATAAAGATGTTCATCCACGGACCGACCGTGGCAAGCGTAGCTTAACCTTCGACCTTGCCGTGCGGCTGGTATCATTTAATTCCAGCCCCTGAAATTAATTTGTATGAAACGAGGAAGAGTGAGCGAGTTATTGCCTTAAAAACATAAAATGGCACACAATTTTGACAGTCCAGCGACGTTCATTGCGATATTTACGTTGTTGAGGAGACGAATCTTTCAAACCTATGAAGCAATGGATTGAGAATTTCCTTCAAAACCCTCTGATTATGATTGAAAGTTAGTTACGCAGGAGACCGTTCAGCTATGGAAGTTTTATAATAGGATAAATATGACGATTTCGCTTGCTACACCCCGTGTCTGTGATATTCAGCAACTTAGCTAATATTAAAAAAAAATATATTTTCTGATTTGATCGCTTTGCTAATTAAAAAAGATTCTCAAAGTGAATATTTTGCAAAGAAGTGAATTTGAAACAATACGCTACTATCTTTCATCTGACACACTTGTGCGATTGTTCATTTTAATAATGGCCAATTAACTTCATTTTGTATGTTATCATTTACCCTTGATTTAAGCTGTCATCATCTGCCTAGCCTTTTCCCTACTATTTTTTTTATATGCTTGAGTACGAGGTTTTTGACTACGTTGTACATATCGCACCTTTAAAGTAAAACCGTTACTAAACGAAATTATAAAATTTTACAGGAGAGTCAATATTAGAAAAAAGTCACTGTTTTTTGTTAATAAAATCTGAGTGCAGGGTTCTTTAGGACATTTAATGAGGTCTTATTATAACAACATTTTACAAAAATGACAATTTTATGTTGCAGTTTACTATATTTTAAATAGATGGCATTGATAACTCAGTTCATGAATATTTTCGTTTAGTAACGATTTTACTTTAAAGGTGCGATATGTGAATATTTTATGTCTTTTTTCATTTGTAATGTGAGTTTTGTTTGTACTGAATAAACAATTTTTTCTTTCTTTCTTTTCTTTCCATATACTAATCATAACAGTAAAATTTGGTTATTTTTGACGCTTCATCATTAAATATTTCAATAGCCTGCCGTCCCAGGCTATTGAAATATTTAATGATGAAGCGTATCGATTTGTATCACAAAGATCACTTTTTGTCGCGAATGTCTCGTCATAACAGATAACAGATGACGTCACGAGAACACGCAACCAATAGCCTCGGCTGATATTATTTTGGGGTTCCGTAGTCAATGGGAGCCAATGAGATCCTAACGCTATGAGACGGACGGACGGAGAGCTGCGCAGCCCTGTGCGGTTATTACACTGCACCGGACACCGCTCCGATGTGCGCTGCTGCGGTTTTTTAACTCTTGACTCCGCTGTGTGGCCGTCCGTCTGTCACATGGCTGTCTTTAGGCAGACACTTGAATTTTTCGCAGAGTGTAGGTACGACTATGGCCGCTATAACAAAAAATAATGAAAATAAAATGAATTAAAAAAAACTACGTGATTTTTTTTACCAAAGTATTTTTTTTTTAAAAAAACGGAACCCTTATACGACTAGTTTGTTGTCTGTCTCAAATGTAATGTAATCAAAATGGGTACTTCCCGTTGACCTGGAACAGAACCATGAAATTTGGCAAGATGCAAGGTCATGTAGTACAAGTAAAGGAAAAAATCCGAAAACCGTAAATATGTTGTTACATACCTACTTTGTACGGTACCCTTGGTGCGCGAGTCCGACTCGCACTTGACCGCTTTTTTATAATTGCATGGCACGACCATTCTGAAACCGTTCTGTCTAGCTGCTGACCGGATCGAATCACAAGAGTTTTTCCCAGGCTGAATAAAGGGAGTTCCACGGTCAATTCTTTTTTTTTTTGTAATTCGTACATTCGTGATTTCGAAAAATATCACAAAGGCGGTCTAGGGTGGGATTTTTACATTATTTTCGTCAGCTACTTACAATGCATGCAAAATATATTTTTTTTTTTGCCAGACGACCCCTCCCGCTACGTAAGAAATAACAAAACTTGGGAGGACCTCCTCCGCCCCTTGTAATCTTACGTAAGATCAGTATCTACCAAAATTGAAAAGAAAAAGTAGCAAAAAAAATTAAACTTATATTTTTGCTTACTTTTGTGATCTTACGTAAGAACAATACAGACCCCTCCCACCCCCATGTAAGAAAAGATAAGACTTGTTAGGACCCCCTCCCCCCTCAAATCGTCTTACGTAATCAATGAACAGCCCCTTAAAACTACTTTAACCCTTTGACCGCCACGGTCGTGTATAGCCGACAAAGTGAAAACGTGCCCAAAACGCCACCGTCGCGCGTCGGCTAAGTAATGCCGACAAGAAAACACCATGTTTTAAGTACAAAATAAATAAACTAAATTCAGTTTTCTGTGTTTATACTTAAAACATGGTGTTTTCTTGGCGTGTTGGGCACGTTTTCATTTGTCGTCTATACACGACCGTGGCGGTCAAAGGGTTAATTAATTTAATATTGTAATTGCGTAACACATTATCAAAGGGAATCGGTTTCATTTTGACAGTTCAACAACATTCATTGCGCAATTTACGTGTGAGTAAACAAATTTTTAGAACTTACTAGCTTCTGGCCGCGACTTCGTCCGCGTAATTTTTTTTTGTTTCCCCGACCCACCCCGTCGCAACGTGTCGCCGGCCTGCGCTATTACTTCGTTTTCGCTTGGCGAAAACTTCAGACTTTTTTTCTTTTTGCTCAACTCCTAAGGATCCTAGCGTCAAGTTTAATAGAATATAGCCTTCCTCAAGAACTGGGCTATCAAACGCAAAAATATTTTTATATATGCGATCAATACTTCCAGAGATTTAGAGCTTTCAAACCGTCTTTCAAACAAACAAACTCTTCAGCTTTATTATTAGTATTATTTTAAAACTATGATATCTCCTAAGATATACATTGAAATCAAATGATGTCAGAGGCAATTTTGTTCAAAATTAAATACATGTGATGAATAACGTATTTATTTGGATAAGGATTAATACCATGTTTATAAAAACACCTTCGCAAATAATGCATTATTTTAGAACAAATTTGGTTAGCATAAAAGAGGTTATAGTGAGCTAACCTTAAAAGATAGACATATGCTGTCGCAAACTTTTTTTTAAAGCTTTTAAAGGGAAACAATTCTGTCATATATGATTTTTGCGAAACTTTAACCGTTTACGCAGCGCACGCAGCGGAAGCTCTCAATAGGAAAAAAATCCCCCGATTTTGAAACGTTCTTCATTGGTGCTCCGCTCCTATTGGTTTTAGCGTTATAATATATAGCCTATAGCCTTCCTCGATGAATAGGCTATCTAACACTGAAAGAGTTTTTCAAATCGGACCAGTAGTTTCTGAGATTAGCGCGTTCAAACAAACAAACAAACTCTTCAGCTTTATAATATTAGTATAGATAAAGCAATGGATTAGCAATTCGCTTCAAAATGATTCAGATTCCGATTTTAGGGTTGAAATTGGTTTGATTCATCTTCGTTGACGGATTAAAATAGACGTGTGACCAAGCCCTACAGAATGTTTAGGTACCAACCCACATTACAGCAGCTACTTCAAGAGGCGTGACGTCATTATTGTTGTATCAACAAGTATAATGTACTTCCAAGTATAATGCAAGTACTTAGATTAGCATTGAATTTACATAGGAACGGATGTTAGAATATTTCTTTTACAATCTTAACTACTTGAATCCCTGGAAATCGCAACCACCAGACCAATTCGTAGATATTGCCTAGATATTAAATAACATAAAAGAATTTGGTGGCCTGAAAGGAGACATCACTCTCTCTGAAGTGGGCTCTTAATGCCAAAGGATAAAAAAAAGACTTCAAAAAGACACTACAAAGTGAAAAATAACTTTAATTTCGGAAGTCGGTGTCGTTGGGTTCGCATTTTCGTTGTTTGCCACCGACTTCCGAAATAAAAAATATTTTTCACTTTGTAGTGTCTTTTTGGAAGTCTGTTGTTTTTTATTTTTCACTTTTATATTCTACTTAGGTACTTACCCCACACAAATTCGTATAACACTACTTGCTATGTAAATATCAGTGACAGGAAGTCATTATATCAGTGACAGGAAGTCATTATAACATCATCAATATAAACTAAGTGGCAAAAATACGTATTATTGAAGCTAACTCAAAAACCAGCCAAGCAAAGTTAATAAAATTTATGTGGGACCACTCCTGAGGCATAGCCTATCCATTAAAAAAAAAAAAAAAATTGTAATCGATTTACAATTGCCGGAGATATCGCGTAAGGGTCAACTCACACCGAACGAGCGGCGAAGGGCAACGAAGCACAGCGACCCGCTCTGTAGAGAAGTCGCGCGGATTCCCGCGACTTCTCGAGCAGTCGCGGGAATCCGCGCGCCTTGTCGAGCCCGCCCGCTATGAATTCACGGGTCGCTCTCCTATGCGCATGTCACTTTCAACAAAACTCGAGGAAACTTGTGTTTAAGCAGTGAAAATGGGTATTTTGGATTTCTCTACTAACCATTTTTCCTCTATGGGAGTGGGTCGTCTGATACGTAGTATCTCTAAGTAGTCTGTGAATGAATGCGAATGCTCGCGCGCACCAGACGCGCGCGGGGATTGGGCGCGAGGGGCGGGATATTGCCAGCGGCCGCTCGCGACTGCTCGAGCATTCTCGGGACTTCCCGCGACTTCTCGCGCAGTCGCACGGTTTCGTTTATGGAATTCCGGTGAATCGCGACTCGTTCGAGTTTCTCATGCGATAATAAGTATTATAGTAATGAAAATAAAGTTAAAATTCATATGACACTGAAACTGCGCTCCGCTTCGCTGCGCTTCGACTCTCTTTTAGTGTGAGTTGAGCCTAACAAACGTAAGTACAAACAAAAAAAAAAACAGTCGAATTAAGATCCCCTATAAGAAGTCTGTTAAAAATAAGAAATAAAGAAAAATAGGTTAGTGGTGTGGAAATACGTTTAAAAAAATATGAATCGTGATCAGAGGGGCAATTCTCGTAATTTTTAAGAACGTTCACAGTCTGATCTCAGTCTCAAGTTTTTGACATTTTTTTGTCGCCGAGATGAGACTGTGACTAGATTTTGAACGTTTTAAATTAGCAGAATTGGCCTTCAGATCACCCTGCCCCAGCAGTTTTTAGCATGTCAGGATCTGTCTCCATCAGTTACGTTCCCAAGGCAGACGAAATTATCTCAGAAAGTTGCCTTTTGCCAAATCCATTAATCCACGGAAGGAAAGGCATTGAAGTTCCTAACAATCACCATCGCTGATGAGCAATCAAGCAAGAATAGCCATTTTAAATCACTTTAATTAAATAATGTCGGTCATAGTCTCGCCATACTACTTAAGAAACAGAATTAGAATAATGCACAAAGATGTTATCAATTATCATCTTACTGGGACACTTTCCATGTTCTTGATGCCGAATTCACTTTCGTTGTCTCGCAATTTTTAATAATAATAGTAACATTACATTTGCAATGTACAGGGAATACTGCAGAAGTATTGGTGTTTGTCAAAACGGTGAAGGAAAACATCGTGAGGACCGGCATGTCCCAGAACCAAGAAATTCGAAGACACGTGACATCTACCAACTTGCACCCTACACTATAAATCTCAATCTGAATCATTTTAAACAATATTGCTAATCCATTGCTTCATAAGTTCGAAAAACGCAATGAATGTTGTTGAACTGACAGAATGAAACCCTTTGTTACTGATAGTGTGTTACGCAAGGGTGCTGCACTGGGGCTGTGTTGTGGATTACGGCCCACTCCTTCATACATTTCCTTCCATAGAGAGGAGGCGTGTTTCCCAGCAGTGGGAACATTATAGGCTGATTATGCTATGCTATTATGCTATTGTTGTATGGTGAACTGAGATATTGTGATCAGAGGAAACCTAGAAAAATCTTACCGTGAAAACTTAGGTGAAGTGAGCTGTCATAACTTTGACTGTAGACCGCACGGAGATGCGGTGGATGGCAGTGTGTTAGACTCTGCGGTTTTTGTATATACAAACCAAGATTCTACAGTCAACGTACACCGGAGCGGTGCATAAACGCCTTAGTTCACCGAACCTATCTTTAGGATTCCGTACCTAAAAAAAAAAGGAAAAACGAAACCCTTATTCACTTCGTTGTCCGTCTGTCTGCCCGTCGGTCAAGCCCTTTTTTCTCAGGAGCGCGTGGAGTTATCAAGTTGAAATTAATTTCAAATACTCAGGTCTGCAATCTCTTGAAGCAGTGAAAAAAATAAACTTCTAAGTCAACACAATCAAAAGATACGGGCGTTTATGTTGCGAAATCAAAACCTATAGGGTATACCTAAAAGTTACATGAACCAGTAATAAATTCCTTTTAAACAGTAGCTAGGAGTCAACAAATGTCATAGAACCTCATTAGTAATTTATTACTAACAGATTAAACAAACAGACAACTGGTAACACTGGTATTTTATTAATAAACACTTTGTTTCAATTAAGACTACTTTAACTTATCTGTGTAACTGTCAATCTCTCAAAGAGTACACTTACTGACTGTGAGACAAATCCTTTACATTCAAAACCTTATAGGTATTAAGTTAGAGTTGGTATTACATTAACAGGAACAGGTAGAATTTTGCAGATAATGACTCCGTTGTGCCTTCGTAGATAACGATAGTTCTCTGTATTTTGTTGAGTGGAAAAAACCGGTTACTTACTCAAGTACGAATATGTAGCGTTTTGTATGTATTAATATGTATTTGGTTTAATGTACAGACGCCAGCATATCAAGTTACTACTATCTGTCAAATTTCTTTAATAGATTTTCCACTTTATCGCTAAAGCATAAGGTTCAAAGTTGATTGGGAAAAGACAGTTTCGGGTAGCTTGATGTGCTGGCGTCTGTAGCTTACGTGAAAAAGTGGTGCCTCTACTTTTAGTTAATGTTATGTTTTGATGATTTCCGTATTGTTCAGAGCTCGGAGAATGGTACAAACGTCACTGTGTGTTGATTTATATTCAAGACTAGCTTCCACTCGCGAATTCGTTCGCGTGGAAGTCGTAAGACACCACAATACCTATACTAAAATAACAACCACGTTTTTATAAAACTTCCCTGTACGTTTATAGTTTTGGTCTAGCAAGACAGCCAAAATATTCAGAGAGTCAGGACTGGTGACGCGGGAGCAAGCGACGTTACGTCCGTGTGAGAAGCAGCTCGTTCTAAGGTCAATCCACAGCCTTCAGTAGCAACTTCCCATTGCTTGCGAAGTTTTCGTTTTTTGTGAACTTTTAGAACACGAACGCCTGCGTTCCTACATAATATACTACCTAATGGTACACACAACACTGATTTACATTCAAGAAGTGCAAAATCAAAGACCGTGACTGATATTTGGGAGATTAATTTTTAGATGGAGTAGCCTACTTTATAATTAGAATTTTTTTATGATGAAATAATAAGTGGGATGGGAAGACTGCGTGAAATATTAAAAACAAAAATGGGATGGAGAAGGGCGACCTGTACCCAACTCTTTGAATCTCTGGTCAAATCTCATATAAAAATATGGTCTCAAACGCTGATAGAGGTAAACCTATGGAGGAAGAAGATATGTACTCTAAATAAATTGGGCAGAGATAAGGACAGACAGGATGAATGTGGAAGACCAAAGAAACGATGGATGGACTGTGTGAATGATGATATGGTTAGAAAGGGTGACAAATAATAGAGAAGTATGGAAGAAATGAACAAGTTCCGTCGACCACAAATAAATTGGGATAAGGGCGGGAGAATGAAGATAAAAGGCAGGGAGGATGATGATTTTGATCAACTAATCAAAATGGCATCAACCGCCATTTTGATTATTGTTACCAGGTTTTTAGAAACCGTAGCCTCAAACCTAGAACATCCTTTTTTTATTGTTTCCGGGGTGGAAATTCCTCATGGATGTCCTCCGCCTTGAGATGAGCGCGCGGGCGGAGGGGTCTGTCAGAATCTTACTGACTAAAAGCCACTCCGGTGTTCCACCCCATACCTACGCCGGGGGTCGCGGAACGTACCAACCCCAGACTTGTACCGGCCCGCCACCTCAAGGGGGGAGTGAGGCGTTTGACTCCCCCCGCGATGTCTAAGAGCCTCGGGTCCAGCCGATCGATTCTGTAAAAATCTCACCGTTATAACTTAGGTGAAGTGAGCTATCAATAGTGGCAGTTCCTAACATCAGCAGTGCGATTCTGTAACCATCTCACCGTGAAAACTTAGGTGAAGTGAGCGTGGAGTGAGCTGTCAGTGTCATCCTGATGCTAGGGATTGATACTCTTGACAGCTCACTCTAAGCTCACTTCACCTAACTTTTCACGGTGAGATTTACAGAATAGCATTGCTGATGTGTGGGGGCCGACAGACGTCCCCGAGTCCGTCGCCCCTTGGACCACCCATTTAGGGGGGCTGGAAGAGGGCGTTGACCAACCTCCGCCGACGCCCGGTGCGCCTGCTGCGAGCTGGGTGATTAAACGAGATAAACCTAAAATATCCTAACACAACGTTGTTAAAGACAGTGTCAACTAAAATAATCGTAATCTATAAATTCCTAAGGCAAACTAAATTCCGCAGGATTAGTGTTAAATCTGAATTCCTTGCCGTTTTATGTATATACTGCTCGTTTATCTAAGTTATTTATGACTTCAGTTTATGCGAAGCGTGATTGTCTATCAATAATTCCTTGGAAATTGTTAAATAATTTAGATTTCTTGTCTATTACTTCCTATTTCTGATATTTTGTAATGTCCTAGTTAGGCTTGATGATTCAGTCCTAAATACTTCATCAGAGGGCCTAGACAAAGTGACATTCTATTAGAAATGTTGACGGAAAAGTAAAAATGTATTGCATTACCTTTAATAAGCTGAAAGAAAAGTCCCACCAAAAAAAATTTCATGTAAAATGTTGCTAGACGAGACCGTACGGCTCGCACTGTCAAAAAGTTATCAGATCTCATGTAAAGCCAAGCTTCTGAATATGCACTAAGGGCACTGGGGCATAGACTGATTAGAGGTTATGTATTGGATGGGTCAGTAATAGTAATCCCCTACTTCATTTGTCTCGTGGTCGTAAGCGCGACTGTTCAGCGTGGGGTCCTGGGTTTGAATTCCGAGTCGGGCAAAGTGTTATTGAGTTTTTCCATTAGGAATTCCTGAGTTTGGAAGTTGGCGGTGTCATACCCCCGTGCCTCGGAAAGCACGTTAAGTCGTTGGTCTTGCGTCTGATCTCTTTCTGGTAGTGTCGGATTGCCGTCCCATCGGACTATGAGAGTGAGGGAAGACTGGGAGTGGACCTGTGTCTGCGCGCATACTTGTGCGCTATAACATCTCCCGCGTCGAAGGCTAGTCTACGTTGAGATTGGCCGCCGTGGCCGAAGTACGGTTTGGAGAACTTCTTCTTCACTTCTACAAATTGTGTCTGCAGCGCCCTGCTTGGGTACGCAATCGATTGAGAGTTTTCCAAATAGGGCACTGAAGATCACAGCCGGGAAGCAAATATGGGTGTACTATAGGTATCACAGCCGGGAGGCAAATGAACTATAGGTAAGTACACCTCTGCCTAAACCTTCAGAGATTATTAGCGTGATGTTATGTTATGTGTAGCTTGAAATCCAAAGGCCCCTGTTCAGATTGAGCCTTCCTTATTTACCTAATTGAAAACATGTCGGCAACTTTGATCACCTTGTAGGGTCAAAACGGCCATATACACAATCTAAACACAAATAGCGATAATTATATCTTAATTAATATTCTATACACATACACTTGCGTGTGTCTTAGTCATCTGTTAATACGACAGATGTGATGCAGACCGTGATATAGTTTAGCATACATTGAGGAAGTTTACTTTGACGAAAATTCCCCAGAGACAGTTTGACTCCATGTGTGTTGTGTGTCATGTTTCGTCTTTATCCCTGAAGATACGCAGACGTATGGTTGACAAGGACAATAGTCATAGGCTTGTTAATATGAGTCAAGATCGCTTTGTCAGGCATGACATTGTCACGTGTTAAATTGTTGAAATATCTCAATTTTCTGACTGAAAGTGTATACTCACATATTTTTGACATACAGGTACAGTAAGCTTAAAAGAAAAGGACCCCCCTTGGTAATGACGGGGGGTCCTTTTCTTTGAAGCTTACTGTACAAGCTCCAAATACTCAAATAACTAACTGAAAAACTAACGAATTCGAAACGATACTTGTGGGAAACTTACAAGTTCTGCCTTTAAGATTCACGGTTCGACAACAGCAGTCTACTGTCGGACTTAAACGTCTCTAACGCACACTACTAAGATCTCAAGAATTTAATCATTTAAATACAAGGTGTAATCTAAATGATGTTGTACTTAAAAAGAGGCCATTGTACTCATCATTATGAACAACTTTTATTATGAGACTAACCCTGAAATCGCGAAAAAAAAACCAGCTGTTCCCTACGTTTTGACGAGATTATGCGAACATAAATGTAGGGAACAGCTGATTTTTTTCGCGATTTCAGGTTTGGCCCCATAGTACAAGTTCGTAATGATTAGAACACAATGGCCTCTTCTCAGCAGGGTAATTCTCGTAATTATAAGAACGTTCACAGTCTGATCTCAGTCTCAATCTGTCAAAAATACCTCTTAATTTTCCTACATTTTTCACAAGTTTCTGACATTGATTTTCGCTGAGATGACGAGGGATGCATGAGATGATGAGGTCCAACACCATTTAAATTACACCTTGTATATATTAAACAAAAATTTAATACTACTAGTTACTAGCCTCATTGGTCTAGCGTTCGCAAGCGCTACTACTGAACATGAGGTCCCGGGTTTCGATTCCCGGGTCAAGCAAAATTTTAACTTAACCTGGGTCAAATAAACTTATTTTCTTTCTTTCTTTCTTTATTGTTTTTTTTTTTTCATCTGGAATTTCTCAGTAGCATTTCGGAGGCTGGATTTGTACTCAGTTGATGACCACTACTAGTACATGGGACTTTAACACATCTGGCAAAATGTAGGTTTACTATACTATAGACCCTCTGCCCAACCCTTCGGGTAATATGGGCGTGACGATATGTTATGTAAAGATTTTGTATTGTCTTAATAACCAAATCTTCCTCCAGTCTGTTTCTAGAACTTGAAATCGTTTGGAAAAAACAAAAGTACACGACTCATAATGCTCATTTGATCGTATAAAAAACATAATATAGATAGGTATAGATATTACAATATTAATTAGTTTTTTTAATAATTATAATTTAACTACTTTGAATAAAAAAGCCATTTTCCTCATATGGTTGAAACGAATCTATTAAAAAAAAATTTACTCAATTAATTGATTTTTTCGCAAGCTACAATGTTTTCAGGTTTCACACTTGATTGACGGGATTTTTTTTAGAAATATTGAGATGTTTTTTTTTTCGTTTCTACTGCATTAAATCAATTTTTGAAAAACTTTTTTTACAAAAAAAAAACAACCGACTTCCAAAACACTACAAAGTGAAAAATAACTTTCATTTCAGAAGTCGGTGTCATTGGTTCCGCATTTTATTGACATCGACTTCCGAAATAAAAAAAAACATATAAAGTCGAACATATAACGTCCTTTTTGGAAGTCGTTAGTTTCTGTGTACTAGCAGGAGTATAACAATAGAAACAGTTGCAGAAAGAAGGCAAAAAAATCTATCTTAAAGCACTCTCTAATGCTTCATTATTCGTGTAATTCTCGTAACATTCTGCCCTCTATTCTCCGCCAAAATTATCAATGACCGACACAAAAATCCATTAAAATAAGCAAGACGGGTTTAAAATCCAAATCATGTCAGTGTTATAAATCTTATACGATCGACCTAACAGTTTCCTAGAACATTTCGGCTGGTATGCTAACATAAACAATCGTTTGTAATCGTTCCAGTTGGTTCGCAGAATCGAGTTGCAGTGCAATCGAATTTTAATCGGTACCTGATATGTTTGGACTTTGAGTGGAGATTTGGCTGTCATCGGGTGTCTGTTTATATGGGCAGACGACGTTTATGGTCGAGTGGCAGGTTAATTTAAAAGGAAAGTGTCTCCTTATATGGTTTGACTTGTTTGAATGTTCATGTTTCTGTTCGGGAGGTTTAGAATTGTCAGTTATCTTTTTAATATACATATACATAAGTAATAGTTTTCAGGGTCTCGTCCAAATACCATAAGCCTTGTTAGCAATAGTGTTGGACAGTCAATTATTCTGCCTAGCCTTTTCACCAACTATGTTGGGGTTAGCTTACTGTCTGACCGTATGCAGCAGAATACCAGTATTTTACTTTGAGCGACTACCTATCTCACCTCCACAACCCGGATCTTGGGTAACACAATACCCCTTGATATTGGGCAAATAGAGTAGTTAAAAAGGCAGCATAGTATAGAGCGAGTCTAGGCAATATTCTATTCGGATGAACTCCCAAGTGCCATCACATGATACTCTATCACTACACTTGCTGTTATTAGCACTATCCTCTCCAATTTACACGAAAAAGAAAACAACAAAAAACATAAGTACATACCATTTTCAAGAACCCCGCACGCACGCATCTAACGGTTCGATCGTATCAATATTACAACGCAACGCATGTATAATGTATAAATTGACTAAATTGACCATATTGTGATCGTCAGCACTTTCTAATGCACGTGACGAGGGTATGGGTTAAGTTAAGAATTGGATGAGAAGGGTTCATCCATCTCTTAACTTAACCCATACCTGTCCTGTCTTTATACTACTTCATATTTGCTTGTGGATTATGCTGCATTTCGCGGTTCGCTCTTCAGCGACCCTTCAATGCTCATGATTGTCCACTTTATACCTGTCCAAGCTAAGTAAGAAAAGTTTAGCGTTGGCTGTTTTCTGCAGTCTCCTTTATTTTGTAGATACTTAGAGTTCTGTAACTCAAACAAACATTAGCCATGAAATACATGTAGCATGTAGGTTCAACTCTACTTACATGACTGGTTACGTCTCTCTGGCCAATGGCAAATGACTTCAAAGCAATCATTAAAATTTGGTCATTCGTCGTCATAGTGCACCTAACGTCTCAAATAACTGCTTAATGTGTTCTTCCAAATAGTTTCTGCTCCACTTCTAGCTTCATGTTTGCCCGAGCTTTAAACAGCTTTAAATCCCAGAATATCCTGCCAGCACATTTATGCCAACAAGATAACGTCGTGATAATCTCGTCACTTATACCACCCGCCATCGATGAATACAATGACTCAGCGATATTAAGACCATTGTTCAACTGACGAACTCGATCTACCTTCATCAAATTATACTTTTCATTATTTCTGCTTTAAATAATACTTTTAGTACGAATAAGTTTCAGCTTTCGCTGTAGCATAACCATCCTATGTTTCCATTGCTGGGATACAGACCTCCTCTCGATGAGAGGGAGTGGGCTGTACTCCACCACGCGGGGCGAGGGCGGGTTGGTAGATGTCGCATGTCTTCGAGCTTTCGCTGTGCCTGTATATATTAGAGGCTGTCCAAATCATCATCATCATTTCAGCCGAAAGACTGCCACTGCTAGAAATAAGCCTTCCCATAAGCACCGCCACTTCGACCGGTTCTGTGCTTCCCGCATCCGGCAGATTCCTGCGGCCTTCACAAGGTTATCGGCCTGTGAAGGTCAAATTTACGACTGTCCAAATGATCCCATTAATTTTTTCTCAATACTGTGGTATAGAACCGAACCAAAGAACCAGTCCGCCTCACTGGCCATAGTTATCCAAATCACAGCAATTTCACTATCAAACAAAACCACACCACAAAAATATCGTGAGAATTTGGTTTTACCACTCCAATGATAACACAAGATAAAGATAAAGAGATCTTAATGAATAACAAAACTATCTACTGAAATGATTTGCATGGAGAGTTAGCCGACTTACCACCGCTACTGCACCTCTCGAGGTCGTTTAACAATGACATATTATGTTTGTAGAACGTCTACAGTGATTTTGTTCTTTCATTCATGATTTACAACGTTATTTAGGCCGGTATCGAGATAATTTTCTCACTAAACATTAAACTGATTTTAGTCTTGATTCTGAAAAAACTTCTATAAGTTATGTTGCCAAGACCAGTCGCTTTTACTCTTTGGAAGCTAAGCGTATATTCCGTATGTTCGCTACGCCGAATCTTTTATGTGGAATGAAATGTCATATAACTTCTGCAAAGTAGAATTTCTGTAAAAAAACTTTGTGGATTCTAGTTGATGCCGTTGATAATAAGATCGATAGATTTTTTGTTAACTAATAACTTCTTTTATTAAGAAATTAATATCCTCTCTCATCATTATATCATCCCTTTCTTTATCTGCTGCTGTATATATAATTTAGTCCTTTTAAAGACCTACCTGTTACCTACAATACACGGCCTTGTCTCCAAAAGTTGGCATTATTCTACTGATTACTTGGAACTATAAAAAAGTCGACTAAAGGTACACATATCAACTCGGAAAGGGATCGTCACCGTATCAACTCGAGCCATTCAATATTCTTTGTATGAAACTCCCTACTGCAACGCACACCGCGGTGCGGTGCGTGGTCAACTTGCAGTTCCCGCGCTTACGTCTCTCCGTACCCGAGCTTACGTTTCTTCGTCCATCCTTGCCCCTCTCACCTTCCCGCGGCCTGCCTGCTGCACCATCAACCAGCGGTCAGCGAGTGACCTATTGGAGCTGCTGATCCGCTATGGTTACGTGCTTACATTAGGTTGACGCCTATTTGACGGCAAGGCGAAAGGCGATACGGTGACGATCCCTTTCCGAGTTGATATTATGTGTACTATAACTAAGTGTGAAAGTAGGCATCGTCCTACGAAATCTTACAAACATCTTTATCATCAAAACGTGTAGCTTAACTTCATGAATCTTCCATCATAAATCCCTTATCTCAACACTGACGTACGATTACTGTAAAACGGATAAGATCATTTGAACCGCTGATAAAGTTGACATACTATGTGTTTTACCTAGATTCATGTTCCGTAATGTTTACAGATTCAATGACCTAGTGGGGAAACACATATTGTGGTCGTAAATGAAGGATTGCTGGTGGATTACAGTGGGCTACTGGGTGGTCTGTTCGGAGTTCGAGAGGAATTTTAGAGATGAAAGCAACTGGGTTGTTTGTTAAATTAAATTAGCGTGTCGTGATTAATATATAGTTGGGTGTAGTTTTTTTGTTACATTTAAATCAATCATATCCAGTTTTTCGTCTTTTATTTCAGTCTCAGCAAATTGATACAGTCTTCTTTAAGTCTTTTAGTATAATTTTCATCTAAGAGCTTCATATTTTATGCTCCAACAATTACCAGTTTTATCTGAGAAAGTAATTCTCTGAAACATTTATTTCATTATTCCTAATCATTGAATCCTAACATTGATTATGCTGAGAGTGGGCTTCTTACTCATTCTACATATCTTTTTCAGCTTAATTCAACATTGTTTTACCTTGACCTCTTGCATGTTCCAGCTGATCCGAGCAAATTCTCATACTTATCTAGTTAGCTGCCACAAAAGCGCCAGGATACTCCTCATTAGGTGCATTCTTCCCAATTCTATGGACCAACGTCAACACACAGATGACGCGGATGTGCCAATAAAACGAGTTATTACTTCTTGTGTGTTTTGAGGAAACTACATCCTTGTTATATTAGGTCCTTACATATGAAATTGGCGTTTTGTACGGGAGGTATATATGTATATAAAGTCAATTTTTTTTTTTTGTAAAATATATTTAATTAATCAAAGTATGCACCGTTGTTATCTATGCACTTTTGCCATCTCATAGGTAGTTCATTGATTCCTTTACTAATAAAACCATGGGGGCGAGTATCAATGAAATCTTTGAAGGCGGTTTGGACTGCCGCATCGGAGTTGAATTTTTTTCCTTATAAGAAGTTGTTCAAATTCCGGAAAAAATGGTAATCTATTGGAGCAAGGTCCGGGGAGTACGGTGGATGTCGCAGACATTCCAATTGTAGCTCATTTAACTTAGTGGTTGTTTGTTGTGCAGTGTGTGGTCTTGCGTTGTCGTGAAGCAGCAGTGGCCTAGAGCGATTGACCAATCTCGGTTGTTTAGCAGCTAGTTCTTCCTTCATGGTTTGCAGTTGCTGACAATAGATATCTGCCGTAATCGTTTGGCCAGATTTTAGAAAGCTGTAGTGAACAACACCGGCGCTAGTCCACCAAACGAAAACGAAAATTGACTCAGAAAAAATTACTTGTGAGTACAAGTAACTTTTTCTGAGTCAATTTTCGTTTAGGGCAGGATTTTGCTGGTTCTCCAGGGTTCAGCCATTGCGACCAGCGCTTCCGATTATCGTACAGTATCCACTTTTCATCACAAGTAATGATTCGATTTAAAATCCCTTCATTATTGTGTTGGTTGAGCAAAGTAACACAGCAGTCGACGCGTGTTTGCAAGTTCAATTCACTCAATTCATGAGGTACCCATCGTTCAAGTTCTTTTACTTCCCCGATTTGCTTCAAGTGGATTAATACAGTTTTATCACTTACCCCGAAGCCTGCAGCTATCTCTGAAGTGCTTTGTGATGGATCCGCTTCCACAATAGCCTTTAATTCTTCATTTTCCACTTTGGTCTCCAGCCGTCCACGGGGTTGGTTCTGAAGGTCGAAATTTCCAGAACGAAAACGTTGAAACCAAAAACGTACCGTGGTTTCTTTTGCGTCACCAGCGCCGTACACATCATTAATCCTTCGAGCTGTTTCTGCAGCACTGGTGCCACGGTAGAACTCGTACTCGTAAATATACCGATATTTCATGTTTTCCATTGTGCGGTAATAAGCGACGCCAAAGAAAAAAATAATGTGGAAAAAACAAATGAATGACTGTTTTCAAAACTCAAATGTACCAGGTAAATTACCAAAGAGGAGATATTTCAGATCAAATTGGTCAGTACGACAAAACGCTAATTTCATATGTAAGGACCTAATACTTTAGAGGCTAGTCATATGCTATACATGTACAAAAAACGAAAATGCAGAACCAACAACACCGACATAAAGTTACATATTTTTCACTTTGTAGTGTTTTTTTTTTGGAAGTCGATTGTTTTTTTTTTGTATATAAATTTAGTGTTTCACGAATTGTGTCCAATTAACTTTATTGTTTTTTTATATGCTAAAATTCCCGTTGTCGTTTTAAGTACTTCTATTTCTATATTTTTTAGGGGCAGATCATACTTCGGCTCTTAAACTCATCTAGCATTCTCGACAGGAAGCTATGGTTTCTTTATCTGCGAACTATTCGCCTGGCTGTAACTGTTAACGGTCTCCAGAACGACAAATACTATTTTTGGTTCACTGTGTAGGAAGCTCAAACGTTCAGAAATACTTGACTAAGTAGATTTAGAACCCCACAAGGTCGTGAACTCGTGAACTCATACGCAAGTCTTAAACTTCAGTCTTTGAGGCCAGCAAACGCATTAACAGTACCACAATTCCACGAGGCTCCCCATAAAGTGACTTTGTATCTCCGTAACGCCTAATTACTTTCTTAACAGTTGTTTTATGAGTACTAAATGATTTTACGAGGCCTATGACTTGGTGTTTGGATAACTGGCGATCTGGGAAACCCGTTTAATGGCAGACTTCCGAAGCACCAATAGGCTAGTTTCCACCATCAATAAATTGAAAATGTATTTACTCCGTCAGTTAGAGTATTGGAAAATAATGGACACGTATTTTTTGTATTTGTAAATCAATGAATATTGACAATGATAAAACGCATCAAAACTCGGGAGTGGGGGCTCGTGACGTCAGAACTCACTAAAAATTATACCAAGATGTGACGTATTGAGAATTTCAAAAGCGTCATATCTTCGTCAATTTTGGTTTACGTAACAAAAGAAAAATAGGGGTCAAATATTTTTTGATAATCTAACTGACGGACTAATTAGATTTTTTCAGTTGACGGGCCTATTCGAAAGGCGGTTAAGACTATACCAACCGCACAGTGGCGCCCTCATCGTTTGTTTGGTTATTTCATACAATTTAGAATGAAAATGGAAAAAATAACCACGTTAAATTGTGCTTCATAAGATTATACGTTAATATTATTAGAACCGGTAGTTTTACATTATTTAGTTTTATTAAAATCCTTAAAACGGATAACAGTGGCCACTATATTCCGTTTTAAGGATTATAATAAAATTAAACAATGTAAAACTACCGTTTCTAATAATATTAACGTATAATCTTTTTTATATATGTATAATTGTATAATATTTTTTGCATTTTCATTCTAAATTGTATGAAATAACCAAACAAACGATGAGGGCGCCACTGTGCGGTCGGCATAGTCTTACTTAGGTCGGATATAATTTTGCTTAGATTTCCCGATTGGTCACGGAAAAAAGTTAAATTCAGGCCTGTCCTTTGTGACATGTCGTGAAGAAACCGGCATGTCCTAGGAACAAAAATTCGAAGACATGTGACGTGTAACAAGTCTAACAACCCGCACTGGGCCCGCGTGGTATTATTTTATTACAGCCCACTCCCTCAGCAGGGCACGCCGCGATAGCGGCGGTAAGACCCCTCTTTGAGGAGTGGCTAGAGAGGCGCCACGGCGCCCTCACCTACCGCCTGACGCAGGTCCTCACCGGACACGGGTGTTTCGGGAGGTTCCTGCACATCATCGGGCGGGAGGAAACGCCCGGGTGTCACCACTGCGAGGGTCGCCCGGAGGACACGGTGGAGCATACGGTGGCGGTATGCCCCAATTGGGCGGAGCACCGCCGTGTTCTCGCAGAGGCGATCGGCAGCGGCGGCGACCTCTCGCGCCCGGCCCTGGTTCAAGCCATGGTCCGGGGCGAGAGGGAGTGGGAGGCAGTCACCTCCTTCTGCGAAGCAGTCATGCTAGCGAAGGAGGTGGCGGGACGGCTGAGGGAGAGGGCCTCACGTCCCAGCCGCCGCGGGAGACGCCCCGGGCGTCGGGAGCCGCGAGACGACTCCCGGCCACCGTAGGCGCGGGCCTGCGGGCGGAGAGTAATGGGTAACTCTCCGTCCGATCAGGACCAGGCCCGTGCCGGACGGCGCGTACGTGTTCCACGCGCGCCTCAAAGAGATGTCAGCATAAAGGAAGGGGCCCGAAAGGGCCGAAGCCTGCCGGGGCAGCGGGATTGTCCGAAAGGGTTACCGCTGCCCCGGAACACAAAGGGCTAAGGAAGGAACACGGGTGGGTTTTAGTCAGTAAGAGTCTGACACTCCCTTCTGCTCCACCCAGAGCGGGAGGGGTCATTGGATGATTTCCCATCCACAAAAAAAAAAAAAAAGCCCACTCCCTCTCGAAGAGAGGAGGCCTGTGTGACTGTGTCCCAGCGGCGGAAACATTATAGGCTGATTATCCTTGGCGACATAATTTACGTTTTTCATAAGATATCGTGTTCAGAACGGGAATTCAGAAGTCCAGATATGTGTACCGGGGAAGTAGCAACTTAACTATTTAAAATATGACATTAAAAAGCTATGGTAAGGCGTTCAATGCTTATTGCAAAAATATTGCGCAGTTTCATGACCTACTTGTATAGCTAGGCTAATGAAATGTCAATACGGTCACTTAAAAAAATACTAATATAATATAACACTAGTGGCTGGCTGTGCTGGCACCGCTGCTGCGGCTGCTGAGACCCTCTAGCGCCGTAAATACTAACTATATGGGCGGTAACTCCAGTTTTGAGCCGTTTGGGGTCGAAACGCTCGCTTCATGGGGCCCGAGAGCGCGTCTGCTTGTTAGGTGCAACGCAGACGACAGACTATCCGTGACGCACTTTTTAGTCTGTGAAAATAGAACCTATGCAATTATATGCAGTAACGCACACGACGCGCAAAAAGTCCGGCGCACAAAAAATCCGTGTAATTCGGGCAGACCGCGCCGCGCCGCTCCGCACAAAAAGTCTGTGAAAAAAATGGAACGTTTGCTTCAACGCGCGCTAACGCAGACGGCGCAAACTTTAGTTTAGTCGGCAATCTGCATTTGCTAGGGGTGGACGTAACGCACGCGATCTATTATCATGGCGCGATTTATTATCAAAATAATACTTCGCGATCTCTGCACGATTTCCATAGCGTCTACGTCCCTACAGCTCTGCCGACAGAATGATCGAAGATGTGCGTCGTGTGCGTTGAGTCTGTGAAAAATCCGCGACCGACTTTTTGCGCGCCATGAAGACTTTTTGTGCGCCGCAGACTCGATAGCACAAAAAGTGTGCCGTCTGCGTTGCACCTTATGGAAATTTCTCGCCGACTGGTCGACACTTCACGTGACCAGAGAGCTGGTTCGTTGTTTGGCCGAAGAATTAGCATTGCCATTCAACGTGGCAATGCAGGGCTCGATTCCGGATGACAGCGATTCGGACGAGTTCTTCGACGCCTAAGTACCAAAAAACAAAATGATTTTTTGTATTTTGTATGTTTAGTTAGTTAAACACTATTTTATTTCACCATCACATTACGTAAAGCTGCTTTTGTTTTATTTACAAGTTCCGCTTGAATAATACAGTTTATGAATCTATCATCGGAAACTATTGCAAAAACAGATCGAGTATTTCTTATGCCGATCTTGGAATTAATTAACCTGGTCTTGATTTTTGAAATATCGTTGAAGAAAATGTGCGTCTCTAACGTTTTTGTATCAGAAATCCAAGAAGGCGTTTTTTACAAGGCTATCATCACTTTTCCTTATCTTCGTGTTTACTGTTTATAAGCCTTTTTATTCTCAAATTGTCTTTCAAAGTTTATTTTTTTCATTCATATCAACCGTAACAGTCTCGTGCTTTAAACTACAGTTCTTTCCTATATTACTAACTATATGTTGATTTAAAGAAGTGTATACAGGGTGCATTTGATATCATGGGCATTATTTTAACCTAAGGTACTACTTATGATACTAATTGCATTAGGGCTACTATTACGCAAATCAAAAATATTATTAATGCAAGTATGGAAAACCTTAAAATGTAGTAAGTCATACAAAGTATCAAATTAGTTGCGCTTCTCGATAGCAAATGCGTAGGTACACTACGCCGTACGCGCGTCATTGGGCGTGAATTCTTTGACCCCGCCCGACTCACGTGACATTCGTAAGTTGCCAATGAATTGATTCATAATAAATTCCAATTTTCCCTTCGTACTTTGCCGGCTTAGGACGGTCAAAACTACGTCAACTAACATACATTAAAAAAAAACATTTACGTACCTAGCTTGTGGATTGTTTTGAAAAAACCTTATTTGTCGGTAAAGTGACAGAGGGTAAACGGGTGCTCTTCCACGAGCTTGTGCATGTGCTGGCACGTGAAAAGACGAAAAATCCAACAGGTTCTGAGTGGTTCTGGTGGAATGAGACCCCGTGAAGGAATAGGGTCGTTCGGGTAGCGCCGATGGAACATTTCACGAGTTCATACTAAATTTCTTGTGCGATCGTAAATTACAACCATTTGTGGGTATTGTTGGTTGGTGTACCTAGCCTGCACATTACGCGGTCGAGGCATCGTGTACACAAACACACACACAACTAATAAACTAACACTTAATACACTGCAATCCAAGCACCGTATGACGCGAGCGGCGAGTACGGCGATTACGTCACGGGATCAATAAATCAATTACGCGTCAATGCACCTGCGCAGTCGTTATGACACTGGTTCCGGGTTCGTGACTTCGTGTTGCGGCGGGAAGCATACCCCGCGCGGGGGTGATATTCGTATTTTTGCGAGTGAGGGAGTGGGACGGAGAGAGTTCAGGGAATCCCGCCGGACGGAATGTCTTGTAGCCCATTGTTATTATTACTTGTAAGGAAAAACCCGCGCGCGCGCAGGTGATGTTTGTTTACATTTCGCTTTGCGCTGTAACTGCGCTTTAAGATTTTGATATTTCAACAATTATTGGCGTTAACAAAGTATTTTGTTTTAATTACTTTAAGTGTTTATTTGCAATAATAAGCCTTGTGCAATTTGACTTACTACATTTTTAAGGTTTTCCTTACTTGCATTAATAATATTTTTGATTTGCGTATTAATAGCCCTAATGCAATCAGTATCGTGAGTAGTGCCTTAGGTTAAAATAATGCCCATGACTTCGATTCCACCCTGTATAGAGTTTCTTGCTCTTTCACCTCCGTAGGAACTTACTGTTAACTTTAGAATGGGCAACTAGCTCCATCTTTTTGACTGACTGACTACGTAACAATTCAAAAGTAAATGGTTAATTTGAAATTCTTTGATTTAGAATTTTTTCTCTTGTCTCGGGGGATCTTAGGATTTGAATGTATGCCAGGAGCCTTATTGCCAATTTTCTCAGTAACGTCAAAAATTTAAACATTTTCTTATTCATCGCCAATATCTACTTGAAACTTGCGCTTAGTTATAAAAGACTTCTTTACACATTTGTTTATCTTTTTTCTTTTTCTTTCGTAACTTCGAACCGGCTCTCTCGATATGGACCGTTGGATGTGGGTTCAATCCGTGTACAGTTCACTTCATGTTTTATCGTGTGGTTTTTGTTAATATTTCTGAATCTCCGTAGGTGGTTCTGTTTGATCTGATTTGTAGCAATTTTGTTATTTAAATAATTTGGTACGTGGTTTTACTTTTAATGTGCCTCTACTTTTTTAGCGTGTCGAACTTCGAAAACTGTAAAGAGATTTAATCGCTTTGGTGGCCAGAAATTACTATCTTTCGTGTAGCTATGGAATATGAAGGAAGCTTTACTTGCTTTCATCTTTAAGAAAATAATGCTTTCGTAATAAGTTAGATCTAGAATTCTGTGAAGTGAGACTAGGAATCATAATCGCTTCCGTTTCTTGCTAATACCTCCGGAAATGAAACTATTAATAAATCTAGCCTACGAAAATTACGTGGCAATTATAATACCGTATTTAATACCCGGATCTCTGAACTGCAACATAAAGCCATTTAAGATCAAAATCCTCAATACACGACCGACTACCCACTTTATAATGACGTGTATCATTCAAGTATGCGCATGAGTTTCGTAAGCTTGTTTGTCTACATCAACTTCGCCATCAACTGTACACCATTATGATATGTTTTTAGGGTTGGGACTTGTAGCACTATCAGCACGATTTTTTGAAAATCAGTTGTTTCATCACAATATCTTTCATTGTTACGTAGACTTTCTGTCCCTTTGCTTCACATTACTTAAAACACAATAGATTTAATTACTTGCTTCTTTGAAAGCATTGGTTCTACCTTTATTGTGAAGTGTTTTCTTTTGCTAAAAGCTATAATTGTTTATCCTTCACAACTTTTGCACATATGTTTATGTACCTAAGTACTGGATTCAGAGTACACTTACCTCCCTTCCAGCCGCTTACAAATCCCATGACATTGCTTAATTATCTTTATCATCATCTCAGCCAACAGTCATCATCTGCTGGACATGGCTTCCCCGAACTCAAAGAAGTTCTGAAGAAAAAACTGGTCCCGCAAATTCCTGCGACCTTCAATGGTCGTCAGCTCAACTTGTGAGGGACTTACCCACGCTGCATCCTCCAGTCAATCAATCAACTCAGCCTACCGCAGTCCACTGCTGGATATAGGCCTCTCCCAGGATGCCCCACAACACCCTGTCCTCCGCCTTCCTCATCCAGTTCGTCCCAGCCACCTTTTTAATAAATTCGTCAGTCCATCTACCTGGGGGGCGCCCCACACTACTCTTGCCGATATGCGGTCTCCATTCTAGGACTCGTCTGCTCCACCGGCCATCTGTCCTCCAGTAATGTTATTTTGGAGTCGGGTCACAAGGCATTTTCTTCTGCCTGCCAACCCTACCTTCAGCGCCTTCGCAAAACATTCACATAAACATTACGTTACTTACGTCTGTTACACAACATTGACCCACAAAATGGCCACCATGACGTCACCGCCATGGTAATTAATATATCGATAGATCATAGAGAATTGACCTTAATTTGAATATGTTGGTGGCAAGCTGCGTCTGCGCTGGGTGTGAGTAAGGTTAAGAAGTGTATGTTGTGATTGCTGACTTGATTTTGTCTTGTACGCTATTTTATTCTTTGTCATTGAAAGATTTCTAAGAAAAATAAATTGGTATAGATACAAAAGCATAATTATGATAATGAAAGATTTTTAGGTAGTCGAGAATATTTAATTGGTTTGTGTCGGATCTTTGAGAACGTTAGCTCCTTTAACAGGTTTCAGCGGTCCAAAACATGTAGTTTTTTTAAAACAGATTTAGGTCAAAACTTGATTTGGTATAACGACCAAACTGATCTGTAACATTAGAATTCAGTCAGATGGCATGTTCGGTATAAAAAATAACTATACACCACTAGACCATAGCTGTAACCGGTCACTTGTTTCTATCCTGCGAAATGGTATAAAAACAAAAAAAAAACTTGTGCGGTCGAGATACCCCGGACAGAAACGAATTTTCTTACGTGATACTCGCACATACTCATATATAATCGAAAGACACACGAGAGAAAGGGAATACGTTTTTTTAATACACATCCATCTAGTAAATAAGTTTTTGGAAGCTCTCAAAAAGTGGTCTTTGTGCTTTAGCACCCTGAAAAACCTTAAAAACTATCTCTCTATCTCTGCCTGTGAGAAAGTCGCGAGAGGGGGCATATCGCTTTACCGTTACGTGACAATTTCTACCAGTTTAAAGAACTTCATTCCAAAAAGAGAAACAAACTATAATTGCCGTGAAGTTAGACTGCACACACAACGAAACAGCCACCAGATTCAACTACGGCCTTGCCACAAACGAAAACAAAATTAACCTTTACCAGACAATAGTTAGTTAAATAACAGCTTTCATAGCTAACCCGACCAGACAGTTCAATACTAACTAGACCATTAGCACAGTACTTGAGATAAACAAGAGCAGACAGATGAACTCCATTTATTAACATGATTGACTGTTCAAGATCAACAGATGATGCTGAATGTTGCGAAAATATTGGACAGATACACAGAAAGATAGATATATAGAATACCTACAAGGCTTTGTAGCTTTGGTGTAATTTAAAGTAGAGGAGTGATCTGATGTCAAGGTTTTGTCTGATCCTGCTTAACTTGCAGTAGGGAACTTAAGTGTGTCCGAGAATACAATTTACGAGACGGTGTTACGTTGTATCGTGCGACTACGTTTTCCTTTTGTTTTCCGTAGTTTTCTAATTACTAAAATGAAGAATAGTAGTAGCAGAATTCCTCTTCAATTTACTGCGAATCTGCCCTCAACAACCGAACTATCGCCTATCATCTTAATTCATTCATCGTTTCAGGCAAGAAATATCTATTGCTGAGGACTGCCACAACATGATTTCCCCACGACCTCGGCTATTCATTGAATCCCAACTTCCGTAAACTTGGTTGCGTAGTGTGGTGTGGCGAAAGAGCCATTGTTGGCAATGTCGTTAATATTATCCTTAATTCCTTATAAAAGAAAAGACTTGTCAGTTTTACCGCTTCATTTTTTTACAGCACGCGTATCATCATCACCATTTAAATGGGTTTTGTCGATGTAAGAATAGACAAAATGATAGATTGTAGAGAGATTTCTACCGTCTTAGGCATTCATCACCATGAAGAAAAAAAAAAAATGGTTGCCAAGACCAATTTTTCTCTACTTTTGACACTGAGGTAGAAACATTATTCTTCTCAACAAGTGTCAAATAGTCTTACATCATATTGGAGTTGGACCAGAGTCTATAATGATTTTTGAAAGAAAAGGTCTTTATCTTCATAGAAACGCGAGTCTACGGGTCGCCACGTGCTCGGACAGAAGAGATGGATAGAAAGAACTTTGTCCATTCTTGGTAGAATATAGATAGACTTGGTCATGGTACGCGAGCAGTCCTACAAATATTCCATCCATGTTAATGATATGATTGTTTGCATCTCCTTTTAGTCATAGGCCTCTTCTAAATAGGGATTTAATAAGATCAAAGTGTTTGCCAACATCCGCCTTTTGCTGTCAATCAAATAAGTAGCTATCAATCACTAGCAGAAGTTACTTCCATAATAAATAATCATGGCTAAGAATTATTTATCATAATACTAGCGCCTCCCCCTGCCTCGCACGGTTTTTACGAGTTGACAAAACATCAAGATATCTTCTTCCGGAATGACTAATTTGAATGATGGTGAAAACTACAATAAAACCCGTTTCGTAATTTAGAGGAACAATCGTAGGGAACAATGCAGTCACACAGGTAGATATGAAAAACGACTTCAATGTTTACGATGACTTATTAAAACATTGGCCCTTTTTCATACATGTGGAAGTATCTTGTATGAGACACTTCCACATATACAGTAATACAGAAAGGGAAGAGCCAGAAGAACTTAACTTATCGTGAAAATACGCCGGTCAAAGTGAGTCGCCGAAATTAATTTCATTCGGTTTCAAATGAGTAAGTATTCGCAAAATAATAACTGAAGAATGGACGGACTAATGAAAAGAAATCTTTGACATGGAATGACTAATTTGAGCGTCCAAAATTACTGTCTGCTGGTTCTACTCTCCGAAAGCCTCTGACCGTTTGTCGGGGGGCACGGAAGCCCGGTTTCATCGTTTACAAAAACATTGCAGTAACGTTGGAACCAATATTTGGCTCGTTTCTCCATATTACCATGTAGTCACTTAGCAATTTAAATGGTGTTGTTTTATGTGCAAACATAGTATTGTCCTCGTGTCATGCGCTTGTCACGCTGGTATTGCCTTTAACGGTGTAGGGCACGGCATCAGATGTAGCGGATTCTGTTTGGTTTCACTTGGTATAATTTTTGGGTCACTAAGTACGTATAAGGCGGTAAAGGAATTGGATGTCAATGAAAGAAAGGTGGCAGGTGAAACATCGACAGGAGCATTTTTCTTAACATTTTAACCGCCCAACTTCATATACAGTTGTCGTGCCCCCAGCGCCCGGCACAGTGAATCGAAAAATAAGTACTTGTTAGATTACAGCGTAATTAAATAAAACAGCAGATTAAACGAGCTCTGGTATTTGATCGTAAATACGAGTATACGACCCTGGCGAAATGGACACGAAAATATTTGTCGGCTTAATCCGGCGTAACCTGTTTAGAAGGTTAATCTTGTTGTAATTTTAGTTAAATCTCTGAAAACTCTTGGGCAACGACAACTTGTAGAGATAGATTATTGGAACGGGCAATAGTTACAGGACAAGCCCGCTCAAATGTGGCAAGCTTAAACCTCCTGAGGGACTCTGAAAAGATTACGCAAGCGTTTCCATCTCAAGCGTCGAGGCGATTGAAGCAACACCGTTGGAATTTTCATTCTCGCCGGGCGGACGGTTACAAGAGGATTTCTCCATTTCAAAAATTATCTCACCAAGATGAATAACCGTCTAAATGGATATAATTTAATTTATCATTTCAGCCGAAACATGTCCACTGCTGGTCATAGGCCTCCTCCAAGCACCGCCACTTCGATTGGTTTTGTGCTTCCCACATCCAGCGAATTCCTGTGGCCTTCATAAGGTCATCGATCCACCTTGTGAGAGGCCAACGCTACGTCTTCTGTTAAGCGGACAGCATTGATCAAAAAGAAAGTTCATTCCCACCCGCTTTCCGCTCCAGACTTGCACCTTCACAAACTACGTGACCAGCCTGTCAATCCTCCTTAGTACTCCGAACCACGTCTGTTGTCAGTGCGTTATGACCTAAAATGGATGTTTTCGCTAGTCCTTGCAATGTTAAACATACACGTTTTCGGTACTTGTTGATTCTGTGAGCATAATCGCCATATTGTTATGTCTAGGCGAGGAATTACGTCACTTTGGTATTCTTAAAGTGATAAGTGATGTAATTGTTATTGAGAGACCTTTGGTTGGACCTCTGTTGATTGTTTCATATATCAATCAGTTGCCTTGGATATGACAGAGGCCTTTCCTAAGTAGAGCTTCAATAATAGTGATGATCTATACAAATAAATAAAATTGAAGTGTCTGTTTGTAATGTCATAATAACAGTTTTTTACCGCATATAATGCATATGAAATTATACTATGCGTGATTTGTGTTTTTAATTTTGGTCTGTTTGTTCTGGCTAATCTTCGATACGCGTGGACCGATGTCGATAGAATTTGCTATAGATACTTTAAACCTTGGAAGCACATAGGCTTTCTATCGACATACGACACGGGCAAAATCGCAGGCAGAAATTAGCCTGGTCTAAAATATCTTAGGTATATCTGGAAAAGCCTCTGGCTTAAATGATTACTCGGTGCCGTCGATTTCTTCCCCAATTATTCCAATTACAGATTTCAGAGGCTATAATGCAAAGGTGGTAACGCTAAAATTGTGCTAAAATAGTTCCAGCTTTCCTCTTGCGACTTATGGAGAATAATCCAGTTCCTTGAATGAAGAACTTGAATGAAAATCTGAAAATCTTATCGACTATTACTGATATAATCAACAATGACCACTTATCGATTTCCCTTTCGTAATATGACATTACAAAGGTTCTCTGAATGAAAACGGTATAAGTAGTTGCCATAGAGTAGATTTTTACAGAAGGAACATGCGATAGGAAAAGCATATTTTTATACAATGTGTAACATAGTTAACAAAATACTCTAAATGAGGTGTATGAGGTCTTGATACACCCCAATTAGAGTATAGAGTTAAAAGCATAATACCATACAATGACCAAAACTTATTTTTTTTTAAAGCTTGCTATTTTTATTAAGAAAATCGTGTTGACACTAGCATTACTTTATGCATTTAAAATTGAGTTTTATTGCCTTGAAATAAGATTTAATTTTATCTGGCTCAATCGGCGGTTAGGTTAGAACAAACTAAGGACTTGCGTTTATTCTGTTACACCTTGTATAAAGGCTTATCCACTAAACACATACACAGAATTAACCCAGTCTGTGCCGTAATATAGATCTCGCATGTATATAAATTACAGGCAGTTCTAGATTCTACATTAATTGAATGCCAGTGTCTAGCAATTCCTGCTGCATCATTCCTTACCTTTTTTTTTCTCATGGATTTCCTCCATCGTGGGGGTGACAGGGGCATGCCAGATTCTTACCGGCTAAAACCACCGCGGTGTTCCACCTCTACCCATGGCCGGGGGTGCGGGATTCGCGTAAGCATTCACCGCTCCCCCGACAGGAACATTCCTTAGCTGGCAACTTTGCACAATATAACATAACATTATTATCAGCTGATAACGTTCCCACCGCTGGGACACAGGCCTCCTCTTTTGTGGGGGAACTTTTCATACGTATCTGTACTGATACAAAACATTTTTAGGCCCGTATTACAGAACGTCACTCAATACTCAAGCATTACTTAAAACTAGATATTCAAGCCATTTGATTGGTTGAAACTAGTTTTAAGTAATGCTCGAGTATTGATTGGCGTTCTGTAGTACGGGACTTAGTCTGTTATAGTATGTAAATGTGCACCTTCTTCAATTCCCTTATTCTATTGTATCACAAGCAATACATAAGTTAATTAACACCTATCAACTTCATAATTGGTGTTTCATAAGCTCTTCTATAAAACTGTGAGTACATCGAAGTATGAAGTGTTGATAAAATAGGTCGGATGGTGTAAATATGGTGAAATTAGTTAGCGACTGTGCAAGAGTATGTTTTTATTGTTACCTAGTACTGTTTTGGCTACAAAGGATCTTCAATGTTATTGTTTAATACTTCATGATTGATTATGGTCCACTGTACTTTGCGTTTCTTCTTTCACTTTTTTATTGATATTTTTCTAAAGTTCAGTAACATCATCATTATAACATCATCATCAATATAAACTAAGTGGCAAAAATACGTATTATTGAAGCTAACTCAAAAACTACCCAAGCAAAGTTAATAAAATTTATATGGGCATACCCACGGAGTAGAGAAAGAAGACTCCGTGGGCATACCCTATCCATTAAAAAAAGAATTTTTGAAATCGATTTACAATTGCCGAAGATATCGCGTAACAAACATACAAAAAAAAAAAAACAACATACAGTCGAATTGAGAACCTCCTCCTTTTTGAAGTCGGTTACAAATTACCTAGTCAGTTGTGATTTCTAACGGTTAGCATAATCAGACTATAAAATTCCCACTGCTCGTATACAGGCCTCCTCTCTCCGAGAGTGAGTGGGCAGTAATCTACCACACGGGCCCGGTGTGGGTTGGTACTTTGGTAGATGTCACATGTCCTCGAATTTTTAATTCTAGGACATGCCGGTTTCCTCAGGATGCTTTTGAGAGGAGTGGTGATGAAATCATTTACACAAAGTAAAGCGCTTGCCTAGCTGGGTTCGAACCCACGACCTAACTCGTAAGTCGTGGACGGTAAGTGACAGAAGTCACTAATATTTACATAGCAAGTAGTGTTATACGAATTTGTGTGGGGTCAGTACAACTTAAAAGTGAAAAATAACAAAAAAAAAAAAAACAACCGACTTTCAAGAGACACTATAAAGTGAAAAATAACTATAATTTCAAAAGTCAGTGTCGTTGGGTTCGCATTTTTCACTTTGTAGTGCCTTTTTTGGAAGTCGATTGTTTTTTTTTTTTGTAAAAAGTTTTATACTCTCTTCTCAGGAACAACAGGGCGACTATAATTGGCTGCAATAGTTGTTTACTCGCAACTTTCTTCAGTCGTACTGTAGATATCAATTATTTTTTATGACCCCCAATCAACTGGTATCTAAGTGGATAGTGGTATCTTTGTTTATTTATAGCATCTCGCACGAAGTGATAATTGTTCTACTTTGATAAATCTATACTAATAATAAAGCTGAAGAGTTCGTTTGTTTGAATGAGCTATCTCTGAAACTACCAGTCCGATTTGAAAAATTCTTTTTGCAACTTATAGCCCAATTCTTGAGAAAGGCTATAGGTTATTGAACATCACGCTAGGACTCTTAGGTAACGAGCAGATACAAAAAAGACAGAAAGGACGTTGCGTAAAAACGAAGGAACAGCGCGGGCAGGCGATGTGATGCGGTGGGGTGGGGTGGGTCGGGCAAAAAAAAATCACACAAAATTTGGTATTTGTGAATAATATGCTAATAGAGATAGAGAAAATAACGTTACCATTGATAAAGCGAAAATCTATACAACGTTTTTTTTTTTAAATCCCCATAACTCTAGGGGGTCATTGTACACATCATTATGAACAACTTTTACTATGGGACCAAACCTGAAATCGCGAAAAAAAATCAGCTGTTCCCTACATTTTGACGAGATAGACGAAGATAAAATGTAGAGAACAGCTGATTTTTATTTCGCGATTTCAGGGTTGTTCCCATAGTAAAAGTCGTTCATAATGATGAGTACAATGACCTCTTAAGAGGTTGCTGGTGTTTTTCAAATAAACCTGTATAAAGTCCTGACTGACTAATACACACATCAAAAGTGTCTAGGGATCAACATATATTTTTGCAATAACTTTTCTCCTGATTGATATTAATTAAAACTTTCTTTAAGGATTCATCAAATAAAGTGTTTTCGTTTGTCACAGTAACGATAAACCAAGTCACCTTTGCATTAATAAAGAAATTTGCCATTTTCCTAATAAAGGGATTTTTGACATTTGAACCACTAACACAAAAGTTCGAAAAAAAGACTGAAATAACAGTTTTCTCTAAAATTTTATTGGGTAACTTAAACAATTAATAATCCGTGTTTCTACCGCGAACACTAACAACACAAGAACATCGGTTTGGCATACTCAAAATGAGTTCATCCAAATCACGCTGTGGAATGGCCGCCCATGTTCGTTGCAACAACAAAAAAAGGTCTTCTTGCGACTGGATACCCTCCATATTCGGCAGAGCTCTTCTCTGTAGCATATCCCATGCATGCTCAATCGGATTCAAGTCTGGCGACTGAGCAGGCCAGGGCAGGACATTGATGTTAGCTGCGGCGAGAGTCTGTCTTACAACTCTTGCGGTGTGCGGTCGTGCATTATCATGCATTAACTGAAATAAGGGACCGATTTGCACTTGTAGAGGAACGATGACGTCTGATACAATCGTCTCAGCATAAATTTGAGCGTTGAGGTTGCCTCTGATCCAAATCAACTCAGTTCTTCCGCCGATCCAAATACCCGCCCATACCATGATGGTTCCACCACTATAAGGATGGACTTCCTGGCAGGATTTTAATCGCTGTTGGCGTCCAGGGGTTCTCCAGTGTCGTATACGTCTTGTATCCGGTCTCATACCAAAACGAGACTCATCAGAAAAGCACACGAAACGCCATTGTTCTTCTGCCCAATTTCTGTGTTCAAGAGCCCATTGATATCGAACCCTACGATTGTGCATTGCTATAGGTGGTACCCGTAGCGGTCTTCGGGAATGAAGGTTCACTTCATGCAAGCGGTTTCTGACTGTTTGGTCGCTAATTAAGTTCCCTGAAGAGTGATGAAGCCTCACGGCTAACATCATGGCGGTTACTGTTGGAGCTCTTCGAGTTAAGATTTGAATGTATCGGTCTTGTCTCCGTGTGGTGCAGCGATACCGTCCTCCATGGCGCTCAGCCACGGTACCAGTGCTTCGGTAACGTGTCCAAAGTCGACTGATAACACTCTGACTTGTATTCAGAGCTAAAGCCACAGTACGTTGCCGGGAACCAGCTTCTACCATTCCCACGGCTCTGAGCATTTCTTCCCTGCTTAAATGACGTCGCCGCTCCATAATAACGTTGGTTTTAATCAGTAGTAGGGAAACAGTAGCACTAATAATGTCTTCAATGCGTTGTATGTTTTTATAGGGAAAATATTGACAGCTGATTTTCATCTTTTACTCGAATTTGATTCACAGTTCCTGATTCAAATTATGAAATGCACCAAAAAGGATCCATATAAATTTATAAAATCATAAATTTATTACAAAGCCACATCTCAATCTCAAGAAATCCGCATAAAAATGCTTGATCCCTAGACACTTTTGATGTGTGTATATCAACGCACAGACTAAACCGCTGGTCCTAGAGACATGAAATTTGGAGGGTGTGTTCTTTGAGAAGAGTAGGTATCCACTAAGAAAGTCGCGAGCAGAAGCTAGTCAATAATGAAACAATAACAAATAACACACATTCAAAGAATTACAACTCTGACCATGAGCCAGTGCTTCATTCTAGATCAGCATCAATAATGGCTCTTCTCTTGCCCTTATCTCGGTTTATTTGGGGTCGCTGCAACGGTGTTCAGTGGTTTAGGAGTGAAAAGGTAACATACAGACAAAGTTACTTTCGATTTTAAAATATTCTTGCATAATCAGCATATAATGTACCCACTGCTGGGAGACAGACCTCCTCTCTGTGAGGGGGAGTGGGTCGTAATCCACCACACGGGACCAGTCCGGGTTGGCATGGATTTATAATTTGAGTATGGATTAAAAACTCGATAAATATTAACGAAGCCGAGCTTGTATGTTCTACTTCATGTAGGAAGGTATTTGCTAAAACTGGTACCAATAAAATAACTTATTTAAACAACATTAAAAGCCACTGACCTTCGCGTGTCTACTGCCTAGCCTAGATTATTAAAAAATGTAAATCTTTTAATGTTATCAAGAAATCGTGACGTCTCTTGTAAGTTATTTATCGTTATTTTTAATTTCTTGGTATTCTGTGTTCTTCATTATAGTTATAACCACAGGAATCGTATCTTTGGCTTACAATTAAGAATTCTTCTCAAACTCAAAGCATTTTTTTTCAAATAAACCAATTACAGGCACTTTTGAATTGAGGGTCGGTCACCCATTCCAAAGCGTAGTAGATACCTGTGGAGAAGGAATTTACTGCTTGATTTCGAATGTCATATGCTCGATGGCTAATTCCTCGAAATCATCAGATCAAGAACGGGCAAGAAACTCTACGGACACACTTTTTAAATCAAAATAAGTTTACAAAAGTAATGTAAGTTCTCGCAGTGCGCGTAAAACGGTTCTTTTCAAGGAGTACGTACCTAAGTTATCCATCGAAAGTCTTTTCATCTTCGGTATTCTTTAACTCTGAACTGTCTCCCACGAAAGCTTCTACGTTTTAATTTAGCGTCCTAGGTTACACAGTACCTGCTCCTACTCCCCTTATTCTGCTAAGCTGCCGTTGCTAAGAGCCGTAATTCTCAAGCTACTAATTAAAATTTCACATTTCCGCCATTGACAATATTTGTCTCCAACACAATACTTCAGGAAATATATCCGAAGCTTTTCATCGCACTTTACCAACAACCTCAGTTATGATTATGAAGTAAGATAATGCTTTAACTTTCCCTTCGTTACCAACGTCTTGAAACTCGACATCTGACCTGTTGGCTCACGCAGCAAAAATATGTCATTACTGACTCTAATAGTTTCGTTAGCCAATCATCCATGAATATTGCTCTGTGATCACCGTTATATATGACTATTCAACTTTCGAGTTAATCAATTTAATAGCTATGTATGAATATAATTATCGCTCTGTAGTCTAAACGCATGATGACTTTAAAATATTTGCTCATCACCAAATTAGATAGGTTGATCAATGGTATGCTGGACCAACTTAATGTCATTAGAGATGGTTCTTTCAATAAGCTGCATTACTCCTGCACCCTTAGCATGGTCACTTCCATCCCTACTGTACGAATAATAGACATATCTATTTCTATACAAAGTGAATCGAAGAAAAAAGAAGAGGACGAAAAGGAAAGAAGGAAGGTGTGAAGTAAGTTAGTGTGAGTGAGTGTGGTGAGTGAACTGAAGTGTGTGATTCTTCATTTTTGACATCGCGCCGTTGAAAACTTCCTAAATGCATTTGTCTTTCGTTGCTTCCGTTTAGACCATCGGAAAAACGGTGCTACGCGTGCTGCAATCCTATTCATCGATATCGTCCTGGTAAAACCATTGGTTTGGCTGTTTGACCACGTACAAGGCAAGATAAAAATCATATCGCCCTATGAAAATTCCCTTGTGCAAAAGGTAGTATGCGGAAAGCTGCAAATTCATAATCATAATCGCTTGATCGTTTGGCGATGATGTAGTAGAAAAATTCGCGTAACCAACAATACCATCTACACACACAACCAATCCTCGGAAACTGCTATAAAAATCGGATCACGTATCTATCGTGGTTACTTGAGTCGGCTTGACCACAAGCGAGGCCGCGCTATCGCATGTGTAAACATGACGTGTATTTTAGATCGGTGTAACGTAACGGACTAGCATGCGCAAGCGTCGCGAGTCGATGCGATTTATTTTGAGCACTGCTGTGCGATTTTTTTGGCGTAGAATAAAATAGAATACTCTTTATAGTAGTCGCATTGTTTAGGTCTTACATACGGTATTCAGGCGTAAATGTGACACATAGGCTTTCTAAAAAGACTTTCACACAGATTTAACTTAAAGAAACAAAGCGTTACGAATCAGGGAGTCTGCTCTAAGTCCGTCAAAACATGTGTCAAATCAAATTTTTCGTACGGTTACATACGTGTCGGGTGTAGGTACAACCGTCATTTCGTGTTGTCATTCATTCTTAATTCGGACCCCGAACTAATTAGGTATATGTTCGCAAGTGATAGAAAGTAGAACACGCCCGTAATTTTTGCCGAAACTACGGACTTCGTGATTAGAGAGTAGACCCATATATGCCGGGATCCTATGGATTTTGTAAATGATAAATGATAAATGATAATGATAAATGATTTTATTTCTGTAAGTAGGTTTGTACAAACACTTTTACATGTCAATCATATTTTTTAAAACGAGATGAGGTCGGCGTTTCCTAACTGACTACTCTGAGAAGAAAGGCCGAAACAAACTCAGAGGTCACAGTCTCTTTTAAAGTCCAGACATAATCTTGGTCAGATCATGTGGAGACCATGTAGATTAGTGTCTGAAATGGTCTTTTGAGGAAAGAACCACACCGATTGAGTGGACCTGTCCAGTCAGTGCACGCATTTGTCAGTAATCATGCAGCTCAACTCAAACTTAAGGAGCTCAACGATTCGACGAACAATACCAAAGAAAGGACATTTGGGTGGGTCGCATAAATTACTCAAACTGCCAGACCATGACTAAAACTATCTGAGAAAATAAAAAAAAAAGAAGAAAAGGCAAAAAAAAAAAAAATAACCCACATAGTCTTCACATTCACAGTCATTAAAATAATATAATACTTTACAAAGTAAATATTCATGTCACTGTATATGTAAAATTTATCAATGTCAATGTGTATATAAAAATCCAGAAATAGTTTTGGTCAGATCATTTTGAGGACCATGTAGATTGGTGTCTGAAATGGTCTTTTGAGGAAAGAACCACACAAATTTGAGTGGACCTGTCCAGTCAGTGCACGCATTTGTCAGTAATCATGCTGCTCAACTCAAACTTAGGGAGCTCAACGATTCGACGAACAATACCAAAGAAAGGACATTTGGGTAGGCCGCATAAATTACTCAAACCGCCAGACCATGATTAAAACGGAAACAATGACCCACATAGTCCTCACATTCACAATAAATAAAATAATATAATACTTTACACAGTAAATAGTAAATGTTCATGTCATTGTTTATGTAAATAGATATTAAGAAAAAAAAAAGTAAAATCGCAAAATAAAATAAAACAACATTCGCAGTCTAAACTTATTGGAGCAGCTCAATCCCAAGCCTTTTTGTCCTCAATAAAGTCATTTACAGTATAATAGGCTTTTTGGCATAGTTTACGCTTTATAAAAGATTTGAATTTATTTAGGCTTAGTTCTTGAATGTGACTAGGAAGTTTATTATAAAAACGTATACATTGGCATCTAAACGAGCCACCTATTTTTTTGAGCCTTGATGAAGGAACAACAAATTTGTGTTTGTTCCTAGTATTTATGTTATGGATATCACTGTATTTTTTAAATAGATTAATATTTTTATGTGCATACAAAAGATTATCATAAATGTACTGAGAAGGCACAGTCATTATATTAATCTCTTTAAATTTGTCTCTGAGGGAGTGTCTGGGACTTAATTTATAAATGGAACGAATTGCCCTTTTTTGTAAAATAAAAATTGTCTGAATATCGGCGGCATTTCCCCACAACAGAATACCGTACGACATCACACTATGAAAATAACTAAAGTAAACCAAACGGGCTGTCTCTAAATCAGTTAAATCACGAATTTTCCTAACGGCGTATGCTGCAGAGCTAAGCTTTTTTGACATTTTATCTATATGGGGGCCCCATTGAAGCTTGGCATCCAATGTTATGCCTAAGAATACTGTGATATCTTTGGGTTTTAACTCTTCATCCTTTATGAGAACACTAGTTTCGACTTGTCTAACATGGGGTATCGTAAACTTAATACATTTGGTTTTTTTTTCGTTAAGTAGTAGGTTATTAACATTAAACCAGTCAACTACTTTTGCGAGGGCGCTATTTACATTGTCAGTAACCAGCTGCTGACGTTTAAGTTTAAATACAAGTGAAGTGTCATCTGCAAACAACACTATATCATGATTATCCTTTATGAGGTAAGGCAAGTCATTAATATAAATAATAAATAAAAATTTGTATATTTTTTTTTTCGCAAATATTTATTTTCTATATTGAGATTTTTATATGAAGGACGTTGCTATGTTGTTAAGTTCTTGAGTCGTAACTTTACAAAGTAACAAGCCATAAAAGGCGTAACCACCATAAATTAACAGTTATAAAGCTTGGTAAGTAACAAAGTTTATTCATACTTTTTATATCACCCACGCGGCTAATTGCGTTTCAATTATGAATAAAACATTAATGTTTGACCTTGGACTGGCCGTTAAACATGCCAAAAAGGGTGTCTGAGGTTGTTATTAGGCGTCTGGTTACCATGGAAGCCATAATATGAATGCACCTGCCTTCCTTTACCACCTGATAAAATGTTTGATCATATCACATTATAATTTTTGAAATATAACCCGAAACGGGTTGCTGAATATGGCTTCAAGATACGAGAGGATCTCTCAGACAAAAATACTGACTGTGGTTTCGAACCCTCAAGTGAAACCTCAATTTGTCCAAGCTTGTTAACACCATAATTAGCAATGCTCCCATAGCTGGAACATAGGCCTGCTCTCTTCGAGAGGGTGTGGGCTGTAATCTACCATGCGTGACCAGTGCGAGTTGGTAGATGTCACATGTTAGCTACCTACTTACCGATAATAGCATTATTTATGTTATTGTTATTAACTTTTTATGCGAATGTAATTATTCAGTTTACAGGTATAATTTTATTTTAATTTTAGTTTCTACGATTTAGATTTTTAACTTTTAAGTAATAGTTATGTATCAAATAATATTTTTTGCTGTGCCCTGACGGGGTCTACAACGGCTCTTAGCTCTAAGCCTTTAGTTAACATCTCGTTTTAACTTGTGCAACGCAAATAAATGAATATGAATAATGAGATTATAATGCGACAGTTTTATGCTGTTTTCCGGGCCTGGCTAGGTTTCTGGTAGATTATCTACTCATGCGGTAACATTTACCCGCTAATAATTTCACAAGTTATACAACACAAAGTTTTACCTAATTGCCTAGAAAGTGCTTCACGAACAGACCGAAACGCATTATCTATCTATTATATCTGTCAAAATGGCCTAATCATCTTGTAACAGCGGTTGGATATTGTTCTGTAACCAATTTCTTGTTACAAGGCTTGTTGTTGGCACAAGGCTTGTAATTGTAAAAGTCCTGAAAGTACCCTAATGCCAGCTAATTCTCCAGAGATGATGCATCGGTGTTTATCCCATAAATTCCCATTCTAGATGCTTCTGGAATTTCACTGTCCGATGACAAATGCTCTGTCTAATCCACGCACGCAGGAAGAACAAAACATTAGTTTTTGGAACGAAGTTCTGACAAGATTTTGAACGTTTTTAATTAAAAAAATTACTTCTAGTGTCCCACGACATCTCTCCGACTTATTATACACCATTACGAGGAAAAAAAAGACCACCGTTAAAACACTATAATTATATCCTAATGTGAGCTTACCAATTAGACAATTTAGTGAACAAATTTTATTTTTATTGACACAATTTAGTCAACAAATGAACAAACTTGTTTGTAACCTAACAAAACGCAACCCCCAAGATGTGTCATAACGACGACAAGCATCCTACTAATTAAGACGCCATAAATAATACCTACGCTTTCTATCGGTGAGCTAATTTTAACCCGTAGATGCGCCCGCGCCGATGAAATGTAGGAAGTTGGCATCTGAGGCAGTGCCAGATATTGTGTGTATATGAAATGCCGGGAACAAGGAAACGCTTGAAAGGGATTTTTGAAGGAGTGTAAATTGTTGATTTTGAGAGATGAAATGGATTATAGTAGTGCTTGATTTCCTGATTTTACTGTTGTTAAGTGTTTAGCGTCTCGTTTTAGTAACGTGCTTTGTTATGTCTGTGGTTTTACCAGATTAGATGTACGTAATGGTGATCGTAACGTTTCCAAGTGTTAGTATAAATACTTACATCCTGCGGATATGACTTGAAAAAAAATCAATTAACCCTACTTCCTACTATATAGGCGAGAGCCAAACTTCGAATTATGACCTTTTACTTTTTCAAAAGTCTCTCCGACCGCATTTATTCTTGAAGAAGTCCAGCTGATCCCGCCATCTCCGTCTGGGCCTGCCGCGATGTCGTTTGCCATTAAGCGGGACCCACTGGGTCGTATGTTTAGCCCGTTGTTCATCTGACATGGCTTCATTATCGAATTAAAATACCAATTAATCTTCATACTAGATAACTTAACAATCAACTGATATCTAGATCACATAAAGACTTCTATGAATAATAATAAAAACAGGATGCTTTGTTGAGTAATGCACGTAATGGGTCTAAAGAATTAGGTCTAAAGGTCAGTATAGTAGACCAGTAGTAACAGGTTGATAACCAGCGCCTACGCATCCTAATGACCTGTATCCTGTCTAGCATAGTGACGAAAAACAAACTTCCATGAAATGACTGTGACAACATATGCTCGATTACTAAGAAAACCAAATTTTATTAAAGCCGGTAAAGTAAAAATTGGACACAAACCTGTTCCAAATGACCGTCTGTCAATAATAATCGCTTAAAGAACTCATTGCCAAGGATTATTCAATCGAGAAAACTAGCTTTGATGCTTCGTGAATCAGAGAAAGACCAATGACATGAAAAAAAAACATACCTAAAACAGTGAACGATTTGTCATCGGATAGCATATAAAAACTGAATATTGCTAATCGGACACTTATTATAAATACATCGTGTCTTTAAGATCCAAACGGGAATTCCATCGAGGCAATTCGAATCTTCGAAACTGCCTGACACCAGTTGCATATCGTTCCATTCACGCCCTAAACATGGCCGTTAGATCTAAAGTAGATCATCTGCATCCAACGGCTTCTCTAGCCTCGGTATCTCTATGACACGCCGTAAATATGCAATTTAGGACATTCAGCGACAGCCGGGACGAAGTCATAAAACATGATACTTTATTGAATCAGCGTGTGTACTGATAACAAAATTATATAGTGTGCGGGCAGTTACACGTTCCAACGTCCAACACTGAGCTTGGTCGAGTATGTTTTCAGTAAGTAGTGCTGCTTATCTCCTTCTGGCGCCATCGCAGACTGGTCATCCCTTAACTGCCAGGCTTATTTTTAATCTTAAATTCTTTGTTACCTCTCTTTTTTTTTGTAAATAGGAGTCGAAAGGTTTAAGCTGAAAACCAGCGCTTAGCAACCCGCTAGGGGCCCTGAACAGAATGAAAGAAAGAAAAAGTATTTATTGCGACTCGTACAGGAGGATCACAAACTAAACTAAACACAGTCTAAATTAAAATACCAAATTATATAAAAAATAAATTAAAAAAAGTAACAAAAAGAAAAATTAAACAAAAAGTCCTATACGAGGCCAAAAGATTCCTATCTCAGCATGATGCTGCGATATTTAAAAATAAAAAATAAATTTAAAAATAAATAAATTCTTATACCTTTTGCTTTCGGTATTATATCTCTATTTACATACATTCAAACATACATAAACTCACGCCTTCTTTCTATGGGGTTAGACAGAAACTACAGAACGCCACCTGCTACGATCCGATCTACTATAGCCCGTAATGTCCCACTACTAGGCAGAAGCTTACCTTTACCTTTTCCACACACGTCTGTCCCCTGCTCTTGCGGGCCAGTCCTTTCGGTAGGACTACAATTAATTATATCTCCTGTGAAATATTTCTAATTCTTTTACCTCCTTTGTGCGATAGATGCTTGGTATTAGCCTGCACACATAACTCTTTCGCCGCATGTACCTACCCACTAGTCGCGAGACCTAATTGATGGTGCATCGACCTTACGCCTTTGTATACTAAATGCGTTCGCATGACTAGCTGACCTGTTCGGATTATGATGTCATCATGTACTACATCGTGTAGAGTGTCTCAGATGACTTGTGGCTTAGCTATTCGAGGTTATTTTCAGGCATTGGTGTAGCCTAGTATTCGTATATGAATTTGAGGAGTTGATTACCATATTTTATTGTTTTTGGCCCAGCTTCTCAATTGTGAAGGAAAACATAACGCGGAACGTTCTTGAGTAGGTATCGTCCCTTGAGGACGCTTTTATAATGCACGCTGCACTGAGGCTATGCTCTCAAAACGGTAAGGAAAACATCGTGAGGAAACCGGCATGTCCTAGAACGAAAATTTCGAAGACATGTGACATCTACCAACCGGCACTGGGCCCGCGTGGTGGATTACGGCCCACTCCCTCTCACAGAGAGGAGCAGTAGTGGGAATATTATATGCTGATTATGCCATCCCAATCGTTGATAGAAAGTGTGTTTTTAAAAAAATCCTAATCCATTGCTTCATGTGTTAGAAAAAATCGTTTGCTCGACAACGTACCTAAATAACGTATAGAATGCCGTTGTATTGTCAAAATTAAAGGCTCTGCCATTGTAAGTACACAATTACCCCGCAGGTTTACAAGTAATCATCATCATCTTCTGCCTAGCCTTTTTTCAACTTCGTTAGGGTCGGTTTCCAGTCTAACCGGTTGCAGGTTAATTCCAGAATGTTGGTTTTCAAGTGTCTAAGTTTCCTTTTATTCTTCGGGGAAGTTGTCTGGACTTGGGGTCAAAACTCAAAGCATTTATTACAATTGGACCATTTACAGGCACTTTCGAATTGTCAAGGAATCGGTCAGTCAGAAACATGAAGCTAGTTGCCCATTACAAAGCGTAGTAGGTACCTATAAAGAAGAACGAGCAAGAAACTCTATGGATGCTCTTTTAAATTATACTGTTACAAAAATATTAGTAAAGGGTGTCGCAGAAAGAATATTCATATAAGCAATACTGTGTTACAGCTATATGCAGCTCCACTTTCCTTAATGAAAAAACCGTGACCGACGCAACAAGCACCTGCAGCTAATTAACATAATTTATAACCATATCCTCTCTCCAACTAGTCCATATTACAGTTATATAACTGTCTTATACTACGAGCAAAACTTCCTGCCTCCATAAACGATAAGCCAACGCACGCGCCGAATTTTAATTCAAATATCCCTTTACAGATGATCCGATCGGTGGTGCCAGCGATGCAATTAGCGGATACGTCACCGTGATGACGCGAGCTTCGCTGTGATTGGCGGAGCGTGTACTTGCTGTCCGCTGATTGGTGGAAAATGTCCGGCTTGCAGGCGAGGAACGAGGAGTCGATTAATGGGGTTGACGTTAGGGAGCAGGGCAGCGCTTTGAGGTCAGTTTTTACTTCCATTTTGTACAATAAGTTGGAATGAACGGTGGTTCGAGGTTCGGGAAGGAATAAATTATGGATTAAATTCGTGCAAGTCTTTAAACTTCAATAAATTATCAAGTTGGACGGTAGAGTCTGAATTTATTGATTTAAAGACCGTTAAAAGAGAAAATGGCTGGCGAAGATAGCGGGATGAGCTTGACTGTAGGAGTCAAGCGTAAGGACTGGCAGTAAACTGAATTGTGTGCCTTTGCCTTCTAAATGGTAATAGTAATGCTTGAAATGAATCAACTAGCATTTTCTTTCGAGTCCTCAATATTTATGTATGACGGCCCATCTCATAGAAATAAAAGCCTGAGTGGGAATATTATAGGCTCGTTATGCTATGCTTATTATCTCTCAATATTTTTTAAATAACTGCATAGTTCCTGCGCGCGACTTCGTGCGATCAAAATTACTTGTTTTGACTTAAAATATATCCTACATACGACACTCGACAATAGCTGTAGCTTCCCATTAGTGAAAAAACTAATTGCATCATTTTGAACGATATTGCTAATCCATTGCTTCTTATGTTCGAAAAACGTGTCTGCTCAACAACGTAAATAACGCAATGAATGATGTTGAACTGTCAAAATTAAACAAACCCATTGCTACTGATAGTGTGTTACGCAATTACCACGCTGATCAGCAGTTCCGAAGATTACCCCCTACATACGAACTCACAAATGTTACCTCTTTTTTTTTCTCTTTAGGTCGTATAAAAATGCATGGATAAATAGCTAGTATATTTCCAAACTGAACCTGTGCTAGTGCACCTACATAGCTTCCTGCAATAAAACAAAACATGATTTTTCCTAACCGCAATAGTTTGTAGGAAAACATTTTATTTTCTATTAAGTATCTAGATTAGATAATATGATTACATAAATACCACTCTATTCTAAACCCTATCACATTACCATATGTATTGGTTTGGTGTGGCAGATTACACAGCAATCTTGCGCGGTGCGCTGTATGGGGGGTAGTCAGTAGAGCGAAAAATTACTGACTACCCACACGAATATATTATTGTGGTTTGAAGTAGATTTGTGTATCAGTGATTGTTGGATAAAGTGATGTAACGGTACTAAAGTGTAGTCCGCTGGATGCGTTTGGTTTTGTTTTCTTTGCGTGGTTAATTTAATTGGTTGAGTATAGAATACGGTTTGGAAAAAAGTAATTCAATTCTCTTCGTCTTTTTGGTATCCACCAAATGTTGAGTGTTTATCATAAACTAGCTGACCTAACTTTTGCTCAGAATTCTATTATAGATCAACCAGTAGGTACCTGGATGGACTCATCAAGCTTTAAAAAGTGAATTTCACACAAAATTTAAGAGCAGTGGTGGGCCATTGGTATCGGCTCCGACTCAAAGAGTCAATAAATGTAACTCAAGCTCAAAAATGGCACCACGCAAATGTTTACCGCGGTGGGCGTTGCCGTAGGTCACCGCGCAACAGAACCAATCACGGCACTTGCCGGAATATAACCACAGAACAGATAAATATCTGTTCTGTGAATATTCACAGAATTCGCTATACGTGAGCGCAGCTGATTAGCTTATTTGCATGTGTGTTTATTCTTTCGAATACTCGAGGTATTTTTTGAAAGTAGTGAACTTTAGAGCCGGCTTTCTCGTTGATTTTGTTCATAGTTACGCTTCCTGACTTTTTATTATTCGTAGGTTCGAACCCAAGCAGGCGCTTTGTGGATTTAATTTCAACACCACTGCTCTCAAAACGATGAAGGACAACATCGTGAAGAAACGGGCATGTCCCAGAACCAAAAATTCGAAGATATGTGACATCCCACACTGGGCCCGCTTGGTGGTTTATGGCCCACTCCCTCTCACAGAGGAGGCCTGTATCCCAACAGTGGGAAAATTATAGGCTGATTATGCTACACGAAGTTATAAGTAATAGAGACGTCGCTCAACAAAGCTGCCAGGTTCTGAAGGATACAATTGGACATGGATAAGCAAAAAGGATTCAACCCACAACATGACCGAAAATGAGTTAAGTAAACCAAACTGCTCGTCATGGTCTATATTTTCGATTAACAAAAACAATCCAAGTAAAATACGAATATTTTGATTAAAAATTATTATTATTATTATTCGTATTTTACTTGGATTGTTTTTGCTAATCGAAAATATAGACCTTGACGAGCAGTTTGGTATACTTAACTCATTTTCGGTCATGCTGTGGGTTGGATCCTTTTTGCTTATCTACGTCCAATTGAGCTATGCTATAATAGAGCAAAATTGGAACTGTTCGAAATTATTCAACTAAATTAGTTACCATTCAACATCAGACGTAATCAATCTTGTTTACAACAATAGCACCATGAATAGCTAACTGGACTATGTTTAATTTTGAATAGTAAGTCATGATCGGCTGATTTTGCAATATCCTTTTATTTATATTGTTACTGTGTTATCTATGTATTATGTAGCATATTGGCACGGAGTAAATAGCCCGTGAACATGTTCCAAATTGAGGGAAATCGAACCTGCATAACGGGGCGATATTCTCTTGATGTCAGCCAGAGTTATATGAGAATACTAGATTTCGCTCGCAGCTTAAGCCGTTGGTCCCGGCTGTCATTCGTGGATCTTTGATAGTCGTTACGGGTAGTCAGAAGCCCGAAAGTCTGACAACCAGTCTTACCAAGGGGTATCGTATTAGCCAGTAACTGGGTTGTGGAGGTCAGATAGGCAGTCGCTCCATGTAAAATACTGGTATTCAGCTGCATCCGGTTAGACTGGAAGCCGACGAAATATAGTTGGGAAAAAGGCTTGACAGATGATGATGATGACTAAATTTTGCTCGCAGCTGCGTCCGCTTATGGCCGATTCGTATAATTTACAGACCGTTATTGGTTAAAATTAAGACTCTTATATCTTTACCAATAATGAAACAAATACCTCATAACTTTGCATAGTAGATATGAAAGTTTGTAGCTGTAGACATTTTTATGCCCAGTTTGCCCATAAAAAATACTACAAATGGTAATCAAAACGATTCGTTTTTGTTTATAGGAACCGAGCATTAGAGGTCAGAAATTATTGATCGGATAATAAATTATGAAAAGTATCGTGTGTCCTAACACAGGTCAAGGTCTACCTGTGTTCCAAATCCGTTCAGCCGTTTTTGCGTGATTGAGTAACAAACACCCAAACACACAAACTTTCACATTTATAATATTAGTTGAGGACGCTCTTATAATGAACGGTACATTGGGGCTATAAAAGTGAGAATTAGGAAATTTCTCAGGAAATCTAAAAATAAGAACATAATCAAGATATTATTCATACGATCTTGTCGCACTCGTGATTACCCGGAAACCATTGATTCACTTTTCCTTCAAAAACTTTCCAGAAGATTTTCTTTTTTCGAGATTCGTACAAAAAATGTACCGGCCTACCACACTGCATATTTTTATAAGTAAAGTACCGTAAATATGAAGTGAAATTGTCAGAAACAAAAATATATTGTGATTCATTATTATCTTAAGATAATCAATGTGTTTCAACGGAAAGGTGTCGTCATAATGTTACTAAGAATCGTCATATTTGCATATTACTGTAATTAAATAGGAAATTTGTCTAGTTTTCCGTTCCAGATACTTAAGAGGATTAATAGAGCTCCATTCAGGCGTATTAATGTACACGATTGTAAATAGCCCTTCAAGGGTTTCAACCAGGACTGTACCGGCATTTAGCGCTTCTTACCATTTTGGTATGTAGATACCGGTACTCCAACCAACAAATACCGGTACCAAAATCAGGTAACCGGCGCGTACCACAAATCTCATATTTGTATGAGCAGTCGAAGCAGCCTACATCCTAGGAGGTTCTTGGCTGCTTAACCAGGCTGTTTAAAAATAACGACTACACTTTACTTTTTTTTTTTTGAGGATAGGAAATCATCAAATGACCCCTCCCGCTCTGGGTGGAGCAGAAGGGAGTGTCAGACTCTTACTGACTAAAACCCACCCGTGTTCCTTCCTTAGCCCTTTGTGTTCCGGGGTAGCGGTAACCCTTTCGGACAATCCCGCTGCCCACGACTACACGCTAAGGGCACCTCTGTGGGGTAGCAAGGACAGATTGGACCGGATCGTGATTGTTTAGAGAATGTAAGGCTCAGCGGCGCTGGCCGGCTCGAGTAAGGATCGGGAAAAACGAAACCCAGGAAAATTACAGATTTTTATTACTACCTCAGATACGACTTGCTTATCAATATCTGCATTGATAACTGAATTGATACTTGATAACTAGGAGTAATGACATTTAATTAAGTTTTATCAACTGATTAAAAAATATTGTAGATACCGCTACACCAGTATTTTATATGGAGCAACTGGCTATCTGACTTTCACAACCCAGTGACTCGGTAATACGATACCCCTTGGTAAGACTGGTTGTTAGACTTTCGGGCTTCTGACGACCCGTAACGACTGTCAAAGATCCACGAATGACAGCCGGGACCAACGGCTGAACGTGCTTTCCGAGGCACGGAAGGTTCCTGGTATGTAAAGATGGCCACCCATCCACGGACCAAGCGTAGCTTAACCTGATTGATCGGACTGTGCGGCTGTTATTACTTAGCCAGAAGCCCCTCTAGATAAGAAACATATAATTATTAATTATCGGTAACATTGTTTACAGTTCATTGCAACGGCTCAATCAGATACAGATCGTACTATCTATATCCCACGCGGTTATATCATTCAGGTCAATGACATTATTGTTAACCGTTCTTGTGTAACTAACGTATAAATAAATGAGTTATATTTAAGAGCTCTTGAAGTGGTTTTTAACAATCTCTATTTGCTGATTTTGTAAGGTCAAACCACCTGACTAGCCAACTTCTGTCACCAGCAGCATTGCTGTGTTCCGTTTTGATATACAGACGCCAGCACATCAAGCTACCAGAATCTGTCATATTTCTTTAATAGATTTTCAACTTTATCTCTAAAGCATATGGTTCAAAGTTGATTGGTAAAATTTAACGGTTTTGGGTAGCTTGACGTGCTGGCGTCTGTACAATGATGATGAGGTCAAGGGTAAAAAGACAGGCACCTTTGTCATTCAACACAACACAACTGCCCACCGAAAGGGCTAAAAAAATCCTGTTGAATATTATCCAAGGTCAGGGGCCAGGGGATCTTTCATCTTTCTGCCTTGTTTTAGGCAGTCATCTTTTATTTCGTTACTTTTATAAGCCACGACGGCCTGCTCAGCCCAATACTATGGTAAATACCTGCCTTTGATTTCCCTCTATTGCACTTCAGGGCTAATGTGTGGGCAGCGGGATTGTCCGGAAGGGCTACCGCTGCCCCAGAACATAAAGGGCTAAGGAAGGAACACGGGTGGGTTTTAGTCAGTAAGAGTCTGACACTCCCTTCTGCTCCACCCTGAGCGGGAGGGGTCATTTGATGACTTCCCATCCACAAAAAAAAAATAAAAGCCTAATGTGTACCATTTTTTGTAAGTTCTGTCTATCTCATCCCGTCAACTTACGTAAGAAAAGCCTAATTATATGTTTTTGTGTGTCAGCAACAGACATTCGAGAAACCCTTTTCTATCAAAATCTTTTCCACCTTGTTCCTCATCCTACTAATATTATAAACGCAACAGATTGTAAGAATGGATGGATCGATGTTTGTTACTCTTTCACGCCAAAACTAAATACAAAACGGATTATGAAGGAATTTGGCACACAGATAGTTTTAACCAGGATTAACACTTATCATATTTTTAATCACGATATTCCCACGGGATCGAAACTTACGCGGGTGAAATCGCGGGGCGCAGCTAGTACTTCTATAAACAAATGCCGTAGTGAAAAGATTAGCCATTAACTGGGTCCACATTGGACAATCCAGTGCGCTCCGATTGCGGCAGAAACGATGCGGGGTGTGGAGGTGCCGCGCGCGATTGGAGCGCGCTGGATCGTCCAGTGTTGACCCAGCTATTCAGTAGCTGACTAATAAATAGCGGTTCCTCAAGGTCTTCAACAATTTTCACGCTTACGCGTGACGTGGGTGGGTAGATTCGGATAGTGACCGCCGAAGGGGACAGACGTGTCGCGTCGTGACCCGCCTTTGTTTATACTTGATGCAATGTGCACAACACGTGGCTGACTCTGAGCTTGAAACTCGAACGGTGTTTCGCTTGCAGTGTTTTTGTGGGTGCAAATTAAAACACCTTAAAACGGTGGTAAAGTGACATACGTGTGGTCCTGATATACAAGCCTGAGGTCTAGGCCTTCCGGCCGAGAATATCGACGACGTGGATTTGGTGAGGTCTTTCCATTATATATTTCAGGGATCTCCGTTGGAGGCTGTATAAAACTGCGTTTTGCTTTGTTAATTTGGACTTTTGAAGCCACGCGTGAATTTAACATCATTGTAAGTAAATAGGCTTTAAGGAAATGTCTTCATATTATAATTAGGAGCGAAGGATAAAATAATACACTCTATTATTTTAACATGAAATACGGTATCGCTCTAGAATTAGTACTCCACGCTTTTCTTAATTTAACATTGTACTAAATTACCAAAACTGCCTTGAACAAACTACCTATTTCCTAGATTGTAAGTCAAATTTGTATACCCAAGCTCGCAAAATTAGACTCAAAGTATAAAAAAAAAGGTTAAGTAACAAAAAATAGCGAAGCTCATAAATTTCAGGCGTTAAGTTCCCCTGTCAGCTATAGTGGTTCTCAAACCCAAAGCTACACAACACATGTGTGCAGAGCAGGTCTTGTAATACCATAAAAACAAAAGGGTTTTTTTCTTTTAAAATGGACACAATTGTGCGTATGACAAAAGACGGGAACTGCCTATTCAGGGCCATAGCACATCAAATAAATAATGTAATGGGTTTAACTTTCGATCACGTGTCTGTCCGTCGGGATCTTGCTTCATATGTTTTAGAGCATCGAGATGACGAAAGAATCCGCCTAGCACTTCTAAATAATATACGAGAAATTCTTCCTAACAGCATTCTCTCCCAGGAACAAAGGATAACAAAATACATAACCACGCAGTTTAACAAGACGTTCTGGGGAGGAGAGGATATCTTAATCGCCGCAGTCGAGTTCTATCTGGTAAATTTGCACGTGCACCTACCGGCGAACCACAACCAGTACCCGGCAACATACACATCCTCTACAAGGACTAGCACTACGATAGCTGGGTCATGACCGATGACAAACACCACAACAGCAACCCGATAGATCTAATGCAAAAATCGAACAATCTCACAACAACACTACATAATAAGCCTATAATTAACTAGTACAACACAAGTGAAGAGAAAGGTCAACTCACGAAACCCCAGTCTCATACGAACAGCCCTCAATTTATCTAGCTCATTAACACAGTATGAACAACAAGCACCAATGTGTACATCGTTATCAGAAGAAGTCACAGATGTATATACACACTACGAATGGCACCTCTATGGAACCTCAGGTAAAAACATCGGGGACTTGCAATTCTAATCAGAAAAGATGCTCAGATTGAATTAGTTAACAGGATAAAGGTGACAGACGCGATGTCACCTACTATTAAAGTTAACAGGGGAAATGACAAGCCTGCTCATCTGTATGTAATCAATTCTCACATCAACAGTTGTACATCTATAGAAAACAGACCCTTCACAGGCTTATTAAACTTCATCAGACAAAAACCAAGGAAATGTACTTTAATAACTCTTGGCGACTTTAACGCTCATAGTGGTCGACATAATACACAAAGTTTCCAACGCTAAGTTTCTAACGCTAAGTCTGCATACCCACGTGCATTAAATTTGCACCAACAGCTCAAAAAAAAAACAAAAAAAAAACATTACCCGAACTCTCAAGTTTGCATAACAAAAAATTTTTTGGTAAGAAACAAAGACCGAGCCCATAAATTTCAGACGGTACACGGTCCACTGTCAAGTCTGGTCTATAGTGGTTACCAAACTCAAGTTGCACATGTCGAGAGAGCTCACCACTTGTGACAGCCTACAAACAAAAGAATTCTTAATAATATTCAAGAAATTCTCCCTAACAGTAATCTCTCTCAGGAACACAGGATAACAAAATACATAACCGCGCATTTTAACGAGACGTTCTGGGGAAGAGAGTATATTCTAATCGCAGCGTTAACATACGCATGCTCTACAAGGATTTTACAAAGAGAAGCACTATGATAGCAGTGTCAGGACCGACGACGAACATTACACAACAGCAACCCGTTAGATCTAACTCAAGAAATAACCAAACCTCAAAACACAACTGAACTTTCACATAGGGGCATTCATGTGATATGATATAAACTCAGGAGCATACAACTAATACGAGTAATAGCCTCCCCGACCGATTTCGGTCACGGTGGCCAATCTCAACGGAGATTGGCCGGGTACGCGGGAGATATTATGATGCACAAGTGTGCGCGCGGACACAGGTACACTCTCCGTTCCTGTACTATCATGGTCCGATGGGACGGAGATCCGACACGGCCGGAGAGAGATCAGGCGCAGGACCGACGGCTTTACATGCTTTCCGAGACACGGGGGTATTAAACCGCCAACTTCCAAAGTCCGGACTGCTACTAAGAAATTCCCAATAGAAAAACTCAATAACACATTGTCCGATCCTGGAATCGAACCTAGGACCACACGCTCAGCAGTCGCGCTTGCAACCACGAGACCAACGGGGCAGTTAAACTATACACACCACGAATGGCGGCTCTCTGGACCCGCAGGTAAAGCATACCGGGGACTTGCAATTTTAATCAGAAAGGATGTCCAAATGGAATTAGTCAACAGCAATCTTAATGGAATAAGCATACCAACATGTGATGAAATTAAATACCTACGTACAACATACATAGCATCTACATTACGCAGAAAAATCACTATTAAAAATCGTTGCGAACAGGCCATGAGAAACCCCAAATCGTTTACTACCACAAAAAAAAAAAAAACCACTCTAGGAATAAACCAAGATAAAAGAAAATGCATGAAATCTTAGACGGAAAAACAGTAACCAAACGCATCAAGAAAGACAGGATGTGTTACATCGCGCATGTTTACAGGCACCGCAAAACAACCCTAGTGCATACAGTAACGCAGTACAAGGCCAAATCCACGAAGGTCGGCCGACCTATCTACACATGGAACGACAACTTAAAACAGGACATGAAGTACTTTGACAAGAGAATCAATTTTTGAATGAATACGCCGGAAAACAGAAATAAGATCAAGATTGCTGCTTGTGAGATTTACAAAAACCGGAAACGGATAATAGCGAGACCTCCGACGACCACATTGAAAACAGCAACATCTAACACAACTTATCACAGCAGAGCAATGACATACAAAAGAACCGAGAAAGCAGTAGAACACCGCTAAAAGTCTCACCGATGAAGCTCGACCTGAACCAACCTGGAGGCAAGGTCGTTAAAAGATGCCCATCCATAGATAATAATTACCCATCTCTCCACTAGTCCAATGCTTGCTCTAGGATGCATATCCGGTAGGCTCTTAAATCCTTCCCTATCCTACGGGCACGTCCTCCCTACCAATTACCGCGCCCCCCGGTCTATTCCTTGATATGCAATGGTCGCTGTAGCACCATGAACATGAGGCTACAGGAGCTAGTGCGAATCTTGGGGTTCATTCGATTAATCGAGTCTGGTTTAACCACGCTGGGATCGGTGCAATTCATTCATTCATTCATTACGCGTGACGTGGGTGGGTATCTATTTAATTGAGTATGTAGGCTTTACCACCCACTGTAAATACTTAAATGGTATGGACATAAGTTAAACCGTTAATTTCGTCATAGCGTCATTGATTTGTTAATGCATATTTAAGGAAGGTCGATGCTAAAATGTATTATTGATAACCGAGGTTCGTAACCGGGACAGTGAAATTCAGAAGCCTAAGCACATTATTTAGATGACAGAAAATCTAATCGGATGAGTGAAACATTCAATGAGCTGGAGCTATAACTGTTGTTCATGTTCCATCTCGCAAATGACAATGAGAAATATTCTAGTTGATTACTTGGCGAGGCACAAAAAGACGAAGAAGAGAAATAAAATGGCCATGTTTTCATCAATCACTGAACCTCTTAATATGCAGTTCAAGGGGCATTGCCATAATCACTCTGCTTGGTAGATGAAAAGGTAATCGTTGTTATTAGCAGACAGAAGGACGCTTCTGCCATAATCCTTCAAGTAGTTACCGCCTTTTACAAAACCCAGGGGTCCGAAAGAGCCCGAACTTTGCCCGAAGCCACACAAAGTTGTTTTCACACAGTTCTTTCTGGAAATAGACCATTATCTTAAAGTACAACCAGTCCATAATTTTATTCTTAAGTGCGTCACGCAATAAATCACATCACATATCATCACAAGAATAGAAACCGTCTTCACATTATCATTATTTACTTACATAAGTGACGTATGTAATACATACAACATTGTCCAAGGCAGACGCTAATTATTATGTAACATCTCGCCTGCAAACCACGAAGGTAGGCAGATGTGTTTTGTACACTCACATTTTCGCCAGTTGTATTTCTCTTTATAATTGGCCCCTGAGTGCAGAACATCCGTGACTCATCTGTAATGTTTTCTTGAAATCATCAAATGACCCCTCCCGCTCAGGGTGGAGCAGAAGGGAGTGTCAGACTCGTAGTGACTAAAACCCACCCGTGTTCCTTCCTTAGCCCTTTATGTTCCGGGGCAGCGGTAACCCTTTCGGCCAATCCCGCTGCCCTAATTACAGCCTGGCCCCAAATATCTCGATTCTCGAACCCGAGCGATTCTTAAGATTTCTTGAAAAGAGTGTCAAGATTTGAAGGATCAGGGGGCCTAGACAAAAAGATCTAGAGGGCCTAGACAAAGGCCATCGCATTCAAAGTATTCCATGTTTCTACAACGAATTTCAGTAGGATTGACATATGCTTAACTGTAGTTTGTGTCAGTCCCATATATTTTTTTTCCATCATCGTTTTCGCTGACAGAATGTCACTTTGTCTAGAGCCTAGAAAAAAAAAAAAACAAAAAAAAAACAGCTGCTCTCTGCATAGATGTTCGCATAACTTGTACATAAAATGTAGGGAACAACTGATTTTTTTTTTCGCGATTTCAGAGGGGCAATTCTCGTAATTTTTAAGAACGTTCACAGTCTGATCTCAGTCTCAATCTGTCAAAAATACTTCAAATTTCCCTACATTTTGACAAGTTTTTGACATTTGTTTGTCGCCGAGAAGAGACTGCGACTAGATTTTGAACGTTTTAAATTAGCAGAATTGGCCTACAGGTTTGGTCTCATAGTAAAAGTTGTTGGTAATGATGAATATAAGAACCCCTTAAGAAATTTCTTGTTTAAAAGATCATAAATAGGAAATCATATCAAATCATATGTAGGCATGGAACGCTCTTAAATGCGTGATTATGTGTAAGAGCTGAATGCTAAGGAAGGTCTAAGTGAGACGGATGACGTATGCCAAATACTTATGCTTGGGATGACGTGGAAAGTATTTAAAAAAGGAGAATGACAGTTGGCTTTTTGAAGATTTATAAAATAATAAACCAGGATATTCGTATTGATTGTGCTTTTCTCTGACCTCAGCCCTTTTATTCCCACATATATGTATGTGTGTATAATAAACCCAATAACACTTTGACCCACCTGAGATTCGATCCCAAGACTCCCATACTCGCGCCCATTAGACCAACGAAGCACTAATCATAATCATAATACTGATTATTAGGACAAGACAATTAACCGTAACTACACATAGTTATAATACTATTAGAAGAATAACGCAATACAAGAAGTAGTTACGCTTTTTTGGGTAACGTAATCTTTAGTGCATTAGCAGATAATGTGTCTCTTTTTACTGGGTATATATTTTTTATAAGATGAAGCAAGAATCGATACAATCTTTACTAATGTATGTAGGCCTAGTTTAGTTTCAAGAAATCTCCTCGCCTAGCTGTTATGATCTGTATAAAAATTATCAGGAGATCTCGGTTCAGTCTATTATCGTTAAGCATGGAATGCAAATCAATAATCTTTATCTTAATGATCTAATATTAGAACGATTATGATCAAGACCCTGAGGTCAAAGATCATGGTTGATTGCATAAAAAACTCAAGGGCACTTAGCCGTGCGGGGGCTGTCATTCGTGGTCGTTTCATGGTGTGCCACGTATCAGTGGTGTAGTAGATCACGTTGTTGATGCGACTTTGTATTTATCCCTCCCTCATCCTTCTGCATCTATTTTTTTATTTATTACAAACTTTCAGCCCTTATTACTTCTATCTTAGTGCTCACCTATGACATAAACATAACTCTAGTGCAAAATTACATGCTTCTAGCAGCAATTCTTCTTAAATAAAAGTCTCAAAACTCACTAGTTAAGATTTAGAAGGCGAGTGAAGATCCAGCTTTCATTCGTTTACATATCAAGTTGCTTCTCCATTTAATCTATTAGTTCTTCTGTCGGAAACACGTAAACGGCACTTTCATCAGCATATATCAGTTCCATCAGCTTTATCACTCACTAAAATCTCAACCTTACTCCAATTATGAACCCTGATTACCTTCCATCCAATCACGTCAGCATACGTGACATTTGCTACGTATGTATGGCTTCAGACTTCTAACCTTGGAGGTATCTCGCTTATTGGATGAGGGGTCTCTCAGTGAGCATGAACTGGGATTACGAGTATAATTATAGCAGAGACTAAATAATAGTTTGTTTAGTAAGACTTGAAGTATATATTTATTTTGTATATACTTATTTAGATTTGTTTATTATACTTTATGTATGTATTTATGTAAATGGTACCTACACCACAGACTACCTACAGTATTTGTCTCTCCTTCCCCTTTTTAATCCATCCAAAGTTTGTCTTTAAAAGATCGGTCTTAGCGATAAGACCGCCCATTGTGTCACCCTTTGTAAAATTTCTATATATAAGTCTGTAATTTATATGGTGTACTCGTACATAATAAAAAGTATTTTATTCTATTCTTATTCTTGTAAATAATCAGGTCCTGGTACTAATTTTTGTCCGTTATCCTGGTAGTGATTTCGTCCCTGATTTTTATAAATGTCTGATTTGGACCTCACGTCCTACCAGACTGGTACATCTACATAATAATTAGCCTATAATGGTACCACTGCTGGGACACTGGCCCTCTGTGAGAGGAAGTACGCCTGAATCCACTGCGGGAAGATATCACGTCTCCGAACTTTTGGTTCTAGGACATGGCGGTTTCTTCACGATGTTTTCCTTCACCGTTTTGAGAGCAGTGGTGATGAAATAATTTACTCAAAGTAAAGCGCCTGTCGGGTTTTGAACCTACGACCTACACCCATATACGGCATATACCTGGGCCCCCACTGCTCGCATTCATAATGACTTTAAATGCCACACGAAACATTAACTACGAAAACATTGTACAATTTTAGCCGCTGCAACTAACTAGGCCTAAATACTATCTACGTCTTGAAATGACTAGCGTAGCGCCCAACTAACAATTCAGTTCATTACATTGTAAAGTAGACTGCAGTGTTCTGCCTAGTACTGGCTATTAACTCGTAGGTGAATGATCTATGATTTCATGCAGATGCTACGTAATATTCCTGCTTAGAGCCCTGGGGATTAACTAAGATTATGACGGGTAAATTGAACTGTTCGATATGCAATTTAACTTGTTTCCCGTTTATTTTATTTTATTCTATTCGGGAAACTTACAGCTAATATATACAGTATTCTTATTATCTTTCCTCTGATAATCACTTGAAACAATATTCTTGCCATATCACCAAATTCAAGAATTGTTTTCATGAATTTAGGTTTGGTGGTTTCCTTTTCAAGCAGGACTTAGGCGTTCTTGCAACACATCGTTGTTTCTGGCAGCCGACTGAAGACGACAAAGTGAGGATTATGTTTTAAATATCTTATTAATAGATAAATTATTTGTATTGATTGAAATAACACAAAGAGCTGAAGTAGTTAGGTTCCGGGGGTTGGGATATTCGTGCCATCGTTGTGACGTGCCGTGGAAGTCGCGGAGTTTTGTGCCAACAAGATCTGAAAATGTTATGTCAGCGACACGAAGAAGAAGTATTTGTAGTGCGTCATCATCATCTGCCTAGCCTTTTCCCAAATATGTTGGGGTCGGCTTCCAGTCTAACCGGATGCAGCTGAATACCAGTATTTTACATGGAGACACTGCCTATCTGACCTCCACAACCCAGTGACTGCGTAATAGGGTACCCCTTGGTAAGACTGGTTGTCAGATTTTCGGGCTTCTGACTACCCGTAACGACTGTCAAAGATCCACGAATGACAGCCGGGACCAACGGCTTAACGTGCTTTCCGAGGCACGGAGGGGTCTCGTTATGTAAAGATGGTCACCCATCCACAGACCAACCGCGGCAAACGTAGCTTAACCTGATCGATCGACCTGTGCGGCTGTTTTTATTTAGCCACGGGCCCCTCCCTCCTACGCTCCTACTCTCCTCCAAGTATTTGTAGTGCATATAAGCATTAATTTTAGAAGCGAGACACCCCTTGTTAGAAAAATAGCTTCACATCGACACAGCATTTTATATCTGCCGGAAACCATGCACTTTCCCACAATTTCTAAAACAGTTGTCAAACACATGATGACGATTTCGTCACAACAAAACCAGGCCATATATTCAACAGTTATAAGCGACACAAACGGACGAACAGTTTGGATTCGATGCTGTCAGGAAGCTGTGTGCTGTGTGCTGTGTGTGTTACAAAGCAGTGAACTCTGTGTCTGTCTTATATTTATGTGTCAGGAAGTAATATGTTGGTGTCAACATCAAAGCCATTTGGGGAATTAAATAAACAGATTCAGGGCTGTCGCGTCGTTTGAAACAGTGATTTGGGGATTAATAATCAAAAGTCGTTTATTCAAATTAGGCTGAGAATCAGCACTTTTTGTACAGACGTCAGCACATCAACCTACCCGAAACTTTCAAGTTTTCCGAATTACCTTTGAACCTTATACTTTAGCGACAAAGTTGAAAATCTATTAAAGAAATTTGACAGATTGTAGTAGCTTTATGTGCTGGCGTCGATACATTAAAAATGTAAAGAAGTTAAAGTATCACTTGTTTAATGTTATCTTCAGCTGTGCTATTCTGTAAAAATCTCACCGTGAAAACTAAGGTGAAGTGAGCTGTCATTCCACCTGATGTTAGGGATTGCCTGCATTGATAGTTCACTTCACGCTCACTTCACCTATGTTATCACGGTGAGATTTTTACAGAATCGATATACAGTTTTATTTTTACATCGTAAAGCTATAATTGGACGTAGATAAGCAAAAAGGATCCAACCCACAACATGACCGAAAATGAGTTAAGTATACCAAACTGCTCGTCAAGGTCTATATTTTCGATTAACAAAAACAATCCAAGTAAAATACGAATACTTTTGACATTAATAATTAGTATTTTACTTGGATTGTTTTTGCTAATCGAAAATATAGACCAAGCGAGCAGTTTGATATACTTAACTCATTTTCGGTCATGTTGCGGGTTGGATCCTTTTTGCTTATCTACGTCCAATTTATGTTGGTTAATTTAATAGGTTTGTTATTTTTGAGCGGCTGTCATTTATTTACATTTTCGGAATCATTTTTTAAGTTAAGAAACATGAAGCTTTCAATAGATTGAAGTTTTTAACACACAATCTCCGAATGACTTCTCGTTTTCTGCTATATTTTCACTAGGTGTTATAACGGGTGTAACCGTCATTGCATGCTGTTTTGCGCTCTGCCGTAAACAGCGATTTATCACACCAATAATAAAAATCGTCTTCCAGGAAAAATCTATTGCTTTAAGTTACTCAGTTTGATGTACAAAATGCTATGTTATGGGTTTTTTAATACTTTGGTGTATGAAATTAGCTGTCCCTCCAAAAGTTAGTTGACATTTTTCCCACTACAAATCCTGTAATAATTATGTAGGTGTTTCATGAAAGAGCCGACCCTATCCCTACACAAATCTTGTTTTCGCAAGGCATACATGACTAACCCCATAAATTCAGAGTTTCCGCTTTCCGGCAAAACACTTCCAATTTTATTCGAATATTTATTTTTAAAGTTAGCGATGTCTTAACTTTAAAAATAAATATTCGGATATCATCATCATCTGCCTAGCCTTTTCCCAACTATGTTGGGGTCGGCTTCCTGTCTAACCGGATGCAGCTGAATACCAGTATTTTACATGGAGCGACTGCCTATCTGACCTCCACAACCCAGTTACTGTATAATACGATACCTCTTGGTAAGTCTGTTTGTCAGACTTTCGGGCTTCTGACTACCCGTAATGACTGTCAAAGATCCAGATCTCAGTATGTAAAAATGGTCACCCATCCACAGACCAACCGCGGCAAGCGTAGCTTAACCTGATCGACCTGTGCGGCTGTTATTATTTAGCCACGGGCCCCTCAATAAATATTCGGATAATACTGGGCTATTGTGTGGCAAAAAAATAGAAGAAAACATTATTTTTTACAAGATCTATTTATACGATTGCAAAGGCCTTTTTTCATACAAAGAAGGAAATGTCATTGATCATCACGCCTGGGGAGCTATTCTCTAAGGATACAGCCTTGCGGACAGCGCTGTCGGAACTGTCAAACCCACCGCGACAGCGCTGCGACAGCGCTGCCCGCAAGGCTGTATCCTTAGAGAATAGCATGGCTGCTCTTTGCGTGTTAGCGGTTTCAAACCCATTATAAGTCCAGAAGATAACATGATGCGATCATATCCCAAATAAACTGAAGAAATCAGAAGGATGACGATAAATCTAAGTTTTCTCATGGTGATTGGTCCTAGACTTACTTAGAAAGTAGTAATAGAACTAATCAGGCACTAGTTTCTGGCATTTTTACTGAACTGAACCAATTTGGTGCAGCCGTGAGGCATACATTCCTGCTAATTTCTTTCAACCAACTTTACACTTTTAATTCGCAGAATAAAGAAAAGAAAGAAAGAAAAATGCGTTTGTTGGCATTACAGTAAAAAGGCAAACAGCCAGCCAGCTTTGCGTAATCAAGATGCGGGTACCTAATCCAAGCCATTTGAAGCAGCCCTTTTACACTTAATAACAAATAAATCAGCGTTAACGAGACGATCAGCCCTAGCACAACCAATAATTAAGCTAAATTGATGCAACTATATATGAGGTCGACGCCCCGTCAGTTGTATTCCTGGGTCCTGTCGAAGAATCCGCTGTGAATATGTGATGTAATCGGGATCCATTTTCTGCCTATGACGGAGAGAACTCAGTGAGGATTTTTGACATTTATTTTGCTTAGGGACGAAGTGAGTTGGGTCAAGAAAATGGCACGGTATCCCTTCGGAGTGCAGTATGCTTTACACTTTATTTATTGCACACAAAAATTACAAAGGCGGACTTAAAGCTGCATTCTTTACTAGTCAACCAAGGCTGGTGGAAAGATAACATATTAGATGCATTGCTTTTATGCCAGGAAAACAGAATATTTAAAATATAATATCCGTTTCATCTTTGGTTAAGAACTATATTAATAAAAATCACCCCTCAAAACATGACAGGAAGTATTTACCAATATTATTTTTGTCAAATTGAGAAAAAAAAAATGTGTTAATTAGCTGAAATATCTAACTAGCCGTGTAAATGAGTAGAATTAATCAAATTAATCAAACATTAGTCACTTTGTTTTTCGTTTAAAATCTAATACCGTTTCAAGTAATCGGAGAATCAATTAGATTTGATTACACGATAAGATGAAACTTTGTAAATTAAGTGTTTTAAATGCGTTTGGACATATAAAAGCTTTTTATTGCTTTTGATAACAATAAGTTTTTCACACGTTTTTACAATCGTTTCAAAGCAATCTGAATTGATTGAGATATTTGCGAAGAACTATACCTAAATAGTGTTTCTTTCTCAAATGTTACTGCAGTGTTTATTTTTTTTTTTTTTTTGTGAATGGGAAATCATCAAATGACCCCTCCCGCTCTGGGTGGAGCAGAAGGGAGTGTCAGACTCTTACTGACTAAAACCCACCCGTGTTCCTTCCTTAGCCCTTTATGTTCCGGGGTAGCGGTAACCCTTTCGGACAATACCGCTGCCCCGACCGGCTACGGCCCTTGCGGGCCCCTTCCGTATTGCTGACATCTCTTACTGCAGCGTTTGTGCTAAAATTAATTTCGGAATTAACAGCTAACATTTTCAAACGTAAACATGGATGTGACTGCCACAGGAGCGTGGAGGATTGGAACATAGAGAGGTATAAGCCTTGCACTAGGTGTAGCCGAGGTATAAATGATGATGATATGATACACAACTGATTTGGGTCACTTCTGGACAAATGCATGTCTATCTAATCTAACTAGTCTGTATTGTCCCACAGCAGGACAAAAACCTCCCACTTCCTTTTCCACACAATTATAGCTTTTGTTAGCAAAATTTAGGACTTCAAAATTCAAACGTGCTTCGGCGACATGTGAATCGGAATAAAGGATATTATTCCTAGACAACGGGCCCGTGGCTAAATAAATAACGCAAAGGTCGATCGACCAGGTTAAGCTACGCTTGCCACGGTTGGTCTGTGGACGGGTAACCATCTTTACATACCGTGACCTCTCTGTGCCTCAGAAAGCACGTTAAGCCGTTGGTCCCGGCTGTCATTCGTGGATCTTTGGCAGTCGTTACGGGTAGTCAGAAGCCCAAAAGTCTGACAACGTCTTACCAAAGAGTATCGTATTACCCAGTAACTGGGTTGTAGAGGTCAGATAGGCAGTCGCTCCATGTAAAATACTGGTATTCAGATGCATCCTTATAGACTGGAAGCTGACCCCAACATAGTTGGGAACAGGCAAGGCAGATGATGATATTTAGACGAACGATGTGAGAAATTCAAATGTAGGCTAGAAAAGTAATGAGTAGTGGAGCGATGGCGGATAGAGATGTACAATGGAAAAAGAACATACGTAATACGGGCTGGTGTCCGCAACTCCACGTCAATGCGCGTATATTGCATACGGTGAAAAAAATCGATTATTCGATCCACCCCAGCTCCTCAAGGAAGGCCAGCAAGCCTTGGTGTTACTGACTATCTCACGGAGGAAAAAGAAAACGCTGCGAAGACTCCAAATCAATTGACATAGGGGCATAATTGGTTATATTTTATCTATAATCAATAACATAGCCATAATGCCTATAATCTTCCCGCTGCTGGAACACAGGCCTCCTATCTTTGAGAGGGAGTGGGCTGTAATCTACCACGCGGGCCCAGTGCGGGTTGGTTAACATAACAAAATAACATAATCATGACCAATGATATTATCTATACTAATATTATAAAGAGGAAAGATTTGTATGTATGTTTGTAACGAATTGGCTCAAAAAGTACTGGACCGATTTTAAAAATTCTTTCACCATTGGAATGCTACATATTCACTGATTAATATAGGCTTTTTTAATTGCAAGAAAAAAAATAAAATGTTTAAAAAAATAAATGTCCACCCGTGCGAAGCCGCGACAGGCCGCTAGTAAATAATAAAGAAGTAGATAGGGCACTAGCGCGCGCAAATTGTTGCACTCAAATTCAGACAATTGTTGTAATTTCGTTTAGTCGACATACTTCAAGCGCAACACACTACAGATAGCTATCTCTTTCTATGTCATACGTTCCGTATTATCTGTCGCAGTCGTAGTTGAAAACCACTATCCCAACAACACAAAACGTCGCTCAGTATGAACGTAGCATATCTTTCCTTTATAATATCATTGATCATGACACATCTTTTCCTTCACATAATCTTTGCTCTAGTCTAAGATGCGTGACGAAGGAATTATAGTAAGAATGTGAGTGTGTATGTTTTATTCGTATTTTATACAAAATGCTGTCTAATTTTATATTAGCGAGGCTGGAGGAGTGATTCATTCATTTTGTATGTGTATGAGAGGGTAACGCCAGATAATTTCATTGGAGGAATAATTTTGAATTGTTGACAGTTCTTCCGTGCAAAATCTGTCAGATGTCAATTTTATTCCACGAATAAAAATTATCTGTCGATTGAAAAATCAGCCTTAAGTAGGATGGTGGTCAAAATCAGGCCTATTATGCAATTATTATTTTTTTACTTAGCCTATACTGTCCCACTTCATTCTCTAATAAAATTAAGTATCAGAAGGCCAATTCTCGTAATTTAAAACGTTCAAAATCTAGTCGCAGTCTTATCTCAGCGACAAACAAATGTCAAAAACTTGTCAAAATGCAGGGAAATTAGACGTATTTTTGACAGATTGAGACTGAGATCAGACTGTGAACGTTCTTAAAATTACGAGAATTGCCCCTCAGATATTTTCTTCCTGCTTCATTCAGGTCTTTCTGTCTCTGATCCGCTAATATCTTAGTCATCAGACGTGAAAAACTCAATTGAAATTCTTCTAATTTTATAATCAGTTTCATGTTACTCTGGAGCTTCCCATAATGTTATAAGTATTACTCATAGCCTTTTGATAATCTACCTACTCAATCAGTTTCAAATTACCTTTCAGGCCTTCCCCATTCCCTAATATAAATGAACTATAACTTTAAAAATTCCATACAAATTAATGTCTTAATTGTCTCATCAGTTTCATATTACTCTGGTGCTTCCAATAATTTTATATTACCCACAACTTCCTGAAATCCCCCACTGTTCAATCAGTTTCAAATTAAATTTCGGTCTTCCCCATCCCCCTTTATAAATAACTATCATAATCAGTCTACAGGGTGCATTTGAAATCATGGGCAATATTTTAACCTAAGGTACTACTTATGATACTAATTGCATTAGGGCTACTATTACGCAAATCAAAAATATTATTAATGCAAGTATGGAAAACCTTAAAATGTAGTAAGTCATACAAAGTATCAAATTAGTTGCGCTTCTCGATAGCAAATGCGTAGGTACACTACGCCGTACGCGCGTCCTTGGGCGTGAATTCTTTGACCCCGCCCGACTCACGTGACATTCGTAAGTTGCCAATGAATTGATTCATAATAAATTCCAATTTTCCCTTCGTACTTTGCCGGCTTAGGACGGTCAAAACTACGTCAACAAACATACATTAAAAAAAAAACATTTACGTACCTAGCTTGTGGATTGTTTTGAAAAAACCTTATTTGTCGGTAAAGTGACAGAGGGTAAACGGGTGCTCTTCCACGAGCTTGTGCATGTGCTGGCACGTGAAAAGACGAAAAATCCAACAGGTTCTGAGTGGTTCTGGTGGAATGAGACCCCGTGAAGGAATAGGGTCGTTCGGGTAGCGCCGATGGAACATTTCACGAGTTCATACTAAATTTCTTGTGCGATCGTAAATTACAACCATTTGTGGGTATTGTTGGTTGGTGTACCTAGCCTGCACATTACGCGGTCGAGGCATCGTGTACACAAACACACACACAACACACAACTACTACACTAACACTTAATACACTGCAATCCAAGCACCGTATGACGCGAGCGGCGAGTACGGCGATTACGTCACGGGATCAATAAATCAATTACGCGTCAATGCACCTGCGCAGTCGTTATGACACTGGTTCCGGGTTCGTGACTTCGTGTTGCGGCGGGAAACCCCGCGCGGGGGTGATATTCGTATTTTTGCGAGTGAGGGAGTGGGACGGAGAGAGTTCAGGGAATCCCGCCGGACGGAATGTCTTGTAGCCCATTGTTATTATTACTTGTAAGGAAAAACCCGCGCGCGCGCAGGTGATGTTTGTTTACATTTCGCTTTGCGCTGTACTGCGCTTTAAGATTTTGATATTTCAACAATTATTGGCGTTAACGAAGTATTTTGTTTTAATTACTTTAAGTGTTTATTTGCAATAATAAGCCTTGTGCAATTTGATTTACTACATTTTTAAGGTTTTCCTTACTTGCATTAATAATATTTTTGATTTGCGTATTAATAGCCCTAATGCAATCAGTATCGTGAGTAGTGCCTTAGGTTAAAATAATGCCCATGACTTCGATTCCACCCTGTATAATGTTCCCACTGCTGGGACACAAGCCTCCTCTCTGCGAGAGGGAGTGGGCTTAATCTACCACGCGGGCCCAGTGCGGGTTGGTAGATTTTGCATGTCTTCGATTTTTTGGTTCTAGGACATGCCGGTTTCCTCACGATGTTTTCCTTCACCGTTTTGAGAGCAGTGGTGATGAAATTATTAACACAAAGTAAAGCGTCTGTCAGGTTTTGTCCGAAAGGGTTACCGCTACCCCGGAACACAAAGGGCTAAGGAAGGAACACGGGTGGGTTTTAGTCAGTAAGAGTCTTGACACTCCCTTCTGCTCCACCCAGAGCGGGAGGAACCATTTGATGATTTCCCATCCTCAAAAAAAAAATAGGGTTCGATCCTGCGACCTACAAACTCGTAAGTCGCGGCCGTTTGACTGTGATTGTTTGAATATCAGTCCACTATTTAATTCAATTGCATTCTCAATAAAATCCCATACAAATCAATGTCTGTATTTTCCAACCACCGCTAGGCTAGTTAACCATTGTCCCTCGGACGATTTATCTCAATTGTACTAATTATAATAAATAATGCTGCTTGAATTAGCTTGAGTGCTCGTCATTGTAGTCGTTAGTTCCTATTGTTGTCTATACATCGTGGAGTTTACTGTGACTGTGTGTGGTCAATTCAAATCCTTGTTTCCAATTGATGTTATTTCCACTGAAACGAAAACTTTGTGCAAGTGTAACTTAAGTTGATTTCAGAATGACTTGACTAGTGCTATTGAAAACTGAACTTTTTTTAGTGGGTAATAAAGTTGTTTTTCTCCAAAACTCATATTTGTTGACATTTTTAGAAAGCAAATCGCGAACGCAGTTTAGTTAAATTGTGTCAAGTTGCTTCGATTTTCTCTCAAAACACAGTACAGTGTGCAAGCAGTTTTTTCATGTCTGAATGTCGAATTGTGCATTTGATATTTTAGTGTCTGTGAATCCAATTACAATAGGGAAATGCTCTCTCATATTTGAGATCTAGAGTCTAGGCTAAACGTGTGTTTAATAATATTACTGGCTGTTGCCCGCGACTTCGTCTGCGATTCAAGATGACCTTTATAATATACGCGCCGCACTATGTAGGTACCTACCATTTTATTTAAACTCAGTTAAGTCTTCTCGACATCCGTGTGTCACTGACGGGATGCAGCAGTATACCAGCGTCAGGTATTGTACCTAGCATATGCTCAGCTGGACTGGAGTTTTATGAGCGGACAATGGGGCAATCCTGTGACTAGGGTGAAATTGAAAACATGCGACAAAGCGAAATGGGAGATTGTACTCATCATTATGAAAAACTTTTATTATGGAACCAAACCTGAAATCGCGAAAAAAAAAATCAGCTGTTACATACATTTATGTTCGTATAACTCGTCAAAATGTAGGGAACAGCTGTTTTTTTTTTTGCCGATTGCAGCTTTGGTCCCTTAGTAAAAGTTGTTCATAATGATGAGTACAATCTCCCATTTCGGTTTGTCGCATGCTTTCAATTTCACCCTGTATAAAGTACAGCCGGAACTTTGGCGGTGTGACACACCCGTGTCTCGGTAAGCACGTGTCGCCGTTGGTCCTGCGCCTGATCTCTCCGGTCGTGTGGGACTGCCGTCCCATAGGACTATGAGAGTAAGCCTAGGTCTGCGCGCACACTTGTGCACTATAATATCTCCCGCGCCGAAGGCTAGTCTCCGTTGAGATTGGCCGCCGTGGCCGAAATACGGTCTGGAGGACTATATTATAACGTTTAACGTTAAATGCGCAAAACCTGAAAATAGTTTGTTCATAATTAACTACTGAATCGATTTCAGTAATTTCTAATTTTGTTTTTTTTGTAATTATGTATTTTGCCATACATCCGCCGATTGAGCCAAAGAAAATTAAGTCTTATTTTAAGGCAATAAGTATCAATTATGAATGCATAAACTAATGCTAGGTTCAACACGATTTTCTTAATAAAAATAGTTACTTAGCTTTAAAAAAATAGTTTTGGTCATTCATTGTATTATGCTTTTAACTCAATGCTCTAATTGGGTATGTAATGTTTTTTTCAGGTATTTTTTTTTTTATTTTTAATTTATAGATTTAGTTATTTTATGCAACTAATTTCAAAATTTTGGTTTTCTAAGCAGCCATTAATTTTAAATAATTTTTCTAAATTCTGCTTCAAAAGTAGGCTGAAGAGTTCAATATCTATGCCACGTATAACACAATAATAAAAATCCTAAATTTGACGTTTTTTGCTTGACATCAGAAACTTCAAGCATGACACTAGACAGTTTTAGAGGTGGGAATGATCGACATAATCGATTGAACATTTATTTAATACAGTTATTAATTTTGTATAGGGATAAGTGGAAGGAAGGAAGGGAGGCCTTTGCCCTGCAGTGGGACAGAAATGACTGATAATTAATAATTCAATTAAATAATAGGTATTATTAATATGTCATCATCAAAATCAAACCAATAACAAGTAGCTACAGTACCTAGTTATATTTGCAAGTTTCCAACACCATTTGTGGTTACAAAATAGTTCGAATGATTTTATACTTAATATTATTATTTAAAGGGAATGCATTTTATTTAAGCTATCATTATAATGATTGATTAACGATTATTCCAAATTCGGGATTTAGATTGTTTGTGTGAATAGAATTTCAATGTTTGATTTGAATCGATTCAAAGGCCGAAATTTTCGCACGACTGCATTATTTATTATTATTTATTTATTTATTTAATACTTCAAGCACATAAATGTACAGAGGCGGACTTAATGCCATAGGCATTTTCTACCAGTCAACCTTTGGGTGATGCAGAGACAAACAGTGGTAGGTGCAATCATGATTACATATATTAGTATGGTCATCCCTATAGTTGACATTATATGACTAACTTTTTATCATATGATGAGAGGAGGCACTGAAAGTATTCTCAATCTGCTTCCTTGTGACGTCATTTGGAGGTCAAATGAAAGTCAAGTGGTATTAAGTGTTTATGTTAAAATAAACTCCATCTTATAATTTTAAGCGCTAAAAATAGAAAAATTAAATTAAGAAACCTTAAATCTCGAAATGGTTTGGGAATCAGCGTAGGATTTTTTTTCTTTACATACCGAATTGGGGTGTATGAGGTTTTGCAGCGCATTTAACGTTATACGTTGTATACAGCAGGTACTTTTCAGACAGACAAGGCACAGTAAAACCACAATAACCAACTCCTCTCCATTCCCCACACAATTACAAAGACTCGATGAAACATCACATCAACACATGCATTTGTATTGCGACCCATTTAAAAATGAATGCACAGTCACTGATTGAATGAGACCGCCATTTAGACAATTGTTCTGAATTGAGGCAGCATGTGTTTGTAATTTCAATAACCGCATGCGATGTCCTATCTGGTATTTAACTTAATTCAAATGGGGCTTGGGCGATACCCAAGCCGCTGCTGGTTTAATCTGTATATCTGGGTCACCAAACTTACAGTGATGGATTGATGGTATTATACTATGGTAGACTTATACCAATTTTAGGGTATTCTACATTCCTACCCAAAGGATGCCAACGGGACCCTATTATTAAGGTTCCGCTGTCCGTCCGTCCGTCCGTCTGTCTGTCACAGGGCTGTATCTTTCGAACCGTACTAGGTAGACACTTGACATTTTCACAGAGTGTGTATATAAACTATAAATACTGGCTACGACCGCCTTCTTCATTTGTCAAGCTATTGCGTTTAGGTTACCACAGTATTCTGAAACCACGTATTCTACATTACGTATTTTAAACATAATATGTAGACAGTTAAAATCCTACTAATATTATAAATGCGAAAGTTTGTGAATATGGATGGATGGATGTTTGTTACTCTTTCACGCAAAAACTACTGAACGGATTTTGATGAAACTTTACAGTAATATAGTTTATACATCAGAATAACACATAGGATACTTTTTATCCCGATATTCCTACGGGATCAAAACTTACGCGGGTGAAACCGCGGGGCGCTGCTAGTCTAATATAAAAAATTCTCGTGTCACAGTGTTAGTTACCATACTCTTCCGAAACGGCTGGACCGATTTGTATGAAATTTTGTGTGCATATCGGGTAGGTCTGAGAATCCGCTACTATCTATTTTTTTTTTTTCAAAACGACGTTTACGGTGTCAGCTAGTAATTAATAATAAGTGATACCTTTTTCGTTTTAGAATTTAACAACATTAAACTTTTCTTGATACCATAAAGTCCCGCGCGTATGTGATCTATTTCGTGCTAATTTTTACGCAATTTTTTTTTAAACTCAGTTTTTTATTTTTAGTAAAATTTTAACAGACTGATTCGTAATAACCGGTGTAGGTGTGTTTAGGGCGAATTATAACTTTTATACCATGATTAAATCTTATCCTGACAATTTTTTTTGGAATTTTTGACCGTTTTTCCATACTAGAACTTTCAGACGTCAATTTTATTCCACAACGACTTCCACTTATAACTTTAACAGCTCCGTTGCATAGCACCTCCAAAGAAAAACAAACTATAAATTACATCACGATTCAATATAATTATAGGTTCTGTTGCTCAACATCCAATTTAGGGTTTCACTTTCAAAAGATTTTCCCCACAATTTAATAATTTTCTGAGTCACAGTGAAAGTATTATGCTAATCCGAGCAGAAAGAAACCACTGAATCGCCGCCTTCGTTAAAATAAATAAAATTGTTAATCACCGCAAATTGGTGCGTTTACCTTATTCGAATAGAGGTTTCTTTGTAAATCTGAATATTTAATGGACTGGTTATCGGTGCGTTTACCTTTTATGAAATGTCTTTGTGAATGTAAATGTAGGATTTATTTGTATATCGGTATTTAATTATCTTGAATTGAATTGAATATACCGTTTTGTATGCCTAATCGATGTCCATTTTTTACATGACATTGATTTCTAATTTTATAATACCTACGGATAGGCCTGGTTTTCTGACTCAGAAACTGTTTAAGTTGTGTCTTAAAGGTAAGTATATTTATACATATACATAATATGTAGGTAATGGATAGCAGCTTCCTTCTCTGCTATCCGATCAACATCACTGCCCCGCTGGTCTCGTGGTCGCAAGCGCGACTATTGAGCGTGGGGTCCTGGGTTCGATTCCCGAGTCGGACAAAGTGTCATTGACTTTTTCAATTGGAAATTACTCAGTAACAACCCGGAGTTTGGAAGTTGGCCATGGCCGAAATTTGGTCTGGAAGGCTATTTATCCGATCAACATAAAAAAATCATAATTTTATTAGCTTGCAAAGCCTACCTAATGATTTTGTCAATAGCCCTAAGGACCAATATACCAGTATATAATATAATCTATATCTATACTTATAATAAATCTGTAGAGAGGTCAATTCTGTACATGAAATATATTTCCAAAATAACTATCAGCGGGTGATTAGTGATCGATACTGACGCCAAAAATGCAATCAGTAAAATTTTTGTCTGTCTCTCTGTCTGTCTGTCTGTCTGTATGTTCGTTATAGAAACAAAAACCACTTGACGGATTTCAACGAAACTTGGTACAATTGTTCTTCATACTCCTGAGCAGGTTATAGTATACTTTTCATCACGCTACGATCAATAGGAGCAGAGCAGTGAAGGGAAATGTTGGGAAAACAGGATTTCTTTTTAGGTGAAGTAGTAATAGGTTAGTAGTAGTTAGTTAGTAGTAGGTAAGTTTTGGTTAATTTATGTTCAGTTTTTTTTAATATTAAGTAGGTAAAAACGTAGGTACTTTTATTAATTATAGGTATAGGTATTATTAATTATAGTAGTTATGGGTATTTAGTTTTAAGTGAAGTAGGTTTCATTATATATTATTTTATATATTAGACGTAGTTATATATTTTTAGTTATTCAAGCCCCAAGCGGACGCCGGCGTCCGCCCGCTGTTGTCTTGAAAAACGCGTCGAATGAGAAATACGCGTTCTCAAGAATCGGCAGAAGAAAGAGCACATCGGTTAAACTCTATGAGAGTTAGTGCCTCAATTTCCGGAAGTCATTATTCCACGCGGACGAAGTCGCTGGCAAAAGCTAGTGTATAAATAAAACAAAGTCGGGTTAGTTACACACACAGGTTACACACCATTTATAACTCAATAACGGCTGGACCGATTTTTAAGATCTTTGATTTGTTGAATTTGTCTCTGCCCCGAATAGCACAATAACTATTAAAACATGGGAAAATTTCACGAAAAAAATAAATTATGAAGATAATTCACTTTCTCATACATATTGTATGGTAAGGCTTTTTTGATGATTCTCGAGAACGGACTGACTGATTTCATCTATTGATTCTGAGGCGTTGCAAAGTTCACCGGGTCAGCTAGAAAAAAACTTGAGAGGTGTCAAGGGACACCCGGATGGAACGAAGTTCCTTTCGATTAATTAGTGAAGGAATTGTAATAAAATTTTAGGTTTTTTAAGTTATAATAATAAATAATGTAATGTATTGAATCTTGTATAAAATAATTATATTAATAATTATATTCAATGCGAAATAGAAATGAAAATATCTGGCTTGCTTTCTATACGAGAGAGAGAGAGACAGACAGAGAAACATGCGACGCCGAACAGCTTACAATAGCTTACTATAGCAAAAAGTGTCGTGACAACTTTTCGTAAGAATTTTTTCCGTCTAGCCCCCTTTCACAACGCGCGATAAGGAACTTCGTTCCAATAAAATATAATAGACCAACGAGAAGTAAAGTTATATGATGAGAATATCCACATTATTCTTTTGTCTTCATACTTCCGTTACCCGAGATTAACTTGCAAAAACACAAAACGATCACACACACAATTTAAAAGCCGATTTTTCATAACGACCTTAACGTATGGCCAGATAATACATCGACACATGAATCACAATGAGTTTTGTGATCACAATACACAGCTTCAGGTAAAGTTTATTGATCCTCCTCTTTGTGATTTAAAATACGACCGAAATAACGAAGCAAACGCTTTACTTTGTAAGCGAAGCAAATAACAATGAATTCAGGTTCAATGATGAAGAAATTGAAGTGTTCCGAACTGGAGATAACACTTAACATGAATGAAAAAGAGATAGGACCTGATCCACCCTAATTGTGTAAGACTATCAATCACAATCTGAATCATTTTAAAGGTTAATGCTTCATTCCTTCATATGTTGGAAAAAAATGTCTGCTCAACAACGTAAATAACGCAATGAATGTTGTTGAACTGTCAAAATGAAAGCCATATCCCAATTTATATCCGTAACACGTCTTTTCTTCCATACATCAGCAACTGTCATCTCAGTAGTCACTGTTTCTAAACTACCAATCTTCACCACGCATCATTGTACAGACGCACAGCACATCAAGCTAACCAAAAATGACAAATTTTCCCAATCAACTTTGAACCTTATGCTTTAGCGAGAAAGTTGAAAATCTATTAATGAAATTTGACAGATTGTGGCAGCTTGATGTGCTGGCGTCTGTACCAAGCGTCATCTTGTCGACTTGCAGATAACAGATACAGACATATAGCACCATATAGTATAGGTAGGGTTACTTTTCAATGACAAGCCAAATTTAAGGATGTGGTACAGACCATCAAACTAAACAACTTTCTCCATGGGACCAATATCGTAATCGCGAAAAAATTATCAACTGTCCCAAAACTTCAATACCTATACAGGGTGGCAGGGACATCGACGCACAAACGTCGTGAAAAGGTTACACCTGATGCCCTAAATAAAATTACGGAAGTCATTCATCTCGGAAATGACCGGTTAAAAAAATTGTCATTTTTGAGCGCGCAATGTATTGCAAAAACTCGATCAAAACGCTCCGCGGATGGCGCGCGCGCGCGCTACCTACACAGTACACACACACGTTTGTGGCGCGGCCGCCCGCCGCCGCTGCCGGACGAACGTGATTGTACCTACGAAATATCGCCTAACGACAACATTGATAGGTACCTACCACATCAAAACATTGTTTAATTACAATTAGTCTTGCTAACCGATGGTAGTTACTTCTTAAGTACCCGTTATGGAAATAAAACTAACGCTAAAAGCTTATTCCCATAAAATAGCGATACCGATGAGGATTTATAACAAAAAAGATTAGAACTTAGCGATCCAGTAATGTTCAATTAATGAACTTACCTTAACTAAGACGACCCACTGACCGTCGGACAGGAAGGGTTACGTTTGGGGGAGCGCCGTCGTGTTGGAACCATGTCTCGCGGAACTGGAGCACAGGCACCTCCTCGATTATTTCCTCGAGGAAGGCATTTTGAACGTCTCTCACAAACACACACACACACACACACACACAGAGAAAATTACTTTTGATTTTATTAAGATCACAAATTCGCGTCAAATAGCACACCCGTTTGCGATCAACGAAATCTAGGAACTGGCAAAAATCCGATAAAATCGGCGAAATGCAAAAGAAATGTACTTTGCTGATCTTTCTTTCAATTTGCCGCACTTGCTTTCTACAGTTAGTACTATTATTTAATTTGTGCCTACAGTGCCTACACCGAACACAGACCAACAAAATGATAGAGTGTACAAACACATTTAGTTGTACCTAGCTACCTATTCACGAAATTAATTGCGAATATGAATGTATTTTTTTTTTACGAAACAGTAAATTACATCGTTGAATTGCATTCAAACTAAAATTAATGTTGATAATAAAAAAATATCGAAAAATTACGTGACTATCAAGACACTTCTACACTTTTTTTAAAATCTTCTTTACTTAAATCGATGAAGCTTTAGAAAAATAATTATCCCCCATAATTAATCTAAAATAAAAGTAGTAAATGGGTCATTCATTTCTGTAGATGATTAAAATGCCTCATGAGACGCGTCTGTTAGATTCATTGGGATATGTCGCCTTATCGCATAGCTTCTTAGAACGAGACCGCTCGCCGCCGCCGTCCTTTTGTCGGCATTTAAAAGCGAATAACGTAGGTACTAAGCCAGTGTTGACCTCACAAATGAACTCTAGCAAAACAGCTGATCAGGTAGCCCTTTCGAGTTTTATTTACATTGCTGTTTTAAGTGAAACAAGTGAATTTACTATTTTTTAATTAAAAATCTTATTGGGTTAGATAGAAATAATGATTTTATACAGCTTACATTAAAAAAAAATGCAGAAAAAAACGTAAAAATTAAGAAAAAGCCGACGAAAAATTTCAACGCAGAGGGGTCCAGAATCATGTACTGAATCCATGGTAAGCGGTTTCGCGTCGATGTCCCTGCCACCCTGTATAGTCGACCTAAACGTATGGGACGGCTGAATTTTTATTCGCGGTTACGATGTTGGTTCCATGGAGAAAGTTGTTTAGTTTGATGGTCTGTACCACATCCTTAAATTTGGCTGGTCATTGAAAAGTAACCCTGTATATTATATATGCTGTTCTTTAAAGTAAGCCTGCGTCATTTTGTAGGGCATGAACAACAATTATGTAAGTAATAACATAAAATGAAATACACAATACAGCCAGCAAACAATAAATTAATGCAAATTCCAAAGCCTGACAGTTACTTTGTCTTGGTCCATGTTTCTAAGATAGAAACTGACATTAGGCCTGCAGACCGCTTAGCCGAATTATAATCAAGTATACAGATACCAAATCCAAATCTGTCTCACACCGCATTCAACCCGAAATCGGTCACCACACCACTATTCCTCAATTACCAACTCTATGACGTTTTGTCAAGGTTGTATTTGCGTGTGACAGCAAAACACTTTATCACCAATTCCTCAATAAACAACTCTATCAACGTTTCCCAAGGTTGAATTTGGGTATGACAGCACTTTACCACCAAATACATATCACACTGCCATACCCCAAATATCAACTCTATCACCTGTTCCCAAGGTTTAATTTGCGTATGACAGTAGCCCCGTGAGTCACAAGATAACAGTAGGCTACGTGAACAATGAGATACCGATGTGACAAAAACACTGCTTCTAGGTCATGATCTCGATGTGGAACTATGTTAATTTGTGGCTCATTTGAATTTTGGCTTATGGTTCATATGGTTGTATGACTTGGAATGTTGGTCATGGTTATGGCGCCTACGTCTGGTTCTTTTGCATGAGTGGAAAGTTGGACCCTAACTCGTGGACACTTTCTGTGGGGACTCGGGTAAGATATACAAAGTGTAACATAATTAACGCAAGACCTCATACACCCCAATTAGAGTATTGAGTTAAAAGCATAATACAATGATCAAAACTTGTTTTTTTTTAAAGTTTGCTATTTTTATTAAGAAAATCGTGTTGACACTGGCATTACTTTGTGTATTTAAAATTGAGCCTTATTGCGTTGAAATAAGATTAAATTTTTTTTTGGTTCTACCGGCTGTCAGTATGGCAAGATACATAATTAAAAAAAAATACCTATATTTTGATATAGGTAGGTATTTTTTTTTAATTATGTATCTTGCCATACTGACAGCCGGCAGCTACTGAAATCGATTCAGTAGTCAATTATGAACAAACTACTTTCAGGACTTGAGTTTCTTCTGTTACACGTTGTATAAATTAGAAGAGACGGTTGTTAGTGATAAAGGCTCCGATTTTATAACAGCCTCATGTCTTAGTAGAGCCATTTTTTTTTTGAGGATTGGAATTCATCAAATGACCCCTCCCGCTCAGGGTGGAGCAGAAGGAAGTGTCAGACTCTTACTGACTAAAACCTACCCGTGTTCCTTCCTTAGCCCTTTATGGTCCGGGGTAGCAAATTCACATATGGAAGTAATAAGACACTTCGCAGACACTTCGTGTGTGTTAGTTAGTTTTTAGTGTAATTATAATGGTTTATGTATTTATAGTATTTTTAAGTTATATTAATATTGTATTGTATGTGTTTATATGGGCCTAGATGCCTGAAATAAATAGATAATAATAATAAAATATATCGAGTATTGAGCTGTGCTTTTTGTATCTACATACGTACGGGTGCCTCTACTTACACTTTTATCTACAATACTAAAGTATATGTAGAGGCACCAAAAGACACTCTTTAAAAAACACCCCTTTAACTAGATCAGCTAGGCTTCAAATAATTGAATGATTGTCAAACTACTGCATAGCTGTTTCAAATGCAACAAATTCAAGTTTAAGAATTGCTTGATTTTTCAATAGTCAGATAATTATTATCTGAGGAATAAATATTTCCGTGTGACAGTTTATAAATAGAAAATATGTCAATCTGTCATATTTATTCTTCAGATACAAGTTTTCTGACTATTGAAAAATTAGCCTTAAGTTTATAGTTATGTATAAAAAGAAGCCAGTCCCATTAAACGGTCTAATTAACCTTAGAAAAGGTAACACAACACAAGTGGCAAGATAGATAGAAAAATCGCCTTTTAGGCATATTTCATCGAATTACAGACATCGATTAGAGTGCAATGCCCGATAACGCGGTCCACTAACCCCAATTAATTTATCAGAGTATTTATAAATCTGAAGAGCAGGCTTATCAGTACCAATTAGGTTTACAAGTGATTTGCATAAGTATTACATACATTATCAGCGGCGAAAACAAATCGTTTACGACCATTGATAATTATGATCGACATCTTAGGTCATATAAATATGTTACTTTTAATTCGCCTTTAATACATTAAATACTGGAATGCTCTCAAAACGGTGAAGGAAAACATCGTGAAGAAACCCGCATGTCCTAGAACCAAAAATTCGAAGACATGTGACATCTACCAACCCGTACTGGGCCCGCGTGGTGGATTACGGCCCACTCCCTCTCACCGAGAGGAGGCCTGTGTCCCAGCAGTGGGATCATTATAGGCTGATTATGAGTTATGACATTAAAAACGCCTTCAATTTAGAACAGATTTTCCGGAAAATCAGCTTAAGAAACGAAACAAAATTGTTTATTCCGTAAATAGGATATAGGAATCACTTTTACACGTCATATTATAAAAAAGCTAGATGTAGTTGGCATTTTCTATCTGACTACCCCTGAAAAGATATGACACAAATTCAATAGTCAAAATCTCTTTTAAAGTCCAGACATAATCTTGGTCAGATCATGTGAGGACAATGTAGATTCTTGCCTGAGTGAACTAGTCCAGTCACCAGTCATTGCAAGCATTTCTCAGTAATCGTGTACCTCAACTCACAACTTGAAGACTTAGTTCTACTACTTTACCAGCTACCAATTATGGCTGATGATGAAAAAAGGTGATATGCTGCGATGAACCCAAATAGATTAGGAAAAGGGCAGAACAATGATCATAATCTGCATTCGCGATTTATTTGCCAAAAATGTAAACAAATATGAGTTTATGGATGAATAACTTGAATTCTTACACAATAAAGTCCAGCCTATCGATTCTATAAAAATCTCACCGTGACAACATAGGTGAAGTGAGCGTGAAGTGAGCTATTAATGGAGGCAATCCCTAACATCAGGTGGAATGACAGCTCACTTCACCTTAGTTTTCACGGTGAGATTTTTACAGAATAGCACTGCAGTTTACGCTACAATTTCAAACATTTTTATAACTTTTTCAATAGCACTAGTCCAGTGGCGAAGGGTGAATTTATGACAGAGGTAAGCCGCAGCAAAAAGCAAAAGTCAAGTCATTATATTTCAATGATGAATTGACTATAGTGGTTGTGTGCTAAATTTTTGAAGGGAAGCCGGCGGGAATCGAGTTGTATGGTACCTTCGCAACTGCTTACCATTTGAATAATGTTTATATTTGTTTAACTTGAAAGAACTTGAATTTGTAACATTAGTTTGAATAGACGATAGGAGTTCTGCGACTCTTGTTTCTATGTGTAATCTCAAAGCAATGCCGTTTAACTACCAAACGATAGCAAGTTCAGAACGAATATTCATCAGAACTTAACAGTCAATGAAATCGTGATAGTCTTAATTCACCTTCAACCATACATTAACACCATTGAACATACCCTCATAAGCCAGCGCGACCTTAACACATTAATATATTCAGTAAACTCAACCCGCATCTTTGCTCCAGTTAGAAATTACTCAATAGCCAAATATGCTGTTATCTTATCTACACGAGATGTGTATGCCAAAGATTTCTTACTCGTAATAAACTATTCCATTGTATGATGTTTGCCGGAACTCGGGAGATAATGTATTTATGGCGAAGTAGTAATTTCTTCAAATCTGGCTTTGTTATAAGAAAATATAGTATGTCATCAGCATCAATTGTTGAATCTTGCTCATCATTGTAATCATCTGCCTAAAGACGTCTATTGCTTGACATGATAAGCATATTATAATCTTGCACGCTCCTTATATTTTTAGTAGGTATATCTTTTTTTGCAGCAATTTTCCCAGCAATTACTGATTCTACATCCCACATATCAACAACCACATGTTCTTCGTCATGTTCTCTGATTTCGGCTATCACGAGGTACTCATTACCTGGCACTGTCATATCAGGGTACGGTATTCTACTTGATCTTATTACCTAGCAATCATAGTTCCATAAATTATAATCACCAATAACTAATAAGAGATGCTCCATAAGCGCTAAAGAAAAAAAACCGGTCAAGTGCGTGTCGGGCCACGCGCAATGTAGGGTTTCGTAGTTTCTATAACAGCCAAGTGCGGGTCGTATTCGCTGACTGATAGTTTCGTACCATGCTTTAACTAAAAGTCAAACATGACTACCGACCTAATTTGACTTCCTATACAAATCCTCAACTGATCCGACAATTTTCGAGTCAAATACAATTGGTCGACTATTACTCGTAAACTTGTAAATCCCACTTATGTGTGATAGTTTTCTTGTAAATCCCACTTATGTGTGATATTTTTAAAATACCTATCCAACGATATGCCACACTATGGGAAGGACGAAAAAAAAGTAACATTCTCACTTTACATGTAGGGGAGGTACCGTAAATAATTGTTTTTATCAAAATTTTATTTTACCACTCTTTCGGCGTCATTAACGTGTATACTAATGCCAAATTACAACTTTCTAGTAACAATAGTTATTGAGCTAAACCGCGGACAGACAGACAGACGGACATGGCGAAACTATAAGGGTTCCTTGTTGACTACGAAACCCTAAAAAGGGGATCAGACTGGAATGAGAAAGTTTATAGTGGATAAGACAGAGATTAAAACAGAAGAACTAGCAGAGGATCCAGAGGAAGGGGTGGAGGGGGGGTTCAGGGATCAAACCGGAATAACTGAAATATAAGATGTGTAACTGAATTATTAATGCACATTATTGTTTGTTCAGAAACCTTTACCTACTGAATCGATTTCTGTAATTTTTAATATAAGTATCAAGTACCTAAGTGTCATTTTTATCCCAAAATAATTTACTTAAACTAAATGATAGTCACATTTCCGCTATACAGTCAAAACAAACCAAAATGGACTAAGTAAATACCACGCTAACCATCGAAGTACTATTAGGTATTCTGTACCATAAACGTATGCGACTATGTGCGTGCGTAGATTTGTAATGTGACCACAATTTTCTGCCACAATCGGTATAACTAATAAAGGGCTGATTTTTCCAACGTCAGATAATTTTATTGAAAGGATAATTTTGATTTTTTGACAATTCTTCCATAGAAATACTGTCAGCAGTCAATTTTATTCCACGATAAAAATTATCTGTCAATTGAAAAATCAGCCGTTAATAAATAATGAATGTTTTATACATAATACGACACCTCCATGCAATAACATCGTAACTCACTTTTTCCAAAAATTGAGTTACAACGGCATTGTTATGTAAAAAAAAATGCATTTTTTCTGTACTATCATTGTAATTCTATTCCCTTTCGTTTCTAAAAATATGTAACTTAACACCTTGGAGTTACAATTATCTGACCACAAAAATAAATTAAACCACAAAAAAACTAAATTGTAACTCAGACATACAATGTTTGCTCTCTTCACGTAAGTCATGAAAACCCATGAAAACAATTTTTCTTTTACAACTTAACCATACCTATTTATAGTCCGCCTAAACTATATTAAATAGAGCCAGCTTCAAAAATTGTACGGGGTGTTTTGAGTTTGCTATAATTTTTCAAACTTTAAAATCCCTCTCCTGTAAAATCACAAGAAGTGAGTTACGATGTTATTGCATGGAGGTGTCGAATAATAAAAATTATGATTATACCATAATATTCTGATTGCTGTGTTTGGTGGTGTGCGTTAGTTCCGGAACATTTTATATAGTCGGAACTTCGATCAATTGATCGAAGAGTCGGAAATAATCTATCATCTTTGGTAATCAAGATTCTCTATAAAGATTTGACCCCTATTTATCTCATAAAGATTCAGAGAAGTGGGAACAAGTTTCCTTATTTCATGGAAATAACAATAGAAAATAATGAATCAGAACAATTTAGTCATACTTAACACAGTTACGACAAAAGTTTATATATAGTTATTTTATGGCGCCCGACCATCATCTTTATATTATTATGATCACCATTATCTTAAATAGGTGCTATTAAAATCGTATTTGTGTACGAAGAAAATAAACTTTTTTTTCTATGTTTATCATTATTCTAAATAGGCATTACGTAATTACTTTATTCATGCCTGTAAATAAGATTATTTGGAAACTTTTTGGTTAGAATAAGTTGTTCTATGAAAGCCTCCACGAATAGCGATATATCCTGACCTCGGCAGTCAGTCCCACTAACATTTTGCAAACCTTTTTTCACGGTCTGAACTATTACAAACAGGGGTAAAAAGACCCTTCACGAACCCATCATCTACGCATTCTGTACATTGTAACTAAGTAACTTTGTGCAAATATAATTACTGGGACCCGACTTTTATTTTTAACCGACTTCAAAAAAGGAGGTTCTGTATTCGACCCGTATGTATGTAAGTTTGGATGGCCACCATTTTCTCAAAAACTAATGAACCAATTTTGATAATTCATTAATATGATCTACATACTTTAGGAAGGTTTTAGTATACTTATAATACACTAGCTTTTGCCCGCGACTTCGTCCGCGTGGGTTTCGTACTTTCCTCAAATAAATTTAACACCCTCTCCACCTCCCCCTGAAAGGTATTTCGAAAATTATTGATTACTATCTTTATACTTACTTTATTTAAAGAAATAAGTATTCGGGCCAATATTTTAGTTAAACTACCTAAGATGTTTCAAATAAACTATCCTCCCTTTTCATCACGACAGGGCTTGTTTTTGCATTTTGTACGTTTCCATTTTTATGATATAAAGACTATTTATACCCATTTTCGTGTTAATGGAAGTTGAAGTTTCTACTCCTTAAACTTTATTACCCTTTTCCACCCCGGTAGGAGTCGTTATTCGTAAAACCCTAAAACTCATACTTTTTTATTTTAAGTAAGTAAGTAGTAAACCCCTAAAAGTGACAATCTTTATTATTTACTGAGGCAAATGTTGAAAAGTTTCAAGTTTCTTAACCAAAGGAATAAGACCACCTTTTCACCTTCACAGTTTTTATCCCCATAGGGGCGAAATATTGAAAACATGTTTGGGACGTTTCCATATCTTGACTCAAAGATTATTTATACCAATTTCCCATTGAATCGAGCCACGCAATAAAATACTCCTCTGTGATATGGACTACCCCCGTTCACCCCGTTAGGGTTAGATTTTCGAAAAACCCAGTCACACTTTACTTAGATAAGTATTTGTGCCAAGTTTGAAGCTTAAATTTATTCATACCATTTTTTTGGAGTAAATCAAGCTACGCACTATAATACCGGCCTTAAAAATCGAATTACCACTTTTTTACCCGTCAGGGGTCTACTTTCGAAAGACCCATTTCTTATTACTTACTTAGGCAAATATTCCTTCCAAGTTTCAAGTTTATTAACCAAATGAATTTTGAAAAATGTTTGGGATGTGTTCATAACTTGACTCAAAGATTATGTCCAACAATTATCGAGTTAATCAAGCCACGCAGTAAAATGGAAAATTAATTACTCCTTTTCACCCCGTCAGAGGTAGATTTTCGCAAAACCCTGATACATGTTACTCTTTACTTTTGGTATTATGTATAAATACTGAGTTTCGACTTAATCGGAGACCGCACGTTAAAATTCTTCCATACAAATGTTGACACCCTCTAATCGCCCTTTAGGGGGTAGTTTAGAAAAGCAAAAAATGCCAAAATTCATAATTTACTTAGATAAGTATTCATGCCAAGTTTCAAGTATATTAACCAAATGAATAAGATTTTTCATATAAGCTGTATCCCCACTTTTCACCCCCACAGGGGTGGAATTTTGAAAAATCGTTTGGAATGTGTTCATTACTTGACTTACAGATTATTTATACCAATTTTTGAGTTAATTAAGCCAGGCAGTAAAATTTGCCCTGTAAAATTAACTACCCCTTTTCTCCCCGTTAGGGGTAGATTTTCGAAAAACCCTGATACACGTAATTCTTTATTTTTGGTATTAAGTATAAATACTGAGTTTTGAGTTAATCGGACCGTGCATTAAAATTCTTCCATACAAATTTTGACACCCCCCCATCCCCCTTTAAAAGGTAGTTTAGAAAAACAAAAAAGACCAATTTTCATAATTTACTTAGATAAGTATTCGTGCCAAGTTTCAAGTTTATTAACCCAAGGAATAAGAGTTTTCATACAAACTTTCATCCCCTATTTAACTCCCTTAGGGGTTGAATTTCGAAAATTCCTTCCTTATTCCTCGTCTACATTATAAAGAAAACCTCTGTGCAAAATTTCAGCTTTCTAGGTCCAGGGGTTTAGGCTGGGCGTTGATGAGTCAGTCAGTCAGTCAGTCAGTCAGTCAGTCAGGACTTCTCTTTTTATATATATAGATTTGGTAATTATTCGTATGTACGAAGTTATATGCATAATTAATGTACTGGCAAATGCTGTCCGCGTGAATGCATCTCCGGCATTTCTATGTGACAACCCTATGTGGGGTAGGTACAATTAAAAAGTGAAAAATAAAAACTTAAAAAAAAAACATCCGACTTAAAAAAAACACTACAAAGTAATAAATACTTAACTTTAATTTCGGAAGTTAGTGTCAAAAAACGAAAATCTAGAGCCAATGACACCGACTTTGTAGTGTTTTTTTTTTAAGTTGTTTTTTTTTTTCTTAAAGGTTTTTGGTATCAAAATTCGCTGTTTACAGTAGTGCGAATTGTAACGCACGCAAAACATTGTGCTTATGGGTGCATGCAACGTTAACCATAATTACTTCATCGTTTGTTTGTTCTTCCTTCCTTCCTATTTCAGCCTTTTTTTCTGACGTCACGACATGTCCCTTAAAATCTTCCGAAGCATTTAAACCATAAATCACAGCACCAATCCTTATTAACAAAACTCCCCATTAGCTACTAGGTTAACCATCACCGCAAGCATTGGAGCTTAAACGATATAGCCTCTAACATTACGCTCATTGGATACCTGATACAGTAATATGATACTGCAGCAGTGCAGGTTTGAGTTACAGCACCTTATGATATTTGATACCTGATCGATATGTATCTGTTGCGTTATTGGTATTGGTTATCGATAGAAGGGTGGATTCTAGTTTTTTTTTCGATGTTATTCTACTGCTACTTAACAAATTCTATGTCCTCTTTTTTAGGTCAAAAGGAAAAAAAACGGAACCCTTACTCGTATAGGATCACTTTGTTGTCCGTCCGTCCGTCTGTCTGTCTGTCAAGATCCTTTATCTCGGGAACGTGTAGAGGTATCGAGTTGAAATTAAAACCATATACTCAGGTCTGCGGTCCCTTGTAGCTGTGAAAAAATCAAACTTCTAAGTTAACGTGAAAAAAAGTTATGGCCGTTTATGCCGCAAAAAACTACTACTATTTCCCTTGAGAGTGTCGAAATATAACTATTAATATATTTCGACACTCTCAAGGGAATCAAAATATATAGAAACATGAAATTTGGCAAGAAGCAAGGGCATATAGCACATGTTAAGGAAAAAATCCGAAAACCGTAAATTTGTAGTTCCATATCTACTTTGTACCCTCGGTGCGCGAGTCCGACTCGCACTTGACCGGTTTTTAATTCGTTTAGCGGCTGCATTTCTCAACACAAAAATGTATACTTTGCTATGTTGAGAGCTGATCTAAAAAAACTAATCCGACGTGGGCAACATAAAAATATCGTGTATGGTACAAAGGCCAGCACATCAAGCTACCCCAATCTGTAATATTTTCCCAATTGATTATTAACCTTATACCCTTTGTAGTAAAGTTGAAAATCTATCAAAGAAAATTGACAGATTTGGGAACCTTTGACAAAAACTCATGTCGTAGTTTTCTCTATCAAAGAAATGATTGGATGATAATGAGAACATTTAACAAAATGGGCCAAGGTCATCTTTATACAAACAATGATTAAATCCAATATTGCAGGATTGAGTGCAACAGATTGAAGCTCCCATCTTGTCTGGTCGTAACCGGTAATGATATAGCCAATTGATAGGTGAATAAAACTGTTTTGATGCGGGCGATAAAGACTGATGTGAAGAGTTATGGTGCTGTTTAGACGGATCTTGTTAGAGTAGTTGACCTAACTGAGAACGGCTATTTTGCTATTAAAAGCGATTAGCTAAATGGGGTATACCCACAGATATAGATAGACCTAGATAACGCAAGTTTCACGATCTGTATGAAAACCAAGCGTGCCATTTTTTTTACTACCTACTATGACGTCACATGTGCTCTTTCTCTCTCACGCTCACCCAGCCAACAGTACACACGACTGAGCGCGAAAGTGGCGGCTTATGATTTTTGAACGTAAGTTGGTGCGATTTTTGGCACGCGAAGTAGTTGCTCTAGGTGTATCTATATCTGTGGGTATACCCCATTCATCATCATCTGCCTAGCAGTGGCGAAGGGTGAATTTATGACGAGAGGTAAGCTGGAGCAAAAAAAAAAGTCAATAAACCGTATAATGAATTGACTATAGAATGGTTGTGTTCTGAATTTTCGAAGGGAAGCCGGCGGGAATCGCGTTGTATGGTACCTTCGCCACTACTGCCTAGCTTTTTTCCCAACTATGTTGGGGTCGGCTTCCAGTCTAACCGCATGCAGCTGAATACCAGTATTTTACATTGAGCGACTGCCTATCTGACCTCCACAACCTAGTTACTGGGTAATACGATACCCTTTGGAAAAACTGGTTGTCAGACTTTCGGGTTCTAACTACACGTAGCGACTGTCAAAGATCCATGAATGACAGCCCGGAACTGCTTAACGTGCTTTCCGAGGCACGGAGGAGTCTCTATATGTAAAGATGGTCACCCATCCACAGACCAACCGCGGCAAGCGTAGCTTAACCTGATCGATCGACCTGTTCGGCTGTTATTACTTAGCCACGGGCCCCTCCTGCTAAATTTCTAATATCAATTGATATATAGCCACATAAATATCACTCATATACTTCGGCGAACCCTGTTAATAATTAACTTTTGGTCAACATGGGTTTACCACACTTGCCATCTCATGTCAGTTTAACGAATGTGGTTAAAACTCATGACCTCTTGCCCAACAACCCGACTCATTAGCCATTGAGCTATTTCGAAACAGGAGCTCATTAATTACTGCGCTAGTTAATCCTTATCTGAAAACGGATGTCATCCTGCTACTGTCTAAAAACATCCTGAAATCATTTTAGGAAACCACAACACAACCCAAAAAAAAAACAAAAAAAAACTATATTTACAAAACGACACGTGAGTTTGTCTGCAGCTATTCCTGTTTACAACTACCCTATTAAACAAAAACAAACAAAAATACACCTTAAAACTATTGATATAGGACCGAAAACAACCGCAAAAGACATTGACTCACCCATCTTAATGTTTACTTAGTGAAAACTTTTCTACAGGAATTTGAATCTTATATCAAAGAGTTAAAGCTGTATCTAAATATAGTTCTTAACACCAGTATCCCGTTAAAGGGACAGACGCATAACATTAGATTTAGTTTAGTGATTGATGGTGAACAGAAAGGGATTCGAACCTGGGATTCGTCATCGTAGTGTCAGATTGTTGTTAGCTTAGTTTTAGCTTTGTTTATTGACACTACAGCTTCATATAAGGAACAGCTTATTCTCAGAATAGAGTTCGCAAATATTTCTGAACTAACTGATCTGCAGTGCGTTCTGAGGGGCAATTCTCGTAATTTTAAGAACATTCACAGTCTGATCTCAGTCTCAATTTGTCAAAAACACCTCTAATTATTATGCTACATGTTTTTCTTTCAAAGTCAAAGCATTTATTTCAAATAGGTACATACAAGGCACTTTTGAACGTCAAAAATTACAGTAAAAATAAAATAGAAATGATTCTAGTCGGTAAGAAAAATTCAAATTAATTTTTCCAAAAGATAGTTTTCGTATGTTTAGTTATATGTAAGTATAGCTTTACTACATTTTTGACATTGATTATCACTGAGATAAGATTGCGACTAGATTTTGAACGTTATTAATTACCTACAAGGATTGGCCAATACTAGAAACTAGTGTATATATGCTAGTCAACAAGATTCGTAGTTTTATCGAACAGGGGACTACATGACCTAAAGCACGGTCGCTGTCGGACTGCTTAAAAAAGAAAGAGAAGTGTGTTGACACAACGCTGGTAATTTACTGCAAAATATGAAGCAATTATCTATTTACAAAAAAATCTATTGTTTGGATTAAAAAAATAAAACACTATTGCTTTAGTATGTTGCTTGTAGGATAATCTGACAAAAATCAGAATCATTGTATGTACGAGTATGGTTTTTATTGCGAAAAGAAAGTTTTTAGAGGTATCTTCATGATTTTTTTCTATCGTATCAAATTAGTTGTAATAAGTTTTCAACACACTATCTAACTAGCATATATGCTGAAGAATATTATATATTTTTTTTATTTTGTTTACTGTAGTCGATCATATACTTTTAGGCATTATATAACTTGCGCATTTGCGTTTAGGTCCTGTAAGCCTCTTAAGGGTCGCAATGTCACTTAAAGAGCCACTTTTAATATCATCATAATCGGCCTGTAGTGTTCCCACAGCTGGAACTCATGCCTCCTCTTGGTAAGAGGGAGTGGGCCGTAATCCACCACGCGGGCTCAGTGTTGGTTGGTGTTGGTAGATGTCATATGTCTTTCAATTTATGGTTCTAGGACAGCCGGTTTTCTTGCGATGTTTTCCTTCACCGTTTTGGGAGCAGTGGTGATGAAATAATTCACACAAAGTACTTGTCTGGGTTCGAACCTACGACCTACAAGTCCTACAACTCGTAAGTCACGGCTTTTATCACTGGGCCATCACTGCTCGACTTTTAACCTTTTAACCGTTTACGTCAGATTAATCCGACAAATATTTTCGTGTCCAATTCGCCAGGGTCGTATATTTACCACAGCTCGTTTACTCCGTTTTCTTATTAATTACGCTGTATACTATCAGGCTAGGTACTCGAAAAAAAAAATCAAATCACTGTGCCGGGCGCTGGGGGCACGACAACAGAGGGGCAATTCTCGTAATTTTTAAGAACACACATTCTGATCTCAGTCTCAATCTGTCAAAAATACTTCAAATATTCCTACATTTTGACAGGTTTTTGACATTTGTTTGTCGCCGAGATGTGACTGCGACTAGATTTTGAGCGTTTTAAATTAGCAGAATTGACCTACTGATATGATGTCGGGCGGTTAAAGGGTTAATATAGGTACCCTATAACCAAAATGCAATGAAAACCCAAGCAGTTTGATTAGAAACACTAACCATGTTCAAGCAAGACAAACATCTAGTTCCTTATTTTCTGAATTAATTTCAATCTCGTACTGCATTTACTTACCGCTGGCCGGTACTCGTAATACTCAACTTTAAGTACTACATCGCTAATAAACCAACTACAGTCCCAAAGCTTATTTAACTCGAATAAAGTAAACAGCGCGCTTGCAAAAGGGCACGACTGAAACAAAAACAAAATGCGCGGGCGCACGATGCGCGGGCGCCACTCGAAATAGATTGTCGCTTCCTCCTGCACCTTATTAATTTTCACGTGAATCTGTAAGCTGTTGCTTGAATTCGTCATTGAGTCAAGATTTTTCTTTCCATAGTTTGTCGTGCTACCCACACTTATGATTTATCATCATTATTCATTATTCATCATGAGGTTTTTAGCCGAAGCCGGCAAATGATTTTTTACTTTCGTGATACGGTTACAAACTAGGGGAGCTAGTTGCTAAGTAATAAGCCGTTGGTCCCGGCTGTCACTTGGATATTTGACAACCAGTCTTACCAGGGGTATCGTGTTACCCAGTAACTGGTTTGTGGAGGTCAAATTGGCAGTCGCTCCATATAAAATACTGGTATTCAGCTGCATCCGGTTAGACTGGAAGCCGACCCCTACATAGTTGGGAAAAGGCTAGGCTGATTGATTGTGATACGGGTACAAACCTTTAGATATTTCAGATGTCATATATATATTAGCGTAGGCACGACATTTATTTCTATGTATAGATACTCCATAAATAAATACAGTCGAGAGCAAAGATTGAAAAAACAGTAGTGCTACCTGGCGCCAATGTAAAAACACACTGTATAATCTGGCGTCAGTGATAGCATGCCAAGACTGCTAATTCCTCAACTGGAATTGCAGGTCACCATGATAGTTTTCTTGGCTGAGTTTCAATAATCCAATATTGCATGCTATGTAAGCGCCATCTCCACTTGAAATAGATTGTTCTGATGACCAGGCTCATTCATGTGCTCCCATAAAACCTAGAAGTATGAAGGAGATGAGTTGCATCCACTGTGGAATCTGTATGGAAAGTCTCAAAAAATCTCACCTCGAATTAAATGTATCTTTACATTTCTTATAATCTTCTGTTGGTTTTTTTATGGCATAGGTACTGTTATTGTGCTCCTTATCTGTAACATTATTTATGTATTTATTGCACACCAGCTATCGTTCGTTACAGTTTCCCAATTAGTTAGTGTTCTATACTCCCTTATCACGAATTCCGTAGGTACTGCCGAAGTTACGGCCATTTCAATCTCCGTAGAACTTACGGATATAAGATTAGTTTGAAGCCCGAACTAAGAATTAATGACAACACGATTTGACAGCTGTCCCTAATCCCGATGTGCTTTTGTCCGTCCGAAAAACTGTTTTACGCAGTAGTGAGGCACACTTTCTTGCTAATTTCTTACATTGGACTTTATAATTTTTATTTGTTGTTATCTGATGTATGTATCAGACGATTCTCGTATTTTTAAGAACGTTCACAGTCTGATTGATCTCAGTCTCAATCTGTCAAAAATACCTTTATTTTCCCTACATTTTTGACAAATGTTTGACATTTATTTTCGCCGAGATGAAATCGCGACTAGATTTGAACGTTTTTAATTTCGGGAATTGGTATTCTGGTGTTTTGTATGTCTTTTAGTCTGTGCTAAATAAACGTATTTTTTTTCTTTCTTTTAGACATTTGTTTTGATTTTGACGGATCAACTAATTTCAGACGGGCTCGTATCTTCGTTGACGGACTTCGAGAGTATACCCCTAGAATCAATCTTTGTCTGTCATGCTTCATACGGTCTAGGCTCTTTGAATAGAGAGGTCTGTCTCTTGTGATACAAGAAATCCTAGTTCAACAGCTAGGGCTACCCTGATGTATTTTTCCTCAGCGTTCAATAATCAACTATGTAATAACCAACATTTTCGATATTCCAGATTTATTAATAGTTCGTTTCATATATTATTTCTGAATATGTATATTTTTGTATCCCTAAATGAGCCTGGTCTTGACCTCGATCATTCCCGATGGAAAGCGATGGATGAGGTCTATGATGAAACAAGCGTGCCCAGATGATGCCCATTCACTTGCTTTGAAGGCAGATAGGATAAATGTGGTCTGCCAGCGTCTGTGTTCCCCACACAGACGCTGGCAGAGAGTTCCACACTTAATGTCAATTTTTATTTAACAGTGGTCTTTGAATCACAGACCATACTTATTAGACTAATGACCACTTAACCCAACACGTCAACATACCTTCAACACTTGTCGACTATTAAACTGTAAACCTGTGAACCTGTCCCCCTAGCTTCTCCAGCCACAACAAGAGCAAAACGCGTGCGCACGATGTGCAGGCGCCACTCGAAATAGATTGTCGCTTCCTTCCCATGACCCCGCCATATAATGTGCATATAATGTGTTCTTAGGGGTTTTATTGGCGAGTAAAGTAGCTTGGCAAGCAATTTTCTACTGCTTTATTATGTTGCTTGTAAAATAATCTGACAAAAAATCTAAATTATTGTATGTATATTAGAATGGTTTTTATTGTGAAAAGAAAGTTTTTAGAGGTATGTTCATGATTTTTTTCTATCGTATCAAATTAGTTGTATTATGTTTTCAACACACTATCTAACTAGCATATATCCTGAAGAATATCATATATTTTTCTGATTTTGTTTACTGTAGTCGATCATATACTTTTAGGCAATATAAAACTTGCGATTTTTGCTTTTAGGTCCAGTAATCCCCTTAATTAAGTCTATGCAAGGGGTTGGCCGCAAAACGAACAGTCGAACACTATAAAAAGTGCACGCGTGGACCGACGACCGGCGCAAGCGCATCGAGATCAACTATAAATAGAATGTCTCGCGTCTTTCTTCCTATAATTATGAGTTATGATCCCTTCGTTGTCAGCTTATAATAAAAATGGATGGTATCTGAACGCTAAATCAGTAAAGCAGTAAAATCCTATGACAGATTTATGACCAAATTATCAAAACCACCACCTTTGGTGTCAACTAAATAAAACCACTGGTGAATATAAAAAAAATAGTTGGTATAAGTAGCAAGTTACACCGCCACAGTTTCTTGAAATCGACAGCGTCTACCAGGTAACCCGCGGGGCAATTGCGTAACACATTATCAATCGGAATCGGTTTCATTTTGACAGTTCAACAACATTCATTGCAAAGAAAGAAAGAAGGAAAACAAGTTTAACAATGAAAACAAGTTAGGCGAAAACGTGCGTCATATCCACGCAAAACGGCTATCGCTCAGCATAATGCTAAGATCCTATTCGAGACCGAGCCCTGGCGCTGGTTACGCTGGTGGACTATAATCCAAGCGACGTAGATTTTGTTCTACATAACACTCCAAAAGAAGGATTGTGCTAAACAGCAAAAGGCGAGGCATTATAACAAGCTAGAAAATACCAATAAGGCATTAGACCTAAATACATCTGCATGAGTAAAAAAACTTAATGAGTATAAGACTCATTAAGTTTTTTTACTCATGCAGATGTTTAACACTGTGTTTTGAATAATAATGCGATTCGTTAACAAATCAATTTACCAGAATCCAGGATGAGGCTCATTCATCATCTTCCTCTGACATAGTTTTGAAACAAAAAATGTTTGTCTTATAACTCCCGTACACATTTGGGGATTGCCCAATTTTGTTTCTGACAATTGCGATGGAAACCAATCGGGCAATCCCCGCGTCCATTTATAAGTGAATGACGACTGGAATCACCTTTAAAAAACTGTTAATTTCATCATCATCATCGCCCTTCCCTAATATCCATTGTTTTATATGTTCGAAAAATTTGTCTGCACAACAATGAATGTAACGCAATGAATGTTGTTGAACTGTTAAAGCCATTTCCACGGTGTTACGCATTTACCCCGCTGGCATTACCTCAAGTTTTTGAAGGTTGGTGCAGTATGTCTTCTTATACAACCGTATTCGTAAAACAATAATAAACCCTAATAATTCCTACGAATGATTTAATATAAAAAAAAAAATGTTTGGTTAGCTTGGATATGCGTAAGGCGTTTCATCATATTCCCATATACGCTCATACCTAGATGATGTAATCCCACAAACATCCGTCGGGATCATTCGTCGATAGTCGGAAACTCCTTGAACTAGCCAGATGCTGAAGCAGTAAACGCTGTTTAATGCATTACTCGTAACTTTGCAATAAAAGCCGCGTTGAAAATAACTGCGTTATATCTGTAATTAGTTTTTATATCGGTTCACAGTTTTATTATAGTGGCAGGTCGTTTGTGAATTGAAAATGGCCGTTTTGAGTGGTTTGTTGATCGGTGTGTTTATTTTTTTTGTTTTGTAATCAATAAGGAAGACAATCATATTAGACATATTATTATCAGATTTTAAAAACAGTTTTCGGTTTGGTTGATATCAATTAGTCTTTATTTCACTGTACTCAATCCTAGACTTACGGACGCTCAAAAAACGTCAAAATCTATACTTTTTTATTTTACATTATAAAGAAGGTATTTGTTTGTAAGTTTGAATGTAGGGGGTAATCTCTGGAACTAACAATCGAATGTGAAAAAATGTTTTTTTACATTTGATAGTAACCTTGGTTGACTGGTAGAGAATGCCTAAGGCATTAAGTCCGCCTTTGTACCTTTTTTGTGCGAAAAGTTTAAATAAATAGTTCAATTCTTGGAGAAAGCTTCTGTCCACGACTTGGTGTGCATGAAATTTCTTGTTCCCTCGACCCACCCTTTCGCATCGCATCACCTGGCCGCGTTATTACTTCGTTTTCGCTTAGAGTTCTTCCTCACTTTTTTTCTTTTTGCTCGGTTGCTAAGGGTCATAGCGTGGTATTAAATAGCATATAAATATAAACCTTCTTCAAGAATTAGTCTATCAAATGCAAAAAGATTTTGGTCATCCCAATGATTAGTGCGGTTCAGAAAACAAACTCTTCGACTTTATTATTAGTATATAGATGATGACTTGATTTTAAGCATACCGAGAGTATCCCTCAATTTACTCATTCATCATGTTCCGCCTTTGAAGTTATATCGTTAAACAATAAGCCTTTTGACGTATAAACAACATCAGACTAAAAGGTCACTAGTAAGGCTGTCATAATCATCGTTAATATGACAATCTTAATTGAAGATATAAGGAAATATTTAAATAAGACGTAGAACCTTGCTGATCTTTAACTACATCGGAAAAAAAAATTGATTCATGTGCTTATGTGCCGGTTTTGCACGTCACGATACGTTAATATACGTACTTAACCTGAAAAAATTCAAAATACGACACTAAAGATGCTAAAATAGTGGTAAAATACTGCTAAATACCACTGAGAGTTGCCCGTGGGCCGTGGCTCAATAATAACCGCCGTACAGGTCGATCGATCAGGTTAAGCTACGCTTGCCGCGGTTGGTCTGTGGATGGGTGACCATCTGTACATTCCGAGACCCCTCCGTCCCTCGGAAAGCACGTTAAGCCGTTGGTCCCGGCTGTCATTCGTAGATCTTTGACAGTCGTTACGGGTAGTCAGAAGCCCGAAAGTCTGACAACCAGTCTTACCAAGGAGTATCGTATTACCCAGTAACTGGGTTATGGAGGTCAGATAGGCAGTCGCTCAATGTAAAATACTGGTCTTCAGCTGCATCCGGTTAGACTGGAAGCCGACCCCAACATAGTTGGGAAAAGGCTAGGCAGATGATGATGAGATGCTAAAATACTAGCCCAGAGATTTACAAAGAGCAGATCAAGCAGCTTTTTGTTCGCATGTGTTAGTAGTAATTTTATATTTTATTATTCTAGTGAGATGTCAAGCACGACCTTTCTTGGAGACTTCTCCAATTTAATGACGAAAGGCCATTTCGAATTCCCATTATGATCGTCAATCAGAAAGTTCTAAAACCCAATTTGAAGAAAATAAGTGTTAATTTACGATAATAAGATAATATAAATTATATCTAAGAAACTAGTAACATCGTTGTCTTCACCGTTATCGTCTTAAAGCAATACTGCCACATTTCTCTTGGCAATGTTTACATTAAATTCAGTATGAAAGTAAGTCGTATTAACCAATACCGTTTCTGCTTTCCAGGGTGGCGACGAATACTCCGCATCTGGTGAGCCTCGGAACAGGTCGGCTCAGCACCGCAGTCACCTTGCATCCTATCAAGCAAGGTATGTGCATTTTGACGACTGAAAAATATCCACAGCTCCGCACGCCTTCCTCTATATTTGCGATGTGACATTGCGAGATGAAACAGTAGCATGATAGATAACTGATGGATTTGTGCTGCTTATATTACCAATGAGCGATTACAAAGCCAAAAGTTGCTGTTACCTGATCTTTAGAAGTATACCTTATGGGGAAGACAATACGATATTAAATGAAAACTGGCTATACCCATACGTAGGAGTATTATTATGAATTATGAAATGCATGAACCAAAATATCGACATGAAAAAAAAAACTCAAACAAAATAAATTAATAGTAGTGACGAGCCAATTGGTTTTGTCAATCAGCCGACTATGCACACATTTCTAATGAACGCTTATATCCCCGAAGTTTGTTGATACTTGAGTGGCAATTCTCGTAATTTTAAGTGCTTGAACACGATGAGCGGGCGCGGTGGCGAGCGCGGACATGAAATATCAAACACAGCATAGCAAGTGTTTACGTACAAAACGCAGGTGCGGGGAAAATAAGTCCACCGCGCCCGCACCCGTCAGCGCGCCCGCGCGTTCCTACGTGAACAAGCACTAAGAATGTTCACAGTGTGATCCAAAGAGTATAATAACTGATCTCAGTCTCAATCTGTCAAAAAATACTTCTAATATCCCTACAATTTGTCAAGTTTTTGACCTTTTTGAACGTTTTAAATTTCGAGAATTGGCCTTCAGATTTTTAGAAGTATACCAGAGGAAGAGACTACGACATTACATGAAAACACTGGCAGTACTACTGCATAGCAATACTTTGAAACATCAACATATCATCATCATCTGCCTAGGCTTTTCCCAACTATTTTAACGTCGGCTTCCAGTCTAACCGGATGCATCCCGGTGACTCGGTAATACCCCTTGGTAAGATTGGTTATCAGACTTTCGGGCTTCTAACCACCCGTAATGACTGTCAAAAAAAACATCACATATATATTTTTTAAACAACCCAACTATGGGTTTTGCCAATCAGCCAACGAGCTTATAGTGACTAATTGGTAATTACGTACATATTTAATTGATTTTTTGCAGACTGGGAACGTCATTAGTTAGATATCGAGTTTAATGTATTGTCTTGGAGTTACCCAAAGCATAGTCATTTAATTTCTCCTTCTCTAAATTCCAGGTCGAGTAACAATCGGCTCGGACCCCACATGTGACATCTACGTGGTCGGCACGGGTGTGTCGAGCGTGCACTGTCGCGTGGAGAACTCCCACGGAGTCGTCACGCTGTACCCGCTCAGCGGCAGCACGCTGCTAGACGGACTGCCCGTCGACAAACCCACCAGACTGTCACAAGGTGTGTATACGGCTTTACGTAGAAAGAACAAGCGACACAAAGGCGTATCATACGCCCAAAGTTGTTCTCTCATCACGATTCATGTTCGGCTTTATCAAAAACGTTATATGTGTTGTGATGATGACGAGATGGCTTGAGGATAAAGGCGTCCCTAGCACGAAGTGGCACCTTCTAACCTGGCAAGCTGATGCTTGCCTCTTGCCCCTTATCATCATCATCTGCCTAGCCTTTTCCCAGCTATATTGAGGTCGGCTTCCAGTCTAACCGGAACCACCTAAATACCAGTATTTTACATGAAGCAACTGCTTATGTGACCTACACAACCCAGTTACTGGGTAATACGACACCCCTTGGTAACTGGTTGTCAGACTTTCGGGCTTCTGACTTCCCGTAAAGACTGTCAAAGATCCATGAATGACACCCGGAACCAACGGCTTAACGTGCTTTCCGAGGCACGGAGGGGTTTCGGTATGTAAATATGGTCACCCATCCAAAGACCAACCGCGGCAAGCGTTGCTTAACCTGATCGATCGACCTGTGCTACTGTTATTATTTAGTCACGGGCCCCTCCTCTCTGGCAACCATCAATATAACTTATTTCATTTCATATATCATACAGGGTATTTTTTTTTTATTTAAGAATGATTGTCATGCTTTATGTCAATACTAATACTGCAGTTATGTTCAAAGCAAACAAAAGAGATCAAGGACAACTTGCCACAATAGGGAAGTAAAGACAATTCCTGTCTAGACTTCAATTTGGTCAATTTATCGCAGTTGACATCCGAAACTGATCGGTTTCCGGCTCAAACTAGTGTTTATACACTAACGCCCAATCGAATAATGTTAGAGAACCGTTGTTTTTTTATTCTATTAAGCATAATCAGGCTATAATGTTCCCACTGCTGGACTCAGGCCTCCTCTCTACGAGAGGGAGTGGGCCGTAATCCACCACGCGGGCCCAGTGCGGGTTGGTAGATGTGACATGTCTTCGAATTTTTGGTTTTTGATAATAATAATAATAAATTTTCAGAAAACACATTTAAAGTTCACACAAAACAATTCACAAAACAATTTTCCAACTAAAAATGAACATTACAGAAAAAGTGTATCGTTGGTGCCTGTACTAATGAATGAAAATCATTGTATCACAGACACCAGTGCCTTCCAAGATAAGATACATAAAAAAAAAAATCGAACGTGCTGTAAATAGCGAACTCGTAAGTATATGGCAATAAAAAATAATAATGAACGATGTTTTCCTTCACCGTTTTGAGAGTGATAATGAAATGATTAACACAAAGTAATGCGTCTGTCTGGGTTCGAACCCACGACCTCGACTCGTAAGCCACCACTGCGCTTTCATTTTGACTTCATTAGCAATATTATGGAATACCATTCTAACATACATTATCTTTAAATTTACAGGTAGCATGCTAACAATAGGCCGGTCGAACTACCTCCGTTTCAACCACCCGGCTGAGGCCAAGCTGATGAAGTCAGTGTTACCGTCAGCTCACGTCTCCATGGCGCCTGTCCAGTTTCAGCCCAACGACCAGTGTGCCGCAGGTAATATGAATTTCCCAACTATGTTGGGGTCGGCTTCCAGTCTAACCGGATGCAGCTGAATACCAGTATTTTACATGGCGCGACTGCCTATCTGACCTCCACAACCTAGTTACTGGGTAATACGATATCCTTCAGTAAGACTGGTTGTCAGACTTTCGGGCTTCTGAAGTACTGGGGTCTCGGTGTGTAAAGATGGTCTCCCATCCACAGACCAACCGCGGCAAGCGTAGGTTAACCTGGTCGATCGACCTGTGTGGCTGTTATTATTTAGCCACGGGCCCCTCAAACTGTACCTACAGTATTATAAAAATAATACTTAATACAAATAGGCTAGCTTGACAAACCAGCGACCCTCTGTTCTTACGTTTTTTGCAATTTGGTCAGTATTAAGTTGTACGTTGAATAAAATATAATTCGCGACTGTAACAAATATGTATTTACAGAATTATAATCATTAAAATCATCAATACAACTTTTCTAAGACCAACTAATCCTATTGAATGACTATTTCATGAAATCTTGACATTTAGAATTATTACTAACTTAACTAGTCGTATTAAGTACTCATTCTAATGATTATAATTCTGTAAATACATATTCGTTACAGTCGCGAAACATATTTTAAACAACGTACACTTTTGAATTTCGCGGGCTACCTTAGCGCTTCCCCTTAACCTTTTAACCGCCTACGTCGGATTAATCCGACAAATATTTTCGTGCCCATTTCGCCAGAGTCGTATATTTACGACCAAATACCATAGCTCGTTTACTCTGTTTTTTTTTTATTAATTATGCTGTATTCTATCAAGTTATTCGAAAAACAAAAAAAAATCGAATCACTGTGCCGGGCGCTGGGGGCACGACAACTGAGGGGCAATTCTCGTAATTTTTAAGAACGTTCACAGTCTGATCTCAGTCTCAATCTGTCAAAAATACCACTAATTTCCCTATATTTTGACAAGTTTTTGACATTTGTCTGTCGCCGAGATGAGACTGCGACTAGATTTTGAACGTTTTAAATTAGCAGAATTGGCCTACTGATATAAAATCGGGCGGTTAAAGGATCAAGGAAAGATATTGCTGCCTAAAGTTACCTGCAAAAAGGGGTTACTTGGTTGTATTACATCCAGAAATAAGGCTGGAATGAAAGAAAATATACATTTATATGCGGCAAGCATGACGCAGAGAAAAAAAACACAAGAAAGAGGGGGAAAATATGCGTCACATCCCCGAAATCGTTAATCGTGTTCGTGTTCAATGGCCCCGATTCTGTTGTTCACAAACTAAACTAAGATTAAGTTCAGTGCATCTTTTTCTTTCTATTTCATTAAAAAAAAGGAGAGAAGATAAATATTAGTTTAGTCCTGTCAAATTAGTCAGCGCCTGACGTAAATTGACGTATTTTTAGTAGCCAATTTTTAATCACGTCTAAACTTGTTTAGGGATTATTTAATTTGACAGGACTAAACTAATATTTATCTTCTGTCCTTTTCTTAATGAAATAGAAAGAAAAAGATGCACTGAACTTAAATTTAGTTTAATTTGTAAACAACAGAATCGGGGCCAATATCTCATTTAAAATAAACCTTTTTCTCAAAACTATTTGAAAGTACCTACTGTGGCGGCATCTATTTCGCCTACGTAGGCCCCGCCGCCGCCACACTGCCAAAGAGGGCTAAGACTGGCTTCATCTCTAAAGAGTCAATAAGATAATTTCCCTTAAAGATGGAGATGGAATATCTCTCATACCTCCTAATTTATTTGTCATTTATGAAATACTACCTACGCCTCGCGGTTTCACCAGCATAAGTGTCGATCCTGTGGGAATATCGAGATAAAACTAGCCTATATGTTAATCCAGGATGTCAGCTACCTTCATACTAAATTTTATCAAAATTGGTCCAGCCGTTTGAGCATAAAGAAGTAACAAACATATAAACAAACACACACACTCACAAACTGTCGCCTTTATAATATTAGTGTGATTAAGAGCTTCTGGGTATTTTGTATATCTAACAATATTTATTTTTGTCCACAGCCTACGTCACCCACCACACAGAAACTTACCAAACCACAAGCATACAGAAGATTTACAAAGACAACTCCCTAACGCATTTAGACCAAGAACTAGACATGACTCTCAAAGAAATGTCCAGAAAAAAGCCTCCAGTCGCACCCAAGAAACCTTACCGAGATCTAGACCAATCTGACTCGAATTCAGACCAAGAATCCAGGCCAAAAATGTCAGGAATCATGGCTAAGGTTTCCAAATTCGAGTACTACGCGAAGCAACAGAAAATTGGTAGGAGTCAATTCTACACGTCGAACGAAAATGAAATATCGCCAAAAGTTTTCAGCTCGAATTCGTTAACAGTGAATACTCCAGCTAAGGATGTGTTAGGAGGCAAGACGCTACCAAACTACATGCATAAAATACAAAAGAATGTCTTAATAAGCGAAAATAATGCCGTAGACCCCAAAAACTCTTCTTACGCCAACGTAGCTATAAGACATAAGACGAAAATTGATGACATCGTCAAAAACTTCAATGAACCAACTAAAGACTACAACAAGTTACCGAAAAAAGTGAACAACGATCAACAGAATGACAATATCTACGGGAAAATTAACGTTGACAGAAAACTGGACGAAAAACCCAGTCAAAATGGCCTAGAACCGGGTAAAAACCATTCAGAGCCGAACAAAAATGTTATAGAACCGGGTAAAAATAATTTAGAATCGTATAGCTCGAATATGATGGAGAGGAATGAGGTGTATGGAAAGATTTCTGAGAGGAATATGAATTTAACGAAGGCTGTTTGTTTGCCGTCGCCGGCTTATGATAGAAATCCTCAGTATTCGCCAGTTTATGCCAATAGCTATGATCGCAATATAGAAGCTGAAACGAGAAGATTGAGGGTATGTATCTACTTTTCTTTACTTTATTTTATGTCGCTTGCCACGGTCAATCCCTAGTTGCGTTACCTATATTCATAGATTTGTACCCATTTCTAATAACTTCGTAGGTACAGTTAAACCAGAAAAAGTATGCGCTTCGTCGTGCCACAGAGTAACCCCCCCAGAAGCAAAGTTTCTAAGTTTTGTACTACCGCTGTTTGCAGTAGTGCACCCATCATTGCGCAAGATCTGAAGGCTAGTTCCCGTAATTAAAAACGTTCAAAATATAGTCGCAATATCATCTCAGAGACAATCAATCTCTAAATTGTAGGAAAATCAGTGTCCGAAAGGGTTACCGCTGCCCTGGAACATAAAGGGCTAAGGAAGGAACACGGGTGGGTTTTAGTCAGTAAGAGTCTGACAGTCCCTTCTGCTCCACCCTGAGCGGGAGGGGTCATTTGATCATGATTTTTAACTGCTTGAGACTGAGATTAGACTGTGAACGTTCTCTATATTACCGGAATTGTACTATCACTATGAATGAGACTCGCACCTGTAGACTAGGGAAACACGGTACAAAAGGGAGGAGGCCTATTAACGGTGGCTACTAACGAGTTGTAGGTTCGAACCCAGGCAGGCGCTTAACTTTACGTAAAAATTTCAAGACATGTGACATCTACCAACCCGCACTGGGCCCGCGTGGTAGATTACGACCCACTCCCTCTCACAGAGATGAGGCATGTGTCCCAGCAGTGGGAACATTATAGGCTGATTATGCGACTGCCTATCTGACCTCCACAACCCAGTTACTGGGTAATACGATATGGTAAGACTGGTTGTCAGACTTTCGGGCTGACTACCCGTAACGACTGTCAAAGATCCACGAATGACAGCCGGGACCAACGGATTAACGTGCTTTCCGAGGCACGGAGGGGTCTCGGTATGTAAAGATGGTCACCTATCCACGGAACAACCGCGACAAGCGTAACTTAACCTGGTCGATCGACCTGTGCGACTGTTATCATTTAGCCACGGGCCCCTCAAAATATCAAGAGAGATTAAAAATAATAATAATAATGTGAAAGTATCTTCTAATATATAAAATTCTCGTGTCACAGTGTTAGTTACCATACTCCTCCGAAACGGCTGGACCGATTTGTATGAAATTTTGTGTGCATATCGGGTAGGTCTGAGAAACGGCTACTATCTATTTTTCAAAACGACGTTTGCGGGGTCAGCTAGTATTATTATGGATCTTTTTTTCCAGTAATCCCGAAGCCAATATTGTTTGCTGGCATATCTTAGTTGTATGAAATATTTATTTGAAAAAATGGCAAGTAGAAGTACAGAGGCTCGCCATCCCTGTTCTATGCTATGTGTATAACAAGGCTTTTTTTTGTGGATGGGAAATCATCAAATGACCCCTCCCGCTCAGGGTGGAGCAGAAGGGAGTGTCGACTCTTACTGACTAAAGCCCACCCGTGTTCCTTCCTTAGCCCTTTGTGTTCCGGGGTAGCGGTAACCCTTTCGAACAATCCCGCTGCCCGTATAACAAGGCTACGATTATAATTATTATTTATGATGTTTATCATAAACATGTAGAGCGGTCTAAATCAAACATTGAAATGTTTTCATTCTAGACTCTTCCTGCAAATCTCGTCTACTAAAAAGGCACGAATAAACATGAAACATACATAGATATTATCACTGACGAACAAATACCTGTAATATTTAGTATCATTGTGCAAATTGATAACATACATTACATATATTTACGGTAATGATACGTTTAGTTAGCTTCGAACGACCTTCTAGATATCATAAGTCCTTTGCAAGGTAAGGTTTTGTTAGTCACATCAGACCGAAAATGTCAACTAGGGAGTATGGCAATCATCATCAGCATATAGCAGTCCACTGCTGGACATAGCCCTCTCCTATTGCACGCCATTCAACTCGATTTTCGGCAACTCTCATCCAGCTGCTACCAGCCATCCGGCGAAGATCGTCGCTCCACCCAGCCTGAGGGCGTCTCACCTTACGTTTACCGATTCGCGGTCTCCACTCAAGAACACGTCTACCCCAACGGTCATCGGATCTACGGCTAATATGGCCGGCCCATTGCTACTTCAGCTTGCTTATGCTGCTTTGTCAACATAGCTATAAAATATTTTCTTATTGATGACGAAATTCAAGGTCGCTCAGCGCGCTATGGAGCGAATTATGCTCGGAGTCTCTTTGAAGGATAAAATTAGGAATGAATTTGACCGGAAAAGAACCGGAGTTATCGACATAGCTTGCAGAGTAAGCAAACTGAAGTGGCAGTGTGCTGGCCGTGTTTGTCGAAGGACCGATGGCCGGTGGAGCAGACGAGTCCTGGAGTGGAGACTGCGTATCGGCAAGCGTAGTGTGGGACGCCCCCCAGCTAATATGGACGGACGACCTAAAGAAGGTGGCTGGGACTGACTGGATGTGTAAGGCGGAGGACAGAGTGTTGTGGCGCAGCCTGGAGGAGCAGCCTGCGATAGGCTGAGATGATTGATTTTGCGATTAACCGTAAAATTGTTAGGTCAAAAAATTAAATTAATATTAACACGCGTCATTTAAGAAGCCGGTCTTTTAACTTCTGGGTCATCGCGGAACTGTATACTATAGAGGAAAAGCTAAAGAGGAAAGATTTGTATGTGTTTGTAACGAATTGGCTCAAAAAGTACTGGACCGATTTTAAAAATTCTTTCACCATTTGAATACTACATTATCACTGATTAATATAGGCTTTTTTAATTGCAAAAAAAAAAAAATGTCCGCCCGTGCGAAGCCGGGACAGGCCGCTAGTAATTTATAAATAAACATAATAAAAGTATTCACTGTTATCAGCTTCGAACGACCTTGGTGATAAGAACGTCAATACTCGGCCTTTACAAGGTAACTATTGACACGTTCGTAATAATAATGAATTTTATATGATACTAGCTGACCCCGCAAACGTCGTTTTGCAAAAAAAAGTAGGGGTAGGAAAAATATATGTTGGCCGATTCTCAGACCCACCCGATATGCACACAAAATTTCATACAAATCGGCCCAGCCATTTCGGAGGAGTTTGGTAACAAACATCGCGACACGAGAATTCTATTATTAGATAGGACACGTCTTTTGTTTTAGTGGGTAGGTAAAGTTGATCAAGGTTGACAGTTAATTTTTACTTAATATTATATTATCTGACGTAGTCATTACAAAATCTCCTATACTGTTGTGTTTCAAAGTTGTGTTATAACATTAAAACCTTGTTTTCGTAAAAAAAAGTCAGTAAAAGTTGGCACTTTGACCTTCAATATCTCCGTAACCAGAAGGTTCCCAGGTATGGTCCAGTATAAAAAAAAAATATTACAATGACGGGGAGTACAAATGACTCTTGGCTTCGTTAAGCGTCTTTTTACACCTGTTATACAAGGTGTAACATAATTAACACAAGACCTCATACACCCCAATTAGAGTACTGAGTTAAAAGCATAATACAATGACCAAAACTAATTTTATATAAAGCTTGCTAATTTTATTAAGAAAATCGTGTTGACACTAGCATTACTGTATGCATTTAAAATTGACTCGTATTGCCTTGAAATAAGCCTTAATTTTATTTGGCTCAATCAACGGTTAGTATGAAAAAATACATAATTTTTGAAAAAAATATCTACTTTATTAAAAGTTACTGAAATCGATTCAGTAGTCAATTATGAACAAAATACTTTCAGGACTTGCGTTGATTCTGTTACACCTTGTACTATAGTTAATTAACTGTACTATTACACTTGTTAAGATATGCTAGCTATGATAGGTATTTTGTTGTTGTTTAAATATTCGTTTATACTTTAATAGTATTTTCTTAATTAAAAACTCAATCTATACTAATATTAGAAAGAGGAAAGGTTTGTATGTAAGTATGTTTGTAACGAATTGGCTCAAAAAGTACTGGACCGATTTTAAAAATTATTTCACCATTTGAATGCTACATTATCACTGATCAATATAGGCTTTTTTAATTGCAAGAAAAAAATAAAATGTTTAAAAAATAAATGTCCACCCGTGCGAAGCCGGGATAGGCCGCTACTACTCAATATCTTTATTGCTTTACCATAATGTGTTCTTAGGTGGTAGCTATATACCTAATTTGGATCATTATGGACGCTATATGGCACAGCAAAAGAGTAGGAGAGGGGAAGCCCTGTTTTAGGATAATATATAATTAGTTGTTTTGTGGAAGCACGTTTTAGATTAAATTTGCTTTGCATTCGCAATTGCATTTTTTTATTAGGGGTAACATATTTTTTTTCTACTCGACCTCGAATATAGTAGGAACGTTTGCAAGCACAAATACCATAATACACAATTAGCCAGACCCAGAACAACTTTAATTTAATTCATATAAAGTTTTATTCAGGAATTGAAGTTTCAATAAAAAGTCAACAAATCAATCACCTCCGCTACTGCCAACCGTTTTGCGAGTGTGAATGTTCTCTACGACAAAGAAAATAGATCAAGTGATATTGGAAATTAAAATATTATTATCACATTATTATTATCTTATTTATGATAAGTATCAAAGTTTATCACCAAATGAGTTCACGTGCGTTTGTCGGGAACGGGTAAAAAACTAATTCCGACATTAGATTGGAGCACTCAATATTACTGCACGTCGGACTATGGGAGTGAGGGAAGAGAGAGACAGTGCACCTGTGTCTGCGCACACACTTCTGAAAGAAAAGAAAGAAAAAGTATTTATTGCGACTCGTACAGGAGGATCACAAACTAAACTAAACACAGTCTAAATTAAAATACCAAAATAAAAAAAAAAAACCACCACAAACCACCACCACCACCACCATAATATACCACCACCACCACAATAATACCACACCACCACCACACCCACCATAACCTCCACCACAAACTCACCACCACCACCACAATAATACCAACACCACCACCACCACACCCACCATAACCTCCACCACAAACCCACCACCATAATAATACCACACCACCACCACCACCACACCCACCATAACCTCCACCACAAACTCACCACCACCACCACCACACCCACCATAACCACCACCACAAACCCACCACCACCACAATAACCACCATAATAACACCACCACCACCACCATAATATCTCACGCGCCGAAAGCTAGGTCTCCATTGAGATTGGCCGCCGTGGCCGAAAGATGATCCGGGGGACTATTATTACTGAAAGAAAAGAATGAAAGAAAATACGTTTATTTACGGTGAACATGACGCAAAAAGAACAAAAACACAAAAATAAAATAAATAAAAGGTAGGGGTAAACATGCGTCACATCCACGCAAAACGGCTATCGCTCAGCATTATGCTGCGACCCTGTGCAAGACAGAGACCCAGCGCTGGTTTTCAGCGACAGGTTTACTGCACCTCTGTTTACTCTTCTACAATTTCCCAACCGTGATAATTATTTAATATGGTACGGTAAAACGTATCGAATGCATAATCTTCTCTTATTTGAAGTCTGTTAAAAACGTGACATTCTTCCACGAACTTATGATAGAGGGAGATAAAAGACAAACAAAGTGAGACAGCAATTAAACTGTTGATCAATATTTGGGTTAAAACCAACAAAGAATGCTTTAAAACGTGAATCTTACGCATATAAGTGTTACGTCAGTTTGTTTTGCTTTATAATATTCGCAGAATGTTATGTAAAAGCGAAAAAAGTTAAGGATACGTGAAGCGATGTAGTTTTAAGTTTAATTTTATAACGACTACGTAAAACTGACTCTACAAATATGCAATATTTTTTACCAATCCCACTTATGTCAATGAGAATTCAGATTGAAGTTTTTACTGCACATTCCCTAAATATAAAACATCTCGTTTATGACGACACTTGCGTATTGAAAGAGGAAGGTCCCGTGGCTAAATAATAACAGCCGCACAGGTCTAAGTTAAATTACGCTTGCCGCGGTGGGTCTGTGGATGGGGGACCATCTTTACATACCGAACGCTGTTGGTCCCTGCTGTCATTCGTGGATTTTTGACAGTCGTTACGGGTACTCAGAAGCCCGAAAGTCTAACAACCAGTCTTACCGAAGGGTATCGTATTACCCAGTAACTGGGTTGTGGAGGTCAGATAGGCAGTCGCTCCATGTAAAATACTGGTGTTCAGCTGCATCCGGTTAGACTGGAAGCCGACCCCAACATAGTTGGGAAAAGGCTAGGTAGACTTGCATATTGAAAGAAGAAACATAATTTTCAATAAAAAATTGGTTGCCTGTAAAGTCGGTTTACGGACGATAGTTTTACGTGATAACGTCTTATAGAAACATTGATGAATAAATGTGTCACAATCACAAGCCAACGCTTGGGCCGATCGTGCCTCTCTATCGCTTGTTCCGCGCTCTCGCTTGCACGCTCAGGCTCAGGCGGAACGTGACACTTTTTCGTGCGTGCAGCCGGTGTTCATCGATTTATAAGACGTTATCACGTTTATTTCGGAACAATAACACAAGACTAAGTACCTACAACAAGTAAAAGGAAGATGACTGAAAAAAAACTATAACGCAGCTAACAACGCCTTTCTACAGATACAAAATGGAATGATGTTTCATGCAAAAAGTGCGTAAATGGTAATTAAATTAGTTTTAATAACTCCTAACTTTAATATTATAAACGCTAAAGTAAGTTTGTTTGTTACGGTTTCACGCTAAAACGGCTGAACGGATTTGGATGAAATTTGATACGTGGGTAGACCATGACCTGCAAAAGGACATAGGCTACTTTTCATCCTGTATCGCAGACGAAGTCGCGGGCAACAGCTAGTTAATAATAAAAACAAAAAATAAGACAAGGATAAACAGTACAGAACAGGGCATAAGATTTGAATTGATTTGGGGATGATGATTTTCAATTTATTTTATTACTCTTTAAGTTTGCACAAACCAATTAAAAGATTATTTTTATGTGGCTGAATGTGCCTACCTATAAAATTAACAAGCAAATTCTAATTCTAATATGGTCTTGCAATGATGCAACGGTTAAAGATGGACGCATTATAAAAATTATGCATTCAATCATTTTCATCTGACCAAGATTATGTCTAGACTTTAAAAGAGACTTTGACCATTGAGTTTGATTCGACATTTCTTTTCAGGGGTTGTCAGATAGAAAAAAAATATATTTATTACATGACAAAATAATCTATAACAACAGTACTGTCAAGTTATTGATTAATTAACGAATAAAACAAGTTTATTTAATCTATCGCGATTTATTGTAATTGACATCTTCTCATTTCGTTGGCGGCATCCACATCAGTCTTGTCTAGGTAGGGCTGCTCCATCATCGAATAACTTAGCTATTGTATAGGAAATGTGGACACCGTCTAGGTAATTTTTGTTTGTATGAGCTCTATAAGTGATTCCCCTATCTAATTTACAGAATAAACAATTTCATTTCATTTGTGCAGGTCATCAATCATTTGTATTTATTTTTTTTATTATTATTTATTTTATACGGAACTCAACAACCAAAGCCTATTATAACAAAAGTTTACATAATCTCAAGATAGGAAAGGCGTTATAATTGAAATTAAAGAAACAATGGGCTTATCACTGATAAGAGCCTTCGCTCTGATACGCTAACTACTGCGGAATCGCAATGCGACAAATAATATAGTGTATTTTATACTTTACTTCAAGAATATAACCTAATATTGACGTGACATAATATTGACGTGTAAAAGTGTTTGTACAAACCTACTTACAGAAATAAATCATTTATCATTTTATCATTAATTATTTTAAAAAATTTATTTAAAAAAAATTGGTGTTTTTTTGGACAAGATAAGAGTGTGTGTTTCAAGTGTGCATTGGTCCTAATAAGTGATAATTAAGATGTAAATAATAATAATACAGTGTGGTTTACACGTCATGCGAAAAAAAAAACGGTCAAATTTTTTTTTATCAAAACCTATGTAGTTCGAGTTGGCGCGGGAAAAGAGTTCCTGGAACTAGGAGAAAGACTTTGCCCAGCAGCTTTGAACAGAATAGGCTAAACAAAAACAAAAGCAGTGCGGTGTGGTGTGTTGGCTTTAATTAAAGTCATAAAAATCTTTTATTGCGTTTTTATTTCGAGAGAAGTGGCTTTACTTGAAGAAATATTGCTTTGAAAGTATCTACTGTTAACATTTTCTGTCAACCTCAAAATAACTGGAATATTTTAGATTATTAGCGTATTTAACCTTGCAAGTCTAGCCAATTTCCTTCAAAAACACATCTATACATCCTTTTCCTTTCATTAATGTCAACACTAAAAATTCTAATTGCTAAAACAAACTTAGATTTAAGAAAGTCGATTCATAAAATGTTATCTCCATAGCTAATATCTTTGCCAAACAAAATTGAACTTTATGTCTAGAATGCTAAGATCTTTATACATCTATGCAAATATTTATGACATGTGATACAGTGATCAATGGCAAGATTTTGTTTCAACTTTCATTTATTTTAAGACTGACAGTATTCATTGAACCTCGAACTGTTTTGGTCAAAATGTAGAGGATATATTCACGGTTTAAACCTTTTGGGGTAGACACAGAATAGCTGTTGACATGTGAAAGTGAAGTTTATTAACAACATGATTTGTTGAATTGTATAAAGGTGGTTTGTTATCATTTAAAGTGACAGTGATTACAATACAGTTTTACATGGTAATAAGAGACTTTTGACTTTAAGTGAATTAAAGTGCAAGTGCTAACGAGCCAAAAATAAGTTTCCTAGTGCTTCGTAAAAATTCCTTGGCAAAAAAGTGAAAAAAAAGTTGTTAAAAATGGCGGTAAAAAACAAAAAGGAACCAAAACACAAGCGCCTACTAAGACTCTTTGTAAACAACCTCAAGAAAAACACTTTAGCATTAAAAGAGCTAAAACAATCAATCGACACTTCGCAACGACCAAACGAATACGAGAAAATAATCGATTTATCGAACTCTATGAACGAAAAACTCGACGTCGTCCACAAAATACGAAACGACATCAAAATCTACAAAACTATAAACACTATTTTAACAAATCATTACATAAAAGTAACGAGAGACCACGAAAACTGCATCGGAACGAAAATCGTCAAACTAGAAGAAAAAATCAAACAGTCGTACGACAATTTGAAATTGGAACTAACAAAGATGGCATCTGTCAATGTTGCCAGCCAGAATATTTCATCGCCGATACAGAATAGTAATGTGATTCTTGTTGGTAATGATTTGAAGTGTAACAACCAGTTCAATCAGTTGCATATTCGGAACGAGATGTACAATACTGTTATTAGGAAGATTGATAAGCTGTTCTGTGGGCTGGTGAGTTACTTGTATTCACTGTTATTTTATGCAAACAAAATATTATAATAATTTCTACATACAATATAAGAGGTCCTGAAAACAACTTTTATCTCGGTTTAAACCGAGATATTGTTCGACATGACAGTATACAAGGTGACGGGGACTTCGCACAACCAGTTACTGTGGATTCGATACTCGATTCTGGACACTTCTGCGTCGAAATTTTACTTCGGTTATTAAAAACTAGCTTCTGCCCGCGACTTCGTCCGCGTGAAAATTCACCGTCCTCCCATTCACCCACTCTTGGGGAAATTCTAAAAACCCTTTCTACTAAAACTCTTCACAAAGAACACACTCTCCAAACACGTCTCTAGGACCAGCGGCTTAGGCAGTGCGTTGATATATCAGTCAGTCAGGACTTTGAACTTTTTTTGATCGCGTACGTTTTGCTTTTCTATGAAACACCTGATTTTTGTTTTGATAACCGACGAAAAGGAAATGTCCAGTTTCCGCCGTCTAGTAATTCTGGTATCGATAATGTTCACGATTTAAGGTTTTACATTAAGATTTAAAAATTTAGATCTAAATTACTATGGATTTATTAATGGATTGTTTTTTTGAGAATTATGTTACGCAAGTAATACTACTTGCGTAACATAATTCTCAAAAAAACAGTACTCAATCATAGCTTCCGCTTTTTCATTTTTAACGGGAAGTACTAAAAATGTTTTAGTAACACTTAGTAAGTATTTAATAGATAAACAATAAGTGCTTTACATTTTTTTATAAAAATAGAAATATCCAAAAAGAACTGAAGAATATGATCTCAGACTAACAAAATATTAAACGTTTCATTAGCCTTACAAAGGCATATCACCAATTAGCACCTGTATTCGCTCACAGATGGCGTTATACTAAAAAACTAAGAAAAATCCCCAGCATTTAGACCTTATTTTGATCACTTTCCGCAAGATCCTGACTACTGAAACTTAACACTTAACTTAACTTAACTATAAAATACGACGATTATAATAATATAACAATCATTACTGAACATTTTCTTTGACTGACAATCATTACTACTTATGTTCGCATAACTCGCCAAAATGTAGATTTTGGCGAGTTATGCGAACATAAATGTAGGGAACAGCTTTTTTTTTTTCGTGATTTCATTTTTGGTCCCATAGTAAAAGTAATTATTGATGAGTACAATATCCCATTTCGATTTGTCGCATGTTCTCAATTTCATCCTGTATATGGACGACATAAGGCGCATCACCCACTGCACCGCTTCACGCGGCGGGACCGCGGAACGCAGATAACGCGCCACCGCGCGTGATTTTTTACATACAAATTCAATAAAAACGCGCTTCCGCGCGAGTAATTTGGCCCGCGCTCCGTCGCGTGAAACTTTGAAGTGGGTGATCCGCCTAAGCTTAAATTTTACACATATTTACAAGACTGTTATATTTTGAATGTATGTATGTGTTACGAACCACGATGTTCTAGTTCACATAATATATTACTGAGCTAGCTCAATATTAGAGATGTGCCTGCCAACCTAGGTATGTGTATATAAATTGAAAAGTGTTGCCAACTTCATCCACTGCGTTCATATCCAATCCACATTATTATGACACCAAAAGGAACCTATCTATAGAGGCGTTTACTACAGACAGACACACAATTGCTATGTGCAAATAGTATGTTACCCATATATTTACTGAAGCTATAAATTACAATATTGTTCATCTATTACTTTAATGGTTAATTAATGATGAACATCATCAAGTTATCAAGATAAATATGTACTTGGGTACATACCTGAGAAATGACAATTGCATCAGGTGATGTGAGAAATTGGAAAATCCAAAAGTGCACGACTCATTATGTGCCGTGCACTTTTGGATTTAATTGTATAAAAACCATAGATATAATATAGATATTATATTAGGTAGTTTTTTATTAATTATATTTAAACCACTTTGAATAAAAAAGCCATTTTCAATAGGGTTCCTCAAAAGGGTGAAACAAAGCTATTAAAAAATAAAATGCTCAATTAATTGATTTTTCGCAAGCTGACGGGTTTTTTTTTTTAATAAATATTTTGATGTTTTTTTTTAGTTTCTACTGCATTAGACAATTTTTTGAAAAGTACAGAATTAATCTCAATTAAATTAACAATACAAAATGGTATAAAAATGTATCTTCGATTAAAAAATAAGAAGAGTTGCTGTACCCTAGATTTTGACCGAGTAGTTATTGCACTTTTATTACGTCAGCCGCTGATTAATTTGACAGGACTAAACTAAAATTTATCTTCTGTCCTTTTCTTAATGAAATAGAAAGAAAAAGATGCACTGAACTGTTTAGTTTGTGAACAAGGGAATCGGCACCATTACCAAAGTCCCCTGAATGCATTTATCATAGCATGCATAACATAACGGCTATTCTCTCTTAAGGGTTAGGCCCGGTATCCACCAAAGCGGAGACGAGAGGACATGTGCTGCGAAACTGGCAGGTTATTTCCACCAAAGCGGAGCATCTCCTGCGTAGCGGAGAGGAGATGTGAGCTGTGCGTAGCGGAGATGTGTGATGTGAATAACTCTTTCGGATGTGCGAGGCGTGGGGAGAAGGCAGCGGGGAACGGGGCGCGCGAGCACGGGCGCGTCCGGCCGCCCGGCCGCCCGACTACACACATCTCCACTCTGCACCTCCGCTTGCTCACTGGCGGCACAAAACTCTATAGAAAAATGAGACATCTCCTCTCCTCTCCGCTTGATCCATTTCCACCGAAGCTACGCGGAGAGGACATGAGTAAATAACGAAATCTGATTGGTTATTCAAAACACATCTCTTCTCGTCTACTCTCCTCTACGCTTTGGTGGATACCGGGCCTTAGGCAAAGTACCTATAAGATAAGATAATTTCAACAATACAGTTACAGTTTTATTTCTCCCACATTTCGCCAGTTATTTTTAAATCTGGGTGTATTTATCAGTCCTTGACTTCTGAGGACCATACAAGCATAATCAACCTAAATTGTTCCAACTGCTGGGTGGGACACAAGCCTCCTTCTCTGTGAGAGGGACTGGGACGTAATCCACCACGCGGGCGCAGTGCGGGTTGGAGGGTCCGTGCAAGCTCATGTAATTCATTATACTGTAACTTGTTCCAGGCGTACCAGGATAGGGTAAAGGAGGAGGAGCAAAAAGAAGCGGAGACGGCGCGACTGGAAGAGATTCTCAACATGTGCGCCGAGTATGAAAGGCAGATCGCTTCAGGTACGCAATGTAATACAAATAAAATTTTAATATTAATATCTACTAGTGATTATGCTTATGTTTTAAGAAATGATCATTCGAGTAAGTTTGGATGTCATTTGCCTAAACAATAACACATTTACAGCCTATTTTCTCACGATATTTTCCTTGACCAACAAACCTTCACTTTGGTTCACTTGTTCAAGGTTTCCTCCAAGCCTACTAACGTGTATTTAATATTAAATTACTTTATAATATCAGTTTCTGTTACACGTAATATTTTGTGTTAAGTATGTCATTTCTTGACAAGTGATCAATTTCCTAGTCTGTATGTACAGTGGCCAGCACATCAAGCTACCCCAATCTGTCAAATTTTCCCAATTGAATATGAACCTTATTCCTTTCGAATAAAGTTGAAAATCTATCAAAGAAATTTGACAGATTGAGGTAGCTTGATGTGCTGGCCTCTGTACAATGGGATTAACAAAATATACAATGTTACTGAAAAATATTTGCAGGTATTTTAATATTTTTTAACTTCACTATAAGTAAGATTTTTGATACTTTTTTCTTTACCAAACCATGCTATAATACTAGTATAAGATACTTATAGGGTTACAAAGTGCTCTTAGTGAAACTTAAAGATGCTCTCATTACATGAATGGTATTTTTAACGTTTTCCAAATAAATTGCCTCCATTTAAGTGTAGGTTAACTTATCTGACTAGATAATTAAAAAAAACCTTATTATTTTCATTCAGTCATACATTTCTCACATTCCGAAATAGGTCAGGAACCTCATGTAATTAATTTTTTACAGGCATCCCAATTACTCCAACAGAGAAGAGGCCGCACAATAAGATCATAACGAACGGTTCACTACCACGAAGTGTTGCCCACAATAACCCCAACTTTGTGCAGACCAGCGACGGTTATTATAAGTAAGTTAAATTTTATTATTTATTTTATTTATTATTTTTATTTTATTTATCATTTAAACAAAAGAATACAGGATTATTAATATTCAAAAGTAACCAAAAACCACTAAGGTTTAAACTTGTGCTATCATGAGTCTATCTCAATAACGAAGTATATAATGAAGCATTTTATATGAATGCATTGTTGTCGTTACAATTATAAACATCTTTAGGTCTTTAAGTAGTTACAAGTACAACCATTCCTACATTATATTTAAGTAATATTGCTTAAGTTTACATTTGATATTTTTTTGTGTAATACATTTGTCAAAATCTGAGGGTAGACTATTAATAAGTCTCGGTATAATATAACCAGTAGTTCGTTCGCCATACGTATTGTATTACATCGATACTTTTTCTGCTACTCTCCTAAATGAAGATTATGCTCAAGCTTAACTACAGAACCTTTACTAACAGACGTCGTTATAAAAAATGTTAGTGGGAATCGAAAGTAACTGAAACAATAATCACATTTTAAGTGTAGTAAAAAAAATATTATTTTCTGTTCCAGGTTCGAAACTAGTCATAACAAAAGCTCCCCAATGAGCCAATCCCTCCCAATCCAAAGGAATCTCTCCAGCTACGAGAACTTCAACTCGTCATCCCCCACAGAACTCACCCCCGAGGTCGTCATTCCCCAAAACAACTACGAAAACGTAGGCAGGATGGATGAGATAGGCATCCCAGTCTTTGAAGATCCATCCCCCAGAATGCACGATTTGTCTAGTCCGATTATGATTAGGAAACTTCACAACCAAAGTGGGGGTGGGCCTAACCTATCCTCCCCTATAGGATCCCCTTATGAAAACGTTTACTATAGAAACAATGTTTACGGTAACCTTAAACCTAAGTCCCCGAACACACAAAGCCCTAGGACTAGAATAAAGACTACTTTTGCTCATAAAAATCTGACATCACCTCAGTACTTTATATTCCCTACTCCACCTCCCGTAGATAATTCTAAAATCCCTAACTTTGAACAAAAACAAGACAGTACAGATTCTGAAAGACCAAAATGCGATGGAATTGAAAAACAGCTAAGTCTGGAAGAAGAAATACCAATGATAGACGATGACTTGACAAACGACTTAGAATTCAGATATTCCAAAGTACTGAATGATGATAAAAAGGAAGAGGCTCCCGAAAAGAGTCCTGAAATAATCTTGACTAAGAACCAAAGCTTCGCTGACATGAAAAACGAATTAATGGCCGACATTCCTGAACTAGAAGAGTTTGAAAAAGATCTAAAAGAAAATAAAAGAGAGAAAATAATTAAGAATATAACTGAAGATATGAAGAAGATTGATATTGAAGCTGATTCGTTGGACAGTGCGGTTTTAGATGACAATGCTGATGAGTTGAAGACTAAGTATGACAAATTAAAAGAAGATCGGAAGAAGTTGGTGACGGAGATACATGAAATTAAGTGCAAGATGTCGGAAATTAGGTTGCAGGAAGATGATATTTTGAGAGAGGTAAGTTACAACATAAATGACTCCCTACTTATGCAACAGAAATTGATTACAAGTCTAAGTCTTAAACTTGAACTGAGAGTTCAAACAAGCTGATTTAACAATGTGGTATTTCAAGAAATTCTAACTTATTAGTATGTAGTGATTTTGTGCATTAAGTTATTAGTAAGAATTTGAGTCAACATTGAGATCCACTTAACCATATCAGTATGCATTTAAAGCTAAGAATCGTTATGTTTTTGTCAAACTTTAGAAGATGGCAAATACAGAATTATGTTTTACATGCTTTTAGCCCTAAACGTATTCAGTGATTTGTAGTGCAAGCAGGCCTTACCTACTTAGGAACGTCTTGACAATATAAACCTTATTAATAAACGTATTATATCAGATGTATAGTTACACACCGATTTCTCTCTTTCAGTCGTCAGTAATTTGACATTCGAAAGAAGAAGACAAAGCGTAGTGTAACTATACAGATGCTATACAACGTTTACTACCGTCAAACGGGGTGACTATGTGCCAGGCAGGTGAGAATGTGCCATGGAGGTAATGGACTATAAAATTACCGATTTCTTTTTCAGCTTTGTCATAAGCCACTTTTTTTTAGGTTAGTCGATTTTATAAATATTTTACCATCTCTAGTTCATCCTAAAAAAAGTGGCTTATGACAAAGCTGAAAAAGAAATCGGTAATTTTATAGTCCATTACCTCCATGGCACATTCTCACTTGCCTGACACATAGTCACCCCGTTTGACGGTAGTAAGAGATTAAATTGTAAATTTGTATATTTTTAACTTCTTTTTCGCTCATATGTTTAATTTTTTTATTTGTATGAAAAGAAGTCATCACATAAAAATAATACTGCCAGAGAATACAAATGAACTTTTTTTTACAAATACCATATTTTCTTATATTACAGTTGGAAATGGAAAAAGCTCTAATCAAAGGAGAATACGATTCAGAAATTGCGATCCTTAACATAGAACAGAAGAAAAAGATGGATTTAGTGGACAACGCCAAGAGGATAGAAGAAGAGATCCGACAGCTGAGAGAGAAGCAAGAGACGAGGATGAATGAGATGAGGGATCGAGTGGAGATCGCTACATTAAAAGTTGAGAGGTTGGTGAATTTAATAATGGAAATGATTCTTAGTAGTTTCTTTGCTATGCTGATTCAAACCGACGTGAAGTTTCGCCGATGCTAAAAGAGTTTCTGATGGCATTCAGAAATAAACTTTATTACAAAATCTTTTATAGTGCAAGAGACTCTTAAAGAGCCAATTGAGGTCTGCATCGATGTTTGTTTAACTTAGCACCAAAATCGTTTTTAGAAAACCCTTTGACTGCAATAAACACTAGACGCATGTATATTATTAACAAAGCAATCTAAAGCTTTAATTAGCCTGAAAGTCGCTGAAGTAGTACCTAAATGTGACCGAGGGGTCATTATTAAAAATAGCCATGTGGCCATGTTTATGATCCTTTCAACCTTTCAGTTTTTCCAAGGCATATTTCTTAACAAAATCACCTACGTGCTATTATTTTTAGATCATTTCTCACGGCTCCTATAAAATCTTCTCTTTAAAAAAATATTATGAAAATATGTACAAGAGAAATTCTAGAACTCGGTAAGATTATTAGTTCTATTAACCATATGCTTATCTTTCATATCCAGGATAGAGAAAGACTGGAAAGACCACACAGCCACTCTTGAAGAGTTACAGAACGCACAGGACATTCTGGACAACGAGACCAAGATCTTTGAGGACCTGGAGTTCCAGCATCTTGAGGAGGAGTCGGAATTGTGAGTAGAAGATATTATAACCAAATGTTACATATTGATGAAACGGTTTGACTCAATTGTTTTTATGCTTGTACTCTTTGCAAATGTGTAAAGTTGGAGTACAATATCACCATCGCCTAGTTTAACTAAACACGGCTCGTTTTTCACTATTGCCAAAGCGGAGAAGTGATGTGTCGAACAACCAATACTGTACCGTATTTGACATCTCTCTAATTAGTTTCAATATATACAAAATGGAGATAACAATAAAACAATAAATTAAACTTCGTATACCTAATGATGTTCCCAGTCTGCATACAAGAATTCAATCAAATAAGACATCTGCAGTCAAATACAACATGTTGCCAGCTCGCTAGTTCAATAACCTTCGTCAAATTTGTTCTAAAATTTTATTTCCCGATGCGAACTAATGCATAATTATTATACCTTAGGTATGCTTGAGACATAAGAACCATACATGCGAAAGTTATTACTTGCTATAAGTGTTATTTTTTTTTTACAAACCTATAAAAAACGGGGTGCCTGGCACACTGACCTATACCATTTTTTCAGGTTTCAGCCATATGTTTAAAGTGTGTTCTTTTTTATTCACACTTTTATGCTATTTAAAATGTTAGAAAAACTAACTTTTTAATTTTAACAGGATTTATTTGATGGTTCCTAAATACTCCTATGCATTAGAATTGTTTTCATTTATTGTTGTATTGTCATCTCCACTTTATATATAACATTTTGTTTTGTACGAGACCTCTCTCGTCTCAGCTTTGGTGAAAACCGGGCCTTTGCAATCAAGCTTTTCAATCTGCATATTAGACGAGCTTCTAACTGTCCACACAAACATGAACAAATATGACAACTGGCATTGACAGCGTAATGTGCTCTCCATAGCCAAGACCGACCTGCAAGCTTAGCTAAGTGACGATAGTAAATTCATATTTTCCCAGGTTATCAAATAGAGAAGACATCCAAAACGATGTAATCTTACTAACAAAGAAGATCGAAGCGCAAAAAACTCGAATCCTAACCCTGAAATCCGAAGCGAACAACAATCTAACATCAGCACTTGACGAAACGAAGATACTACACGCAGAATACGTAAGACTACTAAACCTAGTCGAAGAATTAACAGGCAAAGTGCAATCAGTAGAAAAAGAACTCAAACCTATTGTAGCTAAACTTAATGATGTAGAAAGAACTCAGTCCCCAGATAGTGCATTTTACACAGATCAAACTAGAGCAAAATCCGGAGAATTTGGTTACTCCCCTCAAAGTTCTGACAGTGACGACATTGACTTAAAAATGTCGACATTCGAAGATCATACGAAACATTTGAAAGATAAGTTTAATTCTATAGATCAGATGTCACAATCTATGACGGTAGATATAGAACGAAGAGTAATAACTGACATTGTTGATCACGATGAGACGTTTAGCGAAAGTCCCTCAAAATCATCAACTTCTTCCAAAGAGAAGAAAGGTTTCTGGGAGAGAAACTTCGATTCGTTGAAAAGGAAAAGTAAGAAACCGAAGTCTCCTGAAAAAGTTGATATAATGTCGCAGAGTTTGAACGAAAATCTATTCTATAATGATAACATTGAAGTTGATGTTAGTCTTGACAAATTCAATAGTCTAAGACATTCTAAAAAGAAGGACAAACATCCAGGACCTGTTAAAAGCAACTCTTCATCAAAAATCCCTACATTCGCAGCTCTAGGTAAGATAATGAAAAAGGACTCCTTCACAAAGAAGTCTAGAGAAAACAGTATTAAAAACGACGAATCAGATAAAGAAAACAATTCTAAAAACCGTTACATCAAAAACACAAAATGCATGAACGTAGACAACAAATACGTTAAAGCCAAATCTCTATCCCCCGAAAAGAAAGAAGAAGATATACAGGAAGAAACGGATATCGATAATAATGAACAGAAAACTAGAGTTACATTTGAAAGCACGCCTCCAAAATCAGAATCAACAGTACAGTCAACAAAAATTCTTCATCGCAAAAGCTGTGGAGACGAACCGAGTATAAAAGAGTTTAACAAGATCACCGATACTAACAAGGTACCTTCTCAAGATGATATTGATAGAATATCTAAGGTCACGACCGATGCACCGATACTGCCGAGCGATACTGATATGAATTCTTTGGGAAAAAGGACACTGGATAGCTTAATGGAGGTGGAGAGGAAAAGGCTTGAAATGTTGGAGGAACAAGGTATAGTATACTAGCGGTCCGTCCCGGCTTCGCACGGGTGGACATTAATTATTTGAACATTTTGTTTTTTTCTTGCAATTAAAAAAGCCTATATTAATCAGTGATAATGTAGCATTCAAATGGTGAAAGAATTTTTAAAATCGGTTCAGTACTTTTTGAGCCAATTCGTTACAAACATACATACAAACCTTTCCTCTTTATAATATTAGTATAGATAAGTATACAAAGTGTTAAAAAATTAACCCGAAAAACTTTAAAAGCTCACTGCTTTAACAAACGCGGAGTAAAGTTACATCCGTTTTAACTACAGTTCAACCATTTATTGTTCGAACGTGGATCCACGCGAGACATAATGGCTTTTTAATTGTTTCTGTAATTACAGGACTCAATCGGTTAATAAAGGGGCACCTATATTTTAAAATAATTATACCATAGTCCACTGGACCATCATCATCTGCCTAGCCGTGTCCCAACTATGTTGGGGTCGGCTTCCAGTCTAACTGGATGCAGCTGAATACCAGTATTATATATGTCCACTGGACCCTTAAATGAAAAATAATCCTGGTAGTCTTAACCTTAGAAAAACCGCCAAGCAACTCAATTGAACACATTTTTATTCTTCTATAGGTTGCCAAGTAATCGAAAACGAACGCGAGAAAATATCAGAGCTAAAACGTCGAGTGCAAGATGAAACCAAAAAACTCTGGGACCAAAAGTATCGTTCGGAGCAAAGCAAGTCGTTTGAGGAGCAGTGTCACAGCTTACCCCCTTTGTTGCCGCGTGAAGATGACAAGGGCTATGACAGAAGTGTCATGGAGGATTCAAGCCTGATTGATGACAGTTTTATGGCGAACTCTAGCATGTTTGAGGAGAGGTAAGTTGCTTTTTTTTCTATTTTTTTTTTATTATCCGAATGCGGCGAAGTCCAAAAGGAGGGTAATTTCTTTGTAGTCAAATGCAAGTCAAAGTTAAGTTACCGTCAAGTTTCATGCTGTCTTTGTTTTTTTAAGGTGTATTGTAGCTACAAAAATATTGTTAACAGCGTCTTAAAGTTAAGTGCCGTTTGAGTAGTTGGACCAAATCTTGCAAGCTTGATTTGGACAACTTCCTCTTGGCCTATCGATGTTAAACTTTGTGTAGTCTTTCAGTTTCGATGACGATACATTTTTCTTTATGTGTTTGATGTAATTTGTTACATTATAAATAGTGTAAACTACTGAACCGATTATAACAAATGAGATTGGGATTGTCTTAATGTGTATTAAGTTGAATTACGTCACAAGAATATTACTATCATGCACTCAATTATTATATCCTTAATTATGCTGAAACGCGTACGGATGGTTTTCAAACGCGTACTGGCTTTCAAGCCATCATGCGCAAGAAAGCAAACCCCTTGCTGCACCGTCTACGAAGCAGCAGCAAGAGCATCCTAAATCCTATTGCAGTCCGTTTTGACTGTCTTTTCCAAAAATCTGTCGATAAGGACAGGCACAGCCATTAGTTAGGTATCTAAGTTAGATTGTTTGCCTGTAAGTCATTTACCTATAAAACAAAGGATTCCGTATGAGCCATACTATTCTTCCCATGTCGGGGTATTCCTTGAAACGCACTAACTTTAAAAGGCACCAAAAGTAGTCCTCGAAAAAAAAAATAATCAATATAAAAATATTATAATTTTATTCCTCGAAATGCATGAACGATGAAACATAGAGAAGAGCATGAAGGATTCGTAATAAATGATATCGATAGACGTTTCATTTGGTACGTTTCAAAGTTGGTGCGTTTCGAGGAATACCGGGGGTATCTCTACCTACCTTTTAGCTACTACAAGCGTGATACCACATTAATAAACACAACTTACACGACACACCTTACTCATACAAATACATAGTGATTCAAATCAGCACACTGGTCACTGATAAGATAATCAGTCATACCGCGAAACTGGACGCAAGCGGCCGTACCGCTTGATAAACGGAAAAGACGATAATAAATAGTCGTATTAAGTTGTTAAATAAGGTGACGAATTTCGACATAGATTGAGTTTTTGGTGTTGAAATTAAAGAATTGGGAAATACTTGTATTCTCAGCGATAATGTAATTTAAGTCTACGTAAAAAAAAAAGCATCCACTAATATTTACTTCACACATCAAGCTACCCAAAACTGTAAAATTTTACCAATCAACTTTGGACCTTATGCTTTAGCGATAAAGTTGAAAATCTATTACAGAAATTTGACTGATTGTAGTAGCTTGATGTGCTGGCGTCTCGCGTCTGTACCTAGTACATAATATGATGTCCGGGCTAAACTAGGCAGTTAGCCTAGTTAAAATTCTTAACGGTTTTATACCAAACTATTACTCGGAAGAAGAGTTTGAAGAAACAGGAAGATTAAATGTCTGACGACCCATAGCGACTGTTAAAAATCCACGAACTACAGCCGGGTCCGAAGGCTTAACGTGCTTACTCAGCTACGTGTCTCGACGTAGCTGAGTCTTGTAAAGATGGTCACCCATCCACGGGCCCACTGCGGCAAGCGTAGCTTAACCTAATCGATCGACCCATGCGGCTGTCATTACTTGCCACAAGGTCCCCTTCAATTCTTTGAAACTTTTTTTTAAACTAATGGCATTGTTTAGTACCTACTGAATTTAATAATTAAAATACCGATTTCTGGAACTTATCTCCATACGATATACCTATTTTGAGGGTTTTGTGACTTGTTGGTGTAAATTCTGAGTAGGTTATTTACAGTATGATATCTATATATATAAAAAGAGAAGTCCTGACTGACTGACTGACTGACTGACTGACTGACTGACTGACTCATCAACGTCCAGCCTAAACCCTTGGACCTAGAAAGCTGAAATTTTGCACAGAAGTTTTCTTTATAACGTAGACGAGGAATAAGGAAGGAATTTTCTAAATTCAACCCCTAAGGGAGTTAAATAGGGGATGAAAGTTTGTATGAAAACTCTTATTCCTTGGGTTAATAAACTTGAAACTTGGCACGAATACTTATCTAAGTAAATTATGAAAATTGGTCTTTTTTGTTTTTCTAAACTACCTTCTAAAGGGGGATGGGGGGGTGTCAAAATTTGTATAGAAGAATTTTAATGCACGGTCCGATTAACTCAAAACTCAGTATTTATACTTAATACCAAAAATAAAGAATTACGTGTATCAGGGTTTTTCGAAAATCTACCCCTAACGGGGAGAAAAGGGGTAGTTAATTTTACAGGGCAAATTTTACTGCCTGGCTGAATTAACTCGAAAATTGGTATAAATAATCTGTGAGTCAAGTAATGAACACATTCCAAACGATTTTTCAAAATTCCACCCCTGTGGGGGTGAAAAGTGGCGATACAGCTTATATGAAAAATCTTATTCCTTGGGTTAATAAACTTGAAACTTGGCACGAATACTTATCTAAGTAAATTATAAAGCTTGGCATTTGTTGTTTTTCTAAACTAGCCCCTAACAGGGGATTGGGGGGTGTCAAAATTTGTGTGGAAGAATTTTAACGCGCGGTCCGATTAACTCAAAACTCAGTATTTATACTTAATACCAAAAATAAAGAATTACGTGTATCAGGGTTTTTCGAAAATCTACCCCTAACGGGGAGAAAAGGGGTAGTTAATTTTACAGGGCAAATTTTACTGCCTGGCTTAATTAACTCAAAAATTGGTATAAATAATCTGTGAGTCAAGTAATGAACACATTCCAAACGATTTTTCAAAATTCCACCCCTGTGGGGGTGAAAAGTGGGGATACAGTTTATATGAAAAATCTAATTCATTTGGTTAATATGGTACTTGAAACTTGGCATGAATACTTATCTAAGTAAATTATGAATTTTGGCATTTTTTGCTTTTCTAAACTACCCCCTAAAGGGCGATTAGGGGGTGTCAACATTTGTATGGAAGAATTTTAACGTGCGGTCTCCGATTAAGTCGAAACTCAGTATTTATACTTAAGACCAAAAGTAAAGAATAACATGTATCAGGGTTTTGCGAAAATCTACCTCTGACGGGGTGAAAACGAGTAGTTAATTTTCCATTTTACTGCGTGGCTTGATTAACTCGAAAATTGTTGGACATAATCTTTGAGTCAAGTTATGAACACATCCCAAACATTTTTCAAAATTCCTCCTGTGTGGGGTGAAAAGTGGGGAAAAACTTTATACGAAAAATCTTATTCATTTGGTTAATAAACTTGAAACTTGGAAGGAATATTTGCCTAAGTAAGTAATAAGAAATGGGTCTTTCGAAAGTAGACCCCTGACGGGTAAAAAAGTGGTAATTCGATTTTTAAGGCCGGTATTATAGTGCGTAGCTTGATTTACTCCAAAAAAATGGTATGAATAAATTTATGCTTCAAACTTGGCACAAATACTTATCTAAGTAAATTATAGTTTGTCATTTTATGTTTTTCTGCTCTAAAGGGAGATTGTAGAATTTTATCGCGCGGTCCAATAATATAAACTCGGAACTCAGTATGTATACTTAAGACCAAAATAAATAAAAAAGTGTGACTGGGTTTTTCGAAAATCTAACCCTAACGGGGTGAACGGAGTCCATATCACGGAGGAGTATTTTATTGCGTGGCTTGATTGAATGGGAAATTGGTATAAATAATCTTTGAGTCAAGATATGGAAACGTCCCAAACATGTTTTCAATATTTCGCCCCTATGGGGATAAAAACTGTGAAGGTGAAAAGGTGGTCTTATTCCTTTGGTTAAGAAACTTGAAACTTTTCAACATTTGCCTCAGTAAATAATAAAGATTGTCACTTTTAGGGGTTTACTACTTACTTACTTAAAATAAAAAAATATGAGTTTAGGGTTTTACTTATTCGACTCCTACCGGGGTGGAAAAGGGTAATAAAGTTTAAGGAGTAGAAACTTCAACTTCCATTAACACGAAAATGGGTATAAATAATCTTTATATCATAAAAATGGAAACGTACCAAATGCAAAAACAAGCCCTGTCGTGATGAAAAGGGAAGATCGTTTATTTGAAACATCTTAGGTAGTTTAACTAAAATATTGGCCCGAATACGTATTTCTTTAAATAAAGTAAGTATAAAGATCGTAATCAATAATTTTCGAAATACCTTTCAGGGGGAGGTGGAGTGGGTGTTAAATTTATTTGAGGAAAGTACGAAACCCACGCGGACGAAGTCGCGGGCAAAAGCTAGTAATACTATAAAGGTATGAGGAACAGGGTGAAAAGTTCACTCAAAAAACGGAGGATCATCCGACCTGACGCGTGTCGTGCCGGACGATTCAAGTCCGGAATATCGCGACGCCCCCGTAAGGGGGCGTGGCGGGCGGTACCGGGGCTGAGCCCCCCGGCCGCGGAGGCCCTGCGGTGGCCTGCCAATACAGGCCCCTCACTATGTGCGCTACATGGGCTATTGGTAGCGTTCGGGCACGCGTGAGTTACGCGCGCCCGTGTGAATGGTTGCATGTTGTTTTTCTGTAGGCGCGCCGCGACGCTGACTCACAGCGCCGCTTTCTTCACGACACCTCGGCGGTCTGTCCCCGCCAGGTGAGACCCCCAGTTGCCTGGGGGAGGCCCGGCGGAGGACGACCAGCGACGGAGGTGCCGACTCGACGCTCCTACAGAATTTAGGTGATTTGCCCCCGCCCGCCCCGCTTCCAGAGCTAGCCGGTTACGGTCCGGGCTAAGAGGCAGTCGTGTGTGTGTGAGCGGTATTGTACTGTGTAACACCGCTCAGTGTCTGCGTGTATCGCGGCCCGCGCTGCGCATACACGCGTGAGTTTAGGCGTCTGAATAGTGGTGAGTGTCTGCGTTCGCCACGCAACGTGCCTATATTAACCTAGCACACGCTGCGCGACGAGTGTATGTAGATGGTAGAGTTCAGTTGATTCGAGTGAGCCGCGTGTAACCTGGGTGCAGCTCACTCGAGGCGTCAGTCCGGTGTGGGGTCATCGTCCGCTACCAGGTCGCGGGGCAGGGGTCTCGCGTCAGGGGGGCGCGCGTGCCAGGGCGCAATGTCTTTGACATGCGGCCAAGCGGATGCGTCGGCACGCGCGAACATTCCCTTCGCGAGGCGCCGCACAAACTCGTCCAGGCTCTCAATCCCGAGGTCCCGTTCCAGGACATCGTTCCTCACGAAGCGAGGAGCGTCCATAATGGTCCGCAGCGCAAGATGTTGCTGCGCGCGGAGCAGCTTCCGGCTCGACTCGCTCGTGAGGGCGAACCATGCCGGGGCGGCGTACGTCAAGATTGGGCGCACGTACAATTTGTACACGCCCAACTTGACGCGCGCCGGGATGCGGGACGAGAGCACCGGTTTGAGGAGGTTGCGGGCGACCCTACCCCTTGCGGCGACCGAGCGGACGTGTGGCCCCATTGTGAGCCGACGATCGATGGCGACCCCCAGGTAATTGACCCGGGGTGACCACGCGATGTCGGCCCCCTGCAGCGTCAAGGGTGGTGGGAGAGGCGCAAACCCAGTTACCATCGCCTGCGTCTTACCCACGTTCACCGACAGCCGCCACTTCGACAGCCATCCGGGCAGCAGCTCGAGCGCGCGCTGCATCTTCACCGCCGCGTACTTCGCGTTAAGCGATGTAGTAATGTACGCGGCGTCGTCTGCGTACAGCGCGAGCATGGCGTCCGGAGTAGTGGGGATGTCGTCGGTGTAACGTGAATAACACGCCGGCGACAGGCAGCTGCCCTGCGGTACGCCCGCGAGCACTGGGCGGGCGCTAGATAGCGCCCCTTCGACCACCACCCTGAAGGTCCTGTGGGTCAAAAAAGTAGAGACCACCTTGACAACGCGACGGGGCGCGTCGGAAGTGGCCAGTTTATATATGAGGCCGTCGTGCCACACACGGTCGAAGGCCTTCTCCATGTCGAGGAATACTGCCACCGAGTATTCCTTCTTGTTAAGCGCGGCTGCGAGGTGGTGCAGTACCCTCGACAGCTGGAGCGTCGTGCTGTGCTCCGCCCGAAACCCGAACTGCTCCGGGCGCGGCGCTAAATGAGGCTGGAGATGTCGCAGCAGGAGTGCTTCGAACACCTTGGAGACTGTCGGCAGCAGCGTGATCGGCCGACAGCTCTCCGGCTTCAGAATGTCTTTCCCCGCCTTGGGCAGCATAATGACGCGCCCCTCCTTCCACGAGGCGGGAAAGGCCCCCGTGCGCAGTATCGCCGTGAACAGGCGCGCCAGCGCCGCTACCATACGGTACGGCAGGTGGCGCAGCACTGTGTTGGTGATACCGTCAGCTCCGGGGGCCTTCCTGGGCTTCGTCCTGAGGATGGCGCGTCTGACTGCGCCCGGCGAGAAGAAGACAGGGTCCTCATCGGGAGCTATCGGCGTGGCGAAGTAGTCTCCCAGGTGTTTCTCGACTGCTGCGACATGGTCGGTGTCGCTGGTCGGGTTTGGGCGGAACTGACGCTCCAGGTGGTCGGCGAAGACCTCCGCCCGGTCCTCCGCTACGTACTTGAGCGCCCCGTCGCTGTTCAGCAGTGGGCGCACCGGGGCTGGGGTACTCGTCAGTTGGCCGCATAACTTGTGTAGAGACGGCCAGCTGTCTGCCGTGGCGTCTAATCTTTCCTCCCAGTCCGCGGTGGTGAGCGCCTGGAGCTCGGCCTTCACCTTCTCCGCGAGACGGTTGAGCTCTCTTTTGAGCGTCGGGCATCTCAGTTGTTGCCACTGCTTGCGAAGGCGCCTCTTCTCGGCGATCATCGCTTCTATATGCGCCGGCAGGGGCGGCAGTTGCCCTCTCCCCTGCGGCAGCGTGCTCGTCGCCGTTTCTAAGGCGCTCTGTATGCAAGCAGTGACATCGTCCGCGGTCTTGTCGACGTCCGCGGAGGTAGCGATAGGCCGAGTCGGTGTGGTGGTCTCTACTTTTTCCACGAACTTTGTCCAGTCCGTGCGTCGACGTGGCGCTAGGGGCTTCAGTCGGGTCGGCATCCCCGATAAGACGACGAGTACAGGTTGGTGGTCCGACTGCAACTCGTCGTCTATCACTTGCTGCGTGATCTGGCAGCGTAGCCCTCGGTGGACTACGATGTCCAGCACGTCCGGCATATATCGTCCTGTGTCCGGGTAGTGGGTCGGCGTCTCTGGGCCGGACACCGTATAGCCGAGGGCTTCCGAGTCCGCGAAGAGTCGTCTCCCCTCGGTATTCGTAGAGTAAGAGTTCCACGCCGGGTGTTTGCAGTTCAGGTCACCGGCGAGGATGGTGGCGCGTGCGGTGTCTACAAGCAGGGCCCGCAGCTCAGTAAGGTCCAAGTGAACCGCGGGCGGCTTGTAGCAGGCGTAGATGTTGATGTCCTCGCCGGCTACACACAGCTGCACACCCAGGGCGTAGAAGCTCTTGAGCGACGGCAAGGGGAGTTCCTGGTGGACGACTCTTCGCCTCACTAGTACCGCCAGACCACGGTACCTAACATGGGCCGACCTTTCGTCCTTCCTATATAAGTGGTAACCTGGAACCCTGACCCTATCTTCGGGACCCAGGTATGTCTCACTTATTAGCGCCACGTCGATGTCTTGTTCCCTCAGGAGATGGCGGAGGGGGGCGACCTTTCCTCTAAGGCCGCGGGCGTTCCAATGGATCACCCTTAACGGCCTAGCCATGGTACAAGGTTAATAGCATGGCCAGGCCATCAAGGATGACCGTCTCTACATCTTGACCCTGCCTGATGGCCTTTATCAGGTCCATCAACAACTTTATTGCACAGGTCGTGAATTCTTCTTTGGTGGTTTTTGTTTTTGCTGTAGCGCCAGAGGCGCCGCGGCTGGTGCGCTCCGTTAACCGTTGGGTTTCTTCCTTTTGCCGCGGCGCTGCACCGGCGCTAGTGGTAGCGTCGGTGTTCACGACCTGTGCCCCGCTTGCGGCAGGGTCGGCCTTAGGGATTTCTTCCTGTGTCGCCGGGGGGGGGGGGGTCGGACTTCTTCTTCCCCTTTCCTTTGCCCCCGCGCCCCTTCTTCCTCCGCTTCGAGGAGGTGGCTTGGGTCCTCTGTGTGGGCCCGTTCGCTGCCGCCATAAGCGTCGCGCTCTGGGCCTCTTCCTCCACCATTTGCGGCCCCTCGATGGCCGCTTGGGGCCGGCGCGCGGTGGCCGTGATGGCGGCAGTCCCCGCTCGCTTGTTCCGGGTCTCCGCCTGGAACACGGGGCACTTCATGTTGCACGCGGGGTGCGGGCCACCGCAGTTGGCGCAGGTGGCCGGCTCCTCCCGCGGGCGCGGGCAGTCGCGTGCCGCGTGCTCCCCGCCGCATCGGACGCAAGCGAGCGGTCGGTGGCACTGGTGCGAGCTGTGCCGAAACTTCTGGCACCGGTGGCACTGGGCGGGCCCACGCTTCCCCCGCCAAGCCTCTATCTTGACACCCCGCATGTACATGAACACGGTGGTGTCATAGATAGCCCGGACGTCTGGCGTCTTCTTCAGTATTGCGTGGAATACGCAGCCGGGTCTTCCCTGTGCGCCCTTAATATGGCGCACGTACTCCGGCTGGTATCCCAGCGTCCGGAGTTCCTCCTCAATCTCCTGGGGGTCCGTGTCAGCTGGCAGCCCCCTGATGGCAATCTTCAAATTACGGTCCGCTGGCAGCGAATAGGCGAACCAAGATACGCCGCTGTCCTTTTCCAGGCCCGTCAGGTACCGCTGGACCAGCCGGTACTCCTCCTCGCTGTCTGGGGTGAAGCGGACTCCACCCCCGTATGGACGAGCGTTAGGCGGCCGGCCCAGCTTGCCGCTGATGGCCCGGAAGTGAGCGGCCCAGTTAGGCAGCTTCTCCACTACCAGCGGCGGGTAGCGCATCTTCTTCTTCCCCGGCTGTTGATTCGTCGGCGTCGAGGCGCCGGGGGCGCCAGCAGGGGGTGCGGTGTCTGTTGGGGGGGCGGGGGGTAAATTTGAACTTACCCCCGAAGTCGTCGCCGTGGTTGGTGGGGGCGAAGGCGGCGGCGTGCGACGCGCCGCGTCCGCAAAAGTGGGCGAGGCAGGTGTGCCCCCGCCCCGCGGCGCGCGGTCGCGCTGTGGCCGCGGCGGGTCGAGGCAGTACCGCTTCGCCTCTTCCTCGGCGGCGGTCTCGTCGGTGCTCCTCCGGCGCCGCTGGGGTCTAGCCTCAAGCTGGAACTCGAAGCCGAACCCCAGCGGTGGTGTTGGGGGCGCGGAATCCGCCCCACCCTCGGTGGACCGTCGTCCGGCTCGCGGGGTCGTGTCTCGCGACACGTCATCGCGACCGGACGCGGCCGAGCCCACCGACGCCAGCGACATGCTCGACCCCACGCGTGAGGAGCATGCCGATAGCATCGCCGGGGAGTCAAAGGCGGAGTCCCTGGGGGGCGCCGGCGAAGCGGTCGTCTGCGGCGTCTGCAGCGCCGGCCTGTGTTTTGGCCCGGCACTGATCGGCTGCTCCCGCTCAGCCGCCGCCGGTCCCGCCAGCGAGCGGCGGGGGCCGGGTGCGGCGGTGCGCGGAGCTGGCCCAGCTTGGTGTGTTGGCGTCACCGCCGGCGCAGCCCCAGAGTGCGCGGGCGGCGACGCGAATCTTGGGGGCGCGGCAGAGCGCGCCGGGGGTGCGCGGGGTCGCGCAGATGTCGGTGCGCTAGTGAGCGCAGGCGTCGCGGCTCGCGCAGCAGTCGCGGCCGTGTGCGCGGGCGCGGGTACGCGCGCGGGCGGCACAGTGGCACGCGCTTGCTGCGCGCGGCCTGTGTGCGCGACTGACCCCGGGGCCTGGATAGGCACCGGGCGGAACGCTGCGGGGCGGACGGGCACCGCGTGCTGGCGGCTCGACGACGGCATCGGCGCAGCGCGCGCAGGCGCCGACGTCGTCGGTGGGCCGGCAGCTACAGCGGGCGTCGTTCCCCCCCCTCTTCGGCTCCCCTCCTCTGTCTCTCTTCGGGGTGGTCCGGCCGGCGGTGCACCGGACGCCGCATCGCCGATGTTCGGCAGAGACGTCGCCCGGTCCAACGCCGCACGGAGCTCCTGGGGCCCGGCATCGCGGCCCAGCGAGCCGCGCTTGCCGGGCTTCGGCATCCCGTTAAAGTGGTCTCCGCGACCGCGGCGGCGGAGATCCGCCGAGCAGCACGGAGTGGCTCCCCCTGTGTACGCACAAGTGCCGGCTGGATACCTGTGCACACACAGAAGGAACGGTTAAAATAAGACGGTCCGCGCGGAGCAAACTGGACTTGCGTGGAGCGGATCAGTTTGTGGCGACCACTAGCCAATCCGCCGGACGATTGATGTTGGGACGTTGTATATAATGCTAGGTGCGCGGTAAACTCTGCTTGCGCGATGCAGGATTTTCGCGTGATGTCAGTATGATGCGTAGTTCGCATGTGGCGTTGCAGATGCCGCCACAAGACCAGCCAATTTCTCCCTTGTCATTTAGTATAACTTTACTAATATTGATTAGTTTAATACTAAGCTCAAGTAAGTAGACCGCAAATAAATTGATAGGTACATTGACTGTCGTCCGTAAACTTAAAAAAAAATGGGACTACGGTCACAATGTACAATTGTTCTGCATTCCCTAATTGTTTAAATTTTGACGTAACATCAGAGGGGCAATTCTCGTTCACAGTCTGATCTCAGCCTCAATCTGTCAAAAATAAATATAATTTCCCTAGATTTTGACAAGTTTTTGACATTTGTTTGTCGCTGAGATGAGATTGCGACTAGATTTTAAACGTTTTAAATTACGAGAATTGGCCTTCAGACTGTCTGTGTCCACAATGGTCTGATGTCATACATTATCATGATTAATTTCACTTCATGAATTTTATCCATGTGATACTAGACAATGCCCGTTGTGAAAGAATTCAGAATTCGTTTTTGTATTAGTTTCTCTTGGTGAGCCATACTCAACCTTTTTTTATAGGGGCCACAAACACGTTTCAGTCATGGTGTCGAGGGCCGCAAGCAAAAAATATTTAGGTCTTAATTAAAACGTAACTCCAAGTTAACGATGTAGGTAGTTACTTTAAAATCGTTACGTTAAAATCGCTGATAGCGCTCGGCTCACATTCCCGTTCCGAAACACCCGTTCTCTGATGGGCGTGAAATTTAAAATTGCTTACAATAAATTAGTAACTTCTGATAGGCCAATAATAAAGGCCGGTTGAGTATGCTTTACTTTGTGTAATTTATTTTAACACCACTGCTCGCAGAACCAAAGAATTCGAAGACATGTGACATCTACCAACACGCACTGGGCCCGAAGCGATGTCCCTAAATACTCGATGAGTACCTGGACCCCATGGCCCTACTTAAAGGCCTATACTACCTCAAATGGCTTCGCATTGTCCTCCGTTATGTCGAAAATACTGCAGCATTAATTTTGAAATAAATATATGGTAAAGTTGATTGGATTGGATTAATGCTAGGTCTTATGTTAGACGAAAATACGATTTTATAAAATTTTCTCTATAGAAAAAAATCCAAAGTTACCTCCAAACCGAACAATAAACCGCTGGTATTAAAAAAATACTTCAAATTAGATCATGAAACTTTGTATACTAACCGAACTAACTATAAAGCAGGTCTTATGTTATTTACTTTTTTTTAATTACCATTATTTTCACCGTAAAATGCAAATACCTAAGCTATTGGCGCTGCCTGCCGCCTAGCACCGCACTCCGTCTCGCTCTCACTCAGTCCGCAAGCAGTATCGTGCGAGCGAGATAAAGAGTGAATTTTAGCTGAGGTAGTGTATGCTCTTAAAGTTTTTTCGCAACAATATTTGATACTATGTTGGGTCGGTCACATTCATTCTGAAAAGCACCCTCACTAACCTTATTTTTGTTAGTGTTCAATGACGAATCCGTAGCTCAGCTGTGGGAATAACAATTTTCCTAGAATGAATAAACTATGTTATTTACGTTAGCCACAAGCCGTATGAATCAGCTGTAAAAAGAAACATTCGATTCTTAGTATCTAATATACTGATTTATCGGATAGCAATATATTGTTCATTTCAAAACAAACCTATTAATTAGTTTGCCTGTAGATTGCTGAAGAATTTATTGCGAGATCAGTTTATTTTGCAATTCTAAATGAAATGTTTATTACTTTACTTTTTCATTTTGAAATAAAACATTGATTGAATATGCTGTAATATTACAAGGACCAATCCAAATTACATAACAGATAATTGATTTTACGACCCATTTATTGAAACGATTTGCGCAGATTTTAGACAGAAATGTTTATGACAGTTCTCCCTTTTTTTTTTTTCTTTTTATCTTTCCCCCGCACAGTATTGTTATCCAAGATTTTTTTACAGTTACAAATCTCACTGGCACAGTCACTCAAACCTACATAGCTATTTACAACAATTTGACATGATTGTATCGAAAGTGACACTATCTCGATGGTCTATTTGGTTGAAACTGTCATTCGAGTTTCGGATTTGTGAATAGCGTTTAGAGGACTCCTTCGTTATCATTGATTAATGTTCGATTGCACGGAAGCTTCTCGAATCGTTACGAATAGCTATGCCAGTACAACTGTTAAGTCATTATCCACAGAGCACGAAGACGCCTCGGCTTTGAATGGCGTCCGCGACATAAATTATGCGCTCAACGCGTTTTCGATGGCGCGCCGCGAATTTTAATACACTCCGGCCGTCGTCGTGAGAATGCGTTTCTGACACCTGACAGTGTGACAATTCTACTAGCTAATAAAGATCAAATTGGCAAAACACGTATTCGTTTGTATGAAACTGATTCGCGAATGATGAACGCATTCTCTCGTCGGCCGTACTGTAGTACTACTACCGTCTCTTGAATGACACGACGCATGCAGAAACCAATAGTTTCACTATCTCTAGAGAAAATATACAGGATGTTTGGAAGCTGAGTGCAAAGCTTTAAGGGAGTGATAGTTGACACCATTTACAGCATTTTGAGCCATACAATCATGTCTTAGCCGAAGTATGTTTTATTATTTTTTTTCCCAGTTAAAGTTGGTATGTTATTTTTGATTAAAAGTTTGCAGTAAAATTTAAAAAAAAAAAACATACTTCGTCCAAGACATGTATGGCTCAAAATGCTCTAAATGGTGTTAACTATCATCCCTTTAAGGCTTTGCATCCAGCTTCCAAACACCCTATATAACCACTTAATTTCCCCGCCTACATCACAAAATAACCCATTGTACTTAATAAACTTTCCTGCATTAGCAGAACAAACACTGACGATGTATCTAGATAGTGTCGCCCAGTTGCCTATTTTGTTTATCTATGTCAATAGGTCTACGATACCAAGTGATAACGAATCTATGTAGTGATAAAAAAGCGATGGAATACTAGTGATTATGTGTACCACGAAATAGGTTGATTTTCAGAATTGATGGAAAAAAAGCCATACAGATACATTTTCGCGGTCTGTTTTTTTTCATTCACGCATTTAAACTACACATTTTCATCTCGGGTTGTCAAATTATCTACACTCATACATGTGAAAACTACCTTTTGGAAGGGGCGACTAGAATCAATTCTATTTTTTTATTGTAATTTTTGACGTTCAAAAGTGCCTTTTATGTGCGTATTTGAAATAAATGATTTGACTCTGTGGGATAAACTTTACAAGACGACTGGAAGCACAGTCTTAGAAGGAGCTGTCAAATGTCTCTGTCTGTGAAACTTGAGCATTTTTGTATGTAATCAGTTCAAGAGCCCTTACATGCTGCAACATAAGCCACGATGCGAAAAGATGGTATAATCCTAGAATTGTGATTTTTATCTATTTTCTCTTTGTACTGAAAGTAAAAATAAGAAAAACATTAATACTTAAAAGATTTTAGGTTTGTACAAACACACTTTTACACGTTAATCATATTTTAAAAACGAAATGTGGTCGGCGTTTCCTATCTGTGGAAAAGTATTTATAAACTCAAATAGATAGTATAACAACGTTTATTGCTCGGTAAGTCATAGAACAGTGAGATGACAGTTTTAACAACGACAATCTTAATTTGTTCGTAAACTATAAGAAGTATTTAATGCTTACTATTCCAACACTATCTGACTACTTTGAAAAGAAAGGCGGAAACAAACTCGGAGGTCACAGTCTCTTTTAAAGTCGAGAGTCCAGACATAATCTTGGTCGAATCATGTGAAGACCGTAGATTGGTGTCTGAAATAGTCTTTTGAGGAAAGAACTACACAGATTGAGTGGATCTGTCCAGTCAGTGCACGCATTTGTCAGTAATTATGCAGCTCAACTCAGTCCTCAGGAGCTCAACATCACATCTCATACTTTCCGGACTCTAGTTTTCATTGTAGCCGTCTGTCCATAAGGAAGCCTTCTCCAACAATTTAATATATGTTACAACATTCTACCGTCCCGCGAGTATTCTATTAATAATTATAATTAATTAAACAATAACTATATCGACCTCTTGGCATCACAATCACAGCTAACTGCGTCGGTATGCGACACGGATCGTATTTAGGCCGTTCTTTATATACATCATGATTCTTTTAATAATTCGATTTATTCCGCATTCGCCCCACATGATATTCCTTATTCGCCCCACATTTATTCCTTTTTGGCCCCAAAATAATTTAATTGTTTTTTTCAATTGCACCATGTTATGGGTTAAATAATAAAATTATAAAAATAAAGAATAGGTATTTATTTAAACATCTTTAAGTTTATTGCAAAAATAGGAAGTTCGAAGTAAATCAACGTAATAAGGAGATCCATTAAATAAGTTGAAATCAAGATATCTTCTTTATTATAATGTCTTTCTCAGAATACTTACAGACTTTCAAGTACTAACCTACTTTGGACTTATGCCACTTGAAAACATTATTTTAGCATTCCAACAAAGTTATTCAGAATTTAATTTTTCTTAGCATATTTCAGGAATTTGCGGGTAAACGTGTTATTGCAGCAATGAAATTGACCCAGTTTCTTTATACCTTAAATAAGTTGTTTATAAATTGTAAGTACTAAAAACAACGGGAAAATATCCGATTGCCATTAACTTTCTTTTATATATTTTTTTAAATATAATAGAGAAGTTTTCCTTCACCGTTTTGAGAGCAGTGGTGATGAAATTATTTCCACAAAATAAAGCGCCTGCGCCAGCGCCTGGGTTCAAATTCAAACCCACGACCCGTAAGTCGAGACCAGTGGACCACCACTACACACACGAAAACACATGAGACATGAAAATTATATAACACAAGGAATTGCATAACTAACATACCTTATTATTATTAACAAAATTCTCTCGTGTTAATCCTTTTTCCTTTATCGGATAATACCGGTAAAAACAAGATTATATTTATAGAGTTTTTTTTATCAACTGCACTATGTTGATAACTTTATCAGACGCTTGAGTTTCAGGGATATCGGACGGTGAATATGTTTATGGGGTTATGGTTTCTATCGATTTTTTTTCATTCATATGCCTTTTTGCAATGTTTCGTGGTATGGAAGGGGCTTATGATTTCGAGTGAATGTCCCAAAATACAACGAGGAAATATATAACTTGTGTATACAGGGTTATTTGTAAAACACCAGCAAACCTGAAATCGCGAAAAAAAAATCTGCTGTTCCCTACGTTTTGACGAGATAGACGAAGATAAATGTAGGGAACAGCTGATTTTTATTTCGCGATTTCAGGTTAGGTCCCATAGTAAAAGTTGTTCATAATGATGAGTACAATGACCTCTTCAGAGGTTGCTGGTGTTTTTCAAATAACCCTGTATAAGGTATTAAAAATTAACCCGACAAACTTTAAGAGGTGCTTTAGACCATCGAACTGAACAACTTTCAATATGGGACCAACTCTGAAATCACGAAAAAAAAAATCAGCTGTTTAATACAAAAGTCCAATATCTACTTGACCAAAATGTATTAAACAGCTGATTGGCTCTCAATGTAAACGCAATTTTACAATACTATGATATGATACAATATTATTGAATGTAGGTACACCTAATGGCGTATCCTGAAATATACTTGAACACCTTAAATAAAATACCTAATTAAGATCAGTCAACACTCATCATCATCACTACAATATTAAAGTCACATGGATATATCATTACTTTTTAAGGAAGATCTAAATCACATCACACTCCAATTCCCTTTATATCTCTCCTATAAGTGTCCTATAATAAAAAAAAGTTTCAAAATAAAGGTAGAAAATAATCTTAATTTGATACTTTATAAAGTGGGAAACGGCGTTGTTGACACATGAAGAAACTGGAATTAAAAACGTTAAACTTTTACCAAAATAGAAAACTGATCAAAGAGTAAATGTTTGTTTTTAACAGAACTGTCACTCCAATTGACATAAAGTTGTCTTGAATGTTCCAAATGCTTAATTTGGGTTTAATTTTAGTGTTCTAACATTGTACAGCCACCCAGATTTAGATATACAGTATGGAAACCACATATATGCAATAAATTTTACCACATACTTGTTATCGCCTTTTCTGACGATATACAAAAAAATAACGAAATCGGTCGCTAAAAAAAACCGCTGTTCCCTATATTTTGACGAGTTATGCGAACATAAATGTAGGGAACAGCGGTTTTTTTCGCGACCGATTTCGTTCATTTTTTGTATATCGTCAGAAAAGGCAATAACAAGTATGTGGTATAATTTATTTCATACATGTGGTTTCCATACTGTATGTATGTCATACAAATATTTGGGATTCGAGAATGAATATGAATAAGAACACAATGAAAGTGAAAACATGATTCGTCCCTTTGAAAATAGCCATAATACCGTCACACCCGTATTCTTCGGAAACGTAGGCAGATGAAGTGTAGGCGGGCCTATCACCATTTGTAGCATCTCAGTTTTGACAAAACGTGGAAGCAAACAAACACTAATTTCTCATAATAGTCTGATAGGAAACGCCGACCTCATCTAGTTTAAAAAAAAATTATATTGACGTGGTAAAGTGTTTGTACAAACCTACTTTCAGAAAATAAATCATTTATCATTTATCAAGACAAAAATCACAGTAAAACGAATAATTCGCTTATTCAAAAGTCCTAATTAACAAAATACCGGCAGACTTTAAATTTGTTGGCATCCTTTCAGGGCGTGAAATTAATGTACTCATGAATTAGGTAGTAGAGGACTGAAAAATGAAAACAAAAAAGCATGCTAGCAGTTTCAAAAACTGGTTATATGTATTACATGTGTCTAAAGGCTGATTTTTCCATCGCCAGATATTTTTTATTCGAGGAATAAAATTGACGTTTGATAGTTTTTGTATGAAATAATTGTCAAAATTATTCTTTGAATAAAGTTATCATATTGAAAAGTCAGCCCTTAAACAGAACTGCCGATCGATTCTGTAAAAATCTCACCGTGAAAAGTTAGGTAAAGTGAGCGTGGAATGAGCTGTCAAGAGTATCAATCCCTAGCATCAGGATGACACTGACAGCTCACTCCACGCTCACTTCACCTAAGTTTTCACGGTGAGATGGTTACAGAATCGCACTGCTGGCTTGCCCTTCGGGTCTACATGCGCGTATTTAAACAGCTAGCTATCGACTCTCCCCCAATAAAAATATCTAATATGCTAACAAGTTCAAAGTGACCTGATATATCTCCAATCTTATCAGTCACATTACACACATTACAAACACGCTGTATATGCCGTATACTCATTGTGTCAACGCATATTATAAACTTCCCTGCATCCAATTGAGTCCAACAGATGTTTGCGTTCGCGACTCCACGCATTCACTATTCTTTACAACCAAGTCAGTAATATATCGTGCGCTCGTCTCCACGGTTTTTCAAGGCGATGTTTTTATAAGAAAAATAGTGCTATTTTTATATTCTTTTGTAAAAAAAAATATGGTTTATAATGTGTATTGATCCCAACAGATGTTTGCGTTCGCGACTCCACGCATTTACTATTCTGTACAACGAAGTCGGTAATATATCGTGCGCGTGTCCCCACGATTTTATAAGGCGTTGTTTTTATTATAAAAAGATATGCGTGGTCATACATAAAAACGAAAAATAAAATATACGCGTCGACTTTAGCACCTCCTCCTTTTTTTTCGTCGGTTAAAAAAGTGCTATTTTTATATCGTGTTGGATAAGAAGTATGGTTTATGATGTGTATGTGTGGTTGTGTAAAGTCAGTGAGAAAAGGTTGATAAAATATATTAAACAGATATGAGATATTTGACTTTGTTAGTGAGGAGCTCGTAACAATGTTGTTTTAAAGAGTGTTACGAGTTATTTTTGGAAAGATTTTTTAAATTGTTTATAATTTTACATAACATAAACATCACCGATGTATTCCCCTAATGGAACAGGCAGAACTGTACTCACATTCAACTAGTCATGTTTTCAATTTTATTCCAAACTAGCTGCGCCCGCGCTTTTAACCCACATAAGTCTCTATCCCGTGGCACGTATCCTATGTCCTGATCCAGGTCATGATCTACCCATGTGCATAATTTCATCCAAATCCGTTCAGCCGTTTTAGTGCGAAGGCGTAACAAACAAACATAGTCATTAAATCAAATATTGGCCCCGATTCTGTTGTTCACAAACTAAACTAAATTTAAGTTCAGTGCATCTTTTTCTTTCTATTTCATTACGGAAAGGACAGAAGATAAAATATTAGTTTAGTCCTATCAAATTAGATAATCCATAGACAAGTTAGACGAGATTAAAAAATTGGCTACTAAAAATACGTCAATTTACGTCAGGCGCTGTCTAATTTGACAGGACTAAACTAATATTAATTTTCTGTCCTTTTCATATTGAAATAGAAAGAAAAAGATGCACTGAACTTAAATTTAGTTTAGTTTGTGAACAACAGAATCGGCGCCATTTTCTCTTTCAAATATTATTTTAGACTAGCAGCGCCCCGCGGTTTCACCCGCATAAGTGTCGATCCCGTGGGAATATCGGAATAAAAAGTATCCTATGTGTTATTCTGATGTATAAGCTATTTTACTGTAAAGTTTCATCCAAATCCGTTCAGTACTTTTTGCGTGAAAGAGTAACAAACATCCATCCATCCATCCTCACAAACTTTCGCATTTATAATATTAGTAGGATATTTAGTAGGAAGTAGGATTTAATTTCAAATTTAAAAAGATTTTGTTTATTGTGTACTAAACCATTGTTAGCTGGAAAACTAATTAGTATTCCTAAGTCGCCTAACCTACTAGAAGATAATAAGGCAACTCATTACAATACAAACGAAAGTTTCTAATGACGCCTTTCAGTCCGTTTGCCTGCCTAGGCGGACTAACCTCCAAACGAACAGCACCACAGATATACGAGATACCTACACCTAGATAACGCAAGAGCAACTACTTCGCATGCCAAAAATCGCACCAACTTACGTTAAAAAATCGTAAGCCACCACTTTCGCGCTCAGTCCTGTGTACTGCTGGCTGGGTGAGCGTGAGTGAGAAAGAGCGCTTGTGACGTCATAGTAGATAGTCAAAAAAATGGCACGCTTGGTTTTCATACAGATCGTGATACTTGCGTTATCTAGGTCTGTGAATAGCACCATAATTGCGTAACAAACTACCTATCAATCACAGTTTGAATCATTTTGAAGGAAAAGCTAATCCATTGCTTCATATGTACGAAAAACTTGTTTGCTCAACAACGTAAATAACGCAATGAATATTGTTGAACTGTCAAAGATTAAACCCATTGCGACTGATAGTGTGTTTCGCAATTACCCCGCAGGATTGACATTAGCTTTCCGGTAAGCCTAAGGCAATCCAATACATTTTTCATTTCCATCATCTTTACAATCACAGTTATTATACCTCTGAATTTGCGTTACTGTCAAAATCACAGTAGTCTTTATTTTCATAACAATAAGTTTGCTGTTGGCTTGCTGCAGTCAGAGGTAAAATAATTGTGAAAGTACTGTATCGCTGATAGAACGTCACTTTATCTAGGCCCTCATAACAGGACATCCAACCCAAATGTCAAATTAGTTGAAACAATAATTAACACTTAATTTATTAATCACTTACAGCCTAGTCGTCACCACATGGGTTTAACAGATGTAATTATTATAACAGCTGACAAGTGAACTTATGGTGTGAAAGTGATACTATTAGTTTATTTATTATGTGTTAGACGGTTCTGTGAAAGTGTCGTGCTGCACTTGCGTTCAAAATGTCTAAAACTGAGAAGAAGGATAGGAAATGCTCGTTGTTGTGTTGGTAAGTTGAAAACTTAGAGCAATTTAAAATATTAATTGTGTAAAAAAATTGGTTGTCTTTAAAGTCGATAAGATAGAGATTGCTACCAAATTTCACCAAAAACCACAAAATTAAATATTGTTATGTACTTATGTATACAGAGGTAGAAATAAAAGATGTCTTTTTTTATGGATTCGAAATCATTAAATGACCCCTCCCGCTCAGGGTGGAGCAGAAGGGAGTGTCAGACTTACTGACTAAAACCCACCCGTGTTCCTTCCTTAGCCCTTTATGTTCCGGGGTAGCGGTAACCCTTTCGGACAATCCCGCTGCCCTGGATAAAATAAAAGATGTCTTGCATTATCCATTTACAGAATAATGTGTGCCATCATGATAGAGATATCTAAAATAGTTTCTGACTATTACGGATGACATGTTACGATCATAATGAGTCATAAGTGTTACATGATGGGTGCAACCTAATTTATAACAATAGGTATGAGCCGCAATGTAGCGGATGTATCTACTAATCTGATATCCTAATGTAGCTATGGAAGATCTTCGCCATATTAATGAAATGTTGTGCTAAATGTCACGATCTGTTGGTACTAAGTAAGCGGCACATTATTTGTAAATCCGCTTTGAAGGGGTGGCTTTCCTACCAGTACGCCATTTTAATTTTTTTTTCAAAATGGCGGCCACTTTTGAATCCTGCTGTATAAATCGAAAGCTGACATCAATGCTAACAGAAAACATAAAGAACCAAACCCCGTAAAGCGGCACGTTTACGAAATATTAATGTTCAAAATTGAACACGTGACCATACATCTATATTTTTTGAACTTGCTTACATCTTGTTGCATAGATGTTTGATTATTTTAAACATTCAGAGTGAATATTTGAAAAAACTATGCAACATCGTGCGTCGCCACCATTTTAAAAACAAATCAAAATGGTGGACAGGTAGATATGCCAGGCTCCTTATAAAAATCTCCAATCCCCTTTGTCCTTTTAAAAGTAAAAAGTACGTGCACTACCTACCAAATCTCTCTGCCAAGGTTCAGCAGTTTAGCTAGATGTCAAAACGCAAGAAACTTATAGTAGCTTCTTGAACAAAATCAAAACAAAAATAAGCTAACAATTTGTCAAACACATGTCAACTGCTATAATATATGATTGGTTGACTGAATTATAATTCAGTGACACCCCGTAATTAAAAACTTTTAAAATCTAGTCGCAATCTCATCTCAGTTACAATCAATGTCAGAAACTTGTTAAAATTTAGGGAAAATATAGGTATTTTTGACAGATTGAAATTAAGATCAGACTGAGAACGCTCTTAAAATAACGAGAATTGCCCCTCAGACCACTTGAAATGAGTTTAAATTTGTCCCGTCGTGGATTTTCGTTCTTTACACCGGGTGTTACCATCACATGCAAAATATTATGAATCGTGCTTCTGGAACTTCCTTTCATTTTACTTTTCATAAAGCATTAAAAAAAAAACATTTGACAGTTTGAAACATTCTGCCACCAAGATAACCATTTCCCAGATGTCACTGTATGTCATGTGCTAAGAAGTTTGTTTTCTGTTACAGTTCCGGGCTTATGTCATCATCCATTGAGGAGGTGAGTGTTTTGTTTTTATTTGTAAACAACGCCATTTTGTATCGTAAATGTTATAATAAGCATAGTCACAGCTGATGCAGGTTTTTGTTCGAAAAAAATAGATTTACTGGCCCTAGAAAGATCATTTAGCAAAACATTGCGTTAGCAATCGGACAACTATATCTAAGCAGGCTGAGGTGAATGGGTGACGCATCGTCACGTTCTTGAACAGGCGCCGTTAATAGGGACTGGTCATCTCTTAGCTGCCACGGCATATTACAATTTTTTAATTGTTACTATGGACGCTTTTAACGTGCAAGTCTTTGTACATCGTTCTCACATGTATAATTTCAACATTAATGATGTAACCAATACTCAATAACAATATTTTTATTTAAAAGAGTGTCCATTGCGTTATTTTGCTCGTTCTTCTCTATAGGTACCTACTGCGCTTTTGAATGGGTCACTAGCCTTTAGTCTTTCTGACTGACAGACTCCTTGACAATCCAAAAGTCCCTGTGGTTGGTATAATTGAAATAAATATTTTTAGTCTTCAAAATATGTAATAGCACCATTTGGGCCCAATTAGAACTGAAGAATTCTTTGACAAATGTTTAATAATAGTTAGAAATCGATAACTACGCTTCTGTAATCTTATGTAGACGTCTTATCGACCAGTAAAGAGGTCTATCTTTTTAATAAAGTGACCTGTCACGAACTTTTCACCTACATTGGCATTTCAATAAAAAGTTGTTTGTTCTTTAAAAAGAATATTAAAAAAAATGCATCATAAAAGAATGCATGCGTTGCATACACTTTCGGTCTCTCAAAAACAGGATGTTTCAACTCAAACTATCAAACGTTAAAAGCAATAAAATAACCCACTCTTCAACTTAGAAATATATTTAAAATGAACGAAAGAAAATGCAGGCGATTATAATTTAAATTATCGTCTACTCAACAACTCAGCACTTTGAAGATGAGCAATTGAGCATTTATTATAAAAGGTTCGTGACCCCTGAATAGGTGTCACTATGCGGGCGTCACTAGTCGGAGGAATGTCAAATGAATCATTTTGATGTCAGGAAGTTGTTAGCGGTTCTGTTATGGGTTTATTTATAAACGTTGCGTAAAGTTAAGTAATTATAAGCCAGTCGCTAATCATTACTTAACTTTTATAATTAAACCCCTTATTGAAGAGGCAGTGTTAAGTTCACAATGAAAGCAGTGCTTAGGTCGTAGGTTCGAACCCTGATAGGCGCTTTACTTTGTACAAATTAGTTCATCACCACTGCTTTCAAAACGGTGAAGGAAAACATCGTGAGGAAACCGGCATGGCCTAGAACCATAAATTCGAAGACATGTGACATCTACCAACCCGCACTGGGTCCGCGTGGTGGATTATAGACTACTCCCAGAGGAGACTTGTGTCCTAGCAACCAGCACACACACACAGCTGGCTATATAGGGTGTCCCTGGAAGTATGGATCAAATCGAATAGGGGCGTGGCCAAGGTCATTTCCAAACTTTTTGATCCTGAGAATGATTGTTGATTGAGAATTATTTTACGGTTCAAAAGTTGTGACCAATTTTTTCAATCGTTTCGCATAGTCCTCAAAGAAAAAAATCATTAAAAAAACTATCAGGGCTGTCTAAAAAACTTAAATTGACAGTTCCTGGTAGTTTTTTTTTAATGATTTTGTTCTTTGAGCACTATATATTGCAAAGTGATTGAAAATAACAAAAATTGATCATAACTTTTGAACCGTAAAAAAATTCACCAACATTCTCAGGATCAAAAAGTTTGGAAATGACTTTGGCCACGTCCCTATTTGATTTGATACTTCCAGGGACATATAGCTGGTAACCTGAGGGGTGATAGATAGATCCTTAAGATCTATCTGTTACTTCAAAATACTAAGGTTAAATATAAATATAACATGAGCTTGTGACATCGGAATTTCCATTTGTTATTCTTAAATTCCTGAAAACATAATAAACTTTCATATAAATAGAATTCTCCATCGCATTGTCACGCGCGTCGCCATACAACTCGCCGTTTCAAAAACACGTAATATTTTAAAATTTCGTATGAATTTAAAAAAATTAGACGCAACACACCTGTTTATATTTATGTCTAACGGGATTCTCTTGTGTGCGTCAGGACTTCAGGATTCTCGTCTACTAATCTAATCTAACTAACCTTAGGTATGGGTTTCTGGGTTGGTTGTTATATTGCATCTAGTTGGAACGTTTAAGTAGTATCCATCTGGTTTATCATCCGAAACACGTCCACTGCTGGACATAGGCCTCCCCCAAGGACCGCTACTTGGACCGGTTCTGTGCTTCCCGCATCCTGCAGATCCCTGCGGTTTTTACAAGGTCATCATCCACCTTGCGAAAGGCCTTCCAACGCTACGTCTTCCGATACGCGATCCATCCGAAAGTTGTTGGGCCGACAGATTAAAATTTTCATCCCTAGCAAGATCCGTGATCCCAATACATTCTTAACTGTTTAAGAAGGAGTCTTTCTTTTTCTCCAACAGATAAGGAACTAGCACTGCCTCGCTGTGTTGGCAATTTCGTAATTTTCTTTCGACATTTTCCCTAAAGTTATGGCAAATTTCAACAAATAAAAAGCTTTTGAAGCAATACTTGTCTAGCCGAGTCGTAACAGTATGGAAAAGGCTCCCGGAAAATGTTGTAAAATAATGTTGTTGTTGTTCCCACACTGAACTGCTTCAAGAATCGAATGAGCAGATTCAATATCTCCAAGCTAGATGATACACATGCGTCAGCTAATTAGCTGCTAGTGTGTCTAACCAAATAATAATACATTTTGAGCACAGCAAAAATGTCTTTATTATTCTCTAGTAAAATAGTGTCTTGGGATCCGCCCGTAAGCGTGACAAATACAAAAATAACACAAAACCCATATCCTTATACTCATTAATTCTACTAACGAAGCAGTATAAATAACACCTGTGTTCTAGGAAGACAAACGAGCATTTCCCTTACAAGCGCATGCGCAGGATGGACTAAATTACCGCTTCCTTCATTATGTGCTACAGAAATACCAGCTTTGATGATACTATTTATAGGAGAAAGGATGGATTAAGGATTTAAATTTAATATGACGTGGTTTTCCTGTTAAGGAAACGGGATTTCTGGTTTGGGTAGGTATATTTTTAGTCGAAATAAAGCTTAGAATTTGGTGTACATTACAGGTTCTAGGTTGCCATAGATGTCGACATGCTTGACACTTATGTATTGTAATTTGACCTTAAACGAATCATCCCCTGTAGGGTAATTGCGTAACACAGTAACAGGAATGGCTTTCCTTTTGACAGTTCAACAACATTCATTGCGTTGTTTACGTTGTTGAGTAGAATTTTTTTTCGAACCTATGATGCAATGGGTTAGCAATGACGTTCAAAATGATTCAGACTGTGATTGATAGTAATGTTACGCACTTAGGGTGCTGGGTGTAGATTACAGGTGCTGCCATCAATGTCGACATACTCGACATATACAACATTCATTTTAGTATATGCGAAACTCGAAACACGTGTCTAGTATTTTTATGTAAAGGATCTATGTACAAAAATTCAAAACTGTATCATGAAAAATCACAAAGTTATAAGCTTGTTATGTTACCTAGTTGTCCGTACAAAAACATGCTCACTGCGAGGTGCGCGGCGCACGCGCACCCGCGCCGCCCGCGCATGCAGCGTCGTCTTGCGCTCGATAATGATTACGTAGTGTCGCTCGGTATCCAACTTGTAACCTTTTTAAATATTTTTGGGACAAAATATAACATGGTGTAAAAATTATTGGAATTGATTCAGTTAAGTTTTGCCCGAAACGAATCATTCCAAACTACTCGTCATCTGCCTAGCCCTTTCTATCTAACTATATAGGGTTTGGCTTCCAGTCTAACTGGATGCAGCTGAATACCAGTATTTTACATGGAGCGTCTGCCTGTCTGACCTCCAGAACCTAGTTTCTGGGTAACAGGGTACCTCTTGAAAAGACTGGTTGTCAGACTCGGGCTTCTGAATACCCGTAACGACAGTCAAAGTTCAAATGACAGCAAATTCTATTTACCTTGATTATGAGGAACAAACTGAAATAAATATACATATAAATTTGCAATAACATTCATATGGCGCCTATCCCAATTGCTCAAAATCATTCCTCTATTAACATTGGCTCCACTTCAACATCAATTAACAGTTCAATGTTTATCAAAACTTCTTGAACAATTCAACCGTTGAAGAGGTCAATCACTGTCCCATTTGATCAGTAATGGCGCCTACATCAGAATCGTGTCATCACAATCTGGTGTCCATTAGACTTCCAAACGCTTGCAAACAACGGTTTCCCTTAGTTGATGTCTCGACGGGCAGGTGATATTCCTCAGTCGGATATTACGAAATAAACATGATGTGAACCATACTGAATTGTTTTAGGGTTCTATAGTAAAAGTAGGTTGGTTTTGCCATGTCTATTAATCGATCGTATTCGTATGTCACAACTCCCGGATGTGAGCCCAGTCTGAAAACTTGTTACTGGAAATTGTCGGTACTGTTTTTCAGTATTACATTTTTATATTAATTAATGTATCTAGATCAGGGATCCCCAAACTATTTTGGACAAGTGACCCCTTTTCCAAAATGAACTGTTACCGCAGACCCACATGGCCAAATTACCTACTTTAAGATCAACCCCGTCAACCCCCAAAATCAGTTTTCGTTTATGTCGATCCCTAGGAAACCGATATCGACCACTTCATAGTTCACTTCACGCTCACTTCACCTATGTTATCACGGTGAGATTTTTACAGAATCGATAGGCTGGTCAGATCGTGTTCGTTCCTCGTCGTCACGCGCGCGTCCCGCTCGCCACCCGCGATCACCCAGAATGTTACGTTACCTTGCTGATAGATAATAATATTACAATTCATAATTTTATTAAAGCATATTTTTCATACGTGATGTTCTTTCTTTTCTACGGAAATAAAAACAAAAACCAACATCCACGTCACCTATTTACTTACAAAATATCATCATTTGAAATCATCTAGATTTCATTTTTACCGACTTCACAAAAAGGAGGAGGTACTATGTTCGGATGTTTGTATGTTTTTTTTTTTTTTGTATGTTTGTTCATCGAATACTCCGCCAATTGTAGACCGATTTTTAAAATTCTTTTTTATTTGAAAGGGTATGCTCCCGAGGTGGTCCCATTGTCACCAAATCGGAATCTGATGAGGGAATCCCATGGAAATCGAGGGAAACCCTCCAATTTTGTAGACACACCTATAGCGATTGGGGTATTTTTAATAGTAACTAGTGCTTTGCTCTCAGAAAGCAACATTCGGTGAAATGGAACTGATGATGAAGACCACAGATGGCCATCCGAACTACTCAATAATAAATATTTCACGGGTTGCAATTCGATTAAGTATTTTAATGTGGTTGCTAAGTACAATGCGTATCGTGAAGTGGAGCTGATGGTGACTTCTCAATCAGATCCAGTTCTCCTGGTTCTTACAAGGAGAACTCCTCAATAATTAACGTCCCTGCATCGGGAAAATCAATGTTTTATAAAAGGCGATGAACAGTTAAGTTACAAACTGGCCCACTAAAAAGTGAAAAATAACTTTAATTTCGGAAGTCGGTGTCAATAAAAGAAAATGCGGAACCAACGACACCGACTTCCGAAATTAAAGTTATTTTTCACTTTGTAGTGTTTTTTTGGAAGTCGTTGTTTTTTTTTTGTAAAAAGTTTTAAAATAAATTTCTTTTTACTTTTCCATTTCTTATTTAAATTAATTTAAGCTACCGAATTTCGGCCGACATTCGGCAGATCTAACCGAAATTCGGCCGGAGACGAAGTTCGGTAAAAGCTGCCGAACTTCGGTAATACCGAATGTGAAACGAATTTTGGTGCATCTCTAGTTTTTACTTCGAAAGGGAATATTGCGCCGAACCCAAATAAATGGGTATAAGGGCAAGAAAATGATAAAGCTTTTAAAGGTAGATTTTTCCAAGGTTTTCTAGACTTTTTTACGTTCCCAAGGTCACAAAGACTGTTCCTATATGTTACTTTCATATGTTTGAAATATAAATTATTGTAGTACGAGTATGCGTGGCCTTATACTGAACCCAATGTCACGCGTCTTATGCTTACGCGCGTAGACTTGCGTTTGGCAGAATTTCCTAAAGTTTCCTCCCATTCTTACAGCAAGATGTCTTTCCTCAATTGTGTAAGATTTTCTTTTTAATTTAGACTGAAATCTAAAACCTTTGCATAGATATCAGTTTACACAAAACCGTTTATTTTATTAATGTCGTCGAGAATATTATTAATGGTTTCTTAGTCATGGTATCTTTCACAAGCGAAAGGAAACTGTAACGCTGTGTCAGGAAAATTATCGTTTCCGATTTTTGTTTTTGTGTTGAGTATATTATATCATTACATGTCATATCAGAAAGGTGTGGTCATATTTAGAGTGATATGAAGATTCGAATGACTTTATTGCGACGCACGCTATTTTGAAAAACTTTACTAGTGGTACGCCAGTTCGAAAACACATTTGAGTCGAAAACCGCTATATCGAATGACGTTGTTGCGAGCACGCTGATTCGAATAACTGTTTGAATGGTAGGCTAGTACGAAAGTCTTGGTATCGAGCAGTGGGGACGTTATAGGCTGATTATGGAAACCATAAACAATCATAAATTAAACATTGTAGGATCGTAAATATTTTAAAAGTCTTAACTGTGTGTTTCCGTAACCGGAGTTTCCGCCTTAGCAAAGAAATATGTTGCCAGCATAAATTATGTCGACGAAAATGTTGCCAAAGACAATAATAGCCAAAAAAAGGGATAAAATCTCTTGTTATTTATATTTTTTCTATGTATAAAAAAGAAGCGGATATATATATTATTCGTAATCCGCTACTTTATCTTTAAACCGATTTATTTCCCCACGTACATACGTAACATGCAAGATCAACTCAAGAATTTGGATTTTTACAACGCAAAATATGATAAACATTAATCTCTCACTCGCAAAATTATTATATAACAGACAGACAGATTGGCGTTCGCATAAATTAGATTGAAAGATCTGAATAACAAAATTATGAAGACATGGTCGTCTACATCCTACGAATAATAAAAAGTCAGGAAACAAAATCAACGACAAATTCGGCTCCAAACTTCACTACATTGACAAAATACCTCGAGAATTCGAACGAAAGAACACACATGCAAATAAGCCAATCAACTGCGCTCGCGTAAAGAGCTGTATTCCGGCAAGCGCCGTGATTGGTTCTGGTGCGCGGTGGCCTTTTCGGCAACGCCCACCGCGGTAAACATTTGCGTGATGTCATTTCTTGACTTTTATTGTTCTTAGTCAACATCACTACATATTAGTAAAGTCCCCCCGCCGCGTCCGTCTGTTTGTCTGCATGCGCTAATCTCTTTAACCCTTACTACATATATTTTCAGAGGAAACTTATGTAATAGAATAAACATGACTCCGAATGGTAACACTGCAAAGGAGCATTACTAGAAATTATATATCTAAATGAAATGTTATGTTTTCATTGAGAATAAAGTTTCTTCACTACATAGTATAAAACAAAGTCGCTTTCTCTGTCCCTTTGAATGCTTAAATCTTTAAAACTACGCAACGGATTTTGATGCGGTTCTTTTTTATAGATAGAGTGATTGAAGAGGAAGGTTTATATGTAGTGTATTTAGTATCAGCATTGCACCCGTGCGAAGCCGGGGCGGGTCGCTAGTAAACAAATATTATAAAAAGAAAATATTTTATTTGTTTGTTACGCTTTCACGCTAAAACGGCTGAACGGATTTGGATGAATTTTGGCACATGGGTAGATCATGACCTAGATAAGGATATAGGATACTTTTATCTCGATATACCCACGGGATCGAGACTTATGCGGGTGAAACAGTGCAGCGGGGTGCAGTTAGAAGTTTTGTAAATCACACTTTTCTCTTGAAACTTGTCCAAATTTATTTTTACATCGAAACTTCTTTCATCTTAGACGTATAGTTCGTCTTCACAACGACTGACTTCCTGCTATTGCAATACTGCTACCATTAGTTAAATAAAAAATAAGAAATAAAGTTTAAAATTTAATAAAATAAATTAAAAACGTAGGGAATGTTTTTCCGGTGGCAACTTTTTATAAGCTTGGGCAACACTAAATGGTGTAAGTGAGTTTTTATTGGTTATTTTATTATTCAAACGTTTTATCGGCTTGCTGACTGATGTTATAGTTTTGACGTATTTTTATTAAATAGAGATAACTCTTTAAGTCTATACTAATATTATAAAGAGGAAAGATTTGTATTTAAGTATGTTTGTAACGAATTGGCTCAAAAAGTACTAAACCGATTTAAAAATTATTTCACCATTTGAATACTACATTATCACTGATTAATATAGGCTTTTTTTTCCACCCGTGCGAAGCCGGGACGGGCCGCTAGTCTTAAATATGGGGCTCGTGGCTAAATTATAACAGCGCACGGGTCGATCGAAAGTTAATCTACGCATGCCGCAATCGTTTCGTTGATGGGTGACCTTTTCCCAACTAGGTTGACGTCTGCTTCCAGTCTAAACGGCTGCAGCTGAGTACCAGTATTTTACATGGAGCGACTGCCTATATGACCTCCACAACCCAGTTACTGGGTAACACAATACCCCTTGGAGAAGTCTTGGGCTTCTGACTACCCGTATTGACTGTCAAAGATCTACAAATGGCAGCCAGGACCAACGGCTTAACGTGAAGCACGGAGAGGTCTCGATATGTAATGGATGGTCACCCATCCACGCACTGACCTCGGCAAGCGTAGCTTAACCTTAAATATACCCCTGCGGCTGTTATCATTTCATTTAGCTACGAGCCCATGAAATGAATGCACACAATTATTAATAGTCTTATCAAGTATTTTTTATCGACAAAATTATCAACGAATACATTGCTTAAAACCATTACTGCCCAAGTTTTAGCCCTGAGTGGGTTCATTTTCAGTGAACGGTACCTTGTGTTTTTACGGCCAGTGACGATGAAGGTCGAATAAAAAATAAAAACAATAATGTACGAAAGACCGGTGAGTTCTCTAATAATTTATGGTTTGAATTGAAAACAAAAATTATAGTGACACTTGTAATAAAGAACGAAACGGAGGGGCTCGTTACTAAATAATAACAGCGGCACTGGCCGTCGATAGATAAACATCCATTACATTTCAAGACCCCTTCGTGCTTCGAAAAGCACGTTAAGGGACATTCACACTTATTCAGCTCTGTTCAGTTTTTTTTCCATAGAAAACAACGATTTTGTATGAGATGCGTACGCATCCATTCAGCCGGGGATAGCAGAACGGACTTCATACAAAATCGTTGTTTTCTATGGACAAAAGCCGAACAGAGCTGAATAAGTGTGATTAGTCCCTAAGCCGTCGGTCGGTTCCGGATGTCATTTGTAGATCTTGGGTAGTCAGAACCTCGAAAGTCTAACAACTCTTACCAAGGGCATAATTGTGTAGCCCAGTAACTGGGTTGTGGAGGTCAAAAAGGCAGTTACTTCATGTATAATATTGGTATTCAACTGCATCTGGTTAGACAAGAAACCGACCCCAAAGAAATTGGGAAAAGGCTAGGCGAATTATTTTGCATTTCATAGAACATTGGGACCATTACTGCTCAAGTTCTGCCCTGAGTAGCTTTATTTTCAGTGTAGTAACTTTAAAAACAGTCCTTATGTATTAACGGCCAGTAATAAAGGTAGAATCTTGAATTTAAAATTAAATAAAATAAAAATGTACACACGCCAGCACATCAAGCTACCTACCCGAAACTATCAAATTTTCCCAACCAACTTTGAACCTAATACTTTAGCAATAAAGTTGAAAATCTATTAGAAAGACAGATTGTAGCAGTTTGATGTGCTGGTGTCTGTACCAAAGACCTGCAAGTTCTCTAATTTATGGTTTGATAACAAAAATTCAATATTTCTCGTTATTTTAACGGAGGTAAAATAAATGAGAATTTATGAGTGGATCGTTACCTGGCTACAGATTTTTGTGATTTTTAATAAATAACCTTATTTAAGCCAATTTATCGTTCATATCGCAAATTCGTTATCTGAAAGTCAAGCAAAATAGTTAGGGAGGCGAATAGGGGAATTTTCGGTAATACTCGAGCGTGGCAGTTTGAGATATGAGAGATACCTTAGACCTAATAGAACAACCTTGTAAAGTATTTAGCTCTATATGTAGTGACGCGCGCCTAAGATAGACGATCAGATTAGTAAGAAAAAATCGATAGTCTGAAATACTCGAGCGCGTCAGATTAAGATATTGGGGGTTGATTTTAGTGTTTTAAGACTAAATTTAACTAATCTGACGATAAGTCCTTGCCGCCGCCGAGTTATAAGGTCGCGAACTTGTGAAAAAAAAACGTTAATCCGGCATTCTCGAGCGCCATTTTTTATTTTTTTATTTTGAAGAATATAATCTAAAACTCACTAAAAATACAAAATCTGCCGGTTTCCGCATGACCAGAAGTGTGGAGGAGCCATTTCGTCTTCCGAAAAACGCGTTGCGGCATATAAGTCGCGAACGATTCATCTTACAAAAAAAAGTTTAAGTAAACAAAAAAGATAATTTTATTTTACACAAAAAAGGTCTCTTTACATTTTTGTCCAAAGTTAAAACTTTTTGACTTGAAGCATCATAAAAACTCAAACTCCCGGTTTTTTGAGTGTATCTCGAAAACTGAGGGTGTTAAAAAAAATTGATATGAAATAACGATAATTAAATTATGTGACTTTTATTATATCTCACAATTTTTTTTTTTCCAAAGCTTCTCGACAATTTTCGTGGACTCGGAAAAAGCTACGCGTATCTGTATACAAAAGTATTATTAACATGTACAGTTTCATATATATTATTCAATAGCCTGTTGATCCTCAAATTGTTTTTTGGACGTACCGTAAGCAAAACGAAGTGAAGAATTGAAGCAAAAAAGAGGAATTTGCCATAAACACGTAATACAGACTGAGCGCTTCTCGGAAATATGCCGTCCTACCAGTATTTTTCCTTTATTTCGCAACATTGATGGTGGGGAAAGAATCGGTAGAAGGGAAGGTATATATATATATATATATATATGTTTATGGTCCCCTACCGTAGACCTATGTGCCCTCAGTATAACGACGATTGAAGAGAGAGAAAAGACCCGACGGTATATTTCTCGAATGTGCTGGAAACTTTGATGAATTGTATTGAGCAAAAATGTAAAGGTCATACATAACAATACAATTATAATACGATTTGTATTTCATTTCATTTTTTTTTTTATACAATAAATAATACAATTCGTACTACATTTCATCTACATTTACGTTGGTTGTATCTATCGCTTTATTGTCATTCTTAAATTCCCCGTTTTGTCAAGGAGAAAGAAAGGAAAAAAAAGAAACCAAAAAACCTTTTTCGATCAGATTAAGAGAACCCACCAACATTTTTGTCAGATTAAGGAAATATGCTTTCAGAATACCGAGATAAACCTCCCCTATGAAAATCTGACGCGCTCGAGTATTTCAAAAAAACTTTTTTTTTTTGCATTTTCAAAAATTCATCACAACTTATCGTCACGCCGAAATCGTCAGTTTTTTTAAAGGGAGCTTCCTTAGGGCCTACTTAACACCCCTTCCGAAAATCTGACGCGCTCGAGTAAATTTTTTTTTTTTGCATTTTTGACTACTTTATATGCCTACCCCCACCACGCAAACCGGCAGATTAGTATACCGTTGTTATCAGAGGCACTTGGGGCAAACGTAGTATGAATATCTGACGCGCTCGAGAATGCCCAAGTAACTGTTTTTTTTAACATTTTTAAAAAACCGTACACGCCAAGCCCACCGCTAAAATGGTTTTTACCATAAGAGCTTTTCTTTTCGAAATCATTTTATCTTTCGATTTTGATAGGTCTCGACGGCGCCGTTGAATTACGCCATTTAGCTACCTCGCCTCCCTAACTAAAAAGGTCGTCTACCTTTATAAAAATGAGTGCAATTTTATCACTTAGTTATTTGCGCCAATTTTTTTGTTGATAGTGTTTTACGTTACTACTAGTGGCACCGGTGACTGAAAAGTTGTGTGGAAATCGGTTGCCATGGTATGGACATGTGAATGAGGACAATGTCGTGAGGAAAGTTTAGAGTATAATTGTGGATGGCTACTTATAGCCATGCACAATTATCCAAAGTTCAAAAAAAAAACTTCAAAGTCCAAAGTTTGCTAGGTTATCCCCTACTCGTAAGTAGGGGAATCCCTAGCAAACTTTGGATGGACGGTGTGAATAATGATATGGCAAGAAAGGGGGTAACTATCGAGATGAGGACTAATGGAGAAGTATGGAAGAAGAAGACTGTACTGTGTTATTGAGTTTTTCATTAGGAATTTCTTAGTAACAGTCCGGAGTTTGGAAGTTGGTGGTGTGATACCCCCGTGCCTCGGAAAGCACGATAAGCCGTTGGTCCTGCGTCTGATCTCTCTCCGGTCTTGTTGGATTGCCGTCCCATAGGACTATGGAAGTAAACGGAACAGAGAGTGCACCTGTGTCTGCGTGCACGATCGTGCACTATACAAAAAAAAACAGCTGTTCCCTACATTTTGACGAGATAGACGAAGATAAAAGTAGGGAACAGCTGATTTTTATTTCGCGATTTCAGGTTTGGTCCCATAGTAAAAGTTGTTCATGATGATGAGTATAATGACTTCTTAAGAGGTTGCTGGTGTTTTTCAAATAACCCTGTATAAATATCTCCTGCGTACCTGGCTAATCTCCGTTGAGATTGGTCACCATGACCGAAATCGGTTGGGGAGGCTATTATATTTTTATCGTAAGAAATAAAAACCATTTCCCATTGAGTTTAACCTTCACTATATCCATCTATTATTAAATATTTCACATAAAATAGGCAATAAAACAGTAAGTCGTGCTCTTAGCCTTGTTTTAAAAGCTGGTCAATATTAGACGTCCTTTAAAAAGGTCTTGTAAACAATTGAATGATAGGAAATAAGTTTGCCATTGAACTAAAAGCTTAGTATTTATTCAATAATATGACATGTTTTTTATATGTAAGTAACTAACTATTTATACTAGAAACTAAATTAAAAGACTAACTTACTATACAAAAAAAAAAAAACAAAAACAAAGGATACTTAGGCGTCGAAGTACTCGTCCGCATCGCTGTCATCCGGAAATGTGCCCAGAAGACTGTCAGCATTGCCACGTTCAACGGCAATGCTAATTCTTTGACCAAAAAAAGACCCAGCCGTCTGGTCACGTGAAGTGTCGACCAGTTGGCGAGAAATTTCATTAAAAAGGAGATGCGCACTCGAGCCCCATGACCCGAGCGTTTCGACCCCAAACGGGTCAAAGCTGTAGTTACCCATAAGGTTACAGTATTTGCGCCGCTTGAGGGTCTCAGCAGCTGCAGCAGCGGCGCCAGCATAGCCCGCCGTGCTAGGAACATGAGATGGCGCAAGGGTACCGACACACGTTGCGTCCCACACCAAGCTTAGTTATGTAGTTCCATGCTTAATAACTTATCGCTTAAAAAAATAGCAGCCCGTTCAGTTCAATCGTTCAGTAGACCAAAGCCGGTTTTAGGGACAAGACATAAACATTCAGGTTAATTTTGTGCCTTTTCTTTCGAGAATCCTTCTCATAACAAAGGGCTGATGAAGTTAAGTTCCGGAAATTGGCTCTTGAAAGAGCCGTTTGGGTTGTGGAAAGACCGGTTCGCCATCGTGCTAAAATAATTAGTCACTTAGATTCTGGCGAAATTTTGGGCCGAAAATTCAATAGACTGTCGTGCCATAGACACGAAGAAGAAGAAGAAGTCTAATTTTGTGCTGGAGGTTTGACAAAAGCATAGAGTCTAGGTCTTGACACGTTAGTGCTTACTCTAGAACAAATTGATATCGTACTAATGTTATAAATGTGAAAGTTTGTGAAGATGTTTGGATGTTTGTTACTCAATCACGCGTAAACCGTTGAACGGATTTGGATGAAATATGGCACACAGATAGTTTATAACCAGGATTCACACATAGGTAACTTTTAATCCCGATACACGGGATCGACACATATGCGAGTGAAACCGTGGGGCGCAGCTAGTATTTAATATAAAAGAATGCGTCGACAGATAGATAAAAGTACTAGGTGCGGTTCTGCCAAAAGCTTTGAATGCAGATTTAATCTCATTGGATTGATCCATTGTGATGCCACTCCTAGGACATTCAATTTGGATTTTATCAACTAATGCATTAGAGACTCGTCTTATGGACTGGGTTGATAAACTGCTCAATTTTGTTCCGTCATGTTTCTACCATATTCAAACCCCAAATTACAATATGCTCTCATTTCTTGCACTATGTTTCCATTACCCTAAGGTGCAGCGCAGACGACAGACTATCCGTGACGCACTTTTTAGTCTGTGAAAATAGAACCTATGCAATTATATGCAGTAACGCACACGACGCGCAAAAAGTCCGGCGCACAAAAAATCCGTGTAATTCGGGCAGACCGCGCCGCGCCGCACAAAAAGTGTGTGAAAAAAATTGAACGTTTGCTTCAACGCGCGGTAACGCAGACGGCGCACACTTTAGTCGGCAATCTGCATGTGCTAGGGGTGGACGTAACGCACGCGATCTATTATCATGGCGCGATTTATTATCAAAATAATACTTCGCGATCTCTGCACGATTTCCATAGCGTCTACGTCCCTACAGCTTTGCCGACAGAATGATCGAAGATGTGCGTCGTGTGCGTTGAGTCTGTGAAAAATCCGCGACCGACTTTTTGCGCGCCATGCAGACTTTTTGTGCGCCGCAGACTCGATCGCACAAAAAGTGTGCCATCTGCGCTGCACCTAATTGCATAACACACTATCGATCACAATTTGAATAATTTTGAAGGACATTGCTAATCCATTGCTTCATATGTTCGAAAAATTTGTCTGCTCAGCAATGTAAATAATGCAATGAATGTTGTTCAACTGTCAAAATGAAAGCCACACCGTTACAGTTAGTTTGTTACACAATTACTCTAAAGGGTTCATAAACGTTATTAGAAGAAAACAAGAACTTTTAGAATATCACCTAAACGAGTATTCAGAGTTCAAGACTGGCATCACCCTACTAATAAAAAACATTAGAAAGCGAAAATGCGACACAAGTGCAGTCAGCCGCTGCAAAAAAAAGCATACAAAAAAAAAAAAACATTAAAAAGCTATACTTTACTCTCTGAATCTATAATGAGCTGAAATATCCCGGTCGTGTAAACAGGATTTAAATAAATGTCCAAGACTGTTTAGTAAACAGACACTTTGGCAACGTTTTCGTACGATTTTTTTTTTAATACTTAAAGAACTAGCTGTCCGCGACTTCGACCAAGTACAATTTCTTATTTCCTCGACCCACCCCGTCGCATCGCATCGCCTGCCCGCGCTATTACTTCGTTTTCGCTTACCGTTCTTTCTTACTTTTTTTTTCTTTTTGCTCGGCTCCTAAGAATCCTAGCGTGATGGTAAATAACATATAGCCTTCCTCAAAGATTAGGGTATCAAATGCGAAAAGATTTTTTCAAATAGTTCCAGGGATTAACGCGTTCTTTAAAAAACTATTTAGCTTTATTATTAGTGTAGTTATATACAGGGTTAGTTTTTAATGACCAGCCAAATTTAAGGGTGTTGTACAGACCATCAAACTAAACAACTTTCTCCATGGGACCAACATTATAATCTATACTAATATTATAAAGAGGAAAGATTTGTATGTATGTTTATAACGAATTGGCTCAAAAAGTACTGGACCGATTTTAAAAATCTTTCACCTATTTAATGCTACATTATCACTGATTAATATAGGTTTATATTTTTCTTCTTTTCTTTTCTTTTTCCACCCGTGCGAAGCCAGGACGGGCCGCTAGTCGCGAATAATAAAATTCAGCCGTCCCATACGTTTAGGTCGAGTAGATATTGAAGTTTTCTGTGGGACAGCTGATAAATTTTTCGCGAGTACGCTATTGGTCCCATGGAGAAAGTGGTCCAGTTTGATGGTCTGTTCTACACCCTTAAATTTGGCTGGTCACTAAAAACTAACCCTGTATAGTATAGATATTCGGAATTTATGATAGACAACAGGTAGAATTTAAATCTCTCCGAAAAAAAAAAGAAAAAACTAAGAAGCATTAATTTCAACATTATAAATACGTATCTAAGTAATGCTACAGATATTTTCAAACACAAAAGATGAAAGCTGGACTGTGATTTTTATGTTTCCTTTCCAGTTTTCTTTGGTATTCTTTTAAATTGCAACTGAAAGTCATATTGTGTTCGTAGACTTTCTTTCTCAACGAATTTATCAAAATATCCTAGAGCAACTTATCACAGTTACCAAAAAAAAAAAACTGTCGATAACGACGACGGTGTAAAACTGGGTGTAAATAATAAAACGTTAGTTCACACTCCATCCCGCCTACGGATCAACTCTACCAAAATAAACATTTTTAATTTTGTCTTCCATAACTCTAGTACGACTTCGAACGTAGCCCGCATGACCGCGTGTTCCGAACAAGGGCGAGGCTGTTTAAAATAATAAATAAAAAAAGTTTACACCATAGTCTTTGGTTGAACTCGGGCGGGAAAGTTTGACGTTTCGATATTTTTAAATTGATGTGTTTTTTTTTTGTACTGTGCCAGTGAAATTTAAATAACAAAAGATATAAAATAATCAGAATTTATATTGGTAATTTAATACAGGTATAAGAAAAAAGTACCTATGTCTTTTTGCGAGTACGGTCTACATAAATTATGCCGTGTGTATTTTTGTCAGAATTAATATTGGACGTTGTGTTATGAAAAATTTTCGCAGCAATGAAAATATTTTTTCTGATCACATTACTTACTGTTTAAGAACGCAGTTCGATATCTATTGATGGATTACCTACTTATTTGATAATCTTTTGTGTTAATGGAGCATATGTGAAAACAAGAATTTTGTGGTATCTAATTATGTAATTTCCTCAAAATATACGTGTAATCAATGAGTCATTATCATTGGCATTTCCTTCAATTAATTTAACACACAAAAAGCTTTTAACATTATAAACAATTCTAAAATCAATTAAGAATCTTTAGGTATAAATAAATCTTGATACATAAAAAACAACAATACATGTTTATTCTCTACAATTTTAGCCACAAATTAAGTGATATTTCACTGTCACGTAAAAAAAACACAAAGTCTGGGTAACAAATCTGTGTAACTGACAAATACAAGCTACAAAGGAACATCATGAACAAGTTTGCGTCATCTGTTCAGAAAACTTCATTGTTTTAATTCTCACCTTTGTTCAAGGGACAGTGGTAATTTTTATGATTTTCAAGATGAATCAAAGTCTGTGAGAATATTTTTTTTATTGTTTATTAATTATGGAACCCTCCCTCCTCCCTCCCTCTTACCGAAGGAGGCCTATATCCCAGCAACAGGAACATTATAGGCTGATTATGTGTTATGTGAATTAAGGAACAAGAGAAAATATAAACAGAAACATCACAAATACCTCAATTTGTCTGTCCGGATGTTGACAGACTTTGAAGCAATCTTATGACTAACATAATACTGCCCTCGTAACAGCAAATGCAGTAATCGACATTTTTACGATTTTCCGGTTTTGTCAAAAATTACATGGGGAGACTTTGTATTTTTATGTACCTTTTTCGTAACAAAACATATGAGTTTTATATCAGTTCAAGTAGAGATTTAAAAAAAAAACACTTAAACGTGTTTTTCTCTAAACCGCCATTTTGCAAGTACTGCATTTGCTGTTACGAGGGCAGAATAATGATTATACACATAACACATAAGTTATAAAATATTGTGAGGTAGATAGAAAATAATAACTAAAATGTACAGAGGCCAGCACATCAAGCTACCCCAATCTGTCAGATTTTCCCAGTTGTTGTAGTAAAGTTGAAAATCTATCAAAGAAATTTGACAGATTGGGGTAGGTTGACCTGCTGGCGTCTGTACAAAAACAAAGACGGCGCGCGCGGCGCGGGTCAGGTATACAGTCGATGCTAGTTACATATTAATGCATTTCCAAAGAGAATCAAAGAATTTGTCCTTCTTTTAATAACCCGTATTATGATAATAGGGATGACAAATATTCTCACAGACTTGATATCATCATTACAAATTAATATTCTCACATCATCATTCAGCCGAAGGACGTTCACTGCTGAACATATGTAGATATCCTCACAGACTTTACCCCAAGCATCGCCATTCGAAATTGTGTTTTTTTCTACGATTTAAGCTATGCTGTGGGCGATATTTAAAAGCGGTTCACCCTAAGCAGTCAGAGAAAAAGACTTTCTTCTTTTCGAAGCGATAGTAATTGTAAAATATACGTAGTGGATTAAACCTTCTACCAACCATGCTGCTGTATGTTCTGACTAGCATGATATTTATTTATTTATTTAATACTTCAAGCACATAAATGTACAGAGGCGGACTTAATGCCATAGGCATTTTCTACCAGTCAACCTTTGGGTGATGCAGAGACAAACCAGTGGTAGGTGCAATCATGAAAATTGAGGAATAAATATTTTAAACATAAAGATACGCATAAACCTATTAAAACTATGAATATAATATATACCTAATTATATATATATATATATATATATATAAGCACAAATAAATATACATAAATACATGAATATACTTACTAAAAATAAATAAGACAAACAATGAGAAAATATTACCGTTATGATGATACTGCCAGCTTCTTGCGAATGTGCTCACGAACTTTTTAACTTTTAACTGATATGACGGCGACCACGCCCTTCTCCTCTAACCTCTAACTCTCCCTTAACCTCTGCCTCCGCCGCCTCGGCCTAGGCCTCTTATCGCACCTTTAAAGTAAAACCGTTACTAAACGAAATTATAAAATTTTACAAGAGAGCCAATATTAGAAAAAAGTCACCGTTTTTTGTCAATAAAATCTGAGTGCAGGGTTCTTCATGACATTTAATGAGGTCTTATTCTATCAACAACTTACAAAAATGACAAGTTTATGTTGCAGTTTACGTATATTTTAAATAGAAGGCATTGATAACTCAATTCATGAAAATTTTCGTTTAGTAACGGTTTTACTTTAAAAGTGCGTTATGTGTGCGTGCGTGTTTCTTCTTTCTTACCAACACGCCATGCTATTGCAACGTGCAACTGTCAAACCCACCGCAACAGCGCTGCGACAGCGCTGTCCGCAAGGCTGTATCCTTAGAGAATAGCTCCCACGATCTGTATGAAGATAACTTCGTGGTAAAAATATTAGACACAGCCTAGGTGACTGAACAGAGTGTTGATTTTATGCTAATACAAAAGGAGAACTCTAATCCATCTAAAAGAGTTTCTTTATGTCTTGTATGAGCCCACGTGCGATCATCTTAAACAAGTAAATGCGTCATTCGTTCAAAAAAACATTATAATTTACATAAACACTGCAAAGGGAAACAATGTAGGCGTTAATGAACGGTCATAAGATGCTATATACATGTGAAGAAAGGGGTGCTTTTAACTCGAATGATAACATAAACGATGTGCCTTTGATCTCCAATTATGTGTTTGTATGTAGCCATAATTACCTATTACAGTGCATCAATGCCAGAACTGCCTTAACAATTATCATTATATCAGAGAGATAAGGGCGTAGGAGTAATAGTTAGAAGCTGGTTAGCTGTTAGGAGTAGGCAAGGCTTACTTTCACCATTTGACGTTTAAGGTTCTTTTTTTATAGCAAAAAACCGATCGAATACACTGTGGGCTAAGACACCACAAAAAACCCTGGGGTCCCTGATAACGTCCAATCGCATCGCGGAAGACCCAGACGCAAACGGCAGGATGAACTTGACGCCTATATACGGGATTGTTCCATATCTATCATGGCTCAGGATCGAGTTGACTTGTAAAAGGAAAGTGAGGCCTTTGTCCTGCAGTGAAAGAATACAGGCTGGCCGTAATTCTCTATGACACAATGAACGAAACCGCGCGAAATCAACGTGAGATTGGCGGGATTAGTTAAGGAAATAACGTGGTTTCGAAGTAAGTATAGTGAATTAGGACCCTGCAGTGCTATTCTGTAAAAATCTCACCGTGAATACTTGGGTGAAGTGAACTGTCATTCCATCTGATGCTAGGGATTACCCCTATTGATAGCTCACTTCACGCTCACTTCACCTAAGTTATCACGGTGAGATTTTTACAGAATCGATCAGCTGATTATATTATATAACCGAGCCGTTCCATTAGGAAAGTACCGTCAGTCCTTTTGAACCAAGTTAACACCAGCATTTCAGTTGAACATCAAAACTAAGTCAATATTCTACGCAAAGGTATGCGACACATATGTATGCTGGTATGCGAACAAACATGTAAATATTAAGATGAACAATGTTTGCAATGACGCGGGAGGCGTCTGGTGCTGTTTGTTAATGATAGGAGCGTTTGATTGTTGTAGTGTTTAGACTATGTAATATGAATGGCTATCCTATCAAAGAAGAGCTATTTAACTGCGTGTTTCGGTTAGGCGATTTTCCACTCTCTTCTTTTTTGTCTGCACGAACTACAAGAGAATATTATATGCCAGTAAGCAATGACTAACACTTTGGCCACAACATTGTTGTGTTGTACATATTTACATAAGGCATCCATGGACAATTGTAGCAATCGTTTAAAGTTCTTAAGTAAAAAACGTGACGCAGTGAAACGCAGTTAAAAAAGTGGGAATATATACCGGAGACTAAGTAGTACTACCAAATCATGGTCATTTTGGCCGAAAGAAATCTTGCTTATGAGTGCGAGATATGAAGGTGTTGGAACTTTAACTACGTTTCTAACTAACTGCAGAAACGACCCATGCTTTCTGAAAAACGTCAAAACTTCGCCATAAGTCGGTAATTATTCTAAAAAAAAGAACATGAAATATGCAGCAAACAGGCGTAAGAAAACCAAGCTAAATTATAGCTCGAGAGGTTTATGGCTTTATTAAACAACATCACTTTTAAGTTTTATATACAGACGCGTGTAATACTGGCCAATTTCAAATAGTACAGACGCCAGCACATCAAGCTACCCGAAACTGTCAAATTTTACAAATCAACTTTGAACCTTATGCTTTAGCGATAAAGTTGAAAATATTTTAGACAGATTGTAGTAGCTTGATGTGCTGGCGTCTGTACAATTTAGTGTACATCACAAATGAGTTATGTCCAGTCCATGAAAGTTTTGGCTAAGCATCTCTTAAAGCTGTGCCACACCTGTTGCTGCGAAGATGAGCCTTGGAATCACACGCCGATATTCCATTGTACAAGCGATTTAAAAACAAATGCAATTTGAAACTGTGATCACAAAGTAACAGTACAATAATTAATATCGTACTGATCATTGCCATGTGAAGAGGGGGTTTGAGACTTTTCCAATCAATCATTTAGGTACCTATTTTGTGAGTGATTTTCCATCATTATTGTTATAAACATAAATTAAACTTTCATTTATTTTCGCGTCTGTCTGAATCACCAAGGACAAACTAAAATTAATCGCGCAAAAACCAGAATAAACGCAAAACTTTTGTGTTCAAACAGATACATATTTCCGAGCCAGAAATGATAAAGAAAACATACACAAGTCCGTAACATATGATAGTCGACTGTTATAGTATCAGGAATTTGTGACGTACGGTAGAGTCATCATAAAATCTTTGTGGGCGTAACTATTCTTAAAGGCAGGGCTGCCTTGTGCACCTACCTAATATCTGAAAAAAGAAAAAAATATTTCGTATTAAACGCGTACAAATCTTGCTTAAGCCTATTGTTTCGGGGGCGTATTATTTAAGTATTTTCGCTTCTATAAGAAGTTATTTTTATGGGTGGTACCTGGTTTTTTTTAGCAATACATGCTTCCTCGCAATCCATAAATGCTTTAAATTTGTCTTTATGAAGATTTGGCGCCCAAATGGAATCAAAAAGTCCCAGTTGGGCGCCAATAGCCAATAGTGCTACTTTTGGAATTAACCGGTTGTAATATTGAATTGTCCTGGAAATTAAGAAGACCTACTTTTCCTACATATTTATCGGTCCTAAGAACTTCGGACACCCCTAAAATATACGGAGAAAACAGGAAGATTGATACCTAGGTCATTGCCAAGCACTTAAAATCTAGTACATGCATAACCGCTACAAATAAGAATTACTATTAAAAAAACAAGATGTCACTCTCAACTCATAATCATAAACCGAGCAATAAAATTCAAATAAATTAGGGTGAGATGACCAGTTGTTGGCCGGACGCCAACACACGTTAAATATGTTGATAAAATGATTTATAGCTTGTTTAGAATTTAAGTTATTGCCGTTTGGTTAGTGTCGAGGTGTGCCAGGTAGAAGTAACCATTAAGAAAATGTTAATGTGTTTTGGTTTGTGAGAGTACAATAAATCTCGTTTTCTGGTAGCCTGATCAAGTCTTCAACCAGTAAAACTGGTGTCAAATGCCATATCAAGTGCCAAGCAATTATATTTTTTTGTCGTAATGGTTTGACCACCGGTTCAACGAAACATAATTTAAGAAGAAATGCGGGTGCTCTTTTCTCCATAGAAACGTTATCATCAAAAAGGAAAAAATATCTCCCTATGTTGTTTTTGATGATACATTATTATTATAAGGCACTCGAACCCTTAAAAATGCCGATTTAAACCGCTGTCAGTAGTGTACAAATTTGACAACTATTACTAAAAAAAGAAAAACATAGGGACTTATTATTAGAGTCTTATTCAGTTTATTATATATCTTTTAAATTGGTAAAATATTGGAAGAGGAAATAGTCGAGAGCCAAACCTCGAATTTTGACTTTTTACTTAGGCAATTTCAAAAGTCTCTCCGAGCACATTTCCTCATAAGGAACTGAGAATAACATCACATTCATGAGAGATGCTAATTCCTCATTAAGTTTAAAAAGAACCAAACATTTGACAATTTCAGCTGATGAAAACAGCGAATGGTCCTTCAACTCTTTTAAGGTAATACAGCAAAGGACATCATTCGCACAGGACATCATTTAAGTGTCGAACATTTTATACTGACCAAAAATTAAAGAGCCGGCCAGAAAAATAAAGTAGGTACTATTTTCTTATTGAAAATAACATCTTGAGCATTTTTTTTCTATTACAACGAAAGCCTAAAATTATTTTTATAACAAGTGTTTTAAGCATAACATTAAAAAATACCAACTTTTTCAAACATCCTGAACATGCGTTAACTATAAACTTGTTATTAAAATATTTATGTTTTTTTTTTGTCCTTATCGGCGTTGAACAGAGAAAAGTGGAAAGAGAGTAGCAGTAGGACATCACAGGCTAATAATAATAACGGGAAGAGAGCAACCGATGCCTTTACTAGAAAATAAATCCCCATTACACATAAATACGCCCCGCATATTAGACATACGTTAAACATTATTTTTAATACATTTTGATTAACTACAGCGAAAAAGAAATTTATGACAGAAATAAACGCAAGATATTTGCGTGGGTTGAATACAAGTTATTTTTAGAGCCGCCTTGCAAACCAGACTGTGCGTCGCTATATGAAGAATAAAAGAATCACTTGCTGTCTTGAACCTTACGTTATTTATTTACGAATAAAGGTTATGTGATTTGTGGACCTCTTCCACTCTTCTTGATAAATCTCGCAATATTTGATAACAATCTCCCATGCTTTCTTCAGACCGGTCGCAGGCGCGGTCGCAGCCCAAGATTTTGGGGGGGGTCACCATGGGTGCCGAGGAATATTTTGAGGGTACATCTCCTCGTTAGTGTAGTGGTCGCAAGCGTTACTGCTGAGCATGAAGTCCTGGGTTCGATTCCTAGGTCGGGTAAAGTGTTACTAGGTTTTTCCATCAGAAATTTCTCAGAAAAAGCCCGGTGTATGGATTTCTGCCCGGTTGATTGCAGTAGGCTCGCCCCCTATAACATGGGACTTCAACATAACTGGCGAAATGTGGGTGTAAGTACTATATGAATATACACACCTGGCTAACGCTCCGGGGATTAAAGGCGTGGTGTTATGTTAATGTTCATGTACATCTCCAGTTCCACATTACTTATGCTGTTCAGGGACGCAGCTTTTAGTGGGGGGGATGTTATTTAATAATGCCGGCAAATTGGTCGTATGTATAAGAACAGTAGATTATTATATAGGGTGGGAAGAGCGAGCGAAGCGAGCTCGAAAATTTTTACAACGCGCCTCGGTTTTGTTAGGTTTTGTATGATATTTACATGCTGAAATAGGAGTTACATTGTCGATGTATGCAGGCAAGTCCAAGCAACTATGAGAATTTAGATTGCAAGAGCGAGCGAAGCGAGCTCGAAAATTTTAACAACCCGCCTCGGTTTGGTTAGGTTTTGTTTGATGTTTTTATGCTGAAATAGGAGTTACATTGTCGATTTATGCAGGCAAGTTCAAGCAACTATGTGAAGTTAGAGTGCAAGAGCGAGCGAAGCGAGCTCGAAAATTTTGCACATTCTCGGATAGGCTCGATTTTCTTTTCATTCTAAAAGGACTAGGAATTGCTTGCTTTGCCGACTTAAGAAGAAATGCTCAAGAATCAACAGAAAGCAGATTGTAAGAGCGAGCGAAGCGAGCTCAAAAATTTTAACAACCCGCCTCGTTTTGTTTAGGTTTTGTATGATATTTTTATGCTGAAATAGGAGTTACATTGTCGATTTATGCAGGCAAGTCCAAGCAACTATAAGAATATAGATTGCTAGAGCGAGCGAAGCGAGCTCGAAAATTTTAACAACCCGCCTCAGTTTGTTTAGGTTTTGTATGATATTTTTATGCTGAAATAGGAGTTACATTGTCGATTTATGCAGGCAAGTCCAAGCAACTATAAGAATTTAGATTGCTAGAGCGAGCGAAGCGAGCTCAAAAATTTTAACAACCCGCCTCGGTTTGTTTAGGTTTTGTATGATAATTTTATGCTGAAATAGGAGTTACATTGTCGATTTATGCAAGCAAATCCAAGCAACTATAAGAATTTAGATTGCAAGAGCGAGCGAAGCGAGCTCGAAAATTTTAACAACCCGCCTCGGTTTGTTTAGGTTTTGTTTGATATTTTTATGCTGAAATAGGAGTTACATTGTCGATGTATGCAGGCAAGTCCAAGCAACTATGAGAATTTAGATTGCAAGAGCGAGCGAAGCGAGCTCGAAAATTTTGCACATTCTCGGATAGGCTCGATTTTCTTTTCATTCTAAAAGGACTAGGAATTGCTTGCTTTGCCGACTTAAGAAAAAATGCTCAAGAATCAACAGAAAGCAGATTGCAAAAGCGAGTGAAGTGAGCCTGAAAATTTTAGCACCCTAACCTTAAATAGGTTACGTTTTTTTTGACCATTAAACAGAAAGAAAAATTAATTTATCGAATTAGGACGAAATGCACTCGTTTTACAACAGTTTAGGCTTTGGAATCTGGCCTTACGAACGGGGTGCCCAATATCCCGAGTTTGCTTCGCTCGCTCTTGCATCCTAGATTCTACAGGATGAAATTGAAAACTTGCGCCAACTCGAAATAGGAGGTCCAGTAGCCGCTACATAATCATTATAAATTGTCATGTCCCAAATGAAAATTCTAGAAAAAAAACGTGTAAGTAATTATGGTCTTAGATAGTGCAAACTAAGTTATTGCCTTCAAGTAGATACGACTACTACTACTAGGGACTTACTTTTTTTTTCTAAATTATCAAAACAAATAAGAAAATTGAAGTAGGTATCAATTTTAGCGCGCGTCCGATAAGCAATCTAGTCATCGCAGAAATCACAAGTTCACAACATGAATCAAGTTGGCAACACGTTGAACTAACTTACCTAATTACTACTTACCTAATTTTGACCGTACCTACGACAAAAAGGACGCGCGACGACGACGTTGCCAAACTTCTTGCCTATGCGCAGGCGCACGTATCATGTGCATCCCTTTCCTTAATGTCATGCTCTAAATTTTCTTTATAATACGTTGAATTAGATGTTTTAATTTGGCGAACCTATTCAATTTCATCCAGTATATTTTACAACAGGCTTTTTGAAGTAAAAACTTTTTTTAATCCACCGTCATTTCATAGTTTTTATAGAGAGTAGAGAGTAGCAGAGAGCAGAGAGTAGTATATTCCTTGCTTCTGTGTCAGTCCCCATGTCTGCCTATGTTTTATGCCCACCGAGGTCTCCGTGGCACAAGTTAAGTTATTAAGACAAGTCATTTATTCAGACTCTCGTCAGCTTGAATGATTTTGGGGGGGGTCATGACCCCCACAACCCCCCCCCCCTCGGACCGCGCATGACCGGTCGAACGGTAAATGTTAGTATAACAATGTAAACCTCAGGTTACACGTCGGCGAATGAAAACATTCACATTTTCGCGTACACGTCCACTCTGCCGGATGTTGTGTAAGATTATAGGCACCAAGGTTCCAGGGTTCCCGAGAAATATGGATAAACAACACATAACTTATATAGTTACATGTTATACCTTCTGCCCGCGACTTCGTCCGCGTGAAATTTCTTGTTCCCTGACCCACCCCGTCCCTCGCATCGCCTGCCCACGCTATTACTTCGTTTTCTTTTTGCCCGGCTCCTTAGAATCCTAGCTTGATATTAAGTAGCCTAATAGTCTCCTCAAGAATTGGGCTATCAAAAATAATTTTTAAAATCGGACTGGCAGTTCAAGAGATTAGCGCGTTCAAAGAAATAAACAAACTCGTCCGCTTTATTATTAGTGTAGATTTGAGTTTGATTAATTGAGATGTTTTCGACATTTTCTCTAGGTATGCTTTATGAAACTAGGTTTATGATTATTATTTGTTATTCTTACTTATCCTGTCCTTGGACTCGATCGTATAATTATGTTCATTTCTGCCAGCATCTATTCTTGAACGACTCACGTTGTAATAGAAGAAAAAAAATAGTTAGAGAAATAAATAAATAGAATTAGGTACCTAACGGTCCCGTGAATAAGCAATAGTAAAACGAATTCCTTCAAGTTTTGCACGAACTCTTGGAGAGTTAGTTAATTGTAGCTAACAGAGGAACGTTTAAGAAATAAACTCAAAATAGGAACTCGAAGGCAAAAATATTTGAAAGCTACCCAAACAGTTACAATATTTGTAGCTTCTTCAATATTGCACTTTCTTTTCCATGAATTATCCCATTTACAACCACAAACTCAATTTATTTCGATTAAACCATTTACAGGGAGTTTTTGAACTGTCAAAGAGTCGGTCAGTTAGTCAGAAAGTTGAAGCTACCTGCCCATTCCAAAACGTAGATTTCTATGAAGAAGAACGGGCAAGAAGACCAAGAGGTGTATCAAATTAATACGTAATCCATCAACCATTTAGATATCTCAAACACCTTTATATTTACACAGGAAGTACAATAAAACTCATTGAAATCGAATCAATGAAGCACAACTGAAAAGTTAATATTACTGAACACAATAACCATAAAAAACACTAGGAATACGAAACTAAAGTGATTATTTGTCTTATGATAATGTTGAAATACATAGGACAGTAAATCATTTATATGTATATGTGAATATAGTGAAACATTATGTCAATGTGGTTGACTTTAATAAAAAGTTCGCATTGGGGACTTGGGTGTAATCCCCGACCTGTTTTTGTAAGTATTGGCGCACTGTATCTTTATTCTTAGAGTACTACCGAATCTAAAATGTGATACATAAATAGAACTCACGCCTTCTTCCCAAGCTACGAATAATAAAAAGTTAGGAAGCGTAATTACGAACAAAATCAACGAGGAATTCGGCTCCAAACTTCAATAGGTACATTGACAAAACACCTCGAGTATTCGAACGAAAGAACACATGCAAATAAGCCAATCAGCTGCGCTCGCGTAAAGCATTGTATTCCGGCAAGCGCCGTGATTGGTCCTGGTGCGCGGTGGCCTTTTCGGCAACGCCCACCGCGGTAAACATTTGCGTGGTGCCATTTTTTATTTGGAGTTAAATTTCTTGACTTATATTACTCGAAACTACGAAGCTACGATCCTTACATTCTCCTTTTGCTTTTGGTCACGCATTCCGGTTGCGAGTACAACTCACCTAACTTTTCTGAAGAACTTCACCATTAAGGCCACTAGGTATGTCTGGGTCCCCTCCCGGCGTTTCCACTCACATCTGCTGCGTCTGCGGCGTTTCTACTGTGAACCCCCTTGACATTATTTTTTTATTTTTCTTTCGGCTTGAATTTTAGAACGATGCTCCGCCGTCTAAGTAGACTAGTAGAAATGAATACCATTCATTTTATTATTCTTAAATCAAGCCACGTAGTAGAGTGCTAATCTGATTGCTTGCCGTCAGCCAAAAATTTCGCCAATCTTCCACAGTGGTAATGAGGTTACATTCGCCACGAAATTATTGTGAGTGGTAGTTCGCTCGAAAATTAACGACGGAATTGCCTCGCAATTCAGTGCCGACTTCACGAATTTCTAAACACTTGCAATTCGATCCACTATTTTATACGCTATTCCGTCCTACTCGTTACTGATCTTATAATATCCGTTGAAACAAATGGGCTAACTTAATGAAACGATGACGGAAATTAGTATTTATAACCCAGACTAATCTGGTCACAAAACAACGGACTATTTTCACTCACAGTAAACAATTATTTTAATCACTTGATGATACAGAAAATTACTAGGAATTTTGTTCAATGGGATCGACAAGGATTAGAAAGACGATCGAAATCGATTTACCATTGAGTTTAGTACAGTTTATTTTGGGTTGTTTGTTTTTAAAGGTCTTGGGCTACTGGCTGTTAAGATGATGGCCATATACATAAGTGCCGATTTGCACAAGAAATATAAATCCGTAATCTCAAACGATGCTCAAGTATGAATACTGTTTCAGTGCTTTTAGCTATTCTGAAAGTCAATGCAAAAATCTAGCAAGAAACAAATATCAGGCTGAAATCTTCTTTGAAGTTTCCAAAAAAAAATATTTTGCCACATTATACATTTTTTAATTGAAACATTTCGTCAATTAGTAGTAAAAGTGGTAATTATACCGTTGCTAATGTTTTTAAATATATTTTTGTCAACAGCTTCAAGTGAGAAATTCGCGGACCGAGTCGACAGAGGATGACAAGCGTAGTGACGACAGTCGACCGCTCAGCCATGCCTCCGATTTTAGCAGGGACAATATTTGTAAGTACAAAAAAAATTGCCTCCCCGGCCGATTTCGGTCACGGTGGCCAATCTCAACGGAGATTAACCGGGTACGCAGGAGATATTATAGTGCACAAGTGTGCGCGCAGACACAGGTGCACTCTCTGTTCCCTCACTCTCATAGTCCGATGGGACGGCAATCCGACACGACCGGAGAGAGATCAGGCGCAGGACCAACGGCTTATCGTGCTTTCCGAGGCACGGGGGTGTCACACCACCAACTTCCAAACTCCGGGCTGTTACTAAGAAATTCCTAGTGGAAAAACTCAATAACACTTTGCCCGACTGTCTGAATTTTAAACTGCTCGCCTTTAACCAATCCATCTCTCTTTTCTAGTGTCGCTCAGCAACGCCCCTCGCCGCAGCAGACGCGGAGTGGCGCCCTACAGCGAGTCACAGCGCCCTCTCACGCGGTACCTGCCCTCAGACAGAGACGACTTCGACCTGCGACGACACGTCGAGTCAGCTGGTCAGTACCCTACTCATCATTCACACTGCTGGTCATTGGCCTAAACCGCTAAACATTGCCACAGCGACCAATCGTATACCTCTAACATCTAACAGATTCCCGATCTTCACCAGAGGGGTAGTTCCTGTATTTTAAGCACGCATCTAATCTCTGTTTCAATCTGTCTAAAATGCCTCGAGTTTACCTACATGTTTGACAAGTTTTTGACTTTGATTGTCGCTGAAATGAATATGAGTAGCAATTTCATTTTGTTGAACGTTTTTAATTACGGGCATTGACATTCAGGTCATTGGTCCACCAGTATTAGGATAACAATGCCTGTACATACTATACAAAATAAACTTTAGGCATCTTTCTCGTCTCGGCCAAGGCCTTTGACAGTTTCTGTTCCCGTTCATCTCATGTAATAACAATTAATTAATGTCCGTGGGATTACACTTCAATTTTTAATAGACTACCTGACCGACAGGTCACAAAACTTAAAGTAATTTACAATATGAGTCAAACTGAAAAAACCTTGTACGGTGTACCATTAAGAAGTATCCTGGGGCCTACGTTATTTTAGACTTCTGTAAACTGCAGACGAAACAAAATCAAATAGCCACCTTCACGGATGAAAGAGTTCTACCTGTTTAGTGGACAATCCTTGAATCCCCAAATTACTTTGAATCCAAGTTCAAAATTGTTCTGTGTGCAACGTTAACATATTATTTTGTTGGTTTAGGTCACCAGATCGAGGTGTGTCCGTACGTGACGGTGACCCCGACGTCGTGTCGCGGCTATTTGCACAAGCTCGGCGCCAAGTTCCACACATGGTCCAAACGGTAACTAAATACGTCATTCAAAAGAAAAATCAAAATTAACAAACATAATATACTCACATAATAAACTCTTACTTACTCTTCACATAATAAACTCTTCTTCGTATTCTTTGCTGAAAAAAAATCAGCTGTTCCCTACGTTTATGTTTAACTGCTGATTTTTGTTTTCGCAATTTCAAGTTTTTTTTTTTTAATAAAATTAAAAAAAAAAAATATAATTAAGATTTATTAAAATTTTATGCTTAGTCCCATAGTAAAAGATGTTCATAATGATGAGATACAATGACCCCTTCAGAGGAAAACGGTGATTAAATTTTCAACCTGTAGAATCAGAAAAGCGTGTACGATTATAGTTTTATTATAAAAATAAATAACAGTGCCATGTTTTCGTGTTTTCAGGTGGTTCGTTTTCGATAGAGAAACGAAAACGTTCGTCTACTACTGGGACAAGAGTGAGAAGAAGCCCAGAGGAGGGGCATACTTCCAAGTGAGTGTAGAACATTCTTCTTGTACAGACGCCAGCACATCAAGCTACTACAATCTGTCAAATTTCTTTAATAGATTTTCAACTTTATCGCTAAAGCATAAGGTTCAAAGTTGATTGGGGAAATTTGACAGTTTCGGGTAGCTTGATGTGGTGGCGTCTGTACTGCTTTTTTTCTCTGCAGCTAAGCGTCGGCCCCACATCCGTCGCGTCTCCAAGCTATTTATAGAGGTATGAGGAACAGGGTGTAGAGTTCACTCATACTATATAGAAAAGGGAGGATCCTCCGACCAGACGGGTGGTGTGTCTGTTTTTTTTTTTTGGGAAATGGCATCTCGCAGTTCAACCTGTAGGAGGTTGTCGACTGCTTAACCGGACTTTTGTGGTGTGTCTGGCGGGCCGTTGTATATATACTAGTTGCGCGGTAAACTCTGCTTGCGAGATGCAGGATTTTGCGTGACGTCAGTATGACGCGTAGTTTGCATGTGTCGTTTAGATACCGCTACACTATTGCTACTTACTCCTTATTGACTAGTAAAGTGCAGCGCTTCCCCGACTGTCCATAGTGCTGTCTGTAGTGCGCTTGTAATTCGAGAACCAATCACATACCTACGTATTTTTAATATTATTCAAAGAAATGTTATTTGGTTTTACTAAGCAAAAAAAAAACAGCTAAATACACCAGCTGAAATCCTAGGCTTTATTCTCAACAAATAATATAACATTGGTGCCGATACTGTTGTTCACAAACTAAACTAAATTTAAGTTCAGTGCATCTTTTTTTGTTTCTATTTCATTAAGAAAAGGACATAAGATAAATATTAGTTTAGTCCTGTCAAAATAGTCAGCGTCTGACGTAAATTGACTTATTTTTAGTAGCCAATTTTATAATCACGTCTAAACTTGTCTATGGATTATCTAATTCGACGGGACTAAACTAATATTTATTTTCTGTCCTTTTCATAGTGAAATAGAAAGAAAAAGATGCACTGAACTTAAATTTAGTTTAGTTTCTGAACAACAGAATCGGGGCCATTCTCTCGCTCTGCTATCGGTCTGACTTCTTAAGAAGGAATTTAAAAAAAAATTTTAACATTTATTTTTTTACCCCAGGTAATAGAAGAAGTGTACCTAGACCACGGAAACACGTCAAAATCACCGAACCCCGTCACCACATTCATAGTGAAGACGAGACAGCGACGGTACTACCTCATGGCGCCATCTGGTGAGGCAGCCAGGATATGGATCGACGTCATCTTCACCGGAGCACAAGGCTACACCGAATATTTAGAGTGAACTAAATGGGGGTAGGTAGGAGAAAAAATGTAGGTACAATGACAGCTGTCAAAGTGAAATACATAAAGTAGATTTTGACATGTCAAGTTTGGGGACGTTTTTTGTCATGAGTTTATGACTAATAGCATCTAGGTTTTGTGTTGTCAAATTGTGAGGTGAGGTAATCTTTCATCCAGTCAAAACAGTCTTGTCTGTCAAGAAAGTCATTCATTCAGTCTTTAATCTGTCAAGAAAGTGTTTGTACAATTTGCGTCGTGATTTTCTGATGTCTAGGTTTTATCCTGTGACGTAATTTGAGAGCTACAACCAAAATCGTCATGGCAAGATGACAAGACAGATCTTTCCTCCTTTTAAAGCGTAAAAATATTTTTATCATTTTTTTTATGTTCATGTTTATTGAATATAGCAGTTATTTCGACCAATTGCGTGTGGAAATCTATTATTTTTATTTACGCTTTATAAGTTTGGAAACTGATGAGTTCTTGTTGGAGCCTGTAAAACGTCAGAAAAGAACTTGATAAATGTACAGACACCAGCACATCAAACTAACCGAAACTGTCAAAGTTTCCCAATCAACTTTGAACCTTATTGCTTTGATATTAAGATTGTAGTAGCTTGATGAGCTGGCGTCTGTACGTTTTCTGGATTTTAAAATTTTAGAAGTGCATATAACACATGGAAATTGCACTTAAAATTGCAGGATTAAAAAATGTAGAATATTTACATTTGCTCACACATTATACCACAATAAATTGAACTGCCAAAAAAAGCTTGATAAATAAGAACAATTATCATCATTGTAAAAATATCATTTTAAACAATACCCGTCCATTTTCATTTTTGCTCTAACGTCACAAAATACCAGTACTTATCGAAATAGCTAGCTAAAGTAGAAACTCAAGCAGTACCATAGATTTTAAGTACATTTTATATTTAAACTGTCAATTAAAACGTAGGTAGAAAATATTGTGATGGTTGAAGGGACTGGTCAATGTATAGATTGACCAATTAATTCAGACAATGTGGGGAATACTGACTTTAACCAATTAATATGAAGCTCGATAAATGGCTTAATAAAAATACTAAGAAAAATAACATCTATTTCAAGCCGTTTAATGGTGAAATAAAAATGAAATCAAACGGTTCTATACTTTTATTGGGTACTAAACGTATCTAAAATAAGGCAATATGAATCGTATTTCAACTGGTATAAGTCGCGTTATTGCGTGGCATGGAATATTTTATTATTATACATGAGAGTTTTATCATAAAAACCATTTAATTATACCTACACGACGCAGTATTTTATCTAAACACATGTTTTGTTAACTATTTTAATATATGGAATGTCCTGTCTCGATTTTAGCAATAAAACTATCGGCATTATCCGGTCATTGTAAGAATCTGTCACTATTTATACAAATTGCCTGGCATTTACTACATTAACCGGTTAATGTTGATAGTGCCCTGATTATAATGAAAAGTGCCAATTTTATATTCGTCTTATGAAAGTTTACGGCAGCTATTTTTTTACAATAATTATACAAAATCGGATGAAATCGGTGCCTTGTACAAGACTGAACAATATACAAAAAAAAATATAAATCGAAAATGTCATGATTATGTAATATTTTATTATTATATGAATGCTTGCATGATAATATAATTCGTAATGAAATAAGTGTGTGATTTTGAATTTTCGTTTTATTCCAAAATTATGTTATTTAAGTAAGCGTTTCTAAATTGAACTTAAGTGATTTTGTATGTATTTATTACGTAAAATTATACTGCAATATTATTATAGCATGAGTATTTTATCTTTGATTGCAGAGGGTAATAATGTCTTTGTCGAATTTAAATGGCGGACAATCTTATTTGCGATACCAAGTAACAATACTTTTCAAAATAGTGCGGTTATCATGAAATAGACATTTTATAGTGGTGTACGAACTCTTTCGTCCTAAAGAACTTCTTTGACGGGCTGTCACAATCGTGGCAGCCTGTCAAGAAGTCTGACAGTTTGACAAATAGGACATGAGCTTGCCAAGAGCCCCCGAGATGGGCACGTTATGTTGCAAAATGTTCAGAGGTTTGTGAGGAGGAAGGAGTTCGTTCACCGCAATAATTTTCAACTAATAGTCACCTTTTCGGGCATTTTCTTGCTTAAAAGATGGCAGCACCGTCACTTGAGATCGCAAATATTATCATTGTACTTATAGCATCACTAATGAAGACTATGCGTTTTATAATTACCTATTTATCTTATAAAAGTACATAAAATCGCCGAAGAGTTTTCTTTTTTGTGGGCAAGTTCCCACAAGAATTGTAAAAGGATATAAATGCGTGTTAAATATTATTTTTATTAAAAAATCTGGTGCAAAGAATGCCATATGGTTGCCGAGTAGAATACCATCTCGAAACTTTTTGTAAATCGGTATTTGTAACCCTAAGGTATCGGTATTTTATAGTTATTTGCACGCTTATGCAAAAATGTTACCGTTTAGTGTATAAAAATGTAATAAATGAGTTCTAAGCGGATGAAAGGCTTATTTTGCATGCCTACCGCTTTTTTTAATAACATAGCCAGAGCAAACAATAGAAAATAATTTATTATTTAATAAATTATTTTCTTGCAACTTTCATATTTTATTGGTCTGGCTATACCAGCTTTTAAATATGGCAACTATAATAGCTGCCTATACACCTAGGCTACTAATTATTTTATACTAATGAAATTATACAAAATTACCGTTTTATGTCGTAATTGTTAAGTACAAAATTGTGATTACTTATCGAATCGTATTACCAGTGTAAAAAATCGTTTTATAGATTTGCAACATTGTATTTTTCTTGCGTAGTTTAAAAGGGCTGATACCAATTTTACTTTAGATTTAAGATAAATAAATCACATTGTATTATTAACCTAATGAATTAAAGTTCATTTTATTGTAAACGTAATTTTATTTGAATTTAATCCTATGATACTATCTAGCATGATGGTTTTGTAAGCAGTTAGCCTGTAATGTGCCGTTTGTGACAAATATTCATTGAAATACCTACCAGTACCTACTTACCTAAAATGGCAAACAGCATTATAGACTTTATAATTTACATAAAAACCTTTTATAATAGTATCCAGTGCTGATTTCTTGGAATATGTAGAAAACATGGAGGAAATGTTCCGAACGTCATATAAAACAAAACATAAATTGTAAAGGAGCTGCATGTATCTATAACCAAGTGAAAGATATTCCTTTTTCTCCTCCTTGTCCATGTTTCCCAAAAGTATTTTTATCCGAATACGGGTTTTTAATACTATTAAAATAATTTAATAATAAAGCTTTTTGTATGTCTCAGTCGAGGTGCAAATATTTTTCAGTCTCAAAATAAGGTTGTTTTTTAAAATTAAATCTACAAATTAAAAACACAACATGTTTTTTTGAACACATCATATTTCATTCACAACGAATCCATTTTTAAAAATAAAAAATATAATACTTACAATCAAAAAACTAAAAAGAAAATTAAGTTGATGCAATAATACTGCAGGCGGGCAGCCCTATCGCGTATTTACGTACCGCGCGGCTGTAGGTAATTATTTCAAGAGCAGGGCCTAGTCACAATACTGTTAAATAACATTACCGTTAATAATAATAAAGAGAGAAAAGAATGATTTGATATGAATTCGCGATACATTGCGATTTCGTATTGCTAATGCGTATTAAATACTATAAAATATTAAATTACTCTAAAATTGAAATGTAATGGGAGTTTTCAAATTGTATGACAGACAACCTTGCCGACCCAACGTCAACCGGTCAACCCGTCAACGTGACAAGACAACGTCACTTTGACGTCTGTCTGTGCTTGCTTGAGTCATAATCGTTCATGCTTCAGGAATTTTATTTTAAGCCGAGAAGAGTTGTGAAACACAGACATAAATTAAATTAGTACTTCTCCGGAATAAGTAAAGTTTACACGTGCACCTGTTAGTCCGTACAACACATTTCTACCTTTTACCATCTCGAATACTTAAAACTTGAGTTGTACTCCTTCCTTCAACTGAAGTGCTTCGAGACAAGACAGGAAAATGGAATTTGTAAAGAAAATTCAACAGTTCTTCAGCTACTGGTACGTTCGGTACCTATTGGTGACTGAACTGTACATGGTTGAGACCTGGGAGAAAATTATAGTGCGTATCCTTTTCACAAAATCACATTTTTCCGTTTCAACTGTAAGTACATAATTATTTCTTTTCGATTTTCCAACTCCAATACTTTTGAAAGTAAGGAAAACTTTGCTATATTTTATTGCTCTTCATAATGTCCTGTTAACCGGGAAAAAACGCTACGGAAATAAATAAATTTATTCTTAAGGTTTTGATTAAAAATTCAGAAAAAAATGACCTACCCTAATTAAATTATTTTTCGTCATGGTGTACTAATGGTGCGCGACGGTGGCCTCGCCTATTAATATAGTTAACGAGCTACTAAATAAAGTTTTCGTGCTCCTTGAATATTATGATCTACTTAATTAATTTTAAAGGACTTTGTATTTAAAAATTATTGACCGGAACAACCTTTTTTTTTAACATGTACATGGAAGCATAATACCTTCCTCATTATAATAAGTTTTCTTTAAAACTCCCAACATTTAAAATCAAATAAAATTACAAATGCAATGTGCTTTGTAATCTTTTAATGACAAACACAGCATTAAAGGAGGCTACTTTCCCCATTCACTTTCACTTTTTGCCGGCAGCCTTAAAACCTGTCTCGGTGTTTATATCATGCTTGTTATTATTTATGTATTGTTTAATATGTATTTAAAAGGATGTTTGTTGTATCAAAAAATCATAACCCACCTTTTTGATATGCCATAATCAGGTAAAAAAGAATTATATCACACAACACCTTTTAAAAGGCTCTTCAAATCATCATCCATGATGGGGTAGGCAGAGCTGTAGAGTCATTACTATTTAGTTTCCAACATATTTATATATATGGTGACTGATAATTAGTGACCGATACTTGAACACGTGCTTGTACTCATGATAACAAACAACTTTTACCATGGGACCAAACCTGAAATTGTGAAAAAAAAATCGGCTGTTCAGTCATTTATATTCGCCTAACTGGTCAAAATGTAGGTACTGAACAGCAGATTTTTTTTTGCGAATTCAGGTTTGGTCCCATAGTAAAAGTTATTTGTTATCATGAGTACAATCACGTGTTTAGGTATCGGTCACTAATTACCAGTCACCGTATATATGATGACCCATTGTATATCTATGTTTCACAAATAAACTTTATGATTATGATTAAAGTCAAAGTCAAATCATAATTCAATTATACTATTTTGATGCACTTTTAAATGTCACAAATTACAAGAAAAAGCTTGACAACCAGTATTACCAAGCGGATCAAACTCTCAAACTCAAAGCATTTATTTCAAATAAATCATTTATAGGCACTTTTGAATTGTCAAGGGTCGGTCAGTCAGAAAGATGAAGCTAGTTGCCCATTCCAAAGCGTAGGTTATACATGTGAGAATGATACAGAAAGACGTATTAAGCCAAGGGCTATTGAGTTACCCAGTAACTGGGTTGTGAAGGTCAGATAGGCAGTTGCTTCATGTAAAATATTAGTATTCAGAGCCAACTGCGACCATAAAATCATTGTGAAAGGGTTAGGTAGATTATTATTGCAACCAACAGTTTCAAGCAGCTTTGAGTCATTGATGTTATCAATATTTTACAGTGCTCACAGATAATGTATCTCGAGTAGAATTTAATACATGGCTTCAAATGTAAGTATACCAAAAAAATAAGTATATTTTGCTTCCTACTTTGACATTTAAAATATTTTATTGAAACTTTGAAAGCATTTATAAATTTTTGATCTCCTACAACTATCTTTAGGCTTGTCAACTGAAAAAATCTAATTAGTCCGTCAGTTAGATTATCAAAAAATATTTGACCCGTATTATTTCTTTCGTTACGTAAACCAAAATTGACGAAGATACGACGCTTTTAAAATTCTCAATACGTCACACCTTGGTATAATTTTTAGTGCGTTCTGACGTCACGAGCCCCCACTCCAGAGTTTTGATGCGTTTTATCTTTGTCAATATTCATTGATTTACAAAAATAAAAAATACGTGTCCACTATTTTCCAATACTAACTGACGGACTAAATAGATTTTCAATTTATTGATGGTGGAAACTAGCCTATTAGATAGTGACTATCAACTAGTATTACCTAATATTATTTATGTTAGATACTTATATAGGTACCTACTTATATTTATTGAAATTAAATGAACCTAACTACTTTATGAACCTACTTCTTATTAGCATCAATCAATCTACCTGCCCTTTTCCCAATTAGGTTGGCGTTGGCTTCCAGTCTAACCGCATGCGGCTGAATGACCCGTATTTTAGACGGAGCGATTGCCTATCTAACCTCCAAAACCCAGTTACTGGGTAACACCCCTTGGTAAGAATTAAGACTGGTTGTCAGACTTTCGGCTTCTGATGACCCGTAACGACTGTCAAAGATCCAAGAATGACAGCCGGGCTTAATGTGCTATCCGAGGCAAGGAGGAGTCTCGGTATGTAAAGATGGTCACCCATCCAAGGACCGACTGTGGCAAGCGTAGCTAAACCTGATCGATCGACCCATGCGGCTGTTATTTAGGTATTACTTAGACACGACGCCTCTTCTATCGATGGCAAAAAGTTTAAACATTTTTGCCCAAAAATTAAGCTGCGCAAAATAAATATTAATAAAATAACCTGCTACTAAAACAGCAATACTTAAGGCAGATTTTTCCTACGCCAGTTAATTTTACCATTTATACCATATACCTGCACCCTAATTGCGTAACACACTATTAATCGGAATCTGAATCATTTTGAAGCAAATTGCTAATCCATTGCTTCATAAGTTCGAAAAATTTATCTGCTCAACACGTAAATAGCGCAATGAATGTTGATGAACTGTCAAAATGAAAACGATTCCGATTGATAGTGTGTTACGCAATTAGGGTGCTGATTGGTAAAATAAATATTAGAAGTAGTCATACTTATTTTAAATTAGCTAACCCGACAGACGTTTTCCATAGAGAAATGGATGTTCAGTTTTTCCTGACTTTAAAATATTCCGGGAAACTATCCATTTTTAGGGTTCCGTACCTACCGGAAAAACGGAACTCTTATTAAGATCACTTCGTTGTGCGTCGTTCAAGACCCTTTTTCTCAGAAAAGCGTGGAGTTATCAAGTTGAAATTAATATCAAATACTCAGCGCTGCAATCCCTTGAAGCAGTGAAAAAATCAAACTTCTAAGTCAACGCAATCAAAAGATATAGGATACTTCCCGTTGACCCAGAATCATGAAATTTGGCAAGAAGTAATGTCATTTAAGACAAGTAAAGGAAAAAATCCGGAAACTGTAAATTTGTTGTTACATTACAAAAAAAATATTTTCCCGTGATAAACTATTTTTATATACCTACAAATTTGTACGGAACCCTCGGTGTGCGAGTTCGATTCGCACTGACCGATTTTTTTTTTCTTTCCATGTAAACCAATTCGGACTATTACAAACAGTTTAAAACAAAAAATAGCCAAATCACTCCTGCCGTTCTCAAGTGATGCACTTACATACCAACAAACAGCATTAGATTTTTATTTAGATACCTAAATGATCCCCTCATCGTCGCCGACCGCATAAATCAAATGATAGTCGTCAAGCGCGAGTCTATCAGTTTAAAATATACAAGCAAAACATATTTTCGTCAAAAATTCCACCATTCTTCACATCTATACTGCAGCAATCACTGCGCCAATCGATCCATCTAACAAAAATCTTATCAATGAAATCCTTAGCCCATCACAGATATTTTCTTGGGCGTTCTTTTCACCATGTTCTGGTATTTCAACTACTGCATCATCGTGAGTGGAATCTCCCAACTGCGCAGCTCAACGACACACGACATCGAACAGATCTTATGAGCGGCCATCAACTATAGTTACGAACTTAAATTATTATTAAATTTTTATCTTGATATTATGCTGTAGGATAATTTACTTGTATAGATACCTTCTTGTTTCCCCACTAAGGCCTGTATTACAGAACCTCACATACCTAAGCCTCAAGCATTACTTAAAACTAGTTTAGAGCCATTTGGTTGGTTGAATGTAGTTTTAAGTAATGCTTGACTCTCGAGTGAGGTTCTAAGAATGTCTTCGTATCTGGCGTTAGTTCAGCGTAGGCGTTTGTCGAATGTATACCTACACAGAGTACACGTCGCAAAAACGCGAAGTATTTTCGATATAATCACGTCCAACGCCATGCTAACGTAGCGTCTACGCTTACGCTGAACAGACACTCTTTAGCGGATTTAACATCACCGTATTCGATGTAAAAGAAATTATGACATTATGTGACATAATTATCATTAGGTATGTACAGACGCCAGCACATCAAGCTACCCGAAACTGTCAAATTTTCAAAATTTTTGAACCTTATGCTTACCTAGGCGATAAAGTTGAAAATCTATTAAAGAAATTTTACAGATTGTTTTAGCTTGATGTGCTGGCGTCTTTACTATGAAATAATCTAAATGTATGGTAATGATAGAAAATAGGAAGGTGCTAGGCCTTTCAAAGGTTTCCTACTAGTTTTTTACAACAATGATTGCTAAAGAAAGGCTATTTCTACTCAAGTCGTATTATAAGCCGTGTGTTTGATCGAAACATGTTGAGAATGTATAGCAAATGGGTTAGAGGTAAGAATATTATAAAATTTGTGAGTTGCTATGTGGGGTGGAGTCTCCCATAACTATTGATCCGATTCCGAAAATTGTTTTACAAATCGGAATCTACATCTGTGCCTCCTGTGATAAGTGATATAACTCGAGTTGTACCCTTTTTGTGATTTTCACATGAGCATTATCAAAAAAAAAATACGTCTTTTTTGGTCTAACTCACGTTCTTCTATCTGCTATAGTTTCGGAGATAATTTTGTGCAAAGTGATACAACTATAGGGATTTTGGCAAAAAATTCGTTACAATCGATATTTGTCAAGATGTAACCCCAAAACCGGTCACTTAACACACAATTTTTCGTGCTTCGTGATTTAAATGCTATTGTATTTAACTTCACATTCACAGGAGGCACAGAATTACTTCCAAAATTAAATATCTATCAAAAAATCTAAATTATATAGAGAAAGAAAATGTTTTGTTTTACAAAAGAGTGCACTGATATTTTACCTAGCCCACTTAATTAACGAACTAGATTTTTTAAAATCTTGTTTTTGCTGTCCTGTAAAATGACGTTTTTTGACTTGTATCACTTATCACAGGAGGCACAGACATTATCCCTCAGTCTAAATGGCGATATAAAAAAAAATCTATACTTATTTCAAACTTTGTTCGAGACTGCTATACACGCGGGTAAAGCTGCGAGCGAAGCGCTGGTTATCCTATACAGAGAGATTTAGCCCTCTTTCTCAAGATAAAGTGCCTCTATAAGTGATTGCAGATGTTTACTGGCCGGCCTCGGTCAATGAATCACTGCTAAAGCCAATTCACGTTGTTTTGGCGCATCACAACGATGCCTATATACGATAGTTTCATACATTGAGTGTGTACTTTAGATTCATATTGCTGTATCGATCAGTGGCACCATAAAACTCGATTCCCGCCGGCTTCCCTTCGAAAATTCAGAACACAACCACTCTATAGTCAATTCATCATTGAAATATAATGAAACGGTTAATTGACATTTTTTTTTCTTGCTCCGGCTTACCTCTGTCATAACTTCACCCTTCGCCACTGGTATCGATTGCTTAATCAACGGTGCTTTAACTAAATGTATGAAAAAATAAAAAAAAATAAAATAAAAAATTGCGTAACACACAACAGTAGCAATGGCTGTCATTTTGACAGTTCAACAACATTCATTGCATTATATATGTTGTTGAGCAGACAAACTTTTCCAACACGTGAAACAATGTATTAGCAATATCTTTCAAAATGATTCAGATTGTAATTGCTAGTGTTACGCAATTAGAGTGCCATCAAGAAGCTTGTAGATAAAAATGGAGCCAACACTTTAAATACGTAACTGAAACCGACTGTGGGCTAACGCTCTCTATAAAAATACGCACTTAAGAACGAGACAGTGATATATGTTTTCTTTGTCTTATGTATGGATTCAGAAAGAGAGCGACAGAGACAGCCCACAGTCGGTTTCACTTAGTTGTTCAGAGTGTTGGCTCCACTTTTATCCATATACTTCTTGAGTGCCATGCAGGTATCGTCTAGCGATACTTGTGAACTTCTGAATAGATTTAAAAAGTGGGATAAACATAAATGCTGCTTTTATATGATCTTCGCACGCTAGATGATTATCCCATTATAAGGTAAAACTAACTTTCTTCATTGTAACTTGCATCCATTGTTTCCTCCTAAAGTATTAGGTAGTGAATTGCACGCCAGAAAAAAATATTTTTATAAACTTGTAAATAAATTATTTGTCAAAATTGAATTCACTGTAATTCTAAACTATTTGTATATCATTAGGCACCACAATGTACATTACAGTAATAAAAGCACGGAGTTATTTATTTTGTGATAATCAATGTCTTAGTTAAAATAAATATGAAAAACATTTATTTTAGTACTATTATTATGTGGGCACAAACTTATTCGGTATGTCATTTTCATTCCATGTTATAATTGTTATCAAATAAATGCTTTTATTTATTAAATCAAGCCGTTTTAATTCAAAATGTCCTAACTTTACCCACAAAAAATCTTTAGTTTTATTAGATAAATACTGATAAGTTTTAAACTTTAATTTAATATACGATCAACACATAGGTACTTAATATTATTATTAAGTAATTAATTCTCATAGTAGCTCGATTTTGCAATTAAACTTTTGACTTTGCACTTTTTACTTAATTAACCAGTCTCACATTAGAAATAACAATGGGAAATGATTTGATTTTAACAATTTTTTTGTAACATTTTAATTACCTAATTATTATTTAAGCCAGCCACACTCAAAATTATTAGTAACAAATGAGACTCACTGAATACCACTAATACAATTTTTATTTATCTTATACTGTTCCACAGCTGAGCAAAAAGCCTCCCAAAATCCTTTTCTAATGTCACCTCGATCCAACCCTTGCTGTATTAAAAAAAAAAAAAAAAACGGGTCATCAGACCTCTGGATAATAAAAGTATATTATTAGTCTCCACACGTGGCGCCTCAGGATGGACAACCCGCCGAGGCTGGCCCAGGAAGAGGGAGCGACCTAGACCCATTAAATAAAACAACAAAATTCCTTCGCAGATTTATTCGATCAAACTTTGAGATAGCTTACACAGTAACCATTGGTGTTACGGAAGTACTCGGGTACTTTCTGCGACATATTCTGCAAATGCGCCAGACCGTTGGTAAACATTCCCTTCGAGATTTCAGTCGTCACCACACCAGGATCTGAGACCCATGACTCCACCTCATCATTCATACAAAACTCAACTTTAAACAGAATTTTTGTTACAGAAGTAGACTGTAATTCAATTTTATCACTCAAAATTGTATCCACGGTATTTCTTAGAACTTGTAATTCCTTGTCCATCACCCAAATAAGCATATACTGTTTCTTTGTAGCGGAAATTGTGCATTCAAGAACTATTTTACACATCACTGTGTACTGGAAGCCAAGGTTGAATTCTCTGGTCATAAACTCTATGGTGTAAATAAAATCATCTGTATGTATATCTTGTACGGTTTTGTGAGCAAAAACCACTGATTCGGCGCCATTTTGCTGTATTTTGACCTCTGAGTTGTACAGTTTGACGGTATCTTTGTCCTTCAGTCCCAGCCAAGCCAGGCACCTGTTGCAATGATACACTTCTCTTTTAGAGTTGAATTTGTTAGTCTTTTCCGATAATATACTATTGTTCACGACGAAAAAGGTCAGTCTATAAAGAAAATCACTTTTGTTTGGCTTTATTATGCCGTCTGACGGTGGTGGGGTGTCGCCGTGATTGTGGCTGTGTCCATTTCCGTGGCAGAACCATTCCGACATGTCCAAGTTAGCGGACGGTAACTCTAAAATTCTGTCGAATTTCACACCACTGCCAGACACCACATTGGAGCAATTTGCGCATGTTAGTTTCAAGTCTTCTCCCACTTTGACATTTAATTTTAAAACATTTCCTTTGGTAGAACTATCAAAATTATTGGTGGATAACAATTCTTTATAAAAATTGCCACCATTCTTAGGTTCAGTCAGAATTCTGAATGATATTGTACTCTTATCTATTTTGAGACACGACATAGAATTTGGTATGATCTGGCAGAACTGGCGGATCGGAATAACGCAGCTGACTTCATATTCATCTTCCGAGTAGCAGTCTGATAGACTCTCAATTGAAGAGAGGCTGTCCCGTCTCTTAGACTTATCATAATCGTCTTTATAATAATTTAAGACGATACAATTGGTTTGTATACTTATTTTCAAATTACAATTCTTGGTAAAATCGACTCCAGTTGTAATAAAAACGTTGCAACTTCTCAATCTGGAGCGGAGCTCAATGAAAATGTTTTTGATCAACATTTTTGACAAATTACGCTTAAAAAATAGAAAAGATTACTTATCAATTAGTTCAATGTTCTCAATATTGGGTTTAATTCTCTGAACATGTCCGTTGGTCTCGTAGATGTTAAAAATGTTGTCCATTTCGCGAATGGTGAATGGTAATGTGGCCTTTTTGTAGTAGACACCGATCATTTCGATATTATCGATGACTGTGTCGAGGAGATGTGACTTCTCGGCATAGATACCAGGCGCCTCGTGGCGGAGGTACGTGAAGTGTACGTGCAGATGGTAGAACGAAGGTTGGTAATGAAGGTAGATACGTAACTGCGATGCTGGCACCTTGTATTTCTCGTATATCTTTTTCTGTAATTGAAAAAACGAAAGAATTAAAATACTGAAATTATAAACTAAGCATAATGGACCTCTTCGCCTATCAGATTTAAATATTTATTATCGTACTAGCTAGCTAGAAAACGGGGGTGTTCAAAAACAAGATGGAAAGACAATATCCGCCTAACCTTGGGGCCATATTGGACGAGAGTTGCAGAGGACAGAGCATAATGGAGACAGTTGGAGGAGGCGTATGCCAAAAGGCGCACCGAGCTGCGGGACATCTTATGATAAATGATTTTATTTCTGTAAGTTGGTTTGCACAAACACTTTTAGACATCAATTATATTTTTAAAAACTAGATGAGGTCGGCGTTTTCAATCTGACTACTCTGAGAAGAAAGGCCGAAACAAACTCAAGAGATCACTGTCACTTTTAAAGTCCATACATAATTTGTTGATCTTATGATTTCCGTTTGGTCCAAAAATTTTCTGCTAACAAACGATGTACCCAATGTTCCGAAATAAACCGTTTAAATTTTAATCACCGTTGGCCTCTTAAGGGGTCATTGTACTATGACATTATGAACAACTTTTCCTATGGGACCAAACCTGAAATCGTGAAAATCCAGCTGTTCCCTACATTTATGTTCGCATAACTCGTCAAAATGCAGGGAACAGCTGTTTTTTTTTTCGCGATTTCAGGTTTGGTCCCATAGTAAAAGTGAGTGATGTCATAATGATGAGTGCAATGACCCCTTAAGAGGCAAACGGTGATTAAAATTTCAACCTGTATTATTGTCATCTGCATCGATTCTTTATATTGTCATGACTCTGAAATATCAAGGCTGACACAATAGGGTGGGCCGCGCCGCTTTGCAAAAATCTTCCTTCATCAGTTTCGTAGATTTTGTATCGCATACAACAGGCGTGTCGTGGCGTGCTTTTTTGCTATCGAATACGATACGCTGCGGCCTGATGCAGATGTAAGGTTTTCAGGGATTTGAAGAGTTGCAGTATGTAAAAATCAGTTGGTTTTGTATGTGTTACGGTAACATTAATTTTCAATAACTGAACCGAGTTTAGAGGACCTATAGAATTTTTTAAGAGAAATAATAGGTCGGGGCAAAAATATTTTCGTATTTTGAATCTATTGTTAGTAATCAAACCTCTTTGGCAGTACTGAATGTAACTGGCTGGTTTTAATACTATTAAATGTTGACATTCTAAAGATGCAATAAATTAAAAAAAAAAACTAGTTCCCGCCATTTCTCAATTTTTTTTCAAGCAAGCAACATGAACGTATGTGACGAAGAAATTCGGTACATTTTAAAATTTTATTACAAAAAAGGTAAAAATGCGACGAACGCCGCGAATAAAATTTGTGCGGTTTACGGACCTAATGCGGTATCAATACTAGTAGCACAAATGTGGTTCAAGCGTTTCAAGTCAGGAAATTTTAGTGTGAAGGATGAAGCTCGCTCTGGACGCCCTGTTACGGATAAAATCAATGCCATTTTTGAAAAAGCGGAGCTAGATCGACATATTAGTAGTTATGATATTGCTGAAGAACTGGATGTTGATCACAAAACAGTTTTACGGCATTTACAAAAGTCTGGGTACAAGAAAAAACTGATATTTGGGTACCACATGATCTCACTGAGAGAAACTTAATGCAACGTGTTTCCATTTGCGATTCTTTGTTGAAACGTAATAATTCCGACCCATTTCTTAAACGGTTGATTACGGGTGATGAAAAATGGATCACATACGATAAGAATGTCCGAAAAAGATCGTGGTCGAAGCATGGGCAAGCCCCACAGACCGTGGCAAAGCCCGGCCTGACTCGGAACAAAGTGATGCTGTGTGTTTGGTGGGATTGGAAAGGAATCGTCCACTATGAGCTTTTGCCGCCGGGTAAAACTATCGATTCTGACCTCTACTGTCAACAACTGATGAGGTTAAAAGAAGCTATTGAGAAAAACCGGCCGGAGCTGGTGAATAGGAAAGGCGTGGTGTTTCATCACGACAACGCCAGACCGCACTCATCTATAGCCACTCAGCAAAAATTGAGAGAGCTTGGCTGGGATGTGTTGATGCATCCTCCGTATAGCCCTGATCTTGCTCCATCAGATTTTCACCTGTTTCGGTCACTTCAGAACTCTTTAGGAAGCATAAAGTTAACCTCAAAAGAACACTGTGAAAACTACCTGTCAGATTTTTTTGATAAAAGATCTCAAAACTTCTACAGCAATGGGATCATGGCATTGCCCACAAGATGGCAACAAGTCATCGATCAAAACGGCACATACATATTATAAATAAATAAAAAATTAAACCTAAAACAATTTTTTTTTTGTATGAAAAATACGTAAATACTTTTGCCCCGACCTAATATTTATTCTTACCTTGCCCTCGTCCCGAATCCTCTTCAAAAGCGGCAGATGAGTCTCGTCCAAATCCCTCAAAGACTTGATACCCCGTCTCCTTACAATAGCTAGTAAGTACAGCGTTTCCTTAGTAATACCGTCCCATTTCAGGTCAGGGAGTAACACGAATCCGTCTCGCTCGCACTTGTTGTCGTAGATCACTCTGTCTTGCTCACTCTTGCCTTCTAGGATGTTGTATACCCACTGGAATAGAAAGAAAATTATAGGTTAAAACAAAGAAACATGGATGCCCCTTCTCATTAACACTAGGAAACGCCAAAAAAAAAAAACAAAAGTCATTTATTCAAACTAGGCTGAGAATCAGCACTTTTCGAACGTCAAAATTACAAAAGACAGTCCCCCAAAACGCCCGCCCTTCAACACTTCCTAGTGCTTTCGCTGGGGAGATGAAGTGGCGCAACAAACTTCCCCACCTAAATGAACGCCTAAATAAGTGTTAAAAATTCAAGGGTGTTATTCTTATTATTTAGGCAATTATTTAGATCTCTCATACTGTTAGTAAAAACGGGTATTTCTAGCGCGTAATCTAGTCCAATGACGTCACTGAAACGTTATACAACGTGTGACGTTAAATGCGCAAAACCTGAAAATAGTTTCATAATCGACTACTGAATCGATTTCAATAACTTTTAATAATATTTTTTTTTTTTTTATGGGCTCTACTATCCGCCGATCGAGCCAAAGAAAATTAAGTCTTATCTTAGGCATTAAGACTCTTAGGCATTAAGATTTTGAATGCATAAAGTAATGACACGATTTTCTTAATAATAATAGCTTTAAAAAATAGTTTTGGTCATTGTACTATGCTTTTAACTCAATGCTCTAAATTGGGGTGTATGAGGTTTTACGGGTTAAAGATAATTTACACGATATACTTTTTAACCACCGATAAAATCAGAACGAACGTCGCCGAGTCAACGAAACAAGTGAGTATTATCTATTGTTTACGAAGCGCGAAAGAAAGTGAGCATGGCTCTTATCACGGTCGAGATGAGCAAGTCACGATTCCGTGACACTAGTAACAGTGCATTATTGCAGATTATCCCAGACACGTGTCACTGGTAGATAAGAAATGAAATAATGTATAACTTTAACTTTGTGTTGGTACAGATTATTATACTAGCCCACAACTATCGCATTACCCAGTAACTGGGTTGTGGAGGTCAGATAGGTAGTCGCTCCATTTAAAATAGTGGTATTCAGCTGCTTCGGTGTGACTGAAAGCTGACCCCAACATAGTTAGGAAAAAGCCAGGCAGATGATGATGATGTATTTGCCCGCAACTTTGTCCATGTGGATTTTGCATTTTAACCAATTTTCACACTTTAAGAGTTGTTTTTTGTAAAGTAAGCCTCTTTCAAACTATCTCTACAAAAAATCTATCAACATCAGTTAGCAGTTTCGCTGTAAATATAACAGACTAGCGAACGCCCGCGGCTTAGTCCGCGTGGTATGTCGATTTCCCTAGGATTCAAATTAAAAGTATCCCCCCATACCAAATTTCATCAAAATCGTTCTAGCCATTTCGGAGATTAGCCGGAACAAACAGACAGACATAAAAAATTTAAAAATAGTTTTTTTATAGAAAGAAATAAATATTTACTAATTGACTAGTATGTAGTATTTTTTTTTTACTTTAAAACGTCGCGCGCAGCCCTCACAGGATTATTTAATTAAACTGAAAGATTTGATTTTCAAATGGGTCTGCATTCTCAGAACAATGGTTTTAAACATCTATTGTTTATTATTTATTTATATATACTTTATTGTACACCAGAAAATACATAACAAAAAAAAACAATTATTACTACAAAACATACAATGGGTGGCCTTATCGCTTTCTGCGATCTCTTCCAGGCAACCTATAACCAACCTATTGTTATTTGACTACTTTGTTAATTGTTTTAATTTTGATAATAAACAAACAGGCTTCCCTTTGCTGATGTGCATATTATTATGCCAGTAGGAGGGCTAGATATGCAGTGTGAGAAGTGAGAACTAATACATTATTGTATCCGGTTAGATTGCCTGGAAATTGCAGAAAGCGATAAGGCCGCCCATTGTATATTTTGTAGTGTTTGATGTATCTTTATCATGTTATTTATTTTTTGTGGTGTACAATAAAGTAGGTATATAATTATGCGTTAAAAATTAACCCTACAAACTTTAAGAGGTGCTTTAGACCATCAAAAAATCAGCTGTTTAATACAAAAGTTCAATACCTACTTGACCAAAATGTATTAAACAGCTGTTTTTTTTTTCGTAATTTCAGAGTTGGTCCCATAGTGAGTGTTCAGTTTGATGGTGTAAAGCACCTCTTAAAGTTTGTCAGATTAATTTTTTAACACTTTGTATAAATACATATTCATGGTGGTATATTATTTTACCCACGGTCCTTTAAAATAGTCTCCGTGAATACTAAAGTGCATGCTCAAAGCGTTAGCTTTCTACATACAATGCAAATCAAAGGATTAACGGTCCAAAGTGAAGAGCTCATGTATAAAAAAAAGAATTTTGAAAATCCGTCGACAATTGGCAGAGTATTCGATGAACAAACATCCAAAAAAAAAAAAAATAAACATACAAACATCCGAATATAGTACCTCCTCCTTTTTGTGAAGTCGGTAATAAAATGTGTATGAAGAGTTTAGAGCAATGGTGGCCCAGTTGTACCGGCCCCAACTTACGAGTTGTATTTGTAGGTCATAGGTTCAAACTCAAACTCAAACTCAACGAACGGTTCGAACCCTTACAGGTGTTTTACTTTGTGTAAATTATTTCAACACCACTGCTCTCAAAGCGATGAAGGAAAACATTATGAGGAAACCAGACAATATGTCCTAGAACGAAAAATTCAAGACATGTGACGTCTACCAACCTGCACTGGGCCGCGTGGTGGATTACGGCCTCTCCCTCTCACACAGAGAGGAGGCATGTGTCCCAGCAGTGGGAACATTATAGGCTGATTATGCATCTATATTTTAATATTATAAATACGAAAATAACTCTGTTGGTTACCTTTTTCCCCCATAACTTAATATAAAATTTGGCATACAGATAGGGGGCCGTCCATAAATTACGTCATCGATTTTTTCAGATTTTAGACCCCCCCCCCCTACAATCATCCTATCGTCATTTCTTAATGACCCCCCCCCCCTTCTCCCAAAATTGACGTCATTACCAGTTTGACAAAATTAAAACATTGCAGATTTGAGAAAAATAGGGTATAATAGCCGCCTCTCACATTTGCAGTCTCACGTACTAGGTGTGCTGGAAGAAATTTCTTTTTAGAAATAATCTTTTTGTACGTGAACAATAAACTATAAATAAATAAATAAGAATGACGTCAATTTCGAAACACCCCCCCCCCCCCCTATCTATCATTTACCGTCATCTGCAGAGCAACACCCCCCCCCCCCCCTAATTTAGAATGACGTAATATATGGACGGCCCCTAGGCCATGATCGAAGTTGTACACATTCCCATGGGATAATTTCCGAAATCCACTAGGGCAAAGCCACAGGTGAAAGCTAGTATGACATAAAAGATTTACCTGTAGATTAAACTGCTCCTTTGTAATATGAGGTAGTGTAAGCTTCTCATACAACTGTGGTGTCTCCGATACAATGTGTGACTCCTGCTGGCTAAACTTAGCAATATGCTTCTCTGTAGCTGGGTAGATGATGGATGTCTTTACTCCTGAAATGTGGAAGAAGTACCGTAAGTTAATATTAATAGTACATAGCAAGAGAAATATGGGAAATTCTTTGAATTACATTTTTAATTTTATAATTCTTTTATATTTTATTTATTTGAGCAAAGTAAATAAAATATAAAATTATATCGATTCATATTCTAAAAAATTTCAACTATCTATGCAAAGGCGAGTCAGCTAATGGCTACATTTCCGGTTTTAGCTGACCTCGCATAGTATCTGGTTTTTCATACAATCAGAAGTCAGTTTATACTGGTTATGTATAGCTTAATGTGTAGCCGTGCGTACATTAGACACATTCAACAAAAAGTTATTTGCTTTTTTCATTGTTTGCAAAGGTGATTACACTGTCTTAATGAACTCAAACAACGAAGTTAATTTCCTACATATTGAACAAGAATATAAACTCTTACCTAATGAAATTCCTTGCGATCAAGTTAGCAATTAATATTACGCAAAACTAACGAAAAACTAAGTATAACGAAAATTTTATAAAATATATTTAGTACGCTTATCGAACCTTACTTATCTGACCTATGTGTCCGCCAGACGAAACGAAGTTTTGACCAATTAACGCCCAGAAACACCAATTAACTAATTACTACGAAGAAATGTACCATATGGTAAGATATTCATGACGTAAGGAGTTTTGTAAGCACAAACTTGAATGGACTTTTAAATTATTACGTTTGACGAGCATCTCATAAAGAATACTTAATGAAAGTGTCACGAAAGAGTCCCAGGAATACACTCGTATGCTGTGATGACTAATATGGTGGAACAAAAAGAACCTTGAAGTTTCGAAAGCCACTCACCGTTCAAAGAAGGACGGGGAAAACACTCGTAATTCCCGTAAATATCGTTCTGGAAGAAAGTCTTCAGTTCCGTGTCTGCAGAAAAGTAACCTTGGTTGTCCAAATCCTCTTCCGTGAAAGCATTTTTCTCTAAAACAATCAAAGCCACGCCACTTTTGTCTTTGAATTTTCCTTGAACACAGACTGATTTCCTAACAGAATTATTATTTAAAATTTTCTCCAACTCAAAGTCTTTCAGTTCTAACTGATTATCATGCACACCATTATCATTTACATGGTCAATTTTATTTTTTTTACTGCTCGGTTCCGAATCTGACTTTTGGTTTTTGCTGTCGGACATTTTGTAATAAGTTGCCAGTCGCAAATAATAAATGAAGAGCACTAAAGCTGCAAAGCAAAAAATCGTAAAGAAAAATACGATGTTTCGGATTTTTGGGTTTATCACTATTTCTGTGCATTTCTATCATATCATAATCTGTTTACAATATTCCTACTGCTCGGTAACAGGGCTCCTCTTTCTTTGGCAAAATGTGCAGGAATCCACCACAAAGGCCAAGTGTGGATATTACAAAATGTTTTTGAATTTTTGAGCATATCCATGGGCATGGATTATAGGTAACGCAAAACATGAGGAAACCTTTATTTTGCTCCAGAGATTTCAGTAGAAGGCTTTGATTATTGAATAAATGGCACAAAGTATCATGTATTTCTTTAGCCTTAGAAATAATTATATAATATATGTTAAATTTTTACTTCTTGCAACCCATTCAATTTCTCTCATGTGAAGTTTATTATTTGCATACGATTTGCATCTTAGCTTTTCTTCTATATCTTTTTGCTAATTGGTTTTGATGGTTTTGAGCAGCATTCTAGCTGCGTACACTTGGTACAGCATTAAAAGACTCACTAAAAATTAAAAAAATAAACAGTCATTTCGGATATTATAATAAAATATTCCGAAGCCCGAAAGTCTGACAACCAGTCTTAGGCCCGTATTACAGAACGTCACTCAATACTCAAGCATTACTTAAAACTAGATTCAAGCCATATGATTGGTTGAAACTAGTTTTAAGTAACGCTTGAGTTTTGAGTGACGTTCTGTAATACGGGACTTAGAGGTCAGGCAGCGGCTCCATGTAACGTACTGGCAGTCAGCTGCAACCGGTTAGTCCAACCTAACCGAACACCAAAATATTGGGAAAAGGCTAGGCAGAATATAGTACCGTGCCCAATGATATTATCCATCTTTATATAAAAGGAGAAACTGACTAACTGACTGACTGACATCAACGCTCAGCCGAAACTGCAAGGACTAGGAACGTGAAATTTTGCATACGGCTTCCTTTTATTATGTAGGGGAGCACTAAGAAGGGGTTTTTTGGAAATTCGACCTTTAAGGGGGTGAAAAGGGGGGATTTTGTTTGTATAAAAAATCTTATTGCTTGAGTTAATAAACTTGAAATTTGGCACATATACACGCAGACGAAGTCGCGGGCGAAGTGCTAGTAAACAATAAAGAGGTAGATAGGGCACTAGCGCGCGCAAATTGTTGCAGTCAAATTCAGACAATTGTTGTAATTTCGTTTAGTCGACATACTTCAAGCGCAATACACTACAGATAGCTATCTCTTTCTTTGTCATACGTTCCGTATTATCTGTCGCAGTCGTAGTTGAAAACCACTATTCCAACAACACAAAATGAGTATGAACGTAGCTTAATTTTCGCTATCTCAGGCCAGGGCGTAAACTTCCAGGTCATTCTGAATTCAGCAAGTAAATGATCGGAAAAAATCAGAAACTGAAACCAGACGTCACAAACCTTGCTGATTTTTTGCGTTATTTATTGCCGAAAGATGTCAACTGCTGGAAATATGCCTCCCCAAGCACCACCATTTCGACCGGTTCTGTACTTCTGGCATGCAGCGGATTCCTGCATGCGACCTTTGAACATTGAGTTATAATGTACCTACAGAGGCCAGCACATCAAGCTACCCCAATCTGTCAGATTTTCCCAATTGAATATGAACCTTCCTTTGTAGTAAAGTTGAAAACCTATCAAAGAAATTTGACAGATTGGGGTAGGTTAATCTGCTGGCGTCTTTACAGTACATTATAACTCAATGCCTTTGAATGGTCATTTTTGAGATGGACGTTTACACCCGGCATCAGTATCCTTGTTTCCCAGCAATATTTATTTATAATAGCACACCAACAGCACATGGCAGTCACTTACCATGCCTACAATTCAAATTAAATGACATTTAAAATTAGCATTTCAGTAACCATGCAAATAACAGAGCCTGACAACTAACTAAAAAATATTAGAGACTAGCTGACCCGGCAGACTTCGTTCTGCCTCAATCGATAAATAAAAGACCTAAACTTTTGTATAAATTAATTTTAAAACAAACAAAACGAATCAGTATTTAATAAAAAATCATTTTTTGAATGAAGCATGAAGTGTCATTATTATTTTGCAATAAAGTTCAAATTGACTCTACATTTTATTTAGAAAACGTTTCTATGGGAAATAGAAAAGGGCTGTTTTTAGGGTTTTCCCGGGAATTATTCGATTTTTTCTCACCTTTTAAACCTTCCCTAGACCTCCCGAACATTTCAAGACCAAGATAAGATAAATCCGTTCAGCCGTTCTCGAGTTTTAGCGAGACTAACGAACAGCAATTCATTTTTATATAAATAGAAGAAGAAGATTAAGGAGAACAATAAAAAGTGTGTCTTAGTAGATCTTCTAGAACACTACAAAAACAAACCAATTTGATTATGACTATGTCGACCGCACAGTGGCGCCCTCATCGTTTGTTTGGTTACCTATTTCATACAATTGAGAATGAAAATGCAGAAAATAAGCACGTAAAGTAGTGCTTCACAAGATTATACGTTAATATTATTAGAAATGGTAGTTTTACATCGTTTAGTTTTATTATAATCCTTAAAACGGAATATAGTGGCCACTGTTATCTGTTATTAAAAGGATTAATAAAACTAAACGATGTAAAACTACCGTCTCTAATAATATTAACGTAGGTATAATTTCATATAATAACTATCATAAATCTATTAGGTAACACCGACACCGTTTCACTTGTTACAGAAATTCAAGTATTTACTGTACCCATATGGTGGAATCCCTATCTCTTAAGATACAGGCTAGACCTAGTTTAAGGGATAGAGTCTTCAAAATTGTGCTCATACTAAGACAAATGTTAAATTTATAATCTACAGTGTATACAGTGCTATTTCTTCATTTATGAAATAAATATTTTTATTATTATTTTTGATTTATTTTATATATCTCGGGACCATGGGGTCCCGGTCCTTTGGAAGGCGTACGAGGGGCCGAAGCCAACTCGCAGAGGCCCCTTAGAAAATTTTAATGAAATGTGGCACCAACCGACGATTATCCCTATATGCACTATGAAAGTGCACCCAAGGACAACCCTCGGGTGGTGTAGGACTATTGCAGTATTGGAAAAATAAAAAGTTGTACTATGGGTTTTCGAGGTTAAAGTGGATTGGTTACCAAGAACTATGGAAGAACTATGGCCCCTGCCTGATCAATGTTTTATACATATATACACGGATAAAATGGCAGGGGGTGACTTGCACACTCAATAATGGGCCCCCGGGAACTGTCGCTAGCACATAGTGACGTTGTGACAAGGGGGCAACATGTCCTGAGGTGCTTGAGGAGTGGAGAGGTATTCCACGGCTTTCAGAACAATCCCAGAGCCCGGAAGATGGTCAAGATCCCTACGAGCACTTACTGGAATACTTCCTTCCCCCGAGCACGTTTGCTCTTGCGAATCTCCACTCAAGCCGGCCAATAAAGGCAAGAATGAGGTGGGAGCTGTGTTCCTCATCAGTGTTCACTCCAGCCAGCCAATTAAGGCAAGCCAGAGGTGAGGAACAAGACTACTCCCGGGAGATAGGGTCCGTGGGGTCGCTACTGCCCAACAGCTCGCCACATGCTGCCCTGCGGGTTTCTGTATCTCTCTTGGTCTGGCTCCTCATCTTAGACCTGTTCCGGCAAAGTAAACTCTTCCGGCACAGGCCTAGAGTTCGGAGCGCGCAAGCCCCACCACGACGTCAACGTAGAGATACGACTTATTATTATTAAATCTTGTGAAGCACAACTTAACGTGCTTATTTTCTGCATTTTCATTCTAAATTGCATGAAATAACCAAACAAACGATGAGGGCGCCACTGTGCGGCCGGCATAGTCCTATGGAACGTCTTGAAGTAAAACTCATGGAGAAAACAATAGGAAAATTTTTCAAGTTGGACCTTTCATTATATTGCCTTGCCATAAGTGTTAGTGGGCTATTAAATGTGGTATTTAAGGTGGATGTAGGCAATTTAAAAATACGATGATGACGCTTACTACGTTGGCTAGACCTAAAGTTAAAATGGTTTACCAATTGTGCATCGACTAACATTATATCGTGTATCATCTTTCACACGATGCTGGATCAATCTTTTGGTCTGCCTTTTTTCTAGCCTTCCGCAATCATAGGTACAGACGCCAGCACATCAAGCTACTCGAAACTCTAAAATTTTCTCAATCAACTTTGAAGCTTATGCTTTAGTAATAAAGTTGAAATCTATTAAAGAAATTTGACAGATTGTAGTAACTAGCTTGATGTGCTGGCGTCTGTACATTATAGGTACTTATTACTATTGTATAGAATCAAGTTCACAACATTCCCAAACTGCTATAGACTGACTACGGACTGCTATCTGCTGAGTGCTATTCTCTAAAAGACAATTTCATGGCTGTAAGCTGCGACGAGCTCGTCGACGAGACAGCCTTGAGATCGACCGAGCGTGTAGCGCTGATTCAAACCGTATTCACTAACGTCGTTATGGTCGTCGACGAACCCAAGGCTGTAACCTCCCGTCGCTGTTTCTTAGACAAACGTAGGGCTCGAAACAAATTCTTTAAGGAATACCAAAATGTATGAAGAACTGAAAAGTATGAAAAGTATGAAGAACGTCAATTCGCCTTCCGGTGGCTGTGCCGTTGGGTAGTTTAACTCACGGCCGTCACAGCCTTGAGCGCTAATGTAGCTGTAAGCAGCGTCAATACGAAAATAAGTTTCACCGCTGCGATAGCGCTGCCCGCAAGGCTGTATCCTTAGAGAATAGCATGGCTGTTCGGGAGCTTGTCACGCCACTTCTTCCCAGCTAAGTCTAAAGCACTAGGAAGTAGGTAAATAAATAATCCTCCAGACTGAATTTGCCCGAGGCAATCAATTTCAGCGGAGACTAGCCTTGGGCTCAGATGATATTATAGTGCACAAGTGTGTGCGCAGACGTTAGACTATGTGAAATTATACAGGGTGAAATTTCAATCTGTATAACATACTCTACCCCAGGGAAGACGGTGGTCACGTGCTGCGGTGCATTGCGAGGCTCAGGGGAGGCCCCTTTACAGTCTCCCAGGGATGTGCCTTATAGGTGTTGCACGAGCCGGGGATTCCAAAATTGGTCTTTCAAGAGGAACCGGGACCATCTCCATGTGCTGATGGTGATCACCGGGGTGGTTTAGTGAGGTAAAAATCCCACACTCCCGGACCTTTCTTCCCGGAGGTCGGGTGGCTTTTAAAGGTAAAAAAAGGTATACAGGGTGTCCCTGGAAGTATGGATCAAATCTAATAGGGGCGTGGGCAAGGTCATTTCTAAACTTTTTTACCCTGAGAATTTCCGTGAATTTTTTTACGGTTCAAAAATTTTGACCAATTTTTGTTTTAATCACTTCGCTTAGTGCTCAAAGAAAAAAAACATTAAAAAAAATATCAGGGCTATCTAAAAAAATGAAATTGACAGCCCTGTAGATTTTTTAATGATTTTTTTTTTTGAGGGACAGCCTGTATAACATGTGTACTATCTAACTTAGCTAACGGAAGTAGTAAAGGGCGGGTGTTTTGGGGGGAGACTGTCTAAAGTCAAAACGAAATATGAATAATGATGTACCTAAATGTATGTAAGTACCTAAATATTTTCCCATTCGTTTTCATTTTCTTTCAGACTTCAATAACGATTACAGACCACGAAGCAAATTGCTGTAGACTAACGTATTAAATGAATACTTCATTCGTAACAGATGGACAAAGCGCTGGTCGTCGTACAGTGAGTGGTGATGAATTGATCGCTTATCGTCCTGCCTCGTACTGGACAATACAACAAACACGTCCTATTCACTAAACCGACGCGGGTATAGGGTGTTGTGAATCTTATCTTTTATCAAAAGTAACTTTTGATATAAGATAAGATTATGTTGATTATGATTTTTATTTAATTTTGCGGGTGATGGTTTAGAGAGCCTGTTTATAGCAGTGCTATTCTGTAAAAATCTCACCGTGAAAACTAAGGTGAAGTGAGTTGTCATTTCACCTGGTGTTAGGGATTGCCCCTATTGATAGCTCACTTGACTTATGCTATCACGGTGCAGACTACCATAACTTTGGCCATCACGATGCCACTGACACATTAAAGTCGACCAGACTACCAATTATTACAATAGTCTTACGGGGTGTCCTGCGTGAGCAACGAATACGACGCGACGCGATGCGACACGACACGATGCAATGCGACGTGATGCTACACGCGACAATGACAAATGTCCTACGTGATTTTGGTCATTACTTCTCGAAACATGGAGACGTACAGTAAATTAAACGAATTAAAACGAACGTAGTTTTGCTTGAAAGTTCATATTTAAATTACAGACTTTTAAGTTTTTTTTTTGTACCACAAGAATCTTTGCTCAAGCACTGCGTCGATCAACATTTCTGAATCAACCATTTCGTAGTTCGTGGTGTCGCATCTGGTCGCCCTCAAAACAAGTACGCGTTACGTCGCGTCTCGCCGCAGACTGCTACATAGGCCGCAAGTAGGGTATGCCTTTGAGTTGATCGCATTTGTTCGCGTTGGCAGCGTCGCATCGCGTCGTATTCGTCGCTCACGCAGGACACCCCGTTACTATGGCGTTTCAATGGCACTACAGTGGCAAGTCAATGACCATAAATAATTTGTAGAATAGCAAATATCAATGACTATTCTATTGAGACAATACTTACTCACTACCGACACACTATTGAAAAGTTTGTTAAATTACAGAATTGGAGCCATGTACTTATTATTGTGACGTCTTAATATAAACTAATAATACCTATTTTAAAGAGGTAAAATTTCTTTGTTTATATGTAGGGGGTACGGTTATATGTAGGATTTTATAAATTCTTCTTGAATTTGATAGCCCAATTCTTCAGAAAGGTTATAAGCTGTTTAACATCACGCTACGACCCTTAGAAGCCGAGTTAAAAGAAAACAAGTCTGAAGTAGTACCTAGCACGGGCGAGCGATGCGATGCAACGGGGTGGGTGGGACCAACAAATTTCACGCAGAAGATGTTGCGAGCAGAAGCTAGTTAGTAATAATAATATGAAAGTATGTGTAAGGATGTGATGTGTGTAAGTTATTATTTAAGAGTTGTTCCAGTTTGTCGAAACAAAAAAATGTGCAAATTTGGGGAGGGTCAAGAGTCGACCCTTGCGGTATTCCACAGCTTCCATCCAAAGAACATACCAATCCCACTTTGCAGATGTGTCTGCTAATCGAAAGCTTTAGACGGAACGGGATCTTAGCCGTAACCTGTGTTTTAATTAATTCTGTGTATATATCATCTATTATTTTCATCCATCTTTTCTTTGATCTGCCACTATTCTTATTGGCATCCAAAATTTTCTTTACTCAAGGCAGTTGGCGTAATTTGTCATCTACCTATTTACATATAACTGCTGTGCTACAGGCAAGAAAAATACCTTTTCAACAGTTTTAAAATCCCGCTGTATATTATAGAAGACGGTAACATGTTCTAATGACGTGACCCTACACGCGACGGAGGCCAAAGGTCAGAGTAATACTTGTAGGTACCCACTTTCTTTACATCTTGTAGAAGAACTATTTTGTTGAGTAGATTCAATGCCGAGTTTACTTGAATGATAGGTATTAATAATAGTGGAACTAGTATAAAAGAAAAGAATAGAAAAAAAAAGTAGAAAAGCATGATTTGCTAGTAGCCCAAGTTAATTTGAACACAGAATAGTGTCAATATCCGCAAATTTTTAACGTAAAGTATATGACCCGAGGCGGCAGTATGAGACACATTCAACAAAGTGGTACAGATCGTGCAATCCACGAAGACGTGCCCCACTCTTTTTCATAATGCTTACAGTACAAGTGTGCAACATTCCGCTAGTGTTTTAGCTTTGTTAATACATACTAATTGTGATTAGAGGATAATTAGTGTGTATCGAAAAAACTGAAACACTAGTGGATTTTTAACTAGCGATAACTATTACGATTCGGAAGAAGAGTACGGCGCGTCTTCGTGGATTGCACTATCTTACATTAACAGTAGGAATGACTGTCATGTTGACACTTCAACAACATTCATTGCGTTATTTACGCTGTTGAGCAGACAAGTTTTTCGAACATATGAAGCAATGGAATATGGATTAGCAAATAGCAATATCCTATAAAATTATTCAGATTGTGATTGTTATATTGTAGTGTCTTACGCAGTTAGGGTGCAGTTGTCCAAATGTTTTGTTATTCGCAGTATCAATAGTATTGAAAAAATAGATAGCGGCAATATTTTCATTAAATTGAATATTAACATAATAATTGAAAATGTAAATATCTTCAAGCAATAAATTGTATGAATTACTTAATGTAAATTGTATGAAATGTAATTAAATTAAATTGTATGAAATAAATTTAAATTGTGTGAAATGTAATCAAGTTCAATATTATTTTATTTGAATATCCGTAAGTAGTTATAATATTACTGTTTTATACTACAAAACAAATGATTTTTTTATTCAAGTTAATGCAACAAAATAACAACCAAATACACTAGACTAAGCACCCAAACCTCGGGCTATATATAATGCTACATTTATTTTCATTTTTCATTCCCCCATCTTGCCCAATATTTTTTTTAAATTGGGTTCATTCATCGCTAGACAGTCGATGCACCATACAGCCAATTCACAACCTCGTTTCATCGCCTCAAGGGGCATCTAATATCGTAAATAAGCCAACTCGTTAGTGGCCAGTAACGTTACAACTCGCCTAATTGTGTTTACAGTTAAATAAATAAAATTAAATAAAGGTTTATGATTGGTCATACTTTGTTAAGAGGTGGAATGGAATTTGGTTCATTTTAAATTACCTAAAAACTTTAATTTATGTTTTGTGAATATATTTCTTTAGGTTGCGTAATTACCTACTCCAGATATAAGAGACGGTATGGGATTGCACCCGTGGATTGCACGAAGCTCCTACATCAAAACTAACAGCAACGAATTGCTGTTATCGAAGCTATGGTCACTTTTTAGCCAGTAAAAACCCATTTGCAATAAAATCAACGAAAATATGTGATCTATCACAGATTTTCGTTGATTTTGGATATCTACCGGTTACTTGTGTGATTTATTTCGACTACAGTTCACACGAATTATGACACATTATTATAGGAAATGGGAAAAAACACCAATTATCATCAATAAAAAACGAAAAATACAAATTAAAAACTTTGATATCATTATGCCCAAATAGGACATAGAGAAGATTGACAATAAACCTTTTTTCCTTAATTGGTTTTAACGACTTCCACATGTAGATACGAAATAAATAAATGAATACAGTTTTATTATCTTTATTAGATCACAACTCTTTATGATATCGAAAAATGTAAATGTAATGAAATTAAAGTCACTTGTATCAACACCCACAGAGTTGTATTTTAATATAGAAATCATAAAAATATATTAAAGAGATAGTTATAGTAAAATCTTAATGAATTTTAATCATAAACTGTTTGCGAGTAGTTTCATAGAGTTCAATAACTTGGACAATTTAAGTAAGTTTGCTTAACAATTTACTTTTCATTGGTAGAAGAGGGACAGTTTAACTAAAGGGCCTGCATTTGTTACTTCAGTTTAACTAAAGGGCCTGCATTTGTGTACTTGCAAGAAAAAATACGACATACAGGGTCAAATTAAATTAGCATGCGGAACTTCACAGATGTGATAGGTACGAGGGTGACACTGAAAGTTCTTAGAAAATCAAAAACTGGACAAACTAGCAAGTTATTAGTTTTATTATATCTTTTTAAAATAGTGTCCATTTACATTGATACATCGCTGCATCCGATGGAACCACTGAGAAAAGCTCTTTGCCCACTCGTCCTTAGGGGTCTCTTAGACGGCATTTTGAAACGCAGCCACTGTCTCCTCGGCGTCCATAAAACGTTTTCCTCGAAGGAATAAATAAAAATTGCATGGTGCGAGGGGGGGGCTATAGTGCGGGTGACCCAGTAATTCCACGTCTGACGTCGCCAAGTAGTCGATTGTTTGCTTAGCGGTGTGCGACGAGGCGTTGTCGTGGTGAAGGAGGATCCTACTGCGAGGTCGTTTCTCCCGAACTTTTTCCAAGACAAGTGGCAAACAATTGTTAGTGTACCACTCTGCAGTAACTGTTTGTTGATCCTCTAAAAGAATTGTTGCGTAATGATCTGTCCTTCCGAAGAACGAGGCCAAAATCTTTTTGCCCACGCTTCGACCTCTCTTCACTTTAGTTGGCAACTCTTCGGAAGGAAACACCCAGACAGCAGACTGTCTCTTAGTTTCAGGATCGTAACAATAAATCCAGCTTTCGTCACCCGTAAGTGTGTCGAACACAGCATTTGAATCACCTCCGTTAAATCTTTGAACCATTTCACGACACCAATCAATACGACGGAGCTTTTGGGCCTCTGTGAAATTATAAGGTACCTATCCACCGGGCATAAAGTTTCCTGACCGCTAAATGTTCATGGATAAATAAATAAAATAAAAAAAAATAAAAATCTTTATTGATACAAAAACTTTTGACATTGCTTAAGACTGATACATGAAATGGATGAATGGAGGATTTTGTGAACTTGACTCATACCGCTGCCTAAGCTTTTCCGAATCTGCTGATAAGTCACTCTTTTGTCAATCTCTATCATACGCTGCACAACACTGATGTTATCTTCAGTCGTCGCTGCAGAAGGCCGTCCCTCACGCAGATCATCGGTGTGATTAGTGCGACCACGTTTAAACTTATTAAACCAGGTTGTAAACAGTGGCACGAGATGGAGCTTCATCGTGAAAGGCCAATCGAAGTCTAGGTATCATAACTTTCTTGTTGACTTAAATGACATCGAAAGTCATAAAAAAATATTGTACGAAAATATTCTCGCGTTAAATTCATGCTGACGTGACGCAGACAATTTTCAATTTGCCGCCAAATCGTAAACAAATGACAAATGAATAAAATAAATACACAATAATATTGGCAAAGAGTTCTATTTTCAAAATTTGAACTTATTTTTTTATTATATCGTTTACAAGTGGCCAGTTCTAAAAACTTTCAGTGTCGCCCTCGTATCGATATCTAAACATGATAAAACGAAAAAAAAAAACGGATTTTCTGATCACATACCTCAAGTAACTAAATCCCAAAAAAAAAAAATCATCATATCTTAATATAAGTATTTTGTTTTATCGTGTTCGATACGCATGAAGTCTGCGGAGTTTCGCTAGATAATTTATTTTAACCCTGTATAAAGGCTGTAAAAATACACCATTGCCTAAATTAAAAACCTAATTTAGTCGAAAAATACTTAATAGGTAACAAAAATTCTTCATTCCATCCTGGCATTTAAATAATATTTTATATTCTTATCTTCACCTATTTACTTCTCCTTAATCCCTAATTAAGCGACTACTTATCAATAATAAGTTGTACCACAATGAACATCATTACAATCTAGAGGCGTCTCTAACATTCGAATTAATTATCGGTATGTTATATCGATTGCATTCGATGCAGGTGTTTGAATCGATGAATCGAGTTAATGAAGTCATTGGAGAGAGTTGCTTGTGCCTCCTGATTTTTTAATTATTATTAATCTGAATGATATCGAATTTTTTTTTTATGACCATGTTTTTAAAGTTGCTTCATTTGAGTGTGAGGTAATGTAGGTGTTTGAAAATGGAAGCACTTACGTAATTTGAAGTGTGGGCAGATTTTAAATTATTAAGACTTTATTTGATTTTATTGTCTTCAAACACGTTATGTTTGGGTCCAAAATGAAGGAAGGCAGCCGGATATTAGCCAACAACACGTATAGAAGATCTGTAGGACTGCGTCTAAGATGATATGGCTAGAAGACATCGATAGGAAACCAGCATGCTCTAGAACCAAAAATTCGAAGACATGTGACATCTACCAACCCGCACTGGGACCGCGTGGTGGATTACGGCCCACTCCCTCTCACAGAGAGGAGGCCTGTGTCCCTGCTCTCTATGGGAATACAAACATAATGTTATGTAGATACACCATTATAACAATTGTCTTATCTTAGCTCAGTACACATCTTTCATCACGACTAAATTAAAGGTGATACATTAATTGACTGGATACTTCAAAAGGTTGGGGGCACACTGCGCCGCCGTTTTAATAGAAGACTCCCGTGGGAATATAGGAATGCATTGATGTTTGTCGCACCCTGAGCTAATATGCAGCAGTGCTATTCTGTAAAAATCTCACCGGGAAAACTAAGGTGAAGTGAGCTGTCATTGCACTGATCCTTCATTGATAGTTCACTTCACGCTCATTTCACCTATGTTATCACGGTGAGATTTTTACAGAATCAATAGGCTGTATGTGTACTGACAGCCCAAGCCTGTGGGGTAATTGCGTAACATAGGTATAGACGCCAGCATATCAAGCTACTCGAAACTTTAAAATTTTCTCAATCAACTTTGAACCTTATGCTTCAGCGATAAAGTTGAAATATAAATTTGACAGATTGTAGTAGCTTGATGTTCTGGCGTCTGTACTAACAGTAGGAATGGCTTTCATTTTGACAGTTTAACAACATTCATTGCGTTATTTATGTTGTTAAGCAGACAAATTTTTCGAACATATAAAGAAATGGATTAGCAACATCCTTCAAAATTATTCGGATTGTGATTGATACTATGTTACACAATTAGGGTGCTGAAAAACTAAAATTTAATAAATTGCCACTCCGTAATGTAGATTTTAGAAAATACCGTTTGTGAATTGTATGAAATTTCGAATAATTATGACGTTATTTTCACGGTTAATTTTTTTTTCTCACCGTAGCTGGCTCTTCCGGCTAGTTCGAATGTAAACGCTCACCAACATATTGTGTGTTCCTATCAGAAATATTATAAACTAGCTATGCTTGCGACTTCGTTCACGATTTTTTTTCGTGGAGCCCTAATTATTTTTCTAAAATTAAAGTAGCCTTATAACATCAACTATTTGCGGAAAGCCTTGTCAAAATCGGTCCCAGTGGTCAACAATTAAAAAATTAAAATGTATTTCTTTCTTAATGCTCATATTTAAAAAAAAATGGAAAATCCTCATTTCAATGCTCAATTGATCGTATATAAAACAAATAAAAATTAGTTTTTTATTTAAGTAATTATAATTAAACTACTTTGAATAAAAAGAGCCATTTTCAATAGGGTTCCTCCTATGGGAGAAACAAATCAATTTTTTCGGAAGCTACAATGTTCTCAGGTTTTACACTTGATTGCCTGGATTTTGTTCGAAATTTTTTGCTTTCTTTTTAATTTCTACTGCATTAAATAAATTTTTGAAAAGTACAGAATTAATCTCTATAAATTAGTATATTAATTAAGTAGGTTCTGTGTACCAGCAGGAGTAGGTATAACTATAGAAACAGTTGCAGAGAGGAGGTAAAAAACAAAAATAAAAAAAAATTCGATCGCAAAGCATTCTCTAATGGTAAAGTAAGTTCTTTGCCCTCATTGTGTCCTAGGCTCAGCTAATAATCGGGAACCGCGCGTCGGGCGCATGCGCCAGCAATGACAGTTCCACTTCGGTTTCCCGCCAAGACGCGCGCGTTCGGATATACTATACGACCAATTAATTTTACTGAACTTTTTTTCAATTTACGATTAATTACAATTAAAACATTGTAAGTGCTTTGTAATCTTGTACTAAAATGAATAGAATAATGTCCGGTCTTTAAAAATATTCATTTGGATTGGTACATATTTTTCTATTACCTACATCTTTGGGAAATTCTTAGAAAAGTTTAGTTTGAATTTTACTAACCAAAAATTGTAGAAACTTAGTTGTTTGTAAAAAAACCTAATTCTAATTAACTCCCAGAGCGCTACATTATAGGCGGTAGACCGTAAATCCTATAATTCCAGCGACCGAAACACAGACAATACAAAAATAAAAGTAAAAAGAACTGAGTTTAGTCACTGTACATCCGTCCTCTTTGCAACTAATTAATTTTGTTCTAAACTCAAATTTGGCGCGCTCTTTTTCTTAATTCCGGTCACTTACGGCCAGTGTTCTTCTTCATTGAACAAATAAATAAAATGCAATTTCCATTCACCAACATTGGTACACAAATCTTACAAAGCAATCGTTTTTATCATTGAAATAGTTAAAAGTAAATACTTAAGTAAACAAAACAACTTTCCATCTCTCTTTGGACAGAAAGAGGTGGAAAGAGAGTTGGGAGGCCTTTAATTAAAGGATATTAAAAAAAAAAACAAAAAAAAATAATAATCTTGTTAAATAAGTAACAGTTATTAATCCGATTTTTTTTCTAGAACCAGAAAACATATAAAATGAAGTCATTTACGTACATAGTGCTGTTTTTATTTACACAAAACTCAGTGAAAAGTGAGAAACCTTTCAAAAGTATCCCAGTGACTGTTAAAACTTATGAAAATGACACAGTTCTTCTACCGTGCTATATTAATGAAAATGGTAAGTATCTACCTAAGAAAAAAAACTTTTAAACTTAACCAATTTGGTCGCAATCTCACCTGATGGTAAGCAGTCGAAATAATTAGACTTATGTAAGTATCTTAGGACTAATGCAGCAATAGCAATGCAGCTGTTGGGTCTGTCAGTATTAACCTCTGAAGGGTGAATGTTCCAACTTTCAGGAATAATCTAGTCTAATAACGATTTTATTAGGTATATATCTTCCAACTATGTAAGTATGTAGGTCAAGTGAGAGTCGCACTCGCGCTCCGAGGGTTCCGTACAAATTTGTAGGTATGTAAATCCTGTTTTCTACTTATATCCTACTTAATAATAATAATAATATAATAATAATACAATATATAATATCCTACTTCCTATCCTATCCTACTAATATTATAAATGCGAAAGTTTGTGAGGATGGATGGATGTTTGTTACTCTTTCACGCAAAAACTACTGAACGGATTTTGATGAAATTGTACAGTAATATAGCTTATACATCAGAATAACACGTAGGATACTTTTTATCTCGATATTCTCACGGGATCGAAACTTACGCGGGTGAAACAGCGGGGCGCAGCTAGTAGTTTATATTTTTTTTTTGGTATGTAACTGTAGCGGTATATATATAACGAACGCCACATGCGAACTATGCGTCATACTGACTTCACGTAAAATCCTGCATCTCGCAAGCAGAGTTTACTGTACAACTAGCATACAGGGTTAGTTTTAAGGGTGTGGTACAGACCATCAAAGTGAACAACTTTCTCCAAGAGGCTAATATCGTAATCGCGAAAAATTTATCAACTGTCCCATAGAAAACTTCAATACCTTCTCGACCTAAACGTATGTATGGGATGGCTGAATTTTTATTCGCGATTGCGATGATGGTCCCATGGAGAAAATTGTTCACTTTCGACTGACGGACAGTCAGACGGACAATGAAGTGATATAAGGGTCCCGTTTTTCCTTTTGAGGTACGGAACCCTAAAAAGTAAGTTGTCTATCAAAGTAAGTTTTTAATTTCAACTATGAAATGAACAACTTTAACAAAAGTACCAATCCATTCCCAAAATAATCTAATTATATGCATAATTAACTTATCTAAACACCATGAAACGTAAACATTCGTGATCCAAACAATTGAATCCTTGATCTTCCTTAATTGACTCACGAAGGCCGCTAACCGGTACTTTCACTTCACCCTACTACTTATCCTTTCGACGGCGACGTCTCATTAGCATCAAAAAGGCGGGAATTTATAAAATAAATTAACGGAATTATAGGATTTTCAACCATAGAACTATGAAGTTAAGGTTTTGTTTCGAAATAATGTTTATTTTGATTCGTGATGAAGAATTAAGTATGTTTTATCAAAGAAAAGAATCTATATCGTCCATTTTATAATGTTGTCTATGGAATGTTTATAAGTGCTCTAGCATGATTATTATTGATATCTGGAGCTGTCAATTAAATAATGTAAAGGCGTTTGATATTGTTGTTTTAGACCTTGTAATGTTGGCCCAACAAGCCCGTTTGTACGGCCATCGGCAAGTTGGCATAATGCTCCGATATAAAAGGCGCTGTCAGATTCAAACTGTCGATATACAATTAATACAGCTGATCGATTCTATAAAAATCTCACCGTGACAACTTGGGTGAAGTGAGCGTGAAGTGAGCTATCTATAGAGGCAATCCCTAACATCAGGTGGAATGACAGCTCACTTCACCTTAGTTTTCACGGTGAGATTTTTACAGAATTGCACTGCTGTATGGTAACTATAGAAATCGCCGTCCCCGGAGAAAAAAATGATAATAACAAAATGCAATTTTAGAGGAAAAATAAAAAAACGTCATGTTTTCGTCGATTGCTCCTTAAATACTGGACGTAAGACTGACGGTTGTTAGTTTTGAAAAAAAGTATTTTTTTGTATTTTCGAGATGTTTTAGTGAAACACACCATTATGTCTATTTTAATAATTAGCTTTATTCTCGTAATTTCAGGCCTGTGTTAAATCTGTGAATACTATTGTAAAATTTTGTAACTTCGTAAAATAACTGTATAAAAATTACGAAAAAATTGAGCAGGTGTATTACCACCCACAGATCCCAAAAATGATGTAACACTAAAGCCCGGTTTCCACCGCGAGCGGAACGGACCCATTAATGACTTCGTTAAACTCGCAAATGCAAACTGAAAAAAAAAATACAAATATGCAGAAAATACAAGTATGCAGGAAATACAAGTATACTCGCAAACGCAAACTGCATACTTGTATTTCCACTGTTGGTGGAAACCGTTGGTTGGTGGCCTTTGCGAGTTTAACGAAGTCATTAATGGGTCCGTTCCGCTCGCGGTGGAAACCGGGCTTAAGATAATGGTAGTTATCATTTTATTCTCCGGGGACGGTGAAATGTCTATGATGATAACCTTACCGCAGACATGTAAATATACAGACCCATAAAGGGTTTACCATCGTTAGGATATGTTCGGCTTTTTAGCCCCCCGGCCGGATTAATCCGGCCTAGCCAATTGTCAGGACTTTCCGACAATCAGTTATCAGCCTATAGGTAATGTTCCCACTGCTGAGACACAGCAGGCCTCCTCTCTGTGAGAGGGAGTGGGCCGTGATCCACCACGCGGACCCAATGCGGGTTAGCAGATGTCACATGTCTTCGAATTTTTGGGTCTAGGACATGCCGGGTTCCTCACGATGTTTACCTTCACCGTTTTGACAGCAGTAGTGATGAAATTATTTACACAAATTAAAGCGCCCGTCTGGGTTCCAAACCCACGACCTACAAGTCGTAAGTTGCGGCCGTTACCTACCACTCTGCCACAACTGCTCTAACTGCCGATCGATTCTGGAAAAATCTCACCGTGAAAAGTTAGGTGAAGTGAGTTTAGAGTGAGCTGTCAAGAGTATCAATCCCTAGCATCAGGATGACACTGATAGCTCACTCCATGCTCACTTCACCTAAGTTTACACGGTGAGATGGTTACAGAATCGCACTGCTGTACTAAACTATACTAAATAAGGAGATTTCATTATAACAGAAAAATATAGTTATACTAGCGGCCCGTCCCGGCTTCGCACGGGTGAAAAAAAAAAGAAAAAAAGCCTATATTAATCAGTGATAATGTAGCATTCAAATGGTGAAAGAATTTTTAAAATCGGTCCAGTACTTTTTGAGCCAATTCTTTAAAAACTTACAAATCTTTCCTCTATATAATACCTATTAGTATAGAAGTATAATGTTCGGACATTATTGCAAACATCAGAAGGCGTTGAAAATCTAGTCGCAGTCTCATCGCGGCGCAGCGGGATTGTCCGAAAGCAGCGGGATTAAAAAAAAAAAAAAAATCGTTTATTTGCATAAATATGGTACAGAAAGTTGACAACATGAATAAAACAGATCTCTTATTCTGCCTTTAATTTCGGCGTGCAAATATCATTGTCCGAAAGGGTTATCGCTACCCCGGAACATAAAGGGCTAAGGAAGGAACACGGGTGGGTTTTAGTCAGTAAGAGTGACACTCCCTTCTGGTCCACCCAGAGCGGGAGGGGTCATTTGATGATTTCCCATCCTCAATAAAAAAAGTCTCATCTCGGCGACAAAAAAAATGTCAAAAACTTTTCAAAATACAGGAAGAAGTATTTTTTTGACAGATTGAGTCTGAGATCAGACTGAAAGTTCTTAAAATTACGAGAATAACGATCTGGCTTTTTGTCATGACTTTTTACATTTCGAAAAAGTAACCTTATTACCCTACCCCACCATTAACGTGTCTTTGATTGACTGTCTCGACATAGAAATTTATAAAACAATAAAGACTTATTTCTTAAAATTATCTATGGGTTCTGTAGACGTGGTGTAGGACGTAACGGACGCATCGTATCAATAGATTTATGCTACGTTTGCCTATAAATGGTAAGAACCTACCTATTCTAATTAAATCCAAGATTCCTAACTAGGTACATAATCCAAACAAATACCTAAGTACTTACAAGAAATATAGTAATTACATAACGCTTAAAATTGGTAGGTTGATAGATATCCAATTATGCCATCCTCTAATTTTCAAGCACCATAAAATACTGCGGAAATGTATGATTACTTATTTGAGCTTGTTATTGTTATAAGTAGGTAGGTACAACTTTATTGTAAGGCTAGTTACAGGCAGTAATACAGTCATACAATTTTTTTTTTATTAAAAAAAATCAGCTTTTCAGTTTTCTTTTCCAGAATCACAAATGAGCACGTTTTTCGAACTAACACATAATATTATCACGTCCGTAAGCCCAGGAGCAGCGGCAGTGGTGGCCAAGTGGTACAGTCAACAGCAAAAGTAGATGATGAAAATCAGAAATTCAATACTAATGAACGGAGCTCGAGTCAGAACTGTGTGGCGTCGAAGTGTCGTTATATGATTGTAAATTATACCAAACATTTACTACTCCGCGCCACACAGTTCTGGCGCGAACTCCGTTCATTAATTAGTATTGAATTTCTGATTTTCATCATCTACTTTTGCTGTTGACTGTACAACGGCCCCGAATTACGAATTGTAGGTCTTATGTTCGAACCCAGTTTACTTTATGAAATTTATTTCGTCACCACTGCCACTTTCTCAAAACCGTGAAAGAAAACATCATGAGGAAACCGGCATGTCCTAGAACTAAAAATTCGAAGACATGTGACATCTACCAACCCGCAGTGGGCCCGCGTGGTGGATTACAGCCTAATGCCTCTCACACAGAGTACTGCTCTACAGTAGTTCTGTGTCCCAGCAGTGGGAACATTATAGGCTGATTATGCAAGGCTCCGGGGATAGGGAGATTATTTTTAAATGTAGAGTAACTAATGAGTCAAACTCTATTTATTTACTCCATACTAAAGAATAAATATAAAATGTTTTACATTCATCAACACTTGTTAGGTTATTTACACACCCAGCTAAAGTGTACTACTGCAGTCTGACGTGATGATATGGTGCTTCGATAGTTTGCATGTTTTTAATCGTCAATCAGGGCAGGGTAATTGCGTAACAATGAATCAATAAAAGCCATATATTTTGACTAAGGTGTAGTTCACGAAGTTAGGTCTTGTAGAGTTAGAGCGTGTAGAGTTAGAAGCTTGGCTCTACATGAGATCTGATTACTTTTTGACAGTGCGAGCTACATGGTCTCGTCTTGGCAACATTTAACATGAAATGTTTTTGTGGGTAATTATTACCATATCTACATTGACATAATTATAACCATCGTAAAACTGCATTTTAAAATATCCCTCATCCATAAAAACAATCCGACAGTGAGCACCCATCCTAACAACAGATCGGTCCACATTTCATTACTTATAACAAATTGCTCCCATAGATTACGGCATAAGCCGTATTATTAAACACTATTGTAATAATGATTTATAATTCAGTTTAATATAAACAAACACGCTATGGGCTTAATTTTACTGATCAAAAATTGTTAGTCATTTGTTTGTATTTTAAAATTGATCGTTTGTTGGTGTTTTGTTTATTCGAACTTTTAAAAACAAATGAAATTTAGCCCAATGATTATAGAAGTACCTACAGTTAATTTACCCCTAACAATAGCAACCTAACCAACCATATTATTGTAACTAAAATAAAGATCACAATTATTTTTATAGACAAATGCCAGCAACCCAACAACAACCTTATTAGAATGACGATAAAGATCACTGTGATTTGGACAGTAATGCAAAATTAGAGGTATAATCACGACACAGCGCGACACAGTAGGTAATGTGTCGGTGGTTTAAAAAACTAGCCAACTCGTCTTGGCGTGGTGATCAATACCCTTTGCCCTGCGGGGCAATTTCATTTTGACAGTTCAACCACATTCAATGCGTTATTTACGTTGTTGAGCAGACACATTTTTCAAACATATGTAGCAATGGATTAGCAATATCCTTCGAAATGATTCAGATTGTCATTGAAAGTGTGTTACGCAATTAAGGTGCCAGAATCGAATACAAGAACATATATGTAATTAGGTATATATTATATTTATAGTTTATATAGGGTGACTGGTAATTAGTGACCGATACCTAAACACGTGATTGTACTCATGATAACAAACTACTTTTACTATGGGACCAAACCTGAATTCGCGAAAAAATCTGCTGTTCAGTACCTACATTTTGACCAGTTAGGCGAACATAAATGACTGAACAGCAGATTTTTTTTTCACAATTTCAGGTTTGGTCCCATAGTAAAAGTTGTTTGTTATCATGAGTACAAGCACGTGTTTAAGTATCGGTCACTAATTATCAGTCACCGTATACAATGTGTTAATGAAATAACCCAAAACCTGAAACTAGTTTGTTTAGAATCGGGAGCAAAATCGAATACAATAATTTTTAATATTGGTTATTTTTTTTCCAAAAAATAATTATTTGTCATGCCGTGTCTAATATTTTTTAACGACGCTGTACGCTACTGTCCAACGCAATGAAAACAAACAGCGAGGGTGAGGAGAGGGGGTGCTAGAGCTGGCGCCAAGGCCGGGAAGCGCGCCGGCGGCGATAGAGCTACGAATCTGTAAGAAGTAGTGCGACAACAACATTTACAAATATCTTTTACTATAATTTTTGAAAAAAAATAATTATATGTCATATCAATTTATTAATATAAAAATCGGTTGGGGTGTCCGAGGTTTTGGGTTATTTCATTAACACTTTGTATAGGTTTCTGCGTATCTTTATATTTAAAATATTTATTCCTGTAATGATTGCACTTACTACTGTTTGTCTCTCAGTGGCGGATTTAACAACAGGCTGAGTAGACTCGAGCCTAGGGCGGCAGATTTTAGGGGCGGCTTTGGGGCTAACATTTTTTTGTTTTATGTCGTACCTACCGAAATTAAAAAGATTAATATTTATATACCTACCTACCACGTTTTTTTGTTGGAATTAAGAATAAACAAAGTGAATGCTCAAATTCAGGCTTCTACCGTAGATTTGATTTATTTATTTATTTAAACTTTTCGCACAAAAAGGTACAAAGGCGGACTTAATGCCTTAGGCATTCTCTACCAGTCAACCAAGTGTGGTGAAGAGATTAGATGGCAGGCATTAAGTGGCAGGATGGCATTTGATCACTGTTGCCTTGCCCAATCTCTTTGCAAGTTTTTCGTAGCGAAACGAGAACATTTTAAGTATTTTGAAGGAAACAGTATAAAAAAGACATGGGACATTATTGTAGAGGTCGGTAGGGGCGGCAAATTGAATAGCCTACTGGTGGCAAATGTGTAAACCCGCCACTGTTGTCTCTGCATCACCCAAAGGTTGACTGGTAGAAAATGCCTATGGCATTAAGTCCGCCTCTGTACATGTATGTGCTTGAAGTATTAAATAAATAAATAAACCCTCCTTCTTAGGCATTCGGGTAAAATTGACCGACAGATCTGTAACAAAACAGATGTTCTATATCTATCTCTTTCTATCCCATAAAGAGCATGATATGAAGTGCATAAAGAGACTAAATAAGAAAAGAATTCTAACTATGCGTAAGCGCATACGGTTGATGAAATGACGTCAGATGCATAATAAGCTCTAATGGCTGCACCATTATTCTGACAGTTGTTTTATACTTTCAAGGTTGCGTAACATCACGCTTTTATATCTTGAAGGGTTCGATAGGGGTGTTTGCTTGGGAGCGGAGAATGCTTATGCGAATCCCGCACCCTCGGCCATAGACAGAGGTGGAACACCGCGGTGGTTTTAGCCGGTAAGAGTCCGGCATGCCCCTCTATCACCCCAGAATGGAGGAAGTCCATAAGGATTTCCCCTGCGCACCAAAAAAAATAGGGGTGTTTGCTTGTATAGTACCTCAATCAACAATCAACTTAGCCTAATGCAGTCCACTGCTGGACATAGGCTGCGCCACAACACCCTTTTTTTTTGTGGATGGGTAATCATCAAATGACCCCTCCCAGTGGAGCAGAAGGGAGTGTCAGACTCTTACTGACTAAAACCCACCCGTGTTCCTTCCTTAGCCCTTTATGTTCCGGGGCAGCGGTAACCCTTTCGGACAATCCCGCTGCCCCGGCAGGCTACGGCCCTTCCTTGTGATGCTGACATCTCTTTGAGGCGCGCGTGGATCACGTACGCGCCATCCGGCACGGGCCTGATCCTGATCGGACGGAGAGTTACCCATTACTCTCCGCCCGCAGGCCCTCGCCTACGGTGGCCGGGAGTCGTCCGCGGCTCCCGACGCCCGGAGAGTCTCCCGCGGCGGCTGGGACGTGAGGCTCTCTCCCTCAGCCGTCCCGCCACCTCCTTCGCTAGCATGACTGCTTCGCAGAAGGAGGTGACTGCCTCCCACACCCTCTCGCCCCGGAGCCACAACACCCTGTCCTCCGCATTCCGCGTCCAGTCCGTTCCAGCCACTTTCTTTATGTTTTGTATAGTACCTACTTACACCTAATCTTCGTTAATTATTGTTTTAGTTCCATGTTGCATTTCAGCGTTTGTCTAAGGCCTATTTTCATAAGCAATCGGACACAAATCCAGGCTCTCGGGTTGCCAAAAAGCACTTTTCCCAACTTGGTGATCGAACACAGGACCTTATGTTCAGCAGTCCAAGGAGCCAGTCGAAATATTGCTAATCCATTGCTTCATATGTTCGAAAAATTTGTCTGCTCGACAACGTAAATAACGCAATGAATATTGTTGAACTGTCAAAATGAAAGCCATTCCTACTATTAGTGTGTTACGTAATTAAAGAAAGAAAAGAAAAGAAGAAAGAAAGAAAAATTGTTTATTCTGCACAAATAAAACACAATTACAATTACGTCGCTGTTTGTTGTAAAATCCCACTTACTCACCCAAGGAGATCCCCTTTTGTCTCCCCTCTAGAAACATTCCATTAGTCACCTCGCAGCTTCCTTCCCTGTGTCATCTTCATCTTATTGACACAGTCTATATATCCACTGGAAGTGTTTGCGCTCAGTAGCACATTTACCCATTTATTATTTGGCGAGGTCCCTGCGGGGTAATTGCGTAACACTTTTTTTTTTGTGGATGGGAAATCATCAAATGACCCCTACCGCTCTGGGTGGAGCAGAAGGGAGTGTCAGACTCTTACTGACTAAAACCCACCCGTGTTCCTTCCTTAGCCCTTTATGTTCCGGGGTAGCGGTAACCCTTTCGGACAATCCCGCTGTCCAGCAGCAATATCATTCGCATTCGTACGTTGTTGAGCAGACACATTTCGAACATACGAAGCAGTGGATTAACAATATCTTTCAAAATCATTCAGATTGTGTTGTGACTGATAGTTCATTACGCAATAAGGGTGCTGTTAGTTGTAAAATCCCACATATTCACCCAAGGACATCCCCTTAAATTATCTGCCCTCTAGAAAATTCCATTAGTCACCTCACAGCTTCCTTCCTTGTATCATCTTCATCTTATTGACACGATCCACTTATCCAATAGAACTGTTTGCGCTGGCCCATTTATCATTTCGGTGAAGTTCCTGTTTTGAAACTACTGCCGGATAGACTATTAACCAAGAGATGAGATGACAGGATCTTTCACATTGCAGTATAAAACTGATCCATCACCTCATGAAAACCAGCATCAGGGACTAATCTGGCATTTTTGCTGAACTGGACCTTTTTGGCGCAGCCGTAAGGAAAAAAGCCTATCGATTCTGTAAAAATCTCACCGTGACAACATAGGTGAAGTGAGCGTGAAGTGAGCTATCAATGGAGGCAATCCCTAACATCAGCAGTGCTATTCTGTAAAAATGTCACCGTGAAAACTAAGGTGAAGTGAGCTGTCATTCCACCTGATGTTAGGGATTGCCTCCATTGATAGTTAGTTCACTTCGCGCTCACTTTACCTACGTTATCACGGTGAGATTTTTACAGAATCGATAGGCAGGTGGAATGACAGCTCACTTCACCTTAATTTTCACGGTGACATCGCACTTTACACTTTTTTAACTAAGTTCGAAATACTATTCCTTTAACACTATACATATTGGTAGCAGTATCACGTACTGTTTTACTTCAAGGAATAGCCGAATAGCACATTAATCTACCACAATATTTATCAGCCAAGAAGTGTTATTGGTATTGTAAAATTACCTAGGATTATTAGCGCGTAAGGTTCCCTGCTGGCACACAGGCCTCCTGCCGGTGAGAGGGAGTGGGCCGTAACACCACGCGGGCCTAGTGCAGGTCACTAGATGTCACATGTCTCCGAATTTTTGGTTCTAAGACATGCCGGTTTCCTCACGATGTTTTCCTTCACCGTTTTGAGAGCAGTGGTGATGAAATAATTTACACGAAGTAAATTGCCTGCTTATGTTTGATCCTACGACCTGCTTGTACGTCGCGGCCATCTTGCACTATAGGCCCTTACTGCTTCTCGGCTAAAAATCGGTCGGAAATTTCATAGGCATGAGACTTTAATTTCGCCTGTGGCTAGGTGACGTGACTGGTTCAAAGCGCAATGCGCAATGCACGATGATTTGATGACGCATTTGGCTCGTCCTTGGTGGGTGTGACCTACGGAATTGGCAGATGTTAGAGAGAGACCATACATCTGCTTGTCATCTGTCAATTGCGTCACATCTTCAAGAAAACGGTGTAAAGAGAAGTAAGTTATAGTAACAGTCACAGCCCTCTTGGACATTATGACACGTTGTCGGTCACCGATGTGATCGATCTAGAGATGTTCATGCTTCCCTGTCTTCCACAGGGCATGGCACTTTGGAAGTAGCTTACTAGCCTTTCTAGTTTCTGTTATAAATAGAGATACAGAATGGTCCCGATTCTGTTGTTCACAAACTAAATTAAATTTAAGTTCAGTGCATCTTTTTCTTTCGACAAGGAAAGGACAGAAGAAGAAATATTAGTTTAGTCCTGTCAAATTAGATAATCCATAGACAAGTTTAGACGTGATTAAAAAATTGGCTACTAAAAATACGTCAATTTACGTCAGGCGCTGACTACTTTGACACGACTCAACTAATATTTATCTTCTGTTCTTTTCATAATGAAATAGAAAGAAAAAGATGCACTGAACTTAAATTTAGTTTAGTTTGCGAACAACAGAATCGGGGGCCATTATCATACTATACATTTTTATAAACTAAAAATCACGAGGAAAAGAAAAAACAGCGTGAGCTGCTAAAAACGCGCCTGGTCAATCTATACCTATGTAAAATTTTGAGCCATGTGTTGTAAGAAACTAGACACTTACAGACTGACGGTTGACAGAATAAATATAATGACAATGACAAAAGACCTTCAAATTAGGTCCCCACAGTGGTCCTCACAAGGTCCAAACTTCAACATTTTCTAACATCGTCGTAACAAAACAATTCCTTTTGATAACACATTACTATGAAAACCGGTATTCCAAACATTGGGACAGTCAGATTTAATACATAAAATCATAAATGAGCCCCCATGCTTGTCGATAAATCACGGTTCACAAAAGCGATATATTTTTGTGTTCAACACGTACTCTGAGTGGGTAGATTAGATCGAGGCATTCAGTTATGAAATATTATGTAGTAAAATGGATGTGGTATTTTTAACCGACGTCTATATTCGTCTATCTATATAACATGATATGTTCATCGATATTTTCATCAATTGTGGAACGATTTTGAAAATTCTTCTTTTATTTGATAGGGGAAGCTAAAGTGTTTTTTTTTTTAAAGTGAAAAATAACTTTCATTTCGGAAGTCGGTGGTAAAAAACGAAAATACAACTGAAGACACCGACTATAGTGCGTAGTTTTTTTTACTTTATAAATTTTATCGGAAATAGAGTTTTTATTTAAGACGTAGACGTTAGATGCTCCAACTTTAGTCGCAGGAAAAAGCTGTTTAATTTCTCTTCCCCTAAAATGTACCTATCTAAAGAAACGGTACTTACAGATCTTCCAAAATAATAAGTCCTATTGGAAAAACAACAGTTTCATAGGGCAATTCGTCTTCTTGAACAAAACAGTACCTCGTCTTTTGGATTTCAAAATAGAAAACTGAAATTATATGGGCTATTTATATAAAAATGGTATCGATGATCTTCGAAAATTAAGAAGTCAATAAATATCATTTGAAGATTAGGACCATGACCCACAGAATCCAGCCAGGAGAATATAGTATTACTAATTGTAATTAACAACTCCGTGATCATTAATAACGATCAATTAACTAATATTTCGTAAGACTGAGCTTCGTTGACCTAGTGTGTTAGTGCTACAAATTGTTTTCAATGTCACCATCATCATTTTTTGTCATGTTTTGACTTGTTTTTGCCTAAATGTAGCAGTCCTGTGTCTTTGCAACGTTAATACTAAAGTTTATAATTAACGAAAAGTACCCGAAGCTTTTTTGATAAGCATGGTGCTGCCATCACCATAATTCCTGTCTTCGTCCCAATTTCTTTTGGGTTGTCTCATCATATCTTCTTCAATCCATTCATCTCTAATAATCATAATTTCATCTCAGTATTTACACCTTTCCTAGATGTATTTTTTTTAATAACCTGTATTGCCCGCCATCCCCATAGAGTGTTAGATTTCAAGTGTTTGAATTCGTTTGTGAAACTTAACAGAAATTATGGATAGTTTTGCCGAAGATCATAGACTCGATGAACTTTGGCTTAGTAATTAACATATGACCCAAAAGTCGAGTGGTTTACTAGAAGTCACTAAAGAGTTCCAATGTCGATTTGCTGGCTCCATCACCAGACCTTCGTTACCAAGCCTATTTATTCTATTGGATTCGTCAAAACATCATATAAACCCAAACTTGAGGGGTTTACTAAAAGCCACTGAAGAGTTCCACTATTCACCTCCTGGCTCCATCATCAGATTCGCTCCAAGATACCAAATTATGGTTTTGTCATCCGAACTACATTCATAAACAAAGTTTCATTTCGAAACGACAGTTAGAAGTAGGATTAAATTGACTTCTAAGATGTTTTACATTGTTAGTTAGTTACAAGTAATTAGTAAAGCTAATAAAAGCGTGTTAAAATAGTACTTACTGTATTGCTCACGTTTCTACGACGTAGAAAAAACTTTTACCTGTGAACCCTAAGACTGCACACTAATTTCGTAACACACTATCAATCGGAATCTAAATCATTTTCATTCATCAGCAAATTGCTAATACCTACGTTGCTTCCTAAGTTCGAAAAATGTGTCAGCTCAACGCGTAAATAATACAATGAATGTTGTAGAACTGTCAAAATAGAACCGATTTCGATTGATAATGTGTTACACAATTGCCCCACTGATATCATTATTCCAAATGCCTCCTCTACAATTTTCTCATTTCATTCGACTTGCTTGTTAGCAGCATACGGCATTACAGGAAGGAGCGTAGATCCTCATCTTTGTGGCCCAATTGTGTCTCCATTGATGGCGACCCCTCGAAGAATAAGCTATTGTACGCTTTCTTTGACCGTCTACCAATCTTTCAATTTGTTCTTTTATCAGATGCAACAAAATTGGTAATTGGTATGCACACGACAAATGCAAAAAAAAATCGCCATGCGTTATGGCAAGTTTGGTGATTATCGGAATTCTGTTGGTGTTTTTTAAATGGAAATTAGTTACTCCATGCTGTAACAAATCTACTAGCCTAATAAAATAAAAAGGGTAGAAAGTATATTTGAACAATATAATTTAGTAGTAAAAATACAGTATGGATCAAAAAATACCTATGACAATCTCAGAAGGGAGAAGGACGGAGGTTTGTTAGATGGAAACTTGAAAAACGCGTCAGGCCAGGTTTGACTTCGTTTGTTAATGATGATCATGTTCATCGTCTTGTCAATTTAAAGTTAATTTAAGTAATGCAGCTTGTTTTTAAGTTTTTAGACTTGCCTTTTACCTTGCGGGGACTATGAATGTAAGTATTCAGTCTCCCCTTTGTATTTTCTTCTCAATGACTTCTGTTAATTTATATTCAGTTTCCGTAGTGTTCCGTAGTCAACAAGGAACCCTTATAGTTTCGCCATGTCCGTCTGTGCGTCCGCAGCTTAGCTCAGAGACTCTTAGTACTAGAAAGGTATAATTTGGCATGGATATACATATTAACCACGCCGACAAAGTAGTAATAAAATAAAATCTTGAAAAAAAAACTTTTTAGGGTACCTACCTCCTCTACACGTAAAGTGGGGATGATTTTTAGGGTACCTACCTCCCCTACACGTAAAGTGGGGATGATTTTTAGGGTACCTACCTCCCCTACACGTAAAGTGGGGATGATTTTTAGGGTACCTACCTCCTCTGCACGTAAAGTGGGGATGATTTTTAGGGTACCTACCTCCTCTACACGTAAAGTGGGGATGATTTTTGGGGTACCTACCTCCCCTACACGTAAAGTGGGGATGATTTTTAGGGTACCTACCTCCTCTACACGTAAAGTGGGGATGATTTTTTTTTCTCGTCTACCCCATGGTGTGGGATTTTTCGTTTCAGGGCTCCGTTTGTGAAATGATAGGTCGGGGCAAAAATATTTTCGCATTTTGAATCTATTTTTAGTAATCAAACCTCTTTGGCAGTACTGAATGTAACTGGCTGGTTTTAATACTATTAAATGTTGACATTCTAAAGATGCAATAAATTTAAAAAAAACTAGTTCCCGCCATTTCTCTATTGTTTTTCAAGCAAGCAACATGAACGTTTCTGACGAAGAAATTCGGTACATTTTAAAATTTTATTACAAAAAAGGTAAAAATGCGACGAACACCGCGAATAAAATTTGTGCGGTTTACGGACATAATGCGGTATCAATACGAGTAGCACAAATGTGGTTCAAGCGTTTCAAGTCAGGAAATTTTAGTGTGAAGGATGAAGCTCGCTCTGGACGCCCTGTTACGGATAAAATCAGTGCCATTTTTGAAAATGTGGAGCAAGATCGACATATTAGTAGTTATGATATTGCTGAAGGACTGGATGTTGATCACAAAACAGTTTTATGGCATTTACAAAAGTCTGGGTACAAGAAAAAACTTGATATTTGGGTACCACATGATTTCACTGAGAGAAACTTAATGCAACGTGTTTCCATTTGCGATTCTTTGTTGAAACGTAATAATTCCGACCCATTTCTTAAACGGTTGATTACGGGTGATGAAAAATGGATCACTTACGATAAGAATGTCCGAAAAAGATCGTGGTCGAAGCATGGACAAGCCCCACAGACCGTGGCAAAGCCCGGCCTGACTCGGAACAAAGTGATGCTGTGTGTTTGGTGGGATTGGAAAAAAATCGTCCACTATGAGCTTTTGCCGCCGGGTAAAACTATCGATTCTGACCTCTACTGTCAACAACTGATGAGGTTAAAAGAAGCTATCGAGAAAAACCGGCCGGAGCTGGTGAATAGGAAGCGCGTGGTGTTTCATCACGACAACGCCAGACCGCACTCATCTATAGCCACTCAGCAAAAATTGAGAGAGCTTGGCTGGGATGTGTTGACGCATCCTCCGTATAGCCCTGATCTTGCTCCATCAGATTTTCACCTGTTTCGGTCACTTCAGAACTCTTTAGGAAGCATAAAGTTAACCTCAAAAGAACACTGTGAAAACTACCTGTCAGATTTTTTTGATAAAAAATCTCAAAACTTCTACAGCAATGGGATCATGGCATTGCCCACAAGATGGCAACAAGTAATCGATCAAAACGGCACATACATATTATAAATAAATAAAAAATTAAACCTAAAAGAATTTTTTTTTTTGCATGAAAAATACGAAAATACTTTTGCCCCGACCTAATATTAAGCTTTAAAGTGCTCATTTTTGTTAGTCAAGTCTCCGTTCCCCCCCCCCCCCCCCCCCCACCTAAATGATTGTTTTTCGATATGTCAAAAAATTCACGGCAGTAGTTTAAATAACGAAATTAAAAGGAAAACCATCACAGTTAAAGTAGGTTTTACAACTTTACGAGTAATAGTCGACCAACATAAATTTGCAGTTGCAATGTATCAGAGAACATGATTTTCAACTACAATGTTAAGTTTGTTCTTGGGATAAATTCATTCCTCATACGGAACCCTTCATTGTTCACTTAGCCGGTTTTTTTGACGTAATATGCACATTTGGCGAATGAGAGCTGAACTGAAAAAAGTGTAACATTTTGACCGTCACGACATTTTTGTTTTTAACCGACTTCAAAAAGAAGGAGGTTCTCAATGCGACTGTATGTTTTTGTATGTTTGTTAGGTACGCCATATCTCCGGCAATTGTTAATCGATTTCAAAAATTATTTTTGTAATGTTTAAGGTATGCCTCAGGGGTAGTCCCATATAAATTTTATTAACTTTGCTTGGGTAGTTTTTGAGTTAGCTTCAATAATACGTATTTTTGCCACTTAGTTTATATTGATGATGCTCTAATGACTTCCTGTCACTGATATTTACATAGCAAGTAGTTTTATACGAATTTGTGTGGGGTAAGTACAACTTAAAAGTGAAAAATAAAAACCTTTATGCATTTTTCAAAAAAAAACAACCGACTTTCAAAAAAGACACTACATAGTGAAAAATAACTTTAATTTCGGAATTCGGTGGCACACAAAGAAAACGCGAATCCAACGACAAGTCGGTGATGTCGGTTTTTTACAAAAAAAACAACCGACTTCCAAAAAAATACAACAAAGTGAAAAATAACTTTAGTTGCGGAATTTGTGTCAAAAAACGACATTGCGGATCCAACGACACCGACTTCCGAAATTAAAGTTATTTTTCACAATGTTGTGTTTTTTTGGAAGACGGTTGTTTGTTCGTATAATTATTATGAGCGTTATGATTATGAGTCTATAGGTCCATTACCCAGTAACTGGGTTGAGGAGGTCAAATAGGCAGTCGCTCCATGTAAAATACTGGTATTCAGCAGCTGCATCCGATTAGACTGGAAGCCGACCCCAACATAATTGGGAAAAGCTAGGCAGATGATGTTGACGAGTCCATAGAAAGAAGAAATAAAAATAGTTTTATTTGTCACAGAAACACGTGCAAACAAAAAGATAATTAATTATAATGACAGTATATAAAATAAACAAAAATATCTTTATACATGAGCACAAAGCAGAGATAGTCGACGGCTGCACGTCATGACTGTGACAAGAAGGCTTCCACTCAGCATGATGCTGTGCTATAGGGGACCCACAGCACAGCGCTGATTTTCAGTGGTTACCCGAAAAGGACCTTAAGATAAATGGTCTAAGGCTAAAATATTTATTCAGTTACCAAGTTCATAATATCAATAATTTCCTTCTAGAGAGCAAGCTCCGCGTCCGTTGGTACAAAGACGAGAAGCTGCTGGGGGATAGTCATACCCCGCACGAGATCCTGCCGCCCCGGGTGAGGATGCACACCAACTACAGCCTGCAAGTGGATGCTCTGCAGGCTGAGGATACCGCTGACTATACGTGTGAGGTAAGATACTCCTAGTTACTTGATAGCGAGATCATCTCACAGCTAGGCAAGGGCATCTCCCTGTCTATTATCTCTTTCAGTCCAGAGTGGTGCAATTGACTCTTATACGAGTACGTTAGGCCGAAACTCGAAATCCCGAATCACTTTATCCCGAATGAACGCTATCTCGAATCACGCTATCCCGAATGAACGCTATCCCGAATCACTCTATCCCGAATGAACGCTATCCCGAATCACTTTATTCCAAATGAACGCTATCGTGAATCACTCTATCCCGAATGAACGCTATCCCGAATCACTTTATCCCGGATGAACGCTATCCCGAATCACTCTATCCCGAATGAACGCTATCCCTAATCACTCTATCCCGAATGAACGCTATCCCGAATCACTTTATCCCAAATGAACGCTATCGTGAATCACTCTATCCCGAATGAACGCGATCCCGAATCACTTTATCCCAAATGAACGCTATCGTGAATCACTCTATCCCGAATGAACGCTATCCCGAATCACTCTATCCCGAATGGACGCTATCCCGAATGAACGCTATCCCGAATGAACGCTATCCCGAATCACTCTATCCCGAATGAACGCTATCCCGAATCATGCTATTCCGAATGAACGCTATCCCGATCCCGAATCACTCTATCCCGAATGAACGCTATGTCGAATAAATTAAAATAAGCCGTGGCAGTTAAGGGTCAGTTCACACCGAGACGCGACGCGACGCGACGATGCTGGAAGAGGCCAGTGATTACGCGCTGCGCCGCTCTTGCACGCCGCGCGTACCGGCGAAGTACCGCTGCGTCGCGATGCGTCGCTCTACGCCGCGAGGCGTCACGAGGCGCAGCACTGCACGGCGCAACGTATTCTGAACTCTCACAATGCAATGTGTACCTTTTCGTGTAGAAAATAAAGTATATTTTGAGTCACTCTTTTAAAGTGTGCGCGCAGCGTCGCGTCGCGTCGCGTCTCGGTGTGAACTGACCCTAAGAGATGACCAGTCCCTACTGACGGCGCCCGTTCACGAACATGACGTATGGATCAGCACCATTCAGCTCAACCATTTTGAAGGGAACCCAATGATCCAACACATAATTGTCATCATCCAATTTATTTCAACTCCATCACGTCAAACCGACAAAACAACGTCTTAACTGAACCGAGCGCTCGGCGCATCCTGGACTGTCACACCCAACACCTTATTTGACTGGCCAATTCTACCCTTGCGGTGGTAGGGCTAACGCCCGTCTGGTTTGCGACCACCCTCTCACCGGAGTCCGGCGTCAAGAAGCCTGCTGTGTTTCGTCGATGCGTGGCAGTTCCAGTGCCTTAGGCATCTTCTGGGCACGCTCGTTCCATCATAGACCTCATCCATCGCTTTCCATCACGCGTGATCGAGGTCTAGAGCGGGCCCATTCAGCAATAAAAAAATAAATTTGCCCTGTAAATACCTAAGTCTATAAAATCTATAGATGTAGTTTTTGACTTATTGCTCAATGCTCGAAAATGCTAAAAAAAAATGCTTGTAGCTAGGTGAAAATGTCATACGAATCATCGCGTAAAATGTTCATTCAGCAAGCTTCAACAAATAATTCAACCAATTTTAAAGTGAACTCAACGTTAAATTGCAAGCGGAACAATAAAAACTATTTCATTGGGTATAGCAATTAGTTTAAACTGATGAAAAGACGGCCGCCCATCGATCTTAACTATTTATAATTTATTGCTAGTGATGTCACTTGTTTATTGATTGATGTTAGTTATCGATGAACGAGGTAGCGAATTTTATCGACATTTCTGTTGATGGTATAACATAAGCATAACATGATCAGCCTATAATTTTCTCACTGCTGAGACACAGGCCTCCTCACTTTGAGAGGAAGTGGGCCATAATCCACCATCCGGGTACAAAGCGGTTGATGGATGTCACATGTCTTGGTATGTTTGATTCTAGGACATGCCGGTTTCCTCACGATGTTTTTCTTCACCGTTTTGAGAGCAGTGGTGATAAAATTAATTAAAAGAAGTAGCGTGGCTAGTAGTAACCCAGGCGGTTCGAACTCACGACTAGTCACGACCTACAACTCGTAAGTCGGAGCCAATACCACTGGTCTGGCTGGATTTTATACCCGTAACGTCAATGCTTCAGAAAACCCTACTCCCACAGTCATGAGATGGAGACTCGTGACTCTCTGTTGACATGATTTTATATTCCACATAAGAATGTAAGGAGAAAGTTAAGCTGTAAGCGTTGGAAAGTTAATATGATCCCGAAGCCAGTCAAATTCCCAATCGGTTTAGGCGACCCCATTATTATATGATTTGATTAGGGGACTTTAAAACGTCGGAAGACAAAAACTGTTCAAGCACTCGTCAAACTGAACTATGCCGACTTGATTATTGCTTGCAAAGAAATCTATTTATCCTCTTTTTATTTGGCAAATTTGCGAATTATTGTATTGTATCTTTGCATTTTGTAACCTAAAATTGCACCGTTTGAATTTAAATATTAATTCTTAGGAGTCCGTTGGCATGTTTTATATTTATTTATCCTAGTTAGGGAAACCTATTTTTAGCCATAAATACTGTAATACCTACACATACTCTGCAACATACCTATTTTAGGTACCTATGTATCCTTGTTGGTTGCATAAGTAAATAAAATAAATGGCTTTGAAATTCCGTGGCGTTCCTTGTCACCTGTCCGTCATTATGTTTTTTTTTTTTTCAAAATGGAGGCCACGCATGATACCTATAAATCGATAGCTGATATCAATGTAAACAGAAAACATAGTAAGACGAAACCCAGTAAGGTGTCACATTTCTAGGATATTAACTTTCAAAGATCATGGCCGCCATTTAAAAAAAATCGGCGGACAGGTATATCAGTCCCTAAAAAAAGCTTCAATCATCTTTACAATTTACACGAAAGCCGGTAGAATACAGAAATATCGATAAAATTGTGGATAAATCCTCGCCCCTGCACTAACCACTATGTCCACTTCAGTGTTAGCTCTCAAACTGGTCCAATTATGCAATTAATCAATTTGTATTAACTCTTTTGTTACCGACCACAGTATTTTGTAACTGGCACAACTGTGGGTTTCATTGCGCCGATGTTGTCATGACTTTGGTGTAATATAGGTTCAAGACCACTAGCCTGTGATTCATATAAACGTAAGCCGCTATTTATTGTAAGAAATCAAACAACGTTACGATTTCTTACAGTAAATAGAGAGACTGAATATCTGACCTCCACATCCCAGAAGAATAATAGTCTTCTACAGTGAAGACCGCGAATCAAAAAGCGCAGAATAGGACGCCCTAACGCTAGGTGGAGCGACGATCATCGCAACGTGGCTGGTAGCAGCTGGATGAGAGTTGCCGTGAATCTAGCTAAGTGGCACGCTAATTGGGAGGAATATGCCCATCGGTGAACTGCTGTAGGCTAATGACGAAGTTAGGGTTTCCGGTGTAGAAAATCCTCATGGATGTCAACCGCCCTGGGGCGGGCGGCCGGGTCTGTCAGACTCTTACTGACTAAAAACCACCCCGGTGTTCCATCTCACACCTACGCTGGGGGTCGTGAGAACGTACGATCCTTCCGCAACCCCCGACTGGTGCCGCCCCGCCACTGCGGGCCTCCTCGGGTCAGGGGGGGGAGTGAGATGTTTGACTCCCCCCGCGACGTCTAAGAGGGGCGCGCGTGGAACACTACGCGCCGCCACCTCGGGTCCAGCAGTGCTATTCTGTAAAAATCTCACCGTGAAAACTAAGGTGAAGTCTGTCATTCCACCTGATGTTAGGGATTGCCTTCATTGATAGTTCACTTCACGCTCACTTCACCTATGTTATCACGGTGAGATTTTTACAGAATCGATCGGCTGGAGTGTGGGGGGCGAGTCCGTCGCCCCTGGACCCATTTAGGGGGGCAGGTTAGGTTAGCCTAACCTAACTAGCTGATAGACGATTGTCGGCTTCGTTAGTATCTACTGAGCAACGAGGCAGTAATCATCGCAAGCACTACTGCTGGGCATGAGGGCCTGGGTTCAGTTCCCAAGTCAGGCAAAAAGTTGTTGAGTTGTTGTTGAGTTTTGTCATCAGGAATTTCAATCAATAGGTAGTTTCATGAAAGAAGTCATTTAATACTCTGAACTAGAGTTACATTACATGACCCACTTAATCTCCAGTTACCCTTTTAACTAAAAAAAACTGTGCCAGGATGAGTGTTCTGTTACCCCGTCTTATGCAAAAGGAAGTAAGTTGTTAGCTCAATGGGCGGTACTTAGAACGAAAGGGTAATTAATTGACCACCCTGCATGGTAATTAGTGGATGGCAGTCTGTATGTTTTATCTAGATATGTTGGAGGAATGTTGATTAGAGAGAATCTGTATCTGGAATTTTAAATTTAATTAGAATTGGAACAAATATTTTTGGATGATCTAAAAAATATTTCTGATTTTACGTAATGCTTAAAGTATTTGGAATGAGAATCCTACGTTACAAATACTTATTTATAAATATAATTTTCTTTGCTTTCTAAAAATGTATTAATCAATGTTTTTGTTACTCATATTGATATACAACTACTGAGCCCTCGGGCCATGGGGTCACAGTGCTCATGGTCTATCATAGAAATCTCATAACGGCTAGTTGACACTTCCCGTGACTTTTACATTGGTCCGAGTCTAAGCATTGGCATTCGTGGTAATGCCACCAGTCTCTTGGGTACATTACCAGTCGACAGCGACACTGATAAATTTTCAACGCCATATTTTAGTTAGTTAGTAGTTTTACTACGGTTCCCCGCTGAGCAAGATTGCTATTTTCAATAGTGCAATGCGTAGAAATCTAACGAACACACTACCTATGTAAAGACTATGTGGGTTAATTTTAGTTTGCCTTTGTTTTTTTCTCAGATAGTTTTAGTCATGGTCTGGCAGTTTGAGTAATTTATGCGACCTACTCAAATGTCCTTTCTTTGGTATTGTTCGTCGAATCGTTGAGCTCCCTAAGTTTCCGTTGAGCTGCATGATTACTGACAAATGCTTGCACTGACTGGACGGGTCCACTCAATCTGTGTGGTTCTTTCCTCAAAAGACCATTTCAGACACCAATCTACATGGTCTCCACATGATCTGACCAAGATTATGTCTGGGCTTTAAAAGAGACTGTGACCTCTGAGTTTGTTTCGGCCTTTCTTCTCAGAGTAGTCAGATAGGAAACGCCGACCTCATCTCGTTTTAAAAAAATATGATTGACGTGTAAAAGTGTTTGTACAAACCTACTTACAGAAATAAAATCATTTATCATTTACCTCTCGATCGTTTGAGCTATTGCCAAGTTTTGTGTTGTCTCAAGAAGTGATTTTTCCCAATATCTGTCATCAGCTTCCGTCTATTTCAGGAGTACCTACCATGTATAATTCTTCTATATTTTCCGCAACATTTTGTATAGGTATGAGGAAGAGGGTGGAAAGTTCCTCACCCTCCATAGAAAAGGAAAGATCCTCTGATCAGACGTGTGATGTGTCTCGTGGGCAACTGCCCGATCTACAGTTATTGTCGGGTTTCTGTATATACGTTAATCGTTTGAATACTTGCGTGATGGGCGTTGCAAATCCCGCCAAAATTTAATTATTTTCTTCTTTGTTCTCAGATCATCAGGCCGGAGCCGTGGGGTCCGATCAGGCAAACACATTCCATTGAAGTTTTATGTAAGTTGCCATTACTCATATTATTGGCTTATTAGGGGTTTAATTATTGACGACGTAATTTTATGCAAGCGACATCTTATTCATCATAATTCTATGGATTTATAGAGGTATGAAGAATAGGGTGTAAAGCGCACTCATCCTACGTATAAAAAGGGAGGATCCTCCGACCAGACGAGTGTCGTGTCTGGTGGGCAACTACTCGACGATTGATCTCGGGACGTTTTATATATATGCTAGTTGAGCGGTAAACTCTGCTTGCGCGATGCAGGATTTTGCGTGACGCGTGAGTTATTGAAAAATTGGCTCAGTAACTCTGTTATAATTTTTGTTTAAATTGTTCCAAATTCATGTTATAGACTCGCCAACAATCAAGACGGTTCCAGAGGATGGTTTCCTGGAAGTTCGCAAAGGTGAATACGTAGACATCGCGTGTGAGACCACTGGAACACCAGCTCCAATTGTGGACTGGAGGAAAAATGTAAGTAACGCCTATTACGTAACGTAATGTAAGTACTGTACTACTGTTATGTGGTCCAACAATAAAGTACCATATTGGAGAGTGTAATACTAACCTGCTTGTCCTTTATCAGAATGAGCTACATACTGTACACTGGCATTTTTTGTTTTAAAGTAAGTGCTAACTGTTTTTAGGTTTAGTTGATTGTGCTGATATTACAGGACGACCTTATCGCTCAGCGATGTAGCTCTCAAATTAAGAAAATAAAACAATTTAACTGAATATATTCCGCGAATCATTAGCTTTCCAGGTCTTGGTCAAACTCTTGACTGGTTTCTTTAGCCTCAAAGCATAAAAAAATAATGTCTTTCAGGTTCATCTACTCGTAGCACCCACACTGCCCTTCAGATAATGTGACAAGGTGGACTAACCAGGGTTAATTTTCTCGCTCGGGGAGGTTCAATACTTGCACACCGAACTGCTCATTTTTTAAATAATCATTTGTATGATCAAGGGCGAGATGATGGCGTTGTTAGAGCACCGTTCCCGCATCAGGTTCAGGGCAGAGCACCGGCTGTTAGCAGGCGTGTACGAGTGCATCGCTAACAACGGCGTGGGGGATCCGGCTAGGGCAACCATTAGAGTTGTTATACAAGGTAGGTTGAGCATTTCTTCATGAGGAAATTCGGTAATGTTGTAGTGTAAAGATTAGCCTTGGAAGTTGGGTAGGCCTTTAGTGTGGGACGCAACGTGTGTCGATACTCTTGCGCCATCCCATCTTCCTGGCTCGGCATGCTGTGCTGGCGCTGCTGCTGCGGCTGCGGAAAACCTCAAGCGGCGAAAATATAATAACCTTAGCGGAAGTTATATTTTCGAGTCGTTTGGGGTTGAAACCCTCGGGCCGTGGGGTCCGAATGCTCATGTTTTCGAAACGACTGGTTGACACTTCCGGTGACCCAAGGGCTGGCTTTTACCTTGGCCAGAGGCTAAGCATTGCTATTCAACGTGTTAATGCCGCCAGTCTCTTGAGTACATTACCAGTCGACAGCGATGCGGATGAATTTTTCGACGCTATATTTTAGTTTGTTTTAGTTAAGTTAGGACTTAATTTTAAAGATTAGCTATATTTCAGCAAGGTTCAGTACATAAAGAGTTTGACTGTAAAAAGTGGCTATCGTTCTGGAGTATCGTCAATTGTGGCGGATACTCTCAGTCTCACAAGGTTTGGAAGGAAAATGTAGGAACTGTTCAAGCTAATAGTTTTCGGAGGCAAGTTTTCTATAGTGGACGAAGAAAATAGTGTTGAAGAAACCGTTCTTTGAGACTTCGGAAAAAAGAGTGGTGCCAAAATATCTTCAATAACGAAGCACGACGCGGATTAGCCCTGGCTTTTATTTTTTTGTTTTGTCCCCATATTGAAGATTACATTGGGTTTGGCCTAAAGCAAAGTCGTTACTGTTTGTAAAATTAAGAAAACCATACATCTTGTAACTGCCAACAATATGTGGGTAATTGGGTGTATGCGTGTTGTGTCATGCATATTTTCCCTCAATTTGTTTTTGCTTTTACTGTCACTGTCACGTTGACTGAATACTGGTGTAATTTTAATCACCGTTATCCTCGGGGGTCATTGTAGTGAACAACACTTACCAGCCAAAAAAAAAAAATCAGCTGTTCCCTATATTTTGACGAGTTATGTGAACATAAATGTAGGGAACAGCTGATTTTTTTTCACGATTTCAGGTTTGGTCCCATAGTAAAAGTTGTTCATAATGATGAGTACAATGACCCCTTAAGAGGATAACGGTGATTAAGGTGATTGCGCAGTGATTACCGCGACATTCAAATTTTCTTACGTTTTTTGCAATTAGCAGGTCAGTGTCAGGTTGTATCTTGATCAAAATATGATTCGCGATTATAACGGGTATTTATTCACAGAATTATAGTCATTAGAATCATTAATACATCTTCCTAAGTAAGATTTGTACCATAAGAAGAAATCTCCTAGGGAAAAGTGTTTATGGTACAAATCTCACTTATAAAGATGTATGAATGTTTCTTATGATTATAATTCTGTAAATACGTACCTGTTATAGTCACGAATCAAATTTTGATCAAGATACAACGTGACACTGACCTGCAAAGTGCAAAAAACGTAAGAAAATTTGAATTTCGCGGTCTATCACTTTCCATTCACCTTAAAATTACACGCTGTATAAATGTATTTTTAATACAGTTGCTCAAAAAGTGGCGTATTGCAGGGACGTATAGCGTTCGGGATGTGGGCTATTACATATTCGTGCTTTTTTTTTACCTTTCCCGAACTCGTGCGTTCTCTTTCCCAACTGTCAAAATAATGTCTATTGAAAAGAAAAACCAACCATGAAGTTTTTACTAAAAAAATTCATAGAAGTTTTTATGATTCATGCAAATACGTATATTTCTAAAAAGAAGATTTGATTGAATAAGTTAGGTTAGGTATCATTTCATTTCATCTCATTAAATTTCATTTTCATTTCAATAAAAAAATTCTACTGAAGATTTGGCTGTATGGGCATAGTTCCCTTTGCCTACCAGAATGTGTGAAGAAAAAAAAATCTCTGCTTATATTCTACGGTTGGCGCCATTTTTCAGAAATTTTCTTTGCGAGTTTTAGTTGTTTGTTGCGCAAAATGAGTAATTTCGACCCTAGTTTTTTTTAATTAACACCACCTTATTTTATTAAATTGCTTCATTTTTTCGCAACTGTATTAAAAATAGTCGTTCAGTACACGTGCGAAACCGTCATTGCAACTTGTTCCGACTGTCAACCCTCGCCTTCGGCTGCACCTCGGCTCGGGTAGACATTTATCGGAACTCTTTGCAATGACAACCTTTCCGCATTTGTAATGAAATATACTATTCCATGGTGTCCCTAGACGCGCCCGTGGTGAGCTCAACACGCACGCACGTGCACACGGCGCCCGGGCTGCGCGCGGCGCTGTGCGCCACGCTGCAGTTCGCGGCGCCGCCCGCGCGCACCGCCTGGTACCGCGCCGGCGCGCCCGTGCGCACGGACGACAGGTGAGGTGCTTACACTGGGCAGCGGGATTGTCCGAAAGGGTTACCGCTGCCCCGGAACATAAAGGGCTAAGGAAGGAACACGGGTGGGTTTTAGTCAGTAAGAGTGACACTCCCTCCTGCTCCACCCTGAGCGGGAGGGGTCATTTGATGATTTCCCATCCACAAAAAAAAGGGTGCTTACATAAAGAAGCGGGTTTTCAGTCCCAACTCCCGGTACAGGTCTCCGCAAGTTTGATCTTCAGAAGGAAACGGTTACATGTTTTACCTGTTTCTTTAGGTGTGAAGGGACTATTTCACCCGCACCGATCGGTACCGACCCGCACAGACTCGCCTGCACTGGAAACCTGTGTCTTTATGTAAGCCTGCAAAATCAAAAAATGCAAAATCCTGTAGTGCTCTGTGGTATTCTGTAAAAATCTCACCGTGAAAACTTAGGTGAAGTAAGCCTGTCACTCCACCTGATGTTAGTGATTACCCCTATTGATAGCTCACTTCACGCTCATTTCACCTAAGTTATCACGGTGAGATTTTTACAGAATCGACCGGCTGCATCGCGCAGGTAGTTTGCCGCGCAATTAGTTATACAACATCCCGATATCAATCGCCCACCAAACTCGACACCCATCTGGTCGGAAGATCCTCCCTTTTCTGCTGACTCTTAACTTGTGAGCCCAACAAGTTTTCGTCTTCCTCTATTTTTACGCCCTTCGATTTGCTTCTCCTTTCCGCCACTCCCCCCAGAAACTCTTGCCAGCTCAAGAACTAACATATTTGCAATTATTCTTTCAGGGTAGTGATAATGGTTCACGAAAATGTACATCAGCTGATCTTCAGAAACGTTCGGAAACCGGACCTCGGGAACTACACGTTTAGAGCGGAAAATAAACTGGGGATGGCGGACTTGATGTTCAAGCTTACCGGTGAGTTTAGATCTAAGACGTGTTGACTATTCTGCCGAATCTTTGCCAAAAATGCTAGTGGACATTTTGGCAAGTAGGTATACATAAGGCAGAAGGAGTGGAGAGGTTTATGGCTAAGTGATAACATTGGCACGGGTCGATCGATCAGGTTAAGCTACGCTTGCCGCGGTTGGTCCGTGGATGCGTGACCATTTTTACAAATCAAGGCCCTTCGGTGCCAGCACGTTAAGCCGTTGGTCCCAGCCCTCGTTCATGGAATTTTGATAGTCGTTACGGGTTGTCAGAAGCCCGAAAGTCTGCCAACCAGACCATGGAGTTTCGTATAACCCAGTAACTGGGTTGTGGAGGTCAAACAGACAGTTGCTCCATGTAAAATACTGGTGTTCTGCTGCATCCGGTTAGATATGATGACTTATGGCAAAATGTATGTCTGTACAAGCCCATAAAATTTGAGAAAACAGTTTGGTTACTCAGATTCCATCCGCAAAAAGGGCAATTAAAGCTGGACTTGAGAATTTTGGGCTGAAAAAAACCTAGAACGAATTATGCCCCCTTTGTGCATATGAATGAGCGACAGGCGTCAGCGACAGAGCCAACTGCAGCCGTTGACGCGTGTCGACAGCAGCCATCGACACACACCGACACCGGCTGTCGACACCCAACGTCGCCGGCTGGCGACACCCATCAACACCGGCTGTCGACACCTAACTAAACCGGCCGTTGACACCCTTCTACACCGGCCGTCGACACACGTCGAAACCGGCCCTCGACACTTATCAGCACCGGCCGTCGACACCCACCGACACCGGCTGTCGACACCCAATGACACCGGCCGTCGACACACATTGACACCGGTCGTCGACACACATCGACACCGGCCGTCGACACCCAACGACGCCGGCCGTCGACACTCATCAACACAGGCCGTCGACACACATCGACACCAGCCGTCGACACACATCGACACAGGCCGTCGACACACATCGACACCGGCCGTCGACATCCATCTACACCGTCGTCGTCTACCGTCGACAACGTGTATTTGCGTACGGTGCTTAAATACACAAGCGGCATGTTGCCGACGGCTGCGCAGTTACCTCTGCCGAAGATGCGTGTCGATCGAGTGTATGAGCACTTACTCGCCTCATTCAATGCGTACCGAAGCTGTCGTAGTTACGATTTTTCTTATTAGATGTTTCTTTTTGTTATCCAGGTGTTCCTAACGCAGCGTCCTTCAAGGTGGACGCGGCGCTGAATAAGCGTACTGCCACCAGCTTCACCCTCATTTGGGAAGTGGACTCCTATTCCACTATTAATGGTAAGACTAGAAACAATAAAATAATCATGATCCTAACTGCCTCGTGGTCACAAGCGCATCGGGTCCACAGCATAGCTATTAATCCGATAGGCTAACGTATCTAAAATGACACATTTCGATAACCTGCATCCTAATTTGCGTAACACACTATTAATCGGAATCTGAATCATTTTGAAGCAAATTGCTAATCCATTGCTTCATAAGTTCGATTTTTTTTTCCGTTCAACACGTAAATAACGCAATGAATGTTGTTGAACTGTCAAAATGAAACCGATTCCGATCGATAATGTGTGCTTGTGCCTTGCCCCCGACAGCAAACAGCTGTCGGAAGAATAGTGGTCGTCTGTTAGATTGAAACTGACAGAATTTCCAGCGGGGTAATTGCGTAATACACTATTAGTAGTAATGGGTTTCAGTTTGTCAGATCAACAACGTTCATTGCGTTTTTTAAATTGTTGAGCAGACACATTTTTCCAAAATATGAAGCAATGGATTAGCAATATGCTTTAAAATGATTCTGGACTTGGTTTTGGACTTGTGAATAGCGTTTAGAGAACCACAACGATAACATTGATTGATGTTCGATACGGTACGGAAACTTATTAAGTGGTTGTGAATAGTTATGCTGGCCTCCTGTGATCGATTGCTAGGTCGTGTATAGTAGCTTAATCAGCCCACTGTAATGTTCCTGTTGGGATACAGACCTCCTCTGACTTACGAGTTGTACGTCGTGGGTTCAGGCGCGTTACTTTGTGTTATCTATTTATTTCATCTCCATTGGTCTTAAAACGGTGAAGGAAAACATCGTGAGGAAACGGGCATGTCCTAGAGCCAAAAATTCGAAGACATGTGGGCCCGCGTGGTGGATTACGGCCCACTCCCTCTCACGGAGAGGACGCGTATCCCAACAGTGGAAACATTATATAAGCTGATTATGTTATGTACGTATGTAAGTACAGACGCCCGCACATCTTTCTACCCGAAACTGGCAAATTTTTCCAATCAACTTTGAACCTCATTCTTTAGTGATAAAGTTGAAAATCTGTTAAATAAATTTTACAGATTGTAGTAGCTTGATGTGCTGGCGTCAGTACCATGTTTTAATACAATTAAAAATAATTCTATTTTAATCTATTAGCAACTGGTTCAATGCCTACTATTTTCAGAGTACAATCTCTGGCTTCGTCCGTACTACGCCCGCCTTGTGTCACCGGAACCGGATGCTTTTACCACGGAGCCGCCAGCCAACCAGTGGCGCAAGATCGTAGTGCCAGGAGATCTTAGTGATGGTAAGTATATCCAGTGACCCTAATTGCGTAACACACTAACACAAGAAGTTTGTAAGTAGATAAAAGTGGAGGCAACACTCTAAGGCCCGTATTACAGAACGTCACTCAATACTCAAGCATTACTTAAAACTAGTTTCAACCAATCAAATGGCTTGAATCTAGTTTTAAGTAATGCTTGAGTATTGAGTCACGTTCTGTAATACGGGCCTAAATACCTAAGTAAACTGTGGTCGGATGCTCTCTTTCTGAATACATACATATGACAAAGAAAACACATATCACTGTCTCGTTCATAGGTGCGTATTTAGAAAGAGAGTGTCCGACCACAGTCGGTTTCACTTAGTTGTTTAGAGTGTTGCCTCCATTTTTATCTACAAGCTTCTTGACACTAACAGTAGCTGGCTTTCTCTTTGACAGTTCGACAACATTCATTGCGTTATTTATGTTGTTGAGCAGACACGTTTTTCGAACATAAGAAGCAATGGATTAGCGATATACTTCAAAATGATTCAGATTATGATATCCTGTTCAAGTATTTTTTAGTACAATTTTCTCTTTAGTCCCTCAACTTCTTAGTGCTCGCCTCGTTCCGTTTATACATTCTTCTTCCTTATCTTTACAGGACCCATCCACAGTGCAATTTATACAGTGAGAGGACTTACACCGTCCACCGTTTACGAAGCCATTGTCACTTCGAGAAACAGGTACGCTACCAATATCTTGTTCAACGCGTCTCATATGTTTTATGAAGTGAATGTGAGGGAGATATCATGGAATGAAAATGAATGTTATTATTTTTTTTTCTTTTAGATTCGGTTGGAGCAAACCATCTTCGATTCTACACTTTGATACTGAGCCGGGAGGTATGATTTTTCTTTGTTACTCAATTGATCTTTGGACTCCCTATTTTTTGTTACTAGTACAAACCCTTTGAAACTCCGTACATATCCCTACCCCTCAGTTATACTGGTTATACTTGTCCAGAATAGGTAAGCTATTGGTATGGAATTAGTATGTACTATATATTGGCTATTAAAGCAATGGGGCAGAAAACTGTCAAATTAGTTCTACGTAGATGGCGCTGAATGTTTGTTTCTTCCATTCAGTTGTTAGTAGAGTTCCTTGATAAAAACTTTGCTGCATGTTGGTGCTGTGTTTTGTCTTGACGCTGATTGGACGCTTTTCAGTAGAGGTCACACTCAGCGCTTTCTCGCGGCGACACTTCCAGCAAACAACCCCGGCGGAAGCATCAGGGCAGCCCGCGAAATTCAATTTTTCTTATATTGTTTTGCAATTTACAGATCTGTGTCAGGTTTTAATTATGTTGATTAAAATATGATTCGCGACTGTAACAAAATATGGCTTTACAGAATTATAATCATTAGAATTAGGAATACAACTTCTTGAGTTAGAGTTGGTTGAGGCCAATTCTGTCATGATTTCATGAAATATAACTTTTCGTTGTATTGAAGATAATAATTCTATAAATAAAATATTTGTTACGGCCGCGAATCCTATTTAGATTAATTTCGCAGGTAGTCTGATGCTTACGCATGTGTCTCTAAATTCCCTAAAACTACTCATTCGAAGTCTCATAATTTCCCTTTTTTTTCCAGCTGGTAGAACAAAGCCCTCAACAGCAGACTACTCCGACATAACTCCGATGTTAGTAGAAACGGAACCGGAACCATACAACATCTCACAGGCGCAGATTTTCGAACGACTCAACGAACTGTCAAGCGGAGCGCGGGAAACTTTAACTGTTTCTGTGACGGCCATCTTGTTTTCATGGAGTGTTGTATTTAGTTTTAGCTGATTTGTAGACGGTAGGTAGTAAGTTACAAGCAGTTTACGTTTCCATAGTATTAACCGATCAAGACCATAAGAAACCCCGATATATGGTTGGTATTTTTTAAGGCTAACAAAGCGGATTGCCTTAACAAGATGATCTTGGTCAGATGAACCGTACCCTCCTGTAGTGGTATATATTCTGTAAAAAAAACTCATCGTGAAAACTTACGTGGAGTGAGCTTGAAAAGGGCTGTCTTTCCACTAGGCTAGGGATTGGCACTATTGACAGCTAAGCCTGTGAGCGCTACCTAAGTTTTCACCAAGAGATTTTTTGCAGAATAATCGACTTTATAATAATTTTCTTGATTTGATAAGACACTCCTTGGTAAATATAAATTATTTATTGTAATTTGTTAGGTAGGAATAGAATAATTTAAAATAACTTCAAAGGTACTGTAAATGTTATAATATTTATGATTCAATTATTTTAAGTGTCGGAATTATTTTACTTTTACATTCTAACGTTCCTTTACTCAACTGTAAATAATAGTTTTAAGAATTGATAAATATATATATTTTAATTATAAAAGAGTGTTTGTTTTCGGCTAGTTTATTACAACAGCGTAACACACTATCAGTAGCAATGGCTTTCATTTTGACAGTTCAACAACATTCATTGCGTTACTTACGTGGTTGAGGAGACAAAATTTCGAACATAAGAAGCAATGGATTAGCAATATCCTTCAAAATGATTTAGATTGTGATTGAAAGATGCTTAGACAAAGACGCAGTTTCCCGGTAAAGACAAACCAGTGCGGGTAAAATATACCTACTTATTAACTTCTGCGCTCACACATAAATAGGTAGATCATTGTGACAACATATATACATACCTAGATAACGAAAGAGCAGCTACTTCGCGTGCCAAAAATTGCATCAACTTACGTTCAAAAATCGTAAGCCGCCACTTTTGCGCTTGGCTGGGTGAGCGGGAGTGAGAAAGAGCGCTTGTGACGTCATAGTAGGTAGTCAAAAAAACGGCACGCTTGGTTTTCATACAGATCGTGATACTTGCGTTATCTAGGTCTACCTATATCTGTGACTGTGACCGATTCTTTCTGTAGATCATCCTGCAGCGATCTGTACCGGAAAACTCGATGCTTTATGTAAGCACCCTTATGCAAAATTAAGGTGCAGGTTTTAAATAAGACAACGCATTTATGTACGATAAGGTATTTATTTCATATTTTTCAATACATTTATCTTCATTTTTAAACAACCATATCAGGCTGTGCTTATGCACAAGCCTTCCTTTACACATAACTTTGGTTTTTAATCAAATTTGATACCATTACGCCTAGAGACACTAAACACTGATACTTTTCTTTAATTATTCTTAAAATGTACTACAGTAAATATTTTAAAGTCTCTTCATATAACTAATTAGTGTGATTGATTTGTATCAAACTCATTTGATGTTTTATTTACGTTAAAAAACAGTTAAAATACATTATTTTTATTATAATTAAACATTGAATACATTTACTTATTTTGATACAGTATTAAATTTTCGCTCTTTAGTACGGAGTAACAAATTTTTACGAAAAAGGTTAAGGCTTTTGCTGGATAGAGGTATAACACTGAATTTACCAGTATTTTATTTTAACCTGTCTTTATTTAATTAAGAGTTCGATCCTGACGCATTCGCGATTGCGATCGAATAATCGCAAACGCAAACCGAAATATAAAATCTTTTGTAATTTTCATAAGTGAGCCCTCGTATCTTACAAAAACTTTCAAGATTTTATATTTTATTACCTTTCAAATAATATTGCATTAAAAATATTTTTTTAATTTGTTTTTGAGTGTGACACCTCATAAACAGATAACCAGAACCATTTTCGCGAATATTTTCTTATTTATAAATATACAAAAACATTTTGGTCATTTTATTTTTTCGAATTCAACAAAAAAAAAATGTGAATGACTTTGGAAAAAATACTGATTCATAGATTAGTCAACATTAGCTTTGTACGGTGAAAAAATGTGTTTGCGTGAATTTATAAAAACTTTTTTTTTTACTTAAAACTATATTGTAAACGTACATAATTATTGGAAACATTGATATTATATTTAATTTCAACCAGATTAATGTCAACTATATTATAACACTAATAATAAATATATGACGTTTTGTTTCAATGACATTACGAATATTAAAATTTACAATACACATTAATTTTTAGGTAATAATAATAATAGAAAAAATTACAACTTTGAAAATAAAAATGCCGCTGTCTAGGTAACAATACTACCCGTATTTTCAAATAATTCTAATTAAAAAAGAATGCGTAATCTATAGTACAAATAGTTTAAAAAATCTAGCCTAAATTTAAATAATTTAATAAGAAAAACGACAAGTTTTAAATACAATTTTATAAATGAAATATTTTAAAATTGAACTGAGATTAACTTTAAAGTTTTATTTAAATCTAGGCTAGACAAGTAAAGAAGCTTTAAAATGTTAAATATATAACAATAAATGGGATATGTTAACATTTTGTATATCATATACTTTGTTATGATTACATCAATTAATAGAAATAGCATCTGCGTAATATTCTCGACATCAACACATCGCGACAACAAATTCAACGTTTTTAAATAACAATTTCAAAAATCAATGCTAAGTCATGGAAGACAGAAATTGTAAAAAAAAAAACAGATCATTTTGAAAACATACATATTATGGCACAATATAACATTTTACATAATAGTGCTGGGCGTTAAAAATTTAAATTAAAAAGCTAAATGTGGCCCAACACTACGTTTAACATCAAAGACCATGACGAATTGATGAGCCCAATTCGATGCGATACTTCGCTAAAACACCGAATAAGTCTTACAGTGGCAACACCATACACAGCAACACTATAACTTTGACACTGGGTATAAAAAAGCGAAAGAAAAAACGTTGCCACCCCAAAAAAGTTTCATGTGGTAACCACACCGACATTGTCACTTCACTGTTTGCTTTCAGTGTTGCTATCATGGAAAAATGTCTTGCAACACTGGCCTCATTGGCTTTATAAAACCACATTCCTTCCTTGCCTTATAAAAAAAAAGTATTAATAGTATAGAGGTGTTAGCGTCGTGTGTTGTCAGATCTAGAAATACGTACATCTATTGGAAAAAAATCACTTGAAGCTTGATTTTATAATTGTATGCATGATTTTCTTTTTGCATGTATATTATTAACACTTACAGCTTACTATGGAATTGTATTAGCTAAAATGGCGCTTTCTAACAAAATACCACGACATTTTGTGCAATTTTGTGAAGATGTAACTTCAATTACACTGACGGGTTCACATTATTTCAATAAACGACTTGTCAAACGCGTATGCGTTTTTCGATAACAGTTTTGGTTTGAACGGTTCGATGTGTTTTTTTTAAACTTATTTTTGTTCATTGATCTGATGCATTTATCTCATGATAGTTCCTCCTTTTCACAGCAAAGTTTCGAAACTTGTTCTTTCCGAGTTTTTCGTGTAAAGTCCTTGGTGATGGTCATGTATGTGGATTTTTGAGACGAAACACTTTTTCTGTGAATAACACAATTAACTTTCAGCTTCTCTGATACTTTTCAATACTAATCTCTTAACTTTTGGTACCTGTTAATGTAAATCCACATGACAATCAACCAATCCTTTTCATAGAAGTGAAATTTTCACTTTCTTTCCGATCTTAAACTCATCTTTCCTTAGATTTCCATCTATCTTAGGTGAAATCCGTTCCTTGAGTCCATTTTTATGAATCGGTGAGCAGATTCGACACCTTTTTGTTACAAACGCCTTGAGATTAGACATGCCCTTTGCCTGCCACCTCGTCTTGGAATTTTCGCACTCTTGGAGGGTAGTTTGCACTTTTTTTGATATGCACTTGTGGGTAGTCTTAAGTTTTTAGGTTGATGTTATGCAATCGTTGTGTTGTGTTCGGTAGTTTAGAATAGTAACTTTGTGCTCTTGTCGCATTTAATTAAGTTTTTATTATATTTTACTATATAGAATTTTTCAATGTTTTTTTAAATTCTCTCATGATTGTATTCACGTTTTCGTTTCAATAACTTTTAGTAAAGTATTTTTACTATGCGACGGCTAAGTATAAATGCATATTTTTTGTCACACAACACAATTTTCCTTTTTACCCAAACTTATGTATATGAGCATCACGCATACCAAAATTGCATGACTATAACAGTGCATCTTTTAGATAATTGTGTCCCACTCAAATTGATCTTTATCCATTCTTTTGACTCAATTTCGGTGCAGAAGTCTAACCTCCATCACCATTGATCTATAACCCATCTCAAAGTGATCTCCAACTTTTTATCTATTCAATTTGTCTCATCATTATTTATAACCTGGAGTTTTTTGTGACATGACTGGTCTACTCCACAAGTGCAATACCTACCGTCCTCCCACTAGCTGCCCTGGCCAGCAGCAGCTTCTCCCGCCGGTGCGTGCTAGGCGGGTCCGGGCGGCCGCTATGCAGGCGCGGGCGCGTGCATGCCGCCCGCACTGTGTGCGAGGCGTGCGGCGCGGTGCAGACCGCGCAGCACGGGATAGCACCACAGGCACGGCACCAGCAGGCTCAGCAGGCTCACGCCCATCCAGCTGGAAGACAACACATACATGTATCGCTGTCCGTACTACAGTTACAAGCATAATCAGCCCACTGCTGGGAAACAGACCTCCTCTCTGTGAGAGGGAGTGTGCTATGCAGTGCGGGTTGGTTTGTCACATGCCTTCGAATTTTGGTTCGAGGTCTTACCGATTCTACGATATTTTCCTTCACTGTTTTGAGAACAATAGTATGCCAATTAAATACAGTTTTAGAAGAAACACTTATGTTAAACTGTCTAGTTTTGCTATGTATTTTTTTTTTTAATATTTTAAACACTTTTTTGTGATAAACACAAATTATTGCTATTACAATTTTAAAATATATGGAAAACACACACGACACCAGAAGGTCAATTCCCGTAATTAAAAACGTTCAAAATCTAGTCGCAACTTCATCTCAACGACAATAAATGACTAAACTTATCAAAATTGTACGGAAATTAGAGGTATTTTTGACAGATTGAGACCGAGTTCAGACTGCAGAACATTCTTAAAATTACGAGAATTGCTCCTCTGGCTTTTCGTCACGACTTTTTGACTTTCGACAAAGTAACCCTATAACCCCAAGTACCCTCACCATGAACGTGTCTTTGATTGACTGTTTCGTCATAGAAATGTAAAAAACAATAAAGACTAAGATCAGAATGAACCTTCTTAAAATTACTAGAGTTACTCTTCAGACTGCTAATCTTTTATCAGTCGGACTTGCGACCACGAGTCTAATGGGACAGCGGTAACATTGTGAGGAAACTGGCATATTCTAGTACCAAAAAATCGAAGACATATGACATCTACCAACCCGCACTGGGACCGCGTGGTAGTTTACACTACCTCTCAAAGAAAGAAAATGTGTCTCTGTAGTGGGACCAGCCTTGTTAATATTATAACAATGATCCCCCAGGCAAACAGTTTTACATAATCTAGATATATATATATAAAAGGAGAAACTGACTGACTTACTGACTGACATATCAACGCACAGCCGAAACTGCAAGGACTAGGAACGTGATATTTTGCATACGGCTTCCTTTTATTATGTAGGGGAGCACTAAGAAGGGGTTTTTGGAAATTCGACCTTTAAGGGGGTGAAAAGGGGGGATTTTGTTTTTATGAAAAATCTTATTGCTTGAGTTAATAAACTTGAAATTTTGCACGAATACTCGCAGAAGAAGTCGCGGGCGAAGTGCTAGTAATCTAGAAAACACGAACATCCAGTATCAAGGAATATACAAATATATAGGTACATACCGTTTAGCGCAGGCCTCGTCGGGCGGCGCGCATGCGCACGGGTGCAGCGCAAAGTCGCCCTCCGCGTCCGACATGCAATGGTACAGCATACACTGTGGGTATACAGAATTATTATTAGTTTTATGATTGACTAGCGGCCTGTGAGCCTGTCCCGGCTTCGCACGGGTGGACATTTATTTTTTAAACATTTGCAATTAAAATAGCCTATATTAATCAGTGATAATGTAGCATTCAAATGGTGAAAGAATTTTTAAAATCGGTCCAGTACTTTTTGAGCCAATTCGTTAAAAACATACATACAAATCTTTCCTCTTTATAATGTTAGTATAGATAAGAAGAGTGTTAACTTCCCCAGCATTTGGCGTGCGTGTAGCAATAAATTATTAAACGGTTTTATTTAGCTTGCCGTTTGTTTTTTTTTTTTTTTTTTGAATGAATGGTTTTAACGCGGCTTTCGGTTAGAGTTGACTGGTAGAAATCGTATACACAACGTAAAAGCGTTAGTAGTTAGTTAGCCCCGACCATGCGACTTTCGGTCTTTAAAGAGTCTCGTAGTGAGTTTTGAGTCTCTTTTCATGGTTTTCGACGGTGCTAAGGCCGATAGAGGTCTAAATGGAAATCGAAGAAGGCGACTGAGAAAATGTTAAAATTTTGCATCATGGGTGACGTTTTCATGGTTTTCGAGGATGCTGAAGAGAATAGTGTCAAAAAGAAAATCCAAGATGGCGACAACTTTATGAGAGCTTCTAAAAACTTATACTAGATGGCTCTGTATTAAAAACACACTTTCTCTCTCCTAATCGTGACGGGGATACCCCCGAACCTTAGAGCATTAAACCAACCGGAGACGCATCGAGCACTAATATCTATGCGAATAAGTCTGTCACTTTCATCGCGGGGGACGAGGCAACGCACACAAATAGTGATAACACACTAATGCATTTTCGATCGCGTTGTTACTCACGCACACGAAAAAATTATCGAACACAAGCATAAACTATACGCACACATGTACTAACTCACACAGAGACGCCCTGTCAGGATACGGCATGACGTCATTTTTGTGTAAGCGATGAAAGTGCTTGACACTATCGATATTTTGTTGTCGATGAGTTCAGCCAATAGTTGTGATACAAAAGGCTCTTCTTTATTTAATTGTTTTTTCATATTTACTTATCAAATTGATCTTCAATGCAGATCAATTCTTTTTAAATAGGTAATATAGGATTTAGATTTTAAAGTTAGTCTATAAGGATTCATTGCCACGGTACAAGAACTGCCGGTCGATTCTGTAAAAATCTCACCATGAAAACTTAGGTGAAGTGAGTTTGTTTTATCTAGGAATTGACACTATTGACAGCTCACCTCACGCTCACTTTACCTGAGTTTTCACGGTAAGATTTTCACAGAATATCATCGCTGCCTCGATGGTCTAGTGTTCGCAAGGATGAATGCTGAACACGACGTTCTGAATTCAATACCCGGGTCGGGCAGTGTTATTGGTTTTCTTATTAGGAATTTCTCAGTAGCAGCACGGAGTCTCTTGATATTAGAATGTATTCTAGAACATGAAGCTTCAAAATGCTGTGAGCAAATTGTACTAGTACGTTTAGGAGTCCACGAAACATGATTTGCTCAAGCCCAAATCCAAACATCCCGAGTCATTGCATCTTTTGGAAATCTGAAAAATTAATAGAATAACACAGAGACTGAATTACCCAAAAATAAAGGTACCTTTAAATTTGGGTATGACGTCATACCGTTAAATAACGATAACCGAAATATAACGATATCGTTATTTTTTAAAGTAGCTGTATTTTAAGGTACGAAATTCATACCGGTATATTTCAGTAGAAGTAACATAACCTTTTTAATAATATCAGTACCTTAACCTTTTTAAATAAGGGTTTCTTTGACACACCGCCTCGCCACTCTGTCTGTTTCTGTCGTTAGCGATTGTTAAATCACTCCATGTCCTTCATGCGCTAACTGCCTACCACTAGTACAACAAACATAAGGTCAAGTTGCAGCAAGTTGTTGTAGACACCCCCGTGCACCCGCGCCGCGCCGTCACCATGTTTTTCGGTACCGAAATCGTATAACGGTTAAATAACAATTTATCCTAACCTTTATATATATAGGTACCGGCATAGCTCAACATCTATTTTGAATCGGTACCGTTATATTTTTGAGGTATCTTAACCTTTAACCGTAACCGCTTTCAGTCCCTGGAATAACATACTCATAAAGTCGATATCGATATTTGTTTCTATGCAGTCACATCCATCATTTTGCTACAGTGTGGCCTGTTTTTAAATATAAAAATTGCGTAGTTTCGTGATAACTTGACCCGTAAATATTTTGTAGTAATGAAGAATAACGATATGAGAAAATTGTAAGAGATTTGTGGAACATAAGTTTGATATCATTAATCAATTATTTGATAATAAATAGCAATTTTTTAAAGGCTTTAGTAAAAAAATCTTATAAAGTAACAAAATAAGTTGTAAACAGTAATAAGAATAACAAATGCGAAATAGAAGTTTGAAATAATTGTCAATATTTATAAATTACAACTTTAAAAATTACACTAAATTAGGTCTTGTACAATTTAGTGGCAACATTCATTGACCGACAATATTTTTTGGTTTTTTGCAAATTTATTGCATTTTATGTTATTATTAGGACAAAATAATACTTATAGATGGAAAGTAAGGTTATCCTTTTGTTTACTAGATGTTTACGATCTATTTTTACACGAAAAAACACTGCAATTCGGCATTTTTCTCTTACGTTCGTTCCGCGCTAGTGTGATTTGCTGAATGACGTGGAACGCGCGGCAACTAGTTTTATATGACTGATATGACCGGCGGTCTCGTACCTTTGGCAGCGGGGAACGCCTGACAATGGCGTCTCCGGTTGGTTTAATGCTCTAAGCCCCGAACGCACACTTTTTTTTTATAATAATTTAGTCTTTTTGACTTGCTGTGTGCCAATTAGACTTTAAGGTGAATGAGAAATAGTAGACCGCGAAATACAAATTTTCTTACGTTTTTTGCAATTTGCAGGTCAGTGTCAGGTTGAATATTGATCAAAATTTGATTCGCGACTATAACAGGTACGTATTTACAGAATTATAATCATAAGAAACATTTATACATCTTTATAAGTGAGATTTGTACGATAAACACTTTTCCCTTGGAGATTTCTTCTTGTGGTACAAATCTAACTTAGGAAGATGTATTAATGATTCTAATGACTATAATTCTGTGAATAAGTACCTGTTATAGTCGCGAATCATATTTTGATCAAGATACAACCTGACACTGACCTGCTAATTGCAAAAAACGTAAGAAAATTTGAATTTCGCGGTAATCACTGCGCAATCACCTTAATCGGCGTAGTCTGTACCATTGCATACAATTTCACGAGACGAGACGAGAATGTATGTACCTTGACCCTTGCTATTTCAGCCTATATCTACGACTGATAAATAAATAGTCGCAAGTTTACCTGAGCACACTTGATACAGGACACGCAGTCGATGCAGGACCGAAAGCAGTCGGGTGCGAACTCACACGCACCCGCGCGGTTCGCGCTCTCCAGATACCACTCGTGGCAGTGTCTGGAAATGTGTGAGAAGTACATCAGCAAACAAAAACCGTTACTAGATAATATCTAGACGGGGGAAAAGCATTTGGATTATTTGTTTTCCTCCACTCAAGTGCTTCATCATCTGCCTATCCTTTTCCCAACTATGTTGGGGTCGGCTTCCAGACTAACCGGATGCAGCTGAATACCAGATTTTACATGGAGCGACTGCCTATCTGACCTCCATAACCCATTTGCTGGGTAATACGATACCCCTTGGTAAGACTGGTTGTCAGACTTTCGGGCTACTGACGACCCGTAATGACTCAAAGATCCACGAATGACAGCGGGGACCAACGGCATAACGTGCTTTCCGAGGCACAGAAAACACGTTAAGCCGTTCCTTCACTCAAATGCCTACACATAAATATTTTATTAGATTCCTTAACCACATACAAATAATCAGTAGGCCAATTCTGCTAATTTAAAACGTTCAAAATCTAGTCGCAGTCTCATCTCGGCGACAAACAAATGTCAAAAACTTGTCAAAATGTAGGGAAATTTGAAGTATTTTTGACAGATTGAGACTGAGATCAGATTGTTAACGTTCTTAAAAATTACGAGAATTGCCCCTCTGATTATACACACATCAAAAGTGTCTAGGGATCAAGCATTTTTATGCGGATTTCTTGAGATTGAGATGTGGCTTTGTAATAAATTTATGATTTTATAAATTTATATGGATCCTTTTTGGTGCATTTCATAATTTGAATCAGGAACTGTGAATCAAATTCGAGTAAAAGATGAAAATCAGCTGTCAATATTTTCCCTATAAAAACATACAACGCATTGAAGACATTATTAGTGCTACTGTTTCCCTACTACTGATTAAAACCAACGTTATTATGGAGCGGCGACGTCATTTAAGCAGGGAAGAAATGCTCAGAGCCGTGGGAATGATAGAAGCTGGTTCCCGGCAACGTACTGTGGCTTTAGCTCTGAATACAAGTCAGAGTGTTATCAGTCGACTTTGGACACGTTACCGAAGCACTGGTACCGTGGCTGAGCGCCATGGAGGACGGTATCGCTGCACCACACGGAGACAAGACCGATACATTCAAATCTTAACTCGAAGAGCTCCAACAATAACCGCCATGATGTTAGCCGTGAGGCTTCATCACTCTTCAGGGAACTTAATTAGCGACCAAACAGTCAGAAACCGCTTGCATGAAGTGAACCTTCATTCCCGAAGACCGCTACGGGTACCACCTATAGCAATGCACAATCGTAGGATTCGATATCAATGGGCTCTTGAACACAGAAATTGGGCAGAAGAACAATGGCGTTTCGTGTGCTTTTCTGATGAGTCTCGTTTTGGTATGAGACCGGATACAAGACGTATACGACACTGGAGAACCCCTGGACGCCAACAGCGATTAAAATCCTGCCAGGAAGTCCATCCTTATAGTGGTGGAACCATCATGGTATGGGCGGGTATTTGGATCGGCGGAAGAACTGAGTTGATTTGGATCAGAGGCAACCTCAACGCTCAAATTTATGCTGAGACGATTGTATCAGACGTCATCGTTCCTCTACAAGTGCAAATCGGTCCCTTATTTCAGTTAATGCATGATAATGCACGACCGCACACCGCAAGAGTTGTAAGACAGACTCTCGCCGCAGCTAACATCAATGTCCTGCCCTGGCCTGCTCAGTCGCCAGACTTGAACCCGATTGAGCATGCATGGGATATGCTACAGAGAAGAGCTCTGCCGAATATGGAGGGTATCCAGTCGCAAGAAGACCTTTTTTTGTTGTTGCAACGAACATGGGCGGCCATTCCACAGCGTGATTTGGATGAACTCATTTTGAGTATGCCAAACCGATGTTCTTGTGTTGTTAGTGTTCGCGGTAGAAACACGGATTATTAATTGTTTAAGTTACCCAATAAAATTTTAGAGAAAACTGTTATTTCAGTCTTTTTTTCGAACTTTTGTGTTAGTGGTTCAAATGTCAAAAATCCCTTTATTAGGAAAATGGCAAATTTCTTTATTAATGCAAAGGTGACTTGGTTTATCGTTACTGTGACAAACGAAAACACTTTATTTGATGAATCCTTAAAGAAAATTTTAATTAATATCAATCAGGAGAAAAGTTATTGCAAAAATATATGTTGATCCCTAGACACTTTTGATGTGTGTACTTTTCTGCATCATCGTTAGACGTTTTTGAAACCATGTTCTATTTTGATTTTTGCAATGTAATAACGCACCTGCATTTGATCCTCGCCTGGAAGGTCTCGGCCGGCTTCTTGTCCGGTAGCGTCGGAGGACCACTGCTGTACCCGCCCTTCTTTATCGACCCTGGAAACAGCATCACCGTCATCATTATTTGAATAAATTCGAACAGAGGCCTCAAATTGGTACATGAGTTTTATGGCCATTTTCACTAACGCTCCACGACACCTAAATGTATTTCCTAAAATAGCACGTTAAAATCCAATGGTGTGATCTTAGTACTTGTTCACGTTAACTCACAACTGCAATGGCGGTGCGCTCGCAGTAATACTTTTTTTTTCTGCCGCACATTTACATTTTTCTATAAAACAGCAGATTTTTGTTGTTTTAAACAGGTATTCAGGACAATTTAAAATTTCCTTAGTTTTATAGCGAAGGCATTTGTGTCTGAACTAGATAAAAATATCTGTATCTCAGACATCAGAGCTCTTCCTTATGATGACCATTACAATACTAGTTTAATTAGACATAATTGGTATACAGGGTTATTGGAAAAACACCAGCAACCTCTTAAGAGGTCATTGTACTCATCATTATGAACAACTTACTATGGGACCAAACCTGAAACCGCGAAAAAAAAAATCAGCTGTTCCCTACATTTTGACGAGATAGACGAAGATAAATGTAGGGAACAGCTGGTTTTTATTTCTCGATTTCAGGTTTGGTCCCATAGTTAAAGTTGTTCATAATGATGTGTACAATGACCTCTTAAGAGGTTGCTGGTGTTTTACCAATCACCCTGTATATGGAGTGTTAATATAAAACGTGTAATTGTTTGAGTGTGTTCACGTCGAAATTGGTTGCTAGTTGCTATGCCGATAGTTGAAACATTTCTAAATAAAAAGGAAATTCTTTCTAAGATAAGTCTTTAAGAAGATAGAAGAGTTATCTTACCAGAATCTCGTTTGAGCAGCGGTGGCTTGGTGTTGGGCGAAGATTTCTCCGAGCTGATAACTCCGCCCGCGCTCACCTGAGGGTACGTATACTCGTGCACCTGGAATATTATACAATGGTTTATATTCATTTTTAGTGTCCCGAGCATTTCAACAAACAGCGTGGCAGGGACATATTATATCTAGATTTATCGCGAAGAATAGGTTTTGCTGAGACTTTATTGTTTTTCGTGTTTTTGTTTCTATTTGATTACTAGTTAATAAATTTATTTGTAAGGGTAAAAAGTATGTATTAGGTATGTTGAAACTGTGTTTACTCCCCGTCACTTGTCCCCAAAGGTTCATTAGAAAACCAGCGTCAGATACATCTGTCTGGCATCAATGCTGAAATAAACCTTTTTGGCGCAGCCGTGAGGCACACACAATTGTTGTTTGCAACATTATTTTTATTTAGTTTTTGCGTTTTGTGTTTCACGAACTGTGTCCAAATAAACTTTTTTTTTCTTTCTTACATAAAAACCTTTTATCATGGATTAAATTTCTAATAATAAAAACTAACGGTCCGTGTTTACCAGCTTTGTTGCCAAAATACAGCATCTTTAGGGTTCCATATCTCAAAAGAAAAAATGGGACCCCTATAAGATCATTTCGTTGTCCAACTGTCTTTCCGTCGGTCAAGACACTTTTTCTCAGGAACGCGTGAAGTTATCAAATTGAAAATAATATCAAATACTCAGGGCTGCAATCCCTTTAAGCAGTGAAAAAATCAAATAGAATAGAATACTCTATAATATATACACCATATAAATTACAGACATAAATATAGAAATTTTGCAAAGGGCGGATGGGATGGGGGATCGTCAAACATTTAAGTCAACGCAATCAAAAGATACGGGCGTTTAAGTTCCGGAATCAAAACCTATACGGTACTTCCCGTTGACCTAGAATCATGAAATTTAGCAAGAAGTCATGTCATGTAGCACAAGAGTAAAGGAAAAAAATCCGATAGCCGTAAAATTGTAGTTACATTACAAAACATTTTTTTCCCTGTGATTAACTATTTACATACGTATCTACAAATTTGTACGGAACCCTCGGTGCGCGAGCCTGACTCACACTTGACCGGTTTTTTTCTTTAAATTATTTACGGTGCCCTCCAAAAGTTAGTTGACTTTGTTTCCTTCAGCTGTACCTAATCCCACATTATAATTTAAAAGTGTAGTTTCAAATGTTTGAACTACAACAGTTTTATTGTCTAATTCAACTGTGTGGGTAGATACTTAACATACATATATGATAAGGGATTACTTGTTTTTTTTTTTTAAACGCTTTTATGAGCTTCACTTGTAACTAACTAACAAGCAATGTAATAAAATTTTGGAAGTTAATTTTAACCTTTTTCTAATTCATTATCTGCCTAGCCTTTTCCCAACTATGTTGGGATCGGCTTTCAGTCTAACCGGATGCAACTGAATACCAGTATTTTACATGGAGCGACTGCCTATCTGACCTCCAAAATCCAGTTACTGGGTAGCGATACCCCCTGGTAAGATTGGTTGTCAGATTTTCGGGCTTCTGACGACCCGTAACGACTGTCAAAGATCCAGTATGAAAAGATGGTCACCCATCCACGGACCAACCGCGGCAAGCGTGGCCTTACCTGATCGATCGACCCGTGCGGCTATTATTACTTAGCCACAAGCCCCTCAACCTACTTCTAATTGTCGTATCGAAATAAAACTCTGTATGTATATGTAATCCGGATGATAAAACTAAAATTTCGTATCTTTGAGCTGACCAGCAGTGCTATTCTGTAAAAATCTCACTGTGTAAACTGAGTCTAGTCAGTCTCTCCCCGACCGATTTCGGTCACGGTGGCCAATCTCAACGGAGATTAGCCGGGTACGCAGGAGATATTATAGTGCACAAGTGTGCGCGCAGACACAGGTGCACTCCCTCTTCCCTCACTCTCATAGTCCGATGGGACGGCAATCCGACACGACCGGAGAGAGATCAGGCGCAGGACCAACGGCTTGACGTGCTTTCCGAGGCACGGGGGTATCACACCGCCAACTTCCAAACTCCGGACTGTTACTAAGAAATTCCTAATGGAAAAACTCAATAACACTTTGTCCGACCCGGGAATCGAACCCAGGACCCCACGCTCAGCAGTCGCGCTTGCAACCACGAGACCAACGGGGCAGAACCGGGGGGTGAAGTGAGCTGTCATTCCACCTGATGTTAGGGATTGCCTCCATTGATAGTTCACTTCACGCTCACTTCACCTATGTTATCACGGTGAGATTTTTACAGAATCGATAGGCTGATGATGGAGCCCCTCGAATCCCTCGAGTGTGGGCTATATGATTTGTTTTGACGAGTCCAATAGATTGGATAAGCGTGATTTTAGTTTTTTTTTAAACTACACATTTTTTATAACCGTGTTTATGCTGTGGTATCATAATGTGGCATTGCTGTAGAATTGGAAAAATGTCAACTAACTTTTAGAGGGCACAGCAGTGCTATTCTGTAGAAATCTCACCGTGATAACTTAGGTGAAGTGAGCTGTCACACCACCTGATGTTAGGGATTCCCACTGTTGATAGCTCACTTCATCGAAGTTATCACGGTGAGATTTCTACAGAATCGATCGGCAGTATTTAGTTTACAGAAGTCTTAAAACTATGCCCTTTGAAACCGTTATCACGGTTGGATGCCTTTATCTTAGAATCGGACGTGTATTATTGAGTTTGATGAGTAAACTGTAACTTACAGCAGACAGATGTACGTAAGGACATCGATCAGGGTCGGAATCATCCACGTGCAACTTGTCATCGTACTGAGCCTCGTACTGCTTCAACGAATCTGAAACAATAATAATATATTCATAAGTTACGTGTAAATATGTATGTTGTCTGATCTCACTGTCTAGAACAGGGGTCACCAATTAGTTTCGCTCGGGGTCCGTTTTAAGAAATGAAATGACCATCGCGGTCTGCACAACATTTTATAGAAAAAAAATATTTATTAAACGATTGTAATCACGGAAATAGATAACAAAGGTATTTTTTTACATATCAATGAGAAAAATGACATTTTGTTGCGGACTATCTGTCTGAAGTTTGTAGTAAAATTGGTGCAAGCTGACATTAAATCCTGGAGATGTTCATCAGTAAGTCGAGTGTTTCTAGCTCATTTGATGAAGTCATCCAATTTCTTTGATCAAAAATGCACATTGGACCAAGTTATTGGATAAGTAGCATATCAGCCTTAGCTCGTTACTTCACCCGGCCGATTTCGAATAGACGTCAAGAAAGATTATGCGGTGGATACATGTTTATTTTACGTACTCTGTAGTGCAAGTTGCTGTGTTCTCGCGGTCTGCACAAAATGGGTCGGCGGTCCGGATGCGGACCGCGGTCCGCCATTTGGCGACTTCTGGTCTAGAATGTATGCTGCATATAAAGAGCACCAAGTGGACATTGACCTCTTTCTCTTTTATTCGACAATACCTGCTCTCAAAATGGCCGCACTAGCTATTTAATGCATGCCACTTAAAATATTATTAGAAACGGTAGTTTTATATTGTTTAGTTTTATTATAACCCTTAAAACGGATAACAGTGGCCACTATATTCCGTTTTAAGGATTATAATAAAACTAAACAATGTAAAACTACCGTTTCTAATAATATTAACGTTTAATCTTGTGAAGCACAACTTAACGTGTTTATTTTCTGCATTTTCATTCTAAATTGTATGAAATAACCAAACAAACGACGAGGGCGCCACTGTGCGGTCGGCGTAGTCTTAAGTATTTTGATGAAAAGGCGATGGAATTAAGCTTGTCGAAGCAGTATACAAAAGACATTGGACATTATTTTAGAGGTCAGTAGGGGCGGCAAACTTTGAATAGCCTACTGGCGGCAAATGTGTAAATCCGCCACTGCTAATGGTGGTGTGATGTGGTATATTATACCTGATAGCGGATGTCTGGGCAGCGTTATAGCGGATAGTATGGGCGTCTGTGTGATGTCGTCAGCGGGTCGGCGACGAGCACGGCTTGCGGTCGAGTTCTCTGAGCTAGAGCGCGACTCTGATGGTAGGTTCAGACACTGTAGAAATCAGATAGAAATGTATTAGAAGGTCGAAGAAAAAAAATTATCATATTTTCTTGGTGGTTCAAGGCGACTAGATTATCATCTGAGAGGTCTTGGAGATATTATAAAAACTTAAGCAAAAACATCTATTTTAAATTGAAATATAGTCAACTCAAACTCAAAGCATTTATTTCAAACTAGCTTCCGCCCGCGACTTCGTCCGCGTAAAATTTTTAATTCCCACGGTACCCACCCTGTCGCATCGCATCGCCTGCCTGCGCTATATCCTATGATAAAATATTATAGTATCTTAGCCGTGTGTAGCGCCCCTTAGTGAACTCCACCGCGGGTGACGTAACCTACGACATACTTATTATTTGCGGTTGGTACAGTAATCGGGTCTAGGGATCGAACTGCAAAATTAAGTTTGATTTTTCTTTTATATACTTTTCCGGGATAAAAAGTACCCAGTGTGGTGCCCAGGATATTAAAGAACAATTATACCAAGTTTCATCGTAATCGAACCGGTAGTTTTTGCGTGATGCCTGAACAAACAGACAGACAGACAAAAATTTTTTTAATCACATTTTTGGGTTCGGTGTCGATCTAGTAACACCCCCTGCCATTTCTTTTTTGATATTTTCAATGTACAGAATTTTCACTTCTACAGATTTATTATAAAGTATAGATAAACCAATTATAGGCACTTTTGAACTGTCAAGGGTCGGTCAGTCAGAAAGATGAAGCTAGTTGCCCATTCCAAAGCGTAGGTACCAGTGGAGAAGAACGGGCAAGAAACTCCACGGACAAACTGAAGCTAGACATCTGTTTACCTCATACAATAACAAGTTCCACGTTAAAGTAATTAGCAATAGTAATAAGGTATTACATGGGACTTTGTTTAACTACCCAAATGTACAGACGCCATCACCTCAAGCTACTACATACAATTTCTTTAATAGATTTTCAACTTTATCGCTTAAACATAAGGTTCCAAGTTGATTGGGAAAATTTGATAGTTTCGGGTAGCTCGATGTGCTGGCGTCTGTAGGTACTATTGGTACACATCTGTTTAACCCATCGCGACACAGGCGATGGGTTAATACCAATAATATAATTAATAATTTATTTATTAGAAAGAAAGAAAATACGTTTATTTGCGGTGAACATGACGCAAAAAGAACAAAAACACAAAAAAATAAAATAAATAAAAGGTAGGAGGAAACATGCGTCACATCCACGCAAAACGGCTATCGCTCAGCATTATGCTGTGACCCTGTGCAAGACAGAGCCCCAGCGCACGTTATGTTGCAAAAATAACTTCAATGGACTTACCTCGAAGATATTCTGCTCTTCATCGTCATCTTGTGGCGCTGGGTTGTGTTTTTTGTACGCGTGAAGTGATGGCCACGCCCCGCCCAAACCTTTGTAAATTATAATATTTTTTTTTTATAAGTATGGAAAATTGGATTAATTGGTTAGTTAATTGCTGAAGCAATACCCCCTTTATTTATTTATTTAATACTTTAAGCACAGAGGCGGACTCAATGCCATAGGCTTTTTCTACCCGTCAACCACTAATTGGTGATGCAGAGACAAATATTACAGTGGTAGGTGAAAACATGAGAATTGAGGAATAAATACCATCTTTTTATTTGGGAATTGTACTTTAATTGGACAATTCACAATTGCTCACGCATTATTCACGCTAACTATCTCGATTTCACCAAACACTTACAGCTTAGTTTTTTTTTTTCAACAATTTAAACCTTATTTGAAAATAGGTTAGGTTAGAAAAATATATTTTTAAACCCTCCAAAGAACTTTTCTTAATGCGCTTTGGTTTAACTTAAAATGTCCCCTTATCACGTCAATCACATTAAAACAGTATTTAAGTAGGTAACTTATATAAATTTCAAAAATATGAACAGTAATATTTCAAAAGTTATTAAGTTTCTCCAAAGAAAATCCTAGATTATACAGGGTGAAATTTTAATCACCGTTTTTCTCTTAAGGGGTCATTGTACTCATCATCATGAACAACTTTTACTATGGGACCACATCTGAAATCGTGAAAAAAAAATCAGCTGTTCCCCACATTTATGTTCGCATAACTCCTCAAAATGCACAGAACAGCAAATGAACAGCTGATTTTTTTTCGCGATTTCATGTTTGCTCCCTTAATAAAAGTTGTTAATAATGATGAGTACAATAACTCCGAGGAGAACGGTGATTAAAATTTCAACCTGTATAGTAATTGATGTAAACAACAAACCCTTTCAGCCTACCCCAGAAGAAGCATGGCATGATGTTATAACTCAAAACTCACCGTGTAGGAATCCAGTATACGGTAGAGGAGGCAAAAGAAAGCACATTAGATAAATTAGTTCATTATTAATATATAGTACATACAGCAACAAATTAATATAGCAGGTACAGTCAATAAAAGAGATAATTATGCAGGGTCGTCGGATACAGTTGAAGTTTAGAAAGAAACCGACGGATGTTGTCGACTGAAATTTAAATTTGATAAATGAGCTGTTTGTTTTCTATTAATTTTATTTTATTTTATTCGAGAACATCCATCGGTTTCTTGCTAAACTTCAACTATCACCGACGATCCTGCATTTGCTTGCTTTTGTTGACTGTACATAAGGCATAAAACTTATAATACTAGCAGCTTTTCACTAAAAGCTGCTACTGTACTACTGTAACACTACTGTACCATATACTACTGTATATAAGTACTGTACTGTATACTATATACTACTGTATATAAGGAGTTCAGGGACGTCAACGCGCCAACTGCACCCAAATTACGTAACACACACATCTGCCTTGCCTTTTACCAACTATGTTGGGGACGGCTTCCAGTCTAACTGGATACAGTCATGCAGCTGAATACCAGTATTTTACATGGAGCGACTGCCTATCTGCACTCCACAACCCAGTTACTGATTAATAAGATACCTCTTGGTAAGACTGGTTGTCAGACTTTCGGGCTTCTGACGACCCGTAACGACTGTCAAAGATCCACGAATGACAGCCGGGACCAACGGCTTAACGTGCTTTCCGAGGCACGGAGAGGTCTCGGTATGTAAAGATACCTCAACATAGTTGGGAAAAGGCTAGGCAGATGATGATGATTTTTAGTATGTGTGTTCGCATATAAAGTAGGAGGTGTGGGTGGGGGTGTAAGTGTGAGAGTAATTAACACTGAAGGGCGTGGTCCAAATTAATAGTGAGCGGGTAACTGTTAAAGCTTAGTGCATATGGTGCCACGCCCTCAACTGTTTATTATAGACAATTAGTTTATATTTAAAATTAAAGCATAATTATACAACGTGTAACGTTAAATGCGCAAAACTTCAAAATAGTTTGTTCATAATTGACTACTGAATCGATTTCAGTAACTTTTAATATAGGTTTTTTTCTAAAATGATATATTTTGCCATACTATCCGCCGATTGAGTTAAAGAAAATTAAGTCTTATTTTAAGACAATAAGACTCAATTTTGAATGGATCAACACGATTTTCTTAATAAAAACAGTTAGCCTTAAAAAAAATTGTTTTGTTCATTGTATTATGCTTTTAACTCAATGCTGTAATTGGGGCGTATGAGGTTTTGCGCATTTAACGTTGCACGTTGTATAGGGTCTCCGGTAATTAATGGATAACCTCTTAAGGGGTCATTGTACTTGTTATTATGAACAACTATTACTATGGGACCAAACCTGAAATCGCGAAAAAAGAATCAGCAGTTTCCTACATTTTGACGAGTTATGCGAACATAAATGTAGGGAACAGCTGATTTTTTTTCGCGATTTCAGGTTTAGTCCCATAGTAATAGTTGTTCATAATGATAAGTACAAAGTCCCCCTTTTTTTTTGAGGGTGCGAGGTTATCAAATAAATTTTCTCGCTCTGGGCGGAGCGGGAGGGCGTATCAGACTTTTACTGACTAAAACCCCCCATGACCCTTCAGTTGCCTGTGCCACGGGCCTACGGTATGTATCTCTTTCGAACAACCCGCGACCCTGGCTGGCATCGGCCCTAGCGGACCACGTCAGTTAGTGCTGACATCTCTTTGAACACAACGCGCCGTGGACCCGGGCCAATGCTGTTCTGTAAAAATCTCACCGTGAAAACTAAGGTGAAGTGAACTGTCATTCCACCCGATGTTAGGGATTGCCTCCGGCAGCGGGATTGTCCGAAAGGGTTACCGCTACCCCGGAACACAAAGGGCTAAGGAAGGAACACGGGTGGGTTTTAGTCAGTAAGAGTCTGAAACTCCCTTCTGCTCCACCCAGAGCGGGAGGGGTCATTTGATGATTTCCCATCCACAAAAAAAAAAAAGGGTTTGCCTCCATTGATAGTTCACTTCACGCTCACTTTACCTATGTTATCACGGTGAGATTTTTACAGAATCGACCGGCTGGTCATAGCACACATATCAACTCGGAAACTGATCGTCACCGTATCAAATCGAGCCATTTAGTTTTCTTTGTATGAACTTCCTACTACAACGCACACTAATCGGAATCGTAAAGTAATCGCTTCGCTTCGGGACAAGCTCACGAACCGCGGCGCAGTGCGTGGTCAACTTGCAGTTCCCGCGCTTACGGCTCGTCGTCCCCGCGCTTACGTCTCTCCGTGCCCGAGCTCACGTCTTTTCATCCACCCTTGCCCCTCTCACCCCTCTCGCGGCCTGCCTGCAGCACACTACTGTTGCCACACGTGATGTGGCAAGGCAAGGCAACTTGCAGTCGTGTTGCGCGCGTATTCAAACTGATCTGGTGCCAGTCACGTCAACCAGCAGTCGGCGAGCCGTAAGCGCGGCGTCACCTAGCCGTAGCCGAGTCGACGTATCGGAGCTCTGATCCGCTTTGGTTACGTGCTTACGTTAAGTTGACGCCTGTTTGACGGCGAGGCAAAAGGCGATACGGTGACGATCACTTTCCGAGTTGATATGTGTGCTAGGCGATACGGTGACGATCACTTTCCGAGTTGATATGTGTGCTATGACCTTTAAGGTTCTCATGTGTGTACAGTGTAACCTGTTTAAGTGGGCCCAGCACACTATCAATCTCAATCTGTATCATTTTGAAGGATTTTGCTAATCCATTCAAATCAGTCAGTCAGTTCTCTTTCTATACCAAAATCTCTTTCTCCAATGATGCCCCCCAAGAACGACCCCCAGCACCGACCAAAGCTTACCGTCCAGCAGCTCTTCGATAGCCGTCCTCACGCCCTTGTCGAATGCGCGGGCGTCAGCAGCGGTCTGGAACGTCAGCCCGAAGCGCTTCTCATCGGTCACCCAGTGGTGGAACGTTGGCATCACCTTGTTGTACTGGAAGTCTTTCTTTATCGTGCATTCTAGGACTACCTGGAATGTGGAAAATGGAGGTTTAGAATTTTGAAAACACTTGAAAATGTCAAGGTTTTATTTTGCTTAATGAAAAGGAAAGTGAATTTATGAGTGAGTAAGGTCGGATTCTTAAAAGCAACTATACTATAAACTATAAGCTACCATTTAGTTTTTTTTTTTTGGAGTTTATTTAATACATAAATGAAGTATGGTGTGGTATCTGTCATTTTGAAGTGTAACGCAGCGACAGAAAGACTTTTAAGAACGTCACAATGTTTAATGTAGTTTGAGAATACGGGGACAAGTACGCTTTTGCGAAAAAATATCACGACTTTTTGCGCCTTAACCAAGACAAATGTTAAAGATTATTTTAATTCATATTTGCTTTGTTTTGCTGACGAATGACGTCACTTACCATACTATCGCTGATTCGCTTCCCATGTATGAAGTATTCGTGTGTCGGTGCGGTTGCTGACGAAGATGTGGTGTCGCCGTTGCTGTCACCCCCAGCTGGAACAAACATTGACACATTAAAACCTTGCATTTCTTGAAATAAGACTACTGGGACTTACATCACTCGAATCAAGAAGAAAGATAAGATATATCGATTAGTAAGATAGTAGAACTATCCTTCCACCCTACTTCCTACTAATTTTATTACCTATAAACGAGAAAGTTTGTGAGGATGGATGTTTGTTACTCTTTCACGCGAAAACTACTGAACGGGTTTTGATGAAACTTTACAGTAATATAGCTTTATACATCAGATTAACACATAAAATACTATTTATGCCGATATTCCCACGGGATCGGCACTTATGCGGGTGAAATCGCGGGGTGCTACTAGTCATAAATGTTACACGTTGAACTTAAGAAAAGGACTGTTACAGATATTAGTGAGAGACGATGCTCTACAAAGCCGCACATTTGCTATTACACGATGTGCCGACCTGGGGCCCTACTTTCTAAGTCCGTCAACGAAGATTCGGACCCCTCCAAAGTACTTCTATACTTCGGAGTGAGCCCTACACCCAATTAATTAACTTTTTCGGACGCGTTAAAACACATCGAGAGTAGTGATAACTGGGTTCAGAATCATGCGCTGATTCTAGTCACAGTTTTTGCATTGATGAAGGGCCCGTGGCTAAATAACAGCCGCACAGGTCGATCGATCAGGTTAAGCTACGCTTGCTGCGGTTGGTCTGTGGATGGGTGAACATCTTTACATACCGAGACCCCTCCGTGCCTCGGAAAGCACGTCAAAGCGTTGGTCCCGGCTGTCATTCGTGGATCTTTGATGGTTGTTACGGGTAGCCAGAAGCCCAAAAGTCTGACAACCAGTCTTAACAAGCGATATCGTATTACCCAGTAGCTGGGTTGTGGAGGCAGTCGCTCCATGTAAAATACTGGTATTCAGCTGCATCCGGTTAGACTGGAAGCCGACCCCAGGTATACTGGGTGTAATATTAATCATCGTTTTCCTCTTGAGGGGTCATTGTACTCATCATTATGAACAACTTTTACTATGGGACCAAACTTGAAATCGCGAAAAATGAGCTATTCCCTACATTTATGTTGGCATAACTCGTCAAAATGCAGGGAACAGCTGATTTTTCGCGATTTCATGTCAGGAAAACGGTGTATAGATTGCTCCTAACATCAAAAATTACAAATTCATATCTCATTTGGTTATACCATTTAAACAATATGTTTTTCCTACTTCAAGAATGGGTACTCAACACCATAATCTACGAACAACTCCTCATGAATGACAAACCATGCCTACAAAAATGTTATACCAACATTATAGCCCCCATACGCAAACATGTCGATCTTAGACAAGTAATTACGCATAGTAGGTTAACACAATGGGTTCTATAAGAGGCCCATTCATTAAAGTGATTCATTAGTCTTTGTTTTGAAGTAGACAAGGCTGTTTAGCATTTTCCTTAAGTTATGAAATAGGTGAATGAGATATTGTGTGCACATTGGTGTGTTGGTTGATGGATTTGTTTCGGGTTCGATGCCCGCATCTATATTTGTACTAATAATAAAGCTGAACAGTTTGTTTGAACGCGCTAATTCAGGGATTACCAGTCGAATTTGAAAAATTGTTAGCCCCATTCATGTGGAAGGCTTAACATCACGCTACGATCCTTAGGTGTCGAGCAAATAGATAAAAGGCCAGAGAGAACGCTAAACGAAAACGAAGTTATTAGCGAAACAAGGAAATTCACGCTAGCGATGTCGCTAGCTTCGAAGAAGCTAGGAAGATTATACAAAGTGTTAAAAAATGAACTCGAAAAACTTTAAGAGGTGCTTTAGACCATCGAACTGAACAACTTTCACTATGGGACCAACACTAAAATCACGAAAAAAAATCAGCTGTTTAATACATTTTGGTCAAGTAGGTATTGAACTTTTGTTTTAAACAGCTGATATTTTTCGTGATTTCAGAGTTAGTCTCATAGTGAAAATTGTTCAGTTCGATGGTATAAAGCACCTCTTAAAGTTTTTTGGGTTCATTTTTTAACACCATATATCCACAAGATCAAAATCAAGTCATTTATTCAACCTAGGGCACAGAATAACTAATAGTACTAACGCCTAGGATCAGAATCAGCACTTTTTGAACGTCAAAATTACACAAGACAATCCCCCAAATCACCCGCCTTTCGTCTTGAAGTTTAGCTGAGGAAAAGAATTGGCGGAACAAACTCTCAACAGCACAGTTGTCTGTTAAAGGGGATGCTATTAAAATCATCAATACAACCTATTGATATGAAATATCAATCAATCCTATTGACTTTTTTTTTTGTGGATGAAAAATCATCAAATGACCCCTCCCGCTCTGGATGGAGCAGAAGGGAGTGTCAGACTCTTACTGACTAAAACCCACCCGTGTTCCTTCCTTAGCCCATTATGTTCCGGGGCAGCGGTAACCCTTTCGGACAATCCCGCTGCCCACAATCTGACACTGACGTGCAAATTAAAAAAAAAAAAGCGTAAGAAAAATTTAATTTCGCGGGCTACCCTGAAATCACACTGAGGATGCGGGACGCAACGCCATCGGTTTAAACATCTCTAAGTATACAAGTTAATTGGCACAAACAAATGTGAACATAATCAGCCTATAATGTTCCCACTGCTGGGACACAAGCCTCCTCTCTGTGAGAGGGAGTGGGCCGTAATCCACCACGCGGGCCCAGTGCGTGTTGGTAGATGTGACATGTCTTCGAATTTTTGGTTCTAGGACATGCCGGTTACCTCACGATGTTTTCCTTCACCGTTTTTAGAGCAGTGGTGATGAAATAATTTACACAAAATAACCGCCTGGGTTCGAACCTACGACCTACAACTCGTAAGTCGCGGCCGTTACCACTGGGCCACCACCGCTCTTCCAACGAATGTGAACGTTGAAACGAATTTCGCCCAGCATCCCGCGCGGGATTCGCTTCAATTTCGTCAGAGTACTCGTATTAGTAGTTACTTTGCTTATAATTTGTTTAGTATTATTTGTCTGTAAGCTCGATAAATTATGTTTTTGTTTTATTGTGGTCCATCAAAACATTTATCGGTGTATGCGTCATACCTACTCTAATATCTATTTTTAATTTTACAGCTAAAAAATTTTTTGTACAGAGGCCAGCACATCAAGCTACCCCAATCTGTCAGATTTTCCCAATTGAATATGAACCTTATTCCTTTGTACTAAAGTTGAAAATCGATCAAAGAAATTTGACAGATTGGGGTAGGTTGACCTGCTGGCGTCTGTACATTTGACATTGATTTAAAATTATTTTAGGAGCCGTTCAAGTATTACGTAAGCAGATTTTTTGCAATTATTAACTCCATCCTCCCCCACGTCAGCAAAAGTAAGCAAAGCTCTTTCCCCCCCCCCCCCATGCTTACGTAAACATTGGTACATGCATTTTTCAACGTGTTCTGGTTTCTTCATTGATTCATGAGCAGCAGATAAATGCATTTCGTTTTCATAGCATAGACAAGTAGGGTTGCCGTATGTGTTCAAACCAAAATCGACTAAATTTTGTAGAAAATCCGAAAAATAAATACTGCTGACGTAATCACCATCGAGACTCCCCCATCCCCCATGTCATCAAAAATAAGCAAAGCAAAGACCCCCCCGCCCCCATGTAGTGCTTACGTAATACTTGAATGGCCCCTTAGCAGTTTGAAATTAATTTAGAAGTTTTATCAATCTGATAACTAATGCCCCATATAATATCAATCAATACATTTAGTGCAAAATTGATTTAAAACGTCGTTCTTTTTCTGTGGATCGGTTTAAGTTTATTTATATATATCCGTTATTTATATGGTGCACATAATAAAAAGTATTCTACTATACAAATAATACGTTTAGGGGTGATTGTATTTACTGATTCTTGATGCAAGTGGGCCTAAGTCAGACACTTCAAGAATGCATATTCCCAAAATTCGAATTACTTTCATAAATGCCTAACAAGCACTTAATAAAGTTACCAAGTTTTTTAATACCTCTATAGAGGTATGAGGAACAGGGTGTAAAGTTCACTCATACTCTATAGAAAAGGGAGGATCCTCCGACCAGACGGGTGTTATGTCTGGCGGGCAACTGCACAATGATTCATGTCGGGCCGTTATATCTATGCAAGTTGCGCGGTAAACTCTGCTTGCGAGATGCAGGATTTTGTGACGTCAGTATGACGCGGTGTTCGCATTTGGCGTCGTTGTAGATACCGCTACACCTCTCATATTTCGGTGTAGGTATATCCTTATAAAACCTACTTAGCAATACTTAACATTCCAATGCATCAATATCTTTAAAAGGTAAACACTTAAACACCGCCCACGTAAACGTGTCATTTTTGAGGATCTACTTTCATTCGTTTTTATTTGTAGACCTTTTCATCATATTAAAATGCTTGACTTATATTTCAATGTGTGCACTCGTAAATTCAAAACACCGATTATTACAGCTATAACTTATAAGGTAGGTACGACCCGAATAGGCTGATGCCTATAATGTTCACACCGCAGGTACACAGGCCTCCTTGACTGCCCCGTTGGTCTCGTGGTCACAAGCGCGACTGCTGAGCGTGGGGTCCTGGGTTCGATTCCCGGGTCGGGCAAAGTGTTATTGAGTTTTTCCATTAGGAATTTCTTAGTAACAGCCCGGAGTTTGGAAGTTGGCGGTGTGATACCCCCGTGCCTCGGAAAGCACGTTAAGCCGTTGTTCCTGCGCCTGATCTCTCTCCGGTCGTGTCGGACTGCCGTCCCATACGACTATGAGAGTGAGGGAAGAGGGAGTGCACCTGTGTCTGCGCCCACACTTGTGCACTATAATATCTCCTGCGTACCTGGCTAGTCTCCGTTGAGATTGGCCACCGTGACCGAAATCGGTCGGGGAGGCTATTACACTGGCCTCCTCTCGGTGAGAGGGAGTGGGCCGTAATCTCCCACGCGGGCCCAGTGCGGGTTGATAGATGTCACATATCTTCGAATTTTTGGTTCTAGGACATGCCGGTTTCCTCACGATATTTTCTATCATCTTTTATTTTTTTGATAGCAGTGGTGATGAGATAATTTACACAATACTTTGTGTAAATTATCTGCGCCTGCTCCTTATAAGCGCCTGACTGTGTTCGAACCTACGACTTACAACTCATAAGTCTAAGGTATGACCCGAGAATCCCTTGAATTTATTTAATTTTATTAAAACTGTTTAAAACCAATTACGAGTACAATAATTAAAGAAAAACATAAAAAAGAGAATATAGAAAATTTTTAAATTGAGGTTAAAACCAGAAAGAACCAAGAAGACTTGGTCAGAAGGCCTAAAGTCTGATAACTAGTTTTATCAAGAGGTTTTTTTTTTAATTTAGGGGTATCGTGTTATTGTGTAACTCGGTTGTGGACGTCAGAAGTCAGATAGGCAGTCACCATGTAAAATATTGTTATTCAGCTGCATCCGGTTAGACTGGAAGCCGACCCCATTGATTGCCGCGTCAATTTTGATCAGCATACAATTTAAAAGACCGAAATTTTGTATTTGGCGGGATAGGTTAGAGGAATAGCCATAATGTGCAGTAGTAACCATTCTTCCTATTCGTGTCGCTGGCACGACAATTATTCAAATTTTGTTGGCCCAAACCTTCGCCATTTCCACGGCATTATCAGCCCCTGATCCTACTTCCTACTAATATTATAAACGCGAAAGTTTGTGAGGATGGATCGATAAATGTTTCTTACTCTTTCACGCAAAATGTACTGAACGGATTTGAATGAAGTTTGCCACTCAGTTTATAACCAGGATCAACACATATGGTTCTTACTTTTAATCCCGATATTCCCATGGGATCGAAACGTATGCGAGTTAAACCGCGAGGCGCTGCTGTTGGATATAAGATACTATGCTCACCTAAGAACCACGATTGGACCATTAGGTGCTGTGCTCACCTCAGAACCTTAATTGGACAGTAAGAAGATGTGCTCACCTGAGGACCTTGAAAGGACAATAAGATGCTGTTCTCACCTTAAAAACCTTGATTGGACAATAAGAAGCTGTGCTCACCTGAGGACCTTGATTGGACTGTGACTATATGATGCTATGCTCACCCGATAACCTTGATTTATGAATGAGATGCTGTGCTCACCTGAGAACCTTGATTGGACAGTAAGAAACTGTGCTCACCTGAGGACCTTGATTGGGCAAAAGATTCTGTGCTCACCTGAGAACCTTGATTGGACAATAAGAAGCTGTGCTCACCTGCGGACCTTGATTGGACAAAAGATGCTGTGCTCACCTGAGAACCTTGATTGGACAATAAGAAGCTGTGCTCACCTGAGAACCTTGATTGGACAATAAGAAGCTGTGCTCACCTGAGGACCTTGATTGGACAAAAGATGTTGTGCTCACCTGAGGACCTTGATTGGACTATGACTATAAGATGCTATGCTCACCCGATAACCTTGATTTATGAATGAGATGCTGTGCTCACCTGAGGACCTTGATTGGACAAAAGATGCTGTGCTCACCTGAGGACCTAGATTGGACAAAAGATGCTGTGCTCACCTGAGGACCTTGATTGGACTATGACTATAAGATGCTATGCTCACCCGATAACCTTGATTTGTGAATGAGATGCTGTGCTCACCTGAGAAGCTTGATTGGACAATAAGAAACTGTGCTCACCTGAGGACCTATGGGGGCGAGCTCGCTTCCCGACCATGACATCAGCGAGCCCGCCGCCCCCGAGCGCGACCCACCCACCGGTGCCCTCGTCGCGGCACATAACCTGTGCTCGCACCCGCACCAAATAGGCACTGTGGACAAAGGAATAAGGTTTAAAATCTCCTGTAATAGACAATACATTCATAATCAGCCTTTAATGTTCCTATTACTGTGAGTCGACTGCATTAAGCATAATAAGCCTGCAACTTTTCCATTGCTGGGATTTTCAATCACAATCTGGATATTGCTCATACATTGCTTCACGTGTTCGCAAAATTTGTCTGCTCAGCAACATAAATAACGCAATGAATGTTGTTGAACTGTTAAAATGAAAGCCATTTCTACTGTTAGTGTGTTACGCAATTTTCCCCCCTCTATTCTGTACATGGTAAGTGAATTTCGTTATTTACATCATTGCGTAGAAAGGACAAAAATAAATAGCAAACAGTGACGAAAATTGTTGAATTAAAGTTATCAATTTATTATGGCTTGCATTGATAAAGGGAAAAAGGAGGGGCTTGTGACTAAGAAATAATAGGCGCACGGGTCGATCGATCGATCGAATCAGATTAAGCTACGCTTGCCGCGGCTGGTCCGTGGATGGGTGACCATCTTTACATACCAAGAACCCTCCGTGCCTCGGAAAGCACTTTAAGCTGTTGGTAACGGCTGTCATTCGTGGATCTTTGACAGTCGTTACTAGTCGTCAGAAGCCCAAAACTCTCGACAACCAGTCTTACCGAGGGGTATCGTATTACCCAGTAACTGGCGTGTGGAGGTCAGATAGGCAGTCGCTCCATGTAAAATACTGCAGTGCTATTCTGTAAAAATCTCACCGTGAAAACTAAGGTGAAGTGAGCTGTCATTCCACCATGTTAGGGATTGCCCCTATTGATAGCTCTCTTCACGATCACTTCACGTAAGTTATCACGGTGAGATTTTTACAGAATCGATAGGCTGGTATTCAGCTGCATCCGGTTAGACTGGAAGCCGACCCCAAATATGTACTTGGGAAAAGGCTAGGTAGATGATTATTGATAAAGGGAAAATGGATTCAGATAAGAATCGCGTTTATTTTGTTTATTATTGCAAACAATGATGTCCAAAATCATGGTCTGCTTTTCCACTAGAGACATGCATGGAAGCTAAGCAATCTTCTTAGCGGCAAAAATAACACAAAAAATATATACAGGGTTTTCGTCAGAACGTTGAACACACGAAAATGGCAGATAGGTGGGGTCGTCTGCTACCTACCCAGCCCAAAAAAAAATGACCCAGGCCCCTCAGTTTTTTTTTTATTACCGAAATTCGTGAGTTTTAAAACTTTGAAGGAACTTTATATGTAGGATAGACGAAACTGGCAACTCTTTTTTTTTTGTTTTTGTCTCGACTATTGGTAGATTCATCTAAAATCATTGTTTGGTGCAAATAGTAAATAGACAAAAAGTTATAAGCCATCAAACATTACAAAAAGGGATAAAACGTAATTTTGAGCTTTTCTTTACATTGCATTAAAAAAATCTGTGGATTTTAGTAATAATTAATTTTATCTCTTTTCAAAAGTTAAAAGCCTAGGTATTTTTTTTTTGGGCTTGTTAGGTAGCATAATTCATTGACTCGAATACAGTTCGCTGACGCAGCTATTAGGACCTCACGGTGAAACTAAGCTACGAAACTATGTGTCTATTTCCACCAGAGCTTAGTAGCGGAGATGGTAAGATATGCAATGATGAAAATGCGTTTTGTCAATCAACTCAGCCTATCGCAGTCCACTGCTGGACATAGGCCTCTCCCAGGCTGCGCCACCAGACCCTGTCCTCCGCCTTCCGCATCCAGTCCCAACCGCCTTCTTTAGGTCGTCCGTCCATCTAGCTGGGGGGCGAACCACACTACGCTTGCCAATACGTGGTTTGTATTTTCAGATATCGTTTGATTTTACGTCACGCGTCCTTGCAAGGCGTCTCTGAAACGTTTTTGCGTCAAAACGATCGGTAAATCGTCGATCAGTAAGTCGTTGTCAAAAAAAAACAACGGCTCTTTGTAACAAGTACGGTATGAGTCAGCTAAAGACTAAAGGAAATGGGCCATTATGCGGCCAGTAGCGCGGAGTTGGTCAATTGCACTGTAATGAACGGTGCCCAGACATTGATGCATCCGCGATGCATTTACAAAACGCAACTGATGCGGAGTTTAGAGTAGTTTTACCTCGTGTTCTATCTTCTAATATATAAAATTCTCGTGTCACAGTGTTAGTTACCATACTCCTCCGAAACGGCTGGACCGATTTGTATGAAATTTTGTTTGCATATCGGGTAGGTCTGAGAATCGGCTACTATCTATTTTTTTTTTTGCAAAACGACGTTTGCGGGGTCAGCTAGTCTAATATATAAAATTCTCGTGTCACAGTGTTAGTTACCATACTCCTCCGAAACGGCTGGACCGATTTGTATGAAATTTTGTGTGCATATCGGGTAGGTCTGAGAATCGGCTACTATCTATTTTTTTTTTTTTGCAAAACGACGTTTGCGGGGTCAGCTAGTCTAATATATAAAATTCTCGTGTCACAGTGTTAGTTACCATACTCCTCCGAAACGGCTGGACCGATTTGTATGAAATTTTGTGTGCATATCGGGTAGGTCTGAGAATCGGCTACTATCTATTTATTTTTTTTTGCTAAATGACGTTTGCGGGGTCAGCTAGTATATAGAATTTAAGCATAATTGGCGAAATGTGGAAGTAATATGTATATATCTAGGTGTAGAAATACCTCTGCTTACAACTTCAGAGAGTCCAGCCATAGCAGAAGCATAGCATAATCTGCCATAATGTGCTCACAGCTGGGACACAGGCCCCAGGTCCCTTGATGGATGGTGTGGTGGTGGTGATGTATGATGTTGAACATCACAATCAGTCATCAATGCAACATTTACGTCCATTTTAAACACCAATAGCGTTGACGTATTGATCCGGGAGGGCTTCACGTGCTCTCTGAAGCACGCAGGCCACAGAGGGATCCTGTAGGTAACACAGTTACACCTCAGTGCATCCACAGGGTAGGGTGAGTAGACTGTATGAGGTGATTTTTCTAGGCTGTGATTATGCTGCGTGGTTTGGTTGTACTGTCATTGTGTCATGGAGGGTTATTTTTTAACAGATTTTAAAAAAGGAGGTTCTGTATTCAATTCGTATGTATATTTGTATGTCCGCGATTTTCTCAAAAAACTAATGAACCGATTTTGATATTTCTTTCACTAGAACTATCTACATACTTTTAGGAAGGTTTTAGTATATAATACATTTGGTAATTATTCTTATATGTACGAAGTTACATGCATAAATGTACTGCATCTCCGGCAATTCTTTTTCACTTAGTTTATATTGATGATGTTTTAAGTGATATTATATAGCAAGCAGTGTTAAAGTAGTCGCGTACTAGTCGCGAGCTCGAACTCACTGGTGGTCATGGCCAAAAAGCACGCTGTCTCATCTGGCTTCATGTTCAATAGCACTAATGTCAGCAGCAGTACTACTAATGTATGAGCAGTTAAGACGCTAGTCTACACGAACAACGTCTAGTTCTCACGCACAGATACACCGTTCCGAACTGATAGGCGCGAGAAAAAATTCGAAAAGTGCTTCGGAAAATCGTGTTTTATGAAAAAAAAAATCCACTGCATAAATCAATTACAAATAAAGTTTATTGAACTCCTCGATAACTCTACGATTCAATGGCGGTTCGTATACAGTTCGATTCAAACTTTATTGCGGCTCTGAAGTGCGTAACTCGCTGCGCAGTACCTCACCTCTCACCCCTACTGACAGATGAATTTGACACTGCGCAGCGACTCACCTCATATTCCGAGCTACACTAAAGCCTACTTTTTTCTTGTCTGAGGCATACGATAATTGGAGCAGCAAATGACTTGCATCGTCTAAACAGAAATACTAGATGTTGCAATATGTATTGTCGCTTGAACTCATGGTATACCATAATCAGCCTATAATGTTCCCACTGCTGGGAAACAGGCCTCTTCTCTAAGAGGGAGTGGGCCGTAATCCACCACGCGGGCACAGTGCGGGTTGGTAGATGTCACATGTCTTCGAATTTTTGGTTCTAGGACATGCCGGTTTCCTCGCGATGTTTTCCTTCACCGTTTTGAGAGCAGTGGTGATGAAATAATTTACACAAAGTGAAGCGCTTGTCAGGGTTCGAACCACTGATCACCACTGCTCTAACTCATGGTATGCCACAAACAATTAAATAGTACCGTGAAAATCAGGGTTAACGAGTTACTATTACTAACTAGTTTGAAGTAGGTAATAGGTCTCGTCTCAATACTCTACTCATTGGTGATATAACAGCGGGATTGTCGGAAAGGGCTAAGGAAGGAACACGGGTGGGTTTTAGTCAGTAAGAGTCTGACACTCCCTTCTGCTCCACCCAGAGCAGGAGGGGTCATTTGATGATTACCCATCCACAGAAAAAAAAAAAAAATTGGTGATAAAAGTTGGTTCTGGTTACGTTTCCACTAGCGTCGAAACGAACGGGCTAAGACAAATCGATTCACATTTTCATACCAGTTCGAAACTAATGCTTTTTGGTCAGAAAACTATAAGCCATCTTACTGACCAATCGATTTTGGACCGAAATAACTTGTCTAGACTCCACTTGTTGAGATTTGCACTATGATATTCAGTGGCTATTTCTAAGTTTCGACTTCAATGTTAGGAAATGCTGTAAGAATCTTGTGTCCGGTTTCTGAGGAATTATTTCTTAAGAACTTATACTACCTCAACTAAAATTCACTCTTTATCTTGCTCGTACGATACTGCTCGCGGACTAAGTGAGAGCAAGACAAGAGTGCGGAGCTGGGCGGCAGGCAGCGCCAATAGTTTAGGTATTTGCTTTTACGGTGAAAATAATGGTAGGTAATAAAAAAAAATAATAAACATAAGATGCTTTATAGTTAGTTCATTTAGTATGCAAAGTTTCATGATCTAACTTGAAGAATTTTTTGAATACCAGCGGATTATTGTTCGGTTTGGAGGTAACTTTGGACTTTTTTTTATATAGAGAAAATTTATGGATTCGTGTTTTCGTCAAACATAGGACTTAATATTAATCCTCAACTTTACCATATATTTATTACAAAATTAATGCTGCAGTATTTTCGACATAACGGAGGATCATGCTATGCTAAGTCATCTGAGGTAGTATAGGCTCTTAATTTTTTAGGAACTCGGGTATGGATAAATTAATGTATCTATTTGATACAGCTACTAAGTAAATAAGAGGCAGTCTCAAGTCTGAACTGACACCGGTAACTGAAAAGTTGTGTGGATATTGGTTGCCATGGTATGGACATGCGATACGGAGGAATGAGGAAAATGTTGTGAGGAAAGTTTTGAGTATGATTGTCGATGGCTATACGAGTAGGGGAAGACCAAAGAACCGATGGATGGACTGTGTGAATGATGATATGGTTAGAAAGGGGGTGACTACCGAGATGAGGACTAATAGAGACGTATGGAAGAAAAAGACACGTTGCGCCGACACCGAATAAATTGATAAAAGGGCAGGAGAATGAATCGATGATGACAGCCGGTCCATTCCGTAAAAATCTCACAGTGAAAAGTTAGGTGAAGTGAGCTTAGAGTGACCTGTCAAGAGTATCAATCCCTAGCATCAGGATGACACTGACAGCTCATTCCACGCTCACTTCAGCTAAGTTTTCACGGTGAGATGGTTACAGAATCACACTGCAGTTATTGGTTCTACAATGTGTTAATGAAATAACCCAAAACCTGAAACTACACACATCAAAAGTGTCTAGGGATCAAGCATTTTTATGCGGATTTCTTGAGATTGAGATGTGGCTTTGTAATAAATTTATGATTTTATAAATTTATATGGATCCTTTTTGGTGCATTTCATAATTTGAATCAGGAACTGTGAATCAAATTCGAGTAAAAGATGAAAATCAGCTGTCAATATTTTCCCTATAAAAACATACATCGCATTGAAGACATTATTAGTGCTACTGTTTCCCTACTACTGATTAAAACCAACGTTATTATGGAGCGGCGACGTCATTTAAGCAGGGAAGAAATGCTCAGAGCCGTGGGAATGATAGAAGCTGGTTCCCGGCAACGTACTGTGGCTTTAGCTCTGAATACAAGTCAGAGTGTTATCAGTCGACTTTGGACACGTTACCGAAGCACTGGTACCGTGGCTGAGCGCCATGGAGGACGGTATCGCTGCACCACACGGAGACAAGACCGATACATTCAAATCTTAACTCGAAGAGCTCCAACAATAACCGCCATGATGTTAGCCGTGACTTCATCACTCTTCAGGGAACTTAATTAGCGACCAAACAGTCAGAAACCGCTTGCATGAAGTGAACCTTCATTCCCGAAGACCGCTACGGGTACCACCTATAGCAATGCACAATCGTAGGATTCGATATCAATGGGCTCTTGAACACAGAAATTGGGCAGAAGAACAATGGCGTTTCGTGTGCTTTTCTGATGAGTCTCGTTTTGGTATGAGACCGGATACAAGACGTATACGACACTGGAGAACCCCTGGACGCCAACAGCGATTAAAATCCTGCCAGGAAGTCCATCCTTATAGTGGTGGAACCATCATGGTATGGGCGGGTATTTGGATCGGCGGAAGAACTGAGTTGATTTGGATCAGAGGCAACCTCAACGCTCAAATTTATGCTGAGACGATTGTATCAGACGTCATCGTTCCTCTACAAGTGCAAATCGGTCCCTTATTTCAGTTAATGCATGATAATGCACGACCGCACACCGCAAGAGTTGTAAGACAGACTCTCGCCGCAGCTAACATCAATGTCCTGCCCTGGCCTGCTCAGTCGCCAGACTTGAACCCGATTGAGCATGCATGGGATATGCTACAGAGAAGAGCTCTGCCGAATATGGAGGGTATCCAGTCGCAAGAAGACCTTTTTTTGTTGTTGCAACGAACATGGGCGGCCATTCCACAGCGTGATTTGGATGAACTCATTTTGAGTATGCCAAACCGATGTTCTTGTGTTGTTAGTGTTCGCGGTAGAAACACGGATTATTAATTGTTTAAGTTACCCAATAAAATTTTAGAGAAAACTGTTATTTCAGTCTTTTTTTCGAACTTTTGTGTTAGTGGTTCAAATGTCAAAAATCCCTTTATTAGGAAAATGGCAAATTTCTTTATTAATGCAAAGGTGACTTGGTTTATCGTTACTGTGACAAACGAAAACACTTTATTTGATGAATCCTTAAAGAAAATTTTAATTAATATCAATCAGGAGAAAAGTTATTGCAAAAATATATGTTGATCCCTAGACACTTTTGATGTGTGTAGTTTGTTTAGAATCGGCAGCAAAATCGAATACAATAATTTTTAATATTGGTTATTTTTTTTTCCAAAAAATAATTATTTGTCATGCCGTGTCTAATATTTTTTAACGACGCTGTACGCTACTGTCCAACGCAATGAAAACAAACAGCGAGGGTGAGGAGAGGGGGTGCTAGAGCTGGCGCCAAGGCCGGGAAGCGCGCCGGCGGCGATAGAGCTACGAATCTGTAAGAAGTAGTGCGACAACAACATTTACAAATATCTTTTACTATAATTTTTGAAAAAAAATAATTATATGTCATATCAATTTATTAATATAAAAATCGGTTGGGGTGTCTGAGGTTTTGGGTTATTTCATTAACACTTTGTATATATTGACACACTGCGTTTCGGAATACTCAGTTATAGCAGAAGTTTACACAATAGTAAATTGACAGTTTATCTCAAGAGCTTAGAAACCAGACAAATACTAGAAATGTATTTATCGTACACTGTACGCCGCCGTTTGAGTAACTCACGGGAGTAGCTCGCTCCTGCACATGTTCAAGTTACTTGCTTCATGTAAAACCGCCTTTATTACAAGTTGCGACGCTTGCAAATACGCTATGACTCTATGAGTGTGATGGTAATGCTTGCTCCTCCTCCTGTCTGAGAAAATCCTTCGCGCATCCAATTCGGGAACTGAAAATCTCACTGCGATAGCTTAGGTGAAGTGAGCTATCAATATTGGGAATCCTTAAGTGGAGTGACAGCTCACTTCACCTAAGTTTTCACGGTGAGATTTTTACAGAATAGCTTTGCTGAACAAAGGACTCGTATGAGTTCGGCAATTGTTTTTGTGGCTGCTTGAGAAATGAAGTAGTCATTTGTTTTTATTTTAACTAGGTAATAAAACATCGAGCCTATATTACTCGAAGGGGTATACAGAGTTGTATAGTAGGTACAGACGCCAGCACATTAAGCTACCCAAAACTGTTAAATTTTCCCAATAAACTTTGAACCTTATGCTTTAGCGCTAAAGTTGATAAACTCCGTGGTACTTATGACATAACTCGAAATTGGGTGTACAGACGCCAGCACATCAAGCTACCACAATCTGCCAAATTTCTTTAATAGATTTTCAACTTTAGCGCTAAAGAATAAGGTTCAATGTTGATTGGGAAAATTTGCCAGTTTCGGGTAGCTTGATGTGCTGGCGTCTGTACCTATGTTGGCTGAGAAGGAAAATTGAAAAGTTATGACTGCAAGTAAAAAAAAAAAACAAATGACTATAAATAAACACAGGAAAAGTATAATTGTTATGATAATGTATGACATATACAACTAACGTGGTTAGTCCTTTACATAACTAGTTGTGGCTAATTAGCCGCACGGGTCGATCGATCAGGTTAAGCTACGCTTGCCGCGGTTGGTCCGTGGATGGGTAACCATCTTTACATACCAAGAACCCTCCGTGCATAAGAAAACACATTAAGCTGTTGATCCCGGCTGTCATTCGTGGACCTTTGACAGTTGGTACGGGTAGTCAGAAGCCCAGTAACTGGGCTGTGGAGGTCAGATAGGCAGTTGCTCCATGTAAAATACCTACTGGAATTCAACTGCATCCACTTATACTGGAAGCCGACCCAAACATAATTGGGAAAAGGCTAGGTAGATGATGAGTTCTTTACATAACTAATTACCTAACAATTTGAATGATTACATACTGCATTGTAATTTGTTATAATGATATTAATATCTAACTTTTCATTTCAATCAATTCTATCTAGGAATACAGAGCAGATAGTCTTCATGACTATTATAATTATGTAGGTAGAGGGGGAGGGGAGGGGCAGACTATAATAGTAATAATAGCGTTTATTTTCTCCACCACATAATGATAAATCAGTACAATAAATGTGTATACAAAAATATGGATATGATATGTTGTGGAGAATGGAGCCTGGATTACCTATTTGAGGTCTCCAGGTCTTCAAACTACTATGTACCTGGCTCTGATATTATGACGGTGGGGAGATAAAGCAGTTCTGTAAAAGATTGACAGATAACAGATACCATAAATCACTGAAGAAACATGGTATGTGGATGATTTAATTATTTATGGTTACCACCTAAGTACAGTCAGCAAAGGAGATAAGTATGCAGGGTCGCCGAATATAGTTGGAGTTTACTAAGAAACCGATTGATGTTTTCGAATGAAATTTAATTTAATTAATAGAAAACAAACAGTTCATTTAACAAATTAAGTTTCATTCGAAAACATCAATTGGTTTCTTAGTAAACTTCAACTGTATTCGAGGACACTGCATACTTATCTCCTTTACTGACTGTACATGTTTTGGAATGCAATAAATGATTGAGTATGTTATTTACAATGGATATGCAATTAGTATAAAGCATAATCACCCTATAATGTTCCCACTGCTGGGACACAGGCCTCCTCTGTTCGAGAGGGAGTGGGCTGTAATCTACCACGCCGGTCCAGTGCCGGTTGGTGCCGGTTAGGACTTTGTATATTCCAAAAAAGAAACTGTATGAGTAAAACTGGGAATTCAGAAAAACATATCTATCAAACATGAATCATCTGCCTAGCCTTTTCACAACTATGTTGGGGTCGGCTTCCAGTCTAACCGGATGCAGCTGAATATCAGTATTTTACATGGAGCGACTGCCTATCTGACCTCCACAAGCCAGTGACTGGGTAATACGATACCCCTTGATAAGATGGGTTGTCACGATTTTCGGGCTTCTGACTACCCGTAACGACCGTCAAAGATCCACGAATGACAGCCGGGACCTACGGCTTAACGTGCTTTCCGAGACACGTAGTGGTCTTGTTATGTAAAGATGGTCACCCATCCACAGACCAACCGCGGCAAGCGTAGCTTAACCTGATCGATCGACCTGTGCGGCTGTTTTTATTTAGCCACGGGCCCCTCGATGGTCTATCAAACATGAATGATTTAAATAAACCTGCAAAGGAATTAAGTAATAGCTCATTCTTTATTTTTTTTTTCATTGAGTAAATCATAAATGTGCTGCACTTGGCAATGGCGTTGCATTGCACTTAAAATGTGTTTGTAACATTCTTTTGGTTACTGTCTTATTCTTTTGGGATTAAGAAGGCCAATTCTCGTAATTAAAAACATTCAAAATCTTGTTGCAATCTCATCTCAGCGACAACTATTGTCAAAAATGTAGGGAAATTAGAGGTATTTTGGACAGATTGAGACAGATCAGACTGTGACCATGCTTAAAATTACGAGAATTGCCCCTAATACCTTATTTACATTCAGCCCCTGCCGCTGCCCCTCGCGCTGCCAGCGATACTTCCCTAAATACTGCCGCAGCAGGATCGAGAGAAGTGTGTTTACATACTGCCCTACCACTCACTTCGCTTTCAAGTTTCGCCGGGCAGCGCGAGTGGCATGAGAAGTATCGCGTTTACACACTCGTCCTGCCCACTTCCCTGCTCACTACGGCTGAATGTAAATGAAGCATTAGGTGTGATTATATCAAGTATGAATGGCTAAATGTGACACTGTAATAACATCTTGGATTAACTAGTTATGTGTGACACTGTGATTGCCCATTGAAAATTGGACATCTCTCATTTTTGTGATTGTAATAATATTTGATTTTTAGTTTTTTTCTAAGGGATTATCTTCCAAAATAGCAGAGCAGCAACCTTTTATCTTTAAAACAATGTAGATAAGTACTGTAATGACTAATTTTATTATCAATGTTCTTTTTAAGTCTTGTGATGATGGTTTTATCATAAAAGCTTTCAATCTAGCAGTCTTAGAAACTTGTGTTTAGCCATAGATGTTTATAATGATGATGTTACTAAAGCATGGGCACAGAGAATTATGAAATGCTCTAAGACATTCCTATTTTTCTGCTATGGCCATAATTTCATTGATTGGATAGATTAGGTCAATGGATGTAAAATTATTAAGTCCTCTATAATTTTGTTCCTTAGATGTGTGTACTTTGCATGAGATTTGTTAGTGAAAAATAAAAAATTTGTGTCATCTATACAGGATGGTCGAAAAGTTGTGGATCAAACGAAATAGAGAGATAAAGGAACTCATTTCCAACAATAAATCTTTCTACAGCATGGCCATAATTCAATTGCCTTAAAAGTAATGAATCTTTTTGTATAACAACTTCTTTTACAATTAGACTAAATTGAAAAAAAAAAAAGTGATATTTAAACAATAAAACAAACGGTGTTGTATTATTACTAGATAATGTATGAGCACTACAAAAGGTCTATAGCGGCTCTGAGTACCAAATTTCAAGAGCAATTAATTTTTTTCCAAAAAATTTGGAGCATTACAAATAATTATTTCTCACTTTAAAATCATTGAAAATTACCTACCTACGTTAGAGCCACAACTTTTTGACCACCCTGTATATTGTTCAAAATGCATGAAAAGGTTGTGGACAGAAACTACAACTAACAATATTTTTCGAAAATTAAATGATACGAAATAATGATAGCTTATCACTGGCTTATATTTTGGAAGCTTATCTTGTAACATTTTCATTACAAACAAAACATTAATTAATTTTACAAAGTAACACAGATCTGACGCATCTATAAGCAAGCTTTTATATTGGGACATTTTTAATCAGCTAGAATAATAGAGAGCCACTTCTAAACATGGATCATCCAATAACATGCCCAAAAAATAGTCAAATGAGCTAATTATTAATTAAAACAGATGTTAAGTACTAACATTGCGTCAACCACAAAAAACCTTTTGTTTAATATTTTTTTTGACACTACACACGGGCCTCTCTCATACAACCAGTTTTTATTTGCGCGAAAAATACGCGAGCGATTCATAACGGTTGGCGAATAGGTAAAACAATTCATTGAGCAATACAGCACAGCTTGAATTGAAGTAGCTTCAAATGACCCCGAAAGGAGTTACCTACTTTAATTGTGAATGAACGGAGCACTCATTGATTATATCTAGCTACACAGGACGGGGTTGACTTAAGGGCGGCGGTCGACACTTACTTGTATGCATTTTAACATACTACTTAGCTCATAAAACCCATCCCCATCGCTCCTACACCCAACTGAGGAGCTGTAGAACGTTAGAAAACACCGTAAATCACATCACACATTCCATGAGCTATGGAAAATGGCCGGGGTAAAGCCCTACCTAGCCCGAACAGGGCGAAGCACAAATCACAAAAACTGAGTTACAGATACACCACTTACTTTTCAGATGCCTCGGTCATGATTCGACACGTCGAATATCCTAATTTCTACTCGCCACTTCACAGATTTCACCATTTTTATGACATAAATACATCAGATTCACTTACGAACCGTTCTTATTTCGGCCCTTTGTTGGGCCTCAGTGCGCTTGCGTCAATAAAACAGTCCGGGCGGGTTATTCAATGAACGCGGCGTGTTCGCGCGACAGGTGGCGTGTCAGTCGCGCACAACTTTGCTATCTAGCCTCACGATTGGTCCGTTGAATGCTCTATCGCTTTTCCACCAATGACGTAGCTTGACACTCTATATCAACCAGTAACCTCCCCTTCAGGGCGAATAAAAATATATGGCGGGCTTTTTAAAATATTAGGCTGCCGGCAGTAATTTTTCAATACCCTCGCCCTGAGCTTCTGGGATTTAAGAACGCACAATTATTTTATGAAAATATCACTGAAATATGCAATAAAATTACTAATGTCACTATATTCTGACCAAAAATCGCGATATTTGCGGCTCGCGAGCGGAGAGCGGAAGTAGGTCACGCCGGCCTCGAGGGTTCGACTGTTACTGAATGAAGCAAGGCTCGCAATGGGCCCATCCCCGTTCATGCACCGACCCATTGAAAAATAAATAGGTCAAATCATTGCAACGTGCCCTACATGCAGGTTGCCTGCACCATTCATAGGCGGCGCTTGCATACGGGCCCCCGGTTCTATTTATAGCTGCTCTATATTTGGGCAGGTCATTCGCAGCAAACGTAAATGCAGCCTCCGTAAAGTAGGTTACCTGATTTTCTTTGTTAATAGCCGGTGCAGTGACGTAGTTCGCGTTTGTCATGACGTCAGCAGTGATTTTTGATCGGCCTGTTTGATCATTTTCTAGATTTTTTTTACATGTTAATTATTTTATTAATAGAGGCTAAGGGGTGATACTTAGTATGAGTTAAAATTTTGAGAATCTAAAATTATTTAGTAACACTAATATTTGATAAGTTATTTTGAAACAAAGAAATAGTTTCTGTGAAATTTGTTTAAAATATAATATTATTTTTTTATTTATAAAATAAGTAGGTGATTAATCTTAGCGCAAAACGTTAGGATTAATAAAAAAATATTAATTATTTGAGTAATTAGAAGATTTTTCCCTGGAGGCGCTTGCTTACTACCGCTCCGTAACCGTAACCGTAAGAAACTATACAAAGCAACTTCTTAGTGTAAGTTACCAAAGCGTTTCTAATTAAATTAAACATAATTGGATATTTTGGGAGCCAATTTAGTGGAAAATATTTACCTACATAATCCATTTTATTCGATTATGTGCGTGTCAAAAGTTACGTAGGGAAATAATTGAATTATTTCGTGGTTTTTTTTAAATTGACCTAAATACAGATAAGCCGGCAGTAGGACATGAATGACGTATTCGCTGTTGCCAACCAGTCGACTCGACGATTGACCCAACTCGTCGAATTTATCAATGGTGTTGGTGGGATCGAGTCTTTCGCGTGAAAAGAACAAAGGAATACGTCGTAGATATAATCGTAATAAATATCTGCAGTAACGGTCTTAGGTACTAATTAACAGTGAATTAATTAGCAACCGACTTAGTATAATAAAAGTAAAAAAAAATATTTTTAATCATCCGTCGTTTGTTGACGCCCTTATTTCAGCTCGCCCAGTATCTTGACCCAAAATCGTCACAGTTACGTATCATCTATGATGCGCGCTGAGGGATGCAGTTTTTGAGTTCGTAATAAGCAGGAAGGCGAAAATGCTTTGATTTACTACATTCGCGAAGTAATTTCTCAGGCGTAAGATTTAAATCGAGCACTCTTTTGTCTCTTCCCATCTGTGGTCTATACCCTATTCAGTTTGGTTTGAGACAAAAAGTAGGATATAGTTACGAGTCTTTGGATTTTTTTCAAAAGGATAGGCAATGGAATCCACCTTCGTGCTTAGTTAGTATTTATTAATTACATAAATAAACTCACGATACACTAATTTGTTTGCCAAGCGCATTGATAAGATTAAAATGAATGGCATAACTCGACCTCGCAACTATTCATTCAAGATTTCTTTATGAAGGTTCATATTTTTATTGCTGGCTCACTGCTTGAATGAGGCAAAGGTAATTGACATGGATATAATTGATAGCTTGATAGAAACAAAAGATGTATGTTCTGTACAAAGGCCAGCACATCAAGCTACCACAAACTGTCAAATTTGTTTGATAGATTTTCAACTTTATCACAAAGGAATAAGGTTTATATTCAATTGGGGAAATTTGACTGATTGGGGTAGCTTGATGTGCTGGCCTCTGTACATGCTGGATTATAGTGTTTTGGGCAATTTTATTAAGTAGGTAATTAACTATTTATCACAATTAAATTGTATTTTAGCTTGACCATACAAAATAATTGGATCAAATCTTAATTGAATACTTACAGAATTACTTACTTCAATTCGAATACCATGAAATGCTTACGTAATAAAATAAAAACAGGATAATTTTCAGTGCTTCTGACTGACCTATAAAGCCGGGGGCGTACCTGAAATACCAATGTGTACCTGTAATAAAATCTATGAGTAAATTGTTGGAAATATAATAAAGCTGTACCCAAAGGTTACTAGGTGAACTTTTGTGCAATGGCGATCTACCGACCATTTTGGCCCAACGGGTAAAAAATACAAAGAGATTTAAGATACTTACTTAGTAAATAATTTAATATGGGTCTCGTGGCTGAGTAATAACAGCCGCACGAGTCGATCGCTCAGGTTAAGCTACGCTTGCCACGGTCAGTCCGTGGATGGGTGACCATCTTTACATACTGAGACCCCTCCTCGGAAAGCATGTTAAGCCGTTGGTCCCGGCTGTCATTCTTGGATCTTTGACAGTCATTATGGGTCATCAGAAGCCCGAAAGTCTGACAACCAGTCTTACCAAGGGGTATCGTATTACCTGGGTTGTGGAGGTCAGATAGGCAGTCGCTCCATGTAAAATACTGGTATTCAGCTGCATCCGGTTAGACTGGAAGCCGACCCCAACATAGTTGGGAAAAGGCTAGGCAGATGATAATGATACAGGGATATCGACGCGCAACCTAGGTTATCATAGGTTAAGTCACAGATATAGATAGACCTAGATAACGCAAGTATCACGATCTGTATGAAAACATTTTTTTGACTACCTACTATGACGTCACAACGGCGCTCTTTCTCATTCACGCTCACCCAGCCAGCACAGCAGTACACAGGACTGAGCGCGAAAGTGGCGGCTTACGATTTTTGAACGTAAGTTGGTGCGATTTTTGGCGTGCGAAGTAGTTGCTCTTGCGTTATCTAGGTGTAGGTATCTATATCTGTGGGTTAAGTAGATGATTCTGAAAAAAATAATTGTTTCATACATTTTGACCGCGTAAAGGTATCACTTAAACAGTAAGTACTTGGTTTTTTTTTTAATAACTGAGGAAAAAACATTCTCACATTAATTTATGGTGCTCAAATCTGAGGGGCAATTCTCGTAATTTGAACGTGCACAGTCTGACCTCAATCTCAATCTGTCAAAAAATACTTCTAATTTCCGTTATTTCCCCACATTTTGACAAGTTTTTGACATTTGTTTGTCGCCGAAATGAGACTGCAACTAGATTTGGAACGGTTTTAAATTACGAGAATTATTGGCAGAATTATTGGTCTTTGACAGCAGAGGTTTGCCAGCCTGATTAACTTTTCGTCAAATTCTTGAGGTACCCTGTTCGACTTTCGCCGTGTCGTGAGGTCCCAAGTTCTATTCCCAGTTTTGGCAGTGCTTTTTTTTTTTTTTTTTTCTAGAATATACTTGATAAAATATCAACCCAGTGTGAGTCAGTGCCCGGCTAATGGTAATAAGCTTACATCCTATTATGAAACTTATAAGCATAACTGGTGAAATGTTGGTGTCCTATCACTACGCTCATCACCTCTGCGGTCTGGCTATCATAATACCACAATCAGCCTATGTTCTCACTGCTGGAACACATTATACACAGACACAGGTGCACTCCCTCTTCCCTCACTCTCATAGTCCGATGGGACGGCAATCCGACACGACCGGAGAGAGATCAGGCGCAGGACCAACGGCTTAACGTGCTTTCCGAGGCACGGGACAACGCCGACTTCCAAACTCCGGGCTGTTACTAAGAAATTCCTAATGGAAAAAAACAATAACACTTTGCCCGACCCGGTTATCGAACCCAGAACCCCACGCTCAGCTGTCGCGTTTACGACCACGAGACCAACGTGGCAGTTGGAGTGGGCCGTAATAACCCACGGAGGCCCAGTGCGGGTTGGTAGATGTCACATGTCTTCGAATTTTTGGTTCTAGGGCATGCCGGTTTCCTTACGATGTTTTCCTTCAGTTTTGAGAGCAGTGATGAAATTAATGATTTACACATAGTAATGCGTTTGTCTAGGGTCGAACCAACGACCTACAACTCGTAAGTCGAGGCCGTTACCACTTGGCCACCACTGGCTCCTCTGCCTACGCTTTCGAAAAATACCGGCGTGATGTTTTTATTATACAAGGTGTAACATAATTAACACAAGACCTCATACACCCCAATTAGAGTATTGAGTTAAAAGCATAATACAATGAGCAAAACTTATTTTTTTTAAAGGTTGCTATTTTTATTACAAAGAAAAAATACATAATTTTTGAAAAATACCTATATAAAAAGTTACTGATTACCGATTTCAGTAACTTTTTATATAGGTATTTTTCAAAAATTATGTATTTTTTCATACTAACCGCCGGTTAAGCCAATTAAAATTAAATCTTGTATCAAGGCAATAAGACTCAACTTTAAATGCATAAAGTAATGCTAGCACAGTAATTTCAGCACGATTTTCTATGTAATAACTGAATTGATTTCAGTAATTCTTTATATAGGTATTTTTCAAAAATTATGTATTTTTTTTTATACTAACCGCCGGTTAAGCCAAATAAAATTAAGTCCCGTATTACAGAACGTCACTCAATACTCAAGCATTACTTAAAACTAGTTTCAACCAATCAAATGGCTTGAATCTAGTTTTAAGTAATGCTTGAGTATTGAGTGACGTTCTGTAATACGGGCCTAAATCTTGTGTCAAGGCAATAAGACTCAACTTTAAATGCATAAAGTAATGCTAGCACAGTAATGTCAGCACGATTTTCATTGTAATAACTGAATTGATTTCAGTAACTTTTTATATAGGTATTTTTCAAAAATTATGTATTTTTTTATACTAACCGCCAGTTAAGCCAAATAAAATTAAATCTTGTCTCAAGGCAATAAGACTCAATTTGAAGAAACTACTTTCAGGACTTGCGTTTATTCTGTAACACCTGTATAAGTAGGTATATATTAAAATTAAACACACATTATAAATCAACATTTTATTGAATAGTAAAGACGTTTCATAAAAAAAGGAACAACAACTGTATATCGTTTCAAAAATATTAATCTTAAAATACACAATGCCGTTTTCACTTATACATAGCACTATTAAGAGCTTATACTACCTCAAATGGCTTAGCATGATCCTCCGCTAAGTCGAAAATACTGCAGCATTAATTTTGAAATAAATATAATATGGTAAAGTTGAGAATTAATGTCAAGTCCTTGTTTGACGAAAACACGATTCCATAAAATTTTCTCTATAGATAAAAAATCCAAAGTTACCTCCAAACCGAGCAATAAACCGCTGGTACTAAAAATACTTCAAATTAGATCACGAAACTTTGCATACTAAATGAACTAAGGTCTTATGTTGTTTAATTTTATTTAATTACCATTATTTTCACCGTAAAAAGCAAATACCTAAACTATTGGCGCTGCCTGCCGCCCAGCACCGCACTCTGTCTCGCTCTCACTCAGTCCGCGAGCAGTACCGTGCGAGCGAGATAAAGAGTGATTTTTAGCTGGTAGTCCAGTTAGACAAACAAAATGTCCATGACCAATAAACTAAGGCCTTTTGTACATAGCACGATTTACGCTACGGCATAGGTATATGTAAACCAAACCTTAGAAAACTTTTACCAAAAAAAAACAACCGACTTCCAAAAAAAAAAACTACAAAGTGAAAAATAACTATTCGGTAGTCGGTGTCGTTAGTTCCTTTTACCTTTTTTTAACAGACTTCAAAAAAAGGAGGAGGTCCCAATTTGGATGTTTATATGTATATTCGGGCATAACTCCGTCATATATAGACGGATTTGCAAAATTCTTTTTTAATGGATAAGCCTGATAAGGTATGACTCTATGGTGGTCCCCTAAACATTTTATTAACTTTGCTTGGGTAGTTTAGTAAACCATACAAAACTGACGATCGTGCCTACACGGCGAATAAACTTTAGTTTTTCACGGCAAGAAAAATCTTTTGCACAAAGGGCCTCAGGGTTAGTTCTAATGATCACTTAGATTTGTGGCACTTTAAGAAATCTCAAATGGCAGACTATATGTAAATAGTTTAAAAGAAGAAAAAGAAGTACTCACGCGAGTAATGGTGGTAATATTTATGTGGTGTAGGTATGTACAATCTAAACTAATATTATAAAGAGAAAAACTGTTTAGATTTTTTAAATGTTTGCTATGCTTTAACGCTAAAACGGCTGGACGGATTTGGATAAAATTTGGCACTGGGTTAGGACATAGGATACTTTTTATCCCGATATTCCCACGGTATCGACACTTATACGGGTGAAACCGCGGGGCGCAGCTAGTCCGAATTAAAAACAGTAAAAGTTTTTGTGATATATCAACAAGCTAGTTGGTTATTTCCTGGTGTTCAGCTGCATCCAGTCCAAACTGGAAGCCAGATGATAATGACCTTGTGAGTTGAGCTGCACGATTTCTGACAAATCCGTGCATTGACTGGACAGGTCCACTCAAGCTGTGTGGCTCTTTTCTCAAAAGACCATCTCGGACACCAATCTACATGATCTGACCAAGATTATGTCTGGACTTTAAAAGAGACTGTGACTGACTTTGTTTCGGCCTTTCTTCTTAGAGTTAGTCAGATAGGGAACACCGACCTCATCTAGTTTATTTTTTAAATATGATTGACGTGTAAGTTTTTGTACAAACCACAGATATAGACCTAGATAACGCAAGTATCAAGATCTGTATGAAAACTAAGCGTGCCATTTTTTTGACTACCTACTATGAAGTCACAAGCACTATTTAGTGATGGGAAAATTAAATCGATTCAAAGACCCCACGGGGCCTAGCGCCAGCGCTCACGCTCGGCTTACGATTTTTGCACGTAAGCTGGGCACGCGAAGTAGTTGCTCTTGCGTTATCTAAGTGTATCTATATCTAACAAAGGAGGCGGAGGCCGGTCGCGCGGTCGCCTCGGGGTCCTCAGGCGACGAGACGGGTCCGGTTGGTGGCCCCGGTGCGGACTGCAAGCGCAGGTTTGCGGCGGTCGTGGAGGCCGCGATCCGGGACGTGTCCCTGAAGAAGCTTCAAGCTTCGAAGAACAGGGCCATAGTCTCGGCTACGGCCTCCATCATGGAGGCAGCGGAGGCGGCGAACTACGTCGGCCCTTCGGCCGGCGAAGTGGCCGAATTGCGAGCCGAGGTGGCCCGCCTGACGGCCGCGATGAAGCAGCTCCAAGAGGAGAACGGGAGGCTCCGAGCTGACCTGGCCGGCCTGAGGGTTGCCGGCAACGCGCAGGCACAACCGCTGAACCAGCCCGTCTCGACGGAGAACCAGGTCCTGGAACTGGTTCGGCAGGAGCTGGCGACCTTCCAGGCGCGGTTCTCTGCCCTGGAGGGCATAGTCCTGCGCCCCCCGCTGGCGGGCAAGGCGGCCCCAGGGCCGAAGGTGGCCTCTTACGCGGCCGCAGCGGCAACGGCCGCCCCTAAAACCGGGCCGTCCGGCCGGGCTCAAGTGCCGGCCAAACCGGCGTCCGTTGGCAGAGCCGCGGCCAGGCGTCCGTCACTCGCTCAAGGCTACGCGTTATATGCCTACCGCTTCGCATACCGCCGGCGGTACAATCGACAGAGGGCTACCGCACGCCTGCCTGAGTGCTCACCCGCACGTCACGGTTATCAAAATGCCGAAAGCACGTAATAATTGTGCAGAGAATAGAAATCTAATACCTGATAATAATAAAAGCAGCTGCTTTGCGTAGGTAGGTACTTACCTGGAGGGCCGGTACGTACCTACCTACGCAAAGTAGCTGCTTTTTTGAGGTTTCCGTCAACAAAGAACACAATTTAAAGAAAAAATACATTGGTCAGCACCCAACGAGCGAGACTTAACCTTTTGACCGCCACGGTCGTGTATAGACGACAAATGAAAACGTGCCCAAAACGCCACCGTCGGCTAATGCCGACAAGAAAACACCATATTTTAAGTATAAACACAGAAAACTGAATTTAGTTTATTTATTTTGTACTTAAAACATGGTGTATTCTTGTTGGCATTAGCCGACGGTAGCGTTTTGGGCACGTTTTCATTTGTCGTCTATACACGACCATGGCGGTCAAAGGGTTAAGGAAAAGATGTAAGTAGGTACCTACCTACAACAAGTGGTCTAGACAAACAAAAAGTTCATATGTGTTTAGTATTTATTTCTCGAATTCAAACTAATATAATATCAAGTAATACAGTTTGAAAATGTTTACTTTTCAGACGCAGGACATTCAGGGAAGGAAAAAAATGCATCTATCATTTTATTAAACTGAAACATATTTGATCAAAAAATAAAAAATAATTGTTTTTCTACAACATTCGTTTTATTACCAATATCATCATAGGTACAACCCTAGCACATTCGCTCGATGACGCGCTCGCACGTGGGTCGCGCGGCGGGCAATACAATCTCAACTCTCTGTGTGCGTACTTATGGTACATTTCTTCTCGCTGCAAACAGCTGGTATTATTATTAAGATTTTGTAGGCTATTATAGCGTAGGTATTTTCGCTTTTGTATTGGAGTGATGTATCTGTTACGAAGTAACTATTTAGTAATCTGTGCCGCGGCGCCGGCGAAACCAGCGTCGGCTGGCCGAGCCCCGGCGCCGGCGAAACCGGCGCCGGCTGGCGGAGCCCCGGCGCCGGCTAAACCGGCTCCTGCCGGCAAGACCCAGGCGCCGGCCCGGAAGAGGGGTAGAACGGGACCGGAGGCGAAGGCCCCAGAGCCTACGTCCCGCCCACAAGACCCTCCCGCTTCTCCCGCGACCGACGCCGAATGGCAGGTGGTCGGGGAGAGGAAGAAGGCGGCCAAGGCGGCCAGAAAAAAGGCGCAAAGGCGGCGCCGCAAGGAGCGAGCCGTCGCGGCTAAGCTTCGCGCCCCAAAGACCGCGGCTGTAGTAATAACTCTACAGCCGGACGCGGTAAAGAGGGGCGTGACGTATTGCGACGTGCTCACCAAAGCCAGAGCGACGGTGGACCTCCAGGAGCTGGGGATCACCGGGGGCCTCCGGCATAGGGTGACCGCCACTGGCGCCCGCATGCTGGAGATCCCTGGCGCGACAAGTGGCCCCACCGCTGACGCCCTAGCTGAGAAGCTAAGGGCGTCCCTGAATGCGGAGGAGGCACGAGTATCCAGGCCCGTCAAGTGCGCAGACATGCGCATCTTGGGCCTGGATGACTCCGTAACGGAGGGAGAGGTGGTGGCCGCCGTCGTCAGGACGGGCGGGTGTCTGGTCGACCAGGTGAAGGCGGGCACCATACGTCCTGACTCCGCGGGCATGCGTACCGTAACGGTAAGCTGCCCCGTGACGGCGGCCAGAAAAATCATGGAGGGTCGAAGGCTCCTGGTCGGCTGGGTTTCAGCGCAGGTCAAACTGCTGGAACCCAGACCTCTGAGGTGCTTCCGGTGCCATGTGGGGCACCACGTTGGCGCCCAGTGCACCTCGGAGGTGGACCGCAGCACTCTGTGCTTCCGATGCGGTCAGCCCGGACACACGGCCGGCTCGTGCAGCGCCGCGCCGCACTGCGTCGCATGTGCGGCTGCCGGCAAGCCGGCCGAGCATCGGGCAGGGAGCAAGTGCTGCGTTCCACCCACCGGAGCCAAGAGGAAAGGGAGGCCCTCCGCCACCACCGCCGCCACCACCACCGTCGCTGCCGCCTCTGCTGCCGCCACCGCCGCCACCGCCGCCGCCGACGCCACCGCCGTCATCGCCGCCGCCGCCGCCGCCACCGCCGCCACCGCCACCGCGGAGGGGCCCTCGCAGGGGGCCCAGGAGGGGGCTGAAATGGAGGAGTGATGGCTCCATTACGCCTCCTCCAAGCGAACATCAACCACTGCGCCTGCGCCCAGGACCTGTTGCTCCAGAGCATGGCGCAGTGGTCGATTAACATCGCCGTGGTCGCTGAGCCGTACTTTGTCCCGCCCAGGGATGACTGGGTGGAGGACCTGAGCGGCTCAGTGGCCCTAATTTCGTCGGCCGCCGCCGGCACCCCGTCCCTCGAAGGAGTCACGAAGGGACAGGGGTGCGTAGCAGCACGGTTCGGAGAGATAGTAGTAGTGGGAGTGTACTTCTCTCCGAGCCGAACTCTCGCCGAGTTCCAGAACTCTTTAACAGAGTTGAGTGTCGTCGTCGCCGGAAACCATCGCTTCCCCGTGCTAGTGCTCGGGGACTTCAACGCCAAGAACTTGGCCTGGGGTTCCCGTCACACGGACGTGCGGGGCAGGATGGTGGAGGACTGGGCTCTGGAAACAGGCCTGGTCGTCCTAAATCGGGGTTCTGTTCCCACGTGTGTGCGGATGCGGGGCGAGTCCGTGGTGGACATTTCGTTCGCCAGCCCCGCTCTGGCACAGAGTGTTATTGACTGGCGCGTCATGGAGGAGGTGGAGACCTACTCCGATCACCGGTATATCCGGTTCGACGTCTCCACCCAGACCTCCAGCGCGCCGGTCCAACAGGCCCCGAGTGGTCCGCGGTGGGCGCTGAAGCAGCTGGACCGGGAGCTCCTCCTGGAAGCCTCGATCGTGCAGGCCTGGGTGTCATCACCGGACAGGCCTGCCGATATCGACGATGAGGCGGAGTGGTTCCGGGAGGCCATGTCCGAGATATGCGACGTGGCAATGCCCCGAGTCCGGCCAGGACGCGCCCGACGTCAGGTGTACTGGTGGTCGCGGGAGGTGGAGTCGCTACGCAAGGCGTGCGTCGACGCGCGACACCTGTACACCAGGCACCGCAGGCTCCGCGTCCGCCCTCCGGATGCGGAAGCCACGGAGGCGGAGCTGTACGAGGGATACAGAGCGGCGAAGACCGCCCTCCGCGAGGCTGTTCAGCGGGCCAAGGATATGGCCCGCGAGGAGATGGTGGAGACTCTGAACAGAGATCCATGGGGGCGCCCTTATAAAATGGTGCGGAATAAACTCCGCACCTGGGCCCCCCCGCTGACGCAGAGTCTCCGCCCCCAGCTGGTGGAGGAGGTGGTGAGCGCTCTGTTCCCTTCACGGGCGGAGCATACTCCCCCGCCCATGGCTCCGCCACTTGCGGTGCCTGAAGCGGACCACGCGGACGACGACGACATCCCTGAAGTGACCGGGGTAGATCTGAGAGTGGCGGTGAATAGGCTGAAGGCCAAAAATACCGCCCCAGGACCCGACGGCTTGCCGGGTAAGGCCTGGGTCCTGGCCTCAGGGGCTCTCGGGCCCCGACTAGAGGCGCTCTTAAGCGCATGCATGGAGAGGGGCCAGTTTCCACTCCGCTGGAAGACGGGGAAGCTGGTCCTCATACAGAAGCCAGGGCGCCCTGCGGACTCTCCGTCCGCATTCCGGCCCATCGTGCTGCTCGACGAGGTCGGCAAGCTCTTTGAGAGAGTGATTGCGGGCCGCCTCGTCGGGCACCTGGTGAGGACGGGGCCGGATCTTGCGGACAGCCAGTTCGGCTTCCGCAAGGGGCGCTCGACGGTGGACGCCATCATGCGCGTGAGGGCCCTCACGACGGGGGACGCGGTGTCCCGGGGTGGGGTGGTCGTGGCGGTGTCACTCGACATCGCCAACGCTTTTAACACCCTGCCCTGGAGTTGCATTGGGGAGGCGCTCCGGTATCACCGGGTGCCGACCTACCTCCGTCGAGTAGTCGGGGCGTATCTGACGGACAGAGCCGTCATCTACCCCGGTCGCAACGGGGAATGGAACCGGCGAGAGATGTCGTGCGGTGTCCCACAGGGATCGGTTCTGGGGCCGCTCCTGTGGGACATCGGTTACGACTGGGTGCTGCGGGCCGATCTCCCTGATGGAGTCAGCGTGGTTTGCTACGCTGACGACACGCTAGTCCTGGCGCAGGGGAGGTCGCATCAGGCGGCGGCCGACGCGATGACACGCGGGGTTGCGATAGTCGTGGAGAGGATCCGGCAGTTGGGTCTCGAGGTGGCATTGCACAAGTCCGAGGCCATGTCTTTTCATGGGCCTCGGAATGGGCCGCCTTCGGGATCCCAACTAACGGTAGGAGGGGTTCACATCGGCGTCGAGACAACGATGAGGTACCTGGGTCTCGTCCTCGACAGCCGGTGGAACTTCGTCGAGCATTTTCGACGTTTGGCTCCCAAATTGGAACGGGCCGGGGCCGCCTTCAAGCGGCTCTTGCCCAACCTGAGGGGGCCAAACGCCTCCTGCCGGAGGCTTTACGCGGGGGTCGTGCGGTCCATGGCCCTATATGGGGCCCCGGTGTGGGCGCGTTCACTGCGGCGGCGAGCCGCCCATTACCTGAACGCGCCCCAGAAGGTGGTAGCCGTAAGGCTAATCCGGGGGTACCGCACGATCTCGGGCGAGGCGGCAAGCCTCCTTGCCGGACTGCCGCCGTGGGATCTGGAGGCGATAGTCCTCGCGCGCCTGTACGAGTGGCGCGCGGAGGCACTACGCCGGGGGGAAACTCCGCTTCCGCGGCAAATCGCAGCGGAGCGGACCGACCTCCGGCGCGATCTCATGGCGGCATGGAAAGAGCGACTGTCGCAACCCAGCGCAGGGCACGCCGCGATAGCGGCGGTAAGACCCCTCTTTGAGGAGTGGCTAGAGAGGCGCCACGGCGCCCTCACCTACCGCCTGACGCAGGTCCTCACCGGACACGGGTGTTTCGGGAGGTACCTGCACATTATCGGGCGGGAGGATACGCCCGGGTGTCACCACTGCGAGGGTCGCCCGGAGGACACGGTGGAGCATACGGTGGCGGTATGCCCCAATTGGGCGGAGCACCGCCGTGTTCTCGCAGAGGCGATCGGCGGCGGCGGCGACCTCTCGCGCCCGGCCCTGGTTCAAGCCATGGTCCGGGGCGAGAGGGAGTGGGAGGCAGTCACCTCCTTCTGCGAAGCAGTCATGCTAGCGAAGGAGGTGGCGGGACGGCTGAGGGAGAGGGCCTCACGTCCCAGCCGCCGCGGGAGACGCCCCGGGCGTCGGGAGCCGCGAGACGACTCCCGGCCACCGTAGGCGCGGGCCTGCGGGCGGAGAGTAATGGGTAACTCTCCGTCCGATCAGGACCAGGCCCGTGCCGGACGGCGCGTACGTGTTCCACGCGCGCCTCAAAGAGATGTCAGCATAAGGAAGGGGCCCGAAAGGGCCGAAGCCTGCCGGGGCAGCGGGATTGTCCGAAAGGGTTACCGCTACCCCGGAACACAAAGGGCTAAGGAAGGAACACGGGTGGGTTTTAGTCAGTAAGAGTCTGACACTCCCTTCTGCTCCACCCAGAGCGGGAGGGGTCATTGGATGATTTCCCATCCACAAAAAAAAAAAAAAAAAAAAGTGTATCTATATCTGTGGTACAAACCTACTTACAGAAATAAAATAATTTATAATTTTTTCTGCCATTATGATATCACTGTTTTTCGGTATAGAAGGAAGCCTTGTTAATATTAAACATTGTCAAACTCTGGTGCTGGACTCTTGGTGGCTTGTGCGATAGCTGCTTTCGTTAGGTCCTCGCCTTGGTTGTTCACGCAATTTAGCAGGCGCTGTAATCGAAATTATATAAATGAATAATTATAATAGCCCCCTATTATATATTATGGAATTTCCCCAAAAAAATATGGAAATACGGGCGTGATGTCTTTTTTATGTAATAATAAAATTCTTCTATATCTATCTATATAAGTGGCGAAGGTACCATACAACTCGATTCCCGCCGGCTTCCCTTCGGAAATTCAGAACACAACCACTCTATAGTCAATTCAACATTGAAATATAATGAAACGGTTTATTGACATTTTTTTCTTGCTCCGGCTTACCTCTGTCATAAATTCACCCTTCGACACTGATCTACATATATACAGGTTAAGTCGACCTAGATCCTTTAAGAGGTTGTAGTTTCCATCATTCCTGATTGATTTGGCTATGAAACATCGTACCTTAACTATTTTCTAGATATTGGACTTTGAAGTTTTTTTTTTGCCTACTTCGGGTCAGCATTTCTCGGCTTCGGGCTTATCCCTTTCTTATTATACTTACAATATGTTCCAATCCATCTTGGTTAGGTCTGCTCTGCGAGTACACTAGATTCACCTTAGCAGTCTGCACGGCGACGGGGCTCTTAGCGGCGATGTTCTCGGCTATTTCTAACACTTTTGCTAATCCACTGTAACAAAATATTATCTAGTTTAAGGAGGATGCGCTAAGGAAGCCCACGAAATTAAAATTTTCTTAAGTTTTTTTTTGCAATTAGCAGGTCAGTTTCAAATATGATTCGCGACCGTAACAAATATAACTTTACAGAATTATAACAATTCAAATCATCAATACAACCCAATATTGACTGATAGTTTTGCGAAGTGAAGATTTTGCATCAAGTGCACATTTTGCGAAGTGCACATTCTGCGTCAAACCCTTCATAAAATAGTCATGGTTTGCTTTGAGTGTACCAAGACCTCTGCTTACGCCTTTGACGATTACAAATTATGATAATAATGTAGTATTGTTTTTATTTCAAAGCTCATTTCTGGAAAAATCTAATCTTCATTCGTCCTGAAGTTTTGTCCCACATTCCAAAAAGTTCTTAGTTTGTCCTATATCACTATTGAAGTTGTGCTTCGTCCCTTTTTACAAGTAGAGGTACAGTGAACCAAAAAAGTAAGTTTGGCATAAGTATACAAAAACAATATGGGCCGTAGAAGAAAAAATTTGTAAAAAAACAAATTTTTGGACCATATAGGAGTAAACTGGGAGAAATACTCATGTAACGAAAACTTATTTACAAAAAAAAACCGACTTCCAAAAAAACACTACACAGTGAAAAATAACTTTAATTTCGGAAGTCGGTGTGGTTGGTTCCGCATTTTCTTTTATTGATACCGACTTCCGAAATTAAAGTTATTATTTAAAGTTATTTTAAACAAAAATATCCTCAAATTAATTTATTTTTTGTTTCATGTTTAGACATCGATACCGATCACGTCCGCGGAGTTTCGCTAGCTAATTTAATTTGACCCTGTAGATAACTTACGTCTCTTTATCTGGGAACACTTGGCTGACTAGACCGATTTCCTTCGCCTCCTTAGCGTCGAAGTTTCTGCCTGTGAAGCAGAGTTCTCTGGCCACTGACACGTTTCCTACGATCTGTAAATAATAATTTAGTATTAGTGTGGTTCACAGTGGCGCCGATTCCCTTGTTCACAAACTAAACTAAATTTAAGTTCAGTGCATCTTTTTCTTTCTATTTCAGTAAGAAAAGGAAAGAAGATAAATATTAACTTAGTCCTGTCAAATTAAGATAATCCATAGACTAGTTTAGACGTGACTAAAAAATTGGATATTAAAAACCATCGCGCGATCTAGACGAGTCGTCACCTCCTTTATTAAAATCCCTCCAGTCATTAGGATGCTTCGAGAGTATAAAGAATCCCATATACAAAGATACATAATGTCGGGAAGTTGGGCGGAAGGTAGGCGTGAAAAACAACTCGAAGTCGGGTAAAAACCAAAGCACCAATTACTACATTTTTAAAGAAATCTCAAAAACCCGTGGCTTATGAGCAGTGATCGGATAATCGGGCGGTTTTTTACCTATACTTCTTCCCACGAAAGAATTATGGTAAAGCAATTACTGATTTTTGAGTAGGTACTGTTTGTTTTATTTTATTTTGTTACCTGCAGTACGAATCATTTGATCTGATAGTTTCCGTACGTCCTTTTCGGGTAACCACTGAAAATCAGCGCTGTGCTGTGGGTCCCCTATAGCACAGCATCATGCTGAGTGGAAGCCTTCTTGTCACAGTCATGACGTGCAGCCGTCGACTATCTCTGCTTTGTGCTCGTGTATATAGAATTTTGAATTAATTATCTTTTTGTTTGCACGTGTTTCTGTGACAAATAAACCTATTTTTCTTTCTTTCTTTTCTTTCAATTATGGTAAAGCACATTATTGTAAAGCAATAAAGATATTGATTATTGAGAATAATATGGAAATTCTTTTCTGAATAAATAAGTAATCTCGGGTTCCCAGGATTGAACAATTTTGTAAAAACAATTATAACAAACTTTATGAAATTATAGCAATGGTTATTTTGATTTAGTATCTTTATTTTTTTCAAAACAAATGGAATATCAATAAAAAATGACATGTCCGTATTATTGTTTCGTGGGAATAAGAGTGAAGTTTAGGTATTTTAGCGCCGGATTATCCGATCACTGCTTATAAGTCATAATAGCAATGGAACAGAAAAGTATGTGTCACACACTAGCTAAAAACTGACAATGGCCCCGATTCTGTTGTTCACAAACTAAATTAAATTTAAGTTCAGTGCATCTTTTTCTTTCTATTTCAATATGAAAAGGACAGAAGATAAATATTAGTTTAGTCCTGTCAAATTAGTCACCGCCTGACGTAAATTGACGTATTTTAGTAGCCAATTTTTTAATCTCGTCTAACTTGTCTATGGATTATCTAATTTGACAGGACTAAACTGATATTTTATCTTCTGTCCTTTTCGTAATGAAATAGAAAGAAAAAGATGCACTGAACTTAAATTTAGTTAAGTTTGTGAACAACAGAATCGGGGCCAATAGTTCTCCTAATGAAATGGTCACACTTGGCAGACAAATAAATCCGTGATTGTAGTTTATAAGTGAAGAGTCATCATCATCTGCCTAGCCTTTTCCCAACTATGTTAGGGTCGGCTTCCAGTCTAACCGGATGCAGCTGAATACCAGTATTTTATATAGAGAGACTGCCTATCTGAACTCCACAACCCAGTTACTGGGTAATACGATACCCCTTGGTAAGACTGGTTGTCAGATTTTCGGGCTTCTGACTACCCGTAACGACTGTCAAAGATCCACGAATGACAGCCGGGACCAACGCCTTAACGTGCTTTCCGAGGCATGGAGGGGTCCTCGGTATGTAAAGATGGTCAGCCATCTAAAAACCAACCGCGGCAATCGTAGCTTAACCTGATCGATCGACCTGTGCGGCTGTTATTGTTTAGCCACGGGCCCCTCTTATAAGAGAAGAGTATTATAGTCTAATTTTCGTCTTACCTTAGGCAATCTTTGCAGCGTGCCTACATCAGGGGCTAAACCAACGTCCACCTCGCGCACTGAGAACCAACAGTCTTCTGTGCAGTATCTGAAAAAATAGGAGCATAACTAGATAAGTAGGTCATTATCTGCCTAGCCTTTTCTCAACTATGTTGGTGTCGGCTTCCAGTCTAATCGGATGCAGCTGAATACCAGTATTTTACATGGAGCGACTGCCTATCTGACCTCCACAACCCAGTTAGAGTACTAAGTAATACGATACCCTTTGGTAAGACTGGTTGTCAGACTTTCGGGCTTCTGACTACCCGTAACAACTGTGAAAGTTCCACGAATGACAGCCGGGACCGACGGCTTAACGTGCTTTCCGAGCCACGGAGTTTTAGGTATGTAAAGATGGTCACCCATCCAAAGACCAACCGCGGCAAGCGTAGCTTAACCTGATCGACCGACCTGTGCGGCTGTTATTATTTAGCCACGGGCCCCGCACGTGAGCGAAGCCGCGGCCACAATTAGTTTAAAATAAATTACGATTACCCATCATAATATCATGTAAATGATAATGATTTATTTTCTGTAAGTAGGATTGTACAGACGTAGACGCCAGCACATCAAGCTACTACAATCTGTCAAATTTCTTTAATAGATTTTCAACTTTATCGCTGAAGCATAAGGTTCAAAGTGGATTGGGAAAATTTGACAGTTTCGGGTAGCTTGTTGTGCAAACACTTTTACACGTCAATCATTTTTTTTTTAACTAGATGAGGTCGGCGTTTTCTATCAGACTACTCTGAGAAGAAAGGCCGAAACAAACTAAGAAGTCACAGTCTCATTTAAAGTCCAGATATAATCTTGGTCAGATCATGTGAAGACCATGTAAATTGGTGTCTGAAATGGTCTCTTGAGGAAAGAACCACACAGATTGAATGGACCTGTCCAGTCAGTGCACGCATTTGTCAGTAACCATTCAGCTCAACTCAGAACCGGAGCTCAACGATTCGACGAACAATGGCGCCGATTCTGTTGTTCACTAACTAAACTAAATTTAAGTTCAGCGCATCTTTTTCTTTCTATTTCAATATGAAAAGGACAAAAGATTAATATTAGTTTAATCCTTCCTGCGGAATATAGTGGCCACTGTTATCCGTTTTAAGGATTATAATAAAACTAAACAATGTAAAACTACCGTTTCTAATAATATTAACGCATAATCTTGTGAAGCACAATTTCACGTGCTTATTTTCTGCATTTTCATTCTAAATTGTATGAAATAACCAAACAAACGATGAGGGCGCCACTGTGCGGTCGGCATAGTCTTAAAATCAAATGTGATGGTGAACAGGAACAGTGGTAGGTCAGTGGTATCGGTCCCAACTTAAAGAGTTCGGTCGTGGGTTCGAACCCAAGCAAGCACTGTAATTTGTGTAATTTTCTTCATCACCACTGCTCTTAAAACGGTGAAGGAAAACATCGTGTGGAAACCGGCATGTCCTACAACCAGAAATTCGAAGGCACGTGACATCTACCAACCCGCACTGGGCCCGCGTGGGAGGAGGCTTGTGACCCAGCTGTGGGCTGATTATGATGATGGGTTATTCTCATTTAATTCGAGCCAATATGAGATAAGGCTGAATACTATCAGGGAGAATATACCTTACCTCATGTCAGCCGCTGTGATCAGGTTGACTGCGGCGCCGATACAAGCATTGTGTGATAATGATATAACTGGCTTCACACATTCCTCCAATGATGATATGGTATCCTGTAACATATGATATTATTTAAGTTACTTACTTGAAAAGGTCGGGGGAGGGGCCCGTGGCTAAATAAAAACAGCCGCACAGGTCGATCGATCAAGTTAAGCTACGCTTGCCGCGGTTGGTCTGTGTATATATACCGAGACCTCTCCGTGCCTCGGAAAGCACATTAAGCCGTTGGTCCCGGCTGTCATTCGTGGATCTTTGACAGTCGTTACGGGTAGTCAGAAGCCCGAAGGTCTGACAACCAGTCTTACCAAGGGGTATCGTATTACCCAGTAACTGGGCTGTGAAGGTCAGATAGGCAGTCGCTCCATGTAAAATACTGGTATTCAGCTGCATCCGGTTAGACTGGAAGCCGACCCCAACATAGTTGGGAAAAGGTTAGGTAAGGCTAGGACTAGGTCGGGGGTAATTAGGTATACTTAGATAGGGTAAAGAATTTTCGCATTTCTAGTAAGAAAAAATAAAAAGAATTTATTCGAAAAACTATTTAAAGCCTACAGGTCCATTCACAGTTATTTTACTTCTGTTTTTGTATCACTGTCCAAATCACAGTGAACTTTATTCTCATTCAAATAAGGTTGCTGTTACGTTGCTGCCATTGAAGTCTGTCAAAACTATTGTGACCTTTATTCTCGTTACAATAAGGTTGTGGTTAGGTTGCTGCTATCAGAGCTAATATAACTGTGAACAGATTTTACCTGAGCGATCTTAATTTTATTATAAGTAAGTATCTGTATTGTTTGAATTTTGGTAGTGATGCTGGTGGCGCCTCTAGCGGCAATTCTAGGCAACACCCCGTAGAATTAAGCAGTGCATAAAACTACAGACGACACGATTCGTATACAAGGTGTAACAGAATAAACGCAAGTCCTGAAAGTAGTTTGTTCATAATTGACTACTGAATCGATTTCAGTAACTTTTAATATTGGTATTTTTTTTAATTATACATTTTTTCATACTAACCGCCGATTGATCCAAATAAAATTAAATCTTATTTCAAGGCATTAAGATTCAATTTATAATTAATAAAGTATCATGTTTATTGTATTATACTTTTAAGTCAACACTCTAATTGGGGTGTATGAGGTCTTGCGTTAATTATGTTACACCACAGATATACATAGACCTAGATAACGCAAGTTTCACGATCTGTGTGAAAACCAAGCGTGCCATTTTTTGACTAACAAATATGACGTCACAAGCGCTCTTTCTCACTCACGCTCACCCAGCCAGCAGTACACAGGACTGAACGCAAAAGTGGCGGCTTACGATTTTTGAACGTAAGATGGTGCGATTTTTGGCACGCGAAGTAGTTGCTCTTGCGTTACCTAGGTGTATCTATATCTGTGTGTTACACCTTGTATAAAAAAAATCCGTTATAGTTCGCGTCAAACTTTATGGCGGGTCTGAAGTGCGCGATTCGTTGCACAGTACCCCACCCCTCACCCTCGGGTGAGGGGTGGGGTACTGCGTTCTGCTGACAGGTGAATTTGTTACTGACATGTTTCGAGCCGCTATAAAGTTTGAAATCGGGCTATACCTGAGCATATTTGATGAAGTTATAATGGAAGCGAGCCTTCCTTGCAACATCTTCTAGTTCGTCAGCCTCAGCTGCCATTTGCACTAGGGTTTGTAAATCTATGCCTGAAATGAAATGGAGAACAATTAAAATAAGAAACTGATTTTAATTTGAATCGGTCTATCATGCATTACTTTTGACATCAACCAAGCACAAATCCAGGTTCTGGGTTGCTATTAAGATATTCTTGGGCATTGAACCCAAGATGTTACGGTTGGCAGTCACGCTTGCAACCAATGGACCAACAGGGCAACCAATGAGGCAGTTGCAAATACATTTAATTACTCCAAAACTAAGTCTTTACTCACCACCACAGAAATGTTTTCCTTGGCCCGACAGCACAATAACTCTGCATTGAGGAATCTGACTCAGCGTTGAGAAGCATATGTTTATTTCTCTGAAAAAATTAAATGTTTACTGTTACCAGTACAAAGGTCACTGGGCGGTTTGTGAAAACTTGCGTACAAAAACCAAATCAGATTTAACTTGTTATGTAAACCCAACTTTTAATGATATGTACTGTTTTTTTGTTTACTATGGGAGTAAAAAATAACAGGTCCATAAAAAATCGATGTGTAGACCATTGTTGCTGTATACAACTTGTCTAGTGCATTCAGTTGCTTAGCAATGAAGAATATGTAGGACAAGTGCATACACACATATGTTTTTTTTTATTGCTGAATGGGCCCGCTCTTGATCTCAATCACGCCTGATGGAAAGCGATGGATGAGGTCTATAATGGACCTAAGAAGATACTTAAGGCACTGGAACTCCCACGCATCGACTAAACACAGCAGGCTGCTTGACTCCGGTGGGAGGGGATTTCATAACTGCTTTCATAACAGTATCATTATTTTCTCATACCTTGACATTGGCAAAATCATCGAACGTTACCAATAGAGCCAAAACCTCAAACATATAGAATAGAACTGCTTTCATTATGCTATGTTATTAGACCTCTTGGAGCATTATAATGCATGGCATAGCATAATCAGCCTAGAATGTTCAAGGGCCCAGTGCGGGTTGATAGATGTCACATGTCTTCAAATTTTTTGTTCTAGGACATGCCGGTTTCCTCACAATGTTTTTCTTCACCATTTTGAGAGCAATGGTGGTGAAATAGTTTACACATAGTAAAGCGCCTGCTTGGGTTTGAACTCATGACCGGCAAACTCTTAAGTCAGGGCCACTGGGCCAACACTGATCTTAATTTTGTCTATACTTACTGCCACATAGTCCTAGTTAGTGTGTTAGATTTCTTTGGTCTGTTCAACTCAACATGGTACACATATTTCTTTGGTTCAGACACAGCTAGCGTTTCAAACTGAGGTAGTTCTGCTTTTGTGAATGTGCGTTTCAGGATATCTGGAAATGGGAAATTCATTTTATTTAATACCACTGTTATTATTTTATGAGGGACCCGTGGCTAAATAATAACAGCCGCACAGGTCGATCGATCTGGTTAAGCTACGCTTGCCGCGGTTGGTCTGTGGACGGGTGGCCATGTTTACATAGCGAGACCACCCCTCCATGCTCCAGAAAACGTGTTAAGTTGACACCGTAAGCCGTTGGTCCCATTTGTCATTCGTGGATCTTTGACAGTTGTTACTGGTAGTCAGAAGCTCGCAAGTCTCGACAACAATTCTTACAAAGGAGTATCATAATTACCCAGTAACTGGATTGTGGGGGTCAGGTAGGCAGTCACTCCATGTAAAATACTGGTATTCAGCTGCAACCGGTTAGAGTGGAAGCTGACCTCAACATGGTTGGGAAAACGCCAGGCAGATGATGATGGCCATTGTCATTATGTTCAAGGAAAAGAATGTAAGGAAGGATGGAGTTTTTATTTAATATGTATTAAAAATTGCTTTTTTTTTGTGTTTGTATTCTTTCTGTGCATCACGTTTACCGCAAACAAACATATTTCCTTTCTTTCTTTTGCTAACACACAGTGAGTGAAAACTATGCATTTAATGGTTGATAGTGACACTGCAAAAGCATTCTACAAGATATCTATGCAAAACAAAATAAAACTTCTCACAAGCGTGTCTTAAAGTACAGTGGAGTTGTCTTCTCTATATAACATTGAAGAGATTCTTGTTGCTTAGTGTTTATCCAGGACATGGTCTTTCACTGCGTTAATAACCATCAAATCTGATCAGTATTTTGTGAGAAATTGAAATCCGATTATTCTTTAAAGTTAAGGTTTGTGAGCACTTTTGCAAGAAGCTGGCAGTATCATCACAACACTAATATTTTCTCATTGTTTGTCTTAATTCTTTTTAGTATATTAATTTATTTATGTATATTTATTTGTGCTTAATTATATTTATATGTAACTAGGTATATATTATAATTATAGTTTAAATAGGTTTCTGCGTATCTTTATATTTAAAATATTTATTCCTTAATTTTCATGATGACACCTACTACTGTTTGTCTCTGCATCACCCAAAGGTTGACTGGTAGAAAATGCCTATGGCATTAAGTCTGCCCTTGTAAATTTATGTGTTTAAAGTATTCAATAAATAAATATATTGGGTAAGTACCTAACAACAATCCAAACTTTCACATTATGTACAGAGGCCAGCACATCAACCAACCTCAATCTGTAATTTTTTTTTTTGATAGATTTTCAACTTTACTACAAAGGAATAAGGTCCATTATCGGCACTAATGGTGGTCTTCTACTAACGGTGCCTAATAGAATATGTTATATTACGGTGTATATATGCATATTAGTACCAAGCAGCACTCTCAGTTATTTGCAGCTGCAGACAATTTTTTTTTTTAGATTTAATTTCAATTAAAAATAAAATTGATTTAGATCTAAGTTAAAGTATAGACTTCTCTATTAACGTTAATAATTACAGATGCATTTAAAGTCAATATTTTATACTGCATTCTGATAAAGCAAAGTTATATTTATAAATATATAAAATATCTATACTTCCCCAGCTTATAAAATAAATTGATGATATCTATTAGTTACATTAACATTGTACTACATTTTGGTGACAGTCTCATCTTGGGATGAAATTATGTTTTTTCTTAGTCCAAAATGACCATGATCCTTTGACAGATTGGGGTAGCTTGATGTGCTGGCCTCTGTACTTATACTAAGACATTGTTTATTAGCACTTGAATGGACTTTGAACTACAATAAGCTAATCTCCTACTTTATCGCAGTACAAAGTTCATGTTATGCATCCCTAAGTTGCTGTAATTTGATATAAAACAGGTTGTACTTTATAACGAATAAGATACAAAATCTAAGTAAAAATATCGAATATTATCATATTATACGATGATGTCATTATTTAGAACCATTAGTATCCTCCTATTAGACATAAAATCAACTAATTACAGATAATTTTGATATATAAATAATAGAACTTGTACATTGATTACTTACTTGAAATAACTTTCCTAGGTTGGTTAAAAGCAATTGTTTTGATTAACGAAGACATTGTTCTTTTATTGAATAGTATAATTTTAGTTAGAATACGTTAGAATTTGCAATTATCTGCCTACAAAATGAAAACAACAAAACACAATCGGGCAAAGTCCAAAGTTGAAAAATCGAAAACAATCAACTGTCAAAATCACTGTCAAAATTGACCTACTGACATCTGAATTGCTTTTCGTTGTTTCGCTTGGTCGTGATTTCGAATTTTCAAAACACGTGATGCGGTGTTTATTTTTTGTTTGTTGACTTTTCCTTGAGCTTTAATTATAATATAAATAAAGGATATAAATACGGACGTGTATTAATTTCCTTCTTCAAACAGAACATAAATATTTTAATGAGGAAAATGGGTATTGGTGTAGTCTATGACAATGAGCAGCGAATTAATTAAACGCAACATGTGGATGCGATTGGATGCGATGCTCGGGCGCTCAGGCGCTTGTTGGTTTATATAGTTAGATTATATGGTAATTTGTTTTGTAATTACTACTGGTCTGGGATGATTTCTGAATGAAGTAGAAAGAAATAAAAATTATTATATACTGGCGTATTATTAGGTATTCACTTCATCTGCCGAACCTTTTTACAACTAAGCCGACTGGCTTCCAATATAACTGGATGCAGATCTCTGTAAACAAATAAATATTGGCCCCGATTCTGTTCACAAACTTAACTAAATTTAAGTTCAGTGTATCTTTTTCTTTCCATTTCATTAAGAAAAGGACAAAAGATAAATATTAGTTTAGTCCTGTCAAATTAGTCAGCGCCTGACGTAAATTGACGTATTTTTAGTAGCCAATTTTTTAATCACGTCTAAACTTGTCTATGGATTATCTCATTTGACAGGACTAAACTAATATTTATATTCTGTCCTTTTCATAATGAAATAGAAAGAAAAAGATGCACTGAACTTATATTTAGTTTAGTTTGTGAACAATAGAATCGGTGCCATTATTCGTATAAAAATGCCAGTCGGACTCGTACTCGCACACGAAGGGTTCCACCTTCAATACCACCGGCACCGTACAATATTTAACACTACTTATTTAAAAAAGCCGAAAACACTACCTAAAAATAAAAAAAAACGGTCCAGTGCGAGTCGGACTCGCGCACCGAGGGTTCCGTAGAAATTTGTAGGTATGTAACTACTTTACGGGTTTCGGATTTTTTCCTTTACTTGTGCTACATGACATTGCTGCTTGCCAAATTACCTTGGAAAACTTCCAAATTCGGAAAACATTTAACGTCCTTTTTTGTATGGGATTTTTGTATGGACGGTGTCTCCGGGCCAGCTAGTTCGTAATAAGTTTGCCGATCTTTTTTATAATAATTAGCACATACTGTAAGTCCTTATACGTAGAGGAGGTACACACGGCTACACATCAAGCTATACATTTCCAGTTTTAGCTAACCTCGCATGGTTTTTCGTACAATCAGAGGTCAGTTTATAGCTTGATGTGTAGCTGATTTGGAACAAAACTAAACTTTGGAACCAAAATCGTGTGGCGTCACGTATTGTGCATTTGTGAACGCACCTTAGAATACGTGGCGTCGCCTGTATTTTTTTAGTTAAGTATTTTTAAGTTAGTCAGGAATGCACCCTTGTTAAATGGCAACACGAAGCTACGATCCGGGGCGCTACCCATAGCCTAAGCAAACTTAGGTAGCGTAACATCCCCCTCTCTTGCTTGCCAACCGTCACGGGACACGGACTAGATTTTATGTCATTAGTTTATTTTGTCCCTAAAAATAGTGTACCTAACTGGAAACTATAATCAATGTGTGGCAATTACAATAGATTACTGCAAGTTGGAGTTTCACTTCGGCTCTTCAATCATAAATTCACCTCCAAAACGCGTAAAGGAGACAGGTAGGACACCTTTCCACCATGGCCCCGAATCCCCGATTCTGTTGTTCACAAACTAAACTAAAATTAAGTTCAGTGCATCTTTTTCTTTCTATTTCATTAGGAAAAGGACAGAAGATAAAATATTAGTTTAGTCCTGTCAAATTAGATAATCCATAGACAATTTAGACGAGATTAAAAAATTGGCTACTAAAAATACGTCAATTTACATCAGGCGCTGACTAATTTGACAGGACTAAACTAATATTTATCTTCTGTCCTTTTCATAATGAAATAGAAAGAAAAAGATGCACTGAACTTAAATTTAATTTAGTTTGTGAACAACAGAATCGGGGCCCATGTCTCCAAAGTGGCATCGTTGAAGCCACGAAGGGCAAAAATAAAAGCGTGTAGATATTGCCTGCTTATTTTGACATTACACAACTTGGGCGGTTGGCTACAAGGATAATTTCAATGGAATTCCCGCTAATAAAATCCCTAAGGGCCTCTTACGATGCCGTAGATCGATCCCAAACAATTTAACAGTAATTAGTAATTCGTTCACGCCTCCATGCGGGACAGCGTACCTACTAAAAAGGGACGTGTGAGTCAAATATCTAATGGAATGACTCATGACTTCGTGTAGCCAAAAAACGGTTAGATTTGGACGATACCGCGCTCTTTGAATTTGAATATGGAATTTGAGGCGGTGGCTATGATTTTGCACAGTTACGAGTACTTACTAAATTTCTCTAAATTAAGCTTCGTCAAAGGGGCAGATGTAATTTTAAGAACGTTCACAGTCTGATCTTAGTCTCAATCTGTCAAAAATACCTACCACAAACCCTACATTTTTTGGTATTAATCGCAATAGCTTTTTAACTGACATAAAAAAGGAGGATGTTATGCATTAGGGGACTTTTTTTTTTCATGTATGTTCACCGATAATTTCTGGGGAGTTTGTTGAGCCACTTCCACCCAAGTGGTGAAGGGCGGGCGTTTTGGAGGACTGTCTTATGTAATTTTGACGTTCAAAAAGTGGTGATTCTCAGTCTAGTAAATATAGTAAAGTAAATGACTTTTTGATTTTGATAAATATCTCTGTGATTACTGGGCTGAATAACGTGATCCTTGGAACATAACTATAGGCACAATTAAAAGTTTTAACAGTAAACTGTCACTGATTGGACGTTACTTCCCCTCTGACTTCTGACACAATTCCTTCGTGGATATTTGCGAACACTACGGAAGTAATGAACGCCTTTTATTCCGCGAATAACGCGAAACGCGTGGTCAACCTATGACATTTCCGTTTCAAACAATCAACACCCTACATGACATCAACCGTGCCGCAAACCGACTTTCTTACAAAGTCTAGATTCTATTTAGGGCACCTAAGTCGGCTTTCCTAATAAAATGCAATGAATAAATTAGAATAATTCGTAGACAGATACTTTTTATTTATGTTGTGTTGATGGCGTGAATGCAAATGGTAGCTATTATGACTTTATCAGGCGCTAACGACAAACCGATAATGTACGTACTACCACCATAGCTTGTAGTGTAGAGCAAGTTGATGAAGTGGCAGTGGACCAGCCATGTCTGTCGAAGGTCAGATGGGAATTGCGATGGCAGATCCTGCAGTGGAAACCGCGAAACAGCAAGAGTAGCCTGATCCCCCTCAGCTAAATGGACCTACCTTACTTTCTACTTGGGCCGATTGGAATAACCACCGACGTCCGCAATGGCCCACGCACAATGGTCCACTTGAAGGACTAAGTGCGGAAACCAAACCTTCTAACATAGAACTTACTAACTGCCTGATCTATCTGGCTTCTAGCTACCTTTCAAAAAGCAGCTGGAAGCTAGGACAGAAATTGACAATTTGAATGCGGAAGGTTGAAAGATTCTGGAGTGGCGACCGTGTACCGGAAGACGTAGCGTTGGAAGGCCTCCCACAAGGTGGAACGATGGCCTGGTGCAGGAACTTGCTGGATGCGAGAAGCACAGTACCAGTCGAAGTGGCGATGATGGAGGAGGCGTATGTCCAGCAGTGGAGGTCTTTCTGCTGAAATGATGATGATGATGAGGAAGGCGAAGAACCACGCGTTTTGGGGGTAGATATACTGCAACTATATCTAGATTCAAGCAACGCAGGCCCAGTAGTTAATGTGTGGCGATGTTGAGAAGATACCTTATAGACTAGATTCTCCCCCACAGGTGCGTTATTGTCGGTCGATAATATCGGATGCGTTATTGTGATAAGGACATTTTGTATCACAAAGACCACGAAGTTACACACTGCTGCGAAAATAATAATAGCCTCCCCGACCGATTTCGGTCACGGTGGTCAATCTCAACGGAGATTAGCCAGGTACGCAGGAGATATTATAGTGCACAAGTGTGCGCGCAAACACAGGTGCACTCTCTGTTCCTGTACTCTCATAGTCCGATGGGACGGCAATCCGACACGATCGGAGAGAGATCAGGCGCAGGACCAACGGCTTTACGTGCTTTCCGAGTCACGGGGGTATTAAACCGCCAACTTCCAAACTCCGGACTGTTACTAAGAAATTCCTAATGGAAAAACTCAATAACACTTTGTCCGACCCAGGAATCGAACCCAGGACCCCATGCTCAGCAGTCGCGCTTGCAACCACGAGACCAACGGGGCAGTTAATCGATAATAACGATGCAATAGAAGTAGGACGCTTGCGTTCCTCCGTCATGCGTTATTCCGATATGAGTTCTTAGAACATTATTAGGACGCTGATATTACACACACCTGCGGGAATAACGTAGGAATGTGAGTGCGGGCGGGTTATAGTGTTGGTTACACGCACACGTTAGAATATACAAAGCCTCCAAATATAAAAGAAAATAACCATAGAAAAATTGTACTCTACGGCCTGGCCGATTACTTTAAAGAGCCTGAAAGTGCACTTCACAATAGATTAATAGAACTGTTCCGTGATATAGTCAACATAGACGTTTCAGGATATATAGAAGACCTGTACAGACTCGGAAGACCCGGCGGACCTAAGAACCGACCGCTTGTAATCGAGTTTATTAGTAAGAGAATGGCTAAATATATTATTAAAAATAGCACGTATTTTCAAGGAACCGGACTATTCATATCTGAATTCTTAGATGCAAATGCACGAAAGTATAGAGCGCAAATGCGAGAAGAATTGTTTAAAGCCAGAAAAAAAGGATCTCATGCAATTATAAGAAACAACCACCTATATATAGACGGAAAACAGATTAACATAGAAAACAACAAACATCAATACGAATACAACACCCAAGAAAATGATATAATATTGAATAACACTAACCAATCTTGCCTTTCAAATGAGTCCTATGAAACTGAGAACCAGACATTTCGTAAACAACGACCGACCATTTAAAATAATGTTCCAAAATATTCAAAGCCTTTATAATAAGCAAGATATACTCGAAGCATTCATTGATAAAAATCCATTGTATAAAGCAATATGCATTTCAGAAACTTGGCTAACTCAAGAAAAACTTGATCTCATACAATTTAGTGGATATAAATTTGCATCTTCCTTCTGTCGCAGCACTAGAACAGGTGGCGGTGTTTGTACACTTCTACAAGAACATATCAACAGCATAAATAGAAATGATATTTCAGAAATGTCTTTAGAATATATATTAGAACTATGCGCCACGGAATTACCAAAAGAAAATTTATTGATAGTAACTATGTACTGGAATAGAAGAGAGGAGGAAGTATTTTATCAACAATTAAAACTAATTCTAAAATATATAAACAACAAATACTACAAACTAAATATAATAATAAGCGGCGATTTTAATGTTTAATTTCAGATAGTTTAAAAACTAATCAATTTTTAAATCTTATGCAGGAACACAATTTTACTCAACATGTAAAAAGCCCTACACGCATTACACCAAACACTGCAACGTGCATAGATCTAATATTCACAAACTTTAACTACAAAGACATGTACACAACTACAGAAGAGCTAGGTTTTTCCGACCACCATAGTACAATTTTACATTTAAAAATACCTAAACAATCAGAAAAAATTAACTGGTACACAATGAAAAGACTATTTAATAACACAAATATAACAAAATTCAAAGAGGAAATACAAAAACTTAATTGGAATGATATTCTTAAAACCAATAATAACATTAACATAAATTATAAAATATTTAATGACACACTCATCTCTATTCTTAATCAATGTATACCGTTGCGTAAAATTAAACTAAAAACAGAATATAAAAAATATTGGCTTACTTCAGGTATAAAAAAATCTTGTTTAAATAAAAGGCTACTAAAGACATTAACAACTAAAACAAAACATCCAATATTATCAAAATATTATAAAAAGTATGAAAAAACATTGAAGAAAACTGTCACAGTTGCAAAAAAACTACACTTTAAAAATAAGTTGATGCAATCTAACAATAAAGTTAAAACAATGTGGGGAATAATCAATGAACGCACAAACAAGAAACTAAAAAGTGAGAAACACAACATAACCCTACAAATTAATAACAGCTTAACTTCAAAACCCCAAGAGGTAGCCAACATATTTAATAGTTTTTTTGCTTCTATTGGTGGGGACAGCACATTACCTACTGGCAGCAAACCAAAAGGGCTCCCGGCGATTTCAGTTACACAAAATACATTATATCTTAGCCCAGTAGATCCTTACGAAGTAAATACAATAATTAAGAATTTAAAAAAAAAAAAGCCATGGAATTGATGAACTTCCACCCACTCTAATAAGACAATGCGCTGGCGAATTAACCTTGCCGTTTTACATACTACTTAACCAATCTTTTGAAGAAGGCGTTTTTCCCGATTTATTAAAAAAAGCTCTTATAAAACCGATCCACAAGAAAAACTTATAAACCGACCCAAACAACTACCGTCCCATTGCTCTCTTACCAACAGCCTCAAAAATATTTGAGAAAGCCATGTGCGATCGTGTTTATGCATTTTGTGAAAAATATAATATATTCAATGATAGTCAAAATGGTTTTCGCAAAAACCGATCTACCGTTTTGGCTGTTTATAAATATATACAAGAAGCCCTCAATATAATTAATAATAAAAAATACGCTGTAGGATTGTTATTAGACATGACAAAAGCTTATGACAAGGTGCAATTTGATATATTATTAAATAAACTATATAACATCGGTATCCGCGGGAAAAGTTATGAATGGTTCACATCTTTCTTAAAAAATAGAGAACAAGTTGTAGAAATAGAACATTACAATCATAAATCAAAAGAAATAGAGTTAATTCGATCCCAAAACATACCCGTAAACGCTTCTATACCACAAGGAAGTGTGATAGGGTGCCTGCTATTCCTTGTTTACATAAACGATCTCCCAAACCACATCAATGAGTCATGTGTATTGTTTGCCGATGATATATCTGTCTTAACATCATGTGAAAATAATATAAATTTAAACCAAAAATTGAGTTCTATACTTGACACTGCAACACACTGGATGAATGAACACAACCTTGAAATTAACTATAGTAAAACAAAAATAATAACTTTCCACCCCGACAAAAAATACCTATAAGTATAAGTTTCAAATACAATGGATCAAAATTAGAAGCAGTAAATAAATTCACCCTTTTAGGAATAGACATAGATTCACACATAGATTGGAAATCGCATATTCAAAAAGTAAGAACGAAATTATCCAAGTTTTCATACGCTCTCCGAGAAATCAAGAAAACAACAGACCTCAAAACAGCACTGGTAACATATTACGCGTACGCATTTGCATGGCTCAAATATGGAGTTATCCTATGGGGAAATAGTACAGACGCGCCTACATTATTCACTCTACAAAAAAAAATGATTAGAATTTTAATAAATATCAAAGATACAGACTCCTGTAAACCCCACTTTAAAGATCTAAAAATATTAACCCTGCCCTGCCTCTACATACTTGAAATTTGTAAATTTGTACGAAAATATCCGCAATTCTATACCAAAAGATGAGATATCCAAACAAAAATTACACTTAGACATGAAAGCAGATTAAACATACCCACTTCACGATTAAAAATGCATTCGTCTAGTACATTTGTTATGTCCATTAAAATATACAATAAGTTACCGGAATACATAAAAAATATAAATAAAAATAATATCTTCTTCAATAAATTAAAACAATTTCTGATAATAAAAAGCTACTACACTATTAACGAATATTTTAGCGATAAATTTCAACAACATGAAAAACAAGTTTCACAAAATACCTAAATTTAATTTTAAATTTCACTTTAAATATACATTTATTTTAAAACATTAAAATACTGTTAATTTAGAATTCATATGATAAACAGTGCACTAATAATGTAAATCGTGCAATATATAAAAATATATAAATATAATTTAAAACCAAAATAAATACTTACCTATATAAAATATAAATACAAAAACAAAACAAAATAAAAAATATAATAATAATAAATAAATGATACGTATTATTTTAATTTAATATTTATTTATTTTTATCTTTTTTCTTAACAAAAAAACGCCTTCATCCTCTCTCCTATTAAATTTAACTTTGCTGTGCCCGACAGGGTCCATAATTGATTCGATGTTCTGACATACCAACTGTTATATGTGCACATTATGGAATGCAATAAAGTATTGAGTATTGAGTATTGAGTATTGAGAATAATTATAGGACGATAAAAACGCTGCTGTGTGACAAGGAATCGGGACGCATTACCTATCGCATTAACGCATCTGAAATTATCGACCGATAATAACGCGCCTGTGGGGGAGAACCTTACTCACTCAGCCGTGGACGTTTTACGTCAGTACCTAATTCTAAAGCTAAAGGTAATGATCCAAATAGAAGATATCGTTTGAAACCGTTGAGAATTTGAGATTTGTAATATTGACGTTTACTAACTTTGAAACAAAAAAAAAAATATTATGGGTTTGGACGTTTTCGAACTGCCGATCGACTCTGTAAAAATCTCGCCGTGATAACTTAGGTGAAGTGAGCGTGAAGTGAGCTATCAATAGGGGCAATCCCTAACATCGGGTGGAATGACAGCTCACTTCACCTTAGTTTTCACGGTGAGATTTTTACAGAATAGCACTGCTGCAGTGCTATTCTATAAAAATCTCATCACGACTGAGATACATAGGTCTCTATATGTGATCATAAATGTCAAGTATTTACATTCTTACTGTTGTCCAGTGAAAGCTTGGTTTGATCAAGTTCTCTGGCAATTTAGAACGTCATTTGCGTCCATTTTGCGGTTAACCACAGGGATAAGGAAATTATCAACATATTTCAACTGGACTAAGAAATACGATATTATTATGCTTTGTCATAGATACCTGACAATATTAATTTTAACAAGTATCAATGGGAACTTCCGCTATAAAAATATTGTAGTATTAGGTGTGACTGCTAACAATATCTGCCTCGTGGATTAAATTAAATGTGCGTATGTAATGTAGTGTAATAAAGTAATAAAAAAAAACATTTATATGCTAAGTTGGTCACGTAGTCGTTTAGTTCGACTATTGTTTTACCCTGGAGTTTCTCGATTACTTTGGTGGTCAATTGCAGAACCGAAAACCGTTGAAGTTGACATCTTGCAATCGGCAAAGGTGGATGGGGGGATGTTATTCGCAGGCTGACTGGTAGCAGCTGAATCGGAGTACCCCAAGATAGAGTTTGGTAAAATGCTTGTGTCAAGCAGTAGACCGTTGATTATAAACAATTATAAAATAAATAAAATAAAATTAATTTAGTTCCATTAATTTAGTGTAGACCCATAGATATGGGTCTTGTCTGAATTAAATGAATTTTAAAATAAAAATATCTTAATGCCTACTGCCACAGAAGATGATGCTCATTACCTATGAGTGCTAGCTACTAACTTCACTACATAGTATAAAACAAAGTCGCTTTCTATGTCCCTTTGAACGCTTAGATCTTTAAAACTGCGCAACGGATTTTGATGCGGTTTTTTTTAATAGATAGAGTGATTCAAGAGGAAGGTTTATATATATAATACATGCATGCATGTGATGTCGTAAATAAACAATTTTTTTTGCGCTTACTTTTCAAACGCTGGCTGAACCCTACGAGATAGGTCAAAATAATGTACAGACGCCAGCAGGTCAACCTACCCTAATTTGTCAAATTTCTTTGATAGATTTTCAACTTTAGCACACAAAGGAATAAGGTTCATATTCAATTGGGAAAATCTGACAGATTGGGGTAGCTTGATGTGCTGGCCTCTGTACTACAGTATTGTACACCTTAAAAAGGTCTACAAAAAAGTCTGCGATGGTATATGTCTATCTCTTAGGGATAACCCACAATAATCATTTTTTATCCTTTACTTTTTACGAGAAATAATGGCTTATTTACGAAACGATTTTAAGCAATACAGCATTAATCCTTATCCAATTAAGTACCTTAAATACATTGTGCATTTAATATATATAAATATGGCCCTTCACAGCATGTAATTTAAATGAATATTTTCGAAGATATTACAGATTTAAAATGCAGGGACATAGCGGTTGCTGCGGTATCGGCCGCGGCGGCGCATGCTGGCATTCTTGAAATACCTGTACTTAGTATCAGTATTGCACCCGTGCGAAGCCGGGGCGGGTCGCTAGTTATTATTAAATTAGCTAAACACGGTTCCCATTTTGTTTTTATTTTGTTTCTGTTGACTAAAAAACACGAGCAGACAGATCGACAAACATTTATGTATTAGCGTATCGGATTATTTATGTAGGCTCAGTATATTTGAACACAGTTGATTTATTGGTGTTGCTAAACAGTTTACTTATTTAGTATGTGTCACACCTTACCGGTACTGGATTTGGTATGTAGAAAGCCATCTATTACTCATAGTTTGTGCACTAAAAATAGAAGTTGAATTTGTGTGTGGCCAAACGCCTAACAGAATTACAAAGATGGATTAGAATTACAAGCCAGGTACATTTTATTCGTTGAGAAGGCGGTCAGCCCCGGGCCCCAAAACCACATCGCTTACTGAAGGCAAATTACGACATGCTGTTCTCATAAAAATAGTTGATGCAATAGGAGCTCTTACGATAGGAGCTTCTCGTAGCTGTGATTTGTAGTCTTTTAACATGTTTTAGATGCTTACTAAAAAAATTTCTGAATTCAAAACCGTTCCAAACGCATTTTGGCAATACTTTAGGTCAGTATTTTTTTGGTTGGTCGATACTTTTTTGACACTTGATTGACAATGTTGACTGTTGTTATTTGATACTGAGTTGGGGTTTCGTTCCCAGTTGGGGTGTAATCGATTTGAGCGAGCTTAAACCCGTACCGAATTCGCGTGAGCACGATTCACGGGACAAGGATGTCCCGTGAATCGTCATAGATGACGTCATAACATGCGCCATCTTGCGATAACGCCGACCATGCCTTATAAATTATAATAATATCACCGTGAGCGCTGTCAAAAATGACAGTGTCAGTGTGTATTTTGTGTTGAGTTGCTTAAATCTAACATGGTATTTTTGAAAGTGTGCTTCTGGCTGACAGTCGCCACCTAACCAAAGAAGAAGAAGAAGAATTATTGTGGTATATAAACAACAAAGAAATACTGTATTAAACGTTTTGTTAAGAGTCTGTGAGCGCGTTCACGAGCGTTCCGAATTGTTGACAGCCCTCAGCTGTCATAATCGTAATACTAAAATCGGAACGCATGTGGGATGATGTGAGTTCTGTGAGCGATTATAGCTAATTCGGAATGCGCCCCTGTTTGTTTGTCAGCTCATTTGACAATTTGATTATTATTATTGAAATATAAGAAACTGATGACTTAACTTGTATTTACTTACTAATGAATCAATATCAAACTAATGATTTTAACTTAGAAAAATATACTGATGAAATTACTGAATTTTCCAAAAAAAAAAAAAATACAAACTAACTGATGACTAGGCAGCATGGTCCCTGACCTTAGCCTGTTCCGTAAGGAACAAAAAGAAAAAAAAAAAAATTGACAATTTGATTATTTGACAGATTTTCAACGGTCCATGTGTTATTTTTATTTGCGGTTTGTTTTGTTGTGAAAATATCAATTAATTTCCATGAATTCGTGAAGTAATACGTATTCGTTCATCAAAATGAACTCGGAAACTTCGAAAACTGCTATGCAATGTGTGAATTGCGGCTTAAGCATAAAACGAATAAAAAGACGATGGATGGCAGAAGAAAGTGAAGAATTACGTCAATTATTGAGTGATTGGACATGCAAAGAGGTGATTGGAATCATAATTATTAATTTCAATATTATAACTTTCCAAAATTATATTAAGACAGGGTATTCATAAAATAGGTTGGGATTAGGTACCGGTTGGTATAATGTTGTTACATTTGCTTTTTTGACTCATCAATTGACATCTTCCTGCAGCAGTGAATTGCCTGATTTCTTTCTCATGATGAATGAAACGAAATTGTTTATTCTGTAGATAGGATATCGGAATCCCTTAAAAAAAATAAGTTAATCGTGTCGATTTCCTGAGAAGAAAAGGCGAAACACACACAAGGGTCAAAATATCTTTTAAAGTCCAGACATTCTTGGTCAGATCTTGTGAGGACAATAGGTATAGATTACTGCCTGAAATGGTCAGTTGAGGTTTGTGTGGGCACAGATTCGAGTGGAACAGTCCAGTCAGTGCAAGCTTTTGTTAATATTCATGAAGCTCAACTCAGAACTTGGAGCTCAATTTTAAGGACTATACTCTAGAAATAGTACACCCAGAGATTTTTTTTTTTCACAACATCGCCCAAGTCCCATGTTATATTATTTCAACTCAGGCTATCATAGTACACTGCTGGACATGGCCTCTCCTAGGCTGTTCCACAATACTGTCCTCTGCCTTCCGCATCCAGCCTGTCCCTGACACCATTTTAAGTTTGTAGGTCCATTTAATTGGGGGGCGTCCTGCACTACACTTGCTGATACGCAGTCTCCACTTCAGGACTATATAATTTAACAGGGCACAAATAATCAGAGTCCCGGCTGGTATTGAGAAATTCCAAATTCATAAATTTCTTCTTTTTTTTTTGCAGCCTGAAGATATTGATGCTCTTTGCTCTGAATGTTATAACTTATTATATGTGGCTCATGAAAGTGAGAATAAATCTAGAAGATTTGGCCACAAAAGCACATGCCTGTCATGTGGGAGGTCATTGTGTAACGCTCGGACTTCACCAATGTTGGACAGTCGTCCTGAAGAAAAGCTTGTCATTGTAGAGTGGATTCCGTCTCATCAGGTAAAAGATAGAACATTCAATATTATTAACATTCAATATTATTAGGGATGGGCCGAATATGAATTTCACCGAATAAACATTCGGTTGAATGTTCAGTTAAGCTTTTACCGAACCAAATATTCGCATTTTTGATTCTGTACCCTATGTTGTTTATGTTGTTATTGCATCATCTAGTAAGGAGTAAAACTTTGTGCGGTTGTTATGGTTATTTTTTATTTGTAAAGTCTATTTCATTGAGTTTTTTTGTTTGCTGGGTTTAATTGTTGTGTATTTAAGGGTCCCTATCAATTTCGCAGTGCAAAAACAGAAAATCAGTTTTTTTTAGTGGAATTTTCTCAACAACCTTAAGTTATCTAGTTTCTATTTTTAAATACACAGTTATTTATCACCTATTTATGTAGTAAGTCTACGAATTTAAATTTTAGTACACGAACGATCGAATTTAAGTTTATAAGTCATTATTTTTTTTTTTTTAATATTTAAGTTTATAAGTCATTATTTAGATATTTTACTACAATTAAAAAAGTAGTCAAAATAAAAATATAAACATTGATTTTGGTAGATAAATATCTCAAATTTTAAAATAATTAACACATTATTATTTTCAATAAATTCTTGCGTGCAGACAATGGTTTTGCACATGATTTCATTAGTTTTTTTCAGCGTGATCAACATTTTTTTACAAGTATTAAATCATTAAACTTTAAAAAACAAAATTGTACACTTACTAATATAATATATGCAGATTGTTATTTGCTACCAGTAAGCTAAGAAAGCAATCTAAAAACATGGTGTTTCGTGCTTACGTAAAAACGTATGTTAGATTTTTATTTTTTGTAATTTATATTAAGTACCTAGTTATCAAAATTTTAAATTGTACACTTACTAGATAAATAGTTGATAAATAAATGTGCATTTAAAAAAAACTAGTTAACTTAAGGTTATTGAGAAATTTGCGCTGAAAAAACTTGAATTTTCTGTTTTTAGACCGCGAAATTGATAGGGACTCTTAAAAATGAGCGGAAGAAGGAGATCGAGTCCTTCCGCTCATCTATATTCTATATACATATAATAAAACAGTAAAAAAACTGTGTCTGTACATTGAATATATTAAAAAAAAAGTGCTTGAGGCGGGTTTAGAAACAGTAATAGAGCACGAATCCAAAAAAAAAAATGTGTCTGTTTGTCTGTCTGTCTGTTTGTCTGTTTGTCTGTTTGTTTGTACACGCTAATCTTCGGAACTACTGGACGGATTTGAATGATTTTTTTTTTGTTGTATAGATATTAAGTCTGGGCAACATATAGGCTATAATTTATTTTGGAAAATGGAACACCTGATGCAGAACCGCAACAGACCAGCTAAAGTATAAGAGATACAAAAATGGTACCATAACAAAAATTGTTCCACGTGATGAGCATTTTCTGCTGAGAGAATAAATTTGAAGATCTGGAACACCTGATGTGGAACTCCAAGAGCCCAGCTACACTATAACATATATAGTAATGACGATTTAGCAAAAGTTGTTCAATCTGATGAGCACTCTCTGTTGACTTATAAAAATCGAAGATCTGGAGCACCTGTTGTGGAACTCCAAGAGCCCAGCTACACCATAACACATATAGGAATGACGTTTTAGCAAAAGTTGTTCAATCTGATGAGAACTCTCTGTTGACTTATAAAAATCGAAGATCAGAAACATCTGATGTGGAAATCAAAGCTATCACTAATTTCACTGTATAATTATAAAATAACATAAGCTGGGAGTACCTCCACGCGGTGAAGGTGGTAACAGTTTAGGACTGATTTTCGGTGACGATGGTATATCATTGAATAGTTGACTCTACTGGCCAAAACTCCCATTTATTTTTTTATTTTATCGAATAAATATGCCTTCGGGCTTATGTTATTTGAGTGTTTAATTTCCTTTGCCATTTATCTTCGTGACACGGTAGCCTACCCGGTAACGCAGGGGAGCAGTCACTTAGATGTTAATTGATCAGGTATGTTCACAATAATACATACATCTGAAGAATCGGATGTGTCTCAAGATATAGCCGTAGGGCGTGGCGACCTTCCTTGGGTTGATAAGGAACGGAGTGCATTTACGTATACTCCTATGATTGACTACGCCACATATTCCGCCATCGGAGGTATGGTTCAAAATTGTACTTTTTGTGAAGCTGTTAAATGGCAAAAAGAAACAAACGGTATGTGTTGCTCAGGTGGAAAAGTGCATATTGAAATATTACAAAATCCTCCAGAAATATTAAGATCACTGCTAATTGGTGACCATCCACAGTCAAAACATTTCTTGGACAACATCCGTTCGTACAATAATGCCTTTCAAATGACATCTTTTAGTGCGAAACAGATTTCAGAAGGCCCATTTATGCCAACATTCAAAGTGCAAGGCCAAGTTTACCACCTTATTTGTTCATTATTGTCTGAAAATGACCCCAAGTTTCTCCAAATATATTTCGTATCCAATGATCAAGATCAGGCAAATATTAGAAACCAAAACTTTCCGCAATTGAACAAATAGTCTGATTTCACTGCTTCAAAATATGTTGCATGAAGTAAATCCCTACGTACACAGTTTTAAATCTGCCTTAGAATCTATAAAAATATATATAAAAATGGTGCCATAGCAAAAATTATTCCACGTGAAGAGCATTTTCTGCTGTGAGAATAAATTTTGAAGATCTGGAACACCTGTTGTGGAACTCCAAAGCCCAGCGACACTATAACATATATAGGAACGACGTCTTAGCAAAAGTTGTTTAGTCTGATGGGAATTTTCTGTTGACTTAAAAAAATGAAAGATCTGGAACGTCTCGAATTGTTTTGCGCATCCCGTTGTTTTCCGGTCCCCGGGCTCTTAGAATTCGACATCAGACGTTTCAGATCTTCGATTTTGACGACCCCGTTGTCGCTGGCATAAGCAACAGGATCCGCGTACGAAGTCGCGGGCAGAAGCTAGTTTGTAAATAACTTAAAAATAACACATTTAAAACTCATGATCAATCATACACGGCTTAATAAATACAGTAAAATCTTTGCGTACCACTATGCTGAACATTCGGTGATTTAGCCGAGTATTCGGCCGAATACGAATATTCGGTAAACCTGCCGAATACCGAATATAAAATGAATATTCGAGCCATCCCTAATTATTATGTACACCATAAATATTACAGAATATAATATAAATCGTATTGCTAAAAGCGATCTCTTAAGGTGAAAGCGCCAGGGTAGCCCGCGAAATTCAAATTTGCTTACGTTTTTTTGCAATTTACTGGTCATTATAAATAACAAAAAGTATCATCATCAGACTACAGCAGCCCACTGCTGGACATAGAACTCTGCAATTGCACGCCATTTAGCTATCCTAACTAATAGTATAAGTTTGTTTGTTACGCTTTCATGCTAAAACGGCTGAAAGTATTTGAATGAAATTTGGCACACAGGCAGACCATGACCTGGGTAAGGACATAGGCTACTTTTCATCCTGGATCGCAGACGAAGTCGCGGACAACAACTAGTACTAAATAATAAGTATAAAATGTTCAATTTAATCAACTTTCCCTTAGCTATTTAAAATTTTTATAAAACAAATGCCCGCTTTTACCATCCAACACTGAGAAACATCTAAGGGTCGGTACATATCTGACGGAAAATGCGTCGCGTATTATCTTCGAGAACGCCTAAACAAAGCGTTGGAAGGACCTCCTGCAAGGTGGACCGATGACCTGGTAAAGGCTGCAAGAATCTGCTGGATGCAAGAAGCATAGAACCGGGCAAAGTGGCGGTGCTTGGGGGAGCTCTATGTCCTGCAGTGGAGATCCTAATTCGGGGCTGATACCATTGGGCCATCACTGCTCTCCACTTTCATTTCACTCACTCCAAATAAATTCAAAATAGATCAGAATTTGTATAAAATAATCTACCAAGTATTTTAAGAGAACTTTGAGGTCATGAAATAGGCTTTCTATGAAGGTGCGGGCCCACCGGGGCGCACGGAGAGGCTACGCACGTGTATTAAGCTTCGCTTTGTAAGAAAATGTATGTGGTTTATTTATTTATTTATATATACTTTGTTGTACACCACAAAAATACAACAAGTAAAGATACATCAAACACTACAAAATATACAATGGGCGGCCTTATCGCTTTCTGCGATCTCTTTCAGGCAACCTTAGGATGGACAGTGATTTTCCTGGACATAAAATGGGGCTGTCGTTGGTGCAAATATAATGTATACAATACACTAAAATATGGTTGTGTCCACTGCAACCCACGGAGAGGCTACGCACGAATTGACGTCATTGATACACGCGTGGCTTGCTCGAATAGGCGGTTTCATAGCTCAACGCTGTCGACGTGGGTCTACGTTTCCACTGGAGTACACGAATATGACCCAATAGCAATTGACAAAATGGCGCAGGCGTCGCTCGCTTCCCCGCCCGCGGTGAAGCCCGTGTCCGTGGATTGCAGTGGCACGTGCGTAGCCTCTCCGTGCGCCGTGCCACGCTATACATAGTCGTGGGTCGTCTTCGTGTACTCCAGTGGAAACGTAAACCCACGTTGTTAACCAAATTAATTCACGCAGCTAAAATGCGCCGCGTGCCCGTGCACAGCATGCGCCGCGGTGGGCCCGCGCTTTTACATACATGAACTCACGCCTTCTTACCATGGAGATCAGCAGAAACTACAGAGCGCCACCTGCTATGTTCTTTATATGCTCCTTTTGCTTCGTTTATATTCATACTCCTGCTCTGTATTCAGAGTGGCAATTCTCGTAATTTTAAGAATGTTCGCAGTCTGATCTCAGTCTCAATCTGTCAAAAATACCACTAATTTCCCTATATTTTGAAAAGTTTATGATGAAGCATATTTTGACATTTGATGATTTCCCATCCACAAAAAAAAAGTCTGCTTAGCCTTTTCACAACTATGTTGGGGTCGGCTTCCAGTCTCCGGATGTATACCAGTATTTTACACGAAGCGACTGCCTATCTGTGCTCCACAATCCAGTTACAGCTACCTACTTACCAATAATAGAATTATTTATGTTATTAACTTTATATGCGAATGTAATTATTCAGTTTCATGTATAATTTTATTTTAATTTTAGTTTCTACTTTTTAGTTTCTATTTAGATTTTTAACTTTAAGTATTATGTATCAAACAATAATATTTAGCTGTCAACAGGACAGGGTCTACAACGGCTCTTAGCTCTAAACCTTTTGTCAAAATCTTGTTTGTACCTTGTGGAACGCAAATAAATGAATATGAAATATGAATATGGGTAATACGATACCCCTTGGTAAGACTGGTTGTCAGACTTTCGACTTCTGACGACCCGTAACGGCTGCCAAAGATCCACGAATGACAGCCGGGATCAACCGCTTAACGTGCTTTCCGAGGCAGAGAGATGGGAGGGGTCTTGATATGTAACGATGGTCACCCATCCACGGACTAACCGCGGCAAACGTAGCTTAACCTAATCGATCGACCCGTGCCGCTGTTATTACTTAGCCACAAGCCCCTGTTTGAAATTGTTTTAAAGCTATATCTTTCACTTTGTTTTCAGGTAAAGCGATTAGAGCGTGTTTGTATGAGGTGTTGGACGAAAGCAAATCGGTTAGTGAAAAAGAAAAATGAAGTATATTCCAAAGCCAACGATGTAAAAGTAAAAATAGAACCGTTAGATCCATTCCTTTTACTAGGAGACGGTGAACTAGACATTCCTGCATCCCCATTGTCCCAGTCGGAAGATGAAGAGGAAACTGTACCAGATAAAAATCCTCAACCGTTCTCAATCTCTTTAGATACTTACAAAAGAGCAGCTGATTCTTCTTCCCGTTGTATCTTTAAAAATTGTGGGCAGTCAGACAGGAAGACACCCCACAGAGCTATCGTAGAACGGTTACTAATTGATTATTCCTACTACATCCCCACCCACAGTCGTATTTGCAAGCAGCATCGAATTAACACCCACAAAGAGTGGCGTGAACTGGTTAACGACAGCAAAATTACAGATTTCACCGTAGCCCATTTGGAAAACTTATGTTCTATACTGAAACACACTAGATGCAACACGTATTGCAAAAACTTCGAATCAAAGATCAAGCAAGACGATGAGCTGTGTAATTATTTGTTAGGAGTTGATTATACGAAGTACGAAGAAATGGTAAAAGATGTTCTACCAATCAGGAAACAGGTATGGTGCGTTAAAAAAGCTTTAGCCATGTATTTAATGAAGAAGCACACTGGTTTTAGTGATGATAAAATTTCTAACTTTTTTGGAGTGCGGCGGAAATTTTCTATGAAAATTATTAACAATGTACATAAGCATTTAGCGAGTATTGTCGCCTCCGATGATAGCTATGTAGCAATATCTACGGTTAGTTGTGATAATAAGGAGGAGATTGTTTATTATAGGGTGTGAATAAAAAATCTACCAAGACTTTTACAGTCGAGGTGCGCGTTGATTAATTATTGGTCGTGATCGAGCGTTTAGTGCTTAGCTGACGGCAAACTGAGTACTCACAAGAGAGGGGTTATTCGCACTTCGTCCCATTCGCACTTCGTACCGCGTTCGCAGTCGGTCCCATTCGCACTTGGTTCCATTCGCATCTGGTCCCATTCGCACTTAGTCCCATGCAAGTAGTTTGGAAGGGAACAGGTAGGTTTGTGGACCAAAGTGTTATAATTATAACATCACGCTACGACCAATAGGAGCGGAGCATCAATGAAAATGTACAAATTTGTACGGAGCTCTCGGTGCGCAACTCCGACTCGCACTTGTCCGGTTTTTTATAAATTCAACCCACGTTGGTCCATAAACCTACCTCTTCCCTTACAAACTACTTGCATGGGACCAAGTGCGAATGGGTCCAAGTGCGAATGGGACCAAGTGCGAATGGGACCAAGTGCTAATGGGACCAACCGCGAACGCGGTACGAAGTGCGAATGGGACGAAGTGCGAATATCGATCGTGTGTGTATATCGACATCTTATTTTGTATACCTACCCACATTCTTCGCAAAATAAATGATTTCTTTCTTTCTTTCTTTCTTTCGAATAACCCCAAGAGAGGTCGGTCGCTCGGTCACCGTCGCACTAATCACTAAATGTCCGCTTATACCGACATAGCGCGTCAATCGACCAACGTACGCCCGACTAACTGCGACGGTCTCGTCACCGCGACGTACCTCAAATGGCTTAGCATGATCCTCCGTTATGTCGAAAATACTGCAGCATTAATTTTGAAATAAATATACTTATGGTAAAGTTGAGGATTAATGTTACAGTGTTGCACCGAATGTGGGTCCTGCCGAATGTCGAATTCGGCCGAATGTTCGGTTTAAATATGTACCGAAGCCGAAGTTAGGCCGAATTTCGGTTACATTTCGCGCGCTCTGCTCAATGAACAGGGGGCCGATTCTACTAACAAAATTGTTCATAAACGCAATGGAACCACAGCTGAATCACGGCTGATAAGCGTGTTCATATTCTACTAATGAACAACGATTCAACTGCGGTTACGTTTTAGTTTAAGCCAACGATCGATCGAAATAATTTCAAAATATATTCTGCTAACAAAATGGAACATGAGCGTGGCGTGGTAACACGGGTTACCCGCTGTTACGTTCCCGCTACCATTCAGTTACGATTCAGCTTAGGTTTAGTTTCCAGTTTGCTTATGAAATAATAGAATGACTTTATAAGTAACTATCGAACGGCGAACGAAATCGAACGTTGCAAATTAGTAGAATCGCCCCCCAGGTCAGCACACTATCAATCGGAATCTGAATCATTTTGAAGAAAATGTTGTTTCTTTTCTACGGAAATAAAAACAAAAACGAACATCCACGTTACCTATTTACTTACAAAATCATCATTTGACTTAGATTTTATTTTAAAATAAATTTATTTTCACTTTTCCATTTCTTATTTAAATTAATTTAAGCTACCGAATTTCGGCCGACATTCGGCAGATCTAACCGAAATTCGGCCGGAGACGAAGTTCGGTAAAAGCTGCCGAACTTCGGTAATACCGAATGTGAAACGAATTTCGGTTCATCTCTAAATGTTAGGTCTTATCCCAAGTAGAACACAAGCTCTATAACAAGCCGTACACTGGCCGATTAGAAGTTCTTATTAACGGCATTGGCTCCATAAACAAGTTCTACAGTAGATGTACAAGCGGATATAGCGCCGCTGTACCCCCGAAAGAGGCACCGATTTATACGGCCTAAGGTTCTACAGTGTCTCTACAATGTTCGTAAATGTGTGTTAGTACGGAGATACAAAGATGCTATGCGAGCGATAGTGTGCGCCTAAGTATCTAAAATAAGTTCTTGTAGCGCAACTAAAGCGCTCGCATCTTATTTAGATGCGTCTGTATTAGGTATACGGTAGCAATATTTTGGGGAATGAACCATTTTAACAAAGACAAGTGGCCAATGGAAAGTGATTCATGGAAAATACGACTGAAAATAATTAAAAAATAAGTAAGTGTTGATTTTTCTTTTATGCATGCAAAATACCAGTGCGAGTACCAGTTTATTGTAAATATATACATATTTTTTAGCTAAGGTTTTCACGCGCTTGCTATTTATATTTATTGCAGTTTTTTGTATAAAAAGTGCATTTAAATATAGGGCTTGAATTCTAAATTTAGTTTATATAAGATAGTTTAGCTTTATAAGTAGTTTCTTTAGAATCCTGGGTGAGAAAGAGTGACGTGATTTTTTTCTTTGGGGCTATTTTAAAGAAATTGTTTACCAAGGAGAGAACAATAGCGAACAAGAACTACGACAAAAGCTCGAATTTGCTAGGGTACAAGTTACTAACAACAGAGGTGCATTCCGTAGGTTACGTAGGAATTGTATTAGACGGTACAGATTTTGTATTATGGTCAGAGGCAGGAATTTTGAGCATTTATTGTAAAATGTTTTGCTTAATAAAACAATTATTTCACAATCGTTGTTTTGTTTTTTCGTCCTAGAAAGATATTAGAGCCACTCATGGCCATGTGTAATACCTTTTCAGAATCCCTATTAAATGCGCCAAAACTTGTAATACAGGGTCACTTTTCGGTAGAGTATTTTTTCTTCACAGTGGGGTCTGAAGTAAATAAAAAGTTATGATTTGAGAAAAAAAAAATCGTAAAACTTAATATTATCTTCAACACACCCAATAAACAACCATAAATAGCATGCAAATTATAAAAAAAGATACAGGATGTAGATTTTTTCGAATTTTAATAAGAATTAGTTAAAAAAAAAAAAACGAGTGTGCTTATGACCACACGACTGAAGTGAAACTTCTTTCGCTCCATCTGTATGTATATTTCATTTACTAGCTATAAGAGAAAGAGAGAAAGAAAATGTGCGCGCGCACTGCTCTCTCTTGCTCCTACACTGTGATACAGACAATAAGCCTGCAGTGTGCTTAGATATACGGAACGTATTTGGCTATGAGAGAAGAGAGAAAGAAAATGTGCGCGCGCACTGCTGTCTCTTGCTTATATCCCCCACTTAACTTCCGTTCGCCTTGCCCGATCACACTTTTCGTAACGCTTACGTCACGCGTTCGCCAGCTTACTCCCCAAGTCAAGCGTGCGTAAAGAAGTTTCACTTCAAAAAGTCGATATTCTCGTAAAAACACAAAATAAATTATAACTCTGCAAGGGTTGACCTTAAGAACCTCCCGTAGAACAACTTTTTGCAGCTGATGACCCCATCTAACCCCTAGTTGCGTTTGATCCACGACTTTTGGGCCACCCTGTATAGATCGACCGTAGCAATTAACATTGTCGGATCTACATAACCGCAAAAATGTAGATCCGACAATGTTAATTGCTACGGTCGAGATACTTTTTGAGGCAGTCTGTATCTACATTATCTGCGTTCGCGATTGAGCTTCCAAACATGCACCTAAACAAATATGAGTTTTTGGAAAATTATTTTAACACCAACACAATAAAGTTCAGTTTACGCTACAACTGCAACCATTTTTATAATTTTTTCAATAGAATATTCTGAATTCAAATTAATTTGCATCACAGTAAAGTTGATATTTGTTTAACTTGAAATAACAGCAATTGGAAACACGAATTTGAATAGACCTCAGCCGGTCGATTCTGTAAAAATCTCACAGTGATAACTTAGGTGAAGTGAGCGTGAAGTGAGCTATCAATAGGGGTAATCCCTAACATCAGGTGGAGTGACAGCTCACTTCACCTAAGTTTTCACGGTGAGATTTTTACAGAATAGCACTACAGGTATCTATAACATATCAAAGGTCGTAGTGTCAATGTTAATTTGAGCTCAGTTGCGTCACAGGCATCGCAGTGCATCATTTGCGAGATAACAATACGGAATGACGATAAAAGGATATTTCTAGCACATTGTATTATGGAAGTGAAGCTCTAGACGTTCTGTCTACAGATAGGGGAAGGACATAGGTCATTAAAGCTTCTAACATTCTAAGAAAGGGGTGCTAAAGGCTTTTAGAGGTATGAAGGTCAGGGTGGAAAGCTCCTCATCCTCCATTGAAAAGGGAGTATCCTCCGACCAGTACCCTAACTGCGTGACACACTATCAGTCACAGTCTGAATTATTTTGAAAAATATTGCTTATCCATCGCTTCATATGTTTGAAAATTTTGTCTGCTCAACAACTTTTCATGTCCTTCAAATTCCCCATCTTTTGATTTGTACCATAAGCTTTCCAAAATTAAAATCACACTTCCTACTAACTTCCTTTCCCCCTTAACTAACTTTTCCCCTAAACTAATCCAAATCCTATCAAAAATTTTTAATGACAATGACCTAAAAATGTAGCTTGGTGTGTAATAATAATAAATTGTAAATATTTGTGTCGTAGTAGAGTAATAATTAGTAACTATTTATTTATAAAAAAAAAAAACATATTTACTAACAAAACTTGTATTGTCTTCTCAGCTACTAACATTATTACAACTACCACAAAGTGCAACGTTCGACGGCTCACCTTGCTGTGCTGCTGTCACTACATGACGCTGGCAGAATAGTCGACATCGGCTCAGTTGCCAGAGGGAAAAAAAAACGTAGATACCTAAATAACGCATTAATGATTTTGAACTGTCAAAATGAAAGCCATTCCTAGTTAGTGTTATTGTGTTACCTAAGCAATTATCCCGCAGGGTGGAAAATTCCTTATACTCCATTGAAACGGTGGGATCCTCCGACCAGATTTGTGTCTGATGGACTACAGCGCGATGATTGTAGTCGGGTTTCTTTAGAAAAGTAAATCGCGCGGACAATTCTGATATCGCGATGTAGGATACGTCAGTTTAGTTCATATGTGACGGTATAGATGTCGCCACCGGCTTAAATGAACTACACAGTAGGTTTTAGAAGGTAGTGTGGTAGGTTGGTAGGAGATATAAAAGAAAGAAAGAAAAAGTATTTATTGCAACTCTTACAGGAAGATCACAAACCACAAACTAAACACAGTCAGAAATAAAAAATGAAATTATTAAAAAAAAAATGTAGGCAACAAAAAGGTACCTAAATGAAACAGAAAGTCCTATACGAGGCCAAAAGGAGAGAGGGGGGGGGGGGCTCGTAGATAGCGAGAGGAATTAGGTTATTTTCTCAAAAATATGGCTACAGAGTGAATATTTAGATAAAGTTAGATAAAGGAAGCCTTTTCAAAGCAGTGGGACACTTGCATTTAAGATGAGACCTCTTTCGTATTCTACAGCATGTATCAGAAAGGTGTGGTCATATTTAGGGGGTGGTACAGACAATCTAGAGCAGTGGTGACCTATTGGTAACGGTCCCGACTGACGAGTTGTAGGTCGTACTTAGAGCATATAGGTTAAATGCTCTAAGAGGTCGTAAGTTCGAACCCAGACAGATGCTTTACGTTTTGTACATAGGCCAGCACATCAAGCTACTCCAATCTGTCAAATTTTCCCACTTGAATATGGACCTTATTCCTTTGTGATAAAGTTGAAAATCCATCAAATAAATTTGACAGATTGGGGTAGCTAGATGTGCTGGCCTCTGTACCTAAATAATTTCATCACGACTGCTCTCAAAACGGTGTAGGAAAACAACGTGAGGAAACCGGGGACCAAAAATTCGTATCCACAAAAAAAAAGACAAAAAAAAAGTCCCATGGAGAAAGTTTTTCAGTTTTATGGTCTGCACCACACTCTTTAATATGACCACGCCTTTCTGATACATGCTGTATAAACTGAGGCTTCGTGGGTCTAGTGTTCGCAGGCGCGGGTGTTGAACGTGGGATCCTAGGTTCGATTTATTATAATTTTGTGGTACGTGGGTGTCTAATAGTTACACATCTGCCTATCCTCAAGTCAATATATGCGTGATGAAATGTTGCAAGGTAACAAAAGTTGTAAAATGTTAATGTTGCCACATCCAAAACTTTTTCTACTTCAATGTTGCTAGTTAATTACCTTAAGGTCAGTACAGATAACATTACCTACAATTAAAAAGGATAACGGGTTTCGTTTTCAACGCTTCGTTTAATAAAAACGTCAATTAATAGTTTAGCAATGTAGGAAGAATAACTCGTTATTACTTATTGTATTTATCTAAGGACTCTATGGTTTACGTAGGTAATTATAATACATTTTTATGATAGTATCGGAATGGGAAATTCGAATGTGTTAATAGTAAAAGCGACGTAAACTGGTAGCTATAACCTGAGGATTCCCCCCATCACACTAATATTGTATAGGCGAAAGTTTGTGAGTGTGTGTGTATGTTCGTCTCTTCTTCACGCTCAAACGGCTGGACCAATTTTGATAAAATTTTGTACGGAGGTAGCTGACACCCTGGATTAACATATAGGCTACTTTTTATCCCTATTTTCCCAAGGTATCGAAACTTATGCGGGTGTAACCGCAGGGCGCAGCTAGTTATTGATAAGTCGAATAGTCGCTTGCCCTTCGAGGTCATCCACGAGGACAACACTTAGTGATCATATACAAGAGCGACACGCGTCAACAGCAGAGGCAAACTGCATCCGTTGACAAGTGCCGACGGCTGCCGACAACGCGTGTCGGAAATAACTACCTGTTGCCCGCGCCTTAGTCTTCGTGTATTTTGTATTTCAATATTTTTTAAATACAAATATTCAACATGAAAAGTACCTACTACTTATTTCCTTCTGACAAGGTCCCAGGCTACTTACGTAAGAGTCTGACACTGCCTTCTGATCCACCCTGAGCGGGAGGGGTCGTTTGATGATTTCCCATCCACAAAAAAAATATTACTTACGTAGGTACCTAATTTAGATAGTATTATTAACTCGAAAATAAGAAAACAGAGCGCTATGTTATGCCAGACTTGCTAGAGGTCATAAAATAGCAGGCTGGCCATGTTTGTCGAGCAGACGAGTCCTGGAGTGGAGACCACGGAACGGCAAGAGTAGTGTGGGACGCCCTAAAGCCAGATGGATGGACAACCTTAAATTGTGGCTAGGACAAACTGGATGCGGAAGGCGGAGGACAGGGTGTTGTGGTGCAGCCTGGGAGAGGCCTATTTCCAGTAGACTGCGATAGGCTGAGATGAGATATGGATAGTTTCCATGAAAATACTATAGGTAATGATGGGATGCACGAAGAAGCCTCCTCGTGTAGCGCAGTTTGTTCCGCCAGTTACTCAACTGAACCGAGTGCTAGGCGCATCCTGGACAGTTACACCCAACTAGGATAGTTTGTTGCGCCACTTCTCCCCAGCGAAAGCACTAGGAAGTGGTGAAGGGCGGGCGTTTTGGGGGGACTGTCTTTTGTAATTTGACGTTCGAAAGTGCTGATTCTCAGCCTAGTTTGAATAAATGACTTTTGATTTTGATTTCAACACCTTATTTGACTGGCTAAATTCTTGCCTTGCGGATGTAGGGCTAACACCCGCCTGGTTTGCGATCACCCTACCACCGGAGTCCGGCGTCAAGCAGCCTGCTGTGTTTCGTCGATGCGTGGGAGTTCCCCAGTGCCTTAGGCATCTTCTGGGCACGCTCGTTCCATCATAGACCTCATCCATCGCTTTCCATAACGCGTGATCGAGGTCAAGAGCGGGCCATTTCAGCAATTAAAAAATAAATGGTAAACATGACATTTATTGTAGGTAAGTACTAAATTAATAGCCTAGGTATCTATTCTTATTCGCAGGTTCTCTGGACCGCACGATGATTTCATTTATATACCTAATAATGAATGACTGCATCTTACAAAAACAGTATTAATTGCAATTTGCAATAACAAGTGTAGCGTTTAACACTAGATAACACTAAGATGTTTCTAGGAATCATTTCTTATTCATTGTTTGTTTATTATATTGTACTGAGATAATGAATGGCATAATTGACTTTATATCGGCCAAGTATCTTTGAATGCCGAGCGGTTGAATGATGAATTACTTTGGTCTAGATTTGGAAAAAAATGATGTCATTCAGGTTGGCTGGACAAATCTTCAAAATAGCTCGCATTTAACTAGGTCAATAGTGCATTTTATTTGACAGCTAAACACCCTTATTTCAGAATTTGTGACGCTACAGAATCTTAGATAATCGATCGAAAACGTGTCCAGCCATCTTGAAAAACCACTTTTCGCTGGTCTCTCAATCTCGGTAACGGAAGTGATTTTGACGACTTTTTGCATATCAACGGGCGTCACATAAATTTGTGACAGGCATCGAGCTAAAAGTTTTGTGATACGAACAGCGGTTTTGTAGAAAAATGCAAAAATCTGTGTCCAGCCATCTTGAATTTACGTATAAAACTTTTGGCTGGCACTTCTGAATCTCAATAACGGGAGCGTTTTCGAATATGGTTCGAGTATGGTTTAGTGACGCAATTTGTGACAGTAATAACGTTCGATTTATGGCGTCACATGTAAGGGTTTACGAGAAATCAGTAAAAACTTACATGTCCAAATAACCTGCGTTCAAGCTGGCTGGACACATGTATCTCCGCTGCCTGATGATCTACGGCCTTCGAAATATATTCAAATTTTTGTGACGGGGACGATAGTGATTTACTGAATTTGTGACGGAGAAACTTTGAGTAGTTTCAAAGATATTGATCATTTAAATTTTCCCATACAAACATCCATTAATATTGTGAGGTGACCATATTTTTTACATAAATAAAGTCTCAATGGTATTGAGATAGAAAGTGTCGATTCCATCTGGTTTTTTTTTTATTTTTTATTATGTCTGTCCGATACTTATTTTATATAATTATGCCGATATATACTTTTTCATTTAAATACTTTCGAGCATTAGTTATCCTGACACAATGGTGTCAATTCTCTTGTACACCGAACTAAACTATGACTAAAATTACTTAATTTTGGCTATGAGAATCTTAGAGCTATTCTGCATTAAAAATAATTTTGACACAACCAAATCGAATTTGACAATCGCCACTCCACGTGGTAAGTAGGTATTTTTTTTGTTTGTTTGGCTTCGCACGGTTTGTGCATTCAGTCAAAAAATAGATACTCATTTGCCCTCATCATCATCATCTGCCTAACCTTTTCCCAACTATGTTGAGGTCGGCTTCCAGTCTAACCGGATGCAGCTGAATACCAGTGTTTTACATGGAGCGACTGCCTATCTCACCTCCACAACCCAGTTACTGGGTAATACGATACCCCTTGGTAAGACTGGTTGTCAGACTTTCGGGCTTCTGACTACCCGTAACGGCTGTCAAACATACACGAATGACAGCCAGGATGCTTTCCGAGGCACGGAGGGGTCTCGGTATGTAAAGTTGGTCACCCATCCACAGACCAACCGCGGCAAGCGTAGCTTAACTTGATCGATCGACCTGTGCGGCTGTTATTATTTAGCAACGGGCCCCTCCCCGTGTTTTTTTGAGTCGAAGGGGCATAGTGGGGCAACCTCGACCTCCTTTTTATGGAATTTTTCACTTTTATAGGGAAAATATGAAAAATTATTACCAACGTGTTGAGTTTTAGGGTATGCGGGTTTCTAAAAGGGGGTCGAAATTTTCATTATTTTTTCGATAGGACAAACCGTTTTCGAGATATAAGCAAAAGAAAAGAAAATCAAAAAACCGTACTGTTTTTGCATCCGAAGTCGAGATGTTGGTGTGAATTTTAGCTCATGCCAACTAATTTTATTCCACACCTTTTAAGTCGCGATTAAAAATAGTCAGATTTAGTTAGAGAATCTAAATTTTAGGTGAAAAACCTCAAATTCAGAATAGCAAAATTACTATTTTCTCTAAACTATTAACTCAGTGCAATCTTAGTGCTGTCAAACTAAAATTTAGTTGTGTCACTTTAGTTAATTTCAGAATGGGAAATCATCATTTGACAGGAATAAACTAAATTTTGGTGATTTGTAGTCTAGTTTAGACGCATTTGTGACAAGAGAATCGGCACCAATACCTACCTATGTACTTACCATGAAAAACACCAATACCTACCTACTAAAAGAGTAGGTATCTGCACGTAAATAATAACATCAAAAAGTTCCCCCCCCCCACTTCCTCACTTCTTCACGTTTGTCATCAATCGATTTAAGGCGAAAGCGCTAGGGTAGCCCGCGAAATTCAATTTTTTTTACGTTTTTTGCAATTTGCTGGCAGTATTAAGTTGTACGTTGATTAAAATATGATTCGCGGCCGTAACAAATATGTACCTATTTACAGAATTATAATCTATAAATTCATCAACACAACTCTCTAAGACCAAAGTAATCCCCAAGAATGATTATTTCATGAAATTTTCACATTTGGGGATTATACTAACTTAACAAGTTGTATTACTGATTGTTGTAATGATTATAATTCTGTCAACTACTATCACCAAAACACGGATTTTCGTCCATTAAAGAAAACACCTTAAAATATACTTAGTCCTACGTAAAACCTACAATATTGGTAACCCTGCTGCAGTGTTTGTATGGGAAAATTTAAATGATCAATATCTTTGAAACTACTCAAAGTTTCTCCGTCACAAATTCAGTAAATCATTATCGTCCCCGTCACAAAAATTTGAATATATTTCGAAGGCCGTAGATCATCAGGCAGCGGAGATACATGTGTCCAGCCAGCTTGAACGCAGGTTATTTGGACATGTAAGTTTTTACTGATTTCTCGTAAACCCTTACATGTGACGCCATAAATCGAACGTTATTACTGTCACAAATTGCGTCACTAAATGTTAGTAAAGGAACCATATTCGAAAACGCTCCCGTTATTGAGATTCAGAAGTGCCAGCCAAAAGTTTTATACGTAAATTCAAGATGGCTGGACACAGATTTTTGCATTTTTCTACAAAACCGCTGTTCGTATCACAAAACTTTTAGCTCGATGCCTGTCACAAATTTATGTGACGCCCGTTGATATGCAAAAAGTCGTCAAAATCACTTCCGTTACCGAGATTGAGAGACCAGCGAAAAGTGGTTTTTCAAGATGGCTGGACACGTTTTCGATCGATTATCTAAGATTCTGTAGCGTCACAAATTCTGAAATAAAGGTGTTTAGCCGTCACATAAAATGCACTATTGACCTAGTTAAATGCGAGCTATTTTGAAGATTTGTCCAGCCAGCCTGAATGACATAAAAAATGAACTGTCAATTTTCCCGCGCATGTTTTTTTTCCCTTTGGTATCGTACGACCTAAGTAACCAATCAATAATGTGAATAATAAACTAATAATCTCTATACTGTAATGTAATAAATGTATGTTTCTAATATTTGCACGCCACACTTGACACAATGTGATGGATGATAGGTACAGAGGCCAGCACATCAAGCTACCCCAATCTGTTTTCCCAAAATTTTCCCAATTGAATCCCTTCCAATCCAATAGAGGAACCTTTACCTTTCCTTGTTCCCTTGCAATAAAGTTAAAAATCTATCAAAGAAATTTGACAGATTGGGGCATGGTTGGGGTAGCTTGATGTGCTGGCCTCTGTACCATTGAATCTTATGACCATAATAATATGGTATTGTGACAAATAAATGAGCATTCATTAACTTTACATTCCCATTCCTGCGTTCTCACTATAAAATTCTTAACAACACCATAAATGTAGGTACAGTCACCAAAAGATATAAGTTACCAGGGTCGTCGAATATAGTTGAAGTTTAGTAAGAAACCCAATGGATGTTTTCGAATGAAATTTAATTTGATAAACGAACTGTTTGTTTTCTAATAAATTTTTCTGCTCAACAACGTGAATAAACGCAATGAATGTAGTTGAACTGTCAAAATAAAAGCATAGTGTGTTACGTAATGTAACACCGAACCCCGCTGGTTAATTAGACTGGAAATTTCTAAATAGTCTGTTGACTGGAAGCGGACCACAACATAGGAAAAGGGATGATGTGATACATACGGACCATACGGTATGAAAATGATGCAATTTGTAATCCAATTCTGTCATCCTCTAAAATTGTCACACAGGATTAAACGCAGCTGCATTTTTGCGGTTAAAATCATTAGTTGTATGCATTTTGCGTCTTATAATATAATCCTGTCTTGTTGGAAGGGCCCGTGGCTAAATAATAACAGCAGCACAGTCCGATCGATCAGGTTAAGCTACGCTTGCCGCGGTTGGTCTATGGATGGGTGACCATCTTTACATAACGAGACCCCTCCGTGCCTCGGAAAGCACGTTAAGCCGTTGGTCCCGGTTGTCATTCGTGGATCTTTGAAAGTCGTTACAGGTAGTCAGAAGCCCGAAAGTCTGACAACCAGTCTTACCAAGGGGTATCGTATTACCCAGTAACAGTAACTGGGTTGTGGGGTATCGTATTACCCAGTAACAGTAACTGGGCATGAAGCGACTGCGTATCTGAATAGGCAGTCGCTTCATGTAAAATACCGGTATGCAGCTGCATCTGGTTAGACTGGAAGCCGACCCTAACATAGTTGGGAAAAGGCTAGGCAGATGATGATGATTCTGTCTTGTTGGTCTAGTGGTCACAAACGCTGCTACTGAGCATGAGGTCCTGGATTGAACTCCCGGGTCGGGCAAACTGTTATTGGGTTTTTCCATCAGGGATTTCTCAGTAGTAGCCCGGAGTTTGGATTTGTGCCCGGGAAGTCCCATGGGACTGAAACATAAGTGGCGAAATGTGGGTACTCATTACCTTATTAGGGGACGAGTGTTTTGCCATCAAAACCGGGCATAAATACAGACTAAATAGACAGATATTTAAAAAAATAATTTTGGCATTGTAATCGATCCCAGACTTCGAAAAAAATACTACAGAAATAAAGATGGATTTTTCTGCCTTTGGGTTCAAAAGGAGATCCTGGTAAGATAGTTGTAATTGTACTGACGCCAGCACATCAAGCTACTACAATGTGTCAAACTTTAATAGGTTTTTAACTTTAACGCTAAAGCATAAGGTTCAAAGTTGATTGGGAAAAATTGTCAGTTTCGGGTAGCTTGATGTTGCTGGTGTCTGTACTCCAGGATAGTTATAATTTCGCAATTGGTTTTGTTTTCTGGGAGTAAGTTTTACATCGGTTGAAAGAGCTTGAAGCTTATTTGCTAGCTCTCTTATTTTGCAACTTTATAAGTACCTACTGAATGTTTATGATAAATTTAAGAACTTTCTCTATAGATTTGTCTTCAGATTTAAATGGCAGAACCTGAAAGTTGCCTTGATATCTAACATCTTCTTTCTAATATATAAAATTCTCGTGTCACAGTGTTAGTTACCATACTCCTCCGAAACGGCTGGACCGATTTGTATGAAATATTGTGTCAGTAGGTCTGAGAATCGGCTACTATCTATTTTTTTTTTTGCAAAATGACTTTATCGGGGTCAGCTAGCGGCTGGACCGATTTTATGAAATTTTGTGTGCATATCGGGTAGGTCTGAGAATCGGCCAACATGTATTTTTCATACCCCTATTTCTTTTTTTTTTGCAAAACGAAATTTGCGGGGTCAGCTAGTAAGACTCTAAATATAGGTCAATAGGTACTAAACAGTACCTATGACTAACCTTGCACCTCTTACACAAAGGCTCCAGTTATGTCACCCGCAGCATGTCATCCATTACAAGTTATTGTTTCTCAAAATGGCCGCCAGCCCTGCGGTAGCACGTGACTAGATAATAGATGCAATGGATGAGTAAGCTTTTCTAAAGATGCATGTTTGGTGATTTTTCTAATGTGATGGTTCAGTGTTTGTCTGTCCATCACATCTTATGCTCAGCCAGCAAAAACTGAGCAGTCATCAGACTTTAATGCACGGTGAAACAAAATCCTTTCCCACAAAGAGAGTGCATGTCACTTTTTCGAACTTTTATTTTCATTCTAAATGTTGCCATTAAAAAATAATCATATATGAAGCAAGGCATGGGCGCCGGCAAGTTTATTTGTAGGGGGGTGTATCTTCAGCTCCAGGAAGCGAGCTTAATATTTTTTGGACTTAAGCTCTGATATGTTAGGTTATCGTTAGTCCATTCATACAAGGAGTAACTTTGTTGACTTATGCAGAAAAGCTTAAGGATGCAAGAGCGAGCTCGATAATTTTCATCTTGCCTCTAATGGGATAGATTTTATTTTGTCCATGCATACAGAAAGAAGTGTAACTGTGTCGATTAATATAAAGAAGCTTAATAATTAAGATAGAGTAGGATGCAAAAGCGAGCGAGACCCGTCTAGGGTCAATTATCTATTCGGAAATAGGAGTTCGTTACTTTGTTGATTTAATACGCAAAAGCATTGGCAAAAGCTTTTTAATTGAGTTTCTTTAGGATCTCGCCTCAAACAGATTAAGTTCTCTATTACTTATTTGTATTAAGCGTTTTCAGATATTTTTTTTAGTTTTTAATGTTTTAGCACAATAGCACCGTCGTTTTATTATGAAGCCAGGGAGGTGCAAGTTGTGCATAATGTCGCACACCGTTCCTAGAGCCCATGAAGTGAGCTGCTTAACGTATTTAGTCCCTGTCTGGGTACGTTCAGGTTCTGTAATAGATTAAAACTTTTGAAAATCAGTTTTGAACCTAATGCTTTAAGTATTTTATTTTATTTGGAAAAAAAAAACGATACTACATTAAAAAACATACCATCATCCCAAAATCCCAACATAGTACCTCCTCCTTTTTGTAAAGTCGGTAATAACACTTATTAGTGAGGTACTTATATAAAACAAAATCAATGTAATAACAACAACATTTTCCACGTATTAACAAAGAGGTATGCTATGATGAGGACTTATCGATAAACTGGTTACTATTAACATTCTACGAAACATGTCAAATCGTTACTAACTTATAAACAAGTATTAACCACTAGATATATCGATAAAGTTGCGTATTTATAAATATGTTGAGTATTTAGCGATTAAGTTGAAAATCTGTTAAAGATATTTGACAGATACCCTACGCTTTTGGTAGAGATGAAAAAGGCCAAAAAGGTCTTTTTCATTGTAGATGATGTCTATGAGAACGTGAAAAGTGAATACAAGACCAATTCTCGTCGTCGATCGGGTTAAGCTACGCTTGCCGCGGTCGGTATGTAGATGGGTGACAATCTTTACATACCTACTTCTCCTCGTGCCGCGGAAAGCACGTTAAGGCGCTGGTCCCGGCTGTCATTCTTGGATCTTTGACAGTCGGGTCGTCAGAAGCCCGAAAGTCTGGCAACCAGTCTTACCAAGTGGTTTCGTATTACCCAGTAACTGGGTTGTGGAGGTCAGATAGGCAGTCGCTTCATGTAAAATACCGGTATTCAGCTGCATTTGGTTAGACTGGAAGCCGACCCCAACATATTTGGGAAAAGGCTTGGCAGATGATGGTGAAGGATACACTAAAATTAGCTGCGCTCCGTGGTTTCCGTGGATCCCGTGAAAATATCGGGATAAAAACTATCCTATGTCCTTTCCCGGGACTCAAACTATATCTATACCAAATTTCATCTAAATCAGCAGGGTAATTGCGTAACACACTATCAGTAACAATGGGTTTCATTTTCACAATTCAACAACATTCATTGCGTTATTTGCGTTCTTGAGCAGACACATTTTTCGAACATATGGAGCAATGGATTAGAAATATGCTTTAAAATGATTCAAATTGAGAGTAATAGTGTTGAGGACAGAGGACTAACTGGTAGTTGTTTGAATGAAAAGGCCAAATTCAATGTGAAACGATACTACCAGATTTATTGTCGTTATCCACAGGTTTAAATTTAGTTTATTTAGTTAATTACATACACTGATATTATAGGCAAGGCAAGCATGGCTTAGGTTAGAGAGACCGTGTCCTTTTACAATACGCGGTTACAACAATTACGAGACTAGTGAATCTTCTTACCTCTGGAAGCGAACAAATAGTGTGTTACGGAATTAGGGTGCGGTTCAGCGGTTTAAGCGTAAAGAGGTAACAGACGGACACACTTTCGCATTTATAATATTAGTATGGATATATTAGTAACAAGTGACCACAGGAGTCTATCTAGTGTTTCTGATGAGCTAAGAAAATAAACAATTAAAATGTTATTATGTCATCCCTACGCAATACTTTTGTTATTACGAATTGTCCTGCAAATGTGTCACCATCTTTTAATATAGGTAGTAGGAGGAAAACTAGGTCATAAACTTAGTTCTGACAGACTCAAAATATGAATTAGGTTTCTAAAATAAGTGTTACATTGTTGATGTGTCATTTAAACTATTCCGTGTGCGGTTTAAACGGAAAAGGTAATGGTTTATTTTGAAATAAGCGACGTCTGACATATTTCCTACTTTCATTCAATATTTTTAACTACCAATTACACCATGGAATTCTTAGTGTTACGAAATACAGTTAACCTGTATTTGTCTGAGTTTGGGTACGCTGGTTCCGATACTAATGAAGCGCGGCTATGCTACTTCTACTGTTTTTTCTGTTCTGTGGTCATAATCATAAATATATTCTTCAAATACTTTCATTCTTCCAGTGATAATAGGCTCTGGCGGGGCAGCGGGATTGTCCGAAAGGGTTACCCGCTGCCCCGGAACACAAAGGGCTAAGGAAGGAACACGGGTGGGTTTTAGCCAGTAAGAGTCTGACACTTCCTTCTGCTCCACCCAGAGCGGGAGGGGTCGTTTGATGATTTCCCATCCAAAAAAAAAAAAAGTGACACCTAATAGGCTAGTTTCCACCATCAATAAATTGAAAATCTATTTAGTCCGTCAGTTAGAGTATTGGAAAATAATGGACACGTATTTTTTGTTTTTGTAAATCAATGAATATTGACAAAGATAAAACGCATCAAAACTCGGAAGTGAGGACTCGTGACGTCAGAACGCACTAAAAATTATATCAAGTTGTGACGTATTGAGAATTTTAAAAGGGTCGTATTTTGGTTTACGTAACAAAAGAAAAAATACGGGTGAAATATTTTTTGATAATCTGACTGACGGGCTAATTAGATTTTCAATTCATTGATGGTGGAAACTAGCCTATTATGCAACGTATCAGAAACAGGCCATAATAAATGTGGCCATGATTAAGGATGTGGTATGGAACATCAAACTGGAAAACTTTCTCCATGGGACCAACATCTTAATCGCGAAAAAAATATCAGTCCTTCCATACATTTGGGTCGAATACCTACGTATTGGACTTTTGTACATAGTCCCTTATGTAATCCATAAGGGATCATAGGGTAACACTAAAACATCAAAAACTATTCCAAATTTCAAGTTGATAACATTAGTAGTTCTCGAGATATCCAGATGTGACACACGGACACACAGACAGATTGAGTCGCACCATAAGGGTTCTTTTTTACCATTTTGGTACGGAACCCTAATTATGCATAATTTCTGTACTTATACCTACAGTTTTTTTATTCTCCGCTGTATGCAATCATCATCTGCCTAGCCTTTTCCCGACTATGTTAGGGTCGGTTTCCAGTCTAACCGGATGCAGCTGAATACCAGTATTTTATATGGAGCGACCGCCTATCTGACCTCCACAATACACATTGGTAAGATTGGTTGTCTGTCTTTCGGGCTTCTGACAACCCGTAACGACTGTCAAAGATCCACAAATGACAGCCGGGACCAACGGCTTCACGTGCTTTCCAAAGCACGGAGGGTCTTGGTATTTATAGATGGTCACCCATCCACGGAACAACCGCGCCAAGCGTAGCTTAACCTGATCGATCGACCCAGTACGGCTTTTATTACTTAGCCGCAAGCTCCGCTGTATGCAATACTGTAACAAATATTGAACCTCTAACCAACCAATCATTGATATTGGCCCCGATTCTGTTGTTCAGAAACTAAACTAAATTTAAAGTTCAGTGCATCCTTTTCTTTCTATTTCATTATGAAAAGGACAGAAGATAAATATTACTTTAGCCCTGTCAAATTGATCAGCGCCTGACGTAAATTGACGTGTTTTTAGTAGCCAATTTTTAAATCACGTCTAAACTTGTCTATGGATTATCTAATTTGACAGGACTAAACTAATATTTATCTGCTGTCCTTTTCATAATGAAATAGAAAGAAAAAGATGCACTGAACTTAAATTTAGTTTAGTTTGTGAACAACAGAATCGGGGCCATTGTCCACCGTACCTTCAATTTAATTTAAAACGCAAAGCAGATAGTGCAAGGAAATAGCTGGACCGCCACCTGTCAAGGTACTCGTTATCCTGACTATATTGATTACCAGGAAAAAACACTCACCACCTGCTCAAGCGCTTATGTCATACTTTATCTTGCGAGAAAAAGCTAGAAGTGGTCTCTTTTCCATACAAAGTAACTTGTGATTCAAAATAGTCTTCACTTGTAATGCTTAAGGGGACTACATCAGCGGGATTGTCCGAAAGGGTTACCGCTACCCCGGAACATAAAGGGCTAAGGAAGGAACACGGGTGGGTTTTAGTCAGTAAGAGTCTGACACTCCCTTCTGTTCCACCCAGAGCGGGAGGGGTCACTTTTGTGTGTTGTGCTGACTTTTGTGTGCGCCAAATAGTTGGTTTATCTATCTAATTAATTGATGATTTCCCATCCATAAAAAAAGGGGACTACATGACCTAATGCGCGGTCACTGTCGGACTGCATAGAAAATAAAGAGAAGCACGATGACACAACGCTGATAATTTATTGCAAAATATGAAGCAATTATCTATTTACAAAAAATCTATTGTTTGGACGAAAAAATTAAAACACTAGTGCTTTAATATGTTGCTTGTAGAATAATCTGACAAAAATCAGAATGATTGTAACTAAGTACACACATCAAAAGTGTCTAGGGATCAACATATATTTTTGCAATAACTTTTCTCCTGATTGATATTAATTAAAATTTTCTTTAAGGATTCATCAAATAAAGTGTTTTCGTTTGTCACAGTAACGATAAACCAAGTCACCTTTGCATTAATAAAGAAATTTGCCATTTTCCTAATAAAGGGATTTTTGACATTTGAACCACTAACACAAAAGTTCGAAAAAAAGACTGAAATAACAGTTTTCTCTAAAATTTTATTGGGTAACTTAAACAATTAATAATCCGTGTTTCTACCGCGAACACTAACAACACAAGAACATCGGTTTGGCATACTCAAAATGAGTTCATCCAAATCACGCTGTGGAATGGCCGCCCATGTTCGTTGCAACAACAAAAAAAGGTCTTCTTGCGACTGGATACCCTCCATATTCGGCAGAGCTCTTCTCTGTAGCATATCCCATGCATGCTCAATCGGGTTCAAGTCTGGCGACTGAGCAGGCCAGGGCAGGACATTGATGTTAGCTGCGGCGAGAGTCTGTCTTACAACTCTTGCGGTGTGCGGTCGTGCATTATCATGCATTAACTGAAATAAGGGACCGATTTGCACTTGTAGAGGAACGATGACGTCTGATACAATCGTCTCAGCATAAATTTGAGCGTTGAGGTTGCCTCTGATCCAAATCAACTCAGTTCTTCCGCCGATCCAAATCAACTCAGTTCTTCCGCCGATCCAAATACCCGCCCATACCATGATGGTTCCACCACTATAAGGATGGACTTCCTGGCAGGATTTTAATCGCTGTTGGCGTCCAGGGGTTCTCCAGTGTCGTATACGTCTTGTATCCGGTCTCATACCAAAACGAGACTCATCAGAAAAGCACACGAAACGCCATTGTTCTTCTGCCCAATTTCTGTGTTCAAGAGCCCATTGATATCGAATCCTACGATTGTGCATTGCTATAGGTGGTACCCGTAGCGGTCTTCGGGAATGAAGGTTCACTTCATGCAAGCGGTTTCTGACTGTTTGGTCGCTAATTAAGTTCCCTGAAGAGTGATGAAGCCTCACGGCTAACATCATGGCGGTTATTGTTGGAGCTCTTCGAGTTAAGATTTGAATGTATCGGTCTTGTCTCCGTGTGGTGCAGCGATACCGTCCTCCATGGCGCTCAGCCACGGTACCAGTGCTTCGGTAACGTGTCCAAAGTCGACTGATAACACTCTGACTTGTATTCAGAGCTAAAGCCACAGTACGTTGCCGGGAACCAGCTTCTATCATTCCCACGGCTCTGAGCATTTCTTCCCTGCTTAAATGACGTCGCCGCTCCATAATAACGTTGGTTTTAATCAGTAGTAGGGAAACAGTAGCACTAATAATGTCTTCAATGCGTTGTATGTTTTTATAGGGAAAATATTGACAGCTGATTTTCATCTTTTACTCGAATTTGATTCACAGTTCCTGATTCAAATTATGAAATGCACCAAAAAGGATCCATATAAATTTATAAAATCATAAATTTATTACAAAGCCACATCTCAATCTCAAGAAATCCGCATAAAAATGCTTGATCCCTAGACACTTTTGATGTGTGTATATTAGTATGGTTTTTATTGTGAAAAGAAAGTTTTAGAGGTATCTCATGATATCATGATTTTTTTTCTATCGTATGAAATTGCACTAACGACAGCCCCATTTTATGTCCAGGAAAATCACTGTCCATCCTAAGGTTGCCTGGAAGAGATCGCAGAAAGCGATAAGGCCGCCCATTGTATATTTTGTACTATTTCATGTATCTGTACTTGTCGTATTTTTGTGGTGTACAAAAAAGTATATATAAATAAATAAATAAATATGTTTTCAACACACTATCTCAAAAATCAATCAACGCAGCCTATTGCAGTCCACTGCTGGACATAGGCCTCTCCCAGGCTGCGCCACAACACCCTGTCCTCCGCCTTCCGCATCCAGTCTGCCCCAATCCACCATTTTGAGGTTGTCTGCCCTTCTAGTTAGGTGACGTCCCTCACTACGCCGCTGGCCGATATGCGGTCTCCGCTCCAGGACTCGTCTGCGCCACTGGCCTTCGGTCTTTTGACAAACATGGCCAGCCCAGCCCACTGCCATGTCAACTTGCTTACTCTGCAAGCTATGTCGGTAACTCCGGTTTTTTTTCTGGAAATAGTGATTATGTTACAGTAAAACATGAATTAGGTGTCTATTATTCTAATCTTCTTCTTAGAGTGTCGATGGCAATCTAAATGGACTCAGCCCAGAATTCGGCTACGTGTTTGGCGCCATCACCAGCGTCCATCAGTTCCTGTAACGTGCAGCTGACAGGACACGCAGGACACGATATTTAGTGTCCCATCGTTTGTGGAACAGCACCACATTTACACTCCAAGGCGGAGTCGTCTATGAATCTCCATCTGAACAGGTTTTCCTTGCTTCGGCCAACCTGAGTCTTATTGTAATTATAATTTACCATTGTTGTACCTAAAGACAACTCCTACAACGATACTCTTCAACACCAGTTCAACAATAGATCGCCAAGTCGAGCCAAGCGAAGCGCAAGGGCACTACCTACCTTTTCTCGAAGCACTTCGTCGTATTTTTGAACCTTCTTAACTTGGGTTTGGCTTATACCAGATAAACAAAATTTTCGGGATATAATGTCAGTGGTTGACTTATTAAACTTATAAAGTTTCAATTGCATAGTTCTTATACCTTAGATTTTATTGATATCTAAAATAACCCGATTTCGTCACTGATTCACTGACTCACTGATGATCATCAATATTCTAAGGTTCTTCCTGAAGTCCTAGAAAGTTGAAATTTGGTATGTAAGCTAGTAGTTAAGGCGTTTAGAGTTAGAAGCTTGGCTCTACATGAGATCTGATTACTTTTTGACAGTGCGAACTACATGGTCTCGTCTTGGCAACATTTAACATGAAATGTTTTTGTGGGATATCTTTATTAGAAAAGGGAACTTCTCATAAACTTCAAAAGTTTATTATTCATGCCATAACTCTCCTACATACAAGTTACGGACAGTCGGACAAATCTTTTCATAATTGCTAAACGAGATATGAAAATAAAAGATAAAAGAAAAGAAGCAGAAACGTTTTCATTTATTTCGGTATTTCAAATCTGTTGTGCATCACTGGTTTTTTTATAAGTACATTTAAATATCAACCTTATCATTTTGATATAAGGTTAGGTTTTGAATGACAATTTTGAATTAAAGCTCGAAGCTCGATGTTTGAATGTGTGTGTAAAGCTACAGCATTTACATTAGTGAGGTTGTGTACGTGAATGTGGGATATTGTTACTTCGTAGTGATGAGCGTTTGTTTTGTCGATAATTAAATAATTGTGTGTATATTATATTTTATTTTTTAAATACTTTACGTTTTGTTGAAATCTTCTAAAATGAGAATGTCGAATGTTTATATATTTTTTAGTAAGGTAGCTATTACGTAGTACGTACCTGGTACGTATTTAATTAAAGGAGTGGTTTGTGGCTAAGTAATCACAGCCGTACGGGTCGATTAATCAGGTTAAGCTACGCTTGCTGCTGTTGGTCCGTGGATGGGTGACTATCTTCATATTCCAAGACCCCTCCGTGCCTCGGAAAGTACCTCAAGCCGTCGTTACTGGCTGTCGCATTCGTGGATCTTTGACAGTCATTACGGGTCCTCAGTAGCCCGAAAGTCTGACAGCCAGTCTTACCAAGGGGTATCGTATTACCCAGTAATTGAGTTATGGAGGTCAGATAGGCAGTCGCTCCATGTACAATACTGGTATTCAGCTGCATCCGGTTACACTGGAACCGCTTCCAGTGTATCTACCTAGAAGGCGGAAGGCTAGGTAGATGATGATGTGAATTATAAAATAAGAGTGTGTAATATTTCGCTTTTCATCAGTTAGGCACGCGTTTTATGTTTTTCACAAAGTATGCTTCGAATAAACAACAAGCAAAAAATTAGAAGTCAAAGTTTGGTTATTTAAATTATGAATATTAAGTAAATGCCCAACCAAATCCTTTTTTGTATCTTCTTAAATTTTTTTTCGTTGAATCCAGATGTTCATTTCCTACATACGTATTACTTATGTTAACAGCGATTTCCACCAAAATTTTATAGCTAGAATAAGTATTATTCTGAGAATAAATTTTGAAACTTTGACAGTTTTCCGCACTAGAACTGTCAGACGTCAATTTTATTCGACGGATAAAAGATATCTGAATTTGGTAAAATTAGCCTTTATACATAAGTGTTGAAAATTACGTACTTGTAAAATATTAAACATTTTTTGTTTTATCGGATTAAGAAACACAACTTTGTTTATGTATTTAATTTAAAATTTTATGCAGCGATTGTACTTAGTACTTTTTTTTGTCTATAGAACGCTGTTATTGATGACACAACATTGTTTTGAACTTATATTTTGTAAGTAAAATTATTGTGTAACATAACATTTCAAATTTGTCTTATAGCTTTTATTTACCAACAAAAGATTTATACGCGCTGCATCAATTTATCGATAAAAAACATCGATATCACCCCATCGCCATTCACGCACACACTGAAAAACCTCGCAGAAGATTCAACAGGCGTAGCTGCGCTCCGTTCGTTCGTAAAGCAACGCGTCGGAAAAATAAAAGTTTGAATTGAAAGCCGTCTCAGTTCAGCCCGAGAGCGCGGCAGTGAAGTCGCGTTGAACGATAACACACGGTATGTCGGCAGCAAACGAATTTACTTCAAAACTATTTTAACATTATCAAAATAAAACTAAAAAAAATCGAGTACGTCCCGTTATTTTTTTTTTGTGTTCTAATTTTTTTTTTCATTCATAGTCTGTGGTAAAAAGTGTTATACTAAATCTGCATACCGATATTCAAATTTCGAAGTGACGTGACAGTGAAAAAAAAGAAATGAAAACACAGTGGATTCTTTTTGCGGTGCATTTTGTTTTGTCGCGGTTTAATTCTAAATATACCTATGTTTAAGCGTTTTGTGTCTCAGTTGTTTATATAGTAAGCGAAAATAACTGTGGAGCGGTAAGGGATTATTTTAGACGTAGCTGTTGGCGGCGTACCTAATATTTTATTATTTAGCCAGGTACTTTCACTTAGAGATACATATACATTATTTAACTATCGTTCATCGAAAACGACCTTGAAAAAACTGCTAGGATTTTTGTCATGAAATTGTCGCACGAAAAAAAAAAAATAAAAACGATTAAGACAGATATTCAAATGAATTTACAAAAGTTGACTATAAATCATTGATATAACAAATTATTAATCTGTAGATTACTAAATATCTCAAGATATTATCTTGTTTCCATTATTTTTTTTATTATCATTATTTTCGCACGGGGCCTTGAATCAGAATGTTGTATAGTTTTTGCCAATTATATTTTTTTGGATAATTTTCTGTGTTCGACAGTCAAGTGTAGGAAGTTTTTACTTTATCTGAAAGAAAATAGGTGTAGAGCTAGTTAATGGAGCTGATAAAAAGAGTCATTTTATAAAATTTTATTTCCAGGTTGAAAATTAATAATTTATAAGTCATCTTTTTAGAATGTCGACATATAGGTAATAATTATTACGAAAACTGGCTGCAATTATGAGATGACGGTTCTGTAGAAATAGGTAACCAGCACTAAGCAACTGTGTTCGAAGCAGTTAACTTGAAGGTCTTTTTGTCAATAAATTTAACTTAAATGTTGTAGATACCTAGTTGCTTGCATTATATTTTTGTTAGAATTTAAAATTCAGAATTACGCTAGTTTTTCTGAAAATTTTCAGAGTTTGCGTTTTTCTTTTATTTTTCCGTATGTTAAGTCTAGTGTTCAAAATCCATTGTCTCGATTAGCGTTGCTTAAAACTTTTTCCTGCTCAATCATTGTATCGGGCCCCGCGGGCCAGTTACGTCTATATTCAAACAAATTTCATCGATATCGATAGATTTTAAACCGTGTCTTTGGAATTCCACAGTACAGCCAGTAACCGAAATTGTAAGTTTACATCCGAATGTCGTATAAAATGAATGTTGCTCTAGGAATTTTATCACAATTTACGCAACTATCAAGTTATAAGGTAACTAATATTACGATAGGCATGAATTCTTTATCAGATAAAGGCTAGATTTGTCAACGAGTTAAACACCGCTTCTGTTTAACAACCTACACGAAGGTTTGCGCAATGTTTGGTTTAGAGTGGTTTTTACTTGAAAACATATTTTTCTTGCACTTCGAATTTATTTTTGTTACGGACTATTGAAGATGAGGCATGAAATTGTTGGCTTTATTGATTGCTTTTACCGAAAAGAAAACTAAATAAGTACTTAGGGCGTAGTAATAGCCATCAGTGTTTCCTAAAATATTAACATATATTTCTTGTTGTCTAGTGCTCTGAAGGTCAGTTCCCGGAATTAGGTCGCAATCTCATCTCAGCGACGATCAATGTCAAAAATGTAGGGAAGTTAGAGGTATTTTTGATAGATTGAGACTGAGAACAGACTGTGAACGTTCTTAAAATTACGAGAACTGCCCCTCAGGACCTGAGCATTTCGAAACAATTTATCATTTTATTTCTATTTTCAAATATATTTTTTTTCTACAATATTGAAGAGGACATCTGTTTTCCTAAAAGTGTCAAAGAGAACTATTAATTACGCGTATTTCAATGTGGTAACATTTCCACGTTTCGTGTCCGCCGATGTCGTTGACCTATCTGGCTGTCACAGAGGCCCAGCTATGACGGTTTTACTATTATAGAGCGTTTATGTTTTTGTTATTTTCTTGAGACAAATATTTATAGAAACTCTTTATTTTTGTCGCCATTAATGAGACATAAATTTACTTTTTTTTTCATATAGAGCGTTTTTTTTCTACTCAAAGTCGAAGCATTTATTTCAAATAGGCACATAAAATGTACTTTTGAACGTCAAAAATTACAATAAAAAAGAATTGATTCTAGTCGCCTCTTCCAAAAGGTAATTTTCGTAGGTATGGAGAAAAATGGATAAGAAATTGCACCGTTACTCTTTTAAAATGTTTTAAAATTTTTTGGATACATAATTATATGTGAAGACGATGTATATCTAGAATTAAGTTACTATACCACAATAGATAAAATAATTAAAAATGCAACCATGACATAATGTATATTATCTTGTGATTTTATTATTTTATAGATAATTGAACGATTTAATTCATAGAAAATTACATTAATTAGTATGATTTTCCACAGTGAGCTAGTTCAAATTCATTGCCAAGATCACCGGGATGCTTAAGATTTTATAAATAATTTAATAATTTATGTTTTATTAGAAGAAGAGGGTATGTGAATCTCCTGTCAGTAAGTAAGGTCACAAAAGGAATAATTATTTGCGTTGTTTTTTTGTACATCGTGAGGAAACCGGCATGTCCTAGAACCAAAATATTCGAAGACTTACATCCAATCCGCGCTGAAACCGCGTGGTGGAGTAAGATCAACTCTGGTCCACTCCCTCTCACACAGAGGAGGCCTGTGTCCCAGCAGTAGGAACATTATAGGCTGATTATGAATATTTGCGTTGTGGCAGTCAATAGACAAGTTTATCCGTGAAACATGTAAGTAATATACCTATTTACCTTGCTATTATATTCATAAGCAACATTCTGATTTCTCTCCCAAATTAGACAAATAATAATATGATGAAATATATTTTTCCTTCGTTACAAACTAAAAACAGAGATTTGATATAATACTTGTAGTACTTAAAAGGAAATTGCTAGTTTTTCTCGTAATACCTATCATCCATGACTAATGCAGGTATGCCTAGACTTGGATGCAATTGCGGTAGCTAGGTATACTATTAAATTGAAGGCCAAATGGAAAAGGAAGGAATTTAAATTATTCGATAATTTGACGTAGATCGCTTGTTAGTTTAGAAGGCTTTAGTTGGAACAGGAATGCTTTGTGAAAACGGTTAAAATAGCTATATTTGGAGTTACTGCAATATTGTATTTGTTAGTGACCCAATTCTCTTCTCATTGAATAACAATATCTTCTCATTGAATAACAATATCTAGAAAGTTTTGAGTATGAATGTCGATGGGTACAAGAGTAGGGGAAGACCAAAGAAACGATGGATGGACTGTGTGAATTATGATAGGGTTAGGTTAGCACCGAGATGATAACTAATAGAGAGGTATGGAAGAAAGAAAAAGAAAAAATACATTTATTTAGCACAGACCAAAAGACACACAGCAGGTACACCAGAGACATACGTCACATACAATCAAATAAATCATAAAAAAGTGTAAAGTCCGATGAAAAAATTTGCAGGAAAGTGTGTCTCACGGCTGCGCCAAAAAGACCCAGTTCAGCAAAAATGCCAGACAAGTAGTACCTGACGCTGATTTTCAACTGGACCTGGAAGAGAAAGACATGGTTACGTCGACCACAAATAAATAGGGATTCGGGTAGGAGAATGATAAAGAAAGTTAAAATGATTAAAATGATTGAGTCTGGGATTATTTTAGATATCATTATCACGCTTTCTTTATACTATAGTAAAACATTGAAAAAATGAAGAATATCGTCTAAAAATTCAATTCAATTCAAATATATTCAGTGGATCATAGGTATAAAAGATGTTGTGTTAGTTACAGGTAAGTCTGCTATGTCCCGCCATTGAGGCATATAAAATTCACATTATAAGTTCGGTACATAGTTAAAATACATCGAATTATCATGCATTAATTTAAAATTAGTATAATATTCATGTCAAATTACAAATTAGTCATTTTACAAAATAGTATGATTCAATGTATTATCAATTACAAATTCTCTTATATGTAGAGTAATAACATTTACTTATCAATAATTCGTGTAGTCTTGTTTTAAAGGTATTTATATCGGTCATAGTTCTGAGAAAAGGTGGAAGGGTAAAAATCATAATTTGCTTCCTTCTAAATATCTTCACTAATTTTAAACACACAACAGCTTCTACGCAAAATACCTACTAGAAGGTCAGGTCACATTCAAGTATCAACCTGACATTATTAAATAATAATTTATCTCGCGAATCTATTTAAAATCGACCGATTAGCGTCCAAACTAAAAATACCAGAGCCAGTTCCTAGGTTAGTAGTATTACTTGCATATCGATTTATATCTATATACGTTATCAAAGAGATAACTCGTTATCGTAACTGATAATATTTTGAGGTCGGCAGCAGAGTTAATGTTACCTCGGTTTTATTTTGTAAACACGTTAGGGTGAATGCTTCAGGTAGCCCGCGAAATTCAAATATTCTTTCGTTTTTTGCAATTTGCATGTAAGTAGGTATATAGGTTGTATGTTGATCAAAATTTGATTCGCGGCCGTAACGAGTATTTGTTTACAGAATTATAATTAAAGTCATCAATACAGCTATAATAGACCAGGTAATCCTCCTAACTACGACAATTCCATGATGTTAGGATTACGTGGTCTTAAAGAGTTGTATTGGTGACTTTAATGATTATAATTCTGTAAATACGTCATTGTTTTAGCCGTGAATCAAATTTTGATCAACATAAAACCAAATACTGACTTGAAAATTGTAAAAACGTAACAGTCATTCAAGCTAACTTTATTTATTTTTTTTAGTTAAGGCAGCCGATAGCAGTAGGCAGTATCAAATAATATTTAACTGCGTCTGTCATGATTTTTTGAGGTTTTACCAACATAAGGAAGTTGGGATAGAATTTCAGAACATCTACTTAGGTGTTCTGAAATTCTAGCTCAACTTCCTTAACTAAAAGAAGACTAAAACTGTTGATTTTGACGAGTTCAAAACCTAGAGGAGCAAGAATGTCTCATCAATACTTGTAAAATTCTAGTTTCCTAGTAAAATTCTGTTAAAACAAATTAATAAAAATAAAAATCTAACATCTGAACAAACGAGTCCGTATAATTTTATTCGACTTTTGTAATTATGCACATACATTGTATAATTAACGACCACATGACGCCGGCTTCGAAGTAAACAATATTGTTACGGTAGTTTAATTACGAGTTCGATTATACAGGTATGTAAGTGAACATTATAAAATATTTCTCCTAACGGATTATAGTTCTTATGCCTTTTCAAATGAGTTCAAAAAACTGAAAATAACTTCTAAAATAAATGATAGCAAGAAAGTATCGATAAGAAATCCCGTCATTCCCATCACTACTGTTAGTGTAAAAATGCAAAATGGCGACACATAAAAGTCAAGGGTACAGATAAGAAAAGTAAACACTGCAAGCGTTAACTTAAAATTATGCAAAATATTAGCATGATTTTACACAATGAGATGTAATAATAGGAAAATTACGTGTTCGCTTTTATTTTTAGAAAATGTTTCTTGAATTGTTTTTCTTATTTTTTGTCTACAGTTCTAGACTAATACCTAGGTGAAGGTGTCCTTGTCATTATTTTGAGCACTAACGTTACGTCTTACGTATTATCGTTGAGGTGACATCATATTCTTTTACGAAAAACAAAGTTTGGTAGGAATCTCTCCGTCATCTCATTTTACGTGAAGCAGTCGCTTCACGTAAAATGGTCCACTGGACGACGAAGGAGGGTTATTCGAAGTTTGTAAAGGTACCTACACCATACATTTTTATGTCTGATCCAAGATCTGGAGTCCAATCTGTCATCATCATTCATTTATTTTTATTATTTATTTATTTAAGATTACATGCACAACATTACAGACATTATAGCCTTTTCTCAACTATGTTGGGGTCGGCTTCCAGTCTAACCGAATGCAGCTGAATATCAGTACCTATTTTACATGGAGTGACTGCCTATCTGACCTCCATAACCCAGTGACTGGGTAATACGATACCAATTGGTACGGCTGGTTATTAGTTTCGGGATTTCGAAGACACGTAACAACTGTCAAAGATCCATGAATGACAGCCGGGACCAACAGCGTAACGTGCTTTCCGAGGCTCGGAGGAGTCTTTGTATGTGAAGATGGTCACCCATCTACGGACTAACCGCGGCAAGCGTGGCTTAACCTGATAGATCGAACCGTGTGGCTGTTATTACTTACATTTCTTAATGAAAATCCTTGATATAAAAAAACGTTTCCAAAATTTTATTCACCACGTTTCACCGATGACAGCGGTATTACCATTTACCGTGGTAAATACCATACAAAGTGAAGCAACAAAAACTCGACCCGCATAATTTACCATTATACGCCAAATTACGCGACGTAAATGTAATTAATTATTTATTAATCCTATTTAAACGATTCATGCCATTGTAATTTAAATTCATAGAGACAAGAACCGGTATTTTTCAAGGTCTCTGTTCTGTCACCCCTTTTGAAAGTACTCTTCACACCTTTTGACTTTTTTTTTAATTCTCGAGTTACCGGCTTTGTCATCTCCCCTTATGTTTGCTAAATTATTTTTTTTCAAGGTTGGCAACTGTCAAGAGTCCCACGGTCTTCGTCAGTTTTTAAAATAGGAACTAGTTTTTGATTATGAATTTATGACTAGGGAAAAATTGTGTGACCAGAATTCTATTTTATCATTTAATTTTTATTATTACGTAACAATTCTAGGATAATTGGAATCGTGCCAGCTAAATTTTGTCACGTAAATATGAAGTTACAGAGAAAATAGGTATACCTATGCAGCTGGCACCGAAGCTGCATTTCTCAAACTTATTTTCTCCACATAGGATTAAATTATAATCTGCCTGGCGTTTTCCCAACTATGTTGGGGTCGGCTTCCAGTGTAACCTGATGCAGTTGAATACCAGTGTTTTACATGGAGCGACTGCCTATGTAACCTCCACAACCCAGATACTGGGTAAGACGATACCCCTTGGTAAGACTGGTTGTCAGATTTTCGGGCTTCTGACTACCCGTAACGACTGTCAAAGATCCACGAATGACAGCCGGGACCAACGGCATAACGTGCTTTCCGAGACACGTAGGGGTCTCGGTATGTAAAGATGGTCACCCATCGACAGACCAACTGCGGCAAGTATCATCATCGACAACGCATTAAATACAGTACATAAAGTAAAATATCTCACCTCTTCTTCGTTATATACACGTAACATTCATACATAAGTACACATATTTTTTGACTCTCCTGACCTTTAAAAATATTTAAGCATCGACATCGTTTTTTTTTTCTTTTTACATTTTCGTATAATCATGCTCCTATGGTTTTGCTTTTTTAAAGAACCAACCTTCTTCTTTTTTTTTTTCTTTTCGAATCGAGAATTTTACATACGTACGTCTAGTTAACTAGATGACCTTGGCCCTGTAGGTGGCCACGTTGATCGTGGCTTCAGTAGCGTTATTTGTGTCCTTCAAAGTTCAGGAGTAGGGACACTTGGAGAACCAGTGGTCTACTTCAAAAAGCACAGAGCTGCGTAATTGCGTAACACACTTACGGCTTTCCTTTTGACAGTTCAACAACATTCATTGCGTTATTTACATTGTTGAGCGGACAAATTTTTTGAACATATGACGCAATGGATTAGCAATATCCTTCAAAATGATTCAGATTGTGATTGAAAGTGTGTTACGCAATTAAGGGGAAGAAAGAATTTCGTAGCAAAAAAAAAAATGCGTAGATTATTAGCATGGTATGCTCTTCCTATGGTCTTATAAAGCCACTGGAAGACATCTAGTTCCACATCAGCTATGTTTGCTGACCCAAAAAACTATATCATCTTTTTTTATCATATCGAGATCACTTATGCGGAATTTCGCTAACTAATTTAATTTGACCCTGTATACGGATGGCATTGGATAGCATTTAACAAACGTGGACTTTAATTACACACAACACCAATATAATTATCATTACCGTATTTTAATAAAAGCTCGATATATTTTGGCACGTAAACAGAGTACTTACCTAATTTAAATGAATGGTAAGTTGGTAACATTATCTGTGTAATGAAATATTGACATAAAACATACGGCCAGCATGTTTTTCGACAGTCATAGATACGAAACGTCTACATTTTTATCTTGTACGTACTTACCTACTTATTATGATTGCGATTGATGGATGATGAGAGCGAAATCTATAGAGTAAATAGTTCATATTGATTTTTTTCTGGTTTGATAACGTCCACGGACCATTTCTGCGAACATTTGCAAAAAGAAAATCTCAATTTCTTTTTGACACAAATTTGAATGAACAGAATGAATGAATGAGCAATTTACTGGTTTCAGCGGCTTCCAAGTTTTTATTGAAATGGTGGCGTATACTTAGGTACTGCCAAATATAACGGTCCTTTTAAAAACGGATGTCAAGAACAATTCAGTAACTTAAACGATTTCACGACAAGTTTTTTCTTCATTCGAAAATGATAATTAGCAACAATAAAATTAACATTGATAACCTCAATTGTAGGGAGAAAGAAAACGTGTATTGTCATACTTTAATTAAAATTACGGTGTCCCATATGGAGAAAAGTTTTAATCGCTGGTATTCGGAAATTGTGGACAATTTACGGTCCAAGGGCTTACCAAAAATTAAAGAATTTAATTGTATGTTGTAGAGAAACGAAGAATATCTTCAGCTTTTAGTTTATCTGAATGTTGACAGTAGAAATGTTACTTGGAGCTTTGAGCATTTAACTTTGCATAACTATAGGTCAGAAAATCGATTACTTGTTACGGATTTAAGAACTGGCCATCTGTAGCATTCCCTGTTGGTAGTTTATTTGATTTTTGTCACTAAAAAGCTTTCAGTCTACGCAAAATAAACTTTAAAGTTTGCATAAGTATGGTGAACAAATCGATTAGCTACCTATGCATTTAGGAACTGGCTGTTATCAGCGTGCTCCCTGTCCCCCAGAAAAAAAAATTACAAACTCAAAGCATTTATTTCACATGAACAAATTACAGGCAGTTTTCAATTGTCAAGGAGTCGATCTGTCAGAAAACTGAAGGTAGTTGCCCATTCCAAAGCGTAGTAGGTAAATGGAGATGAACGGGCAAGAAATTTCACGGACACTCTTTTAACTCACTCGTATCATCCTATGGTTAAAAAAATTATCATACAAAATGATTATCGAAGAAGTTAATTTTCAAGTGGCTATTCCCAGTTATCCTGTGACTTAAAAACACCATAAAGTGGAGTACAGTTCAACTCCAGCCAGTTTGAACCCATGTTTCAAGAATCGAGAACGAAACCAGTTATGGTAATAATTCCGTTCACTCAATATTCAATACTGGCCGGTGAATGAGTTGGAATTTCGGGTTCGATGTTCGAAATTCAAAATATATAAATTGTGTTTGTTTTTATGCATGGAAGTGAACGAAACGTTCTATGGGACAGATGTTTGCTCTATTTTTAAATTGCTGATGATTTGGTTATTGGAAATTATAGGGTTGCTCCACAATTCGTATGAAAATAATGTCTACAATTTTGACGATTTTTCAGCTGACTAAATTCTAAGATGTAGTTACCTAATTAAGAAAGGTTTTAGCAAATTGTTTGATTCCGCCATAAAACAAAAGAAAATCAATCTTTATTCGCCATTTTCTGTCGACATTTTCGACAATTTTCCTATTTCTGACAGAGTGACGATAACTGTGCCAATTTGACTTTCAAACTAGGCCCAATAAAACATCTAAAATAACAGCAATCGCACAGAAACACAATTCCCTTCTAAAATAGATAAAATTGCAATAAATCGTTGCTTTCAAGAGTCCGTTTATCAAGAAAGTCGCTCCACTGACCTGTGACACTCAACATATTTCATAATAACGATACTATTAACGTTAGGAAATTAATTCCAGCAAACAGTGGGTGTTTTGTAACTTTTTTATTGCAGTACCTATGTCAACGATAAGGCATGTAAAAGTAATTTGTTCTGTAATAAATTTTATGCACTTTGTTCCAGATTTTATACAAAGTGTAAACTAGTGACCTTAACTGATTTGTGTAACACAATAACATTTTGACAGTTCAACAACATTCATTGCGTTATTTACGTTGTTGAACAGGCAAATTTATCGAACATATGAAGCAATGGATTAGCAAAATTCTTCAAAATTATTCAGATTGGGATTGGAATTGTGTTACGCAATTAGGGTGGAGGGTAGCAGAGGATTTTAAGGCTGTTTAAACGCTGTATTAATGGACTAGCAACCAGCAAGGTTGTTGAGGTCAGACATACATTCGCTTCATGTAAAACACTGTGTATTGCGCAATACACTTTCAATCACAATCTGAATCATTTTGAAGGATACTACGAATCCATTGCTTCTTATGTTCGAAAAATTTGCCTGCTCAACAATGTGAACACCGCAATGAATGTTGTTGAGCTGTCAGAAAGCCATTGCTACGGTGGTCTTAGCCCACAATCTATACGACATGCGGCAAACGCGTCCGGCCCAGTCCCATTTGAGCTTACTTAGAATTGTTGTTAATTATACCCAAAATAATATTAAGACGAGAGAAAAAAGAGAGCACCTAATAAATAGCACTTCTTTTAATAAATATTTACATAGGCAGAAAGTGCCAAACAAATCTAAAGCAGTAACTATGCCAATTGTAAGCGTTAAATTAGCAGATAGTATCGAAAATGTAACGCTAATAAGTTTCATTTTCGTCATGAATCATTGTTTTCATACGAGTAGAATGTAGCACTGTTATTCTTTAGAGTTCACTTGGAACGTCACTCAAGTGAGCGCACACAATTCGAAAGTGAACATTAATTTGTTTTTAAAGTAAATCATCGCGAGTTCACTACGAGACACCGTTCGAATTTCAAAATGACGTTTAGCGAAGATTAATGAGACTCATTGAAAATTGAAAATGGCCAGTATAAGTAAGTCTCTTATTTGACGGCTGTCAAATTGGAAACGTCATTATGACAAAATGGCGCACTCGAAATAAGAAGCCGTTTATTTTGAGGCTAAAATCTTCTAGAAACATTCGAAAAAACTAAGAGAAACTCTTCGATCTTCATTAGCTTCGGTTATCTCGTCACAGATTGTTATAGTAAATATTTTCTCACTGACCTAGGATCGAATAACTAATTGCTGATAATTTACGATTGTCTTATCTCGGCACATACCTAAGTAATTACTTATTTATATATGCGACAAGCTCACAGTAGGTTACTAGGCGTTAGTTGGAGACCAATAATCTATGGCTGATACATTATTTAACGCTACTGTTTTATATAAAAGTCAACAATCTGATCAATAAACCAGCTGAAAAATCTGAGCTGTACTTTCATTGTATTACTTTTCGCTAGTTCGGGGGCGCGTTGCCATTTAAGGCAAGGTTGCAGTACTTTTTAACTTTTTTAAACCTCTGTTAATCTAGCAAAATATTAATTTATTTAGTTGATAAATTCATTCAAATAATAATTTTTTTTCATTCATTTATTTTTCAAAATGTATAATTTTTTTTTTAAATTTTGCGCAAAGAGAAAATATTTTAGAAAAATTGAACATATTGTCAAGCGCTGTGTGAGGACAGAAACGTGAATCAAAATAATTGGCTCGTTAAAAAAAAATCATAAAGATGACACTAAATCGCTGTTTAAAACATATTACCTTGAAGAGATTACATCGTTAAACCTTGTAAAAGTTATACGAAAAGATAAGCCTTATTGTTTTTTAGGGCTTGGTGAGAGAACTTTTTATAATTTCCTTATTATTATTTTTTTTTTCTGTGAAACAAATATATCTACACTTCAGCAGTAATTCAAGCCGGACGGCGCGTACGTGTTCCACGCGCGCCTCAAAGAGATGTCAGCAATAAGGAAGGGGCCCGTAAAGGCCGAAGCCTGCCGGGGCAGCGGGATTGTCCGAAAGGGTTACCGCTACCCCGGAACACAAAGGGAACATGGGTGGGTTTTAGTCAGTAAGAGTCTGACACTCCCTTCTGCTCCACCCAGAGCGGGAGGGGTCATTTGATGATTTCCCATCCACAAAAAAAAAAAAGCAGTAATTCAAGAGCTCGCAACGGCCGGTCAGTGCCTGCGAGAGAGAGATGCCCCTATACCTATTATGCGGGGAGTGACAAAACCTTATCATACCTACACACCGAACTACAAGACGGCCATAATGAGCACACATCCAGAAAATATTTACCTACTCAACAATATGATAACCCTTTCTCTGGAGCTTAGGACCGAAATCAGCACCCTAATATGTAGCATAAATTATCAATCACAATCTGTATCATTGTGAAGGATATTGCTAATCCATTGCTTCATATGTTCGAAAAATTTGTCTACTCAATAACGCAAATAACGCAATGAATGTTGTTGAACTGTCAAAATGCTAGTGTTAGTGTGTTACGCAATTACCCCGCTGTTCAGTAAAACAGCTGTCAAAGCTCAGTTATAATAATTGGTTTTATTGCCTCACTTTTCCCAAGATATAGTTAGTCTAATGTAATGGTGGTCTACTGACATTTACCGGGCACACAAGTCTAGAAAGTGTTTCCTCAAAACCACGACCCTTAATATCATAATCCTTTCTGCCGCACTGGTAATCGAAATTGGCCCCGATTCTGCAGTGCGATTCTGTAACCATCTCACCGTGAAAACTTAAGTGAAGTGAGCTGTTAGTGTCATCCTGATGCTAGGGATTGATACTCTTGACAGCTCACTCTAAGCTCACTTCACCTATCTTTTCACGGTGAGATTTTGACAGAATCGATCGGCAGTTGTTCACAAACTAAGTTCAGTGCATCTTTTTTTTTCTAGGTATTTCATTAAGAAAAGGACGGAAGAAAAATATTAATTTAGTTCTGGCAAATTAGTCAGCGCCTGACGTAAATTGACGTAATTTAGTAGCCATTTTTTTATCACGTCTAAACTTGTCTATGGATTATCTAGTTTGACAGGACTAAACTAATATTTATCTTCTGTCCTTTTCATAATGAAATAGAAAGAAAAAGATGCACTGAACTTAAATTTAGTTTAGTTTGTGAACTTGGGTGAAGTGAGATTTAAGTGAACTGTCACTCCACCTGATGATTGATGTTATGCTGGACTTGTTATTATCCAGTCGTAACGGTGATCAGTAGACCAAGCTCCTTTTATATTCAACGTCGAGCGATACGCGTCAACTGCAGAGGCAACTGTAGCTGTCGACGCGTCGGCGGCTGCCGTCGACGATGTACTCATGCGTCGGCGGCTGCCGTTGACAGCGTACTCACGCATCGGCGGTTGCCGTCGACAACGTACTCACGCGTCGGCGGCTGCCGTTGACGACGTACTCACGAGCCCGCGCGTCGACGGCTACAGTAGCCTCTGACGCGTACCGCTCGTGTGTATGAGCACTAATTGGACTTCGTGCGTCAGAAGTTCCGACATTAAACCACCCACGAATTTCAAGTGATATTATACTATCTGTTATTATGCCATATATTACACACCCCACGACTAGATAGGTAGAGGGTGGTCTATAAATTCCACGAACTACTTAAATACATAATACCGTATGTATATACGAAAATATTGTAAATATCTAACATGCAATCGATATGTTATCACGTTTTGCGTCAGCACTATTGATATAACGTAAGCTGAACGGATAACGTTACGTTTTACGAATAATTTTGTTTCATAACGCCCTTTTTCATGGACTCGGGAGTGTAGGGGAAATACCTAGGGACGTCTGTAAATATAGATGGTAAATAAATAGCCTATGGGATATGCAAACTGAAGGGGGCAACAACAGCCAGTATTGTCCCACTGTAGTGTTAAAACCTCTTCATAACCGACTTCAAAAAAGGAGGTTTTCTATTCGATCCGTATGTATGTATGTTTGTATGTCCGTGATTTTCTCAAAAACTAATGAACCAATTTTGATGTTTCTTTTATTAACGTGATTTACATGCTTTCAGGAAGGTTTTAGTAATAATACATTAGGTAATTATTTTTATGTACCTACGAAGTTATATGCGTAAATGTACTGCATCTTCGGCATTTCTATGCGAATATTGTGATAATTCTTCTAGTCGGTGTCTTCAATTCTTCAATACACCTTAGCTTGGCGCCGCTTGGCTGCAATTGTATATCTATGTATCGTTTTTAATGGATAAGTGCCTCAGGGGTGATCCCATATTTTGATTAACTTTGCTTGGGTAGTTTTTGAGTTAGCTTCAATAATACGATTTTTAGATAAAGGAACGGACTGATAATCGCTGTGTGTTGATGAGTACTGGCCATTATGAGTCTCGGTTGCCAGATAATGTTTTGTATTTAACAAAGCCAGAACAATGTGAATTTCTAGAGTTCAGACAAGCACTTAACGCAACAAGACACACACAGTTATTGACAATTCATCAATCTTCATTTTTGTTTATGGCGCGTTATTTATGGTGACATGCAGAGGATTTATCAAACACTAGTTTCTGTCCGCGACTTCGTCAGCGTGAAATTTCTTGTTCCCCCGACCCACCCAGTACCCTAATTGCGTAACCCACTATCAATCGGAATCTGAATAATTTTGAATCAAATTGCTAATCCATTGCTTCATAAGTTCGAAAAATTTGTGTACTCAACACGTACATAACGCAATGAATGTTGTTGAACTGTCAAAATGAAATCGATTCCCATTGATGTAATACGTAATTGCCCCGCTGGTCGCATCATCGCATCGTATCGCCTGCCCGCGCTATAATTTCGTTTTCGCTCAGCGTTCTCTATGACTATTTGTTTTTGCTCAATTTTTCAAATAATTTTTCAAATCCCACTGGTAGTTCGAGAGATGAGCGGGCTTCACTACATAGTATAAAACAAAGTCGCTTTCTCTGTCCCTTTGAACGCTTAGATCTTTAAAACTACGCAACGGATTTTGATGCGGTTTCTTTAATAGATAGAGTGATTCAAGAGGAAGGTTTATATATATAATACATGCATGCATGTGATGTCGTAAATAAACACATTTTTTTGCGCTTACTTTTCAAACGCTGGCTGAACCCTACGAGATAGGTTAAAATAATGTAGTACAGTATTGTACACCTTAAAAAGGTCTACAAAAAATTCCATGATGGTATATGTCTATCTCTTAGGGATAACCCACAATAATCATTTTTTATCCTTTACTTTTTACGAGAAATAATGGCTTATTTACGAAGCGATTTTAAGCAATACAGTATTAATCCTTATCCAATTAAGTATCTTAAATACATTGTGCATTTAATATAGATAAATATGGCCCTTTACAGCATGTAATTTAAATGAATATTTTCGAAGATATTACAGATTTAAAATGCAGGGACATAGAGGTTGCTGCGGTACCGGCCGCGGCGGCGCGTGCTGGCATTCTTGAAATACCTGTACTTAGTATCAGTATTGCACCCGTGCGAAGCCGGGGCGGGACGCTAGTAAATAATAAAACAAATTAAAAAAAAAAAAAATATAAACCCTTCAGCTTTATTATTAGTGTATAGTTTAAAGATATGAAGCAATGGATTATGAATTCCCTCTAATACGAAAAGGATAGTGATTGTGAGTGAGCTACGTACCTAATTGGGTTGCAGGTCTGGTCATAGCCGAAGGAAACGCGTGCATGTGGACTGATGGACGGATATTGGCTCCTAGTAGGTAGGTATCTTGCCTACGCGCATGTCTGTGCACGCGTATCCGTACCGCCTTATCTGGACCAGCTCAATATTACAAACAACGCAATAATTTTTATGGTCACTTTAGTAAATAGTAATTAAAATTATTATCAATCTAACCTTCCGCCAATTGCTATGACCATGCCAAAGTCAACTCCATCAGCTTTGACATAAGCGACCTGTCAGATGACGTCACAAGTCAGTATAGCGCTACAAGGTTTTTTGCGCGTGTCCGAAATCGGAACTAACGGCGCCATCTTGTTTTTTGAATACATTTCATGTGTCATCCCACAAAAAATTGCACAAAGTTGCAACAGTGCACTGTCAACGTCATTAGGGCGCTAGTCAAAGGTAGACACCGTAAAACGCTTAGTTTTATTGTCACAAAGTTTGATGTATTGGTACAGTCAACAGCAAAAGTAGATGATGAAAATCAGGAATTCAATACTAATGAACGGAGTTCGCGTCAGAACTGTGTGTCTGATGGTTACGTAAATGTTTGGTATAATTTACAATCACTATTGCTGTTGATTGTACCTAGATAAATTACAAGCCAGAAAAAATTGAGTGTATTGTCAAATGTTCAAAGAAAAGACTAATTCAAAAATATTTTCTAAAAATAGAATAGTATCATAGAGATAGAATAAAACAATCTTAAAACAGAGCTTAAAAATATTTTTCGTCGCATAATTCTCAACAGTTTGAGCGAACTATGATATTTTATATAGTGATAATTAAGGGGTATCGTATTACCCAGTAACTGGGTAGTGGAGGTCAGATAGGCAGTCGCTCCATGTAAAATACTAGGATTCAGCTGCATCCAGTTAGACTGGAAGCCGACCCAAACATAATCGGCCTATAATGTTCCCACTGCTGGGAAACAGGCCTCCTCTCTAAGAGGGAGTGGGCCGTAATCCACCACGCGGGCACAGTGCGGGTTGGTAGATGTCACATGTCTTCGAATTTTTGGTTCTAGGACATGCCGGTTTCCTCGCGATGTTTTCCTTCACCGTTTTGAGAGCAGTGGTGATGAAATAATTCACACAAAGTGAAGCGCTTGTCAGGGTTCGAACCACTGATCACCACTGCTCTAACTCATGGTATGCCACAAACAATTAAATAGCACCGTGAAAATCAGGGTTAACGAGTTACTATTACTAACTAGTTTGAAGTAGGTAATAGGTTTCGTCTCAATACTCTACTCATTGGTGATATAACAGCGGGATTGTCCGAAATGGCTAAGGAAGGAACACGGGTGGGTTTTAGTCAGTAAGAGTCTGACACTCCCTTCTGCTCCACCCAGAGCGGGAGGGGTCATTGGATGATTTCCCAACCACAAAAAAAAAAAAAGGGGCGTGCATTTATTTTTTAATTTAATAAAAACTACAAAATTATTTTTATTTTGGTGGTCATTCGATTCAACTAACATCAAACGCGTCGCTGCTTTGTTGCCGCGATGCGCTGTTGCCAATTACCTAAACATTTGCTTTTTACCACGTCAAATAGCGCCAAATGACTCTCGTACACAAATCTATCGAAGATTCCTAGCCATAGATTTAGGTCACTAGAATACGGAACCACGGTCAAACTGTCAAAGTAAATAGACACACAGGCGGACAGACAAACAAAACCAATGTCACGTTCACTTTTAGAGTGAAAGAGATAGCGGATTAGTGAGAAATACGTGACTTTGGATCGTGACTTTCTAGTTTTGTAATAGGGACTTAAAAGGGTTATCAGCTGGACCTTTTAGATTTTTTTAGAGTTGTGGTAGCATAATATCTTAGTATCTTTTGGAGTAGAGTGCTAAGCAATCAACTTTGATCAGCAAAATGAGATTGAAAATCCTTGTGTTACTACTGGTAACACAAGGGTTTTCAGGTATAAAATATTTGGAATTCGAGATTCCTGGGGCCCAAGTTATTTTTATAAATTCGTCATTCGAACACAATCCCATTGTCATTTTGCTAAAAGTTAGTAATCTGCTAAATTCTTAATGATCCATCATTGGTCGGTCAATGGTCTAAGAAAAACTACTAAACATGCTAGATTTCATTTAATATATGTATATTTTTACATATTTACGTATTAGTGTTTGCAATCTGAAGTAGTAAGAAGTTCGTAAAGAGCAATAAACATTACATTTATTCATTTGTCATTATGTAGGTACGAGATTACCATTAAGCCATTTCTTTCAATGGAGTGTCAGTGGTTGATAATTGGAAAGTCATAATGACGCCATTATATTAGTAGATTACCAAACTTGTCAAAATCAACAATTATGAAATCGATGATAGGCCATTCTGACACTATTGTCACGTTGTAATAGCAGATTTGAGGCCCTGAGATCTTGCTTGGTTAATATGTTTGCTTCCATCGGTGCTGTTCTTGAAGTAGGAAAAGCTGATTGCGTTTCCACTAGTGAAAATTACTTCTTGCTTGTCCCAAAGCCATCACTGATTTCTGCATTAGTAACATTGATCCTGTTTCCCTTATCCCAATTTATTTATTTCTTAGCCGTCGCAGCACGTCTTTGTCTTCCATACATCTCTATTAACCGCCATCTCAGGATTCACTAACTGCTTCATCAGTAAGATACTACACCATCCTCTTCTTTTAGGATTACATCATGATTTTCTAAGAAATTACGTAATAATAAAATGTAATTATAGTAAAAGTGCGCAGTGCTGCACACCCCTACCCTATTTCAAGTTAAACAAATATCAACTTTATTTCAAAGAGAATTAAGTTGATTTCAGAGTGACTAGCACTATTAAAAAATCTATCAAAATGTTTGAAGTTGTAGCGTAAACTGAACTTTATTGTGTAGGAGTTTATGTTATTTTTTCCATTAATTCATATTTGTTTACATTTTTGGAAAATAAATCGCGAACGCAGATTAATTAAATTATTGATTGTCCAGGTCGCAGATTTTTTCAATTAAAGTCCTTGAATAGGTACTCTCTAGAATCAGAACCTCATTAAATGGCTGTAACCTAGTTTTAAGTAGGTAATGCTTGAGTCTTGAGCGAAGTCATACGGGCTTAAGTTAATCCAAAGTCTGCCGTACAGCGTACTTATTCCAGACAAGAACATTTTCAGTCTATTGCCACATTTAATAAGACAATTGTTTTATCCATAATCATCAGGGTCATGGTCATGGCTTCAAAGTTCAATGGGACGTGAAACATTTGTGTTGAAGGTCGGCCCATTGCGTCTGTGGGCTATGGATGAAGTGGTTACTACAATAAAATTGTAATAGATTAAGTAATAAAATTGTTGTTTGTTGTGGTAGAATAGTTGGGAGCTTGAGTAGATGTTGGTAAACTGTTATTTTTGTTTTTTGAAATGAGGGGTTATTACTTAGGGGTGATTTTACCAAATTCAGATATCTTTTATTCGTGGAATAAAATCGGGACCAACGGCTTCACCGTGCTTTCCGAGGCACCACGCCATCCATCCACGGACCAACCTCGGCAAACGTAGCTAACTTATTATTACTAAGCCGACTGAACAATTAAATTAAACTATTTAAATCACTTTAGATTTTAGTTAACCATTTATTGAGCAGTCTATTGTATCTTTATGCTAATTTCCTTTCTAAAACCTTTGTTTCAGTTTGATCGTGTTCTCGTGATAGGTTAGTCTAGACTCTTAGACTGCTAAATTGAGGGAAAGTTCCTTTGTTTATTAAAATGGCCGATTGTATTGCCATTTGTGTCTTAAACGTCTTTGAGATTCTTACATGCCTTCATCTAATCTATGGGTATTTGTTTGAAATTGGAATGGTCGACTGTCAACACTATAATAATTGCAGTCCGTTCATTGCATCACAGTGATCTTTATTTTCATTGCATTAAGGTTGCAGTTGGGTTGCTGGCACTGAGTCACTGACAAGTTTGTCAAAATCATTGTGATCTTTATTCTCGTTACAATAAGGTTGCTGCTTTCTGAGGTAAACTACCTGTGAATGGACAGGATGTGTTAGTGTGTTGTTTATTTCGAATGGATTCGAAAAAACTGTCTATTCCATTGAGCTATATGACTAGAGAAGCAAACCTCAATAAAATGTGTCAAAAAAGTGTAGCCACTTTATAAGCGCGACGACGTAGCTTTGAAACCACTAAACATTTAAAAGTAAACATATATCTGTCTCACTTACACACGTCGTAAGAATAATACCGTCGCTTAGATTAGACAAAGACCGCAATATAAACATGCAATGACGGGATGGGGTTGCCTACCCATGCGAAATTTTACCCAACATTTTAAGCCATAAAAAGCGTTTTAGGTTAAGTTAAATTATTTTTAAAATATTTGAATTATGTATTTCTTATTGGATGTGTAATAGAAGTTTATAAATAATGAAAATAACTAAGACATTTTCTTTTTGAATATTTTTTCTTTATTATTAATGAAATTGAATGATTCACTAGGTAGCCAGTCAGTCTCTTTTCTCAGCAATCGGATTATTTCCACCCATTTTTCACAGCGTGCTGCATCTTTAGGCACCCTGCTATGTTGTTATTATTAAAAAATATTTAAAATCACTTATTCCGTAAATTAAAAATTCCCACTAATGTGGGAAACTAAAACTAAGTTTTTAGTGGTAACACTGAACCTAATATACAAAATTCTACATTTTATTGCGTTTTTACGTTGATATAAACACCAGAGACAATTAATTTACGTGTGGAAAGTAATTCCGGTTAATTTATTATGTTTTTGTGATCTTGAATCGCACTCTTTCGCGATATTTTTTGTCGCATGTCACTCGGTTGACTTCGGTTGGCGTCACACAGAGCACTGAACTGACGTTAGCTACGCTGATGGCTGTAGCCATCAGCCTAGTGGCAACGCCTTGGTGCGGTAATTGCTAATCTAGTGTAACATATATATCAATGGTCTATTCTATGTCATCATCAAAAACAAAGTCTATTACGGTCAACTGCTGGAAAAAAGCTAGTAAAAATATGATAGGTTAAAGAAAGAAGTATAAAAGAAAAATACATGTTGCGCCAACTCTAAATAATTTGTGATAAGGGCGTAAGGAACGTTGATGATTTAAAACCCAAGCTTTTATCCATCTATAAGATACCTAAACAAAAAATCAATAATCCTTACCCTTTATTTTATGAACTTCTTCCTGTTATTTCACTTATTTATGCAATAATTACGAGGAAACTGGCATGTCCTAGAACCAAAAATTAGAAGACATGTGACATCTACCAACCCGCACTGGGCCCGCGTGGTGGATTACAACACACTTCCTCTCTTCGAGAGGAGGCCTGTGGTGTCCTTCATGCTATGCAATAATTACACTCACAAGCAAAAACAATACGGAAACCCCAAAATAAGCTCATGAATATGTGTCCTTAATTCGTGAACCATCCTCCATTTAACCGAACGATTAACATTTTTCGCCATTGCATCTGGGACACGGCAATTTAAATTTAATTATGACAATACGCGTTTTTATACCATTCAACATCAAGGTAATTACTGTACAGACGCCAGCACATCAAGCTACCCGAAACTGTCAAATTTTCCAAATCAACTTTGAACTTTATGCTTTAGCGATAAAGTTGAAAATCTATTAAAGAAATTTGACAGATTGTAGTAGCTTGATGTGCTGGCGTCTGTACATACAATTTTGGGGAGAAACTTTAACCGAATTCGTAATCTATACCTACTAATATTATAAAGAGGAAAGATTTATATGTATGTTTGTAACGAATTGGCTCAAAAAGTGCTGGACCGATTTTAAAAATTCTTTCACCATTTGAATGCTACATTATCACTGATTAATATAGTCTTTTTTTTTTCTACCCGTGCGAAGCCGCGACGGGCCGCTAGTGTCTATATATCCCTTGTTGTTATTTTTAAAGTGCTGATATTATAATAATAACAGTCAGTTAACTTGTAATTCCATAATCATTCTTCTGATCTCATCCCGATTTGTAAAAGATAGTTGCAACACACTTTTCTTCCTTATATCTCTATCAGCCGTCATCTCAGCGGTCACTTGCCTCGCTATGTCATCTTTTACACAATCCATCCGGCTTTTCTTTGGTTTGCCAATTTTCTTACAGAAATTGAAACTGGTGTTTCTATATCGTATATCTCTTTTATACTTGAATTAGCTGACCCGCCGAATTTCGTACCGCCTCAGAATCATTACCGAAATCAGTCAATCCGTTCTCAAGATATCATAAAAAAAAACCGTTCTATGTAAAATGTATGAGAAAAAATGAATTATCTTCATTTTTTAAAAAAAAGGATCAAAAACTTTGGAAATGACCTTGCCCACGCCCCTATTTGATTTGATCCATACTTCCAGGGACACCCTGTATAGATATATCTTTACATTCATCACAGGTTGAAGTTTATGGATCTAAAGCTTTAACTAACTCAAAAGCATTGCCATTATTAATATCTGTCACTAAATTAGTAACTTTATATAGCTTTAATAACATATTAACCTCGTTTTCAAATTGCGTGTGAAACATAATTTATATATATAGTCCATCATAATCTTGTATCTTTCTGATACAACTTAATTTTTTCTCCATTTATAAGCTTGGAGAACCCAATTCGTGTTAGGTCATTATCTCATTTTAAATTCGTTTTCACCAATCAATGTTTAACATTATAAATTTTTGTACAAGCCCGTTATTTTCGAAAATTAGTAGCATCCGTCATTTTGTAAAGCGATCGTGTGATAGTTTGCTGTCAAGGTCCAAGTTATAAGTTCGAAGAAAGTAAACTTGTACAATGGCGGCTGGGACATCGACACGCAAACTATAACCATGAATTATTCAGCACAGAGTTACAGAGTGACTGAACCCCCCCCCCCCTAGCGTAGAAAAAAAATCAATCAGCTGTTTCATAGAAAAGTGCAATACCTACGCGGCCTACCTAATTCATCATTTAGCATAATCAGCCTAATACGTTCCCACTGCTGGGAAACAGGCCTCTTCTCGGTGAGAGGGAATGGGCCGTAATCTATCAAGCGGGTCCAGCGCGGGTTGGACATGCCGGTTTCTTCGCGATGTTTTCCTTCACCGTTTTGAGAGCAGAACCTAAGTCAGTGCTGTTACCACTGGCCCACCACTTCTCTCAACAATTCATCAGTTAGCAGTTCCTTTGAATTTCTATAATAATATGGAGAGTACGGGTCCGTAAAATGTCTTCCCTATCATCATCTTTGTTCCCAAGCTCATAAAATCCGATGTTGAACACTCCAACTCTAACAAAACACTAAAAACTTCAAACAGCTCATCGCTTGCACCAAATCATCAATATTTATTAGCCGAGATACGCAATAATCACAACATAATAATTATAGCTCCATGGGAACCAAAGGTCCAAAGAACCGGTCTTGTGACCTCAAATTGTGTTGCACCATTAACTAATACTAAATTTAGACGCGACCAAGAACAAAGGGTTTGTCTCTTCTACTGCCTCTATTGTGTTGTGTCGGATCCAGCTATTTATCAAAACTGAAGCCGTCGTAAAAGATGCGTCAGTCAGTAATGTTGTTAGCGAGAGAGAAAATCCAAGGTGTGCCGCAGTCCTGGAAAAAGTAGTGGATTCGTATGAACTGCTTTAAGTATTACAAACACACATAATTTTAATAAAAGACTCATCGATTGACGAAACTAAGGTGTAAGAAAGTATCAGAGCACCTCGAGAGTCAGCTTCTCTACAGTCCGGCCTTCGAGAGAATGCATTCCAGACACGTGTTAGTATGAAAGTTCTAGTCGCTAATAAAGATCAAATTCGCAAAACACGAATTCGTTTGTATGAAACTGATAGGTGTCAAGAATAAATTCTCTTGTTGGCTGCACTGCAGTAATTTTATTGACTGGTTAATTTGGCATACAATAGCTAGTCTCGTATAACTAGAAATCAATGTAAAAGAAGATGTAGCCTTAAAAGTGTCTATAGCTGTAGCTATCATAAGTGATGCAGTAAAAGAAGTAATAACAATGAGCATATAATATACGAATGTTGTAAGTATCTCGAAAACTGAAGTTACTAAAGTTAGTCCAGCCACTATTATCAATTTATCATAGATGAAATAGACACATTACAAAGGTAATAAAATAGTCGATCGTGGAAGCGAAATAAAAACGCAACAGGTTGTCAATCCAGTACCTTTATCTACTAGTAGTGTGTGACGTAACACTTTCCCCATATCGCCTTTTATGACGACTTCCATTGATAAGGCTTTGATAGTAGTTTGCTTTGAACATGTTAACTATTTAAGTATATTGTAGCATTTAACCAGCACATATCCAATCAATTAACTTTTTAAAAAGTTTTGGTGTTAAATCATTCCTTCCATCAATATCATCGTCATTTTATTTGTAAATGCAATCTTAGGAATTTTAATTTCATTCGTCTAGTTATGTTTCTTTCACAATTGGGATTTGATTAAGCTTTTGGTACTACTTATTAGTATCTCACAAAGCAATTGCCATTTGACAGAAACAAGAATGGAAGATATAGTACGTCTTATTAATAAAAGTTATTTCAGTCAAAACTAGATCGTTTAGACTGGAAGCTAAAGTTTAGCTAGAAAGAGACTAGGTCAAAAAATAGGATACATTTTATTCATGATGATAACACTTTCGTTAGACTGATGTTTTGTAAAGGATTCCCAAGGTCCGAGGCAGCGGGATTGTCCGAAAGGGTTACCGCTGCCCCGGAACATAAAGGGCTAAGAAAGGAACACGGGTAGGTTATAGTCAGTAAGACTCTGATAAGTACTCCCTTCTGCTTCCACCCTGAGCGGGAGGGGTCATTTGATGATTTCCTACCCACAAAAAAAAAAAGGATTACCAAGGTCCTATCAAATAACTTATTTGTATTTTCGTCGTAATCTTGATCAAAGCTATATATAGCTTTGATCAGAATTCGGTCAGTTTGACAGCGTTAGCATTCGCCTCGCAAAGATCTTCCATAGTGCAGGTGTTTTTGAATTTGAGAGCACGACAGGAGGTCAGGCACCGTTTGTGATGTGGCTCCACAGCCGCACTGTGGATCGTCGGACTATAACTTACTACCCAGCCATAATTAAGTACTAATCTCTCTATCCTTCCAAAACACGATATATTCACTAACAAGTCCATTTCTATAATTAATAACTCATCTTAAACCAGGAAGTCGGTACTTATGGTACTGCAAGTTAAAAATAACCAAAGATTTATTGGTTTAGGCCTTCCGTCCGTTCTTCCTTTGATCTTGAAGACATTATTGTATCTGGTGTAGAGGGTAGTTGAAACGTTTTTGGTATATGTAGTTTGCTATTGGTGGTTAGACGGTTTGTTGATTTCTTTCTTTATTGATTGTGTTTTGTTTGGCTCGTGGCTAAGTGAGAAAAGCCGCACGGGTCGATCGAGGGTTAAGCTGCATTTGCCGCGGTCGGTCCGTGGATGGGTGAGCATCCATTACATACTATTAGGCTTCCAGTCTAATGCAGCTGAATACCAGTATTTTACATTGAGCGACTGCCTATCTGTCTTCCACAACCCAGTTACTGGGTAACACGATATCCGTTACACTTTTGGGCTTCTAATTTTCCGAAAGAACTGTCAAAGATCTGCGAATGACAGCCGGGACCAACGGCTTAACGTACTTTCCGAAGCAAGGAAGGGGCCCCGATATGTAATGGATGGCCAATCCCTGATGCATGAACCGACTGCGGCCAGCTTAGCTTAGCCTTCGACTGAACCGCCACGAGTCACTTACAAAATTATTTATTTATAACTAGATTTATAGCTATCGCATGCATAAACATTAAATTATATTTGTCAGAATTTTTTATGAAATGGGAATTTTACATTTAGTCAATATATTATATTTTACCTATTATTAAATCAGTACAATAAACTATTATCAGATTGAATAATTGTTGAATTAGGTACATAAGAATCCTATAAAAAAAAATTGCTTCACATAATATAATATTATTATACATCCTGATTTTATTTCAACACTATTATATTTTCACAACTCAATAGGTAGTAAGGTAGCATTGTTAAGTCAAGAATTCTTTGAGGTTGTAATAACACTTCAGTGTAAGATATTTTTTAAGCGCATTTACAAATTTATTTGCATGTTCTATATTTTTAATGTCATTTGGTAACTTATTGTAAACTTTTATGCACATTACAAGTGGTCCTGAATGATACATAGCAAAGTTTGATCTTGGCTGCGCTAGTTGGTTTTGGGGTTTTAAGTTACGTTGATGCGGCCGTTGGTTTTTCACTAATGGGAATAGTGACGCATTTATCATCATTATATTTCTCCCAGGCTATCCTGTCTGACCTATAAGGTGTTACAGTATAAATAAATGCAGCAGTAAAGCCTATCGGGTCGTGTCGTATCTCTCCTACGTGTTGGCGGTGTCACAATGTAAATTGTATCTTGTAAGGCTATGTCTATGTAGCTGCTTTTTGCAACAAGTTGCCTATAGAATTCAAAACCATACAGTGTTAACTTATGTAGGAACAAATTGAGGACCTATTTATTGCGGAAAGGCTATTACAGTATCAATGAATTTTTAGATGACATATGACATTGTAACTTATAATTGATTTTATTACTTTGACACTTATTATTTATGATATATTTGTACTTGAATTCTTATTTGACCGTTGTTGTTTTTATTGACTTTTCTAAATATAATATATGTATTTAATTATTAATAATTTTATTTTAATTGCAATTGTACAATGTTATTTTTTAATTTTTCAACACAATGTACCTATATTGTTATGAAATAAATTACTTGTAATGTATTAAGTTGAGGTTGAAGTTTGAATTATGCTGGATTGGTCTTAGGTTGGAACCCAGTCAGAAGCTTTACTTTGTGTAAATTATTTCATCACCACTGCTCTCAAAACGGTGAAGGAAAACATCGTGAGGGAACCGGCATGTCCTAAAACCAAAAATTCGATTGTGACATCCGCCAACCCGCACTGTGCCCGCGTGGTGGATTATGGCCCACTCCCTCTCACAGAGAGGAGGCCTGTGTCACAGCATTATAGGCTGATTATATAATATTATAATTATGTTATGTATTTGGCTATTTAATTATTTCATAGCATGCGTTTTGTAATTGCTGCCTATTCTATAAAGAAGGCGTGAGTTTATGTATAATCTATTAAAATGTATGTTTCAAATTGATGTTATTTCAAGTTAAATAACATCAATTTGAAACATACATTACAAATATCAACTTTATTGCAGTTAGGATTAAGTTGATTTCACAGTGACTAGCACTATTGAAAAAGTAATAAAAATGTTTGAAGTTGTAGCGAAAACTGAACTTTATTGTGTAGAATTTAAAGTTATTTTTCGATAAACTCATATTTGTTTACTTTGTTGGCAAATAAATCGCGAATGCAGATTATGTGTACTTGAGAATTGTTTTATGAGAAGTTGATTTTTTGGGTAAATACATTTTCTTAACTCATAATTTCAAGAATAGACATTATAAGCAGCATAATTGAATTACTGAATCATTTTGAAGGATACTGGTAATGCATTGCTTCATATGTTCGAAAAATTTGTCTGCTCAACAATGTAAATAACGCAATGAATGTTGTTGAACTGTCAAAATGAAAATAATTCTTACTTTTCGAGTGTTACGCAATTATTCCGCAGCTGCAGTTACTTGATTATGAGTTTTATCATCATTAGTTATCTTTATGCACGCCTGTGAAGTTTCGCTAGTCAATTTAATTTGCCCTTGTATTAAGTACAGTAGGTACTAGGAATGGATTTTTGGATCACAAAAATGTTGTTATTAAGTAAATCAATAAATAAAAAAATTGTGTGTTAAGTAACCATGCTACATAGTCGAGGAGGGTTCGCCTTCTGTAGGGGCAGGGGTTCACTTCCCGTTTGGGGACAAATATTTGTACAGGCACTGGATTCTGTATGTTTGCCGACATCCATCCAGTCTTTGAGGTTATACTAACAGCATATTATTAGATTATTTTTCTTGCTTTCTTTGATTCGAATCTAGAGCAATGTACTCTAAATTGAATTGATATTTTTTTATTCTGAGCGCGCACTGCGATGCGATTTTTTTTAATCCTATTTTCATGCGAAAAAAAATCGGTAACGCAAATAATTTTTCAAGCGATTTTTTACCGCAGTACGCGGACTAAACGGTACTGAATATACTAGATATTAATATTGTTCATACATGGGCGATTATACAAAGTGTTAAAAAATTAACCCTACGGGACCAACTCTGAACAACTTTCACTACGGGACCAACTCTGAACAACTTTCACTACGGGACCAACTCTGAACAACTTTCACTACGGGACCAACTCTGAACAACTTTCACTATGGGACCAACTCTGAACAACTTTCACTACGGGACCAACTCTGAACAACTTTCACTATGGGACCAACTCTGAACAACTTTCACTATGGGACCAACTCTGAACAACTTTCACTATGGGACCAACTCTGAACAACTTTCACTATGGGACCAACTCTGAAATCACGAAAAAAAAGTCAGCTGTTTAATACATTTTGATCAAGTAGGTATTGAACTTTTGTATTACCTAAACAGCAGATTTTTTTCGTGATTTCAGAGTTGGTCCCATAGTGAAAGTTGTTCAGTTCGATGGTCTAAAGCACCTCTTAAAGTTTGTCGGGTTATTTTTTAACACTTTGTATATCGCGATTATTCAAATTCGTGGAGCGCGCTCAGCCTCTAATAGTTTTTTTTTTTCAAATATCCTAAGTATTCACTTAGTGGTTTATTTATAAACGAGGATTAAAGTTAAGAGACGATTCAACGTTAAAAAATTATGTTTAAACAGCCGCTGATAATTATTTAACGTTTATAACAAAAAAACCCTGAATCTTTAAGTTATTTGTGATCGTCTTAGGTACCTTAAACATGAAATAACGATCTATTTAACCCCAATTTCTGCCAAAATAACCAATATAAAAGATCATAACAGTACTAAAAGTATATCGTCCACAAATAATGTGTATTCTGGCAATAAACATGTTTATTACTGCTCATAATTTAGATGGCAGCACTTAAAGAGTTGGGGGGAATGCCATTAAGTTTAATACTTGCTGTGTTTGCATTTCGAACGGTACCTAATGTAAGTACAGACGCCAGCACATCAAGCTACCCGAAACTGTAAAATTTTCCCAATCAACTTTGAACTTTATACTTTACCGATAAAGTTGAAAATCTATTAAATCAATTTGACAGATTGTAGACTGTCTACAATTTGTCAAATAGATTTTCAACTTTATAACCTAACCTTTTTTTTTTTGTGGATGGGAAATCATCAAATGACCCCTCCCGCTCTGGGTGGAGCAGAAGGGAGTGTCAGACTCTTACTGATTAAAACCCACCCGTGTTCCTTCCTTAGCCCTTTGTGTTCCGGGGTAGCGGTAACCCTTTCGCACAATCCCGCTGCTTATAACCTAACCTGGACGATCAATCTGTGCGGCTTTTATTATTTAGCCACGGCCACGGGCCCCTTATCTCGGAACTGCAGATGTAACTATAAAATCAAAAAGAATCTCGAATTTAAATAAATTAGAATTAAATGATTTATTAATAAAGTTAGTCTATAACAGTCATGTGTATATAATTTATAATATCAACAGTTTTTATGTTCGCAATGAAATGGTCGACTTAATCGTATTATGTTCAGTAGGTGTTCGCTAACGGCTAATTTTATTGGTACGCCTGGCTTTTAGTAGTTTGATTGATTCTGCATAGTTATGGCTGCGGAACTATAGGCCGACCACTTAACTGAGACAATTTTTAATCAATTTAATTTTAATCCTTTTCAATCCCAATCCGAGAGTTTGAAGGATCTTGCTAATCCATTGCTTGACGGGTTTGAAAATTTGGTCTGCTCAATAACGTAAATAACTCAATGAACGTGGGTGAACTGTCAAAATGAAAACCATTGCGATCAATTGTCATTTTCAATGTGTGTTACATAATTACTTTGCAGGAAATAACAAAATTCAAAGTTTTGATTTTTTATACTTAATTAAAATGTTTTCAAAGTACTTATCAAATTATTTTTTTGATAACTGTTATAACAAATATTAAATTAAGTGCTCTTTATCGGTTAGTATAACCGGTGGTATAACTAAACAAGTGCCTTCTTAATTGATACAATTCATTAAAAGGATCAAATTCGAAATTGCAAAACCGCTCCACCGAACAAAATGCACCGCTATAGGGTTTTTTTCTTTTTTTTTTATCCGTGTGTGTGTGTTTTAAAAAATAAATAAACGGGAACGTATTCGAAAAGAGAACACAGAGTCCGTATTCTGGATAGATGCTCAAGCATGAATCTCGATTCAAACTAATTACTTTTGAGTAGAGATTTTCTCACCAAATCTATCATTCGAATCGAGATTTATTTATGCTTGCTGATGATGGCTCTAGAATATGAGATTCGTATAACTGAAAATTCTCATGTAGGCCCTTTATTATAATTTTTGTTTTCTTTTACAGATTTAAACGAAAAAGTGCCTGAATTACGAAGAAAGGAGTGCCTTCAGTGATAGTGCCAGTGTTTTAACAGTTTTTGATCAGTTTTAGTAATATTTTTATTACTAAGTGAACTGTATAGTGTTTTAATTTAATTTCTAAGTGATATTTAGAAAAGCAGCACTATGGAGCTAAGGAGATTGACCATTTGTATGGCGCTGTTCGTGTTAGCGATCTCACAATGTTCAGGTGAGTTTTTTCATACATTTTCTTTATGATATCCTTCGAGCTTTCTACTCGGCGGATCGTATTTTGTGCAGAATGATGCTCAGTCAGGACTACATTTCAACGGTCTTCTGACTCAGATGTCTCTATGGAAAACAGACAAATTTCATTAAAAAAAAACACAATACACACAATACTCAAATCAAAATACTAAAACTTTTATAATTGAGCATCGTTCTAAAGGCCATGCAAAATACCACGTGTATATTCCAACAGGTTTCTTTTGACAAACTATTTTTACAAGGTTTTATTTATTTTCTGTATGATTCATTTAATTCAGAAAAGCGGTTATTCACCGGGCGTAACAATGTTTGGCATGAACCATTGTGTAAACAGTTTCTCACGCCACTAAAAAACCCAAAAAAAACGGATGATACAAAACCTACATAGCTATAAAACTTTAACCCAGTAATCTAGACAGTAGCATCATCAAAAATAAAACGATACCAGGAAATTTAAAGTTCTAGGATGAGTAACAGACTAGTTTAGATTTCTAGGCCGTTGTGACCAGCCAACTGTGAGTACATAATGACAGTTGTAAATTACGAAGTCAAGTTTTACAGCAAAAAAAAAATGTCTGGTGCTTTAGGCCTGTATTTAAGATCGATGCACAACTTTATAATATCGTATTCAAACAAGATTTGGGTAGAGATGGTATCGAACCTGTCAGAGATTCGAAATTCATACTACACACATCAAAAGTGTCTAGGGATCAAGCATTTTTATGCGGATTTCTTGAGATTGAGATGTGGCTTTGTAATAAATTTATGATTTTATAAATTTATATGGATCCTTTTTGGTGCATTTCATAATTTGAATCAGGAACTGTGAATCAAATTCGAGTAAAAGATGAAAATCAGCTGTCAATATTTTCCCTATAAAAACATACAACGCATTGAAGACATTATTAGTGCTACTGTTTCCCTACTACTGATTAAAACCAACGTTATTATGGAGCGGCGACGTCATTTAAGCAGGGAAGAAATGCTCAGAGCCGTGGGAATGATAGAAGCTGGTTCCCGGCAACGTACTGTGGCTTTAGCTCTGAATACAAGTCAGAGTGTTATCAGTCGACTTTGGACACGTTACCGAAGCACTGGTACCGTGGCTGAGCGCCATGGAGGACGGTATCGCTGCACCACACGGAGACAAGACCGATACATTCAAATCTTAACTCGAAGAGCTCCAACAATAACCGCCATGATGTTAGCCGTGAGGCTTCATCACTCTTCAGGGAACTTAATTAGCGACCAAACAGTCAGAAACCGCTTGCATGAAGTGAACCTTCATTCCCGAAGACCGCTACGGGTACCACCTATAGCAATGCACAATCGTAGGATTCGATATCAATGGGCTCTTGAACACAGAAATTGGGCAGAAGAACAATGGCGTTTCGTGTGCTTTTCTGATGAGTCTCGTTTTGGTATGAGACCGGATACAAGACGTATACGACACTGGAGAACCCCTGGACGCCAACAGCGATTAAAATCCTGCCAGGAAGTCCATCCTTATAGTGGTGGAACCATCATGGTATGGGCGGGTATTTGGATCGGCGGAAGAACTGAGTTGATTTGGATCAGAGGCAACCTCAACGCTCAAATTTATGCTGAGACGATTGTATCAGACGTCATCGTTCCTCTACAAGTGCAAATCGGTCCCTTATTTCAGTTAATGCATGATAATGCACGACCGCACACCGCAAGAGTTGTAAGACAGACTCTCGCCGCAGCTAACATCAATGTCCTGCCCTGGCCTGCTCAGTCGCCAGACTTGAACCCGATTGAGCATGCATGGGATATGCTACAGAGAAGAGCTCTGCCGAATATGGAGGGTATCCAGTCGCAAGAAGACCTTTTTTTGTTGTTGCAACGAATATGGGCGGCCATTCCACAGCGTGATTTGGATGAACTCATTTTGAGTATGCCAAACCGATGTTCTTGTGTTGTTAGTGTTCGCGGTAGAAACACGGATTATTAATTGTTTAAGTTACCCAATAAAATTTTAGAGAAAACTGTTATTTCAGTCTTTTTTTCGAACTTTTGTGTTAGTGGTTCAAATGTCAAAAATCCCTTTATTAGGAAAATGGCAAATTTCTTTATTAATGCAAAGGTGACTTGGTTTATCGTTACTGTGACAAACGAAAACACTTTATTTGATGAATCCTTAAAGAAAATTTTAATTAATATCAATCAGGAGAAAAGTTATTGCAAAAATATATGTTGATCCCTAGACACTTTTGATGTGTGTATTTCAGCATCTCCAGGATACGGACCTTTGAGTATAGATTTTTTAAATTATAGACAGGATCTTTAAATATAGTAACCCCGAAATATTTTGGTCTCTAGTCTTGCCCATAGACAAGTATACCAGGCAGGTACGAACTCAGGCTTCTTCCCATACATTGAACACTTTAAACTCATTTCACCTAAGTTTTCTCGGTAAGATTTTTATAATTTATCCTACTAGTCCTATTTAATATTATAAATTTGAAAGTTTGTGAGGACTGTTGAATGGATGGATGTTTGTAACTCTTTTACGCAAAAACTACTGCACGGATTTGGATGAAATTTGGCAAACAGATAATTTATGATTAAGGGGCCGGCGAAGCATGCGTTTGCGTAGTTCATAAAAACGTAATACCGAAATAATTTGTAAATCAAACATATTCTTAAGGTAGTGTGTATTTATTCCGATTGGATTACAGAATTTCTTGGTTCCCAAATATATATTTTGAATGGACACTGATTTAAAGACGAGTTATGAGGAAAATAACTTTTCTATAGACATTTGAAATTCCTCATTAGCTCGAGTTTATATCAGTGTCTTTTCAAAATATATATTTATATATATTTGGGAACCTAGATATTCTGTAATCCAATCGGAATAAATACGTACCACCTTAAGAATATGTTTGATTTACAAATTATTTTGGTATTACGTTTGTATGAACTACGCATGCTTCGCCGGCCCCTTAACACGTAGGATACTTTTTTCCCGATATTCCTACGAGATCGAGACTTATGCGGTTGAAACCTTGGGGCGCTTCTAGTATATTTAGAAAAATCGAAGTTTCTTAACATTGTCCGTTTTCCTAGATTTATATGAAGATCAACATTGATGACATTTAATAAAGTGTAGCACTTAGGTACCGTGTGTTGCTTTACAAAGTGTAACACAAACAATATGAATGAATCATTGATAACGCGTATATTTTTCAGTGTTTATTCAAGGAGTCAGATACTTAAAGTCCTGTTATTTTCACTTAAGAGTTCGATGCTCCTACCGCTTATAAGTTATCTACAGCGGTGCTATTCTGTGAAAATATCACCGTGAAAACTTAGGTGAAGTGAGCGTGGAGTGAGCTGTCAATAGTGTCAATTCCTAGAAAAAACAAAATCATTTCACCTAAGTTTTCAAGGTGAGATTTTTATAGAATCGACCGGCTGTACAGGCTTCTGCCCGTGACTTCGTCCGCGTGAAATTTCTTGCTCTCCCGACCTGCGCTATCACCTCCTTTTTCGCTTAGCGTTCCTTGTACCTTTTTTTCTTTTTGCTCTGCACCTAAGGGATAAAAATAGCCATCCTCAAGAGTTGAGCTATCGAATTCAAAACCGACAGGCAGTTTCAGAGAATTAGTACGTTCAAACAAACTCTTAGCTTTAACATTTGTATAGATAATTATAATCCAGTCCAAGATGCGCCGAGCGCTCGATTCAGTTCAGTAACTGGCGGAAAAAACTGCGCTACACGAGGAGGCTTCTTCATGCATCCCAATATTCAATATCAACATACAATAGGTAGGTAATAGGTAATACGGGCTGGTGTCCGCAACTCCACGTCTATGCGCATATTTTGCGGGTTATTTGAAAAACACCAGCAACCTCTTAAGAGGTCATTGTACTCATCATTATGAACAACTTTTACTATGGGACCAAACCTGAAAACGCGAAAAAAAAAATCAGCTGTTCCCTACATTTATCTTCGTCTATCTCGTCAAAATGTAGGGAACAGATGATTTTTTTTTTACCTCTTAAGAGATTGCTGGTATTTTTCAAATAACCCTGTAAGTATATAATAAAATAAAATAAAATATAATAAAACAAAGAAGGTCACGGTAAAAGGAGTATTTATTATTTATTCTTACAGATTTATTAACTACAAAAATAAAAAGTTACGAAACTGCGTGTGCCTATTTTTAGTTTTAAGAGTCAACAACACCGTGAAGGTTAAGGCAAGTTAATAATTCACTCGGCCAGCCATTCAGACAATTTCTGAATGAGTAAATAGATACAAATGTATGATGTGCGGGCTCGGTTTTATTTTTTTACAATGGTTGTCGATGGAAATATGTTCTCTTATGTGATCAAAATAAAAATGAGACTGTCTCTTGATTGAGAACGTATAACTTTTAAAAGAAATAAGCAACTTTTTATGGTAATAATAACTTACTACAAAAGGCAACTTAGGGAATTGATTTTCGGATCGGAAAATTCAATTCTATTCTACTTTTGACAGCATATAGATAAAACAGCTACTTTATAAAGTAGAAAAATACATAAAGTCACTTCACGTCTTCGTGTGTCCAAAGTGAAGTGACTTTAAAGCAGGCAAAAACTACCTACAGAACGCCATCTGCTACGGTCCTTACATAGTACTTTTTCATCGTTTACGTTTATACATCATGTTATAAGTACACACACGCAGCGCCGGTGGCAAAATATAGCAATAACTTAGTAATAGAGCCATTTAAACTAAGCAATATTTACAAAGTCAACTCAAAGCCAGAATAATAACAAAATTGCAGCTATTTCTAATATCATTGTGCCCAGAACTACAAATTCGTTCAATCAAATACTTTCATTGTAGGCCAACAAAACAAATAAGAGTAAGCTTACATTCGAAGTGCAGACATTTAGTGCAGTATTAACACAGATACTCATAACGGAACCCTAATTGCAAGCTTTTATTGACAGCCGCTGTCAAAATGATTGTCTCGACGCCTGTCAACATGACAGATGTCAACTTGAGGGTTCTCTAACGTGTGTAACCACACAACGGGAAATTAGTTTTTGGGTCATGTTTGTTTTAAGTAAGATATTGTTAAGTATGTGAAAGGAATTTGATAGTTTTATTTTTGTGCTGATTGGAATTAACACAGTGTCAGTTTTGAGAATCATCTACTTAATAGTTTTTTGAAGTGGAAGTGGGCTAATTCCGTGTCTTTTATTTTTTCTTATTGATAGATTAATAACAATGTAGGTGGAGTTGATTCTAGATATTAATGATATTGATATTGTCTATTGCAATACAACAATAAGTATCATCTAATTTAAACTTTTTTAGATCGGAAGTGAATTTTATTCAAGGCTAGTAATTTGAATAGACGATTTATTCCGGTCTGATCCCCTAAGCCCCCCCTCCATCCCCCCCTCCATCCCCCCCACGTATTTGATCGTATTATCATTATTTTATAGACAGTTCTAGATTTTTTTTTGTATGCGCTTTAAATTTCGACTCGATGGTAAGCATTAGAGTCCGTCTCACGAAAGCTCAGCGGCAATACGTGGAACTACACACATCAAAAGTGTCTAGGGATCAACATATATTTTTGCAATAACTTTTCTCCTGATTGATATTAATTAAAATTTTCTTTAAGGATTCATCAAATAAAGTGTTTTCGTTTGTCACAGTAACGATAAACCAAGTCACCTTTGCATTAATAAAGAAATTTGCCATTTTCCTAATAAAGGGATTTTTGACATTTGAACCACTAACACAAAAGTTCGAAAAAAAGACTGAAATAACAGTTTTCTCTAAAATTTTATTGGGTAACTTAAACAATTAATAATCCGTGTTTCTACCGCGAACACTAACAACACAAGAACATCGGTTTGGCATACTCAAAATGAGTTCATCCAAATCACGCTGTGGAATGGCCGCCCATGTTCGTTGCAACAACAAAAAAAGGTCTTCTTGCGACTGGATACCCTCCATATTCGGCAGAGCTCTTCTCTGTAGCATATCCCATGCATGCTCAATCGGGTTCAAGTCTGGCGACTGAGCAGGCCAGGGCAGGACATTGATGTTAGCTGCGGCGAGAGTCTGTCTTACAACTCTTGCGGTGTGCGGTCGTGCATTATCATGCATTAACTGAAATAAGGGACCGATTTGCACTTGTAGAGGAACGATGACGTCTGATACAATCGTCTCAGCATAAATTTGAGCGTTGAGGTTGCCTCTGATCCAAATCAACTCAGTTCTTCCGCCGATCCAAATACCCGCCCATACCATGATGGTTCCACCACTATAAGGATGGACTTCCTGGCAGGATTTTAATCGCTGTTGGCGTCCAGGGGTTCTCCAGTGTCGTATACGTCTTGTATCCGGTCTCATACCAAAACGAGACTCATCAGAAAAGCACACGAAACGCCATTGTTCTTCTGCCCAATTTCTGTGTTCAAGAGCCCATTGATATCGAATCCTACGATTGTGCATTGCTATAGATGGTACCCGTAGCGGTCTTCGGGAATGAAGGTTCACTTCATGCAAGCGGTTTCTGACTGTTTGGTCGCTAATTAAGTTCCCTGAAGAGTGATGAAGCCTCACGGCTAACATCATGGCGGTTATTGTTGGAGCTCTTCGAGTTAAGATTTGAATGTATCGGTCTTGTCTCCGTGTGGTGCAGCGATACCGTCCTCCATGGCGCTCAGCCACGGTACCAGTGCTTCGGTAACGTGTCCAAAGTCGACTGATAACACTCTGACTTGTATTCAGAGCTAAAGCCACAGTACGTTGCCGGGAACCAGCTTCTATCATTCCCACGACTCTGAGCATTTCTTCCCTGCTTAAATGACGTCGCCGCTCCATAATAACGTTGGTTTTAATCAGTAGTAGGGAAACAGTAGCACTAATAATGTCTTCAATGCGTTGTATGTTTTTATAGGGAAAATATTGACAGCTGATTTTCATCTTTTACTCGAATTTGATTCACAGTTCCTGATTCAAATTATGAAATGCACCAAAAAGGATCCATATAAATTTATAAAATCATAAATTTATTACAAAGCCACATCTCAATCTCAAGAAATCCGCATAAAAATGCTTGATCCCTAGACACTTTTGATGTGTGTAATTAGGTATTATATTTTTATGGTTAGCAACATTTGTACAACAATCCTTCCATCTTAGACAGCTTTCTCTATGTAAGATAGTGCATTTTATTAACCTAGGCTCCAATTCTTTATGGTAGTTATTATTCCTCACGTAAGCTTATCACGCGTAAACCACGTACGGTTGTCAATCGTGGTATTTTGACAGTTCAAACCACGCTAACTTCGCGTTTTTTTGCGCGGTTTACGCGGAATACGTTATTAGCAGATGTCGTGATTAGTTATGGACATGGGCGCAGGCAAGTTTATTTTCAAGGGGCAACCCCTTGAAAATCTATACATATAATAAAATCGTAGGAAAGTCAAAACTGTACATTGAATATTTTTTAAAAAGAATACTTGGGGCGTGATCTACAATCGATATCGAAGCCAAAAATATAGTTTTTAGAATTTTTGTCTGTTTGTCTGTTTGTCTGTCCGGGATAAACTCAAAAAGTACTGCATGGATTTACTTCAAATTTTGCACGAATATTACTAAGAGGTTGGGTCAACATATAGGCTACATATTATCACGCTATCACCTACGGGGGAGGAGCTGTGAATCTTTATTTTTCTTACGCATTCTGTGACAGCGTGTAATCTAACGACGCATATTTAAATGTTGTTTTTGAGTAAGCCATGCTGTTATCTAGCTTTACACTATAAAAACTGCGCCATTTAAGTAACTTGGGCAGAGAAATATAGTTTAATGAATGTTAGTAGTATAAGGACAATTTTAAAACAGCGCCATCTATGAGATTTCATAAAAATCAAATCAAGTTACATGTTAACATTTTTTGGAAATTAATAATTTTAATTTGATCATGTTGGTGAGGTAAGTAGTTAGTTATTCTTAAAATGCATAGATGGTGATGTGCATTTTCTTCATGAAAGTTGTATCGTATAGTTCGTTTTGACAAATTCAAGTTCCAACAAAACCCTCAAAATCTTGAGCAGAGTTGACGAAGACAATTTAAAAAAAATGCGCTGTTAAGTATTACAAAAAAGTTATGTTCATTGATGATGATCATTTCATTTCATGACACCCTCGCGGAGGCTAGCGTCAGTGACAGTCCCAGCCGCATGCGTCATCTGTTTGCCGTCATCTTGGTGTTTTGTGGAGTCGCGAACCCGGTAGCTTTGTGAGAGAAGTATCGCCATCATCTGTCTGAAGATTTTCTACGAGCTTAGAGGCGTGCTACTGGAGACGAAGTCGAAGTAACTGATGAACGCGTGGTGAACACCTGTCTCAGTTCACTTCAAGATGTGGTCATTTCTATCGGCGGCAATCCACTGATCGAATATGGGTTACCAGCTCCCCAATCATCACCGTATCAAGACCGTCGAAATCGGGAGTATAACGCTGAGACAAATTACGATCCGGGCGAAATTACCACCATACAAAATGACCATGTCGCTTTGTTCTCTTCAGAGCAAAAAGTTTATGAAATAATAAAGAAAGCGTTGGGCAAAACCAGGGTAAAATTTTTTTCTTGGATGCTCCTGGTGGAACAGGAAAAACATTTGTTACCACTGGCATACTTGCAGAGGTCAGGAGGCAAGGCAAAATTGCTATTGCTGTAGCGTCTTCGGGAATCGCTACCACACTGCTTCCGAGTGGCAAGATAGCACATGCCATGTTTAAAATTCCCATCGATTTAGAGAGCGCCGAAACGCCTGTTTGTGGTGTGTCACGTAACAGCAATAAGGGATACGTGCTCAAGGATTGCTCTCTGATCGTATGGGATGAGTGTACGATGGCCAATAGGATGGCAGTTGAGGCCGTGGACAGAATCCTGCAGGACATCCGCAGGAACGAACATTTGATGGGTGGTGTCACAGTTCTGTTCAGTGGTGATTTTCGGCAAACGCTTCCAGTGGTGACGCGGGGCTCGAGGGCTGACGAGGTGAATGCTTCGTTGCGCTCTTCGTTGTGGTCACGAGTTCGTACGCTGCGCTTGACCATTAATATGAGAGCTCGGCTCAGCGGCAATGCACGTGCTCAAGAATTCTCCGATGTCTTTCTAAGTCTTGGTGAAGGCACTCTACCTGAAGAGATAGGTGGACAGGTGGTGCTTCCAGAGTCTCTTGGTAGAGTGGTATCCAGCTTAGAAGAACTAATTCGCTATGTTTACGGGGACATCAGCCATATACCGCACCAGCAGAATTCTTGGGTGTGTGAGCGGGCCATTTTGATGCCCAAAAATGATCAGGCTGCAGCAATTAACGAATGCATTCTCTCGGAAATTGAGAATAAAGTGGGAATAAAGTGGTCTACACCTCGATAAACACTGTTGTCGAGCAAGATGACGCCACACATTATCCCGTGGAATTTCTGAGCTCCCTGTCAGCAAGTGGACTTCCAGCGCATACCATCAAGCTGAAGGTCGGTGTTGCGATTATGCTTCTTCGGAACCTATCTCCTCCGAAGTTGTGTAACCCGCCTTAAAGTCATCTCGCTCCACAGACACACCATTAAGGCGGAAATTCTTACGGGTTGTGGCGTCGGCGAGGCAGTATTTATACCACGCATTCCCCTCATACCTCATAACTTACCGTTCCAGTTCAAGCGCGTACAGTTCCCCGTGAGTGTTTGCTTCGCGATGACCATCAATAAGTCGCAGGGGAAGAGACTGACGGCAGCGGATGTCGACCTCAGGACGAGTTGCTTCTCACAAGGGCAACTGTACGTCGCTTGCTCCCGCGTCACCAGTCCTGACTCTCTTTACATTTAGGCTCCTGGCAGCATAACTACCAACGTAGTTTATAGAGAAGTGTTGTAAGGTATGATACCTTTGTACGTATTTTTACTCTTTTGTGTCCTGGAATGTATTCCTGCATTATTTTCTCTATTTCCTTCAGTCACATCTTATGACTGAACTCAGCAGGATTCCCATATAACTCTCTTCACTTGCAAAAAAACTTATATTTTAATGCTATTTTAAAAGTTGTGCACTTATAATGCTATAGCGACACTGGCATCTTAGGTATTTTTGGTGCTTTAGAGCCTTCACGCAGACGACGTCGCGGGCAGCAGCTAGTAAACTAATATATAACATATAATATTAAACTTTCATGTGCATTTAATAAAAAGCTGTTATTTTGACATTACAAACCGACACTACAATTTTATTTCTTTTATCTTTCTTTTCTTTTTTATAAAAACTATTATTTATTATTATTATTCTATTTATTTTATTATTTATTCTATTTATTTTTATTTTATTTCTATTATTTATTTATTTGTTTGTTATAGTACTTATGACAAAAAAAAATGTTTGTCTGTTTGTTTGTTCCGGTTAATCTCCGAAACGGCTGGACTGTTTTTAATGGGACTTTTACTGGCAGATAGCTGATGCTTTTATTTTAGAAAAATAATTAAGGTACCGCGCAAAAAAAAGTAAACCCCGTGAAATTTCCGACGTCCACGCGGGCGAAGCCTGGCAAAAGCTATTCTTCCAAAGCTTTCATACTTCCAGTGTGAAAACTTCACTTTTAATCCGACGAAAAAAAGGAGGCATTTCTCAAGTCGAAGTGATGTTTTCATACATTTAATCGTCTTTTCTGTACCCAGCCTATCATAATAAAACTCGAAACAAATAAATAAAACAGTCCCCTATAATCATATTGTAACGATGCACTCACAATTTATTTGCACTACAGTGTAATGGCGATAATAAAAATGTAAGGTACTCATTATATATAATTTTTTTAAAACAATTACCTTCGTCAATGGTGGCAGCTTTATAAAGGCTTGCGCACATAATATGCGGGCCGCACCGCATCGGCAGGCATATATTTGCAGCCGCTGTAATGGGGGATTTACACTAGGTCGATTTTCGGCGTGCGGCTGGTCGTTTACCAAATCGCCTCACAAGCCGAATCGTCACCCCATTTACACAGGCCGATAAAAATCGCAGGTGCCTAGTTTCTTTTGCATCAAAATGTTGATCTTCATGCGGCGGGGCGACCGCCTGCGACTGAGCATTTTCAGGGTCGATTTTAGTCACCCGCGACAAACGTCGAAACCTGCTCTAATTTGGAACCTGCGATTTTGGTCATCCTCGAATTACTATTTAGAATTTTAGGCAGTCGAATTTCGCCGTGTCAACTGTCTAAAGCCCGAATTATGCGATGCGATGCGGCCCGCTAGTATTGTGCGATGTTTAATACAAAATATGCGAAAGAGATGGAGGAGGATTTTTGCAACGCGTTGCGTTGCGGCGTGGACCACCCATAATTATGAGCGCAGCCTCAATTCACAGAACTGGACACTGTCTAGTTCTAAATTTAAATTTAAATCTGTCTATAACAATTATTACGTTGCTTGCGGTGCGGCCTGCCGCGGCTCCTCATGTCTTTTGGCGCATTTTTGCAGCGGTCCGCCGCGGCTATAATGTGCACTCAGCTTTATAAAGCTTTTATGGAGTGGTCAGACAGCTAGGCGGCTAAGTCTTTTTGCAATGTTTGTATTTATTGTACCCATTTTTTGCGCGTGAGTTTCTTATGGCTGAATCATCATTGTTTTCAATGTGTCTGTTACTGACTGCCTCGTTGGTCTAGTCGCAAACGCTATACTTACTGCTTAGCATAAAGTCCAGGGTTCGGTTCCCGGGTCGGGCAAAGTGTTATTGGGTTTTTCCATCAGAAATTTAAGGTAGGAAAGGAATTTTAGTTTCAATTGGATATTTTGCCTTTTTTACCATTTAGTAATTGTTGTTTTTCAAACCTTTCAAAAATAACCTGAGGGGTAATTCTCGTAATTTTTATGAACGTTCCCAGTCTGATCTCAGTCTTAATCTGTCAAAAATACTTACAATTTCCCTACATTTTGACAAGTTTTTGACATTTGTGTGTCGCCGAGATGAACTGCGACTAGATTTTGAACGTTTTAAATTACGAGAATTGGCCTACAGATGTCGGGAAAAATTAAAACTATTTACAGTACCATAAATATTAATAGACGTCAATCTAATCTCTTTGGCCTACAGTGCACGCAGAGGTGGCGCCCTCTTTCTCGCATTCGCACATGATCGAAATATCTTAATTGTTTATATCTTACAAGGTGTAACAGAATCTTTTTACAATACTAATGTACCTACAATCATTCTGATTTTTTGTCAGATTATTCTACAAGCAACATACTAAAGCGTTTTAATTTTTTAGTCCAAACAATGGATTTTTGTAAATAGATAATGGCCTCGATTCTGTTGTTCACAAACTAAACTAAATTTAAGTTCAGTGCATCTTTTTCTTTCTATTTCAATATGAAAAGGAAAGAAGATAAATATTAGTTTAGTCCTGTCAAATTAGATAATCCATAGACAAGTTTAGGCGTCATTAAAAAATTGGCTACTAAAAATACGTCAATTTACGTCAGGTGCTGACTACTTTGACAGGACTACACTAATATTTATCTTCTGTCCTTTTCATTATGAAATAGAAAGAAAAAGATGCACTGAACTTAAATTTAGTTTAGTTTGTGAACACCAGAATCGGGGCCAATTGCTTCATATTTTGCAATAAATTACCAGCGTTGTGTCATCGCGCTTCTCTTTCTTTTCTATGCAGTGCGACAGAGACCGCGCTATAGTCCCGTCCCCTTAAATCATTCAGATTCTCTCCATGGGCAAGTTACAAAATTTCTCCACATAACGGATAGCTATACTTGCATTTTATTCCTCAAAACACAAGGTAATACCGCCCCACGTCTGTTCAGGGTTCAAGAAACCCATACAATTAATTAGCTGTATATTATCGCCGGTACATTTGTAAGTGTCAACGGTAGCGTTGGAAGTTTGGATGTGGTATTTAAAATGGAGTTTCTTTTGTTTTTGCTTGAGTTTGGCGCGGCGTGGAGTTGATAATATTTTGTTTCAAGGAAAGAGTTTTATAGTAAATTAGTTGATTTATTTGAGAAAACGATCGACGTGCTATAATAGTTCATCTTATTCATAAAGTCAGTTCAGTCGGATATGAACATTAATATTACACGAATAGGTCACAATGTTCGGTGCGTCCGGTTAGACTGGAAGCTGACCCCAACATAGTTGGTAAAAGGCTAGGCAGATGATGATGAATAGGTCACAATGTAATATAACGTAGTACATGATTCGTAGCATATACAAAGTTGATACGACAGATGGGCTTTCCTTTAAACTGCCTATACTAGGTATCATTATCAAGCTCTCTACCAAAAATCAATTAAATTGAAACAGTAGTTTAGTCGCAAATGATTTTTTAAGTTTTTGCACCGTTTGAACACGATGTATTTTTCCTAACAGCTGATTATGTCTACAGGCATAGGTCATGCACCTTAAAACGATAAATCTACGATACGTTGTTGCCGCTCTTGCGCAAGTCATAAACCAATACGTAGTACATAAGAGAGTGACAATCCTATTGGCAAAACATCACGTGCGTAAAAGAAATAGAAATAGGTCAGTGTGTTGCTATTGTATCTTAGATCCTTGCGACACAGAATACCGAGAGTACAGAAGTCTACGCTCGGCGGTCGCGCTATGGTTGTCAACTTTGGCTTATGCACAAAAAACTATCGTGGTAGTGGCACTCGCATCTAGTTGTTTGATTTATTGATGATGATGAGAAACGAAAAAACCAATAATAACTAAAATATTTTAATTTTAATGTTATTGTTACATTACTTTGTCACAAAGTGCTACAAAGTCATGTTCGCTTTTACTTTACGGCACGGGACTGGGGGCCGGGGCGCTTACCTACCTTCCTAACTACTGTGTTACGTTAATACAAACCATCGAAATACAAGCAAATACCTACTTACCTCTCTGAAACAACTGGTAGATTAAAAAACGACAATTCACCGTTTAATGTTGAATTTAAACAACCGTCCACTGAACAGTTATAATTTTTTTTTTTGCTCCATTTTTGCACTTCGTAGACGCATATCTCAAGCGGATCCCAACCAGTCCGAGATATCGTGTCCGTGAGCGGTGTCTATGTGTGCGTTGCTCAAGCGCACTTTGTATGTAGATTGACTTCTGTACTCTCTGTATTTTGTGCTTGCGATCAGTAAGTGGGGCCTCCAAAAAACTTGTTTTTTCAGTGCGCCGACGCTACCCTTCCGGAACGTAGGTACGTACGCGGAAGCTCCTGCGCCCTTATTGTTTTGTCGAACTTGTGCGCTGACAATAATTGTGAATTTATTTTGTTATTGTGATAGGACACTAAATAAGTTTAAGACAGTATTCCTTTTTTTATTGTGACAGGACAGGACACGTAACTTGGGATTATTATTATTTAGTGTTAGTGTTTTTTTTTTGTAATTGACTGTTTCTATTGTGATAGTTAAACTTTGGTTGTGTGTGTGTATAATTAAAGTGTTCAAAAATACCTCGTGTAACTGACACGGCGTCAGAATACACTGACATGATTTTAATCTACGGCGAATGCCGTGGAAACGCAACGTTAGCTCTACGAACTTACAGAGAAAGGTATTGTGATAGCCGCAATTGCCCTAGGAATGCCCGCACCATACAGTTGGCAGTACAAAGATTACGGGACAATAAACGTATAGTGCTGTAACAGGAGGGAGTGCCACCGCGGTAAATGCCCGCTGCTTGGGACGAAAGAATTTTAGACAATTTTTCCCGCAGCCCGACGAGTCTCCACAGAGCCGCCCGGCAGTTTAGATGTTGCCATAGAACTATCTACAAGGTTCTAAAACGTAAAAAACGCAAACCTTCTAAATATCGGAAGGTGCAAACTTTTTTATCGAGAGACTTGCCGATCAGCAACAGTTACTGCCAATGGCTACTAAATAAAACATCCGAAGACCGTCATTTCTTAACTAATTTAATATGGACCGATGAGAGTACTTTTACTCGGACCGATCTGGAATCGGCAAAATCTCCGGTACTGCAGTTTGGAAAATCCACAGTGTGTTTCGAGTTACTCTGCCCGCGCGCGACGTTGGACGTTGCCACTTTGTATAGTTATCCAAGGTCAGTCACCAGGCCCAAGTTTTATGAAGTTTGGGTTTCTCCTTTATTTACAAAGGGTGGTTGCGTTTTATTCTGATTTGTAAGCTATTTAGTTTGTTTGAAACAAAAAAATTCTCATTTATGATGCTTTTTATTTTTATACCGTATCGAATTAATACTAAACACGTATAGTATACGTAGTGTAATTTAATGCCCCTCTGTCGTATCAACTCTGTATAAAGCGGTTGCGTAGCGTCTCCGTAGCGTGTACATAGCAGATGCGCCATGTATCTGTAGCGTAAGCGTATCGTTCTCGTATCGATTGCGTTGCGTATGCTTCGTCATTCGTTGCGTAGTCTCGTAGCGTTAGCGCAGCGTGTACGACGCTACCACATTGGCTGAAGCTGATTTAATAAAATATATTGATTGGCTCGCCTAAACGTATTTCTTGCTTCAAAATGAGAGCAAGATTTTACCTAACTTACACTAAATGTTCTTTTACAAAATTACCTTCAACTACCGCATCCAATTTCCTTCGTATATTCACGGATATCATCAAAACGGGCTTGGCAGCGTTCATGGTCATCAGTCACGCACGTTTTGTGTTTCACTCGAAATTCTTAAAACCTATAATAACTAATGATTAGTGGGCACACTTACTGTAATTTGGTTTCTATGAAGAGATTGGCAATTAGCAATCTAAGGTGATAAATATAAGCTAAATTTGATTAGATTTAGGTGATTATGAATTACGCTATTCTTGGAAACATCAGTCGTTCTTACGAGCTCTTTTCATCATCATCATCTGCCTAGCTTTTTCCCAACTATGTTGGGGTCGGCTTCCAGTCTAACCGGTTGCAGCTGAATACCAGTATTTTACATGAAGTGACTGCCTATCTGACCTCCACAACCCAGTGACTGGGTAATACGATATCAGTCTTACCAAATGACTGGTTGTCAGACTTTCGGGCTTCTGACTACCCGTAACAACTGTCAAAGATCCACGAATGACAGCCGGGACCAACGGCTTAACGTGCTTTCCGAGGCACGGAGGGGTCTCGTTATTTGAATTGTTTTTTTTTTTCATCTTTTCATTACGGACGCTTTCAACGTTCTGCATTGTTCTCACATGCTTAATTTTTAACATGAATGATGTAACCAAGACTTTTTAACCATATTATATTGATTTAAAAAGAGTGGCCATGGAGTTTCTTGCCTGTTCTTCTCCATAGATACCTACTTTGGAATGGGCAACTAGCTTCATCTTTCTGACTGACCGACCCATTGACAATTTAAAAGTGCCTGTAATTGGTTTATTTGAAAGAAATGGTTTGAGTTTGACTGTTTAAGAAGTCGAAATGCAGCTTATAAAACTATGTTTATGTCTAATTTAGAGTTTTAGACTCAGTTTAGTGGAAGCCCTGTACCCACGCCTGTATTGAGTAGCTGAGTTTCGAATTAAATGGCGTGAGTTATATAAGTGGAATGATACCTAACAGTTAATGAAGAGGACCCTATGTAAGTAACTGATGCGTCAGGTGTTGAAATCATTCATTGAATGCTATAACTGCTTGTATTAGAGCGATTTTAAATTCTTGCACAGAAAAATCAGCTTTTCCATACGTTTTGATTTTATGTAAGTCGGATTTTTTACATTAATACAGAGTTCTTTCATACTCAGACGTCTTTTCGCGTCATAAAGTATTATTACACCTTTTTACTTTGAAGCTTTTGGCTTATGTTTAAACACCGCCCAAAACAGTATCTATTTTACTACCAAAAAAATTCTAAACGGTTACCAAAATGGATAAATGGTAACCAATATAACCTAATCTAACCTAACCTATAGAATTTGGTGACCGTTGGTCCATTTATGGTGACCGTTTTATTTTATTTGGTGACCGTCTAAATTATACCCGAAGCTTTTTAATTAATTACCTATAGTTAATTTAAATTCTTCAATTCTAGAAACTTGTTTACATTCTCAGAACAAATTAGTCGTATGGCATATTGTGGCAGGTTGCCATGTCTCATAGTACAACTATAGTAACTGTAAATCTAAAGCATCCTCTATACACAACATCAGTTTAGAGCGCGAAATCTAGCCAAAGTTATATGAATCCAGTTTTATATGAATTTGTATGGGTTAAGAACAACTTAAAAGTGAAAAATAAAAACTTTTTTACTTCTTTGACTTCCAAAAAAACACAACAAAGAGAAAAATAACTTTAATTTCGGAAATCGGTGTCTTTGGTTCCGCATTTTCGGTTTCTGACACAGACTTCCGAAATTAAAGTTATTTTTCACTTTGTACCTACTTAGTGTCTTTTTGGACGTCGGTTGTATTTTTTGTAAATAAAATTTTATATTTTTCACTTTTAAGTTGTGCTTAACCCATACAAATTCGTATAACACTACTTGCTATGTAAATATCAGTGATAGGAAGTCATTATAACGTCATCAATATGAAGTGGCAAACATACGTAATATTGAAGTTAACTCAAAAACTACCCAAGCAAAGTTTAAATGGTACCAGGCATACTCTATCCATTAAAAAAATAATTTTTGAAATAACAAACATACAAAAAAAAAAACACTCGAATTGAGAACCATACCTTTTTGAAATCGGTTAATAAAAGGAGGAGAGAGAGAAGGAGAAGCGAAAAGGAGATAAAAAATATTTTCGTCATCGTAATCATCAGTCTACAACAGTCTACTGCTGGATATAAGCTACTTAAAGAAAGAAAGAAAAAAAGTTTATTTGGACACATTTCGTGAAACACAAAACACAAAAACTAATTAAAAATTATGTTGCAAACGACAATTGTGTGTGCCTCACGGCTGCGCCAAAAAGGTTCATTTCAGCATAGTTGCCAGACAGATGCTGTCTGACGCTGGTTTTCTAATGAACCTTAGGGGACAAGTGACGGGGAGTACAAACAGTTTCAACATACCTTATACCTACTTTTTACCCTTATAAATAAATTAGAAAACTGTGGGTTGATTAAAAAAAACAAGAAATAGTCGTAATAATAATAAAAACTAAGATACAAAATTCTTCATTCTTCATTTCACTTCATTTGAACGTCACTGTCACTGAGTCTGACCCTCAAGATCAGCACCCCAATTGTGTAACAAGAAGTGTTATACAATTGGGGTGCTGATCTTGAGGGTTATGATTTTCCTGAGCCTCAAATTAGTAACAGAGTTAATTTTGGTGCATCATTAGCGTTAAGGTCGAGTGCAGCTTCCTCATCTGCCTAGCCTTCAGCCTAGGGGTCAGCTTCCAGTCTAACCGGATGCCGCTAAATACCAGTTTTTTATATGGAGCAGCTGACTATCTGACTTCCACAACTCAGTTACTGGGTAAAACGATACACATTAGTAAGACTGGCTGTCAGACGGCCTTTTGACTACACTTTTCACTTTTTTTGGCTTGTAACAACTGGTAGGCGGCCCGTACACAGTCAATCTCGATCGCGATCCGCGTACAAAATCAATGATCGCGATCCACGATCCGTACATTCACGATTCGTACATTATCAATCTGCAGGGTAATTGCGTAACACACTATCAGTAGCAATGGGTTTCATTTTGACAGTTCAACAACATTCATTGCGTTATTTACGTTGTTGAGCAATGAGCAGACACACTTTTCGAACGTAAATGGAGCAATGGATTAGCAATAAGCTTCAAAATGATTCAAATTGAGAGTAATAGTGTGTTACGCAATTAGGGTGCAGATCGCGATCATTGATTTTGACCGCGGATCGCGATCGAGATTGACTGTGTACGGGCCGTCTTAAAGATCTAATCATGACCAAACGCTGGTTAACGCTGCTGATGCGCGCTGCTTATCTTGCTTTCCCGGGCACGGAGGAGTCTCGGCATGTAATGTATGGTCAGCCATCCTCGGACTGACCTCGGCAAGCGTAGCTTAACGTTCGATCGACCCGTGCTGCTTCTATTATTTAGCTACGAGTTCTTCCGTCGAAATTTTCGCTCACTAAACACTGTGTAAAGGTAGCTTAAAACAATACACCTCGTTCTTTCCTCGCCACTAGGCAATATAAATTACATTTGACTAATTAATGAATGCAAATAAGATCATTAAAATTCTACGTTTAAGCCTACAGCTCGCATTGTCTTGCAATACTTTTATTAATTACAATTACGTACACATCACATGTTGAGCGAAGTACTGTTAACCTATTTTGTTTATTACTCCTTCGATACATAGACAATAGAGTTGCAGTGTGGTCTATGGTCTATGCAACTTAATTTGTTAGTGACAATGCATTTTGACAATTGAACAATGTTTGTTGCACCGTATTTGACAGCTTAATAAAGTATTAAATGATGTTCAACTGTCAAATTAATGTTATTGTGGTTTTGATTGTGTTAGGTAATGAGGACAAGGATGAAATTTGCTGTTTCATACATTTTGGTCAAGCAGGTATTGAAATTTTGTATTAAACAGCTGTTCTTTTTCGTGATTTCAGAGTTGGTCTCATAGTGAAAGTTGTTCATATTCATGAGTAGAATACCCTGTAAAAATTTCGAGACTGTAATAAAAAATCAGCCAGTGGCCCCGAGTAAATGAAATAGAAAGAAAAAGATGCACTGAACTTAAATTTAATTTAGTTTGTAAACAACAGAATCGGGGTCTATATACTGAAATTGTATTGTATTGAAAGCTCTTTCCTTGCACACAAAAACTTCAAACTAAAATTATAGGTTACTAATATTTCGCTCTATAAGCGTAGCCTCGAATGTAATGACGAAAGTATTTTTATAGTAGGCAGATAGAAGACAAACTTGTTTTTCGACAAACCGGAATCTCATCTTGCGCAACGTACGTGATTTGATAACGCATGACTGATAAGAGACTTGTCGCTATCTCGGAGACTTTCTTTGCAAACATAATGTAGCTTGGTTTATATAGTCACAAAATTTATTCGGATGCTCCCACCGCTGGGCATAACTTGACATAAGCATCCTCTCAGTGAGAGGATGTGAGCCGTAATCCACCAAGCGGGCCCAGTGCGGTTTGGTAGCTAGTTGTCACGTCATGTTTTCGAGTTTTTGGTTCTTTGATGTCAATTAATGGAAAAGTTTGCGCCCCCTAGCTGGCTAGCTGATATCGTCGTTCGCATGACTAAAAGTCCTTTAAAATTTTTAGTTAGGGCAAATACATTTTTCTATTACCTAGTAATTCTTTACATTTTGTTGCCTTTCAAAATGGTTATATTTTGAGATTCAAATATCATAGAGATACGACGGTTAGTGAAAAATAGAAAAATTTAGTTGTCTTAACCAAAATCAGCTAAAACTTCCTATATGGATCATCAGTCAGATCCTCTAAGCTCGGTTTCTTTAAGGGGCTGTTCATTTATTACGTAAGACAATTTCAACCAATTTCTGACCCCCTTCCCATACGTAAGAAAAAATAGGACTCGAATGAACCCCCTCCCCCCTTCTTTGAATCTTACGTAACATCAGTACCTATCTACCAAAATTGCAAAAAAATAAAGATAATTTTTGCTTACTTTTGTGATCTTACATAAGAATAATCTAGACCCCACCCACCCCCATATTATAAGAAAAATAAGATTTTTTCGGACCCCCTCCCCCCTCAAATCGTCTTACGTAATAAATGAACAGCCCTTTAAACATATATCTAACGTTTCAGTGACGTCATTCGCCGGTAAATTGCGGACGCTATGTGGCGGCCACCGTTTTAGGAAACCGTAGCTTTAGTTAGATGCTCAAAATAACAAAACATTGTCGCCGAACAGTCTAATCAAACAAACGACAAGCCACATCTGTAACTGTGTGTGCACGTAAAACATAAAATTACTATCAACATCTTTATATATTACAAGATAATGCGATATTTTGCAATCTGACTAGATTGACGACATTCCTAAACGAAATGCCGGTTGTCATTTTGTCATCAATATTTTGTAATCATTATATTTATTTCATGGCGTAACTTCGATTATGTTATGATGGACCCGAACAATTTGAGTTTGCACGTGGGTGGGATGGCTTGGGGCAATAATGAGCTGGTTGAAGATATGATTTATAAGCTGTTAGGTTAAAGTTGTTTAGTTTGGCCCTTGACATGATAAACGTGGCTTTTATTTATAGTTAAAGAACCAGACTCTTGTCTTGTTATAATTTAAAAATCTTCATCTTTACGATTTGTGCCCTTCGTGGTGGTTCTAAATCACTCTCTCTTGGTTTTATTTCTCAACTTATGTAGTTCTATTTTCGACGTCTGCGACAGAAACGTTTTTTGTAAGTTTAAATCTTTTTGCATTACTATTCATCTGGATTTTACATCCCCCTGAGACGCATTGGAGTTGAAGAAGATTCTGTGCTTACAAAATATAAGATGGTCTTTTTACATGTCTATAATCACGTCAGCCGTTCCTGTTTCTTTCTACATTCACACAACAGTCACATTTATCAAAAAATGTAATTAAAATTATCTTGTTATCTATCTTAATGCTTACAATTATCAAGCAATTTCCAATAACATACTAAAATATATAACATAGAAACAACAATAATCTAATTAGAGCAACGCAACTTATCAAAACAATACACTGCAACTTCGTTACATATCCGTATTGATTTAATCCAAGATAATGCAAGCAATCAAAATCGAATCGCAAATTCATGAATCAATCCGACGTAAATCGAATGATTGATTGATGAATCCATTAAATCTGAATCGTGTATTGTTTATATTGTAATTTCATTGTGTGTGGTAACGTGTTATTACTGTTATAATGAATTTGAGCGACCCAGTTCTGTTATTTTGTTTTAATATACGTTTAAGTATTGTAAGTAAACCGTTTTTAGAACAAGCTGTTAGTATTTTTCGGGATATCAGTGATTCGGTATCGATATTTTCAGTTTCGAGTAAATGCAGGCATTCAAATGCCGTTGTTGTCACTTTTTGTATAACATAGCATAATTAGCCGTTAATGGTCCCACTGGCTGCGAGCTTTTCATTAATAGAATTTGCTATCAATTTCGAATTTTGAAATAAATGATATCAAAGACAGGGATTTCCTAGTGTTTTTTAAAAGAACTAGGTTGCAGGCGTTGTGGCAATGATCCCGTTATAATAATTATGATTTGTGGGTCGTGGATTTGAACACAGCAACCATGCACTTTTCTCCGTGCGATTTATTTCACCGCCACCACCATATCATCATTATAAAGCTTAATGTCGTTAATTTGGGAGTTAGACGTTCAAATTATAATAATGGTAAAATGGTAAATGATTTTATTTTTGTATGAAGGTTTGCACAAACACTTTTACACGTCAATCATATTTAAAAAACTAGACGAGGCTGGCGTTTCCTATCTGATTAGTCTGAGAAGAAAGGCCGAAACAAACTCAGAGGTCCAGTCTCTTTTAAAGTCCAGACATAATCTTGCTTGATCAGATCACAAGAAGACCGTGTAGATCGGTGTCTGAGATGGTCTTTTGAGGATAGAACCAAACAGATTGAGAGGACCTGTCCAGTCAGTGCACGCATTAGTCAGAAATCGTTCAGCTTAACTCAAAACTTAAGGAGCTCAACGATTTGATGAACAATATGGTAATCGCGAACTCTACTAAAAACTGCCAACGTAATGAAGATAAAGATACAATACTCTTTTTTAATACAGTTGCTCAAAAAGTGGCGTATTGCAGGGACGTATAGCGTTCGGGATGTGGGCTATTACATATTCGTGCTTTTTTTTTACCTTTCCCGAACTCGTGCGTTCTCTTTCCCAACTGTCAAAATAATGTCTATTAAAAAGAAAAACCAACCATGAAGTTTTAACTAAAAAAATTCATAGAAGTTTTTATGATTCATGCAAATACGTATATTTCTAAAAAGAAGCTACTAATTTGTTTCAATATCAGATTTAATGATTTCATTGAATAAGTTAGGTTAGGTATCATTTCATTTCATCTCATTAAATTTCATTTTCATTTCATATCAATAAAAAAATTCTACTGAAGACTTGGCTGTATGGGCATAGATCCCTTTGCCTATCAGAATGGGTGAAGAAAAAAAAATCTCTGCTTATATTCTACGGTTGGCGCCATTTTTCAGAAATTTTCTTTGCAAGTTTTAGTTGTTTGTTGCACAAAATGAGTAATTTCGACCCTAGTTTTTTGAATTAACACCACCTTATTTTATTAAATTGCTTCATTTTTTCGCAACTGTATTAAAAATAGTCGTTCAGTACACGTGCGAAACCGTCATTGCAACTTGTTCCGACTGTCAACCCTCGCCTTCGGCTGCACCTCGGCTCGGGTAGACATTTGTCGGAACTCTTTGCAATGACAACCTTTCCGCACTTGTAATGAAATATACTATTCTATGTACACCATATAAATTACAGATATAAATGTAGAAATTTTACAAGGTGACACAATGGGCGGTCTTATCGCTAAGAGCAATCTTTTAAAGACAACCTTTGGATGGATTATAAAACCATATGATGATAATGATGTTTAAATAGGTTTCTGCGTATCTTTAAATTTAAAATATTTATTCCTGTAATGATTGCACCTACTACTGTTTGTCTCTGCATCACCCAAAGGTTGACTGGTAGAAAATGCCTATGGCATTAAGTCCGACTCTGTACATGTATGTCCTTGAAGTATTAAATAAATAAATAAATGATGATGAATGATTAACGTGCTACTTATGTGCTAACAGAGTTTTCATACCTAGATATGTAAATCCACACTGCAGACCCACCGTCCACGCCAGTTAGCCGTCTGTATCCCAGCCGTTATTGGTTGTGTCTCAAGAAGATTTACAGCCGCCCATCCAATGTGGTGTCGGTGCAATGGTAGCAGCTAAAATTAGACTGAACCAATGTTATTTACGTGCGTAATATATGATCCATTAAATCGAATGTCTGGGCTATAGGGGTGCGTTAAAGGAGAGAATACTAGTGACGATATTTTTTTAAAATAGTTCTTTTTAGAACTTCCAAATCTGAACGATTATGAAACAGGTCCATCAGGCCCTGCGTGGGCAGTTCTACCGCCTACCGGTCTCATCATCTACCTAGCCTTTTCCCAACTATGTTAATCGGCTACCAGTCTAACCGGATGAAGCCGAATACCAGTATTTTACATGGAGCGACTGCCTATCTGACCTTCACAGCCCAGTTACTGGGTAATACGGTACCCCCTGATGAGACTGGCTATCAGACTTTCGGGTTTCTGACCCGTAACGACTGATAAAGATCTAAGAATGATAGCAGGGACCAACGTCTTAACGTGCTTTCCGAGGCGCGGAGGGATCTCGGTATGTAAAGAAGGTCACCCATCCGTGCGGCTGTTATTGCTTAGCCACGAGCCCTCCTGCTGGTCTATTCTATGGAAATCTCATCGTGAAAACTGATGTCAGTGAGCTGTAATTCCACCTGAGTCTAGGGATCGACACAGTAAAGGCTCCTACACACTATGCCGGCGGCACAGCCGGTAGTTTTTGCCGCGCGGGTATGCCGCCGGCACTTGCGGCTGGCGGCCGCAGAGCAACATTTTAGTTGTGACAGCCGGGTAGAACGCTATTCGTTTACACTTTGTGTTCCTAGTTCTTAACTGACGCCGACTAACCCAGCGGCCATGCCAGCGGCTCGTTTGTGCGGCAAACCCGGCGGCTCAAATACCCGTCGAGAATGCCGCATGCCGCCGGGCTTGTTGGCGGAATGCTCGCCGGCTTGGCCGCCGGCATAGTGTGTAGGAACCTTTCCGTCCAGCTCACTTCAAGCTCCAAGCAACCCAAGTTTTCTCGGTGAGATTTCTACAGAATATATCGGCTGCTAACTGATTATTTTGCTGGCTGGTCAATCCTTTTATCGCGATGCTGGGTTTGGCATCACTTCATTGTGGGGTTGTGGGGAAAATTACGGATTTTTGCACTAATTTTGCAGCAAAGAGGGCTAAAGGTTATTCTTATTTACGAGTATTATCAAACTCAAACTCAAAGCATTTATTTCAAACGTTAAAGGCGTTCGTACTAAAAATAACAATTCGGAAATGAAAATAAATTAAAATAAGCCGTGGCGGCTAAGAGATGACCAGTCCCTACTGACGGCGCCCGTTCACGAACATGACGTATGGATCAGCACCATTCAGCTCAACCATTTTGAAGGGCAGTTAAACGGCCATTTCTTTCCACTACACTGTATAGCTACTGCCGTCTTACAAAACGCGGAAGACGTAAGATTTTAGGCGTGTTATCAAACGTGTCGTAACAATGATAACATATCTGGGGCCCTTACTACATGCAATGGGTGGAGACACGTGGCCGACGAGTTAAAAAGGGAGCACCACAGATATACATAGACCTAGATAACGTCAGTATCACGATCTGTATGAAAACCAAGCGTGCCATTTTTTTGACCATCTACTATGACGTCACAAGCGTTCTTTCTCACTCATGCTCACCTAGCCAGCAATACACAGAACATCTATTCCGCAAAAAACTCCCCGTGAAAACATAGGTGAAGTGAGCTTGAAGTGAGTTGTTAATCCACCTGATGCTACGGATTTACTGTATTGGCATCTCACTTCACCTAAGTGTTCACGGTGAGTTTTTTTTAACGAATTGCACTGCAGGACTGGGGCCGTACTATGACGGTGTAATGCCGTCATGATTCCAGTGTAAGAGTGAGACGGAGCTATATTATGACCGATAGCACTATCTCTTTTTAGGACTGGAATTATGATGGCTTTTTTACTTCGGAGTACGCCCCCTGAGCGCGAAAGTGGCGGCTTACGATTTTTGAACGTAAGTTGGTGCGATTTTTGACACGCGAAGTAGTTGCTCTTGCGTTGTCTAAGTGTATCTATATCTGTGGGGAGCACTTACTTGATTATTAGAAGAAAACATCGTAATCAGCCTATAATGTAACTGCTGGGACACAGGCTTCCTCTCTTTGACAGGGAGTGGGCCGTAATCCACCACGCGAGCCCTGTGCGGGTCGGTAGGAGAACCCATTTCATGTTTAATTTTCACTGAATCGATTAATAATGTCACTGTTTAGGTGGTCTAATGATCTAGTTAAAACTCAAACTCAAAACATTTATTTCATTTGAACCAATTGCGTGCTCAGGAGCAGTGGTTCGGCCACTACTTCTTACAAATAGGAGGTCTGTGTTTCCAGCCTCTGTTGGGTCACAGGCTTCCTCTGTTCGAGGGAGTGTAATCCACCACGCGAGCCCAGTGTGGGTTGGTAGATGTCACATGTCTTCGAATTTTTGTTTCTAAGACATGCCGGTTTCCTCACGATGTTTTCCTTCACCGTTTACCTAACTGGTGAATATTCTTGTGGATTCTCTATACAACCCTGTCTAAATCTCTGGGGAATTCTGCATCCTAATTGCGTAACACACTATTACTCTCAATTTGAATCATTTTGAAGCATATTTCTAATCCATTGCTCTATGTGTTCGAAAAATGTGTCTGCTCAACAGCGCAAATAACGCAATGAATGTTGTTGAATTATCAAAACGAAATCCATTGCTACTGATAATACCTATGTTACGCAATTACCCTGCAGGCGTTATGGTGTCTTATGGCCCTGTTTCACCGCTACTCGATTCCTTTTCACTTTCATTGTCTAATTACTCATATAGTACCTTGGTCTATCATCTTGCGTCATATAGGACGTCGCCATATTTTATCTCCGAGACGCAAATATTGCGCCAACAAGTCGCTATGAGGACTGTTATGAATGTAGACTTACTATGAATGTTTTATTATCCGTACTAGAGATGTTTATTGGAATATAGTGAAGGGAGTGCTTACTCAAAGCAGTACCTTGATTGCGTAACACGCTACCAGTCCCAGCCTGGATCTGGATTTTGAAGGATGTTGCTAATCCATTGCTTCATATGTTCGAAAAAATTTTGTGCTCAACAACGTAAATAACGCAATGAATGTTGTGCATACATACACCACACTTTCAGTATGGGAGGGACCAACTCTGAAATTACGAAAAAAAAATCAGCTGTGTAATACAAAACTTCAATACCTAATTGACCAAAATGTAGGAAACAGCTGATTTTTTAAGGCAAGCCGGCACCAACCGGGGGTCGTGGAAGGCGCACAAGTACCCATGATCCCCGTTCCAAAAGTGGGAAGAGAACACCGGGGTGGTTTTTAGTCAGTAAGAGTCTGACAGACCCCGCCGCCCGCCCCAGGGCGGCGGACATCCATGAGGATTATCCACCCCGGAAACAAAAAAAAAAAAACAAAAGACAGTTTACGTTGGCATTTCAACAGGTGGGCTTGAAAATGAACTCACGAATTCTTACTTGCTAGCCCATTTTTAGGGTTCCATAGTCAACAAGGAACCCTTATAGTTTCGCCATGTCCGTCTGTCTGTCTGTCTGTCCGCGGTTTAGCTCAAAAACTTTTGGTACTAGAAAGTTGTAATTTGGCATGAGTATACACGTTAATGACGCCGAAAAAGTGGTAAAATAATTAAAAAAAAAAAACAATTTTTTAGGGTACTTCCCCTACATGTAAAGTGGGGATGATATTTTTTTTCGTTCTTCCCATAGTATGGGATATCGTTGGATAGGTCTTTTAAAAATATTAGGGGTTTAGGAAGACCGTTTTTTGATTAAGTAAACCGTTCGTAACTTATCAAGCTTTAAAGTACCAATTTTCGTTAGAGTCAAGTGTCCCCCCTCTCAACCAACTAAATGGTTGTAGGTGGAAATCAAATGTCACGGCAGTAGTACCTATATATACTTAACGAAGTATAAAGGAAAACTATCACACTTAAGTGGGCTTTACAAGTTTACGAGTAATAGTCGACCAATTGTATTTGACTCGAAAATTGTCGGATCAGTTGAGGATTTGTATAGGAAGTCAAATTAGGTAGGTAGTCGTGTCTGGCTTTGAGTTAGAGCATGGTACGAAACTATCAGTCAGCGAATACGACCCGCACTTGGCTGTTATAAAAACTACGGAACCCTACACTGCGATTGAACATCTGAAATTAATATCAAATACTCAGGGCCGCAATCCCTTGCAGCAGTGAAAAAATCAAACTTCTAAGTCAACGCAATCAAAAGATACCGACGCTTATGTTCCGAAATCAAAACTATGGGTTTTGATTTCGGAACATAAGCGTCCGTACTTCCCGTCGACCTAAAATCATGAAATTTGGCAAGAAGCATTAAAAAAAAAAACAAAGCAAATAAAAGAAAAAAAAAACCGTGTAGTTACATTACAATAAAAATAATTTCAAAACTATTTAGACGCGAGTCCGACACGCACTTGCCCGATTTTTTTAACAGTTGCGCTATTGCTGTCATTAATAGTGTTTTTATGGTCACGATCAGCTCAGTCTATCGCAGTATAGGCCTGTTCCAGGCATAGGCCTGTTCCAGGTTGGGCCACAACACCTTGTCCTCCGTCATCGTCATCGTTCGTTGTCGTGTGCATCCAGTCTATTCCAGCCATCTTTTTAAGGCTGTCGGACCATCTAGCTAGGGGGCGTCCCACACTATGCTTGTCGATATACGGATTTTATGGTGTCATTTTCTTACGCGGAAGTCTGCTTAATAACTGTTCCAGTTCAGACATTTTTAAACTCAAGTCCCCTTGAGCTAATAAACCACACACTTCTTAAAAGGGAAAAATAAACTTACTCAAGTGTTATTTCTCAAAATCACTTTCCGTTAAGCTAAATATACGAGCCGCTGTGCGCATAAAATAAATCTTTATTATGTGAGCGATAAACGTCAAAATCGTCTGTAGACAATGGGCTGGTCGTTTTGCGAAAACAATTCGCACCCTTTTGTTTTTTTAAGCACCGTTCTTAATATAAACGGGAGCATTTACACCGTAGTGCATTTGGTGTGACCACTCGTGTAAAAAAATGGTGCACAAAAGTTAGGTACTCAGCTAAAATAGCCTTATACGGCTAATTCTAGTAGCACATTATAAATGAAAAAATAAAATAAAATTCATTTATTTCGGGTACACAGGTCACATAAATTATATATCTATTTGTCATCATAATTTTTAAATATGAACATTACATTCAAATTAATTAATTATCAACTCAAGAGTAAATGTTAAATTGAAAATTATTAAATGTCAACTACAGTAAATGTCAGAATGAACTATCAAAATGTCAACTGCAATAATTAGGTAATAAAAAATAACCAAATAATGATGCCAAAACACAGAATTGATATAATTTCTACAGAACTGGAATTATAATATGACAAATTATATTCTCGCGACACAACAGTGCCCAATGTAGGGACAATCTAAACGCTTGGCAGTTATAGCCAGGACAGTGTTAGAGCTGGCCCGCATCCTGCGCACCAGTCCGGCATGGTGGCGTATAAATAAAGTCCTCCAGACCGTATTTCGGCCACGGCGGCCAATCTCAACGGACACTTCCTCGCCTTCGGCGCGGGAGATGTTATACGAGTAGTGCACAGGTGTGTATTTTAAACTTTAAAGTCCTCTTCACCGTATCCGGCGATAGTCATCCAGACAAATTGTGTTCCTTTATGTCACCACTCTGATGACTAGCAATTAGCAAAATTAAACAGATATTGGAATAGTAATCACGAATCATCATCATCATCTCAGCCTATCGCAGTCCCCTGCTGGACAAAGGCCTCTCCCAGGCTGCGCCACAACACTCTGTCCTCCGCCTTCCTCATCCAGTCCGTCCTAGCCACCTTCTTTAGGTCGTCGGTCCATCTAGCTGGGGGGCGTCTCAAACTACAGATAGTCATTTATTTTAAAAATAATCAAGATATGAAAATAGCATCCAACAAGAATCAAATAAAACCTCTTTTTAAACGTTAAAAATGTTACGTACCGGTGTAAATGCAGCCCAGTATCTCATTGCAAATGCCCGTGAATTACAAAGGGCTAATATTTTCCTCGGTGACTCACTGTTGACTTACTTAAGTCGGCGCTTGAGCACGTCGATAGCTTAAGTTTAAGCTCTTACGATGTGGAGTATGCGGGGATAAGAATTATTGTGGTTTGCGATATCGTATTTGAGTTGTTTTAACTGTTATTTTCCTGGTGGATGCCTCCTTGATGAAATAATCAAGCTAAATATCTTAACAATGGACATATTTGTATCGTGAATCCTAACTAATAATAATAGCCTCCCCGACCGATTTCGGTCATGGTGGCCAATATCAACGAAGATTAGCCAGGTACTCAGGAGATATTATAGTGCACAAGTGTGCGCGCAGACACAGGTGCACTCCCTCTTCTCTCACTCTCATAGTCCGATGGGACGGCAATCCTACACGACCGGAGAGAGATCAGGCGCAGGACCAACGGCTTAACGTGCTTTCCGAGGCACGGTGGTATCACACCGCCGGCTTCCGAACTCCGGGCTGTTACTAAGAAATTCCTAATGGAAAAAATCAATAACACTTTGCCCGACCCGGGTATCGAACCCAGCTCAGCAGTCGCGCTTGCGACCACGAGACCAACGGGGCAGTTATAAATTAGTTATTATAAATGCGAATGTAAGTTTGTTTGTTACGCTTTCACGCTAAAACGGCTGAATTGATTTGGATGGCATTTGGCACACAGATACACCATGAAATGTATGTATGTATAGATTTACGTTTATTTTTTTTATCGTCATTGTACTCCTGGGGTATGCGCTTAGGTTTTTTTTTGCAAATAATCGTGCGTTTGGAATTTTGCGGGCTACCCTGGCGTCCTTTAGAAAATTCGAATAGTTTCTATCTTTAGGTAAGACTTAAGTTTTTAGGCGTTTTTAGTCAAGCAGCCAGTCAGAGAACTGTTAAGTTTAATAAGTTATGGAAAGTCAAGTCAAACATTTTATCATTCCACTCAATTCTACAAAGAGTGACAATGTAAAAAGAAATATCACGACATTTATTAATCTTGAAAGTATATCTGGACTCTATTAAATGTCATCTTGATAAATGATCGTTGACTTTACACACATACCCGTTTAACTTGCTCCTTCCCTTCCGCCATTTTGATTCTGAACAGCTGATTTTATTCCTTATTATTGTCATCATTTATTCATTTATGTTCTGAAGTGGCTAAACATTACAGCCACATGGGTTACACCGGCCGAAGGTTAAGCTACGCTTGCCCCGGTCGGTTCGTAGATGGGCCCTGGATGGACCTCGGAAAGCACGTTAAGTCGCTAATCCCAGCTGACGTTCGAAGATCTTTGAAAGTTGTTGTTGCCCAAAAGTCTGACAACCAGTCTTATCAAAGGGTATCATGTTACCCAGTAACTGGGTTAGATAGACAGTCGCTCCATGTAAAATACTGGCATTCAGCTGCATCCAGTTAGATTTGATGCCGGACCCGAACATAGGAAAAGGCTAGGCAGATGATGATGAACTAAAATTAAAACCTACTGGTGGTCTGGGGCTTCAGAGTCTACTAAAAAAACATTACGTGTAATTTTATGCATTAGTCCCTTTCATTTTTAAATTAGGCTAAGCTAAGTAACACAGCAATATTATTGTGGCATTGATTATTGTTTTATTTTTTTTTCTTTTTATGTCTTTAGCACCTCTTTTAACCTTTAGCTAAAACGTGGACAATGGTGTGGGTTACGTATTTGTTAAATCTTAGTTTAAGTATTTCCCTGTATTTTGTAGCATGTAGGTTGTTTTTGTCCCCAATAAATAAATAAATAAAAATTTCCTAACTATTTCCATTTTGTGCTATTTCTTTGCAATAAGTACTAAAGGATGACATCCAAATCATCATCAACCAATCAATCTACCTAGCCTTTTCCCAACTATGTTGGGGTCAGCTTCCAGTCTAACCAGATGCAGCTGAATACCAGTATATTACATAGAGCGACTGCCTATCTGACCTCTACAACCCAGTTACTGGGTAATTCGATACCCCTTGGTACGACTGGTTGTCAGGTTTTCGGCTTACTGACGACCCGTAACGACTGTCGAAGACGCAGGAATAACAGCCGGGACTAACAGCTTAACGTGCTCATCATCATTCCTCATTCAAGAATATTTATTTAAGGGGACTACAGGACCTAAACGCAAAAAAAACGCAAGTTATATAATGCCTAAAAGTATATGATCGACTACAGTAAACAAAATCAGAAAAATATATGATATTCTTCAGGATATATGCTAGTTAGATAGTGTGTTGAAAATATAATACAACTAATTTTGATACGATATAAAAAAATCATGAAGATACTTCTAAAAAAAATCTTTTCACAATACAAACCATACTGATATAATTATATACAATATAAACATTCTGATTTTTGTCAGATTATTCTACAAGCAACATACTAAAGCAGTTTTAATTTTTTAGTCCAAACAATAGATTTTTTGTAAATAGATAATTGCTTCATATTTTGCAATAAATTAGCGGTGTATCATCGCGCTTCTCTTTCTTTCCTATGCAGTCCGACAGTGACCGCGCTTTAGGTCATGTTATCATGTAGTCCCCTTAAACACATAATAACATAAAATCACACCTTTATAATCTCCAAAGGGTTGTACCTACTAACAGTCCCATTTCGCAAGATAAGTTTAACACACAAAATAACTAACAGTAATAATTATTTCTCCGAAAAATAAAATTAATAACCTAAAAAAGTCCCCTAGAGAATTCACAGACTAAACAAAAATACCGTTAAAATGAAAAATGTCTGGGGTTTTTGTAAGTTACGACCGTAAAATAAACAGTGGGTTATGTTAACCAGTTCATGTTGAACCGTTGGTAGAATTAAATTAGGATTATGATTATCGGTTCGTCGTGGTTTGGTATAAAAATAACTTATAGCTGATATTTTTTTTTTATGTGAGACGTATGTTTTGGGTAAACGTTGTGTGTGGTCCTTGGTTACTATAATATGTAGAAATAGATTTTTTTGCCGATGATGGCGAAATGTTCATATGAGAGTAGCATTTCTCATAATTTTAAGAACGTTCACAGTTTGATCTCAGTCTAAATCTGACAAAAATATCTCTAAAATCCCTAAATTTTTGACAAGGTTTTGACGTTGATTGTAGCTGAGATGAGATTGCGACTAGATTTTGAACATTTTAATCACGGGAATTGGTTTTCTGGCTCTTCAGCGCAGTTTTGTAAAAATATAAAATGTAATTCAAAAAGAGTTTCCATGGAGTTTCTAACCCGTTCTTCTCCATAGGCACCTACCTATTACGCTTTGGAATGGGCAACTAGCTTCATTTTTTCAGACTGACCGACTTCTTGACAATTCAAAAGTGTCTGTAAATGGTTTAATTGAAATTAATGCTTTGAGTTTGAGTTATAACAAGCACAGGAGTCAGAAAATTCTATCATTTGTTGTACAATTTGTCCTATGCCAATAAATATTAATTTTAATTTGTTTCAGATATTGTAGATCGCAAACGATATTACTGAATATGAGGTCCAGGGATTGATTCCTGGATTGTGCAAAGTGTTATTGAGTTTATCCGTCTGGAATTTCTCAGAAGCGGCTCGGAGTCCGGTTCAAGGCAATATGCTCGCTCCTATTACATAGGAATCCTAACGGCCAAAATATAGGTGTAGGTAATAAAGGATTGCCGGCAAGATGATAATTATTGTATTAGATTGATTGTTATATATATACCTTATACAAGGTGTAACAGAATAAACGCAAGTCCTGAAAGTACATAGTTTGTTCATAATTGACTAATGAATCGATTTCAGTAACTTTTAATACAGGTATTTTTTAAAAAAATATGTATTTTTTCATAGTAAACACCAATTAAGCTAAATAAAATGAAATCTTATTTCAAGGCAATAATACTCAATTTTAAATGCATATAGTAATGCTTAGAGTCAACACGATTTTCTTAATAAAAATAGCAAGCTTTAAAAAGAATAAGTTTTCGTCATTGTATAATGCTTCTAACTTAATACTCTAATTGGGGTGTATGAGGTCTTGCGTTATTTATGTTACACATTGTATACATTGTCAAATTAAATTAGCTAGCGAAACTTTTCAGGCGTGATGAGTATCGATATTTAAACAAAATAATATAAAAATGGTTTGATGTTTTTTCAGGGGTCAACGGTCGCTGGTAGTGTTGTCACTTGAATGATGAGTTGAGAAAATATGTTTTATCGAGTTTTGATATTGATAGGTATCCATCACGTCTGTGGAGTTTCGCTAGCTAATGTAATTTAAGCTAGTATAATGTTTGGCTGAATCTAAGTTACACGACACGCTGCATAATACGCCTCAAATAAATGCCTAAGTTAAAACAAAAAGTACTCGAACGCTTTCGTGTAGAAAATTACGTCGTTAAAGAAAAACTGAAGTTTTAATTAACAAAATGTTTACATTATTAATTACAGGTGTTAACTACACTTTAATGTTTAGTGAACTGTTTAATTTTAACACTTTCGTGTTTACATTTTCATGTTTTAATTATTATAATATCGCTTTGTGTTTCTCAATTAAAGTAAAAGCTTTAAGGTAATTTGGAAGAGATTAATGTTTACATTTGGTTAATTGCATTTTTTCTTTGAAGCGGGAAAAATAAATACCCAATTAGTGATAAAGCCCCTCATCATTATCTCGCCTTTTCCCAACTATGTTGGGGTCGGTCTTCCAGGCTAACCGGATGCAGCTGAATACCAATATTTTACATAGAGTGACTGCCTATCTGACCTCCACAACCCAGTTACTGGGTAATACGATACCCCCTGGTAAGACTGGTTGTCAGACTTTCGGGCTTCTGACGACTCGTAACGACTGTCAAAGATCCACGAATGACAGCCGGGACCAACGGCTTAACGTGCTTTTCGAGGCACGCAGGGGTCTTGGTATGTAAAGATGGTCACCCATCCACGGACGGTTTTTTTTTTAATTTTCTATTTGCACACCTAAAATGACCCCCATATTCAAAATTCATTTATTTACGTTACACATCTGTGTTTGGGTAACAGAGATTCATATTTGTACCAAATTTCAACATAATCGGTCCTTTAAGGGTTCTGTTTTTTCCTTTTGAGGTACGGAGCCCTAAAACTATCCATTGAAAAACAAAAATATTGTAAAAAGTCTAGCTGGGTACAGACCAGTGGGTTTTTAAAGTTGTCCATGTTGGTTTATCTATTCTTCTATACTAATATTATATTAAAGAGGAAAGATTTGTATGTATGTTTGTAACGAATTGGCTCAAAAAGTACTGGACCGATTTTAAAAATTCTTTCACCATTTGAATGCTACATTATCACTGATTAATATAGGCTATTTTAATTGCAAGAAAAAACTAAAATGTTTAAAAAATAAATGTCCACCCGTGCGAGGCCGGGACAGGCCGTATAAAATAAAACATTTTGATTTTGACATCCGAATTCCAATCGTGTTTTTCTTCGATAACGTTATCAATAAGTCGTTTTTGTTTAACTGTTTTGTCAAAGTGTTTACAAAACTTAAAACAATGGTATTGTTACCTCTGTACGATCATTAGATTCTTGTTTTCGTGGAATTGCTTATCAGAATTTTAACTTCCTGTGAGTTTTTGCTGAAGTGCAAAAAAGAGGTATTAGGTATTGCAAAATATAGAGTAGGACATCGATTCTTTATCGCATTTTTTTTGGAATCGTTGAATTTTTTTGTTGATAATGTAAATCTAGGTAAGGTACCACAATTCACTGAATTTTGTTAACAAATTAATAACCATTGTTTGTTTTCTGTTTCAGGTAATTTATGCTTACGATTGTGATTCAACAATAGTTACACAATAACATTACAGTAAGTGATACTGGATAGGTCCTTATAATAATGCTAAGTATTATAATTATATTATACTAGCGACCCACCCCGGCTTCGCACGGGTGCAATACTGATACTAAGTATAGGTATTTCAAGAATGCCAGCACGCGCCGCCGCGGCCGGTACCGCAGCAACCGCTATGTCCCTGCATTTTAAATCTGTAATATCTTCGAAAATATTCATTTAAATTACATGCTGTAAAGGGCCATATTTATCTATATTAAATGCACAATGTATTTAAGGTACTTAATTGGATAAGGATTAATGCTGTATTGCTTAAAATCGCTTCGTAAATAAGCCATTATTTCTCGTAAAAAGTAAAGGATAAAAAATGATTATTGTGGGTTATCCCTAAGAGATAGACATATACCATCGCGGACTTTTTTGTAGACCTTTTTAAGGTGTACAATACTGTAGTACATTATTTTGACCTATCTCGTAGGGTTCAGCCAGCGTTTGAAAAGTAAACGCAAAAAAATGTGTTTATTTACGACATCACATGCATGCATGTATTATATATATAAACCTTCCTCTTGAATCACTCTATCTATTAAAAAAAAATGCATCAAAATCCGTTCCGCAGTTTTAAAGATCTAAGCGTTCAAAGGGACAGAGAAAGCGACTTCGTTTTATACTATGTAGTGATTTATCTAATATACAATAAAGTTCTCGTGTCACAATGTTAGTTACCATACTCCTCCGAAACGGCTTGACCAATTTTTATGAAATTTTGTGTGCATATCGGATATGTCTGAGAATCGGCCAACATCTATTTTTTTTTTGCAAAACGACGTTTTGTTACGCTTTCACGCTAAAACGGCTGAACGGATTTCGATGACATTTGGCACATAGTTAAATTAGTCAGCGCCTGACGTAAATTGACGTTTTTTTAGTAGCCAATTTTTTAATCACGTCTAAACTTGTCTAGGGATTATCTAATTTGACACGACTAAACTAATATTTATCTTCTGTCCTTTTCTTAGTGAAATAGAAAGAAAAAGATGCACTGAACTTAAATTTAATTTAGTTTGTGAACAACAGAATCGGGGCCATTGTCATAATAATTTATTAATCCGGGCACTGTTACGAGTATGTCATTCCACAACACACTGCAAGCAGCCGAGCGCGGTGTACTATTTTCGGACAATTTGCATCTCGTATTTTTGTAGTAGAAGGATTTCCCAAAAAAAAAACAAAGCATAGTTCAAACAAGACTGGTGTTATAGCCACGTGTCTTCGCGGGGGTGGCTACCCCCGGCGTGACATCCATTCTTGTCGGTTCACGCTCATTAAATAATTACTGTGAATAATTACCGTAGCGTTTCTGTAATGAATTACCTATAGACATGCAAATATTTTGGACCGTTTGTTTGGAAGAAAGTTGGAGAATACCTACATAAAGAAATGTGATGTTTTGTGCTTTTTTGTTATTCAAAAGTTTTGTCGCGCCCCATGCCGGTTTTCATTGTAATAAATGCTATATGATTTTATTTCTGTAAGTAGATTTATACACACACTTTACACATCAATGATATTTAAAAAGGTTGGAGTTTCCTATCTGACTACTCAGTACCTACTCTGAGACGAAAGGACGAAACAAACTCAGAGGTCACACAGACGTAATCTTGGTCAGATCATGTGCAGACCATATACAATGTGTTAATGAAATAACCCAAAACCTGAAACTAGTTTGTTTAGAATCGGCAGCAAAATCGAATACAATAATTTTTAATATGGGTTATTTTTTTTCCAAAAATATTTTTTAACATGTCTAATATTTTTTAACGACGCTGTACGCTACTGTCCAACGCAATGAAAACAAACAGCGCGGGCGAGGGTGAGGAGAGGGGGTGCTAGAGCTGGCGCCAAGGCCGGGAAGCGCGCCGGCGGCGATAGAGCTACGAATCTGTAAGAAGTAGCGCGACAACAACATTTACAAATATCTTTTACTATAATTTTTGAAAATAAATAATTATAAGTCATATCAATTTATTAATATAAAAATCGGTTGGGGTGTCCGAGGTTTTGGGTTATTTCATTAACACTTTGTAGAGATTGGTGTCTTGGTAGTAGACTTATATTTACTACCTCAGAGTCCATGTAAAAGGTCTCTTAAAGAGAACGAACGGGCGAAGTCCTAACAAAAGTGACTCTACGTTATGTACAGACGCCAGCATATCAAGCTACTACAATCTGTCAAACTTATTTAATAGATTTTCGACTTTATCGCAATAGCGTAAGGTTCAAAGTTGATTGGGAAACTGTGACAGTTTCGGGTAGCTTGATGTGCTGGCGTCTGTACTTATATCGACGCAAGAAAGCAATCTTGTAATATCTCGAAAAGTTGAACTTCACACCAGAGCCAAAAAACTATTTCAAAAATTCATAACTCGTAAACTAGCTGAATCAGAGAGGTAATTTTTGGAACACGTAAGTATTTCTTCTAATGAAATTTATCAGATGGCACTAATGATAGTATTCTAATAAGATGCGTTTTATATTAGTTACAGCAATTGATATTTCAATTTGAAGCAGCAATATTGCTGTATCTTGGTAGTTGTAACATAAGGCACAACAAAATAGCTTTAAAATTTTAGGTAACTATTATGATGTATCTAATAAGAACCAAATTTATCAGTCCTCGCATTTCGTTGTAGGTACCTAAAATTCTTATTAGAAGAAGGTACATCTTGAATTTTGTGTTAAATACAAATAAAACAAAATATTATAGCTAATTAAAATGCTGTATGTTTATTTAAACAATGTTATTTAGGAAATAATGTTTGACCTAGTAACAATCATTACGTAATCAAATAAAAATTAAATCAGTATCTAAATCTAGCTGGTTTAAAATACTCAGGCGGCGAAATTGCTGTATCTCAATAGAACACTATTTTGTGACAAATACACAATGCCGTAACTATTTCGTAGCATAAAAACGAGGACCGTGTATCTTGACTGTGAAAAAATTACTTAAAGCATTTTTGTTGTATCTATGTATAATTTAAAAATAGTTCATTTTATGGTATAAAAATTTACAGCATTTTGAAGTATGTTTTGTTAAAAAAGTTTAAAAAAGTCAACGTCGTCGTATTATAAAAAAAAAACGTCGTAGGAAAACGTTGATCAGACCGTCTGACGCAGTATTTTTTTTCTGATTTCAATGATGCAATAAAAAAAAAAATCATTTTTCGAGATACGAAAAAATCGCTTTCCAGCGTCGATATAGTAATTGAATCGAATAAATTGAATCTTCGCAGCAATGTTGCCCCAGTAGTGGCAACAGCCCCGACTTACGAGTTGTAAGGAGCCAATATTTATAAAAGATCTAGCCTTCATCTCACGACCTAATGGAAGACTAACTTCAACAGATTACCTTGACAGCAATAAATTACATCGAACTCATAAACACCTGGGCGAAGGCCTTATTAGACTAGACTCCCTAATTAGCGTGACACGAGAATTTTAATATAACAACACAATAACAATTACTTTTTATCGTGCGTGTTTAGAAGCGTGACAAAGATGGCGGTTTGGCGCGAAATTTGACATAACGCTACTAGTTGATGGAAAGGTTGTCTATGGTCATAAAAAGTAATTTGTGATGTGTGTGGGAGATGTTGTTTTAATTTGTGTTTTATATGGTTTTGATTTTATGACAGAACTAGCTTTTGCCCGCGACTTCGTCCGCGTGGGTTTCGTACTTTCCTCAAATAAATTTAACATCCTCTCCACCTCCCCCTGAAAGGTATTTCGAAAATTATTGATTACGATCTTTATACTTACTTTATTTAAAGAAATAAGTATTCGGGCCAATATTTTAGTTAAACTACCTAAGATGTTTCAAATAAAATATCCTCCCTTTTCATCACGACAGCTCTTGTTTTTGCATTTGGTACGTTTCCATTTTTATTATATAAAGATTATTTATACCCATTTTCGTGTTAATGGAAGTTGGAGTTTCTACTCCTTAAACTTTATTACCCTTTTCTACCCCGGTAGGAGTAAAACCCTAAAACCCTAAAACTCATACTTTTTTATTTTAAGTAAGTAAGTAGTAAACCCCTAAAAGTGACAATCTTTATTATTTACTGAGGCAAATGTTGAAAAGTTTCAAGTTTCTTAACCAAAGAAATAAGACCACATTTTCACCTTCACAGCTTTTATCCCCATAGGGGCGAAATATTGAAAACATGTATGGGACGTTTCCATATCTTGACTCAAAGATTATTTATACCAATTTCCCATTGACTCAAGCCACGCAATAAAATACTCCTCTGTGATATGGACTACCCCCGTTTACCCCGTTAGGGTTAGATTTTCGAAAAACCCAGTCACACTTTTTTATTAATTTTGGTCTTAAGTATACATACTGAGTTCCGAGTTTATATTATTGGACCGCGCGATAAAATTCTTCCATAAACTGACACCCTCAATCTCCCTTTAGAGCAGAAAAACATAAAATGACAAACTATAATTTACTTAGATAAGTATTTGTGCCAAGTTTGAAGCTTAAATTTATTCATACCATTTTTTTGGAGTAAATCAAGCTACGCACTATAATACCGGCCTTAAAAATCGAATTACCACTTTTTTACCCGTCAGGGATCTACTTTCGAAAGACCCATTTCTTATTACTTACTTAGACAAATATTCCTTCCAAGTTTCAAGTTTATTAACCAAATGAATAAGATTATTCGTATAAAGTTTTTCCCCACTTTTCACCCCACACAGGAAGAATTTTTAAAAAATGTTTGGGATGTGTTGATAACTTGACTCAAAGATTATTTCCAACAATTTTCGAGTTAATCAAGCCACGCAGTAAAATGGAAAACTAACTACTCCTTTTCACCCCGTCAGAGGTAGATTTTCGCAAAACCCTGATACTTACTTTACTTTACTTTACTTTTGGTCTTAAGAGCCTACACTACCTCAGCTAAAATTCACTCTTTATCTCGCTCACACAATACTGCTCGCGGACTGAGTGAGAGCGAGACAGAGTGCGGTGCTAGGCGGCAGGCAGCGCTAATAGTATTTGCTTTTTACTGTGAAAATAATGGTAAATTAAAAAAAGTAAATAACATAAGACCTGCTTTATAGTTAGTTCGGTTAGTTTAAAAAGTTTCATGATCTAATTTGAAGTATTTTTTGAATACCAGCGGTTTATTGTTCGGTTTGGAGGTAACTTTGGAATTTTTTTCTATGGAGAAAATTTTATGAAATCGTGTTTTCGTCTAACATAAGACCTAACATTAATCCTCAACTTTACCATATATTTATTTCAAAATGAATGCTGCAGTATTTTCGACATAACGGAGGATCATGCTAAGCCATTTGAGGTAGTATAGGCCCTTAAGTATAAATACTGAGTTTCGACTTAATCGGACCGCACGTTAAAATTCTTCCATACAAATGTTGACACCCCCTAATCGCCCTCTAGGGGGTAGTTTAGAAAAGCAAAAAATGCCAAAATTCATAATTTACTTAGATAAGTATTCATGCCAAGTTTCAAGTATATTAACCAAATGAATAAGATTTTTCATAAAAGCTGTATCCCCACTTTTCACCCCCACAGGGGTGGAATTTTGAAAAATCGTTTGGAATGTGTTCATTACTTGACTCACAGATTATTTATACCAATTTTCGAGTTAATTAAGCCAGGCAGTATAATTTGCCCTATAAAATTAACTACCCCTTTTCTCCCCGTTAGGGGTAGATTTTCGAAAAACCCTGATACACGTAATTCTTTATTTTTGGTATTAAGTATAAATACTGAGTTTTGAGTTAATCGGACCGCGCGTTAAAATTCTTCCACACTTATTTTGACACCCCCCAATTCCCTGTTAGGGGGTAGTTTAGAAAAACAACAAATGCCAAACTTTATGATTTACTTAGATAAGTATTCGTGCCAAGTTTCAAGTTTATTAACCCAAGGAATAAGATTTTTCATATAAGCTGTATCACCACTTTTCAACCCCCACAGGGGTGGAATTTTAAAAAATCGTTTGGGATGTGTTCATTACTTGACTCACAGATTATTTATACCAATTTTTGAGTTAATTAAGCCAGGCAGTAAAATTTGCCCTGTAAAATTAACTACCCCTTTTCTCCCCGTTAGGGGTAGATTTTCGAAAAACCCTGATACACGTAATTCTCTATTTTTTGTATTAAGTATAAATACTGAGTCTTGAGTTAATCGGACCGTGCATTAAAATTCTTCCATACAAATTTTGACACCCCCCCATCCCCCTTTAGAAGGTAGTTTAGAAAAACAAAAAAGACCAATTTTCATAATTTACTTAGATAAGTATTCGTGCCAAGTTTCAAGTTTATTAACCCAAGGAATAAGAGTTTTCATACAAATTTTCATCCCCTATTTAACTCCCTTAGGGGTTGAATTTCGAAAATTCCTTCCTTATTCCTCGTCTACATTATAAAAGGAAACTCTGTGCAAAATTTCAGCTTTCTAGGTCCAGGGGTTTGGGCTGGGCGTTGATGAGTCAGTCAATCAGTCAGTCAGTCAGTCAGGACTTGTCTTTATATATATATAGATAGATTGTTACTTTTCTAGTTTGTGTTTGCAAGTTTCTTTTTAATCTATGTGATGATAAACGTTAGTTTTTATTTTAAGATCGAAAGTATTTTTGTTTATTCATAAACTACTTGGGAAGTTCGATTTTGCAAATAACGGATTGAATGTATTTTTATTGCGATACAATACAAGGTCAAGAACAGCAATATAAAATCAATAGGGATCATTCGGCAATAAAAAAAAATACGCAATGAATATAAAATAGAAAAGTAATCCTACTAATCCTACTAATATTATAAATGCGAAAGTTTGTGAGGATGGATGTTTGTTACTCTTTCACGCAAAAACTACTGAACGTATTTTGATGAAACTTTGCAGTAATATAGTTTATACTTCAGAATAACACATAGGATACTTTTTATCCCGATATTCCCATGTGATCAAAACTTACGCGGGTGAAACCGCGGGGCGCAGCTAGTAAAAAATAAATTCCAACGACATTGACAATTTTAAACTAGATTCTCAAAAAATTGACAATTCTATAACCGAATGTCCGATCCCAATATCTAAGCATCATAAAACCGAGTCACTGCTCTCAGATTGGTCCAAGAGAGACTGTATGAATCACGCGTTAATAGAAGGTGCATCGTTTATTGATACTTATTACTTGCAGAGTTCAAAGTCAATATACAAGAGGTTTTGTTTTGGCACACGCGGCAATAAAGCTATTGACACAGAAGTACCAATCTGTATAGTCATCGATTTATAGTAAATTTGAATGTGTCTTAAATACACATTTATAATCCAGCTTTCAAGAACTTTTGGATCACAAAATTACCCGGTCTTTAACTTTCTCATCGTCGGCTTAGCTTTTGGCCTCGTATAGGACTTTCTGTTTCATTTTTCTTTTTGTTACTTTTTAATTAATTTTCATATAATTTGGTATTTTAATTTAGACTGTGTTTAGTTTAGTTTGTGAACTTCCTGTACGAATCGCAATAAATACTTTTTCTTTCTTTCTTTTTCCCTACTTACAACGATGGAGTCGGCTAATCAGTACTATTAGGTAGCTGTACCTACAAAGAACGACTGCACAAATTGCTTACTGATCTCCAAATCCTTATAATTACTATTAAGGGATACCAAAACTAAGGTTGAGAACCTATTTATTTTTATTTATTTAGATTACATGCACAATATTACCGAATTGAATCCCAAGACGTTGTACAGAACAAATTACAAACTAAAAAAAAAGTGACACAAAACATACTTAGACTAGGAAAAATACAATTTAAAAAAAAAATATATTATATATGCATAAGAAAAACAAAATTAACAAACAAAACACAACACAATAACACTTTTAGAATAAACAAAAAATAATAAAATGACAAAAAAAAAAATCACGCAATTTATTATTTTTCATCCATCTTCTCACAAAATCTTAAACATTCACGAGACATGTGCACATCCTATGAAGTCAGTCCCGTTACCAACTTATAGTTCATCATCATCACGGCATGACATTCTCGTCCAACTCGCGTTGTCACGAAAGTTTAATAGAACTTCTGTTCTTTTTTGTACTGTGTTCTCTGTTTTAGCGAATGTGTGTCATTTATCAATTGTAATTAATTAATTGGCGCGACTGATGAAGGCGCTTCCGTCTGTGCAGAAAACTGAAGCGAAGGTCATCTTGTAATTGCGACTAGAATTGGGTAATACAATACTATGCGAGGAGAATCATGTTTCAGCGGTTTTAGAGTTTGACAGATGAATGGTTTTGATCCTGACTTTGGAATTGGAATTGCCAGATGAAAAAAACATATGTGTCTCTTACCAAGATCATTATGTGGAAGTGTTTGACAGGCGTTACGGGTCAGTCACAAGGCCAAAAGTCTGACAACGGGGATCGTGTTACCCAGTAAGTGGGTTGTAGAGGTCAGATAGAGAATCGCACCATGTAAAGTACTGGTATTCAGCTGCATCCAGCAGGACTGGAAGCTGACCCCAACATTTTTGGGAAAAGTGTAGGCAGACGAAGATAAGTGAAGGAGGTATCAAAATGTTTCCAGAACTTTAAGAGAATATGCTAAATGTATATAGAAATTATGAGATTACGATACTGTAGAATTAAATTCCTTATTTTTATAATGTCTGACCAGTTCAAAATCTCAAATATGACTTCAACGCCTACCAAATAGCTCATGATTAAAGGTTCCTTTAACCTCCTCCAGATCTCCAGACCGGGAAAAGGAAGTTCTCAGAAGAATTCCGGAGTGTGAATTTTTGCTTGATTAATGGCAGGCAACAGACTCGCCCCCTATTACTATTTTTATTATTATTATTATTTTTTATTATTATTATTTTATGGGACTTAAAAACTGGTAAATGTAGGTGTACCTCCCTTAGGCTAGTTTCCACCATCAATAAATTGAATATCTATTTAGTCCGTCAGTTAGAGTATTGGAAAATAATGGACACGTATTTTTTGTTTTTGTAAATCAATGAATATTGACAAAGATAAAACGCATCAAAACTTGGGAGTGGGGGCTCGTGACGTCAGAACGCACTAAAAATTATACCAAGGTGTGACGTATTGAGAATTTTAAAAGCGTCGTATCTTCGTCAATTTTGGTTTACGTAACAAAAGAAAAAATACGGGTCAAATATTTTTTGATAATCTAACTGACGGACTAATTCGATTTTTTCAGTTGACAAGCCTCAATACATGCATAATTTTACGGAAAATAACCTCAAAAAACGTCTACAGTTTTTAAAATAAAAAATGACTCACATATCAGCCCTGATCAGCTGTCAAGTTAACCCCATAATGCTATAAGCGATACCACAAACAAACCGTAAAATAACCGTATCGTTCATCACTTAATACGTAACTAGGGTTAACGAAGCGAGCCGTCAGCGCGAGAGGGTTATAACCCTTTAATGTTAACGTGTGGTGTAAAGTACTGAGTAAAGTGATATAATTATGTGATTTTAACAAAATGGTCGACACGAATGACAGACTTATAGTCTGTTCGACAAGTCGCTGATGAAAATGTAAGTAAATGGATCAGAAAACGTACTCGATGGATGCGAATTTGTTGTTCCACTTAAAAAAGGAGTGCTTTAATTTGATTATTTGTATACTTAATCCCGAAATTCTTATTTAAAATTACCTACCTAAAGAATATGTTTTATGCCACAGTTGAGAGGTATACAATACATAGGTACCCCTCTGGCTAAAAATCGGGAAAACAGGCTTGATGGTATGTTATATGTGAGAATAGATAAAAGGGATCCAAGTAAGATATAGTATATTCAAATTGGTGTTATTTCAAGTTAAAAATATCAAATTCCTTTTAATGGAAATTACGTTGATTTCAGAGTGACTATTGAAAAACTTACAAAAATGTTTAAAGTTGTAGCGTAAACCCAACTTTTTTGTGTAGGAATTAAACTTATTTTTCCTTCAACTCATATTTGTTTATATTTTTGGCAAATAAATCAAGAATGCAGATTACTTACTTTATTTTTAACCCAGGACCACACAAAACATGAAACAATAACGCCATAACTCACCACTTACCGAGCACCCTTTTTAAACAAAGTTATTTTTACTTTCTTTATTTTTATCCGTACACAAACCGTAGAAATTAATTTGTAACACTTTGTCTAAGTATAGTTTTTTTTTGTCAATATGTCATGGTGATGTCAGGGCTTCATTTACGGGTTAGTGACTAAGGTAATTAGATGACTAAAGGGTTAAGATTGATTGGGAAGATTTCTTAGGGTGACCGTTGGTAAAATGTTTAACTTGTTTAGTTTTAAATTAAGTCTCTTCCTTATTTTGAAAATCTTAGAAGTTGAACTAAGTAAGTAGGTATACTTATTTACCTATTCAATATCGGATCTTTTATCCGTGGAATAAAATTGACTTTTGACAGGTTCTACTTTAAAAACCTGACAAAAATTCAACATTTGTTATCAGGATTAGACTTATTTTAGGTACCTATACTTAAAAGTTTGGTAAAATTCGCCCTTAGTATTGCTTAGTTTTGCCAGTCTAGCATGAGTGAGTTAAAAGACAAACTCCATTACTTTTGGCTATGGTAAGTGTGTCTAAAATTCACTTTAGAACTTAACTATCGCAAAAATATTCCTAAGTACACATTTAAAAAACAACATCCAACGTGATGGCGTCCTTTCTCACATTCAAACAAAACATATCAATTTACGATCACCATAAATCCATCTCAGACTCCTGTAAATATAAAATCGAACACAATCTTCGGACAAACTCAGACGTACAAGGAAAAAAACTAGTTAAGTATGGTAATTGAAGCAAATAAAATATCCCCTTTCACCCCATGAATAAAAATAACAAAATCACCCCAAAATATCGAGTGAAGACGGAGCTAACGAAGTGTATAGTAAGGGTGTGGGGACACTGGATATATGGAGCTACGTCATGCTATAGTATGCGATGGCCGATGTCACAATGGTTACTTTGAGATATACAAATTCTTGGAGTGACCCATTGGGTCAATGTAAACTCAACTCAACTCAAACCAATGATTTCAACTAATTCATTCGCAGGCAGTTTTGCATTGTCAAGGTCAAGGAGTCAACCAGTTAGAAAGATGTGATGTGTGAAGTCAGTCGTAGGGACCTATGGAGAAGAACGGGAACTCCACGGACACTAATAAATTAATGAAAAAATTGGTGTTCGGATAAGGTTGGAGAACTAAGATGTAAGATCTCATCAATATGAATTAGAAGCTTATTGAGTGATGGTGTTATATAAAGCTGAATTCGTTCGTTTTGGGATTTCTACGAAACCTTTAGATGTATACCTACGTTAAAAATACGACCCTGACAAATTATTTTTATTGAAATCAAAGGTAGTTTTTTTTTTTAAAGCAACTAAGTGAGAGTCAACTCATTAAAGGTATACTTGTTCGTATATTATTTTTTTAAACAGAAGTGCAGTATTTTAGTTTTTAATTCTCATAAATTAGTTAATTAAATTCATTGCTTTGTAATACTCGGTGTTCTGCGAACAATTCAGCCTATCGCATTCCACTGCTGGACATAGGCCTCTCCCGGGCTGCGTCACAGCACCCTGTCCTTCGCCTTCCACATCCAGTCTATCCCAGCCACCTTCGTAAAGTCTTCAACCCATCTAGGTGGTGGGCCTTCGCCTCCCACACTACGCTTGCCGATACGCGGTCTCCACTCCAGGACTTGTCTGCTCCACCGACCTTCGGTCCTTCGGCAAACATGGCCAGCCCACTGCCGCTTCAACTTACTTACGACGCGACTCGCAAACTAACCATGAATTCCGCAAATGATATAAGACCTCCTGGCGTTGAAATTTTTCGTCGGTTATCAAGAAAAAAATCGCTGTTTCAAATCACACCTACGCACAGCTAGCTCAATATCTTCTCATAGCATAGCATATCTACAGTTACTTCTCCAATACCATCACTGAATCACTACACAAGAATGCAGATCGAATCGGCGTGACTTTCGTAAGGGGGAGAGCCGCACATTCAATGTATACTTTAGATTATTACGAGTACATGACTGTAACGAATTTGATGCGGTTTTTTATCGAAGAAATGTGATTTTAGTGGCTTCAATTGACACTGATTTGGGGGCGAAAAAAGACGTAATAGTGTAGATTGGACCATTGGACTAACGTTATCGACAGCGTCTATCTGTATGTACTTACAGATGCCAGCATAACAAGCTACTACAATCTGTCAAATTTCTTTAATAGATTTTCAACTTTTATTGCTAAAGTATGAGGTTCAAAGTTCTCTCATCTCATTTCATCATCTCAATCTGAATCATTTTGAAGGACATTTCTAATCCATTGCTTCATATCTTCTTAAAAAATGTCTGCTCTACAAAGTAAATAACGCAATGGATGTTGTTGAACTGTCAAAATAAAAACCATCGCTACTGATAGTGTGATATGCAATTACACCGCTATGCCTATGACCCTTTCAGTAAACATAATTTATATATTGCTATTTTTTTACTATCAAATAATTCTCCGTATTAAACCCGAGTTAATAAACAAACCTTTCTTCATAAGATTCCCCATTTATGCTAAAATATGGCGGCCAATGATTTATGTAAAGTTATGCCGTGGAGTGGAGGAAAGTCTGAAGACGTTGAACTTGACCCGACCTTAAACCTACCCTAGAAATTATATAGCTTTCTCCTTTAAGGATAATGTATGTATATTAAGATACCTACAGATAATGATTCAGATATATAATAAGATATATATTAAGATATATAATTTATGCAGATGATGATTAAGATACCTCATACTTACCTCAGGTGTCCTATAATAATATGTTCTGTCTTAAGAATGTACCTACTACTGAAGACCAATGTAATATTTTTCAAGTTGAAAGCTTATAGGCCGACCGCTTAACTGTGACGTTGCCTGAGGTAGCTGCGAGGTGCGGGAGGGGTGATAGTTTTCAAAGTTGACGAATCACTGAGCTCTCGCATCACGTCACCGCGCTGCTACCTCAGGCAACGTCTCAGTTAAGGTGCTACTAGTCGATATTTTTTCCATACAAATTTCGGGTGAGTCCCGAAAATTGTATGGAAAAAACGAGTATTACTCCACTGATTGTCATTGTGCATCGAACGTTAAATATGATATCGTTTTTACTTATTATTATTTGTTTAAAATAAAAAGCCATTAAAGAGTTATGAGCCAACAAAGATTCGTTTTTCTTGCTATTTTTAACGTAACTTTGGGTGTAAATAAGTAATAAAAGAACTGTAAAATCTTCAAAACCAACTTTATTTGTAATTGATTTATGCAGTGGTTTTTTCATAAAACTAGATTTTCTGAAGCACTTTTCGAATTTTTTTACGCGCCTTTCAGTTTGGAATGGTGTTTCTGTGCTCGAGAACTAGAAGTTGTTCGTGTAGACTAGCGCCTAACTGCTCAACACTGATACTAGCGCTGTCGGACACGAAGCCAGGTGAGACAGCGTGCTTTTTGGCCATAGCCACCAGTGAGTTCGAGCTCGCGACTAATATTGACTAAAGTTCTGACCAGGTTGTCGGTTTGCTTCTGTTGGTTCCTAGCTTACATTGAGATTTTCTATTAATTCAGTCCGGTCATACATTAAAGAAATGTATTTACGTGACTGCTTCAAACGAGCCCAATAAATTCTATTTCACCTATATCAACATTCTTGAAACACATAACACCATTTCTGTACAGTCGGCTCGTAATTTCCCAACTCAACAGTTTTTATCTTTCTCAAAAGGAATTGCAATAAAATCTAATTGTGTCAGCTCTCTACAGCATCCGGTACGCTAGACGCGAGATAAAAATGTGTTTGTCATGTGTGATTTTCTCAGAAACTGCTAAGCTTTAGTTTCTGTTGTTTGTAGTTTCGAATTGCGGTGCTAAAAGGATATTGTTAGTTTTACCTTCTAAAATGATTATTTGCGCATGATTCACGAATTTCACACATGGATTTTAGTTAAACTTTTGTATGCAAGAGTACCTTAGCTAATAAAATGGCATGTATTCAATTGAACCTCTAACAATTCCCATTTTGCGCTCCTAAAAATATTATTGAACACTCCAATATAATATTTGCGCTTCTTTTTGTGAACGTCTAAAAATCCAAAGTCATCTTTATTTTAATCGCTTTTGATCAACTGTTTAATTGACTTGTGAGTCCGAAAAAATAACCGGTCGTCTACAGGTGAACCTTTATAAAATCAGAAGCGGTCTGTAACATAATGCAATTTAGTAAACTCAAAATATTTCTCTAATAAAATACGGTTAAAAACCATGTTTTCTGATCTTTCTTTTACTGTTGAAAACCCGCTCGCTTTTGCTAATATTTTTACCACGGAAGAAGCTAAAGATAGAAATATACATAATATTTCTATCCCGACTAAAGTATTTATTACTTGAGTGCCATTAGTGATTTATTTTAAGTAAATCCAGGTAAATTCATTGTTTAGCAAATTGACAAAAAACTTGATTTGACCGTATATTAAAGATCGTGAATTGCCGTAACACAGCAAATTGACGCAGTCTGTCAATTTGATAAACAATTATTTTTCCGGACTGGATTTTACTTTTAATCCATGTGATACGGTTTTGAAATAATATCCTCAGTCATATTCCCATGCTTCTCACCACCTAGACATAATAAATATCGCACTATACTTCTTAAATAAACTTTTACAAGCACTTTATACTCAAAACAAACCGACGTAATTGACTCCAATTTCTCGCCAACTAAGCGCTGCTGTAATATAAACAAAGTGCAATAAATACTATTTAAACATTCTTTCCCACGAAACTTCAGGACTACATCTGTCCTTTTCTCAAGTATGTTAATAGATAGAGATAAGCATAATGAGTAAGTATACCATTTGTAATAATTAAGGTTCCTTAACTCGTTTTTAGGTTATGCGGGTGTAAAAACGGTTTTTGGAGGGTTCTAACTAAGTCCTGCTGTGTGTAAATTGGGTATGCAAGGCAACGGTTCCCAGCTAAGAACGGTCCTCTTCTGCATCCTTAGATGTTATTAAACGGGACTAGGAATTCATTTTAGGAGGATAGAAAGAGTGCGGCATACTTCTTCTTCTTTCTGCTGAGGTGTCTGGCAAGTGATAATAATCAGTGAAATTTCGCCTTTGACTGTTTATTGTCAGATCCAAGTTATAGCAGCAGCCTTTTAAAAGATAACTGGTTGATTTTAAGACGAAATCAAGTTACTATAATCTGTCAAATTTCTTTAATAGATTTTCAACTTTATCGCTAAACCATAAGGTTCAAAGTTGATTGGGAAAAGACAGTTTCGGGTAGCTTGATGTGCTGGCGTCTGTACATATCGCTCATTTGGAGAAACATCGAGGCGTAAATGTATTTTTTCCCAAAAATGAGTTAAATATGACAAAGCACTTAGAAAAAAAGGTAAAATTGCAGTTACGTCGATGTTTTTCCAATTAATGAGCGATATTTTGTATCCACAAACACAAAACGAAAAAGACTTCTCGAAAATCAAAAGGCATGTTATTACCGTAGAAACAGACACAATAAAAAAAAAAAACGAACTTTAATTCCTGCGAATTTTTTAAAATTTCTGTAGTCCATGGAGTTTCTTGCCAGTTCTTCTTCAAACGAAACTACTTTTTGGAACGGCAACTAGAATCAATTCAATCTTCTTGAGAATGTTTATGTTCAAAAGTGCCGTTTGATAATGAAATCGATGATTTGATTTTGACTTGTAATGTCACTTTGTAGTCTAGGCCATTCTCATGGTTCTAATTTATAAAAGTACTTATAATTTCTATAACCTTATCCAATTTGTACATCACCCGGTGCAACTACTGTAGAATCGAAATAGCTGTCAGACCCCATAGATACCAGAATGGCTATCTAATCTATAGGACTTTGAAAGTGACGGTCAATCGATACAGGCTATAAAAATGAAGATATCGGCTCCCCCATGAGACGTACAATCGTTCAATTAGCTAACTCTATGGGGTTGGTGAAGGGAGGGTCAAATTCAGGGGGCCGGTTATAGGAATTTATTTTTGTGGGACGGGCCAGAATAGCATTGGCGAAGTATTTTTGTGTCAATAAGTGACACGCCAGAATAGCATGGCGAAATCGAAAGGGTAGCTCACTAGTCCGGGAAATTCTAATTTTATTACGATTTTTTCAATTGTCTGGTTATGTTGTTTCAAATATGATTCGCGATCGTAACAAATATGACTTTACAGAATTGTAATCATTAGAATCAGCAATTTAGCCTCATATGCCATGATTTCATGAAATAGTCATCAATGCTGATTCATCTTTTATGAACTTTTCCTAACTGTGATGAGGTTGGCTGGGTACCAGTGTTTTAAAAAGGAGCAACTATTTATCTGACCTCAACAACCCAATTACTGGGTAACGTAGTGGAAAGACTGGTTGGCAGACTTTTATGCTTCTGACTACCCGTAACGACTGTCAAAGATTTACGAATGACAGCCGGGTCCGACCGCTGAAACTAGATTGAAATAAGTATATACACACATCAAAAGTGTCTAGGGATCAACATATATTTTTGCAATAACTTTTCTCCTGATTGATATTAATTAAAATTTTCTTTAAGGATTCATCAAATAAAGTGTTTTCGTTTGTCACAGTAACGATAAACCAAGTCACCTTTGCATTAATAAAGAAATTTGCCATTTTCCTAATAAAGGGATTTTTGACATTTGAACCACTAACACAAAAGTTCGAAAAAAAGACTGAAATAACAGTTTTCTCTAAAATTTTATTGGGTAACTTAAACAATTAATAATCCGTGTTTCTACCGCGAACACTAACAACACAAGAACATCGGTTTGGCATACTCAAAATGAGTTCATCCAAATCACGCTGTGGAATGGCCGCCCATGTTCGTTGCAACAACAAAAAAAGGTCTTCTTGCGACTGGATACCCTCCATATTCGGCAGAGCTCTTCTCTGTAGCATATCCCATGCATGCTCAATCGGGTTCAAGTCTGGCGACTGAGCAGGCCAGGGCAGGACATTGATGTTAGCTGCGGCGAGAGTCTGTCTTACAACTCTTGCGGTGTGCGGTCGTGCATTATCATGCATTAACTGAAATAAGGGACCGATTTGCACTTGTAGAGGAACGATGACGTCTGATACAATCGTCTCAGCATAAATTTGAGCGTTGAGGTTGCCTCTGATCCAAATCAACTCAGTTCTTCCGCCGATCCAAATACCCGCCCATACCATGATGGTTCCACCACTATAAGGATGGACTTCCTGGCAGGATTTTAATCGCTGTTGGCGTCCAGGGGTTCTCCAGTGTCGTATACGTCTTGTATCCGGTCTCATACCAAAACGAGACTCATCAGAAAAGCACACGAAACGCCATTGTTCTTCTGCCCAATTTCTGTGTTCAAGAGCCCATTGATATCGAATCCTACGATTGAGCATTGCTATAGGTGGTACCCGTAGCGGTCTTCGGGAATGAAGGTTCACTTCATGCAAGCGGTTTCTGACTGTTTGGTCGCTAATTAAGTTCCCTGAAGAGTGATGAAGCCTCACGGCTAACATCATGGCGGTTATTGTTGGAGCTCTTCGAGTTAAGATTTGAATGTATCGGTCTTGTCTCCGTGTGGTGCAGCGATACCGTCCTCCATGGCGCTCAGCCACGGTACCAGTGCTTCGGTAACGTGTCCAAAGTCGACTGATAACACTCTGACTTGTATTCAGAGCTAAAGCCACAGTACGTTGCCGGGAACCAGCTTCTATCATTCCCACGGCTCTGAGCATTTCTTCCCTGCTTAAATGACGTCGCCGCTCCATAATAACGTTGGTTTTAATCAGTAGTAGGGAAACAGTAGCACTAATAATGTCTTCAATGCGTTGTATGTTTTATAGGGAAAATATTGACAGCTGATTTTCATCTTTTACTCGAATTTGATTCACAGTTCCTGATTCAAATTATGAAATGCACCAAAAAGGATCCATATAAATTTATAAAATCATAAATTTATTACAAAGCCACATCTCAATCTCAAGAAATCCGCATAAAAATGCTTGATCCCTAGACACTTTTGATATGTGTATGTATTTCAAATTTCAAAACAGGAAAGTCCTTGCACGTAATTTAAACTTTGTGGTTTATTTTGTCATTCTAATTCGAAACCGCAACTTTTTGAATGAAATATGAGTCGGAATAATTTCATTCTGACCACAGACAATGTTGTTTTTTTTGTGGACTTTGTGGTTATGTCAGCGTTAGGTATGATTGAAAGTGTCAATAGAATGCGTGCTATTCATTTGTTTTTGAGTCATTTTTACAAATTGTTGTTTTTCTAGGGTAGGTATGAATGATAGGTACCTTATCAAAGAATCAAATGCGATATGAATTATTTTACAATTATCGTTTTTTTTTGTTTTAATTTTTCCAAATTGATACGACAAAGTCAAGATTGTTAATGTAAAACAACTTTACGTGAAATATGACAACGCCGCATTTTCTTAGCTTTAAATATGAATGATTGGTTTGAATGAAAATGAATTACTCGTATTTATTAATGAAATTTAACATGATATCTTCGAAACTAACCCTAGAGTTTTGGGATATAAAAAAAAAAACACGTTGTATAAAAAAAGTCAAAGATGAGCGGGCGCCCACCAGAGGGTGGATCTCGAGAAGAAATAGGTAATGAAAAAAGAATATCTATTAAAGATTTTTTGCTGGACTCTTGCCCTTGATAGCTCTGGACAGAGAGAGATGGGAAGAGAGAAGGGAGGCTTTTGTCCAACAGTGGCACATTAATGGCTAATCAAAAAAAAAAAACAAAAATTAGTGTAGCTTTTTTTTTACGTTGTGTGTTATCTGTCACTTGCCATTGCCAGTCAGTCACGAAATTCTTTAATATATTATGTAGGCTTATGAATCACCAAGGTGTGGTGTAGATGCTGATATAGCTATTAACTACGTAGGTACTAAAGTTAAATGTTTACATATTTACTAAGAGTAAACGTTAGATGCGTTGCATTGAGAGGTACTTGAGCTCAAGTAGATGTGATATTACGATGTAGGTATAGGAGACTGAGAAGAATTTGAACTACTGCGGTTTATCGTACGAAAAAGATTATACAATTTTGATTTCGACAAAAATTACCGACTTTCTCATTTAGAAAAAATAATAAACAAGGTAGCTAATTCAAATAACCAGGTAACTATTTATTTTCAATACAAGAACTTTTAAAACGAAAGTTTCACAAGTTATTTTTACGTGGTTGCGAACTTACTGAACTTGTATCTGTTTTCACGTGATTCAATTCTTGATACTCCTGCAATAAAAGGAGGGCTTGTGGCTAAGAAATAACAGCCGCACGGGTCGATCGATCAGGTTAAGCTACGCTTGCCGCGGTAGGTCCATGGATGGGAAACCCTCCGTGCCTCGGAAAGCACGTTACGCTGTTGGTCCCGGCTGTCATTCGTGGATCTTTGACAGTCGTTACGGGTCGTCAGTAGCCCGAAAGTCTGACAACCAGTCTTACCAAGGGGTATCGTATTACCCAGTAGCTGGGTTGCGGAGATCAGATAGGCAGTCGTTCCATATAAAATACTGGTATTCAGCTGCATCTGGTTAGACTGGAAGCCGACCCTAACATGGTTGGGAAAAGGCTAGAGAGACGATGATTCTTGCAAAAAAAAACCACTTCATTTTCCACTGTGATTCATCCACCCCGTAAAATAATGGCTGTCATATGCGATTAACTGTTGCACTATAGTAGTATCCAGATTATTTCAGATCAATCTAAAAAGTAAAGTCTTAAAGATCCACAGTTTTCGTTTCCTATCACAATATCCCATCAACTTCTGAGTCTCGACCTCCGGCCCCTTTACCATAACTACACATAACGGTCCACACCTTCGCTTATTTCTGCTATTCATAAGTTCAAAACTTATAGGCATTTGGGTTAACTTCACTCATACGTAAGTTAGACAGCTTATGGGTATAAACGGTTATGATTCAACAAGGTTCGTTGGTTGGCTAGAGAAACTTCAACTTCGATCGCCATATGCAATTGCGACTGTCAGTTTTAAAATTGGAATGAGATAATTTTGTTTTATAAAATGGCGTGGTTTTATGGTGACGTCATTTTTTGTGAATAAATAGGAAAATACATGTCATACTTAGTGATACTTAGCACATTTTTCTCATCAATTTAATTGCCATTTTACGAGTTGCAAGTGGCAATTGCTGTTTGCAGGGACGAAGGTCAAGGCTCATATGTTGATGGGATTTGCAGTAGGATGCGAAAATTATGGAACTTTAAATTATTAATGTTTTGGTCACATCTGTGATACTCTTATTTTTTTTTTTTGCTGTCACAGTAAGAGTTTACTTTAAGGATAACATGAGTTTATGTAAGGCAGGCAGTTTATGGGTATAAACGGTTATGATTCTACACGGATCATTGGTTGGTTATGGGCAAAGTTTACATATCTTTAACTTGTAATTAAGTTGATTTCACAGTGACTAGCATTATTGAAAAATTTATAAAAATGTTTGAAGTTGTAGCGTAAACTGAACTTTGTTGTGTAGAAATTAAAGTTATTTTTCCAAAAAACTCATATTTGTTTACATTTTTGGCAACTAAATCGCGAACGCAGATTACGTGTATATCATAACTGTATCCTGTATTCCTGCCACCGTGAATATGTAAGATAACATCTTCAACAACAGTGTCTAGTCAACAAGAAAAGTTTTCCTCGAGTAAAAACATGATCAAATCAAATCAAATCACTTTTATTTGTTAACACAGGTAAAGAAATACAGATCTTGAGTTTGGTGAACAGAAACACTATGTTATGCCAGGAGGCGTACAAATATGGTGTGCATCTAAAAAAAAAATCACTCATTTCAATTTTAAAACTGACAGTCGCAATTGCAAATGGCGATCGAAGTTGAAGTTTCTCTAACCAAACAACGAACCTTGGTTGACTGGTAGAGAATGCCTAAGGCTTTAAGTCCGGCTTTGTACCTTTTTGTGCGAAAAGTTTAAATACATAAGTAAAGCATCTGTCTGGGTTCGAACCTACGACCTATAACTCGTAAATCGCGGCCGTGACCTCTGAGCCATCATTGCTCTGCTTTAAAGTTTAATTCTATGAAAAAGAAGAATTTCTAAAGAACATTTCCTACGGTTTAATCTAAAACTAATTCATTCGTTCTATGGATGTTTTGCTATTACAAAATATTGCTACATAATTTAACTTTGTTATGTCATAACGTGTCAAGCTAACACGTGTTTCATTCCTCATGAATATTAATAATTAATTTATTCGCCAGTACCTCTATACTTATGTTAAATAAACACTATGTTACCGTCATGAACTAAACAAGGATAGGTACCATAAGTAATTAATTGTCAATCTTCATGTTAACGGTGTAACAAGCATTGTAATTTACGACCAATTAATGGAATGATTAATTCAAAGATGGGTTGATTGATCTAACTTGTTTTTTTTACGATACCAACCCTTGTTATTTAATTTATTTTTATTGACTTATTTTTTAAAAGATCGGACTCGGAATAATTTATGACGAAAACGAAGTTAATGACAAACAGCATGAAATGCAAAGTGGACATTGGGGGGGTGGAGGTTGAATATGTCCATGAGTACGTATACCTCGGCCAAATAGTCTCTTTACAGGCGAGGCAAGATAAATAGGTTGCTCGACGCACCGAAAACGCCTGGAAGAGCTATTGGTCGATGAAACACCTAATGAAAGGATCACTTCCACTTTCCCTAAAGAGAAAACTCATGGACATGTGCATCTTTCCGACCCTCACCTACGGAGCACAAACGTGGTCGTTAACGAAACGTCAAAAGTCCGCACTCGGGGTCTGCCAGCGAGCAATGGAACGAAGTATTCTTGGAGTCAAACTCACGGACCGCATTCGGAACAGTATACTTCGTTCCAAAACACAAATCGCAGACGTAGGCAACACAGCCGCCAAACTAAAGTGGAATTGGGCAGGCCACATCTGCCGCATGTCGCAACAGAATTGGGCAAAAGTAGCCACTGACTGGGTTCTGAACAACAGGAATCGGCGACGCGGTAGGCCCAGAAAGAGATGGCGTGACGAATTGGACGCCTATTTAAAGGATTGGCCAGATGTAGCAAGAGACAGGAGAATATGGAAAGACGGAAGGGAGGCCTTTGCCCTGCAGTGGGACATAACAGGCTCATAATAATAATAATTTAAAAGATAGAATTTCGCCAAATAGGTCAATCAATTTACCTAACCTTGTCCCAACTATATTGGGGTCGGCTTCCAGTCTAACCGCATGCAGCTAAATACCAGTATTTTACAAGGAGCGACTGCCTATCTAACCTCCACAACCTAATTACTGTGTAATACGATATTCCTTGGTAAGACTAGTTTTCAGACTTCGGCTTCTGACTACCCGTAATGACTGTCAAAGATCTACGATCTATTAATACTCGTAACAGCCGGGTCCAACGGGTTAACATGCTTTCCGAGGCACGGAGGGGTCTCGATATGTAAGGATGGTCACCCCTCCATGGAACCGACTACGGCTTGCGTAGCTTAACCTTCAATCGACTCATGCGGCTGTTATTAGTTATAACGATACCAATTCGACAAATACATAAGTAATTTATCTGCAATCCATTAAGTATTTATTTAATTACATTTAAATAAGGCGCAAATATTGCCAAAATAAATGTCTTCATTCATCCCCCTGGTCAATCTATTAAAATGATTGCCTGTACGTAGTATATTTCAATCTGCGGGCTTGCCAATTTATACCAAGTGTTAGGGTAGGTCAAATATGTCTAAATTGAAAAGTGACACGGGTCATATCCCCCATGGCAATTCGTGGCAATTGAATTTGCTCGATTTATTTGCCATTTTAGTGTTGCAAGTGGAAATATATGCGTCTATTTAAGTCATTGGCTATGGTGCCAGAGTAACTTCGAATGCCATTTGTAATTGAGACCGTCACTTTTAAAATTGGAATGCGGGTATTTTGTTTTTATTAAAAACTGCGCACGGTTTATTTAATAATGATGACGTTTTATGGCGACGTCATGTTTTGTAAATAAATAGGAAAAACGGGAAAATGGAAGTATCCATTTTTCCGTTTTTCCTATTTTTCATCAATTGATTTGCCATTTTACAGAACTTACAAGTCAAAATATTTGACGCATATTTCCACTTGTACCTAAGTTCTGTAAAATGGCCTCATATTGTATAAGGTTTTTCGTACAATGAGAAGTCAGCTTACACTGGAAATGTATAGCTTGCGGTGTAGCCGTGCATACCATAATGGATACAGTCAGCAAAACAGTTCTAACAAATCAATCTAATTGTCACACATAGTACCTACACAAGGTGCTACGCAAACATTTGTCGACCGCAATTGTTTCTGCAGACCGTACACTTGGTCAATAGGCCTAGGCTATTTGTTTACCTGTTCCTATGAAGGTCAGTGAGGAACGAATTAGTCAATATTTGCTTTTAGTTTGTGACTAGTTTCCATGGCGGAGATTGGTTGGTTTTTGCAATATTTATGACAGTTGAATCAAGTTTCTTAACCAGTAAATGTGTTGTTAGTCAAAAATGTCATGTAATCTGTGTTTATTGACAACTAGCTGCACCCCGCGACTTCACCCGCATATGTCTCGATCCGATGGGAATATTAGGATAAAAAGTATCCTTTGTCCTAATTCAGGTCATGGTCTACCCAAATGCCAAATTTCATTCAAATCCGTTCAGCCGTTTTAGGGTGAAAGCGTAACACAACACACATAATCATACATAGTCTTTATAATATTAGTTTATAAAAAAACAAACAATTAGATCTGACACCAGAGGAGTAATTGCATAACACAACACCATCAGTAGCATGGCTTTTATTTTGACAGTTCAACAACATTCATTGCGTTATTTACGTTGTTGAGCAGATAAATTTTTCGAACATATGAAGTAATGGATTAGCAATATCCTTCAAAATGACAGATTGTGTTTGATAGTGTGTTACGCAATTAGAGTACAGATTTCTGAGTCTAATTGAAATAAATTATTTAAGTTCGACCCTGAATCTTCCCAGTATTTCGCTTGCCACCACTAGGAATAGCTTCAATTTAAGCTATATTGGTTATTTTATAGTAGGGACTTTTTCTCACGCTTTATGCCAGTGGGTGCTAAACTACGGACGCCTCAATGTGTAATTTACCTAACGGATTAAAGGCCCCGCGGTTCTCATTAACGGGTGTGACCAGTTCCTTTTAACTGGAGTAAAATAGAGATGGGCTGAGTGGTGATTTTTCTGTATCGACAATGACAAAAAAATATCGATGACAAGAACAATGACAAAATCATCAATGATTTTTATTTGAGCATTAGATCTCATCACTTCAATACTGAAATGATCGCGGAATGGCTTAGTGAGATTATCATTAGTTATTTATGTAGGCGTGGTTTATCAGTTCCGCGTAATAAAATTTTTCTTAGTTTGTGATATTCATGGCAGGGTATATAAGTATTGATTAATAATCATAGATGTCATCAATATGAAACATATTGATGATATCTATGATTGGTGATATTTGCTGCAAGATATGATTCATTCAAGTAATGATTTAAAACTAAAAGTATTGATGATTTTGTCGTTGTCATTGCATGATGAAATGATTTTAAAATATCCATGATTTTTTCATGTGACATGATATCAGACTCATCTCTAGAGCAAACCCTGGTCTGAGGAAATTAATGCTAGGTTATATGGTGTGAAGTTTCATTAACTTTAATGTGCGTTTTTTTTTAATTATTTTTTTATTTTTTGTTACAGGTAAATGATGATCCATTATTCCACCAAGTACGGCATACTGTCATAAAGGTCTACTGTTGAACTGTCTACAAAATAAGGTAAAATAAGTAACCTCTAAATAAGTTGTTCTTAAAATCGAAATAAAGAGGAGATATTGGTGCTGATTCCCTTGTTCACAAATTAAACTAAATTTAAGTTCAGTGCATCTTTTTCCATTTAATTAATTAAGAAAAGGATAGAAGATAAATTTTAGTTTATCGCTGTGAAATTAGTCAGCGCCTGACGTAAATTGACGTATTTTTGATAGCCAATTTTTTAATCACGTCTAAACTTGTCTATGAATTATCAAATTTTTGAAAATTTTGAAATCTAATTTTTGAAACATAATTTAAAAAAAAACCTAAGTATATTAAAAATTACTGAAATCGATTCAGTAGTCAATTACGAACAAACTATTTTCAGGTTTTGCGCATTTAACGTTACACGTTGTCTAAATAAGTGTAATTGTTTTATTGTAGAATCATAATAGTTACTTTACTATCGACGAGCGACGCGCTCCCCTCATACCACCAATTTGATCGCTAAATCGCTCAGTGCGCAGGTAAACGCCAGCGTTCTTTTTACGTGACGCAACCTATACACGAGTTGCGCTCATGTTTTCTTACTGAAATTGTTTAGCCATAAAAGCTCGGATCTTATACTCGTAAGTCTGCAACTTTAAACCTGATACGTGCGCCCGCGACACTCTCACTAAAGTATAGCAAATCAACTCCAATAGAGCTTATTGAACGTTTAGTTCCGCGTTCAGATGCGCCTGAGTCATACAAAGATACAGTCATACATACATACAAGTCTTACATACAAAGTGTTTATTTTGTTAGTCGTGTCATACACCCATGTATGGTGAGCATAAGTAAATAAAAGTAATTGAAGTTGACTGTTTCATTTTATTTACTGCCTTGAATGTATGTTTACTTAGAATTGTGTTAGAGCGGTTCTGGATTACATTCGATCCGAATCCGAGAAATGCCGGTCCGAAGTGACCATAGTCCTATTTGTATGAGGGGTTTTTTTTTGTGAATGGGAAATCATCAAATGACCCCTCCCGCTCAGGGTGGAGCAGGAGGGAGTGTCCAGACTCTTACTGACTAAAACCCACCCGTGTTCCTTCCTTAGCCCCTTATGTTCCGGGGCAGCGGTAACCCTTTCGGACAATCCCGCTCCCTGTATGAGGGGTTGCGCACTAAACCCGTACTCTACCCGTCCGAATTCAGAACATTCCTAATTCGGATTGAAGTCGGTTCGGATCGGGTGTCGTGCAGAACCGATCATAATCTGTGGAATTGTTGTGGTTACGTTCGTTTTTCTTCCTGCTTTTTTACGCCATGATTTAGCTGGCATTTTCCGAGGACCAAACATGTATGTCATATCTGAGGAAAAATAGTACATATTTAAAAAGCTGAAAGAGCAACTTCATAAGAAAATAAGGTTATTCTCTTGGTTCTCTTTTGTGCTCGTGATTATAAATAGATCTATTTTGTTTTTATTTTTCTTTATTATTAGTGATAATATTTTTTTTTGTTTGCATGCTTTTCTGTGACAAATAAACCTATTTTTCTTTCTTTCTTTTCTTTCTTTCTTGGAAGCCATTTTCCGCGGCTGTCCAATTTTTTATGTGTGATCGCGACATTTTGATTATATTATCAATTGAATACTTATCTGGATTTTTATTGAGTCGTAAGGAATGGTCAATGTTTAAACTTCGTTGTAAGAACCTACGTATACTTCATACAAATCTATAATAGTAAATCTACACTTGCTCTAACGAAACCGAAAGCGCTAATTAGAAATCGTAATAATCGGCTAATCTTACAAACATCGTAACGTAATCGACGTAAACTCAATTAACACTTTTATCTACAGCTGTGAACTTCCCATAATATGGATAAGACATGAATCCTCAGTAAGTATATGGAAGCTTTCATATAACATTCCGAGACTTTCGTGTCTCTTTATCAAATTGACTCCCGATTTCTAGATAAAAAATTATCGACGCGTCAAAATTATTGGCTGTTGATAATCCATTCAATTTGTAAGCTAATTAGGGTTCCGTACCCAAAGGGAGCCAACGGAACCTTATTACTAAGCTTTCGCTATCCGTTCGTCCGTCTGTCAGCGGGCTGTATCTCATGAACCGTAATAGGTAGACAGTTGGAAGTTTTCACAGAATGTGTATTTCTATTGCCGCTGTAAGAAAAAATAAATAAAAATAAAATCAAGTTATAAATTAAAGAAACGTGTTTTAATAAAAAAAAAAAAATGTTAAATATTATACGGTGGTACTGAACCTTTCGTGTACGAGTCCGACTCGCACTTGGCCGGTTATTTTTGTGTTGACTTATTTGTTCCACAAACACAGTTACCTTTTCAGTATTATTTAATTTCAAAGCATTAGTCTTTGGTGATCTTTGATGACCAAAACATTCCTCAGATTTAATCCCTACTTATTTCGGTTAACCGCCAGTTAGCGCCATTTTTGAGTAGTTTGAATCTCAAACAGTCAGTTAATGCAGTTCAGAGAAAGTGTGCGTTATCTTTGTTTAGTGATTAATAAGGAGTTTCACTTGGTTCCGTTCGCTTTTGTTAGTGTTAATTGCATGTCTGCTTTGATTTAGTGGGTTTTGGTACCTGCTTGTAAGATTTAGTGAGGTAGGTTGAATTAAAGAATGGTTTAAAAGTCTTACCGCTAATTGACAAATCTATCTAACTAGCCTGTATTGTCTCACTGCAGGGCAAAAGCGTCCCTCTCCATTTTCTACACAATTCTGTCTTTTGCGAGTGCCGGCCAGTCCTTACCTACGGTAGGATTCGAGGTCGTCCCGCCATCTTCGCCTTGGCCTCTCGCAACGGACGGCGCCGTGCGTTTAGTGGGATCCAATCGGTGGTTCTCTTAGCCCATTGACAAATTTGTATCAAAGTAGCTGACCCCGCAAAAGTTGTTTAGCAAAAAAATTGCCTACAACTTATTCTCAGACATATCAAATATACACAAAAAAATTCTTAAAAATCGGTCAAGCCGTTTCGGAGGAGTTCGATTACAAACACTGTGACAATAGATTTTTATATACGTACTAGTTGTAGTCCGTGACTTCGTCTGCGATCCAGGATGAAAAGTAGACTAAGTCCTTCTCTAGGTTATGGTCTACCCATGTACCAAAATTCTTCCAAATCCGTTCAGCCGTTTTAGCGTGAAGTGAAACAAACTGCGAAAGTATATTAGTTAGGATTAGATTAAGAAGTTAGGGTCCCTTATCGAATGCCTGGAACAAAAGAGTATAAAAACTTTAGCCACTTCGACACTGGTTTTGATCAAAACACTAGACCTCATCTAAACTAAGGCTTGCAAACATCTTAGTTATTTTTAGTAAGGTTCACTACGCTTTCCTTTGTGTTAAAATACCACCACTTAAGGGTACCTACCCTAAAAACTGCAACTGTTTAAGATTTTTCGTAAAAAAAATATAAGTAAGTACAAAAACCAATTGATATTTAAGTCAAGAGTTCTTGAAAATGTAATTAAGAGGGTTCAATGAACCCATATAAACAAAAGCAGTGTAACTTATTCGTAAACAATACAGTTTACACTAAAAGTACATGATAATAGTGTCATAGATCTCTTTACAAATAAAAAATACAGGAAAAAGGCAATATTTCAAAGGTATAACAATTAAAAACAACCGTTTGTCACGTGATGTGAATTCATTCATTTTGAACGCATTCAAATTCGGCGACCATCTTTGTTTCGAAGCGCGCGCTTTTTTGTCCAAACGTCAAAAGATTTATGGTCCACTTCCGATGCGTTCAGTTTTTTTACTATATTTTTATACTATAACTCATTCTAAATAAGTAACACATAGTTTTAATTTGTTTCTGATTTATTTGGGATTTTTGTTTATGTTCTTTTCGTTTTAATTACAATTTTAAGTTAGTGACTCTTTGCTTTTGTAAATTTTTGAAAGCTAAAATTCAAATGGACTGACATATCCCATGGATGTCAACCAATTTGATTGGCTGGTGATATTTACACGCTTATGTAAGATTTGTCAGCTAGATTCTTTATAAAAGACTGGAAGCACTTCAGGAGACTGTCAATATGGGGTCAGTCTGAAGCCCGATCCAATATTTAGTCTGAATCATTGCCTACGCATTTGATTTTACATGGAAGAAAATACCGGAATACATTTTCCATCAACTTAGTTGTATATAAAGTCATTAGCTTATCTGTAAACGACATATTATTGTAATTAAACGCCGTGGCGCCATCTAATCGTGGGTTAGAAGTGCCGTAATGCTCATTAGTGTCCTTTTCATCTTGCCATGTAACTGATATGACACTGACCTCTATAGTAAACTATGAAAAACAAGTATGAGAAATGGCGTCTTATGTGTAACTGGTTAGCAAGCTTGCACTTATCTGTAACAAGACCTATGACACGACTAGGTACTCTATACACGGTTACTTTTCAATGACCAGCCAAATTTAAGGATGTGGTACAGACCATCAATCTAAACAACTTTCTCCATGGGACCAATATCGTAATCTCGAAAAATTTATCAACTGTCCCATAGAAAACTCCAATACCTACTCGACCTAAACGTATGGGACGGCTGAATTTTTATTCGCGATTACGATGTTGGTCCCATGGAGAAAGTTGTTTAGTTTGATGGTCTGTACCACATCCTTAAATTTGGCTGGTCATTGAAAAGTAACCATGTATATTATTCAGTTTGGTTTGAGACAAAGATAACATTTGACTACTATCAATAAAAGATATTCTATAAAATATATCAAAACATTAATATCTAACAAAAAAAACGTGTGATCTTCTTGTGTAGGTACCTACCTAATAAAAAAGTTGTGTGTGTTTAAAATTTTTCATTAAGTACCTAGTTTCGTATTTCACCACAAAAGGATACAGTATGATTGTTTATACTTTGTCTCAAGCCAAACTGAATAGGGTATAGTTATAATTTACGGATTTTTTTAGAATCACGACGACATGAAATTGACAAAATCTGAGACACGGAAAGTCACTGAAATTGTTTTTTATTTGGTCTTGACGTTTCATTTTTAATATCTCGACATTAGCACTTCTTACTCAGACAAATGAGAACACAAAATCATAAATCTTGACGTTGAGGCATGTTTGGCATTGAGGCTAAAAAGGGACTGCTTATTTGATTTTAAAGTCAAAGTCAAAGCATTTATTTCAAAAACGCACACAAAAGGCACTTTTGAACGTCAAAAATTACAATAATTATAAAAAATTAATTATAAGAATTAATTCTAGCCCCTTCCAAAAGGTAGTTTTCGTAGAATGAGCAAAATAGACTCTCAGACTCGACGTAAAGGGACTCGATTTAAAGGGAACCATTCAAGAAAACCTTTGATGAGATCTTTGTGCAATGTGCATGCTTAATTATCCAGAACGACTTTATTTTTCACTAGATGGATATTGACACGATTCTTTGGTCTGTCAGACATTTCTGCCAACCCTCTCTGAAATAACGGGTATTTAGTCTGAACGGCCCAAAGCGAATGGACCGCGGGCCATTCGACCGTAACCAAAAATCGTCTACGTTCCAAAGGACCGGTGATGAAATTATTTCAAAATTAATTTAAAGGGACAGTCGCATACACCTGCGTATCGATAGATTATTAATCAAAATGGAAACATAACTTACTCCATTGTATTTTATTTTTATGTGTCTATTTTTCTATTACACCCCTATTAGTTCAATATAAAATAGCGGTGATCATTGAAACTCGCTCACCACAATGACGCGTCACTTGAGTCGATTTCAACAATCGATTCGGTCTCGCACCACTGAGTCGAGTTACAATGATCGATTGGTATGCAAATCGCCGTTTAGTGGCCATTAACATAACTATTATGGTTTTTTTATCCAGTATTTTTTATTACTTTGAGTCATTATGGAACTGTTCTTATGAGTGACTGGCAGACAAAGCACAGACACTTAAAAAGATATAAAGTTAAAAAACTGGTATTCAGCTGCGTCCGGTTAGACTGGAAGCCGACCCTAACATTAGGAAAAGTCTTGGCAGATGATGACGAGTATGATGAGCTACAAAAAAAAAAAACGAACCTCCACCCTTATGGTGATTGCCTCGGTGTTGTAGTGGTTGCAAGCGCAAATATCTACATGGGGTTCTGAGTTCGATCCCCACGTCAGGTTTTCTCAGTAGCAGTCGACATTATGGTTTCGAACCCAGACTAGCGCTTTAAAAATAAATAAAAATAAAATTCATTTAATTCAGGCAAGACCCATATTACATACCTAAAATAAAAATTAAAACAAATTTACAAAACCTACAAATAAAATAAATAAATGAATACAAATAAAAAGGTCGCAGAATTAAAATTAAAATAAAATGTCAATGCAGTTTAAAATAAACGAAAATTAAAAGATACAAATTGTCAGGTGTCACAGAATTCAAAATTAAAGAAAAATAAAACTTACTTTGGTTTACTTTGCGTAAATAATTTTTCATCATGACTGCTCTCAAAAAAATTAAGGAAAATAGCGTGAGGAAACCGGCATGTCCTAGAACCAAAAATTCAGAGACATGTGACATCTATCAACCCGCACTGGGCCCGCGTGGTGGATTACGGCTCACTACCTTTCGAAGACAGGAGGCGTGTCGGAGCAGTGGGAATATTATTATGAAGTCTGGAGGCCAGATTCGTGTCTAGTTGATGGTGATAAGCTTGGTCCCCTATTACATGGGTCTTTTAAACACACCTTAGCGGGGAAATGTTTTTGTACTATACCTACACTTTTGCCCCGTTAACTGCCCCGTTGGTCTCGTGGTCGCTAGTGTGACTGCTGAGCGTGGGGTGGGGTTCGACCCGGGTCGGGTAAAGTGTTATTGAGTTTTTCCATTAGGAATTTCTTAGTAACAGCCCAGAGTTTTGGAAGTTGGTGGTGTGATACCCCCGTGCCTCGGAAAGCACGTTAAGCGGTTGGTCCTGCGCCTGATCTCTCTCCGGTCGTGTCGGATTACCGTCCCATCGGAATATGAGAGTGAGGGAAGAGGGAGTGCACCTGTGTCTGCGCGCACACTTGTGCACTATTATATCTCCTGCGTACCTGGCTAACCTCTGTTGAGATTGACCACCGTGATCGAAATCGGTCGGGGAGGCTATTACACTTTGCCTTACCTTTCGGGGAGTATCAGTGTGATGGTATGTCACCAAAGTTTATAATTATGCAAATTAAATCACGAGCTAACAGTACAAGTAGTATTTTGTCAAAAACAGCGGGAAATATGTAAGGAATTAATGTAAATGATGTTAGTCTGTTTGTTATAGTAATTTGTTAATCTAATGGGTGCGGCTTTTGATGTAATTTTGTTTGTTATGTCAATAATTAAGTAAGCATGTATTCGTAATTAGAAAAATACTGCCGTTGTTATCAACGGCAGTATTTTTCTAATTACGAATACTTACTTATTTTTTTTGCATTATCATAATTTATGCATAAGCATAAATTATGATAATGCAAAAAAAATAAGTGATTTTTTTAGGGTAATTCCCCGTTTATTAGAAGTGTAGTCTTAATACCGGCACCCTAATTGTGTAACACACTATTACTCACAATTTGAATCATTCTGAAGCATATTGCTAATCCATTGCTCCATATGTTCGAAAAGTGTGTCTGCTCAACAACGTACATACCGCAATGAATGTTGTTGAACTGTCAAAATGAAACCCCAGACAAAATTGTCTTGTGTAAACATAGCAGCCTCAGCGGTCACCACTCTCAAAGGGATACTTACTATTCTAGCTGGGAAGATTGTATGAATAGAAACTCAAACTGTTCACTTAGTTTTAATAAGTTTAGTACAAAACAACTATGTTATACTTATTGTTATTATTACATTTTTCTTTGGAACCGATTCTAATCGAATGTCGCGATCGATGGTCCAGGAGCGAATGTCGTCCGTGCACCCGCTCCTAGCCCACGAACCCCCAACATGCCCGCGGCAAATCCCGCTCTCCAGTTGGCCCACGACATCGGGCGATACCAATGTCATGTCGATAACCAATCGCAGAGCGACCTATGCACCAATCAATGTTAAATCAAAAGTTGACATTCCCAAACAATAGAAATGAATCGTTTACATAACATTCCTTTGGTAATATTTAAAACATATATTTATATAAAACAAAAATCCTAACTGAATTAACTCATTTTTAGCAATTATCTTTAAAAACTATTTATTAAAAAGGAACAAAACCTAACACTTGGTTAGATATTTAGCGCCGCCGAGCTCCAGGAAGAGGTGGCGACATGACCTGGACGTGTCCCGCGAGGGCTGGTTCGACGTGGCGCGGGAAAAGAGTTCCTGAATAGATTTAGGGGGAGGCATTTGTCCAGCAATGGGACAGTACACAATAAACAAATAAAAAAAGATCTAGGCACAGCAAAAATATTACGATTGGTAAGTATCTCTAGTTTGATAAAATAATGCAAAACTTAAAAGTCACGTGCAAATTTAAAAGCCAGTCAAATAAAGTACCTTCTATAAATAAATAAAACCTTCAGGCCACAAATAAAAAACTAAAATGCCAAAAAATCCCCAATTTCTATTCACCCAATGATTTGACCATAGATTAAAGACATTACTGAGCAATAAAACCCGTTTATCTATTACCCATTCATCACACGACGCCAATAACGTTATCTGGTCTCAAAATAACTGAATATCTAACTCACATCACGCCAACTTTAACTAAATGCGAGGTACTGAGAATTTTTGAGAACTTTCAACTATGTATGTAGAACTTTGACTGTTAAGGTATGTTGCATACTGTGGTAAAGAGCTATAGTGAAGCTGTAATTTTCAAAGCTATGTTTAGTACAGACGCCAGCACTTCAAGCTACTACAATCTGTCAAATTTCTTTAATAGATTTTCAATTTTATCGCTAAAGGATAAGGTTCAAAGTTAATTGGGAAAATTTGTCAGTTTCGGGTAGCTTGATCTACTGGCGTCTGTACACCGTAATTATAAATTACAGATCTTTATGTAGAAATTTTACAAAGCACACACAATAGGCGGTCTTATCGCTAAAAGCGATCTTTTAAAGACAATTAACCTTTGTATGGATATATAAATAAGAATACTTCACAATATTTTTCGTAGAAAACAAACATCTAAATAAAAGGCCTTAAAATTAGAAACAACTAATTCAAAAGCATCTAAGAGCTCATTATTCGACTAGCACCATTTTAGCTATAGCATAGCTTCTCAAATTCACAAGTTTTATAATCACCATACTACCTACTCGTAGATCAAAGCATGTATGAATCGACAATGTTATGTCTACGTGTAAATATTCCAAACGTGAGACTTATACCACTTCTGGTGGTAGCCATAACAATGGTGCCATTTCGATTTTTATTCTCAGAATTTTCAATTTTGATTCTTGCATTTTTTCGTTTGTTTTTTTTTTCTTGACGCTGAGGTATGTCTTGAATTCTAAATGAAGTGATTTGGCAAATGTCCGCTATTCTTTGAAGATATGATTTGATGTCTTTTGCTTGTGAAAAATGTCTAGTTTATTCATTTTGCACCCACTTCCTGTAAACCGATTCAGTTGAATTTAATTCTGATAGGTGTGGGCTGATGACATAGTTCGATGACAATTAAGTACTCAATATTTAGCTGATCCAATGGTAAAAACGAAAGATATTTCGCTAGAAAACCGTAAAAACAGCTCTTCCTAAAAAGTAAATTCAAAGTATTTTAAACAGAAGTCAGAATGTACCTACATTCTGACTTCTCTCTCGTCTGAGGAAATTCATTATTTATCAAATTTACTACCAACTTAATTTGGCCTTATACCTATTCAAATCACAACATTCTAACTGCCATTCATGGCTATACCACGGTAGATTGACGTAGTTTGTCAATATGATAAGCAATTTATTTCCTTGACTGTACTTACCTAAGGCAAGTCTTGAGTGTGTCCAACCCGCGAAATAGGGGAGCTGGTTCCTAGTTGTCTCAAAATGTAAATAAACATTTTTAATTAAGAGAACTGAAATAAAACTAAACATTTTTCTTTATTAATCGTATATTTGGTATTTCAGCCTTCATTAATTACTCTTAAATCTAAAAAAAATAACTAATTTGTACGAATAATTTGAGAATAAAAAAATAATATCGAGTGTGACAAATTACCCCCGACTTGGGGTAGGTTGTCTCAGGTAAAGGTCCTCGTTGTCACAGATCACTATTGACATCACTGTCATCGTCGGAGGCACAATTTGGGCAACAATAGAATAAATCTTTGTTCCCACCGCATTTTTCATGCACCCACATTTTGCATTTTGTGCACTGAACCCATTCTTCATTAGGCTTGCTGCTTGACCAGGTTTCAAAACATATCAAACATGACGTATCATCCAAATCTTCATCTTCTTCGCTACTCGCTTGCTTTTGTTTCTTATTTTTCTTCTTTGTAGGTACCTTTGCCTTGGTTTTTCTCATTTTTTGTTGCTCTGCTAACGCATTCTTAACCGGGGTATCAGTCAAAATTGCAGTAGTCCTTTTTCTTCGATTGGAAGTCGTTTTCTTAGCTGGAGCTTTCGGAAATGGTCGTAAAATTTCAGGTGTAGGTAAATTTAATGATGGAGGAGTGTCTGCACTGGTTCCAGGAGTTGGGGACGGTGTTCTACAAGAAGCTGGGGTATGTTCCACGTTTGGAGCAACTAAATCTTCACTTTGTACACCCTGATCGATTTCCTGGTCAACTTCAGGTCTATCGGTTACATAAGATGGTGCAAAGTCTATGTCAGTGAAAATATTACGATTATAGGGCCATATGCCACTCACTGTAAAGCCAGACATTATGTTCTGGGGAGTTATGGCTGGTGGTAAACTAATTTTGACGATAGCAGGAATATCATAGATTGTCATGGTTTTTCCAGGATGATTCTTGATCCAGTCATCACAAGCAACATTGACGTACCTCTTCAAAGGTCCATAAACACTACGATCTAACGGTTGAAGTTTATGTGAACAATGAGGCGGGAATGACAACACCACTACTCCGTGTTCCTTGCAATAATCCAATGTTTTAATAGATAGATGAGAATCGTGGTTATCCAACAATAGTAGCAGTGGGCGTTCAGAAGTGCAACGAGTGTGTCGTACGAATTGTTGAATAAATATGTAAAAACAGTCTTCGTTCATCCAGCCGGATGGATTGGCGCTACCAGTCGATCCTGATGGTCCACTGTGGAGAAAATGGTCTTTGAAATGTTTTCGAGGAAACACGAAAAAGGGCGGTATGCTATTCCCTGCAGCTGACACTGCAACAGCTAATGTTACCAATTTGTTTCATGCCTCTTCGAGCAACAATTTTTTGGGGCTTTTGGACAGTAGTAATCCCTGTCTCATCCACATTCCATATGTCTTGCCCTTCAAACTTGTACTTTTCTAAAACCTTTCCTAGGTTATCGAAAAACAAATTCACGTTATGAGAATTAAAGCTAGTTGCTCGGGCAAGGCTAGTCGCCTCAGGTTTTCGAACGCTTAGTTCTTGATGTCGCCGCATAAAGCATTTCAACCATTCTTCGCCGGCCATGGCATTATTTACCCAAGTTTCAGGAAATTTACGATCTAAAGCAACAGCATATTGATAGGCTAATTTACGCACTTCAATCGGAGTCAGTCCAAAATATATATCTGCGGCTCTTTGTAAATATTTTGACAAGTTTTCTTCTTCATCATCTTTGAAAACTTGTCTTACTTTTACATACCCTACAGATAACGGAAGAGAATTCTCTTTGTCTTTATATTTTTTATAATATCTTGCGAGTGTCCTATAATTAATATTAAAATCTTTGGCAACACTTCTTATAGAATTGCTAGGGCCCACAGCACTTACTGCTTGCATCATGACTTCTGCACTCGTCTGGCCCCTATCAGTGAGCCTTTTTCGATTTCGAGGCATGTTTGCTACATGAAACAAAAAATATAGTAATTGTTAGAATATTTAAATATATACTGGGGTTTGTTGTCACAGTGACAACTAGCCCCAAAAATATTGAGACAACATGTACCAGAGATAAAAAAAAACATAAACACATTAATAACGTATAAATGTTTACAAATGAAAACAGCTTTCGTAGTTACATTTAAATTGACTATGTTCTCACTCAAAATATATGAGAAACAACAAAATACACAACTAAACATAGTCACTAACTAAGTTCAAAGTATACAGTAAAATTTACTCACCAAACGTATTTTTTTATATTCCACAACACACGACGTCGCAGGAGACTAGCGGCCATGACACTGTGTAATGTTGGTAGCACTGGGGTGCGTTCCGATTTTTCAATATATTCGATCCATAAATCCTTTTAGCAACTCAAGTGCTTTCGTCACAAAAAAAGCGCGGGCAAAGTGCTTTACGCCCGACGCGGTCGGCCGCCCGCTGCGCCTGACCGTAACAAAACTTAATTTATGGTCGTTTGAAGAGAGCTGTTGATATACAAACGACTGTTTTGTAAAGCCAATGAAACAAAGAACTTGTTGAAAGGAGTTTCTGGGAATTTGGCGTCATGATAAAATTATAAAAAATGCAAGAAGTTAGAACACACAAAAAATTCGACGTTCCGTGGGATAAAATATTTTTTTTTACGAAATCTAAAGCGATAACGTTATTTTTTTTTATTAGAATAGTAATATATATAAGTTTATCTTGCCACATTATATTTAATAAAACATATTTTCTTAAAACAATTGCCTAAAATAGCTGTTGAATGAGCGCAATAAATTCCCTTACACCGCATTCCGCTGCGAAATAATATAGTATGTTCATACCTACTTTATGGAGAATATTGAACCCGTAGGATAAAAATATATATTGATAACTAAAGACACATGTCTTAACTATGGATTTAGTTTAAAAAAATAGATCCCTCTCTAGGAAAATATTGTTCTAATACACATAAACAAGAAAGACGCTCCTTTATTAAAACTCATCAGGGTCATCTTTGTATAAAATTTTTCGGAAAAAAGATAATTATTTTTGAAAAAAAATATAATGGAGAGAAAGAGCAAATGCTGTAGTTAACAACCACATGATAAATCATAATAGTGTAGAATAAAATTATAGTAAAATGTTATCTTTTAGATGAGCTAAATCGTGCGTTACGAACTCACGATCGCAACGTAAAGCAATATGGCCGCCATCTAAGGTCTTCGCCACACTTGGTTCGACGTGATACATAGCACGATTTCTAATTAGAATGGGATTTTTGGATTCATAGAGGTATTTAAAAATAAAATTATATTGTGTTTAGAAAAAGAATGTTGTAATATTTTAAAAATTATTTAATTAAAATAAACATTTTTTATTTTTTAAGACAGGTATGTTTTTAAGATAGGTATTTTCTTATTAAGATAGGTATGTTTATTCTTATTTTAAAACAACATAAAAAATGTATTAACTGAACTTGAACGAATGCTACAAGAACTTATACTCCATTTACAATAAGATTAGACATATAATACAAACCTTTTTTACCGTCTGATCAATCGATTTTGACTTCTATTCCGTCGGCATAAGGATGGCATTCAAAGCAGTAAACAGTTGTTATTGTAAGCACTTTTTTTGCTTTTAATGCCATCCTTATGCCTACGGAATAGAAGTCAAAATCGGTTGAACAAACTGTAAAAAAGGTTTGTTTAAATGTCTAATCTTATTGTAAATGGAGTATAGCAATGCAAGCCTTGAGGTTGGACTGAAGATGAATATTTCGAAGACCAAAGTTATGTGCAACGAAACACCTAGAAGCATAAAAGTAGACGAGGAGTAGGTACTATAGCATTCCTCGATAAATGGACTATCCAACACAAAAATATTTTTTTAAAATAGGTCTAGCAGTTGCGGAGCCTATTCATTTCCAACAAACAAACAAACCTTTACTAATATTATTAGTGTAGATAAATCTAAAGAAATGTAAGTAGGTACATAATTATAACAATTTACGAAAGAACCTAGATACTTACATAAATTAAGATATTACAAAATTGTGGTTTCATTTAACCCTCAAATCGCGAAAAAAAATCAGCTGTTTCGTATATTTTGTCGATTTATGTGATGTATGGAACAACAGATTTGTTTCGTGTTATTATTATATTGATGAGTACAATGACCCCCTGGATCAAGATCAAGGTCAACAAAACCTAAGTGCAGACAATGTATAATTTCAGTTTTGGTCCCATAATAAAAGTTGTTCATAATAAAAAGTCAAAGTCAAATCATTTATTTCAAATAGGCACTTAAAAGGCACTTTTGAACGTCAAAAATGTTTGTTTAAAAATAGAATTGATTCAGTCGCCCCTTCCAAAAGGTAGTTTTCGTATGGAAAAGAATGGGCAAGAAACTCCACCGTTACTCTTTTAAAATGTTTTACAAGGTTTTGTATACATTCATTATATAATTATATGTGAAGACGATGCACCTAAAATAAAAATTAGTCTACCAGAAATGGTAAAAAGAATTAAAAATATAGCAAAGACAGGTAAATCAATTATGTAATAGATAACATGGTGCTCACACATTTACAAAGATTGTAAAATTTTCCTAGTATTTTAAAAAGTATGTCAGTACATTAGTCACAGAATGTAAAAAACAATGTATTATAAAATATATAATTATGTATGTATAAATTAAACTAGCAACCAGTTTGATTTTGTCTAGCTAATGATGAGTAAAGTCACATGTTTAACTATCGGTAATTAATTACCAGTCACCCTATATAAAAAAACCACATCAAACAGGCACTCGGGTACATCATAAGCTGCCTTAGGTTCCGACGTTCACGCGGGCGAAGTCAAAATTAAAATTCATTTATTCAAACTAGGCTGAAAATCAGCACTTTTTGAACGTTAAAATTACATAAGACAGTCCCCCAAAACGCCCACCCTTCACCACTTCCTAGTGCTTTAGCTAGGAAGAAGTGGCGCAAAGAAGTGGGCAAAAGAATCCACATCAATTGATTGTCACTGGGTCTGAATCCCTCCGAACAGTATGAAATTCCTCGAAACATATTTCTAAGCAGAGCGTCACACCACACTGCTTACAAATATATTTCGAGCGACTCTTTTTGCACCAAACACAACGTGCGTTTTTAGTGGGGCCAGTGCCGACGAAATGATTCCCCGACAAAATAGGACGCCGTATGTTTCCCGGTCCAGGTGACAGACATTTCGTGACAACCTGAATCGGAAACGATACAGGTCTTCCGAATCGTTGAACCAATTCTTCGGCTAGGCGTTGTCTAAACGCACGTTGGTTAACGGTCTTGTAAAAAGACTTGTATATGATATAAGAGTTTAAAATGGTAACATTTAAAAGGCGCCTAAACACTTTCTTATACCACACCTGATTTCTGGACCTTTCCATGGGGTGTGCGGAGAGAAGTTGGTCTTTTCTATCCACACCCCCCATAGAAAGGTTGTAGTCTAATACCACTTGTGGTTTATATTTATACCGCCCGTACTTTTCTTTGCCCGCTACTTCGCCTTTGTGAAATGTCGAAAGCATGGCCACCACGTTGGTGTCACGCCACAACATCACTGATAAATCCCGGCAATAACTGTGTAGGATTTCGCCAACCCGCAACTCGTTCTTACCCACACTTTTAATTGATTCAGGGACAAACTCCCTATTAACTCTAAGAGTCCCATAGCAATCGGTGCCATGGGATTTTAGATATCTTGCCAAAAGGGGCGAGTTATAAAAATTATCCATAATCAAAGTGTGGCCTCGATTAAGGAGTGGCTTGGCGAGATCGTACACAATGCGGGCTGTCGCGTTAGACGGTGGAGGTGGCCTTGAAGTACTAGGAACTTCGTCCGTCTGTCTGTCGTCCGTCTGTCTGTCATCTATCTGTCTGTCGTCTGTCTGTGTGTCATCTGTCTGTCTGTCGTCTGTCTGTGTGTCATCTGTCTGTGTGTCGTCTGTCTGTGTGTCATCTGTCTGTCTGTCATTTGTCTGTCTGTCGTCTGCCTGTCCTTTGCCAGTATAGAAGAAAAACTTCCACAAGTACCCGGTCGACGATTCACACAGCTCATAGCTTTTAACACCTACCTTCGCGGCTTTGGTGGCTATTTTCTGTGCGAAGGACAGCCGACCGTGCCACTTGAGGAGTGATTCGTCTATGGCTATGTCACGTCCTGGATAGTATAGGGAACTATACTTGCTATTAAGATGGTCGAGCACCGGCTGAATTTTCCTAAGTCTGGATTCATCTGGAGTCATGTCTTGTCCCGTTACATTGTCCGCAAAATGAATCATGCGCTTTATGAGCACGTACCTATTATACGTCATAAGTTCCCTAAAGTACTTCAAGGTGAGATAGCCATTTTCTCGCCAGTAATCCTTTTCAACGGATAGCGGCGCTAACCCTTGAAAAATCATAGTGGCAAAGAAAACAGCCATCTCACTCCGACTCGTGTTCACCCAAAAGTTAAGCCGAGATGTTTCTGTGGTTAGGTGTTTATCAATGACGTACGACGAGTGCCTGTTTGTTTGATCAACGAGGAGATCAAAAAATTGTTCATCAAAAAATTTTAAGAACACGTCTGACGGCCGGGTGGTGTTGTCCACAGCAAAAGTTGGACCAGAGGTACCTATAAAAACCTCCCGCTGGCCAACAAATGTGTTGTGGTCACCGCTCCAGTCGAAAGACAGGTGGTCATATGGTGTAATTAGTCGCATCAAGAAGTCTGCGTTGCTATCTTCTTGCGCCAACCACTCCACAGCCTCTGGGTTAAGGTCGTCCGGTATGTCGGCAGACTCCAAATCTTTGCAAGCTGCGCTCAACTCCAAATCGTTTGCCTCCTGCAAGCTATCGCTTTCCTCCTCCTGTAGCCATTGGTCCAATATGGCATCAGATTTTTTTGTAAGCAGATCTAGAAAAAAAAAAGAAGTTTTTGGTAACGAAACAATGATAACGGTGCCATTGTTTAATGCTGATAATGATCACTTACTAGAAAGGGCTTTTGGCTTTGGCGTTTCGGAGGAAGTGCTGGTGCACGAGGCATCTTTTTTCAAAGTCGAGCCTAGAAAAATGTTTTTAACTAAAATGTGTTGTAAATTAGAGTCTAGAAAAAGTGATTTCAATTGTTTGATATACATACCCACTCTACAACGGACATTCATGCGCCGAGGCGCTTTTTTTGGAGCATCCATTTTGACATCGGTTTCTATGAAAATGAATACAATATTATTGATAGTTTCAGATGTACAAAATAATAGGCATTTTACTCTATAGAAAAACGAAGTTATTCTTACTTAGGCTGCCAGAAGTCCAGTCCACGTGTAGCGGAGAAAATCCGGGAGCTTCGACAATACTGTCAAAACTGATAGTGCTGGAAAACATCAAAATGTCTTTTACTTAGGTAATACTTGTGTTAAATTGCTACAATTAAGTGTTGAAATAAATATATTTTTCATAAAAAAATGCCTTGTCACCTTGTTGGAGTCGAAAAGTCGGGCTTAGGTGATGTGGGGACTGGAGATGTTGGGATTGGAGATGTCGGGACTGGAGATGCTGACGGCAGCGCCCTTTGCCTTTCTTCAATTTTTCTGTGGAGGACATTATGATGATAAAAAGAAGCCACGTAAATTTTCCAAAATATCGGTACTATAAAACATAGGTTTTATATTTTACCGGATTTCCCAAGCCTGCAGTTTAGGAGCTGGCGGCGTGGTTGGCGTGCCTGCGCTCAACCGACAGGTTTTTCGGTCGGGTGATTGCTTTCTGTAACAATAACCAATATCAAACCAAACAAATAAGACCAAATATGAATAGTCCCTTCAATTTCGTGTTAACAGATTTTGAATTTCTTACCGTGACCGCTTACGAGGAGGCGCGTCAGGCATGAGTGAGCGCTCCAGTTCTTTTTGTCGCTTTCGCGCCACCAATTCCTGCTTGACCGCTGGTGACATCTTGGCCAATATTTTTTTTGTTTTGGCAGTCCCTTGTTTCACCAAAGCATGCTCTTCTTCGTAGGATCTACAAATAACGAAATCACCCTCGTGTAAAATATTACAATTATGTTAATTGGATGTGTAACTATGTTATTATTTAAAAGAGATAAAATAATAATAATCACCGGGAAGAAGGTCCTGGTATAGCCAAGTCCACCTCAGGTGTATTTTGTGGTGGGGTATTAGTGAATAATTTTCTTGGGGAACATTTACCCCGCCTCCCTGCCCGCCCCCTAGGCTGGCCTCTACCTTGCGTGTTTTGCCTTTTACTGAAAATATGAAATATTAAAAACGCAACACTTAGTAAGATGAAAACAATACAAAATCCGCATAATACCAGCACCAACCAACAAAATAAAAAAATCCATACAAAAAGTCCTAACAAACCACCAGTCAGCTATCGTAAAAAAATACAAAATCCGCACATTAAGTACCAATACCAACCAACAAAATAGAAAATCCATACAAAAAAACCACAAACCACCAATCAGCTAAGTATGTATCGTAAAAAATAAGGATAAAACAAAAAAAGTTTGTCCTAGCCCTTATTCCGTAAAACATTAAAAATGCTTTTGGTAACTACAGCGACACGGTGCGTTTACTTACGAGAATGCGTGGTCTAGCGTCAATCCTGTCTAAACGAAAACATTTTCCGTTAATATTATGTTTTAAATTAAAGTTTAATCATTATGTTTATTAATTTATAACATATTTTCTGTTTAAAATATGAAAAACATAAATTTATACAGCTTCAAAACTCCCACCTGTCATCAAAATGTAGCTTCGAGCATTTTGCGAAATTAAATTTTCATATATTAAACAAAAAATTATTATAAGTGAATATTTAACCAAATAGAGCAATAAACAACGTTTATTTTGACGTATAATACATCTAAAAATATTAAAGGTAAATTACTTACGGCATGTTTACAAATATTTTTGTAATGGCGTCGAACGACCGAACTTTAACACTCACTTCACAGCACTGTTATAAAATTATTCGACTGAATATACAGATTCAAAATGGCACTCACTGTGTCGCTACATTATTGAACTAATATTATAAATAAGTTTAGACCCGTTGAACCTTACTGCCATCGAAATAGAACTGAAAATTGAAACACAGTCCTCTTGGTAGCTCCAGCTATCAGAAGCAATTTAGGAGAAAAAAATTGATCGCTTGAGCAACCAAAAGCACGTGAGTTGTTAGTTTATTTTATATTGAACTTGTGACAACTAGTACTTGAGACAACTAGGAACCAGCTCCCCTACAACATAAAAGTCCACTCGCTATTAAATTCAGCATTTCAGCAAAATAATTCAGATTTATGGATTAAAATTAAAAGCTTTCCACGTAAATCCTTAGTCTGCTTCAAAGAAATCTCTCTCAAAACATCCCTTTTATATTATGCACTCCGTATTTCTCCGACAGGAAATAAATCTTTAATTCCACACACATTTGGCTTAGGTGCAACGCAGACGACAGACTATCCGTGACGCACTTTTTAGTCTGTGAAAATAGAACCTATGCAATTATATGCAGTAACGCACACGACGCGCAAAAAGTCCGGCGCACAAAAAATCCGTGTAATTCGGGCAGACCGCGCCGCGCCGAGCCGCGCCGCTCCGCACAAAAAGTCTGTGAAAAAAATGGAACGTTTGCTTCAACGCGCGCTAACGCAGACGGCGCACACTTTAGTCGGCAATCTGCATTTGCTAGGGGTGGACGTAACGCACGCGATCTATTATCATGGCGCGATTTATTATCAAAATAATACTTCGCGATCTCTGCACGATTTCCATAGCGTCTACGTCCCTACAGCTCTGCCGACAGAATGATCGAAGATGTGCGTCGTGTGCGTTGAGTCTGTGAAAAATCCGCGGCCGACTTTTTGCGCGCCATGCAGACTTTTTGTGCGCCGCAGACTCGATCGCACAAAAAGTCTGTCGTCTGCGCTGCACCTTAGTCTGTGAAAATAGAACCTATGCAATTATATGCAGTAACGCACACGACGCGCAAAAAGTCCGGCGCACAAAAAATCCGTGTAAGGTGCAGCGCAGACGACAGACTATCCGTGACGCACTTTTTAGTCTGTGAAAATAGAACCTATGCAATTATATGCAGTAACGCACACGACGCGCAAAAAGTCCGGCGCACAAAAAATCCGTGTAATTCGGGCAGACCGCGCCGCGCCGCGCCGCTCCGCACAAAAACTGTGTGAAAAAATTGAACGTTTGCTTCAACGCGCGGTAACGCAGACGGCGCACACTTTAGTCGGCAATCTGCATTTGCTAGGGGTGGACGTAACGCACGCGATCTATTATCATGGTGCCAGAGGTCGATGTAACGATGTTAATTCAAGAAATACAAAACAGACCAGCATTTTATGATACTTCTAAAGCAGAATATCATGATAGACATTTAAAAAGAAAAAAAAATCCGGATGTTGTTTCTGAATTGAATGTTTAGTATGGAACTGTCCCTTCAGTAATCTTTCCGAAAGTATAGGATGTACCCAAAATTCTCTATTTCTTCTTCTTTTTCTGTACTTTATGTACAAAATAATAATTCGCGAATCATCACATTTAATTTTTTTTTTCAAACGACTCGCACGAATTTAATTTATTTGCGGACGAGTCGACAACTCCAGAAATATGTAAGTTAATACTTGAAGTATAGAAAAAAGGCCACTAGCGCGCAGAAGAGATAAGAGTTAATATTATAGAAAGTGAAACGTGTAAACGTACTTTTTTCTTAACTTCACTACATAAAATTTAAAATGTGCCAATTGCCTAATACATATTTCTGAAGTTGTCGACTCGCCCACAAATAAATTAAGTTCGTGCGAGTCGCCTACAGAAAAAATGAATTTATGTAAAAGATGTGAGACGATTCGCCCGTTCCTGGCGAGTAATTTCGTGTGAATCGACTAATAAGCCTACATTTCACGAGGCCCTTTTAAATATTTTATGCATACAATTCGTGTAACATCGATTTTTACATACGCTCTCCTTCGGCACACTTAGCTTGTAATTATGTTTATAAGACTTTCGTTCGACATTCTTTGGATGTGGACTAAATTATTGATTCGATATGATTCACACTTTATTTAAATAAGTAAGTAATCATTCTTGTCATAATCAAGTACTGTAGTGGGTCAAGTGAAAGGTCGATTTCCCCTAAATTTTGAAAAGTGGTGCTTTCATTAAGGACATGTTTTTACTAGTAATTACGAAGTTGACTAATGTCAACTTTATTAAAATTTGTGTTTTCGTAACCCCATACTGGGTAAGTTTTGAACAGCTAATTAACTTTAGCATGAAAGCGTAACAAACAAACAAACTTACTTCCGCTTTTAGGTATAAAATATATTAGACAAATCGTATAAACAGAATTCAGCACAACACAAACCATAGACAGGGTGATGTAAAACAGCGCAAAAGAAAATAATTAACATTATAGCAGCACACTAACAGACACGTCCTGTAGACGTGAATAAACACGTGTGGCATACTTTCTCTGGACACCCGAAATATGAGTGCAAATGTAGGGTGACCAAGAGGCATACACTTTGGCCTAATACATGCATAAACTCACGCCTTCATTCCACAGGGGTAAGCAGAAACTACAGATTGCCACCTGCTAACGATCTTTAGCCTTTCTTTTACGTTTATACGTAATCTGGCCATACATGCACGCCGGCCGTAGCGAATATCACCAATAAGGCTAATAATGACAGCTAAGACCATTCAGATCAGCAGAGATGTTGCCATTTTAAGTTCAATCATATTTAAGCTGTGTTTTTTCGGCTCTAAGGACTTTTTGTACAGACGCCATAAAGCTACCCGAAACTGTAAATTTTTCCCAATCAACTTTGAACCTCGATAAAGTTGAAAATATATTAAAGAAATTTGACAGATTGTAGTTGCTTGATGTGCTGGCGTCTCTGTAACTACATTTTTTTTTTTTTTTTGAGGATTGGAAATCATCAAATGACCCCTCCCGCTCTGGGTGGAGCAGAAGGGAGTGTCAGACTCTTACTGACTAAAACCCACCCGTGTTCCTTCCTTAGCCCTTTGTGTTCCGGGGTAGCGGTAACCCTTTCGAACAATCCCGCTGCCCCAGCAGATTTCGGCCCATTCGGGCCCCTTCCTTAAGCTGACATCTCTTTGTGGCGCGCGTGGAACACGTACATACGCGCCGTCCGGCACGGGCCTGGTCCTGATCGGACGGAGGGTTACCCATTACTCTCCGCCCGCAGGCCGCGCCTACGGTGGCCGGGAGTCGTCACGCGGCTCCCGACGCCCGGACCGTCTCTTCAAAAACTTTGAAAGCAAAGTCATTTTATGAGACGACATTTTTGAAATGGCCTGTTACACCACTTCCTTGTGATTTCTGATTAAATCTCATATATTTTTTTTAGACCAGAGGGGCAATTCTCGTAATTTTAAGAACGTTCACAGTCTGGTCTCAGTCTCAATGTGTGGAAAATGCCTCTAATTTCCCTACATTTTTGACAAGTTTATGACATAGATTGTCGCTGAGATGGGATTGGGACTAGATTTTGAACGTTTTTAATTACGAGAATAATTGGCCTTCAGACACTGCCAGTCAATTCCTTTGAAAAACAGGACATAAAGAGAAATTACGATTTCTTACATTTTTCTATTTCATAGAATGAATGAATGAATGAATTGCACCGATCCCAGCGTGGTTAAACCAGACTCGATTAATCGAATGAACCCAACACAAATATTTTAATTAATTCCCGTATTCACAACAAAAAAAAAATTACCTCATTCAATCATAACAAAAATAATAAAAAAAAACATTACTGCACATAAATCATATTGCATGATGGATGGCGTCCCAAAAATAAGTTCATATTACATACTGCCCACCTACCCAAACAAGGCTGGTTGCCATAGCAACGCGTCGCGTCATGGCGGCGCCGTTACAACGCGAGGGTTTAGGAAACCACCCCTGAAAACTGAAGGGATATAGAGAAATAGTTGCATTTATTGTTCTTGTGAAAGAATTTTGCTGAAATGTGTATAAGGAATCTTTGAGAATTAGGGAGTTTATTTTGGATAAGATAGATTTATGACTTTTTCAGGAGTGATATTGGTTTCAGAAAGTATATTTAATCTTAATGCAGCATATTTTTAGTATGTGACTCCATTTTCTCAAGTCTCTGAAAGAATAGGCAACCATGAAATTCAGTTAAAAGCATCAGATACACTCATTTTGGTGTTAATTGTAAAAAAAAATGTAACTATTACGATCACAAAAAATCATGAAATGAACGAAAATATTTTTTTTATTAAAACATTATCAAAGAATTTTTTTTGTCCATCTTTTAAGAACGAAATAGTTCTCTTTGTATAAATAATAAAAGATATAACGCAAACCTTAAACTCTTTACATTTTATTCTAGAAGCTTCCCATTCGGCGCGCACCTTTGTTTGAATTTGACAAGATTAAGTGACATCCGTCAACTGAGCTGCGCACCGAAAGGGTACGAAAAATTCACAACTTATATCTTCGCCCCAAACCCTATTGTTTATACATATCTTTGTGTGTGTATGTTAAAAAGAATAATAAATATTTATTCAGAATTAAAATTTTGTAAAATATTAACATTAAAAAGGTTTTGCAATGTAAGATACCTCCTGATGTATCGCCAAATTATTACAGAAAAATAAGCTACTGAAATACGTCCACCATGACCCATTCTGTAAACACCAATTACCAAAAACCAAATTCACATCAAACCTTTCATATTGATTATTATGAAAGAGGGGGTAGAACTGAAATTGTATGTCCGCCGGAGGTTTTTATTACCAATAATGTATGTCAGGGGTTGTAGCAGCCGTAAGTACTGGTCACCCCATTTTACAGGGGTCGAATGTTTTTGTAAGTTTTAGGAGTGACCAAATACATAGCTAGTACGATATAGTATAGCAATTTATTGCGTAACACACTTCCATTCAAAATGTAAATGATTTTAAAGGATATTGCTAATCCATTGCTTCATATGTTAGAAAAATGTGGCTCAACAACGTAAATAATGCAATGAATGTTGGTGAGCTGTCAAAATGAAACTTATTACTACTGATAGTTGTTACGCAATTACCCACTTTTTGCATGTCTAGCTAACGAGCTAGACATGCAAAAAGTGGGAGAGAATTTTGGTGGCAAAGATTTTCATTAGTCCTGCCGGTCGATTCTTTAAAAATCTCACCGTGATAACTTAGGTGAAGTGAGCTATCAATAGGGGTAATCCCTAATATCCTGGTGGAGTGACAGCTCACTTCACCTAAGTTTTCACAGTGAGATTTTTACAGCATAGCACTACAGGATGTTTCGTGTGTAGGTAGGTCTTGAATTTTGCCGGAATCTTATACAATATACATAAAATTATATCGGAAATATCTGTGAAACATGCAAGGCCATAGGGTTCGGCTTACAAAGGCACATAGGAAACGTGGCATTGGAAACATGGCAAATTACGTTCGCGTGTTATAAGTTTACTGTGCCGAAATCTGCCGGTGGGTATATCAAGAGTTGCACATCCACTAGCTATGTTTATTGCTATCCTCACTTTTCACACAAAATCAATGTAAGTACATTGTATTAGGCATTTCGTGAGAAAATAACAAGTTGCAGGAATGTGGTGAAAGGTCATAAGCACACATATCAACTCGGAAAGGGGTATCACCTTTCGCCCCACCGTCAAACAGGCGTCAACCTAACGTAAGCGTTGACTCGGCTACGGCTAGGCGACGCCGCGCTTGCGGCTGGCGGTTCGTGATCTTGTCCCGAGGCGAGGCGATTATTATACGATTCCGAGTGTGCGTTGCAGTAGGGAGTTTCATACAAAGAATACTGAATGGCTCGAGTTGATACGGAGTCAATCCCTTTCCGAGTTTATAGAATACTAGCTGCGCCCCGCGGTTTTACCCGCGTAAGTTTTGATCCCGTGGGAATATCGGGATAAAAAGTATCCTATGTGTTATTCTGATGTATAAACTATATTACTGTAAAGTTTCATCAAAATTCGTTCAGTAGTTTTTGCGTGAAAGAGTAACAAACATCCATCCATCCATCCTCACAAACTTTCGCATTTATAATATTAGTAGGATATAATATTAGTAGGATAGGATAGAATACTCTTTATTATGTAACTCCATATAAATTACAGACATACGTTGATATCTGTGCTATGTCCTGAAATGTGCAATTTATTAATATTAATCGAACATTTATTTGTGCACATCGTTCGTCTATTTCTTAGCTTATTTGGGGTAGAATTTATTGATATCCTTTCTATCAATCAATCAACTCAGCCTATCGAAGTCTACTGCTGCATAGGCAACCTTTCTATAGTCGATCATTAATTTGGCATAACTAGTGTGTTATCATTCGTGAAGCACTTCTTGATTGCAATGCTAGCAAAATCCTAAGTACTTAAAAATCTATTTTAAAACTTTCATACACCTTAAAACTCCTACAGTTAAATATCATCTTATCCAAGATGACAATCTCCTATCATTCTTAGACAACAATAGGCTCAACTGAACCTCTACGACTCTATGGTCTTTATGACGTCATAAACCATAGCAACAATGGTCCCCATGAGTCAACTACCCACATAACATACATATATGGGAATTTTTTACTGTAAGATTATGGCAAGACCTTGTAAGTTGGGTTTGAAATAAGTATCTTTCTATTTTGTAGGATGATGTAAGATGGTAAGTGTCGTAGAGGTTTGGAAATAGATTAAATGAAATGTAAACTTTTTGAGTGGTATTTAAAGATGGATTTTTTGAAGAAGATGATGAGGGTAGTGAGGGCCTAGTAGTAATGTGTAAAATAACGTGTAACGTGTTACATTTGTGTAAGTTATTTCATCACCACTGCTCTCAAAACGGTGAAGAAGAACATCGTGAAGAAAAAATTCTAAGACATGTAAGAAATTCTAGAACAAAAAATTCGAAGACATTTAAGGTGTAATTTAAATGATTAAATGGTGTTGGACCTGAAAAGAGGCCATTGTACTCATCGTTATGAACAACTTTACTATGGGACCAATCCTGAAATCGCGAAAAAAAAATCAGTCGTTCCCTACATTTTGACGAGTTATGCGAACATAATGTAGGGAACGGCTGTTTTTAGTTTATGAAGAAATCCTTATCGAAATCTCTCTTTTGGCATCTACTACTTCAATTCTAAACACTCTGCTAATTGCGCCAAACTTTAGATGGTCTTTTAAAAAAAAAAACAGGAAACTTATCAAGTTGTTAATCTACCCAAAGATTGCTCTGTTCAGTACAAATTTAAGACTCCAATTCAATAAAACTTTTCTCGACACTTTTAAGGAAGACACGCCTTTTGAAATGAAACGACTTCTCTAAAGGTATTCTACAAATCCTTATAAGGAATGAAAGGATGCATTTCAACTCTCTTCCTTGGAATTTAATGTCTATGGTCCGCGCCAAACGTCATTCGGAACCATGGAACCGTTAGATTCTATCAAAGACAAAATGACGTAGTTTTATATACATAGTAGTTACAAAGAAATATTTTTGTCGACGACATGACTGTTTCCATGTCTTTTGATGACGAGTTCTGAATGGCAATGGATAAAACAATAAGTCGTAAAAAATGTGGGACAGCATTCGGCAGGAATGTTTGTATGCAAAAATGAAGGAAGATATGCAAATTAGTTCCTTTTTATTTTAATTCATGTGGTTTGATTTGTGGGTCATATTAAGGATTTGTGTTATGAATTTTGAAGTTTTTATTCATAGTTTTTTACTAGCCCGACGTTGACTGTTGTAATAGGCATCAAATACCAATATTTGGAATTGCAAATTCTTTTGTCTTACGGGGGCCAGAGTACCTACATCCTCTTTAAATCATCTCTAGAATGAATGAATGAATGAATTGCACCGATCCCAGCGTGGTTAAACCAGACTCGATTAATCGAATGAACCCCAAGATTCGCACTAGCTCCTGTAGCCTCATGTTCATGGTGCTACAGCGACCATTGCATATCAAGGAATAGACCGGGGGGCGCGGTAATTGGTAGGGAGGACGTGCCCGTAGGATAGGGAAGGATTTAAGAGCCTACCGGATATGCATCCTAGAGCAAGCATTGGACTAGTGGAGAGATGGGTAATTATTATCTATGGATGGGCATCTTTTAACGACCTTGCCTCCAGGTTGGTTCAGGTCGAGCTTCATCGGTGAGACTTTTAGCGGTGTTCTACTGCTTTCTCGGTTCTTTTGTATGTCATTGCTCTGCTGTGATAAGTTGTGTTAGATGTTGCTGTTTTCAATGTGGTCGTCGGAGGTCTCGCTACTATCCGTTTCCGGTTTTTGTAAATCTCACAAGCAGCAATCTTGATCTTATTTCTGTTTTCCGGCGTATTCATTCAAAAATTGATTCTCTTGTCAAAGTACTTCATGTCCTGTTTTAAGTTGTCGTTCCATGTGTAGATAGGTCGGCCGACCTTCTTGGATTTGGCCTTGTACTGCGTTACTGTATGCACTAGGGTTGTTTTGCGGTGCCTGTAAACATGCGCGATGTAACACATCCTGTCATTCTTGATGCGTTTGGTTACTGTTTTTCCGTCTAAGATTTCATGCATTTTCTTTTATCTTGGTTTATTCCTAGAGTGTTTTTTTTTTTTTTTTTGTGGTAGTAAACGATTTGGGGTTTCTCATGGCCTGTTCGCAACGATTTTTAATAGTGATTTTTCTGCGTAATGTAGATGCTATGTATGTTGTACGTAGGTATTTAATTTCATCACATGTTGGTATGCTTATTCCATTAAGATTGCTGTTGACTAATTCCATTTGGACATCCTTTCTGATTAAAATTGCAAGTCCCCGGTATGCTTTACCTGCGGGTCCAGAGAGCCGCCATTCGTGGTGTGTATAGTTTAACTGCCCCGTTGGTGTCGTGGTTGCAAGCGCGACTGCTGAGCGTGTGGTCCTAGGTTCGATTCCAGGATCGGACAATGTGTTATTGAGTTTTTCTATTGGGAATTTCTTAGTAGCAGTCCGGACTTTGGAAGTTGGCGGTTTAATACCCCCGTGTCTCGGAAAGCATGTAAAGCCGTCGGTCCTGCGCCTGATCTCTCTCCGGCCGTGTCGGATCTCCGTCCCATCGGACCCTGATAGTACAGGAACGGAGAGTGCACCTGTGTCCGCGCGCACACTTGTGCATCATAATATCTCCCGCGTACCCGGCCAATCTCCGTTGAGATTGGCCACCGTGACCGAAATCAGTCGGGGAGGCTATTACTCGTATTAGTTGTATGCTCCTGTTTCATATCACATGAATGCCCCTATGTGAAAGTTCAGTTGTGTTTTGAGGTTTGGTTATTTCTTGAGTTAGATCTAACGGGTTGCTGTTGTGTAATGTTCGTCGTCGGTCCTGACACTGCTATCATAGTGCTTCTCTTTGTAACATCCTTGTAGAGCATGCGTATGTTAACGCTGCGATTAGAATATACTCTCTTCCCCAGAACGTCTCGTTAAAATGCGCGGTTATGTATTTTGTTATCCTGTGTTCCTGAGAGAGATTACTGTTAGGGAGAATTTCTTGAATATTATTAAGAATTCTTTTGTTTGTAGGCTGTCACAAGTGGTGAGCTCTCTCGACATGTGCAACTTGAGTTTGGTAACCACTATAGACCAGACTTGACAGGGGACCGTGTACCGTCTGAAATTTATGGGCTCGGTCTTTGTTTCTTACCAAAAAATTTTTTGTTATGCAAACTTGAGAGTTCGGGTAATGTTTTTTTTTTTGTTTTTTTTTTTGAGCTGTTGGTGCAAATTTAATGCACGTGGGTATGCAGACTTAGCGTTAGAAACTTAGCGTTGGAAACTTTGTGTATTATGTCGACCACTATGAGCGTTAAAGTCGCCAAGAGTTATTAAAGTACATTTCCTTGGTTTTTGTCTGATGAAGTTTAATAAGCCTGTGAAGGGTCTGTTTGCTATAGATGTACAACTGTTGATGTGAGAATTGATTACATACAGATGAGCAGGCTTGTCATTTCCCCTGTTAACTTTAATAGTAGGTGACATCGCGTCTGTCACCTTTATCCTGTTAACTAATTCAATCTGAGCATCTTTTCTGATTAGAATTGCAAGTCCCCGATGTTTTTACCTGAGGTTCCATAGAGGTGCCATTCGTAGTGTGTATATACATCTGTGACTTCTTCTGATAACGATGTACACATTGGTGCTTGTTGTTCATACTGTGTTAATGAGCTAGCTTATTATGTAGTGTTGTTGTGACATTGTTCGATTTTTGCATTAGATCTATCGGGTTGCTGTTGTAGTGTTTGTCGTCGGTCATGACCCAGCTATCGTAGTGCTAGTCCTTGTAGAGGATGTGTATGTTGCCGGGTACTGGTTGTGGTTCGCCGGTAGGTGCACGTGCAAATTTACCAGATAGAACTCGACTGCGGCGATTAAGATATCCTCTCCTCCCCAGAACGTCTTGTTAAACTGCGTGGTTATGTATTTTGTTATCCTTTGTTCCTGGGAGAGAATGCTGTTAGGAAGAATTTCTCGTATATTATTTAGAAGTGCTAGGCGGATTCTTTCGTCATCTCGATGCTCTAAAACATATGAAGCAAGATCCCGACGGACAGACACGTGATCGAAAGTTAAACCCATTACATTATTTATTTGATGTGCTATGGCCCTGAATAGGCAGTTCCCGTCTTTTGTCATACGCACAATTGTGTCCATTTTAAAAGAAAAAAACCCTTTTGTTTTTATGGTATTACAAGACCTGCTCTGCACACATGTGTTGTGTAGCTTTGGGTTTGAGAACCACTATAGCTGACAGGGGAACTTAACGCCTGAAATTTATGAGCTTCGCTATTTTTTGTTACTTAACCTTTTTTTTATACTTTGAGTCTAATTTTGCGAGCTTGGGTATACAAATTTGACTTACAATCTAGGAAATAGGTAGTTTGTTCAAGGCAGTTTTGGTAATTTAGTACAATGTTAAATTAAGAAAAGCGTGGAGTACTAATTCTAGAGCGATACCGTATTTCATGTTAAAATAATAGAGTGTATTATTTTATCCTTCGCTCCTAATTATAATATGAAGACATTTCCTTAAAGCCTATTTACTTACAATGATGTTAAATTCACGCGTGGCTTCAAAAGTCCAAATTAACAAAGCAAAACGCAGTTTTATACAGCCTCCAACGGAGATCCCTGAAATATATAATGGAAAGACCTCACCAAATCCACGTCGTCGATATTCTCGGCCGGAAGGCCTAGACCTCAGGCTTGTATATCAGGACCACACGTATGCCACTTTACCACCGTTTTAAGGTGTTTCAATTTGCACCCACAAAAACACTGCAAGCGAAACACCGTTCGAGTTTCAAGCTCAGAGTCAGCCACGTGTTGTGCACATTGCATCAAGTATAAACAAAGGCGGGTCACGACGCGACACGTCTGTCCCCTTCGGCGGTCACTATCCGAATCCCTCTTTAAATCATCTCTAGAAGTATTTAAATTATACCTTTTTTATCAGACTTCAAAAAAAGGAGGAGGCATTCGACAAGTTGTTTTTTTTTTAATTATTCATGTCTACTGATTTCTCAGTAATTTCTGGGCCGATTGATGTTATTTTTATAATTGAGATTTCTGCAAAAAAACGTCGTGATCGTGACCCACGTTTTCGTTCCACGCCACAACCATTAAAAAGCTATCTTCAGCTTCCATACAAGGCATAACTTTGCTCAGTCATGTGTAACTTAAAAAAAAACTTTCATGACATGCGACGCCAAAAACAATATGGCGTCAACATCTGCCGCATTTTGATTACAATCGTCATTGCGACTTATGTCTTCATTAAATTCTGTGGGGAGCTTAATTTTGGGGCTCGAATGGGTACAGATATACAGATAATTATTAATATTTCATGCATTTATGAGTATTTTGACATTTAGATGTGCAGCTGACAAAGACTGCCTCATTGGTCTAGTGATCGCAAGTGCGGGCAATTCGTTATTGGAGTTTTCTATATGGAATGTCTCAGTATCAGGCCTTTTTTTTTTTTTGAGGATGGTAAATCATCAAATGATCCCTCCCGCTCAGGCTGGAGCAGGAGGGAGTGTCAGACTCTTACTGACAAAAACTAACCCGTGTTCCTTCCTTAGCCCTTTATGTTCCGGGGCAGCGGTAATCCTTTCAGACAATCCCGCTGCCCCGGCAGGCTACGGCCCTTCCGGGCCCCTTCCTTATTGCTGACATCTCTTTGAGGCGTGCGTAGAACACGTACGCGCCGTCCAGCACGGGCCTGATCCTGATCGGACGGAGAGTTACCCATTACTCTCCGCCCGCAGGCCCGCGCCTACGGTGGACGGGAGTCGTCAGGCTGCTCCCGACCCGGAGCGTCTCCCGCGGCGGCTGGGACGTGAGGCTCTTTCCCTCAACCGTCCCGCCACCTCATTCGCTAGCATGACAGCTTTGCAGAAGGAGGTGACTGCTTCCCACTCCCTCTCGCCCCGGTCCATAGCTTAAACCAGGGCCGGGCGCGAGAGGTCGCCGCCGCTGCCGATCGCCTCTACGAGAACACGGCGGTGCTCCGCCCACGCGGGGCAGATCTCCACCGTATGCTCCGCCGTGTCCTCTGGGCGATCCTCGCAGTAGTATCAGGCCTGGAGTCTGGATTTGTGTCCGGTTGGCAAAGAGCCGTCTTACATTTTGGTACTGAGAGCGCATCTTTTTTTTGTTTATAAATAGCATCTCGCAATTCAACCTGTGAGGTTGTCGTCTGCTTAACCTGACCTGCCTATGGATGCCTCAATAAATTAAGGCCTCCAGCCAGGGCGAGCGCGCATCGCCGGCGCAGTGAAATTATTACTTTTATTTTTTTTATTAAAAAATCAAAGTATCAATATTTTCTTTAAAATTGATATTGTTTAAGCAATTATTGCAGACTATTCTGGTATAAATAATACGTGAAAATGATGTAGAAGTTCGGAGATATTCAGACTTGTATCCAGTAGAAAATTGAATTAGGTCCAGTCGTTTTTTCTTTATTTATAAGGCATATAATAATAATGTATTCTATTATTATAAAAGCACCTATATATAATTGCCTAGGTATATGTAAGTACCTACATAATTGTGATATGAAAAAAATTCTTTTGATGGATTATATTCAACAGAATCTGAGTTGATGAGTTTTTGCCTAAAAACGCATCAGGAGAACGATTATTGCTACTTAACTATCGTAAATAGATAAATAAAAAAAAATCGCTTTATTATTATCGTAGAAGAGAAAACGAACTATCTTTACCAATTAATTGTTATTTATACCAACCAACGAGTAGTATTCAATTTCAACGAGGAAATCATGCATCTACGCGCATTTTTGTAATAGATCTCATAAATAAACATAATTGACTAAATGTGGGTGTACTATAAGTGCACCTCTGCCGAACCGTTCGAGGGGTATACATGCGTGATGTTACGTTATATTATTTTTAATATTTCATACGTTTATGGGTATTTTGACATTTTGATGTGCAACCTACATTGTATGATTGAGTGAATAGGCCGAATGTGGGTCTTTTCATGTCATGGTTTTTTAATACAAAGACGAAATTGCTATTTTTTACCGACTTCACAAAAAGGAGGAGGTACTATGTTCGGATGTTTGTATGTTTTTTTTTTTTTTTTTTTTGTATGTTTGTTCATCGAATACTCCGCCAATTGTCGACGGATTTTCAAAATTCTTTTTTTGTTCGAAAGTAGATAGTTCTGAGGTGGTCCCATTGTCACCAAGTTAGGATCTGATGATGGGATCTTAGAGAAATCGAGGGCAACCCTCAAATTTTATAGGCTCACTTATTGTTTTTCGCATATTTTATGAAGTATCTTGTGTATTTGCGTATGGTTGTCACCATCTCAGGTAGCTGAGCTGATGATGGAAGGTACAACTCCTTAACAGTAAGAAGTTACTCGAACAGACAAGGACAGTTTTAGTAAATTGTTTTGATGTTTGATAGGTCATTTGCCACATTTGGTCTCATGATCATCAAGTCATGACCTGATGCTGCAGTCAGGATAGTCTGCAGAGTACATAACTCCTCGACAACTAACAGCAGATATATCGTGTTTAGGCTCATTGAAAAGGGCTCGATGTGTGGATAAACGCACTGTTAATGAGAATCACCGAAGTACATAGAGACTTGATGCTGAAGCCAGGAGCAGCAGAAAAAGTACAAACCTTGAAATGACAGCACCGTAGTCGTGTTTGGGCTCATTTTAAACAGGACTAAATTTTAAGTTCAATGCAATGTTGACATAAGTCTGGCCTGATGCTACCAGGATTATCAGCGGGATCCTGGAGAAATCGAAGGAACTTTTCAAATATTATAGGCACACCTATAGCGATTCGGGTATTATTTATAGTAACTCGTGCATTTGCTTTCGGAAAGCAAAATTTAGTGAAGTAAAACTGATGATGAAGACCACAGATGGCCACCGGGACTACTCAATAATAAGTATTTCACAGGTTGCGATTCGATTACTTTAATATGGTTGCTAAGTAATTCATGCTCGTCACAATGCGAATGGTGAAATGGAGCTGATGGTGGAGTACCAGGAGAACTCCTCAACAATTAACGTCCCTGTATCGGGAAAAGTAATATTTTGTAAAAGCCGAAGAGCTTGATGCATTATAAACAGTCCCACTAATAAAAACTTTTTAACAAAAAAAAAACCGACTTCCATAAAAAAACACTACAAAGTGAAAAATAACTTTAATTTCGGAAGTCGGTGACAATAAACTAAAATACAGATCCAAAGACACCGACTTCCGAAATTAAAGTTATTTTTCACTTTGTAGTGTTTTTTTATGGAAGTCGGTTTTTTTTTTGTTTTGTAACCGAAATCGTTATGTCTCAACAGTAGTCAAATTATCTTATAGTCTGCTCATTGTAAGTTAGTAATTTTAGTATACACATGAAAGTCTTACAATGAAATCTTAAGGCTAATTCTCGTAATTTAAAACGTTTAAAATCTGGTCGTATCTCGGCGATAAACAAATGTGAAAAACTTATCAAAAATGTAGGGAAGTTACTGGTATTTTTGACAGATTGACACTGAGATCGGACTGCGATCGTTATTTAAAATACTTGAATTGCCACTCTGTTGTCATATGATGTTATGTCAAATGATTTGATTGGCTTTTGTTATTTCTGCCAACCAAATACAATGATAACGTAACGTAACTTTACAATCAATTTAAGCTACAAAGCTTTCATAAAGTTTTCGGGAGATCGGTTTTCACCAGATTTTTCCTTCGCCCTAACATAATATCACACCTGGTTTTCCGAAGACAGACCTGAGCAGAGGTTGGAGGAGGAAGACATTAGGTACACCAACATTTCGCCAGTTGTGTTTAAGTCTTATGTAATAGGACAAGAGCCTATTCGCCATACTTTTAAAGTACCATAAATTGCTTAGTCCTGTCAGTTTTAATTTTAAGAATATGAGGTTACGTTTCGATCTTCAATTTAATAATTTCGATAATCCATAATGAATTCAATAAAATCACTATAATAAGTACCTACTTGTCAGAATGAACATTGAAAACGAAAATGACGTCACCACAAAACCAGTAATATCGCGATTTTCCCGACCGTGCGCGCTAACGGTCACATACCGTTAGGTAGGGCAGCTGTTCGAATATCGAACAGACATCGTGCAATATTGTGTTACGAGCCTATATTGTTGGCGCCATCCGATAAAGTCATAGACTATTGAGATTAGCTCTGATTTGTGTAAAAACTCTTTTGTGTGCAGAGTTGGTAATTTATTTTTAATAGTAGAATGGATTAGGTAGGTATTGATGGGTATCGGGTATCATGGCGTTTGCAAATGTATGCATATTGATAAGGAACCTAATTTGTTTAGAAGAAATGATAATTCTATACTGTAGTAGGTACTTAAGGCTATAAGGGTAGGGGAAGACTGAAGAAACGATGGATGGACTGTGTGTAAGATGAAGATTATGGATTATGGACGATTATTAAGATGAGAATGATGTTAATATTATATTATTTCATATGATTTGAGCACCTAATAAACTCATCATCTGCCTAACCTTTTCCCAACTATGTTGGGGTCGGCATCCAGTCTAACCGGATGCAGATGAATATCAGTATTATTCATGGAGCCGCTCCATGTTAAATACTGATATTCAGCTGCATGCCTATCTGACCATGCCTATCTATCTGAGTTGGCAAAATTGACAACTTAGACTCGGGTTTAACGTCAGTTTTTGTAATAAGACTTTAACTTTGTTGGATTATAGTTCGAAATTTTAAAATGGATCGATAGTTTAAGCCTGGGTCTAAAAGTAAACTTTGTTATTTGTAATCCTGCCCAAAAGCTTCTTTACTAGTTGTGTGAGCTTTCTTCAAAACTTACACTAAGTTTGAGCCGCTAAGGGCGAATTCTACCAAACTTTTATAAATAGAATTAGTCTTATACTGAGAATAAATTTAGAATTTTTGTCAGTTTTTCCATACTAGAACTGTCAGATGTAAATTTTATAAAAGGGTAAAAGATATCTGACTTTGGTAAAATCAACCTTATGAGAGAAAGAAATCTGTAGATCTTTCAAACAGTTATTGAATGGAAACAATAGCCATTCAAATGAGCATGATCGTCGAAACGTCAAAGTCAATACCTCCATCACTTTGATGGGCAACTAATTAAAAGCCTTTGGCCCCAAGGGACGCCATGACAGGCAACGAAAGGGCAACTTACAATATATTCCACATGTCATTACTGACCTAATTTAGACCTACGTATGATTAACATAATTAAATATACGTTGTGGGTTTTTGAAATGGTGATGAGTATGTTCAATACATTTTTATCATAACCATCAGTTTTATTTTTTTGAGTGCATTTAAACAGTCTTATTGACTAATGAGTGATGTGATGTTGCTTAGAGGTAAGGCAAGTTGCATTTTAGATAGTCTGCATTGTTATAACTTATAACTAAAATTCTTGAATGGCAATTTAAAAAAAAAAAATATTTTTGTATATCTCTTGCTGGCATAGCAGAGGAATAGGAATCATTTCTGTATGTAATTCAAAACAATTGTATTTGTTTCGAAAAGTTGAACTAACATATTCTTTAAATGCCTTCAGCAAACTGTTGTTTTAAATGCCAGATGGCATAGCAACTTTTTCACTCAAATCAAAAGTCATTTATTTAAATTAGGCTGAGTATCAGAATTTTTTGAACGTCAAAATTATATAAGACAGTCCACCAAACGCCCTTTACCACTTTCTAGTGCTTTAGCTGGGATGAAGAAGTGGCGCAACAAAATCCCCCGTATCGGACTGGTACAGACGCCAGCACATCTAGCTGCTACAATCTGTCAAATTTCTTTAATAAATGTTCAACCATTGAGCTATATAACTAGAGAAGCAAACCTCAATAAAATGTGTCAAAAAAGTGTAGCCACTTTATAAACGCGACGACGTAGCTTTGAAACCACTAAACATTTAAAAGTAAACATATATCTGTCTCACTTACACGCGTCGTAAGAATACTACCGTCGCTTAGATTAGACAAAGACCACAATATAAACATGCAATGACGGGATGGGGTTGCCTACCCATGCGAAATTTTACCCAACATTTTAAGCCATAAAAAGCGTTTTAGGTTAAGTTAAATTATTTTTAAAATATTTGAATTATGTATTTCATGATGGATGTGTAAATAGAAGTTTATAAATAATGAAAATAACTAAGATATTTTCTTTTTGAATATTTTTTCTTTATTAATGAAATTGAATGATTTAGTAGGTAGCCAGCCAGTCTCTTTTCTCAGCAATCGGATTATTTCCACCCATTTTTCACGGCGTGCTGCATCTTTAGGCACCCTGCTACGTTGTTATTATTAAAAAATATTTAAAATCACTTATTCCATAAATTAAAAACTCCCACTAATGTGGGAAACTAAAACTAAGTTTTTAGTGGTAACACTGAACCCAATTTACAAAATTCTACATTTTATTGCGTTTTTACGTTGATATAAACACAGAGACAATTAATTTACGTGTGGAAAGTAATTCCGGTTAATTTATTATGTTTTTGTGATCTTGAATCGCACTCTTTCGCGATATTTTTTGTCGCATGTCACTCGGTTGACTTCGGTTGGCGTCACACAGAGCACTGAACTGACGTTAGCTACGCTGATGGCTGTAGCCATCAGCCTAGTGGCAACGCCTTGGTGCGGTAATTGCTAATCTAGTGTAACATATATATCAATGTGTTCAACTATATCGCTAAAGCATAAGGTTCAAAGTTGATTGGGAAAATTTTATAGTTTCCGTTATCTTGATGGTCTGGCGTCTGTACCTATAGAATGACTACATATAGAACTTTTTATTTCGTGAGCTGCATTGCGTAACACACTATCAATCACAATATGAATCATTTTGAAGCATATTGCTAATCCATTGCTGCATATGTTCGAAAAATGTGTCAGCTCAACAATGTAAAAAACGCAATGAATTTTGTTGAACTGTCAAAATTAAAGCCATTGTTACTGCTAGTGTTTTACGCAATTACCCCGTTGGTCTTAAATCCCATCCAACTAGAGACAATCGTAGAAAAAAGTTGTTCACCAAAACAGTTTGAATAATAAATCCTTCAAGCGTGATGATAGTTGATATAAATAATATTCAAATAAAACTTATTGTTTTATTCGAAAACTTTTTATATGGCATGCTCCCTGTGGTGATCGAATTAGGTAATACCGTAAAACGTCCAGTTTTTTGTTGTTTGTTGAACATCCGAAATTCTTTTGTTTTCTCCTATCTTTATGTAAGTTATTGTAATCTTGTCAACCCCTTGTCTTTTATGATTTAGTATTTAAATATTTTAAAGTTTTTTACACATAGATATTGTTTTTTACAAAATGAACATTGGGGTTGGAAACAGCATTTTTTTTGTTGTTAAGATTGTGGTTATAATATTTTTTTTTGGTTATAATGTTTCTTTTCTACATCAATTCTCACTGCAGTGTTAATTTTTAGTACAAGTTTGCTCTAAATAGCTATCGCTCGAGCTTTAAACCTGATTTTAATAGTTTCTGTGTTGGAGTTATACAGTGTGAAGTTGATTGCTAGTGTAATTACAGTTTTAACGCGAAGGGCTAACAAGCTGATCAAAATTACATACGCATTGATCTCGATATAAGTATACCTTAGCTTGGTATAATTACTGCTTGAATTGACAAGAGAAATACGTAAGAAGACGACTATAAGACAAGAACTGTGATGAAAGTAATAATTACACCAATCAACACTTAATTTATTGCTTTCAACTTAAAGGTTTGTTCAGTAGTCCAAAGTTAATGGGCCATTAACTAGCCAAAAAAACGATCTTTGTCACATCTCTTAGTGTTTTAGAAGTGCAGTAAAAACACGAGAAAGCCATCAAAACTTTAACGGGCATTTAGCAAGAGCAATTCACGGACTTGTTTGAGATAAAAACAAAACACTGTCGAATTTCTTTTAGTCTTCGAAAAAAGCGAAAAATTACTTAATTTATGTCGGTATTGGGTTCAAAATCGAATGTGTAAAATACATATAGTTTTTGTCAAGTCCAAATCATATTATTTCTTTTTAAAACGTCGATAAAATCAGTACCAAACATCGAAGTTTGCCCATTTTGTATAATCTTTTAACTTTTCGGGCCACAAAAGAAACCGCGAGTTTTTGCTGTTAATTTTTTCTTTCACAAATTCCTGAGACTTGATACCTGATCGGAAGGCAAATAATCAAGGTGCTGCAAACAAAAGAAGATTTTAACACAAAAGTGGTAGAGTTTAGAATTCTCTGATTTTATACTTTGACGGAAACATAGATTTCCCGCCTTAAAATTCTGTCTGGCGCCATTTTGGGATATTTTATTTTATTATAAAAGGGTTCGTTCGTCTTTGTGATTGTGAATTAGTGGCTTTTGAGGATATTACAACATTATTACGAGCTAAAGCCAGAGATAAAAGGATTTATTGAATGTATACAAATTAATATGTCTAGCCTTTTTCCAAATATGTTGGGGTCGGCTTCCGGTCTAACCGAATGCAGTTGAATATCAGTATTATGGAGCCGCTCCCCTACCTATTCAGCTGCATGCCTATCTGACCTCCACAACCCAATTACTGGGTAACACGATATTCTTTGGTAAGACATTCGAGCTTCTGACGACCCGTAGCGACTGTCAAAGATCCACGAATGACAGCCGGGACCAATGGCTTAACGTGCCTTCCGAGACTCGACGGTGTCTCGGTATGTAAAGATGGTCACCCATCCACGGACCGACCGCGGCAAGCGTAGCTTAACCTGAGCGATCGATACGTGCGTGCGGCTGTTATTAATTAGCGACGAGCTCCTGCTCTCGATTGAATCTACTATCGCGGACACCCCCCTGACCACCTCTAAGTTCATTTTTGCTTCCACTCACAAAATAGAAGCGCTCTCTAGTAAGCGCGCCAAGGTCAAATTAATAGTTCGTCTGTAAAATTCACAAGAGGAGTACACGTGATGCGTCACTAAGCTACGCAGTGCAGAGGGGCAATTCTCGTAATTTTTAAGAACGTTCACAGTCTGATCTCAGTCTCAATCTGTCAAAAATACTTCAAATTTCCCTACATTTTGACAAGTTTTTGACGTTTGTTTTTCGCCGAGATGAGACTGCGACTAGATTTTGAACGTTTTAAATTAGCAGAATTGGCCTACAGGTTGCAACTATTTGCGTTATCGCTTTCCTAATAGGCGAAAACTTTAAGCCTGAGGCCAAACCAGCATAATTTTTTGAGCTGTGAGTCGCGTTTTTTGAGTAACGCAATTTACGTTCAACTGAAATTCGGTTAGACTGCCAGACGTACGGACGTAACTTCAGTCGCATTCTGTAACTTAACTAGTTAACTGACGTTTGCCTCTCTCCCCTGCCTAACCCTGAGCGCAATTCGGTTGAATAACGCGCGTGACTCAGCAGACAACTAACTCATTTTGCGTCGCCGTGTGGTACAAACAGAACTTTAGTATGAAACCGAATGCAGCGTAAATTCCGCGACTCATTTTACGCGACTCACAGCTCAAAAAATTACGCTCGTTTGCCTCAACCTAAGGGAGCGTGGCTTGGCATCGCCGCACGATTTAGGCGAAAAAAAATTTAAGTGATCAGGCGGAAAAGGCCGGGATGGTACACAACTATGTATCTTTTATGGGACTGGCTAAAACGATTTTAAAAGGTTAGTAGGTTCTGTGGGCGATAGTTAAACAAGCGATAATCAAGTTCTGAGTTTTGTTTGTACAACCACCTTTCAAGTGATCCTCGGAGGTGTAGGCAGAGCTGTAGGTACCCTTTCATGTGTGGTCCTTGAGATTCAGCCACGGTTTGTGGTTTATGTGGGTGTGGGAAGATAATCAAGAATTATGGGAAGAGTTTGACCAGTAACATCTTTTTCTGTGTTTATAAGGCTTGCTTAGGTTCAAACTCACGACTGGGCCACCACTGCATTTAGGACCGAAATGTAATTACCATTTACGTCTCAAGTATAAGTTTATAGTTTTCCTAATCGCGTTATCGACTCTCATACCTTCCACAGATTATGTCTATTCATCATCTGCCTAGCCTTTTCCCAAATATGTTGGGGTCGGCTTCCAGTTTAACCTTTTGACCGCCACGGTCGGGTATAGCCGACAAATGAAAACGTGCCCAACACGTCACCGTCTCAACTAATACCGACAAGAAAACACCATGTTTTAAGTACAAAATAAATAAACTAAATTCAGTTTTTTGTGTTTATACTTAAAACATGGTGTATTCTTGTCGGCATTAGCCGACGGTGACGTGTTGGGCACGTTTTCATTTGTCGGCTATACCCGACCGTGGCGGTCAAAAGGTTAAGTGGATGTAGCTGAGTACCAGTATTTTACATGGAGCGACTGCCTATCTGACCTCAAAAAACTAAACCCATTGGTAAGACTGGTTGTCAGACTTTCGGGCTTCTGACGACCCGTAACGACTCTCAAAGATCCACGAATGACAGCCGGGACCAACGGGCTTAACGTGCTTTCCGTGGCAAGGAGGGGTCTGGGTATGTAAAGATGGTCATCCATCTACGGAATAACCGTGGAAAGCGTAGCTTAACCTGATCGATCGACCCTGTTGTTACTTAGGCCCCTCGCCTGCGGCAACTTTCTGTAGCGATGCTGTCGTGCGTTTTGTTAACGCGCGACTGCATTGCTACTAACGTGCATTAGTCGCATTTGCAACGCGCTATAGAAGCAATGCCAACGCGCTACAGCATCGCGACTGTATCGATGCAAACGCGCGATCGTGTCGGACAACGTCGGGGAGAGAACGAAGAGAGGGTGCCCTAATGATGCCTCAACGGAGTCCATCTTGCAACTGTGGAATTTTTGTGCCGTTACTGAATCGCGTTTGCGTCGCGAAAGTATCGCGTTTGCATCGCGACTGAGAATCGTGGTGTGGGCGAGGGCAAACAGCTAGCGACCACATCGCGACTGTATCGATGCGAACGCGCGACAGCATCGCTACAAAAAGTCGCCGTGGGCGAGGGGCTTAGCCACAGATGTCTATTATCTACTTTAAATCTTCCCTAGACCACCTTAAAGGCTTCAACAGACAGACGCCACGCGACTCTAGTAGAACAATTTCTATGAAAACTTCATAGAAATTGTTCTACCAGAATCACGTCACACCGTCTAAAAAAAGGGAGCAAGAGAAACATCATGCCTGCTCTTTAAAACGAAACAAATACCTTTGAAGGCATTCAATACTCCAGTCTGTTACACAACGTACTAGAACCTTCTAAAACGTTGCTTCCATGAAACGTCAAAGAAAGAAAGAAAGAACACAAAAGACTCGGTACTGTAAAGGTAACTTCAATTGGTACTATTCATGTTTGGTATAATGACTATGGAAAGGTAATGAGGGTGACCATGGTGGCTAAATTTTGAGAGACATTCCAGGTACTTATTTGGTTTGCCAATATAATTTTATAGATTTTTTCGACGCCATATTTTAGATAGGTTACTATATCGTCATTGATTTTTCTAAATAGTGGCAGGTATTAGTCATTAGAGAGAAGTAACAGTATACTGAATATAAATGAACTTATATCATTTTGGAAGATAGAGCAATGATGAGAGCAGTGGTGGTCCAGTGGTAACGGCCGCGACTTACGAGTTGTAGGTCGTAGGTTCAAACCGAGACATAGGCGCTTTACTTTGTATAAAATATTTCATCAACTCAAAACGTTACAGGAAAATATCGTGAGGAAATAGGCATGTCCTAGAACCAAAAATTCAAAGACATGTGCAATCTAACGTTTAGATTACAACTAGCTACGCCCCACGGTTTCACCCGCATAAGACTCGATCCCGTGGGAATATCAGGATAAAAAGTAGCCTATGTTTTAATCCAAGGTGTCAGCTACCTCCGTACCAAATTTTATCAAAATTGGTCCAGTCCTTTTTGCGTGAAGAAGTAACAAACATACAAACACACTCACAGACATATCTTCGCCTTTATAATATAAGTGTGATAATAGTGTGATATTAAATTATCACTGTGTATATATAAGTACAGTTTATGTATAATTTGCATGTCTGATACCTACTAGACTATGTCTTTATAGATTTTGCATGCAAGTTAATAAAAGAAAAATGCATTACCAAAATTTATATTTACTCATTACTTAAAAGCGTGCAAATACCTTGCAAATGAAATAGGGTGGAGCCAAAAGTCATCGACATTCCATGAAAGACGAAATTTCAAACGAAATCAGACAAATATATACGTTTGCATGAGAAAGAAACATTAATGTAAAGGGCGCCATGACAGTTAAAACCATGAAGTGTCATCAACATGAAGTTCTAATTAATTTAATATTACTATTAGTGTTTATTTTTATGTGCTAGAATAAAAAAAGAGTATATTGTAGAGATAACATTCACGCAAAAATAAATACTGAAATGACACTTTATCATGTTACATTATGTTATAATTAGGATTTAGTTTTATTAATAAAATAAAGCAAAAGGGCAATTCTCGTAATTTTAAGAACGTTCACATTTTGATCTCACTCTCTATCTGTCAAAAACAATTTTTTTTTTCTACATTTCTGATAAGTTTTTGATATTGATTGTCGCTAAGATGAGATTGCGACAAGGTTTTGAACGTTTCTATAACATGAATTAGCCTTCTGATGTAGTTTTTCTACTGCCCTAGTTTTGATTTTTATTCAATTCCAAAAAACGATCGGTTTTCTCCTTTTAATCTTTTAAGAAATGTTTTCATCATGCGGGGTAATTGCATATTTGCGTAACCAATTAACAATAGCAATGGCTTTCATTTTGACAGTTCAACAACATTCATTGCGTTATTTACGTTGTTGAGCAGACACATTTTTCTAAGACATAAAGCAATGGATTAGCATCAATTGTTAGTCATTCCAGAGAATCTCATTCGTCACTGCAAAAATAAATAGATAAAATAAAAGTGTTTATTGTTGCCAGTTAATACATACATTCATTTAAGGGTAATCTAACATATGCATCGTATTATTGTATTGCACAAAAGGTACTGCTACTGATTCCCAAGCTAAGCTTGAGCTTGTATTATGGGAAACAGTGTTCAGCCGCAGGAAGTATCACCAAAACAAAATTTTCTCTTTTCTCAGTCTTAAAAATATCAAAGTCCTTCTTTCCTCAAAACCATGGCCACATTACACAGCACGTTCCTGCCATAGATTTATGTGCACCTTTATGCCCACACCCGCCCGGGCAGGTGATGGACGCACGCGCATCCATTGTTGTTAGGGGCTGAACGATTGATGGTCAGGACGAATGAACGGTGGCTGTGTGAGACGTGATCTATATAGGTTAGATTTTACGATATTTTTATAGTGGATTAACTTTTGCCCATGACTGCCCGCGTTGAGGTCGGAAATTATCTCCACGGGAACGTATTACTGGGATAATAAGTACCTTATATCCTAACCTAGATCATGGTCTACTTGTGTGCCAAATTTCATTTAAATCCGTTAAGGTGCCACTTGTCGATATTTTTTCTATACAAATTTTGGGAGAATATTACTCCACTGTTTGACATTGTGCATCCAAAGTTATACATGATATCGTTTTGACTTATTATTATTTGTGTCTGTACCGAAACAGAATAGTAAAATAAAAAGCCATTAAATAGTTATGAGCCCACAAAGATTCGTTTTTCTTGCTATTTTTAACGTAACTTTGGGTGCAAATAAGTAATAAAAGAACTTTAAAATCTTCAAAACCAAGTACGTACCAACAAAGCTCAGTTATCGCAGAGACGACTAGTTTACTCTTAAGGCGTGAAAAGGTAACAGACAGAGTTATTTTCGCATTTGCAATATTAGGTAGTACATGGATACCACAGCCCATTTATTCTACTGTCACCTTCTAACCAAAAACCTTGAATATATAAAGTAGCGGACCCTTCGGTCAATTTCCGAGCAATGTCCAGGTATACGAATAGACCGAGTTATTTTTGCACTTATAAGTAAAAATGTTAGTACGGATAGGTTCACATTTGACCACTATCTTGATTTTAAGCAATGATGAGGTTCCAAAGATGTTAACTATTTTGAAGATTACAATGAATGAAAGGTTGTGATGTAATCCAAGAGTTTTAACGACTTATTGTGAGGCTGGAAGATGGATTCCACTGCTCGTATCAGTAGCTTATCGAATCAAAAGCCTTACACATTTGTTATCTGTAAACAATCCGCGGCACGCTTGCTTGTAAGAACTACATCGAAAACAAACAAATAAAAGCTGTGAAACAAAATTTGTGCAAAGCAAAGTCTATCGAAGAAAATTCTGTCATCTTTGTTGATCCTAATAGGAGATTCTTCAAAGAAAAAGTAATGAAGTCGGTTAATAAACGATAGTAAGACGAAAAAATAGTACATACGCGGAAAATGTAGTAATTACGTTGTCTAGAATGTTTACAAAAATCCCATACTTGACACTCTACCTACAACATAACAACAATGTCGATATTCACCCGAATTTTGTCCATTTTTTTTTTTTCACTTTTCGAGACTATTGAAAAAAATCCTTTTATTTCATTGAAATAAACATCTTGTATACTTACAGCTCGTGGTCACGGAGATTGCATCCGTAGTCACGAATTTGTAAATGGCTTGCGGGATTTCACGATGTCTTCTGAAAAGGTAATAGTTTTCGATGGAAGGAGATAATAGCTTTGTTTATAAGTATCGCGTATATTATGGTGTTGAGACGTAAAGGTTTTCTGTTCGTTTATTGTTTTCCATAAAAATTGCTTGTCTGTAAAGTCGGTTTACGGACGATAGTTTTACGTGATAACGTCATAAAGAAACATTGATGAATAAATATGTCACAAGCCAACGCTTGGGCCGATCGTGCCTCTCTATCGCTTGTTCCGCGCTCTCGCTTGCACGCTCAGGCTCAGGCGGAACGTGACACTTTTTCGTGCGTGCAGCCGGAGTTCATCGATCTCTAAGACGTTATCACGTCAAAAATTATACAATATACTTACAGTAATCAGCGTTTGCTTTTGTCCGGCGGTCTACTCTCAAAGCACGGACGGAACACGTAGTTTCGGCCGAAATTACCGGCATGTCCACACGAAGTATGCTTCGTGTCACCTACGGTCATAAGATTACAGGGGGGCCCGAAGTAAGAATGGACGGGAGCACAATTTGACAGTTTTCCTTATTGCCGATGTCTTTCTACCCGTCCGAAAACGTTAATTATTCGGGAGTACACACAATCAGACATTTCTGTACCTAATTAATCTGACCAAGATTATGTCTGGACTTTAAAAGAGACTGTGACCTCTGAGTTAGTTTCGGTCTTTTTTCTCAGAGTAGTTAGATAGGAAACGCCGACATCATCTAGTTTTTGTGTTTGTAAAAACCTACTTACAGAAATAAAATCATTTTTCATTTATCAATAATTAATTCAAAATAAACCTTCTATACTTTTTATATCCCATTATTCATCATAATTATAACATAACAATAATTTGAACCATGACCAAGCTCTTTGAACAATCCCCATAATGATTCCGTGTTACAAATTACCATAGATTCAAGACCACCACAGACGTACAGTCGCACACAAAAATGTATAAATGTCAGGATTATCATAAATGGTAAGAACCATCTTTTTTTGAAGTCAAATGGGATCCGTGCTCAGAAATCGTGGTAATTACTTCTGTTAAGGAAATTGTGTATTTGAATTTCAAATTGTTAGTATTGTGTGGAGTAAAGTTAATACAATAAGTATTCGGTAAGGTCTTGGTTAAAGCTTTAAAAAGAGATGTAAAATCTTGTTATATTTCTGTCTAATCTAAACTAATATTATAAATACAAAATATTTGATTTTCTGTATTTTGTTTGTAATGCTGTCCCATTTTAGCGTGAAAGCGTTTACGAATATATCCCGATATTCCCACGGAATCGAGACTTATGCGGGTGAAATCATGACCTGGATTTGGACGTAGGACATAGAAAGTACCTTATGTCCTAATTCAGGGCATGGTCTACCCATGACCTGGATTAGGATGACCTGGATTACCTGACCATCATTTGTAACCCGGGATCGAGACTTATCCGGGTGAAACCGTGGGGCGCAGCTAGTACCTATATTTATAAAGTCAGGGGTCTATTTATAATTTTCACTTTGTTGTTTTACGATTCTCTTTAAACAACATTGAGCAGATTTTTACCTATATCTTAGAAAATTTAGAAAATGCGGATATTTAAAATAATCCAACTTTATAATAAAATAACATCGGCAGATTTTCGTACAAAATTTAGCATCGCATCTAATCATAAAAATGTCTAACCTTTGATTATTTAAAAACCTCTGCAAGAACTACGGTATTATAGAGAAGCCTACCTCAAAATCATAAAACATCAAAACAATTTTCTCTTCACCATTACCAAAAGTGTAAGAAATACTTTTAAATACCCACCTTCAACCTTCCACCATTGTTTTTAATATTTTAATGACACATAACCCATGAGTTATGGCATAAAACACCATAGATTTCTTTATCTATACTTTACGTGCTTTTAAGTTATATGTTTGACTCCTTTATGCCTCCGGGTATGGTCCTGTTAAAGTTTGGGATAATTTGATGTTTTATGTTGATGTTGTTGAATAAGTTTTTTACTTTGTGGGCGGACACATAGCTTATGAGACTGAGTTAGATTAAGCCACAGATATAGATAGACCTAGTGTAGAATCCTGTTGATTCCGTATTTATGTTAAACTAGCTTTTGCCCGCGACTTCGTCCGCGTGGGTTTCGTACTTTCCTCAAATAAATTTAACACCCTCTCCACCTCCCCCTGAAAGGTATTTCGAAAATTATTGATTACGATCTTTATACTTACTTTATTTAAAGAAATAAGTATTCGGGCCAATATTTTAGTTAAACTATCTAAGATGTTTCAAATAAACTATCCTCCCTTTTCATCATTATTGTTTCATCATTGTTTCTGCATTTGGTACGTTTCCATTTTTAACCGACTTCAAAAAGGAGGAGGTTATCAATTCGGTTGTATTTTTTTATTTTTTTTTTATGTTTGTTACCTCAGTACGCCGTCATTTATGAACCGATTTGGATTTTTTTTTTTTATTTGAAAGGATATGCTTCCAGATTGGTCCCATTTTTGTCAAAATCCAGTTCTGATGATGGGATCCATGAGGAATTGAGGGAACTCCTCAAATATTATAGGCATACATATAGCAACTTTGGTATTTTCATCAACATGTCAAGCATTTGCATTCAAAAAGTATAATTTTTATGATATAAAGAATATTTATACCCATTTTCGTGTTAATGGAAGTTGAAGTTTCTACTCCTTAAACTTTATTACCCTTTTCCACCCCGGTAGGAGTCGAATAAGTAAAACCCTAAAACTCATACTTTTTGTTTTAAGTAAGTAAGTAGTAAACCCCTAAAAGTGACAATCTTTATTATTTACTGAGGCAAATGTTGAAAAGTTTCAAGTTTCTTAACCAAAGGAATAAGACCGCCTTTTCACCTTCACAGTTTTTTATCCCCATAGGGGCGAAATATTGAAAACACGTTTGGGACGTTTCTATATCAAGACTCAAAGATTATTTATAAGTACTAATTTCCCATTGATTCAAGCCACGCAATAAAATATTCCTCTGTGAAATGGGCCACCCCCGTTCACCCCGTTAGCGTTAGATTTTCGAAAAACCCAGTTACACTTTATTATTTATTTTGGTCTTAAGTATACATAATGAGTTTCGAGTTTATATTATTGGATCGCGCGATAAAATTAATTCTTCCATACAAACTGACACCCTCAATCTCCCTTTATAGCAGAAAAACATAAAATGACAAACTATAATTTACTTAGATAAGTATTTGTGCCAAGTTTTAAGATTAAATTCATTCATACCATTTTTTTGGAGTAAATCAAGCTACGCACTATAATACCGGCCTTAAAAATCGAATTACTACTTTTTTACCCGTCAGGGGTCTACTTTCGAAAGACCCATTTCTTATTACTTACTTAGGCAAATATTCCTTCCAAGTTTCAAGTTTATTAACCAAATGAATAAGATTTTTCGTATAAAGTTTTTCCCCACTTTTCACCCCACACAGGAGGAATTTTGAAAAACGTTTGGGATGTGTTCATAACTTGACTCAAAGATTATGTCCAACAATTTTCGAGTTAATCAAGCCACGCAGTAAAATGGAAAATTAACTACTCCTTTTCACCCCGTCAGAGGTAGATTTTCGCAAAACCCTGATACATGTTATTCTTTACTTTTGGTCTTAAGTGTAAATACTGAGTTTCGACTTAATCGGAGACCGCACGTTAAAATTCTTCCATACAAATGTTGACACCCCCTAATCACCCTTTAGGGGGTAGTTTAGAAAAGCAAAAAATGCCGAAATTCATAATTTACTTAGATAAGTATTCATGCCAAGTTTCAAGTATATTAATCAAATGAATAAGATTTTTCATATAAGCTGTATCCACACTTTTCACCCCCACAGGGGTGGAATTTTGAAAAATCGTTTGGAATGTGTTCATTACTTGACTCACAGATTATTTATACCAATTTTCGAGTTAATTAAGCCAGGCAGTAAAATTTGCCCTGTAAAATTAACTACCCCTTTTCTCCCCGTTAGGGGTAGATTTTCGAAAAACCCTGATACACGTAATTCTTTATTTTTGGTATTAAGTATAAATACTGAGTTTTGAGTTAATCGGACCGCGCGTTAAAATTCTTCCACCTAAATTTTGACACCCCTCAATCCCCTGTTAGGGGGTAGTTTAGAAAAACAACAAATGCCAAACTTTATAATTTACTTAGATAAGTATTCGTGCCAAGTTTCAAGTTTATTAACCCAAGGAATAAGATTTTTCATATAAGCTGTATCCCCACTTTTCACCCCCACAGGGGTGGAATTTTGTAAAATCGTTTAGAATGTGTTCATTACTTGACTCACAGATTATTTATACCAATTTTTGAGTTAATTAAACCAGGCAGTAAAATTTGCCCTGTAAAATTAACTACCCCTTTTCTCCCCGTTAGGGGTAGATTTTCGAAAAATCCTGATACACGTAATTCTTTATTTTTGGTATTAAGTATAAATACTGAGTTTTGAGTTAATCGGACCGTGCATTAAAATTCTTCCATACAAATTTTGACACCCCCCCATCCCCCTTTAGAAGGTAGTTTAGAAAAACAAAAAAGACCAATTTTCATAATTTACTTAGGTAAGTATTCGTGCCAAGTTTCAAGTTTATTAACCCAAGGAATAAGAGTTTTTATACAAACTTTCATCCCCTATTTAACTCCCTTAGGGGTTGAATTTCGAAAATTCCTTCCTTATTCCTCGTCTACATTATAAAGAAAACCTCTGTGCAAAATTTCAGCTTTCTAGGTCCAAGGGTTTAGGCTGGGCGTTGATGAGTCAGTCAGTCAGTCAGTCAGTCAGTCAGTCAGTCAGTTAGTCAGTCAGTCAGTCAGTCAGGACTTCTCTTTTTATATATATAGATATATGTGTCTAAACACACTATGCCGAAGATACGCGACCGAAGTTCGGCGGCTAATTTTACGTTCCGACGTATTCGGCTGATATGAAACACCATAAGTGCCGAACTTACACGGCAGAAATTCAGTTCCGCAACTCCCCGCTGCTCCCCGCCCCCGGATCTTCGTCGGCAATCGAACCGAACTTCGGTCGCGTATAATGTGTGCTCACAGAATAAGTTGCCGCTGAACTTACGCCCGACCGAAGTTAGGCTGTACGCTATGTCGCGACGTAATTTTGGCATAGTGTGTCGTCAGTAATTCAAATAGCATTGCAGGCGTAATTGTGCTGAACTTTGGCATAGTGTGTTTAGACACTATCACTTTACTGGCTCACTACCACACCAAGCGCCATCGTATAGAACCTGCTTCATTTTGTCTGTTTCCCGCCATTCCTCGTGACTGACAGATGTCATTAGTGACAGCAGCTACCCCACTTGTGTGAATGAGACAGTGTTTACAACTAGCGTTTAACTAGTGTTTAACTAGCAGCGCCCCGCGGTTTCCCCCGCATAAGTGTCGATCCCGTAGAAATATCGGTATAAAATGTATGCTATGTGTTATTCTGATGTATAAGCTACATTGCTGTAAAGTTTCATTAAAATCCGTTCAGTAGTTTTTACGTGAAATAGTAACAAACATCCATCCATCCATGCTTACAAACTTTCGCGTTTATAATATTACTAGCTGCGCCCCGCGGTTTCACCCGCGTAAGTTTTGATCCCGTGGGAATATCGGGATTAAAAGTATCCTATGTGTTATTCTGATGTATAAACTATATTACTGTATAGTTTCATAAAAATCCGTTCAGTAGTTTTTGCGTAAAAGAGTAACAAACATCCATCCATCCATCCTCACAAACTTTCGCATTTATAATATTAGTAGGATAGTAGGATATACCTATAGTAGGAAGTAGGATAGTAGGATATTAGTAGGATTAGTAGGATATACACTACACCTAGATAACGCAAGTATCACGATCTGTATAAAAAACGAGCGTGCCATTTTTTGACTACCTACTATGACGTCATAAGCACTATTTAGTGACGGGAAAATCAAATCAGTTCAAAGACGCCGCGCCGCCGCGTGCTTCACCCGTCACGCCCCACCCCCGGGGGCTTAGCGCCAGCGCACACGCAGCCTACAGTCTATAGATTCTGTAAAAATCTCACCGTGATAACATATGTAGGTGAAGTGAGCGTGAAGTGAACTATCAATGGAGGCAATCCCCTAACATCAGCAGTGATATTCTGTAAAAATCTCACCGTGAAAACTAAGGTGAACTAAGGTGAAGTGATTCCACCTGATGTTAGGGATTGCTCCTATTGATAGCTCACTTCACCTAAGTTATCACGGTGAGATTTTTACAGAATCGATCGGCAGGTGGAATGACAGCTCACTTCACCTTAGTTTTCACGGTGAGATTTTCACAGAATAGCACCGCTGTACTCAGGACTGAGCGCGAGAGTGGCGGCTTACGATTTTTGTACGTAAGTTGGTGTGATTTTTGGCACGCGAAGTAGTTGCTCTTGCGTTATCTAGGTGTGTCTATATCTGTGGTTTACGGCCCACTCCCTCTCACAGCGAGGAGGCCTGTACCCAGCAGTGGGACCATTATCAGCTGATATGTATTGTAATATTAGTAAAGATTGCTGTCCCAATCAATCCATATAACTTTCCCGATGAAAAAGTAACTCAAACAGAGTAGCCTAGTTTGCCCTTTATACCTGGAGGCTTTTATTTAGGTAGCAAGTTTTTGTTTACATTTTTAATTTTTGCTTGAGTACTTATTGTCTTTATTGTATTTGTGTGTATATTGGCGTGGCAAGCTACATACAACATATGGCAAATAATTTAATTTAATGTTCTGTGTTCTGTAACGTCAATAAATTTGCATACCTAGTATTGTATACAATTAAATATTTTCTAACTGAACAGACAGCTGTGCTGCTGGGGAGTTTGTTGCGCCACTTCTTCTCCCCAGCGAAAGCACTAGGAAGTGGTGAAGGGCGGGCGTTTTGGGGGGACTGTCTTTTGTAATTGACGTTCGAAAAGTGCTGATTCTCAGCCTAGTTTGAATAAATGACTTTTGATTTTGATTTTGTAGGTACCTATCACGAAGTACCTTGTATCGAGCGAATGAAAAAATAGTCCTATGGTGTTAAATTCTATAGTCCTATAGTTAAATTATTTATTCAAATCAAACTTCTCAGTACCATCGATCACAAAGATGGCTGCAAAAAAAACCGTGCCACAATAAGTGGCAGACGGTAAAAAAACCGCACACTCAGCCTATCCGTTTACCTGGACATTTCTCGGAAACTGACCGGTGTTATCAGATCCGCCACTTTGTAATATTCAAGCTTTTTGGTAAGAAGGTGACAGCAGAATAGATGGGCTGTGGTAATTTTAATATTGTACTTAGTTGTACGCACGGTTACACATCAAGCATAGATCATTCAATCCGCCGATCTCCATTCCTTTTCCCTCTTATAACTACAGGCAGAACTCATAGATGGTGCGAGCGAGTAAGGACTTTAATATCCTTTGCAAAGAGTTCTCATTTGACCCATTTACCACCAAAACCTACTCTGCACATAGTCGGCTGAACGCTGACTTTTTCAAAAGCGAATAGTGCTTATATACCTTAGATAAACGTATTCTTTTCTATTGTGCTTGTTAGTGATCCTAAGATTTCTACCAAATTTTCTGTTTTTACCCCTGAGAACCTGGAATTGGCTTTATTATTATTTATTTCTCAGACAGCAATAGGTCCACCTTAACAGAAAATAAAATACATAAAAGATGTTAGTAACAATATATCCTATTTTAGTACTTATATACTACTAGCGGCCCGTCCCGGCTTCGCACGGGTGGGAAAAAAAAGAAAAAAAAGCCTATAATAATCAGTGATAATGTAGCAAATGGTCAAATGGTGAAAAAATGTTTAAAATCGGTCCAGTACTTTTTGAGCCAATTCGTTACAAACATACATACAAATATTTCCTCTTTATAATATTAGGTAGTATAGATTACTAGCTGACCCCGCAAACGTCGTTTTGCAAAAATAAAAAATAGATAAGTAGTAGCCGATTCTCAGACTTACCCGATATGCACACAAAATTTCATACAAATCGGTCCAGCCGTTTCGGAGGAGCATGGTAACTAACACTGTGACACGAGAATTTTATATATTAGATACTATTATTATGTTAGTAACAATGTGGCTTATGTATGATCTACACACATCAAAAGTGTCTAGGGATCAACATATATTTTTGCAATAACTTTTCTCCTGATTGATATTAATTAAAATTTTCTTTAAGGATTCATCAAATAAAGTGTTTTCGTTTGTCACAGTAACGATAAACCAAGTCACCTTTGCATTAATAAAGAAATTTGCCATTTTCCTAATAAAGGGATTTTTGACATTTGAACCACTAACACAAAAGTTCGAAAAAAAGACTGAAATAACAGTTTTCTCTAAAATTTTATTGGGTAACTTAAACAATTAATAATCCGTGTTTCTACCGCGAACACTAACAACACAAGAACATCGGTTTGGCATACTCAAAATGAGTTCATCCAAATCACGCTGTGGAATGGCCGCCCATGTTCGTTGCAACAACAAAAAAAGGTCTTCTTGCGACTGGATACCCTCCATATTCGGCAGAGCTCTTCTCTGTAGCATATCCCATGCATGCTCAATCGGGTTCAAGTCTGGCGACTGAGCAGGCCAGGGCAGGACATTGATGTTAGCTGCGGCGAGAGTCTGTCTTACAACTCTTGCGGTGTGCGGTCGTGCATTATCATGCATTAACTGAAATAAGGGACCGATTTGCACTTGTAGAGGAACGATGACGTCTGATACAATCGTCTCAGCATAAATTTGAGCGTTGAGGTTGCCTCTGATCCAAATCAACTCAGTTCTTCCGCCGATCCAAATACCCGCCCATACCATGATGGTTCCACCACTATAAGGATGGACTTCCTGGCAGGATTTTAATCGCTGTTGGCGTCCAGGGGTTCTCCAGTGTCGTATACGTCTTGTATCCGGTCTCATACCAAAACGAGACTCATCAGAAAAGCACACGAAACGCCATTGTTCTTCTGCCCAATTTCTGTGTTCAAGAGCCCATTGATATCGAATCCTACGATTGTGCATTGCTATAGGTGGTACCCGTAGCGGTCTTCGGGAATGAAGGTTCACTTCATGCAAGCGGTTTCTGACTGTTTGGTCGCTAATTAAGTTCCCTGAAGAGTGATGAAGCCTCACGGCTAACATCATGGCGGTTATTGTTGGAGCTCTTCGAGTTAAGATTTGAATGTATCGGTCTTGTCTCCGTGTGGTGCAGCGATACCGTCCTCCATGGCGCTCAGCCACGGTACCAGTGCTTCGGTAACGTGTCCAAAGTCGACTGATAACACTCTGACTTGTATTCAGAGCTAAAGCCACAGTACGTTGCCGGGAACCAGCTTCTATCATTCCCACGGCTCTGAGCATTTCTTCCCTGCTTAAATGACGTCGCCGCTCCATAATAACGTTGGTTTTAATCAGTAGTAGGGAAACAGTAGCACTAATAATGTCTTCAATGCGTTGTATGTTTTTATAGGGAAAATATTGACAGCTGATTTTCATCTTTTACTCGAATTTGATTCACAGTTCCTGATTCAAATTATGAAATGCACCAAAAAGGATCCATATAAATTTATAAAATCATAAATTTATTACAAAGCCACATCTCAATCTCAAGAAATCCGCATAAAAATGCTTGATCCCTAGACACTTTTGATGTGTGTATGTTAGTACTTATACATTACGAGAGACAGCGTTGTTTTGATGAGATGTCCCTTTATTGGGCTCCCATCAAACCTGTCAGCTATCACCTTGAGGAGGCTGTTGCCACTGCTTTTGTCTCATATACAATTGTTATACATCTGTAGGCCAATTCTGCTAATTTAAAACGTTCAAAATCTAGTCGCAATCTCATCTCGGCGACAAACAAATGTCAAAAACTTGTCAAAATGTAGGGAAATTTGAAGTATTTTTGACAGATTGAGACTGAGATCAGACTGTGAACGTTCTTAAAAATTACGAGAATTGCCCCTCTGTTATAGTTGTTGGTTTTTTTGTAAATAAATAAATAATCAGTATAAGCCGACTTCTGATTGTACAGAGGCCAGCACATCAAGCTACCCCAATCTGTCAGATTTTCCCAATTGAATATGAACCTTATTCCTTTGAGCTAAAGTTGAAAATCTATCAAAGAAATTTGACAGATTCGGGTAGGTTGACCTGCTGGCGTCTGTACGAAAAATCTATGACAAGAGAAGCATGATCAGATCCCACTGCTGGGACACAGACCTTCTCTCTTCGTGAGGGAGTGGGCTGTAATGTACCAAACGGGCCCAGTGCGGGTTGGTAGATGTTACATGTCTTCAAATTTTTGGTTCAGGGACATGGGACATGCATTCGATGATAGTAAATAAATATTTAAAAAGTCTTTGGTGTACACTTAAAACAAGGAAAGTCGACTTCCAAACTTGCTTAAAATAAAACAAAAAACTAATGGACATCTTAACAGATAGGGTTCTTTATGACGTGTGAAACAGTCGTAATTAAGCTGATAAATTAAATGAATGACCCTATTTTGTGCGCCATACTGTCCTAATAAGGAACCTTCTATAGTGTAGAACGAATGAAAGAAATTCATTTGTTTTTTTATTGGTTTAAATTATTAAGGGTTTTGGGTTATAAATCTCAGTATATTTTGGTCCTGTTTTGTTTAAGTCTTTTTTAAATGGACTTGCGTTTGACTTCTAGATGGCATCCATGATGTGAGATGATTGTATGGTACAATTTTTGTGAACGATGTGAATTGTGAATGTTCTTATTGTCACTATTGATAAGAAATACTTTTAATGGTGATACTTAGAATGGTGAGTGCTTTTAAAGCATTTCATTTTTTACTAACAAAATTGTAAAAATAGTCTGTAAAAGTAGATGTTTTCATTTAAATTGTGTCAGTTATCTAATGAATATTTTATGTTTTGTTTACAGGTAAGCAAAAATTGATCTGCATTACGGCGGTGACTTCTTCACGTAAGTACTTATTTACTAGTAAGAAAATTAAAATAATTATTTCTACGGAAAAATGGAATGAACTGTCCAGTTCCCATGAAAAAAATGCTTTTGCCACAATTACCGTAACACACTGTCAATCATATTCTGAATGATTTCGAAGGAAATTCCTAATCCATTGTTTCATGAGCTTGAGAACTTCGTCTTATCGATAAGGTAAATAACGCAATGAATGTGGTTGAACTGTCAAAATCAACGGCATTGCCATTGTGTGTTACGCAATTAACCCGCAGAATTCGTTTTTACAAGCAATTGCATAAATATTTGATTTATCTTTCTCGTATACAGAATCACCTCTATATCTTAGAAAAACTCTCCTTATAAACAGACTTGTTGCTCTCAATTCCGTCTACTATACATATAACATACTACCTAAGCGAGTTCATTGCCCTCTGATAAGAAGTACAGAGGAACATTTCTCGAACAGCTGATAGTTTATCGAGATCTCAATCAAAGACTCATTCATTAAAGAGTTTATCTATTTTCTTTAGTACTTTCATGATCGTCTTTCTTTATTGTGATGGTGTATCTAGAGTTATGTAGACTTTGGAAAAAACTAGGTCAACTTTCGTCTTTTAGATTCTTTAAAAAAGGATTCCTTGTTACTCATTTCTCTGTGTGGTAGCCCTTGAAGCCTTTGCCCTGCATTTGAATCGCGAGATAATGGTGTAAAAATTTTGACAGTTCAACAACATTAATTGCGTTATTTACGTTGTTGACCAGACAATTTTTGCAGAAGCAATGGATTGGCATATTCATCAAAATGTTATATTAATTTTGATAGATATTGTGTTACGCAATAACGTGCTTGACCTAGTTTATTGGTAGCAATAGTAGATTTTGGTAGCAGACCCTTTCATTCATTCATCGATTTAAATTGCGTTCCTCTCATTTAGGCAATATATTTTCACTTGAAAGATTTTAAGTCTTAATCAGACCACATGTTTACCCATATCACTCAAGTCCTATAAAAATTAAATAAAATTCTTTTAATTCAGGCAAAACCCCTATTACATAACATAAAAATCAGTATAGAATAAAATGAAAATTCAATTAAAATAAACGAATGAGTAGTTACAAATTATAAAGAAACTAATTTTAATTGATTTTATTTTAAATGAAATTATAAGATACTGAACCAAAAAAATTAAAAATCTCTTTCTATAATAAGGACAATCCCAATTTACCAATCAAATCCATGACCATACCACACCTACCGTTATCTAGTTAATATAAACAAAATATTCTTCTATTTTCAACCAGCATCACAATATTTTTCAATCAATTTTGATTTTGACTGACACACACAATATACATATGTATTTCGAAAGCATTTTTAATTTGATGCCTCGTTACGCATTCTGGTCATTAATCAACTGTATTATCTTTCTCTGCCTACGTCCCAAGGCATAAGCGTGAAGTTTACGCATTAATTAACTTGTTCGGTCAAATTGACTGGAATTCGGGACAATTATCTTTAAATATGCAGGTTCATAATTAAGTGTTCCGTAACTTGTTTCAAAACGTATTTGGTATTTCGGAACAATATTGGTAATCGAAATCTTATTAAGTTTGTGGCGGCATATACATCGTCAATTCGTCACAGGCGAACTATGCATCAAACTGACGTCACTCAAAATCCTGCATCGCGCAAACAGAGTTTACCGCACAACTGGCATATACAGGATGTCCCTGGTAATATGGATCAAATCAAATAGGGGCATGGGCAAGGTCATTTCCAAACTTTTTGGTCCTGAGAATGATTGTTGATTGAGAATTATTTTACGGTTCAAAAGTTGTGACCAATTTTTTTTCAATGGTTTCGCATAGTGCTCAAAGAAAAAAAATCATTAAAAAAAACTATCAGGGCTGTCTAAAAAACTGAAATTGACAGTTCTTGGTAGTTTTTTAGAATGATTTTGTTCTTTGAGCACTATGCAAAGTGACTGAAAATAACAAAAGTTGGTCATAACTTTTGAACCGTAAAAAAATTCACCAACATTCTCAGGATCAAAAAGTTTGAAAATTACTTTGCTTACGCCTCTATTTGATTTGATCCATACTTCCAGGGACACCCAGTATACAAGGTCCCGACATCAAGCGCCGGGCAGTTGGCCCGTGACCCGAGACCCGTCTGGTCGGAGGATCCTTCCTTTTCTATGGAGGATGAGTAAACTTCACAACCTGTTCTTCATACCTCTATAAGTTGTGTGAAGAGACGGTCAACTGGATTGCTCGGACTGAGGACGATGGACAATCATGATTCTGATAGTTATTATATTTTCCAAAGTTAGTTCAGAAGTCGTAATAATTTGTTTTAGGCCACATCGTAAAAAGTCCCAGTTAACTTATCTATCAGGTATTTTTAGACACATTCTATCCTATTATTATGATTTATTCTATTCTTAAGATAATCAGGGACGTAGTGCTTATTCTGGTATCGAAAAACAAGCCCAGTTCTGAATTATAACTTTCACTCTGATCTTCAAAATAATCAAGTGTTTCTCAGTCAAATTTTAAAGTCGCATAAAATGGTCCAAACACGAATTCATGAATATAATATTGTCACCGATATTAGATAATCCATTGTAATGTCACCCACACATCTATTTTAACACTCAAGAAGAAAACTCGATGATAAAGCAACCGGTTAAAAAGAAAGTGTTTACTCTATGGAAAGTGAAAAGAAAAGCTTTGTTTAATCGTTGTTTATGGCAGGTGTGGATGTCATCTTGGACACTTCGTTAATTCTCGTACTCACATGATTGTCGATATTTAATCCTAGTCCCGTCCTAGAGCGAATTTCAAATCTAAACTTCGTTCAAGAGCTGTCAGTGTCATCAATGTTATGGAATATTGACACTGGCCCCGAGTCTGTTGTTCACAAGCTAAACTAAATTTAAGTTCAGTGCATTTTTTCTTTCTATTTCATTAAGAAAAGGACAGAAGATAAACATTAGTTTAGTTCTGTCAAATTAGTCAGCGCCTGACGTAAATTGACGTATTTTTAGTAGCCAATGTTTTAATTACGTCTAAACTTGTCTATGGATTCTCTAATTTAACCTAATATTAGTTAGTAAATCGGATCGGCTTATAGTCCAATCGGATTAACAAATTGAAATCGCATTCAATAAAACTAATGCTATAAGAAAGAAAGGAACAAGTATAATTTCTGTTCAGTCACAATCCGTTCAGCAACCTAACAGGGAAGTGAAGACAGACAGAGACAGCAATACAAGTTATATGAACCAGAAAAGGTCAGACTATCTGCAGTTGATTGCACTTTGATTGTGCGTTCCAGTTTTATAATTAAAAAGAAAAAGGCGTGTCCAATGAGGTTTTAATTTCATTTCTTATTTCCGTGACTGACTTTTTAATAACTAATATCTCTAATAATAAATAGATAATCGCAGTTTTTTTAAACATTACGTAATGGTTTTGATAATATTTCATCACTTGATAAAAAAATGTTTGGGCCGGATTATCTTATAACAATGATGCCTAATAGGTACTACTGAAGGCTAAAATACTCCATAATTACTCTTTAAAGAAATCCTTGTACAATATTTTGTAATGGTGTGAACATTGGCGATGCTCCATAGAATATTGCCAACCACTGCAACTCCTATAAGCCATAATTTACAATCGCGTCGTGAAAAGCGTCGAAATTAAGCTCTTCGAATGCCATGATATCTACTAGAAATCTCCAGAGATGGCGGGATGAGCTGAACTCCTTTAATAAAGATTGGTCCTTGGCAGCTTTGGACAGAAAGATGTGGAAAGAAAGTAGGGAGGCCTTTGTCCAGCAATAATGGCTAATAAAAATAAAATAGAAATCTTATCAGGTTTTATGAGCAGCTTGTCTTTTAAACCCGAAATTTTCTTGCCAACAAATGATTGAAACCGAGAAAGTGATGAATCATAACAAGTATGAAACCAATTCATAACATGATGTTTCCTGCTTCAATGATCAAGACAAAAAGATCGTGCATTACGACACAGCATAAAGTTCACTTGGAATTCCGCCTACCCCCAAACGGGAAACAGTCGAAAAGATAAAATACTTACTCATGATGGTCCACCACATCAAATCATCGGACTAACTAAGAAAGACAAAGATGAAAGACGATCAGTATACGAGTGAAAGAGACAAAGAACTGTCGGCTGCACTTTGATGCAAGAACCGATGCTATCTAATTCAAGGGAAGCGACAGGGCCATAATTTTTATGGGTTTTTTTTTAACATTACAAAGGGTTTTTGACTTTGTATTGCAGTCACGGATTGTAATTTTAGACGGTATGGTCCATTGAGTCGTTCAGCCTTTTAAACTTAAGGAGGATGTTCCTATATTTTCTGTCGAAAAGTAGTCTTGAAATTTTTGCCGAATGATGAATTTTTGCTTGGTGGACCTATGACCTTAAAAAGGCAGCTAACACAGATTGAATGCGGAAGACGGAGAACCGGCTGTTCCAGCGTAACTTGGGAGAAGAAAATGTCCAACAGTGGAATGCAGTATGCTGAATTGATTAAGCCATCATAATTGTGCACGCGTAATCCCCGAAAGTCAAGCAACTAGTCTTACCAAGGGGTATCGTGTTACCCAGCAACTGGGCTGGATAGGAAGTCGCTCCATATCAGCTGCACTCGGTTAGACTGGAAGCCGACACCAACATAGTTGGAAAAAGGCTAGATATATAATGAAATGCACGTGTAGCAGAACCACCGTAGAAGCGGAAGAAACAAAAGACAAAATTACAGATTTTAGAAAGATTTGATGTAGAAAACAAATGTCACTTTGGAAGGAAAGAGACGTCATATTTATCGTAGAAGAGACACAGAAGTGGTCTTGTGAAAGATATACAGATATAGCTTGGATTAACATTATAGGTCACTTTTTATCCCGATATTCCAACGGGATCGTGATAAATAAAATACGCACCTACTTCTCCTATAATGTATTAAAATACTATCAGACTATCAACAGAAACATTGGCAAGTAACCAAAAGTAATTGCATAGATACAATCTTGTAAAGAAAACTGAAAGGGAATGGTAATTTGAGAGCCAAGAATGCTATTTATCACTACGATGAAATACTATGCCTGGGTGGTATGCGAAGATCTTGGCGTGATATTATAACTTCTGTACCTACATCTTGGCTTTAGAAGCGTCGCAGTATTTGTTTCTAGGCTTGTGAATTATATTAATAGTCGCTCATCATTCTCCTGCACTTATCCTAATTTATCTGTGGTCGGCGCAACAAGTATTTTTCTTCCATACTTCTCTATTATTCGTCATCTCAGTAGTTACCCCCTTTCTAATCATATCATCATCCACACAATCCATCCATTGTTTCTTTGGTCTTCCCCTACTTTTGTAGCCATCGACATCCATAGTCAAAACTCTCCTCACGACATTTTCCTCATTTCTCCGTAACACATGCCCATACCATGACAACCGATTTCCACGCAAACTTTTCAGTTACCGGTGCCGCTTTCAAACTTCCTCTTATGAGGGATGAGAGATATTAAAATATTTCTAAGCTTTCCCCCGACCCTTCCAGTCGCATCGCATCGCCTGACGCTTCGATTCGCTTAACGTTCTTTCCTATTTTTTGCTTCGTTCCTAAGAGCCAATTGTTAAATTTAATAGCGTTCCTCAAAAATGGGCTACCAAATGCAAAAAGTATTTTTCATTGCATGGATGCTGCGATAGGAGTCTTTTGGCCTCGTATAGGACTTTCTGTTTCATTTTTCTTTTTGTTACTTTAAAAAAATATATAATTTGATTTTTTTTTTACTGTGTACAGTTTAGTTTGTGATCTTCCTGCACGAGTCGCAATAAATACTTTTTCTTTCTTTCTTTGTTTCAAATATTCTTAACTCAGTTTACTCGATACCCCATAGAATCGTTGCCAATATTTAAACAGATCTACAAAAGTTATTAATTCAAAAACAAGACATTTAAAATAAGCCCTGATCTACGATGATGTATCGACGCCATTTTTAATTTTATCTCCCAACCCAGATTCTTTTAACGATTAATAGAACAACATTCTCAAAAAGCTTCCGTATACAATAATATACCAATAACTAGTCTGTCCGTTTATATATAAATAACTCGGGAACATTGCATAAGTCTGGAGCGATGCCAATGACAATATGCACATGTAGAATTATAATTATGCATTTAGATGTTTTATTTGCAGTAAAACTGGTAAGGTCGTTGGTTATTAGGTAATTAAGAATTAGTTTAAAATATATGGTGGAGCAGTGGTGACCAAGTGGTATCATCGGTCGCGTGTAGGTCGTAGGTTCGTCATATACATAAATAATCAGCCTATAATGTACCCACTGCTGGGAGGCCTCCTCTCTCTGTGAGAGGGAGTGGGCCGTGATCCACCACGCGGGCCCAGTGCGGGTTGGCAGATGTCACATGTCTTTGAATTTTTGGTTCTAGGACATGCCGGTTTCCTCACGATGTTTTCCTTCACCGTTTTGATAGCAGTGGTGATGAAATAATTTACACAAAATTGAGTGCCTGCTTGAGTTCCACTTGGTCACCACTGCTGTTCCACTATGCCATTAGAAATATTAAACCAAAAGTACAATACTAAATACCGGTTCACGTTCATAGTTAGTTCCAACTGACCTATTTTACAATACTTAGTTTCGCTGACTACGCACCGCATATGCAAAAGAGGCGTGATTGTACAACCAGAAGGGCGTCAGCCACGTGTATGCTGGCCTATAATTTATACGTATGATGTTAATTAATGTAATTAGTGTCCGGTATATAGTGGTTAGTAGAACGGGTGTAGGGTTAGGGTGACCACTTCCGGTGAGGCGAAACTTATGAGCGGCGAGCGGTTTTTCGGTGTTGTTTAAGGGCCTATACTACCTCAAATGGCTTAGCATGATCCTCTGTTATGTCGAAAATACTGCAGTATTAATTTTGAAATAAATATATGGTAGAGTTGAGGATTAATGTTAGGTCTTATGTTAGACGAAAACACGATTTCATAAAATTTTCTCGATAGAAAAAAATTCCAAAGTTACCTCTAAACCGAACAATAAACCGCTGGTATTCAAAAAATACTTCAAATTAGAACATGAAACTTTGTATACTAACCGAACTAACTATAAAGCAGGTCTTATGTTATTTATTTTATTTTAATTACCATTATTTTCACCGTAAAAAGCAAATACCTAAACTATTGGCGCTGCCTGCCGCCTAGCACCGCACTCTGTCTCGCTCTCACTCAGTCCGCGAGCAGTATCGTGCGAGCGAGTTAAAGAGTGAATTTTAGCTGAGGCACTACCTCAGCTAAAATTCACTCTTTAACTCGCTCGGCTCTTAAGGTATAATTTTGAAGGAAAGTATCTCATGGCCAGTAGGAAGCAGTGATGGCCCAGTGGTAATGGCCGCGACTTACGAGTTTGTAGGTCGTAGGTTCGAACTCCGTCAGGCGCTTTACTTTGTGTAAATTATTTAATCACCATTGCTCTTAAAACGGTGAAGGAAAACATCGTGAGGAAACCGGCATGTCCTAGACCCAAAAAATTTCGAAGACATGCCTGTGTCCCAGCAGTAGGAACATTATAGGCTGATTTAAATATTTATTTATATCTCATGGCCTATATAGTCTTTTCTCGACTTTGTTGAAGTCAATTTCCAGTTAAAGCAACTGCCTGCTTAAACTCCACAACCCTGTTATTGGAGAGGGGAGATATGAGCAAAAATCGTCACTCACTCCACGCCTGATAGAGGATATCGTTGTCGAGGTCGCGGCGAAGGTGGTGTGACGATCTGGTATGGAAGGAAAAGGGACACAACATAACGTATACTCCATTTACAATAAGATTAGACATAACAACCAAGCCTTATTTACAGTCTGTACAATCGATTTTGACTTCTATTCCGTAGGTATAAGGATGGCATTAAAAGCATTATACAGTTGTTATTGTAAGCATTTTTTTTTTGCTTTTAATGCCATCCTTATGCCTACAGAATAGAAGTCAAAATCGGTTGAACAAGCTGTAAAAAAGGTTTGTTTAAATGTCTAATCTTATTGTAAATGGAGTATAGGTAACAAAAATAAAACCTTTTACAGGATACCCCTTGGTAAGACTTTCAGGTTTCTGACCACCGTAACTACTGTCAACGATTTACGATTGACAGCCAGGAACATGGGCAAAAAAGTAATTAAAAAAAAACAAAAAAAACCGACTGCGGTAAAAATCTTAAGTTAAAAAAAACTGAAAAGCTAAAAATAGGCCCATTTTAAATTAAATAAAAGTTGGAAGTAGGCGGGACCCATTCCATTTTTATATTATCAAACTCAAATGGTTCCCGCCAGCTTCCAACTTTTTTGATTTAAAATGGGCTTCTTTTCAGCTTTTCAGTTTTTTTTTCACTTAACTCACCACGTAGAAGATGGCGGGACGAGCTTTATAGGTTCCGTCAAAACTGGAAGGAGGAAGCGCAGGTTTGCGAGAGGTGGAAGAATTATGGAGGAAGGCCTTTGCCCAGGTGTGGGACAGAGTAGGTTATTCAAAAAGAAATGCCAATCATATCAACTCTGCTTTAAGCTTCGTAATAACTACGCGTATGTATATTTATATGTAATTAGTTATATATTATATTTATAGTTTAAATAGGTTTCTGCGTATCTTTATATTTAAAATATTTATTCCTGTAATGATTACACCTACTACTGTTTGTCTCTGCATCACCCAAAGGTTGACTGGTAGAAAATGCCTATGGCATTAAGTCCGCCTCTGTACATGTATGTGCTTGAAGTATTAAATAAATAAATAAATAAACTACGGGCAAGAAAATCTTAAAGCCGTATTTTGCAATACACACGAGGAAAGAGAGTGACTTTTTAGCGGGAAATTATTTTTTATCTGAATATTTATTTAGATAAAGTAAACACACTTAAAATAATATTAATAATATGTACAATTGTACATACATGTATATAAGAAAAGACAGAAAAGAATCAAAGAGCATAAAAAAATTCGTCTGCATCGCTGTCAACAAGAAAAGTGCCCCAGAGGCTGGCAGCATTGCCCCGTCTTATGGCGATGCTGTTTCTTACATAAAGCAGATTTTTTCAAACAAAATTGTCTTCAGCTTTATTACTTTTCATTGCCAGAAATGCATCCAATTGCATTACTTGACTGCTCAGTCTTATGTTTTGTACCATAGACTATTTTGCTCCCGTGTCCTACAAACACAAACCGTTACGTCATTTATAAGTATAATGTATTATTGAGTGTAACTTCTTCAAACAATGCGAACTGATAAACTCTGCGAACTTTGTGAAAATATACAAAAAAAACTATTTACAAGTCATTAATTTCTTGTTAATTAGTTTCACAATTGAGATTAGATTCATGTATACCTATGTATGAATATGTGCCAGCACATCAATCAAGCTACACGAAATTGTAAATTTTTTCCAATCAACTTTGAACCTGTAACTATAACATGCTTTAGCGATAAAGCAGATTGTTGTAGCTTGATGTGCTGGCGTCTGTATTATTATCATTACTTGAACTAGGATTTTTTAAATTATTGAAACAGAAGGTAGCTAATTTATTATCAAAACAAACCTGTCTTCAATTAATACTAACAGATAATTTGAATAACTTTTTGTTTGTTTCAAATGAAGTCGTAATTCTTCTGCCCTTATTTCAATTAAATTGGGGTCAAAAATCTCTTTCTCTTCCATACATCTATATCGTCGTCATCTTGGGAGTCACCCCCCTTTATAGCCATATCACCATGTTTCAAGTGAAGAAAGTCATCTGCCTAACCTTTTTTCCCAACTATGTTGGGGTCGGCTTCCAGTCTAACCGGATGTAGCTGAATATTTTACATGGAGCGACTGCCTATCTGACCTCCACAAACCAGTAACCGGGTAACACGATACCCCTTCTACTTGACTGTCGGATATTCGGGCTTCTAACTACCCGTAACGACTGTCAAAGATCTACGAATGACGGCCGGGACCAACGACGTTCTTTCCGAGGCACGGGTCTCGAAATCTCGAATATAACATTATACTAAAATAAATAAAAAAAAAATGATTTGTAGGTACTTCTGCTTGTTTACAACTTTATACGAGTAACAGCAGTTGCACCGGTATAAATTGAGAATAAAAGTTAATGTTAATACTTAAAGTTAACGGAATTTACAACGTAATCGAATCATAATAACGGCCAGAATGAAATAAAACATTGCCGGTAAAATAAAATAAATTAAGGAAGTGAGAGTAATTTTCCGCATATTTTACTTGATTGATTTTAATGATAAATATGAGAAAATATTGAGAAGATCTTCCGTGTGAGTTACGGTGAATAAAATTTATCTTCAACCAGTGCGTCCTACTCGTTATGACATACGGTGCCGGAACGTAGACACTGACTGTCAGCCTGGCCTACAAAAAAAAAAAAAAAACAGGCTGGTCTACAAATTTAAGGTCGCTCAGCACGCTATGGCTATAGAGCGGGTTATGCTCGGAGTTTCTTAAAGGATAAAATCACGAATGAATTTATCCGGAAGAGTTACCGACAAAGCTTGCAGAGTAAGCAAGATGAAGTGGCAGTAGGCTGGCCATGTTTGTCAAAGGACCGATGGATCTGGAGCGCTGAGTACTTTTTTTTTTTTGAGGATGGGAAATCATCAAATGACCCCTCCCGCTCTGGGTGGAGCAGAAGGGAGTGTCAGACTCTTACTGACTAAAACACACCCGTGTTACTTCCTTAGTCCTTTATATTCCGGGGTAGCGGTAACCCTTTCGGACAATCCCGCTGCCCCGGCAGGCTTCGGCCCTTGCGGGCCCTTTCCTTAATGCTGATATATCTTTGAGGCGCGCGTGGAACACGTACGCGCCGTCTGGCACGGGCCTGGTCCTGATCGGACGGAGAGTTACCCATTACTCTCCGCCCGCAGGCCCGCGCCTACGGTGGCCGGGAGTCGTCACGCGGCTCCCGACGCCCAGAGCGTCTCCCGCGGCGGCTGGGACATGAGGCTCTCTCCCTCAGCCGTCCCGCCACCTCCTTCGCTAGCATGAGCGCTGAGTACTGGAGTGGAGACCGCGGTTCGGTCAGTGTAGTGTGGGACGCCCCCCAACTAGATAAACCGACCTTAAAAAGGTGGCTGGGACAGACTGTATGCCGAAAGCAGAGGACAGAGTGTTGTAGTGCAGCTTGAGAGGGGAATAATGTCTAGTAGTGGAATGCGATAGGCTGATGGAAGGAAATATGTCGAGACTTCGAGAGGATGAGCAGCAGCGTTCTCCTTAATATCAACTCATTATAATCTATTCATTATAATTGAGACAAAAGTGACCCCGAAAAAGTAGAGTTTCAGCTCATTTTGATTAACAATAGTGGTTCTTAAAGGCATTGTACAATGTTGACTTGCAGCTATTATTTTCTTAAAAAGAGCTTTTAATAGGTATATATCTATCTATTTTTAAAATATATACAGCATTATAATCCAGCAGTCGACGGTCCGGCAGTCGCTCCATGTAAAATACTGGTATTCAGCTGCATCCGGTTAGACTGAAAGCCGACCCCAACGTAGTTGGGAAAAGGCTAGGCAGATGATGATACAGCATTATAATCACCATTTTGGCGAAATGTAGGTGTTCACTTCTACCGAACCCGTCGGGGAAACAAGGCGTAATATTATGTTGTACTAGCGGCGCACCGCAGTTTTGATCGCGTGGGAATATCGGGATAAAAAGTATCCTATTACTTAATCCTGTACCTACATCCAAATCTTTTTCAAACTTTCTGCTTAATTATATTGGTAGGAAGTAGGATTCACCCATTCGAATCCAAAGTTTTGTGAAGCCTTAATCTCCGTTTAATATACCGGTTATTGGAGCCTATAAGAGCATAGCAGTAGAGCTTAATGGAAAGTTATAAAACAACTGTTTTACTTAAATAACAGGACTGTATCTAAATTATCCGTTATTCGCATTTTATGACGCCAACGGGTAGATAGGGTGTCCTATTATTAGGTCGACCACAGGACATTATTGACAGCAATGATTTACTGTTGCAATGCGAATTACAGCTGGGATGAACGGTGCTCGAAAACACGTGTCGATTTTCAAGATTTAAAACGTTCTTTACATTACAAACATAATCAGCCTATACTGTTCCCATTACTGGGATCAAGGCTTCCTTTCTGTGAGATGGAGTGAGTTTTAAAATCTACCACGCGGGCCCAGAGCGGGTTGGTAGTTAGTTGTCACAAATCTTTGAATTTTTGTTAACGGTGAAGGAAAACATCTTGAGGAAACCGGCATGTCCTCGAAGCAAAAATTCTAAGATAATGTCAACCCACATAGGCGTGTCATAACATCTTTAGCCATGGCTAAAGATGTTATGACACGCCTCCAGAAGATCTGGAAGAATCGTGCTATAAGTTATAAAACTAAAGCCCGTTTGGTCAGAGCATTAGTCTTCCCGATTTTCCTCTATGGAGTTGAGACGTGGACAATCCGAGCAAGAGAAAGACAGAGGATAGATGCATTCGAAATGTGGTGTTGGAGGCGGATGCTCCGAATACCATGGACAGCCAAACGCACAAATGTGTCTATCCTTTCCCAACTTGATGTCAAGACCCGATTGTCTACAATATGCCTACAGCGTATTCTGACCTATTTCGGCCACATAATGCGAAGGGGAGATAGCAACCTTGAAAAGCTGGTAATTGTTGGCAATACCGAAGGGAAGAGAGGACGAGACCGGTCGCCAACACGATAGTCCGACCAAGTAAAGGAAGCTACGTCCTCAAGCAATTTTCAGCAGGTGGTGATGGCAACTTTGGACCGGGGTAGATGGAGGCAGATTGTCCGTTTAAAAGGGTCCAGTGACCACGATCCTCAGTAATGAGGGACCGATTGAAGAAGAAGAAGTCAACTCACATTGGGCCCGCTTGGTGGATATAATAGAATAGAATAGAATACTCTTTATTATGTACACCATATAAATTACAGACATAAATATAGAAATTTTACAAAGGGTGACACAATGGGCGGTCTTATCGCTAAAAGTGATCTTTTAAAGACAACCTGTGTGGATTTTAGCCCACTCCCCCTCACAGAGAGTAGGCCTATATCCCAGCAGTGGGAACATTATAGGCTGATTATATAACACTATCGTTATTGGCCAAACTTACGACCCAATGGGTCTGTCTTAATGGCAAGCGACATCGCAGCAGGCCCAGACGGAGATGGCGGGATGAGCTGGACTCCTTCAACAAGAACTGGTCCTTAGCAGCTTTGAACAGGGAGAAGTGGAAAGAGAGTGGGGAGACCTTTGTCCTGTAGTGGGACATCACAGGCTATTAGTTAATAACCATGGCAGTCGTGATAGTTACTCACTAGTTTCCAACAGGTATACTACCAGGTCGATGACAGCAGGTAAATATGATGTACCCAGAGTTAGTAATTACTATGGCGATGGAACTTTAATGAAACGCGTTCCCTATTTATTGAACACTTTGCTTGCTGACATCAGACAAGAGGATAATAAAGTAAAATTCGCACGTAAACTTAAAAAATATTTATTAGATTCTATGTAAGTGTAGGTATTAAGTATAAAGTTATAGATTTTCATGATACTAAAATTACTGTAAGAGAGACTCAATGATCTCACAGTTAAACTGCGTAAGCAGTTTTGTGGGGCAATGTACCTATCTATAAGAGTTCTTTAGTGAATAAATCATTAAATCATCATCAATCAATAATAAGAATCATTCGTAGTGGTTCTTTCAACGCATCCCATGCTACATTGAATTGTTTAATAGATAATATTACATAAACGATACTCAGAAGCAGAACCCATAATAGACCACGGTATTTATTTTAAAATTAACCCTAATGCAACAACAACTCTATCTAACAGCAATTTGTGTTATTTAAATAACGTTTTATTACAAAAGCACAGGAAACGCCGCGCGTTTGTTGTTGTATAGAACATTAAGCACTGCATGTTACGTCAATTGTCACAACTTGCGGGAAGTTTTAGTACACATTTTTAGGGGGACTATGATTTTAGATTTTTACGGGATATTCTACGTACCTGCGATTCAGCATGCGTGTCTTACATCCTCGAGAAATAATAGTATTCCAGACTATTTCTGCCATGGCGGCTAATTTTAAAGGAGCCAAGCCTTCAGCGTGGAAGATATTATAGAGCACAAGTGTGTGCGCAGACACAGGGTGCACTCTTTTTTCCCTCACTCTCATAGTCCGATAGGACGGCACTCAATACAAATACGACGAGAGAGAGGTCAGGTGCAGGACCAACAGCTTTACGTGCTTTCCGAGCCACGGGGATATCACGCCGCCAACGTCCTTACTAAGAAATTCCATGAAAAAACCCATTAACACGAAAAATAGGTAGAAAATGCCTATGGCATTAAGTCCGCCTCTGTACATATATGTGCTTGAAGTATTAAATAAATAAATAAACACTTTGCCCGACTTGGATATCGAACCCAGGACCCCACGCTCTCCAGTCGCGCTTGCAACCAAGAGACCAACAGTTGATATAACAATTTTTAGTCATTTATTTATTTATTTCTTTAATTAAAACGGCTTAAAACCAATCACAGAAATTAAAGACACACACACACAAAAAAGGTAAAATATAAAATCATTAAGTAAAAAGTTAACAATACTTTCATAAATTCATTGCAGGGATTTCTTTCATTATTTTAATTTGCTAAATGTGAATTTTTGGATGGCAATCGTTGACAGAACATGTGTGACAGGCAGACAAACACTAGTGTGATTCCACATTACGACGCATATTGACTAATACACATTAGGATCAATGATGGTTACCGTCATAAATACGCAAAATGACCAATACCTAATTGACCAACATGCTAAAAACTTTTATTAAGGGACCGACCACGAAATCGTGAAAAAAAAAATCAGTTGATCCATACATTACGTCGAGTTATGCGAACATATAAATGTATGGATCAGCTGATTTATTTTTCACGATTTCGGGGTTGGTTCCATAGTAAAAGTTGTTCATAATGATGAGTACAATGATCCATTGTAAGGATTAAAACGATCAAAATGTAACGGTGTATACTTCTTTCATAGTAAATAAGAAACTATCTCCAGGAACGTCTATATTCATTCAATAGATTCAGTTAACAGTCTACGTAATGTTATCGATATACTAGAACAAGCGCCGTTTAATCTAAGTTCATTGACAGCATTCGTAGTTCGCATAGCAATCGATAGTTCAATAATTCAACAGCTGTGAATAATTCTCTTGTTATTTGAATAGCAAATAATATGTCAAATTCAGCTCGATTTTTTTTTATATTCTTAGAGCGTTTCCGCACTACATCGTTCCGAATAGGAATTTGAAATCCGAGTTTGAGTTAAGCTTATTCCCGTAATTAAAAACGTTCACAAATCTAGTCGCAACCTCATCTCAGTGACAATACAAGTAAAAAACTTGTCAAAAATGTAGGGAAATTACAGGTATTTTTGACAGATTGAGACTGAAATCAGACTGTGAACTTCTTAAAATTAGCAACCGGTTTTTTAGCCAAAAATAAACGCTCTTTTGTCCTAATACTTGAAGGTGGGTCACTAGCAATGAGCCTACACTATTTAAGTTAAAAATAATGCGTAGATAACAGTAGCATTGAACCATATAGGGGTGTCAGATTAAAATAAACCCACAATTAATCAAGCCCTCATTAAAAAAAAAAACGAAATGAAAGGCACGCTTATTCATATCCATATTTGCATTTAAAATTAGGATTATTTATTTAAATTCCTCCATGAACATATGGTCACCCTAGCCCACAATGAACGCAATAATGTGTCCACATTTGCTGGGCTATTAACTCCAGACAACAGCAGAGGTAATAGAGCGAAAATAGTTTATGAAAAAAGGTAAAAGTTTTATTTAAATACGAAGGGCTTGTTAAATTACAATTTGTGGTGATCGCGATGTCAAAGATTATTTTTGGGAAATTGAAAAATTGGTTTAATTGTTTTTTGATGGTTTGGGTCTTCCTGCGTTTTAGGGGGTCCAAATAGCCTCTATAGAAGAGGTGGTAAAAGTCCATTAAAAATAATTACTCCAAGATATATGCCATAGGTATTTATATTCCTTAGGTATTGCGGTAAAAAAAAGACAGGATGAACTGTGGGCGCAGATAGCATAGAACTGTTCAGGTGCCCTGAGACAGTGAGGCGGGGTTGCGGTAGGCCATGTAGGAGATGGCGGGACAAGCTGAATAGGTTCCGTCATTACTGGAAGGAGGAAGCGCAGGCTCGCGAAAGATGGAAGAAGTGGAGCGCCGGCTAAAAAAAAAACCATTTAATAAACCTTGTGAGCGAAACTCGTACTTAATTTTTAGTAGAATTCAGTAAATGAAGCACAGAGAAGAATCAGTTTGTTTTGTTTTATTGTTAGTTTGAACGCGGTAATCTCCGAAACTGCCGGTCGGATTTAAATAATTCGTTTTGCATTTGATAGCCTAATTTTTGAGGAAGCCTACACAATACTCAACATCACGCTAAGACCAAAAAGCTTAGCAAAAACGAAGTAATAGCGCCGACAGATCATGCGATGCGATGGGGTAAGTAGGAGGAATAAGAAACTTCACGCGGACGAAGTTGCGGGCAGAAGCTAGTAACAAAATGGGAATCCAATGCAGTAAAACCTCAAAGCATAGTCAGTTGTTTAAATAAATGAATGAATGGAAGTATTAATGAATGAATCAGAGGTTGAAGCGGTACAGGAAAACCACAAGTAACTAAGTAATTACTTTTACCTTTTGCTGTGGTTTCCTTTACCAGGAATTGTGCTTTTATTGTTAAACTGAAGTTATATTCTTGATCTCTGCTGGTGAGGTCATTCTGCAGATCTAGGCACATGTGAGTGGAAACGCCGGGAGGGCCCTAAGAGGACATTATGCTAACTCGCAACCTGTGTGCGTGTCAAGATCGGCTTCTATCGGAGTGTCATGATCGTCTGTATATTAAAAAAAATAATATATATATTGTACAAAATGTTAAAAATTAACCCGACAAACATGATGTCGCAAAAAAAAATCAGCTGTTCCCTATATATATGTTCGCATAACTCGTCAAAATGTAGGGAACAGCTGATTTTTTTTACGCGATTGCAGCTTTGGTCCCATAATAAAAGTTGTTCATAATGATGAGTAAAACCTCCCATTTCGGTTTGTCGCGTGTTTTCCATTTCAACCTGTATATACTTTTTTATTATTTAGTAATGACGGTCGCGACTTACAAGTTGCAAGACGTCCTGACAGGTGCCTTATTTTGTGTAAATTATTTCATCACCACTGCTCTAAAAACGTTGAAGGAAAACATTGTGAGGAAACCGGCAATCCTAGAACCAAAAATTCGAAGATATGTGACAACTGTCAACCCGCCCTGGGCCCGCGTGGTGGATTACGGCCCACTCCCTCTCACAGAAAGGAGGCCTGTGTCCTAGCAGTGATTCGGCTGATCATGTGATCATCTTCCAATTTCTTATTACAACTTGAGACCTTTTTTTACAATAAAAAACTTTATTCAGCTTTTAATTCAATAGAACGTCATTTTAATAGTGGTTATAGATAGGAACTGTTACTCTGATCAACATCATCTTATCATAAATATAAAATGTTAAAAATATATTTTCATTATAGTTATTTGGCTACTAACATAACCGGATCTCAAAGTAATTTTAAACAGTCAGCAATGTATACAGGGTGAAATTGAAAACATGCGACAAACCGAAATGGGAGATTGTACTCATCATTATTAACAACTTTTACTAAGGGACCAAAGCTGCAATTGAAAAAAAAAAACAGCTGTTCCCTACATTTTGACGAGTTATACGAACATAAATGTAGGGAACAGCTGATTTTTTTTCGCGATTTCAGGTTTGTTTCTATAGTAAAAGTTTTTCATAGTGATGAGTACAATCTCCCATTTCGCTTTGTCGCATGTTTTCAATTTCACCCTGTATATGTCCTTCAACCACCAAATCAGACTCATCAATCACCAAGCACTCTTGAATGCCAAAAAAACTATCCCATAACTAACTCCCTAGAGATACTAAATCACACCAAAATACTCTGAAGGAATCCGTATCACCGCCTTGGTAAAACCATCACACAAGATATTTGGGGCAATAGTTCAACGCTCTCAACCGACATCGTTTTTTTTTTCTATATTTTTCGCACTTCGAAGTGTATAAATATTTGTATTAGATCATTCTGTGTTTTGAAGTCTGGAGTAAACTGGGTTAGTCTGTTCACACTGATATGAGGCAGATCTTGTGTTAGAAGATCGTGGCCTAATTTAAAAGGGAATATTTTCCTGGAAGTAAAATTCGGCTTTATTGTAATTAATATATTTAGAGTTTGTTTTAGTGAATTTGTAATGACTTCAATGGCTATACATTTCTTTGATTAGATCTTAAATTAATTCATTCAGTGACAGACAACGCACAGCCTAAACCTCTGGGTCTAGAAGCATGAACTTTTCCTCGAGAGTTCCTTATATCGCACACTGTTTGTAACACTGTTTGTCTCTGCATCACCCAAAGATTGACTGGTAGAAAATGCCTATGGCATTAAGTCCGCCTCTGTATATTTATGTGCTTGAAGTATTAAATAAATAACTAACTTTTAGAGACCACTGTATGTCTTACCCGCGGTCCTTGTGTTATTACTAATTGGCTTATATTACTAAGCTTATACTTCATGGTTTACACGATATTTATAACTTCTAAAGCGTGCGAATCAGATATAACTACATTCAACACTGATTCAAAGTTTATCTGATTCAAATCTTGGAATTTGCAGACAACTCTGCTATCTTACATTGTAATCATATATTATATGATAATTCAGATAAGCCTATGTTATCTGTAACCAGCTAAAGTTCACAGTGAGTTGTATGGTATGCATCGATAATCAAATTCTGATATTATCGGGATTGTATAACTGTCAACGACCTGAGCACAGTACAAATATAAGACAGTATATCAATGGTGCTATTTTCGTGCTACCACTGCACTCCATCGGCATAAGAAAGAAAAATTGTTTATTCTGCACAAATAAAACGCATATAACAAAAAAAAAAAGACATACAATATACATATACAAAGTCAAAAGCTTCGTAATCAAGCATATAAAAAATTGTAAATTTTGTCCATTGCTTGAGGCATCGGAGCGTTAGGCTCAATAACCATATCTTTTGTAATGACAATATACGATAATAACGACTAAAATAAAAGCTGGTTTAAGATCACCAATGAGCGTGGCGGATTGCACAAAATGTAATAACCAATCTCGACGCTTCTGGCACCGGGTAACATCAGCCTATAATGTCCACTGCTGAACACAGACTGCAAATGCATGCCACTTACTTCATCCTTGGCTAGTCTTATCTAGCCAAGCCACCATTCAACCATAGTCTTTCCATCCAATCTGAGGGTGTCTCACTTTACATTTAAGGTAACTGCGTAACACACACAGTAGCAATGACGTTCATTTTGATAGTTTAACAACGATCATTGCAAGCAGAATATTTTTTCAAACATAAGAAGCGATGATTTAGCAACATCCTGCAAATTGATTCAGTTTGCGATAGGACGTGATGGTGCAGGTTTCAGCAAAGCCCCAAAACTAGAATTCAGGAGTATGTTCGCAGTTGATCTACCGTTATTACTGTGATCTAGGATAAATGTCCTTTTAGTACCTACACCCACGGAAGAGATAGGATGGTGACCTTGTTCTTTAACACGCCTTTAACGCTACGGTAAATTGTAAACTTCAAACCAATAGCTATTCCTGAGAAGTTTAAGTTCAACTTAAGAACCTTGACTAACTAGGTTGGGAGCTGAATCAGGAAGCGGTTTTCCTCAAAGATTTAAATCGTTAGATTTGCCCTCACCGTACATAATCGCGGAGAAAGTGTCAATACTTAGAAGCGTTAGCTCAAACAATGATAATAGCGTTTCCATGGCAGTCGAGACGTCATTGCATGACTCAAACCGAAAAAGAAACGCGACTATCATTTTGACGCGGTAGGAGAAAACTAGCGATTTAAATCTTTGGTTTTCCTAGACATGGATTATTTTATTAAGAGATTCCTTTCTTTAGAGTCAAACTAATGTCGCTTTGATCCAGTTTTGGGTCAGCAACTTTTATCAGAGTGACCGTGCGTCCGTAGATGGGTGATCTTTATATGCCAAGACTCCTACGTGTCTAGGAAAGCACTTTAAGCCGTTGGTCCCGGCTATAATTCGAGAATCTTTGACAGCCGTTTCGGATATATAGAAGCCCTAAAGTCTAACGACCAGTCTTACTAAGGGGTATCGTATTACCCAGTAACTGGGTTATCGAGGTCAGATCGGCAGTCGCTCTTTGCAAAGTACTGGTATTCAGCTGCATCCGGTTAGACTGGAAACCGACACGAAGACGACGTGGAAGCCGCACTAACATAAATTGGGAAAAGGCTATGCAGATGATGAACTTTTATCAGAACAACACCAATCTTATTGAGATCAATCTTCCTTTGATTACACGTTTACTTTGTAAAGATAAACACGAGATTGTAACAACTGGTGCCTTGCTAAATCGATCACAAGTTTGTTTTATCCCATTTACTCATCAAGTAAATAGATCTAAATATTATTTTATATAAGTCTGCCAATAATAACACTAAAATAAACCCAGATTAATTCGGAAATTGTTAATCAAATAGTGATGATGTTCATGTGATTTCACGAAGACCTATTCCTATTCAATAAGAGCAGAAGCAGTGGTGGTGGTGGCCTTGTGATAACTGCCGTAACTATACAGTAGTGGTCCTAGGTGTGAACTCAGGCAGGTGCTTTACTTTGTGTAAATTATTTCATCACCACTGCTCTCAAAACTGTGAAGGAAAACATCGCAAGGAAACCGTTCTTTAGGAAACATTTCTTAGAACCAAAAATTCGAAAACATGTCATATATCAGGCCACTCCCTTTCGAAGAGAGGAGGCCTATATTAAAGCAGTGGCAACATTATAGGCTGATTATGCTATGCTTATGCTATTGCTATTCTTAAAGTTCACATGGAACCTCATTCAAGTGACCGCACACAATTCGAAAGCGAACTCGGTCACTTATTTTTTAAAAGTTCACAACCAGACATCATCGAATTTTGAAGTGATGCTTAAAGACACACCACAGCTCATCTATGAAACGAAGTTTCATGTAAAATTCAATTAATTCCTTGAATTTTATGTCCAGCATCATACGAAAAGCTTATCCCAGCTTTTGTGTGCTCTAAATCTGTACTTCGAACTTGTTAATCTTACAAACAGCTTCAAAACAAACACAAATTTGAAATCAAAATATAACTTGAGCGAACCGCTTCAATCTCGTTCCATTATTCCCATTACCGACAAGGCCAGGTATATAGGTCTTGTAGATTTATCGTCAGGTCAGACCTAATTCTGTTGAGTGTCGATATTATTATCATTATTAGCTTTTAACACTCATTTATGTAAGTTCTGTCCAACAGATTTGTTGCTTTGTACTCATTTAAGGAATTTTCTGGGAGGTGTAGAATTTTCTTTGGCTTGAATTAATGGATGTTTGTGTTGTGTTCGTTCTGTTTCTTTAATGGCTATTCGAGTTACAGAGGTTATTTCTAAATACTGTGTATCATTCTAGTTTTGGGTTTGGTGGTGGCTAATATTAAATTAATTAATAGCTTCAGCCCGCGACTTCGTCTACGTGAAATTTTGGCCCTCGCTCCATCGCGTCGCATCTATTACTTCGTTTTCGCTTAGCGTTCTTTCTGATTTTTTTTTACTTGGCTCCTGAGGGTCATAGTGTGATGTTAAATAGCCTATAGCCTTCCTCAATAAATGGGCTATTAAATGCAAAAATAATGTTTCAAATTCGAATAGCAGTTCCAGAGTACCTTCTACATATAAACCTAAAAATTTTACCTCTTTATAATATTAGTATAGATAGTATAGAAGTATAGATGATTGATCACAATTATAGCAATACTCCTGATTGTATTTAGAGCTTTCTCTATTTCGTGACCACCTTTGACAACCCCGACCTAGTTCCTGATTCCAGTTTATATTCTATTGTTTTGAATATTTGCCAAATCTCAATATATCATCACGCCTACGTTCCCTGAAAGGATATATAGATTTGTTTTATCATCATTATCGTTCTCCTGTCCTTATACCAATTTATTCGGGTTCAGTACAACGTGTCTTTTCTTCCATATTTCTCTATCAGTCGTTATCTCGGTAATCACCCCTTTTCTAACCATATCATCATTCACACAGTCCATCTATCGTTTCTTTGGTCTTCCTGTACTCTTATAGCCGACATTCATACTCAAAACTTTACTCACGACATTTTCCTTAGATAGATTTGTATATTACAAACAAATTTAGTCTATTAATACACAGTAATGTTTGAGTTCCATTTTCAAAGGAAACGCGCCGTCCAATATTTCCGTGGCAAATATTCAAAATTGTTTTGCATCGTTTGAGTAATTACAGATACTTGTTTAAACATTCTTAAACAAACATTTGATAATTCTAGCAATATGCCAATTGAATTCCCAGACAATATTCTACAATACAATAATATAAATCTTGAACACATAAACTAATAGATTTGTAGTTTCCAATACTGAATTACATATTTTCATAGGAAATCCATAGTTGAGTGTGTCTGACTACAGATTTATGTTCGTGATTTACTAGATCAGCCGTGTTCTTGACATATATGCGAGTTCGCTCATCTGTTGTTTACCGGTTTTATAAGCAGTACGATCATAATTTATGGTATAACAGTTTTTGTGTTCATCTATGATCTGAATAGGTTTTCTTTATGACTTCGAGCGGAACTTGATGGAATTGGCTAATTTGATCAAAGGATCGAGGTGATTCTTTGATGTTTCTCTTGCTGACCTCTGTACACCTATTGTTTATCATTGTTTTGTCATCTTTTGTGCTTCAATTATGAATTGGCTTTTGTTTTTGCTGAAGTAGCTTTGTGCTTTGTCTTTCCCTAGTTCTTGACCCACATCATAATAATGATTATATTTGTCTGTTTCATCTTAATGCTATTATTTGTCAGCTCATCTGAGAGAGACATCTTTTTAAAAATCTTTACAACAGCCTCTTGAGTAGGCCATAGTTTTGATAAATTATAATGATTATAAAAAAAAATGTCGAAGAAAAGGTGCATAACATTAAATTTAATTTTTTGATAGCAACTATATATATCGGGATTCTAAATAATTATTTTTAAAATAGGCAAATTACACCCATGATCAATTAAATATTTATTGATTATTAATCGTCTGATTTAAGAAGACATAATAAAAACAATAGATACTTCAAAAACTATCCTTTCTTCTTAATTAATATCGTCGATAGACTATAAAAAAATCCATTTCTTTAGCCCATAAAAGATAATTGATATAAAAGCCAATAATTTACAATTTGGGGGTCCAATTTGATCAAACTTGACCCCATAAAGAGGTCAGCTGTCCAGTGGTCCGAAACGACATGTGCTTGGACAAAAAATATTCCGTTAGCACGGGGTTCCGGTGGCCATAAGTTCGGGGAAATTATTTGGACAGTGTGGTCAAAATGTTGGTGGAATTACTGACAAGAATGTTTTTATTTCTTGGGAGTCACTCGATTCGCTATATTTAGCAAGGTTCACAAGTAGGTACACATTCATACCTAATGATATCGATATTTTAAAAAACAAAAACGTGTGTTTTCTTTTTAAAAATCAGAATTTTGCAACACAATTAGTTATTTACGGTAACTGGAGGAGTTTTAATAAGTTAAACACTAAGTTTTTGACTGAAAAGGACATGGAATATTCGTTTATCCTAGAAAATGAAAGTCGCTGGCGAAGCAAATTGTAATAGCTTTGTATTTATATACTTGTCAATTCAAAAGTGCGTATAATAATTGGTTTTGGGTGAAATAAATGCTTTGAGTTTGAGTTCAATCATAATAAAAAGGCGTTCATCTACAGCTTGGTCAGACCAAAGACACTTACCAGACTTACTGTTGCCGCTGTCCTGAGTTGACCTAAAGTCCTGGAAGGAACTCGTCATTGACTCCATTAAAACTTTTCAAGACTGCTATAACCTGCACCAATGAATGAAACGAATCAGAACTGTACGATTTTCTCTTCCTTAATATAAAACGCAACATCCTTCCATCTAGCACCAGTTAAATTAACACCATAAGAACTACGTTTTCGTATAGGATTCAGTAATAAAATTGCACAAGTAAATAAGTAGCGGTGGGTAACAAAATATCTCGCCTACGTTACGTATTCAAGACATAGCATTATTTGATTCTTATCACGAAAGTCGGAACTTAAGCCTGTAGTAAAATGTTGAAGTTATCGTAGAAATTGTAGCTTGAACAGAATACATTGAAAGTTATCATATTATGGTAGGGCTTTGCATGATTTTGTATAAGTTGAATTCAACTTTGAAAGTTCGATGATCTTTTTATGTGTTCTTTTTTGCGTAACTGACAAAGTTCGGTTTCTTTATTTACTTTTTCTGCTACATACAAAATAATTCTAAAATATTGGCTGTACGATACGTCACGTATTGAAATCAGCTTATGTGCTCTAGTACCTTAAAAACCCAGTTGCTGATGCTGCTGAAAAAGGTCTAGATTACATTATCCTACTTCTCTTGCCCAAATTTATTTGGGGTCAGTTTAGCATAAGTCTAACGCTAAACATAAGTACAGATATCACAGACACATCGTTTCCTTGAATTTTGTCTATGTTTGTGAACTTTTTTACATATTTTGGTGCACAATTAAAGCATAGAGATGAAAAAAATAGACCCCATCAGAGAATGACAGAGACGTCATCTAGTATAAACAATTTAATTTCTTTCACCCAAGCAACCTGAAAAAGTTTTATGAACACACTTAATTCTATTATATTTTATATATTCAGTGAATATGTTTCTAACAACATTATTTTTTGTTCCAGGTAAGGACAGTCCCACAACGTCACCACATCATGCTGAACTGCTCGATATCTTTATTTGCCGTTCACGCTTGACGGAACGTGGGTGTGCTCCAAGCTCAATTACTGGTAATAACGCTTTGTCGCCTAAATACAGGGCAGGGTTGCCCTTGAAAATGTGACGATATTTTTTGAGACCGAAACTGTCATAATTATTATTGTAGGGCCCGGGGAACTCTTGGAAGAAATAGAAGGATCAGACATTGATAAGTGTGCATACACACGAGCAACACGCTTGAACAACAGCAGACACGAGCGGAATGTTGTCGAAAGGACATGTCTGGTGGAACAATGGGCGATTGTCTAGGTAGTCAAAGAAAATGTTCAGTAATGATTGTTATATTATTATAATCGTCGTATTTTATAGTTTATCAATAAGTAAGTTTCAGGAGTCAGGATCTTGCTGAAACTGGTCAAAATAAGGTTTATATGCTGGGGATTTTTCTTAGTTTATTTTAGTGTATCGCTATCTGTGAGCGAATACAGGTAGTAATTGGTGATATGCCTTTGTGAGGCTAATGAAACGTTTAATATTTTGTTAATTTGAGATCATATTCTTCAGTTTTTTGGATATTTCTATTTGTATAACAAAAATGTAAAGCACTTATTGTATAACTATTAAATACTTACTAAGTGTTACTATAGTATATTTCATTACAAGTGCGGAAAGGTTGTCATTGCAAAGAGTTCCGACAAATGTCTACCCGAGCCGAGGTGCAGCCGAAGGCGAGGGTTGACAGTCGGAACAAGTTGCAATGACGGTTTCGCACGTGTACTGAACGACTATTTTTAATACAGTTGCGAAAAAATGAAGCAATTTAATAAAATAAGGTGGTGTTAATTCAAAAAAACTAGGGTCGAAATTACTCATTTTGTGCAACAAACAACTAAAACTCGCAAAGAAAATTTCTGAAAAATGGCGCCAACCGTAGAATTTATGCAGAGATTTTTTTTTCTTCACCCATTCTGGTAGGCAAAGGGATCTATGCCCATACAGCCAAGTCTTCAGTAGAATTTTTTTATTATATGAAATGAAAATGAAATTTAATGAGATGAAATGAAATGATACCTAACCTAACTTATTCAATCAAATCATTAAATCTGATATTGAAACAAATTAGTAGCTTCTTTTTAGAAATATACGTATTTGCATGAATCATAAAAACTTCTATGAATTTTTTTAGTAAAAACTTCATGGTTGGTTTTTCTTTTTAATAGACATTATTTTGACAGTTGGGAAAGAGAACGCACGAGTTCGGGAAAGGTAAAAAAAAAGCACGAATATGTAATAGCCCACATCCCGAACGCTATACGTCCCTGCAATACGCCACTTTTTGAGCAACTGTATTAAAAAAACATTTTTGTACTTCCCGTTAAAAATGACAAAGCGGAAGCTACGATTGAGTACTGTTTTTTTGAGAATTATGTTACGCAAGTAATATTGAATTAATAAATCCATAGTAATTTAGATCGAAATTTTTAAATCTTAATGTAAAACCTTAAATCGTGAACATTATCAATACCAGAATTACCAGAGGGCAGAAACTGGACATGTCCTTTCGAAGACATGTGACGTCCACCAACCCGCACTGGGCTCGCGTGGTGGATTATGGCCCACTCCCTCTCACAAGAGGAGGCCTGTGTCCCAGCAGTGGGAACATTAAAGGCTCATTATGATGTTGCCGACGGCAGTCGCCGACACGCGTTGACGGCTGCCGTTGCCTCAGCTGTTGACGCGTCGATTACTCACTGCATATCGTGCCACTCAACCTTCGCAGATACCTAGACTACCCTTATTGACCAACTTCATTTTGAAATGTCTGTTCAAGTTACTCTTTAATTTTGATTTGACAGCTCCTTTTTTCTAAGTCTCCGTCCTGTCCGTCCATCCGTCTGTCAGCGGGCTGTATCTCATGAACCGTAATAGGTAGACAGTTGAAATTTTCACAAGATTGTGTATTTCTATTGCCGCTATAGCAAAAAAATAATAAAATATAGGTACTTTAATAATTATAATAATAAACTTATTTTATTTTAAAACTACACACGAGAAATGTGTTTTTTTGGGCGAGTAAATACATGTGCGAATAATTTATCCGCCTTTTTTGCAAACCTGGTATGGTAACCCTACCAGCAAACCAAAATGGGCGTTGTTAATTTTTGGCTGTAACAGCTTTTTTGTATCATTCATTCGTTTTGTTGGCCCGTTCAGGGACTATTTTCAACTGAACTTGTATTTTATTCCTTTTCGGGGTAAGCAGAACTCTTGGCGGTACCTTTTTTAGGTGTAATATTGTTTCATGGTAATGTAGAATTATTTTTATCTTTACAAGGAATGAATGAGTAATTTGGGCTAAGTAATAACAGGTCGTTCGATCAGGTTAAGCTACGTTTGCTGCGGTTAGTCCGTGGAAGGGTCACCATCTTTACATACCAAGACCCATCCGTACCTCAGAAAGCGCGTTAAGCCGTTGGTCCTGGCTGACATTCGTGGATCTTTGACAGTCGTTATGGGTCTTCATTAGCCCGAAAGTCTGCCAGCTTACGAAAGGGTTATCGTATTACCTAGTAACTGGGTTGTGGAGGTCAGATAGGCAGTCGCTTCATGTACAATACTGTTATTTAGCTGCATCCGGTTAGACTGGAAGCCGACCCCAACATAGTTGCGAAAAAAGGCTAGGCAGATTGATTGATTCTGTCTTTCAAAATAATTCAGTCAAATACTTTTCCTAATGGGATACTTCGTTCCCAAAGCATTATTAATCACACATCAAAATCAAAATATTTTATTTCAAACAAACCTTCAAGGACACTTATGATAAGTCAGAAGCTAGGTGCACGGTTCCAATTGGTCGTTTCCTATGGGGAAGAACTGACAAGAAACTCATCATAACATTTTCAGGATTTTTCGCCAGGAATCTAAAATTGTTTCAGCCCAGAATTTAGCTATGATCATTGCATTGCCAGTAACTTTTACGATTTCTCACTTAAAACCTTGAAAATAACAAAAACACATCTACCCTACCAGTGGCGAAGGGTGAATTTATGACAGAGGTAAGCCGGAGCAAGAAAAAAATGTCAATAAACCGTTTCATTATATTTCAATGATGAATTGACTATAGACTGGTTGTGTTCTGAATTTTCGAAGGGAAGCCGGCGGGAATCGAATAGTATGGTACCTTCGCCACTGTATCCTAACCCTTCAGGCATTCTAAACCATAAGCGAATACTAAACAAACTCCCCTTTTTCACAAAGTAAAAAACAACTCAAAACACCCAACTCCACCGCCGACCCCTTTCATGTCCACACCGTGATCATACACATACGACACGCTTGTAATGTCCCATAAAAAGAGGAAATGGACAACACATCGCAGAAAGTCTTCGACCTAATTTCTGTGTGAAGTTTATCTTATGGAGTGCGTTTCCGCTGTCTCACGGAGAAATGGGGGGCGTCCTTGTGTTCTACGGCACGGTATGGACGGAGCATAATTAGCTTATATCCATAGCTGTCTCTATGGACGGAGAAAGACACGGTATTGCAAGATATGTCACGGTATATTGACAAAAATTTGTGATAATGAGCGGAAATAAGGACTTTTATATCACAAAATGTCCTTGTTTGTACTTGTTACAATCTAGAGTAGTCTAGACAAGGCTAGATTACTCTAGACTGTCACTTCTTTTGTATTTCAACTTAAAGTGGTTATAATGATACTTAAGATTATATTATATGCCTTGTGATAATAAGGTATTACAAATTACATAATTGTTCTTATATAATTATCTCACATCAGAATAATTATACCTATAATTTTATCTTATTTGGACAATTTTATATTCCTCTCTTTCTCTTCACTAATTTCTCGTATCCTCCAAACAATGTGAACAGACTCTCCCTGCGTTTGCGCAACCCGTCTAACGTTACAGCACATGTGCGCCGTATACGACTATAATATAAATTATTTCAGGATCCGCGCCAACCGACTCACGCGCATGAACCGACCGCTATTTCTACTATACTATTGTACTGAAATTGTTTGTGTAACTGTTAGTATTAAATGAAGGTTAGTTATTAATGTAATATTAGATCCAATTATTAGAATCGTAGCAACCCTAGGGAGGGATCCCTTTCCTCAAACACAAACTCTAAGCATTTATCTCAAATAAACCAATTACAGACACTTTTGAATTGTCAAGGAGTCGGTCAGTCAGAAAAATGAAGCTAGTTTCCCATTCCAAAGCGTAGTAGGTACCTTTAGAGAAGAATGGGCAAGAAACTCCATGGACATTTTTTTAAATCATAAAATTGTTAGAAATATTTATTTATTTTGTAATAAAATTGTCTTAGATTCAGGATTCTGGATAACTGTAGCTAAATATACCGGTTGTAAAAAGACCCGTCACAATAGTCAACTACGCATTCTGTACATCAAACTAAGTAACATGGCACAAAATTAATTGCTGGGAAACGATTTTTATTTTTGGTGTGAAAATTTGCTGTTTGCTGTATAAAGTGCGCAATGTAATACACGCAAAACATTTTGCTTATGGGTGCATGCAACGGTACAGGGATTTAAAGCTATTGTGACATTAAAAATTTGATTTCGTAAAAAAACGTCAATAAAAGTTGGATTTTTGACCTTCAATATCTTCGTCACCAGAATAAGATTAGGAATAATTTATTTGTAAAACCTAGGTATTTCATACATGGATCTTAAAAATTAGTAGTGCGCTATGCTTTGCCAAAATTGACATACAAATAATTATTAAAAATAAAAACAATTAAATGAGTGGGTACTATTAAATAACTATGATAAAATTAGAATATAATATTATAAGTATTTCATTACCTAATTGTATTAACGCCTGCATGCAAATTAAATTTTATATCGGTTCTTAGTCAATTAATTTCATGTCAGAATTTAATGTCAGAAGGTTCCCAGGTATACTCCAGTACGATTACAACGACAGGGAGTATAAGTTATTCTCTATCTCTCCCAAAGGAGGGTCACGACGATTTCCTCAAGATAATCATTCAACTGCTTTTATTACTGCTATTTTGATTGCAGTTCCTTCTTTATGAGCTTTTGGAAACCCAAATAATATGTAACAATTGCAAAAACTACCAAAAATTCGAAGACATGTGACATCTACCAACCCGCACTGGGCCCGCGTGGTAGATTATAGCCCACTCTTTCTCCCAGCCCAGCCTGTGTCCCAGCAGTGGGAACATTATAGGCTGATTATGCTGTTGTGCTAGAAAAACTGTACGGTTAACGCGGCTTTTGACATTCTTCTTCATAACGTTATCAATTTCTCATCGAACCTATTTGTATAGTAGTGCAAAGAAGAAACTGTAGGGCTCAGCTTGTTATGAAATAGTATCAATAATAACAATGTACTAACTCCCCCATCAGCTGTCAGTATCAATTAAAGTCGCGCCATTTTAATTGAGACGTAAAGTAAACACCAATGACAGCGCGTCGATAGATGCAGCACTCGTTAACAAATGAATAGCGACCAATCATCTCTATTGTGCTAATTGATGTAAATCAATTAGTAAAGGAATTCAAGCGCATATTGTATGCATGGAGGCTGGGACATCGACGCTCATACTGTAACCATGAATTGAGCACATGATTATAGATCCCCTGAATTTTTGACGATTTTCAAAAAAATATAGATATTTACCTACGCAGTCAAAATGTATGGAACGGCATTTTTTTTTAAATAACTGACAAAAATTTTCAAACGGCACATTTTATGTGGCATTTATGAGCTCCCAAATACCAAAGAGATGCGGAATTTGCCACTATAAAATCTACCGCGCCGAAGGCGTCCGTTGAAATTGGCCGCCATGGCCGAAATACAGTTTGGAGAACCATTATTATATTCCTCTATTTGCATTCTGTATTCCTTTAAAATTTTATCTGTTAGAGCTAAAGCTATCCTAAAAACAGAAAAGTCAAGTGTTATTTAAGTAGATATTAATAAAAATATTCTTAAAAACCGGAAACTCTTCTTCATTCTCAACTTCGTTTATTTCAAAACTATACATCATAATATTAATAACGTTACGATCTTCATTCGCCACACTGACCTACTAACAACGTTCAATATATTTCCTCGAACCGTTTTATATTGTAAACTTTAATACATAATATTAGTAAGTGTTCTTGTACACAAGAGGATGAAAGGAGTATATTGTTTATATAACCTTGACTAGGGGTTTATTTCGATGCAGGATGCGTTGTATAAGCTGTTGGTCGGGAGATCAGTTGCTATGCTAGATACTAAATGACGTTGGATTTAATAATAGAAATAGATGAAGACATAGATAGAAAGATAGATGATCGAAAATAGAAATGCAGTAGACATGGAATATATAGATGAATACATCAGTCTGCAAATTAAATCTTTGGTAGACTAAATGGCTCAATGAGAATATCAATTATCTCGAATACAAAATACACTACCGTTTTCAAAAAAATATGAACAGATTGATATAATGGTTAACCAGTCAAAATCAAAGCGTTTATTAAGCTTTTGAATTGTCAAGGAGTTAGTCAGTCATAAAGATGAAGCTAGTTAACCATTCCAAAGCGTAATAGGTTCGTAAGGAGAAGAACGGGCAAGAAACTCCATGAAAAAATTGTTACAAAAATTAGATATAGATAGATCATAAGATTTTCAAAGACGGGGGTAAATTGTGTATTTTGTTGTTTGCTAAAAAGAAAGTAGGTAGAAGAAATAAATGCTAGTTTTCAACAAGTTGTGGTAAAAATGGCTGTGGTGATAAGATCAGGTAGTCATCAAGGTGATATTCTGGCTGAAACTCAAGCTACAAATACTACTGAAGACGATAAAGGTAACAAAGACACTGCCCAAATGGAACCATTTTTACGACCACACAACCCATTTCAGTTAATATTTAGGCGGCAACAAGGACAACCTCCACAAGTGGGGGTTCATGGACGGCTTAGACCTCCGGTATATGGTCTCTCCGGTTCTACAGACAATAGTTCACCTCCCATCTTGCACCGCATGTCCAGTCAATCTGCACACGTGAGGACCTAATGGCTGCGTCAGCGAACGGTACTCGCGTTGGTGAACTTTGGGCAAAAGAAATTTTAAAAAATACATATATTTTTTTACACGCTAAGAAGAAGATTTTAGTTTGCATTTAATTTCCTTATCCCAAAAATAGCCTCTATCTTGGCTATCTTCAAATTCACAGTACGAAAAACATCAGTTTTTATAGCTAATAAAAGTCAATATCATTTGTTATTTCAACGTAATGTTTATCGATATCCGAAACGTGACGTAGCCTGATGTAACCACTATTCCTCGTCTGGCACACTGCCATATTGTCTTCTACGATCGGGATGATTAATCCTAAGTTTTCCGTGAACTGATTCAAAGCTGGGTGAAGTTTTTTGGCTTGTTTTATACTGAGGAACAGTCGCCCTGCTGTCTATAGATTTTGCTGAATGTAAGAGGTTTACATTGAGTTCATAATTTAGCTTTCCGGGTTATGAAGAGGGATATCAGTCAGTCAAAAGATAAGACTAAATGTGGATACTTCTGTCTTCGAAAGTTTTGTTCACTGCCTCGTTGTGTTTGTTTGTTTGATTTTGGACTCCAAGGGGTCTTCTCTAAAAGTAACTAATCCGTAGTTTCGGCTGAAATTACGGGCGTTTACTACGCTGTATTACTTACGGACATGACAACACTATTTGACATTTGTCCCTAGTACCGATGTGTTCTGTCTGTCCGTCCGAAATTCTATTTTTTACTTGTTTCGACGTACCATCTGCTTTCGAACGGGCTTGTGTCTTCGTTGACGGACTTAGAGACTCAACAGGGGGTTTCCCAGTTGAGTCCGTCACCAGTCGGACTTATCCGATAAAGTGCATGTAAATAATAAAAAATAAATATTATTCCTGAATAAACACTAGTTATTTCAACATCTCCCATTGCCTGCGTTGACTGTCTCGTTGTTCGTTCGATTCCCTAGTCGAGCAAAGTGTTATTAGGTTTTTCTATTCGGATTTACCCAGTAGCAGCCAGGAGTCTAGATTTGTACTCGGCTGATGCTAATAGGCTCGCCCTTTCGGGGAATGCAGATGTGATGTTATATTTTTTCTAAATCTCCTTGATCAACATACCCAACATCAAAACAAAATGTCATTTAATAAATACCATCGAAACGACAGCCAGACAAACAGTAAAATCTATTTACCATTAAAACTTGATTCACCTACAAAATGTTCAATTGTCACAATCATGGGAACGAACTCAAAACGACAACAAAAACCATAAACAATGGTCTATTACGAACGGCTAAACTCAAGTAAATTGTATTATAAAAATAGTAAAAAAATATGTTAAAAGGGAGGAGCGTGGTATGTGTGTGTAATGAGACCACAGAATAAGAAGGCAGAGACTCTTCTTGATGCTGTTTATTTCTGGGATTATTTTCAGGCTGAGGGATCGAATTTGTCTACTCATGGGTATATCAAGGGTAAATATGAATTGGAAAAGCTTTCTCCTGACAGTAACATTGAGATCATTATCAAAGTGGTTTTAGAAATCAGGTTTCCCAAGGAATAAGGTCAGATAAATATTAATCGTTCTGTGCGGAAACTTGCCGGTTCATGAATAATGTGCTTCGTTAACATTGAATTGTTACATTAAATATTTCTGGATGATGAAAGGCTTAGAAATTCAGAGAAGGTTAAACAAAAATGTAAGTTCATTTAGTTTTTATTCTAATTGCAATTCCCATATTTTTTGAACATTTGGATTCTAATCTCTGTTTGAATCTGTCAAAAATACTTCTGATTTTTACACATTTTTGACAAGGTTTTAACATTGATTTTCGCTGAGATGAGATTGTTTCATATAAACCAATGCGTGTTTTGCGAATCCGATCGCACTGACAAATGCCAGGAACGCATTCTTTCGACGGCCTAGCAGTAGATTTTGAACGTTTTTAATTGGCGTTCAAATCCATTGAACAATACATTTAGACTCTGTTTCAACTCTATTCTGTGCACGCTGCCATATGCGCGAAGGAATGCATTTTACTACGCGCTGAGCCTAACACTTGTGTTAACATTAACTCGAAATAACGCCATATTTGAATAACTCAAATATGCATGTAATTATATGCGAGACAGGTTCTTGCTATACTAATCGGTATGTGCAGGCGGAACACTGAAGCTTAGCTAAAGGTTTGGTGGGAGTTACTTTTAAATACCTTCTAATATTCTGGACTTATAGAAGGAGTAATATTAGAACTAGAACCAGCCAGAGACGATGATCAAGTCTATGGAATACAATCAACGGGGCCGTAATTCTCTATGACACTATGAACGAAACCGCGTGAAATCAGCGTGAGATTGGCAGGATTAGCTAAGGGACGTGGTTTCGATGTACGGAATCGTCAAGTGTTCATAGTGAGTTTAGGGTCCTCTGGTGTGGAGATATTAAAGCTATATTATGGATGAGACTTTACGTTATCATAGACTGTGATCTAGCTAGTCAAGTTTCGCGATTGCGAGTCTCACCGTAAAAAGTAATGATCAGTAATTTTACTATTTACAATTGAGTATCAAGTGAACGTTTGTAGGCCAAAATTGGAGTCTGTTTATCGGATTTCATCAGAATCTTCTTTATTAAAAGCTCAAGCCTCTTTACTAGAAGTTCAACCACCATTCCTCTTTCTACAACGATGCTGTGATCCACTTTTAAGGGTACGGTCGCTTCTGAAATTACTGGCGCATGAGACACTGACTGGTTGTAAATTCGGCAATGCATCGGCAAACCCCTTAGTTCGCATTTGCCCAGTTCTCCATAGAGACTGGGGACACTCCTTTACATTCTTCCCAGGGATGTGCTCTAGCAGGCATTGCACAGAAGGAATTTCGGTCTTTTGAGAGGTACCTACCCCCTTTCATGTGCAGCTGGTGACCGCCAGATTTTAGTGAGGTAAAAACCCGACACTCCCCGGTCTTCTCCCAAAAGGCGAAAATAATAAAAATGGCCATCTGGTGGAAACCACTTTCCACCAGATGGTCCAATCAATCAATCATCAATCAAATAATACACTGATCGAAGCTGTCAACCTATTTAGTCTAAAAAACTGTATTATTTAATATCTATCTGTTACCACACCTGTTGATTTTTTCCTTTTAATAGGTCCTCGTTTAGTATACTGTATAACTGATAATACTAATACCATTTATGGGGTAAAATAATGACTTAGCTATCAGCTAAATGGTTTAGAAACCTAGATTTTAATAGTCTGTTCTTCATAGATAGAAATCGTCGATTGTAATGCAAGTTTTATTAAATCGATAGGCATCAAATGATTCCATAATGAAGTTAATGGCGTATTCAGAATGGATAGTGAAGAATTTAACAGATTTGTTCAATTTATTTGATTAATGTTGGCAGTTTTTCCGTAGCTTTAAAAGAGACTGTGACCAGAGACTGTGACTGTGAAGTTTGTTTCGGCCTTTCTTCTCAGAGTAGTCAGTTAGGAAACGCCGACCTCATCTCGTTTTAAAAAATATGATTGACATGTAAAAGTGTTTGTACAAACCTACTTACAGAAATAAAATCATTTATCATTTATCATTTATCATAGCTCTTAAATATGTGTTTATTACAAAATAATATGATTAATTTCGTAGATTTTTGGTCAGATTTTCGAGGCGTCTATAAATCTGCCTAGCCGTTTCTCCATTTTGGGGGTCAGCTTTCAGTCTAACCGGGTGCAGCTGAATACCAGTATTTTACGAGAACCGACTTCCTATCTGACTTCCTCAACCCAGTTACGGGGTAATACGATACCCCTTGGTAAGACTGGCAGATTTTCGAGGTATCACTTACTACTAAAGATGTTGGTGCCTATGTACAGACGCCAGCACATCAAGCTGCTACAATCTGTCAAATTTCTTTGATAGATTTTCAACTTTATCGCTAAAGCTATGGTCTAAAGTGGATTGGGTTTGTCAGTGATGTGCTGGTGTACTTATACCTAGTATATTCTCAGTTCTGATTGACTTTTTTATTAGATAGTTTTATGCAAATTCTGTTTAAATCAACTCAGCCTGTTACAGTCCACTGCTGGACATAGGCCTCTCCCAGGCTGCGTCACAACACCCTGTCCTCCGCCTTCTGCATCCAGTCCGTCCCAGCCACCTTCTTAAGTTCGTCCGTCCATCTAGCTGAAGGGCGTCCCACATTATGCACAAAAATTCACAAATTCTGTTACTGTGACGAAACACTGTCTTTGCAAAAAAATCTAGTAATATTATCTCTCTATCTATAACATCTCAGAGTGCGGCCATAAAACAGTATAAATATTAAAATAAAAATAGCCATTACACGTCTGTATGTCCTACTTATGCTTGTCCCAGTTGTCTCCAGTGTAAGTGTCACAGGCCCTATATGGAGGCTAGGCTAGTCTTTGATTTCTGTTCTTACCTTAAAGAGTTACTAGTGATGGAACAGATGTTATCGATAGTTTCTACAATTATATTAAAGTTTTATGGGTTAATACATAAATGATAAAACGGTGCAGGAAAATATTGTGAGGAAACCGGCCGGCATGTCTTATAACTAAAAATTCGGAGATATGTGAAATCTGCCAACCTGCACTGGGCCCGCGTGGTAGATTACAGCCCACTCCCTCTCGAAGAGAGGATACCCTGTGTCCCAGCAGTGGGAACATTTTAAGCTGATTATGTATAGGATAAATAATTAGGACATCTAAGTTTCATTTTTATTTTAATGTCATTTTCAGTTTATAATTTATTTTTTTAAGCAATCATATTGAATAAAATAATACCGATTTAGAATTGTATCAATTTGCCAGTCCTATCCAAAGTAAACTGGTTTTTTATACTTGCATTCTAGACCACCTTACTGACATTGTTAATATTTTTTTGAGTAAGTGAACAAAAATGGGAAGACAGGAAGCAGACCGTTGCAAATTAATGAAATTGCTTATTAAATTTGCAACAACCTTCAAAAGTTAGGTAATGAAGTTATTTAAAGCTGAATGCAACCGTGTAATTTCTGGTACTCGTTACATAGTTATAGCAACTAAATAATATTATACAGTGAATCACCGTTTTAGCGTTTTGTTTTGAAATGTTAGACGAAACTATTTTGTTTGAAGTTTCTAGTGCAAGGAGGTTTACGTTAAACTGTTCATTCAATGAATTGATTTTTGTTTTTATAGTTGCTTTTCTTGTTTTCGTTTTCATTGACTCAATCAGGCGCCATTTTGTATTGGCTTTCGTGAAGTCTTAAGTGAAATTCTCAATGTATGGATTGATATTCGAATAAGTTTTGACCCCTTTATAGGTTTTATTTCTGACATATCTTCAAAATCTTTTAAATTTTCATCTTTCATAAAATAGGTAGGTTCGTGCAGCTCAGATAAAGTATAATAAAATAAAGGTATGGCTATTGCATAATTTTGTACATCACTTCTTAAAAAATAAGATACCAGCTGTCTTTGGTGCAAATATTTAACCATCGCTGGCACTCCTTCATTGCAAGTTCGTGTTTATCAAATGAAAAGAATCTCCATCACTCTCAGCTCCAAGAAAACCAATTTAAAAGAGTAAAAGGAAAGCATGAAACTTGATAAAATGTATTATTAAAGTAAAAAGGGCAATAAAATAGATTAAACCTTTCGCTAATATCGTTAAATTATACCATCGCGTTCGCCATGTTGCGTTTCTTTGCCCACACTTATTTTTCACAAAATTATATAGATTACTTGTTACTAAATTGGCAGGTAATATCGCAAATGGATTACCTAGACTGTCTGAAAAATAACTATGATTCTTAATCAATTTTATGGACTAGGGCTCTCTCCTAAAAGGGGTACCTAGTTTTTTAGTTTGTTAATACTTTGTGTCTAGTTTAATGTGGATCTTTAGCATGTCGTCAGAAACGCAAGGGTTCAAATACGCATTTCAACAGAAAACGCACAAAACGCAAACGCTATGGCATTAAGTCCGCCTCGGTACATTTATGTGCTTGAAGTATTAAATAAATAAATAAAACGCATGTTGGCAGAAATGCATCTCGGCAGATTTGCACCATGTCAAAGATGCAGCTCGATGAACACGCAACTTGACAAATGTGCGTCTTGACAGATACACAACTCGGCAGTCAATTAATAAATAATTTAATTTGTAATTTTTTCACGTTAATTTTTGGGGCTGATAAAAAAAAACAAAATTTTCCTGCAGTTTTTTTTTAATATTGACTGCTTCCTTGGTCACTTGGCCGCGGGCGCAGTGCTGAGCATGAGTTCTTGGGTTCGATTCTTGGATAGAAAAAGTGCCTTTGGGTTTCCCATCTGAAATTTGTCACTAGCAGCCCGGAGTCTGGATTTGTGTGGTTGATGGCACTAGACTCACCCCTGTTACAAGGGAATTAAAACATCACTAGCGAAATGAGGATGTACACCTCTGCCTAATCCATCAGTAAATACAGACGTGGTGTTAAGTTACGTGTAAATTTTTTTCAACATTTCATAGTAAGGACAGTGTTATGACTGCAATCCTTGAACTTCTACGACATCAATAAATACAGACCTTACCTCGTCCAAAATCAATGAATATATGTGATAAGGTCCGTTTCGTCGTGGAAATTACTATCTTCTTAATATTACGATCATATTATTATGTCAAAAGGCATTCTCAATCAAAATTTAAAACATCTGTATAACATCGATAAAATATTCCTGCACAGTCACATCACTACTTACCTTGTCACAGCTACCCATATAAAATAAAATAAAATAAACTAGTACTTATTGCTTTTGTTCGTATAAGGAAAAGTGGGTATTTATATATTAATTGATCAATGAAAGCTGTTTCTCTGTGCTATGCAGTAAGTGGGTAGTTTTTCTAATTGCTTCACAACTTAGAACTGTGGTTGTTTATTATACTTTCTGTATTTCTTTATATGGGGTCGTCAGATGGTGGGCGCTCCATATAGGATGAATGAGTCAATGAGAAGATATTGTGGGTAAGAAAGTATTGACATGGTTTTCAGAAAGTAAAATGTTAGTATTTTGTGGTCATTATTGGGAATGAGAGCGGTAGTGGCTCAGTGGTAACGGACTTACGAGTCGTAGGTCGTGCCGTTAATTTGTGTAAAAAATTTCATCACCACTGCTCTTAAAACGGTGAAGGAAAACATCGTGAGGAAACCGGCATGTCCTAGAACCAAAAATTCGAAGACATGTGACATTCACAAACCCGCACTGGGCCCGCGTGTTAGATTATTAGCCCACTCCCTCTCGGAAAGAGGAGGCCTGTGTCCGTGTGTGTGAGACCTGTTTGTGTGTGTGTGTGTGTGGGGGGGGGGGCCAGCAGTGGGAATATTATAGGCTGACTGTGTATGTACTGAGAAGGAAATTATGGAGTATTATCAATAGCTTCAGTATTTTTGTAACTTGTACGGAAATTGATGCAGTCTTTATCAGAATTGCTGAGTGTTTGTTAAATGGGCTCGTGGCTAAATATAGGTAGTGCAATCCACGAAGACGCGCCCCACTCTTCTTCCGAATTGTTAGTGGTTATCCCTAGTAAATTCCACTAGTGTTTTAGTTTTTTCGATACACACTAATTACCCACTAATAATAATTAGTGTGTATCAACAAAACTAAAACACTAGCGGTCTTCGTGGATTACACTATCTATAATAACAGCCGCACAGGTCGATCGATCAGGTTAAGCTACACGTGCCGTGGTCGATCCGTGAATGGGTGACCGTCTTTACATACAGAGCTCCACGTGCCTCGGAAAGCACGTTATGCCGTTGGTTCCGGGTGTCATTCGTCAATCTTTGACAGTCGTCAGAATCCTGAAAGTCTGACAACCAGTCTTACCAAGGGGTATCGTAGGTATTACCCCGTAACTGGGATGTGGAGGTCAGATAAGCAGTCACTCCATTTAAAATACCGGTATTCAGCTGCATTCGGTTAGACTGGAAACCAACATAGTTGGGAAAAGGCTAGGCAGCCCTTGGTAAGATTGGTTGTGGGCTCGGCAATTCTTAAAGTCTATTTTTATAAAATTACTAGCTACGCCCCGCGATTTCACCCACATAAGTGTCGATTCCGTGGGAATATCGGGATAAAAAGTTTAGTAGCCTACGTATATTATGTTAATCCAGGTTGTCAGCTACTTCCATACAAAATTTTATTGTCCAGCCGTTTGAGCGTGAAGTAACAAATATATAAACACACACTCTCTCAAACTTTCGCCTTTACAATATTAGTGTGATTTGGCAAATCTATTATCGTACCGACATTATTACGCAACAACTAGGTACCTAATCCTTTCTCCAAATTAAAATTCCTTCACCATCCGCTACCCATCGACAAACTTGCCTCTATAATCTATGGTCTAATGAATGGTGTTATCTATGCAGTCATGGTGGGCGGATCCCATTACGACACGTGCCGCAACATATGGCCTGTTGCATGTGGACTCGAACCACATACACACACAGTGAATTGTATCATCTATGAGTCGTTTGGAGGTGTGATAAGGGCGTACAATTTTGTACACATCTGACGACACATTTTGACGAGATAGACGAAGATAAATGTAGGGAACAGCTGATTTTTATTTCGCGATTTCAGGTTTGGTCTCATAGTAAAAGTTGTTCATAATGATGAGTACAATGACCTCTTAAGAGGTTGCTGGTGTTTTTCAAATAACCCTGTATACAAAGTAAAACGCCTGTTAGGGTTCGAACTTACGGTGTTTAGTGGTTTTAGTCAGTAAGAGTCTGACAGACAAATCCACCCACCCCAGGGTGGTGAACATCCATGAGGATATCTACAAGGGAAAAAAAATTGTTTCGAACCCACGATCTACAACACGTAAGTCGCATGATCCGTAACCACTGGGCCAACACTGCTCTAGAGAAAGCTCGGATCATTCATATAAAGTACTTATTTATTTATTAAAACTTTATACACAAGTAAAAAAAATCCTGTACAAAGGCGGACTTAAGGCCTGAGGCATTTCCTACCTTAGGGTGATGCAGAGACAAAACTTGTCAGGTGCAGAATATGGAATAAATAGCTAGGAAATGACTATAAAATACAACAATAAATACTAATACATAGATAGATACATACACAATATCTAAATCAGTGAAAGCTTTCGCTACATCATAGGAAATGTAGGTAAAAGTACAACTTGAAATACAGTTACTACCTAGTTCTTCTATTCACAGAAGCTTGATCGGCCGCGAAATTTAAATACAAATCCTTAAAAATATTCAAAGGGGTTATGCCCTTTGAATAATAGTGATTCACACGAGGTAGAGGATTTTCAATGTTTAAATAAACTATAATAAATCACAGTTTTTTAAACAAACAATTTGTGACTTAGATTTTGGCATAGACAATAGGGCTACCAACTTTTTTTTTCCTGCAAGTATGGACAGATACTTAGAGATAAGATTTTTGACTTGCCTGCTTTACCAACACATTTTATAGACGAAAATCATGTACTTTTCGCCTTGCTTTGGAAATTGTCCTTACTTCGGATGTTGTACCTTTTACTAATGTTGCACTTTTTAAAGATTTTGATTTAAATTCCGCGGCTGATCAAGCTTCTGTGAACATAATGTTTTTATGTCCTACGTAATATTAGGCGAGCCTATTGCCATGGCTGCTATTCAGAAATTCCTGATGGAAAAACTCAAAAACACCTTTTTCCCGATATGGGAATCGAACCCAGAAATTCATGCTTAGCGGCAGCGTTTGCGACCCCTCGACCAACAATGTAGGCTATTACAGAATACACCAATGAAAGCTCTTTTTGTAAGAAGTAACCCTAAAACAAACGAACAAACAGACATTTTATAAGCGTAGTGATGAGTAATACCTGACTCATGATGAAAATCGTAAAAATGTGTGAGATGTGGGTACCTACACATGTGTGAGATTGTAAATATCATTTCTTTTTTACGTTTGTTTTTCGTTTATACAGTATCATGCGATGTGCGGGTTTGTTTTCATTGTACCTAGTTTTGTGCAAGTCTGTGCTACCTAAGCCGGTAATACACCGGCCGGGTTCTAGTTACAAAAGAGAGAGAAAATTGGAAGACGGAAGGAAAGGTTTTGCCCTACAGTGGGACACAATAGGCACAAAGTATTATAGTGGCCCTCTCACAAGCAAAAAGCTGGCTCTATGTTTAGAGCAAAAATGCAATCCTTATATTTTCCATCTCTCAGGATAGCACGTTTAGTTTTTTCAATTCATCCGCAGTGCCTTTCACACTAAATACTTCTTCAGTCTTTAGCAACTTCACGCCTGTTTTACTCAAATTGTTAAGCAGAAGTCTACCTAATAATTTTGTAAAGATTTCGATTTTCGTAAAGATTTACAATAACTCACTTATTCTTTAGAATATTTTCTTCTAAGTTTTTATTAACGACTAAAACGTCTGATGGGATTTCTTTCACTCATAAATCTTTTTAGAAACTTCATACCGCGACCATTTTTCAGTCCAGTAGCGCGTGACGTCATTCACACTCATCCGTTACAGAAATACCGTAACGTACAACAACAACAATGGATACACACTGCATTTAATTTTAACACATACGTTCACCTCCCGAAATAAGTGACACACATTATGAAAAACTGTAACGGTTTCAGGTCAGTGCAATGGTTTCACAGAATTTGATTATTATTGAATAGGTACAATTAATTTTTCACGGTCTCCGTGTGTGTGACGGATTTAACCAATCAACATAGCCTTTTCCCAACTATGTATATCGGGGTCGGTTTCAAGTTTAACCGGATGCAGCTGAATACCAGCATTGTATATGGATCGACTGTCTATCTGACCTCCGCAACCCAGTTACTGGGTAACACGATATTCCGTGGTAAGTCTGGTTGTCAGAATTTCGGGCTTCTTTCGAAGGATTCAATATATGACTTGAAATGGAGTTGTTCGATTGATGTAAATTTTCACTCACAGAGAGATTTCACGGACGGAATACTGGTGCCCGATGAGGCTGAAAGTTTTTGGAGTGGCGACCGCGTACCAGAAGACGTAGCGTTGGAAGGCCTCCCACAAGGAGGACCGTTGACGTTGTGAAGTCCGCAGGAATTCGCTGGATGCGGAAAGCACAGAACTGGTCGAATTGGCAGTGCTTGGCGGACTCTTATTACCAGCAGTGGATGCCCTTCGGCCGAATTGATGATGATACTGATGGCACACAAAAATTTGAAGGAATTGATCAACTCATCTATTGTTAGTGTTATTTTGTAGATAGAAAAACCTTCTATCCTAAGAAAATACAATCCTGAAAGTTATTGCCACTAAGCCACTTACGTTAGTTATTAAAAACGATAATCAAATCTCTCAATTTGTAAGCGGTCTTGGGACTACAAATTGGTATTCACAAGTGACTACGTTTTCTGATCCATTTGTTTACATTTTCACCAGATATCTTTGAAACAGACTATAAGCAAACAATATAATGTCATATGACATTTATTTGTAATTTAGGAATCTTTATAGATTTTTAGTTCGCCGCGTGGAGAGCTTAGCACGTTTTTTATGTAGATAATGTTATAACGATAAAACTGTAATAAAATAAATTAATCTCTCTATCTTTCTGTTTTCTCGACAATATATATTTGCATTCATTTTACAGTATGTAAAGATGCGACGAGTTGGCAAAGTTTCAATAAATAGCACTCAGCTTTATCCTGGCGTACAAAACATAGCTTTTAGACAGTAGAGTTAACCTTTGATTATTGTTAACACACATTACATCAATAAAAAAATAAAACAAAACATTATAGATAAAGTTACATTGACAGTCAGATACATATATGATTACTTCTAGAACTTTGAGATTTATATTTTTATAAAAATAAAAAAAAAACTTTGAACTGGAAATTAAACCCACATCCTCAAGAATCAAATTTCCAGAATCACAGACAACAAGATCGAAACACATCAAAGTCTATGGTATTTATAGAATGCAATGCTTTCCGGCCGTAGACTAGATAGAATGTTGGCTGTGGGCCAACGCGGACATCGGTTGTCCATGGAAATAGATTCGGCTTGTATTTCTTGATTGTCTATGGTTTTTGTCAACCTGTGAGTTAAGAGGAGACGTTTTACGTGTGTTTGATGGAGTTGTGTCCGCTTGTTTGCATTTTTCTTCAGATGTTCTAAACTGCTGGACCGAAATTGGGAGTCTACCTTTTCGGTTTTAGGTTTAGTGGGAAATATTTACATGATTAACTCAACATCTTCAATATGATATTAGGGCTGCCTCGTTTCTGTAGTGCATCGGTGATGTTTGCGCCGTATAGCACTGATGGCTTTCATGCCGTTATCCGCAAGAAAACTGTATCCCTGATCTGCAGAATACGTGGCAGCTGCAACGGAATTCTGAAGACTGTAGCAGATAGAAGATAGAAGCCTTTATTAAGCGAGTAATTTAAATGTATTTTATTTTAATTTAAATCGGACTGTATGGATCAATTAGTTATCACGCCTGTATTGCCCGAAAGGTTAGGTAGAAAAATAACATTTTATACATAACCGTATTCCTGTGTTTTCTCCCTGGTTAATGATACTAGTCAAAAAATTTTTTTACGAAATAATATATCGATTCACAATTGCACTAACTACAAAATTTTCAATTTTTACTTTTTTAATGCCAAATACAGTAAATTTCATGCTCTTTCGTTTCCGCGCATCGAAATACCGTTACTCCGTCTCTTTCTACCAAAAACGTGGGTCACAGTTGTATTAAATGAGTTCGGTTAATGTTCCATGAATGTGGTATTATACTAATGATCTTTATTTTTGTAAAACCAATCAAGATAGATGGAGTAAAAGGACTAGTCTTATGGATAGATGCATATTTTTTTGTATTTTACTTGGATTTTCTACTGTTCTCGTCTATACTTTAAAAAACTTTAAAGCTCTCTCCTCAAAAATGTAAATTTCGTAGTTAGTGCAATTGTGAACTAAGGCATCGATATAACTACCACTGCTATGTTCCTATGTCTTAACGCCAACAACCATATGACCGCGTTTTCTATTAAAACTGTCTGGCGAGTGCACTTAATTCTCCAATATTCTCTATGAAGGTTAAAAAAAACAGTTATACAAGAAATGTCTAAGATGATATTGACTAATTTGTGATGCTATATTTTTATCTGAGGAAAGCTATTTCTTTCTCATTCAAACTTTTCTTTACTAAATAAATCAATAAAATATGATATTGTTGTATCTAATAAAAATAAAATATATTCAATTACCTATTTACCAATGTTAAGTATATATCTATCTTTATTTTATGGTGATTGTGAGCGGTTTTACAACTTTATTATTGATACATCAATCATTGCGTGATGTAATAAAATTAATATATGCTGTACCAATATTATGCCGTATAGTATTAGATGAGTTAACAATCCATCAACGTTATTACATTCGGCATGCTCTGAACAAATCTCACTTAGGTGAAGAGAGCCTGAAGTGTACTGCCGGTCGATTCTGTAAAAATCTCACCGTGATAACTTAGGTGAAGTGAGCTATCAATAGGGGCCCTAACATCAGGTGGAGTGACAGCTCACTTCACCTAAGTTTTCACGGTGAGATTTTTACAGAATAGCACTACTGTCATCCAACCAGTACTACCAGTAGAAGGCTAATTCCCGTAATTAAAAATGTTCAAAATCTAGTCGCAATCTCATCTCAGCGATACGCAATATTAAAATATTGTCAAAAATGTAGGGAAATTAGAGATATTTTTGATAGATTGAGACATATCAGACTGTGAACGTTGTTAAAATTACGAGAATTGCCCCTCATGTCTATTAAAAAAAAACGCGCCGTGAAAACTTAATGTAAAGTGAGCCGTTATTCCACCTGATGCTCGGGACTGAAACTAGTTACAGCTCACTCTAAGCTCTCTTCGGCAGAGTTTTAACGGTAAAATTTTACAGAATGGCACTACTAACAGTAGTGGTTGAACTCCGCCGGATATATGCAATTCCTAAGTAGAGTCAATAGGTCACAACACAATACTGATCTATCTTCCTCCCTATTGTTTCCTGACTTCCTCAGGTCGTCTCTCTGTCTGGCTAAGTAAAGCCTCCTACTATTCTTGTTTCTTTTATAACTGAAAGTATTTTTAAAACAATCTTTTCAGTTTTTAGGAATTTAAATTTAGATGAATAATAGCAATTTTCATGGTTCAATGCACCAGACAGATATTAAACTAAACTCAATTACTACATATTTATTTATTATTTGCGAATTAATCATAAATTATAATCATATTGGATTGAGGGTTTAAATATCAACATTATTCCCCATTCAATACGCATACGTGCAAACAAAAGTGATTCATAATTTTTACTTAGAAAACCACACACGTATGTTTATTCATCTGTCACAAAAAATAACCCCCTGAATACATTCATAATTGGCAACATTACCAACGTGCGAAAATGAATGAATGTTGCCACGTAACCCTAAACTGCTAACAGTGAGTTATTTATATGTTTTTGCACCTGGACCGTCAAAACCAATGGGGCGGCAAACAGAGGGTTGATTGTAATCTATAATTTATATGGAAGCGCATGAGTTGATTTTAATTTTGAATGAATTTTAGCATCAATGAGTTTAAAATTTAAATAATTTGCATGATTAAAAATATTCGTCAATATAAGCGACAAATCAGCAAAGAAAACCTCGACGTCTATATTGTTTCTGCATATTTTCTTAAGACTGTTTTAATAACTGAAAAGTCTTCTTGTTATTCGTGTCGATGGTACTCTCTTCCTTGTTTTTATATTGATTGAGTCCAGTAGGTGGCAATATTAATTGCGGCATTAGTAGAATTCTTTGAGTCATCCGAGGTGCAAGTGAACGGGCACTTAGAACACTCCAGCAAGTGACAACTATACTCCGTTTGTTTAGGTAGTTAAATAAGGGTAACCCAAAAAAACCACGTGACGTGGTTAACCGACTAAACGTAATACCAGTCTATTCAATTGTCATGCGACGTCACAGTTGTACTCTTCAATTTTGCAACGTTATTATTCGTTAATAGCGTTGCTAAATTGAAGAGTACAACTGTGATGTAGCATGACAATTGAAGTGAGTGGTATTACGTTTAGCCGGTTAACTAAGTCACGTGGTTTTTTTGTTTACCTTTATTTAATTACCTAAACAGATGCAGTAGGTAAAACTGATACAAAATAAATCCAAACAGAAAAATTGATAGTGTCACCCTGAATTACTGCTATAATTAAATATTAAAGAGGAATCACCATATTGGTAGTCAGTTAGATTATTGAAATTGACCTCTAAATTCGAATCCAACGCATTATCTAAGAGGCCCTTTTTCGTAGACAAAATCTATAAAAAAAAACACAGAAACCATAGATGATTACATCATACTAATCTCCGTAAATATCAAAGAATCATTATGACATTATGTGTTTTTCTCAATCCGCCATGACACAATTTGATGTTTGTTTTTCTGAAATGTTTACTCGATTACGAAGCACTAAGTTGCTATTCGATGTGCGAGGTCACTTGTGTCCTTAATCATATTGACACTGTTGACTAGTGTACCCTGTGGTGTTTGCTTGCGAATAAGCATATTTTGGACACAAATATATTGGGCTTAGGGATTAATAATAATCATCATGATTCTTTATTTATCTCAACATCACATACATAAGGTTCAAAGTTAATTGAGAAAATTTGACAAGTTTAGGTAGCTTGATGTGCTGGCGTCTGTACACTGGTTAATAAAATGCACAATCTCAAATAGAGAAAGGGGTCTAAGGCTGAGGTAGAAGGGTCTGTACCCGGCTCTTTAAGATAGGCAATGTTAATTTCGTTGTTTGTTTTTTGGGGCTTGAAGCCGAATATTTTCATAATGTTTATAGACACAACATTTCACTAGGTATATGTCAGAACCCAACAGACAAAATGATATTCAAAATCTTAAAATGGTGAATCTATGGTCTAGATTGCAAAGGGAGATAAATCTACCGAAATGATCAGAAAAAAAAAACTGCAGATTTTTTGAACTTCCTGTACATTATGTACAGAGGCCAGCACATCAAGCCACCCCAATCTGTCAAATTTATTTGATAGATTTTCAACTTTACTACAAAGAAACAAAGTTCATATTCAATTGGGAAATTTTGACAGATGGACCCTTGAGCTCTGTACAAATTGACGCAAATACCTATTGCATAATAATACTTAGTGGGCAGTCTCTAAATGATTCACAACAAAATAATAATAAAAAAAACACCAATTCTCTAAAGCTCCATGACCAAGACTTGAGAGTACTTACACACTTACAAAAAGCAATAACCCTTTAACTGCTACACTCGCATATTAATAGTGACGGAGTGAAACATGACATCAGAGCCAAGTAAGAAAGGTGACGCAAGTGATACGTTGTGAGAAACATCTGAACACGATTTGGTACATGAAAATTGTGAGGACAGAAGTGTCACTTTCACACAAATGGAAGTGAAAAGTTCACGCATGGCGGCAAAGCTGCAATGGGTCTTTTTTCAAAAGGCCCTTCCTGCTTTGTTTGATTCGCATAACATCTTAATATGGACTTTAAGAGACTATGACATCTGAGTTTGTTTCGGCATTTCTTCTCAGGGATCTATCACTAAGAAAAAACTATCTAATTTTAAAATATTTAACAAAAAAATTGCCTTTTTAAAGTGTCTAAGAAGATTTGATTACAGATATAAACACCATTTTATTTGTTTTCATCAGACACAAACACCACTGCTCTCATATTTAACTTAAATAAAGCATATAAATCTAAGAGCTCTCCACATTAGTAACAGTCCGACCGTCGAAAAACTGCGTTCCTGACATCAGGGCCTTAAGTTTGCTATTACAATAGTGTCAGAATAGTCTATCATTGATTTCATAATTGTTGATTTTGACAAGTTTGGTAATCTACTAATATAATGGCGTCATTATGACTTTCCAATGGTCAACTACTGACACTCCATTGAAAGAAATGGCATAAAATGGTAATCTCGTACATAATGACAAATGAATAAATGTAATGTTTATTGCTATTTACGAACTTCTTAATACTTCAGATTGCAAACACTAATACGTAATATGTAAAAATATATATTAAATGAAATCTAGCATGAAATTTAGTAGCAGTTTTTTCTCAGACCATTGACCGACCAATGATCGACCATTATTAATTTAGCAGATTACGAACTTTTAGCAAAATGATAATGGGATCGTGTTGAAATGACGAATTTATAAAAATAGCAGACTTGGGCCCCAGTCTGTGCGACAATTCCAGTAGTTCAAGATCAAATTCGCTAAATACTTATGTAACTGAAAGGTGTTAGGTGTAGATCCGTGCGAAGCTAAAGTTTCCCTTCTGTCTCTCTCCATCCTATGCTTCCGCGCATGTGTATGATTTATGCCGTTACAAAACACACGATTTGTTTGTACAAGATTTTCAAATGTTGAGATGTTGATTTTTATGATTTTTGCAGTTCATAAAATGACATTGACTAAACTTACTGACAGTGCCAGTTTTATATTAAGATTATTTTTTTAACTGAAGAAGCTAATTATGCAAGAGCTTTTAATCAAAGAGGTTTTTATACTTTAAGTGCGCTTACGACGTACGGCATTTCATACAATTAACTTTCAAGCCCTTGTTTTTCGAAATTAATGAACCAATTTTAATGAAACTTTATACGCATACACAGGATACAAAGGTCTTAAAAGTTAGTTAAGAACATTTTCGAAAAATAGTGTTACAGCCAAATTAGACCGACATTAAATTTTCCATAGAAACAGAGATTTCCAGTTATCTTTTTTTAAATAAGACATTTCGAAAATGTTCTTTAATAACTTTTTAGACCTTTGTATCCTGCTTCTGAGTTCTGCTTCAGAGTTTCGCTAGCTAATTTAATTTTACCCCGTATTCAGACTATTGTAAAATACTATATTGTAATTTGAAATTTCTTTCTGAGGTTAATAAGTAAGGGAATTTAACTAGTATAGGTCGTCGCGTCACCTAAAAAGAACACTGAACGACAGTGGAGGGGGTGTGTCTGCGCACGAGTAGAGTCCAGGGGCCCAAGTCTGCTATTTTTATAAATTCGTCATTCCAACACGATCCCATTGTCATTTTGCTAAAAGTTCGTAATCTGCTAAATTCATAGTCGATCATTGGTCAGTTATTGGTCGGAGTAAAACTACAAAATTTCATGCTACATTTCATTTAATATATATTTTTACATATTACGTATTAGTGTTTGCAATCTGAAGTAGTAAGAAGTTCGTAAATAGCAATAAACATTACATCTATTCATTTGTCATTACATACGAGATTACCATTTTATGCCATTTCTTTCAATGGAGTGTCAGTGGTTGATCATTGGAAAATCATAATGACGCCATTATATCAATTAGTAAATTACCAAACTTGTCAAAATCAACAATTATGAAATCAATGATAGACCATTCTGACACTATTGTAATAGCAGACTTGAGGCCCTGTTCTAAAGTACTAGGCTATTATTTTATACAATACAATAATGCTTTTTTGACGCGACCTATAGGTACATTACATACTTTCGTGATCTCACAAGACGAAAGAAATGACCTATTTATACCATTCTAACAGACCAAGACTTACTTACTTACCTTAAATAAACCTACAATCTCAGATTATAGAATATATGAGCCTGCAATAAATCCATCCATACTTGAATACTATTTGCTAATCTCACCCATTTCCAATACAGAATTAAAAACAAATAAAAAAAACAGCGAAATCTCGACCCAATTCTATGATTACATAAATCTATACTTAAATAAAATACAAACAAATTATCTGTCTGTATATTTATCCACAAAACGGATGAGTCTTGTACTATACACTGAGATAACTTGAACTGTCAAACGGCTCAATATACACGTAATCGAAGATCAGGTTAAATTGGTTAGTCTTGTCTGGTATGACGAAAAAGCCCAATTTAATCAGAGCTACAGACTAGATGGGAATGTAGGAAGAGAGAGGTCAAGTTAGGCTGGTGTTATGTTTAGGCTATTTACATTGAGTTTACTTTTCGCCAGGAAATTAGGTTTTTAGGTTGAAATGTTGTGTATGTTGGTCTATTGGTGAAGCCACAAAATAGTGATTGGGTTTTAATTGTAGGACTGGTTGTCTGACTTTCGGGCTTCTGACTACCCGTAACGTCTGTCAAAGGTCCACGAATGATAGCTGGGACCAACGGCTTAACGTGCTTTCCGAGGCACGGAGGGGTCTCGGTATGTAAAGATGGTCACACATCCACAGACCAACCGCGGCAAGCGCAACTTAACCTGATCGATCGACTGCGGCTGTTTTATTTTAGCTAAGGGCCGTTATGAGAAGTCCCACAAAAAATATTTGACGGTGTCATTAATCGTGTCGATTGCTTTTAAGCTGCGATGCGAAAAAGACGCGCCTCCCTGGTGTGCCGGGTGGGGGCCAGCCTTAATACTGCGGTGTCTCGCGGCGAGGAGGGTGGACTGTTTGTATGTGAATCGCAGCTTCAAACTTTCCACACCGATGTTGAGATTGTAGCAGGGATTCTCATTAACTATATTGCAGTGTTAGGTTAAGTTCACTAACATAGTTGTTAAGAAATATTATTACTTACATATTTGAGTTCATTCGTACTTGTATATTAATCTATACAGGGTGTCCCTGGAAGTATGGATCAAATCGAATAGGGGCGTGGGCAAAGTCATTTCCAAACTTTTTAACCCTGAAAATGTCGGTGATTTTTTTTACAGTTCAAAAGTTATGACTAACTTTTGTTATTTTCAATCACTTTGCATAGTGCTCAAAGAACAAAATCATTAAAAAAAAACTACCAGGAACGGTCAATTTAAGTTTTTTAGACAGCCCTGATAGTTTTTTTTTAATGATTTTTTTTCTTTGAGCACTATGCGAAACGATTGAAAAAAATTGGTCACATCTTATGAACCGTAAAATAATTCTCAATCATCAATAATTCTCAGGGTCAAAAAGTTTGGAAATGACCTTGCCCACGCCCCTATTCGATTTGATCCATACTTCCAGGGACACCCTGTATTGCAGTGTTAGGTTAAGTTTACTAACATAGTTGTTAAGAAATATTATTACTAATATATTTGAGTTCATTCTTACTTGTCTATTAATCTATGTAAATAAAACAAAGTCGGATTAGTTACACAATTTATAATTCAAGAACGGCTGGAACGATTTTTATGATCTTTGATTTGTTGGATTCGTGCCTATTCCGAATTGCAGAATAATTAATTCATGAAAAAAAAATATAATGAAGATAATTAATTTTCTCACATATTTTGTAATTATTGATTCTGAGGCGCTACGAAGTTCCTCGCACCCTAATTGCGTAACACACTATTAATCGGAATCTGAATCATTTTGAAGCAAATTGCTGATCCATTGCTTCATAAGTTCGAAAAATTCGTCTGCTCAACACGTAATAACGCTATGAATGTTGTTGAACTGTAAAAATGAAACCGATTCCGATTGATAATGTGTTACGCAATTGTCCCGCCGGGGTGAGCTAGTTATATGTATATAAATATAATTAATACAACTGCTAACACAGAGAGAATTCACTTGAAATACTAAAACAATAAAGGGAACTTTTCTTTCTCCAAAAAATATCAAGTTATCGAAACTGCCACAGTATATTTTGTTTTAGAAAATCTATTCGTAACAAATTCATTTATGTTCTGGCCTCACTATCGCATGTCTAGCAGCCTAAGTAACCGTTTAGTTTATACTTCCGTTGTCCTATTTAGCTCTATGAATGAGTTACGCACTATGTAATTCTTGTTTACAGAGCCAGTGAGAATGTTTTTTAGCTGTAGTTATTTGGGTCAAAGACGGGATGCAGTTCGTCGATAAAGATGAATTCTGTGCAGCTATTATCTTATCATGATTCATGCCGCGAGGAAAGTTTTGAGTAAGTATCTAAATGGCTATAAGAGTGAGGGAAGACCAAACGATGGATGGACTGTGTGAATGATGATATGGCTAGAAAATGGTAAGATTAGGTTAGAAAAGTATGGAAGAAGAAAATTTGGGTTTTTTTTTGGGATGCATGAAGAAGCCTCCTCGTGTAGCGCAGTTTGTTCCGCCAGTTACTCAACTGAACCGAGCGCTCGGCGCATCCTGGATAGTCACACCCAACACCTTTTTTGACTGGCCAATTCTTCCCTTGCGGTGGTAAAGCTAACGCCCGCCTGGTTTGCGACCACCCTCCCACCGTATGGCGTCCTGCTGTGTTTCGTCGATGCGTCGGAGTTCCAGTGCCTTAGACATCTTCTGGGCACGCTCGTTCCATCATAGACCTCATCCATCGCTTTCCATCAGGCCTGATCAAGGTTAAAAGCGGGCCCAATCAGCAATAAAAAAATCAAGACGTGCTGGGCCGACTCCAGATAAACTGGGAATAAGGGTTGGAGAATGATGATGAGATAGTAAAACAAGATCCAGTCAGAACCCGGTCGTACCTAGTTGGCACATCGAGTCTTTGAAAAAGATTTTTAGAACGTCGTGGAGACCGCAAATCAGCAAACGTAAGGTAGGAAAAAGACACTCTCGGGCTAGGTGGAGGGGCGGAGCACCGCCGTGTTTTCGCAGAGGCGATCGAGAGCGGCGGCGACCTCTCGCGCCCGGCCCTGGTTCAAGCCATGGTCCGGGGCGAGAGGGAGTGGGAGGCAGTCACCTCCTTCTGCGAAGCAGTCATGCTAGCGAAGGAGGTGGCGGGACGGCTAAGGGAGAGAGCCTCACGTCCCAGCCGCCACGGGAGACGCTCCGGGCGTCGGGAGCCGGGTGACGACTCCCGGCCACCGTAGGCGCGGGCCTGCGGGCGGAGAGTAATGGGTAACCCTCCGTCCGATCAGGACCAGGCCCGTGCCGGACGGCGCGTACGTGTTCCACGCGCGCCTCAAAGAGATGTCAGCAGCAAGGAAGGGGCCCGAAATGGCCGAAGCCTGCCGGGGCAGCGGGATTGTCCGAAAGGGTTACCGCTACCCCGGAACACAAAGGGCTAAGGAAGGAACACGGGTGGGTTTTAGTCAGTAAGAGTCTGACACTCCCTTCTGCTCCACCCAGAGCGGGAGGGGTCATTTGATGATTTCCCATCCACAAAAAAAAAAGGCTAGATGGAGCGACGATCTTCGCAGGATGGCTGGTAGCAGCTGGATGAGAGTTGCCGAGCATCGAGCAAAATGGCGTGCAATTGGAGAGGCACATGTCCAGCAGTTGACTGTACAGCTGATGATGATGAACAAAACTAGGCGTCTCAAACAGTGAAAGAACGAAAATTGATCACAACGCTTGCTCACCGCGTGTTGGTGATTTCAAACCAATAAGTCGAGGATTTTTCAAGATGTTTTATTTAATCGTAAGACTTTTATAGTTTCTTAACAGAGGATAAGGAGCCCGTGGCTAAATAAAAAAAGCCGCACAGGTCGATCGATCAGGTTAAGCTACGCTTGCCGCAGTTGGTCTGTGGATGGGTGACCATCTTTACATAACGAGACCCCTCCGTGCCTCGGAAAGCACGTTAAGCCATTGGTCCCAGCTATCATTCGTGGATCTTTGACAGTCGTTACGGGTCGTCAGAAGACCGAAAACCTGACAATCAGTCTTACCAAGGGGTTTCGTATTACCCAGTCATTGGATTGTGGAGGTCAGATAGGCAGTCGCTCCATGTAAAATACTGGTATTCAGCTGCATCCGGTTGGGCTGGAAGCCGACCCCAACATAGTTGGGAAAAGGCCAGGCAGATGACTTTTATAGTTTCTTAACGCTCCAATTTCACCATTTTTGAAGTTTAAATTCTACTGTGTGTCAGAAAGCTCTTTAACATCATAAATCAATATAATTTATGCTGATCAGCTTGTAATCCGATCGGTTTAGGTTAATATTCACTGGTTTTATAGTTGAAATGCTCATTTTTGTTTCTTGCTTTGGCCTTCAGCGATCTGTAGTCTTTGTTCTTAATTCGTTCCGTAGTAAATGTCAGTTAAGCCTATAATTAGGGTACCTACTCTTCTGTCTAAGGGGTGCTTCACACATGTTCGGCTCGGTATGAGTCGGCATAGCCGTATTGTTCGAATTGTGCCGAGCCGACACAAACATGAAGCGAAAACAGATGCCGATCGAAGTTTGCCGATCGGTACGAACCGAACGAAAGCCAAATAATTATGTGTAGGAATTGCATCAATCAGTTTTTTTGTTCAACAAATACTGCCGAAAAGAATGTGAAGACTTTATTAGTGGAGGTTCTTGTGACAAAATCATCCAAGCAAGAAATACCATCAGATATATTTCTGCCAAGCGTGACTGTTATGCATTCTAAAGGATCGTTTATTGCAAATTTCTATACCAATATATCAAAACTTCATTTGATTACTCAATATCCTACGATTGCCTTTCCATTAAAATCATAGATTTGACTTATGAACATAGTATGTGTCAAGTTATAAACAACATGTCGATAAAGGCTCGTTCACATGAGTAGAATTTCTCGCTTTGAATAGGCAAGTATCGAAAGCACTGAAAGCAGAGGGGCAATTCTCGTAATTTTAAGAACGTTCACAGTCTGATCTCAGTCTCAATCTGTCAAAAATACCTCTAATTTCCCTACATTTGCAGAGATATGAGATTGCGACTAGATTTTGAACGGTTTTAATTACGACAATTAGCTTTCTGGTCGAAAAGTTGACTCGTGTAGACTATACTTACTTGCGATTCCCGCATGTTAAAGGGCAATACTGGCCTCGCCTCTGAAAATTCAAAGCTTCCATATAAAAGAAACAAAAAAAGAATTTTTGAATCACAGTTCGGGAAAACTATCTGTAGAATCTTGTGATCGTAGCAGTGTTTTTGTTGTTTGACGGTAAACACATAGGGGTTTATACGATCACTGTCCGATCAGGACCAAGCCCGTGCCGGACGGCGAGTACGTGTTCCACGCGCGCCTCAAGAGGCCACGTAAGGGCCGAAGCCTGCCGGGGCAGCGGGATTGTCCGAAAGAGTTACCGCTACCCCGGAACACAAAGCGCTAAGGAAGGAACACGGGTGGGTTTTAGTCAGTAAGAGTCTGACACTTCCTTCTACTCCACCCAGAGCGGGAGGGGTCATTTGATGATTTCCCATCCTCAAAAAAAAAAAGAAGTTTATACGATGTTTAAAGTTAAGCGACGTTTAAACGTAAAAAATCATGGTTATACAGTCGCTAGGCACTACTTAACTTTAAGACTGTGCCGACCCTACAGTGGCGCCCTCATCGTTTGTTTGGTTATTTCATACAATTTAGAATGAAATTGCAGAAAATAAGCACGTTAAGTTGTGCTTCACAAGATTATACGTTAATATTATTATAAAAGGTAGTTTTATATTGTTTAGTTTCATTATAATCCTTAAAACGGATAAAAGTGGCCACTATATTCCGTTTTAAGGATTATGATAAAACTAAACAATATAAAACTACCGCTTCTAATAATATTAACGTATAATCTTGTGAAGCACAACTTAACGTGCTTGTTTTCTGCATTTTCATTCTAAATTGTATGAAATAACCAAACAAACGATGAGGGCGCCACTGTAGGGTCGGCACAGTCTTAAGAATCTTTTATGAATAAAGGGGACTAAGTGCAATAATTGCTTGGCGCGTCTTGCCACGAGTCTCGCATAGACATTTTCGTTTTTCGACAGGCTATAACTTCTCCACATGTAAATAAGCCTTATGTTTCGTAAGTTACGCTAAGCTGAAAGGTATCTAAGCAACCAGTCTGTTAACCAGTCAGTGGGTAATGTGGGTATGCACGCAGAAAATTAATATAATTATCAAAACTGTTCAAGCAAAGCGCAGCAGTAGATTAATTTATTGTATCGAATTATAGGAAGAAGTTTCTTTGATTGGTTTGAACTTTAAACGAGTTTCGAAGCTACTTTCTCGGTTCATTATTTTGTCCCTATGCAGAAGTTCAGTTGTTCTTATGTTCAATGAAGAATTTTGGTGTTAAAACTAGAAGTCAAAAATAATATAGAATTAAGTTTCTGGAGTGCCGACCGTGTACCGGTCGACGTAGCGTTGGAAGGCCTTCCACAAGGTGGACCGATGATCGAAGGCCAAAGGAATCCGTTGGATGCGAGAAGCACAGAACCGGTCAATGTGGCCTATGGCCAGCAGTAGACGTGTTTCGTATGTGTGATGATGGCTTATTAGTTGATTCGCATGGATTGTAGAAAAAAACACGTTTTATAATAAAAAATATGGCTCATATCACTTCTGTGCGGTAGTGTCCTTTTTTCTATAAGTACTTTATTGCATAAAATTGAAAATGCGCAAATTGCCTAATACATATTTCTGGAGTTCGTGCGTATTGCCTAGGTAACATAAAGAAAAAAATAAGATTATTTAAAAGTGAAGCTACATCCGTTTCGGGCAAGTAAATTCGTGCAAATCGACTGATAATGATAAATAATAAGCCGTGATGTAGAATTTCAGATTACAGACATAGTAATCAGTGGTTATCTACTGTATAATAAAAATCAGTAGTTTTTTTGCCGTGATTTCTTGTGTGTCATACTTAAGTATCTCTTAATCTACGGTCAACAGTAGATAATTTCACACGTAACAGTAACCCCTAGATTGCGTCAGTTTGCACTAGCGAAATCCGAGTACACACCAAACCCTGTCCTGCCCACGTACATTATGTACTTGTGTGCACGAAGTACACCAAATATTTGCCTCGTGAGAACTGCAAACAGAATCATGGGGTAATCTTTTTAGTAGTGACTTCATATAAATTAAATCAGAAGGTTGAAACTTTAGAGGCAATTTTGGGCTGATCTATTATAATATATCTTATTATATCATGGTATTACTGGACTTGACTGCAGCTACTAACTAAATCTAGCGCCGAGTTTTTATTCAAAATCTAGATCGTAATTTGTACAACTATCCTCAAATTCAGCATTCACAGTTGGTCCCCAATCGCAATGCATGGCCTCCGACCTTTCAGCCATTATTTCTTGTTTAAGTGCATCCCGCTAATATTAGTTCATTATTGAACCATCCAACAGGTAACAGTCCAGCTAACAGTCTTCCTCAGCTCCTTGCCGTCGGGAGCTGCATGATGACTCCCGGCCACCATAGGCGCGGGCCTGCGGGCGGAGAGTAATGGGTAACTCCGTCCGATCAGGACCAGGCCCATGCCGGAAGGCGCGTACGTGTTCCACGCACGCCTCAAAGAGATGTCAGCAATAAGGAAGGGCCCCGTAAGGGCCGAAGCCTGCCGGGGCAGCGGGATTGTCCGAAAGGGTTACCGCTACCCCAGAACATAAAAGGCTAAGGAAGGAACACGGGTGGGTTTTAGTCGTAAGAGTCTGACACTCCCTTCTGCTCCACCCAGAGCGGGAGGATATAAAAATAGCTCCTTCAGTCTGTCTTCTGGTTATGTGAAAATAATGCGGTGTTATATCTTCAGTGTCCACTCAAATACTAAGTGTGCATCAGATATGATTGCTGAGGCTCGTATAGATAACTGTTTCGCAATTCTGCGCAATAGAGCTGCGTCCCTGGATGCAGAGGAGCTTCAATGCTGGCATTGGCAACTGCATTCTGAGGGCAATATATGAAAGTATTGATATACCAATACGAAAGCACTGGAGATCTTTAAATGCAATGCTTTTGGTTTGAATGCTTTATTCATTTACTCACACGACTCTTGAATGGTATTTTGAGAAAAAGGCCTTGCAGATTTGAGTAGACTTATCTTGACAAATTTTGTGGATATTAATGATCATTGATGTCATTTGTAGTGGTAATTCTACTTTCTTTATTCAGTGTTTTAGACGTGGGTGTAAATGAATTGATCACTTTTGGTAATTGAAGATTCAAAAGCTTTGTAATTGGCATTTTGGTTGCTTTTAAGAGCTCGTAAGGGATTCTGATCGTTATCAAAGGCTGTCGTTAGGGTTTAATTACGCCGGAATGGTATTCAAGTTCATTAACACATACTCTCTTTCACGTCTTTTCATCACCGATCAAAGCTTTGTGAGCCTTCATAGGTAACTATTACTACTTAATTACTTTATTTTCGGATTGTTTTTTGTTTGTTTCTATTTGCTGTACTCAAACACTTTTAATGTGTACGTCTTCTTACATCGTTCTCATATATAATTATAAATTCAACATTACTGATGTAACTAGTATATTTGTAACAATATAATTTAAATCAAATCAAATAATTTATTTGCATAACACAGGTTCAGAGGATGTTATAAAAGGTTCATAAGGTACACTGTATTATAACCATGTGAGGTGTGCAAATATATTAGGAACATTATGACACAATTATTCTTATTAATTTATCTTATTAAGCTACATTGTTATTGAAAATATACATAGGTCAATTTAATTAAATCTGAATTAATAAAATAAAATAGTAATGTCAAGCAAATGAATAATGTCATAGAAAAAGAGTGTCTATGGAATTTCTTGTCCGTTCTTCTCCCTACGCTTTGGAATGGGCAACTAGCTTCATATTTCTGACTGACTGACTCCTTGAAAATTCAAAAGTGCCTGTAATGCTTTGAGTTTGAGTTTGAATGTCTATGCTAGAAAATTGGATGTCATACATCATTGATCTTGATTTTTTATACTAGTTTGATTTTTGTTTTTCCATTTTATTTGACTACTAGCGGCCCGTCCCGGCTTCGCACGGGTGGAAAAAAAGCCTAAGTATATTAATCAGTGATAATGTAGCATTCAAATAGTGAAAGAATTTTTAAAATCGGTCCAATACTTTTTGAGCCAATTCGTTACAAACATGCTTAAAAATCTTTCCTCTTTATAATATTAGTATAGATTTGTTTTATTGGATTATTAATTATTTTAAATTGAATGTAATAAAAGAATTGCTATCGTTTTGAATTTGTTATTTTTATTAAGTATCTTTGACACGTTTTTTAGATTTTTATGTTTTAAATGGTACTGGTTTATTTTATATAATTTCTACACAGTGTATATTGTTCCGAAATAAATGACTTATGACTAGGTGTGTTGTCTGTTATCAGTTATCTTACTGGAGGATGACGTTGTCCATCCTCTCGATTTAATCTTTAGTCGCCGTTTAAGAAGGTCATGGTGGGTGGTCTATACTTTGAAGAGAAAATCATACGGGAAATAAACGCTAAATTAAGTAGGTGGTCTTTTTTTTACCTACTGATTCTCTCTATCACATAATCTAATATATAAAATTCTCGTGTCGTGGTGTTTGTGATTAAACTCCTCCGAAACGGCTGGACCGATTTGTATGAAATTTTGTGTGCATATCGGGTAGGTCTGAGAATCGGCTACTATCTATTTTTTTTTTTTGAAAAACGACATTGCGGGGTCAGCTAGTCTTATATATAAAATTCTCGTGTCACAATGTTCGTTCCCGTACTCCTCCGAAACGGCTTGACCGATTCTCATGAAATTTTGTGAGCATATTGAGTAGGTCTGAGAATCGGCCAACATCTATTTTTCATACCCCTATTTTTTTTTTTTTGCAAAACGACGTTTGCGGGGTCAGCTAGACTAATATATAAAATTCTCGTGTCACAGTGTTAGTTACCATACTCTTTCGAAACGGCTGGACCGATTTGTATGAAATTTTGTGTCCATATCGGGTAGGTCTGAGAATCGGCTACTATCTATTTTTCATACCCCTATTTTTTTGCAAAACGACGTTTGCGGCGTCAGCTAGTGAAGTTATAAATAACAGGACGCGCAGCTTGTCACCATGGATTCAGTGAATCTCTCAACACTCCTGCGTCAAAATATTTCGCCGAAATTGAAAAAAAAAACTACTTTGAATAAAAAAGCCATTGTCAATAGGGATCCTACCATGGGTGAAACGAATCTATTAAAAAAAATTGACTCAATTACTTAATTGATTTTTTCGCAAGCTATAATGTTTTCAGGTTTCACGCTTGATTGACGGGAGTTTTTCTTAGAAATATGTATGTTTTTTTTTTCGTTTCTACTGCATTAAATCAATTTTTGAAAATTACAGAATTAATCTCCATCTCCATAGCATTCGAGATAATGCCGCCAGTCTCTTACATAACCAGTCGACAGCGCTACGGCTGAATTTTTCAACGCTATATTTTAGTTTGTGTATAGTTTCAGTTAGGATTTAATTTTGTTATTTTTATTTATTAATTAGGTATTAGTCATTATTTGCTTACTTATTATTTTAATTTACATAATGTATTAGTTACATGTCGAGCTAATTTAAAAGTTTATCTCCATTAAATTATTTATACAATTATATATATATATAAATGAAACCCGTTTTCCGTTGTCACGACATAACATGAAAACGGCTTGACCGATTTGGCTGATTTTTTTTTTTTGTAGTTTTCTAATACTCTGTACAAGGTTCTTACGGAAAAAAATATAAAGAAAATCTCTCAGAAAGATTGAATACACTTTTTATCCCGATATACCCACGGGATCGATACTTATGCGGGTGAAACCGCGGGGCGCAGCTAGTTATACAAAGTTGATACGACAGATGGGCTTTCCTTTAAACTGCCTATACTAGGTATCATTATCAAGCTCTCTACCAAAAATCAATTAAATTGAAACAGTAGTTTAGTCGCAAATGATTTTTTAAGTTTTTGCACCGTTTGAACACGATGTATTTTTCCTAACAGCTGATTATGTCTACAGGCATAGGTCATGCACCTTAAAACGATAAATCTACGATACGTTGTTGCCGCTCTTACGCAAGTCATAAACCAATACGTAGTACATAAGAGAGTGACAATCCTATTGGCAAAACATCACGTGCGTAAAAGAAATAGAAATAGGTCAGTGTGTTGCTATTGTATCTTAGATCCTTGCGACACAGAATACCGAGAGTACAGAAGTCTACGCTCGGCGGTCGCGCTATGGTTGTCAACTTTGGCTTATGCACAAAAAACTATCGTGGTAGTGGCACTCGCATCTAGTTGTTTGATTTATTGATGATGATGAGAAACGAAAAAACCAATAATAACTAAAATATTTTAATTTTAATGTAATTGTTACATTACTTTGTCACAAAGTGCTACAAAGTCATGTTCGCTTTTACTTTACGGCGCGGGACTGGGGGCCGGCGCGCTTACCTACCTACCTAACTACTGTGTTACGTTAATACAAACCATCGAAATACAAGCAAATACCTACTTACCTCTCTGAAACAACTGGTAGATTAAAAAACGACAATTCACCGTTTAATGTTGAATTTAAACAACCGTCCACTGAACAGTTATAATTTTTTTTTATTGCTCCATTTTTGCACTTCATAGACGCATGTCTCAAGCGGATGGCACTTGCGCTCGCACTAGTCCCAACCAGTCCGAGATATCGTGTCCGTGAGCGGTGTCTATGTGTGCGTTGCTCGAGCGCACTTTGTATGTAGATTGACTTCTGTACTCTCTGTATTCTGTGCTTGCGATCAGTAAGTGGGGCCTCCAAAAAACTTGTTTTTTCAGTGCGCCGACGCTACCCTTCCGGAACGTAGGTACGCGGAAGCTCCTGCGCCCTTATTGTTTTGTCGAACTTGTGCGCTGACAATAATTGTGAATTTGTTTTGTTATTGTGATAGGACACTAAATAAGTTTAAGACAGTATTCCTTTTTTTATTGTGACAGGACAGGACACGTAACTTGGGATTATTATTATTTAGTGTTAGTGTTTTTTTTTTTTTTGTAATTAGTCAATTACAAAAAAAAAAAAAAAGTTTCTATTGTGATAGTTAAACTTTGGTTGTGTGTGTGTATAATTAAAGTGTTCAAAAATACCTCGTGTAACTGACACGGCGTCAGAATACACTGAAATGATTTTAATCTACGGCGAATGCCGTGGAAACGCAACGTTAGCTCTACGAACTTACAGAGAAAGGTATGGTGATAGCCACAATTGCCCTAGGAATGCTCGCACCATACAGTTGGCAGTACAAAGATTACGGGACAATAAACGTATAGTGCTGTAATAGGAGGGAGTGCCACCGCGGTAAATGCCCGCTGCTTGGGACGAAAGAATTTTAGACAATTTTTCCCGCAGCCCGACTAGTCTCCACAGAGCCGCCCGGCAGTTTAGATGTTGCCATAGAACTATCTACAAGGTTCTAAAACGTAAAAAACGCAAACCTTCTAAATATCGGAAGGTGTAAACTTTTTTATCGAGAGACTTGCCGATCAGCAACAGTTACTGCCAATGGCTACTAAATAAAACATCCGAAGACCGTCATTTCTTAACTAATTTAATATGGACCGATGAGAGTACTTTTACTCGGACCGATCTGGAATCGGCAAAATCTCCGGTACTGCAGTTTGGAAAATCCACAGTGTGTTTCGAGTTACTCTGCCCGCGCGCGACGTTGGACGTTGCCACTTTGTATAGTTGAGGAGTGACTTTTCAAAATGGCTTATTTCTGTATGGTAATTTTTTTCAGGACCAAGAAAAATACGAAAACTTTTCATATATGAATATTTTTAGTAACAAACTTCTATGTACATAATCTTCTTATATGTACATAATCTTCTTATATGTACATAATATGTACATAATCTTATATGTACATAATCTTCTATGTACATAATAAAAAAAAAAGTAAAATTGGGAACCCGAAATAAGCCGTTTTGAAAAGTCACTCCTCAGTTATCCAAGGTCAGTCACCAGGCCCAAGTTTTTATGAAGTTTGGGTTTCTCCTTTATTTACAAAGGGTGGTTGCGTTTTATTCTGATTTGTAAGCTATTTAGTTTGTTTGAAACAAAAAAATTCTCATTTATGATGTTTTTTATTTTTATACCGTATCGAATTAATACTAAACACGTATAGTATACGTAGTGTAATTTCATGCCCTTCTGTCGTATCAACTCTGTATATATAATACATTAAGTATGGTATGTATACTAGCAGGAGTATAACAATAGAAACTTTTTCAGAAAGAGGCAAAAGAAAAATCGATCGTAAAGAACTCTCTATGCTTCGCATTATGAGTCGTGCATTATGGTATTGCACTTTTCTGCGAAACTGCCGACTTTTTTTTTAAACCGACGACTCATTTCTACTCTAAAATCATGTAAAATCATCTTCTGAATTCATGGTTTCAGTTTACACGTCGATCACTGTTACCTTGTTTTTTTTTTGCTGGTGTGCTGATGTATAATTATATCAGGACTAATTTTTTTATTTTTCTCTTTACAGGTAACAACACTGTTCCTTTCGAAACCCTCTGCATCTCCACAATCGTAAGTTACTCATAGATCTATGATAAAATCATAGTTTCACAATCTGTACTACCTACAGTACATACATAATAAACCCGTAAGCAAGAACAATGTCTTAGAGCATAATTATACTAATTACCAAATTAACTACTTCAAAGACACCTAATGGAGCCACCTACACACCAAATCTAAAATTAAGAGCCAAGAAGCTTACCATGCCTTCTCAGTAAGTACTTATTTACTGACATTAAATACAATTAAAAGACTGTTAAAACTAATAGGCTATTAGCATCAAGATTAAATCATCACGCTATTCAATAAAGGAACCAGGAAATGCCTAACTCCATGATCGCCTGCGACAGAGTAATGAGCAAATGGAATGTCAATTGGGATCGGTGGGAAATATGACATTATTTTTTTTTTTATTCCTGATAGGGCCCGCTGTTGACCTCGATCACACTGATGAAAAGCGGTGGAAGCAAATCTGAATATATTTGTAGGTACTTTATCTATGGAAAGAAAGAAAAATGCATATATTGGCATACTAGGAGTGCCTCGCGGTTTCACCCGCATAAGTGTCGATCCCGTGGGAATATCGAGATAAAAAGTATCTTATGTTATAATCCTGGTTATAAACTATCTTTGTGCCAGATTTCATCCAAATCCGTTCAGTAGTCTTTGCGTGAAGAAGTAACAAACATATAACACACACACAAACTTTCGCCTTTATAATATTAGTGTGAAGTGTGATTAACAAAAACACCTTAAAACTGAAAATATAAAGAACACAAAGCTATACGTTTGCTGCTATCTTTGTTTAGTGGTGTGATGGTCCTCAATCAGAAATATAGTAGCACCGGCGGTAATTTCCCGAGACCGACTTGTTGGAACAAATTTCCTTTTCGCTCGTTATACTCTGCACACTTGGTCATTGGATCGTTTAATTGGCCAAAGTTAATCAAGCCAACATCTTTTAAATGGTCGTCTAAATATAATCTGTAATAGTGATTCTATACGTGAGCCACTATTCGTCCAGCGCATCCTGGGTAATCAGCGAGTTTTTTACTCTGATTGGCTTACCCTTTCACCACGATGGTAATCCAAAGTCCTTCTGACCATTTAAGTTGCCGTCGACACGCTAAGAATAAGAATATTGCTACTAATTATGTCATACCTACTATTTTCTGAAAGTATCACAGACTGCGAAGCCCTCATTCGATAGGCACTCTTATTCGGCATTATTTAATCAATTTCTCCACGAGTGATCTCTTCATTTACTACCCACTCCATGCCCCTAAATACCTTAGCGTATTCATATCTAATTCATCATAGCAACTACATTTCCCAACGAAGATCCCACATGATGAATATTAAACAGTATATTTATCAATGACTTGCTTGCATCACCATTCTGTAAGCGTCGATAATTACCATTTCCAGATGAAGTTGACCTTTCTTATCAAACATATTGTTCTACACTACAGACCAACTCACAATGGTCATAAATTGAATCGAAGTTATTAATTACATAGCCAGATTTATTAGACCCATATTTCCAACACAATTACTCTACAACAGAGGTCTTGTTATACCAGTACATCCATTTTTCCAAGACCTCTGGCAACAAATTAATATTATGACACCATAGTTCTACTTTCGCTGGTATTTATTTGCATAGATAGCCATCTACCGCAGGTGTAAATACATTGGTTACTAAATGATAGTAAGCCTATGATTATAATATTATTGATTAACATTCAAGAGGGTAGTCGGAAAAAACTATCGTTATAGTATGACTAAGGTTTTAATTAGATAAAGGGAAGTTGTGTCTTTGTTAGATTGTAGGTAGACAAAGAGGCTACAGTGTGCTCAGGAATCGGTTTAGGCCACCTACCATAGTGCAATAGTGTCGTATGTTAATAGTGAGGGGCAAGTTTTTAGTTGAATTGGTTTTTATCGACAAATGAATTTTTGTCTATGGTTTTTATTACATTGTAAACATCTAAAATTCGATTTAATAATAATGTTGTCGGTTTTTTTTTAAATAATGGATGAGTGAAAAGGATCTTTATTCATAGTATATAGAAAGAGAAATAGTTCTACGTTTATTTTTAGAAGTTAGATTAATCTTTGCTTGAAATAAAGCAAATTTAATCTTCATTATGGACTATTTTTCTCACTGGTACACACGACCGACGACACATCAATCCAGTTTTAGCTGAACTCTCATTGTATAGGCTTTTCGTACAATGAGAAGTCGCTGACTGGAAATGTATAGTTTGATATGTCGTCGTGAGTACATATGAAGGTTCTAAAATGGGCTCTACGAAAAACTGTTTTAGGAAAACAAAACAAAATCCGTATTTAATATTCGAACCGTGTAATCCCGTGACGTTCAGGTAGAGAGGACGGTTGCTCCATATGAGTCCAGTAGAATAAATAAGTGCTGTATTCTAGTTTAAATAAATTAATAGCTTGTGCACTTGCCAATGGGGACAAGGTTGGTCTCTTTTAGCGAAATGCATTTAGGCAGATAATATTAGTGAAGAGTTATTTCATCGTATTCCTATATGAGACGAGATGTCCAATGACCTCTGCGATGAAGGTTATCTTCTACTCTTCGTAACGCATAATATCAGCCTATAATGTTCCCACTGCTCGGAAACAGGCCTCCTCTCTATGAATGGGCTGTAATTTACTACTTAGGTCCAGTGCGAGTTGGTAGATGTCACTTTGAATTTTTGGTTTTAAGACATGCCGGTTTTTCGAAAGTTCGGTAGGTAGGTTTTGTTCAATTCGCCTCTTTTGATACGGAAACATTTCTTCGTCTGGCTGTCTATCCAGTATGTTAAACTGTAGATTACCTAAATCACCGACCCTTCTCATCACTACTCCGTCAATCAACGTTTGTTTGTTTACATCAACGGGAAAGCAGTCTTCAACAATAGAAAAATCGACAATGCTTATTTTTCTCACCCATAATTGAACAAAAAAACCGTTAAATTCTTAACGATCCCAACAAAATAGTACGATGACTCAGCACAAAATCTATTCCCAGAATCGAAAGCGTCGAGCATCTGTGAAATCAATTAAAATAATTGAATCGACTAAAAATAACACGGCTTCCTTTGGCGCGACGATTAACAGTGTGATTTCGGTGTTTCCCGCCTAAACCCATAGACAAAATTAGTTTTTACAGTTACTTTTACAACTTAAAGTCGATTTTCAACTCTGTCTGGCCAGCTACAAGGTTTTAGTTATTTAAAGTTTGAAAAAACATCGTTTTTACCATAGAGTACGCTCCCTTTCTTTTGTTAGTAGTGTTGTAGCTAAAAATAATTCTGAATGGATGTATCGAAACAAATCTATCGGTGTTTTGAGGTTGGTATGTTTCTTATTACGGTGATCTTTTTATAGTTCCACTGGGTATCCGGTTGTGAGTGTACTTGGGTTCTTCTGTTCTTAAAGGGTGAATTTACTGGACATTGGGGAACTGCCGATCGATTCTGTAAAAATCTCAACGTGATAACATAGGTGAAGTGAGTGTGAAGTGAACTATCAATGGAGGCAATCCCTAACATCAGGTGGAATGACAGCTCACTTCACCTTAGTTATCACGGTGAGATTTTTACAGAATAGCACTGCTGGCCATAAACATTTGTTCAATGCCTGAGTATTTTCTTTCATCTTATGTTGCCTTCCTACTAAGATCTAATTTGAAAACGTATGAAATTTTCTTAAAGGTGAACTCAAAACAGGGTTTAGCAATAAATGTCCTTACAAAATTATATTTTGTTTTAAAAATACTTCTTCCGGCCTTCATTTTTGTCATAGGATTTTATTTGGAATTTTAGTATTATCGTTAGTTACAAGGCAACGTGCCAGAAAAATATAGAAATAGCAACCGTGAACTTTTATGTTCTAAAGTGCGATAGAAGCTGTTAGGAATAAGTATTTCTGGATAAAATAAGCAGTTAATAAACTCAAAGAAGATTGTAGAATGTTCTAAATTTGCAGTCGTCATATTTAATACAACACCAATAACAAAACAAGCTAAGAAATATTAGAAGTAAATCATTTTAGGTTTTTCGGATCGCATAAAGTATAAATCATTATAATTACCATGTACAATAAAAAAATATATTAGAACAACAGAAAAGCACAACCATAAACAAAAATAGTGAGGAGAAAAAAACATAAATAGTATCGATTGTGCGTAGGAGCGAACAGGCGCGCCCTAGCTGGGTTAATAACCCTCTAACTAAAACAATATGGGCTCGGGAATTTGGTAGAATGCCACCGTTTTACAGAAGCGGTATAGTGAGAGAAAAAGGTGTTTTAATCACCAGAATGATTGACACAACAAGCATCGAGACTTTTTTATTGTATGAAGCTTACGTTATGGAATAAATTCTCTAAATAATGATAAAAACCGCATCAAAATCTGTTGCATAGTATAAAAGAACAATGCGGTCACATACACAGACATGAAAAGCGACTTTAATGGGCAAAGGCCGCCCCCTATGACTTCCAGCATGTGATGCGATGGCTTCCATGCTTTGTTGATTTGGTATACTCGTAGATTTAGTTATTGCTAAACAAAACTATTTTATTTTTCAGACTATTTTTAACTAACTATATAAACTAGTAGATACTAAATTAAATGACTAACTAACTTCTATACGTATATAAATAAATACAAAAAACAAAGGACATTTAGGCGTCCAAGTAATCGTCCGCATCGCTGTCATCGGAAAAAAAAAACTTAGTTTAATCATTAGATATAATCCTAATAGAAATAAATCCATCCAAAGGTTGTCTTTAAAAGATCGCTTTTAGCGATAAGACCGCCCATTGTGTCACCCTTTGCAAAAGTTCTATATTTATGTCTGTAATTTATAATGGTGTACATAATAAAGAGTATTCTATTCTATTCTAATAGTTTCTGGTTTTCTAGTAGGAAATCATAATTATTTAGTGATTTCTAGAAACATGTGTTATTGCCAAATGCCCCAGGCATCTAGCATTCCTATCTTAAGTACTATTACTTGTAGGTATTGTTATACAATTTATGGTAGTTGTAAAGCTTTAGCTTATCAAAGAATAACTAATATTACTAACGCCTTAGCACAGATTAACTACTAGTACCTTACTAACTTTTCTAATGTAATTTCCTTTCTAATAAATAATCGAATTAATTCAAAAATCTATTTGGTCACATAGAATTTGTTTTAAATATTCTTGTTGTATCCTCACCCCATTAGATTTAAAAAACGAACACCAATAATTTCATTAATAAAATTCGAACTTTTTTTTCTGCGATGAGGCATAGACAAATTGATGCTTTTATACTAAATTGGATACCAGTTAATCAGTCCGTTTAATTAATGTAATTGTACGAAACGGACTCTCATTCTATTTTACTACTTGATTTCTAAGAAACGATACATTAGTTCTTAATTGGACATCCTCCATTTTACAGGTATTCATTAATAACTAATTTATTAATTATACGAAGGCTTGGTAGTGAAGGTTTTTAATATTCTTGACCAATCATGCCGTCATATTAGTTGATTTTCTAATTTAATTCTTGTTAGAGGGTGAGAGATGTAATTATAAAAATATTCCTGTTGGAAAATTGTGTTTTAAAGAGTTATTGATAGTGATGTACTTAAAATTTATAAGGAGTGTCGATTGTTCACTTCTTTTGGTTACCATTTGATTATGCTTTTAACTAATTGATTAACCGGTTGGATGTCGTAATTACAGAAACAATTAAAAAGCCATTGTGTCTCCCGTGGAACCACGCTTGGCATACAAAGGGTTAAAGTAATTATTTCGTTATATTAAACCATGTGTATGTTTAAAAATTAACGTCTTTTACCAAAACCGAATCTAACCAAGCTTTTACCAAATTTTGATGAATTCCTTTCAAATAAAAAGACAAAATAGAAAGTGTAGGGTAACCCAACGCTTGCATTTTATCATTTGGATCGCAGGCGCACGTGGGTGTCCAATTCCTTTTCGTTTTGGTATCTTTGAATGTGACTAGACCAGTTTTATTAGCGACGTCTTCTGGGGAAGAATCTTCGCCTACGTGTACTTTCCGTGAATGAAACTTTGATTCTGGATTTTTCGAGTAGATTAAATTGTTTATATAACATGAGATATTATATGTTCTGATTAGACAAATGAGGAAAATAGTTTTCTGTTAAAGATAACTTCTTGTTAGACTGATACATTAAAAAAATAAATTATGAATAGACAAAAATCATACAAAAATTCATAAAAAAAACTTAGGTGAATAATTAATTTGCATGTACAAACCCTATGAATAATTCGACTATACAAACAATTGCTATTTACTCTAAAAGTCTAAAAGTATAATTAATCAGTTCTAATTGGACGTTAACTACGCTTCCCACATTACTTTACCAAAAAGAATAGGTAGTTCTAGGTACCTCACTATATTCCCTCCCTAACTAAAAAGCCCATGTCTACACTTCTGGGTCAATTCCACTATCAAAATGCCACGTCAGTGGTGTTAATGTGTTAAACAATTCTAATTTTAATCTAAATAAGCGAAGCGTGAAGAAACAATTGTTTGATGTTAACCTAAAAAATGTTTGAGGTTACTTGAGCCATGAGCTTGTGCAACAATTACAATGATAACGAAATAAGTAATGGAATTAATTTACTTGGCGTTTCAAATCAACACCTACGTGATTAAAAAATACACGACAAAAGACAGAGAGAGAGATCTTTTTATCGACATTCATCACACCCATCTTGATAAAATGTATACCTAGGTACTTATTTGTCTATCCAAAACATGGTCATAGAAAAATCTGATTAATGAGCAATTCTCTCCAAAATTAATTAGTAAAAGAAATAAATTACCCAAGGTGCTAGATCCCTTCTCCCCGACAGACAAACTACGTAACTGTGAACAGACAAAATGTTTACAAAAATAGACAATAGACCTTTCGTAATCTTTATTAATCGTTGACAGAATTTAGTTTACGTTTTCATAATTAACATTATTATTTGACAGCTGTTATAAATCTGTCAATTCTTGTTACTTCTTCAAAGGGCGAAGGAATTTTTTTTAATTTCGTCGCGTCATTTTTTTGAGAATTATTTTGTTGTTAATTTGAATTTTTGACATTTCGATTTTGAAAGATGGAATTTATTGAAGACGGATGAAAGAAAATAGTAAAAATATAGGTGTAAAAATCTCACCGTTAAAACTTAGATGAAGTGAGCTGTCAACTGTCAATCCGGTGTCATTAGGTGAAATGTTCGCTCACTTCACGTTTTTACGGTGATATTTTTAAAAGCCCGGCTGGAGAGCTTACTAACCTTTGAATTTAGAACTACCATGTTCTACTATCAAAATAAATTATTATATGGGGGATAACAAATAAATGACCACGAAATAAATAAATAAATACCAGACAAGTGTATGAATACATTTCAAAATTCACATTAGAATGATACGTTTTACGACAATCTTTACGATTAGAAAGTGCTATTTGAAATAAACCACTGAACATTGTCTCTGATGTTTTTGTAACCAAACAGCTTCAGGGAAACGTAGGGCCATAGGAATGCGTGACATTTCAAGAATAGCCATAATATTTATATAAAATGAGATCAGGAGGATGACGATGTGTTCAAGAAATATCTAAATATAATCTTGGGATTAAATAAAGTAATAAAATGTATTACATTTTATTTCTTAAGTCAACATAAAGTCGTTTGATATAACCATAGCAATTTATTCAAGCATTGAATTGCTAATTGGTCATTTGTAGGCTATTTAGCTATTTTTAATTATTTATCTACTAATCTTTATAAGTAATCTTAATAGAAAAGATTGATAAAATCTACTTCATAAAATTGTTTAAAATGTATTAATCTATACATTTATTAAAATAGCAAAGACGTCAAAATTATACTTGCATTGAATATTTTAGAAAAAAAGTAATTACTATTAAATGTCTGATGCCGAAAATTATTTAAATTGTTTTCCGTTTGTCTGTTTGGATGTATTTTTCGGAGTGTGAGAACGTGTGATGCCGATAGTATATTTTTTTGAAATTTTATCCGTTTGTCTGGAACATCGCGGACATCCACGCGGGCGAAGTCGTGAGCAAAAGCTCGTGTATTTATAAAAATAAACAAGTAAGTCATCTTGGGACAGTTGGCATCAAATGCATACATAAGTGACATAAAGTAACCACTTGACAGCATCACAGAACTTATGACTTCTTAGTAACATTTAAGACGTCCTCTCCCTACGCTTATTGTCTATGACAACTTGTAACACGTAATCTCGAGATTCAAATCAATTTCATTTCATTAAAAGTTTGACTTTACCATTGCAAGCCCGCATGCTTTCGAATACTTTCATTATACCAATTGAATGAGTTTTTTGACCTCAATACACAAAAGGGATGAAGTTTTAATCGTGTCAATCGAGATCAAACATCGATTACGATTTATCGATTCGATATTGTTATTGGAAGAATGTGTGGTTGTCATAGCTTGTTGAGAGGAAAGAATAAAAAATAGTGTTCGGGTTCCATTTAAAATGTATTAAACGTTCGATATTTTTACTGCAGATGAAACTGGCTGCCGTTTTATTCTTCCGACTTTGCATATTTTTTTCTTGTCTGATTCTAAAACTAATGTAAATTAATATTACTTTAGGTCATTCAAATAAAAATTTCTTTTTGGAAATAAAAATGTCTTCCAGGATTTCACTGCTTCATTTCGTTCGTCCTCAGTCCTCAGCATCCTATGTTATGCTACATCATATAAATATACACCGTCCAATATTAAAACTGATTTATTACACATGCCAGATATAATTTCAAGTGTCTCTTAAACTCAAGTAGCCAATCTTTCAAAGTGAACCATTTCTTTTGTACTTATAACAGCTGGGTGGGCTGAAATAACAAAAGTCTAACGTCTTCATAACGCTACGTGTGAACTGTTTACACATTTACAATAATTTTCGAGGTTAGAAATGGCGGGCATTCTTTCGTTCTATTTTGACGCCATCTTGGGGTTATTGACCTGGGTTCGCGCGTCCCGTTCACGGGGAACGCTACTCAAACGAGTTGGTTGCATTTTGCATTCTGTTTAGTTATGTTTAAATGGTACAGTCGTAGCATGCTTTGTAAATGTTCTTTGTTTTGAAAAGAGAATATTTGTTTCAGTGGGCGTGAGCGAACTTTTTAATTAAAAAAATAAATCAATTTATTTTGTAGCGTTTTTTTAAGTGAAAATATTTATAGGATAGAACAGTTTAGATTTTAGATTATCTTAAAATCTGTGTTTTTATACAAAAAATACATAGATGTTTTAGATGTTCTAGGATATAAGATCTTAGTCATCGTTTCGCCGTGCATCTGACCTACCTACTATAATAGTCTAGCATAAATTAATCTACAGCTGACATTCAGTCAGAAGAAAACGAATGTTTTTTCTAGCATGCCAGACAGTATGGCAGTCGTAAGTGTCTCGCCCCACGCAAATCATAAAGTTGATTCCATTAATGGGACAGTGTCATTAAAATAAACTAGTATTGCTTGCGATGAATACCTATGCAGTTTTGTTAGTTGAAAGTATTCGTAACTTAACTGATAATGTTTTAATACTACTAATATTTTGTTCAGAGAAATGTTGAAGAGTTATTTTGTTGTCATAGGCCTGGGATTTATTAGAAAAAGTAAAAAAAAAAATGCCGGAACTACAAATGTGATTTTAAAAACTAATTATGAATTGTCTATGGATTGTCATTGCTCCTGATTTTCTAAATAATTTCAAGTCATGTGGGTTTTCCCATTGGTAAAAATCGTCCCCTATTAAACATAATATTATGGGATTTTTTTTTCAAAAATCCTTCTGTAGTGTTCATTTTCGATATTTAAGACACTCTTGTACAACATAGAAGCTTCTGGACCCAGCCTCTTAAGTGAATGAATGAATTTATGATTTTTATTAAGGGGACTACATGACCTAAAGCGCGGTCACTGTCGGACTGCATAGAAAAGAATGAGAAGCGCGATGACACAACGCTGGTAATTTATTGCAAAATATGAAGCAATAATCTATTTACAAAAAATCTAGGTAGTGGCCCCGATTCTGTTGTTCACAAACTAAACTAAATTTAAATTGGCTACTAAAAATACGTCAATTTACGTCAGGCTGACGTAAATTGACGTATTTTAGTAGCCAATTTTTTAATCACGTCTAATCTTGTCTATAGATTATCTAATTTGACAGGACTAAACTAATATTTATCTAATATTTATCTTCTGTCGTTTTCATATTGAAATAGAAAGAAAAAGATGCACTGAACTTAAATTTAGTTTAGTTTGTGAACAACAGAATCGGGACCATTGTTTCGACAAAAAAATTAGAACACTAGTGCTTTAGTATGTTGCTTGTAGAATAATATAACAAAAAATCAGAATGATTGTATGTATATTAGTATGGTTTTTATTTATTTATTTATTTATTTATATATACTTTATTGTACACCAGAAAATACATAACAAAAAAAAAACAATTGAAAACATTTTTATTGTGAAAAGAAAGTTTTTAGAGGTATCTTCATGATGTTTTTCTATCGTATCAAATTAGTTGTATTATATTTTCAACATACTATATAACTAGAATATATCCTGAAGAATATCATATATTTTTCTGATTTTGTTTACTGTAGTCGATCATATACTTTTAGGCATTATAAAACTTGCGTTTTTTTGCGTTTCGGTCCTGTAGTCCCCTTATGTAGATTTTGCGTAATTGTCTGCTTTTCCTCCTGTGGAAAGATTGGTGGTCTGCAAGGTAATATCGGATGTCTTGCCTTGGTAAGTGCTTCTTTACAGACTTATCTGTGATATACTTAGACTCATGCTAAACTCCTGTCAAGCGGTCAAGCCATTCTTGCCGGAAATGCTGGCATACATTTTGAAGTATTAAAGTTCAGTTGGTATGAATATATTTGGCTATAAGCGTAGGGAAAGACCAAATAAACGATGTAACGATGTGTGTGTGTGTGTGTGTGATGATATTCTCATAGCATGTACCTATGTATATTTCCTGTTTAGTAAATATTGTATCACTTTTAAATTCTATTATATCATTTCTCTTTAAGTACGCTGTACCGGTACAGTGTCCTATTAAGTGTTTGCTGCACCGGACGACGTCATTACGTCAGCGCCGGCTGTCGCTGAAAACCAGCGCTGGGGCTCTGTCTTGCACAGGGTCGCAGCATAATGCTGAGCGATAGCCGTTTCGCGTGGATGTGACGCATGTTTCCCCCTACCTTTTATTTATTTTATTTTTTGTGTTTTTGTTCTTTTTGCGTCATGTTCACCGCAAATAAACGTATTTTATTTCTTTCTTTTCTTTTTTCTTTCATGTGTGGACTGTAGAAAATATGAACTGCCTAGAAAGACTAGTGATAGAGGCAACTAATAGAGAAGTATGGAAGAAAAATACATGATGAGATGAATTTATTTCACATTGAATCATTTCAGTCATAAAACATTTATAAAGTCCTTGAAAGATTTTATTTCATTCCATAAAAAAACATCTGCCAATAAAAGAATTGAAACAGTAGCATTAGATGTCTTAGCTACAACCTTGACTCCTCAATGAACTCTTTATTACCGAATTTATAGCCTAAATGCTAAACTATTCGAAAAAACTTATCATGGTTACCAGACTATGAAATTAGCGTCCTTAAGGCACTTGTCCTACTGCCAACGATTAGCGAGAAGCAAGTAGAGCTAGCGACTAGAAACGAGCTGGCGAGCAACGAGCAGCGAGTATGTAGTTCGAATAGTTTTATCGTATTGCTATGTGACGAGAAGAATGACTGCCCAGTTGGTGGTATGCGTTTGTACCAAGCGAGTCTCTTAACGAGTTTTCTACCTGCCAAACGAGGGTCGCTGAGAAAGAATTTTCTTTGATTACTCTTCTCGCTGCGACAAAATAGTGAAGGGACAGCGGTGCTGTTCTATAAAAAGATCACCGTGATAACTTAGGTGAAGTGAGTTTAAAGTAAGTTGTCATTCCACCTGATGCTAGGGATTGACACTAGTGACAGCTCACTTCACCTAAGATTTCACGGTGAGATTTTAACAGGATAGCATTACAGTTCTCGCTGACAAAGGGAACAGTTGGCGATCAATTATTCTACGCGTAGACACGGGCCCTACATCTATTGTACGTTTTTTAAGCGAGCAAATAGTCAATAACTCGCTTCCTTGTCTGCAATGGGACTTGAGCCTAAAATTAGCTCAGTCACAGACATCTGCGATACATTTGTTGGTAAAAGAACAGTATTATTAAAAAGACTTATTACGCAATTTTAATAGCAGTAAACCCAACATGTGATTTGAACGCTGTGTGGTAATACAGACCTCCACGTTACTTCCTGTAAATGCTGAAAGATGTGACTAATAATGTGTGAGATGGCTGAAACTTTGCATGTTTTGTTCATCGTGATTTGCAGATTATACAATGCACTTACGCCTTTCCCACTTAAGTACCTTCAGTTCATCCAAGTTCATTTTGTTTTTTGTTACTAACTTCTTCTTCTTAGCGTATCGATGGTGAAAAGTCTTTGGCCCAAAATTTAGCAGTGCGAACTCCGATTACTGTCGCTGTCATGATCATCAAGTGCACAGATGGCAGGGCTTGCGGCGCAGGATGGAAAGTGGGCCATTGACTGGACTGGGAGGTGCCGCATACGCACTTGAGAACAGAGCCGTCCGTGAACCCCTTTCTGTGGAGATTGACTAAAACTATTCACAAACTAAACTACATAATTATAACGTCGAAAAATTCATCCGCATCGCTGTCGGCCGCTAATAGGTATACCCAAGAGACTGGCGGCATTGTCACGCTTAGCTTTCTGTTCAAGGTAAAAGTGTCCCCTTGAGTCACGGGAAGTGTCATAAATTACATCATGAATGTTATTTCATAATTCCTCACGCGGAAAAACTAAACATAATAAAATTTAATAGTTGAGAGACTCGGTTAATGATTGACCACTGGCGTTAGGCCCCAAGAGTCAGAGAGGAGAATTATGGCACCTTATAACTGGTTAATCTTACGCGAGAAGAATTATCTACCGCTGACTATAAGCTTACCAATTTACTTCTACAATATCAGAAAAACAGTGCAGCCAATTGTGCTGTGTAACCAACAAATTGCAACCGATCATCAATCTGTTTGCAAAGCACGATATAACTGGCAATATTCCCCTCCTGATTATACCTTAAGCTAGTCACAGTAGAAGACGCAATATTACGTCAAAACTTAACGCCGTAACCACAGCCCAACGTCACAGCATGTTTAACTATCCACCTCGACTTCCAGTATAACCAGATGTGGTCAAGTACCAGTATTTTACTCAAGCAACTCTCTGACCGCAACCCAATTAGTTGGTGTACCGGTATCCTGAGGATAGTCTGCGTTGTTTTATAGTATCATACTTTTATTACCTAGTGTTAACGACCCCGACATACGAGTTGTAGTTCGTAGGTTCGCATCCAGACAGACAAGTGCTTTAGTGCCAGTCCGTACGGCGCGTTGCGTCGTCGCAACGCATGAATTTTAACGCATTGCCGGCCACACGGGCGCTGCGTCAACGTAGTGGTGCTAGAACGCAGTCGCAGGTAATTACACCCCTCCCACTTCGTCTCCTGGCCTCCTGTCCGTCGTGTTTGCGTTGCGACGACGGCGCTATGGTTATCTGTATGTAAAACAACGCAACGGCAGTGCTGCGTTGACGCAACGCGCCGTGTGGACTGGCTCTTACTTTGTGTAAATTATCTTATTACCACTCTCAAAACGGTGAAGGAAAACATCGTGAGGAAACCGGCATGTCCTAGAACCAAAAATTCGAAGACATGTGACATCTACCAGCCTGCACTGCGCCCACTTCCTCTTGCAAAGAGTCCTATGTACCGGCGGGAATATCCGGCGGGAACCAGTGGGAATATCATACGCTCATTATTTGTGTGTGTGTGTACTTTTATTATACTCTAATAATAATATTGAATGAATGGACTGTGTGAATGATGGTGGGGCCCATGGCTAAATAGTAACCAGATAGATTGATCAGGTTATGCTATACTTGCCACGGTTACTCTGTGGATTTGTGACCACCTTTACATACCGTGACCCCTCCGTACCTCACCGTTAAGCAGTTGGTCCCGGTCATAACAAGGAGTATCGTATTACCCAGTAACTGGGTTGTGGAGGTCAGATAGGCAGTCGCTCCATGTAAAATACTGGTATTCAGCTGCATCCAGTTAGATTGGAAGCCAACCCCAACATATTTGGGAAAAGGCTAGGCAGATGATGTGATGTGTGAATGATGATATGGTTAGAAAAAATGTGAATGAAGTATGGAAAAAATAGACGGTGCGCCGACCACTAATACATTGGGATAAGGACAGTAATGATGATTGAAATGTGATCGGGAAGTAAGTCAAAATGCTACATTTCTTTCTCACAGTGTAAAAAAATACAGTAACCGAATACTGCTACCGTTTTGTTTTTCCACTCTTTGTTTTTTGTAACTGAAACGAGATAACAAATAAGAAAATAAAACTACAGTCTCATTGTTCTTTTTTAATCCCGAAAAGCTTGTACCTTGTTCGAGTTACGGCTTTATAATCCTTACGTGACTTGTGCCGTCTCTTTCGCTCTTGTTGGAGACGTGGGCGGGTGAAAGGGATGGAGGATCGGTATTATAAACTCGAGACAAACTGTAGTGTTCATTCACATAGAGTCACTGCACCGCATTCTGCAATAGTGTTGTTACCTTTATCGATACTTTGTAGTGATTTGTGGTTCCAAATACTCACAAAGAACTTGACGAGGCGAAGAGTCACAAAAGTTACCGACCGTATGCACGAAATGTCTTGTTCAAAAGATTATCCTTAAAATATCTTTGCTGGCCATTATTCTTCTTCTGACCGTGTCGATGGAAATCTATAATATATACAGTCAGCCCAGAATTGGGCTACGAGCTTGGCATGAAGGTGCCAAGCTGTGTCCATTAACTCCTGTCAATATTTATTTAGCATGAAAATTAAGCAACATCAGCTCAAATCAAAATTAGTAGACTAATTTCTTGTGATATTAGAAAATAAATCAAGAGGAAGCAACTGGTTTAGGTCAGTTTTATATAGCAAATAAAACGTAGGATAGGAAACTTTAATTAGGAGAAGCGCCGATCTTCACAGTGTGGCTGGTGGCATCTCGATTGGATTAGACGAGGATTGAGTTAAGTAGCGTGCAATTGGAGCGTTTATGTGCTAAAGTAGACTTAGGCCTACATAGGCCGAAGATAATGACTAGCATACATATTTCAGTTACGAGCTAAAGCTAGAGATAAAGGGATAATATATTGAATGTGCATATGCCAGCGCATCAAGCTAAGCTAAGCTAAGCAATCTGTCAAATTTCTCTAATAGATTTTCAACTTTATCGCTAAAGCTTATGGTCCAAAGTTGATTGGAAAAAATTGACAGTTCGGGTAGCTTGATGTGCTGGCGTCTGTACACAAATCAATCTGCCTAGCCTTTTCCCAACTATGTTGCGGTCGGCTTCCAGTCTGACCGTATGCAGCTGAATACCAGTAATTTATGTGGAGCATCTGTCCCTCTGACCTCCACAACGCAATTACTGGGTATTATAATCGCCCTTCGCTTCTTACGGCCCGTAACGACTGTCAAAGATCCAAGAATGACAGCCGGGACACAGGTAAGTAAAGATGGTCACCCATCTACGGACCGACCATGGCGAGCGAAGCTTAATCTGTACGTACGATCTGTGCTGATGTTATATACTTAGCCATGACCTCCTCATATATCTTTCGTGTGTTATCCAGAAATATCAAAGATCGACGATAATTCGCACAACGACCCGACGTCTCTATTAATCGTGTAGTTAGGAAGTCCGTTCCGTTAATCGCAGATTGAATATTCAATCGGTCAAGCCGTGTGGTGCTGTAAGTAGTGTTCGTCACGACATGTGACTCCGAAGGGACTAATACCTGTTAAAGTACAAAGTGTACTATGTGCTAATGGTGTTAGAAAGGAAATTAACAAGAAATGTCACTAGTTTGGCAAATTATGTCAAAGTGACATTTAGTGTTTGAGTTTGAGCGAGACGCAAAATGAGTACCTAGGTAATTTGTTGGTTTTCCAGAGAAATGTCAGGAAAATGTCATGGCGTTTGTAGGTTGTTAAAATACAGTAAGAAAAAATATTATTTTGCTCACTCAAATTCACGATGTTGTTCAGGTTTATTTGCAGCTAAATTAGCGCTAAATTCAAAGCGCTATCTCATATTCCTTTAACAAGGAAAGTTGTGTCTAGACTATGACTATGTCTATGTACAGACGCCAGCACATAAAGCTACCCGAAACTGTCACAAATTTTCCCAATCAACTTTAAACCTTATACTTTAGCGATAAAGTTGAGAATCTATTAAAGAAATTTGACAGATTGTACTGCTAGCGTCTGTATATTATCTTGATTTTTGAGAACTATATTTTAAGCAAAGGTATCTGCTTAATTATATAGTTAAGTAATAGGTAATACGGGCTGACAACTCTACGTCGATGCGCGTATTTTGCGTACGGAATAATATAGTTATATAATTAATTATGGGCGAATTCCACCAAACTTTTATACATAGAAAAGGTAAGACCTTTTCTATGTATAAAACCTGAGACGAAATTTAGAAATTTTGACAGTTTTTCCATACTAGAACTGTCGGACGCCAATTTTATTCCACGGATAAAAGATATAACTATGGTAAATTCGGCTCTTAGGCACGTAAAGGTTTTGTAATACCTGAGGGACTTACAAAGTACGCATTATTAGTTAAAAAAAAAAAATAAAAAAAATAAAAATGTTTATTTCTTCACTTAAGGATATAACATGTTAGGTTTGGAGTCACCTTTTAAGCAAAGATTTGCTTGTATTAGGTGGTTCCGCTCCTCCAGTTTACAGTCATTCCACAGATGTGTGAGAAATAAGCAAAAAGATTATTTTAAGACTAATTAACATTTTATAATTTTATTCATATATCAGTAAGGGAGCGCACTGGGTGTAAAATATGTTTGTGAGTGTGTGTATGTGTATGGGTTCGTTTGTGTGTAAGGGTGTGTTTGTGTAGGTGTCGGGAATATAGTGGGTGGGGATGTGTGTGAGATATGTGGTATGTGTAGTGCGAGGATGTGTGGGTGTGGTGTGTATATGTGTACAAATTTTATGTGTTTATTAGTTATGTGATCTTGTGTAGGATATCTTCGGTTTCTTCGTAGCTTTTACTCTTGAGCCATTCAATTAGTGTTTTTTTGCAGTCGTGGTATGTCATAGAGTAGATGGCACATTGTTCATTGAGAGCGTTATAATATACGGGAAGATTGTTTAGTAAATTGCCTTGTAGCAAATGTAGTATTCACTGGACGATCTTCAGCTACTTTATTTTCCTCCTAGAATGTGTCTTGCAAGTAATGAAGGGAAGAGATTTGTGTTTTTTTAATGCAATCTGAAGGACATAGAGTTTCCTAACTGACAAAAGGTTTGAGGTTGAGTATAAACTTTCCATAGGGAATCTAATCGGTTTAAAGTACATGACTTTTAGTAAAGCTCTCTGTGCCCTCTCCAGCTCCAAAAATTTTGTTTTAGACGCTCCGCCCCAAATGGTTAAAAGGTGTAACAACAAATTGCTCTATGAAGCGTTGCTTTCATAACCAGATCGCTGAATAATCTGCTCCAATCAAAATCTGAATCATTTGAAGAATATTGTTATTCCATTGCTTCATATGTTCGAAAAATTTGTCTGCTCAACAACGTAAATAATGGAATGAATGATGTTGAACTGTCAAAATGAAAACCATTGTTGCTGATACTGTGTTACGCAATTACCCCGATTTATTTAGGAGAGAGTATTATTAATTAGCTATCTGCTCTCTGCGATCTTAAATTGCGATGATACGTAGGAACAATAGAAACACCGCCTACTGACATAATTTGTTAAGTGACATATTATTAGCCAATGTCATTAAATATTCAAGACTTCATTATTATGTTGTAATCGAGAAGTAAAAAGAAAAACCTTTCAGTTCTATACTGCTGAGCATGAGGTTCGACTCCGAGATCGGGCAAAGTGTTATTGGGTTTTTCTCTTTGAATTTTCTCTGGTTGATTATAATAAATGCTCGCCCCCTTTTATATGGGACTTATACATAGCAAAAACAAATCAAAAACACTTTTAAAACAAAATGTCAGCTAATATACAAACTATATAACGTAAGGTTATTTGAAAATTACTAATAAAATGCTGATAAGAAAAAATATTACTGTCTAGGCTGAAAGCGTCAAAACAAAATACCCACTGGCATGATAAAAGTTTTTCCTCATGAAATAATAATTATTTTAAAATAAAACTAAGGTATTTTTAAGTTACTAATACACCGCTAAACGGGACCATATAAGATTGGTCTGAAGACCTTCGAACAGTGGGTTCTGCTAGAAAATAATTTAAGATTTCGCTGTAGCAATTAAGGTACTATTTTTTTATTTAAACGATTCGGAAGATACTAAATACTACGTAGTACGTTAAACTTTAGCTTTCAATCTGATTAAACGTAGGGTACTGCTGCGTATACAGACATGAGATCCCGAGCTGTGAAATGCAATATCACTTTACCATTCACAGTCGATATTACGCTATCGATAACCCAAAAACTATCGATACATTTCCCATCCCTGACTCTCCGGGATAGCGAACCGGTTACCCGGTTCAATTGGCACACAATCCTTGTTTTTGCCTACTCCCTGTATCACGAGATGTTTTGTAACATATGTACGTATATGGCGAATATATTTCATTCATAGATCCTTTGATTACATGAATGAGTTACATAGTAGCCTGGTTTCGTTTTTAAATTCTTTGTTGATGGCATTTTCCTTTTTTAGTTAGAACTAGCACTTCGCCCGCGACTTCGTCTGCGTGTATTCGTGCCAAATTTCAAGTTTATTAGCTCAAGCAATAAGATTTTTCATACAAAGAAAATCCCCCCTTTTCACCCCCTTAAAGTTCGAATTACCAAAAACCCCTTCTTAGTGCTCCCCTACATAATAAAAGGAAGCCGTATGCAAATTTTCACGTTCCTAGTCCTTGCAGTTTCGGCTGTGCGTTGATATGTCAGTCAGTCAGTCAGTTTCTCCTTTTATATACAAAGTTGATACGACAGAAAGGCTTTCCTTTAAACTGCTTATACTAGGTACCATTTTCAAGCTCTGTACCAAATATCATTTAAATTGAAACAATAGTTTAGTCGCAAATGATTTTTTAAGTTTTTGGCCCGTTTGAACATGATGTATTTTTCCTAACAGCTGATTATGTCTATAGGCATAGGTCATGCACCTTAAAACGATAAATCTACGATACGTTGTTGCCGCTCTTACGCAAGTCATAAGCAAATACGTCCTACAACAGAAAGTGACAATCCCATTAGCAAAACATCACGCGCGTAAAAGAAATAGAAATAGGTCAGTGTGTTGCTATTGCATCTTTGGTCCTTGCGAGGGGGGCCTCTAAAAACTAAAAAACTTGGTTTTTCAGTGCGCCAACGCTATCCTTCCGGGACGTATGTACGTTACGTAACACGGAAGTCCTGTGCCGCTATTGTTTTGTCGAACTCGTGCGCTGACAATTGTGATTTTGTTTTGTTATTGTGAATAGGACACTTCTTTCTTTTTTTTTTATTGTGACAAGACACGTAACTTGCTATTATAATTATTTAGTGTTAGTGTTTTTTTTTGTGATTTACTGTTTTTTATTGTGATAGGACACGTAATTAAACTTTGGTTGTGTGTGTGTATACCTAATTAAAGTGTTCAACAATGCCTCGTCTAACTTACACGGCGTCAGAATACACTGACATGATTTTAATTTACGGTGAATGCCGTGGAAACGCAGCATTAGCTCTGCGAACATACAGAGAAAGGTATGGTGACAGCCGCAATTGCCCTAGGAACGCCCGCACCATACAGTTGGCAGTACAAAGATTACGGGACAATAAACGTGTAGTGCCGCAACAGGAGGGAGTGCCACCGCGGCAAATACCCGCTGCATGGGACGAACGAATATTAGATCATTTTTCCCGCAACCCGACAACGAGTCTCCACAGAGCCGCCCGGCAGTTTAGATGTTGCCATAGAACCATCCACAAGGTTCTAAAACGTAACAAACGCAAACCTTATAAATATCGGAAGGTGCAAGCTTTGTTATCGAGAGACTTACCGATCAGGAACAGTTACTGCCAATGGCTATTAAATAAAACATCCGAAGACCGCCATTTCTTAACAAATGTAATATGGACCGATGAGTGTACTTTTACTCGGAACGGCATCTGGAATCGGCAAAACCTCCGGTACTGGAGTTTGGGAAATCCACACGTGTTTCGAGAATCTGAACACCAGTACAGATTTTCTCTCAATGTGTGGGCTGGTATCCATAATAATAATATTATCGGCCCTGTTTTTATTGACGGCACCCTTACAGCGGTGAAATTTTTAGATTTATTAAGTGGTCCTGTGGCCGAGTACACTGACCAACTACCTTTAGCCGTTCATCGCAAGTTGTGGTACCAGCTGGACGGTGCGCCTCCACATTCTGTGATGGCTTCCAGGGAGCGGCTCACAGAAATGTTTGAGCAGCAATGGATCGGTCGATTCGGACCTGTTCGGTGGCCACCACGATCTCCGGACCTCACTCCCATGGATTTCTTTTTGTGGGGGTACATTAAGGGTGAAGTGTATGCCTCCGAGGTAAATACAATTGTTGAACTAAAAAACAGGATTATTTTAGCATTTCATAAATTAAAGTGCTTAGCGACGGACAGTGATTTAATTACAAAACTAAATAACAATATTCTCCGTCGGTATAATTTGTGCATTAATGTGAATGGAGGACACATAGAGAATTTAAAAATTTTGTGTTTTTGTTGTCGGCGTACTTCAAAACTATCTAACATAACAGCCAGCGCGAGCGGAGGCCTAAGCCGCCGCCCGCGCCACCGCCGGCCGCCCGCTTCGACACGAAATAACACATGCCGCGCCCCGGCGCGCGTGCGACGTTGCCACTTTGTAAGGTCAGTCGCCAGGTCCAAGTTTCTATGAAATTTGGGTTTTTCCTTTACTTACAAAGGGTGGTTGCGTTTTACTCTGATTTGTAAGCTATTTAGTTTGTTTGAAAAAAAAAAATTCTCATTTTTGGCGCTTTTTATTTTTATACCTTATCGAATTAATACTAAACACGTATAGTATACGTAGTGTAATTTAATGCCCCTCGGTCGTATCAACTCTGTATATAGAAGACTAGCTGCGCCCCGCGGTTTCACCCGCGTAAGTTTTGATCCCGTGTGAATATCGGGATAAAAAGTATCCTATGTGTTATTCTTATGTATAAACTATATTACTGTAAAGTTTCATCAAAATCCGTTCAGTAGTTTTTGCGTGAAAGAGTAACAAACATCCATCCATCCATCCTCACAAACTTTCGCATTTATAATATTAGTAGAAAGTAGGATAGTAGGATAGGATATTAGTAGGATAGAAGATTATGAACCATTCGTAAATCTTCCGTCATTTTTAAAACACATTCTTTTGCGTTTTCGCCGGAATCCAAGTGTTAAAAGTCAAAATTCAAACTCAAATATTTTATAGCAGTAAGGTAGTAAGTAGTTGTTACATTTAGGGCCGATTTCCCATCGCCAGATAACGTTTATTCGAGGAATAAAATTGACGTTTGAAAGTTTTTGTATCAAATAACTGTCAAAATTTCAGATGATTGAAAAATCATAGCACTGCTGCAGTGCTATTCTGTAAAAATCTCACCGTGAAAACTAAGGTGAAGTGAGCTGTCATTCCGCCTGATGTTAGAGATTGCCCCTATTGATAGCTCACTTCACCTAAGTTATCAAGGTGACATTTTTACAGAATCGATCGGCAGAACCTGACATGAACTCCGTAAGGGCACAGCAATTTACGAAAAATTTAAATGACTTTACATTAAATGATAAATGATAAATGATAAATGATTTTATTTCTGTAAGTAGGTTTGTACCAAACACTTTTACACGTCAATCATATTTTTTTAAAACGAGATGAGGTCGGCGTTTCCTATCTGACTACTCTGAGAAGAAAGGCCGAAACAAACTCAGAGGTCACAGTCTCTTTTAAAGTCCAGACAATCTTGGTGAGATCATGTGGAGACCATGTAGATTGGTGTCTGAAATGGTCTTTTGAGGAAAGAACCACACAGATTGAGTGGACCCGTCCAGTCAGTGCACGCATTTGTCAGTAATCATGCAGCTCAACTCAAACTTAGGGAGCTCAACGATTCGACGAACAATACCAAAGAAAGGACATTTGGGTAGGTCGCATAAATTACTCAAACTGCCAGACCATGACTAAAACTATCTGAGAATAAAACAAAGGCAAACTAAAATCAACCCACATAGTCTTCACATTCACAGTCATCAAAAATAACATAATACTTTACAAAGTAAATATTCATGTCACTGTATATGTAAAATTTATCAATGTCAATGTGTATATAAAAATCCAGAAATAGTCTTGGTCAGATCATTTTGAGGAACATGTAGATTGGTGTCTGAAATGGTCTTTTGAGGAAAGAACCACACAGATTGAGCGGACCTGTCCAGTCAGTGCTCCCATTTGTCAAAAAAATGTGCAGCTCAACTCAGAACTTGAGGAGCTCAACGATTCGACAAACAAACATACCAAAGAATGGACATTTAGGTAGGCCGCGTAAATTACTCAAACTGCCAGATCATGAATAAAACTAACTAAGAAGGAAAACATAAAAAAAAGATAGAAAAGACCCACATAGTCCTCACTTTCACGACAATTAAAATAATATTATGCTTTACAAAGTAAATATTCACGTCTATAAAGAGAGAAAATAAAATAAATAATAAGCAAAAAAAAAACCAAACAAGATTCACTGTGTAAATTTATTGGAGCAGCTCAATCCCAAGCATGTTTATCCTCAATATAGTCTTTAACAGAATAAAAGGCTTTCTGGCATAGTTTCCGCTTTATAGAAGATTTGAATTTATTAAGGCTTAGATCTTGAATGTGGCTAGGAAGTTTATTATAAAATCGTATACATTGGCATCTAAACGAGCCACTTATTTTCTTAAGCCTGGTTGTAGGAACAACGAATTTGTGTTTGTTCCTAGTATTTATATTATGGATATCACTGTATTTTTTAAACAGATTAATATTTTTATGTGCGTACAAAAGATTTTCATAAATATACTGAGAAGGCACAGTCATTATATTAATCTCTTTAAATTTGTCTCTGAGGGAGTGTCTGGGACTTAATTTATAAATTGAACGAACTGCCCTTTTTTGTAAGACAAATATTATCTGAATATCGGTGGCATTTCCCCACAACAGAATACCGTACGACATCACACTATGAAAATAACTAAAGTATACTAAACGGGCTGTCTCTAAATCAGTTAAGTCACGAATTTTTCTAACGGCGTATGCTGCGGAGCTAAGCTTTTTTGATAATTTATCTATATGGGGGCCCCATTGAAGCTTGGCATCTAAAGTTATGCCCAAGAATACGGTGGTATCTTCGGGATTCAACACTTCATCCTTTATAAGCACACTAGTTTTTACTTGTCTAACGTGAGGTATGGTAAACTTAATACATTTAGTTTTTTTCTCGTTAAGAAGTAGGTTATTAACATTAAACCAGTTAACTACTTTATTGAGGGCGCTATTTATATTGTCAGTAACCAGCTGCTGACGTTTGAGTTTAAATAAAAGTGAAGTGTCATCTGCAAACAACACTATATCATGATTATCCTTTATGAGGTAAGGCAAGTCGTTAATATAAATAAGAAACAAAAAAGGACCAAGAATTGACCCCTGGGGGACCCCCATTGTTACAATTGATCCGGGTGATCTTTTCCCGTTAACAGCAACTCTCTGAATCCTATTACCTAAGTATGAAGTAAGAAGATCTAAAGCGGCATTCCGGACTCCGTATTTCGACATTCTTTATAATATTCTGGTCAAACATGGTTGATTTGATTTTGTAATACATTACTTTTAAGTAGCTTCGAGGACGATGGGTTTTAGTATCATTTTATGACTTAGGTACAGTCAACAGCAAAAGTAGATGATGAAAATCAGAAATTCAATACTAATGAACGGAGTTCGCGTCAGAGCTGTGTGGCGTAGCGAAGTAGTCTAAATGTTTTGTATAATTTACAATCACATACTTTTGAATCACTTCGTCGCCACACAGTTTGACGCGAACTCCGTTCATTAGTATTGAATTTCTGATTTTCATCATCTACTTTTGCTGTTGACTGTACTAGCTTTTGCCCGCGACTTCGTCCGCATGAAATTTCTTGGGCTCCCGTCGGAATAAATCCTCCGTGGCATCGCATCGCATCACCTGCTCGCGCTTTCACTTTGTTTTCGCTTTGCGTTCTTTCTGAATTTTTTCTTTTTGCTCAGCTCTTAGGGATATAGCGTAATATTAAATAGCCTATTTATTACCTTTCTCAAGAACTTGGCTATCAAATACAAAAAACTATCAAAGATATTTCAAATCCGCCTGGTAGTTCAAGAGTTTAGTGTAGTTCAGCTTTATTATTAGTAGTAGATTTTGTGAATTGCTATCTCTAGTATCTGAGTGATCTAGTAGAGATTTTAGAGTTTACAAAGTTTGTAGCCAGACAAAAAAACATCCTACATCATAATGAAATATTTTCAAGTGCATTAAGATTCCTTTCAAAGGCTGTTTCTGGAACCTAATAAAATCTACCAAGTGTCCATTTTAGGAACAGACTGGTTCCAGCCTACGCAAGGGTTCTATTGTAGTTCACAGATCTAGATTTCAAGCTACCTACATTTGTAAGTATTCTGGTTTATTCCTAGATAATATAAACATTACTCCTATTTTCAACAAAGGAAGTCTATCCAACAATAGCTTTCAAAGGCCAATGGCTAGGAAATACAAAGCAAGCTTTGTAAAAGTTCTCAACAAGTATTTTAGTTCAACATCATCTGCCCAGCCTTGTCCCAACTATGTTGGGGTCCGCTTCCAGTCTTACCGGATGCAGCTGAATACCAGTATTTTACACGGAGCGACTGCCTATCTGAGCTCCACAACCCAGTTACTGCATAACACGATACTCCCTTTTTTTTTGAGGATGGGAAATCATCAAATAACCCCTCCCACTCTGGGTGGAGCAAAAGGGAGTGTCAGACTCTTACTGACTAAAACTCACCCGTGTTCCTTCCTTAGCCCTTTATTTTCCGGGGTAGCGGTAACCCTTTCGGACAATCCCGCTGCCCCGGCAGGCTTCGGCCCTTACGGCCCTTCCCTATAGCTGACATCTCTTTGAGGCGCGCGTGGAACACGTGCGCGCCGACCGGCACCAACACTGAAATTGAGAAAAAAAAAAATAGCTGATCCCTACATTTTGTTCAGTTATGCGAACATAAATGTATAGACCGGCTGGTTTTATTTTCTCGATTTCAATGTCTTTTCTCTTAGTAAAAGTTGTTCATTTTCATGAGTACTACACTCCCTTAAAGTATGTCTATCGGTTAACCTGACACATTGTATAGTTGAATTGAGAACCTCCTCCTTTTTGAAGTAGGTTAAAAATGAACTCATACTTTCAAATCATCAACACAACTTAAAATTTTATCCAAACCTTTAAAAGAAACACCTCTTTGCTTGTTACAAGCTCACGACTCTCGATAAGTAGCCCGTATTGTAGTTGAGCATAGTAAGCTGTTCTTATGAGCTCTCTGACTCAACAGCTCAACACTTATTTGATAACGTTGCCACTCAAAGTGGGTCACGCTTTAATTTGAATGAACGATTTCTGATATGCATTGTAATGTTGGTCGATTGAACTTTGTTAGTTTAAATGCGGCTGCATTACAATATTTAAAGCTCCATCTACAGTTTGATCCACAGCCTATTTACTGGCCAATAGATAAACCGAGGTTGATCGAAGGTTAAGCTACGCTAGCCGAGGTCGGTCCCTGGATGGGTTACCATCCATACCGTAACCCCTCCGTGCCTGGGAAAGCATATTAAACCGTTGGCGCCGGCAGTCATTAGTATACCTTTGAGAGTCGTTGCAGGCAGTCAGAAGCCCGAAAGCCTGACAACCAGTCTTTCCCTAGAAGTATCGTAATAATCAGTAACTGTGTTGTGAAGGTCAGATAGGACAGCTGCATCCGGTTAGACTGGAAGCCGACCTCAACATAACGGGAAAAGGCTAGGCAGACGATGACTAATATAGGTACTTAATCTATTGCAAAACCAGTTGACATTTTTCGATAAGAAAGGGTTATCCTGTATTTGACTTGGTACTCTTTCTTACCTAATATTGTCTGTTAGTTTTTTCGTAAACATAGCAAAATGTTCCTATAATGATGTCTTGAAGTGCATGCATAGTCAAAGCATAATCAGCCTATAACTGGGACCCAGTGCTGGGACACATGACGCCTTTCTGTGAGAGGGAGTGGGCCGTAATCCACCAAGCAACCCCAGAAGTGCATAAAATAATATGAAATGACCACCAAGCAATTTATTTTACGACAAACTTTCACTTTTAATTTTAACACATCGCTTTATATTATTATCTTTACAATGTATAATACTTACTTTTTTCCACTTTCTCAGAATTTTTAACATTTAAAAACAACTGTAAAATTAATAAGAATTCACATCCATATAAAAGTGATATTACGATTCTTCTTATAACATCATAAAAGTTAGTTGAGAGGCCCAAAAAACGCACTTTATCTCTTATGAAACGTTATCTTGATGAAATGACCATAAAATCCTCACGATTTTTTAAAACGTATACAATCCTTTAGTAAACACACTTTTCTTATCACCGTGTAACACTTGTGTGGAAAAAAATGTTACTCCACTCTTTTTTGGTGTCGAGTGTACTTTGCGTTGGTTGATTTTTATAATTTCTTTTAATTCGAGATTTTGCTTCAGATTTTGTTTAGTTGGGAATGGGTTACTAAATCAGCCTATAATGTTCCCACTGCTGGGATACAGGCCTCCTCTCTTCGAGAGGGAATGGGCTGGAATCTACCACGCAGGCCCAGTGCGGATTGGTAGATGTCACATGTCCTCGAATTTTTGGTTCTAGAACATGCCGGTTTCCTCACGATGTTTTCCTTCACCGTTTTGAGAGCAGTGGTGATGAAATTATTTGCACAAAGTAAAGCGCCTGCCTGGGTTCGAACCCACGATCTTACAACTCGTAAGACGGCGCCATTACCACTGAGCCACCACTGCTCTCAAACTATCCCTGAAACAATCGATAAGAAATATATTATTAATACAATATTAAGATTAATAATGTTGAAGCGATTCGTTTGTAGCGGTATCTACAAAACGCCACAACGAACTCCGCGTCATACTGACGTCACACAAAACCCTGCATCTCGCAAGAGGAGTTTACCGCGCAACTAGCATTTATATACAACGACCCGACATGAATCATCGGGCAGTTGCAGACACAACACTCGTCTAGTCGGAGGATCCTCCCCTTTCAATAGAAGTTGAGTGACCTTTACACCCTGTTGTTCCTCACACCTCTATACGATAGCTGACAACACTACGCTTAAACCGAAACAAATGAAATCGATGGAAACAAATGACAGCTTTTTCTTTTTCATTGACCAAGGACGAAATAATTAAGACCAAATCTGTCTACCCTCTAAATACTCGTTCTCAAACGTGTATCGACTCCGCTTTCCGAGGCACTTAACCTGATTCTCGAAATGACAACAAGAACTTATTGAATTTTCATTGGCCATTCCTTTTAATTTCACCGATTACTGTTTTACTGAATGAATTTAATTTTGTATTTTTTAAATTTTATGAGAGATTTATGGTTGGTTGGCTCTCTAATATTTTATCTTTCCTGCATTTGATCTTTAACCGTTTTTCAAAGACATTTTACCCAATTCATCGAGGTCTGTGTAGATTGCGTGATAGGCTTCCATAGAAGTAACCTATTCACTCACTATGAGATTATGAGACTGGGAGACTCTCACATACTGTTTTCATAGACACACACAAAATACTACTCCAGAACGAATTTCGGGAATGGCAGCCAATCTCAACTGAGACTAGCCGATATTATAGTGCACAAATTTAATGTGTGCGCAGACACAGGTGCACTCACTCTCATAGTCCGATGGGACGGCAATCCTGCACGACCGGAGAGAGATCAGGCGCAGGACCAACGAATTAAAACGTGCTTTCCCGAGGCACGAGGGTATCACACCGCTGACTTTCCAACTCCGGGCTGTTACTGAGAGATTCTTAATGGAAGGACTCAATAACGCTTTGCCCGACTTGGGAGTCGAATCGAACCCTGGACCTCACGCTCAGCAGTCGCGCTTGCGACCAGGCACGAGACCAAGCATCGAAGTAGTTACACACATAAAGACAGTGAATTTTGTTTGTTATCCGCCGAATCAATAAGTAAAAGCAATACGAGTATAAATTCATTTATAGCATAAATCAAGAAAAAGTATGAAATGTGAAAGTTTGTGAAGATATTTGGATGTTTGTTACTCAATCACGCGTAAACCATTGAACGGATTTGGCACATAGATAGTTTATAACCAGGATTAACACATATGATACTTTTCATCCTGATATTCCCACGGGATCGAAACTAACTAAAATAATAAAACATTCCTCCTCAGAAGTAAATCAATGCATTGAAAATCAATTTATAAATTACAACTTTTTGTATTGATCGTAAATGTTTGTAATTAAACTCGAATGAACAATTAATCACTCATGTCTTTTTAAGTGATCACAATAAAGGATTTGTACAACTTCATATATGGATTAAAATTTCGCCATATTTGGTAATCCTGTGTATACTATTAGATAAAAACTTCTTGACGCAAAACGAACTGCCACAATGTGAACTGTCACACTTCTCAATGTGTCAATCTGTCACAACCGGAAGATGTAGCGTTGGGAGACCCAAGACGGACCGATGACCTGGCGAAGGCGGCAAGAATCCACTGGATGTGAGTAGCACAGAACCGGTTGAAGTGGCGGTGCTCGGAAATCTTGAAACATTTTAGTCTTATCAAATTGATAGCGAAGAAGTTGGGATTTTGGCAGTATCATCTTTAGGTACTGTTTACAGCATGATCTATAAGAGAAAGGAAATGTCGCAAAAAAAATTGCCTAGTCAGCAAAGTTGAAGCTGATTGTCAAATTGCAAGAACAATAGAGGAAATAAATGGAACGATAATGCAAATAAAAATATTAAACAATATAATGGTGGACATACCAATAGATATAGTGGTCTTACCAATATATATATTGGGCATATCAATAGATATTCACAAATATTTTGATGTACCTTGCAAATACTTAACATATTTGAGAAATAGACTATTCCTCATCCTCACCCGCTAATGAAAAGTAACCATTACTTGAAAGTATAGTCTTTAAACTAGGTTATACTAAAGTATTCATGTAAACGATACTTTTAAGACTAATAGAAATGTTTATAGTTTATATTTATAGCACTTGATTAACCTAGTTGTAGAGAACAATTGTGGCAGTCATCTTATTGCCGGTCTGAGAGAAATTGATACTGAATAAATAGGTTTTTTTTATATTTCAGTGGGAGAAGCTAGAATACGAAGTACCAACATAATTATTATCCTATAGTGTTCCCACCCCCAGTGGGGGTTGGTAGATGTCACATGTCTTCGAATTATTGGTTCTAGGACATGCTGGTTTCCTCACGATGTTTTTCTTTACCGTTTTGAGAGCAGTGGTGATGAATGAACAAATGGTCGACTGCCGTTCTTTCGACAGCTATCTGCAGTCGGGGGCAAGCCAAATTTGTAACTGAAACTGTGTCATTTTTGATTCGACAAACTGTCGAATGGTTGTTGAATAACTATGCAGCAGTGCGATTCTGTAACCATCTCACCGTGAAAACTTAGGTGAAGTGAGCGTGGAGTGAGCTGTCAGTGTCATCCTGATGTTAGGGATTGCCCCTATTGATAGCTCATTTCACGCTCACTTCACCTAAGTTATCACGGTGAGATTTTTACAGAATCGACCGGCTGGATTCTGTATTAAAAATTCCAGTGACGTCAGTAAGAAGCAGTCACAAAACGCATCCTCTACAGTACATCACCATGACAGTAGATATAACTATAATTATAGTTAAGTATCGCGCGAGCATCGGAGTGCATGTCACTACAGATCTTAACAGATTTGATGTTATGACAATGAATTATTACTTGTTGGAACGTTCTGCTGGGGACTTCGGTGTTACTCCCTGTCTTTAACTGATTTTTGGAAGAACATAACCTCTTTTTGTGTCGAAGATGGTACTTTGATTTAACTTCTTTATAACAGAGTGGCAAGTACAGACGCCAGCACATTAAGCTACCCGAAACTGTCAAATTTTCCCAATCAACCTTGAACCTTATGCAGTAGCGATATAGTTGAAAATCTATTGAAGAAATTTGACAGGTTGTAGTAGCTTGACGTGCTGGCGTCTGACATCGACGCACAAACTGTAATCATGAATTCAACACATGATTCTAGACCGCTAGCGTAAAAAAAATCGTCGGTTATAAACTGCTGTTTCATCGAAAAATGCAATATCTACGCGGTCAAAATGTATGGATCAGCATTTTTTTTAAGTAACCTTGGAAGATTTTTAACTCCTGAGGGTTCATGGTAGAATGGTGCGCGTCAAAGTCCTTGGCCCATTTGTTTTCTGTCCTGATATTTGTGCGACAGATGATATGGCCAGAAATGAAGAGAATTCTGAAATGACGGCTGATAGAGAAAGATATGCTGCGTCTACTTCAGATAAATGTGGTTAAGGGCAGGAGGACAATGACCATGATAAGATGAGGTTTGATTTTTTAGTTTTCTATCTACAAAGGTCTCATAGGATTTAAATCTTACCAGCACCCTAATTGCATAACATACTATTACTCTCAATTTGAATCATTTTGAAGCATATTTCTAATCCATTGCTCCATATGTTCGAAAAATGTGTCTGCTCAACCACGCAAATAACGCAATGAATGTTGCTGAACTTTCAAAATGAAACCCATTGCTACTGATAGTGTGTTACGCAATTACCCTGCAGATTCCGTTAAGTTTCATAGTAGCAAGGAGCTCAAAAATGAAATTCCAATGGAATGGAATGGCATTAGAATTTTTTGGTAACAGCCCGGAGTTTGAACATCGGCGGTGTGATACCTCCGTGCCTCGGAAAACACGTTAACCCATTGGTCCTGCGCCTGATCTCTCTCCGGTTGTGTCGGATTGCCGTCCAATCGCACTATGAGAGTGAGGGAAGAGAGAGTGCACCTGTGTCTGCGCGCACACTTGTGCACTATAATAGCTCTCGCCCCGAAGGCTGGTCTCCGCTGAGATTGATCGCCATGGCCGAAATTCGATCTGGAGGACTTTCGTTTATATACAAGGAGCTTTTTTGAAATTGTATAAAAAACAAAAAATACAAATAAAGTTACTGAATGTATTTTAGTTGAACCTTTCAGATTAATGTGTCTGAATGAACTTGCATGCCACGCTTGTAGCAAGGCTGGTAGAGAGATTGACTGTCCAAGGCGCTCCTGAGGTACATTTATGGCTATATTGAGAAGGCATGATTTCAAACACAATTTATTACCAAACAGGTGATATATGTGACAGACCAGGGCCTGAATAGATTTATAGAGATCGTTTTCTTAATAACAAAAACAAATAACATGTCTTTTTTATTAGTCATCTTGATAAATAATGCAAAGTCATCTATTACCGATGCACTATGCAGTTCACAGCACCTATAAAGTACTTTATGAGGGATACCATTGATATGACACATAGGATTGACTCATGAGATGATTAGACAGAATTAAACGATTATGGGCTGATTAAATTACAAGATGTCAAGGAAGAATTAGCTTCTTTTTTTATATATTACTTGAGTCCATTATAAAGCTAGTTCACCTGATACTAAACAGTTACTTCTGACTGCATAAATTGAATGGCTATAACAAAAGAAGCGGACCAAAAAAAAGATGGACGTTTTGTGTGAAAATTGATATCAATTTGATGCAAAAAGACGTGTTGCGCCGACCCACAGAATTATGTCTTGTATCAAACCGCTTCTCTTTTCTTCATTTTGTCTTTTAAATCGTCCTATCTTATTCATTTCGCGTCAGTGGACTATCAAGTCTGTTCTACCAGTCTGGAGCTAGACCAGTCTGTACCTGGACAACTCTCTCATTTGTCTAAAGCTCAAACACAAACACTTATCAGCGCCATCTGCACCAATGGCAACTTCATTCGGCAACTCTGTTTTCTCAATTCAAAATCAAAAGTCATTTATTCAAACTAGGTTGAGAATTAGCACTTTTCGAACGTCAAAATACATAAGACGGTCCCCCAAAACGCCCACCCTTGACCACTTCCTAATGCTTTGGACTCGCTTGCGAATCTGTGCCAGGATATACGTTGTCCTATTACACTAGCTAGAGGAAAAATCTCGCATGATTACTAACTCCTTTGCTGTCACTGCAGTATCATTACTGATGCACATTACATAGTCAGGTCCCAAGAGGAACATACCTCGTAAATGACGCATGCGTTTGACTCACAAGATGATGGGACTCAATTGAAAAGCTGAACCAACCGCGTTTGACAGACTGAGTCGCCGATGACTTGGTGTGGGGTGCAAGTGTTGAGATTGACGCGACTTAATACCGTGAGTCTCATGGAAATGCGGATGCACTTTTAAAGAATCAATTTTCTTTCATTGCCCAGATAGAATAAATCTCTTAGTATATTATCGTGCCGTGTTGTGCAGAAACCTAAAATTAACGATAAAGAAATTTGATTTAACCTAACTTTTCTGAAATTGAACGTGAGCAAGTATTACGAATTGACGATCAAGGTTTGTTGCTGCTTTGAGTGAGAAAAGGTTGTTGCCATGCTGTGCATAATTTATTGAAATAATTATGGTCATATCCTTAGTTAATTAAAATAGATCAGAGATTAGAAACTACTTTTATAAAGATAGAGAGAGTAGGTATTCAGTAGTAGTAGTGTGTATTCCTCTCACAAAATTATTTGACTTCAACAAATTTTCTGATTTCTAGCTGTTGCCCGCGACTTTGTCTGTGATTCAGGATGAAAAGTAGCTCATGTCCTTACCCAAGTTATGGTCTACCTATGTGCCAAATTTCATCGAAATTAGTTCAGCCGTTTTAGCGTGAAAGCGTTACAAACAAACCATTTATAATATTAGTTAGGATGGTTGAGAAAGCCGATTTCAGATGAAGAAGAGAGAGAGAGAAAAAAATATCCTTAGGTTTTTAGGATATTATGTCATCAATCCGCTATAAGCTTGTCTAATCCACTCAACCCCAACTCACTCACGCGTTACAATTCTAACTTAAATTGCTCGAATAAAAATGCATCGACACTTATAAATTACAGTTAGTACTTTAGATAGGAGGCAGTGAGTTATGCCCACAGCTGGGCAAAGGTTGTCCACAACTAGATAATTGGTATAAATTGTGACAGTCGTTAAAACGCGTTAGGCAATTGTTTTATGTAAAACCGACAATTAGCGAGTTCTTGTAATCGCATAATTGCGTGATTAAAGATCGTGTGTCATTATGAGTGTACGTTTACAGAGAAAGGATGCTTTTAAAATAATCATGGTCAAGTAAGATTAATGGCATAAGGATACTAGTGGACTTTTAAAGGCCTTGAGATTGAAATTGCAACCGACGCGAATATAATTTGACTCGTGCTAGACAAAGCGAAGGATAATGGAGACACGAAAAGAAGAAAAAAAAACGTATGAAATTAATAAAAATCTTGTTAAATAGGCATAAAGTCCTTTCAGTCCTGCAGCCTGCTTGTATGATAATTTATGCTAGGCTGACATGTAAATGCTGAAATTCAAAATGGCAAAGAGAGCTAGCCATGATAAAATAATAAGATTGCTTTAAAATTATCCTTGTAATAAATGGAGTGCTGACATAGGTATTTCTAACATTTTCAACCTATTTTTGTATATTTATATGTGTGTGTTTCGGAGGAGCTCTTGGCTAAACAGCTGGTCGATGGACTACGCTTCGCTACGCTTGCCGCGGTCGGTTTGTGGATGAGTGCCCATCCATTAGATATTCAGACCACTTCGTGCCTCGGAAACCACGTTAAGCCGTTGATCCCCGCTGTCATTCGTGGGTCTTTGACAGTCTTTAAGGGTCGTCAGAAGCCCGAAAGTCTGACAACCAGTTTTACACCAGTCTTACGAAGGGGTACCATATTACCCAGTAACTGGGGTGTGGAGGTCAGATAGGTAGTCGCTCTATGTAAAACACTAGTATTCAGCTGCACCAGGTTAGACTGGAAGCCAACCTGGCATAGTTGGAATTAAAATTTTCATGTAATTTTAATATGACAGACAGTACACGAAACTATTTTATTGTGCATTGTTTCATATTTTTGTGTGATCGGAGAGTGATTTCATGAAAGAACATGTCTGGTTATACGAGCAATAACTTATGGTAGTTATCGTAGAAAAAACAAGGGATTACTGCTCGCGTTTCGATTTTGTAACAATTATGTCAGACAGTATTTTATTACACTTGTCATAATTACATCAAAGATGATATAATTATGACAAGTGCAGTATTTCATTTCATATTTCGTAATTTGAAAAATATATGAGGCTATAAGCTGTAGTTATATCAAGATATAAATATGTTTATGTGGATTTAAGTGCAGTCATTTAGTTTGATTCTGAAATAATTTGACTGCAAGTGCGTGTCGATTCTGATATTCCTAGTAATAATAATTAAATGTTGAATTTATTTGTCTACTATTTTATGCTGATTCAAAACTTTAAACCAAGTACCATTAATATAAACAATTGCTCCGTCAACACTCTTCGTTTTTTCACAATTCAAAGGGATTTATCTCATCTTGCGAACGGATTGTTTATCAATGATGAAAGAATCAGTATGGAGCAACGTAGTTATTCCTTTCAAACAATCTACTCATTTTTACATCATGACGCGCTGTTAGTTCTTCAAGCCGATGCTCTATTCTTTTCTAAACGCCTACATGTCCTCTACTTATAAAATACTCGCGGAGGTCACATGGGGAAGCCATGCAGGCTTTTCATCCAGCTGCTACCAGCCATCCTCCGAAGATCGTCGCTCCACCTAGCCTGAGGGCGTCCTACCTTACGTTTGTTGATTCGCGGTCTCCACTAAAGAACACGTCTACCCCAACGGTCATCGGTTCCACGGCTAATATGGACGGCCCATTACCACTTCAGCTTGCTTATTCTGTGTCCTTCTACAGTACCCACTCAAATTATCTTATGCGTTTAAATTAAACCGTGCTTTGTTTTAGGCTAGGTTAACAAAGAGCCTTAGATGCTTTCATATAAGTAGGTACCAAGTCATCAAGGATTTCAACATCATGTCGTACCTGGCATGACAAAATACTCTCCAACTTATAGCTATCAATCTTGTCACAAAGGCTCGCTTCCATATTTAGACGTACAATCCATAAATATATGTCTATTCAGTCAAGATTCGTGACTATGCCTAACTTATCTAGACTTTTAGAGCTTTGTAATGCCTAGGCATGATTTGACTCCTATTTGATATTCGTATTGTCTTTGTGTGGTTATTGTCTATGGACAATAGGCGAAACTTGGAGGTTTAATGTGGAGTTGTTGTCTTTGGTTAGAACCACAGATTAGTAATATGTTGTTAGGACTGTATTCTTTGGGTAAGATTGTATTTTTTTTAAATAAATAAAAATCATTCTATAATATTGTTGTCAGACTTTCGGGCTTCTGACTACTCGTAACGACTGTCAATGATCCACGGATGACAGCCGGGACCAAACGGCTTAACGTACTTTTCGAGGTACGGAGGGGCCTCGATTAGTAAAGATGGTCACCCATCCACAGACCAACCGCTGCAATTGTAGCTTAACCTGTGCGGCTGTCATTATTTATTTTATATAAACATTCTACCTATTCTGTAAAAATCTCACTGTGAATACTTAGGCTTATGTAAGGATGCAGCGGAGACGTTCTGTAGTTTCTGTCTACCCCCATGAGATGAAAGTGTGAGTTCATTTATAGTAAAAGTGCGCAGTGCTGCACACCGCTATTCTATTTCAAGTTAAAAAAATCATCTTTATTTCAATTAAAATTAAGTTGATTTCAGAGTGACTAAGAACTATTGAAAAATTTTTGAAAATGTTTGAAGTTGTAGCGTAAGCTAAACTTTATTGTGTAGGAATTGAAGTTATTATTTCATTAATTAATATTTGTTTATATGTTTGGCAAATAAATCGCTAACGCAGATTACCTATGTATTTACTTATGATTACTTTTCCTTTGTTACAGGTAATTCACACAAACCACTAAAAAGGAATAGCACGGAGAAAATTGGCACTAAAAAGGTTTTTATAACTAACTAAAACATGGTATTATATTGATATAAAACTATAAACCAACATTTTTTAAGGATTTCTCATCCAGTATTTCGTCAAGGAACCCCAAAGACCATAATTCATCTCATACCGCCGACAAATAAAAGTCAATTGGTTGTCTATGGAAGATATATACAATGTACTGTTTGACCCAATCATCTGCCGACTCCCTGCTGTGTCCCGCGTGATGATTTAGCTGTATTATACCCTTGTGCTATCCCATATTATTATACTGGTTTGTTATAGCGTGTGAATATGATTATCATACAGATTATATAATGAATAAATACATTTGTAGAGTGCCACAAGTATCTTGTTGCGCCTAAAGTCATTCATGCTCAAAAAGATCTTTTTTTTTTTAGGATTAAAATAATAATATGTACAGATATATAAAAAAGGATACAATCAATATGACATCAAAAAAAAAAAAACGAGTGTGCTTATGACCACACGACTGAAGTGAAACTTCTTTCGCTCCATCTGTATGTATATTTCATTTACTAGCTATAAGAGAAAGAGAGAAAGAAAATGTGCGCGCGCACTGCTCTCTCTTGCTCCTACACTGTGATACAGACAATAAGCCTGCAGTGTGCTTAGATATACGGAACGTATTTGGCTATGAGAGGAAGAGAGAAAGAAAATGTGCGCGCGCACTGCTGTCTCTTGCTTATATCCCCCACTTAACTTCCGTTCGCCTTGCCCGATCACACTTTTCGTAACGCTTACGTCACGCGTTCGCCAGCTTACTCCCCAAGTCAAGCGTGCGTAAAGAAGTTTCACTTCAAAAATTCTTCCGCATTGCAACAGGAAAATAAGTTGAAATCTACTTGAGACTCGATTATTAAGTTTTCGAACACGCACGAAGTAAGAAAGATATATAATTTTCCTAATATATTTCCCGAGCAAACTGATTTTTTTTTTTCAACTGACGTCTTTATAACGTCTCATATCTTTCTTGGTCTCTCATTTGCCCGTTGCAAGTCATGAAAATCCACCATATTTATCAGAAACATCTGCAACACTGATGTATACACTGTCATCACTAATTTCATTCCCCCACTGTCAAAATATTTTGCCAGCCCAAGGCTCCTCATGAAATTGGGCACTGTCACATCTTGCCCTCATTACATGACACCAAGCAAATTTGTTCAAAGACTATTAACTTGGGTCAGTATTGCCAGCAGAACCGCTTGACCTCTCCTGCCCTAGTTCTGGTGTAAATAATTGTCTTGTCCAGTAAATATTCTGGTATATTTGGTATTGGAAATGAGAGTGGTAATTACGGTACAGAACGAACGCTAAAATGAAAACGAAGTAAAAGCGCTCTCTGGCCTTCCGAGGCGAAGACGCGCGACTGGGTGGGACGGGGTGATAAATTTCACGCAGACGAAGTCGTGGGCAGAAGCTAGTAATATATAATAATATGACCTAGAATTATTATAGATTATTATTATGATTATTACTCCCCGCTGTGGACACCATAGCATATCAAACAAAATGACATCATGTATTAGTGACCTAACTACTAGATCTAGAATGTCGGATGACCTAAGTATGGTGTAGGGCGAAGTTTATTTATTACTTTAGTACTTGTATAAATATACTAGCCACACGCCCCTGTTTTGCACGATTTTTACGATTTGACAAAACATCGAGATTTCTTTAGTATACAAGGTGGCAAGGATCCCACCTGCGTTGAAATTTTTCTTCGGTAATCATAAAAAAAACTGTTCCATACATTTTGCAACTTTCTATAAAACAGCCAGTTTTATTTTTGATAACCGACAAAAAAAATAAAACGCAGGGGGGTCCACCCCACTCTTTATGTAAAACATATTAATAATAATTATTCATTTATAAACCTTTCGGAATAAATTCTCTAAATGATAATGAAAATCGCAACAAAATCATATAGGGAGTTGGATAGTGTTCAGACAGAGGTTTCCGGCAGCTGGGACCGCAATTAACTGGAACCGCGGTCCCAGTTGCCGGATCTATTTAATTTTAATATTTTTCTTCCGGCGACTGGGACCATCCCCTGGGATTATTAAAAAAAATATCTATTGTTCAAGCCACAAACAGCACAGTCAAACAAAAAAATAAATGAAATTTTTGATTCAAAAAGTTTTATAAAAATGTATGGGTGGTCCCAGTCGCCGCGGATGAAAAATATTAAAATTAAATGGATCCGGTAACTGGGACTGCGGTACCAGTTAATTGCGGTCCCAGTCGCCGGAAACTTCTTCAGACAGACATACTTACATGAAAAGAGACTTTTATTTGCGTGTAATTTCTTGTTCCCCGACCACCCCGTCGCATCGCATCGCCTGCCCGCGCTATCACTTCGTTTTCACCTAGCGCTCTTTCTGACTATTTTTCTTTTTGCTCGGCTCGTAAGGGTTCTGGCGTGGTGTTATTTAGCCTATAGACATCCTGGAAAATCGGGCTTTCGAATGGAAAAATATTTTTTCAAATCTAACTGGCAGTTCCCGAGGTTAGTTCACTCAAACAAATAAACTCTTCAGCTTTATTATTAGTATAGATATATAGATATGTAGGTTTAGATATGCCTGTCTAGCTGAAACCAGTAGGGAGTCATTAGGCTTTGTATATGGCCTAGACTGTAATTAATTTTAAAATCTGGCCTTGAGTGCAAGTATATTATTAAGAATATAAATATATAAACATATTTTAAACTAGCTTCTGCCCACGTAGGAACTTATATAAGTAATTATTTAATGAATATTTAAAACAGAGGCTACTTTCATCATCTGCCTAGCCTTTTCCCAGCAACATTGCGGTCGGCTTCCAGGCTAACCGGATGCAGCTGAATACTAGTATTTTACATGGAGCGACTGTCTATCTAATCTCCACAACCCAGTTACTGGGTAATACGAAACCCCTTGGTAAAACTGGTTGTCAGACTTTCGGGCTACTGACGACCCGTAACGACTGTCAAATATCCACGAATGACAGCTGGGACCAACGGCTTAACGTGCTTTTCGAGGCACGGAGGGGTCTTGGTATGTAAAGGTCACCCATCCACGGACCAACTGAGGCAAGCGTAGCTTAACCTGATCAATCGACCCGTGCATCTGTTATTACTTAGAACACACACAAGCCCCACATAGAGGCTACATTATACCTATGTTATTTTTTTTTTCATTAACAATTAAACACTAATGTGTGCTTCCAATTATACTTGAGTTAGTTTTATTTTGCAGATTTCCCATTATCCAATTCTTTTCATATTTTCGACCTACATTTTTACTATTCATGTAATTTTACACTTGTCCTTCAATTACATCATCCATGCTTGACTCACCTAGTTCAAATATTTGCACAGATTTTAGTGCCCTAAAATTATTCAGAAACCATGCCAAATCCTGCCAAATGCCATCCACATGGACTGCACGTGGCAAAATCAGGTCATGGTTATCAAACAAATGGGTTTTCCATGTAGGTACAGTCAAGTTAAGGAGCAAGTACCTATGGTTAAACAGTCGGGGTATTCCTCGAAACGCACCAACTTTGAAACACACAAAAAAAATTATTCCTTGTAATGCATCACCGATGAAACATAGAGAAGAGCATGAAGGATTCGTAATAAATTATATCCATAGACGTTTTATTTGGTGCGTTTCAAAGTTGGTGCGTTTCGAGAAATATCCCAATCAGTCGTTAGTCCTTACTTAACTTTAAGTAGCGTTTATAAACAAAGACAAATCAAACAAGTGAAGAGCAGACCTATTGTGTAATAAAAAAATTGCTATTACACCCATACCGGAAGCAGGGTATGTCGCTAGTGTTTATTAAATAAATAGATAACCAGTAACTACTAAAAAATAATTGATTGTGTTAAGTAATCCAGTTTTTACGTCAGTCTTTTAAGTGATATTGGCAGTGTATTTGGTATGCAAGCAATAATATTTGTTTGCCTGTCTAACTCTTTAGCCGACTGTACTTAAGTAATGTTTGCATACTTACAAGTGACGTCACTGCTTCAAGCTGCGAAGTACATAATAGGGTGGAAAGTGTCCCATAAAGCACTGGGTTAATGTTAGTGGGTATTACTTCATTTAATACAGGGTGGAATCGAAGTCATGGGCATTATTTTAACCTAAGGCACTACTCACGATACTGATTGCATTAGGGCTATTAATACGCAAATCAAAAATATTATTAATGCAAGTAAGGAAAACCTTAAAAATGTAGTAAATCAAATTGCACAAGGCTTATTATTGCAAATAAACACTTAAAGTAATTAAAACAAAATACTTCGTTAACGCCAATAATTGTTGAAATATCAAAATCTTAAAGCGCAGTACAGCGCAAAGCGAAATGTAAACAAACATCACCTGCGCTAGATTTTAAAGAATAGAATACACTTTATTTTGTACGTGTATTAATGTAGAAATTTTACATACGGTGACACAATGGGTGTCTTATTGCTAAAATTGATCTTTTAAAGACAAACTTTGGATAGATTAATGCGGAAGGAGATTTCAGACCGTAGTTTGTGGTGTACCGTTTTTAAATACATACTGTATACGTAAAGCATAAATAAGGTGTTAAAAACTAACCCGAAAATTTTTAAGAGGTGCTTTAGACCATCGAACTGAACAACTTTCACTATGGGACTCTAACTCTGAAATCATGAAAAAAAAATCAGCTGTTTAATACGAAAGTTCAATACCTACTTGATCAAAATGTATTAAACAGCTGATTTTTTTTCGTGATTTCAGTGTTGGCCCCATAATGAAAGTTGTTCAGTTCGATGGTCTAAAGCACCTCATAGAGTTTTTCGGGTTAATTTTTTAACACTTTCTATACTTAGTAATAATAAAATCCATATATAATATATGGATATTATCAATAATAATTTTGGTATCAGCAGCGAATATTTTTACATAATGATTATATGGCAAGTTGTAAATTAAATATGGCTCAGTGTATGTAAATAAAAAAGAACAAGGTTCTACTTGTTATAAAAAATACTGTTTAATAATCATTGTATAAAATACATTAAAATAACAAGTAGTAATTTCGTTTAAAAAAAACGGGTTTATACATCGATTGCATGTTAACCGGTCGTAAATAAATCGATAAACTTCCAACTTCGATCCATACGAGCGAGAGCTTATTAAAAAATATTTATTAGCAAACATATGAAGGAATTTAAAAATTATTGTCAATTATTTGAATTAAACTCACATATCGTATAAAATTTAGGCGATTATTTTACTTGCAATTATATGATTAAGATGTCAAACAAAATTATATGATTTAAAAATTCCCACGGTCGTAGCTAAGTACCTTCTAATTAGGGAAATGAAAATATGTAGTTTTGATTTACCTAGCGTTTTTATCGATTCATCTTGTCGATTAAATACAGGTTCTGACGTTTCAATTGAATGGTGAATTTACCTGTAATTTTATGATGATGACTGTCATGGTTGATTTTAATAAAGAGGCTAGCAAAGAAATGAGTTCATATTATATTAATAACTAGCTGTTGCCAGCGACTTCTTCTGCGATCCAGGATGAAAAGTAGCCTATATTATCATCCAAATCCACTCAGCCGTTTTAGCGTGAAAGCGTAACAAACAATCATACAAAAAACCATTTCTTTTCTCTTTATAATATTAGTTTAGATAAACTTGCGCATAAAAGAAAATTCTCGGCAATATGACGTAAAATATTAAGACTGTGCCGACCCTACAGTGGCGCCCTCATCGTTTGTTTGGTTATTTCATACAATTTAGAATGAAAATGCAGAAAATAAGCACGTTAAGTAGTGCTACACAAGATTATACGTTAATATTATTATAAAAGGTAGTTTTATATTGTTTAGTTTCATTATAATCCTTAAAACGTATAAAAGTGGCCACTATATTCCGTTTTAAGGATTATGATAAAACTAAACAATATAAAACTACCGCTTCTAATAATATTAACGTATAATCTTGTGAAGCACAACTTAACGTGCTTGTTTTCTGCATTTTCATTCTAAATTGTATGAAATAACCAAACAAACGATGAGGGCGCCACTGTAGGGTCGGCACAGTCTTAAATAAAAAATACAGACGCCAGCACATCAAGCTGCTATAATCTGTCAAATATCTTTAATAGATTTTCAACTTTATTGCTAAGGCATAGGGTTAAAATTTGATTGGGAAAAATTTACAGTTTCGGATAGCTTGATGTGCTGACGTCTGTACCTTATAGTTAATTACGACATTCGTTGATAAAGTACGGTCTGTTACTGTTAGCCTGCATCTTTCTAAAGCTGGGCAAAATGCCTCTCCCCATGACTTCCAGCTCTTTCGACCCAGGGCTAAAGTGGACCACTGGTAGTTTATTTTGTCCAGCTCTTCCCGCCATCTTCTACGAGGTCTGCCGCGACACCTTCTAGCTGTGTCAGGGCTCCACGTGGTGGTTATTTTGGCCCATAGCTCATTGGGCAAGGGCATACGGTAGACGTGTAAAAAAGTACCTATGATCAGAATTTTCATAAGCATCATCACTTTATGTGTTACAAAAAAATATAGTTAAATCAAAACTATTTACATTCAAATTTTTAAAAAGCATGTATTCCAAATAAATAAATTAAAACAAGAAACACATCAAGTCAGGTACTCTAACAACTAATTAAAAACCCATAATAATTATATCATCAAATAGAACCGTCACACCTCGCCCTAACCCAATTCACACCTCATTGTTGCCATATAAAACAAATAAATCTACCAAAACTGTCTTAAAAATACGGCCGTCTTAAAAATACCTAATGCCAATAAAATTCGTATAAAACCAGCATCGTACAATGAATGGGGTAATAAAATCTATTAAAGTTTTCTTACAGGGCTCGGCTGTAAAATTGAGCCATGTGTTCAAGGGTTTTTATTATTTATTTATTTGTTTGATGACCCTGAAAGGAGTCTTTAGTTCTTTTATGATTCAGGAGTAAGATCATCATTGTTTTTGTACGCTTTGATGTCTTGTGTGCTATAAATTATATCATTAGAGAAATTATTTCTTCTGAACCTATTGTCTATGACCAGTGAAAAATGTATGGAATAAGTATGTACCATATAAAATTGATGCCTGTATCGGCACGAAAACAGTTACTTAGATTGTTTAGAAAAAAATCTAAACGAATGTTGATTGATTTGTAAGAGGTAATCTCTGAAAGTATCATACCATTACAAAACTTATTTCGCTTAGATATAGAAAGCTACGCTATTGCTCAGTGCCATAAGCTTTATTTTTTATTATTTGCCTACCACGCGAACGATCTCATGGCGCGGGCAGAAGCTGGTTAATTCTTAAAATAATTTAAAAAATCATCTTCAAATATTTAAAACCTCGTATACTTATTAATGATTAAGAAAAACTGGCATCCTCTTCCACGATAAGATTAATTCCAATAAAAATATTTTTGCACAAAAAACCCAGACAAACCATGATAAAACTGGAAATACCATCTAATATTACAGTTCAGAGAAAATTATTCGTCACCAGCATTAAACAAAATGAAGGACACTACTCAACGGGATTATTCCACGGCCACCATTATGGATTGTGACGTCATAGCTTAAGCAGGGTACACATACTGTTTAAACAAGAAAGTGTGCGCTTTATAGTGTGGGAGAAAGTGAGTGCTAGATTCAAAATAGGTCGGATTAATTATTTTTTTTAGGTCATGGGAATTAGTGGGTGTGTTAAACGATGGGCAGTACCTAGTCAAGTAGTTATGGAGTGATAGTATTTTAGTACGTTTGGTAGGTATGAAATTAGGGGATCGTGGCTAAATACTAATAACCGCACGGGTCGATGGAAGGTTAAGCTACCACGGCTTGCCGCGGTCGGTTTTTTGATTGGTGCTCATTCGTTACATATCGAGACCTTACGTGCCTCGGAAAGCCGGCTACAAGTATAATCGAAGATCTTTGACAGTCGTAAACGGGTAGGCAAAAGCTCAAAAGTCTGTCAACCAGTCTTACCAAGGGTTATCGTGTTACCCAGCAACTGGGTTGTGGAGGTTAGTATGTAAATTAATATTTGGTGCAGCACTAATATTCCCGAGCGAGTGATTTAAAATAATATTAAGCCGCGTTTACTTTTGGTCGAGTAATTAGTCAAGTACTGTTGGTAGAGTGTGATGTAATAATGGTAAGTTTTGACGTTTTTAAAGTGGCTTTTATGTGCCTGTTAAAATAAATAAATGATTTGATTTTGACTTTGGGTTAGCTACATTAGTAGCGTAAGCAGTCCATAATCTTGATTCTATCAACTTAAAACTTCTGCTGCTGAAATGCGACATCCTATTTTTTTTGCTACAATAATAAGTTAAAAGTATGTTATATTACCTTTTTCATCACGATTTATGTAACACTAGCTGACTCGACAGCCGTCCTGTCCAAATATCAATAATACATACAAAAAAAAAACGTCCAGTTTGTCCTGAATTTGAAGAATTTCAGCAAATCTTTTCCAATTTTTCTTTCCATAAAACCTGATTCGGACTAATACGAACATTTTGAAACTAAAAACAGCCAGATCGGTCCAGCAGTTCTCAAGTGATGCGCTTATCAACGATCAGCATTTCACCTTTATTATACAGGGCCGAATTAAATTAGCTAGCGAAACTCCGCAGACGTGATACGTATCGATATCTCAATACGACAAAACTAAAGAAAACCGTTTTTTTTTTCAACTTATACTTTCAAGTAACAACACAACCAACAGTCGTTGAGCCCCAAAATAACCATCAAATCTTTTTTGTTTTTATTTCATCGTTTTTGATACCATAAATGGTGCATGTTGTCAGCCTGTAAGTAATTGTTGCATTATAAATGTACTATTAAGGAAATTGTTTGTGAAATGTACTGTGTTTAAATAATTGTTGGCTAACCTAAATAAATACATGTTGTTACTTGCAAATAGAGCGATTGCCCACCTGTTGATATAATCCCTAATTCCATTTTGGCAACACTCACCAACAAAGGGAACTTCACAAGGTCAAACCCGTTCAAACACTACCTAGTCTATTTGTCAAAGTCAAATCATTTTCCAAATTGGCACATAAAAAGCACTTTTGAACGTCATAATTTACAAAACATAGAATTGATTCTAGTTGCCCCTTCCAAAAGGTACTTTCAAATGGAGAAAAATGGGCAAGAAACTCCACCGTTACTCTTTTAAAATGTTTTAAGTACAATATTTTGTTTACATTAATAATTATACCTATTATTAGACGATGCACCTATAATAAAATCACTATAGGTACCGCAATAGGTAAAGGAATGAAATCGCTTGTCACTTTCCCATACCGTTTAAACGAGAGCTTACTCATACAATGCTAACGCGCCTTATTAGAAATAGGTCGAAGTTAGTAGAAAATTATGCCAATGGCTGTGCCAATGGATCGAGTTGATGGAAAAAGGAATTTTATGACACCAATTAATGTATTTCGCATAAACTATAAATGGCAATAAATTAGGAGAAGCGATTATAGGGAGTGGAATATTTTGCTCACAAAAATTCTTGGACTACCGACTTTCTTCGCACGCTTTGTGTTGATAAAACATCGAGACTTCTTTATTATACGCCATTTTAATATTAATGTATAATACATATAAACCTTTCGGAATTAATACTCTAATTATGTTAAAAAAAACGCATGAAAATCGGTTGCGTAGTTCAAAAAAAAACAACGCAGGGTACAACAGACACGAAAAGCTACTTTATCTCAGCACCCAAATTGCATAACGCAGTATCAATTTTAATCTGAATCAATTTGAATGATATTGCTAATCCATTGCTTCATATGTACGAAAAATTTGTCTGCTCAACAACGTAAATAACGCAATGAATGTTGTTGAACTGTCAAAAATGAAAGCCATTGCTACTGATAGTTGTTATACAATCATTACCCCGCAGTTCTCGGTACAATCCTCAGGTCGGGCAAAGGATCCCCGAGTCTGAATTTGTAACTTATTAACTTACGGATTTATAACCGACGAAATGTGCCTGCTTTTTGGGCAATACAATCGTGACATATTTTACAATGTACGCAAAGTACACTCATAAAAATATGACGTGAAGAAAGTCTACGTAAATATAATGTCACGTACAGACGCCAGCACATCAAGCTACTACAATCTGTCAAATTTCATCAATAGATTATCAACTTTATCGCTAAAGCATAAGGTCCAAAGTTGATTGGGAAAATGTGATAGTTTCGGGTAGCTTGATGTGCTGGCGTCATATTCAAATCTACGGAAGTGCTAATTTTGTATTCAAACTTGTCAGATCGCCACTTCCATCGACAATTTTATTTCCGTGACACAGAGGCATCATTTTGGATTATTAATTTTCTAATAATAGATCTGACGGCAGCTGTGACGTCATATCACATATTGATGCCCACTGCATGATCACGGGACTCGTAAACTGACACGTTTTTAGCTAATCTGCCTAATTCTATAAGTAATAATCTTCTTTAGTGGCCCCGATTCTGTTGTTCACAAACTAAACTAAATTTAAGTTCAGTGCATCTTTTTCTTTCTATTTCATTAAGAAAAGAACAGAAGATAAATATTAGTTTAGTCCTGTCAAATTAGTCAGCGCCTGACGTAAATTGACGTATTTTTAGTAGCCAATTTCTAATCCCGTCTAAACTTGTCTATGGATTATCTAATTTGACAGGACTAAACTATTATTTATCTTCTGTCCTTTTCTTCATGAAATAGAAAGAAAAAGATGCACTGAACTTAAATTTAGTTTAGTTTGTGAACAACAGAATCGGCGCTATTATCAACTAAACATCTAAGGGCTAAGTTTTCCAACGCCAGATAATTTTATCCGAGGAATAATTTTGAATTTTTACAATTCTTCCATACAAAAACTGTCAAGACGTCAATTTTATTCCACGAATGAAAGTTATCTGCCGATTGAAAAATCAGCCTTAACTAAATGGTCAAAATATAAGCCAGTCGGAAAAGTTGCTACACAGCTGCACTATGAAAAACCATATTCAACCACTATGAAAAACCATATTTAGGCCTTTTTTCCAGGGGGCTCTAACCTTTTTTTTGTGGTAAAATCTTCATGGATACCCTCCGTCTGGTAAGATCGGAGGGTTATGTCGGACTCCTGCCGTTCCTTCTACTAGCATAAGTCGGGGCCCGGGAGATACTTGTACAACATTCGCCGCACCCCCGACTGGTATCAGCCCGCCATGCTTAGCGCCCCCCCCCCCCCCCATATACGCCTATGTGAAAAAACCTTAGCTAACGCTGTCCACGTGACTGAGTTCTGGTCGAAACTAAACCCTGATTTACACGGTCGGGTGAAGGAAAACATCGTGAAGAAACCGGCATGTCCTAGAACCAAAAATTCGAAGACATGTGACATCTATCAACCCGTACTGGGCCCGCGTGGATTACAGCCCACTCCCTCTCTCTTCCCCGGCAGTGGAAACATTATAGGCTGGTTACCATGGGCGCCGGCAAGTTTATTTTTCAGGGGGGTGCATCTTCAGTTCCATGAAGTGAGCTCGATTTTGCACTTCACTTCGAATGGAGAGAAGAATCATAATTTGTCGATGCATACAGAAAGAGTACTAACTGTGTCGATTTATACAAATAAGCTTAAAAATTAAGGTAGAGTAGGATACAAGAGCGAAGCAGTCGGTCGATTAGATATTCGGAAATAGGAGTTCGGTTCTTCGTTGACTAATAGAAAAAAAAGTTTTAGTGTCAAGAGATTGCATAATGCAAGAGCCAGCGAAGCAACCTTTATTATTATTTTTTTATGTTTAGGTGTTTTCGGATATATTTTGAAGCTAGGGAGGTGCAAGTGCACTCATGTTGATTATGTATAACATGAGTTGAAGCAACAGAAAAAGTCAACACAATTTTTTTCACTAATCATTTACTAGGCGGTTTTTCAAGACATCCTTGTAAGTGACGATAATGTGGAAAAGTCTTTGCCTAAATCAACTCAACTTTGCAAGATGATTCCAATTTAAAATAGCCACCAAAGTACGTCGTTGAGATAAACCAGTAGGAAGTGTCGATCATAAAAGCCGACATTGCCATCTAAATATTATTACTGTTTATAATTAGTTTCTCTATGGCATGGTGGTGACATCACCGCGGAAGTGACGAGAATTTTGTTTAGTCTATGCTTTACTGTGAGAATATGAAATGAGCTTAGTTTACATAGAGTTTTTTTTAAGGGTTAATCAGAAGTGTCTTACGTACAGACGCCAGCACATCAAGCTACTACAATCTGTCAAATTTCTTTAATAGATTTTGAACTTTATCGCTAAAGCATAAGGTTCAAAGTTAATTGGGAAAATTTGACAGTTTCGGGTAGCTTGATGTGCTGGCGTTTGTACCTACACAGTGAGCTGGTACGGCATACCGCATACGATAGGTCCCTTCGTGTTTTTATGATGTATGTTTAGCTATTATTTTTGAAAATCACCATGAAAGTTTCAGTTTTCGATAAAATCGTCCGGGTACAATCACATCATAAATATTTGAAAAGAAGGCTAATTGAGTAACGCACTAACAGTTCCATTGGCTCTAAATTTTGACAGTTCAACAACATACACTGCGTCATTTACGTTGCTGAGCAGACAATTTTTTCGAACATATGAAGCAATGGATTAGCCTTCTTTCTTTTATTGCCTAATGGGCCCGTCCTTGACCTCGATCACGCCTGATGAAAACCGATGGATGAGGTCTATGATGGAACGAGCGTGCCCAGAAAATGCCAACACGCATGGACGAAACACGGCAGGCTGCTTGACGCCGGACTCCGATGGGAAGGTGGTCGCAAACCAGGCGGGCGTTAGCCCTACCACCGCAACGAAAGAATCGGCCAGTGAAATAAGATGTTGGGTGTAACTGTCCAGAATGCGCCGAGCGCTCGGTTCAGTTGAGTAACTGGTGGAACAAACTGCGCTACACGAGGATGCTTATTCATCCCAAAATGATTCAGGTGCTGTATCAATAAATAGCGTTCATTTAAAGATCCCTATAGATCTATCAAGCTCTTACCGATGACTCAGACACCTTTTTTTTTTTTTTTTTGTGGATGGGAAATCATCCAATGACCCCTCCCGCTCTGGGTGGAGCAGAAGGGAGTGTCAGACTCTTACTGACTAAAACCCACCCGTGTTCCTTCCTTAGCCCTTTGTGTTCCGGGGCAGCGGTAACCCTTTCGGACAATCCCGCTGCCCGGACAATCCCGCTGCTCAGACACCTAGCTAATTATAATGACGGATAACTGATAACATTTCTAGAACTTCCTGTTTATACTGGAGATAAACTATTGTTTGAAACATCTCGTCATTAGCTGCCAATTAGTCAGAATTCAAAGGCTATATGAACTCGTAGTACCTAATTAGTAAACTGATAAGAATATGATGCATATAAAAGATACAAGAGTCTTAATTTTAACCAACAACGCTTAGTAAATTATAGTAATCGGCCATAAGCTATGTTCCAAATGGTTGCAAACACAGATAAGGGGGCCTACCACCACCTCTTAGAGCAATACTATTTTAATCTTACTTCAGTGTAGGAAAGAGATGGAGCTATACAGGACATGCAGCTCCATCTCTTTCCCACACTGAAGTAAGATTAAAATAATACTGCTAAAAGAGTGGTGGTAGGTCCCCATATATGCAAAACATGCTCCACTTCCTACCCTGCCCTTTGAGTTCCACAACATGCAGTCAAAGTGACCTCTGCGCTGTCACAGACGACGCCGTGGAAGTGGCGAAGTTTTGGGCCAACAAGATCTGAAATACAGTCGTACCAGCGACATGGAGAAAAAGACTAACAAAGAGTAGGTTGTCAGACATTTTTCTCTTTATTCTTGCTATAGAAAATACAGACACACAAATTACACAACATAACCATCAATCATTATTTCCCTTTACCCAAAATACAGACGCCAGCACATCAAGCTACCCAAAACTGTCAATTTTTCCCAATCAACTTTAAACCTTATGCTTTAGCGATAAAGTTGAAAATCTATTAAATAAATTTGACAGATTGTAGTAGCTTGATGTGCCAGTAAAAATCATCTTCACTTCCCAAAATCTCTCCATAAACTATACCATGAACAAATTCGACCTACATGTGACCGAATATAGGACACTTCCTTATATCGGCGCGCTATTTATGGCCTTTTTACTATAACGCATAAAAGTTTATGTGATACGCCATCATTTAGGCGTTTTCTATGAAATGGTGTTACAGGCGTTGAATGGGTCCATCAATTTTGGCGGTATGGGTTGGTAGTTGCCGGTTCCTGTATTTTGTGGCATCGTAAAAGTTACCAGTCGTAATCTATTGAGTACTTATAGTAATTCTATTCTACGTCCATGAACAGAAGACAGGAAGATAATGGCCCCGATTCTGTTGTTCACAAACTAACTAAATTTAAGTTCAGTGCATCTTTTTCTTTCTATTTCATTACGAAAAGGACAGAAGATAAAATATTAGTTTAGTCCTGTCAAATTAGATAATCCTACAAGTTAGACGAGATTATTTGGGCTGCTAAAAATACGTCAATTTACGTCAGGCGCTGTCTAATTTCACAGGACTAAACTAATATTAATTTTCTGTCCTTTTCATATTGAAATAGAAAGAAAAAGATGCACTGTACTTAAATTTAGTATAGTTTATGAACAACAGAATCGGCGCCATTGTATCTATTGAGACTGGCACTGGATAAACTAAACTAACCACAAAATAGAAAAAAAAAATGGTATACATGGAGAAGAACTAGCGGGGGATCCAGGGGGTGGTCAGGTCATCAGATCGGAATAAATCGATTTTCTTAAGTACGAAAGGGTCTCTTACGAAAATCAACCAATTTTAAACCTTCTTGTAAGTAAATACTGGTGAAATTCGTGATTAACAAAAGCCAACCGAAGTTAAGTCTTCGGTTGGCTTTTGTTAATCATGGCGTTTCATGACATCAGAGTTATACAACTCCATCTTGATTAAAGAGCACTTAAATTATTGATCACTAGCTGCGCCCCGCGGTTTCACCCGCGTAAGTTTCGATCCCGTGGGAATATCGGGATAAAAACTATCCTATGTGTTAATCCTGGTTATAAACTATATGTGTGCCAAACTTCATCCAAATCCGTACATTTGTTTTTGCGTGAAAGAGTAACAAACATCCATCCATCCTCACAAACTATCGCATATAATATTAGTGGATAAAGTGGATAGTGGATAGTAGGATAGGATAATATTAGTAGGATAGAATTACTTCAATGAATCAGCTGATTATTACAAGGCTTTAGAAAACAAAGGGCACTTGGGTATGTTAATTAGTAGGAAATTTCCATTGAAAAACTGTAGAAAATTGCCTTTTCAGTCTAAGTGAGAGATAGCTTCAATAATCTACGACAGCTTTGACCGGCGATTTCATATATTCTAAACAAGCTCACTTTTCAAGCAGATGACGACAATAATTTTAGATCAATCGCAGGTTTGATGGCGCCAACTGCATCAGACTGCTTGAAAATTGAGCTCGTTTTGAACTTTTTGTTAACAATCGCGCGACGCATACGATTCGATAGAAACCTTATGTATCCAAATCCATCCAGCCGTTACGATGCTTCGAGAGTATAAAGAAAACATGCAAAGATAAGCATGAAAACCATTACCCAGTCTTTGCTCAATCGGGTAAGAAACAACTTTCAGAAGCTAACTAGTGCAACCAATGTTGGTTTTGGAAACGTCAATATAGATATTTTGAACGACAACATATTTTCATATTATCTGTGTCAATGATACAAACAAAACTTAAATTTTTTATAAGTTCTTTAAAAATGTGCTTGTTTCGCTATGAATGTCTCAAGTAGGGAAGGTAAGCAAACTATTATAGAGAGCCTCTATCTATTTGGACGATAGTCACCTGTTTGACACTATCAAATTGGGTACAAGATTATAGGAGAAAGCGATTTGTACAGCTGGTTAAAAACTACAAGACCAAGAGCTTTACATACGCAAGAAAAACGCAGTACAATAGTATGAGATCAATCAATTTAGCCTGTCGCAGACCACTGCTGGGCATAGGCCTCTCCCAGTCTGTGCCACAACACCCTGACTTCCGTCTTCCTCATCCAGTCATTCCCAGCCACCTTCTTTAGCTCGTCCGTCCATCTAGCTGGGGAGCGTCCCACACTACGCTTGCCGATACGCGGTCTTCGTCTGCTCCACCTGTCATGACCTAAGACGAATATGACCAGCCCACTGCCACTTCAGCTTGCTTAACTTCCAAGCTAAGTCGGTAATTCTGGTTCTTTCCCGGATAATTACATTTCCATTTATACCAGAACATTAACTGATTGCGTCCAAAACGCGCGCACAAAAATTTTAGAACAACTCAGCATTTCAAAGCTCATTAATTTTCGTTTTCCAAAACCGTTGCCTTCTTTACCTTCCACCACACAATCATATACAAATGTTTGCCATCAAAAGTGATAGGTGTTACCGAAAATCAGTGAAAGAACGAACCTGTTCGGTTTTGTCGGTCTGTGGTTTCGACGGCGCGTTTTGTTTGAACGGTGGGTTTTGGGTGAAGGTTAAGCAAATAGGTAAATAGCACAGAATGCAGTTTCGTAAGATAATGGTAATGGATGCAGAAATATTTTAAGATTTTGTAATGGCATGGTAACCTATTTTCTTTGGGAATATGGATAAGCTTTTCGAAAGTAGTTTCTTACCAATTTAATGTGGCTCATTGCAAATCATGGGACAGCGCGATTAAAGTAAACCTTCGTTTTTTGTCTGTTTTGGTAAGATTTGTCGCAATACTGAGCTGATTTAAGAGAAATTTGGCTTATACGCAAAATGACTAAGTCAATTTTAGTGACTTATGGCAGAGAAATAGTGTAATAAACTTTTGTCGCTAAATTACTGAGCCGATTTTAGCGATATTTGGCAGATATGTATCTTAATAAGCTGTTGTCGCAAAATTACTAAGTCAATTTTAGTGACATTTGACAGAGAAATAGTTTAATAAGCTTTTGTCGCATTACTAAGCTATTTTTAGTGAAATTTGGCAGAGAAATAGCTTAATATCTGGCAAAAGAAATAGGTAGTTTCATCTTGGAAAATTCAAAACACTTTTTAGAGATAAACTCGATACAATTACATTCATATAACTACAAAATACTATGTTTAATATACTTAATAACTTCCTGTATCGACTAAGTTATTTGTAGAACACACTAGAACTTAAGTGCTTCACTTGAATTAATATTGTGTACTTACGTACCCACTTTATATTTTTAATGTATTGATAAACATGTATAGGGATCAATAATTATATCAGTTAGTATATCAAGTGCCTATGTAAAGTCAGGGAAATTGAACATTAAGCCAATACATGACCAACTTAAATGTTCCGTATATTAGAAACACAACTTTCATTATTTGACAGTTGCATGAAATGGCTCTATGTTTATAAGACTCCAAATTGATGTAGCGTGGCAGTTTGCTTAACAAATAATTTCCGTGACTTTATTAGAATGAGCAGATATACCACCTTTTTTTTTTTTGAGGATGCCCATTCTTCTCCACACGAAAATTACATTTTGGAGGGGACGACTAGAATCAATTCTATTTTTTTTATTTTAATTTTTGACGTTCAAAAGTGCCTTTTAAGTGCCTATTTGAAATAAATGATTTGACTTTGACTTTGATGTGAAATCGTCAAATGACCCCTCCCGCTCTGGGTGGGGCAGAAGGGAGTGTCAGACTCTTACTGACTAAAACCCACCCGTGTTCCTTCCTTAGCCCTTTGTGTTCCGGGGCAGCGGTAACCCTTTCGGACAATCCCGCTGCCCCGGCGGGCTTCAGCCCTTTCGGGCCCCTTCCTTAATGCTGACATCTCTAGATATACCACCTGGTTTAAGCTTCTCTGCCATAACATATTCAACCAATAATGTTCTCACTGCTGGGACACAAACCTCCTCTCTTCGAGAGGGAGTGGGCCGTAATCTACCACACGGGTCCAGTGCGGGTTGGTAGATGTCACATGACTTCGAATTTTTGATTCTACGAGATGCCAGTTTCCTCACGATCACCTTTGTCTACTACTTTACAATTAAAAACCAATATCTTCTAATCTCATCTCGATTTGATCACGTCCGAGATGAACTTAACAAGTTTCCGTATTGCGCTGCTGAGCCGGGATTAAATTGATAAGTCTCATATCAGTGGCGAAAGTACCATACAACTCGATACCCGCCGCCTTCAAAAATTCAGAACACAACCACTCCATAGACAATTCATCATTGAAATATAATGAAACGGTTTATTGACATTTTTTTCTTGCTCCGGCTTACCTCTGTCATAAATTCACCCTTCGCCACTGTCTCATATGCCTGTAATTTTGTCCACATCTACTCCAGACGTGCCTTATTAAATTGTTGATTGTCTTTGATAAATAACAGAAAATTCAATTAGGCAAGGCATAAGAAATGTGTTACATTAATGTGGACGGCTGTAAGAAGATAGATAGAGCAAATAAAAAACCGGCCAAGTGCGTGTCGGGCCACGCACAATGAAAGGTTCCGCAGTTGGAATGAATTTATCCCAAGAGAAAACTTTAACATTGTAGTTGAAAATCATGTTCTCCCAAATATTGCAACTGCAAATTTAAGTTGGTCAACTATTACTCGTAAACTTGTAAAGCTTACTTTGCTGAGATGTTTTTAATTTAATTTCGTTATTTAGACTACTGCCGTGAATTTTTTCTCATATCCAAAAGCAACCATTTAGCTGCCAGGGTGCTAATTTTCCTGCCGGGGCAGCGGGATTGTCCGAAAGGGTTACTGCTACCCCGGAACACAAAGGGCTAAGGAAGGAACACGGGTGGGTTTTAGTCAGTAAGAGTCTGGCACTGTATTCTAGGGTGCTAATTTTGGCTAGAGTCTAGAGTCAAGTGTCTGTGAATTTCTTAGTAACAGTCCGGAGTTTGGAAGTTGGTGGTTTAATACCCCCGTGCCTCGGAAAGCACGTAAAGCCGTTGGTCCTCCGCCTGATCTCTCTCCGGTCGTGTCGGATTGCCGTCCCATCCGAATATGAAAGTAAAGGAACAGAGAGTGAACCTGCGTCTGCGCACACACTTGTGCACTATAATATCTCCTGCGTAGCTGGCTAATCTCCGTTGAGATTGGCCACCGTGACCGAAATCGGTCGGGGAGGTTATTATAATAATAGCCTCCCCGACCGATTTCGGTCACGGTATATCATGTATATCCATGCCAAATTATATCTTTCTAGTACTAAAAGTATCTGAGCTAAGCTGCTCGGATAGACGGACATGGCGAAACTATAAGGGTTCCTTGTTGACTACGGAACCCTAAAAAATGAATGGATTGAGTAATACAAATGAGATGGCTAGGAAAGAAGTGAATTCTCAGACGAATGCTAATAAAGATGTATGAAAAACAAAGACGTGCTGCGTTGACCTCAAATAAATAGGGAGAAGGGTAGAATGATGATAATGGTGCCGAGTCCCTTATTCACAAACTAAACTAAATTTAAGTTTTCTTTCAATTTCATTAAGAAAAAAAACAGAAGATAAATTTTAGTTTAGTCCTGTCAAATTAATAGCGCCTGACACTACTCCATACAAGTTTAGACGTGATTATAAACTTACCTACAAAAATTACGTCAATTTACGTTAGGCGTTGATTAATTTGACAGAACTAAACTAAAATTTATCTAGTGCCCTTTTCTTAATGAAATAGAAAGAAAAAGATACACTGAACTTAAATTTAGTTTAGTTTGTGAACAACAGAATCGGCACCATTGCCTTTTGCTAAGGATGATTGGTTAGTTTATATTACCGTGGTTTGGTCCATTGCAAAGGTGTTATAACAGCGTCTATCCATTGATATTGTTTCCAGTTATGATATTTGAACCACCTTATAAATAACATTAAGACCCACTTACAGATACAGGTTTTTTTCCTGTGGAATACAATGAAAATGAAGCAACAAATAACGCATCATTTAAACACTGTTTAGACGATGCAATTGTTATTATTGTTTCAATGTATTATATGCCACAGGCAATAGTTGCTCCGTGTAAATCAGGCTTAAGTCAGACTTAAGAGTAAACTAGTCGCGAGCTCGAACTCGCTGGTGGTCATGGCCAAAAAGCACGCTGTCTCGCCTGGCTTCGTGTCCGACGGCGCTAGTATCAGTAATGAGCAATTAGACGCTAGTCTACACGAACAACGTTTAGTTTTTACGCACAGAAGCACCGTTCCAAACAACCCGCGCGTAAAAAAAATCGAAAAATGCATTGGAAAATCGAGTTTTATGAAAAAACCACTGCATAAATCAATTACAAATAAAGTTTATTGATCTCTTCAATAACTGAGCTTTGTCGGTACGGACTTGGTTTTGAAGATTTTACAGTTCTTTTATTAGTTATTTACACCCAAAAGTTACGTTAAAAATATGAAGAAAAACGAATCTTTGTTGGCTCATAACTTTTTAATAGCTTTTTATTTTACTATTCTGTTTCCGTACAGACAATTAATAATAAGTCTATACGATATAATGTTTACCTTTGGATGCACAATGTCAAACAGTGCAGTAATATTCTCCCGAAATTTGTATAGAAAAAATATCGACAAATGGCACCTTAAGCCTGATTTACACGTGGAATACAAGTGTTCCAAAATCACAACACCTGCACCCTAATTGTGTAACACACTATCAATCGGAATCTGAATCATTTTGAAGCAAATTACTAATCCATTGCTGCATAAGTTCGAAACATTTGTTTGCTCAACACGTAAATAACGCAATGAATGTTGTTGAACTGTCAAAATGAAACCGATTCCCATTGATAATGTGTTACGCAATTGACCCGCAGAGACTGCCAGTATAGCTAGCTTAAAGTATGAACTAAAGAACAATATCACACGCTATATACAATAGTCTACACTACAAGTCTGTGAGTACGATAAAGGAACAAGATTATAGCGATGACGTGCGCAGGAGTCCGTTTGTTGAACTTGGCGCTTGTAAGGTGCTAGAGAGATTCGATAGCGAATTACAATTCGTTTCGATAATGGTGTGGGTTTACGGATTTCGATAAAGACTGTTATAGAATGCGTAAGGAATTGTTTTCCTCAAATTTTTTCATATATTTTAGGAGTTTGATTTCTTCTTCCTCTTGCCATTATTCCAATTATTTTGGGGTCAGTGCAGCATGATTCTACTTCTTCCAAGAATCTCGATCAGTGATCATCTCAATCTTCACTTCCTTTCCAACCATAGGTATTATCATCTATATTTCTCTTTGTGGAAGGAAAGTAATTGTTTTCTTGATATCACACTAATATTATAAAGGCGAAAGTTTGTGAGTTTGTGTGTGTGTGTGTTTATACGTTTTTTGCTTCTTCACACTCAAACGGCTGTACCAATTTTGATAAAATTTTGTATGGAGGTAGCTGACGCCCTGGATTAACATATAGGTTACTTTTTATCCCGACATTCCCACGGGATTGATACTTATGCGGGTGAAACCGCGGGGCGCAGCTAGTATAATGTAAAATGTTCACATGAAGTTAAATAAAAGTTTAAATTAATGAACATTAAGTTCAAATTAAGTTATCACGACATATGTATTTGGAAAAAGTGTAGCATAATCAGCCTATAATGTTCCCACTGCTGGGACAGAGGTCTCATCTCAGTGAGAGGGAGTGGGCCGTACCACGCGGGCCCAGTGCGGGTTGGTAGATGTCACATGTCTTCGAAGTTTTGATTCTAGAACAGGCCAGTTTCCTCACGATGTTTTCCTTCACCATTTCATTTTCCTTTTCAGAAAAAAAGTGATCCCACTAAAACGCAAAAATGGAAACCTGCAAAAAAAAAACTCCCTGATAGTGCAATTCTTTCGAATATCTAAATGTCACAAGATTTTAACTTTCTACCACAAATAAACTAACCCACCGTCCTGACATTTCTGTCGCCTATCTCGAAAACCGCAGAGCTCCTTTCAACCCCAATTTATTACCATGTCAAAAGTACCCGCGTTTGCTTGTGACCATTCCTCTTAGACCTTTGTAAAACACCAGATTATTCCCTGAATTCTCTTCAAATCTTCATGTAAAGGAAAGCAGGGGAGTTCTTGGGTATCTGGTTGGTTTTTTTTTCACTTCTTAAAGGAGATTTATATGAGTAAGGACGTGGACTAATGTGTCGAAACGTGGACGTGTTTTTAGGTTTTTTATTAGTATAACGTTCCTTGTGAAGAAATTTTGGTTGGTTGGTGCCACCAACCAACCAAAATTTCTTGGTGTATGAATAATATTGGTTTTGATTTTGTGGTTATCTTGATTTGGTTTGCAACTTGATATTTATTTCTATGATTTCATCCTTTGGTAGTCCTTTAAATATTTTTTTTATATATTTGGCTTCCCTGGCACTTGATTAACGGCATAAATACGTAAATGTCTATTAACTGCTTTCTAATTACGATTTGTATTTTTCATTTATTTTTTACATACTTCTTTGACATATTAATCTTTTATTTTTATTTTTGACTTTATATACAGACAATTATTCAACTCTTTATTTAATGGTTGTATTGGCAATCGTATCACTTGGTTTTATAGGTTTTTATATTTTATTTATCCTTTTAATAGATTCTTATTTTGTAAATTTGAGGACTTTGTAGGCCTTGTAGACTTTAGATCTGTAGACCATGTTTTATTTTATCAAGTACCAGCAGTGCTATTCTGTAAAAATCGTAATCTCGTATTATGCTTTTGTACTCAATTATCTAATTGGGGTGTATGAGGTTTTGCACATTTAATGTTACACGTTGTATAAAGATTTATGTGAAATAAAATATTTTGATTTTGTTATAATGGCCAAATAATAGTAAAAATACCAGCCTAGAATTGACCCACTGCCGAGCAAACACCTCTTCTCATTTAGAGAAGGCTTGAGAAGTGATCACCACGCTTGCTCAAGACGGGTGAATTTAAATAAGAATTGAATTAAGAGTTTTGTTTTTAAACCATTCGATGCTTGTATTTTATTTTGTGAATATCATCATCTGCCTAGCGTTTTCCCAACTATGTTGGGGTCGATTTCCAGTCTAACCGGAGGCAGCTGAATACCAGTATTTCACATGGAGCTACTGCCTATCTAACCTCCACAACCCAGTTACTGGATAAAACGAAACCCCTTGATAAGACTGGTTTTCAGACTATCGGGCTTCTGACTACCCGTAACGACTGTCAAAGATCCACGAATGACAGGTGAGACCAACGGCATAACGTGCTTTCCGAGGCACGGAGGGGTCTCAGTATGTAAAGATGGTCACCCACATCTACAGACCAACCGCGGCAAGCGTAGCTTAACCTGATCGATCGACCTGTGCGGCTGTTATTATTTAGCTACGAGCCCCCCTATTTTATTTAGTGAATATGTTTATTCATTTTTCGCAACTTTTATTTGTTGTTAATTTGGACATCTAAACACATAAAGAAAAAAGAAAGTAGAAAAGACACATGTTTCTCTGTAGCTCCAGCAAATTAAAATGATATTTTGCTGGATCTTAGATTCGAATCCCCATTCCGTTTAAACCTCAATTGGAACTATATCGTGAAAAAAAACAGTACCTACAATCTAATACTTATTAAAATTTATAATTACGAATATCCAGCTACATCAAAAGGGCTTACACACGTAAAGAGATCATCTACCCTTATTACCACTTATTTACATAATCCATGAATCATGCGCGTACGCAGCTGTTTAAATAATATCTTGTCTAATATTAGATATTATTGCCACCGACTGCACGCCCACTTTCACTGCCCGGCTCCGTTTTGACATGGCGTTATATTTAGACTTTACTGAACTGGAGGGAATATTAGATTTTGTTAGTCTGTTTTTGAGACATACAGGTTGTTTGAAAGCTGAGTGCAAAGCTTTAAGGGAGTGATAGTTGACGCCTAGACGAAGCATGTTTTTTTTATTTTTTTTTTCCAGTTAAAGTTGGTATGTTATTTTTGACTGAAAGTTTGCAGTAAAAAAAATTAAAAAAAAACATACTTCGTCTAAGCTAAGACATGTATGGCTCAAAATACTCTAAATGGTGTCAACTATCACCCCCTTAAGGCTTTGCATTCAGCTTCCAAACACCCTATATAAAGGATAGGTTGTGAGTTCAAAAAAGTAGCTTTTCAGTCTCAGATTTACACATTTTAATATAGTTATCCAGCAAAGATAAGACAACACGAACTCGATAATCGTATGAAACTTTTACACGTCAAAAATTACTACCTTTGTAGTCATTTTTGACGTGTAAAAGTTTTTGTACTTAAATAAAAACCCTACATAAATAATATAATTTATCAACACTCAGGAAGCAAGTGTGATGTTTAGCCCAAATACCTTCTCTGATTGAGAAGTAACTTAAGTCCTAAAGTGAGACAGTTCTGCCGATCGATTCTGTAAAAATCTCACCGTGATAACTTAGGTGAAGTGAGCTATCAATAGGGGCGATCCCTAACATCAGCAGTGCGATTCTGTAACCATCTCACCGTGAAAACTTAGGTGAAGTGAACGTGGAGTGAGCTGTCAGTGTCATCCTGATGCTAGGTTTTTTTGATACTCTTGACAGCTCACTCTAAGCTCACTTCACCTAGCTTTTCACGGTGAGATTTTTACAGAATCGCAGTGCTGTACAGGTTGCTATTCAATTGGATCGATTGGTTGCAGAGGCTGATCCTGGCTGTGTATGTAAATTAGAAATATTCCACATTCTATAAGACTAACAATCGACCTAAACAAAATAGATTGATATAAGTCGAGATTTTTTTTACAAAATGATTATAGAAATGTGGGTGTTCTTTAAATACAGACGCCAGCACATCAAACTACCCGAAACTGTCAAATTATCCCAAAACAAAAGCACACATAATACACTTGCGTGCAAAAAAATTGACCCACCCCATGCTTTTTGATTTGAAACAATATAATTCAGCAGTAACAGAATATTAGATTAATGTGATCTATCAAACACAAATTGTGATAATAATGAGTTTTCCAAGAGCACTTAACCCAATTATAATATAAGGACTTTAAATCACTAACCACAACTGACCAATAAGGCGAATATTTCCTAGTACCCGACTACAGTCTTAATAAATCAGCCAGCGACAAATAAATGCGACATTGCCGTGATAATCTGCCATAAATAATGCCATATTTATGTGGCCGCTCTACGCTCTATGGGCTAATTCGTCTATGCTTCATTGTCTGTGGTAATTGGGTCATGGACTCACAAATTCGTCGGAGTGACCTTTTTCATTATGTAGTTGCAATTAATTTGCAACGTTTAGATGTGTTTTTGTTTATTAGACAGCCTATTTTATGTTCATTTTTAGCTATAAACCAGTATTTACATTTTTGCGACAGTACCTACAAGAGAAATATTTTCATTTAAAAGAGAAAAAATATTCCTCCTTTTCAATGGAGGAGTGGTAATTATGTACCTTATCTGCATTCGCGATTTATTTTCCAAAAATCTAAACAAATATGAGTTTATGGAAAAATAACTTTAAATCCTACATAAAAAAGTTCAGTTTACGCTACAACTTCAAACATTTTTATAAATGTTTAAATAGCGCTAATCACTCTGAAATCAACTTTATTATTATTAAAATAAAGTTGATATTTTTTTAACTAGAATTAATATTAATTTGAAACAAGTTTAAATAGACTTTACACCTTCTCTAAGCGACTCATTATTGATACCCAACATCCACGCGAACGAACTCGCGGGCACAGCTAGTAAATACTATACATTATAGTCATACTTCTCTAGGTTATTTTTTACATCATGTATTTATATTTTTATTATAACGAATTCTGAGCGTGTAAATGTAAGTTTGTTAACTATTCACAGCCAACTTTTCCCTATATTTGTGTAACAATATCTTAAAAACTACCACCGCTAAACCCACAAAGTGACATTAATATACAAAGAGCTTATTCCTGTCTTGCCTACGGGTTCCGTGGTACATACCAATGGGTTTATTATGGTGGCCAAGACAGCGTGTCGAAGACAGACATGGCATATTAATGGTAGCATGGTAATTGTTGGAGTAACTGTGAAAATTATGATAGTTCATAACCTTATAATACTTTTTTTTTCTTAGAAGTTGAGATAGGTAGGTAGGTATTATATAATGTGAATTAGATATACGAAGTGTTAAAAAATTAACCCGTAAAACTTTAAGAGGTGCTTTAGACCATCGAACTGAACAACTTTCACTATGGGACCAACTCTGAAATCGCGAAAAAAAATCAGCTGTTTCATACATTTTGATAAAATAGGTAACTAGGTAGGTAGTAGGTAACTTTGCTTTACTTTACTTTACTTTAACTTTGTAGTTACGGGTAGTCAGTAGCCCGAAAGACTGACAACCAGTCTTACCAAGGGGTATCGTATTACCCAGTAACTGGGTTGTGGGGGTAGATAGGTAGTCGCTCCATGTAAAATACTGGTATTCAGCTGCATCCGGTTAGACTGGAAGCCGATCCCAACATAGGAGGGAAAAGGCTAGCCAGATGATGAGGTATTGAACTTTTGCAAGTATTAAACAGCAGATTTTTTTTTCATGATTTCTGTGTTGGTCCCTTAGTGAAAGTTGTTCAGTTTGATGGTCTAAAGCACCTCTTAAAGTTTGTAGGGTTAAATTTTTAACACCTTATAGAAGTACCTATGAAAATTAGACGATCATTAATTGACTTTCCATGACTTATGTTCGAAGGCTGGAAGACATCGTTTAATTGAAAACGTTTATGAAAGCGCTATGCTGAAATTAGTAAAATAACAAAAATATAGTTCAAAAGAAAAATAATCTTCAAATGCTGCTTATACAGGGTTATTGGAAAAACACCGACAACCTCTTAAGAGGTCATTGTACTCATCATTATGAACAACTTTTACTATGGGACCAAACCTGAAACCGCGAAAAAAAAAACAGCTGTTCCCTACATTTATGTTCGTATAACTCGTCAAAATGTAGGGAACAGCTGAATTTTTTTCTCGATTTCAGTTTTGGTCCCATAGTAAAAGTTGTTCATAATGATGAGTACAATGACCTCTTAAGAGGTTGTTGGTGTTTTTCCAATAACCCTGTATTTAGAGAAAGTGCTTTTCCCCTGCAGTGGGTTCCGCTATAATAGAGACAATGAAAAAAACTTTTAAATCTAACTCTCCAATTTGAATTTTCAGACCAAATCTTACTAATATTATTAAACTGTCCTACATCACTTAGGGCTCATTTTTTCAAACGCCAGATAACTTTTATCCGAGGAATAAATTGATTTACAGTTTTTGTATCAAACAACTATCAGAATTTCAAAATGATTCCTGGAATAAAGTTATCAGTTGATTGAAAAAACAGCCCTTAGTTAGATGTTTGGAAGTTTGTTACTCAATCACGCAAAAATGGCTGAACGGATTTGAATGAAATTTGGCACACAGATAGTTTCTAACATGGATTAACATATACGATACTTTTTATTCCGGCCTCTAGACGGGTAAAGCCGGGGACAAAAGCTAGAAAAAAATATATTTCTGTATTCCCCTCATTCTCTTTAACTCAATCAGTATGGAAATAGTTAATTTTATTACAACCGTACTTGTGCAACTCTATTGACGGGATCCGCTTATTTATAACCTGCTCATGCGCACATTAGAACACGACCGTTTCCTTTATACATGATGTGACTAGTTCCTGGTTTTAATAATATGCAAAGGACATACAAATAAACTAGAACTTTAAAAATTCCAGTTAAATTAAACCCTTATAATGCTATATGGGTTTAATTTAAATGCTAAAATGTAATCGAGCATTATAACAGGTAAAAAAGGCCCCATTTTTCGGCTCAGATTTGTCCATACTTATCAGCTCATTTATAAACAATGACCTAGCTTTTTTTCAACCGACAGATAATTTTTATTCGTGGAATCAAATTGACGTTTGAAAGATTTTGTATGGAAGAAAGAAATCTCAAAAATTCAAAATTGTTCCTCGGATAAAATTATCTGGCGTTGGCAAAACCAGCCCTGAATTAACTAACAAATAATAAAAATACAATATCCTATCCTTCCCTCCTTCTATTTTCACCTTAGTTTTCATGGTAAGATTTTTACAGAATAGCACTGCTGAATATAATATGTCTAGCGCCCGTGTGATCCTCTTTAATGCCTATATAGTCGGTCAAAAATAGGCTAATAAAACAGATGTACAAGTCTAACTGACCTATAATCCAAACTACCGCAATACTGTCCGTCCGTCCGTTAATAAGACTAATTGATATGCCCCGGTTTCGCCCGTAATTATATCGAGAGCGCTTCCTTACATTATGCGGTTATGGTTGGGGAAATGTTATGATGTTGACTGTGGCCATAATTATGTTTAAGTTTAATTGAGTGAAAATTGTGGGAGGAAATTAAATACGAAAGTAATGACACCTAGGAGATGAAGTCTTGGTTTTGGAGCTTCGTTTAGAACCTAGCAAGTTTCCAATGTGACTTCATCAATTTGCCATACTTAATAGTTACTTTACTTACTCGTGCTTGGTTAATTTCGGAGACCGATCTTTGTGAAACTTGGACTTCAAATACATCAACTCAGCCTATTACAATTCACTGGATATAGGTAGGCCACTCCCAGGCTAGACCACAATACCCTGTCCTCCGCCTTACACATCCAGTCTGTCTGTTTTGTTACTATTTGCTGAACTCTTGTCGCTTTTAACGCGTACGTTTTTTTTTTTTACATCTTTCTCACATATAATTATAAATTCAACATGAATGATGTAACTAATGTTTTTGTAAAAATATAATTCAAAAGGGTGTCCGTGGAGTTTCTTGCCTGTGTTTCTCCATAGGTACCTACTACGCTTTGGAATGGGCAACTAGCTTCATATTTTCTGACTGACCGACTTCGTGACAGTTCAAAAGTGGTTTAATTGAAAAAAATGCTTTGAGTTTGATGCTATAAAAAAAAAAAAGATTGGCAGTAACAGATGATCAGCGTCCCGAAAATCATCCCACTATTTAAGAATATCAAGGATACCTAAGATGCTTGAAGATCAACGTGTATCTGCATTTAATATTTATATTGAAACAGTATCAGACCTAGCCAATAGAAAGCAGACACGAACACAGCTTGCAAAAGCCTATAACTTATTAACAATTCTGCAATAACCAAAACAGTTACACAGACTTCAATAAAACCGTATTTATTCCGTATAAAGTTAAGCTAAAATAATGCTAAAATATGTCTGTAATTCCGAAGATAAGGTCTGTGCTACCGGCATATGTCACCAATCCCTAGAGCCTGCAGACTAGGAGCCACGTCTGTGCCCGTCCATTGTAATATGTTGCTCTCTAAATGGTAAAGTAAACAGAATTCAATTGGAATACAATTTTAGATGTTTAGAGCTATTACTGGATAAATACGAGGTATATTGGGTTCAAGTAAGAAGTTGTGGGCGTCTTAGAAATATTGTTAAACATTTTAAAAGAGTAACGGTGGAGGTTCTTGCTCATTCTTCTCCATACGAAACTGCCTTTTGAAAGGGGCCTAGAACGAATTCTAGTTTCTTGTGTTTGACGTTCATAAGTGCCTCTTAATAGCCTACTTGAAATAAATTATTTGACTTTGACAGAAAAATTACTTTTCAAAAAATTTTATTTTATTTTATGATCACGTTGAAATTGTTTTTTGGAAGAGTGTCTATTGAAGAGAAATCGTAATCTATTTGTAAGTAATCGTTTGTTTTGCAGTCGACACCCAACGTTATGGTTCTAATTGATAATTGGCTGAAACTTTTGATACCAGCTAATGATTCTGTTACGTTAAGCGATAAAGAGTAGACACTTCTAAGTAACACACCCCTATAATTGCGTCACCGTTGCGTCATATATTTGACAAATTCGCCTGCTCGACAAATAACGCAATGAATGCTGTCGAATTGTCAAAATAAAAGACATTGCGTTACGCCACTACCCCGCAAATTATTCATAAGAAAGTGCTAGTGCTTATGAAGTCCTTTTCCGCACACAAACTACTCTCCGATTCTCTAACGCTACGAACTCATAACTTGGACCACCACCCACCTATTTACCAATACCGGTTTCAAATAACTACAGCGAGTTAACTAAAATAGGTTTTACTTAGCACTGAATCACTTTATTGGGCCACAACGTTGATTTAAACGTTTCATGTGTTTTTCTTTTAGTTACTACTAGATAATTATTTTGGTACACATTGGTGCCGAATCCCTTGTTCACAAACTAAACTGAATTTAAGTTCAGCGCATCTTTTTCTTTCTATTTCATTAAGAAAAGGACAGAAGATGAATTTTAGTTTAGGACTGTCAAATTAATTAGCGCCTGATACTACTCCGTACGTACAAGTTTAAATGTAATTAAGAACTTGCGTACTAAAATTACATCAATTTACGTCAGGCGCTGATTAAGTTGACATAATTTTTTTTACCAGAACCTGGGCCAATATACTCGGCTACATTCTAACCGTATTTTGACCAACTAGATTATATGTTATGGATAATTATCTCATATATTAGCCAATCAACAGTCAAGTTTCCTGTAGTCCTAAAATACTGTTTTTTTTGGAAACCTTTTTGTATTAACTCACATTTTTTAGAAAATCTTTCTTAGCTTCCAATAGTCTGGTCGTCTGCAAAACGATTTTTCAACTATCCCGTGACTGAAACGCGCGTATAAAAATCGTCGTGCGCATAGGCCTTAGGAAGTTTCGTTCATAATATTACCACCCAGTCCTATTGCAAAGACGCACATAGCGATGTGAACAATACGTATTAATCTAAATAGCTTAAGAATTAAGTCCAGCGAAGATTAAACTGGATAAACTGTGCGATAATTGTTATGCTTTGACCATGGACCTGCTACGACCCAACCATAGCAAAAAATCCTTATATAATCGCCGATTTTTTAGGAAAATACGATTTTATTACAAAGGATTATGATAAGCAACTATGCAGCTATAATCAACATCATGGGCCTACAGCAGTCCGCTGCTGGACGTAGGCCTCTCCAATTGCATGCCATTCAGCTCGATTCTCGTCATCTCTCATCCAGCTGCCACAAGCCACCCTACGAAGATCGTCGCTCCACCTAGCCTGAGGGCGTCCTACCTTAACTTTGCCGTTTCGCGGTCCCCACTCTTGAACACGTTTACCCCAACGGTCATGTATTCTTCTTGTTTTTAGTGTCGCTGGCACGACTGTATTTCAGATCTTGTTGGCCCAAAACTTCAGCACTTCCACGTCGTCATCGGTGGCAGCGCAGAGGTCATTTTGACTACATATTGTGGAACACAGAGGGCAGGGTAGGAAATGGAGCATGGTTTGCGACATAGCTCCATATCCAGCATTGCTATTCTGTAAAAATCTCACCGTGAAAACTAAGGTGAAGTGAGCTGTCATTCTACCTGATGTTAGGGATTGCCCCTATTGATAGCTCACTTCACTCTCCTTCATCTAGGTTATCACGATGAGATTTTTACAGAATCGATCGGCTGGTTAGAGTTACATCTTCCCACTTGTATCCAGAGACGATTCAGGGACTTCCAAGTGGACCACGAAAGGTCATGTGTTTAAAACCCTAATTAATAATATACTTTTTCTATTGTTACAGAAGCTTTCTCGAGGCACCGGCGGCAAGCGGTGGATGACGTCAACTACGACGATCCTCTTCTCGGAGACGAAGCCACTGACGATGAAGCGATGAACGACACGGAACAATCAGGTAAATGAGATAAGATCTTATTGATAACATTCTCATCTCCTTCACTTAAACCCTTTGTACACACATGTTTTTCTCGTCATGAAAAATTACGGTTTGTTCGCCATGTGTCGGCATGGTCGTCAGTGATGTAATGATCACTATAATACAGGGTTCTTGGAAATACAGTAACAACCTCTTAAGAGGTCATTGTACTCATCAATAAGAACAATTTTTACTATGGGATCAAACCTGAAATCGCGAAAAAAATCAGCTGTCCCCTACATTTATGCTCGCATAACTCGTCAAAATGTAGGGAACAGCTAATTTTTTTTCGCGATTCATGTACGTTAAATGCGCAAAACCTCATACACCCCAATTAGAGCATTGAGTTAAAAGCATAATACAATGACTAAAATAATTGTTTTTAAAGCTAACTATTTTTATTAAGAAAATCGTATTGATCCTAGCATTACTTTATCTATTCAAAATTGAGTCTTATTTCCTTAAAATAACACTTAATTTTCTTTGGCTCAATCGGCGGATAGTATGGCAAAATACATAATTTTTGAAAAAAAAACCTACATGAAAAGTTACTGAAATCGATTCAGTAGTCAATTATGAACAAACTATTTTCAGGTTTTGCGCTTTTAACGTTACACGTTGTATAATCGACCGATTTATTCCAGAACCCCATCCAGAGAAAATCCCAGCCATCATAGAAACGACTCCAACTCACTATGAAGTGGAAGCTGGAGCTGACGTGCGACTGGAGTGCAAAGTTACTCCTGAGAGTGAGTATATTTATTTTATTTATTAACACTTTATGCACAAGTAGAAACTATACAAAGGCGGACTTAATGCCAAAATATAACTAAAAAATATAAGATAAGAATAAATACATACATACAACAAAATATAAAATAAAAAAAGTTATGAGAGATAAACAAGAAAATCTACAACAACTTAGCTTAATATTCATTCTTATATTAAGACTATGCCGACCGCACAGTGGCGCCCTCATCGTTTGTTTGGTTATTTCATAGAATTTAGAATGAAAATGCAGAAAACAAGCACGTCAAGTTGTGCTTCACAAGATTATATGTTAATATTATTAGAAACGGTAGTTTTGCATTGTTTAGTTTTATTATAATCCTTAAAACGGAATATAGTGGCCACTGTTATCCGTTTTAAGGATTATAATAAAACTAAACAATATAAAACTACCGTTTCTAATAATATTAACGTATAATCTTGTGAAGCACAACTTGACGTGCTTATTTTCTGCATTTTCATTCTAAATTCTATGAAATAACCAAACAAACGATGAGGGCACCACTGTGCGGTCGGCTTAGTCTTAAGCAAGGTTATCATCATTCTCCTATACACCCCAATTTATTTGTGATCGGAGCAAAATGCCTTTTTCCTTCCATACTTCTCTATTAGTCTTCATCTCGGTAGTCCCCCCCTTTCTAACCATCATTCACACAGTCCATCCATCGTTTCTTGGTCTTCCCCTACTCTTATAGCCATCGACATTCATACTCAAAACATTCTTAACGGCATTTTTCCACATTACTCAAGTATCTTGGCAATTAAAGTCAAGTTTGGCAAAGAAACCGAATCCAGAGATCAAAAGGGCAATTCTCGTAATTTTTAAGAACGTTCACAGTCTGATCTCAGTCTCAATCTGTCAAAAATATCTCCAATTTCCCTACATTTTGACAAGTTTTTGACATTTGTTTGTCGCCAAGATGAGACTGTGACTAGATTTTGAATGTTTTAAATTACGTTTATTAGCCTATTGAAGGGCCTGTCATACGCCAACTCTTAACGACCTCAAAAACTCAACTATAGATATTACAGCTGCAGCTCTCTCAGGTTGTGTCGGATTGCCGTCCCCTCGGGCAATGAGAGTGAGGGAAGAGAGACACATTGTGTCTGTGCACACTAGCTAGTCTCCGCTTGAGATTGGTCGCCATGACCGAAACTCGGTCTGGAGGACTTTAATCATGTAAATCTTTGTTCTGTACTTGCGCGTGATGCAAGTCTTGGGATACGTGGAAGACTGGAACTTAAGGTTTTACACTTTCATTATAACTGGCCATGCTGTAAGGTGGCCCTGCCTTTTGAGCTATTTTAACCAAATAATAGGACTACCAGTATCCCGACCTCTTTAATAACAGACCATAATTACTAATACTTTCAGTCAACACGAAGGCTACATACGCACTGACAAATGGCTTGATTAGCGCTGTAAGGTACATACTATTACCATAGCTTACAACACATTTCAATCTGTTTCCATGGAAATGACATAATATGTACATATTATGTCATTTCCATGGAAATTTAAGTTTTCATTTTGTATTTAATATAATCTTCAATATACTCCTTCGGATTGTTTTCCTTCATATTCCTAAGGCGCCTAGAACCTAGCGAGTCACCTTGCGAATAACGAAGTGAATCGAACGCTTTAGTATTTTCCTAACCGGCCGCACTGCGCGCTTGGCGCCGTATGTAAGGATGTTAAGTCACTAACTCTAGGCGCTAAGCAAGCCACATATCAGCCCAGCCATAACAATCCTAGACTTACATTAGGTAAGTACTTAACGGGAAGTCACGGGCCAGACACGAAGCTCATGCATGACATGCAAAAACATATTCAAATTCGCTCAGTCTGCATAAAAACGCATCCTCTTTCCCAAAATACACATCAAAACATTTCCTTTCCCGTTCCAAATTCAAAAAAATATCAGCCGTGAATGCCGTGATTCATTGCGCAATAAAAAATGTTAAAAACAAAATGGTGGGCCTTCCGGTTGGCGCCAAAGCGCGTGCGCAAGTTCCGGCTAACTGTCAGACGGTTAACGGACGGATTTGGCTATCTTTGTAATTAAGTGCAATCGTAAATGGTCATGTCAGTGTGTCTGTCACAATGTTAGTTAAATTTTATTGCTTCCACCATTAAGGAAACCTGGTTTATTTGTGGCAGACATCTTGGAATCAGATTTGTGATTTATGATAATAATATTGTTTACGATGTTAATAATACGATACGGTAGATACGAGAGCAGTGGTGGCCAAGTGGTAACGGCACCGAGTTGTAGGTCGTGGGATCAAACCTAGACAAATTTTTAATAAGCTACCAAATGACTTGATTTAAACTTGACTCAATTTAAACGCAGCCTAAATAATTAACAAACAAATGCTATAATACCACTGAAGAATTTCTTGCTGACATAATTTCTTTTGACTGATCCTTTATTTATGATTTATGATGTAAGATTCCTATAATATACTTTTAATTTATTAGAATTGTATCGTACTTATACAGGGTGTCCCTGGAAGTATAGATTAAATCAAATAGGGGCGTGGGCAAAGTCATTTCCAAACTTTTTGATCCTGAGAATGTTGGTGAATTTTTTTACGGTTCAAAAGATATGACCAACTTTTATTATTTTCAATCACTTTGCTTAGTACTCAAAGAACAAAATCATTTAAAAAAACCACCAGGAACTGTCAATTTAAGTTTTTTAGACAGCCATGATAGTTTTTTTTAATGATTTTTTTTTTCTTTGAGCACTATGCGAAGCGATTGAAAAAAAATGATCAAAACTTTTGAACCGTAAAATAATTCTCAATCCTATCCTACTAATATTATAAATGCGAAAGTTTGTAAGGATGGATGGATGGATGTTTGTTACTCTTTCACGCAAAAACTACTGAACGGATTTTGATGAAACTTAACAGTAATATAGTTTATACATCAGAATAACACATAGGATACTTTTTATCCCGATATTCCTACGGGATCAAAACTTACGCGGGTGAAACCGCGGGGCGCAGCTAGTCATCAATCATTCTCAGGACCAAAAAGTTTGGAAATGACCTTGCCCACGCCCCTATTCGATTTGATCCATACTTCCAGGGACATCCTGTATAATGTTTTATTTAATTTCTTATATTGTTAAATGAATAGTGTATAGGGTTTTTTGAGTTTCTATAAAATACCTGTATCACCAAAAATCGAACTAATGAAATACTTTGACTTCGACAGGCGCTTTACCTTGTGTAAATTATTTCATCACCACTACTCTCTAAACGGTGAAGAAAAACTTCGTGAGGAAACCGGCATGTCCTAGAACCCAAAAATTCGGAAACATGTGACATCTATCAACCACTGGGCCCGCGTGGTAGATTACAACCCACTCCCTCTCACAGAGAGGAGGCCTGTGTCCAGTAGTGGGAACATTATAAGCTGATTATGACACGATACGGTAGGCAGTTTCAAATTTTGGGCAAGTTACAAATCAGATGGCAGTACCTATTTGTAATTCAGGCACATTCTGTAAGACTGGAAGCTGGCCAATAGTCAATAACTGTCGAAAATATTGGCTTATAAGGTTATGATGATATTGTCGGAAACGTGTACTTAAGGACCTATAATACTACCTCAAATGGCTTAACATGATCTTCCGTTATGTCGAAAATACTGCAGCATTAATTTTAAAATAAATATATGGTAAACTTGAGGATTAATATTAGGTCTTATGTTAGACGAAAACACGATTTCATAAAATTTTCTCGATAGAAAAAAATTCCAAAGTTACCTCTAAACCGAACAATAAACCGCTGGTATTCAAAAAATACTTCAAATTAGAACATGAAACTTTGTATACTAACCGAACTAACTATAAAGCAGGTCTTATGTTATTTACTTTTTTTAATTACCATTATTTTCACCGTAAAAAGCAAATACCTAAACTATTGGCGCTGCCTGCCGCCTAGCACCGCACTCTGTCTCGCTCTCACTCATTCCGCGAGCAGTATCGTGCGAGCGAGTTATAAGAGTGAATTTTAGCTGAGGTAGTGTAATTAATAATTTAGTGTAATTTTAGTGTATTTTTTAATATATTTTACTGGCTCTTAAAGTACCAGCTACTTTTAAAAATATGCTCCGGTCGTGTCGGATTGCCGTCCCATCGGACTATGAGAGTGAGGGAAGAGAGAGTGCACCTGTGTCTGCGCACACTTGTGCACTATAATATCTCCCGCGCCGAAGGCTAGGCTCCGTTGAGATTGGCCGCCGTGAAATACGGTCTAGAGGACTTTATTTATAACGGATTATTCTGGGTATCAAACTAACAGACCGAGTTACGAATACGACCATCCGTTCCATCACAAAGATAACTGATGTCACTTATAAAGCTGCCACGCTAAAATGTTATCGGGCTGGACACATCTGCCGCACGTCAGATGACCAATGGGCTAAACTTACGACCCAATGGGTCCCTCTTAACGGCAAGCGACATCGTGGCAGGACCAGACGGAGGTGGCGGGATGAGCTGGACTCCTTCAACAAGAACTGGTGCTTAGCAGCTTTGAACAGAGAGAAGTCGAAAGAGAGTAGGGAGGCCTTTGCCCTGCAGTGGCAGGCAAATAATACACACACACACATACACAGGCAGGGTACAGGCTAATAATATAAATTATCACACTAATATTATAAAGGCGAAAATTTGTGAGTGTGTTTGTATGTTTGTTACTTCTTCACGCAAAAACTACTGAACAAAATTAAATGAAATTTGGCACACAGATAGTTTATAACCAGGATTAACACGTAGAATAATTTTAATCCCGATATTCCTACGGGATCGAAACTTATGCGGGTGTGTAACTGCGGGCGCAGCTAGTTTTCTACTATTTTATTTAACACTTCAAAATTATAAACATAACTACGCATAGACCCTTTGAAACCTCTTTAAATATATTTTTCTTCGTTCTTCTTCACAGAGGGTACCGTGGTGGCGTGGCACAAGAACAACCAGCAGTACTTCATGGGAACCATAAACCTCCACACCGATGTCAGATATTCCATGTAAGTATAAAATTAAATGTCACTGACTGACACATCAAAGTTTTTTTTAGCTGTTTCTTGGCTAAATTTAGTTTAGTTTGTGAACAACAGAATCGGGGCCAATATCTAGTTCTAAATTAATGATGTTCTTAATGATTAAGTAACGTAATACGAAACTCATATAAAAAACGAATATGACACTCATGCAACCAAGCCTGATTCTCCATATCTCCGTTTCCAGAGCGGAAGATTCCAAGGACCTGATAATAAAGAACACTAAAGCAGATGACAGCGGAGTCTTCAGATGTGAGACGGTGCAGAAGGTAGCCGTGGCTATCAATCACACGCTTCTGGTTCTGCAGAAACCCGAGATCATAAGTAAGTGAATTTTGACGTTATGTTTTCCTTATGCAGTTTTCAGAAGCTTGTGGCTAAGTCATAACAGCAGTACAGGGCCCAAGTCTGCTATTTTTATAAATTCGTCATTTCAACACGATCCCATTGTCATTTTGGTAAAAGTTCGTAACCTGCTAAATTAATAATGGCCGATCATTGGTCAGTCAATGGTCTGAGAAAAACTACTAAATTTCATTCTATATTTCATTTAATATATATTTTTACATATTACGTATTAAATTAGTGTTTGCAATCTGAAGTAGTAAGAAGTTCGTAAATAGCAATAAACATTACATTTATTCATTTGTCATTATGTACGAGATTACTATTTTGTGCCATTTCTTTCAATGGAGTGTCAGTGTCATAATGACGCCATTATGTTAGTAGATTACCAAACTTGTCAAAATCAACAAATATGATATCAATGATAGACCATTCTGACACTATTGTAAAAGCAGACTTGAGGCCCAGGTCGATGAAGCCTGCCGGGGCAGCGGGATTGTCCCAAAGGGTTACCACTACCCCGGAACACAAAGGGCTAAGGAAGGACCACGGGTGGGTTTTAGTCAGTAAGAGTCTGACACTCCCTTCTGCTCCACCCAGAGCGGGAGTGGTTATTGGATGATTTCCCATCCACAAAAAAAAAAAAAAGGCCCAGGTCGATCATCAGGTTATACAACACTTGTCACGGTTGGTCTGTGGGTGGATGACCATCTTTACATGTAACCAAGACCCCTCCGTGCTTTGGAAAGCACGTGGAGCCGTTAGTCCCGGCTGTCATTCCTGGATCTTTAACAGTCGTTGCGGGCAGTCAGAAGCCCAAATCTGATATCCAGTCTTACCAAGGGGTATCGTATTATCCAGTAACTGGGTTGTGGAGGTCAGATAGGCAGTCGCTCCATGTAAAATACTGGTACTCAACTACATCCAGTTAGAATGGAAGCCGACCCCAACATAGTTGCGAAAAGCCTAGGCAAATGTTTCCTTTATGCAGTTTTCGGGGTTTTTATTGAAAGGTCAGTGGATCTTGAGGTTAACTACAAGGCACATATTGCTCGCTAAAACTCTATACAGAGATGAGGTCTATGATGGAACGAGCGTGCCCAGAAGATGCCTAATGCACTAGAACTTCCACGCATCGACGAAACACAGCAGGCTGCTTGACGCCAAACTCCGGTGGGAGGGTGGCCGCAAACCAGGCGGGCGTTAGCCCTACCACCGCAAGGGAAGAATTGGCCAATCAAACAAGGTGTTGGGTGTGACTGTCCAGGATGCACCGAGCGCTCGCTTCAGTTGAGTAACTGCATGGCGGAACAAACTGCGCTGCACGAGGAGGCTTTTTCATGCAATCCAAAACATCGTGATTTTGACGTCGTAATTTTTACGATAGCTTAGGAATCTAGGGTTAACAAATAATACTTATTTTCCAGACATGACGGCTTCCAATGGTGGTAATTTGGGAGTGGGGGCTGACCTGACAATCGCGTGCTACGTCACCGCATCTCCGGTGCCCACTGTACTGTGGTCGGTGATCAAGAAGGATCAAGTAAGTGTTTCATTTTGTCGCGCATTTAAGTAATCTGGTCCAGTTAAAAGTTTTCCGGTCAAAAACCTATGTTACTATATAAGAGACCTATTACAAAAATGCGCGTAAATGCAGCTTGATTTCCTCGTTGAAATATAATACTATTCGTTGGTTGATATAAATAACAATTAATTGGTAAAAATAGTTCGTTTTCTCTTCTATGATTATAATAAAGCGATTTTTTTATTATTTATCTATATATTTTGCAATAATCGTTCTCCTGATGCATTTTTAGGCAAAAACTCATTGAGAGCTGCAGTGCTATTCTGTAATAATCTCACCGTGAAAACTAAGGTGAAGTGAGCTGTCTTTTCACCTGATGTTAGGGATTGCCCCTATTGATACCTCACTTCACGCTCACTTCACCTAAGTTATCACGGTGAGATTTTTACAGAATCGATAGGCTGATTTGAGAGCTCTAATTTGCAGATTCTGTTGAATATACAACACAATTTTTTTCATATCACAAATATCATATACTTTCATAATAATAGAAAACATTTTTATTACATGTCTTATAAATAAATAAAAAATTACTGGACCTAATTCAATTTTTTACTGGAAACAAGTCTAAATATTTCCGAACTTCTACATCATTTTCACGTAGTATTTATACCAAAGTAGTCCTCAATAATTGCTTAAACAATATCAATTAAAAAAAAAAACAAATATTAATCTTTTAATAAATAAAATAAACGTACTCTAAATTTCACTGCGCCGCGCGCCGGCGATGCGCGCTCGCCGATCCCCTTTTGGTATCCACCAAAGGAAAAGCTGCTCTAAAGATTTCAATAATACGTTTATTGTCCTTTTATTTATATATTGGAAGGTGTGTTTACTAAATGAAATGCTGCATTATGTTCACACTAGCACTTCGCCCGCGACTTCGTCTGCGTGTATTCGTGCCAAATTTCAAGTTTATTAACTCAAGCAATAAGATTTTTCATACAAACAAAATCCCCCCTTTTCACCCCCTTAAAGGTAGAATTTCCAAAAACCCCTTCTTAGTGCTCCCCTACATAATAAAAGGAAGCCGTATGCAAAATGTCACGTTCCTAGTCCTTGCAGTTTCGGCTGTGCGTTGATATGTCAGTCAGTCAGTCAGTCAGTTTCTCCTTTTATATATATAGCTGTAATCCGATGTGTTGTTACCAAGAAACATCAAAATACAATGTATCCAACGATTATACAAGAACATTCACCAAAGGACAACGGTAGTTTCTAGCAGTTACATTTATTAATAAACTTTCCACTTCAGTTGCGTTTCATACAAAACAAAATAACACTAAGTTTAGACCGCGGAGACTTTCTGAGAAACAGGAATATTATTATTTGTGTGTCGTGTACATATTAGAAATGTCCTATTTGAACTGTGTATGAAATTAACTGTGAATTATTTACCTTACGTGGAAGATTTAAGCATGATAATATTTGAAACCGTTACAATCATAAAGTTGTAAAGTCTTTTCCATAAGATCAAAGTCGGAATCAATAGTCTATTCAAACTAAGCTGAGAATCAGCTGCACTTTTTGAACGTCAAAATTACGTAAGACAGTCCCCTAAAACTCCCGACTATCACCACTTCCTTGTGCTTTAGCTAGGAAGAAGTGGCGCAACCAATAACTTTTTTCCTCTTTCTCCTTTTCACCACAGCCATTTTCAAAGCACGCTTATTACATATAAGCCTTTTTACTTATTAAAGGCTTATTACATACAAGCCTTTTTGAAAAAAAAAAACAACCAACTTCTAAAAAAAAATACGACAAAGGCCCCGATTCTGTTGTTCACAAACTAAATTAAATTTAAGTTCAGTGCATCTTTTTCTTTCTATTTCATTATGAAAAGGACAGAAGATAAATAGTTTAGTCCTGTCAAATTAGTCAGCGCCTGGAGTAAATTGACGTATTTTTAGTAGCCAATTTTTTAATCACTTCTAAGCTTGTCTATGGATTATCTTATTTGACAGGAATAAACTAATATTTATCTTTTGTCCTTTTCTTAATGAAATAGAAAGAAAAAGATGCACTGAACTCAAATTTAGTTAGTTTGTGAACAACAGAATCGAGCCCAAAGTGATAAATAACATTAATTTCGGAAGTTGGTGTCGTTGGTTCCGCATTTTGGTTTTTTGACAGCCACTGCCGAAATTAATTTTTTTTAGTTGTACCTGCCCCACACAAATTCAATGAACACTAGTGCATTGAAGAAATGACGACACCGACTAGAAGAATCATTAAATTCGCATAGAAATGCCGGAGATGCAATACGTTTATGCATATAACTTCGTACACAAGAAACATTACTTAATGTATTATATACTAAAACCTTCCTGAAAATATGTACCTAGATCACATTAATGAAATAATTATCAAAATTGGTTCATTACTTTTTGAGAAAATCATGGACATACATACATACATACGAGTCGTATACAGAACCTCCTTTTTTGAAGTCGCTTATAAACAAAAACCTTCTCTTTCTCTATTACAGAACGAGCGTCTGACAGAGAAGGACGCCGAATTCCACGTCGAAGGCAACGTCTACTCCATTCATATCAAGAATGTCAAGAGAGAAAATGCTGGACGGTATTACTGCTATGCCATTAACAAGGTTGGAAGTCATCAGGCCGAGACCAACGTGGTGGTCAACGGTAAGAACACAGTAACCCCTGTATTATCATTGTCATCAGCTACCTAGCGTTCTCCCAACTATGTTGGGGTCGGCTTCCAGACTAACAGGATACAGCTGAATACCAGTATTTTACATGGAGCGACTGGCTATCTCACCTCCACAACCCAGTTACAGATAGTGCAATCCATGAAGACGCGCCCCACCCTTCTTCCGAATCGTTAATGGTTATCGCTAGTTATAAATTCCACTAATGTTTTAGTGTTTTCGATACACACTAATTACTCACCAATAATAATTTTTGTGTATCGATAAAACTAAAACACTAGCGGAATGTTGCACACTCGTACTATAAGCATTGGGAAAAAGAGTGGGGCGCGTCTTCGTGGATTGCACTATCTGTACTAGGAAGCACGAAATGTGTCTCTTTGTAAGACTGGTTGTCAGACTTTCGAGCTTTTTGGCAACTCATAACGACTGTCAAAGATCTACGAATGAGAGCCGGGACCGACGGCTTAACGTGCTTTCCGAGTCACGAAGTAGCCCTGTGAATCGTCATTGAAGCCCTGAATACTGGGGTGCTGTACTGCTGGAAATTCGGTTTTCCAGGGCAGCGGGATTGTCCGAAAGGGTTACCGCTGCCCCGGAACATAAAGGGCTAAAGGGGGCGGGTGGGTTTTAGTCAGTAAGAGTCTGACACTCCCTCCTGCTCCACCCTGAGCGGGATCGGTCATTTGATGATTTCACATCCACAAAAAAAGGTTGATTTCCCAAGATGGGAAATAACCCATTGATTTTTTCCATCAGAAATTTCTCAGTAGTATTTTCTAGTTTGGATTTGTACCTGGTTAATGTATTGCCATTAGCCTTATGTCCTAGAACCAAAAAATCGAAGACATGTGATATCTACCAACCCGCACTGGGTCCGCGTGGTATTTCACAGGCACAGCCACTCCCTCTCGAAGAGAGGAGGCCTCTGTGTCGCAGCAGTACATTATATGCTGATTATAACTGGCAATAAGTTCGCCCTCCTTATTTATTTATTTATAGTTAATTAAAACGGTACAATACCAATTACATTAATTAACATACAAACTATTACTATTACATTGACAATGGTCCCGATTCTGTTGTTCACAAACTAAATTAAATTTAAGTTCAGTGCATCTTTTTCTTTCTATTTCAATATTAAAAGGACAGAAGATAAATATTAGTTTAGTCCTGTCAAATTAGACAGCGCCTGACGTAAATTGACGTATTTTTAGAAGCCAATTTTTTAATCACGTCTAAACTTGTCTATGGATTATCTAATTTGATAGGACTAAACTAATATTTATCTTCTGTCCTTTTCTTAATGAAAAAGAAAGAAATAGATGCACTGAACTTAAGTTTAGTTTAGTTTGTGAACAACAGAATCGGAGCCAATATTTATGTTGCTTAAATTTTAATTTAAAACTAACACCATGGGACTTTAACATAGCTGGTGAAAAATTGTAGGTACCTAATAACCTATTGTGCCAGTCATTCTGGGGAAAACCGGTGAGCATGTATGCATGTTTTCATATTATTACGAGTATATTAATTTTGTTTGTTTTCATTACAGGGAAACCTCAAGTTCATGTTCCGAAGAGCGTCGTGAACTCTGACATCCAGATCGAAGCAGTTCTGCAGTGCGCCGCTCATGGAGATGCCAGGTAAACGACAAAATATGGAGATAATTATCCATTTTGGAACAACAAACTCTATATCACAGCAGACAAAGTTCAAATTCCTTTTACCATAGAAATGTGTTATTTTTTTGACTTATGTCAAATTTTTCGCCATTTATGAACAGCTTCAGAATGCTTTTGTTGCCTTACCTAATGTGCCTCTGGCATGTTCACTCAGGCGCGTGTTTACGTCTTCCACGATATAGTGAGGAGAAAAACGTACGTTGTTATAGTTTTACTTATTCTACATCTGCATGCTTCAGACGACAATAATCTATGTTAAAAGTTAAATCTCAAAGTGTAAGTGTATTATGTTCTTATGAGAAATAAAGATTCTTTAAACCTAAAACGCCGTCGAGAATGCGGTCAAGTTCTAATAGCATTCTGAAGATTGTAATGGACAAATTTAACTGTAATCCCTTCTTCTTCTTTTTTTAATAACATTATCTATACGAATAAATAAGGCAGCTTTTATTTATTTATTTATCTATTTATTTCAGGCATCAAGGCCCATATAAACACATACAATACAATATTAATATAACTTAAAAATACTATAACTACATAAACCATTTTAATTACACTAAAAAACTAACCAACACACACGAAGTGTCTGCGTCGTGTTTCGCTGACTGGTGTTATGTAGCCGGCCACGAAACCATTTTCCTCTCAACTTAAGCACCTGCCATCTAATCTCTTCACCACCCTTGGTTGACTGGTAGAGAATGCCTAAGGCATTAAGTCCGCCTTTGTACCTTTTTGTGCGAAAAGTTTAAATAAATAAATAAATAAATAAATAAATAAACTCTTCCTTGAGGGTTCTTTTTTAAAACGTTTGCACTATTCTCACAGTTTTTCTACTTGATTGCAGGCCACACTTCCGCTGGTACAAAGATGGTGTGCTGATTGAAGACACCGCCACACAGTACGACATCAGCACCCGTGGATCACACTCGAACTTGACTGTGTCTCCTAGTGCTGACGCTGACTTCGGTACCTTCACGTGTGAGGTAAGAAGCGTTAGACCAGAGGTTCCCAAATTTTATTTTTTCCCATAGACCACTTTAAAAATTTAGCTGGTTCCGGTGGACCCCCTGCAGCTAAATTTCTACTATATTCCCAAAACTCGACAAAAAATGTGAAGATTAGTTCTAACTATCGAAATTTGTGTTGCGGCTGAAATCCAACCACGACGGGAGTTTAAAAAAAAGTGAGAATTGATTGGTTAATTAAAAAAGTGATCCAATTTTACTTTTTTGAGCTTCCTAAAATATTATATTATCTGCCTACATTGATAGATGAAGTCAAGCCAACATTTTAGTTCTTCACTATCGAAAGCAGATAAATTTCGTGGAATTGTGAACTCCCATTTTTTTGTCACGCCAACGTAGACCCCCATCGAGTCTCCCGTGGACCATTTTGGGAACTAATGCTTTAGACTATCCTTTTTGATAGAGGTAAAGTGGTGGTTGACGTTGGTGCTCTTAGCGTCGATGGCAAAAAACACGAAAAAATATACAACGAGCCGCTACAATGGCGACGTTAATTAAAAACACGGGTAGGGCTAGTGAATGGCCAGTACATAATCAGCCTATAATGTTCCCGCTGCTGGAACACAAGCCTAGGTAGGCCGATGGCGAGGGAGTGGGCCGTAATCCACCACGCGGGCCCACTGTCTTCGAATTTTTGGTTCTAAGACATGGCGGTTTCCTCACGATGTTTTCCTTCGCCGTTTTGAGAGCAGTGGTGATGAAATATAATTTAAACAAAGTAAAGAGCCTGTCAGGGATCTCACTTACGACCTACAACTCGTAAGTCGCTGTCGTTTGCTTTTGCTCCATTGCGCCACCACTGCTTTTTTTTTTTTTTTTGATGATGGGAAATCTTCAAATGACCCCTCCCGCTCTGGGTGGAGCAGAAGGGAGCGTCAGACTCTTACTGACTAAAACCCACCCGTGTTCCTTCCTTAGCCCTTTATGTTCCGGGGTAGCGGTAACCCTTTCGGACAATCCCGCTGCCCCGGCAGGCTTCGGCCCTTCCTTAATGCTGACATTTCTTTGAGGCGCGCGTGATATACGTACGCGCCGTCCGGCACGGGCCTGGTCCTGATCGGACAGAGTTACCCATTACTCTCCGTCCGCAGGCCCGCGCCTACGGTGGCCGGGAGTCGTCACGTGGCTCACGGCGCCCGGAGTGTCTCCCGCGGCGGCTGGGATGTGAGGTTCTCTCCCTCAACCGTCCCGGCACCACCACTTCGCAGGAGATGGGCCGCCATTGCTATTGCGCCTATAATACATCAATTAGTTTACCATGTAAATGGTGCCTTACAACATCACCACCGATCAAAATTCCCCTTTTCATCGACCAACCCAATACTGATCAATATGTTTTTATTAAATTCCAGGCTGAAAATAGCTACGGCACCCACAATCGTTCTATCGAGCTGGTCCAGAGCCCTGTGGTTGAAGACCTGGATGTGGACGGACCTAGAATGACCTGGACTGTGCACTCGCATCAGCCGGTCGAGGAGATGGAAATTCAGCTTAAGTCTAACAATGAGGTAAGCTATATAGTTTGTTTTTCAACTCATTTGTCAGTAATCGTGTAGCTTAACTCAGAACTTGAGGAGCTCAACTACTGGACGAACAATACCTACCAAATGAAAGGCATTTGGGTAGACATCATAAAGTACTCAAACTGACAGACCAACATTAGAATACAAGACCAAATATTGGTATTTACGGTATTTTTACTTAATATTTGAAAATTCTTCTCCAGGACGGCGAATGGACGACGCTCAGTGTACCTGTCCCAGCGGGCAAGCACAATAAGTACGATGTCAGCTATTCCCTTGAAGATAAACAGCTCCAACCTGGTGAATACATGGCTGCTGTAAAAGTTAAGAACACTAAGAGTTGGGGAGGTACCGAAGCGGCTGTTGTTAAAATCCGTAAGTTTTTGGAAACTCTTGTTTTATATGTAAAAGGTTTGGCAATTGGCCAATGGTCCATGTAATTTGAAGTGGTTACCGCTACCTTAAAAGGTGAAAGAGCCAAGGAAGCCTGCGAAATTAAAATTTTCTTACATTTTTTTTTTTGCATTTTGAAGGTTAGTTTATGTTTGTATGTTGATTTAAATATGAATCGCGGTCAAATATCTACGAATGACAGCCATGTTCATCCATGTCATTTAGAGAGACAGTCAATGGCCCCGATTCTGTTGTTCACAAACTAAACTAAATTTAAGTTCAGTGCATATTTTTCTTTCTATTTCATTACGAAAAGGACAGAAGATACAATATTAGTTTAGTCCTGTCAAATTACATAATCCATAGAAAAGTTAGCCAATTTAAAAAGAGGTAGCCAATTTATTAATCTCGTCTGATTAAAAAATTGGCTACTAAAAATACGTCAATATACTCAGGCGCTGACTAATTTGACAGGAATAAACTAATATTTATCTTCTATCCTTTTCATAATGAAATAGAAAGAAAAAGATGCACTGAACTTAAATTTAGTTTAGTTTGTGAACAACAGAATCGGGGCCATTATGGGTAAACGTAAGCCGAAGTCGTAACAACCAGTCTTACCAAGGGGTATCGTTTACCCAGTAACTGGGTTGTGGCGCTCAGATAGGTAGTCGCTTCATGTGAAATACTGGTATTCAAATGCATCTGGTTAGACTGGAAGTCGACCCCAACATAGTTGGGAAAAGGCTGCGCAAATTGATTTTACATGATGGTCTAAATATGGCGTTCAAATTGATTGACCCGAACGAATGTCATACCTATATCAATGGATTTAACCAAACATAACAAAATCTAATAAAATGTTTTCATTAGTTTTGTTTTCTGTTTTATTCAAATTTTAACTCCTTAAGACAAGGTTTTTTTTCTGTATTTCTTTTACTGAGTAAATATTTTAAATTTTTTTGCTGTTTGAATTTTATGTTTTGTGTTGAATAACATGTTTTATTTTGCTTTTTCTTCTGTTTTGTTTAGAAGATCCTCAGTCGCTGTACATCCAGACTGCTTCAGGTAATTTTCGTGATTTTTGTTTTGTTTTGACTTATTTTTTTTAATACTTACTTAATAAATAATAAAAAAAAAATCCCCTAAATTATTACTGAACACATATGTTCAGTAATAATTTAGGGGAAAAAAATTTGTAATACGTAATGATTTATAATTTAATTTTTTTAATATTTTATTTTCAGTGTTTCGTGACAACGCTGCGCATTCCATACGACCAGTATATTCCGCGCTATCGACAATCCTGATGTACCTCCTTGTCCGAATGCTTTAAACTAACTAGCATAACTTATTTATTGTTATCAAAAGTATTCGATGTTTATCTGAGACAAAACGATGTAACTATGCTGTTAAAATTATTAGACGCTTCAAAATTTTCTCCACGATAAACAAAAATTTAGAAAAAAATAATAGATAGTAAGTAAATTTGATTTTCTATCTATTTTATTTTTTCTTTGAATTATAAAATAATATTGAATCGAACACAGTTTTTCTTGTTTGTTTTGTCTCCGTTCCATGAGTTTTCATTATATATTATTGTACAGAATAAATGGTAAGGAAATTAATTTTTATTTTAGCGTAAATTTTGAAACTTATATAAAGCGAAGATACTTAAAATTTGATAATTTTCGGCACAAAAATAAAAAAAACGCATTCTTCGACTAAAAAACGGATTTCCAAATCTTTCCTGTTCGAAAATCTGCACTTTTTCTTCCAAATTGTATCGCAGCATTTTACGAAATACATTGCTTTTATTTTAATTAAGAAAAATGTTTTTGAAAAATGACAGCTCTTCGAACCAGTTTTAGTAATGTAAATATTTATTATTAAAATTCATTATAATTTTAATAAAACAGTGAATTTAGTACTAAACACTGTATCTTTTACGAAATGACGTTCCCTTTTAGTATTTTTATTCCCCTAAAATTGGAAAAGAAATCTGCACTATTAAAGAATTTAGTATATCTTTTAGTCTGCTATAGTTTCTTTTAGTTTATTAATAATTAGTCGATTTTTCTCACATTAATATAGTTTTTTAATAGGTAAATATTACCAAAGTGTAATTAAGATCACATTAGATATATGTAAGCTTATGTTAAATATGTATTACAATTAAATGCTTATTAATTATTTAAAAAAAAAAATTAATTTTTAGGTTAAAGTACCAATCGCTTTTTGATGATATTGTTAAAGACGGTCACATTAAGATGTTGTCTTCTATTTTTAATGCTAACGCTTTCTATGTAAATGGTTAAAAATACAATAATAATAGTTTAAAATGATAATAGTGATTTCTAGAGGTAAGTTTGGCTTGAAGATGAACATTTTTTTTTACAGAACTTTGTCTTTCGAGATACCTACATGACAAGCCTAAATAAAAATTAATTTGCAGAAAACTGCATCCGTCAACTTATTTTATTGGTTTATGTTTATCATCATTTAAAATGTCCTTTTTTAATATTTCAGTAATTTTCTCATCTTTGTGTATCAGGAATCTGTGTAAAGCTAAACTTATCGATAGTTTTAATAAAATAAATAGTGACTAATATTTACAAGTCAAGTTAGCTGCCATAATACCTTTGAACGCACAAGTTTTAAATATCTTCATTTTTATTTATTCACACAGTTAACACAATCATTTAGGTGTTTTTTTTTTTTGTAAATTCTATTTAACTTACTTAAATTTAAAAAAAATACACAGCTTTCCTTAAAGACGATGAAAAATGCACATTCTTTCTTATAACTTTTAATAAATGCAACTGTGTTTATTTTAAAAACTGTGTCGAACTGTATTATTTTTGAAAAACTGTGCTAAACAATTTAAATAAATATATTCTTTGCGTTTTTGTCGTAAACGCGTTCAAAGTGTTAATCAAAATAATAATAAGAATTATATTACCAGTTATAAATGTAGATTTTAATAAAAACGTGCCTGTAATTTATTACAATAATACAATAGTTCCATATAAAGGTGCTTAGTTCTTTACAAATAAATAGAATATCGCATTCTTCCATTTTAACTTAAAATATTAGTGAAAAAATATTACATACTAGTCTTATTTTGTATTACAGCAGCAAGGTTTTTATTAAGTAATCAAGTACCAGTAGACTTAGATTTTGGGAAATATAAAAATTACAGAGAAAACGTAATTTTTCTGCACCTAAAATTGTTAATTTTATTAATCGATACTTATCGTCCATCGACTTAACGAAAGAGACGATTATTTGAATTTTTAAAACAAACATTTAATAAGTTTTTAAACATATTTTTTAAAGGAAACCCAGTGAAATAGAATTAATTTCGAAATATTACAGCGAAAAAAAATACTATAAGATATTTTTCGATTTCGTCCCGTCCTACACTGCATTTCCAATGTCTTAGAAACGTTTCGAAATCGGAAAAAAAATTATTTCGTATTTTTTTTTACTGTCTGTCAACGGAGTCGAAAAACCTGATTGTTTATGGAACCATTTTACCGTATACCTAAATAATTGTCTCTATTTTAAGGTTAAATTAACTCATCGCTGACCCAAACAACAGAATTTAACAATCTGGTATTTCGACCCAAAATCGATATGTAAAAATCAAGTACAATAATCGATAAAACTTTATCGATTAGACGTTTTATCGATATAATAAAACAACGTATTGTAAAATATATGTTCACGTAAACTACTGTGCCTTCTTTATATTAAAACTGAAAGAGGGTGATATATTTTTTCTTTATTGAATAAACGATTAATGTTTGTAAATATAATTAAAGTGGTTGTTTCATTTATTGTTACCTTATACAGCCTTTAAAATAAAAAGAGAAATGAAAACTGTAGGTAGGTATGCTTAATGTGCTTGTAAACAAATATGAGTTATTTAAAAAAAAAACTTAAAAACCTACACAACGCAACAACGCTACAACTTTTGTTAATAGTACTCTGAAATCAACTTAATTCTCACTGCAATAAAGTTGATATTTGTTTAACTTGAAATAACATCAATTGGAAACATTAATTTTAATAGACTTTAGATGGTTTGCTCATGTTGAGAGGATGCGAATGAAAGGCGTCTAGCAATTGGTCATGTACACGCCCTAGAAGGACATAATCTAACTATTATAATATTTTTCTATCTTATGAAATAATATCGTGTCCTGCGTGTCCTGTCAGCTGCACGTTACAGCGACTGATGGACGCTGGTGATGGCGCCAAACAAGTAGCCGAATTCTGGGTTCCGAGTCCATTAAGATTGCTATCGACACCCGAAGAAGAAGATGGATATAATTATAGTGAACTTAATAGTGATGTTTTTTAGAAAGGTTTGGAGCGCAGTACTTGCAACCGGCATGCTTGTATGAGCAGATGTATGACCTTTAATTAACTTTAACCGTGACCTGTGTCTTATAATCTTTAGAGGGGATTGAAGATTTTTATATGGAGCCTAGCATACTTAATCTGTATTCGCGATTTATTTGCCGAAAAAATGTAAACAAACATGAGTTTATGGATAAAAAACTTTAAATGCTACATAATTCAGTTCAGTTTTCGCTATAACTCCAAACATTTTTATAACTTTTCAATAGTGCTAGTCACTCTGAAATCAACTTAATAATCATAAAAATTAAGTTGATATTTACTTGAAATAACTAACTTGAAATGATATTAATTTAAAACATAACTTTGAATAGACTTAACAGCCACGCATTAGAAAATATGAATGTCACATGAACAACTTCGAACGTGTAACAATCTCGGAATCGTGATGCTTTACGGTGTTTAGCCATATCGATGTCAGCTATCGATTTATAAAGGCATCATGCGTGGCCGCCATTTTGAAAAAAAAATAACAAAATGGTGGAATGGAGATATGCCACAGACATTCAAAGCCCTTTAGAGATTGCAACATGAAACTGTGCTAACCATAGATCGACAGTACATATTAACATTATTACTCATAACATGGAATATAATTATGTAGTGTATTTAGTATCAGCATTGCACCCGTGCGAAGCCGGGGCGGGTCGTTAACATTATTACTCATAACATGGAATTAGTATGTACAAACGCCAGCACATTAAGCTACCCGAAACTGTCAAGTTTTCCCAATCAACTTTGAACCTTATGCTTTATCAATAGAGTTGTATAATAAAGAAATTTGACAGATTGTATTAGCTTGATGGCTTGATGTGCTGGTGTCGGTACCATCATCATGATTCACTGAAATCATTGACATTAAGATATCTACTTGTCAATGTTGACATTGTGAGTGATCAGTTTCTCAAGGTATTTCATGCTTATATTGCAAACTATTACATGATCAATGATGTATTAGCCGGGGAATATTATCTCCTAATTGTTCCCAGCTTATAAAATGGACAACTGTAGGTAAGTATTAACCAATACAACAACACAATACAACGACGCTTAGGGCTCAGTTGTTACTGCCAAGGTTTTGGAGTGCATCGGCAATGTTTGCTCAAGCCAGGAGAGGTATTTCACGGCTCTCAGAACTGTCCCACAGCCGGGAAGATGGTCAAGATCCATACCGGCACTTACTGGAACCGTTACTGGAATCCTTCCTTCCTCCCAGCACGTTTGTTCTTGCGAATCTCCTCTCAAGCCGCTCAATAAAGGCAAGCCAGAGGTGAGAGGGGTCACTACTGCTTAACAGCTCGCCTCATGCCCTGAGGGTTTCTGTATCTCTCTTGGTCTGGCCCCTCACCCTAGACCTGTTCGGGCAAAGTAAACTCTACCGGCACAGACCTAGAGGAGCACCCAAGCGATGCAAAAATACCGTTATTTACCTATGGTTTTGGAACAAACCATAGGTAAAAATATTTTTATAGTATCTAAGGAAAATGTAAACAAATCCTGTTCGTATTAAATTCTTACGCAATCACTCACTATAGGGAATTAGTAACACATTCAACTATTTAATTTCGAAGGATTCTACTTTTACTTAGCTTTTATTCTTTTACTAGCAGCGCCCCGCGGTTTCACCCGCGTTAGTTACGATCCCGTTGGAATATCGGGTTAAAAAGTATTCTATGTGTTAATCCTGGTTATAAACTATCTATGTGCCAATTTTCATCAAAATCTGTTCAACGGTTTACGCGTGATTGAGTAACAAACTTCCAACCATCTTCACATTTCAACCAACTTTCACATTTATAATATTATCAGGATTTTCCAATGCAAAACAAATTATTGTTTGAATAATATAATTAAATTGTAATTGGAAAATCATCGATCAAACTTGAGCTTATAGGCTCAAATTCCATTAATTTCATTTTTTTTTTTTCAATTTCCGTTTGCCAATTAAAACTAATTTTATAAAATTAGCTTCAAAAATCAACCAGATGGTTGATGGCTGGCCAGCCATCTTTAAAATTAAAATGATCCGGAGGTATAACAGTGAAGCTGTGGGCACTTGCAGTGCTACTGGTTTTTTTACTGATAATTTAAGCGTTCTCTTTGTTGGATTGGAACTCGTACTACTAATGACTTAAAGTTGATGTAGTGGTGTGAAAACAAATTAGAAGTAGGTACCATGTTATGTGTACCATGTAGCTCTTGGAAAAGGATAAAGGCTCAATACATTTGGATCGAGTAGGTATTGATATTTTGTATGGGGCAGTTGACTATTTTGGCGATTACAATGTCGGTCCCATGGAGGAAGTTGTTCAATTTGATGGCTTCAGACTATAATATTCCTACCGCTGGGACACAGGACTTCTCTGTGAGAGGGAGTGGGCCGTAATCCACCACGCGGGCCCCGTGCGGGTTGGCAGATGTCACATGTCTTCGAATGTTTCGAATGTTTGGTTCTAGAACATGCCGGTTTCCTCACGATGTTTTCCTTCACCGTTTTCAGAGCAGTGGTGATGAAATAATTTACTCAAAGTAAAATGCCTGACTAGGTTCGAACCTTACAACTCGTAGGTAAGTCATCTTGTAGGTCACCACTGCTTCCTTTCAATTTGATGGCTTATATTTAAGGACGTGTGTCCTTAAATATAAGCACGCATTTCTGACATACGCTGTATATTTTACGGCTAATTACCACTATGTCCTATGGCAATAGACTATGACGTAGAACTTAACTGGTTCACCTTGCAAACTGTATTATGTGTTACATATTACTATGTACTAATAAAGAGTATTAAATATATCCATTTGTACAAAGTAAGCAATCATTTTGTTACATTAGTTAGGTACATAAAAACGACTATACTCTGTTCCAAAACTGTTTATTGAAAATGTAAACACCGTTTGTTTATATTTACACTAAATGCCAAAAACGTACCTGTGAATGGAAAATTGCAAATTGAGTTATTTGATTTGATTATTGAAATCCAAAGATCACCATAAAGGATGTTTTTCATTTCAGAATATTATTGAGGTTATTTTATTATTATTACCTCAATTAGCATCAATTTTCGTCGCCGTTTTTTCAATTATGTAGGTACAATTTAATAATGCCATTATGCAAGAATTTTTGTTTTTTTTTTTAAATACATTTATATACTCTCAAAAACTAGCAAAGAAAGCCTGTATATCAATCTAGTTTCACGAAATAATAATTGCCGGAACAAATCAGTATAACGATGATATGACACAACGATCCTAATCTAACCAAGGTAATTGTCAAATATTAAAATGAATATTTACTTAATAGAAATGTAATTAGAAAATCCCTTTGAATTAGGGCAAAAGAGCAAAAAAATTGTAATTGTACCTACATGATTATGCTACGCTTCATGCAGGTACTTCGCGGATACACTCTCATCACATCTCAATAATATTATAATAGTGCTATCATCTTCATGGTCTACTTAACTAATACGTAATGTACTATTAAAGTTTTCGTGTATTTCTAGATTTGGAGTGCAATTAACAGAATGGCAGCCGAACCCTTCAGATCAGTCAGATCTAAGCAGATTCAAGGTGATTCATTCAAGCATATGGGATCTGTCCTGCGAAGTCAAAAAGCAGAGGTGTAAGAAATACAAGTGAGTAAAGTTTTAGTTTTAACTACAGTGGACCCCCGGTAATCCGGCCCCTGTCTAATCCGGCACCCCCTATAATCCGACATCATCTACATAAAGAATCTTATCATTGAATCGGCAATTTGTCGGATTATAAGGTACTCTTTTGTAAACACCCCCTATAATCCGACATCATCTACATAAGGAATCTTATCATTGAATCGGCAATTTGTCGGATTATACAGGGTGGAATCGAAGTCATGGGCATTATTTTAACCTAAGGCACTACTCACGATACTGATTGCATTAGGGCTATTAATACGCAAATCAAAAATATTATTAATGCAAGTAAGGAAAACCTTAAAAATGTAGTAAGTCAAATTGCACAAGGCTTATTATTGCAAATAAACACTTAAAGTAATTAAAACAAAATACTTCGTTAACGCCAATAATTGTTGAAATATCAAAATCTTAAAGCGCAGTACAGCGCAAAGCGAAATGTAAACAAACATCACCTGCGCGCGCGCGGGTTTTTCCTTACAAGTAATAATAACAATGGGCTACAAGACATTCCGTCCGGCGGGATTCCCTGAACTCTCTCCGTCCCACTCCCTCACTCGCAAAAATACGAATATCACCCCCGCGCGGGGTATGCTTCCCGCCGCAACACGAAGTCACGAACCCGGAACCAGTGTCATAACGACTGCGCAGGTGCATTGACGCGTAATTGATTTATTGATCCCGTGACGTAATCGCCGTACTCGCCGCTCGCGGCATACGGTGCTTGGATTGCAGTGTATTAAGTGTTAGTGTAGTAGTTGTGTGTTGTGTGTGTGTTTGTGTACACGATGCCTCGACCGCGTAATGTGCAGGCTAGGTACACCAACCAACAATACCCACAAATGGTTGTAATTTACGATCGCGCAAGAAATTTAGTATGAACTCGTGAAATGTTCCATCGGCGCTACCCGAACGACCCTATTCCTTCACGGGGTCTCATTCCACCAGAACCACTCAGAACCTGTTGGATTTTTCGTCTTTTCACGTGCCAGCACATGCACAAGCTCGTGGAAGAGCACCCGTTTACCCTCTGTCACTTTACCGACAAATAAGGTTTTTTCAAAACAATCCACAAGCTAGGTACGTAAATGTTTTTTTTTAATGTATGTTAGTTGACGTAGTTTTGACCGTCCTAAGCCGGCAAAGTACGAAGGGAAAATTGGAATTTATTATGAATCAATTCATTGGCAACTTACGAATGTCACGTGAGTCGGGCGGGGTCAAAGAATTCACGCCCAATGACGCGCGTACGGCGTAGTGTACCTACGCATTTGCTATCGAGAAGCGCAACTAATTTGATACTTTGTATGACTTACTACATTTTAAGGTTTTCCATACTTGCATTAATAATATTTTTGATTTGCGTAATAGTAGCCCTAATGCAATTAGTATCATAAGTAGTACCTTAGGTTAAAATAATGCCCATGATATCAAATGCACCCTGTATAGGTACTCTTTTGTAAAAAAAATTCGGACTATAGGGGGTCTTAGGCAGTACTCTATAATCCGACAAATTCGATAGTTCGACACTGCCCTGCAAAATGTTTGTCGGACTACCGGGGGTCCACTGTATTGTCAAATCTCATTAATTTATTTATTTATCCTCAGGAACGCCATACACCAATTACATCAACGGAGCAAAAAATTACTTCATGTGCTGGTTTCCATCCATTCTGTACAGTGTACATGGTGGGCATCAAACTGACGGAGATGGAACACGCACGCACACACAGTGTCAACTGCATAGTTCCATTACTCCATCCATTGCGTAAATTTTTTGAGAACATTTGGAGACTCATGTAGACAGATTAGTTTTGCTGTTGTTATTTCAGTCACCGTGCACTGGTAGACGATACCATGAGATTGACAAAGTCTTCTTCTTCTTCTGTTCCTTAGTCCCACTTCTATCTGGGGTCGGGTTTTTTGTACAGAGCTTTCATCTCCTTCTCGATACCGGACATGTAGCTGGGGGTCTTCCTATTCCCATGCGTTTAGTATTATATTCTGGACTGTTTTGAATGAAAAACTATGACCTCTCCCATTCGCGTGGCCGTACCATCTAAGCCTGCTTTCTTTTAGTTTGTCCGTTATTGGGGCCAGTTCGATAAACCTCTCATTGCTCATTGCGTATTCTGTGCAGATGTATTACACCGTCTGCCCAGCGCAGCATCTTCATTTCAGCTGTGTGCAATTGCTGTTGTTTTAAGTATTATTTTTTTTTTTTTATTACCTGGAATGAGAAACGCGCGTGCGTTAACACTGTCGACTTTGAGTAAGCCCTAGCGTAGTACAGTCAGTACCTATAGCGATTAGCTGACCCATTTTTGATTTCTTAGAATATCGATAGATTTTTATGATTCTTTTGTATTTTATTTATTTGTGAAAAATGAAAATCAGAAATTCAATACTAATTAACGGACGGAGTTCGCGTCAGAACTGTGTGGCGTCGAAGTAGTAAATGTTTGGTGTAATTTACAATCACATAACAACACTTCGATGCCACATAGCTCTGACGCGAAATCCGTTCATTAGTATTGAATTTCTCATTTTCATCATCTACTTTTGCTGTTGACTGTACATCATGCTTTTCTGTGTAAAAATTGACTACTTAAGTCACGGAAAAGCGTTACTTTAGGTCACAGTGCTTTAAATAGTCATAATTGAAATTGATTTTTTATCACTAACAGTTATTATAAGTGTTTACGCACAATTACGCCTGCAATGCTATTTGAATTACTGACGACACACTATGCCGAAGTTACGCGACCGAAGTTCGGCGGCTGATTTTACGTTCCCACGTATTCGGCTGATATGACACACCATAAGTGCCGAACTTACGCGGCAGAAATGCAGTTCCGCAACTCCCCGCTGCTCCCAGTCCCCGGATCTTCGTCGGCAATCGAACCGAACTTCGGTCGCGTATAATGTGTGCTCACAGCATAAGTTGCCGCTGAACTTACGCCCGACCGAAGTTAGGCTGTACGCTAAGACGTGACGTAATTTCGGCATAGTGTGTCGTCAGTAATTCAAATAGCATTGCAGGCGTAATTGTGCTGAACTTCGGTCGCGTAACTTCGGCATAGTATGTTTAGACACTAAAAGTGATTAATTGAGATCTAATGCGTTAACAAATGAGCTTTGGCAGGGGGTAAATGATTTGCTTTGTAATTAACAAGTAGATAGTTATGTTTAATTTGTTGTTTTATTATATTTTTATAATATTTTGAAACTAGCCCGCGACTTTGTTCGCGTGTATGTCATAAAACAAATTGGATTTCATGGGTTTTAATATTATTTTTTTGCGCAGAACCCTAATTATTATATAATTACTAGCTGACCCCGCAAACGTCGTTTTGCAAAAAAAAAAAAGTAGATAGTAGCCGATTCTCAGACCTACTGAATATGCTTATAAAATTTCATAAAAATCGGTCAAGCCGTTTCGGAGGAGTATGGCAACTAACACTGTGGTACGAGAATTTTATATATTAGAAGATTATTATTATAATATTAAAAAAAAAAATAAAGTATACAAAAAGGACACAGTGGACTGCGCATTCACTTGACATCTAGATATGTATTATTATGAACTGTGTTGAGCAATAAACGAATTGAATTGAAACTAGCGCACATAAGTGATCATAAGAGTTAAATATAAGTTGAAATTTAAATGGTTCAGGACCTGAAAAGAGGCCATTGTATTCATCATTACGAAAAAATTTTAATACGGGACCAAACCTGAAATCACGAAAAAAAAACAGCTGTTCCCTACATTTATGCTCGTCAAAATGTAGGGAAAAGCTGATTTTTTGTCGCGATTTCAGTGTTGGTCTCATAGTAAGAGTTGTTAATAATGATGAGTACAATATTAGTATTAGATTAGGGGCTTTTGTGAAAATCATATCCCCAAAAGCCACGAATGAAAAGTAGAAGTTACAAAATTGTATAATAAGTCGGGGCAAAAATATTTTCGTATTTTGAATCTATTGTTAGTAATCAAACCTCTTTGGCAGTACTGAATGTAAGTGGCTGGTTTTAATACTATTAAATGTTGACATTCTAAAGATGCAATAAATAAAAACAAAAACTAGTTCCCGCCATTTCTCAATTGTTTTTCAAGCAAGCAACATGAACGTATGTGACGAAGAAATTCGCTACATTTTAATGTTTTATTACAAAAATGGTAAAAATGCGACGAACGCCGCGAATAAAATTTGTGCAATTTACGGACCTAATGCGGTATCAATACGAGTAGCACAAATGTGGTTCAAGCGTTTCAAGTCAGGAAATTTTAGTGTGAAGGATGAAGCTCGCTCTGGATGCCCTGTCACGGATAAAATCAGTGCCATTTTTTAAAAAGTAGAGCAAGATCGACATATTAGTAGTTATGATATTGCTGAAGAACTAGATGTTGATCACAAAACAGTTTTACGGCATTTACAAAAGTCTGGGTACAAGAAAAAACTTGATATTTGGGTACCACGTGATCTCACTGAGAGAAACTTAATGCAACGTGTTTCCATTTGCGATTCTTTGTTGAAACGTAATAATTCAGACCCATTTCTTAAACGATTTATTACGGATGATGAAAAATGGATCACTTACGATAAGAATGTCCGAAAAAGATCGTGGTCGCAGCATGGACAAGCCCCACAGACCGTGGCAAAGCCCAGCTTGACTCGGAACAAAGTGATACTGTGTGTTTGGTGGGATTGGAAAGGAATCGTCTACTATGAGCTTTTGCCGCCGGGTAAAACTATCGATTCTGACTTCTACTGTCAACAATTGATGAGGTTAAAAGAAGCTATTGAGAAAAACCGGCCGGAGCTGGTGAATAGGAAGGACGTGGTGTTTCATCACGACAACGCCAGACCGCACTTATCTATAGCCACTCAGCAAAAATTGAGAGAGCTTGGCTGGGATGTGTTGATGCATCCTCCGTATAGCCCTGATCTTGCTCCATCAGATTTCCACCTGTTTCGGTCACTTCAGAACTCTTTAGGAAGCATAAATTTAACCTCAAAAGAACACCGTGAAAACTACCTATCAGATTTTTTTGATAAAAAATCTCAAAACTTCTACAGCAATGGGATCATGGCATTGCCCACAAGATGGCAACAAGTCATCGATCAAAACGGCACATACATAAATTATAAATAAATAAAAAATTAAACCTAAAAGATATTTTTTTTTTGTATGAAAAATACGAAAATACTTTTGCCCCGACCTAATATGTTTATATATACTTAATGTCTTATCATTACAAGATTATGTCATCGAACTCATCATCATCGCCTGCCTAGCCTTTGCTCCAATGTCGGGGTCGGCTTCCAGTCTAACCGGATGCAGCTGAATACCAGTATTTTACATGGAGCGACTGGCTATCTATCCAACACGATCCAGTTACTGGGTAATGTGATGTCCCTTAGTACTGCACCCTAATTGCGTAACACACTATCAATCGGAATCTGAATCATTTTGAAGCAAATTGCTAATCCATTGCTTCACAAGTTCGAAAAATCTGTTTGCTCAACACGTAAATAACGCATTGAATGTTGTTGAACTGTCAAAATGAAACCGATTCTCATCGATAATATGTTACGCAATTGCCCTGCTGTTTGTCAGGCTTTTTGGGCTTCTAACTACCCGTAAAGACTATCAAAGATCTACGAATGACAGCCGGGGTAACGCCTTGACGTGTTTTCCGAGTCACGAAGTGTTTATGTCATGGAAGTGTGTAAAAATAAACATCGTAATTTGGTCGTAGCTCTGTCGATAACGGGGAACCAGATAAGCCTATGTGAAGGAGGAATTATTACCAAATATTGTCGCTGAGATACAAACTTACCTAATCTGCGTTCGCGATTTAGTTTCCAAACATGTAAACAAATATGAATTTTCGAAAAAACAATTCTAATTCCTATACAATAAAATTCAGTTTGCGCTGCAACTTCAAACATTTTTATTTATCACTTTTTTAATTGTCCTAGTCATTGAGAAATCAACTTAATTTCTACTAAAATAAAGTTAATTGAAATAACTTCAATTAGAAACAAGAATTTTAATAGACCTTACATAATCTATCTATACAATAATTTTTATTCTCTATACAAATAAATAAAATTGAAGTGCCAGTTCATAATATCAAAATAAATAATAACTTTTTACTAAATGAAAACACATAATTATAAACAGTAGGTACTTATAAACAAAGAAAACAACTTAAATTTTTTGTCTGTCTTTGTATTTGTTTGTTCCGGCTAATTTTCAAAACGGCTGGACCGATTTTGACGGAACTTTCACTGGCAGATAGAATACTTTTAGAAAAATATAAAGGGTTCGCCGCAAAAAAAAATAAAACCCATGAATTCTAATATGCACGGGAACGAAGCCGCGGGCAGAAGCTAGTGTTACACAAAGTAATTTAACCGAACTGGTTACCGACAACCTTCATTATTTTGAACTTGAACTGACCACGCTGTTAGGTACAATTGAAAGTCAATAAAAAGTCACAGCGCGGATCAAACTCGTTACCTTACATCACGCGGATAATACAATACAACCACACGATCAAGGTTTCATAATTATTTATACAAGATGGAGACAACAATACATTAATTATCTTATGCGTACTTTGTGTAAATTATTCCATCACTGCTCTCAAAATGGTGAAGAAAGACATTTTGAGGAAACCGGCATGTCCTAGAACCAAAAAATCGAAGACATGTGACATCTACCAACCCGCACTGGGCCCGCGTGGCGTGGTGAATTACGGCCCACTCCCTCTCGCCGTCACCGCCGAAAATACTGTCGAAGATCCAGAAATGACAGCCGGGAACAAGAGGCGTCATCCGAGGCTACAGAACGCCAACACTTTTTAAAACTCCGAGCAGAACGTAGCAGGTGTGCTACGATCCGAAGTGAATGTTACGTGTGGCAAAAGAAGCATGAAAGCAGAATAAATGCTGTGGAAATGCGTTTCTTGCGAAGTATATGTGGTGTGACTTTGAACGATAGGCTGAAAAATGGTGTGTTAAGGCAATGGTGTGGTTTAAAAGCAGATACAGTGACAAAAATTTAAAAGAGTATGCTTAGACGGTTGTCATGTAGAGAGGATGAATAAAAGGCGACTAACAAGGAAGACGTGAGTGGAAACGCCAGGAGGGGATGCCCTAAGAAGACATACCAGTGACCTTATTAGTGGCGTTCTTCAGAAAGAAACAGCTGCTTAGTACCCGCAACGCCGCGTACGTGTTTGACCAGTAGGCCAATTCTGCTAATTTAAAACGTTCAAAATCTAGTCGCAGTCTCATCTCGGCGACAAACAAATGTCAAAAACTTGTCAAAATTAGAAGTATTTTTTGACAGATTGAGACAGATCAGACTGTGAACGTTCTTAAAATTACGAGAATTGCCCCACTGGTGTATGAACGAAATGAAATGAAATTTTTATTTCTGTAAGTAGACGTTTACACGTCAAAATTTTGTTGGTCAATATTTAAAGATGGCGAAGCATTTCCTAGCTGACTGATACCTGAGAAAAAACGCCGAAACAAACTCAGAGGTCATGGTCTCTTACAAAGTCCAAACCAAAGAAAAAAAAAAAGTCCAAGGAAGTCCAAAGTCCAAGGATTGTATGCAAGTCTAACAATGCAGGGCCATGTCTTTTTTTTTTGTGGATGCGAAATCATCAAATGACCCCCTACCGCTCTGGGTGGATCAGAAGGGAGTGTCAGACTCTTACTGACTAAAACCCACCCGTGTTCCTTCCTTAGCCCTTTATGTTCAGGGGTAGCGGTAACCCTTTCGGACAATCCTGCTGCCCAGGGCCATGTCTGGAAGAGCCTTTTGAAGAAAGAGTCATTGCAGCTTTGAGTTGACCTGTCCCAACAGACGGTATGCATGCATCAGTCACCGTGTAGCTAAACTCTATTTTAGGGAGCTCAACGACTCATTACACGACGCCACCAGGTACGTAAACGAGTCAAAGGGAATATTTAAAGATTCAACGATGTTTTTAATCTATCTACTTAAGAAGATTCCACCATACCTTAAGATGTCACTGATCGTCTTAAGCACTTAGAAAAACAAAGAAAAATGGCCGAAGAAAAAGATTTTATTACAATTTTCTGAGAATATTTCAATAACAATGGTCTATGGCCTTAGATTGCATGGCTCAATGGGTCAACAGACCGGCTATTATATAATCGGCCGTGAAAACATAACGCTGGTAAAAAAGTGATTGTAAAAAACTATATTGCAAAAAAATGTCGGTCAAGCTCAAAGTTTTGGTTTAAGGGATTGCTTTGTGCGATTGAAAAACCATTTGCCTTTTCAGCCATGAGGTAGTGGTATAAGGAACTTATACCCTCACGTAAAGTTTCTCTCATCTTCCATAGAAAATGTAGGATCCTCGGTCCGCGTTGAAGTCGTGGGTCGCTGGCTGGATGTGTGACTCGCCGCTCGAAAGCTTGAGGAAGTGACGTCACACTGAACTAGACGCTCGAAGCCTCCGCTAATGTGGTGTAAAGTTCACTCAACCTCCATAGAAAAGGCAGACCGACGATTGATGTCGATTTTTTTGGAGATGGCATCTCGCAGTTCAACCTATGAGGTTGGCTTCTGCTTAACCGGACAGACGTTGTATGAGTATATATGCGAGTCGTGCTGTAAACGTTGCTTGCGCGATGCAGGTTTTGCATAGTTCACATGTGGCGATGTAGATGCCCCCACAGGATGATCCGGAGGGGCTTGTAGCTAAATAATAATAGCCGCACATATTTTCTCAAAAACGAATAAACCGATTTTGATGTTCTTTCACTAAAATGATCTACTTACTTTCAGGAAGGTTTTAGTATATAATTCATTAGGTAATTATTCTTATGTACGAAGCTATATGCATATAAATGTACTACATCGCCGGCAATTGTTTTCCACCTAGTTTACTGATATTTACATAGCAAGTAGTGTTCATTGAATTTGTGTGGGGTAGGTACAACTAAAATGTAAAAAATAAAAACTTTTTTACAAAAATAAAACAACCGACTTCAAAAAAAGCAGTACAAAGTGAAAAATAATTTTAATTTTGGAAGTCGGTATCAAAAACGGAAATGCGGCGCCAACGACACCGACTTCCAAGTTTAAAGTTATTTTTCACTTTTTTGTGCTTTTTTGAAGTCGGTTGTTTTTTTTTTTTTTGTTATAAAGTTTTTGATTTATAGTAGGTAGTGTTGAGATATATCGATACCCAGCACGTCTGTAATTTAATGTGACCCTGTATACTTTCGCAGTTAGTAGATCTATTATTTTGACGTTACAAACAGACACTTCAATTTTATTTATTTGTATAACAGTAGATATACTTAGACGTCTCAATGAAACGGAAGGTACCAATTTTCCTGCTGTAATCATTTCAGAGAAAGCATAATTGATAACCTTCACCCAGAAAGTAATCTTGTAATAGTTTGACCTGAGATACAATGGATGAATTGTGTGAAGACTATAATAACTATACCGACTCAGTTTTTTACCGTCTGGACAAAATCAGGATTTGAAAGGTGAGTTAAAGCCTATGGCGCAGAAATATTTATTTATTTATTTAATACTTCAAGAACATACATGTACAGAGGCGGACTTAATGCCATAGGCATTTTCTACCAGTCAACCTTTGGGTGATGCAGAGACAAACAGTAGTAGGTGCAATCATTACAGGAATAAATCTATACTAATATTATAAAGCTGAAGAGTTTGTTTGTTTGTTTGTTTGTTTGTTTGTTTGAACGCGCTAATCTCAGGAACTACTGGTCCGATTTGAAAAATTCTTTCAGTGTTAGATAGCCCATTTATCGAGGAAGGCTATAGGCTATATATCATCACGCTAAATCCAATAGGAGCGGAGCACCAATGAAGAATGTTTCAAAATCGGGAGATTTTTTTCCTATTGAGAGCTTCCGCTGCGTGCACTGCGTAAACGGTTAAAGTTTCGCAAAAATCATATGTGACAGAATTGTTCCCCTTTAAAAGCTTTAAAAAAAAGTCCGCGACAGCATATGTCTATCTTTTAAGGTTAGCTCACTATAACCTCTTTTATGCTAACCAAATTTGTTCTAAAATAATGCATTATTTGCGAAGGTGTTTTTATAAACATGGTATTAATCCTTATCCAAATAAATACGTTACTCATCACATGTATTTAATTTTGAACAAAATTGCCTCTGACATCATTTGATTTCAATGTATATCTTAGGAGATATCATAGTTTTAAAATAATACTAATAATAAAGCTGAAGAGTTTGTTTGTTTGAAACACGGTTTGAAAGCTCTAAATCTTTGGAAGTATTGGTCGCATATATAAAAATATTTTTGCGTTTGATAGCCCAATTCTTGAGGAAGGCTATATTCTATTAAACTTGACGCTAGGACCCTTAGGAGTTGAGCAAAAAGAAAAAAAGTCTGAAGTTTTCGCCAAGCGAAAACGAAGTAATAGCGCAGGCCGGCGACACGTTGCGACGGGGTGGGTCGGGGAAACAAAAAAAATTTACGCGGACGAAGTCGCGGACAGAAGCTAGTATTTTAAATATAAAGATACGCAGAACCCTTTACAGCATGTTATTTAAATTAATATTTTCGAAGATATTACAGATTTAAAATGCAGGGACATAGCGGTTGCTGCGGTATTGGCGGCAGGGGCTGGCGGCAAGTTAAAAAAAAAACATTAAATTAAAATTATTATTCAATTAAATTTATTAAATTGCATTGCACCCGTGCGAAGCCGGGGCGGGTCGCTAGTTGAAAATAAATGATTTGACTTTGACTTTGGAGGGGGTGAGATGACGGCTGATACAGATTATGGCGGCATCTTCATCGCCACATGCGAATCACACTCAGTGTGATGGATTTTGCGTGACGTATCACACTCAGTGTGATGCGTCACGCAAAATCCTGCATCGCGCAAGTAGAGTTTACCGCGCAACTAGCATATATAATACAACTTCCCGACATCGATCGTCAGGCAGTAGACCATCAGACAAGACACCTGTCTGGTCGGAGGATCCTCCATTTTATATGGAGGATCAGTGAACTTTGAGGTGAGGACTTGCAATAAGTCCATGAAAATACATCTACTTGGGCCAGTTTGTCTGTTTCCAGTCCAGAGAAGACTAGGAAGTCTTAAGACGCACCAAAAATGCCTGGAAGAGCTACTGGTCCATGAAAGAGCTTATGGAAGTAAATCTGCCTTTGAAACTAAAGCGAAAAATTGACACGTGCATCCTTCCCATTCTGACCTATAGATCCCAAACTTGGTCTTTGATAAACATTCAAAGGTCCAAACTCAAGGTTTGCCAGCGCGCAATGGAGCGTAGTATTCGAGGCGTCAAGTTGACAAAGCATATTCGCAACACCACACTGCGCTCCAAAACACAGATCACTGACGTTGCTCAAAAAGCCGCTAAGATGAAGTGGGACTGGGCTGGCCGCTCTGCCGTATGCCTAATATATTTTTTTTAAACGTTGCCCCACACTAGGAATTACTCCTGTCTCGTGGGTGCGTTTACAAACATTTAAACTCACATACAGCAGCATACAGCCAGACCCGGAACAACTACTTGTAGGTCATACAAATATTTATTCCGTGCGGGAATCGAACCCGCGACACGCAGCGCAGCAGACAATCGCTTATCCACTGCGCCAACCGTGCCGTCAAACACAGAAAACTGAATTTAGTTTATTTATTTCGTACTTAAAACATGGTGTTTTCTTGTCGGCATTAGCCGACGGTGACGTGTTGGGCACGTTTTCATTTGTCGGCTATACCCGACCGTGGCGGTCAAAAGGTTAATTTTTTTTTTAAATATATTGGTAATGCTTGCACATTATAAAATAGTGAAGGAAAACATCGTGAGAAAACGGCATATCCTAGAACCAAAAATTCGAAGACATGTGACATCAGTAGGCCAATTCTGCTAATTTAAAACGTTCAAAAGCTAGTCGCAGTCTCATCTCGGCGACAAACAAATGTCAAAAACTTGTCAAAATTTAGGGAAATTTGAAGTATTTTTGACAGATTGAGACTGAGATCAGACTGTGAACGTTCTTAAAAATTACGAGAATTGCCCCTCAGATCTATCAACCTCCCACTTGGCCCGCGTGGTGGATTACGGCCCACTCCCTATCACAGAGAGGACGCCTGTGTCCTATCAGTACCATGAAACCATTAAAGGTTGATTATGATGGAGTCACTAACTGAATTTTACGGATCACAGCACCTTTCTACATCACCAATCTACATGGTCTACACATGATCTGACCAAGATTTTGTCTGGACTTTAAAAGAGACCGTGACCTCTGAGTTTGTTCCGGCTTTTCTTCTCAGAATAGTCAGATAGGAAATGCCGACCTCATCTAGCTTAAAAAAAAAATTGACGTGTAAAAGTGTTTGTACAAACCTACTTAGGTACAGAAAATGAATCATTTATCATCTATCTTTAATAATAAAGATTCTGGAGTATTCTGAACTTTTATAACCTCTTCTGTTACGGTTTAGTAAACATAATCTATTTAACCTATCAACCGTATAAGAATGCCCACTGAACGCCACAAAAAATCCTTTGGTCTGTCTGTGATAAAAATATTTGTTAAATGATTCATTCGAAGGCTGTGTCCGCTTTGAAGGTGGTTTTGTGTCCATAGCTTGAAGTGTGATACTCGGAAAGCACGTCAAACCGTTGGTGCCGGCTATTATTCGTGGATCTTTGACAGTGGTTACGAGTCGTCAGAAGCCCGAAAGTCTGACAACCAGTCTTACCAATGGGTATCGTATTACCCAGTAACTGGGTTGTAGAGGTCAGATAGGCACTCACTCTATGTAAAATACTGGTATTCAGCTGCATCCGGTTAGACTGGAAGCAATAAATAATAATAATTTGTCTCAGCCCCGAATATCAAAATAACTATTAAAACAAGGGGAAAAATTCACAAAAAAAAAGATAATTCATTTTCTCATATATTTTTGTATAGACCGGCTTTTTTTTATGATATCTCGACAATGGATCGACTGATTTCGGTGGCGGTACGTAGTTCGTTGGGTCAGCTAGTATTTACATAATATAATTAAGCTAACAGACTCTTATCACGATCTGAAATCGTGAAAAAAATCAAAATGAAAAAAAAAAAATCGAAATGTAGGGAACAGCTGATTTTTTTTCGCGATTTCAGTAGGCGGGAATTGCCCGTAATTTAAAACGTTCAATATCTAGTCGCAGTCTCATCTCGGCGACAAACAAATGTCAAAAACTTGTCAAAATGTAGGGAAACTTGAAGTATTTTTGACAGATTGAGACTGAGATCAGACTGTGACCGTTCTTAAAAATTACGAGAATTGCCCCTCAGGTTTGGTCCCATAGTAAAAGTTGTTCATAATGATGAGTACAATGAGCCCGAGGAAAACGGTGATTAAAATTTCAACCTGTATAACATCACGCCTGTAACTCCAAAGGGTACTTACACGGCACCAAAACTAAGGTATTTACCACCCACCTTTTTAAACTTATATTATCATTGGTACTAGCCATCTCAAAGACTTCTATTGAATTATTATTTTACGTTTCAAGAAATTCGGTACTAATTAAACAACTGAAGATAAGAGAAGATTATTATAACATTGAAGTTGTTTTATTTTTTTGTTAACTTTATTATCTAAAGATGCCTGTTTGTGGAATTTAGCTCAGCACGTAATTTTTAGGGTTCCATATCTCAAAAGGGAAAAACGGAACCCTTATAGGATCACTTTGTTGTCCGTCTGTGTGTCTGTCAAGACCCTTTATCTCGGGAACGCGTGGAGGTTTCCAGTTGATATTAAAACCATATATTCAGGTCTACAGTCCCTTGAAGCTGTGAAAAATCTAACTTCTAAGTTAACGTAAAAAAAAGATTATTTATTATTTATTTATTTATTTATAATTACCTTACAAATATCATAACAGGATTAACCTAATGCGATGGTGTGGTACTTATAATATTTAATTAACCTAATAAGGAACTTTTATAACATACTATAACCTATCCTAAATTATATAAATCTTATAAATAACAATAAAACAAAACCACTATTATATAACTTATTAACTAAATACTACACTTTATATTTAATACTACACATTTATACTTATACAACTTAAAAACATATTTTGCCTAAACTATCACAACTTATGTGTAGCATGGCACAAATAATAAGATACGGCCGTTTATGCCGCAAAAAATGTACTTATATTTTGACACTCTCAAGAGGATCAAAATTTATAGGGTACTTCCCGTTGACTTAGAATCATGAAATTCGGCAAGAAGCAAGGTCATACAGCACAAGTGAAGTAAAAATCCGAAAACCGTAAATGTGTAGGTATATTTAAAAAAAAAACCGGTATAAACTATTTACATACTTACCTACAAACATGTACGGACGCCCCTCGATACGCGAGTTCGACTCACACTTGATCGGCATTTTTTTCATGTGATTTACATTTTTAGTTAACGTGTTACAGCGTGCCGCTTTAATAGCGACATTATATTAACACACGTATATGCTTTTGAGAGGAATAGGGGCCCAGTGGTAATCGAAGCGACTTTCGGATTGTAAATCGTAGGTGCGCACCCAGGCAGGCGCGCCTTTACTTTGAGTAAAATATTTCATAACCACTGCTCTCAAAACGGTGAAGGAAAACATCGTGAGGAAACCGGCATGTCCTAGAACCGAAAATTCGAAGACATGTGACATCTACCAACGCACACTGGGCTCGCGTGGTGGATTACGGCCCACTCCCTCTCACAAAGAGGAGGCTTGTGTCCCAGCAGTAGGAACATTATAGGCTTATAATTATTATGCTACACGGCAATGATATTATAAGTTTACTTATAATATGATTGCTATACGGTGTCGCGGTTAATAATCTAGTTAGAAAATTTCTTCAGTGTGAGTCGGACAACTTACACCAACACTCCCACTCAAATATTAATATTACTCCCACACTTAACCCCACTGTTGGACACTTGGCTTAGGCCCGTGCCATCAGTTCTATCCGGTTAGGCCGGGAAAAAAAATATAAACAAAATAATAATAATTTCTCCGTCAATTGTAGACATATTTTAGAAATTATTATTTTTTGTTTGAAAGGGTATGCTCTCGAGGTGGTGGTAACTTAGATAAATTACAAACTGACCCACTAAAAAGTCAAAAATAAAAAACTTTTTTACAAAAAAAAAAACAACCAATTTCCAAAAAAAATACTACAGAGTGAAAAATAACTTTTAATTTCGGAATTCGGTGTCAATAAACGAAAATGCGGAACCAACGACACCGACTTCCGCAATTAAAGTTATTTTTCACTCTGTAGTGTTTTTTTTTTTTTTTGGAAGTCGGGTTTTTTGTTCTTGAGTGATTAGAATACTTCACTACATAGTATAAAACAAAGTCGTTGCCCTGTCCCTATATCCCTATGTATGCTTAAATCATTAAAACTCCGCAACTGATTTTGATGCGGTTTTTTTTAGATTTTTTTTTTTCATTTTAGAGGTTTCTACTCGTAATGTGATGTCGTAAATAAAACCTTTTTTTTTGCGCTTACATTGCAAACGCTGGCTGAACCATATGAGATACATCAAAATAATGTACTACAGTATTGTACACCTTAAAAAGGTCTACAAAAAAGTCCGCGATGGTATATGTCTATCTCTTAGGGATAACCCACAATAATCATTTTTTATATTATACTTTTTACGAGAAATAATGGCTTATTTACGAAGCGATTTTAAGCAATACAGCATTAATCCTTATCCAATTAAGTACCTTAAATACATTGTGCATTTAATATAGATCAATATGGCCCTTTACAGCATGTTATTTAAATAAATATTTTCGAAGATATTACAGATTTAAAATGCAGGGGTATAGCGGTTGCTGCGGTATCGGCGGCAGGGGCTGGCGACAAGTTAAAAAAAAAACATTAAATTAAAATTATTAATTATTTAATTAAATTTATTAAATTGCATTGCACCCGTGCGAAGCCGGGGCGGGTTGCTAGTATTAAATATACAAGAAGGCATGTTGATGCGTATTCATATACAAAAACTGAAATTATTGACCTGTATCGACACGCGCTGTTTAGATGATGATCCGCGTCTGAGTGAGTGTCACTGCGTTCATTGGCCTTAGTTTAATAAATCCACATGCTGTGAGCAAGTAGCTTTATCGTCCACTTTTAAGTTTATCTAAGTAGGTATAGCGTCTGCCCGCGACTTCGTCGTCGTAAAATTTCTTATTTCCCCGATCCATCCCGTTGCATAACGATTGGGCTATCAAATGCAAAAATATTCATTGAAATCCGACGAGTACCTAGTTCCAAAGCTTAGCGCGTCAAAACAAACTCTTCAGCATAGATTTAACTTAGAAGCTACGCTTGCCGCGGTTGGTCCGTGGATGGGTGACCATCTTCACATACCAAGAACCCTCCGTGCCTCGGAAAGCACGTTAAGCCTTTGTTCCCGACTGTCACTCGTGGATCTTTGACGGTCGTTATGGGTGGTCAGAAGCCCGAAAGTCTGACAACCAGTCTTACTAAGGGGTTTCGTATTACCCAGTAGCTGGGTTGTGGAGGTCAGATAGACAGTCGCTCCATATATAATACTGTAGTGCTATTCGTTAAGCGTTCGTTAAAAAAACTCACCGTGAAAACATAAGTGAAGTGAACTTGAAGTGAGCTGTCAATTCCTAGCATCAATGGTAATAGCTCATTTGAAATTCACTTCACCTAAATTTTCACGGTGAGTTTTTTCACAGAAGAATCGCTGGTATTCAGCTGCATCCGGTTAGACTGGAAGCCGACCCCAACATAGTTGGGAAAAAGCTAGGCAGATTATATAGATTTAACTTATATATAACACAGTAACCTCAATGGTTTGACGTCTTCACATCAGAAGGTCAACTCTAGAAATTTAAAACGTTCAAAATCTAGTCGCAGTCTCATCTCGGCGACCAACAAATGTCAAAAACGTGTCAAGATGTAGGGAAATTAGAGGTATTTTTGACAGATTGAGACTGTGAACATTCTTAAAATTACGAGAATTGCCCCTCTGGTAGGTACAGACGCCAGCACATCAAGCTACCACAATCTGTCAAATTTTTTCTTTAATAGATTTTCAACTTTATCACTAAAGTATAAGGTTCAAAGTTGATTGGGAAAATTTGAGTTTTTCGGGTAGCTTGATGTACTGGCGTCTGTACATTGCGCTCTAGCGGAGCGCCGATCGATTCTGTAAAAATCTCACCGTGATAACTTAGGTGAAGTGAGCGTGAAGTGAGCTATCAATAGGGGCAATCCCTAACATCAGGTGGAATGACAGCTCACTACACCTTAGTTTTCACTGTGAGATTTTTACAGAATAGCACTACAGGAGCGAGGCGCTAGTAACGAATAAGACTGACGTACAGAGGCCAGCACATCAAGCTACCCCAATCTGTCAGATTTTCCCAATTGAATATGAACCTTATTCCTTTGTGCTAAAGTTGAAAATCTATCAAAGAAATTTGACAGATTGGGGTAGGTTGACCTGCTGGCGTCTGTACATTGCAATAAGACCCCAAAATCTATGTTTATCCCAGAAAAAGACGTCAGGCAGAATTAAATCATTTTGTCACATGGAGCACATCATTTACTTGCGGTTTTCCTATGTCAGATGTTATTTCCCTACTCTAAAACGCCATCGGTCATAATTTTTTGAATTATTTCCCCAATAAATTACCTGTTTTGTATTATGAGTAATTGTTTTTAACATATTAACAAACATCCTGATGAAACTAAGCTAAACGTTCGCAAGGACGTAAAAATATTGCGGAGGGATTTTATCGCGCACTAGATTTTCAACGCAGTGCTTAAGCTCCGAGAGTCGAAAATCGAACAGTGTGGGTTTTGACGCGCTGTGAGGCGCTCTGTTGGATTTTGAATGCTCGGTACAACACCGAGAGTTGAAAATCCAGTGCGCGTTACGTTTCAATGCGAGCGTCGGCTAACTCATTTAATTAACAATAGGTATCTACATTTTACGTCACGTCCACTTCTTTTAGCTATTTTAAATCATTGAAGTTTCCTTTCCCCGATATTTTCCTTAAAAAGGTCCCTACCTCCATTTATTTGGTCTCAGTCAGCTTAGCGCGTATTTTTCTTCCTATTGACCTCTCAGACTTTTTTCCTTCCTTGTCATAATATTTAGCATTCGTCATCAGCTATATTGGGGTCGGCTTCCAGTCTAACCGGATACAGCTGAATACCAGTATTTTACATGGAGCGATTGCCTATCTGAACTCCACAACCCAGTTACTGGGTAATACGATTCCCCTTAGCAAGACTAGTTATCAGGCTTTCGGGCTTCTGACGACCCGTAACGACTGTATGTAAAGATGGTCACCCATCCACAGACCAACCGCATCAAACGTAGCTTAACCTGATCACAAGCTCCTCACTAACCATCCATAATAAAAAAAAAAAACGAGTGTGCTTATGACCACACGACTGAAGTGAAACTTCTTTCGCTCCATCTGTATGTATATTTCATTTACTAGCTATAAGAGAAAGAGAGAAAGAAAATGTGCGCGCGCACTGCTCTCTCTTGCTCCTACACTGTGATACAGACAATAAGCCTGCAGTGTGCTTAGATATACGGAACGTATTTGGCTATGAGAGGAAGAGAGAAAGAAAATGTGCGCGCGCACTGCTGTCTCTTGCTTATATCCCCCACTTAACTTCCGTTCGCCTTGCCCGATCACACTTTTCGTAACGCTTACGTCACGCGTTCGCCAGCTTACTCCCCAAGTCAAGCGTGCGTAAAGAAGTTTCACTTCAAAAATCCTGCTCCTTTTTTATATTACGTCCACTGAGGCACTTTTTCTGTCTGTCTTACCTTTTCACGCGTTAACTGCTGAACGATTTTTTTTATTTTTTTAATGCTCAATGGTCTCGCTCTTGACTTCAATCACGCCTGATGGAAAGCGATGGATGAGGTCTATGAAAGAACGAGTGTGCCTAGAAGATGCCTAAGGCACTGGAACTCCCATGCATCGAGGAAACGCTGCTTGACGCCGGACTCCGGTGGGAACCCTGGTCACAAACCAGGCGGGCGTTAGCCCTACCACCGCAAGGGAAGAATTGGTAAGTCAAATAAGGTGTTGGGTGTGTATCTCCAGGATGCGCCGAGCGCTCGGTTTAGTTGAGTAACTGGCGGAACAAACTGCGCTACACGAAGAGGCTTCTTCACGCATACCAAAAAAATATTTGAATGAAATTTGCCACAAATTTGGACACGCACGCCTGTACATACTTTTGATCCCGGTAGTACTTACGTTCCAGTGTCATAATTTCCAACCTCCTCACAGGCGAAGTCGCGGACAAAACCTATTAACTTAATAAGCATCGAGAATCCGAGATGCGAGTTCGTAAACCTTTGGTCCTTAATATCCTATTATTTCTGAGAAAATACATCAGCATTTACCTTTATGGTTTCACTCAGGAGGTTTTTCTGATCTGTTGATTCATCATGGGTTTTTGTTGTAAACACAGGAAGTAAATTTTCGATTCGACACATCGTGTTGAAAATAAATTCTGGATATGGAACTTCACACACACCTACAGATACTACAAATGTTAGTCATAACACAGAATAACTAAGGTCATGTCACAAACAATAATTAATTTTTCCTTTAAAATCTGGTAATTCCTATGAAGAGAAATAGCACAATGGGAACAGAATTTAGAAAAGTATAATAAAGGTCAAGTCAAATAAGATCAGTGAAACTTCACAAATGATAGTCATCACATCAGTGAAAGAATTTTCGGTATCGAATACACCCTAATTCACAACCATACGACAAGCTATCGCATCGACAGCGGGATTGTCCGAAAGGGTTACCGCTACCCCGGAACATAAAGGGCTAAGGAAGGAACACGGGTGGGTTTTAGTCAGTAAGAGTCTGACACTCCCTTCTGCTCCACCCAGAGCGGGAGGGGTCAATTGATGACTTCGCATCCTCAAAAAAAAAAAATGGTGACTTGTTCATATTGAGAGAATGAATGAAAGGCGCCTTACAAGGAGACATAATACACGGTGGCATCCATCGACGCGCAAACTGTTATCATGAATTCAGCACATTATTCTAGAGAATAGAAATTTTTCGTCGGTAAAATGTCCTAAAAAATATCGAAGATATGTGACATCCACAATCCCCGCACTGGGCCCGCGTGGTGGATTACAGCCCACTCCCTCTCATAGAGGGGAAGCCTGTGTCCCAGCAGTCTGAACATTATAGGCTGTTTAAATATTCAGAGCGCTAGTGAAAGATATCCGATATCCAACATTTTTGGATTGGTTCACTAATGAATAATTCATTTTTCAGTTTTGATTAATTTTGAGCTCAGACGTTTCATTTGAGTGAAGAATTGAAAGACATAAATCAACAAAAAATTAAGCTGTTATCGACTTCAGTGATGCCGTAACCAAAAACAAGCACGCAGTTATTAAAAACTTTAGTTAAACTTAGTTTCGAGTTGAATGAATGATAACGATAGTAATATACAATTCGATAACAAAGTTAAAAATATTGCTCAACATTTTACAAGTGTCTTAGTACTTATAATAACAATTTAAAATAATATCTAATTAATAGGTCAGAAGGGCATCATCCGCGTGATTATATTATGTATGGAAGGACAAATTTGTTAACTTCTGAAATAAACCTAAAAATGCATATAACCTGGTCGGGTAAAAATGAAAGAACGCCAGACTAGATGTGAAAAAGACGGGAACGATAGGAACATTAGATTGGAATGAAGATGACGGTGAAACAAAGAAAGAAAGACACATAGGTTTATTTGTCGCAGAAACATAAGCATACAAAATGATAAGATAACTCGAATAATAAATAATAATGAAAATAGATGTATTCACGAGCAGAACAGAAGTAGTCGATAGCTGCGCGTCATGACTGTGACAAGAAGGCTTCCATTCAGCATGATACTGTGCTGTGATATGGGTATTACACAACATCATGCTGCACAGCACCGCGTTGATTAGCATATTAGAGAGCCCTTAGGCATCCGCCTTGCTCTGGATAGACAGATCCACTAGCAATCTTGCTGATTAACTTATTTTTTGACCATAGCATGAACTACTATTGCAAGAAGTAGAAGCACTGGTGACAAGAAGGCAGAGTAGCAAATTTTAAGTAAGATGCAAAGAAATCAGGAACATGTTACGAATATAACATAACGCCTGTACACCCCGTGAGGTCAGGAAGAGATGATTTTAACCGTTATGTATCTATGTTCATCTGTTCCCTCATAACTTCAAAAGTACTTATAATAATTTGACAAATGAGGTATCATTAGATGCGTCTTGAACGTCCGCTGGTTAGTGGCTATGTGACGTCACAATAAATCTAATATAGCGCCCTCTAGAGGACACAAAGTAATTAATTTAAAAATAAATATTTTGGGACGGTGCCTTATTGGGTATTAAATTAAAGGGCTTAATTATTAGTACATTTCAAAAATATAAATATTACTGAAATAAACCCAAAAATAATTATATAAAAAATAAGTTTAAAAACTAAAACCCGACTATTGAAAAGGATGAAACAAGAAAGTACCTTCCCGTGGTCGCATGCTACCATAGCTTATAAGTGTTAGTACAGCGGCATGCGACCACGGGAAGGTACTTTCTTGTTTCATCCTTTTCAATAGTCGGGTTTTAGTTTTTAAACTTATTTTTGTCAGTAATTTTTAAGTTTTATGTTATTATGGGGCGAGCCTGTTGCAATCATCCGGGCACGAATCCAGGGGGTCTACTCCGAAGTGGTAAATTTATCGTATCGGCCTCGTATCGGCCGAATGTTCGGTCATTTCCTACTACGAAGTTCATTCTATTTGGTTCGGTCGGTACCGATCCGACTGAACTTCATTTTGACACTAGTTGTATCGTTACCCTACTCTGAACGAGAAAAGACTGACCGATAATTTGAGTTTGACAAGAGTTACGTCGTGAAATTAATGTCAAAATACACGACAGCAAAATAGCTATCTTTTGAGTATCGTAAGTTTGAATTATTACAATTTTATTGAGTTTTATATGTGTTCAAAGTGTTAAAGTGAATGTGCTATACTTGAAATTGTAGCGAAATGGCAGTACGTATGCGTTTACTGGAAGAGGCTCCCAAAGAAGAGCATTTGGAGCGTAGAAGGAATCGCAGAAGACTTCGTGACTCCTTCATTAACAATTTAGTGCCCGACCTTGAGTTTGTAGCTAATTACAGACTCAGTCAGCCAGGATATAGTGCCCCTGTTACCTCGAAAGTATAATAGCCATGCAATTGAGCCTGCTACAAAAGCATTTTTGATACATAAAACGTAGATGTAAGATCTAAGTTTTCCACAGCAATCCACTCACTATCTAAAGAGATTTTGTTTAATTTGAAGTCTATCTGTTTGTGATTAGTTTATCTAGCTTAGTTTTATTATTAATTTTCATATTTTAATCCAATAACACTGAATTAAAGTAAGTTTGTAAGGCATTTTTTGGAATATGTAAGGATTGTCATATAATTACGTAACTTGAAAATGTGATTTCTTGTTTATGTAGATATTTAAATAAATTTAGTCTCAAATGATAGAGTTACGCATAAAACTAATATTCCAATTAGATTGATGTATATCGGACCACACATTCGGAAGATATTAAAAGATTTGTGTAAGGAAAATGTACCAACCTACATTTTTTAAGTTTTATGTTCTAGATTTTTTTATTGTAAACATATATGTTAAATATTGTTATTTAATATGAATAAAGACTAAAAATACTAGACTAGCATATTATTAGCAACATAATAACAATTAATCATTCTTGTTGCCTTGAATTTTTACGCTCTGGGGAGCTCATCAATGCTCTGTGGGGCGATAATATTTCATGACTTGTGCAAGACAGCCCAAACGGCAGGTTTAATGCTGTGCACAAGCGAGCCCGCTCCACCATTGAATGATGCACATTTGGGATAGTCAAGAATAATCTCACACATCAGGGTAAGATTATTCTTGACTATCCCAAATGTCCATCATTCAATGTGTCTTGAGTTAACACCGGAGCACTCACACCGGGCCTTATGTGTGCATAAGGCCCGGTGTGAATGGTCCGGTGCTAACCCAAGATGATTTAGAATCGGATAACTCCCGGCAAGGCGGCAAGTGACATATCAGCCTGCTACATTTGTCACAGATGCTTTGAGGAGGGTACAAAGAGAAAGGGAAAGACTGATGCAATCATTAGAAAATAATTAATAAAATATATTTTTTACAATACTAGAACTAATCTTCAGGAAGTAGGTATAGTAATAAGTAAAACTAAAATAATATAGCATTCAGCGTGGCGCAAATTTCTTCCCACAGTCGATGATTCAGCGTACGACCGTCGATGCCCCTCAAGATGGCTTGAGCTAAATCTCGATGAGGAGAGCATCAATTTGTGGCGCTGTTGGTCTGGACATGGTGACTTGTTCTTGCAGAATGTTTGTACATTACATTCATTTCCAAACTTCCAGAATACGAACATGAGAAAACGATAAACTCAAGGGACACTTTATCACGCGTAAAGTGAATAATTTATGTAGTTTCTATTATATTTAGCTTGTTTTTTGTATACATCTCATAACTTGACTTTAACACTTTACACTTCAGCCAGAACTTGACGATAAACAACCGAAATACGGTTATCGCTATAGCGATAGCGACAGACAAGATTTGTTTTGAGTTTAAAAGTATTTTGTCTAAATTTTGCAATTATAAAATTTTATTCTTTCTCCTTATTTGTTTACTTGTCATCCTTTGACTTTTATCCTTTTTCTTTTTATTCTATTTATTTTGACAATCGGCAAAGCAGTTTGTATGCCAGCTACAAATATATTGTTTTTTCGAGAAATAATACAATTTTCTTAGGTATAAATATTGAATTAAAAGTAAAGTTCTATTTTCTTACTATAAAAAATATTTTTACCATGTATTTCAATAGTTCAATTATATCAAAATGAGTATTAATGACCAATAAAAACATATCGATAGAACTTTCACCTCTAGCACTACATTTCGTTCGGTCCGTCACTCTTTTCGAACATTGACTATGGTCCCGATCAAACTGAGCCTATCCGAAACTTTTTCGTAGTAGGACAACAATATTCGGTTCGGCCGTGTGTCGGTCGGTTCCGATCATTCGATTGTGTCACTTCGGAGTAGACACCCAGATTCTAGGCTGCTAATGCTACTGAGAAAGTAAGCAAACTGAAGTGGCAGTGGGCTGGCCATATTTGTCGAAAGACCGATGGCCGATGGAGCAGGTGAGTCCTTGAGTGGAGACCACTTATCGGCAAGCGTAGTATGGGACCCCCCAGCTAGACGTACGACCCAAAGAAAGTGGCTGGAACGGACTGGATGAAGAAGGCGGAGGACAGGTTTGGTGGCGCAGCCTGGGAGAGGCCTATGTCCAGCAGTGGACTGCGATAGGCTGCGTTAATTGATTGATTGACTGAGAAATAGCTGATGGAAGATCCCAATAACACTTTTCCTGACCTGTATTCGATTCCCAGGACCTCGTGCTGAGCAGTAGCGCTTATAGCCACTAGATCAATGAGGAAGTCGTGTTGCAATAAAACAATTATATAATTATGTAGATCAATGATGTGATTAAGGACAATGTTTTAAATGTGAATGTAGTGCTAAAAAACAAGGAGATAATATAAAATGTTGACAGTGTGTCAAATGATGTGGAAGTGGATGGCAGAAAAGATATGCTACAAAAACCATAACACCAGGAGGATGAAGATGGCAATAGGAATCGGTGACAACGTAGCCTTTTGAGACTGTTCTATAATATTTGACATTCAACCAATGCTGAATTTAGAACCGTTTTCAATTGAAATTAAATTGGACTTTGATAAAGCATCATAGTTAATCGTCCTATTTCATTGACCATTTAAATTTTGCCATGAAAGCCCTTAAGCACAGCATAATTAGTCTACAATGTCTCACTGCTGAGAAACAAGTCTTCGAGAGGGAGTGGGCTGTAATCTACCACGTGGACCCAGTGCTGGTTGATAGATGTCACAATATGTCTTAAATTTTTTTGGTTCTAGGATATGCCGGTCACGATGTTTTCCTTCACCGTTTTGAGAGCAGCAGTGAGGAACTTATTTATATTGATATTAGCCGTCGTTTTCTGGCAAACAGAGTTCATTTTATTTCCTTCATCTTCTTTGTAGCCATATCATCTCTTTCATTGATCGTGTCTTTAAGGCCTGCTTACTTCTTTAGCATACTCAAAATTTTCCTTATGACATTATTCTTTCATTCCTTCAGCACCATCTTCATGGTCGTTCTCCTCCACTTGTCCTAATTTATTTGAGTTCGGCGCAACATGATAGTCGAAAATTCGGTGGTAATTCCCTTTCTAGCTTTCTTGCACCATAGTAAAATATATTTCTAATCTCTATGGTAGCCACCACGTAAAAACAAATTTCGTAACTTGAACGTCTAGTGATAAGTAATAAAGAAACTAGACCGGCCATGTACTCCCCAACGAAGAGGTCAACATATTATATACGACTGATTAGGAGTATTTTGTATTTGAATTATTTTGTTTTGACTAGTATATATTCGATGATATGGTGCTGCTGGCTCCCTCGATTTGTGCATTGCGGAAATTGCTTGCCGTGTGTGAAAAGTATGCGGCCACACACGGTCTGAGTTCTATTGTTAAAAAATCAGAGTGCATGATCTTGAAGGCGGGTGCAAAGTGCCGAACTGTTGTTCCACCAGTGTTACTCAATGGTATTCTTCTTAATTGAGTATATCAATTCAAGTATCTTGGGCATGTGGTTACTGAAAATCTTGGAGATGATGTAGACATGGAGAGGGAGCGCAGGGCATTGTCAGTCCGGGCGAACATGTTGGCCCGCAGGTTCGCTCGATGTACAGACGCGGTGAAAGTGACTTTATTCAAAGCACATCTCTGTACTCAGTGAGCCTGTGGTTCAGATATACCCAAAGGGCTTACAATTCTCTGCGCATCCAGTTTAACAATGCCTACAGGGCGCTGTTACGTCTGCCACGCTTCTGTAGTGCGTCAACAATGTTCGCTGAGTCGCGCACAGACGGCTTTGATGCCACCTGGCGCAAAAGGACAGCCTCACTGCTAAGCAGATTGCATGGGAGCAGTAACGGCATCCTGAAGGTAATGAGCGAGAAATTAGACAGCCCACTGGTGTGGAGGCTCACCCAGAGGACTAAGTCTCTCTTAGTTATTAGGTACTAACATAGTTTTTAAGATCACACTAACAGTATAAATGTAATATAATTGATCCATGGTTGTCTGAAGAAATTAAATTATTATTATTATATATAACTAGCTGACCCCGCAAACGTCGTTTTGCAAAAAAAAAATAGATAGTAACCGATTCTCAGACCTACCAGATATGCACATAAAATTTCATACAAATCGGTCCAGCCGTTTCGGAGTAGTATGGTAACTAACACTGTGACACGAGAATTTTATATGTATACTAGCTGACCCGGCAGACTTCGTACTGCCTCAATCAATAAATAAAAGACAATTGACTCTACATTTTATTTAGAAATAGAAAAGGGCTGTTTTTAGGGTTTTGTGTCCTCCTCATTTTCGGACACATTCTTGAAGCCAGGATGGCACACTCTCCACCAAATGTCGCACTTTCTCTTCTGAAATTTGTTCCCAGCTTGACTTGAGCACTTTAATGAGCTGTCGTTAATTATTTATGGGTTGATTTGTGTCCTGGACACTTCTTTTTAACAAAACCCACATAAATGTTCGATGGGGTTAAGGTCCGGACTGTTGGCAGGCCACGGCAAGACACATATACCAGCGTCATCTATGGCTTCCCTAGTGGTTCTAGCTGTATGAGCGCGAGCATTGTCGTGTATTAATGTGAATCTTGCACCAATTATTTGTGCAAGTGGCACCACAACTCCACAAGAGGTCTTATGATCTCCTCAATGTATCGCACAACCGTTACTGTGCCCCCGCTGAGTATTGCGAGTTCGGTTCAACCTGATAGAGAGATTCCTCCCAATACCATAACATTGGGACTCCCAAATCTGTCACTTTCATGGATACAAGCATTCGAAAATTGCTCACCTTCTCGTCTCCATACTCTAATGCGACGATCATCACTAAAAAAATTCACTTTACACTCATCAGTGAACAATACTGTGATCCATTCACTTATGTCCCAATCCAGGTGCTGCCTTGCGAATCAATGGAATCCACACTACGCGTCTCCTAGAAAACTGCTGGTCTTCATGTAACCGATTTCTAATCGTTTGGTCACTCACGCGGGTACTGGTCGCCTAGCGCAAGCGAATTTGTAAGGCGCGGGCGGTGACACGAAGCGCTCTCTTCGCGCAATCAAACGTATGTAACGGTCTTCCTGTGGCTGTGAGGTGGTTGCCCTATACCTGCCAGACCCCCGTCTTCTGGCTACACTCTCAGTCTCTTAAAATCGATTCCAAGCATTCTGGATCGCTCGCTTTGAAAAGTCAAGTTGTAAAGCTACAGAACGCTGCGAATGTCTCTCTTGGATCAATGTGATGGCTCTAGTTGCGGTTTTCAGGTCCATAAGTCTTCGAATCCTCGCCATAGCACTTTCAAAATGTTTATCCACGTTCTAACTTAACAAAATGTAAGACTGTTCACAAAAGAATCCTTATTTTAAATGACTTAAGAATTCGCCTTAGAATAGGGTAAATTCAATTGGTTACAAAAAAAAAGTATCAAAGTACCCACTGCAAAAATTATGCAAGTGGTATCCTCACATTATGTTTGTTAACACTTCAGGAAATATCACACAAAAGATATGTCGTTTAAGAACGCTTTAAAATAATTAAATCAGTACGGATGTTAAAATTCACAAGTGGCCCTTATTTTGTTTTGACTAGTATACAGGGTGCAATTGAAGTCATGGGCATTATTTTAACCTAAGGCACTACTCATGATACTAATTGCATTAGGGCTACTATTACGCAAATCAAAAATATTATTAATGCAAGTATGGAAAACCTTAAAATGTAGTATGTCATAGAAAGTATGAAATACTTTGCGCTTCTCGATAGCAAATGCGTAGGTACACTACGCCGTACGCGTCATTGGGCGTGAATTCTTTGACCCCGCCCGACTCACGTGACATTCGTAAGTTGCCAATGAATTGATTCATAATAAATTCCAACTTTCCCTTTGCACTTTGCCGGCTTAGGACGGTCAAAACTACGTCAACTAACATACATTAAAAAAAAAACATTTACGTACCTAGCTTGTGGATTGTTTTGAAAAAACTTTATTTGTCGGTAAAGTGACAGAGGGTAAACGGGTGCTCTTCCACGAGCTTGTGCATGTGCTGGCACGTGAAAATGAATGAATTGCACCGATCCCAGCGTGGTTAAACCAGACTCGATTAATCGAATGAACCCCAAGATTCGCACTAGCTCCTGTAGCCTCATGTTCATGGTGCTACAGCGACCATTGCATATCAAGGAATAGACCGGGGGGCGCGGTAATTGGTAGGGAGGACGTGCCCGTAGGACAGGGAAGGATTTAAGAGCCTACCGGATATGCATCCTAGAGCAAGCATTGGACTAGTGGAGAGATGGGTAATTATTATCTATGGATGGGCATCTTTTAACGACCTTGCCTCCAGGTTGGTTCAGGTCGAGCTTCATCGGTGAGGCTTTTAGCGGTGTTCTACTGCTTTCTCGGTTCTTTAGTATGTCATTGCTCTGCTGTGATAAGTTGTGTTAGATGTTGCTGTTTTCAATGTGGTCGTCGGAGGTCTCGCTACTATCCGTTTCTGGTTTTTGTAAAGCTCACAAGCAGCAATCTTGATCTTATTTCTCCAGGTTGGTTCAGGTCGAGCTTCATCGGTGATTCTTTTAGCGGGGTTCTACTGTTTTCTCGGTCCTTTTGTATGTAATAGCTCTGCTGTGTTATGTTGTGTTAGATGTTGCTGTTTTCAATGTGATCGTCGGAGGTCTCGCTACTATTCGTTTCCGGTTTTTGTAAATCTCACGAGCAGCAATCTTGATCTTATTTCTGTTTTCCGGCGTATACATTCAAAAATTGATTCTCTTGTCAAAGTACTTCATGTCCTGTTTTAAGTTGTCGTTCCATGTGTAGATAGGTCGGCCGACCTTCTTGGATTTGGCCTTGTACTACGTTACTGTATGCACTAGGATTGTTTTGCGGTGCCTTTTAACATGCGCGATGTATCACATCCTGTCGTTCTTGATACGTTTGGTTACTGTTTTTCCGTCTAAGATTTCATGCATTTTCTTTTATCTTGGTTTATTCCTAGAGTGGTTTTTTTATGGTAGTAAACGATTTGGGGTTTCTCATGGCCTGTTCGCAACGATTTTTAATAGTGATTTTTCTGCGTAATGTAGATGCTATGTATGTTGTACGTAGGTATTTAATTTCATCACATGTTGGTATGCTTATTCCATTAAGATTGCTGTTGACTAATTCCATTTGGACATCCTTTCTGATTAAAATTGCAAGTCCCCGGTATGCTTTATCTGCGGGTTCAGAGAGCCGCCCCATTCGTGGTGTGTATAGTTTAACTGCCCCGTTGGTCTCGTGGTTGCAAGCGCGACTGCTGAGCGTGGGGTCCTGGGTTCGATTCCAGGGTCGGACAATGTGTTATTGAGTTTTTCTATTGGGAATTTCTTAGTAGCAGTCCGGAGTTTGGAAGTTGGCGGTTTAATACCCCCGTGTCTCGGAAAGCACGTAAAGCCGTCGGTCCTGCGCCTGATCTCTCTCCGGCCGTGTCGGATCTCCGTCCCATCGGACCATGATAGTACAGGAACGGAGAGTGCACCTGTGTCCGCGCACACACTTGTGCACCATAATATCTCCCGCGTACCCGGCCAATCTCCGTTGAGAATGGCCACCGTGACCGAAATCGGTCGGGGAGGCTATGACTCGTATTAGTTGTATGCTCCTGAGTTCATATCATATCACATGAATGCCCCTATGTGAAAGTTCAGTTGTGTTTTGAGGTTTGGTTAGTTCTTGAGTTAGATCTAATGGGTTGCTGTTGTGTAATGTTCGTCGTCGGTCCTGGCACTGCTATCATAGTGCTTCTCTTTGTAACATCCTTGTAGAGCATGCGTATGTTGCCGGATATTGGTTCGCCGGTAGGTGAATACACTAGTGTGATTCTGGTATCTGTGTGCACGATACAAGGAATTTGAACGCTGCGATTAGAATATACTCTCTTCCCCAGAACGTCTCGTTAAAATGCGCGGTTATGTATTTTGTTATCCTTTGTTCCTGAGAGAGATTACTGTTAGGGAGAATTTCTTGAATTTTATTAAGAATTCTTTTGTTTGTAGGCTGTCACAAGTGGTCAGCTCTCTCGACATGTGCAACTTGAGTTTGGTAACCACTATAGACCAGACTTGACAGGGGACCGTGTACCGTCTGAAATTTATGGGCTCGGTCTTTGTTTCTTACCAAAAAATTTTTTGTTATGCAAACTTGAGAGTTCGGGTAAAGTGTTTTTTTTTTTTTTGTTTTTTTTGAGCTGTTGGTGCAAATTGAATGCACGTGGGTATGCAGACTTACTAGCTACGAATTAGATACCTTGTTCAAGGCAGTTTTCGGAATTCAGTACAATGTTACAATACGTACGCGGACGTTCCAAGTTGCAGTACGCAAGTCTAGGCAAGTGTACTTTATTGAGGTAGACGGTTGGTTTCTAAGTATTGTGAACCCAGTGACATCTGCGACTACTTCTGATAACGGTGTACACATTGGTGCTTGTTGTTCATATTGTGTTAATGAGCTAGCTAATTGAGGGCTGTTCGTTTGAGACTGGGATTTCGTGAGTTGACCTTTCTCTTCACGTGTGTTGTACTGGTTAATTAAAGGCTTATTATATAGTGTTGTTGTGACATTGTTCGATTTTTTCATTATATCTATCGGGTTGCTGTTATAGTGTTTGTCGTCGGTCATGACCCAGCTATCGTAGTGCTGGTCCTTGTAGAGGATGTGTATGTTGCCGGGTACTGGTTCGCCGGTAGGTGAATACACTAGGTTGTGTCTTGTATCCGTGTGCACGTGCAAATTTACAAGATAGAACTCGGCTGCGGCGATTAAGATATCCTCTCCTCCCCAGAACGTCTTGTTAAACTGCTGTGTTATGTATTTTGTTATTCTTTGTTCCTGGGAGAGAATGCTGTTAGGAAGAATTTCTTGTACATTATTTAGAAGGGCTAAGCGAATTCTTTCGTCATCTCGATGCTCTAAAACATATGAAGCAAGATCCTGACGGACAGACACGTGGTCGAAAGTTAAACCCATTACATTATTTATTTGATGTGCTATGGCCCTGAATAGGCAGTTTCCGTCTTTTGTCATACGCACAATTGTGCCCATTTTAAAAGAAAAAAACTTTTTGTTTTTATGGTATTACAAGACCTGCTCTGCACACATGTGTTGTGTAGCTTTGGGTTTGTGAACCACTATAGCTGACAGGGGAGCTTAACGCTTGAAATTTATGAGCTTCGCTATTTTTTGTTACTTAACCTTTTTTTTTTACCCTTTCGGTCCAATTTTGCGCGCGGTTTACAAATTTTACAAGCTAGGAAATAGGTAGCTTGTTCAAGGCAGTTTTGATAATTTAGTACAATGTTAAATTAAGAAAAGCGTGAAGTACTAATTCTAGAGCGATACCGTATTTCAGGTTAAAATAATAGAGTGTATTATTTTGTCCTTCGCTCCTAAATATAATATGAAGACATTTCCTTAAAGCCTATTTATAGCTTACAATGATGTTAAATTCACGCGTGGCGTCAAAAGTCCAAATTAACAACGCAAAACGCAGTTTTATACAGCCTCCAAGCCTCTATCGGAGGTCCCTGAAATATATAATGGAAAGATCTCACCAAATCCACGTCGTCGATATTCTCGGCCGGAAGGCCTAGACCTCAGGCTTGTATATCAGGTACACACGTATGCCACTTTACCACCGTTTTAAGGTGTTTTAATTTGCACCCACAAAAACACAGCAAGCGAAACCCCGTTCGAGTTTCAAGCTCAGAGTCAGCCACGTGTTGTGCACATTGCATCAAGTAAAAACAAAGGCGGGTCAAGACACGACACGTCTGTCCCCTTCGGCGGCCACTATCCGAATCTCTGTGCATGTGCTGGCACGTGAAAAGACGAAAAATCCAACAGGTTCTTAGTGGTTCTGGTGGAATGAGACCCCGTGAAGGAATAGGGTCGTTTGGGTTGCGGCGATGGAACATTTTACGAGTTCATACTAAATTTCTTGTGCGATCGTAAATTACAACCATTTGTGGGTATTGTTGGTTGGTGTACCTAGCCTGCACATTACGCGGTCGTGGCATCGTGTACACAAACACACACACAACACACAACTACTACACTAACACTTAATACACTGCAATCTAAGCACCGTATGACGCGAGCGGCGAGTACGGCGATTACGTCACGGGATCAATAAATCAATTACGCGTCAATGCACCTGCGCAGTCGTTATGACACTGGTTCCGGGTTCGTGACTTCGTGTTGCGGCGGGAAGCATACCCCGCGCGGGGGTGATATTCGTATTTTTGCGAGTGAGGGAGTGGGACGGAGAGAGTTCAGGGAATCCCGCCGGACGGAATGTCTTGTAGCCCATTGTTATTATTACTTGTAAGGAAAAACCCGCGCGCGCGCAGGTGATGTTTGTTTACATTTCGCTTTGCGCTGTACTGCGCTTTAAGATTTTGATATTTCAACAATTATTGGCGTTAACGAAGTATTTTGTTTTAATTACTTTAAGTGTTTATTTGCAATAATAAGCCTTGTGCAGTTTGACTTACTACATTTTTAAGGTTTTCCTTAATTGCATTAATAATATTTTTGATTTGCGTATTAATAGCCCTAATGCAATCAGTATCGTGAGTAGTGCATTAGGTTAAAATAATGCCCATGACTTCAATTCCACTCTGTATATATGACACGTGATTCCGATGATAAGAGATACCTACGTGACTTGAAGGTTGAGTTTACAGGTCGTGGTTTTGAACCCACACAGGCGTTTTACTTAGTGTAAATACTTCATCACCACTGCTCTAAAAACGCTAAAGGAAAACTTCGTGAGTAAACCCGCAAGTCCTGGAACCAACAATTCGAAGATATGTGACATCTACCAACACGCACTGGGTCCACGTGGAGATTATAGCTCTCTCGAAGATAGGAGGCCTGAAACAGCGGCCTGGAGGCAGTGGAAATATTATAGCCGAAATTAGGGACTGCCAAACTGTTGCAGTTTTTAAAAGAAGAGTAAAAGAACACTATCTTTTCACTTCATCATAGTTGTGTATGTATGTATTTAATATAATTATTTAAATTGTAGTGACATTTATTTTAGAAGTATGTATGTTTATTTGTATGTATGTAAGTATATTCTCATAGTAAGTATGTGTTTAGTTTTTTAAGTGAATTGTTTATGATTATATGTTTTTTTTTTTGTCTCCTTTATTCTTTCACACGCTGTCTACATCTCTCTATTTATTGTTCTATCGCAGGTATGCTGGAAGAGATTTCTTATGAAATAAGCATCACCTTTGTACCTATTTTTCTGTTCTGTTTTTTGTTGTCTGTTCATATATGTGTACATATAAATGGTAATGGTAAAATAAAAATAAAAATGGTAAAATAGGCTGATTATGCTTATGCTAACATAAGTCAACGACATATACCTACGTTTAAAAGAATAATCACGAACCAACAAAATGTTTTATTAGTAACAAAAGGTTATCATCTCTCAATATAATACTTTGATAAACTAATTGTTTATTTTTCGTAAAATGTATGGACTTATATAACTTCCTTAGTTGATGTATTGTTATTACCTACAGCACAGCGATGGTTTGTTTTCAAGCTTATCAGACTCATGTTTTCAATAAGTATCTACTGCCGCATTAGATATATTGAAAACATGTTTGCCTACTTTGAGATTTTTTCTTTTTCTAAAACCCCTGTTTTTCTTTTTACTTACCCTCTGTCGCGAATTTAAAACAGCTATTCACCACGGTTGATTTTAAACGTGTAATAAATACTAAAATTATAAAAAGGAAAGATTTGTATGTATGTTTGTAACGAATTGGCTCAAAAAGTACTGGACCGATTTTAAAAATTCTTTCACCATTTGAATGCTACATTATCACTGATTAATTTAGGCTTTTTTAATTGCAAGAAAAAAATAAATGTCCACCCGTGCGAAGCCGGGACGGGCCGCTAGCATAATATAAGGTGTTAAAAATTAACCCGACAAACTTTAAGAGGTGCTTTAGACCATCGAACTGAACAGCTATCACTATGGGACCAACTCTGAAATCACGAACAAAAATCAGACATAGATTTATCAGATAAAATTTATTCTTTTTCGACATTGATTTACATTCTGTAATTACTTTACCTCATACCCCGACTTATTGTTAATTCTTTTTCAATGGGTCTTCTACTTTTACAATGTTTGTAAATAAGTGAGCACCATGTGAGCATCACATAATTGATTTATACGGCATGGTTTCATTTTTAATTCTTTTACCTAATTTTGTTATAGTAATCTTCACGTACGTATTATTATATAATTAACTAGCGGCCCGTCCCGGCTTCACACGGATGGACATTTTTTAAACATTTTATTTTTTTCTTGCAATTAAAAAAAAGCCTATATTAATCAGTGATAATGTAGCATTCAAATGGTGAAAGAATTTTTAAAACTTTTTGAGCCAATTCGTTACAAACATACTTACATATAAATCTTTCCTCTTTATAATATTATAGTATAGATAGTATATGAAAAATATTGTAAAACATTTTAAAAGAGTCTACGGTGGAGTTCCTTGCCCATTGTACTTCTTCTGTGGGAACCTGGGCTGGCGAACCTTGATACAGGTTACCATGTAACGGGGGAACCCCCACAGCGCATACTTCCACGTAGTTTCCCCCGGGCAACGCCGTGTCTGACCACCGTAACGGAGTGGCAGACCGGCGGCTAAAGTGCGCTGTGATTCGCAGACACAAACGCGGACGTCTGCGAATTATGAAGAAAAACCAATGCCGTGCCGCCTCTGGGCGTTTTATCGCGAGTCGCTCCTCCCAGGGCGACTCAAAAGGCCCTTCTCAGGGCCAACCCAACGGCCCTTCTCAGGGCCAACCCAACGGCCCTTCTCAGGGCCAGTCCAACGGCCCTTCTCAGGGCCAATCCAACGGCCCTTCTCAGGGCCTCGCCGGCGACGCTTCGGCGTCGGAAGCTGGCCGAGCACCGTCTGCGGCCAGCTTGTTCAGCAGGCGAGTTTTCGGACTCCGACGACTCCGTTATGGACACGTCGGCGGCCGAAAACGACCGCATTAAGCGGAAGAGGGCCGCTCTGAAGACCGGGTCTGCGGGCTCCTCGGAGTCGGTTGGAGGTAGGGCGAAGAAGAAGCCGAAGTCTAAAAAGGCTTCGACTTCTTCTTCGGCCTTGGCCCACGATGTGGGCTTGGTGGACGCCGAGCGCCAGTTGAGCCTGGCAAAGAGGGCGCAACTCCAGGAAGACCTGGAGGAGAGGGTTGCCGCCAAGGAGCGCCAGGCGCAAGCCGCCAGGTCGAGGGCTGGCTACGGCGCATCAAATGTGCTGTATGCTGACCACTCCCTGGCGGAATTGGAGCGCATGGCGCTCGAGGACAAGGAGGAGGTTCTGGAGGTCGCCTCAAAGTCCTCTAATTTGAAGGGGACCTTCCAGAAGGCCCTCAAATGCCGGGCCGCCAGCATGTTCGGCATTGTCAAGGAGCTGGCGACTCGCACGGCCACGGACGAGACGCGGCAACTGCAGGCGAAGGTGTATCGCCTGCAGGCGGAGGTCAGCCAGCTTCACCAGAAGCTGGCTGAAGCCACGGCCCGGCCTGCCCAATCTGCCCCTGTGCCGGTGGCAGGAGGCTCCTTCTCCCCCCCTTCCAACCTTGAGGACATTATCCGAAAGGTTGTTATGGAGGAGAGGGCCTTCACCAGAGCCTGCCTTGCAGGCATCGAGGACCGGCTCTTGCCGGAAAGGCAAGAGGAAGCTGGTTCCTCCCAAAACCGCGGCCGTCGTGGTGACCATCACCCCGGAGGCCGCGGAACGGGGTGAAACGTACGAGTCCGTCCTAAGGCGGGCTCGTACCAACGCGGATCCCACCAGGCTGGGGATCGGCGGCATCACGTGCCGCCGAACCGCAACCGGGGCTCGAATTTTCGAGTTCTCGGGGGAGCAGCGCGGTGCAAACGCAGACCTCTTCGCAACAAAGTTGCAAGAGGTCATAGCGGATGCGGCAACGGTCGTCAGGCCCGTCAAGACCGCAGCCTTGGAGGTGGCCGATTTGGAGGACTCGGTCACCAAAGAGGATGTGGTGGCGGCCGTTGCGGCGGCTGGAGGCTGCGACGCTGGCGCGGTGAAGTGCGGAACCATCAGGCTCGGCCGCCGCGGCATGGGCACCATCCGCGTCGAGTGCCCGGTTGCCGCGGCTGGGGCTGCCCTTGCTGCGACCAAGGGACGGCTGCTTGTGGGGCTCAGCTCGGCTGTGGTCCAGCCGCTTGAAGACCAGCCTATGCGCTGCTTCAAGTGCTTCGCCTTTGGCCACACCCGAGCCACGTGTCCCTCCAAGTCCGACTGGGGGGAGTGTTGCTACCTATGCGGGCAGGAGGGACACAGGAGCGCCACTTGCCGCGCCACCACACCACGCTGCGCAGCGTGTGCCGCCAGTGGCCGCCCCGCGGACCACAGGATGGCGGGCAGGAGCTGCAAGCCTCCCGCGAGGAAGGGCATAGTGCCGGCGCAGGTTCGCCCTGTTGCCACCACCGCCGCCGCTGTCGTCGCCGCCGCTGTAGCTCCAGCAGCGGTAGCTGAGGAGGGGGGTGCGATGTCGGAATAATGGTTTCCGACTACCGCATCCCCCAGGCGAACACCAACCACTGCAGAGCGGCCCAGGACCTGGTGGTGCAGGTCATGGCCGAGTGGTTGGTGAACGTAGCGGTGGTCTCCGAGCCCTACTCGATCCCCGGCAGCTGGCTGGGTGACGAGGACGGCTTGGTGGCACTAGCGGCGCGGTCTTCCACAGACTCCCCTCCCCTCTCGCTATTAGAGAAGGGACCGGGATACGTGGCCGCCGCGTGGGGAGACTTAACCCTTGTGGGCGTCTATTTCTCCCCAAACCGCCCTCTTCAGGACTTCGAGAACTATCTCGGAGTCCTGGCCGCCGTGATCGGCAGGGCGGCGCCGCGTCAGGTCTCCGTACTGGGAGACCTGAATGCCAAGTCGGTGACCTGGGGCAACCGGGCCACCGATCCTCGCGGGCGAGCAGTGGAAATGTGGGCAGCCTCCTCTGGACTCTCCCTCTTGAACAGAGGAAGCGTCCAGACATGCGTGCGGCGGCAGGGTGGCTCGATAGTGGACGTCACTTTCGCCACCCCTGCGTTGGCCGCGCGCGTGCTGAACTGGCGGGTGGACCTGGTGGAGACTATGTCGGACCACCGCTACGTGCGGTTCGACATCTCCACCGGCGCCCCGGGAGAGACGCGGCCCTTCTCGGGGCGATCACCGTTCCCACGGTGGGCTCTCACTCGCCTGGACAGGGAGGCAGCGGGGGAGGCGGCGTTCATCCAGGACTAGCTTTCGCCGCCTTCCGCTGGCCTGGATGTGGACACCGTGGCGGGGCACCTCAGGGAGTCTCTGACCGAGGTATGCAACTCTAGCATGCCTCGGTCTCGCCGACCACTACCCAAACGGGCCGTGTACTGGTGGTCGGCGGAGCTGGCGGAGCTTCGAGCGGCGTGCGTGGAGGCAAGGAGGGCCTACACGCGGAGCCGGCGGCGGCGTCGACGAGACGACGCCGACGAGGACCACCTCTACGAGGTGTACGTAGAGGCTAAAATGGTCCTCGATAGGGCCATCGCCGCCGCCAGAGACTCGGCGAGAGCGGAGGTGCTGGAGGGTCTCGACAACGACCCCTACGGGAGACCATACAAGGCGGCGCGCAACAAGTTGCGTCCCTTTGGTCCCCCCGTGGCTGAGACCCTGGAGCCCTCATTTCTGGATGGGGTGGTTCAGTCCCTGTTTCCACGCAGGGACAACTTCACCCCACCAGTGATGGACCCTCCGCGGGGGACAGCTCCGCCAGCTGAGGAGGAAGAGGAGGCTCCCCCTCCTGTCACGGAGTCGGAACTTGGCGCGGCTATTCTCCGTATCCGCGCCAAGAAGACGGCTCCGGGCCCCGACGGTGTCCCCGCCAGAGTGGTGGCGATCGCCGCCACTCAAATGGAGGAGAGGTTTCGGGACCTCTTCAGCGCATGCCTTGCGTCGGGGAGGTTCCCGAAACCGTGGAAGGAGGGGCAGTTGTGCCTCCTTCGGAAGGAGGGCCGCCCGGCGGATTCCCCCTCGGCATACCGACCCATCGTTCTGCTCGATGAGGTTGGCAAAATGTTCGAGGGGATAATCGCTGGCCGCCTAAAGAGCCATTTGCGGCGTATCGGGCCGGACTTGTCGGACGCTCAGTACGGTTTTCGTGCTGAGCGCTCCACGGTGGACGCGCTGGCCTGCCTTAAGGGCCAGGTGAAGGAGGCGATGGAGGCGGGGGACGGTTTGTTGGCTGTGTCATTCGACATAGCCAACGCCTTCAACTCCGTTCCCCACTCCACCATCCTAGAGGCGCTCCGATTCCACGGAGTGCCTCGTCACATGCGTCGTCTGCTGGCCAGCTACCTGGAGGATCGGGCGATCGTCCTGGTGGACAGGACTGGCCAAGTCCGGCGGTACGCCGCTGAAGCCGGCGTTCCACAGGGGTCAGTCTTAGGACCTCTCCTCTGGAACGTCGGCTACGATTGGCTCTTGCGGGGAACTCTCCTCCGAGGCACGAGTGTCGTTTGCTATGCGGATGACACTCTCCTCACCGCCCGGGGGGGGAGTTTCAGGGAGGCGGCCAACTTGGCCTCGGCGGGCGGATCCTTGGTCGCAGGGAGGATCCGCCGCCTAGGTTTAACGGTGGCGCTGCACAAGACCGAGGCCGTGTTCTTCCACGGACCTCGGCAGCGCCCCCCACCTGACGCCCACATTTTCGTGGAGGGCATCAGAATCGAGGTGAAGGCCCAGATGAAATATCTGGGCCTTGTACTCGACAGCAGGTGGCGCTTCGGCCCGCATTTTAGCGGGCTGTCGTCGCGCCTGCTGAAGACCGCAGGCGCCCTCTCGTGGCTGCTGCCCAACTTGGGGGGGCCCAGCGCGCGATGCCGGCAACTCTACGCCGGCATCCTGAGGAGCATGGCCCTTTACGGGGCTCCCATCTGGGAGGACTCCCTCCGGAGGAGGGAGAACGCCGCCGCGTTGCGGGCACCCCAAAGGGCCATAGCCCAGCGGGTTGCGCGGGCCTACCGCACGGTGGGATTCGCGGCAGCATGCGCTCTGGCCGGCACCCCGCCTTGGGAACTCGAGGCGTGGGTGCTCGCCAGAGTGTATGAATGGACGGCGGGGCGGAGGGTGAGAGGAGAACGCCCAGCCCCGGAAGAGCGGGAGGCTGTCCGGCGGGAGGCGAGGGACGCCATCGTCGTCCATTGGACGGGGGACCTCGCCACCGCAGCCTTCGGCCGCCGAACCCTCGACGCGATCGGGCCGGTCTTGCGAGACTGGCTCGAGCGGTCGCACGGGTTCCTCTCCTTCCGTCTAGTGCAGGTGCTGTCCGGACACGGTTGCTTCGGATCGTACCTGCACCGAATCGGACGGGAGGAGACGCCGTCCTGCCGCGACTGTGGCGCGGCGGAGGACACGGCGCAGCACACCCTCGAGGTGTGCCCGTCGTGGTCCGAGACGCGCCGCAGTCTCACCGCGGTGATCGGGCCGGACCTCTCACTCCCCGGCTTGGTTAACGCCATGCTGGGGGACGAGAGGTGCTGGGCAGCAGTGGCCTCCTTCTGCGAACACGTCATGTCCCAGAAGGAGGCGGCGGAGCGCGCGCGGGAGGACGATCCCGACGCGGCACCGCTCCGAAGGCGGAGGAGGGGTCGAAGAAGACGTCAGTATGACCGTCATCTTCGGCTCCTCCCAGGTGGGGGCCAGCAGGTAACGGGTGTGGGGGCACCCTTGCCTGCATTGCACAGGCCTCCACCAGTGTCGGACGGGAATGGCCAGGTGTTCCCGGCCATTCCCGTAGCCCCCCAACTTGGGGGGCACGCGGGGCCCGCCAGTTAGGCGGGCATGCGCCGGGAGGTTTGTGGAAGTAAAGGTTGAACCGGTTTCCCATGACCCTCCCATCACGGCGATGCGGGAACACCGCTGAGTTTTAGTGGGTATACTGTCCTTCCGACAGGGAGTCACACATACCCCGTCTCGTCCCCCATGAGCGGGCATGCGTAATAGCATTTCTCAGCGAAAAAAAAAAAAAAAAAAAAAAAAAAAAAGGTTACCATGTAACCTAACTAGGACGCCAGATTCAATTCTGTTGTAATTCTCCTTTTAATTTCCTCTAAATTTATTGTAAAATGATTGTAACAGACTGTACTTCACTTTTGAAAATAAACAAACTATTATTATTTCCTTTATTTCATTATATATACATATAAATTATATTTTAAAATATTAGAATATAACAAATGTAAAAACAATTAAAATATAAAAAATAGTACGGTGGCCTACTATAGAGAACTGGGTCCAAGCTACCGGTGGTTAGGGCTCCAGAGAGAGGATCCTCCTCACAATGCGAGCCGTATCAAGGAGTACTGCCTTCTGAATCAGGCCCTGGATCCAACCGCCTAACGAGAGCCTCGATAGATGTTGATCGAGGCTTTCGGCCATCAGAGCCAATGGTCTGATGGCCGAAAGATGTGCCGATTGTCGTATCGCACAATGACAGCCGAGCTCACATTCCACATGTCAACAACCTCATGTACTAAGTCGAGATATTTAATTTGTTTCTCTTTCTCAGCTAAGAAATTCTTTTTAATTTTTTTTTCTTTCTTTTACTTTTTTTCTTTATTTTTTTTGTTTTTCTTTATTTTTTTTTAATTCTTCTCCATACGAAACCTACCTTTTGGAAGGGGCGACTAGAATTAATTCTATTTTATTGCACTTTTTGGCGTTCAAAAGTGCCTTTTATGTAATAATAAATGCTTTGACTTTGACTTTATTAAATTTTACGGAACAAATCGGTGTGACAGTGAAACAACCGGAGGGCATTTAACAAAAGATTTTGTAGGCGGTTTGTTAATGGAGTCGAGAGCTGATTCCCGGCCACCGTAGGCGCGGGCTTTCTTTAGACGGCGAGCATTATGGTAGCTCGCTGTCTGGTAAGGACCAGGCCCGGGTCGAAGCGACGGCGCGTTGTGTTCCACGTGCGCTTCAAAGACATGTCAACACTAATAGTCCAAACAGACGGGCTGCATTTCAGCTGCAACATCGCAGTTTGGATGCAGTCCGTTTCTTTAGAACCGAACTGATGGGGTCCGCTAGGGCCGATGCCTGCCAGGATCACGGGTTGTTCGAAATAGTTACCATGGCCCCTGGCACAGGCAAGGAACACGGGTAGGTTTTAGTCAGTAAAAGTCTGACATCCGCTCCTCCTAGAGCGGGAGAAGTTATTTGAGAATTCCTCCCAAAAAAAATGGCGGTTTGGTAATTGAATTTTTGACACTAATATGATTTCACAGGAGTGGAGGGAGGCCTTTGCTCAGGACTCAGGAGAGTAACATCGAAGGCTAGTAAAAAAAAAAATACCTGTAGCGTCGATACCTTTACGTGCACATATCTGACTCCTATTCCCCAAGCTCGAAATTCGTAGCGTCGACCAAAGTTACGGGCCTATAATACTCCGTATCATCTACCGATATAAGTTAATATTAGTTTGGAGCTCGAACTAGAGTGCGCGCAAGATAAGACTGCGCGCGACGTTTGACTTCAAGATTATATCCCTGCTAGCACTTTTAAACACTTGCGGCATAATTATGGCAATTATACATATACGTTAGAAAACACGGAACACAATACACTTTTTTGACACGCGCAGACTTATTTTGCGCGCACTCTAAGAATGAATGACAACACGATTTGACAATAAAATTGTCCTTACTCTCTATGTGATATTGCTCGTTCGAAAAATAGAAATTGTCCCGCCCTTAAGACACACTGACCAATTTGTCACATAATTTGACGGATCAACTCCTTTTGGACGACCCCGTATCGTCGTTGACGGACTTTGAAAGTACACATGCACAAACACCCAGAGAAGACTAGTTTATCGCATAAAGTTAGCTCCGAAATTCCGTATTTTTGATACCGATATATGTATTTTAAGACCATCACGTACCCGGGTCGGTTTATCTGTCACTACTTGGGCACAAAGGCCACATTATAAAATATATCTCCACCGCTACTCTTTTAATTAGCCAAGATAAACATGTCGCAATCAAAAAAAAAAAAAATATTGTGTAACAAAAAAAAATATATTAATATCTACAAACCACCGACATAACACAGCGAATCTTACACAATGTTAACTGTAGCAGAAAACAACGTATTTTTTTGTATAAATATAAGAAACTTTAGAGCCATAGCGATCATTTGTGCATACGTCGCTGTACAATAAACAGCTCCGTTGAACTTTAAAATAATTCACAACCTAGTCCTTTTAGAAAAAAATAAAACAATTAAACCATTCTCCTTTTTTTGTCAATCGAGATTACCTTGACTGTTAACACGTAGTCGCAGTACCAGCAGTTGGCGCCAAAGCAGTGTCAAAGTGACGTTTGAAAACGCGCGAATCGGTCCTTTTTCTTAATTTAACTTTTTAATTCGTGAAAATGAGGGAGCTGAACGGAGTTTCTACCACCATTGAAAATAACGGAGTTATTGTGGCCAAAAAGAAGACTGAGAACGGAAACAGTGAGTTTTATTTCTTTTTGTTTATTTATAATAATAATTACGATTTTTATTCTTTAGCTATTTGAACTAACTAACTTGTTTTAATGAATGAACTAACTGAAGTCATTTATAGTGAAAATGAAGTTTAAGTTGCGTGTTCATAATTCATTATCGCGTTATGGCTACCGAAGTTAAAACTAATTGTTACTACGTCACAGTATGATCTATATTCAGATCAGATACGTCTTTTTATCAGAAACTACTTATACAACAGTGGTTAGATTCAGAGGCGTAACTTAGGTGGGGCAAGTAGGGCAAGAGCCCGGGCGTCTATCGAAGGGGGGCGCGCAAAATAGCGGTAATACGGGGATGAAAGTGTATTTCCAATTCTGCGTATTTCTATACAAATTATGCTTACAATATTGCAGCATCAATCGCAATTTGTGAGAGATCTTTTAGAATTAATACTTTCGTATTTGAGGACTAGAATGGGTCAAGAAAGGTTAAGTGCTAGCTAGCCTAGCTTTGCAGTGTAGAGCGGGAAGACACGAATAAAACTAATTTCGAAAATATCATATGTTTGCGCCGCAGAAAGCCAGGAAAGTGTAGTTGTAAATGTATAGGTTTTGCGGAATTACTTTCGTTATAAAAAAGAAAATAAATATTTTATGTTTTATAGGATTTATGACTGTTTTATTTAGTGTACTTATCTCTTTTTTAACTCAATATGATTTGCGAAAGGACGCAACTATGATGCGTGCCGTCTAGGCGTCATTTTCTATAGGTACGCTCCTGGTTAGATTACAAAAAAAAAAAACATAATTGAAGTAAAAGACTTTTCTACATTAACCATTTTAATTCACTGTTTTGGTATACATAGATTATCTTTCTAATTCTAAGTTGAACAAATTTTACATGATTTTTTTTCTAAATACGGAAAAAAACGTATGTTATTATTTATTCTCGTGTGATTTATTTATTTATTAAACGGATTTGAAGGTAATATTTTCTTTTTCAGAAAATATTTTTGTATATTAACTGGCAATCTTAATACTACGAGTTTAAGCATTAATGCGAATTTAAGTTGATTTTAAATTGTTTTTAATATTCTACTCTTAATTAGTACCTACGATAGAATAACAATGGGTAACTTTTTTATCTCAATTTCATTTTGTTCAGCATTATTTTAATAATGGACACAGAAATTACAAAACAACGTGTTTTGTAATTACAGAACCTCCTTTTTGAAGTAAGTAAAAAAAAATATTAGAACAGAATACTCTTTAATAATAAAGAGTATTCTATTCTAATATATTTTATTTAATTTCTATATTTTTGTCTGTAGGTATTTGTGTCTGTAAAATATAGAAATTTTACAAAGGGTAACTAACACAATGGCCGGTCTTATCACTAAGAGCGATCTTTTAAAGGCAACCCTTGGATGGACTAAAAAGGGGAAGGAGAAACAAATACTGTAGGTAGTCTGTGGTGTACCATTTATATAATACAATAAATACCTACTAAAATACTTCAATAATATTTAATTAGGGAGTCACCGACATCCAGCCAAATGATTGCTATAAGTAAACCAAGATTATTCATAATAATTAAATTAGCTTACACGTTTTACTCCTGCTGCCTCATTGGTCTGTATGGATAAGCGCCGACCCGATATAAATTGGGATAAGGGCACAAGAATGAATGAACGAGTAGGTACTCTTCAATATGAACAAGTTTTGCTATGTAACCAGGTCTAAATAAAAAATACAGCTATACCCTAGGTATGACGTAACTAAATACTTTAAAATAATTTACATTATTAATTGTTCTACGTTATAAAATTTTCTTATCAAACACAATACAGTGACCTAATGCATTACCTACCATAGACACGTGTCTAGGCGTTATCTATGCTAGTTTTTTTATTTTTTATTTAAGGGTACTCTGTCAACAATGACGATGGCCCCGATTCTGTTGTTCACAAACTAAATTAAGTTTAATTTCAGTGCATCTTTTTCTTTCTATTTCACTAAGAAAAGGACAGAAGATAAATATTAGTTTAGTCGTGACGTAAATTGACGTATTTTTAATTTCCAATTTTTTAATCTCGTCTAACTTGTCTATGGATTATCTAATTTGACAGGACTTAACTAATATTTTATCTTCTGTCCTTTTCGTAATGAAATAGAAAGAAAAGGATGCACTGAACTTAAATTTAGTTTGTGAACAACAGAATCGGGGCCGATGTCGCCCCGTAATTCTAATTATAATATAACTTTTATGACTAAATATATCAGAGTTATGTTATAAAGTTACTGCCGCGTTGGTCTCACGGTCGCAACGGTTGCCTGAGCTCATGCTCAGTAGTCTGCCTGGAATTGAGATCCTGGGTTCAATCCCCGGATCGGGCAGTTTTATTGGATTTTTCCATCGGAGATCGGTTTCGGTCACCACGGTGACCAATCTCAACGGAGATTAGCCAGGTAGGTACGCAGAAGATTTTATAGTGCACAAGTGTGTGCGCAAACACAGGTGCACTCTCTCTTCCCTCACTCTCATAGTCCGATGGGACGGCAATCCGACACGACCGGGGAGAGATCAGGCGCAGGACCAACTGCAGCTTTACGTGTTTTCCGAGACACGTTATCAGACCACCAACTCTAAACTCCGGGCTGCTACTAACGAATTCCTAATGGAAAAACTGAATAACACTTTTGCCCGATCTGAGAATCGAATCCAGGAACCCACGCTCAGTAGTCGCGCTTGCGACCGTGAGACCAACGGGGCAGTATCTAGCATAGACACGTGGCTATGGCAGGTATTGTATTATGTCACTAATATTTTATAAGAAATCTAGCTGACCCCGCAAACGTCGTTATGCAACAAAAAAAAAAAAAAAAGATAGTAGCCGATTCTCAGACCTACCCGATATTCACACAAAATTTCATACAAATCGGTCCAGCCGTTTCGGAGTAGTATGGTAACTAACACTGTGACACGAGAATTTTATATATTAGAGATTATGCAGGGTTATTTGTATAATACCGGCAACCTCTTAAGAGGTCATTGTACTCATCATTATGAACAACTTTTACTATGGGACCAAACGTGAAATCTCGAAAAAATCAGCTGTCCCTACATTTTGACGAGATATATCTACGAACAGAAATTTAGGGAACAGCTGATTTTTTTTTCGCGATTTCAGGTTTGGTCCCATAGTAAAAGTTGTTCATAATGATGAGTACAATGACCTCTTAAGAGGTTGCCGGTATTATACAAATAACCCTGTATAGGTAATCATCATCATCATCTTACTAGCCTTTTCCCAACTATGTTGGGGTCGGCTTCCAGTCTAACCGGATGCAGCTGAATACCAATATTTTACATGAAGCGACTGACTATCTGCCCACCACAACCCAGTGACTGGGTAATACGATACCCCTTGGTAAGACTGGTTGTCAGATTTTCGGGCTTCTGACTACTCGTAACGACTGTCAAAGATCCACGAATGACAGCCGGGGCCGGGACCAACGGCTTAACGTGCTTTCCGAGGCACGGAGGGGTCTCATTATGTAAAGGTCACCCATCCACAGACCAACCGCGGCAAGCGTAGCTTAACCTGATCGACCGACCTTTGCAGCTGTTATTACTTTGCCAAAGCTCCTCTACTAACCTATGCACATAATTTTTCTACTAACCCACATTTATGTACATCTGCACTAATATTATAAAGAGGTAAAGTTTGAACCTAAGTTTGGATGGAGGAGGTAATCTGTAGGAGTACTGATCCGATTTCAAAAATTCTTTCTCTGGCAGAAAAAAAATTCTTTTTCTACACTATTGCCATGTGCCTAGGGTATATTTTATGGTTTAGTTGACTACCACGCGGGCGAAGTCGCGGACAAAAGCTAGTCCTATATAAGCACATGTGTATTCCTTAGGAAATCATACATTTATGATGTTTTGTTTTTGCAATTAATTCGTTGTTGAATTATTTTGTTTTTTTTTTCTATTTTTATCATAATATTTAAGTACCTACATACGAAATATTTAAAAAGGAAATGAAACCGCAGAACTTCTACCCCTTTACTCATAAACGTTGCTTTTAAAGTTATGAAGTGATTAGCGACAGCTAAACCATACATTTTTGACGTTTAAAAGTCACTTATCTTTAATCATGGTTAAAAAATCACTCTGTATAGTAAAAAAAAATATAGTAGTAAAAAATATTAACTATTTTTATTTAATTAAAACCGCATAGTGTAATGTCATTATTTTATATCCGTTTCATTGATACAAAGTAAATTTTAATTACTCTTAGGAATTGTAATTACTATAAATCCTATGCGTCTGTAATCAATCAAGAATATTAATTGAGTTACAAGCAATCGCGACTTCATTAGTATAAATATTTGCATCGTTGACATTATACAGGATGTTCTTCGTTTGGGATTTTGATAGTAAGTTATACAGAGTCATACATAATTGAGTTACAAGCGATCGCGACTTCATTGGTAAATATAAAAATTTCCATCGTTGACATTATACAGGATGTTATAAGTTTGGTTTTTATTTAGTGGGTTATACAGGGTTACTTATAAATTAAAAAGTAAATTGAAATGGATTGAAAATTAAATTACTTGAACTACAAAACTGTTTTAAAAAGTACTTGTTTTACTGTTGATAGGTAGGTACTTTTAGACAGTCTTATTAGACATACTTAATAATTGTGTCCGATAATTATATGATATTTTGAAAATCCACCATACTTTGTCAGTTCTAGTCAATTTATTTTAATTAATTGACCTCCATGATAACCTTAATTAAATTAAATGATCAAAAACATTCCAAAAGAGATTTAAAAAACACACAAATAATTATGTTTTTCAGTTCAGTTTCGTTTTTTTTTTCAGTTTTTGTCTGTCTAATTAGTCGAAAAGGCAATTAATTTATTTCAAACAGCTCGAACATACAGAGTTGATACGACCGAGGGGCATTAAATTACACTACGTATACTATACGTGTTTAGTATTAATTCGATAAGGTATAAAAATAAAAAGCGCCAAAAATGAGAATTTTTTTTTTTCAAACAAACTAAATAGCTTACAAATCAGAGTAAAACGCAACCACCCTTTGTAAGTAAAGGAAAAACCCAAATTTCATAGAAACTTGGACCTGGCGACTGACCTTACAAAGTGGCAACGTCGCACGCGCGCCGGGGCGCGGCATGTGTTATTTCGTGTCGAAGCGGGCGGCCGGCGGTGGCGCGGGCGGCGGCTTAGGCCTCCGCTCGCGCTGGCTGTTATGTTAGATAGTTTTGAAGTACGCCGACAACAAAAACACTAAATTTTTAAATTCTCTATGTGTCCTCCATTCACATTAATGCACAAATTATACCGACGAAGAATATTGTTATTTAGTTTTGTAATTAAATCACTGTCCGTCGCTAAGCACTTTAATTTATGAAATGCTAAAATAATCCTGTTTTTTAGTTCAACAATTGTATTTACCTCGGAGGCATACACTTCACCCTTAATGTACCCCCACAAAAAGAAATCCATGGGAGTGAGGTCCGGAGATCGTGGTGGCCACCGAACAGGTCCGAATCGACCGATCCATTGCTGCTCAAACATTTCTGTGAGCCGCTCCCTGGAAGCCATCACAGAATGTGGAGGCGCACCGTCCAGCTGGTACCACAACTTGCGATGAACGGCTAAAGGTAGTTGGTCAGTGTACTCGGCCACAGGACCACTTAATAAATCTAAAAATTTCACCGCTGTAAGGGTGCCGTCAATAAAAACAGGGCCGATAATATTATTATTATGGATACCAGCCCACACATTGAGAGAAAATCTGTACTGGTGTTCAGATTCTCGAAACACGTGTGGATTTCCCAAACTCCAGTACCGGAGGTTTTGCCGATTCCAGATGCCGTTCCGAGTAAAAGTACACTCATCGGTCCATATTACATTTGTTAAGAAATGACGGTCTTCGGATGTTTTATTTAATAGCCATTGGCAGTAACTGTTCCTGATCGGTAAGTCTCTCGATAACAAAGCTTGCACCTTCCGATATTTATAAGGTTTGCGTTTGATACGTTTTAGAACCTTGTGGATGGTTCTATGGCAACATCTAAACTGCCGGGCGGCTCTGTGGAGACTCGTTGTCGGGTTGCGGGAAAAATGATCTAATATTCGTTCGTCCCATGCAGCGGGTATTTGCCGCGGTGGCACTCCCTCCTGTTGCGGCACTACACGTTTATTGTCCCGTAATCTTTGTACTGCCAACTGTATGGTGCGGGCGTTCCTAGGGCAATTGCGGCTGTCACCATACCTTTCTCTGTATGTTCGCAGAGCTAATGCTGCGTTTCCACGGCATTCACCGTAAATTAAAATCATGTCAGTGTATTCTGACGCCGTGTAAGTTAGACGAGGCATTGTTGAACACTTTAATTAGGTATACACACACACAACCAAAGTTTAATTACGTGTCCTATCACAATAAAAAACAGTAAATCACAAAAAAAAACACTAACACTAAATAATTATAATAGCAAGTTACGTGTCTTGTCACAATAAAAAAAAAGAAAGAAGTGTCCTATTCACAATAACAAAACAAAATCACAATTGTCAGCGCACGAGTTCGACAAAACAATAGCGGCACAGGACTCCCGTGTTACGTAACGTACATACGTCCCGGAAGGATAGCGTTGGCGCACTGAAAAACCAAGTTTTTTAGTTTTTAGAGGCCCCCCTCGCAAGGACCAAAGATGCAATAGCAACACACTGACCTATTTCTATTTCTTTTACGCGCGTGATGTTTTGCTAATGGGATTGTCACTTTCTGTTGTAGGACGTATTTGCTTATGACTTGCGTAAGAGCGGCAACAACGTATCGTAGATTTATCGTTTTAAGGTGCATGACCTATGCCTATAGACATAATCAGCTGTTAGGAAAAATACATCATGTTCAAACGGGCCAAAAACTTAAAAAATCATTTGCGACTAAACTATTGTTTCAATTTAAATGATATTTGGTACAGAGCTTGAAAATGGTACCTAGTATAAGCAGTTTAAAGGAAAGCCTTTCTGTCGTATCAACTTTGTATACAATGTGTTTCAGAGGTGTGTGACGTAACTTGTAGGTGTGGTACAGGCCATCAAACTGAACAACTTTTTCCCGGGGACCAACATCGTAATCGTGAAAAAAACATCAGTCGCCCCATACAAAACTTCAATACTTACTTGACCAAATGTATGGGACGACTGTTTTTTGTTTTCACGATTACGATGTTGGTCCCCGGGAAAAAGCTGTTCAATTTGATGGCCTGCTGCATCACACCCCCAAGTTTGGTCACACCCCTCTGAAACATATTGTATACATGTAGGTACATATTAGTGATATTATTTTAAGTCTGTTAGCTTAAATATTATATTCCGAAATAAAAACTAAAATGATTAAAAAAAACGTTGTTTCTAGTGTTTAGATTCGTCTAACTCTAGTCAAAGATTTCAATGACAATAAATTCAAAAGATATGCTCTTTAAAAAAAAAAAAACGTTTTGTCTGTTATTTACCTTAACCTGCATACTTAGGATTGAATGTATTTCTCAGTAATTACTAATTAGTGGTACGTTCAAGTTGTACACTAAAGTAATTGAAGACTATAAACACTAATTCAGAAGATTATTACTTACATTAACTTGCGGTGACCATGTCGATAAGACTTTTAGGATATTTCGTAGGTATTAATCAGTCAAATATACTTATACAGGGTTACTGGTAACTCGACCACTTCCTTGCAGGAGGTGATAGGGGAGCTAAAATGTGTCAAATTTAACCCCCATATGTATGGCCGAAAACTAATACTTTTACAGTTATTTGAAATTTTAAATTACTCCAAATTTTCACACTAAGCTTTTATTTATAGCTAACATTCTACACAAAGCTAACACAGTAAAATGTCTAAAAATATCAAATAATTTCAAGAAGTTTTTGTAATTATTTGTACGAGTAGTTGCATTTTTTTTTTCAAATATCTCTTAAATTATTAGTTTTCGGCCATACATATGGGGGGTTAAATTTGTCACATTTTAGCTCCCCTATCACCACCGGCAAGGAAGTGGTCGAGTTACCAGTAACCCTGTATAATGAATGCCAGCGTTTTGGGCACTTTTCCTGTTGACAGCAATGCGAACAAATTTTTGGATGCGTTATGCTTATTGTCCAATTTTTTTTTATATACATTTACATATTATTCTAAGTTTGTCAGCTTATCCTACTATCCTACTAATATTATAAATGCGAAAGTTTGCGAGGATGGATGGATGTTTGTTACTCTTTCACGCAAAAACTACTGAACGGATTTTGATGAAACTTTACAGTAATATAGCTTATACATCAGAATAGCACATAGGATACTTTTTATCCCGATATTCCCACGTAATCAAAACTTAAGCGGGTGAAACCGCTGGGCGCAGCTAGTATTATGTAAATATTATAATTTTTGAAAATAAAAAAGTGGTTTAAAACACGAATAATAAAAAAAATACCTAACGTTTATCTAGCAACAATTCATGAAACAAAAATAACAAATAAAGAAAAGAGAAATGTTTTAATAACAACAGTGTGTGCCTCCAGGGACTTGTATGTTGTATGTTATATCTAGTGTGTTGAAAACATTTAATACGGGTCCAGTGTTAAAAACACTTAAGGGCCTATACTACCTCAAATGGCTTAGCATGATCCTCCGCTACGTCGAAAATACTGTAGCATTAATTTTGAAATAAATGAGTGAATATCTCACGCGAAAAATTTACGCGTCTAGGCTGAAAACCCCATGCTGCGTTACCGATAATGCAACGATTTTTTTTCTCAGAATTAAAGAGACGTGAATATAAATGAAGCCACTTAAATTATATTTATAATAATATTACTTTTTAAGAAAAAAATCAGTAAGTGTCGAATTATCAATTTCTGTGTCTTGTCCACAATCACTTTCATACAAATCATTTACCTCTCAGGAAGATATTCTCCAACATATATATGAAAAAGTATTTTGATTGCGTGAAGTAATAATTGACCTACGAGAAACTAATTATTTTTGAATTTTTAGACTCATAATTAATGAGTACATGTCAACGGTAGTTTTGTCCGAGCGAAATTATCAATTTCTGTGGTCATTTTGTTTCGCCGTCCTGAGCTTCCACCAATGAGTATAAGCGAACGATAAATACCTGCCCGGCAATGGACAGTCGTGCGCTTACACGCAGTGAAAACCATTGTGCACCATATCGCCACGTCTTGCCGTCATAAATGTAAACATGTGATTTCAGTCTACTCGGAACAAAATTTTGCAATTTCGGTGTTCAGGTTTTAAAAGGATTTTTTCAAGAAATAAAAATATCACTCTCATGCATGCTAAGTAGTCTTTGGTACATATTTATGATCATAGAAAACAATAGTCATAGCCTTGATAGTTTCGTGTAATTAAAAAAAAAATAGCCACGTTTTCAATTTCTGTGGGCCAATTTCTGTGGTTTCCGTGGCATCTCGGTGTCCACGAAAATTGCACGACTCCACAGAAATTGTACGATTAACGCTTTAGTGGAAGGTCTTCAAACAACCGTCACAGGTGTTAAAATAAAGATTGTTCATGACTATGAAGTGAATGAAAAGGATTGGCTTTTGCCAAAAGTCCTAAAATGTTTCCCAGGGTCTATGAAGATGCATCAGATCGTTTGGGCAAAAACATCCAAAGCACTTGCAATGCGATCACTGTCTTGCACTGATGAAAACTGTCTTTACAACAGTAAAATGCATTCATGGAAAGCATTTAAGTTTCTATGAATTGCCAATAGAAAAACCAGATAATGCAACTGTCGTTCAACCTGTATCAAAACCAAATTCATCAACAATTCACAGATATAAAGGATCTGAATTATTTTACTTTAAAACCAAGAACATAGGTACCTCAATTACTAAAATTCATTTTTAGTAATTCACTATTTCCGTGCACAATTTCTGTGTCACCAATATAATTTCTGTGTCACAAATACAATTTCGGTGGCAATAATAAAATTTCTGTGGCTCGCCAATTTCGGTGGCCCAAATAACTCTCTAGTAATATATAATTAAATAATCCCCTTTTAGAAAATGTATATAAAATATAGATATGTTGCGTTTTATTATTAAAGTTTTTTACAAAACCTGAAAATGAAAATGTCCATGGAAATTAGGTAAAAATTCGAGTTGTTGAAATTGACTCAAATATACGGTAAAGTTGAGGATTAATGTTAGGTCTTGTGTTTGACGAAAACATAAAATTTTCTCGATAGAAAAAAAAAATCCAAAGTTACCTCCAAACTGAACAATAAACCGCTGGTATTCAAAAAATACTTCAAATTAGATCATGAAACTTTGTATACTAACCGAACTAACTATAAAGCAGGTCTTATGTTTTTTATTTTTTTTTTATTACCATTATTTTCACCGTAAAAAGCAAATACCTAAACTATTGGCGCTGCCTGCCGCCTAGCACCGCACTCTGTCTCGCTCTCACTCAGTCCGCGAGCAGTATCGTGCGAGCGAGATGAAGAGTGAATTTTAGCTGAGGTAGTATAGGCTCTTAATACGGTTACAGTTTGAGTGAGTGCCTCACTACTGCTTCAAAAAGGTCAATTTTAGCATGAATGTCAGACCGATGCTATGCAGGTTGTTTTCTAAGGAACCTTTAGGGACAGATTTGTGCCATCAATGAAAGCCTAAAGAGAGGGGGTCGTGGTTAAATAATAACACCCGCACAGGGCGGCTGTTGCGGCGTTTGGTCCCGGCTGTCATTCGTAGATCTCTGACAGTCGTTACGGGTAGTCAGAAGCCCGAAAGTCTGACAACCAGTCTTACCAAGGGGTATCGTATTATCCAGTAACTGGGTTGTGGAGGTCAGATAGGTAGTCGCTCCATATAATATACTGGTATTCGACCCCAACATAGTTGGGAAAAGGCTAGGCAGATGATGAATGAAAGCCTAAAGAAAAACGTCATTGAGTATCATGTTTACTACTTTACTTTTTTCGGTTTATAAAAATGATTACTATAAATCGTTAAAAAGCTTTAGGCATTGATTCGATTACAGTTTCAATTTAATAGGCCTTCAGGAACCGACGTCAATGATTTTCTGCTTGTTACTAACTAATTATATAACAGTACAAACAACTCTTTATGTTAATTTGGCAATGAAAATAAAATCAAGGTAATGACTGAATCATTCAAGCTACAATCATGCTAAAATACGTTGGCAATGTGTTTGTAAGTTAGTTTGTATTATTTATCATTTTCATATTTATGGTGATCCTATTTCTAGTACTAGAACTATTGCGTCGAGTCAAGGCTATTCTTAAAATGCTTGATATATGGTAAACTAGCTGCGCCCCGCGGTTTCACCCGCTTAAGTGTCGATCCCGTGGGAATATCAGAATAAAAAGTAGTGTATATGTTAATCCAGGGTGTCAGCTACCTTCATAAAATTTTTTATCAAAATTAGTCCAGATGTTTGAGCGTGAAGAAGTAACAAACATATAAACACACACACACACACTCACAAACTTTCGCCTTTATAATATTAGTGTGATTAAATATCTCATCTAGTGAAATATATATCGAGAAATTATAACGAATTACATTATTTATTTTGCTGTTGCAAAAGACTTTGTGGCATGCATGCAAGCAATATAAAAGCATAATATTATTAATGATTGATGAGTAACTGATTTTAACAGACCGGGCTTCGAAAAACTAGAAATGACGAAATAACGTATCCACCAATAGCTAAGCCAAACTGAGTAATTTACCAAGCTTACAAAAAAAGAAGAGCAACATAAAACTAATTCTCTCGCTTTCAGTCCTATAGGCTTGGTCACCATACCTAACTTAGCGACTATTTAATTGCTTATATTAATCATCACTCAGCCTTGAAGTTACTAGACCGCGCCGGGTGGCATTAAACCAGCCGGAAAATAGTATATCATGCAAAGATTAATTTCAACACATTGTTATAACATAATTAATGTAGCCTAGAGTTAACTGAAATAAAGGATTTATTGTTATTTGAACTAGGTCACCCAGAAGTTTGTAGACTTTTGTTTTTTTTTGTGGCAACAAGCCGGTCTACTGGCTAACTTGACCTATTTAAATGATTTATTTCCTGTAAGTAGGTTTGGACAAACACTTTTACACGTCAATCTTATTTTTTTTAAACTACATGAGGTCGGCGTTTCCTATCTGACTGTTCTGAGAAGAAAGGCCGAAACAAACTCATAGGTCACAGTCTCTTTTAAAGTCCAGACAAAATCTTGGTCAAATCATGTGAATACCATGTAGATTGGTGTCTGAAATGATTTTTTGAGGAAAGAACCACACAGATTGAGTGGACCTGTCCAGTCAGTGCACGCATTTGTCAAAAATCGTGCAGCTCAACTGAGAACTTGAGGAGCTCAACGATTCGACGAATAGTACCAAAGATTGGATATTTGGGTAGGCCGCGTAAATTACTCAAACTCATGATTAAAACTAAGAAGGAAATCAGAAAAAAAGAAAGAAATGACCCACATAGTCCTCACATTCACAATATTTAAGTAATTAAAAAAGAAAGAAACCCCTGCAAATGATTATGATATTTACCCTACATCATTTGTAGGGTAAATATCATAATCATTATGATATTTACCCTACATCATTTGTAGGGTAAATATCATAATCATTATGATATTTACCCTGCAAATGATTATGATATTTACCCTGCAAATGATAATGATATAGACACCATAAGCATTTGCAGGGTATATCAAGTTGATAGTCATATTTTCTGCCGCAAAAAGGTTTACCATTTCGAAATTTGAAAAATTCGGGCATGTGTTCTTTTGCAAAAAACGTTCGGATATTTTACTTTATAACCTCTTTTTTCTCAAAACTCATTAAACTTTAATGATGTTAAAAAAAAAAACATTCAAGTAGAAAAGTTGGGTCCGGAATGACAAGGCTGGACAATGTTCGGAGGGCGAGATCAAAGATATTGAATTATTTTATCATAAATCTCTTTGGGCGACATCTTTCACAAAGAACGCTACTCAGATCAATCTGCCTGCTCTTTCCCAACAATGTTGGGATCGGCTTCCAATCTATCTAACCCAGTTAATGGGTAACACGATACCGCAAAAAACTACTACACCTATTGCTGCATATATGTTCGAAACATTTGTCTGCTCAACAACGTAAATAACGCAACGAATGTTGTTGAACTGTCAAAAGGAAAGCCATTTTTTTTTTGTGGATGGGAAATCATCAAATGACCCCTTCCGCTCTGGGTGGAGCAGAAGGGAGTGTCAGACTCTTACTAACTAAAACCCACCCGTGTTCCTTCCTTAGCCCTTTGTGTTCGGGGGTAGCGGTAACCCTTTCGGACAATCCCGCTGCCCCGGCAGGCTTCGGCCCTTTCGGGCCCCTTCCTTGCTCCCGACGCCCGGGGCGTCTCCCGCGGCAGCTGGGACGTGAGGCTCTCTCCCTCAGCCGTCCCGCCACCTCCTTCGCTAGCATGACTGCTTCGCAGAAGGAGGTGACTGCCTCCCACTCCGTCTCGCCCCGGACCATGGCTTGAACTAGGGCCGGGCGCGAGAGGTCGCTGCTGCCGATCGCCTCTGCGAGAACACGGCGGTGCTCCGCCCAATTGGGGCATACCGCCACCGTATGCTCCACCGTGTCCTCCGGGCGACCCTCGCAGTGGTGACACCCGGGCATTTCCTCCCGCCCGATGGTGTGCAGGAACCTCCCGAAACACCCGTGTCCGGTGAGGACCTGCGTCAGGCGGTAGGTGAGGGCGCCGTGGCGCCTCTCTAGCCACTCCTCAAAGAGGGGTCTTATCGCCACTATCGTGGCGTGCCCTAAGAGGAAAGCCATTGCAGGATACAAATATGACTTTCATGATGGTCTTTTCAGATTTTATTTCGCATTTATAATATTAGTTTAAAAGTTAGTAAGCCGTGGAGTTTCTTGCCGGCTCTTCTCCATAGGAAACGACCAATTGGAACCGTACACCTAGCTTCTGACGTTTCATAAGTGCCCTTGTAGGCTTATGTGAAATATAATATTTTAATTTTGAGTAAATGTTGATATTAGAAACCCAAATTAAAACCTTGAACCCTGAACGTACCCTATGACTCCCAGCAATAATTTCTGAAACAATTTTCGCAAACAGCTTAGCAGTTCTGAAGACTTCCCCCTACATCACACACTAATATTCTAAAGGCTAACGTTTGTGAGTGTGTGTGTGTATGTTTGTCTCTTCTTCACGCTCAAACGGCTGAACCAATTTTGATAAAATTTTGTCTGGAGGTAGCTGACACCCTGGATTAACATATAAGCTACTTTTTATTCCGATATTCTCACGGGATCGACACTTATGCGGGTGAAACCGCGGGGCGCAGCTAGAAACAAACAAATTTTATAACAGGTAAAGATATTTAATATCTTTACCTGTTATAAAACATTTAAATTAACACTAAGTACCTGGTAATTGTTGACAGGTCTACATTGTCCTCCCATACCTATTAATACTGTAATCTGAAAACATTGTAAAAGCCAATTATTTTTAAAAGAGTAACCGTGGAGTTTCTTACCGGTTCTTCTCCTTAAGAACGACCAATTGTAATCGTGCACCTAGCATCTGAAGATTCATAAGTGCCCATGTAGGTTTATGTGAAATAAAATATTTCGATTTTGAAAAAAACATTAAATTACAGGAAAAGTTACAGCATAAGTAAGTCAATTGTTTCGAACAATAACCTCTTTGTGGTCGTCGGATTCGGTTAACCATTAGTTTAATGTTACTTGCAATGTAGTAGGTAATCTAACACCTCCGTATATGAGCTGATTACTACATCGATTGGTGGTTTATTACATAATAACATTATAATGTATTTGGCATAATTAATTAGTTTTGCAGCAGTGGTAGCCACAGATATAGATAGACCTAGATAACGCAAGTATCACGATCTGCATGAAGCCATTTTTTTGACTACCTACTATGACGTCACAAGCGCTCTTTCTCACTAAATTTTCCATAGAAACAGAGATTTCCAGTTATCTTTTTTTAAATAAGACATTTCGAAAATGTACTTTACTAACTTCTTAGACCTTTGTATACTTATAAACGTAAGAGGTTTCATAAAAATCGGTTCATTCATTTTGAAAAACAAGGGCTTGAAAGTTTGTATGAAATGCCGTACGTTTTAACCTTCCTAACACAACAAAAACAAACAAAAATACAACCAACAAATCTCGTTCACCCAATATATTTCGCTGACGCAAGCCTCGCCTAGACAAAGATTTATGATACATACATACATATATCAATACACAGATAGGTATCTATATAAGTATATATATAATATGTCTACGTCTACACTAATATCATAAGGAGGAAAGATTTGTTTGTTTGAAATGAATAGGCTCCGAAACTACTGCACCGATTTCAAAAAATATTTTTGTGTTGGATAGTCCATTTATCGAGGAAGGCTATAGGCTATATAACATTACGCTACGGCCAATAGGAGCAGAGCATCAATGAAAAATGTTGCAAAAACGGGAAATATTATTCCTTTTGATAGCTTCCGTTGCGTGCGCTGCGTAAACGGTTAAAGTTACGCAAAAATCATGTATGACGGAATTGTTTCCCTTTAAAAGTTATAAAAAAATCCGCGACAGCATATGTCTATCTTTTAAGGTTGACTCACTATAACTTTTTTTTATGGTAATCAAATTTGTTCTAAAATAATGCACTATTTGCGAAGGTGTTTTTATAAACATGATAATTAATCTCATGTTTATACGCAATACGCAAATAATGCATCCAAATAAACACGTTATTCATCAAAATTATTTAATTTTGAACAAAATTATCCTTAACATCTTTTGATTTCAATAAATATCTTAAGAGAAATCATAGTTTTAAAATATTACTAATAATAAAGCTGAAGAGTTTGTTTGTTTGAACGCCATTATCTCTGAAATTGCCAGTCGGATCTGAAAAATACTTATTGCATTTGATAGCCCAATGTAGGTTAAAGGCAGCAAAAAAATAATGCTAATTGCAATCAAAGTTATAGCGCGGGCGAGCAATACCCTAGGGATTTTATAAAAAATGTGGCTGTTTATTTAGTATGTTATATATCTTACGACTTCCACGCGAACATAGTCGCGGGCTGAACCTATAGCATTATACAGACAATCTTTCAGAGGCTTTATCTGTGAGGGTCTGCAGCCCACACTTCATGCTCACTTACACATTCAAGATTAGGGTGACCAGGATAGAAAGGTTTATTTTTTTTTAGGATAAAGATTCCATCTATGTTTTATTAGAGTACCCGATGGGTACCAACAGGACCTATTACTAAGGCTCCCCCGTACGTCCATCAGTCCGTCTGTCTGTCTGTCTTTCCGTTCGACCGTCCGTCCTTCCGTCTGTCACAGACTGTATCTTTTGTGCCATAATAAGTAGACACTTGAAATTTTCACAGTGTCAATTATTATCGCCGATAAAACAAAAAAAATATATTCAGCTGCATCCGGTTAGACTGGAAGCCGACACCAACATAGTTGGATTATGTTTTTTTAATTGATTAACTATGTTTGGGAGATTGTGTTTTAATTTCCAGAGTCAGATAGAAAGATAGAACACTCTCTATTATATGCACCATAAAAATGACAGATATAAAAGTAGAAATTTATAATTACTAGAGGTGACACAATGGGCGGTCTTATCCTGCCTTTATTAGCCGACTGGAGTGAACAATGACGAGGAACAGAGCTCCCGCCTCATTCTTGCCTTTATTGGTCGGCTTGAGTGGAGGTTCGCAAGAGCAAAAGTGCTCGTAGGAAGAAAGTATTCAAGTAAGATGCTGGTAGGGATCTTGGCCGTATTTCCGGGATTGTCCTGATAGCCGTGGAATACCTCTCCACTTCTCATAAGCACCTCAGGACATGTTGCCGGTCAGCGGGATTGTCCTAAATGGTTACCGCTGCCCCGGAACATAAAGGGAAGGAACACGGGTGGGTTTTAGTCAGTAAGAGTCTGACACTCCCTTCTGCTCCACCCTGAGCGGGAGGGGTCATTTGATGATTTCCCATCCTCAACAAAAAAAAAAAAAAAAAAAAGGACATGTTGCCCCCTTGTCGCTACAACACTATCTGCTAGCGACCGTTTTTGGGGGCCCAATATTGAATGTGCAAATCAGCCTTGCCATTTTATCTATATAATTTTATAAAACATTGGTCAGGCAGGGGTTCTTTCCATAGTCCTAAATAACCAGTTCACTTTAGCCACAATATCTTTGGTTCCATATACTGCAATAGTCCTGCACCAACAGGGGGCCACCGAAATTGGTCAGGCAGGGGGTTGTCTTTGGGTGTACTTGGATAATGCGAACAGGGATAATCGTCGGTCAGTGACTCAATTCATTAAAAACGTCTAACGGGCTTAAGTGAGTTGGCTTCGGCCCCTCGTACGCCTTCCAAAGGTCTGGGGCACCAGGGTAGCGAGAAATATCTAAGCGATCTTTTAGAGACAACCACAGTTCCACTTTTATTTACTGTTTATCAACAAAGCTCAACGTTATACTGTATTTCGACGTTTTAAATTTTAACTTTTCAAAAAAAAAAAAAAACTTATTAATTCTGATTCAGATGATAAAATAAGATTTCTAAAACAGAGAATGATCACAAGAATTTTTATGTTTTTTTTTCTTAAATTTTAATCTTTAAACTGCAGAGTAATTGCGTAACACATTTGCAGCAGGAATGGCTTCCATTTTGAGAGTTCAACAACATTCATTGCGTTATTTACGTTGTTGAGCAGACAATTTTTTCAAACATAATATGAAGCAATGTCTTAGTGATATCCTTCAAAAAGGGCGCTGTTCCCCTGTGATCCTTAGCCCTATATCGCTTAGAGCTGATTTTATCAAAGTCAGATATCTTTCATCCGTGGAATAAAATTGACGTCTGACAGTTCAAAAATTCAAAAAAAAAAGTAAAAAATTCTAAAAATGATTTATTATTATTATTTAATATTATTAATATATATTATTATTAATTATTTTTCATTATTTTAATTTTTTTTTTTTGAAGGCTAATGGCGAATTTTACAAAATTTTTATAAGTTTAGAGGAATTCGCCCCTATTCTTCTTAATCTTGCTTTTCAAGTCTCGATTTAGGTACAAAACAGGTTCACTAAAACTGAATGTTACATGTATGACCAGTTAATTCTGTTGCTAGTCGGCAGTCACACAATGTCTCGGCCACGGTCATTTTTATAACAACCTTGGCCATTCAATTGATTGCCGAATTGCAAGGCGATGGCCGAATACATAAATATTATTCAAAAAGTGATTGCCTTGTTGGTTAACAAGCGAGACAGCAGAGAGAGTACGGTCTATTTAATTAAGCGAGACAGCAGAGAGAGTACGGTCTATTTAATTTGTTTTTGTTATAAAGACAAAAAAAACTTGAATGTAAAATTAAGATTTTTATTATACATCCAGTCCAGAAATAGGCGTCCCTATGGGCATCCTCATTTCCTACACTTCCGCCTCTTATTATTTTTTATTAAATTTATTATTTTTATTCTTTTTATTCACACCTTTTATTAATATGACATTCTTTTTAATAAAAAAATATCATGTACTAGCTTCTCCCGCGAATTTGTCAGCGTCAAATTTCTCGATCTAGCCCGTTGCCTCGCATCGCTTACCCGCGTTATTCATTTGTTTTAGTTTAGCGTTCTTTACGTTTTTTTTTTTGTTTTCGCACGGCTCCTAAGGGCCATGATGTTAAATTATCTAAGCCTTCCTTAAAAATTGAGCCATCAAATTCAAAAATCAAATTTCCGACTGGTATAGGTGCCAGAAATTATTGCGTTCAAACAAACAAACTCTTCAGCTAAGTATAAGTATTAAGTACTCGAGCCAATGTGCTGTCACACCGTTGATGGTCGACATTTCATACTCCCTAGCATTTGTGGCGTATTTGTTTGTCGCAACTTTGATGCGGAGTCACTATTAGCACCTAGATCACGTCAGCAATAAGGAAGGGGCCCGTAAGGGCCCTAGCCTGCCGGGGCAGGGGGATTGTCCGAAAGGGTTACCGCTACCCTGGAACATAAAGGGCTACGGAAGGAACACGGGTGGGTTTTAGTCAGTAAGAGTCTGACACTCCCTTCTGCTCCACTCAGAGCGGGAGGGGTCATAAAAAAAGCACCTTGATCATCATCATTCGTGTCCTGTGTGTCCTGACAGTTGCACGTTACAGGAACTGATGGATGCTGGCTGGTGATGGCGACAAACAAGTAGCCGAATTCTGGGCCGAGTCCATTTAGATTGCTATCGACACGCTACGAAGAAGAAGAAGTTTCTAGATAAGTTTGAAATCGCCACCCCTTCTTTTTTTTATTGCTGAATGGGCCCACTCTTGACCTCGATCACGCCTGATGGAAAGATGGATGAGGTCTATGATGGAATGAGCGTGTCCAGAAGATGCCTAAGGCACTGGAACTGCCACGCATCGATGAAATACAGTAGGCTGCTTGACGCCGGACTCCGGTGTGAGAGTGGTCGCAAACCAGGCGGGCGTTAGCCCTACCACCGCAAGGGAAGAATTGGCCAGTCAAATAAGGTGTTGGGTGTGACTGTCCAGTTGCGCCGAGCGCTCGATTCAGTTGAGTAACTGGCGGAAAAAACTGCGTTTCACAAGGAGGCTTCTTCATGCGTCCGAAAAACTCTCTACCTAACTCTTCGACTTTTTTTGGAGGTAACAGGCGTGGTGTTATGTTACGTGTATTATCAATACAGCGAAATATCCCTCAATATCTGTTCCATTCGGTCACCCTACTCTAATCCCTATTCGTATAAAATTACATTTAAGAACACTTGAATTCTGAACCTTTGTGCAAATGCTAGCCACAGAGTATCCATTACTGACCTATATTCTTAGTTAATATACCTACCTATAAAAAAGAACATAAACCTATGTACACGCGCGAAATGAAACTAGAAGTCCAATTATCGTAATTAAAAACGTTGAAAATCTAGTAGCAATCTCATTTCATCGACATTATCAAAACTTGTCAAAAATGTAGGGAAATTAGAGGTATTTTTGACAGATTGAGACAGATCAGGCGAACTTGTACCACAAGAAGAAGTCTCCTAGGGAAAAGTGCTTATGGTACAAATCTCACTTAGAAAGATGTATTTAATGTTTCTAATGATTATAATTCTGTAAATACGTATCTTTTATAGTCGCGAATCAAATTTTGATCAAGATACAACCAGACACTGACCTGCAAATTGCAAAAAACGTAAGAAAATTTGAATTTCGCGGTCGCATTCATCTTAAAATTACGAGAATTGCCCCTCAAAGTGTGAACGTTCATAAAATTATGAGAATAGCCCCGTGGGTTATGAAGAACAAAAAATCTGACGTTTCATAGAAAAGTGCAATACATACGTGGTGAAAATGTATGGAACAGCATTTTTTTAATAACTGATAAATATTTAAACGCAGGTGGGTCCAGAATTACGTACTGAATCCATGGTAACAAGTTTCGCGTCGATGACCTCGCAACCCTGTATACCTATAAAAATAACATAAATAATTATAAACTCTATTCAAACTTATGATTCAAATTAATATTATTTCAAATTAAACAAATATCAACTTTATTCCAGTGGAAATTAAGTTGATTTCAAAGTGACTAGCACTATTGAAAAAGTTGCAAAAATGTTTGAAATTGTAGTGTAAACAACTGAACTTTGTTGTTTAGGATTTAAAGTTATTTTTCCATAAACTCATATTTGTTTACTTTTTTGGCAAATTAATCGCGAATGCAGATACGAAATTGCAGGCAGAAGCTAGTGTTTTATTCGTTGAGCTACACGAAAAATTACACATGCGTGCATTGACTGGATGGACAGTTCTTTCCTCAAAAAACAATCTCAGAGACTAATCTGCATGGCCCTCATATAGCCTGACCAAGATTATCTCTGGACTTTAAAAGAGACTGTGACCTTTGAGTTTGTTTCGGCCTTTTTTCTCAGACTAGTCGGATACGAAACACCGACCTCATCTAGTTTTAAAATGTTAATATTTTTTTTTCCCCTTGAAAGTGTGTTTCAAAACCAATTTATATACGCACAACGACATAAAAAGATATACAAATAGTTACAAGTCCAGTATAAGCTGACTTCTCACTGTACGAAAAGCATAAACAATGCGAGATCAGCTAAAACTGGAACTGTATAGTTTGATACGACGTCGTGTGTACAGTAATAAAATATAATTTATGATTTACGTTTAAAATAAAACATACTCGTAATCAAAATATATGTAAATTACAGCCATCTTTTTAGAGTCACGTTTCACACTTCAAACCTGAAATCGTGAAAAAAATCTGCTGTTCCCTACATTTAGGTTCGCATAACTCGTCAAAATGCAGGGAACAGCTGAGGGGCAATTCTCGTAATTTTAAGAACGGTCGCAGTCTGATATCAGTCTCAATCTGTCAAAAAATACTTCTAATCTCTCTACTTTTGACAAGTTTTTGACATTGTCTGTCGCCGAGGTGAGACTGCGACTAGATTTTGAACGTTTTAAATTACGAGAATTGGCCTGCTGATTTTGATTGGCCCCATAATAAAAGTTGTTCATAATAATGAGCATAATGACCCCTTAGGAGGAAAACGGTGATTAAAATTTCAACCCGTATAATCGATACCCGTAACGTCTGCAGAGTTTCGCTAGCTAATTGAATTTGACCCTATATACGGTGACTGTTAATTAGTGACCGATACTTAAACACGTGGTTGTACTCATGATAACAAACAACTTTTACTATGGGACCAAACCTGAAATTGTGAAAAAAAATCTGCTGTTCAGTCATTTATGTTCGCCTAACTGATCAAAATGTAGGTACTGAACAGCAGATTTTTTTTCGCGAATTCAGGTTTGGCCCCATAGTAAAAGTTGTTTGTTATCATGAGTACAATCACGTGTTTAGGTATCGGTCACTGATTACCAGTCACCCTATATATGTATCCCTTTTATTTACACGCAACTACGTTAATACTATTAGTTATTCTGTGACGGAACCTGCAATTTTTTGTACTTTTCTTGAGGAAGAAAACAGAAATCATTGTCGCTTCCTCATAGACGCGACGACGGTGGGACAAGACCCTAAATGAACATAAAATAAGGTAAATGGCTACATTTCTTGTCTCGGGAAAATGTATGGTGTAGTTACGGAATCCCCCTAGCTTGAAAGCATGAACATAACCAGTTTGAGTGGTATAATGATTATCATCTGTAAGTGCCTGACTGGATTTAGTAATCAAAGATTCGTAGGAAACCTAATGGAAGTTTTGCGTTGGGGTTATTTTGACATGCCTAGGGAATTTGTCTACCTCGTTGTCCTGTGTTCAAACACCGAGTCGAGTGACGTGTTATCGGGTTTTGTCTCAATAGCTCAGAGTCTGCATTTTTTCCCGGTTTAATGTAGAAGAACCCGCCATATTTTGGAACCTATAACATAATTAGCGAAGTATGAATGTGTTATACCGTGCTAAATTATAACAGCCGCACAGGTCGATCGATCAGGTTAAGCTACGCTTTCCGCGGGTGGTCTGTGCATGGTTGTCCATCTTTACATACCGAAACCCCTCCGTGCCTCGGAAAGCACGTTAATCCCGGCTGTCATTCGTGAATCTTTGACAGTCGTTACGGGTAGTCGGAGCACGAAAGTCTGACAACCAGTCTTACCAAGGGGTATCGTATTACCCAGTAACTGGGTTGTGGAGGTCATATAGGCAGTCGCTCCATGTAAAATACTGGTATTCAGCTGCATCCGGTTAGACGAGAAGCCGAGCCCAACATAGTTGGGAAAAGGCTAGGCAAATGATAGGTGTGTTACACCTCTGCTTAATTCTTCAAGAATGAATAGACCTGATAATATATCATAATCATAAAAAAATTGGAAAATCCAAAAGTGCACGACTCGTCATAATGCTCATTTGATCGTATAAAAAACCATAGATATTATATTAAGTAGTTAGTTTTTTATTCATTATAATTAAACAACATCGAATAAAAGAGCTATTTTCAATAGGTTCCTCGTACGGGTGAAACGAAGCTATTAAAAAAAATTAGTCAATTATTTGATTTTTTTCTCAAGCTATAATGATTTCAGGTTTCACTCTTGATTCACGGGAAAACTTTTTAGAAATATTTTGGTGTTTTTTTTTTTCGTTTCTACTGCATTAAATCAATTTTTGAGAAGTACATAATTAATCTCCATTAAATTATCAATGGTATGTTAACTAAGTAGGTTCTGTGTACTAGCAGGAGTATAACAATAAAAACAGTTGCAGAAAGGAGTCTAAAAATTTTTTTCGATCGTAAAGCACTATTTAATGCATCGCATTATGAGTCGCGCAAAATGTATTTATCCCAACATTAGTATTCCCGTTTGAGCACCTATTTTTAGAGGGGAATAAATCAGAATACATACATACATAGGTGCTCTAAAACTAGGTGCTCAAACGGGAATACTTCTAGAAAGGTGTCTGAGTCCTGAGCAAGATAAAGGAAGAAGAAAAAATTATAAAAATAACTACCAATTTTTGTTTTTGATACACATAAAACTCGAGACATAAAATATTTTTATGTACCTACGTATACTACATATCTATATAGTACCTATACGTAGTCATACACAAGACTGCCTTTTTTTTGTAATTTTCAGAAACGACTTAATTTGCACAAATGAATAAATAATCACTCATAAAGTCATAACGCTATTAATCATCACAAAAAGGACGCCGGAAACACAGCCAACCACAGACTAACTTAAAATTAACAACTTCAAAGAATTCACCGCGGAAGTCAAAGCTGGAGGTACTTCACCGTAAAATTATCTGCGCGGGTTTTTACGAGACTTAGATGACAGAAAACCTGTAAAAAATCTCCTTAAAACACACATTTACGTGTTTAAAATTTTCCTTTCAACGCCGCCATTTTGATTTACGAAAGTTTTTGACGTAATTGACACCTGTCTTAGTGTTTACTATTTTTAAGGAAGTATTACCGGTTTTTCCTTGATTCGTCATTCCATACATTGTCATTGATCTTATTAATCAAACAGTTGCTGAGATTGGTTACCGGGTCAGGTAAAAAGTTATTAATGATTTTCAGTATTTCATAGAAATTGTGGCTTGCTTCTAATGATACTTAATACTGTCGTTGAGTAACGGTTCCCGTACATAATCGATATCTAAGTTACGCATCAATGGTATAAATTTAGACGCGAATTAACTGGCCTAAGGGGCATCATCACACACTGCAACGTGCCACGCGACGTAACGCATCGCGCGCGGATTAACGTGCTTTCCGAGGCACACAGAGGGGTCTCCGTATGTACAGACCAACCGCGGCAAGCGCAGCTTAACCACGGGCCCTTCTGATTACGCTTATGTATAAGAGAATTATGATTTATAATTCTATATCTGCGTACAGTCACGTTTGCTCTCTGATAAAAATCTTTTAAAAAATTAAACAATGGCTGCCATTCGACGTGTATTTACTATCGATACAATTCATATTCAGTTACAAAATTATTTTGTAATAGGGTGCAAACGTATCTATTGAAAGAATACAGCGTCAAAGTGATCCATAATCAGCCTGTAATGTTCCCAATGTTAAATGTTAAAACGTTGGAATTTTGACCTTCAATACCCCGTAACCAGAAGGTTCCCAGGTATGGTTCAGGTACAAATAAAAAAATATTACAATGACGTGAAGTATAAGTGACTCTCAGCTTCATTAAGTTTAGTGTCTTCTTACACCTGTTAAGTAAGTATATCAATACCGCAAAAACACTTATTTTATTTTTAGCTCAAAGTCACGTGGAAAACAATTAACACATTTTCAGAAACTCTATTTAGCACGTTGTTTTTCTTCTAAAAACTTATGGGGTTTCTCTATACAGAAATTCTCGTAATCAGCCTTATTTGTTCCTTGTTATTGCCATTAGGGATATATCTCCTATAAATTGGGACTTATCTATACTATCTATACTAATATTATAAAGAAGAAAGATTTGTATGTATGTTTGTAACGAATTGGCTCAAAAAGTACTGGACCGATTTTAAAAATTCTTTAACCATTTGAATGCTACATTAGCACTGATTAATATAGGCTTTCTTTTCCTTTTTTTTCCCACTTGTGCGAAGCCGGGACGGGCCGGTAGTAGTATATATAAGGTGTTTCAAAATCAACTCTACAAACTATAAGAGGTGCTTTAGACCATCAAACTGAACAACTTTCACTATGGGACCAACTCTGAAATCACGAAAAAAAAATTTGCTGTTTAATACAAAAGTTCAATACCTACCTACTTGACCAAAATGTATAAAAACGGCAGATTTTTTTTTTGTTTTCTCAGAGTTGGTCCCACAGTGAAAGTTGTTCATTTTGATGGCCTAAAAGCACCTCTTAAAGTTTGTAGTGTTGATTTTGAAACACCTTATACTGTTGCGAAATGTAGGTGTGTCATACAACTCAGTTCCATGTTTGTCGAAGGACCGATTCTCGGTGTAGCAGACGAGTCCAATATAGTTATTTATCGTATCGAAAATTACACATTTAAATAGCCTGATTTGCCCTGCAAAATTGACAGCAAACCTGACAGAAGAATAGCGGTTGTCTAAGTAACTTATATTCAAGGAATAAAATTGACGTTTGACAGATTTTGTATGAAATAACTGTCAAAAACTCGAAAGTAAACTTACCTCGAATAAAATTATCTGGCGTTGGAAAAATAAGCCCTTATACTGACAAAACTTTCGTGTTTTGGACTTGTGAACAGCGTTTAGACTTTAGGGGACTCCTTCAATAACATTGCTTGATGTTTGATACTGTACGGAAGCGTATCGAGTAGTTGTGAATAGCTTAAGCCTGGCCCTCAAGTCTGCTATTACAATAGTGTCAGAATGGTCTATCATTGATTTCATAATTGTCGATTTTGACAAGTTTGGTACTCTACTAATATAATGGCGTCATTATGATTTTCCAATGGTCAACCACTGACACTCTTTGAAAGAAATGATGTAAAGAAATGGCATAAAATGGTAATCTCGTACATAATGACAAATTAATAAATGTAATGTTTATTGCTATTTACGAACCTCTTACTACTTCAGATTGCAAACACTAATACGTAATATGTAAAAATATATATTAAATGAAATCTAACATGAAATTTAGTAGTTTTTCTCAGACCATTGACCGACCAATGATCGAACATTATGAATTTAGCAGATTACGAACTTTTAGCAAAATGACAATGGGATCGTGTTGGAATGACGAATTTATAAAAATAGCAGACTTGGGCCCCTGGTGTAGAAACCGCTTATCCGCAAGCGTAGTGTGGGACGCCCCCCCAGCTTGATGGACGGACGACCTTAAGAAGGTGGCTGGGACTGACAGGATGAGGAAGGCGGAGGACAGGGTTTTGTGGCGCAGCCGGGGAAGGGCTATGTCCAGCAGTGGACTGCGATACGCTGAGTTTTTTTTTTTTTTAATACAACTGTGCCTACATTTGTGATGTACAGACGCCAGTACATCAAGCTACCCGAAACTGTCAAAATTTTCCGATCAACCTTAAACCTAAAGCAAATAGCGATAAAGTAGAAAATCTATTAAAGAAATTTGACAGATTTTAGTAGCTTGATGTGCTGGCGTCTATAGATCATCCTTCATCTGCCTAAGCCTTTTCCCAACTAAGTTGGGGTCGGCTTCCAGTCTAACCGGAAAAGGTTAAAAAAAAATTGACAGATTGTAGTAGCTTGGTGTGCTGGCGTCTGTACTTAATCATTTTACTTATTTAGGCGATATTATAATAGCAGGAATATTTCCGATTACGTTACACGCTTTAATTGGATAGCTTAGAAGGAAAATCAGCTTTTAACACGCGATTCTCAAACACTTGTCGTGACGTTAGCAAAATTAAGTATTCAGGACAAAGGTGACTTAAAACTGTTTCGCAAACATTAGATTTCTTGATAATCATTATTACGATAGTATGTGTGTAAGTACTTTTGTCATGTGTCGGCAAACGTCGAGTCATTGGCCAAACGTTTGAGCTAATGCATACGCTGACTCATTTGCTCAAACGTTTGCGCCAATGTCAGCAACCAACATTTGTGGTACGGGTCTCGAATAACGTGACAAGTTTCAATGACATGAGACATGACGTATTGAATATGTCGTCATATTGATGGAATTATTCATTAGTATGGCATTGAAATATTCCCGGTTTTTTTAAACCTTTTTACGGTATTTTTTAGGTCCTTTTTAGTGTTTTTTTTTTCTTTTTCTTAAGACTTGGTTTTTTCATCTTGTTTTTTATGAAGCCTAACAGCGTCATCCGAAATGCCTCATACCGGTTTGGTTGTAAAATGTGTGAGAAAAAAAAAATAATAGGTATTATTCTGCAGCAATATTATTAAGTCCATCTAGATGGACCGATGACCTTATGAAGGTGGCTGGGACAGAGTGGATGCGGAAGATGGAGGTCAAGATGTTGTGGGGCAGCCTGGGAGAGGCTTGTATGTCCAGCAGTGGACTGCGACATTCTGAGTTGTTTTATTGACTGAAATTAGGTAATTAATAATATAATTAACTAGCTGACCCCGCAAACGTCGTTTTGCAAAAAAAAAAATAGATAGTAGCCGATTCTCAGACCTACCCGATATGCACACAAAATTTCATACAAATCGGTCCAGCCGTTTCGTAGGAGTAGGTATGGTAACTAACACTGTGACACGAGAATTTTATATATTAGACTAGCTGACCCCGCAAACGTCGTTTTGCAAAAAAAAAAATAGATAGTAGCCGATTCTCAGACCTACCCGATATGCACACAAAATTTCATATAAATCGGTCCAGCCGTTTCGGAGGAGTATGGTTAAAAAAGGAGTAGGAATAAAAAATATTAATCTTCTAATATATAAGATTCTCGTGTCACAGTGTAGGTAACTAACACTGTGACCAAGAATCTCTTTATATTAGAAGATTAATATTTTTTAGTAAAATTAATTATATTAACATTAAGTAATTAAAAAGTATTATTGAATATTATAATTAAGCTGATTTATTTATCTAATAAATATTGCACAAAATATTTTCTTAATACAAAAACATTATGACACTTTTAGTTCTTAATAGCTGCATAGGGTAATTTGGTAACCAATTTATAAGTTGGTTTATTACTATCTAAATTATTTGGGAACCAATTAGTAAATGAAGGAAAATTTCTCTTCGATAATGCACCAGTATTTTTTTTACTGTCTTGGCTTAAAAAGCAATTCCACTAAAATATAGTTTCTATGTAGCTCGGAGATTTAGACGAAAACAAACATTACTTAGAATAAATGTTCTTGTATATAGATTTTATTCAATTTCGAGCGGCCATTGTTGTTTAGATCTTTGACAAATTTAGAAGCTCTGGACATTATTTAAAACAGACATCTTTAGAGCGTGTATTGTCCCACAGCAGGACAAAACCCCCTATTCCTATTGCTCACAATTCTGATAGTGCCGCCAAATACCTACTTAAAACCAATAAATAACAATATGACTAACATACCACACTTTATTATTTATGAAAATAATATAAATAATTCATAAGTGGATATAATAATAGTGTCAACGCATACTACTTATTATATATGTTTTTTAACTATTTTTTTAAACACATAAAAAGATCATTTGTTAGATTTTATATTGATAAATTAAGTTGAACTGCACCAGTGATAAAAAATACTAATATCTATGTATCTATATAAATAAAATTCAAAGTCCTGACTGACTGATATATCAACGCACAGCCTAAACCGCTGGTCCTAGAGACATGAAATTTGGAGGGTGTGTTCTTTGTGAAGAGTAGGTATCCACCAAGACAGGGTTTTTCGAAATTCCACCCCTAAGAGGGTGAATGGGGAAAGGGTGAAATTTCACGCGGACGAAGTCCCGGGCAGAAGCTGTTGCGCGCAGAATGTCATAAATGCGAAGTAGTTCTGTTTGTGTGATGCCTTTTCACACCTTAACCGTTGAATGAATTTTGATCAAATTTGGCACACAGGTAGACTATAACCTGTGTTAGGAAATAGTATACTTTTTATCCCGATAGTAAGTTTTAGTGGGATAATCCCGATCTCCACGGGAGCGTAACTGTAGACAAAAGGTGAAATAAATTAAATTATACCGCTCGTCACTGGCGAAATGTAGGTCTACTATATTTCTCTGCCCCCTTCGAATGCAGCCGTGATATTATCGACCTCCACATTTTAGGAATCAATACTATACTAAAATCAAAGTCCTAACGGATGCTTTAAGTAATAAATATCGAAATTAATAATTATAAAAAAAAAAACTGTCTACATTAAATTTTATCAGTATCAACTACCGGTATTAGTTAATTTATGCTAATTAATTTAAATGAACTATAGCTGTTGGAATATAGACCAGTCTTCTAATAGACCAACGGAACTTTTTTTACATCGATCATGGAAACGTTTTAGTGAAAATAAGACAGATAATACATTTGATTTTTAAACACCCCTAATTGCCTTGAAAATAGGGATTTCTTGAAATTTTTACTCTTTTCACCCCAAACTCTTGAAGATGCTAAAAAAAAAAATAAGCTCTTTGATTATGAAAATTGCATTTTTAAATCCAACTTTAGATTTGTAACTTACAAAAAAAAATGATTCTATTAATCATTGATGACAGTTAAATAATAGTACCGATTTTGATAAAACTTAGCACGAGACTAGTTTGATATCAGGAAAACTTAAATCAGTAGTTACATTCCCGAAAAAAATGGAAAAATTTTCACGTGGGCAGAGTCGCGCCCACGTCCATAATCATGTATATTCAAATTAAGTCCATAAGTAAGTTTTAAGTTCGTTTAACTTACAAATAAGAGTATAAATAAATATAAATAAATAATAAATAAATTCATTTATTTCAGGTACATTACACCCATTGCCACACGATATAAATTAATAGACAACATAATAGAAAAATCAAATCAGATAAATATCAAATTAAGTAAAATGAAATCAATATAAATCAAATTAAATCAAAATAAATCGCGTAAAATTAATTCAAATTAAAACAAATAATTAAAACAATTAATAGAATAAATTAAATTTAAAAAAAACTTGTAGTACATTTGGTTAGTAAGGGGTGGTGGGACCATTCAACATTTTTTTAGTAATAAATTAGGGTAGTATGTATGTTTAAGCAATGTAATTCCTCCCTTTCAATTTGACACACCTAGTTAAAATTGTCGACGTAAAAGTAAACTCAATCGAATCAGACTTCCAAATCGAATCGAACCAATTGACGAACTCGACTCTAAACTCCAATCGATTCATCAAAAATTGGTGCGAATATCGATACTTACACTCATTCAAAGTAGTTATCGATTCCCAAGTTTTGACGCATGCGCAATAAACGTAGCTAAAGTACAAATATCATCTGTTGAATGCTTCACGCAGTCAGTCAGCCATCGTCGTGTGTAGAGACACATCGTCCACACAAATTTAATTTATTTTTCCGTGTTTTCTGTTCTTAAAAAAACCCGCGAACCGTAAGTAGAGATAGCAAAATAACTAAAATACTCTTTTTTTTTTTTGTTAAACGTTCGTTTTGTGCAGTTTTTTTTGTGTAATTTTTTTTTTTTTTTTTTATTGAACGAAAGTGAGTATGAATAGTGATATAAACAAATAGGTGTTTGCCTTCGTTTATCGAGATTTATCACGAGTTATCAATGTGATTTACTTTTTATACTGTTTCCGGTTCCGGTCTTAAGCCTAGGTCAAAAGTTGACCTAGGTTTATAATGTTTAGTTGCTTGTAACTGCGTAGTGATTTTATTTTTCGATAAACCATCGCGTGATTAAATCAATTAAATATATCAAGGTTTGCCTGTACCAGGTTTTCATTCATAATTATTTGTGTATAATTAGCGTATTTTAACATCAAACCTTATGCAATCTAAAATAGTTTCTGTTAGAAATTAATTTCTTTGAAAAAATCTTTTAATGCATTCCTTAAAGTCGTTATCAAATTCGTTTTTAAAGTGATATTTGACCTTTTCATGCAGCCACAAAGACTGGCTCCAGGAATTGTCGCTCCATGTGCAATGCTGGTATTCAGCTGCATCCGGTTAGACTGGAAGCCGACCCCAACACGGTTGGGAAAAGGCTAGGCAGATGATGATGATACAGACTACCTGAGGTTTAAGTGACCATTATTTTTTTCAGGAAAAGAAATTGTTTATTGTGTAAATAGTTTAACGGAATCACTTTTACACGTCAGACCTTACAAGCAAGTTATATGTTTTGTTTACAACTATTAATGTAGCATCGTAAACGTTTTGTTTTGAGCTTACTGTCAATTTAACCCTCTCAGCCATACGAGCCTCTTTAACCCCTTAGCACCCTTTTTTGATACCCACAACAATTAAAACAGTCTATAATTGAATAAATAGAGGATTGTAATTTCTGTGTTTCCGACCGATGCATTGTTCCATAATATTACAACATCATTTTTATACAGTCCACTATTTTTATTGAAGAGCCAAACACACCAACCCAAACAAGGATCTTTACATTATACTGCAGATTTTGATATAAATTATTTTCTACTCCCATGGGAATAAGGCCTGAGTTTATGTATATATGTGTATTATCTCATAGAATAAACAAAAAGATAATTTGCACTATCACTGCAAAATTACTCATCATTTTTATCAGCCCATTAATATCTCTCTTTATCATTGCTAAGCACTTTATTATTCAATCACCATCATTTTCCTGGCCTTATTACCAATTTATTTGAGCTCGGCGCTACAAGTCTTTTCCTTCCATCGTTTCTTTGGTCTTCCCCTACTCTTGTAGCCATCGACATCCATAGTCAAAACTCTCCTCACGACATTTTCCTCATTTCTCCGTAACACATGCCCATACCATGACAACCGATTTCCACGCAACTTTTATTATCCAATGGCTATCATAATAATGTTGTATGTATTTAAAGTATTTTAAGTTATATTCATATTATATTGTATGTGCTTATATGTGCCTTGATGCCTGAAATAAATGGATAAATAAATGAATAAACGATCAAGAGGAAATTGCCATAGATGTAATTTTGATTTTTTTTTTCCGGTAACCACTGAAAATCAGCGCTGTGCTGTGGGTCCCCTATAGCACAGCATCATGCTGAGTGGAAGCCTTCTTGTCACAGTCATGACGTGCAGCCGTCGACTATCTCTCTGCTTTGTGCTCATGTATAAAGATTTTTTTTTTTGGTATGCTCTCATTAGAATTAATTATCTTTTTGTTTGCACGTGTTTCTGTGACAAATAAACCTATTTTTCTTTCTTTCTTTCTATTTCATTCAAAATATAGGTCTTAAAATCAAGATCAAAGTAAATTTTTTTCAAGGTTTTAATGAATAACTTCTTGTTATGAATACCTGTAATTGATTTTTATAAAATAACAGTACCTATCCGTTTATTGCTTATATACAGTATATAAAGTGGGTACAGCGTCTAGATTAGTGGTCGGTTGATAGCAATGGGCTAGCTCCTTAATATATGATAAACATAACTGGCGAAATATGGGTGTCATCAGCAATGACGGCCCAGTGATGACGACCCCGACTTACGACGCAGACGCCTTACTTTATGTAAATTATTTCATCACCACTGCTCTCAAAACGGTGAAGGAAAACATCGTGAGGAAACCGGCATGTCCTAGAACCAAAAATTCGAAGACATGTGACATCTACCAACCCGCACTGGGCCCGCGTGGTGGATTACGGCCCACTCCCTCTCGAAGAGAGGAGGCCTGGTGTCTCAGCAGTGGGAATATTAAAGGCTGATTGTATGTATAGGTACAACTCTGCCTAATCCTTAAAGGTATACAGGCGTAATGTAGGTAATGTTATGTTATAGTAAGTAAATATAAAGTAGATCATATAGATATAGTTAACTGGTCGAGGTACGTTCAAAGTAGTGTTAACGAAAATCACGGTTTGTGCAATTAACGGTACGGTCAGACTAATTGTTATTCGTGGAATTCTATATTTTTTATTCGTGGATCAAATTGACGAGAGCTGTCAAAAATTCAAAATTTATTCCTCTAATAAAATTATCTAGCGGTGGAAAAGTCGGCCCTTAAAGTTTTATTTTTGAAACAAATTTTAAGTCGTAATCATGACGTCATTTTAACAAAGCGTAAAACCGATCCGTCTAACCCTTTCCTGCTAACATTTTTTCTCGATAATGAAAATAAAAAGTACTCGAGGATCTTTTGTAAACGTAGGTACCAATTTTAACCTACTCTTCATTTTCTCAGATTCTATAGACTTTTTGAGTTTTTAAGAATGTTACTAAATAGGAGAACCATTTAGTAAGATTCATATTTATTCGAAAAACTCAAAAAGTCGAAATTGGCCAAAACATTGTCAAAGTCATAGTATTTATTTCAAACTACGAGTAGTTTTCTTGTTATCTCGATTTCGGCTAGAGTTATTTCGGACTTTTTAATTTTTGCTAGAACCAACAGCCTTCCTCGAGCCAACGGCCAACGGCCTTCCTCGAGCCTTCCTTTTTTTTTAATCCGACTTGATGCTCCGGAGATTTATGTGTTCAAAAAACAAACAAAAGAACAAACAAACTCTTCAGCTTTATTATTAGTATATACATACACTTAAAAGGCACATACTAACGTTAACATCTATATATTTTTATAAAACAAAGTCGGGTTAGTTACACCATTTTTATATAACTGAAGAACGGCTGATTTTTAGGATCTTTTATTTGTTGAATTTTTATTCGCCCCGAATAGCAGAATAATTATTAAAACATGAGAAAAAATAACAAAAAAAAATCTGAGACGGTACGAATTTCGCCGGGTCAGTTTACATTAAAATAGAATTGATTCTAGTCGCCCCCCCTTCCAAAAGGTAGTTTCTTGATTATTCGTAGGCAATTAGTATAATCATCATCACTCATCACTGGCTGCTGGTTCCACTAACTGCTGAGTATCCCCTATTTTGTGCCATGCTTCTCAGCACCTTAATTGCGTCTTCTTCTTCTTCGTGTCGTGTCGCTGGCACCATTGTATTTTAAATCTTGTTTTTCAAAATATTGCCACTTCCACGGCGTCGTCAGTGACAGCGCAGAGGTCACTTTGAGAACATGTTGTGGACCACAGAGGGCAGGATAGGAAGTGGAGCATGGTTTGTGACATAGCTCTACAATCACATAACTCCACAATCATAGCGAAACAACTCCTAATTGCGCAACACACAATCAGAATCATTTTGAAGGATATTTGTAATCCATGACCGGTCCACTCAAAAGACCATTAAATTTCAGACATGAATCTATAAGGTCTTCACATGATAGAACCAAGATTATATCTGGACTTTAAAAGGGACCTCTGAGTTTGTTTCGGCCTTTCTTCTCAGAGTTGTCAGTTAAGAACCTCGACCTCATCTAGCTTATATTATTTTATAATATGATGTGTAAAAGTGATTCCGATCTCATTTACAGAATAAATAATTTAATTTAATGTTGAGAAAAATTTGTCTGCTCAACAACGTAGATAGCGCAATGAATGTTGTTGAACTCTCAAAAACTGTCACAATGTGTTACGCAATGACACCGTTGGTCTGTGTGAGTCTCATCCAGGTCTTTTCTGCGATCTTTGTATAATAAACATAATAATATGAATAGCCAAATAGACACAAGGACCCTTTATACCTTTCATAATGACGAGATTAAGTTTAATACTATAAGGGGTAATCCCTATTAGCCGGTGAAAGGGGATTGTTATAAACTAATAGATTTCCTTTGAGGATAACCCAATTTGCGCGATACCTACCTTAAGCAAACTATTTAGCTAGTATTAATAGTTTTATATGAAATTTCGTGGATAAAGCTAAATAATAACAATCGCATGGGTCGATCGAAGGGTCCAATACAAATTTGATACCCCTCCGTGCACCTGAAAGCACGTTAAGCCGTTGGTCCCGGCTGCCCATTCATAGACCTTTGCAGTCTTTACGGGTTTAAAATCTGACAACCAATCTTATTTACCCCTTGGTATTGTTTTACCCAGTTACTGGGTTGTGGAGGTCAGATAGGCAGTCGCTGCATGTAAATTACTGGTATTCAATTGCATCCGGTTAGTCTGGAAACTGACCCGATATACATAGTTGGGAAAACAACTAGGCGGAATCATTGATTGAGATGTTTGGGTAGGATAGATGTGGCAAGAAAGATTGTTTTTATAGTAATACGGTCATGATTATAACGGAAAGCTTAAATAATAGGATTATTTATTGATAGTCTTTAAATTATGGATATATTTTTTAATGAATAGGTAATAATTACGTCTTATTAGTTTTAAAATAGGTTAATTTAATGCAAAATACTTGAAATCGTTAGAAAATTGCATATAAGTATGCGATTTTATTTGAGACAGAATCTTTTTAAGCCTTTAGAAATAATAATAATAATTATGCATTAACAAATCCTCTTTGTTAATAACATATAAACGGTTAAAGTCCCTTGCCGACAAACTTCTCATTCATTTTAAGCAATCTTATATGACCACTATACATCAAAGGTCGCCTCCAATACAACCTTAGATTACAAACAAACGACCTCTTTCGTTCCTAAATATAACCGAAAAAAAGAAAATGTATGAACTTTAAATACGGCAAGCTTGATACATTCATTAAAAGACCGTTAAAACCTCGGCTTTGAGAAATAAAAGAAAAAACTTGGAAACCGCAAACTTTTTTACAAAATAATTTTCGTGTCCCTACTTTTTTTTGTTGACGCTACTGGCGCCCGCGCAAAGGACACGCGTTCACTTTTGCAACAAGGACATTAGGTACCCAGCGTTAGAACTATAACGTATCTATTATTATTATTATGCTGTCCGTACTTTTAAGTGAAGGGGAATTTTGTTTTAACTTTATATTAGGTGATTGTCAAATTATGAGGTTATTTCATGCTAAAAATTAGCTATGGAGATTGCCAAAAGTTAGGTAAAATATGTATATACTATGTATATTAAAAAGTCTGATACATTGATTGTATTATCGGGTTATCCCTAAACCGAATTATAGGTACTTTGACCATAGTCAGTAAAAAAAACACCCTGAGCTGTCAATATTTTCCCGGTAAAACACAATGATTATTCTGTTCCAGTTTTAAATCAGAGACAAGGCAACGGAACTAAATCATAAATCCTAGTCCAGATCCTGCATTTAAATTAAATAGAGCCATATTTTAATAATAATGTGAGAAAAACCACACGTTACATGAATATGATAACGTCGGGTTTTTATTAACATAATAATGATTAGACATTGTTATTGTATTCTGTTGATTTATTAATGCGACAAAAACGCTTGTATGCGCGGGAAAAATGACAGATGACTATTCGTTTTGGGATTCCTTAAGACGAAACTGTTTGACGTTTAAATTTTTTTATAACTCATATGCCAAAAAGGTTAGCAGACAGAGGAATGCTCTCATTCATCCGCAAATACGCATAGCTTCAAATATTTTGTTATCTTCGATAGTTTTTCTGACAGAAAAGTTTAATAAAACTTAAGTATAATAACCCAATAATCAAACCCATGACCTCGTGATAGCTTGCCATCGGCAGACATTAAAGTGACTTTGATTGACTTATGTAAGTATGTTAAGGTCTGTTAGTCTAACCAACCAGTAACGTTGAGCTCTTTAAGTTTATTTATTTTACCATTTATGTACACACAAAAAAAAGAAAAAAACAGAACAGAAAAATAGGTACAAAGGTGATGTTTATTTCATAAGAAATCTCTTCCAGCATACCTGCGATAGGACAATAAATAGAGAGATGTAGACAGCGTGTGAAAGAATAAAGGAGACGAAAAAAAAACATAAAATCATAAACAATTCAAAACAAATATTATGAGAATATACTTACATACATACAAATAAACATACATACTTCTAAAATAAATATCACTACAATCTTAATAATTATATTAAATACAAGTAAGTTAAGTTCTGATCTGTGGAGTTCTTTCCTTAAAAGACCATCTCAATAATCTACATGGTCCTCATATGGCCTGGATCTCAAGTCTGCTATTACAATAGTGTCAGAATGGTCTATCATTGATTTCATAATTTTTGATTTTGACAAGTTTGGTAATCTACTAATATAATGGCATCATTATAACTTTCCAATGGTCAATCACTGACACTCCATTGAAAGAAATGGCATAAAATGATAATCTCGTACATAATGCCAAATGAATAAATGTAATGTTTATTGCTATTCACGAACTTCTTACTACTTCAGATTGCAAACACTAATACGTAATATGTTAAAAATATATATTAAATGAAATCTAGCATAGTTTTCCTCAGACCATTGACCGACCAATGATCGACCATTATGAATTTAGCAGATTACGAACTTTTAGCAAAATGACAATGGGATCGTGTTGGAATGACGAATTTATAAAAATAGCAGACTTGGGCCCCTGATCAAGTTTACGTCTGGACTTTAAAAGATACTGTAACCTCTGAGTTTGTTTCAGTTTTTTTCTTCTCACAGTGGTTGGTTAGGAAACACCGAACTCATCTAGTTTTATAAACATAGATAATTTAATGTTGACGTGTAAAAGTGATTTTTTTCAATCAATTTACAGAAATAAATATCCTTTACCTACCATCGGCGGGGTACTTGCGTAACACAATAACAGAAGGAATTGCTTTCATTTTGACAGTTCAACAGCATTCGTTGCATTGCGTTATAATACTTTGTTGAGCAGACAAATTTTTCGAACATTCAAAATATTTTATTTCTTACAAACCTACATCGGCACTTATGAAACGTCAGAAGCTAGGTGCACGGTTCCAATTGGACGTTTCCTATGGAGAAGAGCCGGCAAGAAACTCCACGGTTACTCTTTTAAAAATAGTTGTCTTTTACTAGGTTTTCAAATTAAAGTGTCAATGGTTATGAGAGGACAGTGTAGGCACAGGCCTACACTGTCCTAACACGAGTTTACTAAGTACAAAAAAATCGGTCAATTGCGAGTCAGACTCGCCCACCGAGTGCTCCGTACAAATTTGTTGGTACGTAGTTTTGAATTTTTTTTTTTGTAACTTACTTCTACAAATTTACGGTTTTTGGATTTTTTCTTTTACTTGTGCTACTGTATGTGCTACATAGCTTCTTGCCAAATTTCATGACTAGGTCAACGGGAAGTGCTCTATAGGTTTTGATTTCGGAACATAAACGCCCGTATCTTTCGATTGCGTTAACTTAAAAGTTTGATTTTTTCATTGCTTCAAGAGATTGCAGCCCTGAGTATTTGATATTAATTTCAACTTGATTACTCCACGCGTTCCTGAGAAAAAGGGTCTTGACTGACGGACAGAGAGACGGACAACGAAGTGATCTTATAAGGGTTCCGTTTTTTCTTTTGAGGTACGAAAACCTAAAAATAGTCTTTTATAACCCTTTTACACACATTGCACAGTTATTAACTTATTAATTTCGCCAAAGCCGAGGCAAGTTAAAGCCATTTGGACCACTCAAAGCGACCCCAGTTCGACAACAATGGTCGCGTAATCGCGTTGCAAATCCATTTATGAAGAACAAGGTTCAAACAAGCCTCTCTTAAATGGTTGCATGTGGATTTGATGTCAAAAATACCAGTTTGAGTTTCAATTTCTTTGAAGAGGGAGTTTATTTAGATGGGCTGAGAATTTAGGTAGATTTCAAAGAAACCTTAAGTTGTATTAAAAGATATGTAGATTTTTTGTAAATAAACACTAGAATTATTTATGTATATAAGGTGGAGATGAAAATATATTAAAATTCATAATAGCGTTCTCAGTCTCCTGACAAAAATTCAACCAAAATCCAACAGATTAGTCACCATAGCTAGTCATAGATTGGCAAAACCCATAGTCGGACCATCATTACTACATAAATTTAGTTTGTTTAAAAAAAAACACCTTTTTAGTTTCGTTTTTAGGATTTATTTGATAGTTCCAAAATACTCTTATGCATTAGTATTGCAAAGGCTTCCATGTACTGACGTATTCTAGTCTCCACATTGTATCACATTATTATTATAAAGGCGAAAGTTTGTGAGTGTGTGTGTGTGTGTATGTTTGTCTCTTGTTCACGCTCAAACGGCTGGACCAATTTTGATAAAATTTTATATGGAGGTAGCTGACACCCTGGATTGGCTACTCTTTATATCCCCACGGGATCAAAACCGCTGGGCGCAGCTAGTAATAAATATTATTAGTTCAATCATTTTATTTACAACATTTTATTAAGTTTTCCATTTTCATCATTGCTTGATAACTTCCGTTGTCAATCACATAAAGGCTAATTATAGTGACGAAGTATTTTTAACGTATATTTTAACCACAATCTGTTTTCAACACCCAAATGACCTACGCAATTAAGCGAAATAATTACATATTTATTATATCCTTATTGCATACGGAACCTCTTTAACTATGTCAATGATACTCATACATTTTTTGTATGTATTCACGAATCTAATGATGTGTATATTTCCACGCAAACAACTAGACAGTAATTTATATTTTATTGTTACATCGTTCTCTGTGACATTGAAGTATCCATACCTAAAGATTTTTGTTAATTAGTTAAGAAAAATCACTAATTCAGAGGTAACGGCGCCGACTTACAAGTGTTTGATTGTGGGTTCGACCCCAGACAGGCATTTTACGTTGTGTAAATAATTTCATCACCCAAGGAAACATGGCATGTCCTAAAACCAAAAATTCGAAGACATGTAACATCTACCAACGCGGGATTAGAACCCACTCCTTCTCACAGTGAGGAAGCTTATGTGTCCCAGCAGTGAAAACATTATAAGCTGATTATGATGTACTGATTGCCATCACCGTCATCGGTAGCCTTATTCAATCACTGCTTAGAATAAGACTCCTTTTGTGCCATACTTCCCTGGTCTGTTTAAATTTCATCCAGGTCTTTCCCGCGGTCCTTTGTAGGTCATCCATCCATTTGTCTGTTGATCTGTCAACATTCCTTGCACTACAAATATCACCCTTACTGCAACGACGCGTGCAGTTTACTGTTTGTTTAACAGCTCTTTGTTATACTAAACAATTTAAAAATTAATCTTTGTTAAAACTGTTAACAGTGTTGTCTAGGTACTGTAAAAGAATTTTTCGTTCCCATAAAGTCTACTTAAGAAGATTAAAGTTGAGAACTTTTCCCTTATTGTGGTCATAAGCTACTTTTCTGCCTTTAATTCCAGTCATTTATAGTATAAAGTCAAAAAGAGTAAATTTACTTTCATAATATTAGGATAATACACTAGTAGATATTCTTCGGATTTGACTACCGCGTCACTCATTGCAATTTAAACCTTATGTTAACAGCTCCACGCAGTTTCACGTGCATTATGTGTTGATCCCGTAGGAATATCGCGTTAAAAAGTATCCTGTGTGTTTTTTCGTGAAAGAGTAACAAACATCCATTCGTCCATCTTCACAAACTTTCGCGTTCATAATATTATTAGTTGAAGTAAGAAGTAGGATTCATAAAAGCGACATAATTCCTCATGCTTTGGCAGTAAGAAACGTGACTTCAACCACGTAAGACAGTCCCATACCATAAGCGACCATTTCAACGTCTGATTTGAATCTTCACAAAATCTTTCTAGATCATCTCATTTAAGATCTCCATCAGCAGACATAGGCGTTTGGAACATGCTAAGAATTTCAATTAACTTCGTCGCTGGCTTAACATCCAATTTTAGGTTAATCACATAAACAACCACTTTCGTTCTTTTATTGTTGCTACTCTGATTTCTCTTTCGGTGTTTGTTGCTAAATGGCTTATTACTTACTTGCCTTCTGTTTCTTATCCCAATTCTTTTCTCTCCGAATCTATCATAGATTTTGTGTCCTTAACTTTTCCTTACATATTAGCTTACTCTGTTTGTAACTGATATTTAAGATTAATCTTTTTTCTAGATAATAATTTTATTTAACGATAATATTTGGAATCATTCCATCTTTTCATGCCCCTTGTTTTGTCTAAAAGTTTGAATTTGTATACCTTTAGAAACGTTCTCAGATAACTTTCCAGCTTCTCAGAACTGATCGGAATTCTCATTTTTATCCCATTAACTTCGTTGATTTTCAATGTAAAATTTTCAAGTGGTTTTAAGATTCTTCAAGTCTATTATTCAATCTTACTTCTTTATCTTCATTATAAAATCTAACAATCGTTAAGCATAGCATAGCATAATCAGCCCATAATGTTCCCACTGCTGGACACAGGCCTCCTTTCTGTGAGAGGGAGTGGGCTGTAATCCACCACGCGGGCCCAGTGCGGGTTGGTGGATGTCACATGTCTTAGAATTTTTCGGTTCTAGGACATGCCGGTTTCCTCACGATGTTTTCTTTCACCGTTTTGAGCAATGGTGATTAAATAATTTACACAAAGTAAAGTGTTTGCGTCGCGGACGTTTTCACTGAGCCACCATTGCTAAAAATGATTAAAACTTCTTATATGTCATGTCTTAGCTTAAAGGCATCACGACTCCCTTTAAATTAGTCATGAAGGTCCAACTGTGGGTCACACCATCAGATAAAGTTATCAAAATTCGCAATAGGTCCAATTACCGTAATGCAAAACCGGAAACTGAAAACCGCACTACTTCACTAATAGGAAGCAAACCTTGGTTGCGACCTCAACTTTCATATGTGGGTAAACGAACCGAAAACGTATCAAGGTTGCATATCAAAATACCGGCTGCTACCGGTTTTTTCAGAATAGATTTGGACATGAGATCACTATCTGTGCTTTAGAGTTCCTTAGACGGTATTTAAAAACAAAAATCTATGAGATTTACTTGTTTGATCTTTGTCATTTTCACTTTAATTGTTTTTCTTACCGGTTGTGGAGGTCACATAGCAGTCGCACCATTTAAAATACTGGTAATTAGCAGCATCTGGTTAGACTGGAAGCTGAAAACAACATAGTTGCGAAAAGCTAGGCAGACTGACTATTTTTGTTACCAAAAGTGTCTTCTACAGCATTTGTAAAGTCATTAAGTAAACTGCAGTTAGTATTTCCCTTTTCTTTGTCTTTAAACTTTAAATCTGAACATTCAATATCATTAGATTCTGACTTTTAGTCAACATTAGCTACTTTTTCTCATAGCTTAAGCAAACAGCCTCGGTCACCGAATGACGCTTAACCAACATTGGTGGCAAATGTTTGTATAACACATTGGCTGTTACGTCAAATTATGTATACGTAATTATTGCATTAGAACATAACATTTGTATACTGAGACACGTGACAAAAATGGCAATGCACTTCGCCTTGATAACGATTAGTTTGCTATTTCGAAATAAGCCTTTATACGATAATCTAAACATAATTTGCTCTACTTGTAACTCTGGCAAGCCATTTAAGACCTTAGTCATTACATTATTATTTGAAATATGACTTATTTTTAGCCCAGTAAGGTCGTTTCTTCACTAATGTAACTTAATTTTATGTTACAAGTAATGCAAAATATTGTCTTGAAAATGTTGATCATGAAATAGATTTTTAAAATAAACTATTAGGTATACGGAACCTTAAATCACATTGATACTCAACTGAAAAAACTCGTCAAATATCGCTACCAAATTACACCCATAAAAATAATTATGTGTATATATTATTTACCCTTAATTCTAAAATTACTTTCAATTTTAAGTCATGCTCCAGGCGGAAGCATTATTATTATTTATAACTGACGAAATAACAATTATATTTAAGAACGAAATGATAAACGAGACACGGGTTATCGTCGTAATATATTATGTCACAATTTTAAAGAGATAACCCAAAGGTCTTCATTTATAAATTCCCTCAGTCACTCCGCACATTTGCACAAAACGGACGTATTTCAAATTCAAATACAAAACCGACATATAATTTAAATTTTGAAATACGAATTTTTAGTAAAAACAAAATGGCCGCCGTTAACGGAAAGGATTCAGACCCGATCGTCCCTCCTTCATCTTTGATCAGAAGGGTCAGCTCCCGATCAATCAGAAATTCAATATCGGAGGAGAAAGAAAATGGTGATGGTCCTGTGAAGGGATCTTTTGTCAGTAAATACAAGAAGGCTCCTGAGGCGTTAAAGAGCTTCCATTTGACTGATGCTGAGAGTGAGCTGGAGGTCCCTGGAACACCTATGACTCCTAGAACATCTACTACTCCTGGTTTGTATATTTCGATGATGTTATAATATATATCTTTTTAAATGTGCTCTTTCTCATCGTATTTCTATGCATTCTATTTTGTACTTCTATTTTCTCATGTTTATTTCTTTTGTCTTCGTTTAATATTGAATAATGAACTTGCATAACAACTACGTTAATAGCATTAAATCGTACACTTTCACACATCGCCTTCATATGATCTTAATGTAAGTAAGTTAGGTTATTATATCCATATTTACCTATATTAGAACACCATTACATTAATTTGCCTCCACAGTTGCAAGTACCACAACTATTAAACTAAACGATACTACGGTTTCTTAACTAAAACATAAACAGTATTCACAAAACAATATCCAAATGTATATTGTTTTTGAACTAGAATATAAACAAAGCCATGTGATGTTACCATTGAAGGTCTGATACTAAATTATAAACTGTGTAATGCATTGACTGAGAATTAAGTTCGTTTTGAGAGAGTTCAATTCCAGTTGTTGTGAAGAATATTTTAATTTTAGATTCGTCAAAGGCTTTCGACTTTGTCTCTCATTACTGAGCTTCTAATTTGCATGTTTTTGACTTTCGCTCATGCTAGCAACAAGCGCTATCGTTTAACGTTACGTTAACGTTACTTCAACGCTGTTTTAACATAGCGTTATCACATACAGAGACGTATAGGGTACACATAATGACTCTAAGTCTGAATTAATATTTTTGGAATACCACAGGGCTATGTACTAAAAATGAAAATAGTATTAGCAAGCAAAAGAGGGACGCTACCTATGGAATGCTATGGGTAGCGCCCCGGGTCGTAGCTTCGCGTGGGTGCGTTCTTGACTAACACTTCTCTAAAACAATACAGGCGACGCCGCGTATTCTAAGGTGCGTTCACAAATGCACAATACGTGACGCCACACATAAAACTCACAATAAATTAACTTCGTGCAAGTCACCTATAGAAAAAATAATATTATTTGAAAGTGATGATTCGCACGTTTCGGGTGACTTGATTCGTGCGAATCGAGAAATAAGTCGAATTTTATTACAATTAATATTTGGACAACGTCTTAATTTATTCAAGGTAGGCTTCAACTGTTTTTTGTAACATACCTATCTAATAATATTAATGTTTAAAACAATTTATGAACACGCAACATTACGGAACGATTGCAACATATTTTATCAAATGTTTGTTTTACACCTATAATTAAATAGCATGATGTACAAAAAAAAATTATCGCAACGTTAGACTAATGTTGCGTAATATTTTAGGAATTCATGTCCTTGTCATGTTTATGTTAGAATAATCAGCCTATGAAGTTCCCACTGTAGGGAATCAGGCCTCCGCTCAGTGAGAGGGAGTGGGCCGTAATCCACCACGCGGACCCAGTGCGGGTTGTTAGATGTTATATGTCTTCGAATTTTTGGTACTAAGACATGCCGGTTTCCTCACAATGTTTTCCTTCACCGTTTTGAGAGCAGTGATGATGAAATTATTTACAGGCAGGTACGCAATTATTTGCAGGTGCTTGGGTTCGAACCCCCGACATACAATTCGTAAGTCGCGGCCGTAATGACTGGGCCACCAATGCTCTAAAATAATGCTCAAGAATGCAACTTACATGCCGATAAAATCAATTTGATTAGCCGGAGCTTTTTCCTAACTATGTTGGGATAACTTCCAGCCTAACTGGATGCAGCTGAATACCAGTATTTGACATGAAGCGACTGCCTATCTGACCTCCACAACCCAGTTACTGGGTAACACGATAGCCCTTGATAAGACTGGTCCTCAGACTTTTTGGGCTTCTGACTACCCGTAACGATTGTCAAAGATTTACTTACATCCTGTTAGAATTTAAAAATATATATTTCTAACTATATAATTCCCAAAATCATTGGAATCATTGCTATATTTTATGCCTGTGGTAATAATTCATTTAATTGCCAAAGAATCAGCATTGCTATACAACGTGGCAATGCTGCCAGCCTTTTGGGCACGTTTCTTTTTGACAGCGATGCGGACGAATTTTTTGATGCCCTTTGATTATTTCCCCTCCATTTTATATACTTTTACATATTATTATTATTATTTTAAGTCTGTTAGCTTTTTAAATTAGGTAATAATTAATAATTCCAGTCAGGGGATCGTGGCTAAATAATAACAGCCGCAAGGGTCAATTGAAGCGTATTTAACACGCTTGCCGTGGTCGTTTCGTGGATGGCTGACCATCTATTGTAATTATCGAGACCCCTCCGTGTCTGAGAAAGCCACAAAACCGTTGGTCCCGGCTGTCATTCGTAGATCTTTGACAATCGCTACGGGTATTCAAAAGCCCGTATATCCGACAGTCAAGTCTTACCAAGGGGTATCGTTTTACCCAGTAACTGGGTTGTGGAGGTCAGATAGGCAGTCGCTCCATGTAAAATACTTGTATTCAGCTGCATCTGGTAGACTGGAAGCCGACCCCAAAATATATAGTTGGGAAAAGGCTACGCCGATGTTGATGAAATAATCCCATCCATAACCCTAATTGCGTAACACACTATCAGTCATAATCTGAATCATTTTTAAGGATATTGCTAATCCATTGCTTCATATGTTCGAAAATTTTGTCTGCTCATTAACGTAAATAACGCAATAGATGTTGTTGAACTTTCAAAATGAAAGCCATTGCTACTGTGTGTGTTACTCAATAGGCTAGTTTCCACCATCAATAAATTAAAAATTTGTCCATCAGTTAGAGTATTGGAAACTAATGGATGCGTATTTTTTGTTTTTGTAAATCAATGAATATTGACAAAGATAAAACGCATCATAACTCGGGAGTGGGGGCTCGTGACGTCAGAACGCACTAAAAATTATAACAAGGTGTGACGTATTGAGAATTTTTAAAAGCGTCGTATTTTTTGGTTTAAAATTTCAATGGTTTACGTAACAAAAGAAAAAATACGGGTCATATATTTTTTGATAATCTAACTGACGGACTAATTAGATTTTTTCAGTTGACAAGCCTATTACCCCGCAACTATTCTTTAATTTGTCACAAGAATGTCTCCAATGGTCAACAGTTGTTATGCTGGACACATTATTATCAATGCCAAATATGAGGTTATTATTATGAGGTATTATTATCTTTGGGTATAAAACCGTCGGTATTATAATGGACCATTGTGAACAAAAGTGATAAGAATCAAGTGGCAGACTTATTATGCGCGTGTGCAAAGTATATAAAATGCCTTAGGAAAGTATCAGATTCTCTGTATTAAAAACCATCCAAAAGTTAGGAGTTAGAAGTTAAATCGCAGTTAAAGGTTTTTTTACGAGCAAAATGTGTGTGTGTTTGCATATTTGCAAGCAATAATTTTCGTAATTACAAAACAAATTATTATTTTACTTTAAATAATTTTGCAGCCAGCCAAACAGAATCCCTTATTGTCAAGACTGCAGCATCATCTAAATTGCTTCATGTCTATTCAGCATCTACGACAGTTTTCAAACAATTATGACGCACTTTATATATTTTACAGCCAAGCAAATACACACATCAAAAGTGTCTAGGGATCAAGCATTTTTATGCGGATTTCTTGAGATTGAGATGTGGCTTTGTAATAAATTTATGATTTTATAAATTTATATGGATCCTTTTTGGTGCATTTCATAATTTGAATCAGGAACTGTGAATCAAATTCGAGTAAAAGATGAAAATCAGCTGTCAATATTTTCCCTATAAAAACATACAACGCATTGAAGACATTATTAGTGCTACTGTTTCCCTACTACTGATTAAAACCAACGTTATTATGGAGCGGCGACGTCATTTAAGCAGGGAAGAAATGCTCAGAGCCGTGGGAATGATAGAAGCTGGTTCCCGGCAACGTACTGTGGCTTTAGCTCTGAATACAAGTCAGAGTGTTATCAGTCGACTTTGGACACGTTACCGAAGCACTGGTACCGTGGCTGAGCGCCATGGAGGACGGTATCGCTGCACCACACGGAGACAAGACCGATACATTCAAATCTTAACTCGAAGAGCTCCAACAATAACCGCCATGATGTTAGCCGTGAGGCTTCATCACTCTTCAGGGAACTTAATTAGCGACCAAACAGTCAGAAACCGCTTGCATGAAGTGAACCTTCATTCCCGAAGACCGCTACGGGTACCACCTATAGCAATGCACAATCGTAGGATTCGATATCAATGGGCTCTTGAACACAGAAATTGGGCAGAAGAACAATGGCGTTTCGTGTGCTTTTCTGATGAGTCTCGTTTTGGTATGAGACCGGATACAAGACGTATACGACACTGGAGAACCCCTGGACGCCAACAGCGATTAAAATCCTGCCAGGAAGTCCATCCTTATAGTGGTGGAACCATCATGGTATGGGCGGGTATTTGGATCGGCGGAAGAACTGAGTTGATTTGGATCAGAGGCAACCTCAACGCTCAAATTTATGCTGAGACGATTGTATCAGACGTCATCGTTCCTCTACAAGTGCAAATCGGTCCCTTATTTCAGTTAATGCATGATAATGCACGACCGCACACCGCAAGAGTTGTAAGACAGACTCTCGCCGCAGCTAACATCAATGTCCTGCCCTGGCCTGCTCAGTCGCCAGACTTGAACCCGATTGAGCATGCATGGGATATGCTACAGAGAAGAGCTCTGCCGAATATGGAGGGTATCCAGTCGCAAGAAGACCTTTTTTTGTTGTTGCAACGAACATGGGCGGCCATTCCACAGCGTGATTTGGATGAACTCATTTTGAGTATGCCAAACCGATGTTCTTGTGTTGTTAGTGTTCGCGGTAGAAACACGGATTATTAATTGTTTAAGTTACCCAATAAAATTTTAGAGAAAACTGTTATTTCAGTCTTTTTTTCGAACTTTTGTGTTAGTGGTTCAAATGTCAAAAATCCCTTTATTAGGAAAATGGCAAATTTCTTTATTAATGCAAAGGTGACTTGGTTTATCGTTACTGTGACAAACGAAAACACTTTATTTGATGAATCCTTAAAGAAAATTTTAATTAATATCAATCAGGAGAAAAGTTATTGCAAAAATATATGTTGATCCCTAGACACTTTTGATGTGTGTATAATCCCTTACGGGATTAAAAAATGAACTGAATTGATTTTTGTCCATTCAGCGTCTACTTTAACATTCGACACAATCTCAACATAATTCTTTTGCCCTTATCCCAATTTATTTGGGGTCAGTGCAACATTTCTTTTGCTCAATAGCTACTTCCTTTCACGATCATATCATCTTACACACGTCCAGTCATCATTTCTTTGGTCTTCGCCTTCTCTTGTAGCCATCCACATTCACATCTAACCTATTCTATCCTTTTGTTACCAGGTCACGAGAACTGCACCTTCCACCATGACCTGGAACTGGATCACAGACCCCCCACCAGGGAGGCGCTTCTCCCCGACATGGCTAACTCCTACAGACTACTGCTTACAGGTAAATACTTTTGCTTACTCTTCTAATCCACGATTTAATAAACCATAAGTTTATTCGATCTAGTGCTGGATGTATAGTTTCAAAGCTTTTTTTTTTCAACCATAAATGAAGACACTTTGGACTTCTAAGAAAGTTGGTGCATTTAGACACTACACACACGTTCACTTGCACCTCGGATAACCTAACGAATGCAACTGATGCCGGAATCAACATGGCCGCCTACTGGTATTAATCTATATTAAAAAAAAAAACAACGAGGAAGAGTACCACTGACACGAAAAGAATAAAGAGCAGTAAGAAGCTCTGTTCAAAATCCAATGCATTGATTAATGAGCGAGGTTTTAGTTATACAAAAGGACTGTGACATTTTTCTGAACACTCTTTCGAAATTATTGTGGCGGCATCTACATCGCTACATGCGAACTACGCATCACACTGACGTCTGCAAAATTCTACATCGCGCAAGCAGAGTTTACCGCGCGTCTAGAATACATATTATAACGTCCCGACAACAATAGCCGGACAGTTACCCACCACCACACCACATCCGTCTGGTCGGAGAATCTTCCCTTTTCTATGGAGGATGAGTGAACTTTACACCCTGTTCTTCATACCTCAATAATGCTAGTTTTAAAGACAGTGACTTTTATCTGAACACTCTTTCGAAATTATTATAGCAATTGATAATTTTAACCCTCGTTCAATTTGCTAACGTATGTTCTTGCTTTCTTCAGGTCTTGGAGAGGACCCAGAGAGGGCGGGTCTACTGAAGACTCCAGAGCGTGCCGCGAAAGCTATGCTCTTCTTCACCAAGGGATATGACCAGAGCCTTGAAGGTATGTAACATGACATAAGCTTCTCCTAAGTTATGCTATTATTACCCGTTTTTTGCTTTCACATCCATTCCGTCTCAGCCGCCTTTTTCGGCCGTCAGTCCATCATCCTACGCAGACTCATTTTATACAGTATTTTCTTTAAAAAACACAGTTTGCACTACAGTTTACGACAAAGAAGAAAGGAGCAAGGATATAACTTTACATAGGTTTTCAGTAAATAAAGGGGAAAAAGCATAGGATATGTGGACTGGAAAAGGCTCCTGAAATGGATGGAATGGTGATAAGATTCCACCTATACATAAGCCTACGTTCGCGCGGACGTAAAAATACCTTGGCGGGATTTAATCACGCACTGGATTTTCAACTCTCGGTGTAGAGGCGAACATCGAGAACCCAATAGAGTGCATCTCAGCCCGTCCAAAAAAACACACTGTTGGATTTTCAACTCTTGATGCTGAGCAGTGCGTTGAAAATCCAGTGCACGGAAAAAAATCGCCGCGGGAAAACGCGACCCTACCTGAGCTAATGTTCATTAGTATCTTACTTGATACACGCATTAAGTTAATTGTTTATAAGAAATCGTCACCAGCCAGAACGTTTTACATGACGAAATAAGAAAATTTCTTGCATCATTATATTTTCACTTATGAGAGAGCTTCCAAATGAAAGTTATCAATTAACATGGACTCAATTCGGGTAACCAAATTATATACTAGTAATGCCTATAACATCAATCGTTTTACGGATAACAATGATTATTAACCACTTGTTAACTGCCTCGTTGGCTTAGTGGTCGTAAACGCAGCTACTGCTGAACATGAGGTCCTGAGTTCAATTACCCGGTCGGGCAAAATGTTATTGGGTTTTTCTAGTCTGGATTTGTACTCGATTGATAGCAATAGGCTCGCCCCCTTTGCATGGAACTTACAAAATGTAGGTGTACTATACAAGGTGGCAGGATATGACACACAAACTTGACATTGGCCCCGATTCTGTTGTTCACAAACTAAACTAAATTTAAGTTCAGTGCATCTTTTTCTTTCTATTTCATTATGAAAAGGACAGAAGATAAATATTAGTTTAGTCCTGTCAAATTAGATAATCCATAGACAAGTTTAGGCGTGATTCTGGAAAAACCGGCTTGGAATTAAATATATGTGTTAATTTACCCAGCTATATTTAATTTTTCAGAGGTTCTAAACAACGCCATATTTGACGAAGATACCGATGAGATGGTCGTTGTCAAAGACATTGAAATGTTCTCCATGTGCGAGCATCATTTGGTGCCCTTCTACGGCAAGGTGTCCATCGGATATCTGCCTCAGGGCAAGATCCTGGGATTAAGCAAGCTGGCTAGGTAAGAGATTGAAGCTTTGTTGTGTTGATACTTGATTTTGAGATTAGAGAATTTTCTGGAGTAAGAGAGAAAATTGCAACAGACATTGATAAATAATATCACACTAACTGAAGATTGTTGAACAGATTACCTAGATGATGCTAAGTATATTTCTTAACCTAAAAATAGTTACAAAAACGATGCCCTGTGAGATCTATTTAACTACGTCAGACTAAAGAGTAAACGTATCCAAACCTGCAAAATGATCAAATCAAGCACCGTTTCTAAAATCACAAACTACTAAACGTTTTGAACTATTGTATCCGTTTTTTACCCATTGTATTCTTTTTTAACCAATCTTGATTACTAAGACTTATATATTTTGTCTTTTGCCAATATTCACAATTTCAAAATCTCTACCGGTATTCATTCCTCTCTCTCTCCCTTTCTCTTTCTTTAACTTAACACACTACATATTATCATAATATTATCTTCAATTATTCCAGGATCGTGGAGATCTTCTCCCGTCGTCTGCAGGTGCAGGAGCGTTTGACCAAACAGATCGCCGTAGCTGTTACACAAGCAGTCCGCCCGGCTGGCGTCGCCGTTGTTATTGAAGGAGTGTAAGTGTTTTTTACTTTCTAATGTATAGTGTCAACATCATCATCCACAGTCTGATTTGAGACCTATTTCTCGGTATAGGCGAAATCAGTGGTGGCCCAGTCGTAACGTTGTAGAAACCCAGTTTTACTTTGTGTAAATTAGACCACTGCTCTCAAAACGGTGAAGGAAAACATCGTGGGGAAACATCTACCAAATCGCACTGTGCCCGCGTGGTGGTTTATGGCCCACTCCCTCTCATCGAGACGAGAACTGTGTCCCAGCAGTTGCAACATTATAGGCTGATTATGCTATCCTCGGCATATTATGATTATTTTTGACCGTGTCACTGTCAGTCTCCATTCCCTGTGACTGTCTCGTACAGGTTTGCAATAGTGTTAAAATCCATCAGTTTTTAATGTGCCCATTTCTAATGGCTCTACCTGTTGATCTAGCTTGCAACTTTTTGACTTACTAACCGCCTCTTTTGACAAATCAAAAATATTTTTACATGATGCATTTTATGAAACGGTTTCAGTTCTTTTAGAGCCATAATATTTATGATGAGGAGACAGTATTTAAGTGACAATGTTAGCTCTTTCTGACTTCTTATGATGACGACAAGTAAATAGTAAATGCATCACAACAGTACAGACTTGACTTAAATATCTACATATAAGATTGGAATAATGATATGTGAGAGAACATGATTTTTATCAAAGTAATGTTAATACCCCGATCATAGTGCGATTGCGTATAGCAGAATAAATTGACAATTATTTTCTGAGATAAGCCCTATAAGGATACATGCAAGCCATCCAAATCGCGCATTTAAAAATGGCTGCGAATCAACATCAGTCTCACTCAGACAAATAATACTAGATGGCGCTATAATTGACGCTAGATTAGTGACAAGAGCGGAAAGTATGATATGACGTAATTATTGATGTACTCAAGAGATGGCGACACTGGTAGTTATATCGTGTAACTTAATATTTTTTAATTTTTCTGTAGGGTCTGTAGGCTTTCTTTATTATGGAGGCACGATGGAGGCTCTCTTGATCCTACCATTCTTTATGATTATTTTTAAGTGACTGCACGAATAAGGATTTTAAAGATATAGTTTCAGCGTTTTTACTACTTAGTGTTAGCCAAATCGGAAACGATTTTTATTATGATTATTTTTTCTTTTTACAGGCACATGTGCATGGTCATGCGAGGGGTCCAAAAGATCAACAGTAAGACGGTGACGTCAACGATGCTCGGAGTCTTCCGCGATGACCCAAAGACGAGGGAAGAATTCCTTAACCTCGTACACTCCAAGTGAGAAAGCGAGATTATGAGTTTACGTTGACGGGTCCTTAATATTTTTTCTGGGGTTTCTTTTTTTAATTGACTAAAATTTTCTTTTTCTTACCTAATTTTTCGTATTTTGCCTGAAAAATACTACAATCATCTTTTTTCTAAGTTTCTTTTTTGGTAAAGATCATTTTTCTTTTTAATTTATTAAAGATAAAATATTACGGACGCCCCAACTTCGTGCGGTTTATTTCTTAAGTTATTATTTAAGTTATTGCTTTTTATTGCTCTATTTTGGTAATTTCTAATTACCTACTTTAAAGAACAATTACCTATACATTTTAAAAACAAAAAAAAAATATTGCAGCTTATATTTTGTTCCTTTTTTCATACTTTTTTTTTCATTTGCAATAAAAAAATAACTCAAAATAACCACTTTACTGCTTAAACAGTATTTATTACAAGTTAATAGGTATTAATTTCTCAAATAGACAAACTGATACTGCCTTAATTTTATAAGTAGTATAATTTAATATTATTTTGCAATTCTGTTTTTTTGCTCAGTTTCTTATTATTAATTATTTCTTTTAATAATTAAATTGCACAATTTTCATTTTACGTAAAAGTTACATGACAATAAAAATTACAAAAGAATATTTATTAATTTAACAAAAAAATATTAATATTAAATAAATTTTAGTGGGGAATGTGATAACAATATTTATTGCCCAAACTTATCACATTTTCCAAAGTAAAATTATATTTTGTTAAGAGATTTAGTACAAAAAATAATTATTAAAATATTTTATAAAATTGTTGAAAGTTTTTTGGACCGATTAGTTTAATTTTTGACAAAAATCTCAAGCATAAAATGGCTGATGTTTGACATTTTTGACATATTTTTTTTATTTTTTAGTAATATTAAAAAATGCTAAGAGCCGATGATGTTGCCTTAAAAATGTGAATGTACGAATTTTTGATATGTTTTAACTATATCATGATTTTATAAATAAATGTTTTTTATTTTAAGTTAATTTCGCTTTTTATTACACACCTAAGTAGGAACATTACCCCAACATTTCAAATAACTTAAAACGTGTTTTTTTTTTTTCTTTCAATAACTTGCACATAAATACATTTTTACCTCAAAACTAAACATCTGTTGCATGTGCTTACAGTTCGTTCACAGTTATTTTACCTCTGACCGCAGCAGCCGAAAAGCAACCTTATTGCTACGACAATAAAAATCACTGTGATTTTGATAGTGATGCAAAATCAGAGGCAAAATAAGAAAGAAAAAGTATCTAATGCGACTCGTACAGGAAGATCACAAACTAAACTAAACAATAAAAAACCAAATTATATTTTTAAAAAGTAACAAAACGAAACATAAAGTCCTTTAAGAGGCCAAAAGGCTCTTATTTCAGCATGATGCTGTACATTTAAAAATAAATTTCGCAGCGCTGGTATTCTGATAGGGCCCGCTGTGATGTCACAGACAGTTACAGAAATAAATTATGTAAATATATTATCAAATAAAATATTTATTTTTAATCCGCGCCAGACGTAACCTCATTACTTGTGCCTCATTGCTGTGACAAGCAAAAGGTCGCAGGCGTCGACCTTCCAGCGAAAATAAATAATATCAATAACCAACTTGTTCTCAGCCACATGAACTATAGAAAAGATGACAGTCTTGAACTTCAATTACAAAGAAAATATACTACCCCCCTGTGAACACCTTTGCGACATAGAGGCAATGATGTTATAATGAATTGAATTGACACAGTCGGTCTATTCTGTAAAAATCTCAACGTGAGCTAACGCTGTTGACAGTGAAGCTCACTATAAGCACACTTCACCTAAAAAGGCTATTCAAAGAAAAAGGCTCAATTATGCCCCACGTCTGCTAGCAAAGAGAAGTATCTCAAAAGCTGAGTACAAAATAAATATATAATTCCGGTTTAAATCCTTACTGGCTATTAATACGAAAAAAATGCTCAGAATAAGGGGTAGTATATAATTTTGTAAAATCTAAATACTTCAGTTTTAGAATGACTAGAAATGCATTAAAAACATATACCTATATTTCCGGTTTTAATCCATACGGCTAATCTACAAAAAAATGCTCTGAATATTAATTCAGGCGTAGTTTATTAATTAGTATATGCAGATTTTAGTTTTAGAACGACTAGAAATGCAATAAAAAATTACATGCTTTCAGTTATCGTCATTACTGGCTAGCTTACAAAAAAAAAATACTATAACTCTCCCAAGATAAATAGAATAAAAATTCAACCGGCCCTTAGGTTTAGGTCGAGTAGGTATTGAAGTTTTCTATGGGACAGTTGATAAATTTTTCCCGATTACAATGTTGGTCCCATGGAGAAAGTTGTTTAATTTGATGGTCTGTACCACATCCTTAAATTTAACTGGTCATTGAAAAGTAACCCTGTATGCTAATCGCGCGGTAAACTCTGCTTGCGCGATGCAGGATTTTGCGTGACATCAGAAGGCCAATTCTTGTAATTTAAAACGTTCAAAATCTAGTCGCAGTCTCATCCCGGCGACAAACAAATGTCAAAAACTTGTCAAAATGTAGGGAAATAGAAGTATTTTTTGACAGATTGAGACTGAGATCAGACTGTGAACGTTCTTAAAATTGCGAGAATTGCCCCTCAGGTGATGCGTTCGGATGTGGCGATGTAGATGACGCCACGAATACTTTAGGGGCTAATTCATAAATATTATTTACTCGGCACTTTTAATATGTCCCACTGCAAGGCAAAGGCCTCTGTCCATAAAAACAAAGGAACGTTCAATAATCGCTACGCTTATTCATTGCGGACCATTTCAGAGCGTGGAACTGCAGGTCGTAACGAGTATTTTTACAACTTCATCCACAACCTAACTTCAGGAAACACAGGCAAGATTTTTTGCTGTGTTAAATATAGGTTTTATATTTGTAAATCAATGGCAAAAATAGAGAGGGGCCCGTGGCTAAATAATAACAGCCGCACAGGTCGATCGATCAGGTTAAGCTACGCTTGCCGCGGTTGGTCTGTGGATGGGTGACCATCTTTACATACCGAGACCCCTCCGTGCCTCGGAAAGCACGTTAAGCCGTTGGTCCCGGCTGTCATTCTTTGATCTTTGACAGTCGTTACGGGTAGTCAGAAGCCCGAAAGTCTGACAACCAGTCTTACCAAGGGGTATCGCATTACCCAGTAACTGGGTTGTGGAGGTCAGATATGCAGGCCCTCCATGTAAAATACTGGTATTCAGCTGCATCCGGTTAGACTGGAAGCCGACCCCAACATACACACATCAAAAGTGTCTAGGGATCAAGCATTTTTATGCGGATTTCTTGAGATTGAGATGTGGCTTTGTAATAAATTTATGATTTTATAAATTTATATGGATCCTTTTTGGTGCATTTCATAATTTGAATCAGGAACTGTGAATCAAATTCGAGTAAAAGATGAAAATCAGCTGTCAATATTTTCCCTATAAAAACATACAACGCATTGAAGACATTATTAGTGCTACTGTTTCCCTACTACTGATTAAAACCAACGTTATTATGGAGCGGCGACGTCATTTAAGCAGGGAAGAAATGCTCAGAGCCGTGGGAATGATAGAAGCTGGTTCCCGGCAACGTACTGTGGCTTTAGCTCTGAATACAAGTCAGAGTGTTATCAGTCGACTTTGGACACGTTACCGAAGCACTGGTACCGTGGCTGAGCGCCATGGAGGACGGTATCGCTGCACCACACGGAGACAAGACCGATACATTCAAATCTTAACTCGAAGAGCTCCAACAATAACCGCCATGATGTTAGCCGTGAGGCTTCATCACTCTTCAGGGAACTTAATTAGCGACCAAACAGTCAGAAACCGCTTGCATGAAGTGAACCTTCATTCCCGAAGACCGCTACGGGTACCACCTATAGCAATGCACAATCGTAGGATTCGATATCAATGGGCTCTTGAACACAGAAATTGGGCAGAAGAACAATGGCGTTTCGTGTGCTTTTCTGATGAGTCTCGTTTTGGTATGAGACCGGATACAAGACGTATACGACACTGGAGAACCCCTGGACGCCAACAGCGATTAAAATCCTGCCAGGAAGTCCATCCTTATAGTGGTGGAACCATCATGGTATGGGCGGGTATTTGGATCGGCGGAAGAACTGAGTTGATTTGGATCAGAGGCAACCTCAACGCTCAAATTTATGCTGAGACGATTGTATCAGACGTCATCGTTCCTCTACAAGTGCAAATCGGTCCCTTATTTCAGTTAATGCATGATAATGCACGACCGCACACCGCAAGAGTTGTAAGACAGACTCTCGCCGCAGCTAACATCAATGTCCTGCCCTGGCCTGCTCAGTCGCCAGACTTGAACCCGATTGAGCATGCATGGGATATGCTACAGAGAAGAGCTCTGCCGAATATGGAGGGTATCCAGTCGCAAGAAGACCTTTTTTTGTTGTTGCAACGAACATGGGCGGCCATTCCACAGCGTGATTTGGATGAACTCATTTTGAGTATGCCAAACCGATGTTCTTGTGTTGTTAGTGTTCGCGGTAGAAACACGGATTATTAATTGTTTAAGTTACCCAATAAAATTTTAGAGAAAACTGTTATTTCAGTCTTTTTTTCGAACTTTTGTGTTAGTGGTTCAAATGTCAAAAATCCCTTTATTAGGAAAATGGCAAATTTCTTTATTAATGCAAAGGTGACTTGGTTTATCGTTACTGTGACAAACGAAAACACTTTATTTGATGAATCCTTAAAGAAAATTTTAATTAATATCAATCAGGAGAAAAGTTATTGCAAAAATATATGTTGATCCCTAGACACTTTTGATATGTAGGTACGTTTGCCCCGCACGGCCCCGCTGAATTTGCGATTTAGGTGTGCACCAATGCAATGTACTCGCCTCTAGGAGTATATGTACCGGTTTCTTTTTCAATGTACCTCTGTACTTTTGAAGAAATATGCATAAAAAGGGGGCCGTGCCAGCCAAACGTTTTCAGCACGGCCCCCGTGTAACTTGAAAAATATAAAGCGTATTAAAAAGGTTCCTAAACTCAAGGAATGTACTCTATTAACACGTTATATGTACCGTAACAGATATTGTGAATTCGTAATAACAAATAATATATAGATGTGGAAAGGGGGCCGTGCTGGAAAAAAAACATATAAGAAAATATCTATAAAAGACAAAACAACCTTAGCCAAAAACTATTAAAATATAATTGATGTTTGGCAAGTAACATATGTACCGCATTGGTTTATCATAAAACTTGCAAAATTTAAAAAATAAACCAATTTTAGTTTATTCAGCACGGCCTTCTATAGTTGCCTATATCTTTTTAAATATGACATGTTTGTTTACAAAATTCGACTTCCTAAATTATGTATAGGAGTACATTCGTTCCCAATAAATTGCGATTCTGCTGTATTAGTACTTTAAAAGATAAATTGAATCAAAAATATCATATAATACAACCGATAGGGTGACCATGATTCCACGTACACATGTATGTGTACGTGGAATACATAATCAGCCTATAATTCCCACTGCTGGGACACAGGCCTCCTCTCTGTGAAAGGTAGCCGTAATCCACCACGAGGGCCCAGTGCGGTTTGGTAGATGTCACATGTCTTCGAATTTTTGGTTCTAGGACATGCCGGTTTCCTCACGATGTTTTCCTATGATTCGAGATTCCACGTGAGAATGGATAAAAAACGTCTGCATAATTTGAGTAAATCTTTAATAAAATCAAAAATATCGTAATCTGTATTAACGATAACTATAATAGTAGTAAGTAATAGGTCGCAAATCAACAAGTTTCGCTCAAAAGGCTTAAAAAAATCACAGATATATTTCCAATAAATCACACGGATTGAACCGTACATTACAATAAAATTACAGATTCATTACATTTCACAGATTAGTTACGTTTACCTATAGAATAATCACAGAAAACTATAACTATGTGTCACTAACACTACAGAGCTTAAAAGGCTTTGAAAAATCACAGATACGTTTCCAACAATTCACATCGATTGAAGTACCTATATTACAATAATATTACTTACATTAATCACATTAATATTATTTGGAATAATCACAGGCAACTAATTCAACCTACGTAATCACAGTAGTGTTTCAAGCAACTGTAATAATTAGAATATTGTTATTATTTTTACATAATTATAAAACATCAAAGATCACTCGCGAATCATATTTAGATAAACATACAACCTGACGCTGACCTGCAATTGCAAAAAATCGTATGAAAATTTGTATTTCGCGGGCTACACTGAAGCAAATACCCATAAGTAACGTCATACTCATAAGTAACGTCTAATTTTATAAACGTCTAATATACCTATGGTAGGTATACGCCTATAAAGTTAGGTTTTGTGATTTAAGAATTCTAACCTTAGACTTAATCAAGAAATGATTACGCAACAAGCAATTACTTCTATTGTATATGGGTGTAAGACTTAGCACACTCTCGCTTACACTTCACTGTGCCGTGAGCGGGTGCTTCATACATTTTGATATTTTTAAATTTTATTAAATAAACCTAGTACTTAAGTAAATTGATTTTAGTACATATCAAATCCGTTTCTTAAGTACAAATAAATTATATGATTACTTTTAACTACCTGTTTATTAACATTCCATTTCCGTGCTTGAAATAGAATTCACTGCTCAACGACACTTAGAAAACACGTGAATACTGAAATTAATGGAGCAATGTTTACATTTACTGCTGTAGGTATATTGTGCGCGTAAATATGTGACTGATCAATAAACACTCGAGCGCAACTGCGCAACATGAAGTAACCGCGACACCAGCGCCACTTCAAAAATCACGGTAGCGTCAGTGAACTAATAGCGACCGCACAGGACAAGTTTTAACTGATTTAATTCCCTTAAAAGATGTCATCGCTAATATTAATTTTCAAGAAAAAAAAAACAAATTGTAAAAAAGAATGTTTATTTCAATGTAGTCACATAATTTAATTATTTATTTATATATACTTTATTGTACACCAGAAAATACATAACAAAAAAAACACTTATTACTACAAAACATACAATGGGCGGCCTTAGAATATATGTACCTAATATATGGAACCATGGTCACCCTTTTTTTTTTTTTTTTTTTGTGGATGGGAAATCATCCAATGACCCCTCCCGCTCTGGGTGGAGCAGAAGGGAGTGTCAGACTCTTACTGACTAAAACCCACCCGTGTTCCTTCCTTAGCCCTTTGTGTTCCGGGGTAGCGGTAACCCTTTCGGACAATCCCGCTGCCCCGGCAGGCTTCGGCCCTTTCGGGCCCCTTCCTTATGCTGACATCTCTTTGAGGCGCGCGTGGAACACGTACGCGCCGTCCGGCACGGGCCTGGTCCTGATCGGACGGAGAGTTACCCATTACTCTCCGCCCGCAGGCCCGCGCCTACGGTGGCCGGGAGTCGTCTCGCGGCTCCCGACGCCCGGGGCGTCTCCCGCGGCGGCTGGGACGTGAGGCCCTCTCCCTCAGCCGTCCCGCCACCTCCTTCGCTAGCATGACTGCTTCGCAGAAGGAGGTGACTGCCTCCCACTCCCTCTCGCCCCGGACCATGGCTTGAACCAGGGCCGGGCGCGAGAGGTCGCCGCCGCCGCCGATCGCCTCTGCGAGAACACGGCGGTGCTCCGCCCAATTGGGGCATACCGCCACCGTATGCTCCACCGTGTGTGTGTATGGTCACCCTATCAGTTGTATTATATGATATTTTTGATCCAATTTATCTTTTAAAGTACTAATACAGCAGAATCGCAATTTATTGGGAACGAATGTACTCCTATACATAATTTAGGAAGTCGAATTTTGTAAACAAACATGTCATATTTAAAAAGATATAGGCAACTATAGAGGGCCGTGCTGAATAAACTAAAATTGGTTTATTTTTTAAATTTTGCAATTTGTATGATAAACCAATGCGGTACATATGTTACTTGCCAAACATCAATTATATTTTAATAGTTTTTGGCTAAGGTTGTTTTGTCTTTTTTAGAAATTTTCTTATATGTTTTTTTTCCAGCACGGCCCCCTTTCCACATCTTTAAATTATTTGTTATTACGAATTCACAATATCTGTTACGGTACATATAACGTGTTAATAGAGTACATTCCTTGAGTTTAGGAACCTTTTTAATACGCTTTATATTTTTCAAGTTACACGGGGGCCGTGCTGAAAACGTTTGGCTGGCACGGCCCCCTTTTTATGCATATTTCTTCAAAAGTACAGAGGTACATTGAAAAAGAAACCGGTACATATACTCCTAGAGGCGAGTACATTGCGTTGGTGCACACCTAAGTCGCAAATTCTGTGGGGCCGTGCGGGGCAAATGTACATCTTTTGATGTGTGTAGTTGGGAAAAGGCTAGGCAGATGAGTGGCAAAAAATAATAACAATTATACGTAACGAAAATAGTCGTCCAGACTGTATTTCGGTCACGGTGGTCAATCTCAACGGAGACCCAGCTTCCGGCGCGGGATATATTATAGTGCACAAGTGTGTGCGCAGACACAGGTGCACTCTCTCTTCTCTCACTCTCACTCATAGTACGATGGGACGGACCGACACGACCGGAGAGAGATCAGGCGTAGGACCAACAGCTTAACGTGCTTTCCGAGGCACGGGGGTATCACACCGCCAACTTTCAAACTCCCCCGCAACGCAGCAGTCTGGCAGTAGTGCCATGCCGTTATTGGCATCAATCAATCAACTCAGCCTACTGCAATCCACTGCTGGACATAGGGCTCTTCCAGGCTGCACCACAACACCTTGTCCTCAGCCTCCCGCATCCAGCCTGTCCCTGCCACCTTCTTTAAGTCGTCCGTCCATCTAGCTGGGGGGCGTCCTACACTACTCTTGCCGATACACGGTCTCCACTCCAGGACTCGTCTGCTCCACTGGCCATCGATCCTTCGGCAAACATGTCCAGCCCACTGTCACTTCAGTTTGCTAACTCTGCAAACTATGTCGGTAACTCCGGTTCTTTTCCGTATAATTTCATTCCTAATTTTATCCTTCAAAGAGACTCCGAGCATAGCTCGCTCCATAGCGCACTGAGCAACCTTGAATTTGAATAGCTTAGCCCAGATAGTACCCACGACCCACAAAAACAAAACGTGTACCAGCGGACACGTATAAACGTGGACCCTGTAGGCAGGTAGGCAATTTTATGGGTTCTTTTGTAAGGATACATACACACGAGCGACAAGCGTTGAGTCAACGGCAGAAGTGACTGCAGCGACACGCGTCGATGGTAGCCGCCGATGCGTCGATGAGTGCTGACATGCTGCCGTCAACGCGTGTTGGTACACCATGCCACTAATTGTGTATTTGAGCGCCGCACTCAAATATACAAGTGGCACGTTGATGACAGCTATAGCTGCCGTTGACGCTAAGGAGTGCTTAGAGCGTGGTCAAGGGTCATGGACGCTAAGTAGTGCTGAGAGCGTGGTCAAGGGTCATGCCCATCTGACATACAATAATATAGTAGGTTTTGTAGCTCATATTTAGTTAGTTATTTTAGTTCCAAATCCAGTCTAAAGCCACTGTTTGGCAAGGTTAAAGCCTCAAATGTTCAGTAAAGATAATGGTTTTTCATACACTACGAATGTGTAATAGTTTTTCACCTCGTAGGTACTACTGAAACGAGTTCAACAAAATATATAATACGTACAATTGTTAGATATTTATTAAGCCTTTGTACAGGATATCCAACTGTACCACACACAACACAATGGATTATTGTGTCTCTGATTGCTAACAAGTGACGGGATTCAGCTAAAATGATGTCACGGAAGTACAGTACCTATGGTGGATGTAAAACGTTATGATATAAAGTGGAGATAACAGTACAACAATAAATTAAACTTCCGATGCGAACTAATGCATATTATACCTTATGCTTGGGACATAAGAGTCATGCATGCAGAAGTTATTACCTACTACAAATGTTACATTTTTTTAAACAAAGGGGTGCCCGGCACTCTGATCTAAACATTTTTCAGGTTTCAGCCATATGTTTGTTGGGTCAACAACACCGCGCTGTTGCCGCAATATTTAAAGTGTGTTCTTTTTTGTTTACACTTCTATGCTATTTAACATGGTAGAATTTTTTTTTTAAGTTCAACGTTAGGATTTATTTGATGGTTCCTAAATACTCCTGTGCATTAGTGTTTCCATTAAATGTTGTATTGTTGTTGTGTTGTTTGAAAAAAAACACAGCGCTTGTTCACAATGCATTTAATACAAATTGTAACTGAAGGATACAATTTGTATTAAATGCATTGTGCGCGGTCGCAGTCCAAGATTTTGCTGCGAGCTCAATAATTTGAATAACCCGCCTCGGTTAGGTTAGGTTTTGTTTTATATTTTCATACAGAAATAAGAGTACATTTTCGACATAAGCAGTAAAGGCCAAGCAACTATGACAATGTAGAATACAAGAGCGAGCAGAGCGAGCTCGATAATTGTGCATTCTCGGATAGATTACATTTCTTTTGATTATTCCAAAAGATAAAGCAATTAAACCCTAGCTGGGTTTAATTTAGTTAGCTGGACTTATGAAGAAAATCTCAAGATTAAAGAGAATGTAGAATGGAAGAGCTAGCAAAGCTGCCTTGAATAGGTTCTGTTTTCTTTTAAGCATTTTATAGAAAGGGAACTTACTTTGTCGAGTAATGACGAAAATCTTAAACTCTTTTTACAGCAGTTTAGGTTTTTGGAATAAGCCTTTCGGGCCTCACGTAGGAACGGGGTTCACAAATTCCCGAGTTTGTTTCGGTTTTTGCATTCTCGAAATATACATTTTATAACAGGCTTTAGAAAACTTCTTTAATAGGCGCTTTCAGAGTTTTTTGGCAGTGCAAAAAAACCTTTTAGCTTTTCAAAGTCGTCAGATTAAAGGAAAGCCTGAAAAGGAAAGATTGAAAGAAATTGTTTCTTCATCAGATTGGCCTATTTAAGTCATTATGGGTTAGGCCTCACACGATCATACCAAAATCAATGCCTCTGAAGATCACTTTATTTATGGCCCTTTTTTGAAATCTGAAAGTGGACTCCTGATCACAGAGCTCCTGTCAGTTCAAACTTGAAATACACACATCAAAAGTGTCTAGGGATCAACATATATTTTTGCAATAACTTTTCTCCTGATTGATATTAATTAAAATTTTCTTTAAGGATTCATCAAATAAAGTGTTTTCGTTTGTCACAGTAACGATAAACCAAGTCACCTTTGCATTAATAAAGAAATTTGCCATTTTCCTAATAAAGGGATTTTTGACATTTGAACCACTAACACAAAAGTTCGAAAAAAAGACTGAAATAACAGTTTTCTCTAAAATTTTATTGGGTAACTTAAACAATTAATAATCCGTGTTTCTACCGCGAACACTAACAACACAAGAACATCGGTTTGGCATACTCAAAATGAGTTCATCCAAATCACGCTGTGGAATGGCCGCCCATGTTCGTTGCAACAACAAAAAAAGGTCTTCTTGCGACTGGATACCCTCCATATTCGGCAGAGCTCTTCTCTGTAGCATATCCCATGCATGCTCAATCGGGTTCAAGTCTGGCGACTGAGCAGGCCAGGGCAGGACATTGATGTTAGCTGCGGCGAGAGTCTGTCTTACAACTCTTGCGGTGTGTGGTCGTGCATTATCATGCATTAATTGAAATAAGGGACCGATTTGCACTTGTAGAGGAACGATGACGTCTGATACAATCGTCTCAGCATAAATTTGAGCGTTGAGGTTGCCTCTGATCCAAATCAACTCAGTTCTTCCGCCGATCCAAATACCCGCCCATACCATGATGGTTCCACCACTATAAGGATGGACTTCCTGGCAGGATTTTAATCGCTGTTGGCGTCCAGGGGTTCTCCAGTGTCGTATACGTCTTGTATCCGGTCTCATACCAAAACGAGACTCATCAGAAAAGCACACGAAACGCCATTGTTCTTCTGCCCAATTTCTGTGTTCAAGAGCCCATTGATATCGAATCCTACGATTGTGCATTGCTATAGGTGGTACCCGTAGCGGTCTTCGGGAATGAAGGTTCACTTCATGCAAGCGGTTTCTGACTGTTTGGTCGCTAATTAAGTTCCCTGAAGAGTGATGAAGCCTCACGGCTAACATCATGGCGGTTATTGTTGGAGCTCTTCGAGTTAAGATTTGAATGTATCGGTCTTGTCTCCGTGTGGTGCAGCGATACCGTCCTCCATGGCGCTCAGCCACGGTACCAGTGCTTCGGTAACGTGTCCAAAGTCGACTGATAACACTCTGACTTGTATTCAGAGCTAAAGCCACAGTACGTTGCCGGGAACCAGCTTCTATCATTCCCACGGCTCTGAGCATTTCTTCCCTGCTTAAATGACGTCGCCGCTCCATAATAACGTTGGTTTTAATCAGTAGTAGGGAAACAGTAGCACTAATAATGTCTTCAATGCGTTGTATGTTTTTATAGGGAAAATATTGACAGCTGATTTTCATCTTTTACTCGAATTTGATTCACAGTTCCTGATTCAAATTATGAAATGCACCAAAAAGGATCCATATAAATTTATAAAATCATAAATTTATTACAAAGTCACATCTCAATCTCAAGAAATCCGCATAAAAATGCTTGATCCCTAGACACTTTTGATGTGTGTATATTTTCGGTGTTCTCTCATCATGCCGCATCTTACTCAGTTATCAACTTTTCGTCCTGTATTATGCTTGCTCAGAAATCCTCTGGGCTCCCCTACCATTATGGGTTCGCAATGTTACCAGCATACCTGCAGCTTTGAGCGTGTCGTATTGCGCGTGTTATTGCTCGGAGTGCCGATAGATGTAAATCCAGACAATGTTAATAATTTTAATTTACAAATTAAGAATTTACGACGAATGAACGACCATTTTCATTTATCATTGCGCTTTTCTTGCCATAGGGTAACCAGAATGCCATGTCCACCAGGAGCCTCTCCTTCAAAGACCTCTAAAGATGAACCGAGCTCAAATCCTCTAGAAATGTTTATATCTAAATAAACCTATATTTTCTTGGCATTTAGTTTCATTTCAACACATTGAATCATTATTCTTTCATCACTTTTTGCATGAGATATTTTAAGAAATCACCACGCTTTTCTAAAGCATTGGCGATTAGCGTAATAAGTTATGTAGTTTAAATAAATTGGTGAATCTTTGCTAAATTAGATCCTAGTTGAATCATTGCCAACATAATCAACATTCTTGGGCGAAACGATTGTAATAATTATCATCATACCTGCAGTGCGATTCTGTAACCATCTCACCGTGTGAAGTGAGCGTGAAGTGAGCTGTCAGTGTCATCCTGATGCTAGGGATTGATACTCTTGACAGCTCACTTCACCTAAATTTTCACGGTGAGATTTTAACAGAATCGATCGGCTGTGCCTTAGATTTATGAAAATAAAAACAGGGTCAGATTAAATTAGCTAGCGAAAATCCGCAGATCTGTTGGATATCGATAGGTACCTATCGAAACATAATGAAACAAAAAAATTGATTTGTTGCTATTTTTTTTTTTGGCGTCAACGACCGCATATTTGATAGTTTAAAGATATAGTTGACTTGAAACGTCAGTATTAAAAAAATAGTTTTTTTTTGTGTATACTTCACAGACTTAATGTCTATGGCTTTCTTAATACGATAAATTAAAAAACCTGATCTTTTCAACTCGTACTTTATACCAGCGGTGAACGTTTGACACAAAAAAAAATATCATCAAGTCTACCTATACCATCACCAGGTCTGCAGCGTTTTAGGCTAATTTAATTTGACGCTGTATATAGCGTTCTTAAAAGCGAAAACAGTTAACAAAGAAAGTGCATGATAATTAATTATTGATTCAACTAAAGTAAAGCCGCAAAATGCCATTAAATAGACAATTAAATGGCCATAATTATTTTATTGATTTCCTCAAATTATCAATTTCTATGTAAATGTGACATTACAAAGGAAATGTCTTCACACCCAGGGCAAAATTCACAAACCGCACAGATTTTAACTTCGCTAAGTAATGTACAGACGCCAGCACATCAAGCTACCCAACACTGTCAAATTTTCCCAATCAACTTTGAACTTTATAGTTTAGTGATAAAGTTGAAGATATGTTAAAGAAATTTGACAGATTGGAGTAGCTTGAAGTGCTGGCGCACATTCACACACACATGTACACATTCGATTATACGAATATGAACATTACACAGATAAGCATTCTAATTGCGTAATTTCCTTCTAAGTGTAGACCTTTTAGGAAACACCATATTAGGGCAAATACGTCGAAAATATACTTGTGTAGCTTCGTCATCGAAAAATGAGAAGGGAAGATATTTTTTCACCACCCAATCAACTGTAGCTGTCGTGATGTTGTCACTGCTGTTTTCCGACTGAAATAAAACAATAAATCTTCTGTTATTATTTAAAACATACTAGGTTTGAGCGTTTAGGAGGAGGAGGTTTGTTGTTGTTAAATCGAGAAAATCGTTAAATTGACATTTGTTATATTAAGGTTGCACTGTACTGTAATTTACCAAAATAAAGTACTTAGTTGTTACTGGCCGATTATGAAAACAAATGAAAATATGGGTGTTTATAAAAAATATTTAAGACGATAATTAGGTACATACTTAATATGTCGCACCCCTAGATGAAAACACCACTAACTCAAAAATACTTACGTAAGTTAATGGCGTTTTTGAAAGTATCGCATGAATAGCTACGCGGAGTTAAAATTCCCGTAGCGACAACTTCGACCGTTGTTAAAAAAATATTCTTACCTGTCCACTTCTTCCAGCGGTTACTAAAAAGCTTGTGATATCTCCACTTAATTTTGGTTTAACAGGAAGAAATATTTGTCATTCCTTTTTGTGGAAAGATATTAGATGTTTCCTTAAGCCTGAAGTGTTTCTGTTTTTCATTTTTATTTCAATCTTTTTATGTTGGCACAATTTACACAAGGCAGTTTGGGATGCATGAATTATTTCGAAAAACTCCTCAAATTTGCTTTTGGGTCTTTTAGATCTGTGACTCAAACTCTCGTTACTCGGACTAGAATAATTTGAATTTTCGTCACTCATATTAAATTGTACACGTGATACGTTTTTAGAAAACAACAAGAATTAGTAAAAACTTATTTGACAATTGAGCTGTGCTTCGAGTCTAACTTATTAAGTTAGACTCGAAGCACAGCTCAATTGGAAATGACTGGAATTAAAATAATTCCTTTATTTATAGTACGTTTCCTTGCTTTCTACCGCGCCGCCTCGCCACGTGCCGGCTCTATTAAAAGGATGCCGCCGCAAATCAAACGATGCCGCGTGCGGCGTACAATTATTACCTACTTGTACAGACGCGACGCGTGAATAAAATATATGTAAAGAATTAGTGCCAATCACTATTCTTTACATATAAGTGAATGTTTTGGCGTACATCTATACTAATCTATACTAATATTATAAAGCTGAAGAGTTTGTTTGTATGTTTGATGACAGAAGTTTTAAAATAAATAAATAAATCCAGAACGTCACTATACCTCCAAAGTTACTATTCCTCGTGGACGAAGTCGCGGGCACTGCTAGTAAATACTTACTCTCATCATCTCTCTCAGAGATATTCGGGCTGGTAAGCAATACAAAACTCTTATCGCAGGCTTTTTTATTTTATTAGTAGGTAAGTACCTACGCTTTTTATATTATTTTATTAGTTTTGTAGAATTTTTTTACACGTTTCAAGTATATTTAAAAGTGGCTACAATATTTATCAAACGGGTGATATTTGAACACTTTTTTGCTATTTTTTCTTGTAAAAACTTAAGAAATATAATGACTAAATGTACAATAATAGGACCTAAGTAATTAGTTTAAAACCATATAATCAATATTATAATATATACTTACTAGAATAAAATATTATGACATCTACTACCTATCCTTACCATTTTATCCTAATCATAATACTACTTGCGTGATCAGTATAATGTATTCATTTTCATTCTAAGCACTCTGAAACTTATTTATTCTTTGGAACACCTGTAGGTACTCTTAAAATTCGAAATTATTTTGCATGAGTATACCTACGCCCTGTGGCGGCAATCAAATAGTGTCAAATGTTGTGATTTCGGCGCGGCGGCAACGATTGTTGTATATGATTTCAAAAGAAGCCGCCGGCGCGTGTATCATAACCATGTACTTCCGAAAAGCGGCAAATTTCTTTGAGAAGTAAGTACAAAACCTTTGATGCCGCATTATCAAAGTGCGGATGGTTAAAACATAACTATGCATGCACTCGTTTGATTTTAATGGATATTTTTTTATTCGCTATGTAGGTATGTTTATGGTATTAGTCGTAATGCGCATAGGTCCAGTTTTTCATATTCTTTGATACAGTTTTTTGCGTCTCATAGAATTCCTAAGCGTACCTATACACCGAACTGTTACACCTAACTACTCCGTGAAATAGCGCTAAGTCCTAGCTGCAAGACGCAAGAGTCTTGCAGGCTTAGTCTTGTTCTTGCTCAAGTCTTGCACGATCAGTCTTGGTCTTGGTCTTGCTAAAAATACGCGGTCTTGTTCTTGGTCTTGGTCTTGCAAAAACGCAAGAACAAGACCAAGACTGAAATTAGGCAACACTATTTACAATGTTAGCAGTAGATATTGATATTTTCTATAATAATAATAATAAAGCTAGCTATAGTTTGTTTATTTGAACGCGCTAATCTCTAGGACTACCAGTTGGATTTGAAACATTATTTTTTGCTGTTGATAGCCCAATCTTTGAGGAATGCTATAAGTTACTTAAAATCAAGCTAGGACACATAGGAGCCGAGCAAAAATCAAGCTAGGACACATAGGAGCCGAGCAAAAATCAAGCTAGGACACATAGGAGCCGAGCAAAAATCAAGCTAGGACACATAGGAGCCGAGCAAAAATCAAGCTAGGACACATAGGAGCCGAGCAAAAATCAAGCTAGGACACATAGGAGCCGAGCAAAAATCAAGCTAGGACACATAGGAGCCGAGCAAAAATCAAGCTAGGACACATAGGAGCCGAGCAAAAACGAAAAAAATCCAGGAAGAACGCTAAGCGAAAACGAAGTAATAACGCGGGCAGGAGATAAGATGCGAGAAGGTGAGTCGTGGAAACAAGACATTTTTTACGGACGAAGTCGCGGGCAGAAACTAGTAATTTATAAAAGATAGTACTTAGATATTAACATTGAATGATAAAACGTGTTTCGTAGTAATCTATAGTGATATAGTGACCTATGCCACATCGTCTTACATTTAAATAAGAAAATCTTCATAAACAGTTAAGATTATGAAGACTTTACAAGAATAATAACAAGAGATCTTCTTGTAAACCTTATCTTACAGAGAGATCTTTACTTTTTAATGGTTCATTATTGTACGTATGTATAGATAACTAACTATTTACTGCACTTTGTACTAAATTAAATGACTAACTAAATGATATACAAATACATAAATACAAAAACAAAAGGGTATTTAGGCGTTTAAGTACTTGTCCGCATCGCTGTCATGCGGAGACCCGCTCAAAAAACTGGCAGCATTGCCAAGTTGAATGTCAATGCTAATTCTTTGGCGTGACCCAGCTTTCTGGTCACGTGAAGTGTCGACCTCGGTCAGAAATTATTGGGTTAACAAACATGCCAAGAGTCACCAAAGATTGAAGACGATTTGATCAGGTGACTGAAAAATGGGACCAAAGCCATCTTTGGTCCCAGTCCAGTCCCATTACTGGACTGGTCGTAGAATTCTTATGAGTTATAAAAATACATAATTATATCAAAATAATCAAAATTACGGAAAGAAACTCTCTTCACCTCCTAGGGTCCCCAATTTTTGACGAATCCTTTCCAACGTTCATTGAGGAGAAGATTCAAAAATTTCAACGATGTCTCGGAAAGACTTTTCAAAATTAACATACATTCGGCCTTCACACTCATTTAGGGTTGCCATACGACCGGAATTTTCCGGACATGTCCGGTAATGTAAGTCTCTGTCCGGAATGCGGAGGGAATTCGAAATCGTCCGGAATTTATTAAATTTTAGTAAATAGTGAAATAAAAAACATTATAAATCAAATATTTTTATTTCAAGTTAAGGTAACAATCAACATTATTAATTTAATTATTCATTTTGGTCGTTCGTTCGTTTAAACTATTGTCACGTAAGGACAGCGTGGGCGCGAGAATATTCGAGAATTTGCTTCGTTCATTCAAATGCACTATGCATATCGTGATTAACATTATATTTACAAGAAAGTCAGGAATTTTCATCAAATGTCTGGAATTTACTCCGGATTTAGTTTTTGTTAATCTGGCAACCCTACACTCATTCGATACTACCAATCAATTCTGTAAAAATCTCACCGTGATAACTCAGGTGAAGTGAACTATCAATAGTGGCAATCCTTCACCTTAGTTTTCACGGTGAGATTTTTACAGCATCGATCGGCTGTTGCTTTGGACCAAAATTTACATATTATATAGTCTTCGCTCTTCTCATCTATGGAAACATCCACAACTTTTAAAAAAAGTAGACCAAATTAATAAAAAAACACTAACTTTCATCCTAAATGTAGCCCTAGACGACCGAGCGTGGCAGCAAGCCACACTGCCCATTCGCCTGGACGGTCTCGGCGTCCGCAAAATTTCAAGTATAAGTTTACCGGCCTTCCTCTCCTCGGTCCAAAGTACCAATAAATTAACCACGAACATTTTGTCTTCCTCATTGGTCGATTTTGAAGTACCGGGTTTGATCGATGCGTTGAACGCTTGGAAAATGGCTTGTCCCAATACGGTTTTGCCCGACAACCCACCTTTCCAGAGACGGTGGGACGTGCCGCTCTGCAGTATTATATAGAATACTCTTGTAAAAACGTTACGTAATACTGTTGAGCGTTCCCGTCTGCTGGCTGTGGAAGAATGAGAGTCAGGCTTGTGGCTTCAGGCACTCCCGTCATCCACCATAGGCACAATGATGGATGACTCATCGTTTCGGCTCGCTACGTGTCACCGCTTGGGCGCACTTTGTGTTGCTCCACATCGGTGTCACTACATTGGAGCTGTTGACAGTCTCGGGCACCATGGCCTGTCCTGCTGCAGGAGCGCAGGTTGCACAGCACGGCACGCCAGCGTCAACGATATTATTCGTCGAGCCCTTGTCACTGCACCAGCGGTATTAGAACCAAACGGCTTGGTACGTGATGATAGGAAGAGAACAGACGGCATTACGTTGTTGCCTTGGAAAGCGGGAAGGCCTCTGGTGTGGGACGCAACCTGTACCGATAGCCTTGCGCCATCTCATTTTCCTAGCACGGCGGGCTGTGCTAGCGCAGCTTCTGCGGCTGCTGAGACCCTCAAGCGGCGCAATTACTGCTTTGATCCGTTTGGGGTTGAATCGCTCGGGTCATGTGGCGTGAATGCGCGTATCTTTTTATGGAAATTTCTCACCGGTTGATTGACACTTCACGTGCTTAGAGCGCTGGATCGTTCTTTGGCCAAAGCATTAGCATTGCCATTCAACGTGGCAATGCTGCCAGTCTTCTAGGCACTTTTCTGGATGACAGCGATGCGGACGAGTACTTCGACGCCTAAATACTCTTTTGTTTTTGTATTTATGTGGGGATAAAATGGCTGAGATCAGAGAAAAGTTAAATCGTATTATAGGTACTTGTTTATTCATATATAAACTAGTAAAACTCATAAAAACACATCTTTCTAAAAAATCACGTCTTTACGTCTTCACTCTGTCATTCAAAAGCCAAGCTTCTCCTTTTTAAATACCTTCCACGTCAACCTAAGCATACGTCTTTGGCATACATCATCTATCTCACTTACACCTTAGCATTCAGCTCTTTCACATAATGATGCATTCAACAGCATTCCATTCCTACATTTATATATATAGTTAGTTAAGAGCCTACACTACCCCAGCTAAAATTCACTCTTTATCTCGCTCGCACGATACTGGTCGCGGACTGAGTGAGAGCGAGACAGAGTGCGGTGCTAGGCGGCAGGCAGCGCCAATAGTTTAGGTATTTGCTTTTTACGGTGAAAATAATGGTAATTAAAAAAAAGTAAATAACATAAGACCTGCTTTATAGTTAGTTCGGTTAGTATACAAAGTTTCATGAATACCAGCGGTTTATTGTTCGGTTTGGAGGTAACTTTGGAATTTTTTTCTATCGAGAAAATTTTATGAAATCGTGTTTTCGTCTAACACAAGACCTAGCATTAATCCTCAACTTTACCATATATTTATTTCAAAATTAATGGTGCCGTATTTTCGACATAACAAAGGATCATGCTAAGCCATTTGAGGTAGTATAGGCCCTTAAGAGATTATAAAAATTAAGAGTCAGACTCGTCAATAGTAAGGTACTCCATCTAAATAATGTCACTGGTAGTTTCGTCTCACATAATCAGCTTATAATGTTCCCACTGCTGGGATACAGGCCTCCTCTCTGTGAGAGGGAGTGAGCCGTAATCTACGACGCGGGCCCAGTGCGGGTTGATAGATGTCACATGTCTTCGATTTTTTTGTTTCTAAGACATGCCAGTTTCCTTCACCTTTTGAGAGCAGTAGTGATGAAACTAAACACAAATAAAGCGCCTGTCTGGATTCGATCCTACGACCGATTTTCGCTTTAATTTCGTACATGTAGATGTATAGTAATTTCGCCACGAGTAAGCACGACCTCTAAAAGTTATCACGCATATTTTCGTCAAAGCACTTCTCGACTCCCCAGAAAGACTTTTCCATATAAAACCCGACCAAAAGTAAGGTCATGTAACAAACAAACTGATAAACCGTTAATTAACCCGGAGATATCGTAGTCTACTTTATATTTAACTATGACGGTATATTTGCGATGTAGTTTGATATTATCCGTCATTCTGTGAGCACGTATTGAGGTAAGCTCCAATTTTTCTATTTTTGTTTTTCTCATCGCCAACATACATCGGGAAAAACAGCGAGATAGTTGCGTAACACACTATCAGTAGCAATGGTTTTTATTTTGACAGTGGAACAACATTAATTGCGTTATTTATGTCGCTGAGCAGACAAATTTTTCGAACATTATGAAGCTGAATATGAAGATTGAGATTTGTAGTGTAATTAATATTACCGTAATTAGGGTGCTGAGGCCACATAAAGCAATCGGTTTCAAAGAGTGTTTCGTATTTCAACAACGACTTTCAAAGGGCTTGAGATAAGCTTTTCGGTAGCACAGTCTCATACATTTTTGACTTTTACATCATCGTTACCGCTGTTAGAATGTAACTTTGTCTAGGCCCTCTGGTGATCCCTTTTGAACTCCATAACAGGAGAAGACTTTGCCTTACAATGGGACATCTACAGACTGACATTATCATTTGTATACATTGTCATCATCATGATTCTACATATTACAGCTTTTGCTCTCGGCTTCGCCCGCGCGGATGTCGGAAGTTATACCACAGGGGCTTGCTACCGCGACAGCTAGCCTATGTTCTTCCCCAGGATGCCATCTATCTCATTGCCAAATTTTATCAAAATCTTTTTAGTGTTTTAAGCGTGAAAAGCTAACATACAGACAGACCTGACAAATATGTTCTCCTAGGGCGTCCACTCCCAGCGTTTCCACTCACATCTGCATTGTAAATACCGTAAACACCAAACCATCTAAGTAAGCAAACTCTTGAATATACTCAATATCTTCCATTTAATTAAAAGCATCATCCAATAACTTTTTGTAGATAAAAATAAAACAAAGATAATTATTACAAAGTCAAACAAATACTGTTTATATGTCAAAGATCAAGACTTATAGACGTATATAACGATTAGCTGTGTTGTCTGTATTATATTGTAATCTACTAGCTATTCATCGCAGCTTCAAATCCTAGAGAAACTGCTTCATGTACTACGATACAAAAATGGACGTAGTTATGCAAAAAGGATCCAACCCACAACATGACCGAAAATGAGTTAAGTAAATCAAACTGCTTGTCAAGGTTTATATTTTCGATTATCAAAAACAATCCAAGTAAAATACGAATATTTTGACATTAAAAATTCGTATTTTACTTGGATTGTTTTTGCTAATCGAAAATATTGACCTTGACGAGCAGTTTGGTATACTTAACTCATTTTCGGTCATGTTGTGGGTTGGATCCTTTTTGCATAACTACGTCCAAATATCCTTTATTATAATCCAGTTTACCTGTGTGGATTAAAAACTCTTCCGCGATTTGCGTCTGATATCACCCGCATAAGTGTAGGTATACCCGCATAGTGTGTGCATATAATTATGTGCGTGTATTCCCGTCCCACTGACAATATCAGTGGGACGGACACATGCGTTAAAGTGACAGTCCACTTCAGAGGCCTGTTAGAACGGAGGAGTTCGTACACTGCTATTAATTTTATTTAAACAACAATTGCTGGAAAAACTGATGAGGTTTAAACTTGATATCTTGTAAATGCAGATGAGATCCTTTTGAGTGATTGCGTAACAATTTAACCTGATCAGGGTTTGTTTATAAGTTTACCAGCTACTTTTGGAACAGACTATACCTTGGACAATAGCGTACTCTGCGCATACTACTATCGCCAATCAGTCTGATGATCAAGATAATTAAGGCAATTTCCTCTTTGGTCATTCGCTGAAATAGCTATTACTCAGGCCTTCCCATTATGTCAATTTGCTATATTTACAAAATTGCTATGAATTAAAAAGTGAATGAGTTTCATGATGTTTGTTTCCTGAAAAGGGTAGGTAGGTACACGCTTGTGAAGTTCAACAACAATTCCCACCGAAAGTATTGATTTTACATCATCATCTACCTAGACTTTTCCCAACTATGTTGGGGTCAGCTTCCAGTCTAATCGGATGCAGCTGAATACCAGTATTTTACATGGAGCGACTGCCTATCTGACCTCCACAACCCCGTTAGTGGGTAATACGATACCCCTTGGCAAGACTGGTTGTTAGACTTTTGGGCCTCTGACAAAGATCCACATTGACAGCCGGGACCAACAGCTTAACGTGCTGTCCAAGGCTCGGAGGGGTCTCAGTATGTAAAGGTGGTCACCCATCCAAAGATAAACCGTGGAAAACTGAGCTTGAACCGATTCCCACCAAAAGTATTGATTAAGTACATTTATAATAAACATAGTTACATAATATTGTTCTCACATTATAGGGTAGCCCTGTTACCATGGATTCAGTTCATGATTCTAATACCCTTGCAATGAAAGTTTTCGTCGGTTATTAAAAAAATAAATTAGCTGTTCCATACTTACATTTTGACCGCGGAGGTATTGCAATTTTCTATGAAACAGCTAATATTTTTTTTTATAACTACGTCTACAACCACAATCGTGCTGAATTCATGGTTTCAGTTTGTGTTTCAGGTTGCGTTATTAAGCATGTAGGTAACATGAATTCGAATCAACGAAACGGAATGTTTAATTCAACTATATAGGATTATAATAATATACCACACTACTATCTATCTATATATATAAAAATGAAACCCGTTTTCCGTTGTCACGACATAACATGAAAACGGCTTGACCGATTTGGCTGATTTTTTTTTTGTAGTTTTCTAATACTCTGTACAAGGTTCTTACGGAAAAAAATATAAAGAAAAAAAAAATATGAAAAAAAAAAACTGAAACTCCAAGGACACTCTTTTAAAAAGATATTAGAAAATCTTGGGTACATTATTCTATTTAACATCACGCAATTACCCTTAGGAGCCAAACAAAATGAAAAAAGTCAGAAACAACGATAATAACCGCCAAAAAAGTAGTAGCTCGGGCTGGTATCGGATCCCACGCGGTGGGAAGGTTGCAATTTTACGCGGACGAAGTCGCGGGCAGACGCTAGTACTATATATAATTATAAATAAATAACAATTAATACCTAATTAATTAATATAAATAACAAAATGATATTCTAACTTAACTAAAACTATTCACAAACTAAAATAAAGCGTCGAAAAATTCATCCACATCCCTGTCGACTGGTAATGTACACACGGCTACACATCAAGCTATACATTTCCAGTTTTAGCTGACCTCGCACTGTATAAGTTATTCCTACAGTCAGAAGTCAACTTATACTGGTTATGTATAGCTTGATGTGTAGCCGTGCGTACCCAAGAGATTGGCGACATTGTATGGCAGTGCTTAGCCTCTGGCTTTTTGAATAAACTTTTGACCTAGGTACCTAAACAATTAAGCCTACGGATTAAAGAACTAACCACACTTATTCAGCCCTGTTCAGCTTTTGTCCATAGAAAACAACGATTTTGTATGAGATGCGTACGCATTCGTTCAGCCGCGGAAAGCTGAACGGACTCCATACAAAATCGTTGTTTTCTATGGACAAAAGCTGAACAAAACTGAATAAGTGTGGTATTTTGTATGTACTGACGCCAGCACACCAGACATCAAGCTACCCGAAACACTCCAATACAGCGTGCCGCTTAATTAATCGCGACATCAATTTAACACACGTACACACGGCTACACATCAAGCTGTACATTTCCAGTTTTAGCTGACCTCGCACTGTATAGGTTTTTCGTACAATCAGAAGTCAGCTACTGGTTATGTATAGCTTGTTGTGTAGACGTGCGTACATATACGGATCCGCGTTTTCGGGTATAAAGTTGTACGGTCTAAACAGCTGATCGATTCTGTAAAAATCTCACCGTGATAACTTAAGTGAAGTGAGCGTGAAGTGAGCTATCAATAGGGGCAATCCCTAACATCAGGTGAAAATAAATAAAAATAATAATAATATCATTTATTTCAGGTACCACATAACCCATATCAGACAACATCTTTAAAATTACAATTATTATTTAACATTAAATTCAATTACATTAAAAATTATTCAATATTAAATACAAAAACACATATTAATAAATACACACGAATAAATACAATATAAATACACCATCAACACACAAATTAAATAAATCAAATCAAAAATATTACAAATAACCTACTCCTATTTACTACAACAGTCTCTTACGAGCGACACTGTATGTAACTTGTCTGTCACAGCAGTGCCGCACATAAGGACAGTCCAACCTATTAGCTATCATACTCAGAACAGTATTGGTAAAGACAGCTCACTTCACCTTAGTTTTCACGGTGAGATTATTACAGAATAGCACTGTGAGTGGAATGACAGCTCACTTCACCTTAGTTTTCACGGAGAGATTTTTACAGAATAGCACTGCTGCAGCCGTCCCATACGTTTAGGTCGAGTAGGTATTGAAGTTTTCTATGGGACAATTGATGAATTTTTCGCGATTACGATGTTGGTCCCATGAAGAAAGTTGTTTAGTTTGTTGGTCTGTACCATATCCTTAAATTTGGCTGGTCATTGAAAAGTAACCCTGTATATATATAAATATAAAAGATGGAACTGACTGACCGACTGACTGACATATCAACGCACAGCCGAAACTACTGGGACTAGGAATGTGAAATTTTGCACACTGCTTCCTTTTATAATGTAGGGGAGCATTAAGAAGGGATTTTTGGAAATTCAACCTTTAAGGGGTGAAAAGGGGGAATTTTGTGTGCATGAAAAATTTTATTCCTTGAGTTAATAAAATAGGCACGAATCTAAATATACTATTAATTTTCGCATTTTTTGTATTTCTAAACTAGTGTAGTTGGGGTGTGCCACAGGCAAGCGCGGTTAAGCAGACGATGACAACCTTATAGGTTGAACTGCGAGATACCAAATATAAAAAAAATGCGTGCTCAGTACCGAAATGTAAGAGGGCTCTTAATAATACGTAACCCTTTTGTTGCCGATTGTACAAAAAAGTAAGTTCAACATATACTTACAAAAAAATATGGGCCGTAGAAGGAATATAAAATAGGACGAAGCAAGAATAAAATATTTAAAATTATAAATAAAATAATAATAATATTAAATTATTAATTTATATTATTTTATTTATTTTCGGACGAAGGAAGCATATTGTTTGGGACGAACCAGGAATTTTTTATGTAGGACAAAACTCAGTGGGCCGAACGAAGAATAAATCCTCGTTTCTCGTTGACGTCCCGTTGAAGGTGGTGGGTGGGTAAACGGTGTAATCGAACTTAAAGAGGGGACACCAAAGGAAAGGCCCATCTAAGGATTTCAATAATACATTCACTATCCTTTTATTTATATATTGGAAGGTGTGTTTACTGCTAATACATGAGATGTGTTATGATATAACAAGGCTAAATAGAATAGTACAGTAATTATGATAAGAGTAAGAATTTCAGTCAAGTGGTAAGGGCGGGTTCGGACGGATAGTAAAAAATAATACATTTATTTCAAACAAATCAATTACAAGCATTTTTGAATTGTCAAAGGGTCGGTCAGTCAGAAAGATGAAGCTAGTTGCCCGTTCCACAGCGTAGTAGGTACCTATGGAAATCATATCCCTTGGTTTTAATAGGTTTTTATATTTTATTTATCTTTTTGATAGATTCTTGTTTTGTAAATATGAGGACTTTCTAGGCCCTGTAGATTTTAGATCTGTAGACCATTTTTTTTATTTTATCAAGTACCTGTTACTTGTTTACGTTCCTACGCTGTCCTCCCATACTGTAGGTACTGTAATTTGAAAACATTGTTTGGCAAAAGCCAATTATTTTTAAAAGAGTAACCGTGGAGTTTCTTGCCGATTCTTCTCCATAGGAAACGACCAATAATTTCCAATTATTGGAATCGTGCACCTGGCTTCTGACGTTTCATATGTGCCCTTGTAGGCGTATGTGAAATATAATATTTTGATTTGATTTGAACGAGCAAGAAACTCCACGGAGACTCTTCTAAATCAAAATAATATGGTTACAAGATCGATTTGTTTTTGCAATACTCGAACAGTTATAAACAAAACTTTGATTAACTCAAATGGCGCTATCACTAATAGCATGTGTAGTTACCTAATTTAAGTCTTAATCAATTAGTTCAAGAGTTCGTTTAAACAAAATAATATCGTAAAAGGTAAAGTTTATCAGGAATTTTAACAATAACATTATAATTATGTTCTTGTTAAATATTATGTACGATTTCAGCGAAACTAAGATCATCTATATCTCTACACTAGCTTCTGCCCGACTTCGACACCGCGTCGCAACGCATCGCCCGCCCGCACTACTACCTACTTCGTTTTCGCTTAGCGTTATTTTTTACTTTTTGCTCGACTCCTAAGAGACGTAGCGTGATTTTCCTTCCTCAAGAATTGTGTTATCAAATGCAAAAAGAGTTTTTCAAATACGACTGGTAATTCCAGAGGTTAGCGCGTTAAAACAAAAAAACAAACTCTTTAGCTCTTTCTCTTTAGAATATCTAATAAGATATTCTAAACATATACTTTTTTTATTTATTTTTTTTTGAGTATGGGAAATTATCAAATGACCCCTCCCGCTCTGGGTGGAGCAGAAGGGAGTGTCAGACTCTTACTGACCGTGTTCCTTCCTTAGCCCTTTATGTTCCGGGGCAGCGGTAACCCTTTCGGACAATCCCGCTGCGACGGCAGGCTACGGCCCTGACGGGCCCCTTCCTTGTGATGCTGACATCTCTTTGAGGCGCGCGTGGAACACGTACACGCCGTCCGGCACGGGTTCTGATCGGACGGAGAGTTACCCAATACTCCCCGCCCGCAGGCCCGCGCCTACGGTGGCCGGGAGTCGTCACGCGGCTCCAGACGCCCGGAGCGTCTCCCGCGGCGGCTGGGACGTGAGGCTCTTTCCCTCAGCCGTCCCGCCACCTCCTTCGCAAACATATACTTGAGTGACTAATTAATGACTAACAGGATAAATATTATAAGAGTCGAAACAAAAGAATCGCGTTTCCAAAATTCTTGGTTTTATAGTAGGTACTTACCTTTTTTTGAATTCACTAAATTTGACCTAAATCCTTGTGTACCATGTCCTATTCTTGAAGTGAATTAAAGATTAATTAAAAAATATTGTTCTCCTGATTCCAGATCACAACATGAAGCTACTAATATTCTTCACGGCATGTCTCCTAGTGGGGTTAGCGTATTCCGCTCCAACCTCTGAAACCGCTGTCGCCTCAGGAGCCGCTCCCGCCACCAACGATGAAAAACTCATCATCACCGACGAATTCTTCCCAGAGTCACTAGTAGTATACACAGCCGAACATGACATCGTCAAAATATTAACCCCACTTAACGCACTAAACTTTGACGACGACGACGATGATGAAGATGATGACAGCTCTGATACGGACTCCGTCACCTTCATCGTTCAAGCTGACATCAACGAGAATGGTGAAAAGATCGACCAAGGTCTCTACATGCTGAAGAAAGGACAGGCAACCAAGTTACTTGATAATGGAAGGGACGCTGCTGCAGCTAACGATGACACCAAAACCGCTTACTTCGCTGCTAAAGACGGACTCTACTCATACAATGCTACCACTGTCAAAGCTGAGAAATACGGAACAGTGACTGATGATCTCATTGGTATCGCTAAAGTTAATGGCAGTGACATCATCTATGTTCTGACAGCTGATAATGTTGTGTACAAGGTCACAGAAGAAGGAACCAAGAAGGAGGTAGTCGACAAAGTAGTCAAAGCCAAGGAAATCATTTTGGATTATCAGAACAATTTGTATTTCAACACAAACGAGAACATCGTTTACGTGCTGGTTGGTGACGAAGTCAGGAAGATTGAAGGTCTCCCTGCTAACCCAGCTTTCGTAAAAATCATTAACCCGCCTTTCGTCATCGAAAATGGTGTCCCTGTTATCGTCGACAACAAGTCTTACATCGCTTATGAGAATGGTACAAGTGAATTGGGTGACTTTGAGTTCACGGTCAAGCCTACCGCTTACTCGATGGAAGCTACACTCGTTCAATACTATGGTTACAACAAGAAGGTTTATGAGTACAATATTCTTACCTTAATCTTAGGTGAAGTTCTGACAGAGCTTAAGTCATTCTTGAACGATATGACTGACTCTATTCAGTCAATCGCGACTAGGTCCAGGAGCGATTTGAAGGCGTAAAATCTAAAAAAAATATATATAGACCAGAAATAAAACAAGGTGTGACGCGAAAGAAGACAAAAGTAATCTATGTTTCTGTATTTTTATTCAAAAGTTATAAAGTCAGGTTAGCCAGGGAAATAAATTGTTGAGTAAACTGATTACCAATTTAAAATCACCCTTGTCGTTCTTTGGCAATTGTATGAAATGGATAAAGAACGGCTAATTAATGTAGGGTGTCAATTTAATAAACAATAAACTTCCCTAATTGTAGATATATTTAATTTAGTAATTAAGATAAGAACAATTAAAGCTTACCTAAAAATCAATGTCTATAACTATAGTAATGATAAAAATTATGAACCAAATAATATATTCACACCATGTTTAAATTCACAACAATGAATTTAATGAAACAAATAATCGTGTATTATACTGTCAAAACCTAGGATAATGAAACGTACGCGCTGTTACCAAAAATAAAAGAGTGATAAAGATAATCTAACAGATTTTACATTTATTTTTAAACAACATTTTCATTCTATGACAACCTCATTGGTCAAGGACGACTGCTGAGCGTGAGGTCCTGGGACCGATTCCTGGGTCGGGCAAAGTGTTATTGGGTTTTTCCTTCCAGAATCTTTCAGTGGCAGCCCTGGAGTCTGGATATAATACGTTAGCCGCTATTACGTGGAACTTAATCATATCTGGCGAAATTATGTTACATTATGTTCGTTTGTTGGTTTGACTGGTTGTCAGACTTTTGGGCTTCTGACGACCCGTAACGACTGTCAAAGATCCACGAATGACAGCCGGGACTAACGGCTTAACGTGTTTTCCGAGGCACGGAGGATCTTGGTATGTAAAGATTGACACCCATCCATGGACCAACCACGGCAAGCGTGGCTTAACCTGATCGATCACCCTTTCGGCTGTTATTATTTAGCCACAAGCCCCTACAACATTAGACTTCAGTAGGATGATAATTTGTATCAGTTTTATTTTTGGCTACCCTCGTGACGCCGACGCGAACATACGAACTTTCTATCACCTCCGTGTTTTAAAATCCCAAAAAACGTGTTTAAAGTGCATTAATGAACTATAAAAGTATACAGTGATCATCTATAAGGTACATGTGTCAATTGTGTGGAAAATCTCAGCGAATGGACAACTGCAACCCCATCTGTGTATAGTTTTAATAATTCAACGAACTAAACATTTTAAAGAAGTGGCAACCATTTGGACTTTGACCGCATTAGCAACACAAAGAAATCGTTGAAACATCTCATTAATCACCTAACCTTCAATTAGACTACTGGTCACTAATTTCAACTAGCCGTGTAACGGGCTTGTGGCGCAGCGGTTTGATGGCGGCTTGCACAAGTAGCGCAGCACTGCGGTCTTAGGTTCGATTCTGGCCTACGCAAAGAGCTTTTTGCTTTTTACAAATTTTATTATACGTTTTTGCTGGCAATCCGCAATACATGCTGTACACTGTCCCTTTGACAAGAATTTGATACTGATTCTTATATAAAATAATTAAGAATATAATAGGAATACTCGGCCAGCTACAAAATGCAACGAACTCCGCCTCTAACTCCTAAAACAACCTTGGTACTTGGACAATCACTGTCTGAATCGGACTTAACGTCTGCATCTACTACCCAAAATACTGACGGGAACAATATCACTGTACGGTGCAAACGCCAACGCATCGACGATTCCCCGAATAAAGAAGTGGATACTGAACTCAAGCCAGCCTTAGAAGACTTCAAGCTTGAGCTACTGGATATGTTGACGAAATGGAAGTATGAGCATGATCAGATGCTAACATCTTGGAAAGCCGACCAAGACGCCATATTATCTAAATTAGTCAGTGATGTTTCTCAGCTTAAAAAGCAGTGCCTTTCAATTCAGTCGACAAACTCTGAGATTGACCGCAGTATGACCTTTATTAATAAACAGCATGATGATATCATCAGCAAGGTTTCTAACTTAGAAAAGGAAAAAAGCGCGAACTCCGAATATATAAGCCGACTACAAAAGCAAATACAAGACCTGCATTTCCAGTCGCGCCCAGCAACTATAGAGATACGCAATATCCCGGTTAAAGAAAAAGAAAATCCTGAAGATCTCATTTTTATAGCAAAAACAGTGGGGAAAGCTCTCAACATGGACATTCAGGCTTCCGCTTTCCGGGATATATACCGTATACCTGGAAAACCAGGCTTATGCAGACCGATAGTTGCTGAATTTTGCTGCGTCAACACAAGAAACGACTTTCTAACCAAAGTTCGAACATTTAACAAAGAGCGCTCATTACATGATAAATTAAATACCCAGATTATTGGTATCGAAGGTGACAAAAAACCTGTCTATGTCGACGAACACCTGCCATCAACCGTGAAAAAGCTACTTTATGATACCCGCCAGTTTGCTAAAACCCATAATTATTCCAGTTGGTATTCGAACGGAAGAATACTTCTGCGTAAGGATCCAACTGAAAAACCACTCCATATCAAATCAGAGAAGTGTCTCACTATGTTATTGGGACAACAATGACTATTCTTTTTTATACCTACTTCTTTTCATTATGCATGCATTAATTTAGTTATTGTATTCAACTTTTGCCTTTGTGTAACTAGTATTTACTTTTTAATATTCTTACACTTTACTTATTACGCACTTTCACTAATATATTACACACACAGATTCACCCATGCAAGCAACCATAAATATTTGAGTAGCACTGATAGCAACATTGTAATACCTTTTCTTTTTCTGCCACCTACAATTCGGTATCCAAATAAGAAGTCCTCCCCCAGAAACAATTACAAACCGCTACACCTCATACATTTAACCACAAATGGCTATTCTAAATAATAATATATCCAACGAAATAGATGACCTCTCTATAGCCTGTTCTCATCTATGCCCACCCGAGCGGTGTTTGGATTTTATGAAGCAACCAAAGAACAACCTAAAAATTATTCATATAAATATCCGAAGCATTAAAAAGAACTTTGACCAATTCATCACGATGCTAACAACCACTAAAATTGAATTTGACGCAATTGTACTAACCGAATGTTGGCTAAAAGTCTCGGGGCCCCTTCCTTACCTGCAAGGCTACTCTTTTGACGTCACGAAAAATAATAAGTCACAGAATGATGGCGTGGTGATGTACACCAAGACTTCACTGAACTGCTCGTACATTGAACCCTCATTCTGTGACTCAAATTGCCTTGTCTGTACTATAGGTGACACAGTAGTTATTTGCATATACCGTTCTCCATCTTATTCTGATCTTGAAAATTTTTACCGTAGTCTCGATATTTTAGTACAATCATTAAAAGGTTACAATAATATTGCTCTGATTGGCGATATTAACATCGATATTAAACCCGACAATCATGATCGTCAAGCTGGTACTTATCTCACCCTTTGTGCCTCTCTAGGTCTTCTACCCGCGCATGTGCTTCCCACAAGATCCGGCAATTGCCTAGATCACGTACTACTAAAAACCAAATGTCCTGCTACAGTAATTGTCCTTGAAAGTAACATCACAGACCACCTCCCAGTCATCCTTTGTCTACAAATTAAAAAACGGACTGCAGCTAAACAACCGGCCAACGTTCTACGATATAACTACTCAAACATTAAGGAAACACTAGATAACACAGATTTCAGTCCTGTGTTAAATGAACAAAACTGTAATCTGGCTGCTGATCTACTTATCTCTACTATTCAAGGTGTGATAGCAGCACACAGCTATAACGTTCGTGTCCCCAGAAAATGTAGAATTCTAAAGCCCTGGATGACACCAGGTCTAGTTCGGTGCATTAGAAATCGAGACAGGCTCCATAAACAATCCAAATCATCCCCCGATAATAATATTCTTATGACCACCTATACCAGATACCGAAATTATCTCAATTCCCTTCTAAAAAAATTAAAAAGGTCGTACGATAAAAATGAGTTGCTTAAAGCTAAAAACAATACCAAGGCCACATGGAAAGCTATTAAGGGTATAATAAATCAGAACTCCCCCCCTCAGTCCCCAAGTGCACTTATACTAAGCTCTGCTGACTCGAAAGTGTCCATTAATGAGGTAAATAACTTCTTTGTTACTGTGGGTGAAAGTTTAGCTTCGAAAATTAAAACTCTCTCTGGTTTCCAGGTCGAATGCCCAGCACAACCCCCACCGTGCAATTCCCTAGCCATTATGCCGGTCGACGAATCTGATGTTAAAAGGATTATTGATAACTTACGCAGTGACTGTGCCACTGGATATGACAAAATCCCTGCAAGTATCCTCAAACAGTCCAGCTCCTCTTTAGCTATACCCATAACACACGTCTGTAACTGCGCCATCGAGTCTGGTACTTTCCCCAATGCTTTCAAAAAGGCTGTAGTTCATCCTATCTACAAGAGTGGTGACAGATGCAACGTTAACAACTACAGACCGATTTCAGTTCTGAGCTCTCTGTCAAAAATTTTAGAACGGATACTCAACAAGAGTCTTACCACATATCTTGCAAAATATAATATATTAGCAAAAAATCAATATGGCTTTAGACAGGGAATCTCTACTGAGGACGCGGTCTTAGATTTCACAAGCCTTGTAGTAACCAAGTTGGATGAGGGGCTTAAGTGCTTTGGCGCTTTTCTTGACTTGACCAAGGCGTTTGACTCTGTCTCTATACCTACACTGATATCGAAGATGGAAAGCATTGGAATCCGTGGCAAGGCACTTAAAATCTTCTCAGACTATCTATCAAATCGTTCGCAATGTGTGAAAATCGACTCATGGTATAGTAATGATAGATACATCCGTTTTGGTGTTCCCCAGGGAAGTATTTTGGGACCTACACTCTTCTTGCTTTACATAAACGATTTGTGCCGCTTATCAATACCTAACTGCGATATATTCACCTATGCTGATGATACGGCACTGGTCATATATGACGACAACTGGGATAGTGCTAAACTAAGAGCGGAGCAATCACTGCAACGAGTGATGACATGGCTTTCAGCGAATTTGTTGACTCTCAATATTGACAAAACCAAGATTGTCCGCTTCTCCCTCCCTCACTCGGGCGCACCTCCTATAGAATCCTGTGCAATCAAAGCCCATACTTGCCCGAACTTTCTAGATAACAGTACTAACGCTTGCACTTGCCTCACCCTGTCACTAGTTACAAGCACCAAACACCTTGGAGTGCTCATTGATGAGCATCTTAACTGGCGCCCCCACACTGATGCACTAAGCTCGCGAATCAGAAAATTAATATATATTTTCAAAGAACTGAGACACTCAGCTGACCGTGAAACCCTGTTTCTTGTTTACCAGAGCCTGTGTGTCTCCGTTCTTACATACTGCATTTCTGCTTGGGGAGGAACCTGCAAGACTTACTTAATCCAGGTTGAACGAGCGCAAAGGGCAATTCTTAAAGTTATGCAGTTCAAACGCCGAGATTACCCAACCGCCCTGCTCTATTCGGAATCAAAAGTCCTCAACGTACGTCAACTCTTCATTCTACGTGCGGTACTACGTCGTCATTCTTTGCTTCCTCTTGATAATAAACTTTTAAAAAAAGCGTAAAGGTTACCCAGTTTGTAATACTACTCGGTGTCGTACTTCTTTTGCAGGTCGGCACTTCAACGTATTAAGTGCTCGAATTTATAATAAAATCCATCGTCTTCTTGATATATATACCTCGAATAGGATTAATTTGATTAACAAACTTACCAGTTGGCTCTTGAAACTCTCTTACGAGAATACCGAAAGTGTCCTTATAATAAACACATAAACCTTTAATTTATAACTGCCACTTCATAAAAATTACATATACCTACAAAAAATCACCCACAACACACCCATACACACATACATAATCACATCTCGTACACAATCACTCAACTTTCCACAACGCTGTACTCGCCGCATGATATAATATATCATGCGGCGAGTACAGCGTATTATGGTGTAACGCTTTAGTACGCCCAGACATTGTTCCCGGGGTGGAGACCTGGTGTCCTGAAACACAGGTTTCGGCCTAGCTTAGGCACCAGTCTCCCACAATATTGTAATGTGTATTATTAGCTTATTACTAAGCAGTACCTACTTGTTAATCTTTAAATATTGTGGTGAGAAAATAAATTTTATTTATTTTATTTATTTATTATTATTTTGTCAAGACCTTTGATTTTGACCTTGTGGTTATGGCTTGCTGGTAATGTTATTGCTATGTACCTTTTTCTAATGACATACAATAAAGCCTCATCTTCGAGATACAGTTCAGTGGCCTGTGGGGTTCTGGCATATCTACCATGAGTTGAAGAGACACTTGCACGGTTTAAACAGGGTTTAGGCCATACAAGTGTTCATTACAATTCAATCTTGATTGCATCCATGATGTACCTACACATATAGCTAGGTGGTAAGTATGAAACAATAGAATTAAATAAGGACCTAAGGGAGAGGAAAACCTCTCTACTACTTATTTAAAATTTAGCTATGCTCAGTAATTTTGTGTGTGAAATGGAATTTGATGGCTCTTAAGCGCTTTTGCGCTTTTATGGTTTTCCTTATTATTAAATATTTATTACTCATTTATTTATTCTCTGAATACAATTTAATTGTGGGCCATAGATAGGGTAGCCAACTTTTTTTTAGCAAATATAGTATTTTAGAAACCATTGCCTATAAAATAATAGTACTTTTAAAGCAAAAAAATTGTAGGGATGGTTACTATTTTTTTTTAATTAATTCTTTTTGCTACTTTGAGCCTTTATTAAATGGTTTTTTTTTTGTCTCCAAACTATTAAATATTCCACTCTAAATGAAGGGTTACAAAATACCGAAATGAAAATATAGTAGTTTCGCCTACTATATTTTTTTCCTATAAATATACATAGGTATTGGCTTTACAAAGCAGGATACTATATCTTATTATAAGTTTGGCAACCTTACAACAAGAAACTTGCATCGTATAATGGGGCTTTAATGGCTAGTAAAATTCAAACAAACAAAATATTACAAAAATAATTAGTGTTTAATTTATTATGCTGACATTATTATAAAACAATCTAAGACAATATTTTTCTTAACATATTCATTATTTACAATATTTACGGCATTATATAAACAAATAGAAATAAATAAATATTATCACACTTCAACATTCAAAATACATTACCCTCAAGATCTTTTGGCGCGGGGCACTACTGGTAAACAGAATTAATTCATTAAATGGATATTGTATTGAATAAAAAACAATAAGTGAGCCTAGTAAATTTGGGGGTTGCCCTTGATTTCTCTAAGATCCCATCATCAGATCCTAACTTGGTGACAGTGGGACCACCTCAGTACTATCTACTTTTGAACAAAAAAAGAATTTTGAAAATCCGTCGACAATTGGCGGAGTATTCGATGAACAAACATACAAAAAAAAAAACATACAAACATCCGAACATAGTATGTACCTTCTCCTTTTTGTGAGTCGGAATAATTTATTTGTAAAGTCCATATTATGCCTGTTTAGGACATGCAAATTAATTTTTCATGAATACTACTTTAAACTACTAAATATAAAGCAGTATCTACACTAAAAGCTGACGGTCTCTCTCTTATAACCAAATCTTTCTTCTCATAAGTCCCGTTTGAATATAGAATAATAACACTCCATCGCCAAAGAATGGAATACAATTCTCTATAATGAAAGCTGGTCTTAATAGTTTTAGATCTTTAAAATCTTCTATAACACTCGCTGTCAGACTAAGAACATTGCCATTGGACTTGATAATATGAAGCATACGATCCCCACATCTGACATAGTAGATATTGTTAGATGTATCTAGTACAAATTCTAAAGCGCAACCTATGCTCTTTATTCTAGTTTTACTGGTACCATTCTGTTCTATTTTGAACATTTTATGTTCAGTGTTTAGTATATAAATAGTATCGGTACCATTAGCTTTTTGTAGTTGTGTGACATCGTCTCTAAAAGGACCGAATTTCTTAGCAGACAGAGTATCAGGGTGATATTTATAAAGACCATCTTTTGCACCAAAGTATATAGCTCTATCGAAACTGTAGTCTGCAGTTGAATCTCTTCCTCCTTCTAACAATTCGTATGCTGCGAATCCTTCTAGAACATATATACAGCTGCCTCCTTCGGACTTCGGATCTGCCACGGTAAAGAAGATTGATGGTCTGTCAGAACTTTCTGTTTGAAGGTACTTCTGTCCGTCTGCTGGTACCAGTAACCTGGTGATGTTGAAAGCAGATACGAAGGAAGGAAGGAAGGAAGGAACATTGTTGTTGCCTTCGGCCGTTGCTTCACGTATTTCTTCGTTGCACATAGTGTTATTAAGAACGATGTTATGTATATTGATGACCGCATGTCTGATACTTCTGTAAAGAATAAAATGTTTATATAGATCCACACTTTTATACAGATTGGCGATTTAGACACCTGCATCCGTCAAGGGGGTGATTCTACCCGCCATTTTAAAAAGCTTTCGCTTACGAAACTGTTATCAGATACGTGAGAGAAAAAAAAACAAATTCCTATACACCAGTGGGGCAATTCTCGTAATTTTAAGAACGTTCACAGTCTGATCTGTCTCAATCTGTCAAAAAATACTTCTAATTTTGACAAGTTTTTGACATTTGTTTGTCGCCGAGATGAGACTGTGACTAGATTTTGAACGTTTTAAAATACGAGAATTGGCCTTCTGATATAAAAATAGTACAATAGACAATTTCGATGCATGTCATCATCTGCCTAGCCTTTTCCCAACTATCTTGGGGTCGGCTTCCAGTCTAACCGGATGCACCTGTTTTACATGGAGCGACTGCCTATCTGACCACCACAACCCAGTTACTGTGTAATACGATACCCCTTGGTAAGACTGGTTGTCAGACTTTCGGGCTCCTGACGACCCGTAACGACTTAATAATAGCGAAATAGCCGAACACGGCTTAAATATAGACTTCGGCTGCCACCAATAAAACTAAGATTATTTAAGAAAAATGTATATTGCATGTCGATTATTATCTACAATCATTTACCAAATGGTTTGCAAGACTTACCACTGACAATGTTTAAAAAAATACTTTTCAAACTATTGCTATTTAAAAGATATTATACCATTAAGGACTACTTAGAAGACAATTCAATAGAAGCTGCAATTTGTAAGATAGATTAATTGAAATCGCTGATTGTGAATACATTTGCACGCCATGTCATGGCAGGATATGCTGAAACAAATTCACTGTAACACCCTATGTACCGTATTCAAGCAAATAAATATTTTGATTTTTGATTTGATTTGACTGTCAACGATCTACGAATGACAGCCGGTACCAACGGCTTAAAGTGCTTTCCGAGGCACGGAGGGGTCTTGATATGTAAAGATAGTACCTTAACCTGATAAATCGACCTGTGCGGCTATTATTACTTATCCCCTTAAAACTGAAACGAGTGGTGTTGTTTGCCAAGAGAGGAAAACCAATGTAGTCAAAAGTGACCGTTCAGGGTACCATACATTGAATATTGTATAGCCTGTAATATGCAACAGTAATTTTAAAGTTTACATAATAATTATATAATGATCGCTTACTGCTTTAGTAAGTAAATAGTAATAAATAACACCTATTAGTGGCAAAGAGTGCACAAACATGAAACCTATCGGCGAACCTTTCTAAACATATCAATTACTTACTTATAAGCTATTTTTAACCAACTCCAAAAAAAGAGGTGGTTATCAATTCGGTTGTTTTTTTTTTAATGTGTTTTGGAAGTCAGTTGTTTTTTTTTATTGTAAAAAGTTTTTATTTATCACTTTTAAGTTATACTTGCCCCACACCCCACACAAGTCGGTTAAAAAGACACTGCAAAGTGAAAAATAACTTCATACAAAGAAAATGCGAACCCAAGAACTCAGACTTCCGAAATTAAAGTTATTTTTGACTTAGCATTGTCTTTTTTGGAAGTCGGTCGTTTGTTTTTTTTTATATTTGTATACGTAGGTACTTCAATAAAAGTTTAAATTGACACTATTCTTAGTTATAACATAACTTTATTAATAAATAAATCACGTTAAACTTATAAGTCACACTTAAATTGCTTATAGTCTATTAGACTAGATTGGAATCAACTTTATTACTATAGTAAAAATTAAGGTATATCTAAGTTATTTATTATATTTATTTAGCTGAAGAATTTTTCTATAGAAAAATTACACCTTTAACACTAGTTCCAAGACCACATCATCTGCCTAGCCTTTTTCCAACATAGTTGGGATCATTTTCCAGTCTAACCGGTTGCAGATACTCTGCGGAGGTCAGATAAGCATCTGACCTCCACAACCCAGTTGCTGGGTAACACGATACCTCCTATAAAGATCACAGCTATGATAAACCTGACGACGCAATTAATATCAAAACAAAAAGCTGAGTGATCAGAACCAGGCATAACTCTGATGAAACACATGACCACAACCGAAATGCCTTACATACTCCTGACTGGAGTTTCCTATGGAATTCAGCAGACCCTCGCCGACCCTGGCACACATGTTACGTACCTACCCAGTTCCCTCACCTTGCATGCGTTCAGTTATACAACGAGTGCACGCGATTATGCGGCGGTGCGTGGAAGAAAATTGTGCGCGTGCGCATTGTCTTTGTTGGTATGTTTTTTTTTAATACCCAGAAATAGGCGTGGTTGTTTTACTTTCCCGGACGAGCTCTATCACACTAATACTTAACTTGTAAGTACGAAGCAATCAAATACTTTTATTCGAGAATTATTTAGGGACGACATTGAAATCCCCACTCTCGTATTTGTCACAATCCATCCATTGTTTATTTGGCTCCTTAAGGCTTATACAGAGTAAAATTTAATGAGCTGGCGAAACTTCAGAGACGTGTCGGATATCGATATATTATATCGATAAACATATTAAAAAAAACATAAAAACATATTTTTGATAAAAAAAATTTTTTTCCTATTTCGATAAATAGGAATAAATATGTTTTAAATAATTTACTCGCGGCCATAATCAGCTAAGTTATCTTTTTTATTTTGTGGTTGTTATACACCCATCACGTATCTGAAGTTTGACCAGCTAATTTAATTTCACCCTGTATAAACCTTAAGTAGTCAAACAAACAATGGGTGGATTGTTGGGATGACACACTCATACTCCTTTTCCTATAAATTTATCCTCATATGTCATTAATTAGTCCAAAAACTTCCACAACCAAATATTTCGCATAAAAAAAATCAAATAAAAAATGAGGCTTCTTACTGCCAATACTTTGAAAAGAAACAGTTTTTTTTAACCTTGTTTTCAATAGAATTATCTTTTTAGTTTTCCTGATAATTATTTTGAAGTTTTAAAGAAGTAGCTTCACCTATAAACCCTGTTTAAAAGATTTGCGAATTTAAATAAACCTAAAATATAAGTAGGAATCCGTCACTAACCATGATTGTACAACATTATATGTTGTACTATGGAAACCAACACCATGTTTCCTTCCGCAACTAGATATATAGCAGTAAACACAAGAATAATAAACATTTACTAATACAACACAAACAAACATACAGACAGACAAAAGAAAATAAAGAAAGAAAAATAATTAGAAATATTAAAAGTCTTAAAGTTTGGTAATTATTATTTTACTTATTATAATTATTGCAGTGAATTTGTGATTAATTTTATTTATTTAGTGACAGTTTGGTTGTGAATTTTTAATCTGTGCAATTAAGATTTTGTAAAAAAACAAGTGACAGTTTATAAGGAATTATTAGCAAAATAAGTTTTTAGTGATTTTCTTCTTGGTAACTACGGTCATTAAACAAAAGTCACACGGGTGATGCCACGGGTGTAAAAGACACATCACATCGTCGTCAACTACGCATTCTGTACATCAAATTTTATAAAAAAATACTACAAATAATACAATGTACAGAAGCCAGAACATCAAGCTACCCCAATCTGTCAAATTTCTTTGATAGATTTTGAACGTTACCACAAAGGAATAAGGTTCATATTCAGTCGGGAAAATTTGACAGATTGGGGTAGCTTGAAGTGCTGGCCTCTGTACATTACACGCAAAAAATTGTGCATGTAATGGTATAGGGGCCGTGGGGATATTTGAAGTTGTGATTTAACATTAAATCGAACTTGTTTTCGTAAAAAAAACGTTCAACCTCATAGGTTGAACTGCGAGATGCCATTCACTATCTCCGTAACCAGAAGGTTCCCAGATACGGCCCAGTACAAAACATTATAACAAATGACGGGGCGTACAACTGATTCTCAGCTTCGTTAAGGCTGAGGACAGACGAGCGTAATTTTTTGAGCTGTGAGTCGCGTATTTTGAGTAACGCAATTTACGTTCAACTGAAATTCGGTTAGGCTGCCAGACAGACGGACGTAACTTCAGTCGCATTCTGTAACTTAACTAGTTAACTGACGCTTTTTTCTCCCGTCCCTCATCCTGAGCGCAATTCGGCTGAAATAATGCCCGTGAGTCAGTAGACATTTTGCGTCGCGCGCCGTGTGGTACAAACAGGACTTTAGTATGAAACTGAATGCAGCAGAATTTCTGCGACCGAAATTCTGCGATTCACGACTCACAAAATTACGTTCGTTTGGCCTCATTCTTAAGTGTCTTTTTATACCCGTTATTATAACAGTATATCTGCTGCAGTAAAGCTGTTGGTCCTGCGCCTGATCTCTCTCCGGTTGTGTTGGATTGCCGTCCCATCGGACTATGAGAGTAAAGGAACAGAGAGTGCACCTGTGTCTGCGCGCACACTTGTGCACTAGGTATAATATCTCCTGCGTACCTGGCTAATCTCCGTTGAGATTGGCCACCGTGACCGAAATCGGTTTGGGAGGCTATTATTAATTCTGTATTATCGGATGGCATTAGCCACTAGCATATCATCATCTTCCATTTCCTCTGCCCTTATCCCAATCTGAGGTCGGCGTCCATATCTCCTTCCTCCTTATCTCTATTAAGGGGATTACAGGACCTAAACGCAAAAAAACGCAAGTTTTATATTGCCTAAAAGTATAGATCGACTACAGTAAACAAAATCAGAAAAATATATGATATTCTTCAGAATATATGCTAGTTAGATAGTGTGTTGAAAATATAATACAACTAATTTGATACGTTAGAAAAAGAAATCATGAAGATACCTAAAAACCTTCCTTTCACAATAAAAACCATACTAATATACAGGGTGTCCCTGGAAGTATGGATCAAATCAAACAGGGGCGTGGGCAAAGTCATTTCCAAACTTTTTGATCCTGAGAATGTTAGTGAATTTTTTTACGGTTCAAAAGTTATGACCAACTTTGCATACTGCTCAAAGAACAAAATAATTTAAAAAAACTACCAGGAACTGTCAATTTAAGTTTTTTAGACAGCCCTGATAGTTTTATTTAATGATTTTTTTTCTTTGAGCACTATGCGAAACGATTGAAAAAAAATTGGTCACAACTTTTGAAGCGTAAAATAATTCTCAATCATCAATCATTCTCAGGATCAAAAAGTTTGGAAATGACCTTGCCCACGCCCCTATTCGATGTGATACATACTTCCAGGGACACCCTGTATATACAATGATTCTGATTTTTTGTCAAATTATTCTACAAGCAACATACTAAAGCACTAGTGTTTTATTTTTTTAGTCCCAACAATAGATTTTTTATAAATAGATAATGCTTTATATTTTGCAATAAATTACCAGCGTTGTGTCATCGCACTTCTCTTTCCTTTCTATGCAGTCCGACAGTGACCGCGCTTTAGGTCATTTTAGTCCCCTTAAATTTTATCTGGCTAGTCAACCCCTTCCTTGTCATGAGATCTTTCACATAATCTTTCCATCGTGTCTTTGGTCTTCCTCTACTCATAATATAACCATCCATATTCTTGACTTGTTCCTCATTCTTCCGCAACCATACCTGCATGACGTACATACGTGTGCCGTGATAATAATGCATATAAGTGTGTGCAGTGCACATTCGCATACTCACATACACAAGGTCAAATTAAATCTGCTAGCGAAACTCCGAATACGTAATGGGTTTTATTTCTATTTATTTATTTATTAGCCTTGTTATTTAAAGGATAAAGCATTTTAAATCCGTATTACCGGTTTATCGTAATGAGTTGAACGACATTATCGGGGCCCTGTCATAGTTAGCGTGTAACAAAATAATAGAATTATTTATATGTCATTCTTATTATTAACTTTGTATGCGAACGTGAAACGTTGTATAAAGTTAAGTATTGATTAGCAACCGCTTGACCGTACATTTTTGACGTTTAAATGTCACATAAGTTTACTGAAACTCAAAGCATTTAATTCAAATAAACCAATTACAGGCACTTTTGAACTGTCAAGGGGTCGGTCAGTCAGAAAGATGAAGCTAGTTGCCCATTCCAAAGCGTAGTTGGCACCTGTGGAGAGGAACGGGCAAGAACCTCCACGGACACTCTTTCAAATCATAAAATTGTTACAAAATATTGTTTGGGTTCCGTACCGAATCACGTGACTGCAAAATTAACATTAGTATCGTATTAACTTTAAATTCGAATTAAAAATCTTTTGAAGAATGATGTCCATTATTCGCAGCCGTATTTTAAAGCTAGATACAATCTTACATCACCGCTTACGTCAAATACCGACGAGGCGTGCAATATTATATTTACCTTCCAATGAAATCCAACCGAATCATTTCATGTAGCTTCGTCATAACTACTGCATCGATGATCTAAGCACTCTTTTCATTCGATTGCAACAATGTGTGACCATTCTATTGATAATGGAAAATGCATGGGAAGGAACGACATGCAAAATGCTATTGATTTACTTGTACTCAGTGGCGGATTAACCACGTAGCAAGAGTAGGAAATGCTACGGGCCCCGCGCATTTGGGGGCCTCACGCACCAATACTTTCTGACCGTGAAAAAATATCAGTTTAGACAGAAGACGTATGAAAGTATACCATAAAATTATTGGAGTTCTTGGAATATTCTGTCAGCTAAAATCTATTCTAAAAGAAGAGAAAAAAAAGTTATCGTCTAGTGCTTACGCGGATGATTTGGGGAATAGCTTATACAATTTAAATAAAAATTCTATCAAGGGGCCCCTTGATAGAATTTGCTACAGGCCCCGCGCTGGCTTAATCCGGCACTGCTTGTACTAGTACCTTAGTGTGAGCATGACGTCCTGTTGTCATAGTTCAGGAACGCGCTCAACTGCCACATTGGTCTCGTGTCGGGAAAAGTGTTTTATGGTTTTTTTTGGAGTTTGGAAGTCGGCGGTGTGATACCCTGGTGTTATACCCGCAACCGCGGCGGACGCGGGGGAAAATCGCTCCGTGAGTTCATAAGCCAGTCTGACAGACCCCGCCGCCCGCCCCAGGGCGAAGGTCATCCATGAGGATTTTCCACCCCAGAACCAAAAAAAAAAGGGGATACGGTGGGTCTACACTGGATCTCTTCAAGAAATATAGTCGTGATATTATGTTAAGTTTACATTTAGTCCACCACAAACCATCTAATCAAAAACTCACACCAGGAAGTACAAAAATAACCTATTTAAATCCGTAACAATTTTCGCATACAAATATTATTACTCTGGCGTCCCCATTTTGATAGAGGTGCATTCAACCTCAAGTGTAGGGCACCGATAAAGACAGAAGTTGATATAAACAAAATTATATTTATACGAAACAGTTACTGATTTGATTTCTTAGAAGCCAGTTGTCAGTTTCATCAAGTTTACGAGTAGGTAAGTGATCTTTGCGTGACTTCTCTGTGATATCTTGATTATTAAATGAAGGATTTCGCTGATTACTCGTTAAATAGCTGTTTTAGTTGTGATAGATGATATTATTGCTAGATACTGCTACTAATGGCCGATTCCTATATTTACGGACCGTTCGTCAGTTTCCTGCCCTTATCCCAATTTATTTGTGATCATCGCAACAAGTCTTATTCTTCCATACTTCTCTATTAGTCCTCATCTCGGTAGTCACACCCTTTCTAACCATATCATCATTCACACAGTCCATCCATCGTTTCTTTGGTCTTCCCCCACTCGTATAGCCATCTTCTTCTTGGCGCGTCGATGGCAAAAATAGAAAAATATACATACTTAGTTATCGTTCGATACCGTTAGATACCGTGTCGGTAAGGCGTGCTCAATCTTTGTCCACTTTTAAAGAAATGATAAAAAAGCACTTTCTCTCTCCTTAGACATCAACATTATATTTTTCTTTGCTCCCGTTATGTTTATTATTATATATATGTATATCTATATATTTATTTAGACTAGTATAATATACCTATTTTATTTATGTATTTATTGTATTTTGTAAATGGTACACCACGGACTACCTACAGTATTTGTCTTTCCTCCCCCTATTTAATCCATCCAAAGGTTGTCTTTAAAAGATCGCTTTTAGCGATAAGACCGCCCATTGTGTCACCCTTTGCAAAAGTTCTATATTTATGTCTGTAATTTATAATGGTGTACATAATAAAGAGTATTCTATTCTAGTCTATTAGTTATTTAAATTTGTTAGGCCCAAAATTCAGCAACGCGGATGCGCCATTAGGTCCTCAAATGTCCAGGTGACAGTGCGGTGCAAGATGGGAGATGAGCCATTGTCTGTGGAGAGATACCCCATAGACACCGGAGGTCTGAGCCTTCCATGAACGGACTTGTGGAGATAGTCCTTGCTGCGGCCTACTTGGGTACAAAGTCTATTTAAGGTTTTCTAACTAGGCCACGGTAACTTTTGCCCGGATGAGAGACTCTCTGATGGTTTTATCAGCATTCACAACTACTCGATACGCTTCCGTACCGTATCGAACATCAATCAATGTTATATTTTGTGCACAGCTAATTTGGTGTTAAAAGTAATTTTTAATACAGTTGCTCAAAAAGTGGCGTATTGCAGGGACGTATAGCGTTCGGGATGTGGCCTATTACATATTCGTGCTTTTTTTTTACCTTTCCCGAACTCGTGCGTTCTCTTTCCCAACTGTCAAAATCATGTCTATGAAAAACCAACCATGAAGTTTTTACTAAAAAAGTTCATAGAAGTTTTTATGATTCATGCAAATACGTATATTTCTAAAAAGAAGCTACTAATATGTTTCAATATCAGATTTAATGATTTGATTGAATAAGTTAGGTTAGGTTTCATTTCATTTCATCTCATTAAATTTCATTTTCATTTCATATCAATAAAAAAATTCTACTGAAAACTTGGCTGTATGGGCATAGTTCCCTTTGCCTACCAGAATGGGTGAAGAAAAAAAAATCTCTGCTTATATTCTACGGTTGGCGCCATTTTTCAGAAATTTTCTTTGCGAGTTTTAGTTGTTTGTTGCACAAAATGAGTAATTTCGACCCTAGTTTTTTTGAATTAACACCACCTTATTTTATTAAATTGCTTCATTTTTTCGCAACTGTATTAAAAATAGTCGTTCAGTACACGTGCGAAACCGTCATTGCAACTTGTTCCGACTGTCAACCCTCGCCTTCGGCTGCACCTCGGCTCGGGTAGACATTTGTCGGAACTCTTTGCAATGACAACCTTTCCGCACTTGTAATGAAATATACTATTTTAATACAGTTGCTCAAAAAGTGGCGTATTGCAGGGACGTATAGCGTTCGGGATGTGGGCTATTACATATTCGTGCTTTTTTTTTTACCTTTCCCGAACTCGTGCGTTCTCTTTCCCAACTGTCAAAATAATTTCTATTAAAAAGAAAAACCAACCATGAAGTATTTACTAAAAAAAATCATAGAAGTTTTTATGATTCGTGCAAATACGTATATTTCTAAAAAGAAGTTACTAATTTGTTTGAATATCAGATTTAATGATTTGATTGAATACGTTAGGTTAGGTTTCATTTCATTTCATCTCATTAAATTTCATTTTCATTTCATATCAATAAAAAAATTCTACTGAAGACTTGGCTGTATGGGCATAGTTCCCTTTGGTAGGCACCAATGGGTGAAGAAAAAAAAAACTTTGCTTATATTCTACGGTTGGCGCCATTTTTCAGAAATTTTCTTTGCGAGTGTTTTTTTGAATTAACGCCACCTTATTTTATTAAATTGCTTCATTTTTTCGCAACTGTATTAAAAATAGTCGTTCAGTACACGTGCGAAATCGTCATTGCAACTTGTTCCGACTGTCAACCCTCGCCTTCGGCTGCACCTCGGCTCGGGTAGACATTTGTCGGAACTCTTTGCAATGACAACCTTTCCGCACTTGTAATGAAATATACTAATGTATTAAAATCTAAAGGCAAACACCAAGTTTTGTTTTATACTTTTCTGACAATAATATTACTTTGGCTGTAGTTGTTTTTATAGGCATGTGACCCGAAATTAATCTTGATAATGACATCTTTTTACGCATATTGTAAAGTGACATCACTATAATTATTATAAAATAAACTCCAAGATTATACAGGGTGAAATTGAAAACATGGGACAAATCGAAAAGGGAGATTGTACTCATTATTATGAACAACTTTTACTATGGAACCAAACCTGAAATCGCGAAAAAGAAATCAGCTGTTTCCTACATTTATGTTCGTATAACTCGTCAAAGTGTATAGCTGGTTTTTTTCCGCGATTACAGCTTTGGTCCCTTAGTAAAAGTTGTTCATAATGATGAGTACAATCTCCCATTTCGGTTTGTCAGATATTTTCGATTTCATCCTGTATAGCATTATATTGTAAACACAACGGCGAATTTAACATATTATGTAGTTGTTATTATTATCTTGCAGGGGTTGTAGGAGGTCGTGGCCAAATCGCGGTTGGTTCGGATAATAAGAAGCCAAAAAGTGTGACAACCAGTCTTACCGAGGGGTATCGTGTTACCCAATAAGAGGGTTGTGGAGATCAGATAGACAGTCGCTCAATGTAGGTATAATCCTGGTATTTGTAGGCTAAGCAGATTGAGGAACGTTGATTACAAGGGTTAGCACACCAAAACCAGAAGATATTTATTTATTTATCTACTTATTTCAGGCATCAAGTCCCATATCAACACATACAATACAATAATAATGTAACTTAAAAATACTATAAATATATACTTACACTTTTATAACTGCACTAATAAACTAACACACACGAAGTGTCTGCGTCGTGTTTCGCTGACTGGTGTCACGTAGCCGGCCACGAAACCGGCGGTACACAACACCCTGCGGCCAGAACTCTTCCTTGAGGAAAATATTGAGCTTGGATTCCAGACGTTCACTGATCATGGTTTTGATGCTGTACGGTATATGCAATAACATATTTCATTGTACTGAGCTCTCGAATAGATTGTGTTACGTTATTTTAGAACTGTTATTCGGCGGGAGGTGCGCGCACCTCGACTATTCTACACTGCGCGATGTAGTTCAAAGGTTGGGGTGCGACGAGCCCCTCTCCGCCGACTTCACGACTCACAATTCATTGATTTTGATACTTTCGCGTTGTCGCAAACTAAAAGAATGGTTTCACCTTTATCTTTATCTCTTGCAAGTTGCCCATAAGACGGATGCTCTTGTCATACGCTTCCTTCGATTCGTCGGTATATAGTTTTTCTTCTTGTATGTATTTTTTTTTCTCTCACTTAAAATGCGTTCGTTATCATACTCAGATGTCACTCCGTGGACAATAGTGTGGGTTATACGTTTTATCGACTGTAATATAAATGCTGTAATATACAGGTTGAAATTTTAATCACCGTTATCCTCTTAAATAGTAATTGTACTCATCATTATGAACAACTTTTGCTATGGGAACAAACATGACATCGCGAAAAAAAACGGCTGTTTCCCGCAATTTTGACGAGTTATGCGAACATAAATGTAGGGAACCGCTGATTTTGTTTTTCATGATTTTAGGTTTGGTCACATAGTAAAAGTTGTTCATAATTATGAGTACTGACCCCTTAGGAGGATAACGGTCATTAAAATTCCACCCTGTATAGCTGTTTTTAGTCCCTAATAAATAAAATAAAACCCTTTCAATATAAAAAAATGTTAACTCAACTTTTTAAACGATCCACTGAGCAATAAGTAATTTCTACGATTAAAGAAAATTGTTTTTAAGCGAAGGAACACTAAGGCTCTTTGTATACACACGTTTGTCTTGCCAGGTAAAGCTACTATACGGTTAATTCGCCGTGTGTATAGATCACTATGGAAGCTTGTTGACATACGCGGTTTTTCTACGGCGCGGTTTATATGCCGTACCGTTAAGAAACTGTGCCATGTACCAAGGGCCTACCGACCGCGCAGTGGCGCCCTCATCGTTTGTTTGGTTATTTCTTTTATTTTAGAATTAAAATGCATAAAATAAGCATGTTACGTCGTACTCCACAGGATTGTACGTTATTATTATTACAAACTGTAGTTTTACATTGTTGAGTTTTATTATAATCCTTAAAACGGAAAATAGTGGCCACTATTATAATAAAACTTAACGGTCGGTGTCGTCTTAAGACCAAGTTTGCACGTATTTAAAAATATCGCAGCGGGATCTTATCACTCACTGGATTTTCAATTCGCGGTGTTGAGGTGTGTATTTATGATGCGCTGGAATGCGCTCTGCTGGATTTTCAACTCTCGGCGCTTAGCAGAGGGTTGAGAGTAGTTGAGAGTGGGCTGGGCTGGTACCAGAATCCTACTAATATTAGGTATAAATGTTAAAGTTTGTGAAGATGTTTGGATGTTTGTTACTCAATCACGCGTAAACCGTTAAACGGATTTGGATGAACTTTGGCACACGGATACTTAGTTAATAACCAGGATTAACACATAGGGTACATTTTATCCCGATATTCCTGCGGGATCGAAACTAACGCGGGTGAAACCGTGGGGCGCTGCTAGTATCCTATAAGTATCTATCATCGCCATAAGTTTTAACAAGCAGACACAACCCTCATTATAAATATTACAACCCAACGAAGATTAAACTCTATTCTCTCTATCTTACAGATCAAAATGCTGCCACTACTATTCCTGATGATAATAGGAACAGTTTACACGGAGAAGGAAAACTGTTCATACCTATACGATGGAATGGCTTACGACAGATCAGCGATCCTTACAATTAAAGGATTACCCACGAATTTAGTCTTTAACCCAGTCAACAAAGACCTGCACTTCACTCTGATAGACTTGGACAGTCTACAGAACGACAATGTTCAAACTAAGATGGAGCAATATTTCTTAAGAGAAAATCAACCAATTAGAATAGCTAATGTAAACGGACAAGCAGCTGCAGTTGACATTAAGCAGCAAAAAGTATATATAGCAACTGATGATGGTCTACATTTCTTAAATTCCAGTGATAAAGCTCAATTTTTAAGCATGAAAGATGAAGATATCGTACAACTGTTCAAACCTCGTGTCAACGACGAATTATATGCTGTTTTGTTCCCTGAAAACGAAGTATTTGTGATTGACGTACAGAAAAACGAGAAGAAAAAAGTTGAAAATGTTCCGTGTGCTTTCATTCTAGCTGTAGACGATAAAGACAATATATATTATGAGTGTGATTCCAAGTATGTTAAAGTAATGCTTAAAGGTTTTCAAGAACCTGTAGAATTTGTTGGTATCCCTAAGAATTCTGCTAGAGCTATTGCGGTTGATAATTCCTCTAGAGTCATATTAGCTACGAATGATGGCCTCTATTTGTTGAAGCCTGATAATATTATTCCTACAAAGCTTATGGATTTGGATTATGTTCCATCTGGGATAACATTTGAAGAAGAGAGTTTCTATGTATCAACCAACGGTATTATTTATAAGTATAGCGACTGTGAATACGAATAATTAATAATTATGTTTAATTAAATCGATGTTGTTGAATTTTTTCTAGTGGTATTTTTGTTTGTATGATCCCCTAAATATACAGGGTCAAATTAAATTAGCTAGCGAAACTTCGCGGACGTGATAAAACAAAAAAAAAATTACGAATTTGTTTTTGTTGAGTCACCGACCGCTGAAACCTGAAACTTGTAGAAACTTGAAATATCAGTTTAAAAATCAGCTTTTTTATTGTGTAAACTTCACAGACATGATAGGTATCAATATATTAACACGACAAAACTAAAAAAACAGATTTACTTCAAGTAACAATATGTAGGTAATACCATTCAGTGGTCGTTTAACCCCAAAAACAAATATCAAATCTTTTTTATTTTAGCATGTTCAGATCACGTCTGCAAAGTTTCGCTAGCTTATTTAACTCTATACAGTAATGTCTGATTTTCTCATTTTACAAATACATACAGTTGGCTGTTGGCAGATTCTATGTTGAAATGATGAAGAGGGCTCTCGGTATTTACTGTGGATTGGTATCAAGCCCAAAGAGGCCCAAGGAGGGGCCCGTGGCTAAATCATAACAGCTGCACAGGTCAATCGATCAGGTTAAGCTACGCATGCCGCGGTTGGTCTGTGGATGGGTGACCATCTTTATGATAAGCCGTTGGTCCCGGCTGTCATTCGTGGATCTTTGACAGTCGTCACGGGTAGTCAGAAGCCCGAAAGTCTGACAACCAGTTTTACCAAGGAGTAGTAACTGGGTTGTGGAGGTCAGATAGGCAGTCGCTCCATGTAAAATACTGGTATTCAGCTGCATTCGGTTAGACTGGAAGCTGACCCCAACATACTTGGGAAAAGGCTAGACAGATGATGGTAGTAAGCCCAAAAGACTGACAGCATTACCAAGATGAATGACAATACTTATCCGTTTGAAAAAGTAAGAGCCAGCTTTGAAAAAATGACTGCCTCATAGCGACTATAGCACAACACGCTGTTTTAGAAATATGGAATGACAGATTCGTAGACACTTTCCCCATTACTAATAAACGTATTATATCAGATGAATAGTTACACATCGATTTCTCTCTTTCAGTCGTCAGTAATTTGACTTGCGAAAGAAGAAGACAAAGCGTATTGTAACTATACAGATGCTATACAACGTTTATTAGTAAGGGGGTTTAAATACAACCTTTTACATACCTTTATTTATCTTCCAAATCTCTTCACAATACTGCAGTGCGATTCTGTAACCATCTCACCGTGAAAACTTAGGTGAAGTGAGCGTGGAGTGAGCTGTCAGTGTCATCCTGATGCTAGGGATTGATGCTCTTGACAGCTCACTGTAAGCTCACTTCACCTAACTTTTCACGGTGAGATTTTTCCAGAATTGATCGGCTGGTCCTTCCAAAGGGCTCCAAACGAATGCCAAAATTTCAGCCATCCTAGAATTGTTTTTTTTTCTATTGAATGATGTGATCCTTCACTTTTAATTACACAAATTACATCACTAATGGACTACTAGTAATATGTACAGGGTGTGTTCATTTACTTTATTAAACTTGTTTCAATATAGTTAGACAAAGACGCCAGCACATCAAGCTATCCGAAACTGTCAAATTTTCCCAATCAACTTTGAACCTTAGGCTTTAGCGATAAATTTGAAACTCTATTAAAGAAATTTGACAGATTGTTAACAAGATATTATAATCTGTGGTCGAGCGGGGCCGCTGAGGGAGGTTGGCAACACTGCCGGAAAGGGATCTTCTTGTCCGTGCGGGCCGCCGCCATGAGATTCTGCGAACTAACCCGGCACCGTCAATACCATATAGCACATTATTACTGGTTCTAATTGTAATCCTTTATTTTATAATTATTAAAACAAACTTCAACATACATCGCATCTTCATTGTGCCTTTCACAACCTGCACATAAAATGGTGACCCCGACGTGATAACTGAGGCGAGAAGCGTACCTAACATCTACCTACCGACAAGACTCCATCAACGCGTCCTTGTCGAAGAATTCTGCAAGTCTGCGCGCCGGCCGCCTCGGACAACGCGACAAGCTGTACCTGCTGCATCTGAACGAGTCTTCCACGACAACAACTGGGAATCGCTGATCCAAATTGCCCAAATCCAGGAAATTAATGCCGTGGTGAAGTGATTTTCTTATTGTCGTTCGTTGAGGAAGTGGCCATTTTGGAGGTAAACGATTTTATTCAAGTTACATTAATCGCTGTGAACTTCAATTTGCCTCTTGTGTGACGGTGTGTCGGTTTCGCAAATCTTTCTTTCCGTTATTATAATATAACGACGAACTTCGTACCTACAATACATACTTGGGTACCTAAATTCATTTATTGCTTAGTGAGGATCAAATTCATACTTTCTCACAATCATTACTATGCTGTCTTCGTGCCTAGCTTTGGGTATCTAATTACAGTACGGAAAAATAAGCGATTATTCTCGAAAGATATTGGTACGTAATTGAATACTTGCACGCTTACATTTTGCGCTTATTTTATTTGAATGGACGCATGATTACTTGGGCATGACATTGCTACCGTGTTTCACTGGGTACATTACTGACGATGCCTATTTTGTCATTATTTTAACCATAAAACAATCTGCGCTATGATTGCTTATTTCTCCGTCTAGTGTTCTGAGACAACGTTAACTACCGGCGAGTATTACCTACTTCGTAATACCTACTACGTCATTTGTAATATTACTTCAAACTCCTTTGTTACCTAATTTGTAACAAAGACGATCTTGTTATTGTTACTTCATAATTTTAGCCAGTGGTTATAATTTCATAATTTAATAACAAAATTACAACCTTCTTTCTACCTGCGACTTAATTAAAACAAGTAAAAACTTCCCGCCATTTTATACTGTGATCAGTATAAACACAATTAGTGATTGTGTTCGCCGACTATTCCAGATTCTGAGTTCCACCGGAACGTACAGACTACGCTGCACGGGTGCGCACGCGGCGCGACTATGGCTGCGCGTGGGTGACAGCGGGTGATAAAGCAGTACCTAAGCTGAACTGAAGGTGACGCTGACGCCATCAGCCTGCACTCGCTGCGCTCCGGACTCGTGGGATTGGATTGTCGGTACCATTTCATTGTACCTATATTGTTTATTGGTTAATAGTACTTTGAACGTTATTTGCCTCTTCATATTTGCATTGGTACTTCCCTTACTAAATAACAATGGCGGACGACATTAAGAAGCTTCGGCAGCTTCGCAGTAGTGTAAAGGGTAGAATTACTTTGTTCAAAAAACATGTTGAGTTGCTAAAATCAATTGATCCCGGTCAAGTTACAAAATTACAACTTACCGAGTTGCAATTAAAGTTAGAAAGATTTCAGGCAATGTTCTCCCAATATGATGAACTTCAATCTAAAATTGAAGCACTAGATCTTGAATCTGAAAGTGAGCTTGATGAAAGAGAATCATTTGAGGGAGCATTTTGCAATTTAATTTCACAAGCGCAGCTGATAATTGAAAATGTTTCACAAACTCAAGGCAGTTCTGCTAACAATAATAATATTGATAATAAATCTGAGTGCAGCGGTTCATCCTGCAAAAATAATTCTAATGTTAAATTACCAACAATAGATCTTCCAAAATTTGATGGTAACTACTTGAAGTGGCTCGAGTTCCGGGACACTTTTGACTCGCTAATTAATAAAAATAATTCCATTCCACAAATTAATAAATTTCATTACCTTCGGTCTTCACTGGACAGTGGTGCTGCAATTGTTATAAAATCAGTTGCATTCACTGCTGAAAACTACATGCTGGCATGGCAACTCTTATGTGATAGGTATGATAACAAGAGACTATTGATAAATAACCATTTAAAGTCACTGTTTAATTTTGATCCCATCACAAGGGAATCACATAAATCTTTGCGTTATATGATTGATTATTTCACAAAAAATTTACGTGCCTTAAATTTATTAAAGGAACCCACAGAATACTGGGACACAATTATTATTTACATGATGGCCTCTAAACTAGATGGCGCCACGGGTCGCAATTGGGAAGAACATCGGAACAGCTTATCGGTTTGTCCAACTCTTGATGAATTTTACCAATTCCTGCGGAATCGAGCTGATGTTCTAGAAACTCTGCAATTTGGTAAAGCAGATGTTAAACCTCAGCGTTCAAACCCCCAGACTAAATCTTTTGTATCTTCAAGTAGTACTGAAAGGTCGACCAGTAAGCAGTGCGTTATCTATAAGCAAAGTCATTTTGTTCATGAGTGTGAAAAATTTAAAACTCTAAGTGTAGACCTGCGCCTGAAAGAGGTTGCTAAGCATAAGCTTTGTCCCAATTGTCTTCGCGGTGGTCATAATGTCAATCGTTGTTTCCAAGGTCCATGTAAATTCTGTCAGAAAAAACATAGTACGTTGTTACATAAAAGTGAAGAATCAAACCAAACTAATAATATTGGAAATTCCAACTTACCTTCAACTTCTGGGTCGAACTCCAGCGTTACTCCTGCAGTGTCGTTATCCGTCGTGATGGCGAGCCAGGTGTTATTGTGCACGGCCCTGGTCGAGATAGTCGACCAACAAAATAATACTTACCTTGCGAAGGCGTTGCTTGACAACGGCAGTCAGTCTTCCTTCATTACAAAAAACCTACAAAATAAATTAAAATTAGATTTCACAAACAGAAATCCAGTCACTGTCAGTGGCATCAATAACGCTGCTGTAAATACGGCTCAATATTGCAATTTACAATTGAAATCTCGTTTAAACAACTTTTGTGTCACTGTGTCATGTCTTGTCATACCACAAATTACTAGCAAACTTCCAAGCGTGGGCATTGATCCATCACAACTTAACTTACCTCACAATCTTCAGTTGGCTGATCCTGAGTTCTTCAGTCCTTCTGACATTGATATTCTGTTGGGTGCAGATATCTTTTGGGATATTGTACACCCAAGGTTAATTAAACTAGGTCGAAACAAACCTACATTACAACACTCTAAATTAGGCTGGTTAATATCCGGGCCTACTAGTGGTGACATCAGTCGCAAATCAAATCATAATAATACTGTATGTAACTTTTCTCAAAGTATTCAACAAACATTAACAAAATTTTGGGAGGTAGAAGAATTACCCCCTATCAAAACTAATATTTTTTCTAAATCCGAAGAGTTGTGTGAAAGCATCTTTATAAAGAATACTAAACGATTAAATGACGGTCGTTTTCTAGTTACAATTCCACTAACTGATCCTCCAGAACAAGCTCTCGGTGACACATACAATGTAGCCCGTCGTAGATTTATTAATTTAGAGCGAAAACTAAACAAGTCACCTATTCTAAAGGAGGAGTATAAATCATTCATTCGCGAGTATGAACGCCTGGGTCATCTTTCTCTAATTGAGCGTCCGTCTTTTGGTTATTTTTTACCCCACCATGCTGTAATACGTCCCAATAGTGAAACTACTAAATTACGAGTAGTGTTCGATGCTTCATGCAAATCTACGTCTGGAAAATCCTTTAACGACATTCAACTGGTGGGGCCAGTTATTCAAGACGATCTTCTATCAATTTTATTGAGATTCCGTCGAAATGCTTTCGTTGTTACCGCCGATATAGAGAAAATGTACCGGCAAATATTAGTTGATGAGTCTCAGCGAAATCTGCAGTTGATTTTGTGGAGAGACGAAGAAACGAAGCCGTTGCAGGTACTACAGCTGAACACTGTAACTTATGGCACGGCTTCGGCTCCCTTTTTGAGCACAAGATGTTTATTAGAGTTGTCGCGTGAATGCGTTGATAAACCCGACGTACAGCATGTTATTGAGCATGATTTTTACGTCGACGATCTGAATACGGGCTCTAACTCAAAACAAGATTTAAAGAATGTTGTTCATGAAGTCATTAATAAGCTATCAGAAGCCAGTTTTCCTTTACGCAAATTCCGGACAAATGTTCCAGATATTTTGGAGAATCTCCCTATAACAAACAACTGTCAAGATTTTAACAAGGAGTCCACGGTCCTAGGTCTGAAGTGGTATCCACAAACAGACACTTTAAAATTTTCTACAGAATTCAAAATTGAATCGAAAGTTACTAAGCGCAATATTTTATCTATGTCCTCTAAAGTGTTTGATCCGCTGGGTTTACTATCAGCAACTATTATTATTCCAAAGACAATATTGCAACAACTATGGTTATTAAAAAACGATTGGGATCAAGAAGTCCCAACTAATATCAAACTTCAATGGGAAGAATTCATAAAAAATTTGCACTTTATTTCCAATCTTGAGGTGCCCAGGCATGTGGTCTGCCCAGCACCAATTAATGTAGAATTTCATTGTTTCACTGATGCATCCCAGACTGCGTACGGTGCTTGTTTGTACGTTAAATCACAGGATGCACTAGGCGTTATACATACTCACCTTTATTGCGCCAAGGCGAAAGTCGCTCCATTAAAACCGGAATTAACTATACCGCGTCTTGAATTAATGGGTGCTCTATTAGGTGCTAGATTGCTTACCAAGGTTCTTCATTCATTAAGTAGTAAAAATATTGAAACTTCACGTGCTGTTCTGTGGACAGATTCAACTATAGTTTTGGGATGGATTAAGACCCAACCAAAAACCTTAAAAACTTTTGTATGCAATCGAATACAGGAAATCCGTGAACTTACCGCTCAACATGAATGGCGCTATGTGCCAACTCAAGATAATCCGGCAGATCTAGCTTCACGCGGAGTCAAACCTCAGGATCTTAAAAGTAACAATCTTTGGTGGCACGGTGCTTCCTTTCTAAGTAAACCTGAGGATGAGTGGCCGCAGCCTAATATTAATTTACCAAGTAACACATTACCTGAAATGAAGGTTAGTTTAACTACACAATGTAAACAAAGTTTTATTTCATTTGACAAATTTTCTAAACTCTCTAAACTACAGAGAGTTCTAAGCTATGTACAACGTTTTATATACAACTGTAAAAATAAAAATAATAAACTGAGAGGCAAACTGACACTACAAGAATTACAAACTTCATTAAAAACATTAGCTAAAATATCGCAAACTTCTTCCTTTGAAAGGGATATTCATTCTTTAAAAACAACAGGATTTGTAAATTGTAAATCTAATATTCTATCATTGAATCCATTTCTGGACAATGATAACATCCTGAGAGTCGGGGGACGCATTCAAGGTGCTTTGCAACCCTATAATAAAATACATCCCATTTTAATTGATTCCAAGCATACATTTACTAAACTTTTATTTGCAGAGGAGCATCTGCGTCTACTACATTGCGGTCCTCAGCAATTACTTAGCTTGATACGTGAGAACTTCTGGCCTGTTGGTGGCAGAGTTCTTGCTACACAAACTGTAAAAAAATGTGTCAAATGTGTATGGACTAAAGGTAAATCCGTTCAAACTTTGATGGGTAACCTTCCACATCCTAGAGTAAATCCCTCATCTCCGTTTGAAATCTGTGGTACCGATTTTGCAGGTCCGTTCCATATTTCCAACCGTAAAGGACGTGGCGCTAGAACTAGCAAATGCTATTTGTGTCTTTTTGTCTGTTTCTGGTCCAAGGCTTTGCACCTTGAAGTTGTCAGTGAGCTAAGTACCAATGCATTTATTTTATGCCTACGTAGGTTTATTTCCAGACGAGGAAGGCCTCGCATAATTTACTGCGATAATAGTAGGAACTACGTGGGGGCAAATAACGAGTTGGGCAGAATGCTTAAGACTGCCAATGAGTCCGCGACTGAATTCGGAGCGAGCGAGGGTATTGAATTCAAATTCAGTCCAGCTTATGCACCCAATTTCGGTCGAATCTGGGAAGCTGGTGTTAAGGCGGCTAAGTTCCATTTAAAGCGAATCGCAGGTAATTCTAATCTTACATTTGAAGAACTTTCCACACTGTTCACACAAATTGAGGCGATATTGAATTCGCGTCCGTTGACACCTATGTCATCAGATCCGTCAGACTTTAACCCATTAACTCCCGGCCACTTCTTGATCGGGCGTCCGTTGACATCACTGGCATCTCCTGTCGTGGAAAAAATGTCGATTAATCGATATCAGCATTTAGAAAAACTGAGGCAACATTTTTGGAAAAGATGGTCGCAAGAATTTCTCTCCGAGCTACAACAGCGAGTCAAATGGCGTCTATCCAGCGGCCATCCTATCAAGGTTGGAGATGTAGTCGTTATCAAAGACGACCACCTGCCGCCAATGAAGTGGACCTTGGGAAGAGTGGAGAAACTTTTCATTGGACCAGACGGTCTATGCAGAGTTGTAGATATAACCACAACTAAAGGAGTCGTCCGACGAGCTCTGAACAAAGTCTGCGTCCTGCCAGTTGAAGATCCAGAACTGCTTGAAAGCACGGCTTTCAAGGGGGCGGAGGATGTTAACAAGATATTATAATCTGTGGTCGAGCGGGGCCGCTGAGGGAGGTTGGCAACACTGCCGGAAAGGGATCTTCTTGTCCGTGCGGGCAGCCGCCATGAGATTCTGCGAACTAACCCGGCACCGTCAATACCATATAGCACATTATTACTGGTTCTAATTGTAATCCTTTATTTTATAATTATTAAAACAAACTTCAACATACATCGCATCTTCATTGTGCCTTTCACAACCTGCACACAGATTGTAGTAGCTTGATGTGCTGGGGAGCTATTCTCTAAGGATACAGCCTTGCGGGCAGCGCTGTCGCAGCGCTGAAACTATTGATTTCACCGCTGCGACAGCGCTGCCCGCAAGGCTGTATCCTTAGGGAATAGCATGGCTGGCGTATGTACAAAAGAGGACTTCATGCCTGGGCATTCTCTACCTGATATTCAAAGGGTGTTGGAGAGATAAGATGCACTATATATTTGAGACGTGTTTGAGACGTAAGATAAAATAAAAAAAAAAAAACAAAAGATCAAATCAAATTCTTAAATTTTTGAAGACCATGAACAATATAATGTACAATGAGACGGAAGACTATACTTTATACTTGTTAAAGAATGAAGGAAGAGAGCTAAGGCAGAATGGATGCCAAGAACAGGAAAACAGATGATGTGGCTGAACTTGGAGAAAGGCTAATGGACTTGGACCATGTAGCATCAAATACTAGCTAGCTGAATACCAGTATTTTACATGGCACAACTGCCAATCTGACCTCCACAACTCAGTTACTGTAAGACGATACCCCTTGATAATCCTGCGGGATAATTGCGTAAGACACTATCAGTGGCAATGGCTTTTATTTTTACAGTTCAACAACATTTCCGTTATTTACGTTGTTGAGCAGACAAGTCTTTCGCACATATGACGCAATGGTAAAATCGTACATATTGCGAATGATAGTGTGTAACGCAAGGTACTGCCGATCGATTCTGTATAAATCTCACCGTGAAAAGTTAGGTGAAGTGAGTTTAGAGTGAGCTGTCAAGAGTATCAATCCTTAGCATCAAGATGACACTGACAGCTCACTCCACGCTCACTTCACCTAATTTTTCACCGTGAGATTTTTACAGAAACGCACTGCTGGTTGTCAATTCTATTCAGGTTGCTCTATTTGCAGAACATCCTATATTTCTCGATGAGAATATCAACATGGAGTATGTTTACAAGCATCGTGGACTCATGACACAATGGCAGATATTTTATAAAGACTACGGAGTCTCTCGAACGAACATATCAAACCAAACGGGTGAAGCAGACTGCCGTACAGGTACTTATTACACTTGATATATATCTTATTAAAATACAGTTTTTAACTATATCTTGGGTAGGTCATTTTGTGAATACGTAAGTGGATTTTGTTAAAAATGTTTGGATCTTGAAGATGGTGAAGATATTTTTGGAGGAAGTTTGTTTGACAATGGCCCCGATTCTGTTGTTCACAAACTAAACTAAATTTAAGTTCAGTGCATCTTTTTCTTTCTATTTCAATATGAAAAGGACAGAAGATAAATATTAGTTTAGTCCCGTCAAATTAGATAATCCATAAACAAGTTTAGACGTGATTAAAAAATTGGCTACTAAAAATACGTCAATTTACGTCAGGTGCTGACTAATTTGACAGGACTAAACTAATATTTATCTTCTGTCCTTTTCTTAATGAAATAGAAAGAAAAAGATGCACTGAACTTAAATTAAATTTAGTTGGTGAACAACAGAATCCGAGCCAATGGATATATTTAGGTGCATTTCATGCTACATGGGTTAATAAAGGAATTAATCATTCAAATTCAAATCTACCTGACGCATCTTACTGTAATACGTTGCTCTGCCTTCTTCAAGCACCCAGCAACAGATTGAGACGCCTTGCTCATTTTTCCATGCGTAGTAATTATTTGGAACTATTCTAAAAGTCACAGCTTTGACCGAGTGTGCATCATCCCTGAAAACAATTATTATTTCAGTTAAGAAGTGAAACCATACTTCATAATTTACCAGTGTACGTACTTCTTTCACTCACACCAAATCGGGAGAGTTTAGAGTGAGGACCCTCCTAAGAATACTGTTTACTGTAACAGCGAGGGGTAATTGCGTTATTAGTAGCAATCGCTTTCATATTGACAGTTCAATCTCAATCTTCTTAATCTCAATCTCAATCGTTTTGAAAGATATTGCTAATACATTGCTTAGAAAATGTGTCTGCTCAACATCGTAAATAACGCAATGAATGTTGGCGAACTATCAAAATGAAATCATTCTTACTGTGAGTGTGTCACTCAATCACCCCGCAAGTTATTGCTCAAGATTAACGACAGTTTCTGATAGTATTGGAAATTTTTCACCGTCACATCGTTCGCTGATTGGAATATTGGGATATTGGGATCAATCTTTGTTGAATCTATTTACAGTATGCTTGTTGACTTCGGGAGTGAAGGCGAAATATTGTGTTTCTATCTTGACAAATCACGACGTGAAAAATTAATGACGTCAAACTACAGAACAGATCGATTCTGTAAAAATCTTATCATCCTCCTGCCCTTAGCCCAAATATAATTATGGTCAGCGCGACATTCCTTGTCATCCATTCATATCTTTTACCTCTTATCTCTGAGGTCACCTCCTTTTAAACCATTCGTCTTTAAAACAATCTATCCAACGTCTTCAACTTATTGAGTACTACCATTTATCAGACTGCTTGCCTATGGACGACTGTGCTGTTTAAATTATAATAAAATATTCGTCCTAATATCCACAATCAGGTTGGCCGTTTATGTAATGTATAGTCTAACAGATGAAACAGATTCATCAACTTGATGAATTCATTGTTAGAGATTGTACATTATCCAATCATCCAGTATTACGGTACCTTACATCATTATGAGGAGGCCTGTGATCCACCAATGGGAATATTATAGGCCAATCAGCCCCATATTCACATTAATGTTCCCATTGCTGGAACACAGACTTCCTCTCTTCGAAAGGGAGTGGGCTATAATCTACCACGCGGGCCCAGTACGGATTGGTAAATGCCACATGTCTTTAAATGTTTGGTTCAGTGTGACCATCTTCTATATGGCGAATCTGCCACAGACTGGGCAAAAAATCTGCCAAAATCTGCCACACTTGGCGCCAAAAATTTGGCTTACAAAATACACAACGAATTCAATGAAATTTCTTTAATCCCCTCTTTTGTTACCCAAAAATTAAGAACCTATTCCTTATTTTTGTTTTGTTTAAATTCATCTGAGAAATCCCCATTTAATTTGGCCATGAAACAGAAGTTGCCAGTTCGATAAAATCATTTGTAATCTAATTTTATGGAAAACCTGATGTAATTACATTGAAAAAAGACGAATTCATTGAAAATTTTAATTAAATAGTGTGGATTTTCTTGAAATCTTTTAAATCTGCCGAAATCTGCCACTTTTGTAAATCGTGAGCATAATCTACCACAGTCAAAATTTAGGAGCGAAATCTGCCAAAAAGGCAGAAATCTGCCACAAATGGTCACACTGGTTTGGTTCTAGAACATTGTTTCCTCACAATTTTTTCCTTCACTGTTTTGAGAGCAGTGGTGATGAAATTATTTTCACAAAGTAAAGCACGTTATTTAGCCTGAATACTTTTGCATGCTTTTCAAATAAACTAAATGTCAAAAGAATAGTTTATCAAGAGTTGGGACAAAGATTGAAGACGTAGGATCAAATTAAAACATTAGCAAATACTTTCATATTTCCACTACTCGACCATTGTTTATTTTACTACTACGGCATCAGCCAAAACTTATGACATTCCAAAGTACTTATTTATATGTTACAAATACATCAAGGAATTCGTAACATCCTCGTTATGTTTACTTTTTCTCAACTGTTTAATGGTTATTGAATACTTGCCTTACATAAATGATATATGGGTATATCTTTAATTAGTATCATCAAATCCATCAGCTGTTCCATTATTTTTAATTTATTCCACGTATAATTTGTCGCCCTTTGAATCCATAGCCAAATTGAATTTTTTAAATGTTTCACGGTTAAATAATCAAAACAATATTGGGCTTAAGCTATCGCCCTGTAGCATACCGCCTTCTAACTTATTCAAAGCCGCTGGGACAGAACCTTTTATGATGTCTAATCGCCGAAAAACTCTATTGATATTCATAAAATAAAAGGTGAATAGGCATATTTTATTTACAAACCACCTTGACTCGTGTCAGCCAAGTATGAAAGAAATCAAAGACCTATTCTAATTCAGTCTACGCAATTAACGTGCTTTTCTTCCTTAGTTGTTTTGACAATTTTTTTGAAAAACCTATTATAAAATTAGTCAAAACAATGACTTACCTTGTACCTCCTAAACATTATAACAATATATATTCTATAACATATGAGTCATATGACCCAATACATTATTTTAGAATCTATTATAACAATTGCTATTGTAATCATGTTCCTGCACTACTCACAAAGTCGGTCATCGTGTCAATATTGAATCATAATCGTTAATTGTATCACTCTTTTGTCTGTCGTCATTTTAAACAATAGTTAATGCTCTCATGGACAATATTTATATAACTGCATCGTATAGCGTAGGTGGTACAAAACATCAACAAATGCATAATGCTATTAAGCATGCATTATGTCAACGTCTGTAAGTAAAGCCCCTTCTTCATTGATCTTTCTCTCCTTCATCGGCTTCATCCTTCTTGCTATATATGTAGGTACCTAAGTAGTATTTTCATAATGTACATATTTCATTTTCTAGTTGAGCCCAGTGGTAACGATCGTGACTTATGGGTCGTAGGTTCGAAACTAAACAGGCGCTTTACTTTGAGTAAATTATTTCATCACCACTACTCCCAAAACGGTGAAGGAAAACATCGTGAGGAAACCGGTATGTCCTAGAACCAAAAGATTTAAGACATAATTATGAGATCTACCAACTCGCACTGGGCCCGCGTGGTGGATTATGGCCCTCTCTCTTTCTTACCGAGAGAAGGCTTGTATCCCAGCAGTGGGATCATTATAGACTGATTGTGTGTGTGTATAAGTGATATAAATAATATTTATAATAGTTGATAGCCACATTATCGAATTATTTCTAAGATCTGTAAATATTATACTTGTAAATAAATAATTGATAACGAAACAGCGGAAAAATTGGATTAGCAATATTCTTTTAAATTATTCAGATTGAGTTTGATAGAATGTTACGAAATTATGGTGCTAATTGATTATTTATTTTAAAGACTTCTTCATCTTCTCATTCTTTCGATGAGTCTTTGTACAGAGGCAAGCACATCAAGCTACCCCAATCTGTCAAATTTTCCTTACTGAATATGAACCTCATTCCTTTGAAGTAAAGTTGAAAATCTATCAAAGAAATTTGACAGATTGGGGTAGCAAGATATGTTTCATCTTCTTTCATCTGTTCTAACTGTCATAACATTTTGTTCTGTCCACAGATACTACAAATGGTTGTCATGCACTTAAGCTTACAATGTGGAGCCTAGAAAAAGTTTTGCCAATCACTGCCTTGTTATTCTGCGGGTATAACACAGAAAAATGTGAGAGAATCAAAATCGGAAACGAATTCTATAAACGACAGTTGATAGCCACCATCGATGGGTACCCAACGGGGATAGTCATAGACCCAAGAACTGACCACATATTCTTCATCCTTCACAAAAGGAATTACACCAAAGGAATTCATTTGCTTAAACATGGGTCTTTGGGGATCAAGGAGCTACCAGTTTCCGATGAATTGCTAGGACAATGTGTCGCCATAGACACCATAAGTAACGTGATCTACATTGGCACCAACCAAGGACTTGTAACCTACGATTATTCAAGAACGGAAATAACTGCCGAACGCCCAATAGGAGACGATGATATCCGAAGCATTTTCATTGATAAAACTGACAGTCAGATGTATATAGCAACGGGTTCGAACCATGAAATATTCCGATTTATGAATGGTTCTGCGGCTGTCAAAAGATATGAGAAAATTCCTAAAGCGTACAGCTTTATTCTGGACACCAAAGGTAACGCCTTTTACGAATATATTGATGGCAGATTGTATTTTTTCTCAGTGGATTTCTATGAACCCATTCAGTATAAAGGATTTACTAGGGAACTGAAGTATATCCTACAGCTGAACAATAATGATGAAGCAATTGTAGCTGTGAAAGGATCGTTGTTCAGACTTTTTACGAAAAGTATTTTGCCCGTGAAAATTGGACAGCTAGGATTCAAAATAACAGGGCTAGCTTTCGATCATAAAAATAATATTATCATAGGTACTAAAGGAAAGATTTACAGGTATAAACCTATTGACACGAATGACCCTTGTCCTGCCGATGACTATTTTATGTCCAGCATTTAATTTTTTGTGACATCATTTTAGCTGTCTGAAGATTTAGTTTTGCAATGTCAACGTTAACGAGCTAGTTACGTTTTTTGCTGAGTTATTTATTAGATAAGAAAGGATGAACGGAGTTGCCAGGCTTCTCCCACTGTGCAATTGTGATTTCTATGCACATTTGAATTTGCTTTTTATGGTAGAAAAATATTTTAAGTATTTTTTTAATTCGAAAAGTTATAACATCGAAAAAACTCAAGTCGAGAAAGACTTGAGTATTTTTCGATGTTATCGGTCAAAATTATCGTATCAAACTAAATGCATCCGTGATCCATTCAATTTGCTGACATTTCCTTGATTAACGATGCAAAAACTATTTTTGATTGTAGCGTTATAGTTTTTGCGTACTACGCTTGACTAATTCCTTACACAGTGTGAATCAATGTAGGAAAGTGCGTAAACTACATAATAATTTATTTATTTTTCACCGTTTATTTAACTGTCGAGTCTGATCACGATGTTAAGTGCTTGACGTAAGTAGGTACAGTGAGGGAAATTATTTTTTCATCAAATTGATACCGTACGTCATTTTACCGTGTTATAGCTATTCATTTTCGGGGAGTCCGTGTCTACACAGAAAGACAGCGGTCAGGGGCATTAATGTGTATTTAACCTATGTGTGTACTAGGTGTATTAAAACTATTAGAAGCTTATGACCCAACGGGGGGTATTAATCGTGTTATTCAAACCATTATAATATTGTGTATTTGATAAGGTCCTTTAGAGACCGATATTAAAATGAACGTGTACCATTCATATAACTGTCAAAAATGGCAGTTGTCATTTGAATATGCGGACAATTTAAGTTGGTAGTCAATATGGTTAATACTTATTAGTTTCCCTAACTTTAAGTTTAACTATAGTTCTTTAAAATAATAAGTTTTGATAATATTTCACTGTTAACTTAGAGGTCATTTACCTATCACTATTACGATTACGATTAAGACTATTACTATTACTATTACGATATTACTATTACGATTTTTTTTTAATTATAATGAAAAATACCACCTGAATGTTTATTATTCCAACTTTGACCTGACGTTCTCTTGAAATTAAATTACAGTTGAGAAAAAAAAAATATTTGACAAAAATCTACCTTTCTTTTCGAATAATTACACGACATTTAGAATGTTTCCTAGATTATGAAAAACCGAAAGACCAATTTTGTTATTATTAGGTAAGTATTTTATATTGTCACTTTAGATAATTAGGTCGTTTTTCCTACACATTGCATGCAACAATATTTTAAAGTTTTTTTAAGGCTAATAATTCATTTAAGTACCCATGTCATCGTGCACTTGTAATTTACCTACTCGAGAAGTAAATAGTTTTAGTTAAGTATTTTTTAGTTCGGAATTACTTATCTTTTATGTTAATAATATATCGATTTATTACGTTTTTTTTTTCTTTAAATTGTTTTTTCATTAATTTAAATCAACTGAATAAATGATAATTATGATATTTTCTTAAAAAATTTATATATGTATTTTTTTCCAACGTTTTTGGCTAATATCTATTCATACAAGATGTAAATATGTAATGATCTTGTGCCCAGCTTTTCCCAACTAAGTTTGCATCTACTTCCAGTCTAACCGGATGCAACTGAATAGCAGTATTTTACATAAAGCGACTGCCTATCGACTGACCACCACGACCCAGTAACTGGGTAATACGATACCCCTTGGCAAGACTGGTTGTCAAACTTTCGGGCTTCAGACGACAAGTAACGACTGCCAACTATCTACGGTCTTGATATGTAAAGATTGGTCACCCATCCATGGACCAACCACGGCGGCGGCGGATTAAAACCGGAATTGACAAAACTGAACTAAATACTTTTCTTTTAAATAAAATATTGAATCTAACCGTTAAGCGACATCTTTTGGCAAAATTAGGAAGTAATACATATGCTTCTGATTAGTAAGGAAAGATGGCGCCACTCTCATCATTTACTTATGTTTAAAGTTTCTATAATAAAATTAAGCAAAACCTGACATCGATTCTAAACAAAGTTACATTACTATGCTAATATTGTAATTTGATATAATTACAACAAAAAATGAGCTATGTGGCACCAGAACAATTACCATAAATTCATCTTTTATCAACATATCACATAATAAAATCTTTTTACCATTGCCACTCGAAAAAGGGCATTTTATTCATCGAAAACAGTGAATAAAACTCTCTTTTAGTCACTGAGTGAATAAAAACATTTTGAATTTGGAACAAGCACGAATATACGAATTATATACAAAAATAAATAAAACGTGCTGAAAGTACGTACTGGCTGGCTATACGGAGCTATTCCATAATAAAAAAAAAAACCCGCCATTTTAGGTTCTTTTCTATCTGTTATCGTTGTTTTAAGTCATTGGAAAATCTAATAACATAAATTATAATAAAATGAGTTCTTCCAGTGACGAAAATGAGACACTAACTCCGGAATCATTTCGAAATAAAGCAGCAATTATAGTAAAATGTGATAAATACTATACTACTATTTATTTTCTCGCAGTCAATGGTAAAAAGTAGAGTACACAACTCGTGAAAAAAATAATTCATCTCGGTCCTTGTATCCCTCGCTCCGCTCAGGATTCAAATCTAGAATACCTCGCTACGCTCGGGATTCTATTCTAGAATCCTTCGCTGCTCTCGGGATCCAACGTAGTCCCTCGAATTAAATTCCCTTTTTTTTCACTTGTTGTATAATCTACTATTTCAACCTTATCAAACATGCTAAATACATAATTAATTAAAAATCAAATTGTGAAAAATCATCCAAAATGATTAAATAAGAGACAAAAAGATTTGGGCTCGTCCGGGATTTGAACCCGGGACCTCTCGCACCCTAAGCGAAAATCATACCCCTAGACCAACGAGCCGCTGCGAGTTTTGTCTAAATAGCTGTTCTAAACCTAATAAAAAAATATAAAGGTATGACGTAACAAGATATTATCTATACTTATAATACATCTGTAGAGAGGTCAATTCTGTACATGAAATATATTTCCAAAATAACTATCAGCGGGTGATTAGTGATCGATACTGACGCCAAAAATGCAATCAGTAAAAGTTTTGTCTGTCTGTCTGTCTGTCTGTATGTTCGTTATAGAAACAAAAACCACTCGACGGATTTCAACGAAACTTGGTACAATTGTTCTTCATACTCCTGGGCAGGTTATAGTATACTTTTCATCACGCTACGATCTATAGGAGCAGAGCAGTGAAGAGAAATGTTGGGAAAACAGGATTTCTTTTTAGGTGAAGTAGTAATAGGTTAGTAGTAGTTAGTTAGTAGTAGGTAAGTTTTGGTTAATTTATGTTCAGTTTTTTTTAATATTAAGTAGGTAAAAGCTTAAGTAATTTTATTAATTATAGGTATAGGTATTATTAATTATAGTAGTTATAGGTATTTAGTTTTAAGTGAAGGAGGTTTTATTATATATTATTTTATATATTAGACGTAGTTATATATTTTTAGTTATTCAAGACCCAAGCGGACGCCGGCGTCCGCCCGCTATTGTCTTGAAAAACGCGTTGAATGAGAAATACGCGTTCTCAAGAACCGGCAGAGGAAAGAGCACATCGGTTAAACTCTATGAGAGTTAGTGCCTCAATTTCCGGAAGTCATTATTTAATAAAGGCGCCTACACACAACAATATATGGTGTCCACACACATTCGCTATAGTTACTACAAACCTACCCAAAGATTTTATTAGCTTTTCGTATAGTTTGCCTGTACCACGATATTTTATACGTACTTGCTTAGGTATAAACGCCATCATGGGTATAATAATTAAATTTATTTCTAAAAATTAATTCAAACAAATACTTTTACACGTCAAAAATAAATTATGATATAAAACTAGACGAGTTCGGTGTGCCCACTACCCTGAAAGCAAACTCAAAGGCAACAGTCTCTTCTAAAGTCCAGACATGATCTTGGTCATTTAAAGACCATTTATATGAACGGAATATAGTGGCCACTGTTATCCGTTTTAAGGATTATAATAAAACTAAACAATATAAAACTACCGTTTCTAAGAATGTTAACGTATAATCTTGTGAAGCACAATTTAATGTGCTTATTTTATGCATGTTCATTCTAAATTGTATGAAATAACCAAATAAACGATGAGGGCGCCACTGTGCGGTCGGCATAGTCTTAGCCTGCGAGAGATGACATAGATAAAAAAAAGTAATTGACGCCTACCCAATGGCATTTAGCAATGTGCCGCCGTAGTGTGCAATAATGCAGGTACTGGGAAAAGCTTAAATATTGCGTTTTTTTTTTCAATTACTGTAATTTTTTGATGTTGCGCCACTGGGGTGTTTGTTGTGCCAGTTCTTCTTGCCAGTGAAAGCACTAGAAAGTTGTGAAGGGCGGTCGCTTTAGGGGACCGTCTCATGTAATATTGTAAGTTTTATAACGAACGCTTTTAACGTGCACGTTTTTTACATCGTTGAGTATAATTTTAACATGAATGATGTAACCAATATTTTGTAACAATTTTATGTTTTAAAAGAGTATTCGTGGAGGTTCTTGTCCGTTCTTCTCCATAGGTACTACCTACGCTTTGGAATGGGCAACTAGCTTCATCCTTCTGACTGACCGACCCTTGATTGAAAAGTGCCTATAATTGGTTTATTTGAAATAAATGCTTGAGTTTGAGTTTGGTAAGTTTTTTTTTGAGTTTTTTTGTTTTAGTTTTTTTTTTTAGTTTATCTTTACATACCGAGACCCCTCGTGGCTCGGAAAACACGTTAAGCCGTTGGTCCCGGCTGTCATTCGTGGATCTTTGACAGTCGTTACGGGAAGTCAAAAGCCCGAAAGTCTGACCAGCAATCTTACCAAGGAGTATCGTATTACCCAGTAACTGTGCTGTGGAGGTCAGATCAGGCCGACTTCCAAACTCGGGGTTGTTACTAAGAAGTATTACTCAGTAGTTGGGTTGTGGAGGTCAGATAGGCAGTCGCTCCATGTAAAATACTGGTATTCAGCTGCATCCGGTTAGACTGGAAGCCGGCCAGAACATAAATGTAGTTGGGAAAAGGCTAGGCAGATGATGATGCTCTTTTTTTTTTTTTTGTGGATGGGAAATCATCCAATGACCCCTCCCGCTCTGGGTGGAGCAAAAAGGAGTGTCAGACTCTTACTGACTAAAACCCACCCGTGTTCCTTCCTTAGCCCTTTGTGTTCCGGGGTAGCGGTAACCCTTTCGGACAATCCCGCTGCCCCGATGATGATGCTCTAAGGGTTAATTTTTCCAACGCCAGATAACTTTATCCGAGGAATAATTTTGAATTTTTGACAGTCTTCCATACAAAATCTGTAAGACGTCAATTTAATTCCACGAATAAAAATTATCTGTCGATTGAAAAGTCAGCCCTTAGTGTATTTTTTCTGCAATCATTTTAATTATTTATCAAGTACAAATGTTCTTACAAACAGTGACAATGTATACAAACATTGCACCACGCCAGGCGTGGAAATAAAATTAAATAAATATAATAATAGCTAATTTAATATTATATTATAATACCCGTACGACCCTCATAAGCTGCAGTTATTGTCACTAACTATGTAAGTTACGCAATGACTACAGTAAAGCTACTTACACATTATGGCGTAACGCTTAGCCAATAATTAATAGTTTTGCCAGCGAGCCATGGAGCGCAGTATCCTGGGGGTTCGAATTTCTGACCGTTTATGGAACACAATACAGCGTTCCAAAATCAAGATCACGGACGATACCCAGAAAGCCGCTAAACTTACGTGGATCTGAGCCGGACATATCTGCCGCATGTCAGATGTCAATTGGACTAAGAGAACCACCGATTGGGTCCTACTAAACGCACGACGCCATCCCAGCAAGCCGAGATGAAAATGGCGGGACGAGCTTGACTCCTACCGTAGGGACTGGCCAGCACTCGCAAAAAACAGAATCGTGTGGAAAAGGGAGAGGGAGGCCTTTGCCCTGCAGTGGGACAACACAGGCTAGTTATACTGCATTCGCAATTTATTTTCCAAAAATGTAAACAAATATGAATTAATGGAACAATAATTCCTACACAATAAAGTTCAGTTTACGCTGCAACTTCAAACATTTTTATAACTTTTACAATTAGTGCTAGTCACTCTGAAATAAAATTAATTGTCATTGAAATAAAGTTGATATTTGTTTAACTTGAAATAGAGTAGGGGTGTGCAGTACTGTGCACTTTTACTATAGTTAGTTAGTAGGTACCCGGCTGTGAATACCAAAGAAGTGATGGATAGACTGTGTGAATGATGATATGGCTAGAAAGGGGATGACTACCGAGATGACGACTAATAGAGAAATATGGAAGAAAAAAACATGTTGCGTCGACCCCAAATAAATTGGCATAAAATCAGGAGGACGAGGAAGCGATAATCTGCTGGACTGCTGAAATGTTAATTTCATCAATAACTGCTGAAATGTCTGCGTCCTTTTCAGAGAATACAGGGTTACCTACATTTTGTTATTTATCTTGGTTCTTATAAACAAAAATGCATCGTTTTGTTTAACAATTAATTGTAGCGTTTTTTATTGCCAAACTAGGCATTTATATAGATTTGTAAGGTAATTTTACCTCCATAAGGGAGGGTCTACTTTGCAAAGCTATTACGTATTTGCTTCATTATTAATAAAGAACACAAGTCTTAATTTTAACCAATAACAGTCTGTAAATTATAGGAATCGACCACAAGCCATTAAATCATTGCTTTCGGTGAAATTCGTGCAAATTTCGAATTTATTAACTTTTAAATTATGTTAATTTTTATGCGTCTTTTTAAATGAAGACATTTGTTTTGGTTAATTATTTATAAGTTCCTCGTTTCATGGTATCCATTATGATATAATATTGCTATGGTCGTTAGGTTAATAGGTCACAGCAGTTTTGTTTTGTAACAAGTAAGTATGCCCATTTATCTCAGATTTATAACACCATGATGTATGCTAAAGTATGCATGTAATGGTAACTTACTAATTAGGCGTTCTTCAAAATTAAATAAAATAAGTATGCCTGCACCCTAATTGCGTAACACAGTATCAACCACAATCAGAATCATTTTGAAGGATATTGATAATCCATTGCTTCATATGTTCGAAATTGTTTTCCGATCAACAACGCAATGAATGTTATTGAACTGTCAAAATGAAAGCCATTCCTACTGTGTGTGTTACGCAATTACCCCCTCGATGACCGAAAGCCTCGATCAATATCTCTCGAGGCTCTCGTTAGGCGATTGGATCAACAGCCTGTTTTAGAAAGCGGTACTTCTGGACACGGCGTGTATGTTTAGAATGTTCCCCTCTCAGGATCCCTGACCACCGGTAGCTTGGACCTTACTCCCGAAACCAGCGAACCTATTACATTTTTAAACGTTGTTTTTTCCAACATTTAGATATATTTAGTGAATTAAGGAAATAAAATGAATGCCATATGGATGGCCCAGTCACCATCAACTTACGAGTTGCAGTTCGTAAGTTCGAATGGTTCGAACGAAGGCAGGCACTTTACTTTGTGTATTTAATCATCACCACTGCTCTCAAAACGGTAAAGGAAAACATAGTCATGTCCTCAAAAATTGGGAGACTTTTGACGTTCACCAACCCGCGTGGTGGATGGGACGAAAACGGGGGGGCTTTCCACAGAAACCTGTGTCTCAGCCAGCAGTTGGAACATTATAGGCTGATTATGCTATGGAGCATAGGTTATTTCAGAAAAATTTACTATTTCTTTATAAATACTCCTTGGGCACAAAGTATCGAGGAAGAAGGAGGAGGTAAACTGTTGTTAATCAATTCTAAGCCAATTTTTTGCAGCTACAGTAACTGCAGCAAGTATTCCCGTTTATTCCGATGAAAAGTATCAACCTTATAAAAGTACAAAGCTTATAATAATTATGTTCTATTCTAACTACTATTTTGCTATTTTAATTTATTATTTTGTTTGTTCTAAATACGAACGATGTATATTGCATAAAATCCGGAACCTAGGTACTGATTGGGATAAGACACTGGCTCCTGTAACACAGGTGTTGTTACCTAGCACAGGAGTTAGGGCTTCACTTTATTTGAACCTACACTTTTTTAATGCAATAAATTATTTTATTATTATTTATTATGTTCGCCTCAACTAACGACTCGAACTAGTGAACAACAACCCTAACTCTTTACTTTACTCGAACAAAACGTGTTCCCAGCACAATTTAAACTAACTTGGGTTTTCTTTGTTTATAAAAGTGAAATTAGACTCCCATGGCTGAAAAACGAGATTGTGATCGATATAGCGCCATTGTTGCGATTATCGGTCAAGCGTGAGTCGTGTCGTGGGAAATGTCTATGGTTCAAAAAAGTTTGTGAGTTTATCGATGGTTAAAGACCTTAAGTGGAGTTATAGTTTTATAGCAAATAGAGAGGATTTTTATTACTTACTTATTATAAGAAATAAAGATCTTTGTTTTTTAATTATGTAAGTAATTGAACTTTAACAAAGGCGGTACTTAGGTACGTATTTTTTTCCGGGGCACGTGGCACGTAATAACAGAAGCACGGATCATTGCCGCGGTCGGTCCATAGGTGGGTGAGCATCTTCACATACTGATCTTCCTCCGTGCCTCGGAAAACACTTTAAGTTGCATATTGATGCCGGCTGTCGTTCGTGGATCTTTGCCGTTATATGATAGGTCGTCAGAAATTCAAGTCAGTCAACCAGTCTTACCGAGGGGTAATTATTGTGTAACTGGGTTGTGGTGGTCAGACATGTAGGTAGTCGTTCCATGTAAAATACCAGTATTCAGCAGCATCAGGTTAGACTGGAAGCCAACCCCAACATAGTTGGGGAAAGGCTAGGCAGATTGATGGACGATCTTCCATGGTTGAGGCCAATGAGGAGTCCACATAATTATCTAATTGTGGAGTTTAAACTTTCGTAACATAAACGGTTTCATAAAGGATATGGTAACAATCCAAAATTGCTAGATTAGAATTTTTTTCAAATTAGCTTCAGCTGTCAATAAACATTTCAAGAATATATATGCAAATAAAGTTATTAAAAAACTAATTGCAGCCTTTAGCAAAGGTATCAAAAAACTTTAGCTTGCTTTATAATTTAGAACATTCACTTAGTAAATATTCCCATAACATACATTGCTGCTTTCTAGAACCGAAAATTTGCTAACGCTTAACAAAAACAGAATTGGATGAGTAACATCAAGGACCGAACAGTTACTCTCGCTACCAAGTATCACCTAAGCATTGAAATGTAATAAGGAATCTTCGTTAGTTTGATATTCATTACCGATTTCATTCATTGACGTGAACCAAACTACAGTCACAATCGCACAATGAATGCAAAGTCATTCGATACTGTAAGCAGTTCGAAATTTAAATTTTGCCATATCCACCTCCACACACGAGGTCGGCGGTTTAAAACTAAAATCAAACCTCTTAGCGGCCAGTACCTATTATATGCTGCAACGAGGCTGAATGCTTTTTGGTCAGTGCATTTAAAAAGTTATCGATCGTGATTTGAATTTTAAAATAGAACTGTCATCTTGTGAATCTGTGACTTGACGAGTTTCTTTTTTTAGCAAGTTCGTTCTCACATGCGGTGGATTTTTTAAATTAAGTAAGTTTTTTTTTGTGATTATAAGAACATAATAATGACGTGATTAATTCGGTCAATTAAAATTATAATATAATAATATTTACGCTATTCCCTAGCCTATTTGTTTTATAACTAAATGCGGAATCCACTAATTTGATAGTATTTTCATACACATTTTCATCAAAAGGAAAAAAAATAGGAAAAACCAACGAAGTAACAGAAAATCTAGGTCTATCAAATAAACTTGACCTTGTAAATATCTACTTAACTAATTAATTAAGCAATAAAATGCATTCAAGGGTACAATGAATAAGGTAGCATATAAAAACAATTTAAATTCAAGTTATCATATAAAGAATCCTCTTACTTATTACAATGACAGACAAATTACGTAAAACGCATTTGAATTAACATAAAAAGACGTTTTTCCTTTCCGTTTCTTTGTATTATAAGTAGTAACATATTAAACCATTTTATGAGAGAAAGTTTCAATGAAATACTTCATTATAACTTAGTAATAGTATCTATACAATTATAACGTGTAACATTGTTAATACTTACTTAGTAAGTTAGTATTAATTAGATATTTTCGTTAATGACTCAAAGATTTATCCTACTATAAGCCGTGTGTATCGCATCGGCGAAAATGTCGAACTTCCTTGAAAAGTTTAACCCCTACATAGCTATGTAGGGATTAAACTTTGCAAGAAAGTTCATCCCCTAAAGGAGCTCCTTTAGGGGGGATGCATTTTCAAAAATCCTTCCTTAATGTTCTCTTTCGCTTTATGAGGAACTCTTGTGCAAAATTTCATGGTTTTAGACCAGCCGTGTCTAGAAGCATGAATACCATTTGTGCTGTGCGTTGTCTGTCAGTAAACAAATGATTTCAAGATGATTTTGTACTAGCTGCGCCCCGCGGTTTCACCCGCGTAAGTTTTGATCCCGTGGGAATATCGGGATAAAAAGTATCCTATGTGTTATTCTGATGTATTAACTATATTACTGTAAAGTTTCATCAAAATCCGTTCAGTAGTTTTTGCGTGAAAGAGTAACAAACTTCCATCCTCACAAACTTTCGCATTTATAATATTATTAGTAGGATAGGATATTAGTAGGATATTAGTAGGACTATAAACCTTATTAGAAAACAGAAGAAAACAATAGCCGTGAATTGCTGTGTACCAATTCGACGGAAGAAAATCAGGAAAAATGCTGGCTCATAAGACATTTCCACTTTCTCCCCGGGTGTATGTCGACACAAAATTCTCACGTTCTGGCAATTGAGAGTCCGCCAAAAATTGATCTATTTTTTCGGCCAAAACCGAAATCTAAATTGGGCCTGATTTTCATTTTCGGCCGGAAACCGAAAACGGGAATCGGTCGTACTAAACTCACAATTAACTTTGTTACACTTACATTTGCTTAAGTAGCACTTAAGTCCTTCCTGTTGACATGATCCATTACCTAATCAAACAAAGGCTTTCGTCGTTAAATATATAGATTCTACGGGAATTTCCTTGGTTGCAAATCCTTTCACCAACAGACCTTATCACTAAAAAATCTTTTCCCTATAATTCGGAAATACCATTGTCAACGTTGAAAGCCGACAAATTTCGTGGAACTGAGGTCTTAATTTATTAAATTTTCCTGTAAATAATAATTAAACTTAATTCATGGAACTGTGTCTTTAGGTACAACTACTTCCGTTAGGCTTAAATTATTCAACGTGGTTTTATTGAGCGTAATTCTGTTGTAATGCAGAGAAGTTTAAAAAATCCAGTTTAAGACTGTGTTGTTGATTTTCAATGGATATAAAAACGAGTTGATTTGACTTTCGAAAACCATAATGAGTCAAGAAAAGAAAAGAGAGTGATCTGCGTTCGCGAATTAATTGCCAAAAATGTTAACTAATATGACCTTATAGTTCAATTTACGCTACAGCTTAAAAAAAAAATATGAGTTTTTCAATAGTGCTGGTCATTCTTCAACTTAAATTACATAAAAAGAAAGTTGATATTTGTTTAACTTGAAATAACAGAAATTGGAAACATTTTGTAAATCCTGATAATACATAACATCACGCATGTAAACCTCGATGGGTTAGGTAGAGCCTCAGAGGTGCACCAAGGTGTAGGTACCTACAAATAGTAGATACTATACCTAAATTTCTCCAATTATATTTAAATCCCATGTAATTTGGGACGAGCCTATAGCTATCAAGAACCAATAACACTATGCCTGAATCGAACCCAAGACCAGCTCAGCTGTAGCTCTTGCGACCACGAAACCAATGAGGCAGTCTTAGAAAAAATAATCTTGAATCTGTACATTCTAATAATAACGCTGAAGAGTTTGTTTGAACGCGTTAATCTCTAGAATTACCTACCGGTCGGATTTAAAAAATATTTTTGCGTTTATTAGCGCAATATTTATGGAATGCTACATGCTATTAAACATCACGCTAGAACCTTGAGGCGCTGAGCAAAGTCAAAGTTAGACTGGAAGCCGCCCCAACATAGTTGAGTTATGGCTAGGCAGATTGTTTGATCTATATTACGGCTTTACGTCTAACGTTTTGAACGATTTAAATTCTTAAAACTCCTCACCTCTCGTCCATTCGGTTGCCCTTGCTGTAGGGCAAATGCTAATTATTGCGTATCATTTATAATTTACATAAACATGTAGTTTTGCGTAAAGAGCATATTGCAACGGAATTCTTACGCCCAAGGCATACAACTTTCGCTTGTGGGGTTTTAGAAGAGGCGCATCCTTGCGGAGGTAGGGCGAAGGTAACAGTATAAGCGATTAGCGGCACGCTTGCCGCTTTAAACGCCCTGTAAGCTTTATTTAAATTTAATAGGTAATTATATGCTAATAAAAATGAATATAAAATAAATATAGTTGGGAAAAAGGCTAGGGAGATGATGATGAGGTAATTATATGCTAGTAATAGTATCCTTGTATTAAAGTCACCCAAAGGGCAATGAAAAGAAGGTTATGCTTGGAGTTTCCCTACGTGATCGAATCAGAAATGAAGAGATCCGTAGTCCCGAGAACCAAGGTAACAGACATAGCCCGAAGAATTGCCTAATTAAAGTGTCAGTGTGCAGGGCACATTGCTCGCAGAAAAGAATGGCCGATGGGGCCGAAAGATTCTGAAGTGGCGGCAGCGTACCGGAAGACGTAGCGTTGGAAGGCCTCCCATAAGGTGGACCGATGATCTTTGAAAGCCGTAGGAATCCGCTGGATGCGGAAAGCACAGAAACGGTCGAAGTAGCGGTGCTTGGTAGGCTTATGTCCAACAGTGGACGTCTTTTGGCTGAATTAATGAATGCTTGTATCTCGTAAACTCTTTCAAAACCAATGTAAAAGCAAAACTCATATTAAAACTTCATAAAATAAATGTTTGAAAAACAATGGCTCATAAATGCTACGTCAAAAATGACCACAATTTATTTCTTAGAGTCAATGAGAACGTTGATATAGAGCTGAATATAACGGCCTATTTATCTTCTTCTTCTTGCTCTTGACCCATGTTACTTGAAGTCGACGCGATTCAGTGTTTTTCTGTGTCCCGTTACCTACCACGTTATCCTTCACACCCTATTCATTCATGTAATCATCATCATCATCATTCATCATCTCTTTAGTCATCACGTCAACGCCAGCTGTCGCTGAAAACCAGCGCTGGGGCTAAGTCTCGCATAGGGCCTTAGCATTATGCTGAGCGATGGCCGTTTTGCGTGGATGGAAGCATATTTTTTTCTCAACTTGTTCTTTTTTGTGTTTGTGTTCTTTCTTTGCGTCATGTTTACCGCAAATAAACATATTTTCTTTCTTTTATCTTTATATCATCTCTTACACAATCCATTCATCTTTTTATTACCATTGCAAGATTGTACTATTTTAATCGCTCGAAACTACGGCATTTCGGGGTGGAAACACAGAGATTTCCATGTCTCTCTTTTATATAATTTGGACACATTGTTACTTCTTACGCTGTCAGTGTTACCTCAGCCGATATGTTACAAGGCTCCATGTGAAATGTCAACGCGTTACAGTCGTTAACGAGCTTTTTGTTCATTACCCCAGAATAATTATATTTATGAATATCAAGATCCAGTTTAAGACAATTTTGAGAAGGTAGTGTACCAACATACATACTATAGTAGTGTTCATAATCCATACTAATATTATAAATGTGAAAGTGTATGTGTGTGTCTGTTTGTTTGGCCGTCTTTCACGGCAAAACGGAGCGACGAATTGACGTGATTTTTTAAGAGGTAGTTGAAGGGATGGAGAGTCACATAGGCTACTTTTTGTTAACCGTATTAACCCGAATTTAAAGCAAAAGCTAGTTTCAGATAATTTACATTCCATGCTACTAAATCTGCAGAGTAATTGCGAAACACACTAACAGTAGCAATGGTTTTCATTTTGACAGTTCAACAACATTCATTGCATTATTTACGTTGTTGAACAAACACATTTTTCGAACACATGGAGCAATGGATTAGCAATATGCTTCAAAATGATTCAAGTTGAAAGTAATAGTGTGTTACGCAATTAGGGAGCAGATTACTTCAGTATAAGTTGATTTTTGAGTTACCATATATGTCACACACAGTCCTACTAGTTTTTGGTTGCAATGAAATGTGAACTTTGTTAAGTATAACATTCAGCTTGTTTTTCCATAATTTTAAAAAGTATCTATCGCAAAAAGTACATCGATTCCCAAGCGCAACTGCTGTTCGATCTCCAGGTTGGGCAAAGTGTTAATGGGTTTTATCATTTGGGATTTCTTGGTAACAGCCCGGAGTTTGGAAGTTGGCGGTGTGATACCCCCGTGCCTCGGAAAGCACGTTAAGCCGTTGGTTCTGCGCCTGATCTCCCCCCGGTCGTGTCGGATTGCCCTCCCATCGGACTATGAGAGTGAGGGAAGAGGGAGTGCGTGCACCTCTATCTGCGCGCACATTTGTGCACTATATCATCTCCTGCGTACCTGGCTAATCTCCGTTGAGATTAGCCACCGTGACCAAAATCGGACGGGGAGGCATTAATAATTTGAGCACCAAAGGTATTCCCATTTGAGCACCAATCAATATTTGAAGATATATAAAGAATCTGTCTGGATCCGCAAACAAGTCCAGTTACTTTAGTTCATCATAGAGCCAGCCAGCACCTATAACTCTAGCTTTCAAATCCTGCCGTCTATTCTGTAAAAACCTCATAAGAAAAAGAATGAAAGAAAATACGTTTATTTGCTGTAAATATGATGCCGAGAAAGAACACTAACACAAAAAAAAAAACAAATAATTGGGGGGGAAAACACGAAACGACCACGCAAAACGGCCAACCGGCAAAACAGCAGAACTCACCGCGAAAACTTAGGTGAAGCTTTGGTATCGTTTTAATCTACAGTTAAATCTATATTTCGTCACCTTATCATGTTCGTAGCTCGATACCATATCCTACAATGAATCTAAATCAATTTAACGTGCCTATTGATCAAGTCCCACGCCCGTAGCGAGTTTTACTTACTTCATTTGCATAAATCAGCAATATAGTTAACAAAACATAGATATCTACCACGCCCGTTTCCTTAAATTGCTAAGCAATGAGTAAGTAAAGTTCTCTTTGGAAACATAGTTAGTTATTACAAGTTAGTAGAAACTACAGCTCTCAAAACAGTGAAGGAAAACATCGTGAGGAAGCCGGCATGTCTTACTACCAAAAATTCGATAACGACATCCACCAACCCGCAATGGGCCCGCGTGGTGGATTATGGCCCACTCCCTCTCATGCAGAGAAGACCTGCGACCCAACACTCAGTGGGAACATTAGATTATGATGAAACTACAGAGGGGGACTTTTAAACTTTTAGTATCTTCTTCTTTCGTGTAGACATGATATAAAAATAGGTCATGCCTTTGTTCAAATAGAATACTCCTCGCCAGACTTGGAAACTTCGAATTTGATACACTTCATGATGAGCGATATATTCCCAACTATGTTGGGGTCAGCTTCCAGTCTAATTGGATGCAGCTGAATACCAGTATTTTACATGGAGCGACTGCCTATCTGACCTCCACAACCCAGTTACTGGGTAATACGATACCCCTTGGTAAGACTGGTTGGTAAGACTTTCGGGCTTCTGACTACCCGTAACGACTGTCAAAGATCCACAAATGACAGCCGGGACCAACGGCTTAACGTGCTTTCCGAGGCACGGAGGGGTCTTGGTATGTAAAGATGATCACCCATCCACAGACCAACCGCGGCAAGCGTAGCTTAACCTGATCGATCGACCTGTGTGGCTGTTATTATTTAGCCACGGGCCCCTCGAGCGATATATTCATAAAAGTAGTATGTGTGCTTTAGCCCTTCATAAATGAGCGATATATTCATGTATGAAGGGCTTAAAGCACACGTTACTTTTAGTATCGGCGATCTGCGATTTTGTGACTGTATCGATGCATTTAGCTTCAAAAAAGCGGCTAAATTGCCGAAAATAGGTTTAATTTGAGGAAGGTTATACAGGGTCAAATTAAATTAGCTAGCGAAACTTATCTTGTTGCTTAGATGTTAGAAACAATCACCCTGAAAGTTTAAAGTAAGTAATCAAACATCTATGCAACAAGATGTAAGCAAGTTCATGCAATTTGGTGATGGGTGTATAAGGGTTGTGATTTGTAATTGGTTGACCAAAGCACCAACATCATCATCTTCTATCTGTCCTTGACCTTGCCTTTGTAGCGGTATCTACAGCGCCACATGCGAACAACACGGCATACTGACATCACGAAATCCTGCATCTCGCAAGCAGAGTTTACCGTGCAACTATACAACGGCCCGACATGACTTTTCTATGGAGTATGAGTGAACTTTACACCCTGTTCCTCATACCTCTATACCTTTATTATGGGTCCATTCTCCCCTTTCAACTATCACATTATCATTCACTTCCTTCTCTTTATTTTTTTCTTTTCTTTCTCAGGGTCTTAGTATTATGCTGAGCGATTGCCGTTTTGCATGGATTTGACATATGTTTGCCCTCAACTTGTAATTTTTTTGCGTTTGTGTTGTTTTATCTGCGTCATTTTTACCGCAATTAAACGTATTTTTACTTTATTTTCTTTTTAGAGTTCTATACCTCAAAAAAAAAAACGGAACCCTAATTATATCACTTCGTTGTCCGTCTGTCAAGACCCTTTTTCTCAGGAACGCGTGTAGTTATAAAGTTTAAATTAATATCAAATATTCAAGGCTGTAATCTATTGAAGCAGTGAAAAAATCAAACTTCTTAGTCACAGCACGAGGCACGGAGGGGTCTTGGTATGTAAAGACGGTCGGCAGCTTAACTTGATTGATCGACCCGTGTGGCAGTTATTACTCCACATTGATACCTCTGATTTACAATTTATCAGTGAAAGCAAATATTGGAAAAAAAACTGTATTACAATAAACTAAAGTAAAGTAAAATCGCAATGAACAGACTTCTACGAATACTACAGTACAATATTGTTCACATCAACTTGACGGACTTGACCACAACTGAGATTGTGTAATGGTTAAATCCTGTCAGTAATTCCAAATGAAGTGAGTTCGGTGCTCAGTGTGGCGCCGGAAGTGAAGAGCGGTCATTACATTACGTCATGGCATAATTTCCGGTTGCGCTCACGTTACGACGCGTGTCATTCGCTTTTTAGTTTAGTAGGGCTGGCCCGTTTCGGTTTGTAAGTTTTTATTTTATTCATCTTAAATATTTTTACTTACATAAATGCTAATATCGTGAGTAATAAGAGATTCATTACGCATTCTTTTTCGAGGGCCATTTTATCTTTTGGTGTTGTTGTTTTTTCAAACTCAAGTGTGAAGGACGTGTCTGGGATGCATGAAGAAGCCTCCTCGTGTAGCGCACTTTGTTCCGCCAGTTACTCAACTGAACCGAGCGCTCGGCGCATCCTGGACAGTCACACCCAACACCTTATTTGACTGGCCAATTCTTTCCTAGCGGTGGTAGGGCTAAGGCTCGCCTGGTTTGCGTCCTACCTCCCACCGGAGTCCGGCGTCAAGCAGCCTGCTTTTTTGTTTTATAATGTTCGTAGTAGTATGGAAAGGCCAATTTTTTTCAGAAACTTTTCCATCTCGTGACCCGGCCTTTGGGCCATAAACCACGGGGCAAATTTGAATCTCATATCACGACCACATCTCCTTCCACAAATAAGGGCACGGTACCTCTAACCCTTCTGGGTGACAACGAAGGCAGGTATTCTCAAACCCACCGAATATCTACCGAAAAGAAAATGCGCTGGTTCGCGGTAGTAAAACAAAGTATTTAAATGTCAGTCAAAACCAAAAAGTAGCAAAAGCATAAACAAAACGTTTACAAAGGTTAAATATCAAAAAGAAGAAAAGATTATTTTGATGGTTTCTGAAAAAACTGAACATTTTTTTTCATGGATTTTTTTGTAAAACAGCCACAAACAAACGCGAGGCCTATCTGACCTCCACAACCCAGTTACTGGGTAATACGAAACCTCTTGGTATGACTGGTTGTCAGACTTTCGGGCTTCTGACTACCGCTAACGACTATCAAAGATCCGCAAATGACAGCCGGGTCCAACGGCTTAACGTGCTTTCCGAGACAAAGAAGGGTCACCCGTCCACGGACCAACCGGGGCAGCCGCAGCTTAACCTGATCGATCGATCCGTGCGGCTGTTATATATTACTTAGCCACAAGCCCCCACGCATTAAAAAATAACAATTAAAATGTGACAGCCCTAGCCAAAAAATGAGTTTAAAGTAACCCTATTAAATAACAAACCACGTTCATCTTACTGGGTTATGTTATCTCATGAAACGGTAATAAAAAGCACTTAATTATATACCTCTGTATATGATGGATATTATGTAAAAAAACGACCGAGTGCGAGTCGGACTCACACACGAAGGGTTCCGTACCACCGTAAAATAATACTTTAGTAAAAAATGCTCGTTTCTTGTATCGAGATCCTTTAATTTTGAACTTTATTTAGACGGACGGACAGCGGAGCCTTAGCAACAAGCTTCAGTTGCGGCCCTTTGGGAACAGAACCCTAAAAGCACTTTACCAACAAACTTTAAGAGGTGTAAAGCACCTCTTAAAGTTTGTTGGTAAAGTAAAACCTGATTTTTTGTTCGTGATTTCAGTATTGGTCCCATAGTGAAAGTTGTTCAGTTCGATGGTCTAAAGCACCTCTTAAAGTATTTCGGGTTAATTTTTTTACACCTTATAAAATGGGCTTATATATAAAAAAGTAATGCATTCGGTGATTACATATACCTAGAGTTAAGCGAGTGTATAATGGTGAACTTTTGACATTAGATGTACCTCGTTGATGTAAGTGAAAAGGGGCTGTTCATTACTTAAGAAGATTTGGGGGGGAAGGGGGTCCGAACAAGTCTTACTTTTTCTTACATGGGGGTGGGAGGGTTCTAGATTGCTCTTACGTAAGATCGCAAAAGTAAGCAAAATTATGTTTTTGCTGATTTTGCCTGATCTTCGCCTCGATCACGCCTGATGGAAAGCGATGGATGAAGTCTATGATGGAACGAGCGTGCCCAAAGATGCCTAAGGCACTGGAACTCCCACGCATCGACGAAACATAGCAGGCTGCTTGACACGGGACTCCAATGGGAGGGTGGTCGCAAACCAGGCGGGGGTTAGCCCTACCACCGCAAGGGAGGAATTGGCCAGGCAAATAAGGTGTTGGGTGTGACTGTCCAGGACGCGCCGAGCGCGTGCGTCCAGTTGAGTAACTGGCGGAACAAACTGCGCTACACGAGGAGGCTTCTTCATGCATCCCATAATCCTAAGTTTTTTAATACTTACTTTTTCTTTCAATTTTGATTGATACTGCCGGTCAATTCTGTAAAAATCTCACCCTGATAACATAGGTGAAGTGAGCGTGAAGTCAACTTATCAAGGGAGGCAATCCCTAACATCAGGTGGAATGACAGCTCACTTCACCTTATTTTTCACGGTGAGATTTTTACAGAATAGCACTGCAGCAGTGCTGATCTTGTGTAAGATAAAAAGAAGGAGGGGGTTTCATTCAAGTCTTATTTTTTCTCACGTAGAGTGAGAAGCCAATTTTGACCACTCTCTGACCGTCCCTGGTCAGAAAGTGGTCAAAATTGACTTAGGTAGGTACGTAATAAATGAACAGCCAAAAGTGATTAAGATAATGGTTAGGCTAGGTGTATATCGATATGATTTTAAGAAAGTTAAATGTTTCATCTCCTATAACTGTTTCTCTGCTCTAGTGGTCGCAAGCACGATCAACATTCTAATGCTACTAATACATTGCTTCATATGTTCAAAAAAATTGCCTGCTCAACAACGTTTTATCGCAATGAATGTTGTTGAACTGTCAAAATTAAAACATTCAAAATCTAGTCGCAATCTCATCTCGCCTACAATCAGTGTCAAAAACATGTCAAAATGTAGGGAAATTACAATTAGAGGTATTCTTTACAGATTGAGACTGAAATCAGGCATCATGCATGCGCCGCGCCTTCACTTTTTTTTTTTTTTTTTTGTGGATGGGAAATCATCGAATGACCCCTCCCGCTCTGGGTGGAGCAGAAGGGACTGTCAGACTCTTACTGACTAAAACCCACCCGTGTTCCTTCCTTAGCCCTTTGTGTTCCGGGGTAGCGGTAACCCTTTCGGACAATCCCGCTGCCCCGGCAGGCTTCGGCCCTAACGGGCCCCTTCCTTTATACTGACATCTCTTTGAGGCGCGCGTGGAACACGTACGCGCCGTCCGGCACGGGCCTGGTCCTGATCGGACGGAGAGTTACCCATTACTCTCCGCCCGCAGGCCCGCGCCTACGGTGGCCGGGAGTCGTCTCGCGGCTCCCGACGCCCGGAGCGTCTCCCGCGGCGGCTGGGAAGTGAGGCCCTCTCCCTCAACCGTCCCGCCACCTCCTTCGCTAGCATGACTGCTTCGCAGAAGGAGGTGACTGCCTCCCACTCCCTCTCGCCCCGGACCATGGCTTGAACCAGGGCCGGGCGCGAGAGGTCGCCGCCGCCGCCGATCGCCTCTGCGAGAACACCGCGCCTTCACCTTACGTCGTCTCTGTATAATTCACGCCCTATGTAATTTTGACGTTCGAAAAGTGCTGATATTCAGCCTAATTTGAATAAATGACTTTTGTTTTTTTTTTTATCGTGATAACGACTTTGGACCTAACAAAGATTTTGACCCTCAAGGTATCCAGGTACGTAGTGAAAGTTCTTGTATTTGTTACCGCCAGAAATCGTCAAAAATCTCTGCTGTTTATATGCCAAATATTTTTGTATGGCAATTTATTGTGTCATTCTAGAACACAATTTAAACTGAGACCGTCCACGAACGTGTTAAAATTACCTACGAGAATTGCCCTCCTTATATCTCATAATATCCAATTTCATTGAAATCCATTCAGCCATTAAGGCGTGAAAAGTTACTATCGCATTTTATAATAGTACTAGCTTCTGCTCGCGATTTCGTCCGCGTAAAAAATCCGTCGCTGACCCACCCTGGAGAATCGCATCGCCTGCTCGCGCTATTACTTACTTCGTTTTCGCTCAGTGTTCTTTCTTTTTTTTTTTTGCTGTGCTCCTAACCGTCTTAGCGTGATGTAAAGTAGCATTTAGCCATCCTGAAGAAACAAACGAACTCTTCAGCTTTATTACTAACATAGATATGGTATGGATATGTTTGGACGTGTTGCACCAACCCAGTGGCGTAGTTTGTCCTAAATAAAATATATATACTTACTTTTTTTAATGTTTTAAGCTTTCCCTATATCAAAATTTTGGGTGACTTTTCACGGTTCCTATTTTTTTTTTGGAAGTCGTCTGAGGTCGCCGTCGCGTTGGGGGCCCCCAACGCGACAGTAGTTTTACATTGTAAAGTTTTAATCCTTAAAACGAAAAATAGTGGCCACTATTTTTCGTTTTAAAGATTATAATAAAACTACTACTATAATAATAACGTATAATCCTGTGGAGCACGACGTAACATACTTATTTTCTGCATTTTAAAATAAAAGAAATAACCAAACAAACGATGAGGGCGCCACTGCGCGGTCGGTGTCGTTCTAATATTTACATGCAAATTATATAAGCGAAGCTTACAATTCTGCTCATCTTCAAATAACAAAAGCGTTACTTTCTCGCTGGCAATGCTAAAACTGCGGTAACTCGCCTTACGTGAGCTGTCACCTGAGAAATGAAGAACAATGCACAATACTGTATTATATACTTATTATGTAAGGAATGAGGGAAAAAGTAATTTAATTATATAGTTGTGGAGTGTGGGGTATTATGTTGCTATTGTTCTTCTACAGAATGTGGACAAAGTCGTCATCTGCCTAGCTTTTCCCAACTATGTTGGGATCGCCTTCCAGTCTAACCGGATGCAGCTGAATACCAGTATTTTACATGCAGCGACTGCCTATCTGACCTCCACAATTCAGTTACTGGGTAATACGATACTCCTTGGTAAGACTGGTTGTCAGGCTTTCGGGCTACTGACGACCCGAAACAACTTTCAAAAATCCACGAATAACAGCCGGGACCAACAGCTTAACGTACTTTTGTCATTATTACTGTCACCTACCATCTAGGTACAAACCCTAAAAAGACGATTTTTGATACTATAAAAGATCTTAGATTGACGCTAGACCACACCCCGGACACTCCGTACAACGCGCGCAAAATAATTACCTACTACTACTACATAGCCAAATGACGTTAGTACACGTGCAGATGTGTGCGTAAACTCTAGTAGGGTTGGTTGTCATGCGGAGCGTAAAAAAAATGGCGGGAACGACGACGACGCGACTAGAAAGGACTAGTTTGATTGTATATCTAATTAGTCGGGTTCGTAATGAAATAAAAATAATATTATAATAGTTAAGTAATAAATGTAAAACTTTTTAACAATAACTTTAATTTCGGAAGTCGGTGTCTTTGGATCTGTATTTTAGTTTATTGCCACCGACTTACGAAATTAAAGTTATTTTTCACTTTGTACTTAGAGTTTATTTGGAAGTCGGTTTTTTTTTGCTAAAAAGTTTTTATTTCTCGCTTTTTAATGGGTCTGTTTATAAAGTATCTAAGTTACAATAGCCTAATGTCAACTTGCTCATCACCTTGTACAAAATATTGCTTTTCCCGATGCAGGGACGTTAATTGTTGAGTTCTCTTGGTACTCCATCATCAGCTCCATTTCACCATTCGCATTGTGACGAGCATAAATTGTGCTTAGCAGACATATTAAAGTAATCGAATCGCAACCTGTGAAATACTTATTATTGAGTAGTCCCGGTGGCCATCTGTGGTCTTCATCATCAGTTCCACTTCACTAAATGTTGCTATCCCAGAGCAAATACCCATGCAAATAAGGTACTTAGCTAAATATTGCTTACACTAAAATATTTTCGTTTAAATGACCTACTTAACTATAAATAATTGGTTATTATATCGCTTGGTATTAAAATGCGATATCTTACAAACATTTATGTAAATACAAATTCGGAAAAGCATCACAATATCGAACCATCGTGATTAAAACTCAGATAAAACTTTTAAATCGCAAAATTGTGTGTTCGTGTCAGCAGAACAGTGCTGCGGTTCTTTGTGAGCGCCCCGAGCTAATGAACCGCCGATAATGTCGCGGGTGTGCGGGGTGAGGTGCGGTATCTGATGTCAGCGCGGGGTAGGGAGTGGCCATTCTGTACGAAGTACTATTAGGTATTCTGTGGCTAGACTTAAAAAAGTTTAAAAACTGTGAACAAAGAAATGCATTCAACTTCTAGGTACAAAAAAAAAACAATTTATTTTACTATCAAAGACTAGATTGGCTCTAGACTTTCCAAAACCGTCTCATATGTTAAACGAAAAAAAAAAGAATAACAGCCAGCAAGCCACCTAATATAAAAACGTCGACTCACTATCCGGAACTAAGTTACCTACATAGATTTTTGTTCAACAATACGACAATATTTATTTTATGCTTGGTCATAGACTTACGCTACACCTGACAATAGACAAGATGTAGAAGGAGTCACGCTTTGTTTGTTTATGGTTATATATTGCGGCGGTAGATCAGTGTGGTAGATATACAGCTTGCAAAAAATGTATTTTAATAATGTAACATAATATTATATTATGCCACACACGTTTCGTTAAATTGACTCTTGACAGACCGACAGACAGACACACAATTCCATTACGCGGAAGTACAGTCATGAGCATAAATTATATGAGCATAATAATATGGGCATAACAATAACTATGGACAACTCGGCAATAATATCTGATTTAATTATTCATCTATTAATTTCTTTCGTCAAGATGACGGCAAATATTTATGTGATCATTTGTGGAAGTCATAAGCAAGTGGCAGCACAAATATGTGATGAGAGAAGCGACGCGGCGACGTCAAAATATAAGATGCTGCATCGGCTTCAAAAATATGTATCTGAGCAATAATATCTGACAAAAAATGTGAAACCTCTTTATATCTGACATCACTTTTGCAGCATAAACCTTTCATAATGAATTTGCATGATTAGTAAAGGGTACTAAGACTGGTTGTAAACATCTTCCAGTAGCAGTAAGAATTATTTGCGAAGGTCGTTCAGATTATTACTCCCAGGGACCACCATACCTATTTCTGACGTCAAACAGCGTTGCTGTGATCCGGTGTAACAAGAACCCATTTTAGCTCTGTCCTTGGTATTTCAAATAGCTCATGTCACGGAAGATAAGGACGAGGGTCAGGCAGTGGTAAAAATATTATCCAGTCTACAAAGTGGTAGCGGGGTTAACAGTCCAAGATACGTGGACGTACATTTCGATATCATCACTCGCGGTTGTTGCGATTAAATAGTCGATCAGTTAGTCAGAAAGTTGAAGCTAGTTGCCCATTCCAAAACGTAGATTTCTATGGAGAAGAACGGACAAGAAACTCCAAGGAGACTCTTTTAAATCAAGTATATTACAAAATCCTGGGTACATTATTCTTGTTGCTTCTATAAGTGAGAACAATATAAAACAAAACACACAAATTATGAAACAATTCAAAATATATAAGATTAAAAATCAGCTCTGTCAGTTAAGAGATGACCAGTCTCTACCGACGGCGCCCGTTCACGAACATGACGCATGGATCAGCACCATCCAGCTGAACCATTTTGTAGGGATATTATAAAGTATGATCATTGAACTGAGAACACTTATAATAACAAACACTTCAGTTTACACTAACTAACCTAACAACTAAGCCTAGATGTCTAGACCTTTAAATATCTCAGCCTTAAACACGATTCGCCATGGCGGCAATTATTCACGATCGTGGCTTACATTCACTTTGTAAAGGACAATGATTAACTAACCATACAGATTATAGGATAGTCCGTTATATAGGTCTTCATGGCAATTTATGATTACTTGGGCGTCTAAGTTTTACAAGATGTTACAGAAATTGAAGGCCGAAATGTTACTTATTATTTTCTGTTGCTTTCTTCTTGTCTGTTTATATGTGTATATCGCAGCCAACTGGTTTAATTAGCCGTTTAGTTAACTGCCTAGCCTTTTAACTAAACGGCGGCCGTTGAAATTAACGGCCTGAATGATATTCAATTATAGTTTAGGTTGGAACTATAACCAATCATGCGCGAGCCGAATTGGTCGCAGTAACTAAGTCAGGGCTACCCGACCAAATGGGTTAGGTTGGGTTAGTGTCGTTTCGGGTGATGCAGGTGCTCTCGGGGCATGGTTGCTTCGGGAAGTACCTGTGTCGCATAAACAGGGAGCCGGACGCCCGGTGTCACCACTGCGTCGACTGCCGGGAGGACACGGCGTGGCATACGCTGGCAGAGTGTGCCGCTTGGGAGGAGCCACGCCGTGCCTTCATCTCAGAAGTAAGCAGCGACCTGTCGCTGCCGGCCGTGGTCGAGTCGATGGTCGGCAGCGAAGAGTCCTGGGACGCGGTGGTTTCCTTCTGCGAAACAGTCGTCTCGCAGAAGGAGGCTGCGGAAAGGGAGAGGGAGATCTCTTTCATTTACCCGGCCCGCAGCAGGCGCACCGGGCGTCGGCGGAGGGCGGATAACGCCCTCTTCCAGCCCCCCTAAATGGGTCCAGGGGTGACGGACTCGGGGACGTCGTCGCCCCCCACACATTAGGATCCGAGGTGGCGGCGCGTAGTGTTCCACGCGCGCCCCTCTTAGACGTCGCGGGGGGAGTCAAACTCACTCCACCCCTTGACCAGAGGAGGCCCGCAGTGGCGGGCCGGCACCAGTCGGGGGTTGCGGAAAGATCTTACGTTCCCGCGATCCCCGGCGTAGGTGTGAGATGGAACACCGGGGTGGTTTTTAGTCAGCCCCGCCGCCCGCCCCAGGGCGGCGGACATTTTCCACCCTGGAAAAAAAAAAGGTTAGAACTGTGATCAACCGCGTGTGAACCGGGAGAGCGAAGCGAGGCGAGCAATACTTCCAAAGGCCCGGCGATTAACTAATCGGCTAATTTAAACAGTTGGCTGCGAGAGATACATGGTGCTCACATATTTACAAATATTGTAAAAGTAGATGACATTTTAGTAGAATGTAGATGCCAAAACCCATCGGAACCCACTGCTTTCTTCATGAGTGACGTCGTGCTACAACTTACATCACGCGTCAACAAACTCCACGCGAAATCTCAATACACTCACGAAGAAAAGTTCAAAGTTACAAAACACGATATTTTGTAACAACAGTGGCGATGGATGGCGGTGAGAAGAAAAGGTACAATCGCGATGAGCGTGTTGTTCCCACGACGTTACTTTCAATTACAGTTTTTGTGGTAACTGTACTGACAAGCCGATTAAGAGAATGGCACACGCGATTTAATTAAACGTATAATAAAGACGATGCGGTTATGTTTGATATGAATTCGGCCTTGTGTGCCATTACACTTCACACACAATACACACCCTTCTACACTTCGTGTGTGTTAGTTAGTTTTTTAGTGTAATTATAATGGTGTATGTATTTATAGTATTTTTAAGTTATATTAATATTGTATTGTGTGTTTATATGGGCAGCGATGCCTCAAATAAATAGATACAAAATAAATAATAACTTTACAAAAAAAAATATTACAACACATTGCACAGGATATCGATACCGAAGGGCCCGTGGCTAAATAATAACAGCCGCACAGGTCGATCGATCAGGTTAAGCTACGCTTGCCTCAATAGGTCTGTGGATGGGTGACCATCTTTATATACCGTGACTCGGAAAGCGCGTTAAGCCTTTGGTCTCGGCTGGCATACGTGCTGGATCTTTGACAGTCGTTACGGGAAATTAGAAGCTCGAAAGTCTGACAACCAATCTTACCAGTCTGCTGTGTCTGTGCTGCTGCTGTATTGTATTCTATTCTAACTGGTTGTGGAGGTCAGATAGGAAGTCGTTCCATGTAAAATACTAGTATTCAGCAGCATCCGATTAGACTGGAAGCCGACCCCAAATAGTTCGGAAAAGGCTATCCAGATGATGACAGGATACCGTTATACATCACGTCTGTAAAATTTACACAATAAAAATCAGATTTTTTACAATAAGGCTAAGCGCGCACCACGAAATATAATCGTTGCGAAAAATAATCGCCAATCTGTGAACAATACCAATGTACTAGAGTGCGCGCACTGCGGTAAATAATCGTTTGAAAAAATATAGTTAGGTATGTCCGCGATTTTATTTCGCATGAACATGCGATCTAAAAAAATCGCATCGCAGTGCGCGCTTAGCCAAACAGCGGTCGGCAACCCTACAAAAAAAATGTCAAATTAATTTCTTTCTTTATATCGATACGTCTGCGGAGTTTCGCAAGCTAATTTAATTTGACCTTGTATATTCATCACAATATGTGCATTCTAATTCAAATTAATATTTCACATAAACCTAGATAATTATTCACATAACCTATCTAAAGTCTATTCATACTTTCAAATTACTTCAAGTTAAATAAATATCAACTATATTTTAATGGAAATTAAGTCGATTTCAGAGTGACACTATTTAAAAAGTTATAAAAATCTTTTGAAGTTGTAGCTGTAATCGGCATCCATGCCATCCTTGTCTCAGAGTCTTGGCTAAAGCCATGTCTCCCTTCTATTTCCTATTCCTTGCCGGGTTTCCAACTAATAAGAAATGACCGCACGAGTGGCGGTGGCGGCGGTGTTGCCATATACCTTCGTCCACATATTCCTTTTTCAATTGTTGATATGTCAGCACAACCGCCACCGCAAAACGGTGGCGAGCATCTCTTTTTGGAAGTAAACCTGAACCACGTGAAAGTTCTTCTAGGTGTTTATTATAGCCCTTCGTCACGTATAAATTTCTTGTCTTCCTTTGAAAAGATCCTAGAAAACCTAACACCCTCTTACAGTCACACAGTTATTATGGGGGATTTCAATACTTGCTTATTGAAAAACGATTCCCGCTCTTCTTCTCTTCGATCAATTATCCAGTCGTCGAACTTATCAATTCTTCCTTTAAGTGCCACACACCATTTTCCAAACTGTAATCCTTCACTATTGGATCTTCTCATTGTTTCCTCTCCTCAACATGCTAGCAAGCATGGTCAATGCCCAGCTGACATGTTTTCTTACCATGACCTATTATTCCTATCCTATAAAATTCGCCCACCTAAGGCAAAACCTAAAATTCTCCTGCAGCGCAATTTTGGTGGTATGAATACAGATGATCTCCGAAGAGACGCTAACAACATTGACTGGGCTCCTTTAGTCAATGCTGAGTCGGTTGATGATAAAGTGAATCTGCTGACGGATAACCTTGTGCAGTTGTACGATATTCACGCTCCCATTCGTGCAGTGAAAATCAAACATCTTCCGGCGCCATGGCTTACAGATGATATTAGGACTATCATGCACAGAAAGGCTGTAACCAAAACTAAATATAGGTGTCGGCCATCGCCGTCGAACCGGGAGATCCTTGTTGATGCACGCAATCGCTGCAATAAGGTGTGTAGAGACGCCCAACGCCGCCATATCCACACCTCAGTTGAAAACGGAGATCCAGCAAAAGTCTGGAAATTTCTTAAGTCCATGGGAGTTGGAAAATCACGGCAAGAATCGATTCCAAAAGACTTAGTTATTGATCTACTGAATCAACACTTCTCATTTTCGTCCCACAGTAATGGGACCATGAAGGCAGCTACTGTGAACTATCTTTCAAATCTTCCAACTCCGGACCATCCCCCATTTATTTTTAGTCAATTCTCTGATTGTGATGTTAAGAAGAGCATAGTTTCAATCACGTCTAACGCAGTCGGTAGTGACAGTGTAAGTCGAAAAATGATACTCCCTATCCTCGACGAAATCCTTCCTATCCTATGTTATATCCTGAACTACTCTATATCCTATTGTACCTTTCCATCGATGTGGAAAGAGGCCAAAGTTATTCCTCTGCCCAAAAAATCCAATCCTACTTCCTTTTCAGAATACCGTCCTATCTCCATCTTGCCTTTCCTTTCCAAAGTCCTAGAACGCCTTGTCCACAATCAGCTTAGTACTTTTCTTTGTAAGAATAGTCTGCTGAATCCTTTCCAATCCGGTTTCCGTCCTGGTCACAGCACCACTACAGCCTTAGTTAACGTCACTGATGACATACGGTTAGCCATGGAGGGAGGAAATCTGACGGTTCTTTGCTTGCTAGATTTTAGTAATGCATTCAATACTGTCGATTTTGATATCCTGCTTGGCATGCTTCGCTCGCTTAACATATCTCCAACGGCGATTGACTGGTTTCATAGTTACCTGTATGGCCGCCGGCAACGTATATGCATAGAAGAGTCTTGCTCTTCGTGGTGTTATACTTCTGCCGGTGTACCTCAGGGTGGCGTTTTATCTCCTTTACTTTTCGCAATATTTATAAACTCCATTACCAAAAACCTTCTTTCTTCCTACCACCTTTATGCAGACGATTTGCAAATTTATAAGCAAGCTCACCACTCGAATTTGGCTGATGCCGTTCATATTATCAACAAGGATTTAGTTTCAATCTGTGAGTGGAGTGAGGCGCATGGGCTGCAGGTTAACCCGTCGAAGACTCAGCTCATTGTTGTTGGCAGCTCAAGGATGATCCCCAAGATAAACTGGTCGCAGCTTCCCCAGGTTCAATTTAATGGAACTGTTATTCCAGTTAGCGAAAAGGTTAAGAACCTTGGGGTTTGGATCGACAAACATCTTTCTTGGGGTCCTCAGTTACAGGACGTAAGTCGCAAAATTTTTGCATCCGGTAAGTCGCTGAGACGATTGCGAAACTTTCTCCCAACTGCCACTAAAACTGCGCTTGCACAATCCCTTTTACTTCCTATCCTTGACTATGCAAATGTCAGTTATCCAGATCTTACTGAGGCACAACTAGATAAACTTGAGCGACTTCAAAACTATTGCATAAGATTTATATTTGGCTTGCGCAAATATGATCACATATCTGAATTTCGTACAAAGCTCAAGTGGCTTCCCATACGTCTTCGCCGGAATTCTCATATCTTGTTTCAGCTTTACAGTATTTTGTTTAATCCTAAAACCCCCTCTTATCTCAAAGAACGTTTTAAGTTCCTTCATGACACACATAATAGATATCTGAGGTCATCGGAAAACCTGAGACTAGAGATGCCGATGCATTCCACCAGTTTCTATGACAAATCTTTTACTGTTCAAGCAGTACGGTTATGGAATGACTTGCCCGTGTCGGTAAGGCGTGCACAATCTTTGTCCACTTTTAAAGAAATGATAAAAAAGCACTTTCTCTCTCCTTAGACATCAACATTATATTTTTCTTTGCTCCCGTTATGTTTATTATTATATATATGTATATCTATATATTTATTTAGACTAGTATAATATACCTATTTTATTTATGTATTTATTGTATTTTGTAAATGGTACACCACGGACTACCTACAGTATTTGTCTCTCCTCCCCCTATTTAATCCATCCAAAGGTTGTCTTTAAAAGATCGCTTTTAGCGATAAGACCGCCCATTGTGTCACCCTTTGCAAAAGTTCTATATTTATGTCTGTAATTTATAATGGTGTACATAATAAAGAGTATTCTATTCTATTCTATTCTATTCTGTAAACTGAACTTTATTATGTAGGATTTTAAGCTATTTTTCCATAAACTCATATTTGTTTACATTTTTGGCAAATAATTCGCGAATGTAGATTACATTGCCCATTTGTGAAACGTCAGACATTTCCTTCATATATTCTGCTAAAAAATTTTCACTGCTGGACACAGTCCTGCCTGAAGCATCGCCACAGTGATCGGTCCTATGCTTTTCGCTTCCAACGGATTCCCACGACCTTCACCAAGTTTTCGGTCTACCTTGCCCATACCATGTTGGTCTCTGGTCCCATATTGTATCACCATGTATCTTATCTACATAAAATTGAAAAGCACGAAGATATTCATCTATACAGGTTGTAATTTTAATCATCGTTTTCCTCTTAAGGGGTCATTGTACTCATCATTATGAACAACTTTTACTGTGGGACCAAACATGAAATCACGAAAAAAATCAGCTGTACCCTGCATTTTGACATGCGAACATAAATGTCGAGAACAGCTGATTTTCTTTTTTCACAATTTCAGGTTTGGTCTCATAGTGAAAGTTGTTCATAATGATGAGTACAAAGACCCCTTAAGAGGATAACGGTGATTAAAATATCACCCTGTATAAATAAAATTCGAAGTCCTGACTGACTGATATATCAATGCACAGCATAAACCGCTGGTCCTAGAGACATGAAATTTGAAGGGTGTGTTCTTTGTGAAGAGTAGGTATTCACTAAGAAAGCGTTTTTCGAAATTCCACCCCTAAGAGGGTGAATGGGGGAGGGGTGAAATTTCACGCGGACGAAGTCGCGGGCTGACGGGGCTGTAAAAGAGTGGCCTCTTACAGCCCCGTTGGTCTAGTGGTCGCATGCATGACTGCTGAGCGTGGAGTTTTTCTATTAAGAATTTATATTAAAAAGTTTGGAAGTCGGCAGTGTGATAACCCGTCCCTCGGGAAGCACGTTAAGCCTTTGGTTCTGCGCCTGATCTGTCTCCGGTCGTGTCAGATTGCGTGCCGTTCCATCGGACTATGAAAGTGAGGGATGTGAGAGTGCACCTGTGTCTGCGCAAATGCTTGTAGTGCACTATAATATATCCCGCACCGAAGGCTAGTCTCCGTTAAGATTGGCCACCGTGACCGAAATACGATCTGGAGGAATACTTATTTGTTGCGACAAGGCTATGCGGGGATGATATTCATAATGCCAGAGTGTAGGAATGTACTGTCCATTATATAAGGTGTTAAAAATTTAACCCGAAAAACTTTAAGAGGTGCTTTAGACCATCGAACTGAACAACTTTCACTATGGGACTAACTCTGAAATCACGAAAACAAAAATCAGCTGTTTAATACAAAAGTTCAATACCTACTTGAGCAAAATGTACAGCTGATTTTTTTTCGTGATTTCAACGTTGGTCCCGTAGTGAAAGTTGTTCAGTTCGATGGTCTAAAGCACCTCTTAAAGTTTTTCGGGTTAATTTTTTAACACTTTGTATTGACTTAACCCCTATATCTAACCATTTATAAATTAGTACCTAGAGATTTGAAGGAGCGGCCTTCTTTCCCAAGAACCAGTTGGAAATTTATTGCCAAACTCTTTGAAAAATACTTACAAAACAGTCATTAATCCTTCCATAAACAAATCTCTCAAGAACATTTCATAGATGCATATCGTACCCAAATTAGTGTTAATTGAGTAAAATCATTTAAGTTAAATGATTACTTAATGTTGACTTCGTCTCTAAAGCGATGTTTTTCGCAATTTTGCCTTGCATGTCTTCATTAATATGGTAATTTATTAAAGTTATGCACAAGATAAGTAGAGTAATCAGGATGTTACTTAAGTTAATAAGTATTTGCCCAGAAGATACACTTATCCCATGTACACACGGCTACACATCAAGCTATACATTTCCAGTTTTAGCTGACCTCGCATTGTATAGGTTTTTCGTACAATCAGAAGTCAGCTTATATTGGTTATGTATAGGTTGATGTGTAGCCGTGTGTACGTACAAGCACGTTTTTCCGCGGCGATTTTTACTAATGCATAAGAAAGTATCAAAATCAAAATATTTTATTTCACATAAGCCTACAAGGGCACTTATGAAACGTCAGAAGCTAGGTGCACGGTTCCAATTGGTCGTTTCCTATGGAGAAGAACCGGCAAGAAACTCCACGGTTACTCTTTTAAAAATAATTGACTTTTACAATGTTTTCTAATTACAGTAGGTATGGGAGAACAGCGTAGGCCTGTCAACAAGTGCCAGGTACTTGATAAAATAAAAAATGATCTACAGATCTAAAATCTACAGGGCCTACAAAGTCCTCACATTTACAAAAGCAAAAACTCAAAAAAAGATAAATAAAATATTAAAACCAAGTGATCATAATTTCCATTACAACCACTAAAAGAGTTGGAGGATTAGAATTGTCTCTATATAATGTCAAATAGTAAAAAAATTAAATGTCAAAAAAGTATGTAAAAATTAAATAAACATCGTAATTTGAGAGCAGTTAATCGACATTTATGTAGTTATGCTGGTAATTAGTGACCGATACCTAAACACGTGATTGTACTCATGATAACAAACAACTTTTACTATGGGACCAAAACTGTATTTGCGAAAAAAATCTGCTGTTCAGTACCTAAATTTAGACCAGTTAGGCGAACATATATGACTGAACAGCGGATTTTTTTTTCACTATTTCAGGTTTGGTCCCATAGTAAAAGTTGTTTGTTATCATGAGTACAAGCATATGTTTAAGTATCGGTTACTAATTATCAGTCACCGTATATACGGTTCTTACAACAAAAAAAAACTGTTTTGCAAAACAAAAAAAAACAACCGACTTCCAAAAAAAAAAACACTACAAAGCGAAAAATAACTTTAATTTCTGAAGTCGGTGTCGTTCGTGCCCGCATTTTCGTATTTTGACACCGACTTCTGAAATTAAATTTATTTTTCACTTTATAGTGTTTTTTTTTTTGGAAGTCGGTTGTTTTTTTTTAATGTTTTTATTTTTCACTTTTTAGTTGTACCTACGACACACAAATTCAATTTACACTACTTGCTATGTAAATATCAGTTAAAACACCATCAATATAAACTAAGCAAGTGGAAAAGAATTGCCGGAGATTCAGTACATTTATGTATATAACTTCGTACATAGGAGAAATCACTTAATTTATTATATACTAAAACCTTCCTGAAAGTAATCGTTTTAGTGAAAGAAACATCACAATCGGTTCATTAGTTTTTGAGAAAATCGCGGACATACAAAAAAACATACATAGATACATACATACGAATCGAAACCAGAACCTCCTTTTTTGAAGTCGTTTAAAAAATATAAACATCCGAATTGAGAACCTCCTCCTTCTTTGAAGTCTGTTAACAAAAAAAAACAACTTTTAACATTTTGTTAGGTACCTATAGTACGAATCAATTTTGATCTGACTTGGTCTCGTGCGTCCGTTTCGGGTAATTCTGTTATGTGCTCATGATTATAGTTAAATTTTGTTTTTATTTTTCCTTTTTGTTAGTATTAATTATATTTTTGTATGCACGTGTTTCTGTGACAAATAAACTTATTCTTCTTTCTTTTTTTGTGTGTCGGTCTGTCTGACTGTTTGTCCCGGCTAATCTCCGAAATGGCTGAACCGATTTTGACAGGACTTTCACTGGCAGATAGCTTAACGTAGACTTAATTTCATAAAAACAATTAGGGTTCCGCGCAAGAATACAACTTGTTTTCCATGCACGCGAACGAAATCGCGGGCACAGCTAGTATGCAATACAACTTTGTGACTAAGGTTAGCTACGCAGCAGTTATTTTGATTGGTATTGCAGGTATGATGATATAGGCGGTAGCCACTGTTAACGCTTTCCATTAGCGTGGCCATTGCCTCCTTTGCTGATCCATGGCATAGCAAACAACTCTATTCTATATCGGCATGAACGTCATTTAAAAATACCTAATAAATAGAATTCGTTTTTCATACAGCCCAATTCAAACTTTATGGCGGCTCCCGAAGTTTAAAAAAAATTGTTTTTTGTCTATAACTGACCTATTTTTTTTTTGTTTTTGCCTCTAATTTATGTGCTAGTATACATATATATATATACATACTCCCATAAGCACAGATGCGCGCAACCGTACTCTCACTCATCACACACGCAACACACACACGCATGTACATACCCTAACACACAGCACACGCACGCACTCACACACCCTAACACACAACACACACTCGCACTCACCCACACAATATATATTAATTACATCTCTAGTTGTCATTAATTAATAAATTGTACCAACTTACTCGCCGCGGGAGGAAGACCTGGAGTCCTGAAATACAGGGCTTCCCTAGTTTAGGCCCCAGTCCACTGCATTTATTGTAATAATGTCTGTACTGTGTTTTGATTAGTGTGGAAAAATAAATAAAATTTTTTTTTTTTTTTTTATGTGCGATTTTTGTATATTAGAATAAGTTGCTTTATTATTCTCTTCACAAAAATTGCAAAAAAAAAAACTTGAAAGTCCCATATCTTGAAAACGGTTAAGTTTGGGGTGCGGTGTTTTATAGGCAAATCAGTCAGGAATGATGGAAACTAGAACCTCTTAAAGGATCTAGGTCGACTTAAACTGTAGCCCTGTTTATTTTCGGTGTCCTCTTTATGAACTATCAGTTTTGCGCCCTGCATATAATATACTACTGTTGCTGTTCCTGGCAATCTGAATCATCCCAACGCTGGGCAAAGTCCTCTCTCCATGACTTCCAGCTTTTTGGATCCAGGGCTATAATGGACCACTGGTCGTTTGCATTCTCCAACTATACACGACAAGCCAAATCAAAATCATTTCAAGTGCCACGCAAAAATAACTTTTATGGCAGGCGTATTGCCTCCTTCACAATACCTAATTTACTAAACCAAATACCTGTAGACATTAGAGACTCAATAAATAGTAAAAACATAAAGCGTAAGCTGAAAGAACATTACATCAACTCGATTAAAACTAACTGTTAATAGTGTGTTGATCCAATCTCAGACCATGGCATGCTAAAACAGACACCAGAGGTCTAATTGTGTGCTTTGTTTAAGTATAAGGAACTTGTATTTTATAAAATAAATAAAAATAACTCGTCCCGCCATGTTCCACGGGGTCTGCCGCAACGCCTTCTGGCTGTGCCAGGGCTCCTCACAGTGGTTATTTTAGCCCACAGATTGCGCATATGGCAAACGCGACCAGCCCAGTCCTCCCCCTGAATATGCTTGCTCAAAAACTCTGGGCTAGCCTACCATTTAATTATATTAGTGCGAAGATACAAGGAAATTAGATTAAATTCAAACGGTCTGCAAGCCATAGAAATCGATTAAAAACTAATCCACCGTCAAAATCGATTAACGTCACATAATAAAGTGTATAAAATTATGCGCATGATTACAATTTATCACACTCGATTCCAATGTCAATTGACGATCTATCAAACCCGGCAGGCACTTTACTTTGCGTTGGTATTTAATTTCATCACCACTGCTCTCAAAACGATGAAGGAAAACATCGTGAGGAAACCGGCATGTCCTCAAACCAAAAAATCGAAGACATGTGACATCCGCCAACCCGCAGGTCTGCGTGGTGGATTACAATCCACTCCCTCTCGAAAAGAGGAAGCCTATGATCCAGCAGTGGGAACATTATAGATTGAGACTGATTATGATCTAACAAAAAAGTTCAAATCAACAAAATGAATGCACCTAATAAATCAATTACCAATCTAATTGATCACACTTCATAAAGCGTTGACATGAAACTGACAAGATTAACTATCATAAACGTATTATGACGGTACTTGTAACATTAGCACTGTTAAATAACATTTTATAAGCGCTTGCGCACCGACCGGACGCTAGGAAAATATACGGGAAGTTAATATGCACGGTCACGTCTGCATTTACGTGTTGAAATTGTGTAAGATTATTTTATGAGTTGGTCTTTGTGTGGTGTTGAATAAAAGATGGAAGTTTGTGAGTAGAAAGATTTTATAGTTTATTTTATGTTTTAACTTTCGTTTGAATTGTTTGTTTATTGATTTATTTATGAACGTGATAAATAATAATATTTGTCTTGATGATCATTATCTTGGGGAAGTTGAGATGGCTTTGACAAAACAGGTTTATAGAAGTGAGGGGTAGATAATTGACAATTTCCGTAAGTTACAATTGCCTGCTTTTAAAATGAATAGAATTTCTTTGAACAAGGTGAAATTGTGTCTTAATATAAATGAAGGTTGAGCTAACAAGACATAAAGTTAGAAAAATTACTTGTCACAGCCATAGCATTTTTTTTAATATGCTTAGATAACAGCGTGGTCATCGCGTAACACACTTACAATGGCAATGCCTTTCAGATTGACAATTCAACAAAATTCGATTTTTTTCAAAGCTATGAAGCAATTATCTAGGAATTTCCTTCAAAACTCACAGATTTTGTGCTACGCATTAAGAGTACTGATCAAAGAGCGTATAATTTAAAAAAAAAAAGCGCTCACAACTTGCTAAAATGATAAAGAACTCTGACTGACATGTAAAAATAAACTCCAATAATAACTATGTAGTAAAAACCATACATAAGTCAAATTCATATAACCACAAACTTCCTAAAGGAAACCAAACCAGACGGTAACTTTCAAGCAAATCGCTCTCCCAGGACGCGCCCGCTCCTATTTCCTATCCGTATGTTTCTAATACGGACGAACGGACACATAAACTGGTTTAATATACATGTATATATGTATGTATGCATGGTCAGTGAAAGTATGGAGCCATGGACCATGGTCATTGCGCTTGCGCTGGTACAGTGGTGACCAAAAGCTTTAGAAATAAATAAATACATAAAAGAAAATAAAAATACTTTAATTCAGACCTTAATCCATATGATGTTAGTAATACACACTTATAAGCTATGTTAGTAATTAGTCAAAGTCAAAAGTCAAAACGTTTATTGCAAACTAAGTGTAAAATGTTGTTGTTGGTGTTATGTTAGTAGGTACTTATGACTTAGCAGCCTTTTGCAAGCATTGCAATGTTATCATTCGCCTACCCTTATCATCATAAATTAGCATGCATTAACATTATTATTATGTTTTAACAAATGTAGGTAGGTAATCGAATTGATTTTAAAAAACCGGTCAAGTGCGAGTCCGACTCAAGCACCACGGATTCCGTACAAATTTGTAGGTACTTATATGAATAATTTATGACGGATTTTTTTTCAAAATGTAACTACAAATGTATGGTTTTCGGATTGTTTCCTTTATTTGTACTACATGACATTGCTTCTTGCCAAATTTCATGATTCTAGGTCAACGGGAAGTACCCTATACATTTGAATTCCCTTGAGAGTGTCGAAATATACGTTTTTTGCGGCATAAACGGTCGTATCTTTTTTTTAAGTTAACTTAGAAGTTTGATTTTTCACAGCTTCAAGGGACTCTAGACCTGAGTACATGGTTTTAATTTCAACTCGATACCTCCACGCGTTCCCGAGAGATAAAGGGTCTTGACAGACAGACGGACGGTCGGACGGACAACAAAGAGATCCTGTATAGGTTCCGTTTTTTCCCTTTGAGGTTGTGACAAATCTACTTACCTAATAAAATAAAAAAGGGGTAGGAAGTAAATCTGAATTATATAATTTAGAGATAAAAAATACAATAAGGATTTTTAAAAAAATACCAATAACACTCTCAGTAGAAAGAAGAATAGAGGTTTTAGATGGATCCGCATTTCAGTTTTCAAGTGTGAAGCCACAGGTCACAGTAGTGATAGATAGCGGAGGATAGGTGAAGAGAAGATGGTCCTCTGGACTTCAGCGTAGTCACCGTCAAGATATGAAGTCAAAATAGTTCCTTGGTCAAGTTTAGTCAAGGCTTGACTTCTGTCGTACTTTTCCTTTAGTAATTGGACGTGGTCTGTCGCGGAGATGTTTCTTTGAGTGAAACCAGCACCCTAATTGCGTAACACACTATTACTCTCAATTTGAATAATTTTGAAGCTTATTGCTAATCCATTGCTCCATTTACGTTCGAAAAATGTGTCCGCTCAACACGTAAATAACGCAATGAATGTTGTTGAACTGTCAGAATGAAACCGATTGCTACTGATAGTGTGTTACGCAATTACCCTGCAGAGCTGAATCCCCCCAAAATAATGTGTCAGAGGTCCTTTTATATGAGTCTCCCATCTGTTTTTCCATCTTCTTTCTAAAATTGAAGTTTTCTTCATAAAAATATGCACCTGTCTACTATTGTTTCGACATGGCTTTTTCACTATTTAACTACAACCCACCAAAAAGCTACTAGCTTGTTACCAAGACATGAAGAAAGAAAATGTTTTAATGTAAGACCGCCTTTACTTTTAATGAATGGTATTTATACAGGGTTATTTGTAAAACACCAGCAACCTCTTAAGAGGTCATTGTACTCATCATTATGTACAATTTTTACAATGGGACCAACATTTTGGTGGGTTTGTAGTTGAATAGTGAAAAAGCCATGTCGAAACAATCGTAGACAAAACGGTCTGACGGCGATTATTCCATAGTTGAAAAGTCCTGTCGTCGAAACAAACAAATGCGAACTATTCTGTCGGCGAAACATCTCAAAAACGAAACGTCCTGTCGGTGAACAGTCCAAAGGAGAAACGACCGTCGGAGAACGCTTGCAGAATCGTTTTGAGTTGGTATGTTTGTAATATTCATGTGATGAGTTGGGTTTAATAATATACTGTTAGGTACTGGCTGGGAAAAAGCCTTGTCTCATCACTTCCAGCTTTTTCGATCCAGGGTTAAAGTGAGGGCCTGCGGGCGGAGAGTAATGGGTAACTCTCCGTCCGATCAGGACCAGGCCCGTGCTGGACGGCGCGTACGTGTTCCACGCGCGCCTCAAAGAGATGTCAGCAATAAGGAAGGGGCCCGTAAGGGTCGTAGCCTGCCGGGGCAGCGGGATTTTCCGAAAGGGTTACCGCTGCCCCGGAATATAAAGGGCTAAGGAAGGAACACGGGTGGGTTTTAGTCAGTAAGAGTCTGACACTCCCTTCTGCTCCACCCAGAGCGGGAGGGGTCATTTGATGATTTCCCATCCACAAAAAAAAAAAACGAGTGTGCTTATGACCACACGACTGAAGTGAAACTTCTTTCGCTCCATCTGTATGTATATTTCATTTACTAGCTATAAGAGAAAGAGAGAAAGAAAATGTGCGCGCGCACTGCTCTCTCTTGCTCCTACACTGTGATACAGACAATAAGCCTGCAGTGTGCTTAGATATACGGAACGTATTTGGCTATGAGAGGAAGAGAGAAAGAAAATGTGCGCGCGCACTGCTGTCTCTTGCTTATATCCCCCACTTAACTTCCGTTCGCCTTGCCCGATCACACTTTTCGTAACGCTTACGTCACGCGTTCGCCAGCTTACTCCCCAAGTCAAGCGTGCGTAAAGAAGTTTCACTTCAAAAAGGGCTAAAGTGAACCACCGGTCGATTGTTTTCTCCAACTCGTCCCGCCATCTTCTACGGGATCTGCCGCGACGCCTTTTGGCTGTGTCAGTCAGGGCTCCACCTTGTGGTTATTTTGGCCCACAGTTCATTGGTTTAATATAATAGCATATTAAATTTATCGTGACCAGGAACAAGTCCATTCCGTAATAAAATAATATACTTTAAAAATATACGTAAAAAACTTACTTAAATTGGTAATAATAAATTGTGTTGCCAATTGATACAGCCATTTGAACGCTAGTTAATTGTTAATTTATCCTCACCAGACTGTTTTGTGGTTATAAACTCCATAGTTTCGGCTGACTACGTATCCGGTACAGAATTTAGTAGGTACGCCGCACTCGGTGTATAAGTACCTACTAAATTACAGAAAAAATATTACTCGTCGTTTAGAAGTTACGAGGGAACAAAGAAACGGACATACACACATAAATTCGTACTTACATACAGGTCAAACACATAATCCTCCTTTTGGGCTTCGCCACAGTCGGGTGAAAAACCTAACCTAACACTTTTTCTTCCAACTGTATGTACAGAAACCTTAGAAATTGAGTTACAACTTAACACGTTGAACGCCACGCGGCCCACCGGTGGGCGATATGGCCCACCGGTGGGCCGCGTGGCGTTCAACGTTTCCTCTGAATTCAATGAATTATTTATTCATTTTATTATAATGATAATACGTAACAGTCTATTAAACGCACAATTAATTTTATTGATATGATCATAAATCTATCATTCATTAGTTACGGAAGAATATTTTGCGAAAGTTATCTTATATCTAGAGTTTTTTTTTTTATGTAATTCGTAATATTATAATGACCTAGAAATTATGTCATTGTTATATATGCTAATTACTTCAATTTAAAAACTAAATTGTCAAAATGCCTATAAATTTATTATTAATTAGTTAGACCTACATTTTTAAGGTCGTTTATTAGTCAAGCAGACGATACTGTTCTCTTTTTACCCGACTGCGGTGAAACCCAAAAGGAGGGTTATGTGTTTTACCTGTATATATGTGTGTCCGTTTATTTGTTCCCTCGTAACTCCTAAACGAATGAACGGATTTGGATAAATTCTACGTCTTTAGATTTGTCTTGGTAGCGCGAGTGTCACTGGCTACATTAAAATAAAAACACTTAAATTAAAAAAAAAAAAAAACTGAAAAGTTAAAAAAGCCCATTTTAAATTAAATAAAAGTTGGAAGCAGGCGGCACCCATTCCATTTTTTATATTTTCAAACTCAAAATTCTCAAAGGGGTCCCACCTGCTTCCAACTTTTATTTTATTTAAAATGGGCTTGTTTATAGGTTTTCAGATTTTTTTAAACTAAGTTTTTTACTGCAATCGGGCTTTTTAATTTTTTTTCTTTTAATAAATTTGTTTAATTTAGTTTTGTCACGCGTCTTATTTTATAATTTTCATCTGGCTCCTCTGGTATGATAGATACTTAGTAAAGCTTAAGGATAGTTAATTTCATTTTCATCCTCCTGGCCTTCCAATGTATTTATTTTAGAACCACTAGCTGTAAATATCAGAATACATTCTCTCTTTATTCGAACCCACAAAGGTACTTCACTTTGTGTATTTAATTCCATCACCACCGCTCTCAAAACGGTGAAGGAAAACATCGTGAGGAAACCGGCATGTCTTAGAACCAAAAAATCCAAAGATATGTGACATTTACCAACCCGCACTGGGCTCGCGTGGTGGATTACGGCCCACTCCCTCTCACCGAGAGGAGCCCTGGTTCCCAGCTGTGAGAACCTTATAGGCGGATTATGCACTACCTTTCCATAAAGCCACTATACAAGAAGATCATTCTTATGAGAAACTCTTTTCGTGATAACAAGTTATGGCTTGTGGAGGTCAGATATTCAGTCGCTCCATGCAAAATACCTACTGGTATTCAGTTCAGCTGCGTCTGACACTGACCCCAACGTAGTTGGCGTTGTTGGTGGCTAAGCAGATTGATGAGTTTTTCTCATAACAAAAAAAAACATGGTTAAACCCAGATTGTCCAAGGTTGCCTGGAAGAGATCGCAGAAAGCGATAAGGCCGCCCATTGTATGTTTTGTAGTAATAATTGTTTTTTTTGTTATGTATTTTCTGGTGTACAATAAAGTATATATAAATAAACAAATAAATAAATAAATTGTCGTCACCTAAATACGTATTTTAAAAATAATCTATGGCATGGCTATTAATCCTATTATGCATATCCTGCAGAAAATTACGACCGGATTTCACGAATAATTTATTGGTAACACATAAATATTTATAAACAAAAACATGCTTATTAAAATGTAAGGAAACCGGATTAAAAAAGGATATAAATTATATCATACATAACACATATTCAAATAATAATAAATCACCATCATAATCAGATGTCCTACATTCCGTTATTTTACCTCTGACAGCAGCAAATCAACTGGAACCTTATAGTAACAGCAATAAAGATCACAATGATTTTGACAGACTTGTCAGTGGAAACAGCAACCTTATTGGTATTAGAATAAAGATCACTTTGATTTTGGACTGTAGTTCAAAATCAGAGGTGAAATAACTAAACGGACTGTGGTGTAGGATTTTTGAACAATGTCACTAGTTTTTATAAAAGTATATATAATATTTGTTGAATGCCAGTCTTCTTTATAAGTTTAGGCGGAGATGAATGTAGTGTTAGAAGACACAGTTTTTTTAAGAACGGTATTTGTTTTCCTTTTTCACTTTGTGTTGATGAGATTGCAAAACAAATGTGTTTTGCAATCTTGAACTGTTAAAATCGACGATTATATTCATCGATCACTTGATCTTTCAAGTTAAATTAACTTTGACCTAGGAATTTAATTCAAAACCTGAACTGAAAGTACTTGTCTTGTCTTAACCTTGGTCATTGTCAAGAAACAAATGACATGTTTGTAATTTAATATGAACGTGCATTACACATAAAAAGTGAATATTTCAGAATTCATACATATATTTTAATCTACAATATATAGTTTAATTACATGATTACGTCTCTGTTATTAATAACAAAATAGACTTCTAACCAAATTAATATAACACGACCATTTTAGACTTTATATTACAACAATCTTATTTTTTCTGTTTCAGACAAGATGCGGGGCCAAATGAAAGCAGCAATAATACTACTAATATTACATATAACAACCACAAGAACTGCTAAAAACAGCGCCCCATCAGTCCATGAAGTCATCAACGAACAAGCCAGGATAGATGACAAAAGACCCCTAAGTTATGGAAATCCCCTAGCAGGGAACTCTCAACAGAATGCTAGAATTCACGCACAACACCAACAAGCCATGTTTAACGCAGAAAGGGTAAGGCAACACAGAGCACAAATCCAAAGATGGAATAAAGCTCCACAACAAGTTGATAGCTATATGAAAGCTTATCACGAATCACAAGAGAACCACCAACTGGCTCTGGAACAAATGCAACAACCCACACAGAAGGATAAAAAGCCTAGAACTAGGCAAGAAAGGACGAATTTGAGAAGCAGACCTCATCTTGATCCTGTTAAGCTAACTAGAGCTGATGCTGTTGACAAAAATAGAAATCACAGATCATTCGGTTCAGTGTATCATAAAGTACTGAATAAAAATAATTATAAGATTAATACTTCACCAGGAACAACATACGATCAAGGAGTGACTATCAAACCTAATGGGAACATAGGATTGAATAACTTGGAAAGAGAGCAAGCTAGTTTATACACAGAAATATCACCAAGTAAAACTCAATTTATATATCCGAAATTGTATAGTCAAATGCATACATACCAATCTGCCGATGACATACATGCACTTAATACTCTACTAGCAAAATCGCCTCAGGAACAAATAACAGAATTAAATACACTGACACAAGTAAACAAGGAGTATGGAAAAGACACACTTGAACAGCCTATAGATTTATTCTTCTACGTAAATAATCCTAACACAGCTGAAGACAACAACAAATATAATGTACAAAATGCCTACAATGGACCGTATGCAAATGAATATGCAAATTACAATGACCACAAACCAATTACAGAAGAAGTTGATGATATTGAAGAGGAGAAACCTGCTGCATTTAGACCGTATCCTCTACAGCAAACTCCAACAGCAATGCCTCATGTTTTTGAAGATCCAACGACGACGAAGAGCAATTATTACAAAATAGAAGTAGAACAAAGCATAAGTGGGAATAAGCACGGGAAAAGTGTTGAGTTTCTTAAGCCAAGTTATGCAACTTTAGCGTACGAGGCACCTTCAAATTATTTCACTAAGGAACCTAGTACAGAAACAGTAAAATATCTCCAGTCGCAGCCTACTGGAGTACAGCATTTATCTCATGATGGTACGGGAGTCTCAGCATATGGAGACGATGATGTAAGTATAAAAAAACGTAGGACAAAACGTCAGATAGATTCAAGCTTATTTGTTTTAGAGAACGAACCTTTACCTGTACAAATACAGACACCCCCTTTTATTAAAAATAAAACTCGGTTTACTCCAAATAATAAAACAGATGGTGCTCTACTAATTGTAACCCCACAACAAATCAACAAATTGAATTTTACTTATAACGATACTATAATTAATTCAGATGATCGAACCTCTCTTAATGCAACTTACAGAAATGATACGTTACCAAGCCCAATGGAATGGAAACGTTACAGAAGCTTTAATGATAACCATCCAGCAGGAGAAGCGAAAGACTATGACTATTATGGAGACGATAATAATAACAAAGACTATTCCTACGATGATTACGAATTAGATGACGAATTTAACCCACCAGATGTAGATTACACTGCACAAAGCAATTTTAGACAACCAGCCCCATTCTCTAGACTCAATAGTCAAAGAAATCCAAATATCAATCAAAATTTTGACTCCCAACATAGCTTTTCAAACAGATATGCCAACTTCAAGCATCCTAATTACAACGATTTTCATTCAGAACCTAATGACGATTATGGCCCACCTACAAACTACGGGCCTCCCAGTACAAGTTACGGGACACCAGTCCAACAATATCGGCCTCCTAAAAGCCATTTCAGGGGATCGAAACATGAAGTTTCTAGCCTGATTGACTCTCTAGAACCTGTATATATGTTGACAGAGTCTCAATTAAAAGATATAGTAGGTCATAAGCATGTGAATGTCCAGCATTTGGATGTATTCCAGTATCCTCCTTTGACTAAACAAAAACACAGGTACCCTCGGAGGATGAAGAAACATAGGCAGAGTAGGCGCAGGAGACCGAGAAAGCTAGGAAAGTTTCGTAAATTAAACAAATTAATACACTATTGAGAAGTTAGATTTTTGAACAATTAATACATGCCTTTGTTAGATGCTGAATTGAATGGAAATTCTGTCATTGACAGTAAGTTAACGAATTTACAATATTGTATAGTATAGAATCTACAAAATAATATTGTATCAATTAGGTTCTCAACCTTATTTTGCCCACCGCCCACTCTCAGTTTTTTTTTTTTTTTTCTTGAGCACTCCACTTTTTGCCTTATCACGTGTCGCGAATCTGATACAGCTATTGCCACCTCTTATAATTAAACGTGTAATATTATATAATCGTAAGATAGGATGTATAATTTTTTCTGGGTCCTCTACTGGGGCCCCTGAAAGTCTCAAATGCCCAAGAGGAAGAGCGTTATTATCACTCACGTTGAGAACCTAGGATTATTCTATAGAATAGCTATAGAATCTACAGGGTGTTAAAGAAATTGCGTGCCGTTTGTTTTTTAATCAATTCTAAACGATTGCTATTTAATTTGTAGATAAGTAAAAAAACCGAAAATTATCATAACATTAAATTTTCATCTTATGATAATTTTCGTTTTTTTTTTTTTAACTTTTTTTAGGTAATTTATTTTTATTTATTACGGGTTCCTATAACGATACTGAACTTACCCTGAAGCTATGGCACGCAACCTCTAACCAAATTGTCTCAAACATGAGGAAATTCTTGTACAAACTAGCTTTAAATATTCGTGTCACGTTTCAGCAAAATGCCCAATTTCAGTTTGAGGCCTTTTTGCTAAGACATTATGTTTTTAAGCTTTTAAAGGTGGCCAGGAATATCAGTCACAAACAAACATTACTTTTAATATTGACATAGACATTACGGAGTTTTTTAGTTTTAAGTTATTTAATACAGTAATATGCACTAGATTTATACATAGTTAAGTGAGTACCTAAATTAAATTATTTAAATTTTTTAGACAAAATAAATTATGTATTTTTGAAAGAGTTCTTATTTATTTATTACAGTATTATGTCTTAAAGTAAGTATACTTGACTAAAGTTTACTAAATAGAGTCGGGGAAAAAAAAAATCGAAATTGTTTATGTAGAATCTTGTGACGTTCGTGTAACTTTGATTGTTTGGTTAATAACTTATTAATGTAGGTAAATAAACTTATTTATAACTTGAAAAAAACTGTTCCTCAAATGGTATTTAATTTTTATTCTTGTCACTTTATTTAACTTTCAAGCTATTTAATATTAATGTAAGCACTCAACTTCATTCCCGCACCCTAATTGCATAACACACTATTACTCTCAATTTGAATCGTTTTCAAGCATATTTCTAATCCATTGCTCCATATGTTCGAAAAATGTGTCTGCTAACAACGCAAATAACGCAATGAATGTTGTTGAACTGTCAAAATGAAACCCATTGTTACTAATAGTGTGTTACGCAATTACCCCGCTGTTATTGTAAGAGAAAATTGTATAGGTTGGTAGCGGTACACTAAACACACGAGTAACGAAACAGCCCTGGAGATGACACTTCGAAGACATGTGACATCCAACGGGGTAATCGAGTAACTAGTTCTGAGAGATATTTACGTTGTTGAGCAGACAAATTTTTCAAACATATATATGAAGCAACGTATTAGCAATTTCGTTCAAACTCAAACTCAAACAAAGCATATTTTATTTCAAATAAACCAATTATAGGCACTTTTGAATTGTCAAGGATCGGTCAATCAGAGAGATGAAGCTAGTTGCCCATTCCAAAGCGTAGGTACCTGTGGAGAAGATCGGGCAAGAAACTCCACGGACACGCTTTTAAATCATAAAATTGTTACAAAAATCTTGGTTACATAATTCATGTTGAAATTATACATGTGAGAACAATGTAGAAAGACGTGCACGTTAAAAGCGTCAGGACTAAAAACATATAAACAAAAAAAAACGATTTAGAAATGAAAATAAATTAAAAATCCTTCAAAAATCGTTAAAAATCCTTTGGATTGCAATTAGGGTGCTGTATCCACTAACCCGCACCGGGTCCTCATGGTTTATTATGGCCCACTCCTTCTCACAGAGAGGAGGCCTGTGTACCAGCAGTGGGAACATTATAGGCTGATTATGTACAGACGCCAGCAGGTCAACCTACCCCAATCTGTCAAATTTCTTTGATAGATTTTCAACTTTAGCACAAAGGAATAAGGTTCATATTTAATTGGGAAAATCTGACAGATTGGGGTAGCTTGATGTGCTGGCATCTGTATTATATATGTTACGTAAGTTAATGTCAAGTAATTGACCAGTCATTCTGTTAACAACAGCAGTTTCTTTTTCAACACGAAGATACTTGAATTGCGAAATTTGCTAAATTCAACAAGCACAGTTCAATATATGCGTCCGGAAGAGTTTTCTTTCGATGAGAAGAATTGTCAAGTCATGATATTTTATGATGTAAGATTGTTTGAAGGTGTTATGTGATATGCTCAAACTGAAGAGTAAAGTATTTAAAAGGAATACCTACATAAGTTCGGAATCTTCTAAATAGTTGATGGGCACTTCTGAAGGACAATAAATTAAGTTTATCGCAGTCCACTGCTGGATATAGTCCTCTCCTAGGCTACGCCACAACACTCTGCCCTCCGCCTTGCGCATCCAGTCAGTCCCAGCCACCGTCTTAAGGTCGTCGGTCCATCTAGCTGGGGGGCGTCCCATACTACGAATTCCGATACGCCGTCTCAAGGACTCGTCTGCTCCACCGGCCATCGGTCCTTCGACAAACATGGCCAGCCCACTGCCAACTTCAGTTTGCTTACTCATTAAGCTATGTCGGTTACTCCGGTTTTCTTTCCCAGACTATTTTAACAAGTTAAAGATGATGCAACTAGGCGATGACTTGGAAAGTCAGTAGCATACTCGTACCTCATATGGTAGCCATCCACAAACTTTTACCCTACCAAGGAGATAAGAACTACTTAAGGCTTGTGACCTGTGAATTATTAGCCTTACCTTCTTTCGAATTTGGGGCCCGTGGCTGAGTAATAACAGCTACACTGGTCGATCGATCGGTTTAAGCTATGCTTGCCGCGGTCGTTCAGTGGATGGTTGACCATATTTACACGCCGAAACCACTCCGTACCTCGGAACGCAGTCGTTAGGGATCGTAAGAAGCCCGAAAGTCTGACAACCAGTCTTACCAAGGGTAACCCAGCACGTGTTACCCAGTAACTGGATTGTGGGGGTCAAATAGGCAATAACTCTACGTAAAATACTAGTATTCAGCTGCATACGGTTAGATTGAAAGCCGACCCCAACAAAGTTAGGAAAAAGCTAGGTATATTGCATATTTTTACTTTCTTTCGAATGTCCGGAAGCATAGATTTCATCTCAATTGTATTAATTAACTGTCTGGAAAGTCGGATATGCCCCGGATGTCTTCAAAGCTAACACATCCCGGAAAACTGTATACCAATTGCCTTATCTCGCCTATAATGTTCTAATGGTCATCATTTCATGGTACGTTTGTTAAAATGATGCTATCAATAAACGAGAACTACCATAATACGGAACTTTTTCTTTGCAGTAAAACTCAGTTATGTATTTACTACATAAAGTTTATTATTGTTACAGCAAAGTATTTAATATTGTGTTTAATATTTGTCTTGTAACATTTTATCTAAGGTCCTCATGAATCGTGACTTTATCTGAAAGGTTCCTCATACCTTAAGATAGGTAATTTATTCTCGAGAACAATAGATACTTAACATTAAATAATATCATGACAGAATTCATTTCATTTCATTTATTCATAAAACAATTTACATTGTGTTGAATATACTTATTATACACATGCAATTTAAATACAGATACACATAACTATCTAAGAATGATCAATTAACAATCCAAGTGAAAGAAGTGCCAACCTGTTGAATAAATAAATAATGTCAAACAGTTATAAATTAGTATAATGTCAAATAGTTTTAAAAAATGTCAAACAGGTTAAAATATGATGTCGAACAGTTTTCAATGTGATGTCAAATAGTTTTAAATACAATGTCAAAAGATTCTAGAATATATATATTATGTATAGATTATTCATTTATTATTGTGTGACATTAGTTCCGATATATTGTACAGACATTATTATAAATCGGGATCTTTAGTTCAGGAGGCAACCCATTAAATATCTCTACAGCTTGGTACTTCGAGCAATGCTTTACTATATTAAGTTTTGGTACTATTTGTTGCTTAAAAATTTTTCTTCGCGTGCTCTCTCGAATTATTTCAAGACAAGTCTATTTAGAACGTTATTAGGTTCCTTGTAATAGACAACTTATTGTCTAGGTAGCAGTGGCAAAAGGTGAATTTATGACAGAGGTAAGCCGGAGCAAAAAAAAAGTCAATAAAACGTTTCATTATATTTCAATGATGAATTGACTATATATTGATTGTGTTCTGAATTTTCGAAGGGAAGCCGGCGGGAATCAAGTTGTATGGTACCTTCGCCACTGCTAGGTAGGAACCCGTCCTAAACCTATATAAAATGAAGAATTTGTATAATGCACCGTACAATTATTTTGAACACCGTTAGCGCGAGATTATACACAAAATACCTATAGAAAAAATGTGAAAGCAGTTCACAATTTGACGGTTCGACATGGTTAGATAATCCAGATAAGACAAGAGAGATAAGTCTGACAACCAGTCTTACCAAGGGGTATCGTATTACCCAGTAACTGGGTTGTGGAGGTCTGATAGGCATTCGCTCCATCTAAAACACTGGTATTCAGCTGCATCCGGTTAGACTGGAAGCCGACCCCAACATAGTTGGGAGCAGGCTAGGCAGATGATGAGATGAGGTACATCCTCCTCTTATTACAAAACAGGGTCTACAAAAAGCCCAATCTTGATAAATAATCTAATTCTTGTTACGAGAGAGAACAATTAAGAAGCCATCTTGGTTCTGTCTGAAGACAGGTATACTTACAATAAAAAATACTTTACCCCATTCCTCCATTCCAGATTCACTATGCAGCGAACTATGAGTTTGGTTACCGGGTCCGCGACCATGAAACTGGCAATGACTTCGGACATCAAGAGGCCAAATCCGGTGACAGCACTCGAGGATCCTACCACGTACTCCTCCCTGATGGTAGACTACAGCAAGTCAAGTATTCTGCAGGACCTGATGGGTTCCATGCTGATATATCCTATGATCATCTACAAGGGAGCGTTTAGGAAAAGTCTCGTGAAAATTTTCTATTGATTTTCCCATTTTTTTTTTTTTTTGTAGAAAACTGAGGGAGGTGTGTGTATAGATGAAGTGTCTCAAAAGTGATGTTTTTAGAATCGATTTAGTAATTTCGGAGATAAGTGGTGCTTTTTTTATCTTTCTCTGATACTATTAAATTGGTTTTTGAAACTTGTGTTGTATTTAGCTTTAGTATTGAGACAAGTCAAGCAATATTTTAGATGTAAGGAATAGTGCTAAAATTGTAAATAGCAAATAATTTTATTTATTAAGTTATTTTTTTCTGTGAAATTCATTTTTGTACATAGTAACAAATTAATTTAGTTTTAAATAAAACACAAAACAGTACTATAATATTTATTTGAATCACAAATCACAAAGGAAACCTTAAAAATTTAAACATAAATATTTTTCACTAAATATTAAAACCTCTTTGGACCAAGAAGTCTGTGTGTTACGCTCCAACGCTAGATCTATTATGGCGCCAACGAAAACCGTCTCGCGCCATTTTATACATTATTGCAGCTCGAGAAAACGGTTAGAACAAAAGTTGTAAATGATATAAGTAGGTAATGGAAGAGAAAATAGAAAGTGGTCATATGTGTCATTACGTGCCTGCGACATTACTTACTGACATTACGTAATGGTCCATTTATGGCAATGCGGACATAATCTATACATATAATAAATCTGTAGAAAAGTCATTTTTGTACATTGATGAAATTGAAACAAAAAATAGCCAGCGTGTGAAAAGATAAGTAACAGAACCCATTTCCATCATTTTTGAAATTTTTGTCTGTTTGTCTGTTTGTCTGTTTGTCTGTTTGTCTGTTTGTTTGTGCGCACATCACGTAAAATCTACGAATTCAATGCTGACAATGTTTATATACAAAAATTATACGCAACTTGAGGTTTAACTTAGTTTTTGTTTCATCGAAATCGGTTCACTCTATCAAAAGATATGATTAATTTAGTGAGTTCAAGAAGTAAAATATTACGTTACGCAATTAAGTATAGTACTTGCAACGACATCTTAAGACTAAAAATAGAACTAATGTTGATAGTTGAAATCTAAATCCGATAGATGGCGTTGTGCAAATGACGTCATTTTCTGAATCGCGGTGTTAAGATTTTCCGCGCGAGGATGACGTCCACCGTGTTTACTAGGCAAATTGGGTTTCGTTAGGTGTCTTAAAAGTTCTTGCGTGTCGTAAAAGTTCTTTGGTTGCTTGGTTTATCGATTTTCTAAATTGGTCGAAAAAAAAGTATTTGCTTATCTTATTGGTTTCGTTTGGTCAACTTTGGTCATTGGTTTGAAGTACGAAGTAAAGATTGTATTTGATTTACTTCGTAGTTTGAATCCAATAGTGCCAATCGTTATACAGTAAGTTAGTGTTGCCAATTCGTTGAGTCACGACCACGAACAGACGATACGTTGTCACACTAGACTGTTCGACGCACCGTTCTTTTAAGTTTGTAGGCTATTCAGTCATAAGTGTTGTTAGTTTTGTTTATTGCTTTAATTTTCCTTGAAAATGCCTCAAAGAAAAAAAACTAACCTTTCGCTGCGTAGCCGAAATGCGAAAAGGATGAGACTTTGTAGGTCTCAGGAATCGGAAGAAGATCGTGAAGCACGGTTATCTGCTAACCGAGAGCACATCGCTCTTTCACGTGAATCGGAAACGTTCACCGAAAGGGAGTCACGTTTAAGTTCACAAAGAACACGGACCGCGACTTTGCGGTCTCAAGAGAGTATCCAGGAACGCGAAGACCGGCTGTCTGCTGATCGGGAGCGCCACTCTCTCTCACGTGAGTCAGAGACATTCACAGAAAGGGAGTCGCGCTTAAGTTCGCAAAGAACTCGGACCGCGACTTTGCGTTCTCAAGAGAATATCCAGGAACGCGAAGTTCGGCTGTCTGCTGATCGGGAGCGCCAGTCTCTCTCACGCGAGTCAGAGACTTTCACAGAAAGGGAGTCGCGCTTAAGTTCGCAAAGAACTCGGACCGCGACTTTGCGTTCTCAAGAGAATATCCAGGAACGCGAAGTTCGGCTGTCTGCTGATCGGGAGCGCCAGTCTCTCTCACGCGAGTCAGAGACTTTCACAGAAAGGGAGTCGCGCTTAAGTTCGCAAAGAACTCGGACCGCGACTTTGCGTTCTCAAGAGAGTATCGAGGAACGCCAAGCACGTCTGTCATCTGACCGAGAGCGACACGCTCTCTCGCGCGAGTCTGAATCTCTCTCCCAAAGAGAAGAACGATTACAAATAGCTAGACATAACTATGTAGGTATACAAAGAAACAATGAAAGTTATCTTGCATCTGAAAGGGAAAGAATAGATGAACTAAGACGAGCAGAAACAGCAGAACAACGTCAATCTCGCCTAGAAATAGAACGAGCTCGATACCATATGAATAGAGAAACAAATAGCGGAGCTGATGAGTCCATGGAAAATGACGATGCAAATATTTTATTACCTTGGGACAATAGGGAAAAATCAGGGTTCACATATTCGTCTAGAATTAATTATGCTGGCTTTACTTTCGTGGGTGACATGAGAGAAATTTGTAATTTTTGTCATGCTTTGAAATGGAGGAAAGAGACAGATGGAATGTGCTGCTCAAATGGAAAAATTGTTCTTCCAAATTTCCAAGATCCACCACACTTACTTAAAAGTCTCCTGAATGGCGATCATCCCCAGTCGAACCGTTTTTTGGATAATATTCGTTTATATAACAGTGCTTTCCAAATGACTTCCTTTGGGGCAAAACAAATAACGGAAGGACCGTTCATGCCAACCTTCAAAGTACAAGGTCAAGTTTATCACCTTATTGGATCTTTGCTGCCAGAAAATGAACCCAAATTTCTCCAAATTTATTTTGTATCCGATTACACGCAACAGCTCAATGTTAGAAATCACAATTTTCCCCAGCTCAATGCTGAGCTTTTGGGTCAACTTCAAGAATTGCTGCATCACGTTAACCAGTACGTTCGTGAATTCAAAGCTGCATTGGAGTCAATTCCACAAGGCAGCAATGATTTCAAAATTGTTATAAGTGCCGATAGACGTCCTGTGGGTGAACACCGTGGAAGACACAATGCACCCGTCGCAGATGAAGTTGCAGTTGTTTTAGTCGACCAGGAGTGTGAGAGACGTGATATCGTGTTGCGTACACGCGACGATCGCCTTCAACGCATTTTGGAAACCCACCGAGCTTACGACGCCCTGCAATATCCACTAATTTATTGTCATGGTGAAGATGGGTACAATTTTGGGCTGTACCAAGTGAACCCTACTACGAGAGTCACTAATTATCAAAAAAAAATATCTGCTCAACAATACTATTCCTACCTTTTACAAATAAGGCAAAACAGTTTCGTATATTTGCAACGATTTCGTGGTTTGTTCAGCCAATTTATTGTGGACATGTACGCAAAAATAGAAACTGAACGTTTAGTGTATATTCGCACTAACCAGCGACGGTTACGCGCTGAAGAATACGTGCACTTGCGGGACGCCATGCAATCAGATAATAACGTCGAAAACTTGGGTCGATTGGTTATTTTGCCATCCAGTTTCACAGGCGGTCCGCGGTATATGCACGAACGAACGCAAGATGCTTTTTGTTACGTCCGTAAATACGGCCGGCCGGACCTTTTTATAACATTTACAACAAATCCAAAGTGGACGGAGATTTGCCAGGCACTTCTCACAGGACAGGCGTCATACGACAGACATGACATTATTGCTAGGATTTTTCATTTAAAACTCAAAGTCTTGATTAATCTACTTACAAAGGAGAAAGTTTTCGGTTCAACTCTTTGTTTTATGTATAGCGTCGAGTGGCAAAAGCGTGGTTTACCCCACGCGCACATTCTTCTGTGGCTGGAAGAAAAAATTCGTCCCGATGCTATAGACAGTGTCATAAGTGCAGAATTTCCGGACTATAATGCAGATCCGATTTTGCATGACATAGTAAAAACACATATGGTTCACGGGCCATGTGGCCTCTTAAACAGGGAATCACCGTGCATGAAAGATGGTCAATGCTCAAAAAAATACCCCAGAGCACTGAAAGAACTAACTATGGCTGGGGAAAATGGGTATCCGCAATACCGGCGAAGATCACCGTCACAAGGTGGTTTCACAGCTACTGTCAGATTCCGTGGACAAGAAATAATTCTAAATAATAGTTGGGTGGTACCGTATTCTCCAGTTTTGTCAAACGCTTTTCAAGCACACATTAATGTTGAAATTTGTAATAGCGTCGAATCTATAAAATATATATGTAAATATGTTAATAAAGGTAGTGATCAAGCCATGATAGCACTAAGAAATAACAACCAATTTGATGAAGTGACAAGGTATCAATCTGGCCGATACATAAGCTCTTCGGAGGCAGTTTGGCGCATTTTGAGTTTCCCTATTCATGAAAGGTATCCGCCAGTCATCCATCTTGACGTGCACCTGGAAGGCGGGCAGCGAGTTTACTTTCAGCCAGAAAATGTGGCAGAAAGAATGAACAACCCAAGACAAACCACCTTGCTCGCATTCTTTCGCCTTTGCGAAAGAGACAATTTCGCTAAGTCTCTGTTGTACAATGAAGTGCCACATTATTATACTTATAACAAGCAGCAAGGTGTTTTTAATCGCAGGAGACGTGGAACTGCTGTAGAAGGCGAGTCCGGCATTTTTAAAGAACACGTGATTGGAAGAGTATACACGGTGCACCCAAATAATGCAGAGTGTTATTATTTACGCCTTCTTCTTCACACAGTGCGAGGACCTACTTCTTTTGCTGAGCTCCGCAAAGTGGACGATATAGAATATCCCACATTTCAAGCTGCTTGCCGCGCACGGCATTTATTAGATGGCGATCAGCATTGGGATGATGCTTTAGCCGAAGCATGCGTCAGTGATAGTCCACATCGTTTGCGCCATTTATTTGCCATTTTGTTGACATTTTGTGGCCTATCGGACGCTGGGCAGTTGTGGCAAAAATATAAAGACGCGTTTGCCGAAGATTTTTTGAGACAGCAAAATATAAATAGTGAAACTTCTGACCAAGTACGTGAAAGCTTCCATAATAGGGCTTTGCTGGCTATACAAGATATAGTTACAAGTATAGGAGGGAACCCCCTCAGTCAATACGGCTTGCCGACACCGACAGTTGGTGGGGAACGAATTAATAGGGAGTATACATCTGAAATAAATTACAACCCCGAAGAGTTAGCAGAAATATTGCGAAATGGCTGTTCAAATTTGACGTCAGAACAACGTCAAATCTTTGATAGAGTATGCTGTAGTGTAGAACATTCATTAGGAGAAATGCTGTTTTTAGATGCACCTGGTGGAACAGGTAAAACTTTCCTCACTAAAGTTATCTTGGCTCAAATAAGGAGCCAAAACAAAATTGCCCTTGCCGTCGCTTCCTCAGGAATAGCTGCCACTTTATTACCAGGAGGAAAAACTGCACATACAACATTTAAAATACCAATCGACTTGGACCGCACAGAAAACCCTGTTTGCAACGTGTCTCGCAATAGTGATAAAGCAAGGGTTTTACGCGATTGCGCCCTTATCGTTTGGGACGAGTGTACGATGGCAAATCGTAAAGCTGTGGAAGCTGTAGATAGAACGTTGCGAGATATAAGACAAAATGACCGACCGATGGGAGGCTTAACGGTGCTATTCTGTGGAGACTTCAGGCAGACACTCCCTATAATACCCAGAGGAACGAGGGCCGATGAAATAGGTGCCTGTTTAAAGAGCTCTATTTTATGGCGTAGTGTCATATTAACTAATTTGAGCTTTAATATGCGAGCATATTTGGGAGGTGACGCAAACGCGCAGGTTTTCTCAAATTTACTACTTCAAATTGGTAACGGCACATACCCGACTCAAGAAGGAGGTAAAGTAACTTTAGTCGAAAGCCTGTGTTCTTCTGTTGCCTCACAGCAGGAACTCATTTCCTCTGTATACGGAGATCCATCAGAGATCTCGAACCATGACGCTGCTTGGCTATGCCAACGAGCTATTTTGGCACCTCGCAACGACCAAGCAGCAGCAATAAATTCTCAAATATTGGTACATGTTTCTGGAGAAAGTAGGGAATATTTATCTATTAACACGGTTTTAGAAGAAGGAGATGCCACCCACTATCCAGTAGAGTTTTTAGACTCTCTAAATACACCAGGTCTTCCAGCACACAAAATTTATTTAAAAGTCGGAGTACCAATCATTCTACTCAGAAATTTAAGCCCACCAAAACTATGCAATGGAACTCGGTTGAGAGTAACAAATCTCCAACGAAATGTCATCGAAGCCGAAATCTTAACAGGTTGCGGCTCCGGTGATGTTGTTTTCATTCCCAGGATACCCATTATCCCCAATAATTTTCCGTTTACTTTCAAACGTGTGCAATTTCCTGTAAGCCTCTGTTACGCTATGACTATTAATAAAGCCCAAGGCCAGACGTTATCCGTTGCGGGTGTAGACCTTACTTTTGATTGTTTTTCACACGGCCAACTCTATGTTTCTCTATCACGTGTTAGCAACCCAAACAACCTTTTTGTATATGCTCCGGGTAATTCCACCGCTAACATAGTATATAGAGAAGCATTAACGTAATCAACTATACCAAAGTCAGGACTCTTATCTAAATCATCAAAAAGGTGATATACTCTTATCTAAACGACGTTGTTTTGTTCTCGACAACCACGCGAACGAAGTCGCGGGCACAGCTAGTTTTATAAATATGTAAGATTTTAATTTTGTTCATTAAAATAACTTCCGCTGAAGTTCAGCATTACGATTCTATAACCATCTCACCGTGAAATGTTAGGTGAAGTGAGCGTGGAGTGAGCTGTCAGTGTTATTCTGATGCTAGGGATTGATACTCTTGACAGCTCACTCTGAGCTCACTTCACCTAACTTTTCACGGTTAGATTTTTACAGAATCGATCGACTGTTGTTCTGTCGCGGAGTTTCTCGTTGACAAAATGTTTTCAATCCATTGTGTAATGTTCCATTTTTAAATAACTGACAACTGATAATAATTAGAAAAATATTTTGAAATGAGAAGAGACCTATTCTTATATATTTTTTTTTAATTTAATTATTTTAGTTGTTTTAGTTGAAATTTTAGTACCCAAGTATTATCGTGTGCGTAGACAGGGCTATGCTTGGAGTTTCCCTGCGTGATCGAATCAGAAATGAAGAGATGCGCAGGAGGGCACATTGCCCGCAGAACAGATGGCCGATGGGGCCGAAAGATTCTGGAGTGGCGACTGAACTGAAAGACGTAGCGTTGGAAGGCCTTCCACAAGGTGAGCCGATGACCTTGTGAAGGCTACAGGAACTCGTTGGATGCGAAAAGAGATAGGTACAGGTTTTGTCCTAGTTTGGGTGTCAGGAGTTTTACACATCATGCATATACTTAGCCTAATATCCTACTAATCCTACTAATATTATAAATGCGAAAGTTTGTGAGGATGGATGGATGGATGTTTGTTACTCTTTCACGCAAAAACTACTGAACAATAAACTATATTACTGTAAAGTTTCATCAAAATCTGATGAAACTTTACAGTAATATAGTTTATACATCAGAATAACACATAGGATACTTTTTATCCCGATATTCCCACGGGATCAAAACTTACGCAGGTGAAACCGCGGGGCGCAGCTAGTAAGGATATAAGTTATAGTGCATAATGCATTGTTAACCCCTTTTTCTCTCCTTATTGTATTAGGCTTTTATTAAATAAATTATTATTATTATAGATTATTATAGATTATTAAACTTGGGGGAGGCCTATATCCAGCAGTGGACGTCTTTCGGCTGAAATGATAATGATTATCGTTTATTCGTGATACTCCTCTGTATCACGAGTTCCGAATGTATCGAGCATGTATATTTTTTAATACGAGTAAGCATAGTTTTTTTTTATTAGCCATTAGATTCCCACTGCTTGGTAAAAGCCTCCCTACTCTCTTTCCACCTCTCTCTGAGCAGAGCGGCCAAGGACAAATCTAACGGAGTCTGACTCATCCCGCCATCTCCGTCTGGGTCTGCCACGATGTCGTTTGCGATTAAGAGGGACCCATCGGGTCGTAAGTTTGGCCTATTGATGATCTAACATGCGGCAGATGTATCCAGCCCAATTCCATTTTCAAGAGTGGCAACTTTTCGAGTGACATCAACTTAGTAACTAGTGATATATTTTGCTGCTAAATCTAGAATTCGTGCTGCAAAATCAGCTATATTGCTGCTAAATAATGAGATCAGATTTTAAAAATCTGTAGGCCAATTCTGCTAATTTAAAACGTTCAAAATCTAGTCGCAGTCTCATCTCGGCGACAAACAAATGTCAAAAACTTGTCAAAAGGTAGGGAAATTTGAAGTATTTTTGACAGATTGAGACTGAGATCAGACTGTGAACGTTCTTAAAAATTACGAGAATTGCCCCTCTGATGTGGCTGCTCAATCCTTACGGACATCAATTATTTTAGCGATGGAACAGATTGTTGTATTCTTAACCAGCGGGGCAATTGCGTAACACATTATCAATCGGAATCGGTTTCATTTTGACAATTCAACAATGGTACAGCAACATTTATTGCGTTATTACGTGTTGAGCAGACGAATTTTTCGAAGATTCTTAATCATAATAATTGTGACATTTTCTGGGTTGCAACCCGGAAACTCCATGTCAGGCACCCCGTCCTGGTGTTTCCGGGTTGCAACCCGGAAAATGTCACAATTATGATTAAGAACCTTTTCTGTGTAAGTATTTGATCTCATTTCAATCAATCACCACAAAAAAAAAACCTCATTCTACGAGTATCAACTTTTTTTATAACAACTAAAAATAAAACAATCCACGGAAATGAGTCAGCTATACTGTGCCGACAATTGTAACTAATTTACTGATCAGATTACCTTAGGACAATAAGTTTAGTAACCTTGACAAATTCTAACATTTTAAATGCTAATTAGGCAGCTAGGCCAAGGGATTGAGGCTATAATGATGGTAGTCCTTGATTCTGACGGGGTAATGAAGATTAATATTGTTTTGCCTCATGTCAACTAAAGGTTGAGGTTGGTCAGATGCTGTGTTGTCGTTTTTTAGGGTTCCGTAACTCAAAAGAAAACCGGAACCCTTATAGGATCACTTTGTTGTCCGTTCGTCTGTCTGTCAAGATCCTTTATCTCGAAAACGCGTGGAGGTATCGAGTTGAAATTAAAACCATACCTAGACTCAGGTCTGCGGTCCCTTGAAGCTGTGATAAAATCAAACATTTAAGTTAACGTAAAAAAAAGATAGGTAGGTACTGTGATACAAGGAAGATTAATAAAACGGCGGACAAGTAGATTTACGTGCGTATTGGACTAGTGTCACCGTTAGAAGGGGCGTGTTGCCACAGATAACAAACGGTTTACATTTTTAATGTTGGTGTTGCAATACTAAATACTAAATTACCCAACAGATATATGGCTGTTTATGTCGCAAAAAACGTATATTTCGACACTGTCAAGGGAATCAAAATGTTTAGGGCACTTCCCGTTGACCTAGAATCATGAAATGTGGCAAGAAGCAAGGTCATGTAGCACAAATAAAGGAAAAAATCCGAAAAACGTAAATTTGTAGTTACCTACATACCTATTTTACGGAATCCTCGGTGCGCGGGTCGGACTCGCATTTGACCGATTTTTTTACAGCACAATCGGCCTGTGATGCTCGGCTGGGACCTGTACCATAATAGCGCCACTGAGAGATTCTGGAAGGAAAATCCCAATAACACTTTGCCCGACCCAGGAATCGATCCCAGGACCTCACGCTCAGCAGTCGCCCTTGACCAATGAGGTTGTCATAGAATGAAAATGTTGTTTAAAAATAAATGTAAAATCTGTCAGTAGATTATCTTTATCACTCTTTTATTTTTGGTAACAGCGCGTTCGTTTCATTATCCTAGGTTTTAACAGTATACACGATTATTTGTTTCATTAACCCTTTAACCGCCATGTCATAATTCGCGTGGAGTGCATCTAGCGCCAGCAACGTTTAGGTACAATTTTGCATAGTGTTGTAAAATATAGTTATCGATAAACTAATGAAATAAATAAAACTTAAACATTTTTAATCAAAGGTTTTCTTTTTTAAGTAGTACCGCACATAAATCAGTCTTCAAACATCCTACGTTAATTAGTCTTCAAATATACGTTAGGTAATTAGTCTCCATTGTTAATTCTTCATAAAAAATTAATATTCTGGAGAAGGACACGGGCTGAAAGTCCCTTGATTTTTTGTTAAGTCTAATGGCCTGCGCAGACGACGGACTATTCTCCGCGGCGGAGAAAAAAGTACGCTCCGCGAATAAAAAGTCCGACGCGGATTTACCGCGAACTCAACGCACACGGTGTGCGAGCATTTGTTCCCCGGAATTATGGACATACGTACTCATCACGCGCAACGCGGACTAAAGTCCGCCATGTGCGTTGCATCGCCTAGTCACACGAGTTCTATTTTTTTCGCGGACTCCCCCGTACTTTTGTCCGGTCCGCTCCCCGCATGTCCTCGGTTATTCGGGGGACTTTTTGTACGCGGTACTTTTAATCCCTCGTTTGCGTTACTCGATACAATTGTAAGCGATCTATTTTAGCGGACCAAAAAGTTCGCGGACAAAAATCCGTCGTCTGCGCAGGCCATTTAAATTTGATTTGTTTAATACGATTAATGTATTGAGTGTTAAAATATTGGGATACAAATAATATTAATTAACAACAAATAAAATAACTAAATTACTTTAATTTTTCTTTATTATTATTATCTAGCTGTCTTTTTGACTGTACAAAAGAGTGATTTACCGATTCATTATCGCTATCCGTTGAACTGCCACTACTACAAATATCATTGTTTGATTGCTGCAATATATTTAATAGTTCTTCATCGTCGTATAACATCATCGACAACTTCTCGATACTAGCTTAGAACTAATAATAAAGAGAGCACGTGTTATCACGGCTTTGGCGCTAGCGCAACTGACGTTTATTCAAAATATGACTCTATTTGACTAGAGCCGCACGTAAAATTACGGCGACGGCGTTCGCGGATAGCCTGTACTAGTGACGTTCTGGAATAAGTCGATAATTTATATCTCTTGTTGATTTCTACATATTATTTCACTAAAGCTTATTGGGTTTTGAATAAATAATTAAATCTCTACTTACTAATATAATATTATAAAGAGGAAAGGTTTGTATGTATGTTTGTAACGAATTGACATGGTCTGAATATACGAGTCATAATTTTTATCATTACTATAATTATAGACATTGATTTTTAGGTAAGCTTTATTTGTTCTTATTTTTATTACTAAATATATCTACAGTTAGGTAAGTTTATTGTTTATTAAATTGATACCTTACATTAATTAGCCGTTCTTTAGCCATTTCATACAACTGTCAAAGACGGTCGACTCTTCACGTGACCATAGGGCTGGCCTATTTTTTGGCCAAAGAATCAGCATTGCCATACAACGTGGCAATGCTGCCAGCCTTTTGGGCACGTTTCCTGTTGACAGCGATGCGGACGAATTTTTTGATGCCCTTTGATTATTTCCCCTTCTTTTTATATACTTGTACATATTATTATTATTTTAAGTCTGTTAGTTAAAAATCTATTGGATTGTATATATATTTTAGGTTTAAATAAAAAAATGTTATTAACTGTCAAAGAGTGTGGTTTAGATAAACAGAGAATTTAAATTGGTAATTTACTAAACAATTAATTTCCCTGATTATATAATTTTGAATAAAAATACAGAAAAATAGGTTACTGTTGTCTTCTGTCGCATCATACCTTGTTTTATTTCTGGTCTGTATACTTTTTTTTAGAACTTATGCCTTCAAATCTCTCCTGGACCTAGTCGCGATTGCCTGAATAGGATCAGTCCTATCGTCCAGTAATGACTTAAGTTTTGTCAGAAATTTTATGATTGACGTGAAAATATTGTACTCATAAACCTTCTTGTTGTAACCATAGTATTGAACGAGTGTAGCTTCCATCGAGTAAGCGGTAGGCTTGACCGTGAACTCAAAGTCGAACAATTCACTTGTACCATTCTCATAAGCGATGTAAGACTTATTGTCGACGATAATAGGGACACCATTTTCGATGACGTTAGGCGGGTTAATGATTTTGATGAAAGCTGGGTTAGCAGGGAGACCTTCAATCTTCCTGACTTCTTCACCAACCAGCACGTAGACGATTTTCTCGTTTGTGTAGAAATACAAATTGTTCTGATAATCCAAAATGATTTCCTTGGCTTTGACTACTTTGTCGACTACCTCCTTCTTCGTTCCTTCTTCTGTGACCTTGTACACAACATTATCAGCTGTCAGAACATAGATGACGTCACCGCCGTTAACTTTAGCGATACCGATGAGATCATCAGTCACTGTTCCGTATTTCTCAGCTTTGACAGTGGTAGCATTGTATGAGTAGAGTCCGTCCTTAGCAGCGAAGTAAGCTGTTTTGGTGTCATCGTCAGCTGCAGCAGCGTCCCTTCCATTATCAAGTAACTTGGTTGCCTGTCCTTTCTTCAGCATGTAGAGACCTTGGTCGATCTTTTCACCATTCTCGTTGATGTCAGCTTGAACGATGAAGGTGACGGAGAACATGTCAGAGCTGTCATCGTCTTTATCATTCGCATCGTCGCCAAAGTTTAGTGCGTTAAGGGGGGTTAATATTTTGACGATGTCATGTTCGGCGGTGTATACTACTAGTGACTCTGAGAAGAATTCGTCGGTGATGATGAGTTTTTCATCGTTAGTGGCGGGAGCGGCTCCAAAGGCGGGAGCGGCTCCAAAGGCGGGAGCGTTTCCAGAGGCGACAGCGGTTTCAGAGGTTGAACCGGAATACGCTAACCCCGCTAGGAGACATGCCGTGAAGAATATTAGTAGCTTCATGTTGTGATCTGGAATTATGAGAAAAACATTTTTTAATTAATCTTTAATTCACTTCAAGAATACATGGTACACAAGGATTTAGGTCAAATTTAGAGAATTCAAAAAAGGTACTATAAAACCAAGAATTTTGAAAACGCGATTCTTTTGTTTCGACTCTTATACATATATCAGCTGATTCAAATAAAATCTCCATGTTGCGTCTTAGCATCCTCTTAGCAGTGCTCGGGTGGTGTTTAATTATGACAGATATTAATCAATTGCTCAACCTCTTAGCGCTAAATTGCGTTTATGAATAAGAATTTTGCTAATCAATTGCTTAGCAATTGATTAAAATTTAAGACACGTTTATAAATAAGACCGATAATATTTATCCTGTTAGTCACTCAAGTAGATATTTAAAATATATAATAGAGCTAAAGATTTTGTTTTTTTGTTTGAACGCGCTATCCTCTGGAACTCCCAGTCGGATTTGATAAACTCTTTTTGCATTTCATAACCCAATTCTTGAGGAAGGTTATAATTTAGGCTTTAAAATCATGGAGCCGAGCAAAAAGTAAAAAACAACGCTAAGCGAAAACGAGGTAGGGCAGGCGATGCGTTGCGACGCGGTGTCGAAGTCGGGCAGAAGCTAATGTAGAGATATAGATAATCTTAGTTTCGCCGAAATCGTACATAATATTTAACAAGAACATAATATACTCATAACCCGCCCGTTACTTGCCTGAAATCCTTACTCTTATCATAAATACTGTACTATTCTATTTAGCCTTGTTATATCATAAAACATCTCATGTAATATTAGTAAACACAAGGTGTGTTTACTAATATTACCAATATATAAATAAAAGGATAATAAATGTATTATTGAAATCTTTAGATGGGCCTTTCCTTTGGTGTCCCCCTTTAAACCTAACAAAACCAAACTGCAGTGCGATTCTGTAACCATCTCACCGTGAAAACTTAGGTGAAGTGAGCGCGGAGTGAGCTGTCAGTGTCATTCTGATACTTCGGGATTGATACTTTTGATAGCTCACTCTAAGCCCACTTCACCTAACGTTTCACGGTGAGATTTTTACAGAATCGATCGGCTGTCTCGTTGGTGTAGTGGTCAAAAATACAAACTGCTGCGCGTGGGGTCTTATGCTTCATTTACATTCAGCCGTAGTGAGCAGGGAAGTGGGCAGGACGTGTGTGTAAACGCGATACTTCTCATGCCACTCGCGCTGCCCGGCGAAACTTGAAAGCGAAGTGAGTGGTAGGGTAGTATGTAAACACACATTTCTCTCGATCCTGCTGCGGCAGTATTTAGGGAAGTATCGCTGGCAGCGCGAGGGGCAGCGGCAGGGGCTGAATGTAAATGAGGTATAAGGTTCGATTACACCGTTTGCCCACCCAGCACAGTCAACGGGACATCAACGAAAAACGAGGATTATTCGAACTGAGCGTGACGTCCCGGTGACACGTGGCCATCCAAGTTGACACTTGGCTATTTAGTATTTTTAGAACGCCAAAATAAGAATTATTTGAGGTTCACAAAAAAAAGGCGCAATCATTATACAGCGTGCCGCTACAATGGCGACATAAACACACGGGTCGAGCTAGTGGTCAGTAATCATCAAAAATTATAACAACATAAAATAATTCGTAATTTGAAAACTGCCGCCTGCGCCACTCGCCGACATAGGGCTCTCTCTCTCTTTCCTTCAATTCGCCTACTCTTTGCACTTTATTCGTTTTAATTTCATTGAAGCGATGTCATGATCCGTGGCCCCGGAAAATGATCCCTGCGCTACAGTTCTTTAATACAGGTTGCTCCAAGATGCTACTTTAGAAAATTGTAAATAAGTATATAAAAAATAATAACGGTAATGAAATTTAAAAAAATATTAATAAAACGAAAACGCGAAACCGTAGGTATAGGTACGCACGGCTACACATCAAGCTATATCTAACCAGTATAAGCTGACTTCTGATTGTACGAAAAACCTATACAGTGCGAGGTCAGCTAATACTGGAAATGTATAGCTTGATGTGTAGCCGTGTGTACGTGTGTTAAATTAATGTCCCCATTAATAAAGTGGCACGCTGTATTGGAGTGTTCAATAATATATTTGAGAAAGAAGAAAATTACAATTATTTGAGGTTCGATAAAATACATGCCATTTGTAAAGGTAAGGATTGTGGCAATGACAATGAATTACATTTAAATGTCATAATGCTTGAAAAGGAAATTGCAGTAATCATCATGCTTGTTGGACTGATGACAGTTTTACGTTAATAGGTAATTGTGTCCATAGTAATTTGTTACAACTACTTAATCGAATATTCGGGAAATAAACAGTATATTCGTAAGTACTACAATCTGTCAAATTTCTTTAATAGATTTTCAACTTTATCGCTTAAGGAAATTGGAACTGCCATTAATGATACTAAATGCAACGTTGCTCTACAGAATCATAAGTGCCTGTAATTTTCCCAAAACGCAAACCTAACCGCAAACCGAAGTAATTCTTTTTGGTAGCAAAAATGACTATTATATCTATTTTAGATAGCTTCGTTGATTTGGCGAACTAACAGTTCGCCAAAGCATTTTTACAATGCATTAGCACAAACATCCGCCAAATCAATACAGACATTTTCATACAATGCCATCTTAAGCAACTAATAAATCCCTTTAAGATCTATCACATCAATTATACTTGCCTGACATAGATACACTGCTTGATTATATTTTAAGAAATATTGGGGCAGTTTGGATAAGTAATCTATTCTTCTAATATACATATAAAATTTTCGTGTCACAGTGTTAGTTACCATACTCCTCCGAAACGGCTGGACTGATTTGTATGAAATTTTATGTGCATATTGGGTAGGTCTGAGAATCGGCTACTATCTATTTTTTTTTTTTTTTGCAAAACGACGTTTGCAGGGTCGGCTAGTAATATTATAAATTCGAAATTAATTCTTCCTGTATGTTACGTTTTCACGCCTAAACCACTAAACGGATTTTGATAAGATTTGGCAATGAGACAGATGGCATCCTGGGGAAGAATATAGGCTAGCTGTCGCGGTAGCAAGCCCCTGTGGTATTATTTCCGACATCTCAAAAAAAAGACTCAAAAACTCAAAGCAATTCAATTAAACCATTTACAGGCACTTTTGAATTGTCAAAATTAACTATAGTCTGACTTTTAATTAGCTGCAGTAAAATGACACTTCTTACTGTCATTTCGTTAAAAAATGTTGCCACACTATCTCTACTAGTCATGTGATTAAAATGCAATGAAACATCGTTTTAATTTTGATACTCGAAATTGACCAACTTTGATTTTACCGTAAATATATGTTGTAGTTTCAAATCAGCGTAAATACATAGTCTACTAAAGATATTTTGGTTCAATTATTACTATAAAACTCCTACTATATCGATCTAAGAAATCATTTTTTTAAATAAAATAAATTTTTCATTAGGAATAAAATTACGTTTACTATACAGGATTATTTGCAAAACACCAAAAACCTCAAAAATAATAATATTTAAAAGATATGTCTGTGATTAGAATTAATGCTTTTTATAAATCCAATCCGATCACTGATGTGATGACAAAACAGTAATTATGCATTTCTCAATGTTTTTTTTTTGTAAACTTATATTAACATGGATCGATTTTGAACTGGATGTTACTTGAATGAATCGATTATTTTGTCACATCACTATTTAAATTTCGTTAAAAAGTGGTAAGTAACACTTAAGCTGTCATTTTACTACAGCTAATTAAAAGTCCGACTAGTCGGTCAGTTAGTCAGAAAGTTGAAGCTAGTTGCAAAACGTAGATCTCTTGGAGAAGAACGGACAAGAAACTCCAAGGACACTCTTTTCAATCAAGATATTACAAAATCCTCGGTACATTATTCTTGTTGCTTCTATATATATGTGAGAATAATGTTATGAAGAAACAATTCAAAATAGGTATAAAATTAAAAAGAAGCCCTGGCAGCTAAGAGATGACCAGTCTCAACCGACAGCGCCCGTTCGCGAACATGACGCATGGATCAGCACCATCCAGCTCAAACATTTTGAAGGGAACCGAATGATCCAACACACGCGCCACCATCTGTGAGACATTTAAGTGAGCATGACACATTCTCAACAGCTGCCATGCTCTTTCAAGTCAATATAAAAAAAAATTATAATAAACGGATCCATGGTTCTTATATTTACCAAATTTAAAAAATGCTTCTAAATTATAAAAAACTAGTTTCAAATTTATTGACGAGATGTACAAAATTTTACTAGAAAGAGGTTTATGATATTAAAGTAACAATTAAAACTTGATTGAATTAAAAATACACATTAAGTTCGAAATGTCAGAAACACTAAAAAAAAGAAAAGAGAAGCATGTCCTCCAAATATTGAAATTTAACAAAGTCAAAGTCAAATCATTTATTTCAAATAGGCACTTGAAAGGCACTTTTGAACGTCAAAATTTAAAATTAGAAAATAGAATTGATTCTAGTCTAACTAGTGTGCCCAAGTGTCTGTGGAGCAGGACCAGCATTTAGCCAAGCATTTTTATCTGCGATATAATTATTATACATTTTCATCCAACTTATCATGGTTGTCTACATAGGTAGTGTGCGTTTAATGCATGTTTTAAATTTCTTCTCATTTAGTTGAAGAATATCGAGTGGTATTTTATTATAACATTTTACATAATAACCCATAAAGGAAGTTTTTACTTTAGACAATCTGAAACGAGATTGATCTAATTTGTTCCTATTTCTAGTGTTAAAATTATGCTTGTAACTTATCTAACTAAAAAGATGTAGATTTTTTTCGAAAGTACATAATGTTTTCATATAATATTGACAAGGAACCGTCATGATGTTAATTTTTTTAACCAGTTCCCTTGGAGATTCGCGTCTGCTGAGGTTGTAGATGGCTCTGATAGCCCTCTTTTGCAAAAATGAAGATAGAATCAATATCTGCAGCCCGTCCCCACAACAATATTAAAGTAACTAAAATAGACCACTCTCGCGGTATCCACGTCTGTTAATTGACGGATTTTCCAAACAGCGTAAGCGGTTGAACTTAGCCGCCCTGCAAGTGATGTTAAGTGAGGACCCCACTGCAGCTTTGAGTCAAGCGTGATCCCCAGGAAAACCGTATTTTTGACGAATTCAAGTATCTCCTTATTCAATACAACGTGACATTCACTACTTCTAACATTCGGTAAAGCGAATCTAATGCATTTAGTTTTTTTTTCTTATTTAATACCAAATGAAATGATTTATAGTAAACCAATTATGGACCATAAGCATAGCGTTATTTACGTCGTCAAGCTCCTGTGCACGTCTGCTTACTTTAAATTGATTTTTAAAGTAAGCAGACGTGCACAGGAGCTGCATCTGCATGAATCTGCACTTTTTGTATTGGTGTGTTGGACTCAAAAGAAACGGTTTGACCGCTGTGATCGGAAGGGAGATAATTTACAACGGCTTTATCTAAATATTTGCAGCAACAAAAAACATTATCAATACATGTAGCAGTAGCTGTAGTTATTCGCGTTGGTTCCAAGAACACATTTGACAAATTGAATGATTTAAAAAGGCTTCATAATCTACTGCTATTTGAATTATTTTCCAAAATAATAATATTAAAGTCACCACAATCAATTACTGATTTATTACCAGTTGCAAGTTTTCCTTAGACATCTTCCATTACAGACTCAAATATAGATTAGTATTGATAGTTTGGAGGTCTGTATACGCACACTATAAAATGCTTATCCAGCTCAACACAGGACCAGGGGCCCAAGTCTGCTATTTTTATAAATTCGTCATTCCAACACGATCCCATTGCCATTTTGCTAAAAGTTCGTAATCTGCTAAATTCATAATGGTCGATCATTGGTCGGTCAATGGTCTGAGAAAAACTACTACTAAACATGCTAGATTTCATTTAATATTTATTTTTACATATTACGTATTAGTGTTTGCAATCTGAAGTAGTAAGAAGTTCGTAAATAGCAATAAATATTACATTTATTAATTTGTCATTATGTACGAGACTACCATTTTATGCCATTTCTTTCAATGGAGTGTCAGTGGTTGACCATTAGAAAGTCATAATGACGCCATTATATTAGTAGATTACCAAACCTGTCAAAATCAACAATTAAGAAATCAATGATAGACCATTCTGACACTATTGTAATAGCAGACTTGAGGCCCAGTTCGATGCTATGTTCCACCGTTAGTTCCACTATGTCTTTACGAGTCTTATATTTTACACAATTTTTAATTAGGATTAATGAACCTCCACGTAGCATGGTTTTTCGGTTAAAGCAACTGCCTACGCTATAGTTCTCATAATTAATCAGCATTTCGAACTCTTTCAACCAGTGTTCCGTAATACAAATAATATCAAACATTGTTTTTTCTAAAAACAATTCAATTTCTAATAATTTGGAAGACAAACCATTTATTTTGATGAATCAATTTCAAGGAATTCTGTTTAGCCCCTTTTTTACAATTAACTAATTGAGAGCTAGAAGATACCTTGTTGGAGGTGAGATTAACAATATTGTTTTTGGTAACTTCTGTTGTCTGACTGACTAGTTTAAATTATTGTGGCTAATACCTTAATATTAGTATTATTACTAATTTTTGTGGTGCTAATTACAACAGACTTCGACATACTACTTATGTCTGAGTTAATAATAAAATCTAATAGCCATGCTATTTGACGTCTAAAACTAATAGACAGATTCGCTGTATCCCTAGTCGATTTTAATTTCTCAGCAAAAGTCAAAAAATATAAGTTTGTCACTATAGTGATTAATTAATATCCGCGCGGGCGAAGCCGAGGGCAAAAGCAATAGAATCATGATGATGACAATGTATAGGTACAAATGATAATGTCAGCCTGTAGATGTCCCATTGTAAGGCAAAGTCTTCTCCTGTTATGGAGTTCAAAAGGGATCACCAGAGGGCCTAGACAAAGTTACATTCTAACAGCGGTAACGATGATGTAAAAGTCAAAAATGTATGAGACTGTGCTACCGAAAAGCTTATCTCAAGCCCTTTGAAAGTCGTTGTTGAAATACGAAACACTCTTTGAAACCGATTGCTTTATGTGGCCTCAGCACCCTAATTGTGTAATACACTATAACACTACAAATCTCAATCTTCATATTCAGCTATATATGTTCGAAAAATTTGTCTACTCAGCGGCGTAAAAAACGCAATTAAGAGCCTACACTACCTCAGCTAAAATTCACTCTTTATCTCGCTCGCACGATACTGCTCGCGGACTGAGTGAGAGCAAGACAGAGTCCGGTGCTAGGCGGCAGGCAGCGCCAATAGTTTAGGTATTTACTTTTTACTGTGAATATAATGGTAAATTAAAAAAAGTAAATAACATAAGACCTGCTTCATAGTTAGTTCGGTTAGTATAAAAAGTTTCATGATCTAATTTGAAGTATTTTTTTAATACCAGCGGTTTATTGTTTGGTTTGGAGGCAACTTTGGAATTTTTTTCTATCGAGAAAATTTTATGAAATCGTGTTTTCGTCTAACAAAAGACCTAACATTAATCCTCAACTTTACCATATATTTATTTCAAAATTAATGCTGCAGTATTTTCGACATAACGGAGGATCATGCTAAGCCATTTGAGGTAGTATAGGCCCTTAATGTTGTTCAACCGTCAAAATAAAAACCATTGCTACTGATAGTCTGTTACGCAATAACCCCGATGTTTTTCCCGATGTACCTATGTTGGCGATGAGAAAAACAAAAATAGAAAAATTGGAGCTTACCTCAATACGTGCTCACAAAATGACGGATAATGTCAAACTGCATCGTAATTATACCGTCATAGTTATTTATAGTAGTAGACTACGATATCTCCAGGTTAATTAACGGTTTATCAATTTGTTTGTTACATAAACTTACTTTTGGTCGGGTTTTATAAGGAAAAGTCTTTCTGGGGAGTCGGGAAGTGCTTTGACGAAAATATGCGTGATAACTTTTAGAGGTCGTGCTTATTCATGGCGAAATTACTATACATCTACATGTACGTAATTAAAGCGAAAATCGGTCGTAGGATCGAACCCAGACAGGCGTTTACGAGAATTGCCCCTCAGATGTCAGCGCGGGGTAGGGAGTGGCCATTCTGTACCAAGTACTATTAGGTATTCTGTGCTATTAGATAAACAAAAAATAATAATAACAATACCTTTTCCAATGATTTGTGGTTTATCTGAATTGAGTTAAATATTAAGTAGTTATCAACAATATCATAATAGTATTCACTATTATGAAATTGTTATTTTAAAATATCATCAAAATTCCATTTACAACCAATCTGTCAATATCATTGATTGATATTGACAGATTGGTTATAAATGGAATTTTAAGTAAATTAAATTGTTTTCTAAAAATAGCACCAAATTCAATTCCTTTCCGATCTTTTTACACTCGTCCCATTACACTACTGGAACCATATTACCATACCATAATACTTTCATCCTACCATAGATACTATAATATTATTATCATGTCAGTCAAATCTCGCCAACTAGTGCTGTTTCACCATACTAGGTAAGCTATACTATTCGCAACTAATAATAACGAAACTGACCTGTATGAAATTTTACAAATTCATAGTTTTCAACATTACTAATTCATTGAAATACTTCCACAATTTAGTGGTCTGTATCCATATCCGAATGATTACCGTCATCGTCTTCATTACTCTCGTCAACGGACTGGTACACAAGCCAAGGGTAAATATTATCTACGGAGAAAATTCCCACATAGGTACTTTTGTTTACCCTTTTTCAGAATAAGTTGCCGCTGAACTTGCGCCCGACCGAAGTTAGGCTGTACGCTATGACGCGACGTAATTTCGGCTAGTGTGTCGTCAGTAATTCAAATAGCATTGCAGGCGTAATTGTGCTGAACTTCGGTCGCGTAACTTCGGCATAGTGTGTTTAGACACTTAAATCTCAGCAAATATGCGATTTAAAAAAAACAATTGGCAAAGGCTAATAAAGAGAAACTGATGTGCAAAAAGAGATACATGAGACTACATCAAGAATTTAAGAAATTCAATCAGATTAATTTAGAAGTGAGACAAATCCCGATGAAGCCAAACAATATAGACCTGCAAAAACGTATCCGTAAGATTGTCGTTCAGTTTTTTGAGGATGATGACAATTCAAATCTTTGCCCAGGTAAAAAGGATACTGTTACACAAAATGGAGTAAAAAAACAAAAAAGGCTGATGAAAGACACAATTAAAAATTTACACAAAAAATACCTAGGTACTTGACTTCGGGCCATCCTCCAATCAGTTATGTCAATTTTACAAGAATGAGGCCGTTTTGGGTCACACAGCCAAAATTAAACATGAGAAATACATGTCTGTGTGAGAATCATGAGAACATGGACTTTCTCATAACATCCTTAAAACGAAATCGGATCATAAAAGAAAAAACCGCAACTGAAGTTCTTAGTAGTATTTGCTGTGATATTTTTAAGTTAGAATGCCTGCAAAGAACATGTCCTATGTGTAGAAATCGTCACTTAAATTACCAGGAATTTGATAACTCCAAAGATGTTGTTTATTGGACTTGGAAGAAGATAAAAAAAAATTACAAAAAGAATGGAGTCGATAAAGCAGAAAAAGTAAAAATAATTAATGTAGAAAAAGTAAAAATAACAGTTAAATCATTGCAACTGATCAACATATTTGAAGATAATCTGAAACCGTTCTTAGCACATTGCAGTAATATACGAAATGAAAGTCAAACTTTTAAATACTATAAACAAAACATGACTGAAAAGGATTGTGTTGTTCACATTGACTTCAGTGAGAACTATAGCACCAAGTACGGGTCCGAAGTACAATCTGGCACTGGCACTTTGGTAGCAGTCGTCAACAATTTACATTACACACTGCTGTAATCTTATAATATATAAAATCCTCGTGTCACAGTGTTAGTTACCATACTCCTCCGAAACGGCTGGACCTATTTGTATGAAATTTTGTGTGCACTTCGGGTAGGTCTGACAATCGGCTACTATCTATTTTTTTTTTTTGCAAAACGACGTTTGTGGGGTCAGCTAGTTTACAATAAAATTAAGGAAGAGAAAATAAAAACTCAATGTTTCTGCACTATTAGTTCTTCACTGCGACATGATGCTGCCGCCGTTTGGGCTCACCTTGTCCCAATATTAGAAGAAATTAAAAAGGAAGTTCCAACTGTTCAGAATCTTTATTTCGGATTCTCCATCAGGCCAATATCGGAATAAGATTTTTTTTTATATTATGTCCCAACTAAGTATTTACTGCTCTTCTCTGACTAACATAATATGGAACTATAGTGAATGTGGGCATGGAAAAGGTGCGCCAGATGGAGTAGGTGGGCTACTGAAGAGAACGGCCTAGTTCCTTCGATTTCACTCATCTTAAAATTTTAGATGAATTACATATCGTCGACCGTAGGTTCAATTGAGGTAAGGGACATTGGGTATTTTGTCCCTTTCCTCAATTGAACCTACGGTCGACGATATTTTGTCCAACATCAAATTTGACGAATTGCCGATTTGACGAATATCAGCAGTGCTATTCTGTAAAAATCTCACCGTGAAAACTAAGGTGAAGTGAGCTGTCATTCCACCTGATGTTAGAGGTTGCCTCCATTGATAGTTCACTTCACGCTCACTTCATCTATTATCACGGTGAGATTTATACAGAATCGATAGGCACATTTAAACGCATAAAACTCCACTTATTACACTACATAAAAAAACAACACAGAATACAAACACACAATACAACTACACTTGGTCCTACAAACATCTACTTACATTCGCTCACACACATTTGGGTTCTGCTTGGTATTGGTAAAGAATGAAATTTTACCCGACTATCTAAAGGTATATATAAAATAGAAACGACTACAAATGGCTAATACAAATAGTAATATCTTAACACATATAGATGACATCACAATGGCAACATCTTATCATTGTGATACAGACACTTTTAACACAGTTATTAAAAATCCTAGTGAGTCCCTTAAAATAAAAACTTAGATGGTTTCCAGGCACAACTAACTAGGCTAGCATTCGAAATAGATATTATAATTCTTACGGAGTGCTGGCTCAGTAATGAAAAACCAATTCCCGCCTTAGAAAATTACGTCACTCATTCTTCAAAAAAATGTCGCAATCAAAATGACGGTATTGTAATATACACAAAGAATCACATTCCATGTACGGTTGAAGAGCCAGATGAAGAGGGTGCTAACTTTCTTTTATGAAATGTAGGCACAAATATATGTATACTAGCAGCCTATAGGTCCCCCTCGAGGTACTGTATTGACAGTTTCTCCTTGAAAATATAATCGGCAGTTAAAACAGAAAAACTATTATTCTAACTGGAGACATAAACATAGATATAAAACCGAATAACTCAGACAGAAATACTGCATCCTACCTCAACCTAACCGCAGAACTGGGTCTCCTACCAGGTCACACATACCCAACAAGACTGCACAACTGCCTTGATCACTTCATGATAAATGCCTCACCTGCACTGCTATTCTGTAAAAATCTCACCGTGAAAACTAAGGTGAAGTGAGCTTCATTCCACCTGATGCTAGAGATTACCCCTAGTGGTAGCTCACTTCACGCTCACTTCACCTAAGTTATCACGGTGAGATTTTTACAGAATCGATCGACTGGTTCGACAGTTGTGGTGATGGATTCTACTGTAAGTGACCACGCCTCTGTATTATTATGTTTAAATAATGAACCTTGTAAAACCAATAAGAACAGATCTACTACAAAGGTAAATACTGAAGCTACTGTTGATTACTTAAAAAATGCTGATTTCTCATTTATAACGAATGACTCCAACGCAAATGAGGCGGCTACACTCTTTGTAGATTGTTTAATGACTGCAATTTCGTTACACTCAAAAGTTATTACTGTGCCTAATCGTAAGCTAATTATCAAACCATGGATAACTCCAGGTCTATTGCGGTGCATCCGACATAGGGATAATCTCCACAAAGAGGTTTTGAAAAACCCAAAAAATACCACTATGGAGATTTCCTATAAACGATACCGCAACTACTGCAATTTACTACTTCGAAAGTTAAGAATAAATCAAGAAAAACTACTGCCTGCTACAAAGGATGTATGGAAAGAAATTGAAACTATAAATAAGTATTTTGCTGATATAGGCAAACAACTTGCAGATACTGTCAGTCAAAACCGAAGATCCCAACCTGTGTCATATAAGCACACCGGGTTCGTAATGAAATAAAAATAATATTTTATTAGTTAATAAGTAAAACTTTTTAACAATAATCTGTATTTTAGTTTATTGCCACCGACTTCCGAAATTAAAGTTATTTTTCACTGTGTAGTTTTTTTGGAAATCGGTTTTTTTTTTTTTGTAAAAAAGTTTTTATTTCTCGCTTTTAAGTGGGTCTGTTTATAATGTATATAAGGTACAATAGACTAATGTCAACTTGCTCATCGCCGTTTACAAAATACATATTGCTTTTCCCGATGCAGGGACGTAAATTGTTGAAGAGTTCTCCTGGTACTCCACTATCAGCTCCATTTCACCATTCGCATTGTGACGAGCATAAATTGTGCTTAGCAACCATATTAAAGTAATCGAATCGCAACCTGTGAAATACTTATTATTGAGTAGTCCCGGTGGCCATCTGTGGTCTTCATCATCAGTTCCACTTCACTAAATGTTGCTTTCCGAGAGCAAATGCACGAGTTACTATAAATACTTAATACCCGAATCGCTATAGGTGTGCCTATAATATTTGAAGAGTTCCTTCGATTTCTCCAGGAAATCGTCATCAGAACTGGATTTTGACCACAATGGGACCAATCTGGAAGTACACACATCAAAAGTGTCTAGGGATCAACATATATTTTTGCAATAACTTTTCTCCTGATTGATATTAATTAAAATTTTCTTTAAGGATTCATCAAATAAAGTGTTTTCGTTTGTCACAGTAACGATAAACCAAGTCACCTTTGCATTAATAAAGAAATTTGCCATTTTCCTAATAAAGGGATTTTTGACATTTGAACCACTAACACAAAAGTTCGAAAAAAAGACTGAAATAACAGTTTTCTCTAAAATTTTATTAGGTAACTTAAACAATTAATAATCCGTGTTTCTACCGCGAACACTAACAACACAAGAACATCGGTTTGGCATACTCAAAATGAGTTCATCCAAATCACGCTGTGGAATGGCCGCCCATGTTCGTTGCAACAACAAAAAAAGGTCTTCTTGCGACTGGATACCCTCCATATTCGGCAGAGCTCTTCTCTGTAGCATATCCCATGCATGCTCAATCGGGTTCAAGTCTGGCGACTGAGCAGGCCAGGGCAGGACATTGATGTTAGCTGCGGCGAGAGTCTGTCTTACAACTCTTGCGGTGTGCGGTCGTGCATTATCATGCATTAACTGACCTAAGGAAATAAGGGACCGATTTGCACTTGTAGAGGAACGATGACGTCTGATACAATCGTCTCAGCATAAATTTGAGCGTTGAGGTTGCCTCTGATCCAAATCAACTCAGTTCTTCCGCCGATCCAAATACCCGCCCATACCATGATGGTTCCACCACTATAAGGATGGACTTCCTGGCAGGATTTTAATCGCTGTTGGCGTCCAGGGGTTCTCCAGTGTCGTATACGTCTTGTATCCGGTCTCATACCAAAACGAGACTCATCAGAAAAGCACACGAAACGCCATTGTTCTTCTGCCCAATTTCTGTGTTCAAGAGCCCATTGATATCGAATCCTACGATTGTGCATTGCTATAGGTGGTACCCGTAGCGGTCTTCGGGAATGAAGGTTCACTTCATGCAAGCGGTTTCTGACTGTTTGGTCGCTAATTAAGTTCCCTGAAGAGTGATGAAGCCTCACGGCTAACATCATGGCGGTTATTGTTGGAGCTCTTCGAGTTAAGATTTGAATGTATCGGTCTTGTCTCCGTGTGGTGCAGCGATACCGTCCTCCATGGCGCTCAGCCACGGTACCAGTGCTTCGGTAACGTGTCCAAAGTCGACTGATAACACTCTGACTTGTATTCAGAGCTAAAGCCACAGTACGTTGCCGGGAACCAGCTTCTATCATTCCCACGGCTCTGAGAATTTCTTCCCTGCTTAAATGACGTCGCCGCTCCATAATAACGTTGGTTTTAATCAGTAGTAGGGAAACAGTAGCACTAATAATGTCTTCAATGCGTTCTATGTTTTTATAGGGAAAATATTGACAGCTGATTTTCATCTTTTACTCGAATTTGATTCACAGTTCCTGATTCAAATTATGAAATGCACCAAAACGGATCCATATAAATTTATAAAATCATAAATTTATTACAAAGCCACATCTCAATCTCAAGAAATCCGCATAAAAATGCTTGATCCCTAGACACTTTTGATGTGTGTATATCCTATGAAATATTTTTTTTTTTACAAATGAAGGCGTGCTGAGGTAACAAAAATACAACCGAATTGAGAACCTCCTCCTTTTTTAAAGTCGGTTTAAAAGAGGTTTATCTATTCAATCAATAATGCCAAAGTAAGATACCTAACTAAATACTGCTTACACTAAAATATTTTCATTTAAATTACTTACTTAAGGGTGAATTTCCCAAATGACTTATTTTTTTGTCTTCGGTGAAATTAGTATTAGAAAAAAGGAATATTGTTCTGTATTATTATTTTTAGTATTCAATAGGTAGTTATTGGGTTGTGGCAAAAATATAATTTGCCTAGGACTATTACAAAGGTATAAATACATAAACCTCTATTTTTTTCAAATCGGTGCTGTCCCTCTACTTTTTTTTACAAACAAAAAAGCTTATACACTAATAAAAATAAGTAAGTTAAGTATATAACTTATTTTATATCATAGAATATTAGTTTTGTTATTAATGTGTAGCATATTTTATTACATAATTAACGATTATTATTACTGAGAGGCACAAACGTACTTGTCCTGCAAAATGTTACATATCGCTGGACAAAAGTAATTTAAACCTAACTTTACATCGACGAGTCCAACAGCGTCCCTACCCCAATTGTATTTCCCCTGTTATTATGTGCTAGTGCGCAGTCAGGATGGATATGTGTCAAATCGCTGCATATTCCCGCCAATAACGTAAGTACGCCATTTCAGTTGCTCCCGGACAATTATTTTATATTAACGGTGGTTGCATTTTTCTAGTGTAATGAGTAGTTTTATTAATGTTGTTTGGTTCTAACAGAGGTAGTAAGTAAATTAGCTTCATTGAATGATATTGAATTTATCCCCTAGGTATTATGCATTTTTTTAAATTGTCTAAAAACTGTGTTATTTCTCACGTCGCTGTTCTCATATCGCTGTAATCGGTGGTCTTTATTACCACCGATGTGATAATTTACACCGAAATGATAAGAAAAAATCAATCGGTGGCATATTTCTAATATCGGTGTTTTGATTCATGATCAACGCACAGTTTTGTCACATCGGTGGATTGCTTTATCATATCGGTAGATCATTTTATCATCTCGGTGAGTCGTTTTATCATATCGGTAGATCCCGTGTCATTTTGTTAAGTATACAAAGGAAAAATTGAACATACAAGCATAGATACAATATATACATACATAGATACCTACATACAAACATTCATACATACATACTTACCTACATAGACTGCCAAAATCATTACCATGATACCACTGGTAGTAGATGCATGAATGTATTACTAGGGGAGGTCTGTATCCCTCCCCTAATGCTATAGGCTGAGATGATAGTAAATTGAATCAAAACATTCAAATGAAGTTTCGTAAATATCAAAAATTAAGATCTCAGCAAATATGCGATTTAAAAAAACAATTGGCAAAGGAACTGATGTACTACATCAAGAATTTAAGAAATTCAAATAGATTAATGTAGAAGTGAGACAAATCCCGATTAAGCCAAATAATATAGACCTCCAAAAACGTATCCGTAAGATTGTCGTTCAGTTTTTTGGGGATGATGACAATTCCAATCTTTGCCCAGGTAAAAAGGATACTGTTACACAAAATAGAGTAAAAAAACAGAAAAGGCTGATGAAAGACATAATTAAAAATGTTGATGTTCAAAGGTGGATAGATTACCATATCGCTGGATATGTACATCATTTCGGTGGATAAACTTATCATATCGGTGTACAGAAAAAATAATCGGTGCCGGTTTGTCATATCGGTGGAAACCAGAATTCAAACTGAATTTTCTCCTTAGTCTTAAATGATACGTTGATGATATTAAATTTGGGGATATTTAATATCCTAAAGATTACATAAAACCTGAAAAATATACAAAAAAACCATAAATGAAAAAGTTCACCAATATGATAAAAAAATGGCATTTGTTGAAATTCACCCTTAACTATAAATAATCGGTTATTAAATCGCTTGGTATTAAAATGCGATATCTTACAAACATTTATGTAAAGTAATACAAATTCGGAAAAGCATCACACTATCCAACCATCCTGATTAAAACTCAAATAAAACTTTTAAATCGCAAAATTGTGTGTTCGTGTCAGCAGTACAGTGCTGCGGTTCTTTGTGAGCGCCCCTAGCTAATGAGCGCCGCTGAGAACGCCGCGCTGTGCGGGGTAACGTGCGGTATCTGATGTCAGCGCAGGGAAGGGAGTGGCTATTCTGTACGAAGTACTGTTAGGTATTCTGTGATATAAGTTTAACTCTCCGTCAGCACTTAATTCGTTTGCTCTACTTTCTCCTGATGAGACTGAAGTCGAATCTGTAATTAACAGTCTAAAAACAAACTGCGCCACAGGATAGGACACAATCTCGGCAAAATTACTTAAAACTGGCAAGTAAATTTTTATACCCCCATCACAAAACTCATTGAGATTTGTTTTGAGCAGGGAGTCTTCCCCAAAGTCTTTAAAAAATCTCTTATCACGCCAGTTCACAAGGGTGGGAATCGTGACGAAGTTAAAAACTACAGACCTATATCAGTGTTATCGGCGCTGTCAAAAATACTAGAAAAGCTTTTGAATACTAGACTCATTAGCTATTTAAAAAAAAACAAAATCTTATCTGATAGTCAATTCGGCTTTAGATCTGGGAAAAACACAGAAGAAGCAGTTGGTAAACTCGTTGATCACGTTGCTGAGAAGGTCGATGCTAAACAGAAATGCATAGGGGTCTTTCTCGACCTAGCGAAGGCCTTTGACACCGTCTCTATTCCCACTCTTGTGACCAAACTAGACCACATAGGAATTAGGGGAGAAGCTCTCAGTATATTTACTGAGTTTCTGAGTGATCGGACACAAAGTGTAAAGATAGGTGAAAACGTCAGTAGCGAAGCCAGCGTCACCTATGGTGTGCCGCAGGGTAGTGCCCTCTCCCCGAGTCTCTTCCTGATGTATGTAAATAATCTGTGTGAGCAACAACTTATTAAGGGTAGAATTTTTAGCTACGCCGATGACACCGCGCTGATATTTCATGGAGAGACTTGGGAGGAGGCACAGCGCATGGCAGAGCTGGGACTTTGTAAAGTCAGTAACTGGTTGGAAGAAAATCTACTTATCCTTAATATTGCCAAAAGCTCATATGTGCAGTTCAGGTTCGCTAAAACCAAACCAATAGCAATAACTCTTAAGGTGCACTCTTGCGATTTCCCTAAAAATAGGCTCCAGTGCACATGTCTAACTATATCACAAAAACCAAATATAAAATTCTTAGGTGTATTAGTGGACGAAAAACTATGTTGGCGGCCCCAAGTCGAACTAACTGCCTCTCGAGTTAGAAATCTTATTTGGGCCTTTAAGAAACTCCGACATGTGGCTGATCTCAACCTTCTTCGCACTTTATACTTTTCTCTAGCCCAGTCGATAATTGGTTACTGTATCACGGTGTGGGGAGGAGCCTGTAAAACAATTATGATACACCTAGAGAGAGCTCAAAGATCACTGCTCAAAGTCATGACTTTCATACCGTATCGGTTCCCGACTACATCGTTGTACCAAAACTGTACAGTGCTCACTGTTCGACAGCTATATATTCTCAATATCACATTGAAGCAACACCTAATAACATCGATAAACAACAGCTACAAAGTTAAACGCACAATCACTAACGTTTGTAAATACGTCAAATGTAAGACTGCCTCAGCTAGACAGCAACATCTTTATCTTGCAACGCATATCTATAATAAAATAAACAATGCCCTACATATTAACTCATTCACTAAAAATGAAATTAAAAAGAAAATAAACACCTGGCTACAAACACTGGATTACATACAGACAGAAAAATTCATTACATAAACCATGCAATTGGCAGGCCCCATTATAAACATGCACGATAAACACACACACACACATCCACATCATTACACTACACAACACACACTCACCCACACTCATTCACACACACACTTACCCTCACACATATGCTTCAAGCAGATATTGTATAATTTAAAATTGTTTAAATTTTATTGCATAAAACCTATGTCATTCAGGCTGGCTGGACAAATCTTCAAAATAGCTCGCATTTAACTAGGTCAATAGCGCATTTTATGTGACTGCTAAACACCCTTATTTCAGAATTTGTGACGCTACAGAATCTTAGATAATCGATCGAAAACGTGTCCAGCCATCTTGAAAAACCACTTTTCGCTGGTCTCTCAATCTCAGTAACGGAAGTGATTTTGACGACTTTTTGCATATCAACGGGCGTCACAAATTTGTGACAGGCATCGAGCTAAAAGTTTTGTGATACGAACAGCGGTTTAGTAGAAAAATGCAAAAATCTGTGTCCAGCCATCTTGAATTCACGTATAAAACTTTTGGCTGGCACTTCTGAATCTCAATAACGGCAGCGTTTTCGAATATGGTTCCTTTACTAACATTTAGTGACGCAATTTGTGACAGTAATAACGTTTGATTTATAGCGTCACATGTAAGGGTTTACGAGAAATCAGTAAAAACTTACATGTCCAACCAACCTGCGTTCAAGCTGGCTGGACACATGTATCTCCGCTGCCTGATGATCTACGGCCTTCGAAATATATTCAAATTTTTGTGACGGGGACGATAATGATTTACTGAATTTGTGACGGAGAAACTTTGAGTAGTTTCAAAGATATTGATCATTTAAGTTTTCCCATACAAACATCCATTAATATTGTGAGGTGACCATAATTTTTACATAAATAAAGTCTCAATGGTATTGAGATAGGAAGTGTCGATTCCATCTGGTTTTTTATTATGTCCGACGTTTAAAAGTGATGGCGATACTTATATATGCCGATATATACTTTTTCATTTAAATACCTTCGAGCATTAGTTATCCTGATACAATGGTGCCAATTCTCTTGTACAGACGCCAGCAGGTCAACCTACCCCAATCTGTCAAATTTATTTGATAGATTTTCAACTTTAGCACAAAGGAATAATAATAATAATAATAATAATAAAAACTTTATTGCATAAAAGGTGTTGCAGTAAATACAATAAAAACAGTTGCACTTTACAATGAACACTGGTATATTTTCAACTTTAGCACAAAGGAATAAGATTCATATGCAATTAGGAAAATCTGACAGATTGGCGTAGCTTGATGTGCTGGCCTCTGTACATACACCGAACTAAACTATCACTAAAATTACTTACTTTTGACTATGAGAATCTTAGAGCTATTCTGCATTAAAATATCTCTAAATTTAAAAATTATTTTGACACAACCAAATCGAATTTGACAATCGCGACTCCACGTGGTAAGTAGATTTTTTTTTGTTTGTTTGGGTTCGCACGGTTTGTGCATTCAGCCAAAAAGTAGGTACTTATTTGCCCTTATAATCATCATCTGCCTAGCTTTTTCCCAACTATGTTGGGGTCGGCTTCCAGGCTAACCGGATGCAGCTGAATACCAGTGTTTTACATGGAGCGACTGCCTATCTGACCTACACAACCCACTTACTGGGTAATACGATACCCCTTGGCAGCGGCGGCCTTAGGGGGTGGCGAACAGGGCAATCGCCCGGGGCCTCGCTCTTGCAGGGGCCTCGCGCAACAACCCAAGCAAATTTGAAAAAATATACTTAGATTTTTTTAACTATATTTATTTAATTTAAAACTTGTAAAACAGGTATTTGAGGAATTCGATGACACAATCTGCTATAAGCCCTTGCTATTCTTTCAATCTAAAATGACGTAGCTCATTCAGAGCTCATTCGTTAGATTATTGTGCTGTGATTGAAGATTTTAGTTTTAGGAAAAGCCGTAAACATCTATTTTAAAATTTTTCATCTCTGTATTTGTTAATTTTGTAAATCTTTCAATGTAAAATATTTTAAAACTCAATTTTATTTATTTGTATAACTTTAGCATTTATCGTCAAACACGACAAATACCTAAGCCAAACAATTAGACCTATTGTCGCATCACATACTTTTCACGAAGGACAAAGAGCCTCGCAAATACCTGCCGCTCGGAGCCTCGCAATGGGTAAGGCCGCCGCTGCCCCTTGGTAAGACTGGTTGTCAGACTTTCGGGCTTCTGACTACCCATAACGGCCGTCAAAGATCCACGAATGACAGCCGGGATGCTTTCCGAGGCACGGAGGGGCCTCGGTATGTAAAGATGGTCACCCATCCACAGACCAACCGCGGCAAGCGTAGCTTAACCTGATCGGTCGACCTGGGCCTCAAGTCTGCTATTACAATATTGTCAGAATGGTATATCACTGATTTCATAATTGTCGATTTTGACAAGTTTGGTAATCTACTAATATAATGGCGTCTTTATGACTTTCCAATGCTCAACCACTGACACTCCATTGAAAGAAATGGTAATCTCGTACATAATGACAAATGAATAAATGTAATGATTATTGCTATTTACGAACTTCTTACTACTTATTTCAGATTGCAAACACTAATACGTAATATGTAAAAATATATAAATTTAGTAGTTTTTCTGAGACCATTGACCGACCAATGGCCGACCATTATGAATTTAGCAGATTACGAAGTATTGGCAAAATGACAATGGGATCGTGTTGGAATGACGAATTTATAAAAATAGCAGACTTGGGCCCCTGTGCGGCTGTTTTATTTAGCCACGGGCCCCTACCCGTGTTTTTTTGAGCCGAAGGTGCGTAGTGGGGAAAACTCGACATCTTTTTTATGGAATTTTTCACTTTCGTATAGAAAATATGAAAAAATATTACCAACGTGTTGAGTTTTAAAGGTTTGCAGGTTTTATAAAGGAGGTGGAAATTTTCATTATTTTTGCGATAGGACACACCGTTTTCGAGATATAAGCAAAAGAAAAAAAAAACAGTACTGTTTTTGCATCTGAAGTCGAGGTGTTGGTGTGAATTTTAGCTCATGCCAACTAATTTTATTCCACACCTTTTTAGTCGCGATTAAAAATAGTCAGATTTAGTTAGAAAATCTAAATTATAGGTGAAAAACGTCAAATTCAGAATAGCAAAATTACTATTTTCTCTAAACTATGAACTCAGTGCAATCAGTGCTGTCAAACTAAAAGTTAGTTAAGTTGTGTCACTTTAGTTAATTTCAGAATGGAAAATCGTAATTTGACAGGAATAAACTAAATTTTGGTGATTTTTAGTCTAGTTTAGACGCATTTGTGACAAGAGAATCGGCACCAGTATCTACTTATGTACTTACCATGAAAAACACCAAAACCTACGTACTAAAAAGAGTAGGTATCTGCACGTAAATAATAACATCAAAAAATTACCCCCCCCCCCCCCTCCTTCCTCACTTCTACACTTTTGTCATCTATCGATTTAAGGCGAAAGCGCCAGGGTAACCCGCGAAATTCATTTTTTTTACGTTTTTTGCAATTTGCTGGTCAGTATTAAGTTGTACGTTGATTATTAAATGATTCGCGGCCGTAACAAATATGTATTTACAGAATTATAATCTATAAATTCATCAACACACCTCTCTAAGACCAAGTAATCCCCAAGAATGACTATTTCATGAAATCTTCACATTTGGGGATTATACTAACTTAACAAGTTGTGTAATGAATCTGTCAACTACTATCACCAAAACACGGATTTTCGTCCATTAAAGTACTTAGTCCCACATAAAACCTACAATATTGGTACAGTGTTTGTATGGGAAAACTTAAATGATCAATATCTTTGAAACTACTCAAAGTTTCTCCGTCACAAATTCAGTAAATCATTATCGTCCCCGTCACAAAAATTTGAATATATTTCGAAGGCCGTAGATCATCAGGCAGCGGAGATACATGTGTCCAGCCAGCTTGAACGCAGGTTGGTTGGACATGTAAGTTTTTACTGATTTCTCGTAAACCCTTACATGTGACGCTATAAATCAAACGTTATTACTGTCACAAATTGCGTCACTAAATGTTAGTAAAGGAACCATATTCGAAAACGCTGCCGTTATTGAGATTCAGAAGTGCCAGCCAAAAGTTTTATACGTGAATTCAAGATGGCTGGACACAGATTTTTGCATTTTTCTACTAAACCGCTGTTCGTATCACAAAACTTTTAGCTCGATGCCTGTCACAAATTTGTGACGCCCGTTGATATGCAAAAAGTCGTCAAAATCACTTCCGTTACTGAGATTGAGAGACCAGCGAAAAGTGGTTTTTCAAGATGGCTGGACACGTTTTCGATCGATTATCTAAGATTCTGTAGCGTCACAAATTCTGAAATAAGGGTGTTTAGCCCTCACATAAAATGCGCTATTGACCTAGTTAAATGCGAGCTATTTTGAAGATTTGTCCAGCCAGCCTGAATGACATTAAAACCTATGTAAGACTACTGGGAGAAGTCACTGATTCCTGTAACACAGGTTACAACCTAGCGCAGGAGTCAGGGTTTCCAAATATTAATGTAAAATACTTTTATGTCAATAAAATTATTATTTCCTTTATTTAACTAAATACATATAAATTATATTTTTAAATATTAGAATAAAAACAAATATAAATATAAATTATTATTATTTCCTTTATTTCACTATGTACATATAAATTATATTTTTAAATATTAGGATATAAAAAAAAATATAAAAACATTTAAAAATATAAAAAATAGTAGTAGCCCACCGGTATCGGGAAGAGGGACCAAGCTACCGATGGTCAGGGCTCCAAAGAGAGGAACCTCCTAACAATGCGGGTCGTGTCCAGAAGTACCGCTCTCTGAATCAAGCCCTTGATCCAGCTGCCCAACGAGAGCCTCCTTAGATGTTGGTCGAGGCTCTTGGCTATTAGCCCATTGGCTGTCACGACTATCGGCACAATGATCGCTGAGTCCACATCCCACATGTAGATAACCTCGTGAACCAAGTCAAGATACTTGATTTGTTTATCTTTCTCGGTCTTCACGAGGTTCTCGTCATGCGGGACGGCTATGTCAACAATCATTGCGCGCCGCTCTGATCGATCCACCACCACTATATCAGGCTTATTGGCAACGATAGTCCTGTCAGTGATGATGGATCGATCCCAGTACAATGTGATATTACCATTCTCGAAAACTGGGTCGGGCACATACCTGTAGTACGGCACTTCCGATTCCACAAGGTTGTATTTCAAAGCAAGTTGCTGATTATCCTGGCTACAAGGTTGTGTCTATGCAAGTATTCTCCGTTAGCTAGACGAGCACACCCGGAGATTGCCTGATTGATTCTCCCGGCCGGTGGCATGCCCGACAAATGTCAACCGTGCCGTCTTTCACAATAAATCTCCGGTAATTGTTCGTCATCATAACTTCGTCCATAATTGCACAGACAAAACCTTCGGTTTCTCCAAAAAGGTCACCGAAACGCAGCCAGGCTACGGACGCTAGTAAATCTACATCGGGGCCATGTAGGGCCCGGAAAAAGCGTCCGTGAAGCTTCTTACTCTGCCATACCTCCATGCGATCATTAATGTCAAGCACTACTGGTTTGCGCCAGTTCTCTTTACCTAAGGAGAGTGGAGTGAGGTCCTTGTCCACCGCGACTACATCTCGATGCATCCCCACGTCGGTTTCTAGGAAATATTCCCTGAGACTGCATATCTCGCGATTGTGGAGAGTCTTAGCGTTTAAAAAGCCTCGACCTCCACATTTTCGCGGGATATACAGCCTCATTACCGATGACCGTGGGTGATACATTCGATTTGCAGTCAGCAATGTACGGACCTTCCTATCCAGGGCGTTGAGTTCGGTCTGAGTCCATTTGAGTATGCCAAAAAAGTACATCAAAACCGGCATGACCCAATCATTGAAGGCGCGCACCTTGTTTCCGCCTGAAAGAAGACTATTAAATACTTTTTTCAGACGGCCAAAGAAGCGCTCCTTCAACGATTGCTTCATGTCAGTAACATTGATGCCCAACGCTTCCGACATACCCGAATACTTATAGGTTTCGGATGTGGAGAGGGCTCTAAGATTTGTGGAATCCGAGAGTTGGGTTCCCACGGATTCCACAATCTCCCCTCGCTTTACATGCATGACCGCACATTTGTCCACACCAAATTCCATCCTGATGGCGCTACTGAAAGTTTCAGTAATTTTCAGTAGCTCCATCAGTTGCAAATTGTTGGGGGCAAAGAGTTTTAGGTCATCCATGTAAAGGAGGTGAGATATAACCTGACCACCTCTCCTCAGCCGATAGCCTAGACCTGAATCCTCTAGCAGTGTGCTTAGAGGATTCAAAGCTATAGCCCCATACATGACATCAGGAAGGTGCACAGAGTTGTATCTACTTTATACAACTCCAGCACCCTCATGAGCCATGTATGTGGCACCGAGTCATAGGCCTTCTTATAATAATCCTTTCGGGAACGACGAACCTGTTGGCTAATGGTCATATCAATGAGGAGTAGCTCCTTAGTACCCCGGGACCCGTTCTTACATCCATTTTGACAGACAGATATGATGGAGTTGGTGTCTATATGTTTGTTAATTTTAGCTTTCAAAATGGATGTAAGAACTTCATAAACCGTCGGTAGACAAGTGATCGGTCTATAATTTTATTTTATTTTTTTGAAGTGAAACTTCTTTACGCACGCTTGACTTGGGGAGTAAGCTGGCGAACGCGTGACGTAAGCGTTACGAAAAGTGTGATCGGGCAAGGCGAACGGAAGTTAAGTGGGGGATAGCGCGCGCACATTTTCTTTCTCTCTTCCTCTCATAGCCAAATACGTTCCGTATATCTAAGCAATAGAAGATCTATGCAAAAATATTAATTTACCAATGAAACCATGAAATAAATTTTAATATTTGTAGAAAATTAATATATGTATATGTGTATACATGTATATATTGTACACACATATATATATATATATACATACAGATGGAGCGAAAGAAGTTTCACTTCAGTCGTGTGGTCATAAGCACACTCGTTTTTTTTTTATTAGTATTTTTTTTTTTTATGACTTTACAATTCTCGAGACCATGGGGTCCCGGTCCTTTGGAAGGCGTACGAGGGGCCGAAGCCAACTCGCAGAGGCCCCTTACAAAAATTTAATGAAATGCGGCACCAACCGACGATTATCCTTGTATGCGCTATGAAAGTGCACCCAAGGATAACCCTCGGCTGGTGTAGGACTATTGCAGGATATGGAAAAATAAAAAATTGGACTATGGGTTTAGGTGGCTAAGGTGGACTGGTTACCAAGAACTATGGAAGAACTATGACCCCTGCCTGATCAATGTTTTATATATACACGGATGAAATGACAGGGGGTGACTTGCACACTAAATAATGGGCCCCCGGAAACGGTCGCTAGCACATAGTGACGTAGCGACAAGGGGGCAACATGTCCTGAGGTGCTTATGAGGAGTGGAGAGGTATTCCACGGCTATCAGGACAATCCCGGAAGTACGGTCAAGATCCCTACCAGCATCTTACTGGAATACATCCTTCCTCCGAGAACGTTTGCTCTTGCAAATCTCCACTCAAGCCGGCCAATAAAGGCAAGAATGAGGTGGGAGCTCTGTTCCTCGTCATTGTTCACTCCAGCCAGCCAATAAAGGCAAGCCAGAGGTGAGGAACAAGACTTCTCCCGGGAGATAGGGTCCGTGGGGTCGCTACTGCCCAACAGCTCGCCACATGCTGCCCTGCGGGTTATATTATTATTATTATTGTTATTATAGGCAGACTTGACCAATAAAGTTGGTTCAATCCATCCGTGAGAGCAGTGGTGGCCGAGTGCTAGCGGCCCCGACTTACGAGTTTATAGGTCGTAGGATCGAACCCAAGCAGGTAAATTCTTTCATCACCACTGCTCTCAAAAACGGTGAAGGAAAACATCGTGAGGAAACCGGCACGTCCCAGAACTAAAAATTCGAAGACATGTGACATCTACCAACCCGCACTGGGGGCGTGGTGGATTACGGCCCACTCCCTCTAACAGAGAGGAGGCCTGGGAACGTTATAGGCTGATTATGTAAACAACCCATCCGTGCTACTGTGCATGTTATGTCCCTAATTAACACATTACGTACAAAAACCTTGTAAAACAGGTATTCATTTTGTAAGGGAAGGGGACCTCATTATAAATTAACTTGATTTCGTTGCATGCTGAAACATCTACTTTCTGCTACGTTTTCATGCATGAATAGTGAATTACTAACGTTAGACTGAGGCACGATTTCCTTACCAATTGCAACTTCCCATCATTAGGTATTTAGGTTGAGCTGATAGTATAGGTAAAAACAAAAAGAAACGCGTATCTCAGCGTTTTTTTTTTTTGTCTAAGAAGTGTTCCTCTGTGGCCGGACCACAATTTAGTACTCAGATGCTATAGTTCGAAATAATAGCTACCCAAAGTCTACTTTCATCGGAATATATATATTTTTAGTACCTCAAGAGATATCTTTTTAATTAAAAATTAATGTGGTCCGGCCGCCAGGCAGTGCTCTCTGGCCGCGCCACCTCAAATTAAATAGAGTATATATAGTAGTTAATAGAGCATCTGAGTACTAAATTGTGGTCCGGCCACAGAGGAACACACAACATTTATTTCAAACCAGCCGGTCGATTCTGTAAAAATCTCACCGTGATAACTTAGGTGAAGTGAGCTATCAATAGGGGTAATCGCTAACATCAGGTGGAGTCAACAAAATTAAATTACGACATGAAGCCGCACCCATCTTTGCAGCATGAGGTACTCCCACCGATCAGTAAAAACACCCAGTTTAGTGTTGGTATGGCCACGAACGCGAGCGAGTAAGGAGGCGCATCTTTTCATAACGATAGCGGCAAATTCATCCACCCGCGCCTCAGCATCTGAATGAATGGCACGCGTGCCGTTGGTTCGCATTTGTAGTTACATTAAAAAAAAAACTATTTACATCACAGATATAGTTACACCTATATAACGCAAGAGAACTAAGTACTTCGTGTGCCAAAAATCGCACCAGCTTACGTACAATAATCGTAAGCTCAGTCCAGAGTACTGCTGGCTGGGTGAGCGTGAGTGAGAAAGAGCCCTTGTGACTAGTGTTGGGCAATGATAATAATCCGGTTAATATCATTCGGCTAATAATAATCGATTAATAGCAGTTAGTAGCCATTAATAGAGATTATGGATGATAACCCTGCTGTTAATGTTATTTTAGTGATTGAAAATTTCCCTTCATAGTTTTCAGGCTAAGGACTGTCAGATTAGACATCATTTTCATTATCTTTCTTTGTAGTAAATAAATGTGCAATTTAAAACTAATGTGGCCCATTTAAAAATTTTCAATCAGCTATTTACATTGATTTTTGATAATTAGATTTTTTATGTAGGTACTTAGTTTTTTTTTTTTTCAATTCTTATTCAGTCATTTATTTTGGATTTTTTATTTTCGTTTTTAGTTGTTTTTTTTTTTTTTTTTTTTTCGTTGCTCAAAAATCATTTTCAGCCTAATTACTGCTAGAAACACTGAATTCTTATTATTCTTTTTATTCATATTTAGTTCGCTTTGTTAAATCAAGTAATTAATTAGGTAGATGGTTAAATCACAAAGTGATGTGTCAATAGTAATTATGGTTTTTATAAGTACTCGTAGTATTGGACCTCTAAATTAACAAAACTGAATTTCCCGAAAAATGTGTATTTATTTTATTATTAACAATTTTTCACATACAAAAAGTGAAAATAAATAAAAAGAATAACAATACATCGAATCACACTGCGTAGACGCACCCAATTTATGTTCACCACAGATCTTACAATAAAACAAAAAAAGCATTTATTTTTTTAACAATACATTAATAGCAGGGTTATCATCCATTGCAAAGCAATGGACACATGGATCATCAATAATAACTCAAAGCATCCGGCTATTTACCCCAACACTACTTGTGACGTCATAGGTATGCAGGTAGTCAAAAAATGGCACACTTGGTTTTCATACAGATCGTGATAGGGGGGCCCGTACACAGTCAATCTCGATCGCGATCCGCGGTCAAAATCAATGATCGCGACGATCCAGCGGGGTAATTGCGTAACATACTATTAGTAGCAATGGGTTTCATGTTGACAGATCAACAACGTTCATTGCGTTTTTTACATTGTTGGGCAGACACATTTTTCGAACATATGAAGCAATGGATTAGCAATATGCTTCAAAATGATTCAAATTGAGATCGATAGTGTGTTTCGCAATTAGGGTGCTGATTGATAATGTACGAATCGTGAATGTACGGATCGTGGGTCGCGATCATTGATTTTGATCGCGGATCGCGATCGAGATTGACTGTGTACGGGCCGCCTTACTTGCGTTATCTAAGTCACCTACTTTGTACGGAGCCCTTGGTGAGCGAGTCCGAATCGCGTTTGAACGATTTTATTTTTATAAATCTTTATGACTGGTTATGTGCGTCACGTCCAGACGTAGGTAGGTAGTAAATCTATTGCGTATCAAAGCTATGATTCCCGCATGCAAATATACTATTTTGTATGCATAATCAGCCTATAATGTTCCCACTGCTGGGACACAGGCCTCCTCTCGGAGAGGGAGCGGGCCCAATGCGGGTTGGTAATGGCCCCGATTCTGTTGTTCACAAAATAAACTAAATTTAAGTTCATTGCATCTTTTTCTATTTCATTATGAAAAGGACAGAAGATAAATATTAGTTTAGTCCTGTCAAATTAGTCAGCGCCTGACGTAAATTGACGTATTTTTAGTAGCCAATTTTTTAATCACGTCTAAACTTCTCTATGGTCTACTTGTCTCGTCTAATTTGACAGGACTAAACTAATATTTATCTTCTGTCCTTTTCATAATGAAATAGAAAGAAAAAAGATGCACTGAACTTAAATTTAATTTAGTTTGTGAACAACAACAGAATCGGGGCCAATGGCTGTAGGAATCCTAATGTGCGCTTGGATAAAAAGGTTCTCGGTTACAGTTAACTAAAAATTAAACACCCAAAATCACATCTATTTTATTTATTTCGCTAATAAAGAGTATTGATTTAAGCAGACGACAACCTCATGGGTTGAAATGCGAGGCCTTTCCCAAAAAATAAATACCTCTTTTCCTCGTTGCCTCTGTACTCTGTGGTTGCCTCTAGCGTTGACGCGTTTCGCTCGTATGAGCACTCATATCGTAGAATATTTTATTGTGGCAAGAATAACAGTATCAGAGCAAGAATTTCGATATCGGCGATAATGTAAACCAAGCCTTTAACACAATTTTTAAAATAACATAACTCTAATAAGGTCGTATTAACGTAACCGGTGAAATAAAAAATTAAATTATTTTTAATCCTATATTTATTTGATATATGAGTTATGAATTATTTTTTTTTCTATTATTGATTCTTATATAAATTTAAGAGTAATATTATTAAGTATAGATTATAGTTTATGGTATATGAAAGATATAATAAGATATGAAAATTCCAAGATGGATTATATTAAATAAATGGTTATAAATGGTTTAGGTATAGTAAATAATGGGATACATTACATTGACATATGTTTATTTTATAAGAAACGTTAGCAGGCTCCAAATCTTAAAGTAAAAAAATAATATTTAAACCTAATAAATATTGCTGTTGATGATAAACGATGAAGCATAAATTTAAATAATTTTCTTTTAACACAAATAATCGATATAATAAAAAGCCTTATTTACCTAAATCAGAGGGGCAATTCTCGTAATTTTTAGAACGTTCACAGTCTGATCTCAGTCTCAACCTGTCAAAAAATACTTCTAATTTCCGTACATTTTGACAAGTTTTTGACATTTGTTTGTCGCCGAGAATTGGCCTTCTGATGTATTTGTTCATAATTCATTCCTAAAACGAAATATAGGAAAAATCTACGGACAAAAGTATATCAAACTATCGGACCCAGAATCTCCGATCAACAATTCTACATTTCCGAAAAACGGCTGGAAAAATAAGACCACAAATAATGTTGTGGTCTTATTTTATTTCTATGCTATGTATTTTTAATTATTTTTTAATGTATTTTTTCTTTCTTTATTTTACAACATAGTTTTTTCAACCTTCCTCATCTGCCTAGCCTTTTCCCAACTATGTTGGGGTCGGCTTCCAGTCTAACCGGATGCAGCTGAATACCAGCGTTTTACATTAATTAAAGTTAGTTTTTTCAACCGTATTGCTAGCTTATTACTTAGAAAATATGTTTTATTTTTCCATAAATATTTTTGTTCTTATTTTTTAAATACAATATTGCAAACGATAATAAACTTTTGTGTTTGAGTGTTAAGGTTTATAAATCAACATAAACAAAGTGTTAAAAATCAATCCGACAAACTTTAAGAGGTGCTTTAGACCATCGAACTGAACAACTTTCACTATGAGACCAACTCTGAAATCATGAAAAAAAAATCTGCTGTTTCATACATTTTGGTCAAGTAGGTATTGAACTTTTGTATTAAACACCTGATTTATTTTCGTGATTTAAGTGTTGGTCCCATAGTGAAAGTTGTTTAGTTCGATGATCTAAAGCACCTCTTAAAGTTTATCTGGTTAATTTTTTAACACCTTATACAACATGTAACGTTAAATGCGCAAAACCTCATACACCCCAATTAGAGCATTGAGTTAAAAGCATAATACTATAACCAAAACTATTTTTTTAAAGCTAACAATTTTTATTAAGAAAATCGTGTAGATCCTAGCTGCTAGGATCTACACGATTTTCTTAATAAAAATTTTGAATGCATACATGCGTACGATAATGTAGGTACTTTTAGGAACAACCTGTATCAATCACTTTTGTTTTAAGGATGGATGGACGGCCGGATTGGTCACTGATGTGCACTGGTTAGTTCTAGATAATATTTCACTTATACCCGTTGTAATTTTGTTTTTTTGTTGTTACTTTTACCGAAGTACCTACTTAAGTGGTTATAATTTTCTAAATTATGTAGTCGATGATTTTGGTGCACGGTAAAACTCTAATGAGTTTATGTTGGCACCAACTTAAATGTATATGTACTACTGAATGAATGAATAAATAAATAAATAATAAAATAAATAAAGTAATGCTAGAACCTAGCATTACTTTATGCATTCAAAATTGAGTCTTAAAATAAGACTTAATTTGCTTTGTCTCAATCGGCGGATAGTATGGCAAAATAGGTACATAATTTTTGAAAAAAAAAATCTATATTAAAAGTTACTGAAATCGATTCAGTAGTCAATTATGAACAAACTATTTTTAGGTTTTGCGCATTTAACGTTACACTTTGTATAGGTACAGACGCCAGCACATCAAGCTACCCGAAACTGTCAAATATTCCCAATCAACTTTGAACCTTATGCTTTAAACATAAAGTTGAAAATCTATTAAAGAAATTTGACAGATTGTAGTAGCTTGATGTGCTGGCGTCTGTACAATCGCGGCCACATGAGCGATGTTTTTGTTCATAATCCCTAATCTAGTGCAATTGTTGATCGAAGCCCAGAATGTTTAACGATAATTCGTCAGAATGTGGTCCATTAGGCTTTATATTTATTTTTTATGCTTTTTAGTTTTTATATTCTACTCAAAAGTCTAACACTACTATGTAATTTAAACGTAAGTATACTAGAGAATTAAAGAATTAGGCGGATTTTGACATACAATTTCAATCAATTAGGTAAAAAATGTGTTTATCCTAAAGGGTATTATCGTGACAATGTAACCCTTTAACCTTTTTTTTTATATCAGTTGTCGTGCCCCCAGCGCCTGCCACAGTGATTAGATTTTTTTTTTTGTTTTTCGAATAACCTGATATAATACAGCGTAATTAATAAAAAAACAGAGTAAACGAGCTGTGGTATTTGGTCGTAAATATACGACCCTGGCGAAATGGGCACGAAAATATTTGTCGGATTTATCCGGCGTAGGCGGTTAAAAGGTTAAATATAACGTGAAATTTTTGGATATGCCACGCATTGACATTAACATTTGTACGTTATAACTTATAAGTCTATAATATTTCTATTATAGGATCCAAATCATTATTTGTCTTGCTAAACACTTATTGCAACCTAGATATAAAAATATTGAAGATATTGCAAAAAAGCAATATTTGGTTTCAAATGCAATGTATTTGGCAGTGTAGCTTTATCTGGCTCTTCCTGCTTTTTACAAACCTTTCAAGACTGATTATGTTCTAAACTAATATTTTATAGAGAAAAGATTAGATTTTTTGTAAGTAGGTATTTTACGCTATCACCCTAAAACGGCTCAAAGGATTTGGATGAAATTTGGCACAAGGGTAGACCATGACCTGGATTAGGACGTAGATCTTTTTATTCCAATATTCACACAGAATAGAGACTAATGCAGATGAAACCGCGGGGCGCAGCTAGTTAAAAATGAAACATCCAAAGACGAACCGTTAGTGTAGTAATTGGCGACCATGGCCGCGTCCGTTTAGCCGTTTTAGCATCAAAGCGTTTTAACCAAACACGAAAAATCAAATCTTTTCTGTATTATATTATTAAGTTCAGATAGATAGTCTACAAAGCGTGACATATCCAATATACGCAAATTTAATATTATTGTCGTACATACACGAAAACCTTGATGTCCAAAATCACAATCACTAAATCTGAGACATAATTTTGGCTTTTGCCATAGACACTTATAGATTTCCTTCATTTTGTCATCAAATTTCTACAGCATGCCACCAATAATATTCCTTTAAAAGTCGTTGCAAATTACGAGCGCGCGACTTAAGACTTAAGTCATCGACATTTTTTTTTTTTTTGTGGATGGGAAATTCATCAAATGACCCCTCCCGCTCAGGGTGGAGCAGAAGGGAGTGTCAGACTCTTACTGATTAAAACCCACCCGTGTTCCTTCCTTAGCCCTTTATGTTCCGGGGCAGCGGTAACCCTTTCGGAAAATCCCGCTCCCCGGACAAAAGGTTTAAAAAAAGAATGATTGACGTGCGCTCGACAAAATGCAACAACTACAAATTCACAATTTTCTTATAACTCAACCAGTTAATTTTTAATGCGAATTACTAAATAAGTGGATACATAACTTATGTATTTCTAATATTATAAGACGAAATAGGCGCCCAACACGACAATTTTAACTTACTTTAGACGTTTAAAGGGCCGCAACTGCGGTAACGCAAGCTCGAAACGCAACGATTTATGAATAAGGAATTTGTTCCTTATTCATAAATCGTTGCGGCCGTTGCGGGCCGCACTTGACGATACTGGTGTCAATTTGACGATATACAGCGTCAATTTGAGACAACCCACAAATATAGAAAATAATCTAAATTAAAAAATGATTACTCATTAAGTTGTACTTACATTCTTAGCGTCATTATCTCGTCAAATTATGCACTAATAATGTCAGTTATAACTTTTAGAATAATTAGAAAACAAAATTGAGAAAACCCTAGAAATAATATAATTTGATATTTGGAACCTAGGGCACAACATATAATAATTCTGATTATTCTACGACATACGGGTTTTTAAAGATCAAAATGCACATGTAAAACATTTTTCGGTCTTGATTACAACTTTTTTTTTAAATCGACCTTAAACTACAAGAAAATATAAAATAAATAACCATCAGGTTTTAACAACGTACTTACAATAATTTGCTAAACATAAATTTCCACTTCAGCAGCTAGAACAATTTAGTTTCTATTCTACTTAAAAAAATAACCTCACATTGCAAATAAAAAAAAAAAAACAACTTTCAGCCTTACTACAACGCAATAAAGTTCAATTTGAACCTTAACACGTTGACAGCCAAACAACAGACATAATAAAAAATCTATCGTGGGCGAACATCGACATGACCGCGGTCAATGACTTAATCTAATTTCTGTTTCTTACTATCAGGCGCGTTAAGTTCAACGCTGGTTGACGCTAGAGAGCGTTTGAGTTTGCTGTCAAAGTTCTTTGGCAGATTACTTAGAACGCGTATTTCGTTGGTAATGCCCCTTATTTTGGCCATAGTGGACATTGATCTGGTTTTCGGGCTCTGCTTTTCTCCAGAAGTCGATGGAGCGGGGCTGAAACGGCTTTCGTCGACCTTTTGGACTTTTGCGGGCGGTTCCGAGTCGTCTTCGGACAAACTCGGCATTTTGATCACCGGTTGGCGTGGTTTCATGTTTGGTAGTTCTGTGGAAGAAAGTTTTAGTTATAGAGTTTTCTTTAATTAAATTATAAATAGTTTTCTTTCATTAAGCAGGTTTGTACAAAATGTGTCAAATTTCTTTAACAGATTTTCAACTGTATCGGTAAGTTGATTAGGACATTTGACAGTTTCGGGTACCTTGATGTACAGGCGTCTGTACAAACACTTACACGTCAACCATATTTAAAAAAAAAAACTAGATGACGTCGGCGTTTCTTATTTGACTACTCTGAGAAGAAAGGCCAAAACCAACTCAAACTCACTATAAAGCTTGGTCTGATTGTACATTGGTATCTGAAATGGTCTTTGTAGGAAAGAGCCACCCAGACTGAGTGGACCGGTCCAGTCAGCGCACGCAATTGTCAGTAATCACGCCGCTCAATTCAAAACCTAAGGAGCTCAACGATTCATCGAACAATACCAAAGACAGGACATATGGGTAGGCCACATAAATTACTCAAACTGCCAGTCCATGATTAAAACTAACTGAGAAAAACCTACCCTAAGACCCGTATTACAGAACGTAACTCAATACTCAAGCATTACTTAAAACTAGTTTCAACCAATCAAATCGCTTGAATCTAGTTTTAAGTAATGCTTGAATATTGAGTGACGTTCTGTAATACGGTCTTGTCCGTCCGTCTGTCACAATGCTGTATCTTTTGAACCTTAAGGCGATGCCACATGGCCGTTGCCAATGCGTTGCTTCGGCGCTGCAACGCCTGAGCGGTGACGTCATCGCAGCTCACGTGTGGTGTTTAAAAAATAAGATCGTGAGGCGCGTGTATCATTAAATGCCATTTACATATTTACTCAGGTTACTCTACGCCCCGCGATTTTATTTTTTAGTTTAATCAATGCCCTAGATTGATGAGGAAAGTGTGATGACTGGTACTTAGGAGCTACCGAATTATTTTTTAGCTTTTAGTACATTATCAAAATCATAATTTTCATTAAAACCGTTTAACTTAAAAAAAATTACGTATTTTATTTTCAAGTTTCTAAACTCTACATATGATCTGCCATACTTGTAAAGCCCTTTAATTTGATACCCATTACACATATTAAAACAAATAAATTAAACAAAAACAACAAAAATGAAATCGCATTTTGTGTCGGCGGCCATCTTAGATTTGAAATTTTTCATAATGTACAGTAATAATAGTTCTAATAGTCAAACCCTTTCATATTGAGGGGATTGTGAAATAATATGTAATCCGCCATTTTGTAGCGGCGGCCATTTTAGATTTACAATGATACTGATTAAATTAAATTGTATTGTCATCAAAAGATCAATCTGCCAACAGGAAGGTGATAAAATTTCAATTACTAAATTTGACCCAAATAAATAAGTAACAAACAGGGCAAGCTAAATAAAACCGTTTAAAAATATCTTACGTTTATTATTCCTCTTGGAGGTGCCAATGGGTAACACCGACAGGTCCAACTTGATCTGTGAGGAGAAGTGACGCAGCGACTGTGGTGCCGGGGCCGGTACTTCAACCGGCACATTCGCTGGAAACATTCGACAATTTTCAGATTTTTTTTTTGAGGAGATCGAAAGTCTACGACGTCGGGGACAGGGCGAGGCGCCTCAAGTGGAGTTGGACAGGACATCTAGTTAGACGAGGAGATGGCCGACCCACCCGGTGGGTTCCCGCATTGTAGAAGCGGGGGGACTCAGTAGCCGTGACTTGGTCACCCACGGTGAAGCGAAGAGGAACCCGAGGAGGGGCTGCTCGTCAGGACCTTTGCTGGTAAGCCGACGACGTAGCGGCCAACAAGTAGGTTGCGGTGCCGCTTGGGTGACATCGCAACTGAGGCGGGCCGCGATGTCGTATGGGAGGCATCGCGGCTGAGGGTTGGAGGCCGCGGCGGGAGAGCAGTGCCGGTATTGCGGTGCGCCGCTCTCCCTATCCTCTGTGGCCGAAAATTAGCAGGCTGCGGGGCCAACGACCTGACCCGCCGCAAGGGGACCAAGGGTGCCCAGACACGGGGTCGTCTGGCGCCCATGTGCTGGTGTCGTCCCTGGGGTGGTCACGGCGTGCTATGTGTTCTGGTGCGCCAGTGAAGGGGAGCACTCCCCAGAGGAGGGTCCGGTGACGGACAGCCGCGGCGAGATCACGGATGAGTGCTAACGCGTGCCCGTGTTCTTGCCGTAAGTGGCAGAGGACACCGTGGAGTTTTAGTGGGTTAGAGTCCCACATAACTGCACTATCTCCCCGTGATAGTGCAGAATGCATGAGCATTTCTCCACGATAAAAAAAAAGAAGGAGATGGACGATGGAGTAAAGCTGTGAACGAATAGTGGCCATGGTTAGGCCAATAAAACTAGGGCGGTCCAAAAGCGCGTTGGGTTGATGATATCGTCAAAGTCGCAGGAAATACCTGGTTGAGGGACGCACGGATCCGGAAAGTATGGCAGAAGAAAGGGGGGCCTATAACCAGTAGTGGGTGATTCCGGGGTGAAATGATAATGAAATGAGTAGGAGAATAGGAGCACTGGTGGCCCAATTGTGTCTTTGTGTAATTTATGTGGTGGTGCTTTACTTTTTGTGGTGTATTTCATCACCACTGCTCTAAGGAAAACATCGTGAGGTAACCGGCATGTCTTAGAACCAAAAATTCGAAGACATATGACATCTACAATCCGTACTGGGACCGCATGGTAGATTATTAGCCCACTCCCTCTCGAATTTTATATATTTTAAAGTCAAACTCAAAGCATTTATTTCAAATAAACCAATTAAAGGCACTTTTGAATTGTCAAAGGGTCGGTCAGTCAAAGATGAAGCTAGATACCCATTCCAAACCGTAGTAGGTATGGAGAAGAACGAGCAAGAAACTCCACAGACACTCTTTTTTAAATCATAAAATTGTTACAAAATATTGGTTACATCATTCATGTTGAAATTATACATGTGAGAACGACGTAGAAAGATGCGCACGTTAAAAGCGTCCGTACTAAAAAAAGATAAAAACAATTCAGAAATGAAAATGAGCCGTGGCCGCTAAGAGATGACCAGTCCCTACTGACGGCGCCCGTTCACGAACATGACGTATGGATCAGCACCATTCAGCTCAACCATTTTGAAGGGAACTTAATGATCCAACACACACTCTACCACCAGCGAGACATGACATACTCACATTCAAGGTGTTTATAAGTGCCTATTTGAAATTCATGCTTTAATTTTGGGACTCAACTGCATCCGATAATACTGGAAACCGACTCCAACACAGTTTGGAAAAGGCTAGGCAAATTGTGATAAATAAAAATAGTGTTTACCAGCAATAATAGCCTTTCCTCCGACGGCTTGGTTGGTGTGAAACAGTTCATTATGCCGTATGTCGAATTCTTCTACACGCTTCTTCATTTCATCTGAAATGATACAAAGAAATATCGATACTTTAGAATCTGCGAATAATAAAAAGTCAGGAAGCGTAACTATGAACAAAATCAACGAGAAATTCGGCTCCAAACTTCACTGCATTGACAAGATATCTCGAGTATTCGAACGAAAGAACACACATGCAAATAAGCCAATCAGCTGCGCTTGCGTAAAGCGTTGTATTCTGGCAAGCGCTGTGATTGGTTCTGGTGCGCGGTGGCCTTTTCGGCAACGCCCACCGCGGTAAACATTTGCGTAGTGCCATTTTTGAGCTTGAGTTACATTTTTTTACTTTTATTATTCGTAGTTTAGAACTGAGTAACAAAATAGTATCGTGAAGAAAGTACTTGAATCAGTACTCGGTCGGACACCCACCACAGATAAGTAATAGTATTTATTGATAGGTTAATTTTATAAGGTTTCAGAAAAAAAAAGAGATACCTAGATAACGCAAGAGCAACTACTTCGCGTGCCAAAAATCGCACCAATTTACGTTTAAAAATTGTAAGCCGCCACTTTCGCGCCCAGTCCTGAGTACTGCTGGCTGGGTGAGCGTGAGTGAGAAAGAGAGCTTGTGACGTCATAGTAGGTAGTCAAAAAATGGCACGCTTGGTTTTCATACAGATCGTAATACTTGCGTTATCTAGGTCTATCTATATCTGTGGCCATAGGCTTCTACTCCGTTCGCCTTTTATATCTTTATGTCCAGATGGTAAAAAAAGTCAGCCGGTATAGATATAAGACTGGAAGCTTCTTGTAGAAGAAATAAAATATTATAGTGGATTATGTTCTCACCAAGAAGATTCTCCTGTTCCCGCTGCTTCAGGTTCAGATCTCTGATCATCTTCTGCTGTCGTGCCACGGTCTTTCTATGCTCGATGTTCTGTTAACATGCCATAATTCATATGAATACTTTATTGTTATGCATATATGTCGCAGTAAGATGGTTAAAGCCATGATATAGTTATATCCCTTTATACTTTAAGACTATGCCGACCGCACAGTGGCGCCCTAATCGTTTGTTTGGTTATTTCATACAATTTAGAATGAAAATGCAGAAAATAATCACATTAAGTTGTGCTTCACAAGATTATACGTTAATATTATTAGAAACGGTAGTTTTATATTGTTTAGTTTTATTATAATCCTTAACCGATTCGTTGCGATGCCTAATTTCACTAACTTCTAGCCGTGGCGTCGAACATACGTGAAAAATGAAGATAGTTTGGTTTCAGGTAAAACTTCCATAAAACTTAATTGAAGGAGTTATCATCGATATCAAAATGACACATATCCGTGCCTGACGCCACACTTAAAAAGAAGTGATGGCACTGAAACGTGCCATCCGCAACGAATTTGTTAAAACGTATAACAGTGGCCACTATATTCCGTTTTAAGGATTATAATAAAACTAAACAATGTAAAACTACCGTTTCTAATAATATTAACGGTATAATCTTGTGAAGCACAACTGTGAAGCACAATTTATTGATGGTGGAAGTTAGCCTATTAATGCTGGTCCGTTTTGCAATTAGAGTCCTGCGGGGCAATTGCGTAACACATTATCAATCGGAATCGGTTACATTTTGACAGTTCAACAACATTCATTGTGTTATTTACGTGTTGAGCAGACACATTTCTCGAACGTATGAAGCAATGGATTAGCAATTTGCGTCAAAATGATTCAGATTCCGGTTGATAGTGTGTTACGCGCAATTAGGGTGCTGGTTAGTTGTGCAAATCAGAGAAAATATAATACCTTTTAAGTATTTCACTAGATTAGTCTAATAAGGTAGTTATCGTTATATTCCTAAATCGTGCTCGCATCATAGTTAAATTCCTATATGCCGACCGCTTAACTGAGACATTGCCTGAGGTAGCAGCGCGGTGCGGGAGGGGTGTGGTGACGTGATGCGAGAGCTCAGTGATTCGTCATCTTGTGACAACTATCACCCCTCCCGCACCGCGCAGCTACCTCAGGCAACGTCTCAGTTAAGCGGTCGGCTTACAAGGCTTTATTACTTTATTATTTATATTAGTTAAACCCTTAACTACGGTTTTCTAGAAAATCGGTGGCCGCGTTTAACATGATAATTATAATTATTATATTCGCCATACCGCGTCAAAAGATCGTCGCGTTTCTGTTTCGTTTTGACACTCAATGACGCAGTGTCTTGACTTGATTGTCGTGGAAGCGATATTTCATAATGTATTAGCTGATCACTCTTCTCAGTATGGATACTTTTTCGCGTGACCAAGAACGCTGAGAGCATATAAAATTTAGCGATGTGAATGTTAAGGATGTGGGGTTTGACTTAACGCCAAATAGTGGTATAAATGACAAATTTTTATGACGGCCGATAAAGTATGACAGAACCGCTTTCCTGAAAACCAGAGCTTTACTGTTATTTACTGCTAAAACGTGGCAATCGGAGTTGAAGAGGTTAACAGAAAAGAATATATTTAAAATTAACAATGGTACAAAGAAATCTGAACTCTATCCTCCTTAAGATAAAGCACAAATCAAGAAATACCATGTAAAAGCGACATCTATCGATGAATAGAAGGACTATCTAACCTGTTTGCAGAAATTCTTGTACTGTGAGGCGAGGAATAATGACAGTTTGGCGTTGAGGATCGAGCGGCGACGCAGATGGGACATCTCCTGGCGCATTGCTAGCGGGGCAAGCGCCGCTGTGGATACAATGATAAGAGAATAATTAATTTGCAAAAACATGTGTACAAAACATACAATACAAATTGTCGTAATGCAGCTAAAGATATTATGAGAACAGAGCCGAAGTAACCCGCGAAATTCAAATTTTTCATATGTTTTTTGCAATTTGCACGTCAGTATCAGGTTTTGTATGTCGAACAAAATATCATTCGCGTGTATTTAAAAAAATATAATCATTAAAATCATCAACACAACCCTCCTCGTTCATATTGAATGACTATTTCATGAAATTTCAATCAATAGGGTACATAAAGACAGATAATCACGTTTCTCTTTGACAATGTATGCAAATATTAACACAATAAAGAAAACTACCTTTAAAATATTTAAAGGCGTTTATATATATCGTCGACCGTAGGTTCAATTGAGGTAAGGGACATTGGGTATCTTGTCCCTTACCTCAATTGAACCTACGGTCGACGATATGACTAGCTGCGCCCCGCGGTTTCACCCGCATAAGTTTCGATCCCGTGGGAATATCGGGATAAAAAGTATCCTATGTGTTATTCTGATGTATTAGGTCCTTACATATGAAATTAGCGTTTTGTCGTACTGACCACTTTGATCTGAAATATCTCCTCTTTGGTTAAGAATTCCAAATTCAAGTTTATAAATTCATTTAGCTGGTACATTTGAGTTTTGAAAACAGTCATTCACTTGTTTTTTCCTCATTATTTTTTTCTTTGGCGTCGCTTATTACCGCACAATGGAAAACATGAAATATCGGTATATTTACGAGTACGAGTTCTACCGTGGCACCAGTGCTGCAGAAACAGCGCGAAGGATTAATGATGTGTACTGCGCTGGTGTCGCAAAAGAAAGCACGGTACGTTTTTGGTTTCAACGTTTTCGTTCTGGAAATTTCGACCTTCAGAACCAACCTCGTGGACGGCCAGAGACCAAAGTGGAAAATGAATAATTAAAGGCTATTGTGGAAGCGGATCCATCACAAAGCACTTCAGAGATAGCTGCAGGCTTCGGGGTAAGTGATAAAACTGTATTAATCCACTTCAAGCAAATCGGGAAAGTAAAAAAACTTGAACGATGGGTACCTCATGAATTGAGTGAATCGAACTTGCAAACACGCGTCTACTGCTGTGTTACTTTGCTCAACCGACACAATAATGAAGGGATTTTAAATCGAATCATTACTTGTGAAGAAAAGTGGATACTGTACGATAATCGGAAGCGCTCGTCGCAATGGCTGAACCCTGGAGGACCAACCAAATCCTGCCCTAAACGAAACTTGACTCAGAAAAAGTTACTTGTGAGTGTTTGGTGTACTAGCGCCGGTGTCGTTCACTACAGCTTTCTTAAATCTGGCCAAACGATTACGGCAGATATCTATTGTCAGTAACTGCAAACCATTAAGGAAGAACTAGCTGCTAAACAACCGAGATTGGTCAATCGCTCTAGGCCACTGCTGCTTCACGCCAACGCAAGACCACACAGTGCACAACAAACAACCACTAAGTTAGATGAGCTACAATTGGAATGTCCGCGACATCCACCGTACTTCCCGGACCTTGCTCCAACAGATTACCATTTTTGCCGGAATCTGGACAACTTCTTACAAGGAAAAAAATTCAACTCCGACGCGGCAGTCCAAACCGCCTTTAAAGAGTTCATTGATTCTCGCCCCCTTGGTTTTTTTAGTAAAGGGATCAATGAACTACCTATGAGATGGCAAAAGTGCATAGATAACAACGGTGCATACTTTGATTAATTAAATATATTTTACAAAAAAAAACTGACTTTATATTTCTCCCGTACAAAACGCCAATTTCATATGTAAGGACCTAATATAAGCTATATTACTGTACAGTTTCATCAAAATCCGTTCAGTAGTTTTTGCGTGAAAAAGTAACAAACATCCATCCATCCATCCTCACAAACTTTCGCATTTATAATATTAGTAGGAAGTAGGATATATATAAGGCAAGTCTAACATAATAGAGCGCAGAGCAGGGGTGAGTGTTAACAGCCCCAACTTCCGAACTGTAAGCCGTGGGTTCGAACTCAGACTCAGACAGATTATCTAAATAACTTCATCACCACTGCTCTCAAAACGGTGAAGGAAAACATCATGAGGAAACCGGCATGTACTAGAACCAAAAATTTTAAGACATGTGACATCTCCAACCTAACAATCAACCCCACTCCCTCTGAAGACAGGGGACCTGTTTCCCACCAATGGAAACATTATAGACCGATTATGCTCCATACTGTCCATCACTACTGCGGACTTTCGCTGATTAAATTTTAGCTTGTATTTTCTTACCGTTCGAAGGCCTGGCCGCAGGCTGCACTGCCCCCTGCTGCAGCCTCTTCCTGAATTCCGGTGATATCTTGTCGTCAAAATGCTCTATGGCCATGCTGGATATGTCTCGCAGCTCCTGCAGTACTTCGTGAGCTCGCGGGGGCGTAGTTGATGTTTCTACTATAGCGAGAACGCGTCTTATCTCATCTATTACCTGTCGAAGTTTGTATGCTATGTTTAATAATCTGAATAGACGTGTGGCGGCATCTACATGGCCACATGCGAACTACGCATCATATTGACGTCACGCAAAACCTGCATCGCGCAAGCAGAGTTTACCGCGTGACTAGCATGTACAGACGCCAGCAGGTCAACCTACCCCGATCTGTCAAATTTCTTTGATAGATTTTCAACTTTGGTACAAAGGAATAAGGTTCATATTCAATTGGGAAAATCTGATAGATTGGGGTAGCTTGATGTGCTGGCCTCTGTACAATACAACGTCCTGACGTTAATCGTCGGGCAGTTGCCCACCAAACACGACACCCATCGGGCGGAGTGAACTTTACACCCTGTTCCTCATACCTCTAAAGAAGCACATTGGACTATAGTAATGCAATTTTAATGGCTTTGTAACAATGAGTCAAGCTTTAGAAGAATAAATTAAATTAAATTCGGCCCAAATTAAGGCAATACGAAAAATTAATGATATAACAAAGAAAAAAAAAACAGAAAAAGCTGAATAGCCGGGCCACACGAGACGATCCAAAATTGGATCGACGCTCCACAATCAACGATGCTCCATTGAGTACCGATCGTGAATTGGCGATTCTTTCGCACAATCCGGTATAAAAACCTGCGATCCTGCCGCGCGTTCCAGTGCCGATTCACGGATGTTAAGCGGCGAGTTTCCACACGGAGCGCGCCAAACGACTGAGGCACCTTTGAGCATTGTCAAAAAACCGACAGCGCTCGGATTGGCCGCTCCACGGTGCGCGATCCAAATCCGCGGTCGGTATAGACGCGCCGCGCATTTGGCTCGCGCTCCTGCCCCGCCCGATCGTAACGAACCGGATCGTCCTGTGTGGACCCAGCTAGTTGACTTTGCAGTCAGATCTTGTAGGGATTATGTTCTTTACACAAGATCAGTAGTACTGATCTTGTGTGATTTAGGAAATATTCGAAAGTAAGTACTGATTCAGTACTTACTTTGGAATATTTCCTAAAATGTCATGCAAATGCCATACCAATACACGGACCATAAGTCGCTGAAGAATGACCAAATTAAGACAGAGTTAGCCATAAACTAAATACAGTAAGAGTTCGATCACATATTGTGAAGTCTTCGGTATTTAATTTAATCATAATTATTTGGATAGTTTCTCGAACGAAAATGAATGTGACAAATTGTTATGCGAGCGTGAACTGCTAAGTGCTATGGTTGGTTTAATGATTTATCAACAGCCAATCACAGTTAGTATACGCGCGCTACACGATTTTTCACATGATCATTCAAGCTGCCTAACCTTTTCCCAACTATGTTGGGGTCAGCTTCCAGTCTAACCATTCCGTTAGACTGGAAGCAGAACCCAACATAAAAATACTGGTATAAAATACATGTATTTATTTACATACCAGTATTTTACATAAGCGACTGCCTATCTGACCTCCACAAGCCATTGTCTGGGTAATACGATACTCTTTGGTAAGACTGGTTGGTAGACTTTCGGGCTTCTGACGACCCGTAATGACTGTCAAAGATCTACGAACGACTGCCGAAGCACGGAGGAGTTTCGGTATGTAAAGATGATCATCACCCTTTCACGGACCAACCTCGGCAAGCGGCGTTTACTTAGCCATGAGCCCCAGAATTGTCAAATGAATTCTGCGGTAAATTTCGTTCGAAAAACTGGCCTTTAGCACACTGCAAGCCAGTCGTCACATACATGGAAAAAAATCTAATGTGAAAAAAAATTCTTTCATTCAAAGCTATTTTAATTTCAACAGACCTTCCCAGGAATAAAGCAACAGAGTCCATTGTCTATGTACTTGGAGTACGTCATATTGAGCATAGAGATGCGCGTCTCTATGGAAGTCAGGATGTCGCAATGGCGGGAAAGATGGTGGTATCTGAAACAGAATGACTTAACTTTTAAATAACCATTTAAATTAAACTTAGCAACGTTCTCATTGTGTTGTGACTATTATCTAATATATAAAATTCTCGTGTCGCGGTGTTTGTGGTTAAACTCCTCCGAAACGGCTGGACCGATTTGTATGAAATTTTGTGTGCATATCGGGTAGGTCTGAGAATCGGCTACTATCATTTTTTTTTTTTTTTTGCAAAACGACGTTTGCGGGGTCAGCTAGTTATTTCAATAAAAATATCGCGCACGACAGAAAAAAGCAAAATTACAAAATAATTAAATTGATTAGGGAATATGCGTAATATTTTTTTTTCTATATAATCTAGTAACATAAATCCACTAAAAGTAAAAAAGTCGAATTCAACTATTGATTGTTACTAAAAACTTTTTAAACAAAATCAAAGGCCATGATGACGTATCTTTTTTAGGCCTATACCATCATCATCATTTCAGCCGGAAGACGACCACTGCTGGACAAGTGGGCATAGGGCCACCCGCAAGCACCGCCACTTCGACCGGTTCTGTGCTTCTCGCATCCAGCGAATTCCGGCGACCCTCACCAGGTCATCGCTCCAACTTAAGGGAGGCCTACCAACACTACATCTTCCAGTACGCGTAATCCATTCCAGAACCTTTCGGGTCCCACCGTCCATCTGTTCTGCGAGCAATGTGGCCTGCCCACTGGCACTTCAGTTGGGCGTTTTCTTCGGGCTATATCTTTATCTTCGTCTATCTCGTCAAAATGTAGGGAACAGCTGAGTTGTTCATAATGATGAGTACAATGACCTCTTAAGAGGTTGCTGGTGTTTTTCAAAATAATAACCCTGTATTTATCAGATTTTATGATTTGAATTTAATAGATATACGGTATATTCTCTGGTCAGGTTTTAGTAAATACTACCATGCAAGCTGAACTGCGGACAAAGCTACTTTAAACAATCAAGCCACGACATTTAAAACAGTACCCTGTACCACTATCAATAGTCACGACACAGTGAGAACCATTGCTATCTCTGTCTTGAACAGAGATTTCGATGAAATGAAAGAAGTACCCAGGGTGTTGGGGATCTGGGTCATGCTCAGCCAGATAGCCATCCAACGATGTATGGAGGTCATAGCTGGTGTAGTACCATTTGTAGAAATATTTGGTCACCAAGTTGACTAATAGATCGCTGGTTAATGTTGGTTTCCTCAACTCTAACCTGGACATGTTTTAAAACAATTTTAATTTCCGCACTTTGGGGGGCATGAATTCGTACCCTTACTAATAAACGCTGTATAAAGTTACTCATTGACATAACATTACTCCTGTTTCCTGTATCATCGTTAGAGTGGTTTCGCACTTTAGATAGTTCAATCCACGAAGACGCGCCCCACTCTTTTTCCTAATGCTTACAGCACAAGTAAGCAACATTCCGCTAGTGTTTTAGTTTTGTCGATACACACTAATTAATATGGCTAATTAGTGTGTATCGAAAAAACTAAAACGCTTGCAGAATTGACTAGCGATAACCGCTAACGATTAGGAAGAAGAGTGGGCCGCGTCTTCGTGGATTGCACTATCTGTACATCCGATCCGAATTAAAGATCCGACTTCAATCCGAATTGGGATTGTTCTAAATTCGGACGGATAGAGTTCGGATCTAGTGCGCAACCCCTCATACAAACAGGACTATGGTTACTTCGGACCGGCATTTCTCAGATACAGTGCGAAACCGCTCTTACGGTGTCATGTACGCACGGCTACACATCAAGCTATACATAACCAGTATAAGCTGACTTCTGATTGCACGAAAACCCTATATACAATGCGAGGTCAGTTAAAACTGGAAATGTATAGCTTGATGTATAGCTTGATGTGTAGCCGTGTGTACATTCCGCCAGTTATATTCAAGTCCCATATTAGCCCAGGTAACGGCACGGGCGTTTTTTACGCGACTATTTATAATCACGCCCTAATTTTTATCTCTTGGTGTTGAGTTGAGCATTGGGAATCCAACAGAGTGCAACCCGCGCTGGGTTGCACTCAAAAATAATCAACTCTCGGCGCTAAGGAGCCTATAATGTTTCCACTGCTGAGACCCAAGACCCTTCTCTTCGTCACTCTCGAAGAGATGAGGCTTGTGCGCTGTAATCTACCACGCGGGCCCAGTGCGGGTTGGTAGATGTCACATGTCTTCGAATTTTTGGTTCTAGGTCATGATGGTTTCCTTAAGTGCGTGGCCAGGCTGGCAGCGCGGGGCGGGGAGCGGCGCGGGTCCGGAAACGCGCGTGATCTGCCTGTCCGCAGTCGAGCGCGGCTGCGTTCTGCGTGTTGTCGTGTCCAGTGTTTGTCAAAATATAATATGTATGAAGAAGACTTATTTTTACTAGAAAAAAGCTCGAACTAGTTTTAGAACCCGGTCCCCGTGTGGGCCGCCCGCGCACCCACTGCAGCCACTTGTATGAAAGAGCTATGGCGTGAGTTGCCCGCGCGCTCCCCGCGCGGAGCAGCCCGCGCCGCTCACCGCGCCCTCGCTGCCAGTCTGGCCAAACACTAAGATGTTTTCCTTCACCATTTTGAGAGCAGGGATGATGAAATTATTTACACAAAGTGAAAAAACACAAAGTTACACAAAGTGCGGGCCTCCTCGGGTCAGGGGGTGGAATGAGATGTTTGACTCCCCCCGCGACGTCCAAGAGGGGCGCGCGTGGAACACTACACGCCGTCACCTCGGGTCCTAATGTGTCACTACTGTTCTACTGGGCCAACACTAAGCGCTAAGCAGTGCGTTGAAAATCCAGTGCGCGATAAAAATCGCCCGTTGCCATGGTACGAGGGCATATAGGAGGCAAGCCTGTTGACGGGTCTCAAATCTACGTCTCCAGGCTGCTAACCTTTTTTTGGAGCCTTATATTTTTTCAGCGGCCATGAACAAACTGTATGCAGTTAGTAGAAAATATCATAAAAAACTAAATTTTGTAAGACTGTAAAGCTTAAATCAGTCTGAGCTGAGTTAAAGTAGTTTACAGGATGATTTTCGGGATGGGACTTCACGGCGAAATTCGAAACTATGGGCAGTAGAGCAAAGTGATCAATCTTAACCTCGATTCTACTATTAAAAGAAAATAGCATTTTTTTATTTTTTGTAAATCTTCTGCCTGTGCAGACGCTTTCAGAAAGAATCTTGCCCGATTTTAGACTAGACGCCTCCCATCGTCGTTCTCCTACCCTTATCCTAATTTATTAGGGGTCGGCGAAACATATCTTTTCTTGCATACTTCTCTAAATAACAGAAAGAGATAAAGATACAGAAAAATGCTGATCCGTGCGTGTTAGTGCGATTTCACCCATACCTCAAAAATGTATGGTAACACTGTGGTCATTTACGTCAGAACTTTATTCAGTGTTTGTTAATAAGGGATTTAATACAATCACTATACAGGTACCGTCGCTCTGATTCCCTTCGAGGAAGCTGTGCTTTCACGTTCTTGAGGGCCATAGCGTGACGTCTTTCAATCATCACAAAGCCACGGTTTAGCATCCTCATGCTTATCTCGTTGAATGCTCGGGAAACCTGAAATTGTTTGAGATATTAATGAAGTGGGAAGTATTGTCATCATCGTCCGCTCAGCTATAAGAAGTCTTCTGTGAAAGGTCTCCTCAAAGTCGCCAGAGGAAAAAGGAATATGGCAAGTTTTAGAATTTATAGACAAAGAGGAGATGACAATACAACAATAAATTAAACTTTGTATACTTAATGACATTCCCAGTCTGCATACAAAAATTCAACCAAATATATCCAATAGTTTAGTAACTGGACATTATTTTTAATTTTTTTAAATTTTCTATATGATGTATCTGTTAACAAACCAGCACCGACAAGGTTAAAGACATCTGCAGTTAAAAACAACATGTTCTTGAGTTATAAGTGGTATAACTAACCTGACTTTGTTTTATTTATATAGACTATATGGAGCTTCTTACCCACTCATCTCCATTGAGAGCAATGATAGGAACCGGCAACTAGTTTCAACATTCTGACTAAATTCTTGACTGTTCAAAATTGTAAAGATTTAATTGAAACAAACGCTTAAAAAATAATTGAAATAAAATGCAAGTTTCTTTTGTTGCTGCAAATATGTGAAATTCAGCAGTTTAGTTGTTTTTTAAAGAAAAATATCTAAGTATTTGAAACCAAGCCAAAAGATGATAATCATGAGGAAATAACACAAGTTCCATGTGGCTTTGTGGCCGTGTGGCTTTTCAACTGAAAAAATCTAATTAGTCCGTCAGTTAGATTCTCAAAAAATATTTGACCCGTATTTTTTCTTTTGTTACGTAAACAAAAATTGACGAAGATACGACACTTTTAAAATTCTCAATACATCACACCTTAGTATAATTTTTCGTTTTATCTTCGTCAATATTCATTGATTTACAAAAACAAAAAATATGTATCCATTATTTTCCAATACTCTAACTGACGGATTAAATAGATTTTCAATTTATTGATGTCGGAAACTAGCTTATAGGGGGCGATGGTCTGAGACAATCAAGAATGCTGTTGGAGGCAACATGCACCGAGTGGACCACACTGCACAAGACCGCACAACTTGGAGATGCGTCATATGTGGTTGCCATCCTCAGGATTGAAGGAACAATGAAGAAGAGATAATGGGGGGGGGGTACACCTGTTGCCATCAATTGGGCACAAATCCAGACTCTGGACTGCCACTGAGAAATTCCAGATGGAAACTGCCCGACTATGTAATTTTAACTAACTTAACAATACAGTTAATCTGCATTCGCGATTTATTTTCCTAAACATGAGTTTATGGAAAAATAACTTTAAATCCTACATAATAAAGTTCAGTTTACGCTACAACTTCAAACATTTTGTTTCAATAGCACTAGTCACTCTGAAATCAATTTAAACACCATTAAAATAAAGTTGATATTTGTTTAACTTGAAATACTAATAATTTGAAACATAGTTTCGAATAGACTGTGTACCTATGTTATTGTTTGAATTTTATTGTCAGGACTGTCTGACAGTAGAAATTTTAAGATAAGGAAAAATATCGGCAAGTTATTTAATAACTTTGTAAACATTGAAGTAGGTACATAGGGCTTCATACATACATAATCAGCCTATAATGTTCCCACTGCTGAGACACAGGCCTCCTCTCTATGAGAGAGAGTGGGCCATAATCTACCACATGGGCATTAGGCTTCAATAGGAATTATTTATATCGACGGTTGAAAGGCTAAATTGATCTAAGCGACATTTTGTAAAACTTGCAGTAGGACAGATTAAAGTTTTTTTTTATTAAAATAAAAATAAATAAATAAATATCTATGAATATTTATATATTATATGTCTACGAATATTTTAATTATAAAAAAAACTTTAATCTGTCCTACTACAAGTTTTACAAAATGTCGCTTAGATCAATTAGCCTTTCAACCGTCGATATGTATTTAACCAAAGTGGATTGTTTAAATACAAGTTTACTGGTGATTTCACAAGGAAATAAAAATAAAAGAAGATTATTTTTATTTGTGATTGATTGATTTATTTTATTCTTTTATTTTCATTTATTTTATTGTTATTGCAGTGTAATAGTTAATAAAAATGGGTGCAGCCCGACATCCATTTAAATTGTTCTTTTGCATTATTGTTATTTTATATGCATGTATAAATTGTTATTATTGTTTTGCATAATATTAGTAGATAATAGGCTTTGTAATACATATTAACAAGACTAAAAAAAAGAAATTTTAAAATCTGTGATCTACGATGTGCATTGCTATTATCGGCCGGGCCGGAAGATGTACCAAACGAACATAAGAGTATTTACCTACATTAGCAAACAGTTATAAATAGAAGTATATAAATAAAGTACATAGGTAGTGCATGAAACGCCTAGAACGTTGCAATGAACGCATTCATTACGTGAGAATTATGAAATGAACTGAACTCTTTGACTACAACTTTCAGTTTTCGATTTTCTAATTTAACAAGCTCGTTTCTATTAATAAATTGCATGAATAATCGCTCACCAATCTATTCTTTGCGATTTCATCGTACGATAAGTACGAAAAAACATTTTCGATCATTACGACGGGAAGCTCCAGAAGATCCATTGTCGCCCGCTGCTCAAACAACCAATTCAATAGCACAATAAAGTATATCGCAGACACACACGAAAACGAATTTATTTGCAATGTTTACACATTTAAATTAAAACAAAGTGGTTAAAATTCGCGACGTTTCTTTAGATTCCGTCATAATGAAGCACAGCGCGTCTATTGCTTTCGCACTTACGCATGAATAATGAGAGAGTAAGAGAAAAAAAACTTTATACTGAATTTTGACGTCGGTCACAAACTCACAAACGCTCTCACGTAAAGCGAAGACTTTTAGCGACATCTCTTATCATTTTTACTAAATCAAAATACAAAGGAACGGCACTCGTGTAAATTTTCTACGTTTATTTGACAGAAATTGGCTGATTATAACGAATGACATACATCAAAATTTTTAATTACTGATCGTTGACTAATAGTCCACTTGGTTTTTAGAAAGTTTTCCTAATTAAAACGTTGACTGAACGAATTGAGATTGGTCAATAGATGGCGCTGCCACTAAAACTTGTATCTTCACTAATATTCAAGTTCACGCTTCAGAGTAGGTACTACCTAATCTAGGAACTTAGGTACTATACCACAGAGCACTTTATATTACTGTTACACTATACTATTGGACTCATTGAAGCGATGATGATATCTCTGTCTCTGCGCAATCGCGCTGATTTCTAGAAAATATGGAATCAATATTGCTGCGTTGCATTCTAATAAAATCATCAACTGATTCAACGAGAGCTTTCTGTTTTATTTTTTTACGAACGCACATGAGCGTGACATTCGCTAATACCAAAGACATTAAACTATCAAAAAACCACTGATTGCATATTTGCTAAGTAATTAAATTACTTATGTAAGTAGGTAGATACCTACAGCATGGTACTTCGTGTTCGATATTGGTAAATAGTGTACATACCTACCTATTTCTTAATTGGGCGTCCGTCATTTTATCGCATCGTTGATTGATAGTTATATTAAATAAATATGTACGTTTGCCCCGCACGGCCCCGCTGAATTTGCGATTTAGGTGTGCACCAATGCAATGTACTCGCCTCTAGGAGTATATGTACCGGTTTCTTTTTCAATGTACCTCTGTACTTTTGAAGAAATATGCATAAAAAGGGGGCCGTGCCAGCCAAACGTTTTCAGCACGGCCCCCGTGTAACTTGAAAAATATAAAGCGTATTAAAAAGGTTCATATACTCAAGGAATGTACTCTATTAACACGTTATATGTACCGTAACAGATATTGTGAATTCGTAATAACAAATAATATATAGATGTGGAAAGGGGGCCGTGCTGAAAAAAAAACATATAAGAAAATATCTAAATAAGACAAAACAACCTTAGCCAAAAACTATTAAAATATAATTGATGTTTGGCAAGTAACATATGTACCGCATTAGTTTCTCATACAACTTGCAAAATTTAAAAAATAAACCAATTTTTGTTTATTCAGCACGGCCCTCTATAGTTGCCTATATCTTTTTAAATATGACATGTTTGTTTACAAAATTCGACTTCCTAAATTATGTATAGGAGTACATTCGTTCCCAATAAATTGCGATTCTGCTGTATTAGTACTTTAAAAGATAAATTGAATCAAAAATATCATATAATACAACCGATAGGGTGACCATGATTCCACGTACACATACATACATAATCAGCCTATAATTCCAACTGCTGGGACACAGGCCTCCTCTCTGTGAGAGGTAGCCGTAATCCACCACGCGGGCCAAGTGCGGTTTGGTAGATGTCACATGTCTTCGAATTTTTGGTTCTAGGACATGCCGGTTTCCTCACGATGTTTTCCTATGATTCGTGATTCCACGTGAGAATGGATAAAAAACTTCTGCATAATTTGAGTAAATCTTTAGTAAAATCAAAAATATCGTAATCTGTATCAACGATAACTATAAGGGCATTTTCGTCAAAATAGCTACCAACCCTCTTATGGGATGTCCCATACATACAAGTTGCAAATAACTAACATTTTTATGACATGGAAGTATCGATTAATTATTGAATAGATGCAAAAGACTAAAGTTTTCTTTTTTTACTTAAATTGTTAACAGAAACTTAAAACAAATAACAAAATTAAATCCAGAATTGTGGCATCTTACGTCTTGCAGTACTGTCCTCTTTTAGATGTGACCTATGTTAAACTATTTCTTCGCTATTTGCTTCTTATTACATACTCCACATATTTTAGTTTTTGTTATCAATTTGTAGCTTTCAATCATGTTAAACTCTATAATATTATAATACAAGTATTTAATAACATTTTAAAATTTATATTCTGTCCCCTTGGTATGTGTTAAGTGGACATGTCCTTGCACCGTGACCGTAAATTGAATCCATTTTAGTACTGATTTTTTTCTACTACTCGCCGATTTTTTATTTAAATAACAACACCAAATCAAATATGTTAACACCAGCAGCCTTTTTGAAGTGTCAGTTTTGATCTGTCTTCAGTGGACACTCGAGTTCGACCGGTAACGGCCTTTTTCCGGACTTTTTTATTATCTGGTAACGGTCATGACCAAAATGTATCTAAGTTACTATTTATTTACATATATTATTTGAAATAAGCGCCTTATAATAAAAAAAAATACATACATAGCAAAATTTGTAAGATTTATCATTCGACTAAACCAAGAATTAGCTAAAATATCCAAAACAATTTCAGTAAGCTATTTTCAAAGATAGGTAGCAGTTTAAACGAAAATGCCCATTATAGTAGTAAGTAATAGGTCGCAAATCAACAAGTTTCGCTCAAAAGGCTTAAAAAAATCACAGATATATTTCCAATAAATCTCACGGATTGAACCGTACATTACAATAAAATTACAGATTCATTACATTTCACAGATTAGTTACGTTTACCTATAGAATAATCACAGAAAACTATAACTATGTGTCACTAACACTACAGAGCTTAAAAGGCTTTGAAAAATCACAGATACGTTTCCAACAATTCACATCGATTGAAGTACCTATATTACAATAATATTACTTACATTAATCACATTAATATTATTTGGAATAATCACAGGCAACTAATTCAACCTACGTAATCACAGTAGTGTTTCAAGCAACTGTAATAATTAGAATATTGTTATTATTTTTACATAATTATAAAACATCAAAGATCACTCGCGAATCATATTTAGATTAACATACAACCTGACGCTGACCTGCAATTGCAAAAAATCGTATGAAAATTTGTATTTCGCGGGCTACACTGAAGCAAATACCCATAAGTAACGTCATACTCATAAGTAACGTCTAATTTTATAAACGTCTAATATACCTATGGTAGGTATACGCCTATAAAGTTAGGTTTTGTGACTTAAGAATTCTAACCTTAGACTTAATCAAGAAATGATTACGCAACAAGCAATTACTTCTATTGTATACGGGTGTAAGACTTAGCACACTCTCGCTTACACTTCACTGTGCCGTGAGCGGGTGCTTCATACATTTTGATATTTTTAAATTTTATAAATAAACCTAGTACTTAAGTAAATTGATTTTAGTACATATCAAATCCGTTTCTTAAGTACAAATAAATTATATGATTACTTTCAACTACCTGTTTATTAACATTCCATTTCCGTGCTTGAAATAGAATTCACTGCTCAACGACACGTAGAAAACACGTGAATACTGAAATTAATGGAGCAATGTTTACATTTACTGCTGTAGGTATATTGTGCGCGTAAAGATGTGACTGATCAATAAACACTCGAGCGCAACTGCGCAACATGAAGTAACCGGGACACCAGCGCCACTTCAAAAATCACGGTAGCGTCAGTGGACTAATAGCGACCGCACAGGACAAGTTTTAACTGATTTAATTCCCTTAAAAGATGTCATCGCTAATATTAATTTTCAAGAAAAAAAAAATTGTACAAAAAGAATGTTTATTTCAATGTAGTCACATAATTTAATTATTTATTATTATTTATTTATTTATATATACTTTATTGTACACCAGAAAATACATAACAAAAAAAAACACTTATTACTACAAAACATACAATGGGCGGCCTTAGAATATAATTATGTACCTAATATATGGAACCATGGTCACCCTGTCAGTTGCATTATATGATATTTTTGATCCAATTTATCTTTTAAAGTACTAATACAGCAGAATCGCAATTTATTGGGAACGAATGTACTCCTATACATAATTTAGGAAGTCGAATTTTGTAAACAAACATGTCATATTTAAAAAGATATAGGCAACTATAGAGGGCCGTGCTGAATAAACTAAAATTGGTTTATATTTTAAATTTTGCTAGTTGTATGAGAAACCAATGCGGTACATATGTTACTTGTCAAACATCAATTATATTTTAATAGTTTTTGGCTAAGGTTGTTTTGTCTTTTTTAGATATTTTCTTATATGTTTTTTTTTCAGCACGGCCCCCTTTCCACATCTATATATTATTTGTTATTACGAATTCACAATATCTGTTACGGTACATATAACGTGTTAATAGAGTACATTCCTTGAGTATATGAACCTTTTTAAAATACGCTTTATATTTTTCAAGTTACACGGGGGCCGTGCTGAAAACGTTTGGCTGGCACGGCCCCCTTTTTATGCATATTTCTTCAAAAGTACAGAGGTACATTGAAAAAGAAACCGGTACATATACTCCTAGAGGCGAGTACATTCCATTGGTGCACACCTAAATCGCAAATTCAGCGGGGCCGTGCGGGGCAAATGTACATAAATAAATTGAGCTTGTTTCGCTCGCTCTTGCTTCTACTCTAACTTAGTAAATCAACACATTCAGACAATATAAATGATTTCAACACATTTAGATGGACCTCAATGCATGGACAAAATAAAAACTTTCCCATTCGAGACGACATGCAAAATAAAAACTTTCCCATTCGAGGCGACATGCAATAAAAACTTTTTAACAAAAAAAAAAAACCGACTTCAAAAAAAAAAACACTACAAAGTGTAAAATAACTTTAATTTTAATTTTGGAAGTCGGTGTCTTTGTTTTTGTATTTACGTTTTTGCCACCGACTTCCAAAATTAAAATTAAAGTTATTTTACACTTTGTAGTGTTTTTTTTTTGAAGTCGGTTTTTTTTTTTTTGTTAAAAAGTTTTTATTTTTTACTTTTTATAGTCAGAGTGCATCTCATGACAATTCCAATAAGCCCAAACACGGCTAGAATACATGGTTTTATTACGAAGTTCCGGTACCTACCTTCCAGCTTCATCATCAGATCGGTTTGATGGTACCATTTTCGTCAGAACCATTTATTTAAATTTGCTTCGTCATAGTCGCTTAACTATCATAATCGAGATATCGCCACCCGTGAAATACTTATTATCATTGAAGAGTTCCTGTGGCTATCTGTGGTCTCCTTCATCAGTTCCACTTCACCAAATTATACTTTTTGAATGCAAATGCTTGATATGTTGATGAAAATACCAAAATTGCTATATGTATGCCTATAATATTTGAGGAGTTCCCTCAATTCCTCATGGATCCCATCATCAGAACTGGATTTTGAAAAAAATGGGACCAATCTGGAAGCATATCCTTTCAAATAAAAAAAAAAAAATCCAAATCGGTTCATAAATGACGGCGTACTGAGGTAACAAACATAAAAAAAAAAAAAAAAAAAAATACATCCGAATTGATAACCTCCTCCTTTTTGAAGTCGGTTAAAAATTACCGAGCTCGCTCTTGCATGCTACATTCTCTACAAAAGTTAACAAAGTTACTCCTTGTTTAAATGGACAAACAATAACATAACATTCCAAGGTGAAGTGCAAAAATGATCGAACTCGATTCGTGGAGCTGAAAATGCAGCACCCTGAAAATAAACTTGTCGGCTGCGCCCATGGTACCTATTGAACCTGCTCCGTCACTTTTGGATTCCATGGATCCTGAATCTGATGAATTTTTTGGAAGGGTGATTCATCAATCCAGGGTTTTGGTTATCCATCATAGCTTGACTCTTTGCTAGGTCGGACGTCATGTAGGTAAAAAAAAAAGAAATTTGTTGTCTTCAGCGGGGTGATTGCGTAGCACACTATCAGTAGGTACCACTGATATCTATGATCAGTACCTACCTAGCAATGGGTTTCATTTTGGCAGTTCATTGCTTTGTTTACGTTGTTGAGCAGACATATTTTTCGAACATTATGAAGCAATGAATTAGCAATAACCTTCGAAATGATGATTCAGATTGTAATTGATAGCGTGTCCAATTGGTGTGCTGATTTCAACCAACACGTGACCACATTGGCGCGGTTACATTTCTTCCCGATTTTCCGTTATATTTTAATTATTTTTGATAATATTGAGTGCTTTTTTATTTTCTTGTGTGAGATGCAGTGGCGAAGGTACATACCATACAACTCGTTTCCCGCCGGCTTCCCTTCGAAAATTCAGAACACAACCACTCTATAGTCAATTCATCATTCAAATTATAATGAAACGTTTTAATGACTTTTTTTTGCTCCGGCTTACCTCTGTCATAAATTCACCTTTCGCCACTGGTGAGATGATACAACTATTTTAAGTAAAGCAAGCAGAAAAAGCTAAACGCGACGTGGTGCGACCCTTCCACATACTCTCTTCCATAGACTCTTTTGTTTCCACGGTTCATTCATAATGATAGAACACAGGCCTATCGTCGGTGAGAGAGACGTGTGGTGCCCACACACGGGCCCAATATGGGTCAGATTCACATGTCTTAGAATTTTTAGTTCTAGGATATGCCGATTCCTCACAATTTTTTCTTTCACCGTTTTGAGAGCAGAAATTATTAAATAATTTACACAAAGTAAAGCGCCTGTCAGGGTTCGAACCAACGACCACTCGTAAGTCGCGGCCGTACTAATCACCACGCTCGCGCTCCTATTACAGCACGCATAAAAAAAAACAACAACCTCCTCCTTTTTTGAAGTTCGTAAAATTGATAGATTTAACAATTTTTTTATGTAGATAGAATCTCTCATTTATAAAACTTCCCCAGTTTCAAAGTCTGTGTCTCAATCCTATGGAAAACCACAAAGAGAGCTATTGGCCCCGATTCTGTTGTTCACAAACTAAACTAAATTTAAGTTCAGTGCATCTTCATTAACATTGTAAAATGGCACTCCAGAGCCACAAGATACAAGCCATGCTTAGTTTGTGGCTCACCGAATCCGTCACATTGTATTTTACTTTTTGATGAATAAACTTATTATTATTATTATTATCTTTTTCATTTTATTTCATTACGAAAAGGACAGAAGATAAAATATTAGTTTAGTAATGTTAAATAATGATGGTTTAGTAATGAAAAAGAAAGAAAAAGATGCACTGAACTTAAAGGAGATGTTTCAAAATGGGCCAGGTCTATGTACAGTATCTCAAAAAAAAGAGAAAAATCCGTAGAATTCGGGAAAAATACAGATAACTCAATTGAATGTGTACTGTTGTGGTAGTGAACTGATATTTACCAATTAATTTGATCGACTTTCAACATGGCGTCTCACAGATTTAGTTACTCTGTTGTTAAAAAGAGAACTGTCAGTTGTCACAACAGTGTCACTTCTGTCACTTTCGTCTAGCGTCGAAATAAACAAAAACATGTCAAACGTCATTAATCAATCAAAATGACAGCTTACCGCCATGACGGGTTGTTTTATGTGTGTTGCAATTTCAAGTGTAATTTCTTCTGTTTACCAGAAAACCAAGCTATTTTGAAGCAATTGGACAGTTGAGAACTGTTTTAAATGAATTTCCCTATTTTTAAGTATAGTGTACAGGGACCTGGCCTAGGCTCCATACATTTTGGAACATCTCCTTTAGTTTAGTTTGTGAACAACAGAATCGGGGCCATTATATTCCAATGAAAAAATCAATTTACCTAATATTAACAACTTGCTATCTCTAATTAATTATGAAATTTGAGCGTCCTTAATAGAAAACCCACACACCTTTGCGCTTACGATGTCTTTCTAAAAAAAGGGTCTTGACAGACAGACGGACGGACGGACGGACAACAAAGTGATCCTATAAGGGTTCCGTTCTTTCCTTTCGAGGTACGGAACCCTAAAAAACGTAACACATAGGTAGGTTTAAGTTTCTGAACTCTTTTCGTCGCTTCGCTTCACCAGTTCGTTTTACTGGTGAAGCGAAGTGATCAGTGTGGCTATGATGTTTTGTAACATTTTCCTACTATAGAGCCAGCTAGCCGTGCAATATATCGTCTTTATCGGTTTAGCATTTGTTTGTTTGTTGATATAGACCTAGACACTTAAATGACTTAGGGGCCGTCTCCACGAGCGAGAGAATCGCGGCGATAGTCATGCGGTGCCATCAAATTATCGTCGCGATGATATCACCGCGTGGAGATTGATTCATAGAGTTTCTATTGACTTTGATGGCACGACAATAATATCGCCGCGATTTTCTCGCTCGTGCAGACGGCCCCTTACAATATGTCCCACTGCCGCCACAAACCGTCACGTCACGTAATGCGTCATCTAACGGAGAAAATTATAATTATGATCTCGTGTATGAAAATCTTTTAGAATTTGCGTACAAAATAAACTGATAAATGTGTCCCCTTTTGCGAGTAACCCCGTAACCACGCCTGGCTTTTCCAGTTTTCCCAAGAAATTTACTTCTCAGGCCGCATACTACCTAACGTAAAAGTGATTGCTGCATGCCGCACTCGATTACATGAATATGACTAGCTGCGCCCCACGGTTTCATCGGCACAAGTCTCGATCCTGTGGGAATATTGGGATAAAAAGTATTCTATGTGTTAATCTAGGGTGTCGGTTACCTCCTTATCAAATTTTATCAAAATTGATCCAACCGTTTGTGCGTGAAGAAGTAACAAACATACAAACACACTCACAAACTTTTGTCTTTAAAATATTAGTGTGATATACTCGCGCGTTAGGCAGTACTATCAGGTATTCTGTGCGTTAGGTTAATCTTTTATTCGCGCGATAGTCGCTTTCTGTTAGGATGCAGTCAGAGCTTCGGCCTATTCTAGATTCTCAGTGCAAAACGGTTCTTTGACAGAAAATAGGAAAATCATTTTATGGTCTTTGCCCTGTAGTGGATTATTTACCGGTTGATACTAGCGCGAGCGAGTCCTACTGGCTACAAGAGAGACAGTATTTTTTAGGCTAACAGATGGCGCTTCTCAAAACTTGGTTTACAGTATGATATAGAGATGGCGCTGTTACAAATTATTTTAACAGGAAAATTCAATAAAACAACATCACGCCTGTATGCTTGAAGGGTGAGGCAGAGTTGTACCTATAGTACACCCACATTTCGCCCGATATGTTTAATGTAATAGGTGGCGATCCTATTGGGCAACTGGGCACAAATCTAGACTCCGCGCTGATGGAAAAACTCAATACCAATTTGTCCGACACGGGAATTGAACATAGGACCTTATGCTCAACAGTAGAGAGAGAGTAGAGGCAGTAAAAAAATCAATAAAAGAAAAATAATTAAATATTTCATAACACCAAATACTTTATTAATAAAAAACATATAAATTTAACTGAATGTTGGTAGATCACAGTGTTTTTTCCTAACATGAAACCTCAGAGATGTATTGTATTTCGTTGCGAACGGACACACTTCACATTTGAACCTCTTTACTGTTGAATGCTTATATTTGTGCTGTACAAGATTGGCTGGTAAAATAGTTGCGTAGTCGCATTGATCACACATGTACCGTTTTTTCCCTGTCTCATGAGCTTCCTCGTGATATTTCAAGATGTATTTATTCATTGACTGGAACGGGCACTGCGTACATTGGAGTTTGACTCCCAAATCAGCATGTTTTCTTTTATGCTTCTCCATAGCACCATCGTAAAACGTTTTATACTTGCAACCAGTATATTCACAATGAATTGTCTCAGCATTTTTATGCCTTAACGTATGCTGTGTCAAACTTACCCTAATATTCGTCTTAAATTCACAGTATTTGCACTGCATTTCAGTATCCATGTGAAGATTCTTTATGTGTTTCTGTAATTCATTTCCTGGGAGAATCTCCCCACATATTTGACATTGTGTTTCTTCTATATTATGATGCGTTGCTTCATAGTGTAATTTCAACTGTTCCCATGTTAAATATGTATCAGGGCACTTGGTGCACTGGAAACAGTCCTTTGTATCCTGATCTTCTTTTTTTATTTCTATCATTTCTTTGTCTTCTTTAGTCATATCTTCGGGGCGGCCGTGATATACATTTATATGACGACAAAGATCAAATTCGTCCTTAAAAGTCGCATTACATTGTTCGCATTTTTGCATCTGTGTATTAACATGATTTGAATTAGGGTGCTTAAATAATATATGCCGTCGATAACTTTCTTTCGCTTTAAAAACTTTTTTGCAGTATCGACAAGTGTACGACACTTTTAAATGCACTTTCATAAAATGCGGTTTTAACTGTCGTTTGTCGTGGAAACCTTCGTTGCATAAATTGCAGAAAACAGTTTTGGGTGAATCTATTTTGTGTGTGCACCTCAAATGCTTCGCTAAGCCACCTTGTGACGCGAAGATGAGTCCACAAATATTGCACTCCTTGATAGCTTTCACGTGAGAATGGTTGAGATACATCTCTCGCGTATCAAATTGTTTATTACAAACTTCGCAGTGAGATCCTTTGTCGTGTTTTCTTCTGACATGCCTCTTCAAGCTTTCAATTTTATCGTAGGACAAGTTACAAATCCGACATTTCAGTCTGAAATCTTCTCTCAACGCATTATGTTTCCGTCTCATATGAAGTTTTAAGAAATTAATAGAAGAAAAAACTAGAGGGCATTCTTTACAAGTTATCTCACCAGTTTCTTCATTTTTGCAATTCTCCAAATAATCTTCAGTATTCTTTTCTTGTTTTATACTCTCGTCTGACACGTGATGCTTTCTCTGCACGTGTCTAGCGTAAGTTTCTCTTTTAGTAAATATTTTAGGACAGAACGGACAGTTGTACCATTGATTGATTTCAGGTTTCTGATTATTTGAATGTTTACGCTGTATGTGTACTATCAAACTTCTGTACTTATCATAAGTTAACCCGCAGTCTTTACAAACATGTTTAAAAGAATCCTGGAAAGAGCCATGTTTCCTCCTCATATGCATGCGTAACCGAGCCATTCCTTTGAAGACCAACGCACATATTTCACAAGTCCGTTCTTCTCTATCATCAGGCCTTGCGTCAGGTCCATGCTTCCTCTTAATATGAGCAACTAAACTGTTCTTCATTTCATAGGCCATGCCACAGTAATCACAAACGTGTTTGAAGGATTTTCTAAAGGATTTATGTTTTCGTTTCTGATGCATTCTTAGAGTTTTCTGTGATTGAAAGACTAGGTGGCAGACTTTGCAGACGTGGTTCGGGGCCTGTTTAGTTGGCACTGGCAGCTCATTCTTTGAAATTTGAAACATTTCGTTGGTGTTGGCAACAAGCGGTGGTTTCTTCTCGTTGATGACGCTCTCGAATGTAAGGAGCACAGCGTCGTGGTTTTGTGACTCTATTTTCACGGCTGGTTCTTGACTGTCGTCGTTGTGATGATCTTCGTGAATCAGGCCATTGTCTCCGAACTGGAATTTGAGAATTAAAGTATGTGTCATAAATTTTAGGAGCTTATTGTATTTACTTTGTTAACTATCTATGAATAATTTGCACAGGAGCTATAGGGAGGCTCTATAATATATTAGATGGACCATTTTCTAAAAATTTAATTCGTTTTTGAAAAAATCGCGAACATACATACATACATACGAGTCGAATACAGGATCTCCTTTTTTGAATTCGGTTAAAAAGAAGTTGGAAAGGAAACCCTGTAGCACAAGTATGATTGAGATTGAAGTTGCTAGATTAATATGTTTCGTATACAAACAAAATCGTATTCTTGGCTGCGTAGCCCAGCTAAATGGACCGAAAATCTTAATATAGTGGCTGTGACAGACTATATGCGGAAGGCGGAGGACAGGGTGTTCTAGCGCAGCCTGGGAGAGGCTTATGTCCAGCAGTGGACTGCAATAGGCTCAGTTGATTGATCCTTGGCTAAGAAAAAAGGAAATGATGACATTTTCTATACAACCCTGCACACTCACTATTTTGCTGGGAAAAATCCTGAAAAAGAGTAGAATAGAATACTCTTTAATAATTAACACTACATGGTATAAAACAAAGTCACTTTCCGCTGTCTATGCCTATGTGTGCTTACCTAGATCTTTAAAACTACGCAACGGATTTTGATGCGGTTTTTTTAATAGGTAGAGTGATTCAAGAGGAAGGTTTATATGTATAATACATGCATAATATTCTAGAGAAACACTGATAATTTTAGAGGTTTCTAATCTGAAGTCTTAAATAAACACTTTTTTGCGCTTACATTGCAAACGCCTGGCTAAACCCTACGAGATAAATCAAAATAATGTACTACAGTATTGTACACCTTAAAAAGGTCTACAAAAAAGTCCGCGATGGTATATGTCTATCTCTTATAATATATAACCCACAATAACCAGGATAACCCACAATAACCATTTTTTATCCTATACTTTTTATAAGAAATAATGGCTTCTTTACGAAGCGATTTTAAGCAATACCTACAGCATTAATCCTTATCCAATTATGTACCTTAAATACATTGTGCATTTAATATAGATCAATAAGGCACTTTACAGCATGTAATGTAAATGAATATTGTCGAAGATATTACAGATTTAAAATGCAGGGCCATAGTGGTTGCTGCGGTACCGGCCTGGGGGGGCGTGTATTGTCTAATGACATAAAAGCTGTGAATGTTGTATATAAAGACATTCTGTAGTATACTTAGTATCGGGTCGCTAGTACCATATAAATTACAGATATAAATGTAGAACTCTTAAATAGGATGACACAATGGGCGATCTTATCACTAAAAGTAATTTATACACCACCATTTACCATATCCATAAAAAAAAAAAAAATAATTCTATTTATAAATCGATTTCAAAAATTATAAAATAATATAATAATAATAATTACAATAATTATAATTACAGTTATAAATAACTGTCGGAGATATCGCGTAGCAAACATACAAAAACATACAGTCGAATTGAGAACCTCCTGCTTTTTGAAGTCGGTTAAAAAGGGGAAGGAGAGACAACACTGTAGGTAGTCTGCAGTGCACAGAGGCCAGCACATCAAGCTACCCCAATCTGTCATTTCTTTGATAGATTTTCAACTTTACTACAAAGGAATAAAGTTCTTAATACATTGGGAAAATATGACAGATTGGGGTAAGATGATGATTGAAGCTGGCCTTTCATATAAATATTATCAATCAGGCAATCATGTCACTTAGTTTTAATAGGTTTTTATATTTTATTTATCCTTTTAATAGATTCTTATTTTGTAAACTGGCGACCCGCCCCGGCTTCGCACGGGTGCAATGCTAATACTAAGTATACTTCAAGAATGTCAGCACGCGCGGCCCCGCACCGCAGCAACCGCTATGTCCCTGCATTTTAAATCTGTAATATCTTAGAAAATATTCATTTAAATTACACGCTGTAAAGGACTATATTTGTCTATATTAAATGCACAATGTATTTAAGGTACTTAATTGGATAAGGATTAAAGCTGTATTGCTTAAAATCGCTTCGTAAATAAGCCATTATTTCTCGTAAAAAGTAAAGGATAAAAATGATTATTGTGGGTTATCTCTAAGAGATAGTTATATACCATCGCGGACTTTTTTGTAGACCTTTTTAAGGTGTACAATACTGTGCGGTGCTGTGTGGTGTGTGTACAGAGGCCAGCACATCAAGCTACCCCAATCTGTCAGATTTTCCCAATTGAATATGAACCTTATTCCTTTGTGCTAAAGTTGAAAATCTATCAAAAAATTTTGACAGATTGGGGTAGGTTGACCTGCTGACGTCTGTACATTATTTTGACCTATCTCGTAGGGTTCAGCCAGCGTTTGAAAAGTAAGCGCAAAAAAATGTGTTTATTTACGACATCACATTAGAAACCTCTAAAGTTATCAGTGTTTCTCTACTATACATGCATGCATGTATTATATATATAAACCTTCCTCTTGAATTACTCTATCTATTAAAAAAAACCGCATCAAAATCCGTTGCGTAGTTTTAAAGATCTAAGCGTACATAGGGACAGAGAAAGCTACTTTGTTTTATACTATGTAGTGATGTGAGAACTTTGTAAACTTTATATCTGTAGACCATTTTTTATTTTATCAAGTACCTGGTACTTGTTGACAGGACTACGCTGTCCTACCATATCTAATGTAATTTAAAAACATTGTAAAAGTCAATTATTTTTAAAAGACTAATCAGGGAGTTTCTTGCTGGTTCTTCTCCATAGGTAACAATCAATTGGAACCGTGCACCTAGCTTCTGACGTTTCATAAGTTCCCTTGTAGGCCTATGCGAAATAAAATATTTTGTATATAAACAGAAATCAAGAAACAGTAGCAAATAAAAATAATAATGATGTTTTGAGGAGTGAGAAAGTGTTTTTTTTTAATCTTAATTTTAAAAGTAGACAAAGTGAAGAAGCCTCATTAGATAGCTGGCATAATATCTTTTAACCAGTTCTTAACAAAACTATACTCACATCATTAAAATCCAATTCCACTTCTATATCCTCAACCTTTATTTTAACCTCTGGATCCAACAGAGTTATTGGTTCAATCTTAACACTCATTTTGTCATCAATATCTTTAAATGGGTCTTCTTGCTTCTTTTTTTTCTTCTTCTTTTTCTTTTTAATCTCATAAGACATTGGCTCCTCGGGCAAAAATGAGGTAGGATCTTTTCTTGTTGTTTCAACATTTTCTATTTTAACCTTAACGTCTAGATCCATAGTGACTTAATTATTTTATCCTGAAATAGAGATAATTATATTGTTAATCAATTATATTTTTGCCGTGCTTCTCCATTAAGGGCCTCATCACACTGACGATTCGCAAGCGAGTTCAAAGCGAGGCGAGTGCGCCGTCGACACCATTTTGTATACTCTGGTGTCGACGGCGCCATTCGCGGCGCTTTTCTAGAATTGAAACGATTTGTATAGGATGGGGAGCTACATATTGTGAGAAAGATGATATGGGGGGGTGACTACCGAGATGAAAACTAATAGAGAAGTAAGAAAGAAAACAAGTTACATCAACCCCAAATCAATTTAGATAAGGGCAAAATAATGGTGAACAGCAGCATTCTCCTATGTGCTATCAATATCAAACTGATATCTCCAATCACTTTGGTTAAGTGACATGATTTTGACGAACATTCAATATAGAGGTCATTTGGGAGCTTTGAAGAGGTCCTGTAATAGACCATTGAAAGCTAAATATTGTCAAATAATTTATGATTGTAATGGAATTACACAATAGTTGCCTATTACACCGTGTAATAAATAATTTGAGACCAAGCTATTTATTTTATAAATTCCTCACTTTTAACATTATCAGTGTCCCAAAAAGTAGATTAATTGGATAATAGAACCTGTTTGGTGTAAACAGCAAGTTTCAGAATTCTCAAAAGCCTCACAATAAAAAATATTTTAAATAAAATATTAATAACAACAGTAAAAAAACCAACATTCATTAAAGATAATACTATAAATACCGCTACAATAAGTATTCAAGGACGACTTGCTGATAAAAATTAAAAATACAATGAAGTGAAATATCTGTAATAATTCAAAACAAAGTTTTCTAACCAACATTTCGGTAAACTTGAATACGCATAGAAATATTCTATTAAAAGCAATAAAATATAAAGGTTACTCATGTCGAACAACGAATGATATAGCTAAATACACGTCATTTAAGTCATAAAACTCACCTAGTTTATCTTAAACATAACTTCTATCATTGAAAATTCACAATTTAAGTTACTGTGACCGTAACTTGCAACAATTATGTATTCTGTAAAAGCGTAGAATCATATTCAACTATCCACTATATATACTTTAACGACACCTTTGTGGTAAAAATCAATAATTTTGTATTAAAAAATCATTAGGAAAAATGGCCAGAGTGGCCTTCTTTTTAGCGATTATTGACGTTTTCAACTTTTCAAGAATATTTGACATTTATGAAGCAGTGTTGTCATCATAGAATTCATAGATTCAATTTCAAAGTTTTCATTTTTCGTGATACGGCAAATGAGAACAAATTGTTGACTGACAGAATATCATGTCAGAGAATAAGGGCTTCTATGCACGAACACGGCATGATTTGGTCTTGAACCTTGTGTAGATAACACACTTCTAGCGATTTACTATGCATGACTGAATCCCGCTGCCTGTAACTTTATGGCAGTCGTTGTTTGAACTTGTTTGTAGTTCAAAGAGCATGAAGTAGCTGAGTATAGCTGAAGTAGTCGCGCATAACAACTATGGAGGGTAAAGGTAAGGAGAACGTCTCATAAGGGGGAAAGTTGAAAAAATGTCCAGCTTTAAATATAAGCAATAACGTTTCAAAAACCCTCCAAAATGGCGCTAGCGTAGGCAAAGGGTATGGTATGAACTTAGAGCTTAAATTGTTGTTCAGGGATTGAAGTATGCCAAGTTAGAAAATTTAATATTTTTAGTGATTATAGGAGTTAGTGACAGCCAAGTCACAAAATACAGAGAGTACAGAAGTCACTCACATGTATGTACAGACGCCAGCAGGTCAACCTACCCCAATCTGTCAATTGGGGTAGGTTGACCTGCTGGCGTCTGATACACAACATACCTAACGTGTCACAGACTCACAGGTTACGGACGTATTAATATTGTACAGAAATAAAAACCGAATTGGTATTTATAGTAGACTAGCGGCCCGTCCCGGCTTCGCACGGGTGGACATTTATTTTTTAAACATTTTATTTTTTTCTTAAAATTAAAGAAAGCCTATATTTAATAAGTGATAATGTAGCATTCAAATGGTGAAAGAATTTTTAAAATCGGTCCAGCACTTTTTGAGTCAATTCGTTACAAACATACACACAAATCTTTCCTCTTTATAATATTAGTATAGATTTTTTAATTTTAATTTAATTAAAATTAAAACGCCTGCGTTTAAAGTTGAAAATTTACATGATGTGTGCCTGGAAATTGTGTGCAGTTGATTCAAGTGTACAGTTGACGTAGTACCCAAGTCTGGGTCTCCAGTGGGCACTACTGGCATTTTCAATGTGGAAAGCACTAAGAAGTAGTAAAAGGCGGGCTTTTTGGGGGACTGTCTTTTGTAATTTTGACGTTCGAAAAGTGCTGATTCTGAGCCTAGTTTAAGAGTCCGTGCACAAAATTCCCTCGCTAGAGTTTAGGTAAATTCATTGCGATGCTATGTTTGTGTGCACCGTTCACGCACACACGCCTAAAGATTGAGCGTAGTGATCGCTTATACAGTAATTTTGATCCTATAAATTATATTTTTTTATTCATTGTATGGTTAAGAAATAAAAGTTGGAATGTTTGTCTAGTATAGTATTCGTGTAATATAATTACAACAATCAACATAAAAATGGTAGAATTTGGTGTTATATGCTTTTAGGTACCTACATATTTTAGACATTCAATAATATTGAGGTACGGTAATATTATTACAGTGTTGTGACTCGGTCCTGTTCTAGAAATAATTACTTACAGCCGCGCGGTACGTAAACATGCGATAGGGCTGCCCGCCTACAGTATTTTAATTTCATCAACCTACTTGAGTTTATTTTAGAGATGCACCGAAATTCGTTTCACATTCGGTATTACCGAAGTTCGGCAGCTTTTACCGAACTTCGTCTCCGGCCGAATTTCGGTTAGATCTGCCGAATGTCGGCCGAAATTCGGTAGCTTAAATTAATTTAAATAAGAAATGGAAAAGTGAAAAGAAATTTATTTTAAAATGAAATCTAGATCAAATGATGATTTGTAAGTAAATAGGTAACGTCGATGTTCGTTTTTGTTTTTATTTCCGTAGAAAAGAAACACATCACGTATCAAAAATATGCTTTTTAAAATTATCAATTGTAATATTATTAATTTATTATCTATCAGCAAGGTAACATAACATTCTGGACTCTAGTCTAGATGAGGAACGAACATGATCTGACCTGTTCATTGAGCAAAAGCGCGCGAACTGTAACCGAAGTTCGGCCGAGCTTTGGTTTATGTACATATTTAAACCGAACATTCCGCCGAATTCGACATTCGGCAGGACCCACATTCGGTGCAACACTAGTTTATTTCTAGTCTTGTGATTTTATAGGTAAATATTATATTTTTAGTAAAAAAAAATGAAGTTCGTTATGAATGAAATAGGAAGAGTTCAATAAAAAAACATGTATTTTTTTATTAGTAGATTTAATAAAAAAAAAACTTTATTCAACAGTAAACAACATATCACCAGTAATTACTGTCTTTTCAGAAATTGCACTGTCATCGATTTTCAATGTACTCATGAATACTTCTAAGCACTTCTAGCGCTGATCAAAAGTAAAAGTTTACAAGTTTTTGAGACGAAGCCGTAGCGATTTGATTTGAATCACGTTTTGTTAGAATCTGTTTGATACGTGCCACGTTTCGGCCTTTTTTTTGGTGATGCGATTCTTTCTTTCGACCCATTATCTAAAAAAAAATTCTGTATTAATACCTACCAGTAACTTAGAGGCAGTGTTATGCTCAATAACTAAAACACTCCATCGATTGATTAGTCAAACCAAAGCATTAAAGAACCATTAAAAAAAATATGTTTGTGGTCGGGGGACCTCCGTCAGGAACAAGGCTCCTTCTCACGTATGATTTCAAACAAAAATTTCGCAGCCACCATTTTGGATTTACATTTTGACCTCACATCGATTATAACACCCTCGAAAACTATGAAAACGATACTCATGATGAAAAATTTGAGAATTTTCGCGGCCGCCATTTTGGATTTATAACGTCACTATCTGCTTTATAAACCATGAAAACGACACTGATGACAAAAAATTAGAAAATTTTCGCAATCGCCATTTTGGTTTTTCAGTTTCACCTCACTATCTACTTTAGCACCCTCGAAAACTATAAAAATGATACCCATGACGAAAAATTTGAAAATTTTCGCAGCCGCCATCTTGGATTTACATTTTAACGTCACTATCGGCTTTAAAACCCTCGAAAATCATGAAAACGACATCAATGACTAAACATTTGAATTTTTTCGCAACCGCCATTTTGGATTCATATGTTGACCTCACTAATGACTTCAGCACCCTCGAAAACTATGAAAATGACACCCATGACGAAAATTGAGAAAATTTTCGCAGCCACCATTTTGGATTTACATTTTGACCTCACCGGCTATCGAATTTAGCAACCTCAAAAACTATAAAAATGACAACAACGCCAGCCGAGTCCAACTATAGACACAACACGCGCACACCAGTATTTTATATTTATATCAAAAGATTTAATGTTCTTCATAAATATACAAAGTACTTACTTAAAATAAAATTAATACTTACCGGATCAAAATATAAATCAAAAGATTTAATGTTCTCCATAAATATACAAAGTACTTACTTAAAATAAAATTAATACTTACCGGATCAAAATATGGTAGTCGGCGTACAATTTCTGAAAATTATGTTTACGTAGAACGCACGCGCCTGCGATACAAAGTGACGCGTCCCCACGCTGGGAAGGCCCGGTCGCTACTGACGGGATCGATTTTGCGCGGTCGATAATATAGTTCATTTTGCCATTTATTTACGAAATGAAGTTATTGTTTATTTATAAAATAAAATTTAGATTCTATTAAATGGTTAGCTTAAGATTAATAGGTAATTTTTAAAATTTCCTAAAAGTATTTCTAAGCAATAGAAAAAAATACTTATTTGTCTAGAACTTTTCCAAAAATTATGTTATTTCAACATTTTTTCCTGCTATATTTTGTATTGAAGTTGAAAAAAGTGGTTCAGCCACGTGCAAGTAGACCATATAATGATGCTGATGATATTTTTTTAATGTTCACAATCTAAATTAGTTTCTTGTAAACGGATAATCAAACGTCAGTCTCGCGTCATTTTTCGGAAAACTTGTTGCGAAATTTAGTGATTTTCCATGAATACTTAATTTTTTTGAAAAATCCCTTTCAGCCACATGCAAGACAAAGAACTAAACTCTTCAATTCACAAATAATTTTGTTTAAATTTTCTTTCCCTTTCCCACAACGAATGAACAAAATTGATCGAAATCAGCCAATTTCGTGCACGGCCCCTTAAATAAATTACTTTTGATTTGGCTGTCGGTTTGCACCAAGGGGCGCTCAGACCTTTCTTTTCCTAGTGATAATGAGCGCTCTTACGTCAAACATCTAACGGGGTAATTGCGTAACACACTATCAGTAGCAATGGCTTTCATTTTGAAAGTTCAACAGTATTCTCCGAAAATATTTCGCATTTAGGGTACTGTTTTAACAAATCGAACGAGTTTCACGCTTCCTAAGGTAATGTTACAAGCCTGTAGGAAGTCAGCTTAGTAACACGAAGTGAAGAATAGTGAGTTGGAATGTATCCAAACATTGTTCTATTCTATTTTTCCTTTATGGCAATGGTGCCGGTGTCGACAATTCTGCCAATGTCAGATGTGATATGAGAAAACGTGGGGGAGAGAAAAGAAAAAAAGAAAGAAAAAAAATTGAAATGAAAAAACTAAAATTCTATTGCTCAAATAGTTGAGTTTAATGTGAAACTTGTTGACGAGATTAGTAGGTACACTGAAACAAACAAATAATAAAAAAATATTGTTAGTTATATTATTAAATAAATACAATAAACACACAAATACATAAATGATCACACAAAATCATCATAGTTTAATGTCATTGACGCGGATAAAATGCATCAAAGCTTCAAGAAGCTTTGGGGAAGAATATGTTAGTAGGGATGGAAAGTTAGTTGGGACAGGGATCTTATCCAAACATTGTTATTTGGTTTTTGATTGTCAAAGTCAATGTTTCCAATCAAGTGTCAATGTCATTGTCAATTTGCAAATTGATGTTGCGTTAATTTTATAACCAAACAAAATATCGTAAATAATACTTTTCTATATTATGTGCATGTAATTACATAATGTTTCAGTCTGTGTTAAAACGTTATTTAATACTGCGCAAATTGAAGCCATTCAAGGCACCAGTTTCTTCACAAATTAGAAAAATTCACGTGACTTCAAGTAATTTTTTTTTTTTTGCTTATATTTACATAGGTGTATTTGTGACAATATATATTTATTTGCGTATATTTACAGATTTATGGCACGGGGAATACGAATGGCAAGACCCAAAGTCGGAAGATGAGGTGTAAGTACTGCTATTTACGTGTTTTCAAGCAACACGAGCAACACTGTTATCGTAAAACTAGCTTCTGCCCGCGACTTCGTCCGCGTGAAATTTCACTCTACCTCTATTCACCCTCATAAGGGCAGAATTTCTAAAAAAATTCTTTTTTAGTGGATACCTACTCATCACATAGATAGAACACACCTTCCAAATTTCATGTTGCTAGTAACAGCGGTTTAGGCTGTGCGTTGATAAATCAGTCAGTCACGACTTTGAATTTTATTTATTTAAATTTGCGATATCGCCAAATTCGAATAAAGATTTATAATGAATTATGAAGTTAAAAATATTAGTATCTCCTTATCATAGCACTGCCAAATACTTGATATCTGTTAATTTGATTACTTTATCAAGTTACTCTAATAAAGCTCAATTTGTTTTCATACTATAATGAGGCATAATTATTGTTTTTCAGTGTAAATATCACTTACATAGACAAAGATGGCAACAGAATAAAAGTAAGAGGCAAAGTTGGTGACAATGTTATGTATCTGGCACATAGACATGATATTCCTATGGAAGGTTTGTATGTTTTAGATTTAATTTTATTGTTACCTACTTCTACAATAGCAACTACATAAAGGTTTATATGGTATGGTTTAAATAAACCTGCTTACAATAAATGAGTCTGCTAGAAGCAGAACCCTAGCACCATAGATGTGACTCAATGAAACATGCTGTCCTTAAGAAATTTTTCTCACAATTTGTGGTTATACACATAACTACTTCTAACACAAACCTAGCTAGACAGAGTAATGGGATGCAATGGTATTTTAATTGTTTCTGCAATTACAGCATTCACCGTACAGCAGAATAGGTATGTGAGTTGCAGATACCAGCCCTTATTACCTATTACAAAGGGGCCGTCTCCACGAACTAGAGAATTGCGGCGATATTATCGTTGTGCCATCAAAGTCAATAGAAACTATGAATCAATCTCCACACGGCGATTTCATCGCGACGATAATTTGATGGCACCGTATGACTATCGCCGCGATTTTCCCGCCCGTGGAGATGGCTCCTTACCTTACCAGTTCAAATCAAATTATGTCCTTAATTTAATTTTTAAACTTTGAAATACTGAATAATTATGTTTTATACAACTTTTCCTTTTTTTTCAGGTGCCTGTGAAGCGTCCCTAGCTTGTACAACGTGCCATGTGTATGTACCTATGGACTACTTTGATAAACTACCCCCTTCTGAGGAAAAGGAGGATGATCTATTAGATATGGCACCATTTTTGAAAGAAAACTCTAGGCTAGGTTTGTATGAGAATATAACCATTTATAAAATAGGAAAAATACCTTAATAAAATTATTTATTTTATAACATTGTAAAACACTGGTTAGTGGGTATGCATTCAAATTTCATGACACAGTATTAGTATGTGCCCTGTAACGGCACTGCAATTTATATATCAAATTACTTATTACATTTTATTTTAAAATTTAATAAATTTATTTAAAAAAATTAGTGATTTGTTGCACTTTAAATAATTCGTAAAATTACTATAAATAAATAATGTTCACACTGCTAGATACTGGCCTCCTCTCGGGGAGAGGGGTGGGCAGTAATCCACCATGCGGCCCAGAACGGTTATGTCACATGTCTTTGAATCTCTGGTTGAGATTAGATACTTCAGATAATACTAAAAAACCTTATTTCTCTCTCTGCCCCCATCGAAAGGTCTAAATATGTAATTCAGTCATCTCTAATTTTCTATGTAATCTGTATTCGCGATTTGTTTGCTAAAAATGTAAATGAGTTTATCGAGAAATAACTTTAAATCCTACACAATATAATTATAAAGTTTATTATATGCAACTTAATATTTTTATAACTTTAGTCACTCTGAAATCATCTTAATTATCATTAAAGTTGATATTTGTTTAACTTTGAATAATATTCATTTGGAACATATTATGTTTGAATAGACTTTAGGGGTTTTAGATGGTATAAAAATATCAGGTAGAAATCTTTACGAGCTACTGATAACTGTTAGCCTGCATCATCCTACAATTGGGCAAAGACACCCATACATAACTTAATATTATAAATTAATGTCATCTGTGTTTTCACTTAAAAGTAAAACGACGTAGATCGGTTACCTACCCAGCATTCGATGTTCAAAATCAACGTGACACTACTAGATGACACGTGGCCGTAGGGCTGTATGTCGTAATCATCGGGAGTGAAAATGAGACAAGACAAAAAAAAGATTATTTGCTGCTTGGCTAATTAGCCAAGTTGTGATGTGCCACTTGCGGAGTTTGTATAACCTATCTACCTCTTTTTAACCGACTTTAAAAAAGGAGGTTCTGTATTCGACCTGTATGTATGTATGTACGCGATTTTCTCAAAAATTACTGGCCCGATTTGGATTATTTAAATGCATATTATTAAGGATGGTTTTATTTACATCTATACTAATATTATAAAGAGGAAAGGTTTGTATGTATGTTTGTAATGAATAGGCTCCTAAACTACTGGACCGATTTAAGAAATTCTTTCACCATTTGAATGCTACATTATCACTGATTATTATAGGCTATTTTTTTCCACCCGTGCGAAGCCGGGACGGACCGCTAGTATAATATAAAGATTGTTTGCATACACATTTTTAGAAAAACTTAATAATATTATTAAATGAATTTTGTTTTCATTTTTCAGGATGTCAAATAGTCCTCACCAAAGAATTGGAGGGGTTGGAAGTGGAACTACCGAAAGCAACAAGAAACTTTTATGTAGACGGTCACCAACCAAAACCACACTGAGTTGAAACAATCTATTATTATTCACAAACAAAATCGGCAGGGTAATTGCGTAACACACTATCAGTAGCAATGGGTTTCATTTTGACAGTTCAACAACATTCATTGCGTTATTTACGTTGTTGACCAGACGCTTTTCGAACATATGGAGCAATGGATTAGCAATATGCTTCAAAATGATTCAAATTGAGAGTAATAGTGTGTTACGCAATTAGGGTGCTGACCAGCACTTCTTCAAAAAGACACTGAAAATTGTGTGAATGCAATACTATTTTTTGGAGGGTAGTTGTAGTTTTAATGGCTGCTGTAATGTAATACAAGTAGGTATGTACTTTCTTCCTTTCCGTAAGTGAAATATGATATTGTTGGATTTGTCAATAATTTAACCAAATTAATGGTCTCGAATTTGAATCCTCCACAGTGTGATTAGATTGTACCCAAAATTTTGATCTTTGGAATAGCTGCAAAAAGAATAATTTATGTGAAGGTAGGCCAATTCCAATAGGCCACATTTCCACATGCAAGAAAACTGTATGAAAGTAATTTACTAGTATAAACATCACACTTGCTGCACAGTTCAGGGCCTAATCACACTGGCGATTAGCGAGCATCTTTCGAGAGAGGCGAATTGTCAAACGCCCTCGCCGTGTTTGCCTTAAGAGATGTTAGTGAACAAGAGAGAGTGATACAAGCGAGTCTACAATTTTGTGAAAACGCCGAGATCATGTCGTGAAGTCGCGGCGTTTATAATAGCTTCGCCGAAAACACGCTAACAAATAAGAGTGACGACGCCCTTGGCACTTTGCTATCTCACATTTATCCAAGTTTTGTTACATGAGGATATGAGACCTATGAAATCGAAAGACTTAAACCGGAATGGAATAATGTTCTGATAAGACCAATCAGGCGAATATTCTCGAGAATTTGAAAATATTAACTGCACATTAATTGATTTAATTTTATAAGTTTTTTTACCAGTCAGAATACAGGATTCCTAAATTCGATTTCCTTTTATCAATTTAGTAAATAGCTTAAAAAGCATAACAGAAGTATTACAAAATACAGCAGAGTACATTAGAATAGAATCCCAGATCTTGCTTGAAGCATAATGTAAATAATTTAGTTAAGGATTCATTATTGATGAAATGTTGTATATAAAAATAAAACAATTATCATTACTTGACACTTTTATTTAAATCCTTATAAGATTGTAAAAGTAAATCAGTCTTATAAACAGAGTACCTATTGCCTAAATATCGTCATAAAAATTAGGAGCAAAAGACCAGAAAAACATAATTTTTAGGGTTCCGTACCTCAAAAAGAAAAACGGAACCCTTATAAGATCACTTCGTTCGTTGTCCGACTGTCTGTCCGTCGGTCAATACCCTTTTTCTTAGATACGCGTGGAGATATTAAGTTGAAATTATTAACAAATACTGCAATCCCTTGAAGCAGTGAAAACATCAAACTTCTACGTCAACGCAACCAAAAGATTCGGGCGATTATGTTCCGGAATCAAAACCGATAGGGTACTTCCTGTTGAACTAGAATCATGAAATACGGCAAGAAGCAATGTCATAATTGTACTGCCCTCGTAACAGCAAATGCAGTACTTGCAAAATTGCGGTTTCGAGAAAAACGCGTTTAATTGTTTTTTTTTTTAATCTCTACTTTAACTGATATAAAACTCATATGTTTTGTTACGGAAAAGGTACATAAAAATACAAAGTCTCCCCATGCTTGAAGTCTCCCCATGTCATTTTTGACAAAAACGGAAAATCGTAAAAATGTCGATTACTGCATTTGCTGTTACGAGGGCAGTATAGCACAAGTACCTAAAGGGAAAAAATCCGAAAACCGTAAATTTGTACACATACTTATCTACAAATTTGTACACATACCTACAAATTTTTACACATACCTACAAATTTGTACACATACCTACAAATTTGTACACATACCTACAAATTTGTACGGAAACCTCAGTGCGCTAGTTCGACTCGCACTCGACCGGTTTTTTCATATTGTAATGATTGCAGGAATCTTTGATTGCAGGAGTGTTTCTAAGGGATTTAAGTTAGGAAAAACTTAAAACCCTTAGAAACACCATAGCTGATATAATATTGATAAATTAAGTTATTATCAGTGTTTGGTCGAGTTCAAACTTTGTAAGAATGCAATAAATATTTGAATTCATTCATTTATCAATCTCTTATCGACCATTATCTTACAAAACGTTCAGTAGAAATTGTATGCTTGTGTCTAAATCAAGATATTATTGAGCTATTTCAAGACAAACTTGACAGATGTTATTTAGATAACCAACATAGCCTAGGTCAGAGATAGCGAACCTCTTTACATCTACGTGCCATATTTTCCAAATAAACATTTCATGCAGCCATGACGTGCCAACAAACAATCTTGGCTTAGTGATTACTGAAAAAAAAACGATAGACTTTCGCATTGTTATTATTATTTTTAATATCTCTTAACATTTCTCGAGACCCTGGGGTTCCAGACCTTTGGAAGGCGTAGGACGAGGGGCCGAAACCAACAGCAACACGCAGAGGCCTGTTAGATATTTTTAATGAAATGAGACACCAACTGACGATTGTCCCTGTTCACATTAAGCGAGTGCACCAAAGGGTTACCTCCGGTTGGTGTAGGACTAATGCAGTTGATACCTGCAGTTTTGAAATGATGCCGTGCCCAAATTATTTTTTCACGTGCCACTAATGGCACGCGTGCCATTGGTTCGCCATCCCTGGCCTAGGTAGTACGTAAATTGTTAAATAAATATTTTAGTAGGTAACCATATAAATCCAAAAACTATTTAGATTTATAGTTAAACTATTTAAAGCTAAGTACATAATACTGATTGTGTCAGAAACAAAATTAAAGAACTACCTAAATCCGATTCCCAACATCCCCTATACGACTACACAAGTGCTTCAGGTAGACTAAAAAGTCGCAGGAGCTTCTTACGGTCTACCGTCTACACAGGCGATCCAAGACAGGCCACCCAAAGAGCCAAGTGAATTGTGGTATGGGATATTTCCACCTCCTCAAGACTTTGCAAAGCCCCAAGAACACCTGCCTCCCGGTCGCGAAGTGCAGTGGCCGGTTGGAGTGTCCGTTCACACGGCGACGATCAGTACGATATTTAACTGTATAATTTTGGGATCACATGGCTTTCATTCTGCATTTGTTTCGGGATGTTGAAATGTGATCCCAGCTTTTTACCGAAAAAACCGTACTGATCATCTCCGTGTGAAGGTCATAAGGTCTTATGGCGCGAGGACTTTTCATTCGGAAATTTCTCAATTTTATTGCAGTTTCGGGTTAACCTCGACCATAGAAAGAAATTATTTAGGTTTTGAGAAGCACGAACCTACGACGCACCGTTTCCGAATTATTATGGGCCTCTGAATTTTATTTTATTTAGAACGATCCATATTTCCAAAATGGTGGCTCGAATGAAATTTTTTTCTGGAAAGAAATGATTATAGTCGAAAACTACGAGCTGATGTAAAAAAATACCGCGAAATATTAAGGAAAAAAAATTTTTTGTTTCATTAAATTCATTTTGGGATGCTGCTTGCTCAGGGGGTGACACGGGGACGGGAGGATGAAACGTTGGTTATTTTTTGCCTAGGACGCACTGTTTTCGAGATAGGTACTTGAATTTAATTTCTTTTTTTAGTTTTAACTGATATGTGACTTCAATATTTAGTCGCTTAGAGGGCTATACTGTGAATAAACAACTACCTACCAGGCTACTTCGGCCAACCTTCGTACTTACATCATCGGCGGGGACAAGTGGGCCCACATAGGCAATTTAAAATTTGGATACCATTTCTTCCTAGTCCTGGGATATCACTCAGCAAATGCCGGAACCTAGCAGCATCCGTGGTTAGGCTTTACAGAATATTTTGCCGGTACATGTATTCGCGCATGTACCACTTTAACCGGTGTTCCACCACCACTTTAATCGCCGCTGACTCCTACAGGTGCGACATTGGCGTTTTAATTCTAGCCCTTGCCGCTCTATTGTATTTGTATGTACAGAGGCAGTACATCAAGCTACCCTAATCTGTCAAATTTCGTTGATAGATTTTCAACTTTATCACAAAGGAATAAGGTTCATATTCAATTGGGAAAATTTGACAGATTGGGGTAGCTTGATGTGCTGGCTTCTGTACAACTATGCAGTGAACATTGGTGTCTGGTACTGGGATCCCAAGGTTGGAATCCACAGGGTCACTGACAGTTCCTGCACTAAATTGTCGGCTGTGGTTGACACTGCCATGGAATGTAATGCATACCCAGTCTCAAGTGCACGCCCATGTATGATCGATGCTGGTCAGACATAATGTAGGAGTCAGGTCTAACATTTTGCTGAATTATTCGATCCAATGTGGCCCTATTTTTGTTAGGTATTAGCTCCACGCGATTTTTTTTTAGTGGATCTGCTTATGCAAGCGAAGGACCACGTTTGCCGCTGCAATGTGGTATTTCATCATCTGCCCAGCCTTTTCCAAACTATGTTGGGGTCGGCTTCCAGTCTGGCCGGATGCAGCTGAATACTAGTATTTTACATGGAGCGACTGCCTATCTGGCCTCCAAAACCCAGTTACTGGATAATACGATATCCCTTGGAAAGACTGGTTGTCAGACTTTCGGGCTTCTGACTACCCGTAATGACTGTCAAAGATCCACGAATGACAGCCGGCGCTAACGGCTTATCGTGCTTTCCGAGATACGGAGGGGTCTCGGTATGTGAAGAAGGTCACCCATCCACAAACCAACCGCGGCAAGGGTAGCTTAACCTGATCGATTAACCCGTGTGGCTATTATTATTTAGCCACGGGCCCCTCGCCTGTCCTGCCAGATCCTGTGATATTTGTTAGTGTAAAGATAGGTTTCATCAACCTCCACGATGTCGTTGTCCCCGCCGATCATATCGCGGTCATGAGCTTCGGCCACCTCGCAGACCTCGCCTAGGTAGTGATAGACTTGTATGGCCGTTTTGCGTGTCACCCCTACGTCTCTAGCAGCCTGTGACACTTTAGTCTTTCCGAAAGAAGTGCAGCAAAAGCCTGAGCGTATTTAAAATTGACACATAGCTTTACAAATGCTAAAATTTCTATCCAAAATTCATGAAAACGGATCCTTATTTTTTCACACAAAAACAAATTATAACCAATCTCAAACTACAACATAAAACTAATAAGAAAAAAAAAAACTTATATACCTACTAAAAAATAAAACAAATTAGATCTTACAAATTAAAAATCTATGAAAAAACCAAACAAAAACTAAAGAAACGAAAAATTAAAAAAAAGCAAATATAAAATAATACTTAACTAATTAATAAAAAAACAACTAAACACTGAAAAACTTGGATCTATAACTAGTATATCAACAACTAAATTTGGATCGCATGAAAGTGTCGGGAATTCTCAATAATTCGCGGGTCCGAGAACTGGTTCTCTTACACGGAATAATTGGAATGTTTTGAAATATGAAAAAAAAAACGATTTTTCGCGGTATTTTTATATCATCTTATGGTTTTCGACTAAAGCAAAAATTTCATCCGAGCCATTATTTTGGAAATTTAGAGCGTTTTATACAAAATAAAATTCGGAGGCCCATGATTCGGAAACGGCGCGTCGTAGGGACATGCTTCTCAGTACATTTTCCAAAAAAATTTTTACCAAAAAAAAATTTTTCCTGCTTTTTTTCGTTGCTACTTATAGTGCCCCTAAGCGTATAGGTACTCCGACTCCTAAAACTCCGTCTCTAAGACGACCCAATAACCCAGTTGCCTATTTGGGAAACACGGATTGCGTACCAAAGTAGGCCGCTGAAAACATAGTCAGTCGAAATGGGGCATTATCGATTCACCCAAAATCCAGTGCGAGTGTGGTGCTCCCAAACAGACTGTCCCATCTGCTAGTGTACGAATTGTCCGTTTTTCTGCACCCCTAACGATTTGAGCAACGCCAAGCTACCCGAAACTGTCAAATATTCCCAATCAACCTTGAACCTAATGCTTTAGCGATAAAGTTGAAAATCTATTAAAGAAAAACAGATTGTAGTAGCTTGATGTGCTGGCGTCTGTACCGTCAAAACGAAAAAAAAAAGAAATCTTAAAATCTAATCCTGACACTGTTTCTTCTATGACTATCCATATGTTTCTTCAAACTCTGTCTATAAACTGTACTATAACTGCACTTATCACAATAAATCATGTTCTTCTTCTCATGTTTTAGCCAATGACTGGACAAACCTGACTTTGCTGTACATCGGTACTCACAACCGTTGAACGTGCATGTATATGGTTTATCATTTGTGTGTGTCCGTTCATGTATCTTCAAATTTGGTGGATGATATGTTGTATATTCACAGTAAGAACATTTTATCTCATTGGTGTATGAATGTGTTTTCTCATGCTGTTTAAAATGAGATAATTTTGAAGTACTGTAACCGCATGTGAAGCAGTAATGTAGCGTTCTTTTCACCGATTCATGTTTATTCCTTAAATGAGTTAACAATTCGGTATTTTTATCAAATGTTGCATGACATATGAAGCAAGATTTTTGTATTTCATTAATGCCATGAATTCGTATATGCTCTTGCAAAATGTTGGTATTTTTAAAACTTTTCTTGCAAATATGGCATTTCAACTTTCTTCTTCTAATTTTGTCTTTTGCAGTGCCTTTTATGCATTTATAGTCATCAAAATGTTTCTTCTTTACATGGTGGCGTACTGTTTGGATAGTAGAGTATGAGTTATCACAGAATTTGCAGAGAAACCTTCCAAGATGATCCACAGACTTGTACCAAGTTTCTTCATTTTCTGATTCCTGAAAAACCACAATTATAAACTTTCACTAAAGAATTATAACTCTGAAGATATACGAACTGTTTTATTTCCTTCTACTTACAACAGGGTTTTTATTTTCATCATTTGCTACATTTGTTTGATTTTCTGAGATGTCACTAGCATCATTTGTGTCCTGGAAACAGAAATAAATAATTTATTAGAAAACAGTATAACATGTCCAGAATAATGACAATAACAAATGTTTTGATTGTCCTCTGTGCACTTCATATTTCACAGTAATAAATGAGCAAAGAGGCTCACACAGACCAGCAGTAGGTGGAACAACGTTGCCGATGGTGATGAGCAGACATATTCAGTTCAAATAAATGTAGAAAATGATTTTTTTTAAAATTATTAACAGAATGTGAAGAAAACGTGCCAAGGGCAATTGCAACTCCTCCAGATAAATATTTATTTATATAAAGGAGAACCAACAGCTGTAACAGAAGGACAATAATTTAAAAACTTTATACTAATATTACCAAGACTTAAAAGTGCTTGTAAGTTTGTATGGTAATCTCCAGAACTTCCAGAGTTGTATTTGAAAAATTATTTTTGCATTTGATAACCCAAAAATAAAAAATGTCAGGAACAATGTTAAGTGAAAACGAAATTCTAGCTGAGGCAGTTGATGCGATGTGCAGGGGTGGGTCGAGGAACAAAAAATTTCACACAGACGAAGTTGCAGGTAGAAGTTAATCTTTTATATGTGTCTTTTTGCAGTGTTTATCACCCCAGGATAAAGTTACGACTGCATAGATTGGTTATAGTCTCTCAAACCGTAAATACTTTAAATACAACACCTAGCAAAGGCTGAGACAGGAGTCAAAAACGATACCAGATAACCTACTCATCATCTGCTTAACCTTTTCCCAACTATGCTGGGTAGGCTTCCCGTGTAACCGAAAACAGCTGAATATCGGTCTTTGACATGGAGCAACTGGCTATCGGACCTCAACCCAGTTACTGGGTAGCAGGATACTGCTTGGTAAGACTGGTTGTCAGACTTTCGGAATTCCGACTACCCTAACAACTGTCAAATTTGCACAAATAACAGCAGGGACCAATGGCTTCACTTTATTTCCGGGTCTCAGTCCCGTATAACAGAACGCCACTCAATAATCAAGCATTACTTAAAACTAGTTTCAACCAATCAAATGGCTTGAATCTAGTTTTAAGTAATGCTTGAGTATTGAGTGACGTTCTGTAATACGGGCCTCAGTGTGTAATGGATGGTCACCCCTCCGCGAACCGACCTCGACAAGCGTTGCTCAACCTTGAAGATCGACCCGTGCGAATCAGCCTACTCATAAGTTCAAAAGTAAAAATAAACAGCGCCTAAATGAAAACTTTGTAAGTATATGGATATTTTTTTTACTATACGCAGATAATGGTGATGATGTCTGTCTGGCTAAATGCCAGAATTCTTTGATATTACATCACTGCAATCGTGACTAACAATTACAGCTAAAATAAGGTTATAAATACGATATTTATAAATATCTTTTTTATCGTTTTTACTATTACTTACCCGTTGATTATTTTCATCACAAATATTTGATGATAAGTAATCTATTGTGGCACTTGTTGGTTCTTCACTATTCTCACAAAGAGGATCGGTGTCGAAAGACTCAAAATATTCTATTTTTATTTCTTCCTCTTCCTCGTTTTCACTCATTGTGTGATTGTTTTGCTATTTAAATCGTTAACAATCAAAAGGAAATCGCATTATCTTCACACACACACAATAACAACGAATGACGTTTCGCAGTTCAACGACCTTTTGATGGATATTTTGGCAATAAGTATTATTACTCTAAAAAACTACCATTGTCTATTTTATTAAACGCGTTTAAAAAATATTCAAAAGTGGTTAATTAAATCAAGGTTTTTCGTTTATTTTAGTTCTTTTCCTTAACTGTTTTATAATTACTGAAAAGCTTTGGGTAAAACATTAATGTTTAGTGAAATGTACTAATTCAGTAGTGTTAGTTTACATATGGCAATCCGCTTTCTACGCGTCCCGCTCCTCATTCGTTCGCGACTCAATATATTTCATTCGTTCAATCAGTCTGCTCGCGGCCGCCGTAGAAAGAGGTATTGCCGGTTTCGTTTCTAACAAAACGCGTTTCGGTGTGATTTGTGTTTTGTTTTGTGGTGCACAATGGCTTACAACGGAAGTGGTGGCAAGAGACTGTGTACAGGGACCGACCTGGACGTCGAAAGGGTGAGCAATAATATTTATGTACACAATTGTCAAACCTATATCTACGTAGACCCGACGAAAATGGCCGTGTTTTGTACATTTCCCTTTCCATGTTCGTGTTTCAGTTACGAAACGCTTTTGTAATAGTTCCTGTAATCATGCGATTAATGTTAATGATCGTTTGTTGACTGTTACTACGTTTAGTTTACGCGTCTTGTCATGATCACGTTACGTTGTTGATTCCTCGTTTTGAGGTTACGTTTTGTTGACACATGATTAAATAAAAAAAAAGCTGTACTGTAGGTCTGTGCGGATTTTAAATTTTCTTTTTCACGCCTATAAATTTGTTGCTACGGATTTTTTGCGTTGCGACATTCACGAAATATACGAAAATAGCTTCTTGCCCAGACACTGTCAATTAATGTGATTGACATCGCTCGGTCATTAGGCCTTTTGGTATTCTTGTTCGCGGGAAACAGAGGTATTTCCCGTTTTCTAGGTCGATAACAATACCACGATACCTAGCGGGTTTCGCAGTGAAACACCTTACTGATTTATTAATAGGAAACTAAGAATCAATGCTTTGATTTTTCTAGGATATTCATTAATTCCTTTTTCGCCGGTAACGAACGCCACGCAATTTTTGACTCGGCATTCGATTTTTGAAATGATGCTTTTCGTGAAAACATTTTTACTTAGATCTTTTCGCACCACAACATCTTACCTAAAACAATTCTTTATTCACATTCGCAGATCAATGAAAGGCAAAGGTATTTTTTAACAAAGTATGAAAAATTATTTCTTGTTTAAAATTTTCTCTTTAAAATTATTTTTATGGCGCCTTTGATAAGATTAAATTAAAATTGAGAAGTGGGTAGGCATAAAACAGTTTGTTTTCGCTTACAAGACGTAATTAAAACGGAAATTTAATTTCTCTTCAAGTACTTACTCATTACCTTTCTAAGGCTACGAAAGTAGTTTTTTTAAAACATTGAATAGGAAGTAAGAGTAAAACCTTTAAAAAAGTCTTTAAAAAAGTGAGACATCAATAAAATTACGTATAAATTGAGCTATGGAACTTTGATAACTTGTCTTAAAAGAGATCAAAGTGTACTAAATTAATTTGCGATCATAAAATGTTTATTGCATACATTTATTACGCCGGTTTTCTGTTTTGATTAAAAATGTATTTCTTCTCGTAGATTTTATTAATGATAGTCTGAAACAAACAGCCTTTCCGTATTAGGGCAACACAACGAACTAGGTAGCTTTTGTGAAAGTAATACTTAGCTAAAATCCTGCAAAAAAGTTAAGAGTACATAATGACGAAAATATCACAACATTTCAGTACTGGCTGGCTTTAAATCCAAATGAGTTTTAGTAGATAATTATTTTTTAAACTCGCAAAAATAGACACGAAATCACAATTTAAATGAAGCAATTGATAATAAATTAAAATCCCACACACAATTTGTTTTATTACACACTAAAGTTAAACTAAATGAACTGTGCATCACTATAATCGTAGAAACTTCAAAGGTGTTCAAAGATTTGTCTTCAGTTTGAAGATTCTCCACAAATTTTAATTGAATTGCGTTGATAATTGAACGTTAATATGCTTTGTAATTTAGATATTAATTCACAAACGGAGTTATTTAAGGAATATATTTGACAACTAAACTTGATTATGTTAAAACCTGTGCTTATACAGGAAAAATAAATTACTGCACTATGGTTTGGATTGACAAATCAATTGCTAGTTGACACGAACGGGTTATTAACCCTTTCAATGCGGTAACCTGTACTCGGCACATATTTTGTTTCGCTTCACGATGCGTAACGCGTAGTTCCGTGTTGTCGTCTATAAATGAATGCTGAGTTTTTCCAGACAATGTTCAATTTTAAGCCTATGGTCCCGGCTGTCATTCGTGGATCTTTGACAGTCGTTACGGTCGTCAGAATCCCGATAGTCTGACAACCAGTCTTACCAAGGGGTATCGTATTAACCAGTATCTGGGTTGTGCAGGTCAGATAGGCAGTCGCTTCATGTAAAATACTGGTATTCAGGTGCAACCGGCTAGACTGGAAGACGACCCCAACATAGATGGGAAAAGGCTAGGCAGGTGATGTTTAAGCGATTTCATTTTTTAAATCAACACACGTTTTTCACAAAAACGCCATTTCGGTGTGTGTGGAGGCTCCATCATATCGATTTAGGTATCGCAGTCTCGTTTATTCATGTATCACGCTTACTAAGGGAGTAATTCTATCGATAAAATATTTTATGGCTTTTTTATCGCGCCGTGAAAGCCTTAAATAAATAGTGTAGGCAGTATTAATATTTTCCTTTACCGTTTAAAGGTTTCCAACGCACGTGGTATAAAACAAAGTCATTCTATTTCTGAAGTGTTTAATCTAGTCGTCTTTATAAAATCCTTGATAAAACTTCGACACCTCCATGCAATAACATTGTAACTCACTTTTTTCCAAAAATTGAGTTACAACGGCATTGTTATGTAAAAAAAAAAAATGCATTTTTTCTGTACTATCATAGTAATTCTATTCCCTTTCGTTTCTAAAAATAAACCAACGTCAAAGTATTGTAACTAATCCAAAAAAATTTTTTGTCAAAAATATAATTTAAAAAAAAAACAATTTTTCTTTTACAACTTAACCATACTGTATTTATAGTCCGCCTAAACTATATTAAATAGAGCCAGCTTCAAAAATTGTACGGGGTGTTTTGAGTTTGCTATAATTTTTCAAACTTTAAAATCGCTCTCCTGTAAAATCACAAAAAGTGAGTTACGATGTTATTGCATGGGGGTGTCGACTTATTACTCAATAAAGACGAAGAGTTTGTTTGAACGCGCTAATTTCTGAAAATACCAGTCGTCTTTGAAAAAAATAATTGATAGCCAAGTAAAAAATCTTTGATAGCCAAGTAAAAAATCTTTGATAGCCAAGTAAAAATCTTTGATAGCCAAGTAAAAAATCTTTGATAGCCAAGTAAAAATTTAGAAAGAAGGCTAAGCGAACGAACTAAAAGCGCGGGAGGGTGGTGCCAGGGAAATTTTACGCGGACGAAGTCGCTGGCAGAAGCTAGTTTATTATAGCGGAAATTATTAGGATAAGAATCAATGCCACTGTCTCTTCTCCGTTTCTTAGCAAACCGAAAGTAAAGCTTAGAATATTTGTAAAAACCGCATTAGAATCCGTTGCGCTTTTGAAAAAAAATACTGGGAGACACGAAATGCGAATTTAATTTGTAATCTATCTATTTAAATAAAACAAAGTCTCCCTAGTTACACCATTTATAACTCAATAACGGCTGAACCGATTTTTATGATCTTTGAGTTGTATCCGTCCCGAACAGCAGAATAACTATTAAAACAGGGGAAAAATTCATAAAAAAATAAAAATAAAGATAATTCAATGGCCCCGATTCTATTGTTCACAAACTAAACTTAATTTAAGTTCAGTGCATCTTTTTCTTTCTATTTCATTATGAAAAAGACAGAAAATAATATTAGTTTAGTCCTGTCAAATTAGATAATCCATAGACAAATTTAGACGTGATAAAAAAAATGGCTACTAAAAATACGTCAATTTACGTCAGGCGCTGACTAATTTGACAGGACTAAACTAATATTTATTTATTTTTTCTTCTGCCCTTTTCTTAATGAAATAGAAAGAAAAAGATGCACTGAACTTAAATTTAATTTAGTTTGTGAACAACAGAATCGGGGCCATTGTAATTGTATTTTTTACATTTAGTTTCAGTCGTCGTTTTCCTAGGCTTTTACTAACTTTTAGGGTCGGCTTCCAGTCTAACTGGATGCAGCTGTATATATACCAGTATTTTACACGGAGCGAGTGAGCGACTGAATATCCGACCCACAACATTTTTTTTTTGTTTGTTTTTCCGACTAATCCCCGACTTTGACGGGACTTTAACTGGCAAATAGCTGATGTTATAAGGAGTAATTTTAGGCTACTTTAATTACAGAAAAATTATTAGGGTTCGCGAAAAAAAATAAACCCATGTAACCAATCAGCTAAAATAAATCAGTCTAAAATAAATAGACGCAGAGACGCAAATGCTATTTGCACTGTAACGTCCATTTTAGGAAAACATAACAGCTACCTTCTAGAGAGTTTATTTGTTCCTAAAACAATATTTCACTACAATTCCCCAGTACAGTCTAAAGAAAAGTATTTCAGTCCATTTCATTCCCCCTTGTTTCCAAAGAGAGCTAAAAGTTAGCTACACAAACTCAAACGGATATAATTGCCAGTGGAACATTGCTTGTGCCAGCAAAAATAAAGCAAAACTCAATGTATGCAAACGTATGCACACAAAAACGATGAGCGTAAAACAGTATAAAAAAAAGTTTATTTACGATTTCCAAGTCTATGACCGACCCGACGCGACGGTCAGAAGGTTAAAAAATAAAGAAAAAGTGTGCAATAGAAAAAGTTGCACATATTTAAAAATATAATCTTTATAATTGTTCTAGTTTGGCAATCTCGATTTGAAGTGTCATGCTTTTTGAAAATAGAACGTTATTATTTGGAGGGAATGAAGCGGTATTTGTACATTTTGTTCGCAATTTCTTTTTAATAAAAATACCTCAATAAATATGGCTTAAAAAGTTTTTAAGCCATATTTATTGAGGTTGAACCAATGTTAATGCTGATGCGTCAACTGGATTGACTTAAATAATTGGCACTGGTGATCACGTTAGCAATTCGAATTTTTGTTTGAATTTTCTACTCTAATATATTCGTTAGTTTGGACTTACAGACAAATTAAATTACAATGACGAGAATGTCACGAGTGATTGTCAGTAGTCATCAGTATTTTGCGTTACCTAACTATTGAGGCTAAATAGTCGATGGTATTTTGAATTTCTAAAAAATAAAACTAGGAGTCAGTGGCAGGATTTGGGCATGATAGAAATGGTGTCCTGCGGGATAATTTAATTAGGTAATACATTAACAGTTCAACAACATTCATTGCGTTATTTACTTTGTTGAGCAGACAAATTTTTCGAACATAAGAAGCAATGGATTAGCAATATCCTTAAAAATGATTCAGATTGTTATTGAAAGTATGATCCGCAATTTGGGTGTTGTTCTATCACAAATCTACGCAAGTAGGTCTTATACGATAAGCCTATGTTATGGGTTACTAGCTTCTGCCCGGGACTTCGTCCGCGTGAAATTACACCCTCCCCATTCAGGGGTGGAATTTCGAAATTTTCCTTTCTTAGTAGATACCTACTCTTCACAAAAAACACACGCTTCAAATTTCATGTCTCTAGGACCAGCGGCTTAGGCGTGCGCATATATCAGTCAGTCAGGACTTTGAAATTTATCTGTATAGATTAAACCACTAAATATTAAGAGACAGGAAGATCCCTTGACTCTTTGAGAGTTTAGCAGAAAACTACAGAGGCGGACTAATTTGTCGAAAATCCACTCCAGAGATGGTCAAACAGTGGGTAGAAGTTTGAAGTCTCAGGCAACAGCTAGTTTTAAACAAAGATTTTACCCATAAAATAGCAATCAAATCGACATTTATTACGCATTTCAATTCAATTTGGATCCTTACCCGGCAGATGTCGTGGCATCAATTAATTGTAACAGCCGTCATCTGTTACAATCTCTAATCATAGAAGTTCTACAACTTGTGCAACAGCTTACAGATTTATGTAATTATGCTTTAATACTCTTTTGTGGATGATATATTGATTCTTGATTGCATGCTTTATTATTTTTTTTGTATTTAATTAATGTCTTTTGCTTTGAATAGTCGGAATTTTATGTTAAGTGTGGCAACATTAATAATGACGTTCGAAAGAGTTTGAAAATGCTGGTTGCTTTGTTTCGTAAATCGAATATTAAAAAGGTGATTGTCATAGACAATTCTCCAGTCAACGAGCTAAAAATAAAAGAAAGTATTTTCCATTTGAACGCTCGTGTCGAACAAAGCGGTAACTAGTTATGCTAATTTGCCAATTTTGTTAATAAAATTGGATGCGCCAATATGCGTGTGATTCGTTTCTAACGGTGTTTACTGCTTTAGACTTTCTAGTTTTATTTAGTTTATATATACCGTTTTGCTATAAAAATGTGTTAAGTAATTGGCTTTTGTTTTAACGATTTTATTGTTTCTTTATCGGACTGTTCCATTTAAAATGACGTGTACTAAATAAACGGCGTTGTTCTCGCGATTTCATAGGAATGAAATAAAAAGCACATGGTTGCAGTACAAATAACTCATTGCTGAGTCTCGTTGCGTGTGTTTTATTCTTTATATTTTGACAAGACGAGAACTTGCGCCGGCATCGCAAGAAACTCTTTACAAAAGAGAACTCATAAATCACGAGGATACATTTAACTATACATGTGATTAACCAAGAAACAGACGTTAAAAAAATTATACCAGGTTCATTAATATTGGGGCGCAGACAGATGAGAATTAACAAATATTTCTTTATTCATAAAGATTTGTTTGAAAAGGAATTTCTCACTCGCCCGCAAAAAAAATTGGTGGATTTGTCAGGAATAAATCAGTGTGAGCACGCGTTGGGGGCTTGCATGTGTGTGTCTAATGTTGAACAATAAAATAGATTATCAGAATGTCCACTTTACACAGCGATACGGCACTATCTCACACACACATCGACTATGTGAACAAGACAAAAGAATCGACAATATTGACAGAGAGTGTTTTTTTGTTTCACTCTTCCCAGTCAGTTTATAATTATAGTTATCTCTATGTGAACCTTCGTCTTATTTTAGGGATATCTAGTATTGTCTATTGTCACATCGCCGTCAGCCGTCTGTGATTTTCTTTCGGCACACGTCGCACGCACGCATGACATTTCCGAATGAATCACGCGCACATACCTTGCCAAGGGGGCGTGTCATACCGTCTACGAGCCAGATAGTTCGTTGACGTGATTGGGCGATGTCCGTTTACAATAGTTACGCCCTTTTCGGTTATGACCGTGTTTTTTGTGTTTGGAATTTGATGTTGCTATGCTGAAAAAAATGGCCAACCTTTTTTATAAGAAAATGATTAGGTTATTCAAATAAAGAATGACATCGTTCTCTAGTCACAGACCTTTGACAGTTATTATACCTCTGACAGCAGCAACCCAACATCAACCTTATAATAATAACAATAAAGATCACTGTGATTTTGACAGACTTGTCAGTGCCAGCAACCAAACATCAACCTTATAATAACGGCAATAAAGATCACTATGATTTCAGTGATGCAAAATCATGTGGAACCTCTGAAGATGATGCGTTTTTTTATTATTTAGTTTGTTTCGGTCTAAGGAAATTAATTTTGTACGTGTTCTTTAACAAAAATAGTGTCTAGAAAAAGTACCGAAAATTTTCTTCTCGCCAGCCGTTGGCGCCAAAACGAATACTCTTTTGTCTCCCGCGATGACAATTGGTAGAATCTTGTGCCAATGTATTAAATCATACGCTTGGAATGCATCCTATGAGTCTAGGAAAATAAATTACATTATCTTGGAACTGTTAAAAGCTGTGTGACTCATTTTGTTTTTGTGGAGGTGTGTCTTGAAGCTGGCAACCCTCGAGTAATTTGTCTACTAACCTACCTCATAGATAATAGAGTTGAATAGACAAATGTTTTGCGTTAATGAATTTGCATCCTATAGACTAGATAACTTATTCGAAAAATTTTTTTCTTGTTCTTTTAAGGACGCATTCCACCAAATTTTTATACCGAGAATAAGTCTTATCCTGAGAATAGATTTTGAATTTTTGACAGTTTTTCCATACTAAAACTGTCAAAACGTCAATTTTATTCCACGAATAAAAGATATCTGACTTTGGCAAAATCAACCCTAAAAGGTGTTACTTAATTAAATTTATTGTTTGGACTAAAAAATTTAAACATTAGAGATCTTTAGTATGCTGCTTGTAGAATAATTTGACAAAAAATCAATCAGAATGATTGTATGTAGGTATATTAGTATGGTTTTTATTGTGAAAAGAAAGTTTTTTAGAGGTATCTTCATGATTTTATCTATCATATCAAATTAGTTGTATTATGTTTTCAACACACTATCTAACTTGCTTAAATCTTGAAGAATATCATATATTTTTCTGATTTTGTTTACTGTAATCTATCATATACTTTTAGGCATTATAAAACTTGCGTTTTTTGCGTTTAGATTCTGTAGTCCCCTTAAAAACAAATCTAAACAGAAAAATAGCTTTAGTACAAGTATTAATTACTTCACAAATTCTCAACATTCTACAATACAAACCTGAACTTCATTCATTACGTCACTCTACTTAGATCCTAATGAATAACTTTAGTTGACAAACCTGTCCTTCATTCCCCTAAAATATTCAATTAATAAATAACACCAAGGCGCGGCCCGTCCATCAAAATATTATATACCACCTTAATAGGTATCACAAATCAGTCCTGCCCTACATCGCTTGGAACTAGAACATTTGATCAATAGACTAGCCTTGAAACACAGCAATGTACTACAGAAATCAAATTTCGATTCAATGAATCGATTACGTATTGAGGTTGGGAACTGGGCTGCGAGTTATGTCGAATGGTTCTGTAATATCATGTTTTAGGTACCTTAATTGATTAGTTTATACCGTTCTGTGGTGGGTAGTTGCTTTTTCATTGTGGTTGTGTTCATAGATCAGTTGGATAGTATCGTCTTCAATTTTACTAAATAAAGAAGGTTAAGGTACGCTTACCACGGTCGGTCCACAGACGGATACCAGACGGATAACAGTGGCCACTATATTCCGTTTTAAGGATTATAATAAAACTAAACAATGAAAAACTACAGTTTCTAATATTATTAACGTATAATCTTGTGAAGCACAATTTAACGTGCTTGTTTTCTGCATTTTCATTCTAAATTGTATGAAATAACCAAACAAACGATGAGGGCGCCACTGTGCGGTCGGCATAGTCTTAATACCTATAGCTAGCTTGTAGTCCACATGTCAATTTGCAGAATTGTTGAATTGCAGTAATGACTGACAAAAAGGGATACTGAAACACTGAAACGTTTACTATGTAAAGCCCGGGTAATTGCGTAACACACTATCAGTAGCAATGGTTTTCATTGTGACAGTTCAACAACATTCATTGCGTTATTTACGTTGTTGAGCAGAGAAATTTTTCGAACATATAAAGCAATGGATTAGCAAGATCCTTCAAAATGATTCAATTTGAGATTGATCATGTGTAGATTGCAGATTTAGAAGGTGCAATTTAACCGCCAGTGGCATGCAATAAGTTGAAGCAGCAATAAAACTTTAATAACTCAAGAGTCACTTCAAATTTACTGTATGCCGCAAGTAAGAAATTAACATCGTGTAAATGGAGCTTCCATTTAATAAAAAAAAAATGAAAATTTCTTGGCTTATTCAAAAACTCGCCGAATGTTTCATGGCACCTATCACTAAAGTGTAGTACAAGATACCAAAAAAACTTGTTAATAAAGCCACCGCGGCACATTACTGTATCGTGACTCGGGGTAAACCAATCATACTAATCTGCTAATGATGGGAATGATGCAGCGGTAGAGGACGTCACGCTATCAGGAACGGCCGTCTTAGATACTCCTTCCAACCTACACGGTCCGAGTGCCAGTTTATAAAAATAAAGGCATGGTGCGCTGTCAACGGGCGCTTGTTCTGTGAGCTGCTTGTTTTTTTTTTCGGATCCAACAGGCGTATTCTAGGGACGCTATAGTGTTGATTAGAGTCGTGTTATGTAATTCTTATGCGTTTTTGATTTGTAACTTGTAACTTACATAATATAATAATGAAATCTCAAAGTTTTGCCAAGTTGGTAGTACCAGAATATTTCTCTCATACCAAGAACATTAGCTACCCATCCCTATTCGTACCGTGAATGTAGGCAATAAAGCATGAAATCGAAATTATTCATGTATTATCTGAGTGAAGATATGGGCGGCATTTCGTACGTAAATACTAGGAATAGACTGGTAGAGGACTGGTAGGAATGTTTCTGGAAATCCTTCGGTTTCCAGCGATTGATATCTGTTTTAATATGGTTGGATATAGCGTCATAGATAAGAAAATGATTCGTATGGAATTGCATTTACCTCGGTTTGATCACGACCTAAATTGCGTAACGCGCTTTCTTTGACAATTGGAAGGATTTTGAAGGAAATTCCTAAACCATTGCTTCTTATACGACCCTTCCTCGACAGCTTAAATAACGCAATGAATTTTGATGAACTGTCCAAACGAAAGGCATTCATTGCCATTGCTAGTGTGTTACGCAATTACCCGGAAGGCCCTATTTAATATAATGAATGTAATTTTTTGACAAATATGTCGCACTGTCAGTTATATAAGAGTTCCAGCAAATTTCGTCCCGCATCCCGCGCGGGATTTGCTTCAGTTTGAACAGTTCCGTAGTATTTTCCATTTTCATTGAAACGCTGCATCCTAGAAACTGTTATAACTATCCATCAGCATTTGCCTATAATTCCTAGCATTTTAAACTTCAAAAAAGGAGGTTTTGTATTCGACCCGTATGTATGTCTGTATGTCCGCGATTTTCTCAAAAATTAATTAACCAATTTTGATAATTCTCTTTCATTAATGTGATCGACATACTATCAGGAAGGCTTGAAAAACCATTGCTTCCTATACGACCCTTCCTCGACAGCTTAAATAACGCAATGAATTTTGATGAACTGTCCAAACGTAAGGCATTCATTGCCATTGCTAGTGTGTTACGCAATTACCCGGAAGGCCCTATTTAATATAATGAATGTAATTTTTTGACAAATATGTCGCACTGTCAGTTATATAAGAGTTCCAGCAAATTTCGTCCCGCATCCCGCGCGGGATTTGCTTCAGTTTGAACAGTTCCGTAGTATTTTCCATTTTCAGTGAAACGCTGCATCCTAGAAACTGTTATAACTATCCATCAGCATTTGCCTATAATTCCTAGCATTTTAAACTTCAAAAAAGGAGGTTTTGTATTCGACCCGTATGTATGTTTGTATGTCCGCGATTTTCTCAAAAATTAATTAACCAATTTTGATAATTCTCTTTCATTAATGTGATCGACATACTATCAGGAAGGCTTTAGTATATAATAAGAGATTAGGTAATTATTCTTATGTACGAAGTTATATGCATAAATGTACTGCATCTCCGGCATTTTGATGATTCTTCTAGTAGGTGTCTTCAATTCTTCAATGCACTAGAGTGTTAATTGAATTTGTGTAGGGGTGTAGATACAACTAAAAAGAGAAAAATAAAAACCTTTTTACAAAAAAAAACAACCGACTTAAAAAAAGCACTACAAAGTGATACCTAAATAACTTTAATTTCGGAAGTCAGGTGTCAAAAAACGAAAATGCGGAACCAACGACACCGACTTTGAAATTAATGTTATTTATCACTTTGTAGTCTTTTTTTGAAGTCGGTTGTTTATTTTTTGTAATAAAGTTTTCCGATTCCTGTTACTACTGTTGACTTAGTACCTATTTAACTGAAAATCGAGTTCAGTTCAACATGAAACTGTATACAAAGGACTTAAAATTTAATAAACTGAATATCGTGTACAGTTAACAAAACCAATAACTTTGCAGGCTAACTTCTACAGTACCTGCCTGTAATTATGGCAGAGTTTTGTCTGTGTAGACTCGTGACTGTCTGTACTCAATAGACAAGTCACTGAGTAATAATAATAATTACACCAGGACACATTAGATCCAGTATTAAAAGTAAACGAGACAGAAAAATATATATTTTCTCAATCTCCTTCGCGTATGCAAAATTTTTTTCTGGCCCCAGTTGTTAGACTTATGCCAATACGGACCAACCGTAGCCTAACAAACATACATTCTCACCGATCTCTTTGAAACTCTAAAAGAATATAGCTAACTCATAAGGCATACGCTGAAAGCTAATCTATACTCTCTATCTACATTTCTGTCATTCATACCAGTCAAATCTGTGACAGTCTCGTTGTAAAGATCGGGCAGCAAACGAATGTTTTATCAGACATGGTGATGCGGCCAACCCTTCTTTTTTCGCTCTGTTCTTGGGATATTTTGTGATGCTGAAGACATTGCATCTTGTCATGTTTCTGTGCACTTCATCTTTCCACCTGGTTTTAGGATTACATCGGAATCTTTTGTTTTGAATAAGCAGCTGTATCGGTGCCAAGTGCTTGTCATCCCATAAAACGCACGCAATAATAATGACTATTCTTTGCGAAATTCTTGCTTGCACACCAAACTCTTTTGTTGTTTGTACATTTATTTTACTGTATTATATAAACCGTTCAGTTTGGCAGGTTCATTTGAATGCGAATCTTCCGTTTGAAGCCCTCTCGACATGCCATCGGGGATAAAATATAAGCACCAAACAATTTCAAAACCTATATAGCATTCAAATAAGGTCTGAATTCGTATAAATCAGAATATTCTTCACTGGAAGAAATATTGTCTTTGAAAATACTTATGTTGGAGCGAAAGGAATATTTTTAAATCTTGACAAACTAGTGGAAACTGATGGTTTATGGTACAGGCATGTCAGAGTATTAAATAGGAAGTTTGTTAGTAAAATATGGAAAGACATCTTGTATATCAAAATGCAATGTAGTTTGTATGGTGCATAAATATGAAGTCTTCATTCAGACTACATTTTATACTAAGAATTGTAGTTAGTACCTATATTACCAGCTTTACCAGCAGAGAAAGGTCATACAGATCACACATTGCTTTACTACCAACAGAATAAGGTCATACAAATCACAGACCCCAATTAATTCTAACTCACTTCTCCGTGAATCATCTCTATCTCATCTGCCTAGCCTTTTCCCAACTACGTTTGGGTCGGCTTTCAGTCTAACCGAATGCAACTGAATACCAGTATTTTACATGGAGCGACTGCCTATCTGACCTCTACAACCCAGTTACTGGTTAACACAATACCCCTTGGTAAGACTGGTTGTCAGACTTTCGGGCTACTGACGACCCGTAACGACTGTAAACATTTTGGAAGTGGTGGTAATAATGATGTATCACTTTGACTGCCTCGTTTGTCTAATGGTCGAAAACGCTACAGCTGACCATGAGCTTCTGGTTTCAATTCCTGGGTCGGGCAATGTGTTATTAAATTTTCCATCGGGAATTAATCAGCCTTTTTTTTGTGGATGGGAAATCATCAAATGACCCCTCCCGCTCAGGGTGGAGCAGAAGGGAGTGTCAGACTCTTACTGACTAAAACGCACCCGTGTTCCTTCCTTAGCCCTTTATGTTCCGGGGCAGCGGTAGCCCTTTCGGACAATCCCGCTCCCCCTTCAGGAATTAATCAGCCTGGAGTCTAGATTTACCCCTGGTTGATGGCATTAGACTCGCTCCCTATTAAATGGGACTCAAAAATCATAACTGGCGAAATGTAGTAAGTATTGTAGTTAGTTTTAATACGTTTATGCGTATCTTCGCACCTACCACAGTTTGTCTCTGCATCACCCAAAGGTTGACTGGTAGAAAATGCCTATGGCATTAAGTCCGCCTCTGTACATGTATGTGCTTGAAGTATTAAATAAATAATACATAAATGTGGTTGTACTATTATAAAAAAAAAACCCAGCAACATCTTGCTCGACCTGACTTCGTGCTCAGAAGTAGTGTTTGCGACCACTAAGGGCTCATACACACTATGCGGTTACCCGCAATGCAAAGATATATACGTAACATTTATTTCAATGCACACTGCGATGCGGCTACCAGCAAACCGCTCCTGTCGCTCTGAGGGCTGCGGCCCGAATAACGGCCAGCCGAACGGTTGCTATTCGCACTGCGCGGCTCAGTTTGCGGCTGCCTGTCATTGATGATGATGATGATGATGATGGGACTCCCTTTTCCGCACTTACTCTCATTCGATCCGTTGTGCGTGGGGATTCTGGCTAACAGAGCCAGCCTAGCTCCGCCCAAAAGCACAGAAGCTTGCCTGCCATTGATTGAGAAATTTCAAAAATTCTAAATGTTTACTTCTTTCTTTGTTTCTTCTTCTTTACGTAACGTGTGTAAACGTAGTAAGTAGCTGCAACTTCTTCCACGTCTATCTTTGAAATGGATCGATATGATCGCAAATCGCAACGGTTCTTTAACCGTATGTTGAAATTGCAAATGCGGCTGCCCGCATTCGTAACCGCATCCTGCGGTCAGCCGAACAGCTAGCCGCATTGTGGTTACCCGCGTAGTTCGTATGAGCCCTACACCAACGAGGCAGTCCCAATCCTGCGATGACGGCATTCATTCCCAAACTTAATTGCAAATGATAAGGAGACTGATGTTTTCAGTCGGTTTTATCATTTCAAAGATAGACATTGGAATGTTAAAATCAGGTATTCTGTTAACCATCAAGACGTTATTGCATGTTCAAGATTTTACTACATTTAAAACGCATTGACTGGATTCTTGCACCCAAGCGTTCAGCCAAAACATACAATGTTGCAAATCTGGTGTTTCTCAACGATTATGTCATACATTTACGTACATAAATAGTTGGTAGATGTGCTGTTTGATCATGAGTCTTCAGTTTATAGCTTTTAGTAACTGCCTGGAGGAGAATTATGGTCATAACACTCGTATACCAAGTGCTATGACGTCAGGCTATGAGATGATGCGATGCGAGTGACTAAAACACCTGAAGGCCAATTCCCTTAATTGTAAACGTTCGAAATCTAGTCGCAATCTCATCTCAGCCACAATTAATATAGAAAGTTAGGGACATTAAGAGGTATTTTTGACAGGTTGCGACTGAGAACGCGACCGACGACTCCCGGCCACCGTAGGCGCGGGCCTGCGGGCGGAGAGTAATGGGTAACTCACCGTCCGATAAGGACCAGACACGTGCCGGACGGCGCGTACGTGTTCCACGCTCGCCTCAAAGAGATGTCAGCTTTAGGGAAGGGCCGAAGCTTGCCGGGACAGCGGGATCGTCCGAAAGGGTTACCGCTACCCCGGAACATAAAGGTCTAAGGAAGGAACACGGGTGGGTTTTAGTCAGTAAGAGTCTGACACTACCTTCTGCTCCACCCAGAGCGGGAGGAGTCATTTGATGATTTACCATTCTAAAAAAAAAAGGTGTAGCAAGTTCTTATTTGTATTTGTTATAGTGTAAACTCAGATACCTAATTGTTGTTTACCAAATTGAATTGCCCGTATATTCAAATGACTACTGTCATTCTTTTACAGTTTGTATGAAATGGTTTATAACGTGGCAAATTAAGGTATTGTGTCAATTTGATAACCAATTCATTTCACTGTACACAATAAACGGTATCTGTCTATCCAGAAACTACTGTTTTTCAGTTGCTTTCCAGGATATTAAGAGGAAAGAGATATTTTAGATTTTTGTTGAGCTGAGTATATCACAAATGACATGCATTCATTCAGTCTTTCTTTATAATTTGACCAAACCGTACCGTTTAACCGTAATGTTGACTTGATCAAAGTTTTCTACTGAATTTCGTGTATAATTTGGTTATGTTCTAAATAATAAAAATATAACACACTTGTGTTTTCGCCAATATCAAAGCACATTCTTCCAATATAGAAAACCGTTTAATTCTTTACACGCTTACTGACCTTCCTTTTAAAAGCGATAACAAATCCTGACCTTCGACTCTACAACTGCCGACCTAGGTCAACATTTGCTTTTGTAAATAGGGAAGCGATTCTAACAACTTTGATTCCAAATTACACCTCAATGCACTAACGAATGCGGAGGAGCATGGAAAACGTCAAAAGTTGTGTAAAAGGCTTTATTTTTTAACCGACTTCTAAAAAAGTAGGCTTTCTATTCGTATGTTTTTTTTTTTATGTATGTTATGGGCATAACTCCGTCATATATAGATGGATTTACAAAATTCTTTTTTTGTTCGAAAGGGGCTTATTCCGAAATGGTCCCATTTACATTTTGTAAAGATCTGATGATGAGTTTCGGAGACAGACAACGGAACTCTTCAATAAATGCCAGCAAATCAACCGCGATTGCTGCTATCGCTAAAAAGTAACAAAAAAAAAAAAAGAAATCGACTTCCAAAAAAAGCAATACAAAGTGAAAAATAACTTTAATTTCGGAAATCGGTGTCGAAAAAAAAAGAAAATGCGCAAACAACGGCACCGACTTCCGAAATTAAAGTTATTTTTCACTTTGTAGTGCTTTTTTTGGAAGTGGACTTTCATGACGGCAATGCGTATGACAATCCAATCGTACCCTAAATACACACAGCTACGGATTACAATTAGACCATGAAACTGAACAGAATCTTCGCATCATCACCATTTTATGGAATGTGCCCATATCAAGTTTGTTCAATCTCAAATCCCTAAACAGATAATTTCTATGAGACTCATATCGAAAACAGAGTCGAATCGAGTATGATTGTGGGGAGAGTAGGGGAAGACCAAAGAACCGATGAATGGATTGCGCCTAAAAAGTGTATGGCTATCCGAAATGACGACTAATAGAGAATTATGGAAGAAACAAACACGGGTTTAAGAGCCTACACAACCTCATCTAAAATTCACTCTTTATCTCACTCGCACGATACTGCTCGCGGACTGAGTGAGAGCGAGACAGAGTGCGGTGCTAGGCGGTAGGCAGCGCCAATAGTTTAGGTATTTGCTTTTTACGGTGAAAATAATGGTAATTTAAAAAAAATAAATAACATAAGACCTGCTTTATAGTTAATTCGGTTAGTATACAAAGTTTCATGATCTAATTTGCAGTATTTTTTGAATAACAGCGGTATTGTTCGGTTTGGAGGTAACTTTGGATTTTTTTTCTATCGAGAAAATTTTATGGAATCGTGTTTTCGTCTAACATAAGACCTGACATTAATCCTCAACTTTACCATATATTTATTTCAAAATTAATGCTGCAGTATTTTCGATATAACGGAGGATCATGCTAAGCCATTTGAGGTAGTATAGGCCCTTAAGAGTAGGTGAAGACCAAAGAAACGATGGGTGGACTGTGTGAATGATGATATGGCTACAAAGGGTGTGACTACCGAGATAGCTATTAATATAAGTTTGGAAGAAAAAGACATGTTGCACCGACCGTAAATAAATTGGGATAAAGACAGGAGAATAATGATGACTCAAATGAAGCGTGACACACTATCTTACCCACAAATTGTAGCGAATAAACATTATAAAACGGCAAATAAACATAAACAGATTAGTAATGACTCATAAAAGGTATGCGGGATAAATTTAGCAGTACATGTCGCGGGCACGGAGCACTCTGGCACGTATCAGACGTTAGGCGCAGGCGCAGCTTTGATGTTTCTTGTTAAACATAGGATTGTTACTGGTTTATTGACCGGTGTATGGATTTAAAGGAGCTTTTGGTATGTTTGAGGTGACTGAATGGGAATGAATGGAATCGGGGCTTTCGTTTTAACAACGGATACTTACGTAAAATATTCCAGGTGTTGATTCTTCTAAAGATTTTTACTGCGTCGAGCCCAAGCAACGTAGGACAGTGATAGGAAGATGATAATGATAAAGATTAAATACCAAAGGATTTTTTTTTTCTTTCATATTAATTTCTTTTGCTTTTCTTCTACTCTTTCATACGTTTATTACATCCCTTTTTATCAAATTCAAATTCATTTATAGGTACATTTTGTGAACATGGTGTACAATTATACAGATGTTATACAAAAAACTGCAAAAAGGCATAAAAAATATCTTAGGTAAAAAATTAAAATAAAGTTAATAGGTAAGTAGACGTCACAATTTCATGCAATAGATAATAATATGTCAATAAAATTGGACGGCACTTAAACAAATAAGTAATAGGCTATTAAAATGTCATTAAAGAATATAATTTCCTTATAGCAACATTTTAATTACAGACAGATAAAAATTATAAAAAATTATACAAATATTATTTTAATTTGTCACTAACGGAATAATACGCCTTGTCATTCAATAATTTAGAAAGCCTACGTTTCAAGTCATTTATGTTGCTTGATACAGTTTGATCAGGAAGAGATTTCTTTAGAAATAAACGTCAACTTTGCACGTATTTTTCTCTTTCTTCTTTGTTGTCTGTTTATTTGTGTGTACATAAATCGCTGCCCTAGTTCAACAATATGTTGAACAAAGTATGTTTTGAGTTATTCATACTTTTATGCTTTTACTGTCATTATTTCAGTCGTTGTTAATTGAAAAATGTAGTTGACTTTTTAAAACTATAGCTTAGTTTAATGTTTTAGGGAGTAATTTATACTTCAAGATGAATAAAATAGTTTGTATAATAGTTTTAAGGCTTTTAATAGTAAGATAACCTTATATTGAACTGAGACTAAATAAAATTTAGGCACTTTGGTTGCGTTTTACACGTATCCGATTTTTTAACCGGACAGAAAAGCAAATTTTTCACATGAAACAAAACTTATCTCAATTTTGATTTTTTTTTAAGATATCTTAACTGTTGAACTAGGGCAGCGAAATGATTAAATAAAAAAAAATACTTTGTCCGAAACGTAAACAATTTTTCACTTTACAGACATTCGTGTTGTTTTAATAAAGCATCAATAGTCTGGACCTCCAAATTCCTACTAATCTTGATTATGTATCCTAAGAATAAAACTATATTTATTCGATTCCAAACAAATCGAAATTAGATTATGCATAGTACCTACAGACGCCAGCACATCAACCTACTACAATCTATCAAATTTCTTTAATAGATTTTCAACTTTATCGCTAAACTATAAGGTTCAAAGTTGATTGGGAAAATTTGACAGTTTCGGGTAGCTTGATGTGCTGGTGTCTGTACTTATTCAGTCTATAGCCGACAGTACTTCTATTATCAGTCCATATTTTAGGATATCTTGCAAGATCTCCGTTCCCTTTCTTTGCTTTTATCAAATTAGGTTCTTATTCAAGCTTCAAAATTCGAGATTTTTAAACGCTGGCTGTGGCTCGATACACTTTAATAAGATGAGACGATCATGTCATTATCAATCTAGGCAGCTTCCAGGGATAAACTTATTATAATCAGCACATCTAAACCGCGTTCAAGAGCTATAGCAGAATATTGACTGACAGCTCGTGAACGCGGTTTATTCCTTCATTTATTTTAAAATAAGTTTGAGATCCAGGTGTCTTTTAACTTTTAAGTACAGAGAACTGATTTCAGTGCTTATATCGTTCCCGTAGAGCGTAAAGTGATCAAGTCGAAAAATCGTGTTTAGAAATATACTGAAACATACCTGAACCTTAATTGCGCCACACACTTTCAATAGTTTCAATTACAATCTGAATAATTTTAAAGGATATTGCTAACCCATTGCTTCATATATTCGAAAAATTTGTCTGCTCAACAAAGTAAATAACGCAATGAATGTTGTTGAATTGTCAAAGCCATTGCTACTGTCAGAGTAGTGTTACGGTTACGCAATTACCCCGCTAATTGATGACTGAAATCACTACTGATATTTACTTAGATAATATTGTAGGTTAGTCATGAAAACTTCATTCTAAGTTAAAAGCTAATTTTAATGCTGCGAGATAATGTTTTAACATGATTTAACTTACACAAAGATACATGTGAACCCATCAAAACGCAGAACGCTTATTTCACATTCATAATATATGAGTGAACTTTAAAATTGTAATAAATCCATTTCCGAATCTAACTATATAGATTCATAACAGGTCATAAATTTAACGGCCGGACATTGATTCTACATTGTCAGAAGTATTAATGGGGACATAAAATTCAACCGTAACCCCAACTTTTACCATTATGTCTTGTTTATGGCGCATGCGTTTCGTAATCTTTGACGCTGCATTCAGATTGATGTATCTATACTTAGGTCAATATCTCGATTGTGGCGGGTAGTTCGATATTCGTGGTTGTACACACGGTAAAATTGTTTTGTGTTTAGGGAATGAACGGACTGTGCGTTACCAAGGTACCTGGCGTTTATTTTATACCAATAAAAACAATCGAAACACTATTTTGGTTTAAAATCTCAACAACAACTTGTATGATAGATAACTGTCACATCTGTTCAAGGATATTCAAAAACCGAGTCCGAGATTCTGAGCTGCGGTGTATTGCTAAGTAATTTATTTATTTATTTAATACTTCAAGCACATAAATGTACAGAGGCGGACTTAATGCCATAGGCATTTTCTACCAGTCAACCTTTGGGTGATGCAGAGACAAACAGTGGAATTGTGAACGTAATTATTCGGAAGGAAATGGTTTAAAAAAAGCTCACTTTTAAGCAGCCTGATGCAGTTGGTGGCATCAAATCTGAGATAGAACTAAAATAACTACCACTAATTGCATCATACTTCTTGAAAGTGGGCATTTTAGTATTTTTTTGTTTTTAACATAAAACATGATATGCTTTGACTTTGACATAAAAGGCAAGCTCTTTCCTTGTTTTTGGTTGCAATGTGCGTGCTAAATAGTGAGCTAAACAAATCAATTGGCCACTCACGACACCTGCTTACCAATATCTTTTGCCAACTGTACAATATTGGGTATCGTGTTGCTCTCCAGGTATTCAATCGAGGGCTAGCATAGACGGAAGCTGCGGTGTATTGCTGATTGTGAACGTAATTATTCGGAAGGATAGCGTGATTGGTAATTACTGGTGTTATTGTTAGTATGTGATGTAATGGGGACTGCGTGAATGTTAAACAGGCTGGAATGGGGATGGGAGGTCTGATGTAATTATACAGAAAAAAACCCATTTATTTTAATGTTTCTTCAAACTGAATTAAACATTTAAACTGTCAAATCTTGACTTAATGAGACAACTGATAAATCTATGTGAGCACAAAATTTTAAGGTAACGGAAAAAACGGACGTATCGGTTTCTTAGGTAAGGTTTTTTTTTGGTATGTAATATTAAGGTTATAATATTTGTGCGCACACAACGTCTAAGTACCTACCGACCAGATTTTTTCGAATTTAATCGAAAAGCCAAAAGGTAAAGAAGACCACAAAATGTTTTTGACTGGTTACTAATAATGTCAATGCACTTTCAAAACCATACACCTAGAATATGTTTTTATTAAGACACATTAAGATAAGAAACCATTTTGTTCACATATGTTTTTTTTATATAATATCAAGAAATGCATTTAAAACTAGTTTAATTTTCCGTCTTCCTAACTTGAATTTAAAGAAAATCCGCCAAATTCAAAATCAGTTATAGTCGTTAAAATTACATCATAATTTGAAACACGCTGACCTTCCAAAACGCAGCAACATAAAAAAAAAGAAAATGATATCATCTATTCTAAATTCGAATCCTATGATTGGTAGCATCATCTGTCATGGCGTCTTAATCAAGTGCCAACAGCCTTTCACCTTTAGTAAATCTTTGATAACCATAAATCTTTTGACGGCTCATTATGCGACTGCTAACTGCCGATTTTATTAATAGTCCAGTCGTTATATACATTTAAAAGTGAAAATGAACCGAGAAAGCCAAATTTTGGATATCACGTGGGGGGTGGCTAGAAAACCTTAAGTTCAAATTGTCGACCAAAATAACCTTGTGCAATTTCCGCCATCTTGAAAAAACCCTTAAATTCAGTTTTTTCATCATAACTAGATTCCCCGTTGAGATACGAAATTTTTTATAGAATACTTTTTTGTTACTCTTTTTGCGATCTACAATTAAGGTCCCATGCATTTTTCACGTATCGATCGTCGTTTTCGAGATATCGATCAAAAATATCAAAAAAAAATTGTTTTTCGCTATTTACTTTTTTTTGGTGAAAGATATCGAAAAATGTTTAAAATAAAACTTGTAGAGCGTGTCCAGACCTACAAATTCGTTTTTTTATTTTTCATTTCCGACAAAAATTACGACCTCTAGCGCGCCACAAAGTCAGTGAAACTGTGCCCGGTTTTCATTTAGCCGCTCGCTCGGTTGTATCCACACGTCAAAATGGATGGAAAATGGTTCAGGGAATTATTGCAATACAAAAAAATTCATAAACCAGCCAAATTAGAAACCAAATACATGAAATTTATTGATGAAATAATTTTTATGCAGCAAACATAATGATTACAAGTGGTCATTTTTTTCACACGTTTTTCGTCGTTTGGATGGTCCTGGCTGTTCAAGTTCCTCCTCCGTAGACTCTTCGAGTCGTGAAACCTCTTCAATCGCAGGAAATGATGTGACGGTCGAAAAATCGTAATCATCGTCATCGTCGTGATCGTCGTTGAATAAAATTTCGACTCTGGCGACATTATCACATGTCAGTTTTATTTCAAACATTTTTCGATATCTTTCACCAGAAAAAAGTAAATAGCGAAAAAAAAAAATTCTCCCCAAATTTTTGATATTTTTGATCGATATCTCGAAAACGACGATCGATACGTGAAAAATGCATGGGACCTTAATTGTAGATCGCGAGAAGAGCAACAAAAAAGTATTCTATAAAAATTTTCGTATCTCAACGGGGAACCGAGTTATGATGAAAAAACTGAATTTAAGGGTTTTTTCAAGATGGCGGAAATTGCACAAGGTTATTTTGGTCAACAATTTGAACTTAAGCTTTTCTTGCCATCCCCCACGTAATATCCAAAATTTGGCTTTCTCGGTTCATTTTCATTTATTTCCCGATTTTTCCGACGTAATGACTGGACTATAATCATAGACAGTGACATTTATAATTTTCGCGTTTTTATGCATGTCACATGAAACAAAATATTTACCTTTTTTTTCATGATGGCCGCTAGGCGTTCTCTTAACTAGTTTGACCCGGCGCGAAACAGGTGGTACGATACAATAGAAAATCAATTGTGTCTCATTAGCCGGGCTTGACCGATCATGGCGCACCTTATGGAAAACCTTTGCTGCTACATAATGGAAATCTATTTCACCGAGGGACTACAAGCTGTTGTTTTCCTAAGGAGCCTTTTCACTAGGACCTTCTTTCCTTCTATCTGCTTGAATTTCGTCCTGGATGGACAGGATTTCTTCTTCAGCTATCTTTCGTATCACATTTTACTTGCGACGAAGATTTTCAACTGTCTTTCGTATGATAAGATACGATAAAAATCACCTAGTTCTTACACATCAAATTTCCTTAGCATTCCTTCAAGCTTTTGATGATGATCCACAACTCGACTAATCGGTTCCTAGGCCGATATACCCAGCTCATACACCGGTATTTGCTGGCATACAATGATATATTCATCATAATTCGTCTGAGATGTTAAATCCGTTTCACTGTTTACTTTGGACTTGCATCCACACGGATTTAGATTAGGGTTGCTGTTGTATGTTTTATTGGTAATATTTATTTGATAGCTGTTGACTTTGGTTACAATCTCATTCTAACTGGATTAGTTTCTGTGCTTGAATAAATAGTAATCTTCGTTTCCATTGAATTCCGTTTTAAATGTGTGACTAGTTTTTTTATCCGCGATTTTGCCGGAGGTCGGAAATTATCCCATGGAAATTACCACTGGGATAACTAGTATCCTTTGTTCTAACTAACCCAAGTCCCGGTCAGCTCGTTTAGCTGTTAAGGCGTGAAAATGTAACAGACAGGATTTGCTTTCGCATTTATAATGTTGGTATGCATTGACTAACAAACATCTAAATACAGGGTTATTGGAAAAACATTAACAACCTCTTAGGAGGTTATTGTACTCATCATTATGAACAACTAACTTTTATTATGGGACCAAACCTGAAATCGCGAAAAAAAAATCAGCTGTTCGCTACATTTATGTTCGTATAACTCGTCAAAATGTAGGGAACAGTTGATTTTTTTTTTCGCGATTTCAGGTTGTTCATAATGATGAGTACAATGACCTCTTAAGAGGTTGTTAATGTTTTTCCAATAACCCTGTATATATTCTCAAATTTTAATATTGATAATGTTAGTTGAATACCTATTGAAGAAACAATTTCATAGATGATTATACTGAAATGCATTTGCAATTATACCTCAGGAAGACGTGGCAAGACGATCTAGACGCGTACTGCGTGGGTTGGATCGAGGTGGCGCTAGAAAAGGATGCCTGAAAGGATTTGGAGGAGGCCTTTCCTCAGCATTGGGACAGTGTAGACTAAGTAAAAAAAAAAGAAAGTTTAGAAAAACAAAGGATTGTGGTCTATCTCTATTTTAAACAGTTTAACAGGCCTTGAATAATACCACCAGGAGTTAATACCTCTGAAGCTACACGTCTAAACTTAAGCCTGAAACTGTAACATAAATCGGAACGGATTCCATGACATTCAGAACAGTTCACTTCAAATTAAACAGGGCCCAATTATTGGAACGGGATCGAGGTCTGCCTTTTAAGTTTCCAGTTGAAATGCTAACGATTAATAGGCTTAGATATTGGCCTTCAGGAGATATGGAGGAATTCTGATCTAAAAATATATGATGTACAAAGGATTAGTGATGGATACGTCTAGGGTATAAGCAGCAGCGTTCTAATCTATATATCTATTACTAATAATAAAGCTGAAGAGTTTGTTTGTTTGAACGCACTAATCTCTGGGACTACCAGTCGGATTTGAAAAAATATTTTTGCATTTGATAGCCCAATGCTTGAGGAAGGCTATAGGCTAACATCTCGCTATGACCCTTAGGAGCCGAGCAAAAAGAAAAAAAGTCTGAATAAAAGCGAAAACGAAGTAAAGCGTGGGCTGCGGGCAGGTGATGTGATGCGACGGGGTGGGTCGGGGGAACAAGAAATTTTCACCATCATCATCTGCCAGCCTTTTCCCAACTACGTTGGGGTCGGCTTCCAGTCTAACCGGATGCAGCTGAATACCAGTATTTTACATGGAGTGACTGCCTATCTGACCTCCACAACCCAGTTACTGGGTAAAACTGGTTGTCAGACTTTCGGGCTTCTGACGACCCGTAACGACTGTCAAAGATCCACGAATGACAACCAGGACCAACGGCTTAACGTGCTTTCCGAGGCACGGAGGGATCTTAGTATGTAAGGATGGTCACCCATCCACGGACCAACCGCGGCAAGTGTAGCTTAACCTGATCGATCGATCCGTGCGGCTGTTCTTACTTAGCCACAAGAAATTTCCACTAAGTGAAACTAAATAAAAACCTTTAAAAAAATCTATATCTATTAGGGCCCTGGGTCCTACAGACCTAAATCACGATGCACACGAAGATAGGTGCTTTACATAATACATAACCTCATTTCACGTTGCTAGGTAAAGGGAAATTGTTCCATTTACCAGAGACGCGAGTGTAGTGCTTCTATTTAAGTATATTAAGTCGACTAAGGCTTATAATTAAGTTTAAGTTAATTTAGTATTCTTCGTTGTTGGGAATTCTTCTAATTCTATCCTCCTGCTGTAAGTTTGTTAGATATAGTCGTGCTTATTTTGCTTACTGCGGGGTGATTACGCAACACTAAGGGCTGGTTGTTTCAAACGGTTGGTTAACGTAACCTACGTACGTCCAAAAAATAACGATTACGTAATCGTTATTGAAAAACACAGGAATGAAATTGTCCGGAAAAGAAACGGAGTTATCGACATAGCTTGCAGAGTGAGCAAACTGAAGTAGCAGTGGGCTGGCCATGTTTGTCAAAGGACCGATGGCCGGTGGAGCAGACGAGTCCTTGAGTGGAGACCGCGTATCGGCAAGCGTAGGACGCCCTCCAGCTAGATGGACGGACGACCTAAAGAAAGTGACTGGAATGGACTGGATGAGGAAGGCGGAGGACAGGGTGTTGTGGCGCAGCCTGGGAGAGGCCTATGTCCAGCAGTGGACTGCGATAGGCTGAGTTGATTGAGCCGTTATTATTTGACGTACGACGTCAAGGGCCATAATTTTGTGAAACAACGCTTTTTTTCGGTTTGACGATAGTTTGAGCTATTTTTGACATATGTGCGTCAAGTGGACGTGAAACAACGCCTTAACAATAGCAATGGATTTCATTTTGAGAGTTCAACAAAATTCTTTGCGTTATATACGTTGCTTAGCAGACAAATTTTTGAACTGTATGAAGCAATCAATTAGCAATATACTTCAAATTTAATCAGATTATATATTTTTTTCTTTATTCATATGTTCAAAGTTGATAATGAAAGTAGTATTTCTTTGATCGCATGCTTTGATTGTAAAAAAGACAGTAAATATAGCATTTCCTTTAGTTAGATATCGTCAAAGACGGCAATTCTTGTTCCATTTGAGTTCCATTTGATGAACTAGTCGTGTTTTCGTGAAAGCGAAAGGAACTTCCTTTTACAATGATAAAGCAAGTTCGCTTTGACGAATGTTGAAGAGAACTTCAGCTATTTTGCTCCAGCTATTCTTAAGACAGTCAAATATTGAATATATAATCTTGCTACCAAGATTTTGTCACAGATATAGAAAAACTGTATTAACAATAAAAATATGAAAAGACAAAACAATGAATTGCTAAATAATGAGACTTAATTATTAAATTCTAACTTCTGCCCGCAACTCCGTTCGCGTCGAAGTCGTAAGATACACAATGCCTACGCTAAATTATCAGCCACATTTATAAAACAAAAAAACTCCCCGTCGATATTAAGTACTTCTTTCGCGTTCTTTCTTTCTGCTCCGTTCCTAAGGACCCTAGCGTGATGTAAAAAATAGCCTATATAACCTTCATCAAGAATTGGGCTAGCAAATGAAAAATTAAATGTAAACTAGAGAAGAGCGCGTTCATACAAACAAAAAATAAAAAAATACAACCGAATTGATAACCTCCTCCTTTTTGAAGTCGGTTAAAAACCAAACAAAACTCTTCAGCTTTATCACTACATAGTATAAAACAAAGTCGCTTTCTCTGTCCCTATGTATGCTTAAATCTTTAAAACTACGCAACGGATTTTGATGCGGTTTTTTTTAATAGATAGAGTGATTGGAGAGGAAGGTTTATATGTATAATGTAGTGTATTTAGTATCAGCATTGCACCCGTGCGAAGCCGGGGCGGGTCGCTAGTTATTAGTATAGATGTGATTCAAAACCTTTTGCATTTAATCCAACAAAAATCTAACTAAATCTAGATTCTAGACAGCCCTATCTGACTAATAGTTTCAAAACATCTCATCACTTGCGACCAGATGTTTTTTTTCCCGTCTTCACACACTAAAACGTTGACATTTAGAATGCAAAAGATTTTATTACTTGTTTATAATTATAATTTACGATCTTATAATTCTTTCAAAGAGATTTATCTCCACGTATTTGTTATTTTTATTATGTTGGGTAAAAATGACAGATGGTGATTCTAGGAGTGCTTTTAAAGCTGACTTGGCGTAATTTAGATAAATTGTGTGTATTGTCCTTTTTATTATTAGGAAGAGAGTGCGTGGTGGATGATTAGGCCATGTTGTGTTGGATTCTGTAGTGCTTTTGGATTTAAAATTATAAATATTTTTATCTCACGAAGCGGCACGCGGTTTACTTTTGTTAACCCAGTGTACAAACGCGCTGTGAATGTGTGTGTAAGGCTTACACTGTAAGCGCAGGAGCTCTTGGTAGTTTGGATGAAGTGTGTGTGTGAGGGTGTGTGCGTGTGTGTTGTTAAGTGCTGACGCTACTCGTCTTCACGCACACATTCGCAGCGTGTTTGTACACTTGATTACTACAAGTAAAGTGCGCGACGCTTAAAATGTCGTAAATATAAAAAAAACTGACGTTTCTGAAGTTGTTTTTACATAGATTTGGTAAAGCAGTGTGGATATAATTTTGAATTCAATGAAAACCGTATCGAAGAGATCGTTTATTCGTTTTGAATTCTTTTTCACCGGTCACTCGAAGATTAACTTATTATAGAATTTTTATTTTTGTTATTTTTAAATTCCATTCCACTTTTTATGAAGCTTGCTTGGTACACCATATCTCGGTAAACTTTTTGATGGCATTCGTAAATATTACATAATAATATATGGCTTTAATATCAGAAGTTAGGGTGCCACATTATTTTGACAGATGAACACGGCGGCATTATAACTTCCCTGTTTATCTACGGAACCCTAAAAAGGCTCTCTTTGTTTTGTCCTCTCGCTTCTTACGTACATTATCCTGGATTATATGTCAAATCTACTGTCTGCTCTTGGTCGTGATTTATAACAGCTATTTTTTCCCCTGATTCTTGCATTGTTTGAATTATCATGTGTGATATTGTTAAAAGGGACTGGCTTATCTTTTCGTGACAGTTTTCTTTTTTTTGGTTACTCTTCGATCCGTAAATTGGTATGTTATTTAATTAGTAACATATCAATTAACAAAATAACGGCGTCTGTGTTCCCTTCCACATTTAACGCGTTTCCCTTCAAAGCAAGAGTGAACAGGTATCTTCTGGGCACACTCGTTCCATCATAGACTTCATCTATCGCTCTCCATCAAGTATGATCGAGATAAGGAGCAGGCCCATTCAGCAATTAAAATCTTGTGGCTATTACTAATATCTACTTATGGCCGAGATTTAATACCTACTATTTCGTTCCTGCTTCCTTCATTGTGTGAATTATCACGTGTGATGTTGTTTGAGAAAGACTGGTTTATCTCCACTTGGCGGTTTATTATTTTTTTTATTAAAATTAACTTTGTATTATTTATTTATTTTTTAAGGTACACCAACTGCTTCTATGTATATTATAACTTAAGTAATATCATAGCACACTAATATTATAAAGGCGAAAGTTTGTGAGTATATGTTTATAGAGTATATGTTTGTTACTTCTTCACGCTCAATCGGCTGAACCGATTTGGATGAAATTTGGCATACAGATAGCTTATAACCAGGAGGAACACATAAGATACTGTTTATCCCGATATTCCCACGGGATCGACACTTATGCGGATGAAATCGCGGGACGCAGCTAGTAGGTAATACTAGCCTCTGATTTACACAGTCGCCAATTACAGGTTCAAAATCAAAATATTTTATTTCACATAAGCCTACAAGGGCACTTATGAAACGTCAGAAGCTAGGTGCACGGTTCCAATTGGTCGTTTCCTATGGAGAAGAACCGGCAAGAAACTCCACGGTTACTCTTTTTAAAAATAATTGGCTTTTACAATGTTTTCTAATTACAGTAGGTATGGGAGAACAGGTTGACCAGCAATCATAGAAATAGGTGACTTAGGTTGGTTAGGTGGGGTAGTATTGTTGGTTAGTCTTCGATCCGTAAATTGGTATGTTATTTCATTAGCAATGTTGTGTCCATTACTGGTACTTCTATTATTTGGCCCGAGATTTCTAACAGCTATTTCGTTCCTGTTTCCTTCATTTTGTGAATTATCATGTGTGATATTGTTGAGAAAGACTGGTTGATTTTTCTTTTCTTATTGTGATTAGCTTAGTAATGTCTTCGATCCGTAAAGTTATGTAGTACTGTTAAGACTAGGTAGTATTAGTATTTGCGGCTGTATTCTTTGGAATGTGTTTTGTTTCACTGATCAAGGTCAAGTAAATACTCTAATAGGTAATCTGAACTAAGGAGTGGCTGTCTAAGACATTATCTCCAACCTTCATTTAGTCCCCCCTCAGGGATAGTTTTGAAAAGTCCCTTTCTAAGCAATTTTTTCATCTCCCAAAAACTCAAGTGTTCTAGCACGGTAATAATACAAGGTGAAATTGAAAACATGCGATAAACAGAAACGGGAGGTTGTACTCATCATTATGAACAACTTTAAGGGAACAAAGCTGTAATCGCGAAAAAAAATCAGCTGTTCCCTACATTTTGACGAGTTATACGAACATAAGTAGGGAACAGATGATTCTTTCTTCGCGATTTCAGATTTGGCTCCATAGTAAAAGTTGTTCATAATGATGAGTACAATCTCCCATTTCTATTTGTCGCATGTTTTCAATTTCACCCTGTATAATATTACCGTGGTTCTAGTATCCGCGTTTTTAATCTCTCTGTCACTATTTTACTTGTGATAAGAAGTTTTTCAATCTCAGTCCAAAGGTCACGTTTAGTCGACTTATCTCGCCTGACCTACCTCCCGAAACCAATACTTTAGAAGCGTTATACAGTTACCGATTGCTGTGCTTAAATCACCACAAACCGCGCTTGCGGTAACTAGATCTGTTACGTAGTTACATATCTATTATTTAACTGCGATATTCTGAAGGAGGATTTAACCCTGGCTACTGAAACCGTAATCAATTTGATTGATTGTCTAGATTTCTAGTTAAATGCTTTGATTGGCTGTTGTAGACTGTTGTTGTCTTTCCACACATCTCGACAGTTAAAAGCGACAATTGACAGCAGTTTTGAAAGCCTTTTAGGAACCGAGTGTGAGTATGGAAACGCTGTGTGACAGCAAAGAACTCATCGTCTTCTGCCGAGCCGTTTCCCAACTATGTTGAGGTGAATACCCAGTATTTCGTATTTTTAATTAATAATTTAATATTATATAGAGGAAAGATTTGTATGTATGTTTGTAACGAATTGGCTCAAAACGTACTGGACCGATTTAAAAAAATTCTTTCACCATTTGAATGCTACATTATCACTGATTAATATAGACTTTTTTAATTGCAAGAAAAAATAAAATGTTTAAAAAATAAATGTCCACCCGTGCCAATCTTTCCTCTTTATAATATTATTATAGTATAGATAAGAATGTTTGGAAATATGCTGGTCCTTCTTTTGCACTTGTCAAAATCACTTCAATTCATTTGACCACTGTTCACTCTTAACTCCGATTAACCTTCTCTCGACTGTAAATACGATTTAACTGACAAAAAGTCGCTGAGTTTCGGTTTACATATATACCATCGGATATCGAAATTTCTAGTACCAGAACACTCTAGAACATTCAGATGTAGATTACTTCGATCTGGATCTTCTAGACCGATTACAGGAGTTTTACACATTTTAGAAATTTCTAGATCATTCCAGAAATGTTTAGAACTTTCCAGAACATTCCAGATCGACTACAACAGTTGTACACAATTTAGAACTATCTAGATTATTCCAGAAAGTTTTAGAACATTCTAGATCATTCCAGAAATTTTTAGAACTTTCTAGAACATTCCAGATCGACTATAACAGTTGCACACAATTAAGTGTTTTTTATATAATTTCCGGAAGTTCTCATGAGTTAGAAGAGGGCAGATATATATTTTTCTACATTTTCACCACCCACAATCACCCACTTCCACCCACCGCGACCAAACTCCCTTACTCCCACCGGGAGACTAAGAGGTATTTACCAACCCAACGGGAAGTTGATTGGAGTTAGTGGAGATAGAGAAAATCCTGTCTTTACGTACGCACATTAGCATTTTATATATATATATATAGATTATAGTATATATAGTACCTATAGATTAATTACGTAGCTAACCTCTTAACAAACTATTGAAATACTAATATGAATGGGATTATTGACTTTACCGTACTATATACTTTCCACATCTGTATGAGCTCCGTGATAAAATACTCCAACTGCAAGTACTTCAATTTTATTCACCGCATACCTACCTCATAGTAATGTCTGAACGTTCTCTGTGCCAATTTGGTTCGTTTCTTAATAACAATATCATCTGGCCGTCTGGCCGGACCGTCAGTCTGTCATCGTCCATTATGGATGATTGAACTTTCATACGTTCTGTTACATCTACTAATGACTAACAGCCATTAGTTATTTTTGTTTGGATCGATGGAAGGTCGGGCTTAGGTGAAATATCAACGTAATTATTGTCTTGTTATAGACATGTAGTTTTTCGGCTTGGTAACAGTTTTTGTGTTTGCTCCTGGCTTACTAATAACAGCCGCACGAGTGCATCGAAGGTTAAACTACACTTGCCGCTGTCAGTTCGTGGATGTGTCACCCTCTATTACATTTCGAGACCCCTCCGTGCCTCGGAAAGGACTTTAACCCGTTGGTTTCAGCTGTCATTCGTAGATCTGTTACAGTCGTTACGGGCCCGAAAGCCTGACAACCAGTCTTACTAAGGGTATCCTATTACCCAGTAACTGTAAAATACTGGTACTGGTGGAAGCCGACCCTGACATAGTTGGGAAAAGGCTAGAAAGATGATGAACGTATGGTTTTTGAAGTGATTGAAAGCTTGCCGCCTATAAACGTGGAATCTATGAATGTCTATTTATGTTTGTGCTGTTTTATATCGACACAACTTATTACCTGTTGTGTTAGTAATGTTTTTTAGTATTAAAAAAAAAAGTGAAATCTAAAGTTGGCTTCTACAAAAATTCGCAAATGAAGATCTAATTATAAAAACAAAATAAGCAACGGAAGCAGCTAATCACATGATTAACTGAAACGGATTAAAATACAATCAAATACCAAAGCTGATAACATCGTCCAGATAAACTTTTTTGTATTACATCGCGTGATAGCTGGAGTTTAAAGGAACGAATTATTCTCTTACTAGCAGCGCCCTCGATTTTCATCCGCGTAAGTTTCGATCCCGTGAGAATATCGGGATAAAAAATATCCTTTCTCGTTTATAATACTACTAGCAGCGCCCCGCGGTTTCACCCGCATAAGCTTCGAATACTGGTTATAAACTATTTGTGTGCCAAATTTCATCCAAATCCGTGCAGTAGTTTTTACGTGAAACATCATCCATCAATCCTCACAACATTTCGCGTGAAGTAGGAAGTAGAAGTAGGATTGAGCGAACCGAGGATTGTAAATACCACCGCATTTGTTACGGGAAGTCCACCACTTATTACGTTTACAATACCAGCCTAACACGATATTTTGTCACGAATGGCATTTGAACGAACCCACACCCTGTATCCAAGTCTTAGTACAATTTTTTTTTATTCGGGACAGGAAATAAAGATAAAGGATGTAATGATACGGATCTGCGAGTATTTATTATTGCTATATTTGCAAGCCTGAAAGTTTTGGAGACATCAATTTAGAATGGAGGCATATCTCACGCAACTATCGCGTTTTATAAAATTTAAATTTATTATATCAGATTAGCCTAATGGATGTCGTCTTATTATTAATTGTTATCTTTAAAACAAAAGGCATCTCGTTTGTAACCTTTTTCATGATATGCATCATTGCTAGCCTTGATCCTACCATTGCTGAGTATATTCCTTTTCTTCTTGTGTCCTTTTCCCTTTAACAAACGAAATTTTCTAGCACTTTCACACACAAATTGAGCAGATATCGAAGCAGTGTCAAAGATATGTGTCAGCAATCAGTGCTGTTCAAAACGTTCAAAGTCGTTTCTTTTTCTTTTATCATGATCGTCGTCGTCCTTATCTCGATAGGAAATCGGATTTAAGGAACACAGAGAATGTTGTCACTCAGATGTGTCTATATTCCTATGTTTATTTTATCCCTTACATGTAAGGGTGACTGACGTGTAGTGGATTATATACAACTGAGATTTGGGAAATCAAGATAATATGATATTTGGCATCCGATACCAACGTTATCGTTTAATTATTACCTACTTTTATCCATCTTGTCATAATTTTAATGAAGTCAAAATTATCAGCACTATAATAATAATAAAAAATGTATATTTACGGTCGGGGACACTTTTGGAACGAAGTTAAGTACGCGCTACACACACACTCGTATAATATTGAGACCGAGAGAAAGAGTGAATTACGCGTTTTTGATCAGAGCCATCTAATATATAAGTTTTTAGAAACTCTCATAAAGTTTTCGCCATCTTTGACTTGGCTATAGCATCCACGAAAATCAAGAAAACGACACCCTTGACTGCCATCTTGGATTTTTCATTATGACTTCACAACTGGCTTCAGCCAGCACCCTCGAAAACCCCGTAAACTATCTCTCAGAAAAAGTTGTATGAAGAAATATCAATGCAATAGTAACTAACTCATTGATTTGACCGAGTCGGTTCGTTATAGAAATGTTAATGAAATGATAAGCTAGTAGTATTAGTGTTCTTAAAATATTTGCTTAGTTTTTCATATCCATTATCATTTGCCTTCTAAAACGCAAAAGTTAGTTTTCCTTCTAGCCTTATCTAATAAAATTTCGTTGCTGTAACAACCATATTGATTATACAATTTCGGGAGCAACTGATTTGAAATATTTAGTTGATTGTTTGATTAATAACTTACTCTTTCATTGCTATTCGTTTATTAAATGTTGTTTTTGTTCGTCAATTTGGTTGCCGGAAATAATTTGGGAGTTGGTGATTGATCATCAAAAATTGTTTTGCTTTTAGAAATGTTGTAAGTTTTTCAAATTGTTTCTGGCATTTCCCGACTTAGTTCTTGCCGATCAGTTTGACAAGTGACTCTGTTGACTTATAATTATGTTAGTATTATAGTATAATCTAAACATACCGCCGTTGCGGTTGGCCCTGCGTCTGATCTTTCTCTCCGATTGTGTCTGCCGTCCCATCCGATGATGAGAGTGATGGAAGAGTGTCTGAACTGTGCCTGCGCACACACTTGTGCACTGTAATGATTCTCGCGCCCGAAAGCTGTGGGGTAATTGCGTAACACACTATCACTAGCAAGGTTTTCACTTTGACAGTTCCAACAATGCGTTATTTACGTTGTTGAGGATACAAATGATTCGAACATAATGAAGCAATGGATTAGCAATATACTTAAAATGATTTTTGTGATAGATAGTGTGTAACGCAATTTTTTGTCGATGATTGAAATTCGGTCTACATGAGTTTTTTTTAATGTCCGAAAATATACTGAGTGCTGCAATCGATGAGCACGTACGCGCGCTGTGGCCGCGCGCCGACCCGCACCTTAATTGCGTAACACACTAATACTGTCAATTTGAACCATTCTGAAGCATATTACTAATCCATTGCTCCATATGTTCGAAAAATGTGTCTGCTCAACAATGCAAATAACGCAATGTATGTTGTTGAACTGTCAAAATGAAATCCATTGCTACTGATAGTGTGTTACGCAATTACCCTGCTGGTCATCACATTATTATTTGTCTGTGTTGTGTTCGCGAGTTTCTGTTTTTTTAACAATATAAATAGATTAATATTACCACAGCTTCATTGATTGCTCCTTATCCTATGGGCTATCTCGAAACAAACGCACGCAAAGCTTTGATTTCCTAACAAAGCGGTGAAGGGTCACACAATAATGTCTGTTCAAATACGGAGCGTTTTTTGACACCTTAATGTAAAATACTGGTAACAATAACACATTTTCATGTAGACATTAATGTTCCCAGTATTCTGCTGGGACACTGGCCTCCTCTGTGTGAGAGGGAGCGGGCCGTAATCCACCACGCAGACCCAGTGCGGGTTGGTAGATGTCACATGTCTTCGAATTTTTGGTTCTAGAACATGCCGGTTTCCTCACGATGTTTTCCTTCACCGTTTTGAGAGCAGTGGTGATGAAATTATTTACACAAAGTAAAGCGCCTGCTTGGGTTCGAAACTGTAAAATGGCCGCCACTGCACTCATTCACAATTTTCATGAAGGCTGTTTTAATATGACGGACCCGCTTTTCTAGAAAACCAAAGATTTCAGCCTTAACAATATTGTGTCACCGTCTTTCATGAAATGTAGCTTTACAAAAAACCAACCGACTTCCAAAAGAGACACTACAAAGTGAAATTTATATGGGACCACGCCTGAGTCATACCCTATTCATTAAAAAAAAATAATTTTTGAAATCGATTTACAATTGCCGGAGATAAAACATACAGAAGAATTGAGTACCTCCTCCTTTTTGAAGTCGAAAAAAGATTCTATCAGCCTTCTAAATTGTTCCTACCTTATATTTATTGCAAGAGGTCCCTGCGACCTTCACCAACCTTCCTAATGGAGGGTCGTACCACGTTTCCAATTTCCGGGTCATAGAAAAGTGAAATAGTCCTGTAAAATATTTTTTTTTAAGTACCTACCTCATAAAAATGTTCTCACAAATGAAAGTTCAAGGATAAATGAAGTACTTCATCATCTTCCTAGGTTTTTCCCAACTATATTTGCAGCCGGATGCAGCTGAGTACCAGTATTTTGCATGGAGCGACTGCCTATCTGGCCTCCACAACCCAGTTACTGGGTAATACTATACCACTTGGTAAGACTGGTTGTCAGACTTTCGGACTTCTGACTACCCGTAACGACTGTCATAAATGAAGTACTTGTTCTTATTAATTCTTAATCATTGATGGGACTTCAAAAGATAAATTACAATGCTTTAATTAAGGTTTGTGATAACCTTGGACTTATTATGTCTAAGTTTTCATTAATTGTAGTTGTTATTTGAAGGTCTTTTCAGAAATAGTTTCAAGATATTGAATTTCGTTCTAATATAAAGATAGTGACTAGGTGTTCTTCACTTTTATTTCGTAACATGTACATTTTATGAGTGTTTTCCTAGCATAAGCATATGTCGTTCCCACTGTTAGGATACAGGAGAAGTGGGCCGTAAACTAAGCTAGATGAGGTCGGCGTTTCCTATCTGACTACTCTGAGAAGAAAGTACGAAACAAACTTAGAGGTCACAGTCTCTTTTAAAGTCCAGACATAATCTTGAAGACCATGTAGATTGATGTCTGAAATGGTCTTTTGAGTACCACGCAGATTTGAGTGAACCAGTCCAGTTAGTGCAAGCATTTGTCAGTGAATCGTGTAGTTCAAACTCAGAACTTAAGTTCATATATTAGGAATTCTTCAGTAGTAGGTCTTTCTCTGGATTTGTACCCCGATAATGACAATAAACACATAGGACTCAAATATAACTGACAAAATGTGAGTGTACTAGACGTAGACGCTTCTGCCTAAGTCTTCGAAGAACACAGGCGTTTTATGTCATGTATCTATGTAGTCACATTTACCTAACATGGTTTCAAAGTTGATTATAACGGCTCAAGTCTGACGTCATATGTAAGCCCTGCTGGCCGAATAACATTAGATGTTGGTCTAATGGTTTTGTCGCAAAATTGTAGTAATAATGTTTATCGCGCTTGGTAGTTATGCAGTGGAACAACTTATGGTTCAAAGGCCCAATTATGACGAGATAAGATTTAAAAGATCAAACATTAAAAGTTATGTTGTAGAAGGAACTAAGTATATCCGAGATTACTTATCTATAAGAGAATCTTATTTGCATTACTGCTGAGCAAGAGAATTTAGTTTTTTTTTTTGATGTAATCGTGTATTTACTTACTTGTGAATTTTGGGCACTAAGTAATAATGTGCGGACGCTTATAACTTGCACTTCTTTCTACATCGTTCTTACATAATTATATAATCTCAACCTGAATGATGTAAGTAACTAGTAATTGTATTGCAATTGTAATAAACAGTATTTTGATTTAAAATAGTGTCCATGACATGTCCAGTTTCTTCGTTTAGGAACGCATAGGAACCGCTTTGGAATGGGCAACTAGCTTCATCTTTTGGATTTATTTTTATCCTATTAATATCCTACTCCTACTAATATTATAAATGCGAAAGTTTGTGAGGATGGATGGATGTTTGTTACTCTTTCACGCAAAAACTACTGAACGGATTTGGATGACGTTTGGCACACATATAGTTTATAACCAGGACTAACACATAGGATACTTTTTAGCCCGATATTCCCACGGGATCGAAACGTACGCGGGTGAAACCGCGGGGCGCAGCTAGTTTAAAATAAATGCTTTGGGTTGAGTTTGAGTTTGTATGCCACGGTAGCGGTACGACCTCGGGTATCCTGCAAATGTTTTTAGCAAAAATAATGTCTTATACATTCAACCCAAGTACAGATAGTGCAATCCATGAAGACGCGCTCCACTCTTTTTCCTAAAGCTTACAGCACAAGTGAGCAACATTCCGCTAGTGTTTTAGTTTTGTCGATACACACTAATTATTATTAGTGGCTAATTAGTGTGTATCGAAAAAACTAAAACTCTAGCAAAATTGACTAGCGATAACTGTTGGAGTATAGCAAAAACAAATCTATCCTACTTCAACACTATCGTCTTTCTCGTTCTAACTCATAAATATTATTTAAGTATCCGCCCTTAGCACTTGACTGAAATCCTTAGTTTCGCATAGTGACTGTACTACTCTATTAGCCTTGTGTGGGATCACACGTCTCACGTAATATTAGAAAACACACCTTCCAATATATAAATAAAAGGATAATAAACGTATTATTAAAATCCTTAGAACGGTCTTTCCTTTGGTGTTTCTCCATTAACCCTAACAGGTTATGGGCCCAGAGCGTTAAGCCAGAGTGCGAATAAATAATATAAAGTGAAAGTGATTGGACACTAAATAAAAAGTTATTTTAGTGCAAGTGTTTTTAAAAATGGATTTAAGATCTAAAAGTAACATCAAACAATTTGATGGAGAAAAGTATAGTGTGTGGAAATTTAGAATTCGCAATCTATTAAGTGAACTTGGAGTTCTGAACATTATCGACGATGAATCTCCGACAGAGAGAAGTGCCGAGTGGCTTAAAAATAATGCATCAGCTAAGAATACGATAATAGAATGTATGTCAGACTCATTACTTGGTCTGACTACAGAATAAGACACCGCAAAACAAATTTTCGCGAAGCTTGATTCTATCTTTGAAAGAAAAAGCGTAGCGACGCAGCTGTCTCTTAGGAAAAGGTTGTTGAACTTGAAATTGGATAGAGATACCAAATTAATCAAACATTTCCAAATATTTGATGAGATGGTTACAGAATCGCACTGCTGGATTTGCTTTTATGACGGACAGCGATACAAATGAAAGTAATGACAGGAAAAACAATATTACTTTTGTGTTGGATTCAGGAGCTTCAGATCATTTGATAAATCGAGAAGATTTGGCCCTAAACTTCACTGAGCTTGAAAAGCCAATAAACATTTCTGTTGCGAAAAATGGCACGTTTATACAAGCGACAAAGAAAGGTGATCTCCCCGTTACCAGTAAGATGGGCGTACCAGGTATACTACAGGATGTACTTTTCTGTTCTGATATTCCCTACAACCTGCTATCGGTAAAGAAAATGCAGAATGCGGGAATGACTGTCGTTTTCGATAAAAACGGTAGTGTTGTTGTGTACAATGATGGTAAGCTGGTAATAAAGGGTGAGTCTTTGAACAATCTAATCAGCATTAAGTTTCTCCTTTCTAAACATGCTTTAAATAGCGAATGCTCATTAAATAGAGTCGTAAATAATAGTTATGAATTGTTGCATCAGAGGTTAGGCCATATAGGCAAATCAAAATTTATGGAAATAAAAAGAAAGAAATTATTTTCTGATATTGATAAAATTGATAATATTATGCCAAACGATAAACTGTGTGAGGCTTGTATTTATGGTAAACAATCATGCCTGCCATTTAACAAATCGAAACCAAAAGTTTTGAAACGACCTCTATTTAAAGTGCACACAGATGTTTGTGGTCCTATAACTCCGTCGTCTATTGATGGCAAAAATTATTTTGTGATTTTTGTGGATGAGTACACTCATTATTATGCTACCTACTTGTTAGCTCGTAAATCAGATGTTTTTGTTATATTTCGGGATTATGTAGCAAAAAGTGAAGCACGTTTTTGTTTGAGAATTGTTAACTTATATTGTGATAATGGAGGGGAATTTGTATCCAATGAAATGAAAGAGTTCTGTGCGCGGAAAGGTATTAGCTACCACTTAACAGTGCCACATACTCCGGCTTTGAATGGTATTGCCGAACGTATGATAAGAACAATAACAGAACGGAGTTGTACAATGATACAAGGGTCTAAATTAAATCAATCGTTCTGGGGTGAGGCTGTGTTAATTGCTACTTATTTAATAAATATCAGCCCCACAATAGCACTGTGGTTGGATAACACACCTTATGAGTTATGGCATAATACAAAGCCGCAACTGAAGTACCTATTTAAAAGTTTTTGGTTCTACTGTCTATTTTGTTAATAAAAGTATAAAAACGAAATTTGACAAGAAATCATCAAAGGGAATTTTCGTTGGTTATGAACCAAATGGTTATAAGGTTTGGGATGTAGTAAATGAAAAGTTTGTGAGAGTCAGAGATGTGGTAATGGATGAGATTAATTTCTTATCAAATAGGCCAGTGCAACCTGCGCCAGAACGGATTATGGCTAGAAATAGCAATAACTCTGTTGTTGACAACTCTGTCAGAGATGTGGAAATGGATGAGATTAATTTCTTACCAAATTGGCCAGTGCAACCTGCGCCCGAACGGATTATGGCTAGAAATAGCAATAACTCTGTTGTTGACAATTCTGACTCTGTACACCCTTTTGAAAAGAGGTGTGAATCTCGTATGGATCAATCAGATTGTATGAGTAAACAAACGGATGAAATACCTACTAATCAATCTGTTCATGAAACAGGGGAGCGCTTGAACCGGTCTTTATATCACAATGAAAATGAGTTAACTTTATCTCAAGACAATGATACATCACATAATTTGAGACGAAGTAATAGGGTCCGAAACATGCCAACTGTTTCTTATAATGAAAATGATGAGGACAGTATTTATGGTAACTACTTGTTGTGTGCAGAATCTTTGATATTTCAAATTCCTCAATCATATACAGAAATTAAAACCAGGGATGATAAGCATCTATGGGAAAATGCTATCAAAGAGGAAATTAATTCACTTCTTGAAAATGATACGTGGACTTTAGTACCAAAGCCAGATAATAGAAATATTATCGATTGTAAGTGGGTATTTACAGTTAAAAATGATGAGTTTGGAAAACCCTTGAAATATAAAGCGAGATTAGTGGCTCGTGGTTTTAGTCAGAAATATTTGATTGATTATAATGAAACGTTTGCACCTGTTGCAAGGATTGCAAGTTTTAGACTAATAATAGCTTTAGCGAATCAATTTAATTTGCTGGTTCACCATATGGATGTAAAAACAGCATTTTTGAATGGGAAACTGAATGAGGAAGTCTATATGAAAATTCCCGAGGGTATCCCGGCTGGAAGTAATATGGTTTGCAAATTAAATAAGTCATTATATGGATTGAAACAGTCTGCACGCTGTTGGTTCCAAATGTTTGAGCAGGCTTTGATAAAAAGGGGTTTTCAATACTCATCAGCGGACCGGTGCATTTACATTTTTAATGCAGGTCATGTTTTAAAGAATATTTATGTTTTACTTTATGTTGACGATCTTGTGATATCAACCGCAGATATAAATACTATGAATAGTTTTAAAACATACATAATGAACACTTTTAAAATGGTAGACATAAAAGAGATCAAATGTTTTCTGGGAATAATAATCAAGTCAAAAAACAAAGTTACTTTGGATCAGGAAATGTACATAAAAACAGTTCTTGAGAAGTTTAACATGAGTGACTGTAATTCTGTCACTGCACCCCTTGAAAGTAAACTAGATTACGAAGCATTAAATTCGTGTGAAATAACAAGTGCCCCTTGTAGAAATCTTATCGGGTGTTTGATATATATCATGCTGTGCACTCGACCTGACCTAAGTTTTTCTGTTAACATCTTGAGTCGATATGCAAGCAAAAACAACCATTCATTATGGTCACACTTAAAAAGGGTCTTGCGATATTTAAAGGGCACTATAAATCTCAAGTTAACATTTACACGAAATGATTATAAAAATATTCTAAGTGGCTTTGTTGATTCTGACTGGGGTAGTAATACACTAGATAGAAAAAGTACTACGGGTTATTTGTTTAAATTATTTGATCAATGCACAATATGCTGGCAAACAAAAAGGCAGCATACAGTGGCAACATCATCTACTGAAGCAAAGTACATGGCTCTATATGAAGCAGTAAAAGAAACTCTGTGGTTAAAGTCATTAGTAACAAGTATTGGCATTGCGATACCAGACTCTATTTGTATTTATGAGGATAATAATGGATGCATAAGCATCGCGAACAATCCTACTAGTCACAAAAGATCTAAACATATTGATATTAAGTATCATTTTTCTAGAGAACAGGTTGAGAAAAATGTGATTAAAATGGTTTATGTTTCTACAGATAACCAGCTGGCTGATATCCTGACAAAATCATTACCCGCGGTGCGTTTCACCGAGATGAGAATAAAACTCGGGGTGACGTTGTAATTGTATTCAACGTGGATAAATAAAATGATGAGGATATGTTAAATATAAGAGTTTGGTTATAATAAATGTAGATGAATAACATTCATAGTATCCAGTTATAATGGATAAATTGATTGATAATGGTTTGATTAGGTTTTTCTGGGTTTTACCTAATCCTGCGCAGCAAATGCTGGACCGTGATGATTGATTGTATTCCCAGAGAGAGTGTGAAAAATTGGAGGTGTGTGATTTTGTAATTGTATAAAGATGTTTGATATCTTTTAGCGTAATTAAAAGGAAAAGGATTATTTTTGAGGGGGCGTGTTGGAGTATAGCAAAAACAAATCTATCCTACTTCAACACTATCGTCTTTCTCGTTCTAACTCATAAATATTATTTAAGTATCCGCCCTTAGCACTTGACTGAAATCCTTAGTTTCGCATAGTGACTGTACTACTCTATTAGCCTTGTGTGGGATCACACGTCTCACGTAATATTAGAAAACACACCTTCCAATATATAAATAAAAGGATAATAAACGTATTATTAAAATCCTTAGAACGGTCTTTCCTTTGGTGTTTCTCCATTAACCCTAACAATAACCGCTAACTATTAGTAAGAAGAGTGGGGCGCGTCTTCGTGGATTGCACTATCTATACATTTGCGTGTATAACCAACTCAAGCGCCCAAAAAGACAGCCCATGAAACGGCAAACAAAACAAACCTCTCATAAGCTCAACATGACATAACATCTTCGACCCTACGGAAGGGATAATACTCCGTCCTCATTCGGTCACCCATCCGTCCGGCGGCCGGCCTATGTAACTTGCACGCAAATTGTGCCGTGTCACGCGATCCCATGCCATTTAAAGGGATACAAATATCCGTAATAGCGGGCTATTAAAGTGTTTATTTATTAATAAATTGTAGACTCGTTTCTTTATTATACAAAGTGAGGTGTAAACAATACTTAATTCAGCTTCATTCAAGAGGGGCTTTGAAGGTCAGTGGCATATCTACCTGGCCGCCATTTTGTTTTTTTTTTTTTCAAAATTGCGGCCACACATATGACCAATGTTTTTGAGAGCAGTGGTGATGAAATAAATGTTGGTGCAATTTATTACATCAGTACTGCTCTCAAAACGGTGAAGGAAAACATCTTCAGGAAACCGCTATGTCGTAGAACCAAAAATTCGAAGACGTGACAACTACCGCACTGGGCCCGCGTGGTGATTTTCGGCCCATTCCCTCTCACAGAGAGACCTGTGTCCCAGCAGCACACCCCGGACACTCCGTACAACGCGCGCAAAATAATTAACTACTACTACTACATAGCCAAATGACGTTGGTACACGTGCAAATGTGTGCGTAAACTCTAGTAGGGTTGGTTGTCGTGCGGAGCGTAAAAAAAATGGCGGGAACGACGACGACGCGACTAGAAAGGACTAGTTTGATTGTTTATCTAATTAGTCGGGTTCATATTGAAATAAAAATAGTTAAGTAATAAATGTTAAACTTTTTAACAATAACTTTAATTTCGGAAGTCGGTGTCTTTGGATCTGTATTTTAGTTTATTGCCACCGACTTACGAAATTAAAGTTATTTTTCACGTTGTACTTAGTGTTTTTTTGGAAGTCGGTTTTTTTTTTTGCTAAAAAGTTTTTATTTCTCGCTTTTTAGTGGGTCTGTTTTTAAAGTATCTAAGTTACAATAAAAAGAAGCTAAGCTCATCGCCTTGTACAAAATATTGCTCTTTCCGATGCAGGGACGTTAATTGTTGAGGAGTTCTTTTGGTACTCCTTTATCAGCTCCATTTCACCATTCGCATTGTGACGAGCATAAATTGTGCTTAGCAAACATATTAAAGTAATCCAGTGGCCATCTGTGGTCTTCATCATCAGTTCCACTTCACTAAATGTACCCATGCAAATAAGGTACTTAGCTAAATATTGCTTACACTAAAATATTTTCGTTTAAATGACCTACTTAACTATAAATAATCGGTTATTATATCGCATGGTATTAAAATGCGATATCTTACAAACATTTATGTAAATACAAATTCGGAAAAGCATCACAATATCGAACCATCGTCATTAAAACTCAGATAAAACTTTTAAATCGCAAAATTGTGTGTTCGTGTCAGCAGTACAGTGCTGCGGTTCTTTGTGAGCGACCCGAGCTAATGAACCGCCGATAATGTCGCGGGTGTGCGGGGTGAGGTGCGGTATCTGATGTCAGTGCGGGGTAGGGAGTGGTCATTCTGTACGAAGTACTATTAGGTATTCTGTGCCAGCAGATTGGAACGTTATAGACGTCATTATGAACCCCCTACCCCCCGAACTACGACTGTTCTCGCTTTTTCCTTTTTTAAGCTTTCGGGAATTAAAGGCGTGATGTTGTGTGTGTGTCAGCTCCATTCAATCGGTGATGAAACTCAGTGGAATTTTTAGGCCAGAAATTAGCGTTTTTTAGGGTTCCGTACCCCAAAAGGAAAAACGAATCTCTTATTATAAGATCACTTCGTTGTCCGTCTGTCTGTCCGTCGGTCAAGATCCTTTTTCTCAGGAACACATGGAGTTGTCAATTTGAAATTAATATCAAATACTCAGGGCTGCAATCCCTTGAAGCAGTGAAAAAATCAAACTTTTAAGTCAAAAGATACAGGCGTTTATGTTCCGGAATCAAAACCTATATGGGTAGGTACTTCCCGTTGACCTAGAATCATGAAATTTGGCAAGAAGCATGACATTGCTTCTTGCCAAATTACAAGACAGACATTACAAGTAGCACAAGTAAAGGAAAAAATCCGAAAACCGTTTTTAAGTACATAACAAAAAAAAAATGCCGTGATAAACTATTTACATACCTACCTACAAATTTGTACGAGACCCACGGTGCGCGACTCCGACTCGCACTTGACTGTTTTTTTTTTTACTTCACTTAGACATTTTTAATTTCGGTAATTTATTCTTCTGCTAATTGGGATCCATGCCACTTCCTAATTTCACCCGGGCAAAATATTGTTGAAGTTCAAAATTATAGACTGAGTCGTGTGTTGATGAGTTAAAGAGAAATCAGACGATTTAGGACGACTGTCAAATTGATATATACTTTGTAGAGTTGCCGCGAATACTCGCTATTATTCGGTATTCGGCATTACTCGTCATTTTTTTGATATTCGTCGAATACCGAATAATAGCTAGTATTATTCGGCATTCGGCGAATAGTCGTCGAAAATAAACTTTTAACGAACAAAAGAACTAATGAGTTAAAAATAATCATTTTTTTAATTATTTTCCTTAATAAAACAATACACAATATCAATTATTATCTGTAATATGTGCCTGTGCCTATCATATTCATGAAATTAAATTAGTAAGGCTTTTTAATTAATATTTAAAATGGAAAATTAAATTTACTACACATATGTAGGTATGTATAACATGAAACAGATTTCTTTAACTTTATTGTTTTCTTTTCTCACAACCTTAGAAGAAATTATAAATATTTTTAATGTGTTTAATGTTTTTTTTTTATGTCGAATAGTAATGTCGAGTTATTCGACTATTCGCCAAAGTGAATGGCGATTAATCGGTATTCGATTATTCGCTATAAACACTATTCGCGGCAACTCTAATACTTTGTATCTACGTCACGAGGCAAATTGCATTGAAAATGATGCGCCAATCTCTCGCAAACTCCATCCAGACTTGCACTCAGCAAAAAGCACAAAACATCTCAATGAAATGCAACCGCTAACACCCACTTCCAATTGCAATATAAAATAAACAAGCTTCAAACGACTATTTATACTAACATTCGCTGCCCACGCGCAGATTTGATACGAGACATCGTAATTATGTGTTACTGCCGCTAGATGTCACTGTTCAACTGTATTAATTATTTGAACGTGATATGTGAAAGAGTTTTGTCTTTCTGTTTGTTGCTGTCAGGAAAGGCGGTAGTTATCAAAGGTTTTGATGGTTTAATCGAGATGCGACGTTGGCCTGGCTACAGTCCGTTCGCAATTATTTTTCCTCTGACAGCATCAAACCAAATGCAACCTTATTGTAACGAGAATAAAGATCACTGTGATTTTGACAAACTTGTCAGTGGTAACAACCCAAAAGCAACTTTATTTGAACGAGAATAAAGATAACTGTGATTTTTCTTTTATTTTATTTAATCAAGTTTCTCAATATTTAACACAACTAAAAGGAAATTTCTCGTCGACTGGTCGACACTTCGCGTGACCTGGGCCTCAAGTCTGCTGTTACAATAGTGTAAATGGTCTATCATTGATTTCATAATTGTTAATTTTGACAAGTTTGGTAATCTACTAACATAACGGCGTCATTATGACTTTCCAATGGTCAACCACTGACACTCCATTGAAAGAAATGGCATAAAATGGTAATCTCGTACATAATTAGTTGACAAATGAATAAATGTAATGTTTATTGCTATTTACGAACTTCTTACTACTTCAGATTGCAAACACTAATACGTAATATGTAAAAATATATATTAAATGAAATCTAGCCTGAAATTTAGTAGTAGTTTTTCTCAGACCATTGACCGACCAATGATCGACCATTATGAATTTAGCAGATTACGAACTTTTAGCAAAATGACAATGGGATCGTGTTGGAATGACGAATTTATAAAAATAGCAGACTTGGGCCCCAGAGGACTGGGTTGTTCTTTGGTCAAATAATTATTATCATTACCATTCAACGTGGCAATGCTGTCTTCTGGGCACGATTCCACAGGTGACAGCGATGCAGACGAGAACTTCGACGCCTAAGCCTCCTCTCCTATTTATTTGTATTATAGTTAGGGCACATTCCACCAAACTTTTATACCTAGAATAAGTCTTATCCTGAGAATATATTTTGAACTAGCTTTTGCCAGCGACTTCGTCCGCGTGGAATAATGACTTCCGGAAATTGAGGCACTAACTCTCATAGAGTTTAACCGATGTGCTCTTTCTTCGTCCGATTCTTGAGAACGCGTATTTCTCATTCAACGCGTTTTTCAAGACAATAGCGGGCGGACGCCGGCGTCCGCTTGGGGCTTGAATAACTAAAAATATATAACTAGTCTAATATATAAAATAATATATAATAAAACCTACTTCACTTAAAACTAAATACCTATAACTACTATAATTAATAATACCTATACCTATAATTAATAAAAGTACCTACGCTTTTACCTACTTAATATTAAAAAATACTGAACATAAATTAACCAAAACTTACCTACTACTAACTAAATTGACCTCTCTACAGAATTGACCTCTCTACAGATTTATTATAAGTATAGATTTTTGACAGGATAAGACTTATACTGGGTATAAAAGTTTGGTAAAATGTGCCCTTAGTTATTTAATTAATACCTAGTATAAATAATACTTATTAGCAACATATTGCGATGAGATATGTATACAATCTAAAATATAGGTGATCTCAAGAATCAATTAGAGTTTGGGATTAAACAGTCTAATTTAGCACCAGTAAATAAGAGTTCATAATTGCTTGTTTTGACAGTCTGTCGTCCTACAAATTCCTGACAAACGCAGCCACGGTCACAGCATACTATTTCATTAACGCCAGCATTGCCACGGTTATACTGCTAGTATTTCATTTAAAACTGAGCGGTATGCACCATGCCAGGTCCGCTAATTGGCGGTAAATGCCTTTACCGGCCGCTCATGGAATGAAATAGGTTTCTGTAAGTAATTGCAATTGCCTTCTGTTAATGGAATCATATAATTATATTATGTTTGTTTGATTTTCTTGCTATGGTAACTAATTATGGGATGAATTTAGAGGATACCTAAATGATTGGGTGTTTCTTTTAAGGGTCCTCTAGTTAGAAAGTCGTATGTCTGATTAAAAGATGCTATACCTATACTTTTTTTTTTTGTGGATGGGAAATCATCAAATGATCCCTCCCGCTCAGGGTGGAGCAGAAGGGAGTGTCAGACTCTTACTGACTAAAACCCACCCATGTTCCTTCCTTAGCCCTTTGTGTGCCCTTTGTGTGCTGTGTTCGTTATTTAGTTTCCAAACATGTAAACAAACGTGTATGTTTTATACACAACGTTAAGTTTTGCTGGGACTTCTAACATATTTATGACTTTTTCAATTGTACTAGTACTTCCCAAATTAACTTAATCTACACTAGCATATTGCTTAAGTGGAAATAACATCAATTGGGCACAAGAATTTCAATAGACTGTAGAGTTTTCAAAGATTTCTTCGACCTCAAGTCAGCACACCAGGGTTTTATTCAAGAACTCCGTTTCCCGTAAAATAACTTCATTTTTCTGCCATTTATTTGCAACATTGGAATATTTATGAACAGCAGCCACATAGAACTTTCTTCAAAATTTCAATAAAATAAATTAACAACTGAAAATTGACTTTGATATCCATTTGGATTTTTTTAAGCAGGATTTCCATAAATATCTCAGCCATAAAAAGGCCAATAAATGAGTGACTAATACTCTTCTTGTAAATCTCTGAAGGCGCGTTTACATTTGGGTGAGTAAGTAGTCGAGTGTGGGCGGAATGAACGTTGCTGTTAAAATTAAAACTATAAAAGTTTCTCATGTTTTTTATAAGGCTAAAATTCCTAATTATTAGCATTAGGTACTTAAACCTGTACTCAAAGTTGTAAGGGAGATAATTAAATAAATAACGCAACTTGAAATCCATCTCTACACTGTATAGATCTACTGCTACCTGGTGCAATATAAACTAGAGAGTGAAGGATTAAAACTAGTAACACCATATACTTTCTTAGAGGGTAAAAGGTCGTTCTATTGTAACAAACTGTGATCACCGTTCGTATATCATGCGTTCACTGACGTTTAATTTTTCCATAGACTGTTAAAATATCTCTGTTGATGATGATAACATTGGCGTCAGTCAGCCCTGAGCACTGTACAGACGCCAGCACATCAACCTACTACAACTTGTCAAATTTATTTAATATATTTTCAATTTTATCTCTAAAGCATAAGGTTCAAAGCTGATTGGGAAATTTTTGCAGTTTAGGTTAGCTTGATGGCGTCTGTACATCGCTATACTAGCCCACTCTCCCAGTGCTCTCATATAGACTATTACGCCTCTGTTAATAATGAATGATAAATGGCGTCATCTAGTTTCCGCCAGCCCTTGAGAAAAAAAAGTACATCACTCTATCTACTAGTCCACTCTCCCAATGTGAACGCACCTCAACTCGTATTTGATCCGTGGGCAGATGAAAGTGAGTGCAGTTAGTATGGCGACATTAGTCACCAACTCACGAGTTGCTGGTAATTCTGTCCTTTCGTAATGTATTTGTATTTGCATCGAGCTGAATTTAGTAGCCCGTGTAAGAAGTACTTGTGTCGTTTGTACGAGTGAATTGGCATTGGGAGTTAAGGAGATGTTTTGGTTTACTGAAATGTGAATTTGGATACAGTTTTGGTTTGGTCAAAATGTGTAGAGAGAAATGGCTTCTTTGAAATGTCCTCCATTTTTTACAGACTTCAAAAAAGGAGGAGGTTCTGATTTCGACTGTATGTTTTTTTTTTGTATGTTCGTTACGCAATATCTCCGCCAATTGTTAATCGGTTTCAAAAATTAGTCATGGTAATATTTTTAATGTATAGGTAGGTATGCTTCAGGGGTGGTCCCATATAAATTTGAATAACTTTGCTTGGGTAGTTTTTGAGTTAGCTTCAATAATACGTATTTTTGCCACTTAGTTTATATTGATGATGCTATAATAATTTCCTGTCACTGACATTTACATAGCAAGTAGTACTATACGAATTTGTGTGGGTAAATACAACATAAAAGTGACAAAAAAACTATTTTCCAATAAAAAAACAACCTACTTCTAAAAAAGACCCTACAAAGTCAAAAATAACTATAATTTCGGAAGTCGGCGGCAATTTGGCAAACAACGAAAATGCGAACCCAAAACACCGACTTCCGAAATTAAAGTTATTATTGACTATGCAGATTTGCAGTCTTTTTTGGAAGTCTGTTGTTTTTTTATTAATATTGTGATGATGATAGCATAAAGTATAGGTATGATAAGTGAAGTCTATACAGTTAGGGGAAAATTACGAAAAATACTAGTGTCGCTCTCTTAAATTTTCCCTGGTTTTCTTCTTCATCGGCGCCTATACCCCCCCCACTAACTAGCTTCTACCCACGACTTCGAATGAAATTTCGGCCCCCCGACCCATCTTGTCGCATCCCATCGCTCGCCCGTTCTACTACTTCGTTTTCACTTAACGTATATTTCTGACTTTTTTTTCCTTTTGCTCGTTCTAAGGATCGTAGCGTGATGTTAAAATGACCTTTCTTAAAAATTGGGTTATCAAATGCAAAAAGATTTTTTCAATTCCACCTGGTAGTTCCGGAGATACTACAAAGACTACATACACTTACAAACTTTTATCTATTTATAATATTATTATACCCTCCGTCACGAAAAGGATAGATTTTGTAAATAAAGAACTTCTACTAAGTTACGTAGCGACAATTCAATCACCAACAAATAATCCCAAATTCGTATTCGTTCAAAGTAACATACGTGTAATACGAAACTAACAAGCAATTTCACTTGGTCGGGATATATATTAGCGATATAAAGCGCTGTCGTCTCATTAGACGACAAAACATTTTTGTCATTTTGTGGTACTGGAACGCGTCTGATTCATGAAACGGAAACATTTGTGCCGCCATATTGAAGTAAGTTCACGCTCACGCTGTCGATGCTGCAGAATGCAGATGCAGAATACTAATCGTCTGACGACAGTAATTAGATGTGTGTGTTAAGACATTATTAGATCCATATAATTATAAAAATAAAAATCATTACAAAACAATCTTTTTTAATTTGATCCAAAGGTTGCGAACCCCTGAATGTGTGTTTACAAAATGTATAGCTTCTCGTGACGGGGACTTTAGTATAGATACCACCTATTTATGTGGCAATATTTTTCACCATCACAACACCCTAGAAGCCCAGATCGTCGCATTCACCTCTTTCCCGGAAGACCATTTAAAATCGCTCATTATTTCAGTTAATAATTCATTTACGACTACCACTTAACAGGTTGAAAAGTGTATTGAATCAGTTGAAGTGGCACTAATCTATGTATATAGTTAAGTGGTGCGAATTGCATTCACAATCAAAGAGCATTGCAGAATAGATTGTACCGTGAATTATTTAAACTGTAGTGTTTGCTACGTGGAATCGATTATTTTTTTCTTCAAATTAATTAATTATTGTGGTATTTATAGTGTGTGAAATCAACATAAACTCTTACCTTTTTGACATGGAGGCAAGCGAAGAACCATTGAAACAAATACTACTAACTAGCTTCATATTTCTGACTGACCGACTCCTTGGCAGTTCAGTCAGTTCAAAAGTGCCTGTGAATGGTTTCATTAAATATAAATGCTGAGTTTGAGTGTAAAAAAAACAAGGTACGGTCGACCTCGTAATTGGTTTATCATTTTTAATAATTATTCCCTCTTAATTTATTTATTTATTTAATACTTCAAGCACATACATGTACAGAGGCGGACTTAAGGTGCCACTTTTCGATATTTTTTCTATACAAATTTCCGGAGAATATTACTCCACTGTTTGACATTGTGTATCCAAAGTTAAACATGATATAGTTTTGACTTATTATTAATTGTGTCTGTACGGAAACAGAATAGTAAAATAAAAAGCCATTAAAAAGTTATGAGCCAAGAAAGATTCGTTTTTCTTGCTATTTTTAACTTAACTTTGGGTTTAAATAAGTAAAAAAAAAATGTAAAATCTTCAAAACCAAGGCCGTACTGACAAAGCTCAGTTATCGAAAAGCTCAATAAACTTTATTTGTAATTGATTTATGCAGTGTTTTTTTCATAAAACTCGATTTTCCGAAGCACTTTTCGAATTTTTTTACGCGCCTATCAGTTCGGAACGGTGTTTCTATGCGTGAGAACTAGACGTTGTTCGTGTAGACTAGCGTCTTAACTGCTCATCACTGATACTAACGCTGTCGGAAACGAAGCTAGGCGAGACAGTATGCTTTTTGGCCATGACTACCAGCTCTTAATAATAATTTCTACTTATTTGCAAAAAGCACTAAGACTGAAACTATCTAACCATAGATCCCATAGATAAATACTAGCTGCGCCCCGCGGTTTCACCCGCGTAAGTTTCGATTCTGTGGGAATATCGGGATAAAAAGTATCCTATGTGTTATTCTGATGTATAAGCTATATTACTGTAAAGTTTCATCAAAATCCGTTCAGTAGTTTTTGCGTGAAAGAGTAACAAACATCCATCCATCCATCCTCACAAACTTTCGCATTTATAATATTAGTAGGAAGTAGGATATTAGTAGGATAATGTTTAGTTCGTGCAAGGGATGTTCAACCTTAAATTGGTAAAGCAATAACGAGGTATAATCAGCCTATAATGTTCCCACGGCTGGGACACAGGCCTCCTCTCAGTGAGAGGGAGTGGGCCGTAATCCACCACGCGGGCCCAGTGCGGGTTGATAGATGTCACATGTCTTCGAATTCTTGCTTCTAAGACATGCCGGTTTCCTGACGATGTTCTCGTGATGAAACAATTTACACAAAGTAAAGCACCAGTCTGGGTTCGAACCCACGACCTACAACTCGTAAGTCGGGGCCTTTACCACAGGACCACCACTGCTCTCCACAACGAGGTGGACTGCACTTTATTCCTTAAGCCCAGGGGCCCATGTCTGCTATTTTTATAAATTCGTCATTCCAAAACGAGCCCATTGTCATTTTGCTAAAAGTTCGTAATCTGCTAAATTCATAATAGTCGATCATTGCTTGCGAGAAAAACTACTACTAAATTTCATTTAATATATATTTTTACATATTACGTATTAGTGTTTGCAATCTGAAGTAGTAAGAAGTTCGTAAATAACAATAAACATTACATTTATTCATTTGTACGAGATTACCATTTTATGCCATTTCTTTCAATGGAGTGTCAGTGGTTGACCATTGGAAAGTCATAAAGACGCCATTATATTAGTAGATTACCAAACTTGTCAAAATCAACAATTATGAAATCAATGATAGACATTCTGGCACTATTGTAATAGCAGACTTGAGGCCCTAATGTCATTGAAAGGCACTAGAACAATCATACATAATTTAGAATATTAGTTGGCTCTGGTCAAAATTCATTACATTATTATTCATTGCCACAAACAAAAAAACATGCTGTAAACATTATTACATTAGTTTTAGTTCTAAACTGATTATGCCACGGGTCTTTTGTAGAACAGACAATGCCTTTGGGCCTCTGAATTTTAATTTAATCATTATTAAACAAACTATGAGAAACGCAATTTTTATACGTCCGTGGGAAAATTAAAATAGCCTATATATGTATATTAAGTTAAATTTTTATTTTGTACAATCATTCACGCATCCATGGAAAGACTTTGACATTGTTAGGTCCTGTATGTCGCAGCGATAAGGTTGATTTTCGTACTTAATTGTTACAACTGACGTGTACCTACTATACGGTAAATTATTGCCGTTAATTTCTATGGTGAAATTCCCATGATATTTTCCGAGTTAATTGTGTTACTTTTTGGCTATTTTAATGTCAACTTTGTCACGCAAACTGTCCGTTTTCATTATGTGGTTATATTAATTTGATGTTGTTGTTACAGGTATGTTTTTGCTGACCTAAAATAATGGATAGTGTTAAGGTATTGTGTAAATAATATATCATAGTAACAAGTTCTTTTAAGTGCCTCTTGTGTATGTAAGACTAAGGCTATATGCAGGATCGTCGGATATAGTTGAAATTTACTAAGAAACCGATGGATGTTATCGAATAAAATTTAATTTTGTTAATAGAAAACAAACAGTTCATTTATCAATTTAAATCACAGTCGACTTACTTGAGGTCAGCAACAGCCATTTGTCAATACTTTTCGCTTGTACGCCTTGCTTCGCGCCTTTTTTTTGTTTTCCATGGGAAACCTTCAAAAGGCAAAAAGACCAGGTAGTATGGGATTCTTACCTCATTAAAACCACCCCGGTGGTCACCATCAGTACTTACATGGAGGGGGTACCGTTACCTCTTAATCTTAATAGTAATTAAAAGTTCCAAATAGCGGTTCCGTTATTTTATCAACGAAAACTTAACAAAATAATATAATGTAAAGACAGTTTATCAAACGACAATTTTAATCAGAAAATATCGCGACCAAAAGATTGATTGCCATCCTAAAATAAATAATGGACTTATATTTATTTTGACGCGGTATCAGCTTGTCTCTCCCTCCCACACCCCCTCAGAGAAACGGATGAGGGGGTTGAGGACAGTTCCATTAACTATTGTATATATAATATGTCAATTTTATTATTATTGTTAGTCTCTATAGGTGAACAGTTCTTTTATACGATTTCTAGTTGTGTTGGTGTGAATTGACAGACTGAAAACGCCATAATATTGTTTTTTTTTTGTGTGATAATATGTGTCTGGCTTTTGACCTTTGAAGTAGGTTCGAGGAATAAAATATAAAAATATAGTTTTGTAGCGGTATCTACAACGACGCCACATGCGAACAACGCGTCATACTGACGTCACAAAATCCTACATCTCGCAAGCAGAGTTTACCGCGCAATTAGCATAGATACAACGGCCCGACATGAATCATTGGGCAGTTGCCCGCCAGACATCATACCCGTCTGGCCGGAGGATCCTCCCTTTTCTATGGAGGTTGAGTGAACTTTACACCCTGTTCCTCATACCTCTAAAGTTTTATGTAGTGTTTTTTTTTTTTTTATTGACCGTAGCTGTAGAATTTTTCACGATGGCCAATCTCTATTAAAGACTGTCTATTAAAAAGGGAAATGTTCAACTGATCCTATAAAAACTGATTAAGTTGCTAATAAACACTTTTTCTAAAATGAATGAAACCTAAGGTCTTTTTGCGCTTCTAATGATGAACACTATGATAAAAAGAGTCTCTGCCATGTGAACTACGCGAGAGCTAAATTGGCCGCAGTAACTAAGCTAGAGCACCCCGAAAAAATGGGTTAGGTTAGTTTAGAACAGTGAAAAATCGCGCGCGAGCCGAGCGAGCGAAGCGAGCTGTGCCGCAGCAGCGGCCGACGAGCGCTACATCCAAGTTGTTCGCAGTTATTAGGCCATTTAATATATTTAGGACCCATAAATATAAATTCATTGAGGTTCACAATATTATAACGAGTGTTCAAAAATGTTATTAGAAACGTAAATCAGAAATTCTTAGAGGTTCAATTAATTACATGCCAATTAAAAATTATGAATAAAGTATTTGTCTTAATAAAAAAAAAACCCTAATAACATTTATTTCTTCGGGATTTCATTCCAAATACATTTTAAATAACTTCTCGTTTAAAAGGAAAAGTGTTTCATGAAAGCGAGCGGAAATAATTTGTCTTACATTATGACGTTTATAAGCAGATTTGAAAATTTTAATGCGGTCGTTAAATGAGAAACATATTCAATACTTTGGTGATAAAAACTGACCGTCGTTGACTTTATATATTTTTCGGTTATACATATTTTGTCGCAAGATTTAGTGAACACTTGAATAGAGTCTTCATCATCTGCCTAGCCTTTTCCTAACTATGTTGGGTCGGCTTCCAGTCTAACCGGATGCCAGAATACCAGTATTTTACAAGGAATGACTGCCTAGCTTACCACAGTCCAGTTAATGGGTAGCACGATACTCCTTGGCAAGACTGGTTGTCAAGATTTTCGGGATTTTGAGTACCCATATTGACTGTCAAAGATCTATGAATGATAGCCGGGACCAACGGCTTAACGTTCTTTACGGAGGGGTATCGATATGTAATGGATGGTAACCTATCCACGAACCGACCTCGGCAAGCGTAGCTTAACCTTCGATCGACCCGTACGGCTGATTAGACCACTTCTCTATTTAGGGATGAGTGTATAGTACAATAGTCTAGTTTCCATCAACAATAAATTGAAAATCTATTTAATCCTTCAGTTAGAGTATTGGAAAATAATGGACACGTATTTTTTGTTTTTGTAAATGAAAGAAAGAAAGAAAGAAAATACGTTTATTTGCGGCAAACATGACGCATAAGAATGAGCATAAACAGAAATAAAATTTACAATTTGAGGGAAAACATGCGTCACATCCACGCAAAACGGCCATCGCTCAACATAATGCCAAGACCCTGTACGAGACAGAGCCCCAGCGCTGATTTTCAGCGACAACCGGCGTCGGCGTGATGACGTCAAACAAAAAAAAAAAAATAATAAAAATAAAAAAAATAAAAAATCAATGATTATTGACAAAGATAAAACTCGGGAGTGGGGGCTGGTGACGTCAGAACTCAGTAAGGTGTGACGTATTGAGAATTTTAAAAGCGTCGTTTCTTCGTCAATTTTGGTTTACGTAACAAAAGAAAAAATACGGGTCAAATATTTTTTGATAATCTAACTGACGGACTAATTAGATTTTTAATTTATTGATGGTGGAAACTAGCCTATGGAAAACAAGAATGTTAGATGAACCTTAGTTGGGCAAAATTGTCTAACTTTAATTGATTGAATACGAATGAGGCTTTTGACTACTTTTTAATAATAATCAGCCTAGAATGTTCCTACTGCTGGGACACAGGCCTCCTCTGTGTGAGAGGGAGTGGGCCGTTATCCACCACGCAGGCCCAGTGCGGGTTGGTAGATGTCACATGTCTTAGAATGTTTGGTTCCTAGGACATGCCGGTTTCCTCACGATGTTTTCCTTCATCGTTTTGAGAGCAGTGGTGATGAAATTATTTACACAAAGTAAAACAGGGTCTGGGTTCGAACATACGACCAACAACTCGTAACTCGAGGCCGATTCCACTGGGCCAACACTGCTGTCAGGCCCGGACTCCACCAAAGCGGAGAAGTGCGAAGCGGAGCGGAGACGTGCAGGAATCGACCAGTCACTCGTCTCGTTTGTGATTGGACGATTCCTGCACGTCTCCACTCCGCTCCGCACATCTCCGCTTTGGTGGAGTCCGGGCCTCACTGTGGCTTCTGTGTAAGTTTGTATTTTATGTCTTTTTTTATAATCTGCGATAAGTTGGTGCAGAATAAACAATTTTTCTTTCTTTTCTTTTCTTAGGTGTCAACCCACCACATGAAATCACTTTTAGACTAGGCTAGGTGGATACAATCAGTTTTTTCTTTATGTCTAGATTAGCTTAGAAGATAATAGTAAACTTATAAACACATTAAAGAGTGATTTATGTAATGTCAAGTTGTGTACAAGCATTACGTAAATAGGTCCTAATTTTTGGGCACGAAGGTACTTTGTGAGTTGTGGAAAGATAGAAATCGTATAATGTAAGTTGACTTTTGTTCAGATCTGTAATTATTTATTTACGAATCACGAAAATCATACAAAGGAAACAAAGTGAATTACATAACAAATATATAATAACTAAAGAATAATCACAAAGGAAACCAGACAAAAATAACATATTACGGCTTATTAATAATTAAACAGTACAAGTAATCAATAATATTCTGTTGCTAACCTGTGTCGTTTTCATAAATTTTCGGCTCCTGTAAATATGAATTGAACACACTTTATTTTCTCTGTTTCATAAGAATTATAATTTCGGTGTGGTCGAAACTTGGACTCCTTTTAATTCAGGATGGCTCACTGGTTGTTAATGGTTTCAAGCAACGGTCTGAGCAACCGTTGACCAATGCTCCCTTCATTCTCTGTTAAAGTGATGACTTGCAATTGAACAATCTTAGATCAAGCTTACGAGAGGATGACAGATTTTTCTGTGGCAACATCTTCAAAGCTACTTGCGAACTACGCATCACACCTAACGTCACGCAAATCCTGCATCGCGCAAGCAGAGTTATCCGCACGATTAGCATACACTAGCTTCTGTCCGCGACTTCGTCCGCGTAAATTTTTTTTGTTTCCCTGACCCACCCCGTCGCAACGTGTCGCCGGCCTGCGCTATTACTTCGTTTTCGCTTGGCGAAAACTTCAGACTTTTTTCTTTTTGCTCAACTCCTAAGGGTCCTAGCGTCAAGTTTTATAGAATATAGCCTTCCTCAAGAACTGGGCTATCAAACGCAAAAATATTTTTATATATGCGACCAATACTTCCAGAGATTTAGAGCTTTCAAACCGTGTTTCAAACAAACAAACTCTTCAGCTTTATTATTAGTATTATTTTAAAACTATGATATCTCCTAAGATATACATTGAAATCAAATGATGTCAGAGGCAATTTTGTTCAAAATTAAATACATGTGATGAATAACGTATTTATTTGGATAAGGATTAATACCATGTTTATAAAAACACCTTCGCAAATAATGCATTATTTTAGAACAAATTTGGTTAGCATAAAAGAGGTTATTGTGAGCTAACCTTAAAAGATAGACATATGCTGCCGCGGACTTTTTTTTAAAGCTTTTAAAGGGAAACAATTCTGTCATATTTGATTTTTGCGAAACTTTAACCGTTTACGCAGCGCACGCAGCGGAAGCTCTCAATAGGAAAAAAATCCCCCGATTTTGAAACATTCTTCATTGGTGCTCCGCTCCTATTGGATTTAGCGTGATGATATATAGCCTATAGCCTTCCTCGATGAATGGGCTATCTAACACTGAAAGAGTTTTTCAAATCGGACCAGTAGTTCCTGAGATTAGCGCGTTCAAACAAACAAACAAACAAACTCTTCAGCTTTATAATATTAGTATAGATTACATTCAGAAACCCGATATCAACCGTCGGGCAGTACATCACGCCCACGAAACATCACCCGTCTGGTCGAAGAATTCTCCCTTTTCTTTGGAAGATGAGGACCTTAACATACTGCTTTATATTCCTTTCCGTAGGGAACATTCCTGGATTTCTCTTTGTTGGTGGTAGATGGGCCAAATTTACATGTGGGTCCCAGAAAACGTTCGGCGATATCGAGGTAGACCCAGGAAAAGATGGCGGGACAAGTTTGATGCTAAAAACAGGATTGGTTCACACTAGCTCAAGACAGGAAAGGAAGAAGGGAGGCCTTTGACAAGCAGTGGGTTAGCATAGGCTAAAAATAAATAAATAGAAAAAGCCTAAAGTCTATACTCAAACTTTCATGTTTCAAACTAATATTATTTCAAGTTAAACAAATATCAACTTTATTTTAATGGTAATTAAGTTGATTTTAGTGACTAGCACTGTTGAAAATGTTGTAGCGTAAACTGAACTTTATTGTGTAGGATTTAAAGTTACTTTTCCATAAACTCATATTTGTTTACATTTTTGGCAAATAAATCGCGAATTCAGATTAGGTACACTAGGTAGCCTTTTATTACTAATCAACATACATTTGCACAGTCCGAACAAATCTATTTAATAACCCAAAATATTGCTGAAGCACGTATCCGCCTGGTTTGATGCAAATAGCTTGACATCAGTCAGACCTGTCAGTTTGTGTCGTCGGCTGATTTATGGCCGACCCAATGTACCAACGGCGATGTTAGTAACTCCGACCTGTATAAGAACGGTAATTATAGGTATTTTTGTAAATTAAATGCTGGTAAAAGTAAAATAAATAAGTGTTTTTTTTTTGGTACAATTTTGGGACATATCTGCCGCGGAAACGCTGATTTTTTTTTCGTGATTTCATAGTTGGTCCTATAGTGAAAGTTGCTCAGTTTGATGTTCTAAAGCACCCCTTAAGGTTTGTCGGGTTAATTTTTTAACACTTTGTATATGGGGTAGGTACTCATAAACACACACAAATCTCAAATCTCTGGAACTGACAGTAGGATTTGAAAAAAAATATTTTTGCATTTGATAGCCCAATTCTTAAGGAAAGCTATAGACTGTTTAAAATCACGCTAAGACACTTAGGAACAGAGCAAAAAGAAAAAATAAAGTCAGAAATGACGCTAAGCGAAAACGAAGTAAGAGCGCGCGCAGGCAACGCGATGCGATGCGACGGGGCGATTCGGGGGACCAAGAAATTTCACGCGGACGAAGTCGTGGGCAGAAGCAAGTATTATCCAAGAGTATGATAATGATAGACTTGCCTAATAGACAACCAATCTTATCTATTTATCAGACCAGCTATATTCTACTATCCTACAATTATTATAGATACGAACGTTTGTGAGGATGGATGGATGGCTGTTTGTTACTCTTTCCGCAAAAACTACTGAACGGAATTTGATCAAACTTTACAATAATAAAGCTTATACATTAGAATAACACATAGAATACTTTTATCCAGATATTCCCACGGAATCGACACTTATGCGGATGAAACCACGGGGCGCTGCTAGTGACTCCATAATATTGCGTTGACGTAAGACCTACACGGGTGTGCGAAATTTCAACTTAATCAGATTATGGAAAGTGGGTGAAATATCGATCACGAGGTTCGGCTGATAGTTACAGGGGTGTGAATATTGGTAGTTTAAATCGCAAGAACCTGTCTGTGGCTATATACAGAATAGGAAGGCACGGCTACACATCAACCTATACGTAAACAGTATAAGCTGACTTATGATTGTACGAAAAATTTATACAATGCGAGGTCGCCTAAAACTGGAAATGTTATAGCTTGATGTGTAGCCGTGTGTACCATCACCAAACAGCTATTCATTATTTTTCTTACGTGTATTGTGGTGGCATGAGCTAGGCAGAGTCAAATTAAATTAGCTAGCGAAACTCCGCAGACGTGATGGGTGTCGATAACTAAACAAAAAAAAGATGTTGTTTGGCGTCAACGACCTTTGGTAGTGTAGTTACTTGTAATATCAGTTTTAATAATCATATTTTGAGTAAACTTCACAGACGTGTGGTGGATGTTGATATCTAAACACAAAACACAACTAATTTTCGAATCCAGCCAGGCGCTTTACGTTCCGTCAATGATTTCATCACCACTGCTCTCAAAACGACGAAGGAAAACATCGTGAGGAAACCGGCATGTCCTAGAACCAAATATTCGAAAGCATATCTTCCAACCCGCCCTGGGCCCGCGTGGTAGATTACAGCCCAATTCCTCTTGAAGAGAGGAGGCCTGTGTCCCAACAGTGGGATGCAGACAGGCTGATGATGATTATGGCTAATTCTCTGACCGTAACATCTTAGCAGCCATGTCAAGTACTGGACTTGACTATCTAGCTACCTCACTCCACGGAATGAGGGATTCTAATCACCCCAAAGTCTTTTTATCGGAAACCTATGGCTTCGGCCTTCAAAACCAAAACTAACATTCATCAAATTTATTGTTTCCCATAGAAATCTAGATCAATCATTTGGCATCTAGGTCACCTGAGCCGGTCTAGTACTATGGAACCGGTTTGATGGTGGACCGCACACCTGGCGAATGTGTATGCTCGTAGATGTATAAGTTTAGTATACAATAGAAGAGGGGTCCGTGGCTAAATAATAACAGCCGCACAGGTCGATCGATCAGGTTAAGCTACGCTTGCCGCGGTTGGTCTGTGGATAGGGTGACCATCTTTACATACCGTGACCCCTCCGTGCCTCGGAAAGCACGTTAAGCCGTTGGTCCCGGCTGTCATTCGTGGATCTTTGACAGTCGTTCCGGGTAGCCAGAAGCCTGAAAGTCAGACAACCAGTCTTACCAAGGAGTATCGTATTACCCAGTAACTGGGTTGTGGAGGTCAGATAGGCAGTCGCTCCATGTAAAATACTGATATTCAGCTGCATCCGGTTGGACTGGAAGCTGACCCCAGCATAGTTGGGAAAAGGCTAGGCAGATGATATAATAGAAGGATGGTAAGACGTTTGGGTTGGTCAATCTATCTGAGTAGTTCTTTTTTTTGCTGGCGTGTCTGTATTAATGTCCTTTAAGATGGAGGTTTTGAAAGGAGGAAGAGTACCTTACTATTATTGAGTGTCTTCGAAAATTACAGGGTCTCTTATGAAATGACTATGCAAAGTACCCTGTGAATGTTCATAGTACCTAAGTAAGTACTTCGGAGAGTAGTACCTAAGTAAGTACTTCGGAGAGTTACTGGAAGTCCTAGAAAATAAACATACTGTTATCATTAAGGTATCAAGAGAAAAAAGAATACTCATAAAAACAATACGTGGGACATTGCAGCGTTATAATACGCATTATATCGTAAAAATCATTATCCAGGGAGAAAACAAAGAATACAGTATTATGGAAAGAACGCCAACGACCATGTTGACCGCGTTTCGTCTAAAAAAATATACAGACTTATTGGAAAAACATTAACAACCTCTTATGACGTCATTTTACTCATCATTATGAACAACTTTTACTATGGGACCAAACCTGAAATCGCAAAAAAAAAAATTAGCTGTTCCCTACATTTGTGTTCGCATAACTCGTCAAAATGTAGGGAACAGCTGTTTTTTTTTTGCGATTTTAGGTTTGATCCCATAGCAAAAGTTGTTCATAATAATGAGTACAATGACCTCTTAAGAGGTTGTTAATGTTTTTCCAATAACCATCTATAGACTGTTCCAGCAAGGTAGTCCACCTGACAGAGAAGCTTGAGGCTGAAACGTCAGCTACAAACGTCGTAACCAAAATTGTAAAAATAAAACAAAGACCTAGATTATGATAAAGGCGATTATGATTTACGTTTAAAATTATCTGCCTAGCCTAAAAAGCCAATATTGGTCGACAAATAAAAGTTAAAAGAACACCGATATTTGCTGGAAAAATACCTTTTTGATAACATTGGTACCTAATTTGGAAATTGTCACGGCCGTCCATTGACTCCAGAAATTCTAGTCTAGACTAGATATCCAGTTACAGACCTGTCGAAGCGTCAATGCTCTTAATTAGATAGGTTCAATATCTTGAACGTATTTTCTTTTTTTTTGCGTTGCGGCACTTGATGTATTAAGCAGTCGGTTTCAAAAGTATCTAATCAAAGTGTATAAAAACACAAAAATCAGCTTCAGGTAAAATTCTTACCTAACTGTGACGTTGCCTGAGGTAGCAGCGCTGTGCGGGAGGGGTGTGGTGACGTGATGCGAGAGCTCAGTGATTCGTAAACTTGTGAAAACTATCACCCCTCCCGCACCGCGCAGCTACCGCAGGCAACGTCTTAGTTAAGCGGTCGGCCTAATTATAGTAACACAATTATCTGTATTTCGTTAATTTTAAATTTATATCTCACCATTCCAACAATTGTGCTTTAGGGAAAATGCGTAAAACATTAAAAGTAGGAATAGCTTTCATTTTGACAGTTCAACAACATTCATTGCGCTATTTACGTTGTTGAGCAGACAAATTTTTGAACAAATGAAGCAATGGATTAGTAATATCCTTGAAAAATATTCAGATTGAGATTAATAGTGTGTTAGGCAATTATATCAGATAACACAGGAAATTAAAATGTATGAAAATATTTGACGACGCTTTTAAATTTCCGTCTACGATATTCACTTCATGTATTATTATTACATTATGGAATTATCATCTATACGTAATTCACCGATCAATTTAACCTGCTGTATAATCTCACGTTTGTTGTTTTAGAATATAGCTAATTATATTTTAAGACAGATTAAACTGAACAGACTCTCTGAAACCGGAGGTAATTTGTTGATCCAGTAGGTAACTGAGTTGTTGAGGTCAAATAGGCAGTCGCTTCATGTAAAATACTGGTTATTCAGCTGTTGTATTCCAACATAGTTGGGAAAAAGATACGCAGATTGGTTGGTATGGTATGTCTTGAAATGTCATGTTTATACATATTTCAGTAACATTACACCTGCCCCCTTTGTTCCGAGATAGGTTTTAAATGCTTGAAAGTCAAGTATAAACAAATCATCTTTTCCTAAGTAAATACCATCTGAAAATTTAAGTAAGCTGTAAGTTATTATCGCGCAGGTCAGGTTTATTCTTTAGGCCCATAAATCTAGACTATTTATCTTAGACCTCTGTGAAGAGTTATAAACATGTTCTAGTTTAGTGATGGGACATGGGTGTTTAAAAAGCTATTCTCTATTGGAGGATATATTGAAAGAAAAGATTACATCAGCAAAGTGTTTTCTTAAAAAAATTACAAAGAAGCTCACTTTTGAAAACAGAGCTTTGACACTGAACTTTTGAAAACAGAGCTTTGACACTGAACTTTTGAAAACAGAGCTTTGACACTGGTCTGGTCTCAGCCATTCTTGTGAAATCGAAGACGCCCTATTTTGACGGTTTTTTAATTACATTAGGCTCGTAGTACATCTCGTAGAGCTCATGGCGGTACCGCGTTCGCCATTGATCGTTTTGCAGCACTGCACCGAATATACGCCTGAGGATTTTCCGTTCGAATACTAACACAGAGATTTTTGGCCTATTGCCCCTTTTAATTTAATTTGTGTGCCTACACAAACTAAAGACATACGTAAAGAAAGAAAAAATTGGCCACGAAACAATATAATTTTTTAGCAAACGCAACTAGCCTCGCCAAGTTACTCGTAGTAACATATCGTGCCAATTCCGAAATAATGACTGTTCCTGTTCTTTATACTACTTTTTTTTTTTTGTTAAACAATTAGACGTTGACCTAGCACAACTTGTATGAATGTAATGTCTGCTTGCGTAGGCCGTGTCATAGCAATTGTTTGTCAAAATATATTATGGTCTTACACTGACTAATATCTTAATTCCTACATAAACAGCCTATAATGTACCCACTGCTGGTACTCAGACCTCCCGGGCCGGACAAAGTGTTATTGAGTTTTCCATTAGGAATTTCTTAGTAACAGTCCGGAGTTTGGAAGTTGGCGGTTTAATACCCCCGTGCCTCGGAAAGCACGCAAAGCTGTTGGTCCTGCGCCTGATCTTTCTCCGGTCGTGTCGGATTGCCGTCCCATCGGACTATGAGAGTGAAGGAACAGAGAGTGCACCTGTGTCTGCGCACACACTTGTGCACTATAATATCTCCAGCGTACCTGGCTAATCTCTGTTGAGATTGGCCACCGTGACCGAAATCGGTCGGGGAGGCTATTATTACACAGACCTCTTTCTTCAAGAGGGAGTGTGCTGTAATCTACCACGCATGCCTAGTGCGGGTTGGTAGATTTCTTCGAATGTTTGGTTCTAGGACATGCCGGTTTCTTCACGATGTTTCCCTTCACTGTTTTGAGAGCAGTGGTGATGAAATTATTTACACGAAGTGAAACGCTTGTCTGGGTTCAAACCCATGATCTACAATTTTTAAGTTGGAGCCGTTACCACTGGGCCACCGCTGCTCAAATCTTAATTCCTAGGCCAGCTAAATAATATTTCAATAATTTTGAAGACGCAGTCTCGTTCCTTAAAATCTACCTCTGACTCCGATAAAGCGCTTTGTCCATAAAGCAGAACAATTAAAAGTTTACGGTAACTTAATCACTTGCTTCTGAAATTTTGTTTTTGTATTCCATTGGTCTACAATAAAAGCTACGTGTTGGTCTACCCACTACTTCAACCATGAAAGCCAACTTATACGCGGTGGCAGGTTCATCGTCGCAAAAATAGTTACCATGGAATCATGGATTCAGTACATGGTTCTGAACATGTTGAAATTTTTCTTCGGTTATTAAAAAAAAAATGCTGTTCCGTACATTTTGACCAATGTTACAATGTCCTTGCTAACCTGTATTTTGTCTTCCATTTTAAGATTACCTTCACATAATTTACCACCCATCCTTACATCGTTGATCGATAGTAGGATGGGTGAAAATATGTGAAGGTAGACTTGAAGTGGAAGACAAAATAAGACATTACTCATTGTACGCACTTGTCAAACGAAACAAAAAAAATATCTATTGTATTTCCATTTCTCCCGAACGTAATCAACTTGACCCAGTGTACCAGTAATTAATCAGTTGGTCCGACAAGCGAGCTGGCAGTTTTCATAATTAGTGACGCGCAAGTGTCGGATTTTTGACAAATGTCCGCCCTAGGGATGGGACGTTTCGAGTTTAGCGTTTGATGTTTCGAGATGCTGAATTTAGGCGCGGCCGGTGTGTATTGTTTGGTGGAGAGTAATTGCTGTGGTTGTCAGGGTGAAGGATGTTTTGCACAGTAGATCTTTTTTAGCTAAACAGTGCACATAGGCCTCCTAAAGCATTTTACCCTCTAGAAATCTATTTCATCGGTGCTTATTTTATTATTTCGTATACAATGTGTAAAAAAATAAACGCAAGTCCTGAAAGTAGTTTTTTCATAATTAACTACTGAATCGATTTCAGTAACTATCAATATACTTACGTATTTTTTCAAAAATTATCTATTTTTTCATACTAACCGCCGATTAAGCCAAATAAAATTAAACCTTATCTCAAGGCTATAAGACTCAATTTTAAATCGTGTCAACACGATTTTCTTAATAAAAATAGCAAGCTTTAAAAAAAAACGTTTTGGTCATTGTATTGTGCTTTTAACCCAATACTCTAATTGGGGTGTATGAGGTCTTGCGTTAATAATTATGTTACACCTTGTAATTATACCTACACGGTGACATTTGAATCATAGTTTTGCTAGAACAAACGTTGTTCAGACCATGGTCTACTTTCTGCTACTATTCTAGCACCAAATAAATAAAAATCCGTCATTGGTTTATGTCGAAATTTAGTAAGCACTTGTTATTTTATTTTTGTAAAACACATTTGAATGCAGATGACAATGCCAATTTCAATGCAATTTCATAGTTTATAGTACATACCTAACACCTGGTGCAAGGTGTTAGGTATGTACTTATAAACTATGAAAACCATATTTTTATCAATGGGCGCCGAAAATTTTACACTACCACTAACATAAGTGAATAATAAAAAAACAATTCCAACATTCCGAGTGCCGTGGTATCTTAGGGTGCTCACATAAAGAGGCGGGTTTTCGGTCCCAACTCCCTGTACCGGTCTCTGCAGGTTGATCTTCGGAAGGAAACGGTTACATGTTTTACCCGTTTTTTTATGTGTGAGCACTGAGCGCATTACTTAATGTGGGACTATGTCACCCGCCCGACCCGGACAGACTCGCCTGCATCGGAAACCTGTTTCTTTATGTACAAATTTCTTACAAATTTTGCTATGAGTACTTTCATGTTACGGTTAATGTTTGAACACGTTTGAGCAACATAAGACTGACTTATTTAAGAACGCCTAGATTTGTTTGTTCAATAACACATACAAGGTGTAACATAATTAACGCAAGATCCCATACACCCCAACTAGAGTATTGAACTAAAAGCATAATACAAAGACCAAAACTATCTTATTGCCTTAAAATAAGACTTAATTTTCTTTGGCTCAATCGGCGGATAGTATGGCAAAATACATAATTTTTGAAAAAAAAAAACCTATATTAAAAGTTACTGAAATCGATTCAGTAGTTAATTATGAACAAACTAATTTCAGGCTTTGCGCATTTAACGTTACACGTTGTATTAACAATAAAAAACATAAACAACTAATAAACCATAATTATATTAAGTACTAGCGGTCCGTCCCGGCTTCGCACGGGTGGAAAAAAAAATAGCCTATAATAATCAGTGATAATGTAGCATTCAAATGGTGCAAGAATTTTTAAAATCGGTCCAGTACTTTTTGAGCCAATTCGTTACAAACATACATACAAATCTTTCCTCTTTATAATATTAGGATAGATGTATGGATTTTTTTGTTGTTTATGTTTTCATACTAGCTTTTGTAGTATTTTTTTGTTTTGGTTTTTTTTAAGAGGTTTTCCGTCATTAAATCATGATATAAAGTAAATACCTACTTAAGTTTTCAATACTTCTTTATTCCAACTTTATGAATGTTACGTACAGAATACTTACGACTTGTTCTACGAAAAATCAATCGACGAGGTGGATATTAAAAAGGACTTCTTGCACCAACCTATTCTCTAAGACGCCTGGTTCATCCGCATCGAGTCCATCCCATTACGTAAAGCTTATGTGAAGGAAGTAAAATTCCTGTTTTATTATGTTCAGTGTATAGAATCTCATGTTTATACCAACTCTTTCGTCGGTGCCCTCACCGTGGCATCACCTTTTCATTCTTCATCCACTTTACGAGTGTGAAGCTGCCATTTTCCTGGGGCAGTGCAGCGTTTGTGAGAAAAGTATGAAAATTTTAAATTACTGGAGAGTTTAATTTTGTATTTCTTTTAAGATAGAAGTAATTGAAGTAGTTTTATGAAGAGAAAGAATTCTGTCTATACTAACTCTGTGTGGCTGAAATCTTGAGCGTTATAGTACAATAAGTACTTACCAGAAGCCAGAATTGGCCCATAGTTAATTAGGAGTTCCGTTGAGTTCGAAACTAGTCATAATATCCTACCTGTTAATTATCATTATTCTTTTAATCAGCCTATAACTTGATGTATCGCGATTTTGTACTCCTTCCTTATAATTATTCTCGTTATGGGGATGCGCTGGATACCCCACGAATAATCCCATTGATTGATGTTTCATGATATCGTCATTCAATAGGATTATAAGAATTTAGAGGAAAATTCTTCATGAATTACTCATTCAATAGGATTATATGGACTTAGAGGGTTGTATTGATGATTTTTATCATTATTATATTTCTGTAAATACATACTTGTTACGCTTGCGAATCATATTTTCTTCAATATACAATCTAACACTGACCTGCAAATTGCAAAAAAACGTACGAAAATTTGACCTTTGCGGGCTACCCTAGGGCTTCTCCCTTAAACTGCCTATTTATATCTAGATTGACCTTTTAGAGGTATGAGGAACAGGGTGTAAAGTTTACTCATACTGCATAGGAAAGTGAGGATCCTCCGACCAGACGGGTGTTCTGTCTGGCGAGCAACTGCTCTATGATTCATATCGCGCCGTTGATATACTCTTGCGCGGTAAACTCTGCTTGCGAGATTCAGGATTTTGTGGGACGTCAGTATGATGCGTAGTTCGTATGTGGCGTTTGTAAATACCGCTACACCTTTAATAAGCATACAAAATATAATTATTAAATCGCCATGGCAACCCGTTCCCTGTCTTGTTTGTCCTGTATTTGGTCTGATTTCAGCTGTAAACAATTTGTAAGTTGATAAATAAAATTCAGTTTACGCCTTTTTTCGTTTTAACTTCAGGGATATCGTGTTGATGTGTTAAAATGTACTGTTTTAATAAGGGTTGCAATAAAAAAATATTAAACAGCTCTGTTAGCACAATTAAATTCTCAGAACAGTCACAACGCTGACAGACTTTAGTCCGTTTTAAAATACCATGGTGTTTTGTTTAGTTACATATTATTTTAGATTAAATTTATGTTTGGATTTACGTACAACGTACACAAAACCTACTGTCAAAAAACCTCATGTTGAATGATGTTTGTTATTAAAACATGGACAGTTTATAAGCTGGATTAACACAGAATACTTTTTGTCCTGGCAGTACGTTCCCATGGGATAATTTCCGACCTCCACGCGGGCGATGCCGCGGGCAAAAGCTAGTAAATAATAACGAACAAAAAAAATCCTACTGTGTATTTTTCCGCACAATTCTGCCTGTCATGGTGTCTAGGGATGTTTTTACGCCCCATCAGACATTTCAGTTGTTTTTCATCGCTTTTTGTATAGTCTTTATGGTTATAATTTAATGTAACGGGTGGGTGGAAGTGGTAACGTCAGTTTTGTAAACAATGTGAAGGGTTGATCTGAATTTTAAAGGAAAGAAAGAATGAAAATACGGTTATTTTCGGCAAACATGGGAGAAAAAGGGGATCAAAGTACTGGGGAGTAAAATTAAAGTTAAAAGATGATGAAGGGAAAACGTAGACATGAGTATTTCTAAGACGTCATGACAGAATAGAGACGATTGTAAATTCAGATTTTATCATTAAAGGTGTATTTAATAAAATCCTTGTTAGTTGTTACCAATTGATGTTATTTCCACTTAAACGACCCTCGGTGCGCGAGTCCGACTCGCACTTGACCGGTTTTTTTTTACCACCATATTCTAGGAAGCCTAGCAGCACTGCTGTTTCGGTTTCGGTAATAAAAGCTTATTAGATTTTTAAGCCAAGTTCCTTCGCACACATATGTTTTTCTTGCGATGAAAAACTACGGTTTACTCGCCGTGTGTTGGCACGGTCGTCAGTGTTGTATGAATCACTATGGATTCCAAAAAAAAAAAAACGTAAAAAACGTATCAGTCAACAAGCTTCCATAGTATGGAAGCTTGTTGACTGATACGTTTTTTTTACGGCGCGGTTTTTACGCCTCACCGCACAGAAAGGGGTTTAAACCCACAGATATAGATAGACCTAGATAACGCAAGTATCACGATCGGTATGAAAACCAAGCGTGCCATTTTTTTACTACCTACTATGACGTCACAAGGGCTATTTCTCACTCACGCTCACCCAGCCAGCTGTACTCAGCACCCTAATTGCGTAACACAATAGCAATCGGAATCTTAATCATTTTGAAGCAAATTGCTAATCCATTGCTTCATAAGTTCGAAAAGTTTGTTTGCTCAACACGTAAATAACGCAATGAATGTTGTTGAACTGTTAAAATAAAACGGATTCCGATTGATAATGTGTTACGCAATTACCCCGCAGGACTGAGCGCGAATGTGGTGGCTTACGATTTTTGAACGTAAGTTGGTGCGATTTTTGGCATGCGAAGTTGCTCTTGCGTTATCTAGTTGTATCTACATCTGTGGCCTAACCCTATAGAGGTGTACTTAATCTAAATGGGATGATGGCAAATTGTCATACAAAACGTTAAGTCTAAACGTGAGGTAGATACTATCTGCCAGAACCGCCACATAAAAAAGAAGAAAGAAAAAAAAAAAGAAGACTTGGCAGTGTTTTAATAGTGCCAAGACTTCAAAGAAGCTAACCTCTAAATTATTCCCTTTATTTCCTGCGAGAGATATATTGTAGGTAGGTAGCACACAATTGTATCAAATTGAATAACCCATTTCGCACATTTCTCACAAAAAGATAAAAGATACTACCAATATAATCTCGAACCCTTGCAATACTGAACATCTGAAATGCCATTAAGATTTCTCTTTACGCGAATAGAGTTACTTATTATAAGGAATGTGATAATCGTACTTTTGAACGTTTTTGAGACAAGGGTAGCTCTGAAGGGTAGTTGAGCAACAACGCGGTCACGCAGACGGCTAAAGCGAATTTAATTTACAAAACGTAATAGATATTGTAATATTACATTTAAACGTTTTTGAGACAAAGGGGAACCCTCAAGGCAGGTCTAAACTGTTGTTCAAATTGTCTGTCTGCTTGTAAAGTGACTGTGTCTATCAATTATTACCGTTTTATTGTGAGAATTTCTTTTTATTTATACAACGTGTAACGTTAAATGCGCAAAACCTCATACACCCCAATTAGAGCATTGTGTTAAAAGCATAATACAATGAACAAAACTATTATTTTTGAAAGCTAACTAGTTTTATTAACGGCCGAACTCGATAACCTATCGAGATCTAGCGGGGTATGCAAGGGGGGGGATGGAGGGGGGGCTTAGGGGATCAGACCGGAATAAATCGACAGATCGCTACTGATGGTAGTCAGTATAATTATAACTGCCAGTATAATTATAATCATACAGATCGCTATTGATATAGATTATTGGGACGTTATAACCAGAGATAGATAGGTTTTTCTACCTCCAGTATGCCAAAACTATTGATAGACAGGTAATTGGGTTCGGCCGTTAGAAAATCGTGTTGATCCTAGCATTGCTTTATGCATTCAAAATTGAGTGTTATTGCCTTAAAATAAGACTTAATTTTCTTTGGCTCAATCGGCGGATAGTATGGCAAAATACATAATTTTTGAAAAAAAAAAACCTATATTAAAAGTTACTGAAATCGATTCAGTAGTCAATTCTGGACAAACTATTTTCAGGTTTTGCGCATTTAACGTTACACTTTGTATAGATTATAAAATGTAGTACGGTCAGCAGCAAAAGTTGCTTAACACTTCAGTGTTTTTAATCTCAGTTATTGGGCAAAACATTTGTTCAAAATTGCAGCTGAAGTACAATGAAATTTCGAACAAATATTTTGCTCAATAACTGAGATTAAAAACACTGAAGTGTTAATATTTTGCTCAATAACTGAGATTAAAAAAACTGAAGTGTTAATCGACTTTTGCTACTGACTGTACCACTGACAAAATTGGTCTCTACTTATCTCATGGGGTATTTTTGTGTAGGTGGCGAAAATTTAGCCTTTCAGCGAGGTTGGTAGTGGCGCTGAATGTCAAAGTAGAATCATCATTCTTAAAAACTCTTTTAATTAAATGGTGTCATCATCATTCTCCTCTTCTTATATAGATTTATTTGGGGACGTCGCAACATGTTTTTTCTTTCATACTTCTCTATTAGTTCCCTTACCAACCATATCAACATTCTCACAGTGCATACATAATTTCTTTGATTTTCCCCTACTCTTATTAAGCATCTACATTTACACTTCAAATCTTTCCTCACGACACCTAGGATAGAACTATTCAGGCGCAGCTGCGTGTATATGGCGCCACTTATATACAACTCATTACCTATCTGGATTAAAGAACTACCTTACAAAAAATTCTGTGTGCTTTTGAAAAAATGGTTGATATCACATAGTTTTTATTCTGTCGGCGAATTTCTGAACAAAAAATCTTGTCAGTCCTACCACTTAAGAAATGCATTGTAATATTTTTTTAATTAGTTATGTTCCTTTGATAATTTAACTTCCTTATTAGTTTAATACTGTATGTTGTAATACATACTTACCTACTTCATGTATTAAATATTTGCATGCCATCATTACATGGTGGAATGTGTCTTTGCACTACAATTTTACATATTATCATCTCTTGTACCTACCACATTTTATGCAAATAAACGATTTTGATTTTGACATTTTTAAACAAATTGTGTATCCAATTGAATTAAGTAAGCGTGTCAGTTGTAAACCAATTTCTAAATAAATAATTTTACTTTTTTCTTAAACTTCTTCAAGTCACATCAATTTTCAGTTTACCACATCATCTTTCACCGACAAATTCGGGCACAAAACTTTCCGTTACCAAAACCCTAACATTTTTGTGTACTTTATCATCATCACTGAAGTTATTTACAGTACCGTATCCATATCTCATATGAAACTTTTGCCTGAATATTGCCTGCAAATTATTTTCCCGGAATTTCAAGTTTCGTAAAGCAGGCGAAGAAAATGTTGACATTGAACAGATACTTAAATAAATTATAAGGTCCATTCGAAGGTGATATTGTTAATAAAGACCTAAATTGTTGAAATTTAAATGGTGTTATCATTACTTATTGGTAATAGACACGGAGTAGTTATCAAATGGAGTATTCAGACGCATAACTAACATGAATTCAAATTCTTTTCATGCATAAAAGTTATTGTAGGTTGAACCCAACTAGACAGAAAGAAAACACTTTTTAACAAAAAAAAAACAACCGACTTCAAAAAAAAAACACTACAAAGTGTAAAATAACTTTAATTTTAATTTCGGAAGTCGGTGTCTTTGGTTTTGTATTTACATTTTTGCCACCGACTTCCAAAATTAAAATTAAAGTTATTTTACACTTTGTAGTGTTTTTTTTTTTGAAGTCGGTTGTTTTTTTTTGTTAAAAAGTTTTTATGTTTTAATTTTATAGTCAGAGTGCATCTCATGACAATTCCAATAAGCCCAAACACGGCTAGAATACATGGTTTTATTACGAAGTTCCGGTACCTACCTTCCAGCTTCATCATCAGATCGGTTTGATGGTACCATTTTCGTCAGAACCATTTATTTAAATTTGCTTCGTCATAGTCGCTTAACTATCTTAATCGAGATATCTTATCGCCACCCGTGAAATACTTATTATCATTGAAGAGTTCCTGTGGCTATCTGTGGTCTTCTTCATCAGTTCCACTTCACCAAATTATACTTTTTGAATGCAAATGCTTGACATGTTGATGAAAATACCAAAATTGCTATATGTATGCCTATAATATTTGAGGAGTTCCCTCAATTCCTCATGGATCCCATCATCAGAACTGGATTTTGACAAGAATGGGACCTATCTGGAAGCATATCCTTTCAAATAAAAAAAAAAAATCCAAATCGGTTCATAAATGACGGCGTACTGAGGTAACAAACATAAAAAAAATACAACCGAATTGATAACCTCCTCCTTTTTGAAGTCGGTTAAAAAAATGATGCTTAACGTCGAATACAACGTAGTTCAGCCAATTTTAGTGTTAAATGGTTGAGCACAAAGGGGCTTCATTTTCGTGTATTTTAGGAGGAAACCTTCGTCACATTTGACTTATATTTACTTATAAAAAAGTCAATACAGCTAAAGTAATTAAAGGGATAGTACGCATGAGGATCCCTTAATGTATCACCGCAGGATTACGAGGGTACCGTACGCTGAGCAAGTTTTAATGAGGTTTGGGGTTCAAACTAAGGTCAAGATGTCTTGTTTGGGACCACTGTGGTGTGCCGAATTATGTTTTGTAAGTGTTCGATGGGTTATGGAGATTGTGGTCCTGTCTTTGATTAAAACTCAAATTAAACCCGTATGTACTCTGGTTATCAGAGAGACCTGTTTATCTGCTGAGTATGCTTTGTTTCCCAAACCGCGAAGTTTTTTTTTTAATCTGTGCGATTTCAAAAATCCTCCTTTTACTGGATAGGGTTATGCCTCAGGGATGGTCCCATATAAATTTGATTAATTTTTCTTGACTTTGAATAATCTTCAATAATACGTATTTTTGTCACTTAGTTAATATTGATGTTTACAATAACTTCCTGTCAGTGATATTTATGTATAACAAGTAGTGTTATACAAATTTGTGTGGGATAAGTACAACTTAAAAGTGAAAAATAAAGATTATTCTTTTAAATCATTTTACGTATTTTACATCTTTTTCCTTTGGCTTGTCAGACAAATCCGACGCCTAATATCTTCTAATATTAAACTAAGTTAATGTTTGTCTCGTATTTCTTGCCAATAACTTTTAACTGACTCGCGGAGGTTGCATGTAAGCACCAAATAGACTTATACTCTCTACATTACAATCAAATTCAGAGTTGGTTAAAATTAATGATGTCTTGTTATTATTAATGTCTTTAATTCCTCAGACAATCTTATTTACATAAATGTCTTCGGTAGGTATGTATTCGGAGCTTCTGCGTATGCGTTTCAATCTTGGCCCAGACCGATAAAAAATCCCTTATAAAAACTAATCTTCAACAAAGAAATTGAATGAAACGCTAATAAAAAAGGCCATTTTAGGCTTACTTTAGGAGTAAAACTTTCTGGCCTCTCGACCAAATTGAAAAGTTACTTTAAAATCCTGCTCCAAAGGTTCACATTAAAACTTTTTGCCCCAATTTGTAGGATCAAGAATTTTATTTAACAAACAATTGAATCAATTTTAAATGTTAATATTTTATTTCATCGGCCAATGGGAATGCTGGATTGAAATGGCCAATCTATCAGGCTTATCACGGAGCGATTCTGATTGCAGGCATGTAAAACAAATACTGAAATCATCAGATAATGTCCATCAAATAGATTGATTTTTCACGTATAAGGAAGTGTTTTTATTTATCTTCATACTTAACAGCCGCACAGGTCGATCGATCAGGTTAAGCTACGCTTGCCGCAGTTGGTCTGTGGATAGGTGACCATCTTTACATACCGAGAACCCTCCGTGCCTCGGAAAGCACCTTAAGCCGTTGGTCCCGGCTGTCATTTGTGGATCTTTGACTGTCGTTACGGGTAGTCAGAAGTCCGATAGTCAGACAACGAGTCTTACCAAGGGGTGTCGCATTACCCAGTAACTGGGTTGTGGAGGCTCTTGTTGCGCTAACTTTAGTGCTTGTCATGCAAAATCGCGTTCGATTCTGTCGTCGGCTGTGCACGAGCAAGTGCGTCTAATCGCTGCGTCAAATAGCGAGAGCGTGCCGTTGCGACTCTGCAACTTGACGCCAAGTGTGCGGAGCTTCGAACAAAATATTTGTAAATTGTCGGCCGTAGCCTGTCGCTGCGTCTAGTCGCCGAGCTGTTGTATGCAACGGCCCTTAAAAGATGGCGTACACTATAGTGTACGCCATCTTTTAAGGGCTGTCTCCACGAGCGAGAGAATCGCGGCGTTATTATCGTCGTGCCATCAAATTATCGAAGCGATGATATCGCCGCGTCGAGATTGATTCATAGAGTTTCTATTGACTTTAAATGCCACGACGATAATATCGCCGCGATTCTCTCGCTCGTGGAGGCGGTCCCTTAGAGAAAGACGGCAAGCCTGGTTTACCAAAACAGTCCCCGACATTTCACTTCCCAACAAAAACAAAAGACGGAGGCATCAGATAGTGTCCATCAAGTGGATTGATTTTGTCCACACTTAACTGCTCCAGTATTGATAGGCTGCTTCTTGTGCAAGGAAGGTTTTTTTATTTGATCGTAGTTACACACTTATCTTTGTGAAGGGGATCCAGAAATCATTAGTGTCTGGGAGGATGATAGAAAATGTAAACGTATTAAACTGAATGAGATCCATTTTCCGTTCTGAGTTTTGCTCGTAACTTGTTTGTTTACTGCTTCGTTGCTTTTGTAATCGCAAACGCTACTGCTAAGCTTAAGCTGAAGTGGCAATATTACCCGTAGAACAGATGACCGTCGGGGTAGACGTGTTCTTGAGTGATACTTGCGTTATCTAGGTCTATCTATATCATCATCTGCGTAGCCTTTTCCCGACTATGTTGGGGTCGGCTTCCAGTCTAAACGGGTGCAGCTGAATACCAGTATTTTACATGGAGCGACTGCCTATCTGACCTCCACAACCCAGTTGCTGGGTAATACGATACCCCTTGGTAAGACTGGTTGTCAGACTATCGGACTTCCGACTACCTGTAACGACTGTCAAAGATCCACGAATGACAGCTGGGACTAACGGCTCAACTTGCTTTCTGAGGCACGGAGGGGTCGCGATCTGTAAACATGGTCACCCATTCACAGACCAACCGCGACAAGCGTAGCTTAACCTGATCGATCGACCTGTGCGGCTGTTATTATTTAGCCACGGGCCCCTCCTATCTAAGACCTATCTATATCTGTGTATGTATCAGTAGTTACTAGTTAGTAATACACAGAGGGGTAACGTTAACTAATCCGACAGTCTCACCCAAGCTGTGCTCACTAATCAGACGTGCAGTACGTTTGATTGACTGTTGCAGTCGTTGCTTATGTAAGACTAGTGCATACGTTATTAGCTGTCTCGCGTCTTGCATCAGTTATCTTTCAAGAGCTGGTTGCTTTGATCTCTTCATAACGATACAAGGTGAAATTTCGCATGGGTAGGCAACCTCATCCCGCCATTGCATGTTTATATTGCGGTCTTTGTCTAATCTAAGCGACGGTATTATTCGTGCGACGTGTGTAAGTGAGACAGATATATGTTTACTTTTAAATGTTTAGTAGTTTCGAAGCTACGTCGTCGCGTTTAAAAAGTGGTTACACTTTTTTGACACATTTTAATGAGGTTTGCTTCTCTAGTTATTTAACTCAATGTACTCAAAATAACTCAAGTTAATGAAAACAAAGTATCCCGCGACTTTTGCGTCAAAAGGTTATTAATAATTTCATTAACAGCTGTTTTTAAATTTTCTGGAGTTGAATCCATATCACTATCGCAGTATCGCTGTCTATTTCCATTTTTAAAACTTTTCTTCCTAAATATGAAGTATCAAAGTTTTACAATGGTACAAAATGTGTATTTGTTTTTTTACACCAAGTCGGTTTTATTCAGCCGATTTTTATTTTCAGCCAGTATCTTTTTGATCTAATGCATACATTTTATATTAAACTTAATGAGAGACATTAAACCTCTGTAGTAAATATACAATCTAAATATAAAATGAAAAACAGTGCATTAATGAAAAACTATGCAACAATGAGATTTCATATAACTTTACTGCACTGTTTAGGTTCTAAGCAAACAATACGTCCTTTGTGATCGGTTTTGTAGTGATTAATGATAACATTACTACGTAGCTGAAAGAAAAATATATTTCCACACGTCCCAACATTTTTCCACTCACTCCAAGTCCAGCAACTTGAAAGGCTGTCCCTATAAAAAGAACGCGAAACAAACTTTACAATCCCGCATCCAATTTGGTAAAAAGCAACACTTTACCAAAGCTATTTACCCAAGTACACCCCGCCACAGTTAATCATAGCAATCCGTACTTACGCGTACATAAAACGGGAGAAACTTGTTATCACTATCGTACACCCGCGCTATGGGTGTAGTTCTCACACAGAATGGAAGGAAGGATGAGGATGACCACGAGGATGGAAGAAATGGAATGGTTATACTTTATTTTGTTGGTGGGGTCTGGCTAGCCAAATAAGAAAACCACTGGAAGTAATTAAATATTTTAACTTGTTGAAGCTATTTTTCTGTAACAAACTGACAGAATACGAAACACCACGCTGCGCCCCAAAATAGGGATCCTAGACGTAGGCAAAAAGGCTGCCAAGCTGAAATGGAACTTGGCGGGTCGCGTCAGCCGCATGCATAGTGACTGCTGGGCAACAGTCTTCACACGGTGGGTTCCTGAGGATGGATGGCAACACCAAGGCCGACCCAGGAAGAGGTCGCGGTACCGCAAGGGTTGGATCGAGGTGGCGCTAGAATGCATGGAAAGATTTGGGGAAGGCCTTTGCTCAGCAGTGGGACAGTGTAGGCCTCGACCGAAGACCGCAGAATTCTTGGTTGCTTTGACGAGTGTAGAACTTTCAGTTATTTTTTTTTACAAAATTAGAATAGGTGGTACACACCTACTCCGAAGGTGGTAATTTTTTGCTTCCGTACAAGCTGTTTGCTTGGATCTTCTTACTCCATTTGCTCTCTACTCCTTGACATATCAACTATAGTTTCGTTTTTTTTACCGTATCCTAACGCTCGAGATAGCAATGACGAGGGTATTTACAGGTTCCAGTAGTCGAGATTTTTCTTATCTTTACGCCCTTTTCACCTATAGGGGCGAACAAAGATGTGAGTGATATTGACTCTAGTTGATCGAGTGTGCTTCTAAAGCAAAGTTTGTTGAAATACTGGGTTAGTTTTGTTATTTTAGTTTTGTGTGTTCAGTGCTGAAAGTCGGTCACTTGGTAATTAAGTTTTTAAAATGTCAGAAAAAAAAGAAAAAATAATAACGACATTTGTTAATTCTTTAGTAGGAAAAAAATGCCATACGTATATTTTTTCCTACTATTGAATTAACAATAAGTCAAGTTAACATTAAAATTTATTTCTAAGCAAAATTTTAGAGCGTAAAAAAAGAATGTAAGACGCCTCTTATAAAATTATTCGGGCCACTAAACCAGCGAAGCGCAGAAAAGAAACACTTAAATAAAAATTCCAGACATGTGTGAAAATAAACAAAATTCTTCCTTTGACTCAACAGACGGCCTAATGACACATACTTGACACATATTGTTTTTCTTTTGTTACAACATCTGCAAGCATTCATTGAATAGTATTATTTTTTATTATTCGTTTCCGTTGTACATTTAATTTATTGAACACATAAAGAAAAAAATGCTAAAATTTTCGTTCATGTGTTTGCTATCTTTCAAAAAGATGTTTAAAGAGAGTTTTTTTTACATGCCTATTTTTCAGTCTGCTGTACCTTTTATTGCAGCCCATGTGTTCACTGCGCGTGTCTGAAATAAACTATTTTACTTTCTTTCACAATAATTAGCATAAAATGTTCCCAATGCTGGGACACTGGCCTTCTCTCTTCGAGAGGGAGTGGGCTGTAATCTACCACGCGGGCCCAGTGCGGGTTGGTAGATGTCACATGTCTTAGAATTGTTGGTTCTAGGACATGCCGGTTTCCTCACGATGTTTTCCTTCACCGTTTTGGGAGCAGTGATGATGATGCCTGGGTTCGAACCCACGACCTACAACTCGGAAGTCGGGGTCACCAGTTTCTTCCACTGCTGGGTCGGAAATGTTTTACTGAGGTGCCCGTTTGCCAATGATCTTAGTTGAATATTTGGGAGTGAATTATTTTCAATTGCCGTAATTAAATTTTGAATTATTAATGACTTTGATTACCTTAGAATATTGCATAATATCGTAACGTTAATTAGTTTACCTGAATAATTATTGTATTGCTAATAGGAGACTAACTTAATTGTATTTTAACACTTTCATTTTTTATTGCTGAATTTTTCATCAGCTGCCAAAGACTTAGGTCATCAGACAAAAACAAATGCGCTAAGGTATGCCTCTAATAAAATGAAATCGTAAATAATATCTAAATACCTAACCGACCAATTTGTCATTTAAGTGTTTTTTTTTATGTTGGTAAGGTAATTTATTCTCATTTTTAATAACTCAGCATCAAAAATTTGTACAAACCGCATTTTTAATCTAAAATTAGAACGTTTTACTTAGAAAGTTTCATTATTGAAAGCCCGAACTTCATTTTCCCGCCATTAGTGATCAGTTATTTTACGAGTATAAACGGCCAGTCATTCGTTTTCATCGTTTCAATTACAATCTACGATCACGCTTAGCCCCCTTCCTAATAGACGTATTATATCAAATGAATAGCTACACACCGATTTCTCTCTTTCAGTCGTCAGTAATTTGACTTTCGAAAAAAGAAGACAAAGCATTGTGTATGATTACAGACGCTACACGTTTATTAGTAAGGGGATAAATGTTTAGATTTAAATCTATATATAGGGTGACTGGTAATTAGTGACCGATACCTAAACACGTGATTGTACTCATGATAACAAACAACTTTTACTATGGGACCAAACCTGAATTCGCAAAAAAAAATCCGCTGTTCAGTACCTACATTTTGACCAGTTAGGCGAACATAAATGACTGGACAGCAGATTTTTTTTCACAATTTCAGGTTTGGTCCCATAGTAAAAGTTGTTTGTTATCATGAGTACAAACACGTGTTTAAGTTTCGGTCACTAATTATCAGTCACCGTATATATTATAAAAATGAATTGCTGTTCGTTAGTCTCGCTAAAACTCGAGAACGGCTGAACGGATTTATTTTATCTTGGTCTTGAAATGTTCGTGAAGGTCTAGGGAAGGTTTAAAAGGTGAGAAAAAATCGAATAATTCCCGGGAAGACCCTAAAAACAGCCCTTTTCTATTTCCCATACAAACGTTTTCTAAATAAAATGTAGCGTCAATTTGAACTTTATTGCAAAATAATAATAACACTTCATGCTTCATTCCAAAAATGTTTTTTTTATTAAATACGGATTCTTTTTGTTTGTTTTAAAATAATTAATTTATACAACAGTTTAGGTCTTTTATTTATCGATTGAGGCAGTTCGAAGTCTGCCGGGTCAGCTAGTAAGATATATTTTGTTGCCTCACCATCATCATTCTCTCGTCATTATTCCAATTTATCCTCTTCTTTCATACTTCTTTCTATTAGCCGTCATCCCGGTAGTCACGCCGTTTCTAACCATATCAGCAAAAAACGATGTTTAAGTTTTTAGATCTTTCCCTACTCTTATTCTTTTTCGTAGCATCTCTTTTCAGAACGGTCGTGGTCCTCATGTAGTTTCTTGTCTAGGGGCTGATGTGATTCGCTTCACGATTTCTCGCCACCCACTCCGATTTCTGGTATTTTTTTGCACTCATACTTACTGTGAATTTAATTTGGCCAGACCATTTCATGGGTGAGCGTCCTCGTAATCTAGTGCCCTCCATTCTACCTTGCACGACCAGGCGCTCTATAGAGTCTCCCACACGCCTTGAGACATGATGATTTCTTTAAAAGCTTAAAACAAATAATCCTAAACACAATGACAAAATGCCTGACATGGCGCCACAGGTATATTTTGTTCCGTTTGGGCTTCGTCAGTCACCATATGCCTGACAATTTTTTATTTATGCTTTATTTTTTATTGTAACAACGGAAAACAAAATATAAACGACATTTAATATCATTTAAGTCAATAACACAACAAAACAAAAATAAAAAAAAGTCGTCTTAAAAATTATGCTCTGGCAGTTATCGTGTTAAAAGCTAGTTCCTGCTAGTTGCTGTTCCTTCCTGTTCGAAAAAGGCATCCCATTTTCTAAGAAAATTATAAGTTTTGAAGGAGGTTTAGCCTCATCTGTTCTAGATTGCACTTCGATATCTAATGACACTACGTTTCACAACTTTTTAAAAGTGCATTTTTTCCCTAAATTTGGCACCGAACTCAAAACTGTAGAGCACTTTTTAACAGCTTGTAAAAACTCGATCAATATTGGCTCTGTGGTTTTAGATAACATTGAATGAACCGATTTTGATAATTCTTTCATTAATGTAATCTTAATACTTTCAGGAAGATTTTAGTATATAATACATTAGGTAATTATTCTTATGTACGAAGTTATATTATATGCATAAATGTACTGCATCTCCGGCATTTCTTAAAAAAAAAAAAACAACGGACTTCCAAAAAAACAACAAAGTGGAAAATACCTATTTTCGGAAGTCGGTGTCAAAAAACGAAAATGCTGAACCAACGACACCGTGTCTTTGTGTTTTTTTGGAAGTCGGTTTTTTTTTTTTTTTTGTAAAAAAGTTTTCGTAGACAAGCTTTCTAATCGCCATTACAAAAACATGATTAAACTATAAAAGTAAATCTGTACTCAAAGTAATCATAACAAAACGCAACTTATCGTTCGTTTAACGAGCCGTGGCTAAACATTCCAATATTTTAGCTTCTTCTTTAACTCATATTGCGGCAGGTGCAAAAAATACACGTATTTATAAATGTTTTGACGTTATTATAAAGTAATGGGCAGATTGCTCCGATAAAAGAAATTATATCTTTTATTGTTTACTTTTTTTATGGGTGTTGGCGTATGTATTGGTTTCTGGTCTGGATATAGGATTTTTATATGTTTGTTACCGTAAAAGTGTAGATTCTTGAATTCATTCCTTTCGTTTTTTGCGTGATCATCGAAATTGCTTCGGCGCTAGCGCCAGTAAACTTCAAAAAGATCTGACATTAAAATGTCAATGGTTATTTCTCATGACTTTCTCAGCGAAGATTGCACTCCTAACAATGGATAGGTGCCTCAATTTACAAACAGTATGTTGTACAGTCGACCGCACGTTAATGGTAGATAGATAAATCGTTTATACGGTGCACGCAAAAGATTGTAACACTTTAACCTTTAGCTGGCCTATGACAAAACCTTTATTTTACTTGCAACAAGTTACGCAATATCTTCCTCACATACCGCAGTGTCTCAAAACGAAAGTCTTTGACCAGTGCGTGTTGCCAGCGATGACATATGGCACTGAAACGTGGTCGCTCACAATCGGCCTTATTAGAAAGCAAAAAGTCACCTAAAGGGCAATAGAGCTTAGAGTTTCCCTGCGTGATCGAATCAGAAATGAGGAGATCGGCAGGAGAACCAAGGTAACCGACATAACCCGAAGAATTGCCAAACTTAAGAGCCTACACTACCTCAGCTAAAATTCACTCTTTAACTCGCTCGCACGATACTGCTCGCGGACTGAGTGAGAGCGAGACAGAGTGCGGTGCTAGGCGGCAGGCAGCGCCAATAGTTTAGGTATTTGCTTTTTACGGTGAAAATAGTGGTAATTAAAAAAAAGTAAATAACATAAGATCTGCTTTATAGTTAGTTCGGTTAGTATACAAAGTTTCATGATCTAATTTGAAGTATTTTTTGAATACCAGCGGTTTATTGTTCGGTTTAGAGGTAACTTTGAATTTTTTTTCTATCGAGAAAATTTTATGAAATCGTGTTTTCGTCTAACATAAGACCTAACATTAATCCTCAACTGTACCATATATTTATTTCAAAATTAATGCTGCAGTATGTTCGACATAACGGAGGATCGTGCTAAGCCATTTGAGGTAGTACAGGCCCTTAAGTGGCAGTGGGCAGGGTAGATTGCTCGCAGAACAGACGCCCAATGGAGCCGAAAGGTTCTGGAGTGGCGACCGCGTACCGGAAGACGTAGCGTTTGAAGGCTTCCCACAAGTTAGACCGACGACCTTGTGTATGCCGCAGGAACCCGTTGGATGCGAGAAGCACAGAACCGGTCGAAGTGGAAGTGCTTGGGGGAGTCCTATGTCCAGCAGTGGACGTCTTTCGGCTGAAACGATGATGATGAATGATAACCCCAGAAAGAAAGTTGTTTTTATTTTACAATGACATGAAAACTAACCCATTATGTAACAGATTCTCGATAATTTCATCATCAGTCTTCTCATACAAAATTCTCACGTTACAATTCATTTACACCGGGTATTAAGTCCTGATCATACCATTACCCGCTTCCTCTCTAGCCCAGCAGGCACTGACACACTCACTAGATGATTAGAATGATTGTGGAAATACCAGCGGTAATCAACGGTTATAGCATAATTGGTAGTTTCCTTTAAATTATGACTTAATAATAGTAAGAAAGTTTTATTATGAAACTAGCGACCCGCTCATACTTCGCACGGCTTAACTTAACTAAACATCCAGTTTGTTTTATTATATGTTAGTTTAATCATCTTCTGCCTAGCCTTTTCTCAACTATGGGTCGGCTTCCAGTCTAACTGGATGAAGCTGAGTACCAATATTTTACATGGAGTAATCTCCACAACCCATTTACTGGATAATACGATACCCCTTGGTAAGACTGCTTATTAGACTTTCGGGCTTCGGAATGATTGTTGTGTTAACACATGTTGAAAAGCGCATCTAAATCCTTTGCGTAGTTTCAGAAAAGTGACGCCGTCACACAAAGCGACTTTTATTATAAATGTATTGTGTAGATGTGAAACGTTCTCTCAAACCGGTGAAGGAAAATATTGTAAGGAAACCGGCATGTCATAGAACCAAAAATGCGAAGATATGTGATATCTACCAACCCGCGTGGTGGATTACAGACTACAGTCCAGTCCATCTCACAAGAAGGAAGGTCCCATCAGTGGGAACAATATAGGCTGATTATGTATGTGAAACGTTTATGGTGATGTGGTAAGTGTCTATACAGCCGATCGATTCTGTAAAAATCTCACCGTGAAAAGTTGGGTGAAGTAAGCTTAGAGTGAGCTGTCAAGAGTACCAATCCCTAGCATCAGGATGACACTGACAGCTCACTCCACGCTCACTTCACCTAAGTTTTCACGGTGAGATGGTTACAGAATCGCACAGCTGTTTGTGTTTCCGATGTATTCTGATTAGACGTTTGATATATATATAGGGTTATTTGTAAAACACCAGCAACCTCTTAAGAGGTCATTGTACTCATTATTATGAACAACTTTTACTATGGGACCAAACCTGAAATCGCGAAAAAAAAAATCAGCAGTTCCCTACATTTATCTTCGTCTATCTCGTCAAAATGTATGGAACAGCTGATTTTTTTTTCGCGATTTCAGGTTTGGTCCCATAGTAAAAGTTGTTCATAATGATGAGTACAATGACCTCTTAAGAGGTTGCTGGTATTTTACAAATAACCCTGTATATATTATTTCTATTACCATTTTTAACGAAATCTTTGAGCAATACAGTAAATGAAAGAAAATGACAGATAGTTTAAAAGTATTAAAGATGGAAGCTTATAAGCAGCTGGTTCTCATAGCATGACGACAATGTTGGTGATAATAAAAGGTAAAATTGGCTAAGAGAGCAAGCAAAGTATGGATTTGTAAGAAACGTAAGCTAAGAAAACATGAATGGATGATGATCTGCTAAAAGAAAAAGCCAATACTAAAATGAGGGTTGAAAAAGTTAAACCGATGCAATTAAAAGAACTGCACAGGCAATTAATTAAAAAATAAGCAATATTTAATATGGATTTTGCTCCAACATATAATTTCCAAACCAGAATCTTTTAACAAAATATCTACCTGTTATTAATCTGACATTAGTATAGATACTATGTCGAACTGAGGCCATGGTTTACGGCCCCATAAAGTTTAACAGCCAGAACGCATAGCGTGCTCCATCATAGCCCGAAATAACGGTGACTCCTAGTTCTGCTAATTGAAAATTCAATACAATAGGTAGAAATGTTGGCTGAATTACACCGACAGGTTCAGTAGTTGAATGAAATATAGAAAATAATTTGAGATTGTAAATTTTGTGACAGTTTCTGGGAGACAAGTTTCAGTACTTTTAGTAAATATACTGCTAAAGATCCATTAATCCACACTGGCCGCGCGTGGTGGATTACGTCCCACTCGCTCTCGCATAGAGTTAGCTTGTGTTCCAACAGTGGGAACGTTGTAGGCATGAAATGACTAGAGCAGCATATAAGCATTCTCAAACGGTTATGCTTATATGCTGCTAAAGTGGTAAATTGAATGTTTTTTTGAATGGATAGAGGTATGACGAATCGGGTGTAAAGTTCCTCATCTTCCATAGAAAAGGGAGAATCCTCCGACCAGACGAATGTTGTGGCTAGTGAGCTACTGCTCTTTTCTTCTATCACCTTCTGCGAGTAACCAGTCAGGCCGCTGGTTCAGTGCTGTTGGTTTTTCCATTAGGAAATTCACAGGAGTCTGGATTTGTGTCTTTTTTTATGGCAAAAAGCTCGGCTATTATATGGGATTTAAAAACATAACTGACGTGTGGGTTACGTTGGCCCACGAAATTCAAATTTCAAATTTTCGTACATTTTTTGCAATTTGCAGGTCAGTGTCAGGTCTTATGTTGATCTAAATATGCTTCGCGACCGTAACAGATGTTCATTTTTAGAATTATGATCATTAGAATCAGCAATACAATTCCTTAAATTACAAATGGCTACAAAAGTCGTATCACGAAATATTCATTTAATAGGATTATATGAACTAAGAGAGATGTATTGACGAATACATCTTTTCTGATATTGACCTGCAAATTGCAAAAAACGTAAGAAAATTTGAATTTCGCAGGCTACCTCAGAGCTTCCCCCTTATAAGGGACAAAAGAATACGGCGACCTTACTGATGAATCATTGACATCAGCTTATCATAGTCCAAGCTTGATAATCCCATTAGCCTTCAGCATCTAATGCCCCTTCTTTGGCTCGTCAGTCCCATATATCCAACTATTTCTGTCTATTTTAAAAACAGCAAATAAATAAGTAAAGCGTAACAAAAGTGATTGCATGCCAAACAACCATCACCAGATGCACCGCATACGATTTATATGGTAATGTTGAAGCGAAAATTGTTACAATTTATACTTTTTGAACAGTACGCCTGTCGATATTCACGCGATGTGCGCTGAATGTTTCAGCCTGTCAGTTACATAATCGCGTACTTATTATGTGAATACCAGCTTTTTCCCGTGACTCCATCCGCGTGAAATTTCTAGTTTTACCATAAAATATATCCTATGACATGACACTTGTAGGTTCCCATTAGTAAAAGAATTTTCGGTACGGATCAGTAGCTCCGAAGATTATCCCTTGGAATGTGTCAAGAACCAGGCATTAAGAAAGTCATTGACAGAATTGCGCCAAACGAATAAATATGATATCGGTATTTTCCTGGAAATCCTCACAAGTCCAGAAAGTGACGCCGCTAAAATGATGTATGATATGGCATTATGTCGATGACTTCACTTTTTGTAGGTCTAGCAAATACTTAATAAATAGTTTATATAGAAAATAACAATATTGTTTTAACTTAGGTTAGGTTATGATGGGGCTGACATGCCTTGTAAGGATAAAAAAAAAGATTATCCCTTATACAAACTCTCAAATTTTACCTCTATACTTATTAGTATAGATGAGCATTTTACCACGGCTAGGCCCGCATGAAGGCTGAAAATTTTCCCACAGGAATATACTTCGTGGATAAAAAGTAGCTTATGTTCTAACCCAGGTCATTGTCTGCCCGTGTGTCAAATTTCCTCCAAATCTGTTAAGCGTAAAAGGTAGCAGACAAAAAGTCTCAGTTACTTTCAAATTTATAAAATTTTTGTATGCATTCCATGTGCTGTCCCGCCGCTGGGCAAAAGGCTCCATCATAGCTTTCCACATTTCTGTGTGTTTTTCTGTCTTATCTGTCTTGACTCATGAACACTTCATCAAGCCAGCGTTTTCTAGACCTTCTGCAGTAACGTCACCCCTGCGTGACGATTATGGTCTTCATGTTGTGCTGCCGTAAAATATTATAAGCCTGTATAATTGTCTTACTGCGAGTCAGTGACTTCTTCTCGTACAGAGAAAAAACGAGCATTAATCACCACACTTGCGTTAACAATTTCAGTGTTTTGAAATTGCTTTTTTTTCCGTCCCCTTTTTAATGATATCTAAAGCCGAAATCTATAAACGTTTCTTGGCGCTCAGGTACTTAATGCTTTAACGTGGACATGTTCCCGTCTATATCTTGCACTTGTAGTTTGAAAGTTGTGAGATTATGGCCCCGATTCTGTTGTTCACAAACTAACAAACAAACTGAAAAGGACAGAAGATAAATATTAGTTTAGTCCTGTCAAATTAGATAATCCATAGACAAGTTTAGACGTGATTAAAAAATTGGCTACTAAAAATAAGTCAATTTACGTCAGGCGCTGACTAATTTGACAGGACTAAACTAATATTTATCTTCTGTCCTTTTCTTAATGAAATAAAAAGAAAAAGATGCACTGAACTTAAATTTAGTTTAGTTTGTGAACAACAGAATCGGGGCCAATGGCAGGAATAACGCTTAGCCAACGTATGTACCAAGTAACGTTTATAGATAGATAGATAACCCTTCAGTGCCCACAAAAGACATAGCACAACACACAAAAGCACAATTAAATGATACCACACATCTAGTCTAGAGAGATAATGATAGATCTCTGCCTTAGTTCAATCTTGAAAGTACGTCATGATCATAAGCCTTTCTTCCCTTCTGACATAATCCCTTAGCCACCACTCCAGAAAACCCCACCTGTAAAGGCATATAATTCTCTTTTCCGAATCCATCAACTACAATCCATCCGATAAAAATTTGCAGCCCGTTCAAACGATCAGTCAGATCAGTCCGTCTGTCAGTGTACCAAGCCGTTACGTGCAGTGAATATTTCAGTATGTCTAGTATTTTTGATAACTTATTTATTTATTACTAAACTTACACCTGATGTAGGTACTGTTGACTGTTCAATTTTCTGTAAAGTCTTTTGGAATAAATTGTTTTGTTTCAACTTTGTGCCTGTTGTTGCCTATCATATAGATTCAATTTTAAAGTGAAACTTTTATTACATCGTCTCAAACTTTTTCGTCTGTGTGTTGCATGTCGCGTGACGGTCGGCCGCGGAGTAGGGACAAAGTTTCACATTTATCGTGGTTTCATAAAACCACACAATCCTTTTTTATTGCAGCTTGTGTTCAGACTAGTTTATTATATCCAGTGTTAAGTCTATCATTGTTTTCTGCTTGATTAAGGCCTATCATAATTAAATCATCAAATGCGTCTAACTTGGTCTGAATGATAATCGATTTCCGAAGACCCAATCTGCACCCCAATTGCGTTGTACACTATCAATCACAATCTGAATCATTTTGATGGATATTGCTAAGCCATTGCTTCATATACTCGAAAAATTTGTCTGCTCAACAAAGTAAATAACGCAATGAATGTTGTCGAATTGTCAAAATCAAAGCCATTGATACTGCTACTGTGTTACGCAATTTTCCCGCTTTTATTCCTAGATTTCAGTCTGGAACTGGCATCAATTTTCTCATAATAGTTCCTATGCTGGCAGAAAGTCCGAAGTCCTAATGGTGTATATAATGTCACGGCTAATGGCCGAAGTGCGGCTACACCTAGTTTTAGCCGGGTACAACTAGGTGTAGCCGGCCAAATGCGATTCGTGTGTACTTCGTGGGACAACGGTTGCATGGTTGCGGTAGGCGACGTAGCATGCAAGAGCGATCGAAGGGCACCCCGAGGTTAGGTTTGGTTAGGTTACTTTAAACCCTTTACCCAGAAATAGCTCCATCGACGTAGGATGCACCTAGTTGTACCCGGCTAATCTTAAGTTTATGTTTACACCCACCTTTAGCCGTAACATATACAGGAAACCTTGCTAAGGAAGAAACACCATCATTGCTAAACTAATCAGCCGATTTTCACGCGTTAATCGGTCTACAGTGTAAACTCGCTCCTCTCGCGAAAAACTCAATCTTCGGCGGTCATTCAGCTTCGCGCCCTTCATCATAAAAACTGAAACAACATTCTTATTTATCAGATAAGCCTCCTTATGCATGCATTAACGTATTTACATATTATAATTTTCTAGCTTCAGCGAGATCTTATCTCTCTTCAATATCAGTAGGACCCGATTATTTTACATTTTAAGTGAATGTGTGCTCTCATCATAATCTTGTATGTTTTAATAGTGAGGGTTTCATTTAATCTTACTTGGGGACTTGGCACTGAAAGACATATTCTTCCTTGTTACTTAAAAAGGTTTATCTTTAGACACAGGTTTAAAAAATTGAACCATATTTAAATTACGAACTATAATCCAACAAAGTTAAAGTTCTTATTACAAAAACTGACGTTAAACCCGAGTTTAGGTTATCAATTTTGCATTAAGAACTTTACTTTTGTCGAAATAAAGCACAAAATACAGTAACTGGCTCGAAGGTTTAGGCTAGGTCTAAAATTAGAACTCGTTTTGATTAGGTCAAAAGTCACCAAACAAATTCAAATTACTAAATGAGTAGCCCGAATATCACAGCGCTAACATTTCAATGGCTGTCTGCATAACTAGTTAAATTGGAAGCGCCGCCCGGGGTAGCCCGCTATATCCTACATTTGTTGGTGTAAGTTGAACAAAATGTATTTACAGAATTATCATCATTAAAATCATCAATACAAGCCCCTAAGTTCATTTAGCCCTATGGCCTATTGAATGACCATTTCATGAAATATTAACCAACCCAGTTAACATATCATCTTCTCTTTTTCGCTCTCGATAATTACGAAATGCCGTGCTACTTCAGCTTTTCATTTAATTGTGTGACGTTGTTCCGATTTTGAAAATTGAATGTTGGTTATGTAAGTTAACCTGTTTTTACTTGTAATATCATTGGTGTACCCCATTGCTACTATAACACTAACTGCCCTTTTGGTCTCGTGGTCGGAAGCGCGACTGCTGAGCGTGGGGTCCTCGTTTCGATTCCCAGGTCGGTCAGTTTTATTGGGTTTTTCCATTAGGAATTTCTGAGTAACAGCCCGGAGTTTGGAAGTCGACGGTGTGAGATCCCCGTGCCTCGGAAAGCACGTTAAGCCGTTGGTCCTGCGCCTGATTCTCTCTGGTCGTGTTTGTTTGCCGTCCCATCGGACTATGAGAGTGAGGGAAACGTGAGTGCATCTGTCTGCCGCACACACTTGTGCACTATAATATCTTCCGCGCCGAAAGCTAGTCTGTATTGACATTACACGCCTTGGCCGAAATATGTTCTGGAAGCCTATAGTCGGTCGTAAATATGGTATATCGAGTTATAGATCATGCTTCTTGACGCCAGAAATAGTTAAATCGATCATAACATTCCTAACATGGTATTCCCTGAAACAACGCCAAGATCACATGCTTCTAATAAATACCGAAACCTGCCAAAACCCTAATCTCTATTGCCAACACTTATTCTTCTGCCTACCCCTCTAGACGTGCTTTTGTGGCGCCGCCGTCGATAAATACGTCCAAATCGACGCGTAGGCGACGTAGAAGCTTTTAAGTTTTAATGTATTTCTTGGAATATTTGATATTGAATATACAATATGGTAGCGTGGTTTGAGTAGCGCAATCGTGTTTATTATACACCACAGTATTCTCATCTCAATCGAAAGACGTCATATCTTCCACATAGAGAATGCCTAAGTACCACTTTTTTCATCACCACTCCTCTTAAAACGGTGAAGGAAAACATCGTGAGGAAACAAAGATGTCTTTTCGTTCTAAACAAAAAGTCGAAGACATGTGACATCTACCAACCGTCGCTGGGCCCGCGTGGTAGATTACAGCTCATTACCCACATCCACCAGATTTTTGTAACCAGTACAATGCCATTGCCTATGGCTATCTCATATTATACAGGGTTACTTTTCAATGACCAGCCAAATTTAAGGATGTGGTACAGACCATCAAACTAAACAACTTTCTCCATAGGACCAACATCGTAATCGATCAGCCGTCCCATACGTTTAGGTCGAGTAGGTATTGAAGTGTTCTATGGGACAGTTGATAAATTTTTCGCGATTACGATGTTGTCCCATAGAAAACTTCAATACCTAACCACATCTACGGCTAACTTAAACTTAAAAGTGAACGGAGATGCTCTAAATCCGACCTTACCCTTTCAATTGTGAAGTGTAATCCTAATGAAAAGGTCCAAAAAAGCGTACTTAGTAGGTAAGTTTCCGTTTGCAAGACTTAAGAGAATAAGAGCATCCAAAAGATACATTATTATTATATAAAACTAGCTGACCCCGAAAACGTCGTTTTGCAAAAAAAAAACCGTAGCCGATTCTCAGACCTACCCGATATGCACACAAAATTTCATACAAATCGGTCCAGCCGTTTCGGAGGAGTATGGTAACTAACACTGTGACACGAGAATTTTGTATATTAGATATTAGATAATATAGTGAATGAATGTTTGAATTTATTGATTGTTGAATTTACATAATGACTTAATTCTCAACTAATCCATTTGATTTATTTTACGATCTTAGTTCTTTGTCTTTTTGAGGAAACGTGTAGAACGTAGATATTTTAATGTATTGCCAGTTTTATTATGTAGTTTTAAGGCAAACAATAGATTAGGTCATCATTCCAAGGTTGCAGAAAATCTTATTGATAAAATACTCCTAAAAATTCTCATAATTAAAAACTAACGTATATTTCGTTCCAAGGGTTATCATATTATCCAGTAACCCAAAAACTCAAACTCAAAGCATTAATTTCAAATAAACCTATTATAGACACCTCATCATCATCTGCCTAGCCTCTTTCCAACTATGTTGGGGTCGGCTTATAGTCTATCCGGATGCAGCTGAATACCAGTATTTTACATGGAGCGACTGCCTATCTGACCTCCACAACCCAGTTACTGGGTAATGCGACACCTCTTTGTAAGACTGGTTGTCAGACTTTCGGGCTTCTGACTACCCGTAACGACTGTCAAAGATCTACGAATGACAGCCGGGACCAACGGCTTAATGTGCTTTTCGAAGCACGGAGGGGTCTCGGTATGTACCTAAAGATGATCACCCATCCACAGACCATTTACAGACACCTAAGGGTCAGCGCAGACCGAACTGCAAAATGCTCGCGCATGGTCGACCAAAATTTTTACTGCATGTAGAATGCATACTCGAACACGCAGTCGGCTTGCTCGAGCATGGTCGAGCATTTTTGGGCATGTATTCAATTTTGCGAAGTATGATAATAATCATAAGATATTTTTTTCAATAATCTCAGTAAATGCTCTGCTCTGCTCTGCTCTTGGCGTGCGCTGGCCCTTAGACATGCTATTCTACTAAATATATTCAAAATGCCTTCGGGAACCCTAATTCCCAGAACCAAAAATTGCTTTATGTCCTACAACCAAAAACTCTAGCATCACGCAATGGGCCCGCGTGGTGGATTACGGCTGACTCCCTCTCAAAAGAGAGGAAGCCTGTATCCCAGCAGTGGGAACTGATTATTTTCTATTATGTAACCATAAATCGCTAGAACGAGACAGACGTCGACCTCTGGTATTCACGAACTCAGGTATTCCGTATTCAAACAGTATTGAGTTATTTTTAGCTGCCTAAAAATTGCTCTACAAACTCCATAAGCTATTAGTTGTTGACTAATTCATGAGGTAGACTAAACTATGAGAGCGTTGAGTTTATCATAATAATTTAGAGTTTAGTCTTGAAAGTATTATAGGATCGTCTACTCGATATTCAGGTCTGGAAAAATTCAAATAGTTAATGGACTTAAAAATATTTGTTTAATGTGGAATCTACCTAAGCCGATCGCTTGGCCACTTTGAGAATTCCGCCATTGATATCACACGATATTTATTTTTGTAGATCTTTGACAGTGGTTACGGGTAGTCAGAAGCCCGACAGTCGGACAACCAGTCTTACCAAGGGTAGTAACTGGGTTGTGGAGTTCAAAATAGGCCATTACGTTTTTCACTAACCATCGTATCTCTATGTTATTTGGATCTCTAAATATAACCATTTTGAAAGGCAACAAAATGTAAAGAATCACGAAGAGAAAAATGTAGAACTTGTCCTAACTCAAATCAGCTAAAATATGAGATAGGACAAAGGCCTCGTTTACGGAGACGCTGGGCGTCGCGCGTCGCGTGCAGCGTGGCGTCTCGCGGCGCGTCGAATAATCGATTTTAAGCCGCATTTACACATTCGTGCGAATCGCGAGGCATTCGCCTCGTGCCTCGCCTCGCGATTCGCGCGCTCGCGTTTGGAGCGGTTTTTCGGACGCGAATCAAAGGGCACGAATGGCGAACACGAACTTACAGTTTACACATTCGCCTGCATTCAGTTCACAGCTAGCGCCAGACCCAACAGGACGTTTTGACAAAATGGAGTGGAGTGAAGTGCGAATTTTAGAATTCCAATAACTTTATCAAAAGGAAGAGCTCATTTGAACCCAAAACATCGCTCCATGTTCGTGTGCGAATGTCAAAATAATTCACTCCGCGACTGTGTGAACAGTAGTTCGCGACGGCACTCGTATACGAATGTTTGGTCGAATGTTCGTCGAGTGACGACGTGAATGGCGAAGACGATTGTGTAAATGCGGTGTTAAAGTCGCGACTTCGTAAACGCTCTCATACAACGCCATGTGTTTGAATTTAATGCGGGCCGCGACGCGCGACGCCCCGCGTCTCCGTATATGAGGCCTTAGTCATGCGTGTGACGAAATGTCGTGAAGATAAATCTAAAGCCATAACCTCGACCTAGAAACTTCCACCTCCACAAAACTCTTCAAACAGATCATTTACAATATTTGCTCGCTCCTGATACCAGAAACAAATATGATCTTTCGCAAAAATCTTTATCTTTCATCTGTCAAATAAGATCCTACATGGGAGAGCTTGGGATTTGGGTGGTTTTATCCCGAATATTCAATATCCCGGCTCTTTCCATTAGCGTTAGATTGATATGGACTCGTGATCTATTGTCGGATTACATGTAATACCCTTTTTATTGTAATATGTAACTCGATAGGATTAGGTTCGCGGATTTATAATGGGATTAGTACCGTGTATTGAAATGAATTTTGTGTGGATGTCTTTCCGTGTTGGTAGTTATACTAGACTACCTCGTGATTAAAAATGTTCAAAATGTGGTTTCAATCTCATCTCAGCTACAATCAGTGTCAAAAACTTGTTAAAAATGTAGGTAAATTAGTGGTATTTTTGACAGATTGAGACCAAGATTAGACTGCGAACGTTGTTAGATAATACCCTCTGTTCAGATATATAATGTGGATATGATGACATCATCATCATCTGCCTAGCCTTTTCCCAACTGTGTTGGGGTCAGCTTCCCCTCTAACCGGATGCAGCTAATTACCAGTTTTTTATATGGAGCGACTGCCTATCTGACCTCTACAACCCATTGGATGAAAATAAATTAAAACACTGGCAATATATGGATGCATAAAAGGACTTTGGAACTAGGTATCAAATAAATAATTAAATAAAATAATGATTTTTATAACAAATTTGTAGTGATTTTGCAAATCTTTGTCCAGCTATAGTGTCTAAACTATTGGATATAATTTGATTGAACTTTTGGATTCAGACTGGGAACGTCATTAGATTATAGGTCCAGTTGAAAACCAGCGTCAGGCTTTAGTTGTCTGTCATTTTTGCTGAACTGAGCCTGTTTGGCGCAGCCGTGAGGCACAGTTTCCTGCAAATTTCTTACATCGGATTTTACACTTCTTTATTTTTATTTGATTGTATCTGATGTATGTCTCTGGTGTACTACCTACTGTGTGTCTTTTAGTCTGTGCTAAATAAATGTATTTTCTTTCTTTCTTTAATAAGCTTATTTTTGTAAAAAATCACTATTTTAATTTTAATTTATTTGATAGTTTCAAAATACGTTTATGCATTCATTAGTATTGCCAGTGATATAATTTTTTTGTCGTACGACAAAAAAAATTAACTGCTTAGTTTAATTTATCGTCGTATTGTTGTCTCTACCTTGTACTAGTATAATTCTCGAATGCCTTTAATCACTAATCCAGCAACCTGCTCATTAAACACTAGTATATAATTCGTCAAACCGGTTAAGTTATAGGTTTGGTTTCCGCACTTAGTCCTTGAAATAGACCTTTGCGCGTGGAATCGTCAAAGCGGTTACTCAAAACGATTCCCTCTAGTCTAGATTATCACTCATTGACGTTTGTAACCTTTGTAGCTGCATTCCGTGCAGTTAGTGATTGGGTCTTTATGTCACTGGGTTTTAGATTGCACATGTAGTCCGGTTCCGGTTCCGGATTGTGTCCAATCTTTGACACCAGTTGGGTGACTATTGTGGTACTCTAATAGTTGATCATGGGTACTGGGAGACAGGGAATGTTATCATTGTTGAGTATGGATGTTAAAGCTAATGGTTTGAAAACTTCACTGGTGACATATGTCAAAAGATATAGGTAAGTATCCTTATGCTGATTCTTTGGGTAAAGAATCAGCATTGCCGTGCAACGTGGCAATGCTGCCAGCTTTTTAGGAACTTTTCGTATTGACAGCGATGCGACGAATTTTTTGATGCCCTTTGATTATTTCCCCGCCTTTTTATATTCTTATACATATTATTATTAAAACTTTAAGACTGTTACTTTTAAATTATGTTAATATAACTAAATAATAATAAAAGATCTCTAAATAATAATAGTGTCTCATTTTTTTGTATCCTCATTAATATTTATAGCTGCTCTAAAGAATTTTCTTGACTTTCCTACATTCGATACTAATTTATTGGACTTTACAGGCACTGCGAGTTTATACCTATTTCGAATAAACTCGGGTAGGATAGATTTATAATATAGGATATAAAATTAGAACTATCGGCAACCAAACTATAAACAACTTTTCTTTTTGGTAGGTATGTGTTTTCTGGTGTACAATAAAGAACAGCATATACCAATAAAAGGCAACACAGCTCAATCCAATTCAAATAAGATTCACGAAAAATTCATGGACGACGGGATTCTTTAAAAGGAAATAAATAACATATTTATATCGAAAACTGATGTCACCAAAGTAAAAATAACAAGTTTTTTAACACTAAAAGGTTCCTAATAACGTGTCTGAGTTATTGCAATGGTTTTATATGGTGGTTTAGCGTTGGATGGTGTCCTTTGCTACTTGAAAAATCTATATCTATCTATAGGTACTAACAATAAAGCTGAGAGTTTGTTTGTTTGAACGCGTTAATTTGTGGAATTACCAGTCGGATTTGAAAAATTTTTTTGGCCTTTGATAGCCCAATTCTTGAGGAAGATTTTTCATCACGCTACGACCCTAAGGAGCCGAGAAAAAAAGAAAGCTAAGCGAAAACGAAGTAATAGCTCGAACAGGTCTTCCTTAGAAATAGGGCTATCAAATGCAAAAATATTTTTTAAAATCCGACTGTTAGTTCCAAAGATTACCGCGTTCATACAAACATACAAAAACAAACAAAATCATCAGCTTTGTTATTAATGAATAAATGTAGATGTAGATTATTAGTAAAAATGGATTGATATTAAACTTAATGAAATAGAGATATCTCGATGTTTAGTCAAGTCGTAAAAATCGTGCGAAGCCGAGGCAGGTCACTAGTGTTTAACATAAAATCGTTGTTGACAAAGTTCCACAGAGGTTTGCAATAAAACGTCTTACTAATGTTTTTGTAAAAATACTTGAATTTTTTAGTCAAAAAGGTATTTGTGTGTAACTTACATTAATTTTACGACGGGTGTGTCCACGTGTTTATAATAAAGTCTAATGTTCGTGACGTCATCTTTTGCGATGAGTGTATCATACGTATCCGTCCCATCGGACTATGAGAGTGAGGGAAGAGGGAGTGCACCTGTGTCTGCGCGCACACTTGTGCACTATAATATCTCCTGCGTACCCGGCTAATCTCCGTTGAGGTTGGCTACGGCCACCGTGACCGAAATCGGTCGGGGAGACTACTATTATTATCTATCTATCTAAATTCGCAAAACACAAAGGTATTCCTTTGTATGAAACTGACAGGTGTTGAGAACTCATTCTTTCGTCGGCCGCACTGTAGGTGTTGTCATAGGCTGTCAAAAAAAAAGAGATTTGCCAAAAAGTAAAATTGTAATTGTAAACCAGATTTTCGGTAATCGGGGGCTTATTTTATTCAACCCATCACAATAGCCATCCTAAGTTTTAATAGTTATGTCACCATAAACTTGATCAGTGGCGTAATAGCGTAACACACTACTGATAGTGTGTTACGCAAACACACTATCAGTGTGTTGGTGTGTGTTGTTAAAATTAAAGCCACTGCTACTGATAGAAGTGGCTTTAATTTTGACAGTTCAACAACATTCATTGCGTTATTTACGTTGTTGAGCAGACACATTTTTCGAACATATGGAGCAATGGATTAGCGAATATCATTCGAAAATGATTAAGATTGAGATAAATAGTTTATTGCGCAATTAGGGTGCATGGTTCCTGTACAGACCGGGTGTCTAAATTGCTTTTGAGAACCTTCAATATGGACAAATTTATTGCTTTTAATTATGCCCACTCTATGAGCAACACAACAACCACTATTTATTTCAAAATAACTACCACAGTTAATTCCCGTTTAATGTAGCTGGTACAGTCAACAGCAAAAGTTAACACTTCAGTTTTTTTAATCTCAGTTATTGAGCAAAATATTAACACTTCAGTTTTTTAATTAATATCAGTTATTGAGCAAAATACTTGCTCAAAATTGTATTGTACTTCTGCTGCAATTTTGAACAAATATTTTGTCAAAAACTGATATTCAAAAACTGAAATGTTAATCGACTTTTGATGCTGACCGTACATCAAGTGGGTTTCAAGCAACAAGTTCAGATCGAGTATTGTTCACTCGTTCAGTGCACCGAATGGAATCCAAATGAATGCGTTTAAACTTTGATTGATTTGAACGAAAGCTCTCGAAGTATCACGGAAATTAACGAAGTGGAATTTCATTGAGGTTTCGTTTTTAATTTGTTTTTATCGTGACGAAATTTAAAAAGGGGAGTTTTGAATTTGTTTAAAAGGCGTTTTTCGGGTCTATTATTGAATATTTTTGGTTGTGTCATGGATGGATAATTTGATGTGACTTGCTTAGTAGCAGTTGAAAAAAACGAGTTTTATAACATGCAGACCGTGAAAAAAAAATGTCTACCACGCAAAAAAGTGACTTATACAGTTACGTATACAGGTTGAAATTTTAATCACCATTTTCTTCTTGGGGTCATTGTACGCACGGCTACATAGTAAAAGTTGTTCATAATGATGAGTACACACGGCCACACATCAAGCTATACATAACCAGTATAAGCCGACTTCTGATTGTACGAAAAACCTATACAATGTGAGGTCAGCTAAAACTGGAAATGTATAGCTTGATGTGTGGCCGTGTGTACTCATCATTATGAACAACTTTTACTATGGGACCAAACCTGAAAACATGAAAAAAAAAATCAGCAGTTCCCTGCATTTTGAAGAGTTATTCGAACATAAATTTAGGGAACAGCTGATTTTTGTTTTCACGATTTCAGGTTGGTCCTATAGTAAAAGTTGTTCATAATGATGAGTACAATGACCCCTGTAGAGGAAAACGTTGATTAAATCAACGTTTTCCTCTACTAGTTCAACCTGTTTAAACCGCAGAAAGCCACTTGGATTTGTAGCTGAATCCAGCAAAGTTGAATCAAAGAAATGAGATCCGTGACTCCTAGCACGGAAGGCTAAGCCACGGAGCTAAGCGCCAATCAAGTCGTCTTATCTAGATAAAGCTAGTAGACTAAAACTACTTTTTAAATGACTTCAATATATCATTTCGACTGAATCTTTTTCTATGTAACATACAAACAAATTCAGTCGAATTCTGTTTCAGTTTCAATTGAGCTGGGTTGTGAACGTCAGATAGGCAGTCGCTCCATGTAAAATACTGAAAGAATTTTGAGAAAGGGTTTTCCGAAATTCGCGGGTGAATTTGGGGAGGGTGAAATTTCACGCGGACGAAGTCGCGGGCAGAAGCTAGTGACTTATATGGGTTAAAAGTGGTCAACCGTCAACTTTGTCGAATGTACACTGCCTACCTTGCTTTTGCAACCTTTTTTAATGCCAATAAACAGTCTTCTCAATCCGTTTTAACAATACTTCATTCCAGATTATTTTTAAACCCTATCTATGTATTAGTAACAATTCTATTCACCTCTAAACTCTTATACAAAATAAAAATCAGATCATCGATCCCTGATGTACACCGACTCACACAAGATTCCCTCCATTCTCTCCCACGACAAACAAAAACCCGAAAAATCTTTTTTCTCGACTGTACGCGAAAAACTAAATACGATATCGTCTTTACATCTTCACTTAAAGTTGATTGTAATTTATTTGTACTTACAAATAGATTTTGTAGCCACAGAGAATACCGTTTATTTTTAGAAGAATGCTATAAAGTTTGCCGTCTGCCCGTCTGTACATTTAAATTGGTTTAAATAAGATTCCGTGGTTTATTTTTATCGATTAAGGCGCGGTAAGAAGCCAATGGTTTATTGAAATAATTGATTTACATAAATATTTACAAAATAGGATAGGATATAATTTTTAGGTAATTGACAGTAGCGCATCGTGGCAACAAATAAGGTTCAAAACAACTATGCGTTTGATGTTAGTTAAATCGAATGACCACCAATATAAAAGTAATTTTGCATTTTAATTAAATTAAACAATAAATGGAACAATTTTTAGGAAATCAGTGAAATATTTTTTAGGTAATTCTTTAGTTGATTGAATTCTCTTTGTATATTATCATTATCTACATAAAATCTGATAGCTTACGCTCAAAATTTTCAGACTTAAGCGACGAAAAACATTTTTTTAACCATTGGTTTATTATGATTTTTTATGATATTTTTGAATGTCTTTTCTTTGAACATTTGAGAATACACATTTTTTTTTCTGACTTGTATTTTATGTACCGATACGCAAAACTGTGAGACAAAAAACTGAACGTTTTACGGTGTCTGCCTTTGGACAGCGCCTTAATTTTTTTTCGGTGAGACTGGCGGCAATTTGGCTGTTGTATTTGTTGTAAGTTTGATTATTTTCTGGTTAATAATGTTTTTTTTTTCTATTTGTTTCAGGTAAGTGTTAGACTGCACAACGCAACAATGTGTATAGTAGAGTTTCATATGGATTATGGTACCTTACTACCTTGCTTGTAGCTAAGTAATAACAACCGCACGGGTCGTCCACTACGGCCGCAGGTTAAGCTACGCTTGCCGCGGTTGGTCCGTGGATGGGTGACCATCTTCTGATGATGGGGGGATCTTTGACAGTCGTCAGAAGCCCGATAGCCTGACAACCAGTCTTACTAAGGGGTATCGTGTGCAGTCGCTCCGTGTAAAATACTGGTATTCAGCTGCATCCCGTTGGACTGGAAGGGAAAAAGGCTAGGGAAAAAAGCTTTGCCTGCTGACATCAGACAGGAGGATAATAAAGTAAAATTCGCACGTAAACTTAAAAAATATTTATTAGATTCTATGTAAGTGTAGGTATTAAGTATAAGGTTATAGATTTTCATGATATTAAATTACTGTAAGAGAGACTCAATGATCTCACAGTTAAACTGCGTGAGCAGTTTTGTGGGGCAATGTACCTATCTATAAGAATTCTTTAGTGAATAAATCATTAAATCAAAAAAAAAAAAAAAAAAAAAAAAAAAAAAAAAAAAAAAAAAAGGGGGAATGAGGATAACTACTTACCTTTCTAAGGTTTATTATATGAAAAGGCTTAGCAATGAAGCAATGGCTTAGCAATATCCTTCAAAATTGTCCTGATTGTGATTGAAGGTATGTACGCAATTAGGGTTTGGTTCATTTCAAATGTGTATTACCAGGGAAATTCAAACACGTTTTCTCGGTAAGTATGAGTTATTCCGGTCTGAACAATGATGTGAACTATGTGAAGTAATGGATCCCATTACAATTACTAATGTACAAATTTGTTTTCTAAGAATTACATCTTGTAAAAATATTATGATGAAATTTCTGATTCTGCTAATTTCCTCAATACGTCAAAACAAGCCAATTTTCTCAAAACATTGCTTGCTCTAATTACGTTTTCCTTTCATTTAAAACAGTGTAGAGTTTCAACAGTTTCCCGGAACGTACTGATACGATACGTTCTAGCGTAGCGCCGGAACCACGGTGTTAACTTGCTAGCGACGTGCAAACATTTGCGCTGGGTCACGCTCCATTTTGTTCGTAGGAATAGCTTTTGTACACACCAGTGGCGAAGGGTGAATTTATGTAAAAAAAAAAATGTCAATAAACCGTTTCATTATATTTTAATCATGAATTGACTATAGACTGGTTGTGTTCTGAATTTTCGAAGGGAAGCCGGCGTGAATCGAGTTGTATGGTACCTTCGCCACTGGTACACACGGCTACACTTCAAGCTATACATTTCCAATTTTAGCTGACCTCGCATTGTATAAGTTTTTCGCACAATCAGAAGTCATCTTATACCGTTTATGTATAGCTTGATGTGTAGACGTGCGTGTGGTTTTACAGTACTAGCTTTGACTGTGTTTCAAACTACCTACTATGACGTCACAAGCTCTCTTTCTCACTCACGCTCACCCAGCCAGCAGTACGCAGGACTGAGCGCGAAAGTGGCGGTTTACGATTTTTGAACGTAAGTTGGTGCGATTTTTGGCAAGCGAAGTAGTTGCTCTTGCGTTGTCTGTGGTTTAAGTCTTTCAAAATGATATCCGGTCACATATACTGTGTTAAAGTTAGTTCGTTGTAGGGTGTGCAATGGAGCTGAAAGCTGGGCCCTAATTCACTATGACTTAACGATTCTTTACTTCGAAACCAAATCAATTGATCACGTCATCTGAAGGGCAATTCTCGTAATTTTAAGAACGTTCACAGTGTGATCTCAGTCTCAATCTGTCAAATTGCTTGTTGGCTTTAATTTGCCAAGAAGCAATGTCATGTAGCACAAGTAAAGGAAAAAATCAGCAAACTATAAATTTGTAGTTATATACCCTATCAAAATCAAAATCATAAGTCATTTATTCAAACTAGGCTGAGAATCAGCACTTTTCGAACGTCAATTACAAAAGACAGTCCCCCCCAAAACGCCCTCCCTTCACCACTTCCTAGTGCTTTCGCTGGAGAGAAGAAGTGGCGCAACATACTCCCCAGCAGCACAGCTGTCTGTTCAGTTAGAAAATATTTAATTGTATACAATACTAGGTATGCAAAGTTATTGACGTTACAGAACACAGAACATAATTAAATATAATTGGTTACGGAACCCTCGGTGCTCGAGTCAGACTCGCACTTGCTGGTTTTTTTTTCTTCTTCTGACATGCAAAATCAACCAAGATAGGAAGTAATTAAATTACTCTTATGTAGACTCTAGGAAATAGTGTAATACGGATATCATGTCTAGATTTCATAGAAATGTTCTCACGCTGTCTCTTGTAGCGCTCATAACTATCAGTTTAAGATATCTTGAGAGATCAGCCATATTGATTTCAGAATTATTATATCAAAGGAAAGTAAGTGCTTTGAAGTTATAATGGGTCTTATGAGTTGATTATGGAAACAAAACAGTAGGAGTAGGAGAGCTCTTTTTGAAGGAATTTTTCTGTGAATTGTATCCACCGTAAGCTTTCTTGCTCATTAACTGGGTTGTGGAGGTCAGATAGACAGTCGCTCCGTATACGATACTGGTATTCAGCTGCATCCGGTTGGACTGCAAGCTGGCCCCAACATAGGAAAAGGCTAGGCAGATGATGATGAAGTTTTCTGCCCAGTTTTAAGGGGATTTAAAAAAAAATCTTAATGGGCCCGCCTTTGACCTCGATAAAGCCTGATGGAAAGCGATGGATGAGATCTATGATGGAACGAGCGTGCCTAGAAAATGCCTAAGGCACTGGAACTCCCACGCATCGACGAAACACAGCAGGCTGCTTGACGCCGGACTTCGCTAGAAGGGTGGTCGCAAACCAGGCGGGCGTTAGCCCTACCACCACAAGGGAAGAATTGGCCAGTCAAATAAGGTGTTGGGTGTGACTGTCCAGGATGCGCCGAGCGCCCAATTCAGTTGAATAACTGGCGGAAAAAACTGCGCTACACGAGGAGGTTTCTTCAGGATGGATGGAGGGAATGGAGTTAAGGACCTATGCCATCATCATCATCATCTTCGTGTCCTTATCCCATGTTAGATACTTGACGTTGGGGCAATATGTTTTCATCTTCCATTATCCCCTGCAACCGTCACGCTATCATTAAGCTTACTGCGCTTTGCGCGTTCAGTATCATGATGCGTTGCGGGTCTTATTGGGGCTGCCTCGATATTGTAGCGCGTCTGGTATGTTTGCGGAAGCGAGGCTAGATGACTTTTATGCCGTCATGCGCAAGCAATGTGCGTCTATGCTGAGGCGTTTCAGGGGTAGTTCTGATAACAAACATGCTACACTGGCGGACAAAATTGATGGGCCATTTATTAGACGCTGGGCGGGTAGACATGTAGGTACGCACAAAAGTACATGTCGCCGATTAATTTATTAATATTATTTACTAACAATTAGGCTAATGGGATATTAACACATATGGATCTTTGGTCTGAAATAAAGAATTTGATTTGATTAACTACCTTCTCTTTCATATTATTTCTCACACCATCCATCCATCACTCTTTTAGTAGCAATTTAATTATGATTTTCTTTTTCATGGTATAATTAATGACTGCGACTTCAGATCATGCCCCCAATATTTTCCAATATACCTGTTGCTATTAATAGCCTGACCCCCACAGATATAGATACACCTAGATAACGCAAGAGCAACTACTTCGCGTGCCCAGCTTACGTATAAAAATCGTAAGACGCCACTTTCGCGCTCAGTCCTGAGTACTGCTGGCTGGGTGAGCGTGAGCGCTGGCGCCAGGCCCCGGGGGTGGGGCGAGATGGATGCCGCACGCGGTGACGATTTTCCCATCACTAAAGTGCTTATCACGTCATAGTAGGTAGACAAAAAATGGCACGCATGGTTTTCATACAGATACTTGCGTTATCTAGGTCTATCTATATCTGTGCTGACCCCAAATCTGAAATATCTTCAAACTTGAACATCTCACTCTAACAAATTCTCAAGAACTGTTTAAAAATAACTTCCATTTCAGCAATTCTATTGCGATATTCGGAAGTACCACTAAGAATAGGTACCGGCCCATTTTTGGCAGGTTTTTAGATGTCTAGACTGCACCAAACTCGAGTGTTTCTATAACTGTTCGTGCCAGAACATGTTATCAATCTTTTGTGCCGGTATTTGGGGCAGTTAAAACAGAAGTTTGTAAAGGAATTGGGTCGGATTTGGATATACAGGTACGTAATGTTTCATGGACGGAATTAGGATGCTGTGGGCTATTTCTTAGACTGTGTATCTAGAGGCTGGTTTCGTGTGGTGGCTAGAAATAGACCTAGTTGTGAGGAGTTTTTTATTTAGATATGATTATGAATGTGGATTTCTATAAGAGTAGGGGAAGACCAAAAAACGATGGATGGATTTTGTGAAAGATGATGTGGTTAGAAAAGGAGTGACTACCGATATATTATATTAGCCCTAATAGAGAAATATGGAATGAAATGACAGGATAAGGGCAGGAGACTTATATTGTTACTAGCTGACCCCGCAAACGTCGTTTTGAAAAAAAAAAGATAGATAGTAGCCGATTCTCAGACCTACCCGATATGCACACAAAATTTCATACAAATCGGTCCAGCCGTTTCGGAGGAGTACGGGAACGAACATTGTGACACGAGAATTTTATGTATAAGACTAGCTGACCCCGCAAACGTCGTTTTGCAAAAAAAAAAAAAAAATAGGGATATGAAAAATAGATGTTGGCCGATTCTCAGACCTACTCAATATGCTCACAAAATTTCATACAAATCGGTCCAGCCGTTTCGGAGGAGTTTAACCACAAACACCGCGACACGAGAATTTTATATATTAGATAGTCTTTACACGGAATAATACAGGGATAAGTATTTTTTTTTATTGTTTAAATGAGTTAAAATTAAAAAGTAGAAAACTTTTTGGTATTATAAGCGTAACTTTTAACAAACGTGACTCTATTAAAGCCCCTATAAAATTCTTTAAATATCATCATTATCTGCCTAGCCTTTTCCCAACTATGTTGGGGTCGGTTGCCAGTCTAACCGGATGCAGCTGAATACCAGTATTTTACATGGAGCGACTGCCTATCTAACCTCCATAACCCAGTTACTGGGTAATACGATATCTCTTGGTAAGACTGGTTGTCAGACATTCGGGCTTCTGACGACCCGTAACGACTGTCAAAGATCCACGGATGAGAGCCGGGACCAACGGCTTAAAGATATAAAATTCTTTAAATGATTTAAGTAACTACAGAAATAGCTACTTAAAAATAACTTGACTGGATTCTGAATTCTAGTAACTGAATAAGAACAAATGAGTCTGGAACATTCTCACTATAAACTAGTACAATTCCAGATTTCTCATGAAGACTAAATATGAAACGCGACACACAATTCTGCGAACAGACGACGTTGTAGCATAACACAGGTTTATAAAATTAAAATACAAACACTCAAACAGACCATTATGTTCTGTCGACCAAACATCATGTACATTCTATTCAACATTTACATCATCATCTATAATTATGGATTTATGAAACTATGGACATGAAATCAAGTCTTTTATTGAAAATATGTTGGTTCACATTGTTCTCTTCTCATCGGCCTACAGCAGTCCACTGCTGGACATAGGCCTCTGCAATTGCACACCATTCAGCTTCATTTTCGCCAACTCTCGTCCAGCTGCTACCAGCCACCCTGCGAAGATCGTCGATCCACCTAGCCTGAGGGCGTCCTATCTTACGTTTGTTAATTCGCGGTCTCCACTCAAGGACAAGTCTACCCAAACGGTCATCGGTTCTACGAGTAATATATGGCCGGGCCATTTATTCTGTGAGCTATGTTGATATGTTGGTAATTTTGTTTCTCTGATGGATTTTATACCATCACCGGTTTCACAAGGGGTCGTTCGACTACTGATGCCGGTGTTGAACTTTTAGAACATGTTTATAATGCATGGGAGGATAAATGCGATGCTTTGGGCATCTTTTGCGACTTGTCCAAGGCATTCGATTGCGTTTTTCATGAAACATTAATCAGGAAACTGCACCACTACGGAGTCCGGAATGCCGCTTTAGATCTTCTTACTTCATACTTAGGTAATAGGATTCAGAGAGTTGATGTTAACGGGAAAAGATCACCCGGATCAATTGTAACAATGGGGGTCCCCCAGGGGTCAATTCTTGGTCCTTTTTTGTTTCTTATTTATATTAACGACTTGCCTTACCTCATAAAGGATAATCATGATATAGTGTTGTTTGCAGATGACACTTCACTTTTATTTAAACTCAAACGTCAGCAGCTGGTTACTGACAATATAAATAGCGCCCTCGATAAAGTAGTTAACTGGTTTAATGTTAATAACCTACTTCTTAACGAGAAAAAAACTAAATGTATTAAGTTTACCATACCTCACGTTAGACAAGTAAAAACTAGTGTGCTTATAAAGGATGAAGTGTTGAATCCCGAAGATACCACCGTATTCTTGGGCATAACTTTAGATGCCAAGCTTCAATGGGGCCCCCATATAGATAAATTATCAAAAAAGCTTAGCTCCGCAGCATACGCCGTTAGAAAAATTCGTGACTTAACTGATTTAGAGACAGCCCGTTTAGTATACTTTAGTTATTTTCATAGTGTGATGTCGTACGGTATTCTGTTGTGGGGAAATGCCGCCGATATTCAGATAATATTTGTCTTACAAAAAAGGGCAGTTCGTTCAATTTATAAATTAAGTCCCAGACACTCCCTCAGAGACAAATTTAAAGAGATTAATATAATGACTGTGCCTTCTCAGTATATTTATGAAAATCTTTTGTACGCACATAAAAATATTAATCTGTTTAAAAAATACAGTGATATCCATAATATAAATACTAGGAACAAACACAAATTCGTTGTTCCTACAACCAGGCTTAAGAAAATAAGTGGCTCGTTTAGATGCCAATGTATACGTTTTTATAATAAACTTCCTAGCCACATTCAAGATCTAAGCCTTAATAAATTCAAATCTTCTATAAAGCGGAAACTATGCCAGAAAGCCTTTTATTCTGTTAAAGACTATATTGAGGATAAACATGCTTGGGATTGAGCTGCTCCAATAAATTTACACAGTGAATCTTGTTTGGTTTTTTTTTTTTTTTTTGCTTATTATTTATTTTATTTTCTCTCTTTATAGACGTGAATATTTACTTTGTAAAGTATAATATTATTTTAATTGTCGTGAAAGTGAGGACTATGTGGGTCTTTTCTATCTTTTTTTTATGTTTTCCTTCTTAGTTAGTTTTATTCATGATCTGGCAGTTTGAGTAATTTACGCGGCCTACCTAAATGTCCATTCTTTGGTATTGTTTGTCGAATCGTTGAGCTCCTCAAGTTCTGAGTTGAGCTGCACATTTTTTTTTTTGACAAATGGGAGCACTGACTGGACAGGTCCCCTCAATCTGTGTGGTTCTTTCCTCAAAAGACCATTTCAGACACCAATCTACATGGTCCTCAAAATGATCTGACCAAGACTATTTCTGGATTTTTATATACACATTGACATTGATAAATTTTACATATACAGTGACATGAATATTTACTTTGTAAAGTATTATGTTATTTTTAATGACTGTGAATGTGAAGACTATGTGGGTTAATTTTAGTTTGCCTTTGTTTTTTTCTCAGATAGTTTTAGTCATGGTCTGGCAGTTTGAGTAATTTATGCGACCTACCCAAATGTCCTTTCTTTGGTATTGTTCGTCGAATCGTTGAGCTCCCTAAGTTTGAGTTGAGCTGCATGATTACTGACAAATGCGTGCACTGACTGGACGGGTCCACTCAATCTGTGTGGTTCTTTCCTCAAAAGACCATTTCAGACACCAATCTACATGGTCTCCACATGATCTCACCAAGATTATGTCTGGACTTTAAAAGAGACTGTGACCTCTGAGTTTGTTTCGGCCTTTCTTCTCAGAGTAGTCAGATAGGAAACGCCGACCTCATCTCGTTTTAAAAAAAATATGATTGACGTGTAAAAGTGTTTGTACAAACCTACTTACAGAAATAAAATCATTTATCATTTATCATTTACCGTCATCTACATGGATTTACAAAATTAGGGATATGAAGGAAAGTGTTTTAATTAAAGTATTTTTGCATAATGCTAGAAATGATGCAACGCATTACATATAGCAGGAATGTCTCGTTGCTTCTATGTTTGTCTGGCTGTTTTGTGTACATATATCCAAAAGAATATTTATAATTATAGTATTAGGCCAATCAAATTTAAGTAACTGCCGTGCCAGCGACAAGAAGATCCAAAAGAAACTCCTATGGAACACTCCAGTGTTTTTTGTCTAAAGATGTGTTTGTTTAGAAACTAGTCTAGTTTTATAAGTTTCATCTGAATTGGTTACCGAAAACAGATACTCTACATCTTAATTTCTACGTCATATCCAACCCTATTTCAAGCCAAACTTCATTTATTAGTTAGTTATTTTCGTATGACGTCGTTTCCCAAATTCCAGAACAGTGTACACAGCCGCGTGCAGAAGCTAGTTTAAATAATACATGCATTCAATGATAGATACAACACAGATCTTATGAATGGAGAGCGTTAGATGCGTCCGTCAAGGTCGGCGAGTCGAGCCAAAATAAACATTCTCATTGATGAATTAAATTTTTGACTCTCACGCGCAGGTGCGCTTAGAATCTCTAGCTTTCTTTTTTTTGACCTACCCACGATTTGTAAGATGAATGAATTTTTCGCTTGCATTTTATCGTTTCATATACATCTAGTTACGAGAATAAAGAATGTATGTAATTTCTATTTTCCAACAGATAATGCAACTACATTTTTATGTTATGATTTGTATGTTTTTCTTGCAATGTTTTATGTGGATTGTTTTAAACGAAAAGTAATTTATTGTTACTCGTCATACTGTTAGTCATAAAATGAGAAAAATATAATTTTGGAGGCGAAAGGTTAGTGAACTGTAAATATTTATGATATTTTGGACGTTGAATGCCGATCGCTCTCTGTGTGAGTTATTCTTTTGAAGCTCAGTCAATTTATAAAACTAAAGTGGAATTATCCCATTGTAGGTGTATTGTTTGTCCGTGGCTAAATAATAACAGCCGCACAGGTCTATCGATCAGGTTAAGCTACGCTTGCCGCGGTTGGTCTGTGGATACCGACCATCATTACATGTAGAGACCCCTCCTTGCCTCGGAAAGCACGTTAAGCCGTTGGTCCCGGTTGTAATTCGTTAATCTTAGACAGTCGTTACTGGTAGTCAGAAGCCCGAAAGTCTGACAACCAGTCTTACCAAGGGGTATCGTATTACCCAGTAACTGGGTTGTGGAGGTCAGATAGGCAGTCGCTCCATGTAAAAGAGCACCAATTTCCTCGTTGGATTTCAAATTACCACTACTAATTACACTATCACTTAGATCACTTTACGACAATTTTTGTTATCGTATATCAGTGGTGGCTCAGTAGAAATGCCGCGACTTACGTATTGTACGTCGTAGGTTCGAACCCGGCAGGCAGGCGTTTCACTTTGTGTAAATAATTTATCACCACTGCTCTCAAAACGGTGCAGGAAAACATCGTGAGGAAACCGGAATGTCCTAGAACCAATAATTTGAAGACAACCTGCAGTAGATCATCACATCGAAAGGCCTGTGTTCCAAGCAGTGGGAACTTTAATAAAGGCTGATTATGCTATGTCAGTGGTGTCTCAAATTAACTTCGAAAGAAGCTGATGCTGTTAATTATATTTTCACCAAACAAAACCCGTAGAAATACGTCAGTCTTCGAAAATAAACCCACAACGGAATCAATCAGATCAAAGAACATTGGCGAACCAGAAAAATAACCAGATTTACGTACAGAGGCCAGCACATCAAGCTACCCCAATCTGTCAAATTTCTTTGATAGATTTTCAACTTTACTGCAAAGGAATAAGGTTCATATTCAATTGGGAAAATTTGACAGATTGGGGTAGTTGATGTGCTGGCCTCTACATCCGTCCATGAACTACTTCCATTGTACCTTCTACACGTGTGGAGTCAACTCGCTGTCGACACCTGAAGCGCTGCTTACCTCACAGAGCTAGCGTAAACATAATCAGTAGCTGTCGAAACAACCTGTGTTGCGTTTAGATATTCTATTTGTGATTTTAAGCGTTTCGATATCGGTAGAAGGATCTAAGGATGGCCGTGATTGGACTGAAGTTTTGGCTGAATTTTCATTATCAGCCTATAATGTTCCCTCTGCTTCCCATAGGCCTCCTCTGTGTGAGAGGGCTGTTACCTACCACAGGGGTCCAGTGCGGGTTGGTAGATGTCACATCGCACCTTTAGAAAAAGGTACGCACTTTTAAGTGAAGCGAAGAAGCGACGTTTTTATGGTGGAATAAAGACTTTATTCCACCATAAAAACGTCGCTTCTTTAATATTCACTTATTAAGTGCGTACCTTTTAGTGACCCTCTATGATCATAATTCGATTGTTTAGATTTTTGAGTTAGGTCACTACTATTCTGAAGGTGCGTCATGTCTTTGAATTTTTATTCCTCACGATGTTTTCTTTAACTTTTTGAGAGCAATGGTCGCCCAGTGGTAACGGCTTTAAGAGTTGTAGGTCCTCGGTTGGAACCCAGGCAGACGCTTTACTTTGTATCTGAAAGTAATTAGAGAGAAATTCACATAAAGTCTGTTCTTCTTCAATATGAAGATTGACCACAGCAATAAGTAGTCTTCGTTCAAACAAGCAGGAACTGCGCAGTTATGTCTTAACGCGGTTCCTGTCCAATCTGGAAGTACGCTTTAACTCGTTTACGTCCTGGACAGCCAGCCTACTTAACAAATTTTGCTGATTGACAAAGAAGATGTGGCAGATAGAGGAAAATTTTCATAATAATGAAAGTCTACACTTAAGGCTACGCTAAAAACGTAACTGGGTAGTTACTATAGATGTATCATCGTCTGCCTAGTCTTTAACCCAACTATGTTCCATTCTAACCGCATGCAGCCAAATAACAGTATTTTATATGGAGCATGGAGCAAAATCAAGCAATCGACAAAATTGTCAACATCTTTTATAATTGAGTACGAGGCTTTTGACTACGTTGTGTTTGTATATTTTGTCTTTTTTTTTTTATTTGTAATGTGCGTTTTAGAAAAATGGTTTATTCTGCACAAATGGAAAATAAACAATTTTTTTTTCCTTTTTTTTTACTTTTTCTATTTCCCTATCTGACCTCCACAACGCAGTTACTGGGTAATACGATACCCCTTGGTAAGACTGGTTGCCAGACTTTTGGATAAATTCTGACTACCCGTAACGACTGTCAAAGATCCACGAATGTCAGCCGGGACCAACGGCTTTACGTACTTTCCGAGGCACGGAGGGTTTTGGTATGTAAAGATGGTCACCCATCCACCGACCAACCGCGGCAAGCGTAGCTTAACCTGATCGCTCAAACCTTGCGGCGACTTAGCCACAAGCCCTCTCTTTCTACAGATGTATGATGTTAAAAAATCTAGTATGTCGTAGCTATTTGAAGCCAAATGTGAATGTGTAATGCAAATGCGAGTATGTAAACACTTAATAAAAGTCGTTCACATGTCAAATTCTCTGTCGTAGAAAACACGTCGAACTGTTCGTGGCGAGAACATAAATGAAATTAAAATAATTTTTAATCACTTTATTTCGATATAATCTTTTTCAATGCTCGTTTATTTCACCGTTATTTTTCTATCTTTTTCAACCTCACCAGTTGCCAGCGTAATAAAAACTAAAAACCTTGAAATCTGTGTTCGGATACGAACATACTGGGGGCGCCTCTGGCCTTCTGCACAAAATAGTTGAACCCAAAAAATTACAAGTATTCTAAACTTAATTACTAATTAACAATTATCTTCATCTATAGGAAAAGGACATACTTTCATAACACTAGTTCGGATAACAGATCCCCTTGCAGTCTTAACTTCTAAGGCACGAACACATCCATCTTTACCAGGCATTACATTTACAATTCTTCCTACTGGCCAGTCAAGTGGTTTTATGTTATCGTACTTTAAAATTACCATGTCACCTGGTTTTAAGTTTGGTTGTATACTTTTCCATTTTGGTCTATTTTGCAAAAGTACCAAATAATATTTATGCCATTTTCTCCAAAATAATTGTTGCATTTGTTGACACTGTTTCCAAAAGGATAATCTTCCAACATTCACATTACTTAGATTTAATTCGGGATAAGAAGACAACGGTGATCCCGTTAAAAAATGCCCAGGTGTTAAATAAGACATATCATCTGGGTCTCTAGACAGAGGCGTCAATGGCCGTGAGTTAAGAATGCCTTCGATTTGAACAATGACAGTATACAATTCCTCATAAGTTAAAACTGAATTGCCTATTACCCGTTTCATATGATACTTAACACTTTTAATACCCGCTTCCCACAAACCACCAAACACAGGGGAGTAACTTGGTATGAAATTAAAGGATATTCTCTCTGAATTGCAGAATTCTATGACAGTGTCTTGGTGACTTGTGGAAGCTTGCAAATCATACAATTCTTTTAACACATTAGCAGCACCCTTATAACAGGCCCCATTATCACAATAAATTTTTGTGGGCTTGTTCCTTCTGGATATAAATCTTTTCAAGCAACCCATGAAAGTCTTTGTTGACATATCAGATGCTAGTTCTATGTGTATGGCCTTAGTTACAAAACAAACGAAAATTACAATATAGGCTTTTGTTATTACTGGATTGCGAATACGAGTTTGCTTGACACTAAAAGGGCCACCATAATCGGTGCCAACTATCTGAAATGGCCTTGTCATATTTACCCTATCCAAAGGTAAAGATCCCATTAATTGGGTAGCATTCTTAGCCTTTAATTTAAAGCAAATAATGCATTTATATAAAACAGATTTTATTTCGCGTGAAGCATTAAGAATCCAGTATTTTTCACTCAAACTACTAAGAACTAAACTTTGACCTGCGTGTTTTAATGTAATATGTTGCCTCCATATGATCCCCTTAGTAACATTCGATTTTTTGGCTAAGATTATTGGATGCTTCTCTGCAAAAGGTAAGTCTGTATTGTGCAATCGGCCACCTACTCTTAATACTTTGCAAGAATCAAGAAAAGGATTAAGACTACTCAAACTGGATTTTAAGCTATTACCAGTTATTAAGCATTGAATCTCACTTTTAAAATGTTGACCCTGATCTAATCTAATTATTGTCTGCAGTGCAGAATCTAGCTCATTTGGACTGAATTTTTTCACACCTTTAATGTGTAGTGCCTTACAAATATTTATAAATCTTAACACATATGCCATTATTCTAGTAGTTTTTTCTATATCTGAGTATTTTTCTAACATCATCAATAACGTATTGCCTTTAATACATACATTGCTTGCCTTTAATACAGGATTTGTTTCTCTTATTTCGGGTATTTCTTCCATGGACATTGGTAGTGCAACAATGCCATGGACAAATTCAGCATTCCCCATGTACTTGGGTCCATGCCACCACAGTAAATTATCTTTCAAGGAAGAAGGGCTTACACCTCGCGACAGACAGTCTGCTGGGTTATCTGCAGTGTTGACATAAAACCATTTACATGAGGAAGTTAACTGAATTATTTTCTTAACTCTATTAGCAACATACATGTTTAACTTTACAGGTTCTGTTTTGAGCCACGCAAGTACTATTTGAGAGTCTGAATACAAAAATGGACGCACATTATATTTTAGAGATAATTTAGTAATAACTTTGTTTGCCAATTTAGCTAACAATAATGCACTTTGAAGTTCAAGTCGAGGTATTGTAAGTGTTTTGTTTTTAGGATTAATGCGAGACTTAGAACAAAATAAATTAATAGTTACACATTTATCAGGACCTATTACTCTTAAATATAAACAACAACCATAGGCAACGCTAGATGCATCAGAAAATCCAACTAGTTCGAAGCTATCACATAAAATACCTTTTGCATTCCTAGGAACAGCAATACATGGCATATTTATCAAATCTTGGGCAAATTCAACCCATTTTTTATTAATATGTGTGGGCAAAGGCTGATCCCACCTTATATCATGAAACCACACTTCTTGCATTAGAAGTTTTGCTGAGACCAACATAGGTCCCACAAGACCAAGTGGGTCAAAAAATTTACTTATAAAACTAAGCATTTCCCTTTTAGTATATTCAAGCTTTAATTCTTTTACAGGACATTGTATTTCCAAACTATCAGTTTTCACATTGTACATTAACCCTAGTGTTTTAACATACAAACAGTTCTTATCAAAATCCTTTTTATCTAATTGATGTAAATTAACAGGAATATCTTTTAGTAAGCTCATATCATTTGAACACCATTTATGTAATTCAAAACCACCCATGCCTAATAATTTACAAAGCTCATTCTTTATCTGGTTTAGCTCATAAATATCATCACTGCCAAATTGTATATCATCGACATAACTCGAGTTTTTTAAACAAAATGCAGCTAAAGGAAACTGATCCTTAAATCTATGCGCTAGTTCAACTAAGCAGCGAGTGGCAAGGAAGGCAGAACTTTTTAAACCATAAGTAACAGTTTGCAATTGAACACACTGAACAGGACTTTCCCTGGATTCACGCCACAGAATATTTTGCAATTCACAATATTTTTTATCAAGAAATACTTGTCTATACATAGCCTTAACATCACATAGTAATACATATTTGAATGTTCTCAACAAAGTCAATATGTCAAACAAATCACTTTGAACAACGGGTCCATTCAACAAAATATCATTTAATGCTAAACCATTTTTTGTTTTTGCACTTCCATCAAACACAGCTCTGACTGGTGTTGTTTTGCTATTAGGATTTACAACAGGATGATGAGGAATAAAGTTTAACTTAGCTATGTCTAGGTCTTTGTTTTTAGTATCTAAATATTTTGCATGACCTTGCTGTATATAATCTGATATAAATTTTTTATATTGTTGAAACAAGTTATTATCTTTAGCAAATCTCCTTTCTAAATTATACAATCTACCCAAAGCCATGGGAAATGAATGACCTAAACCTGTATCATCCAAATCAACTTTTAAAGGTAAAGCAACCCTAAACCTATTGTTTTCTAATGTTACAAAATCCTGAAATACTTGTTCAGCTTGTTCATGTTCAGAGGTATCCTCTTTGAAAACCGTGGGGACATTTTCACATTCCCAAAATTTTAACATTGTTTCTTCAAGTTGACTATCTTTAGTAATGCATGTATTACATACCTTTATACAGTTATATGGATTTATTACCAAACAAAGATTAGAAGAGCTTATTCCCCCTGAGGTTATAGGCAGACTGCCCGCTACAACATATCCTAAACTTGTGCTTATCAGGTAAGGTCCTGATGGAGTTACTGGCAAGGACTCACGGCGCAGCACCTGGAAAAATATGTCACACCCCAATAGCAACAATAGTTCACCAGTCTTATTAAAATTTTTGTCAGCCAGTTCCACATAAGAAGGAAAAGTAAATTGTGAAATATCGAATGACTGCTGTGGTAATGGACATGCAATATTTTTTACAACACAGCATGAAACTTCAACGCTATAGTTATTTATGGTTGAGTAAATAGTGAAATTGGCTCTGCGCGTTACATTTTGTTCACCTCCCTGACACACACCTATGATAAGCTGATCATGCTTACTTAATTTACATTTAATGCTGTCAGCCAAGTTTTCAGTGATAAATGATACTTGACTCCCTGAGTCAAGTAGAGCCCTAGCAGTGACAAACGTGCCATCATCTTTTACCAAGCGCACCATAGCTGTGGGCAATAAGACATCTGTATAAGCTGTAGCATTCAACGCCACCTGATTTCCTCCTGCACTATTTTCCGGTTTATCCAGCAATAATGTATTACAAGATGCATTATCATGCAAAAGCGTATTATGCTTTTGCCCACACGTAACACATTTTATTTTTAATAAACACTTTCCATTATGACTATTTAAGCATACCTTACAAAGCTTGTTGTCATTAACAAAGGCTAATCTTTCTTTATCAGAAGCCAATTTAAATTTTGAACACTCATAAAGCTTGTGTGTCTGCTGACAATACTTACATAATGCGGCCTTGGATGTGCTTACACCGCTCATTACTTTAACTGGCCTTTGAGAGTGGGACAACTTATCATCAGTGGTGTTTTCCATTGCAATAGCCCTTCTTTCCAGAAAATCTAGAAACTCGGACAACTTAGGTATCTCCTTGCTAAGCCGTTCCTGATGGAACCCTCTGTTGGTGTAGCTATCTACCTTTTTGGACACTATATTAACCAGTAAGGTGTCCCAGTGCTCCACCGGTTCCTTCAAATTCTTTAGCGCAGCCATGTTCAAGTTTATTACTGAAACAAGAGACCTCAATCCTTGAGCAGTGCATTTTGTGACTATGGGCAACTCCAGAATATTATTAACATGATGATTAACTATGAGTAATTTATTGTTAAATCTATTGTTTAGCAGCTCCAATGCAACATTATAATTTTCATCATTCAACATTAAATTTTTTATAAGATCTAGAGCCTCCCCAGTCAAGAATGAGCGTAAATAATGCAGTTTTTCACATAAACTTAGCCGACCATCTGAGTCAATAACAGATTTAAACATGTTAATGAACGGTGGAAAATCCACTACATTTTTGCCATCAAATGAAGCTATGTTTACAACGGGTAACCTTTTGAATTCACCTTTAGGTTTAATATCTTCGTGAACAGATAATGCAGTAAGTGCTGTGTTTATAGTGGAAACTGTAGTGAAATATTTTTCTTCCACTTCACAATAATCTTCCTTATCGTTAGGACTCAAATACAATATTCTTTTATTTAGATTTTCATACTCCTTAAATTCTTCTGACAATTTCTTACACTTTTCTTTGAGCAACTCTTTATTTATATCTGAGAGATTACTTTGAGAAAATTTGTATAATCGAGTAATACTACCTTTAACGTAGCCCCTGTTAGCTATAAGTTCTTGTAATTCGGTCATTGTACCAACTGTTTACAATATTGCAATAACAACTATTTTTTGCTTTTAGCGTGTCACTTGTAATTTGTACTCTAAATAACCGAATGTCTTTGATCTTTGTTCAATTTCGTTGTGCACAAACACCAACAAAGGAAAAATCAATACAAAATGGCGCAGCTATTGATGAATTGACAAAATCGTTTCGGAGCACACGACGCGTTTTTTCAACAGCAGGCAACCTGACGACACACGATGTTGACGAATCACGACGCTCCGTAACGCAGGTTAGGTTGGTACCACTTACGCAGTCTTTGGTTGCGTTCCAGAACCAGAATAAAAATTAAACTGATCTTATTCTTGATTTTGTTGCCGTCTCTTTCTTGCACAGTACAAAATGAATAAAATGCCTATAACCAATTTTTGGTTGCTTCATAGGCTGTTTATAAGGTTTTAATCCCCGATTGACACTTGAAGGCCCCGCAAACCAGCAGATGAAGCCCTGATGTAAAATTCTGAATTTTCAGCAATCCTCAGGCCCTCCGCCACGACCGCAGGAAATTTTCCTCCACGCCCACACGGATTATTTTTGGAGTTGATGAGTCCCCGCTTGATAGGTACTTGAAGGCCCCGCAAGCCAGCAGATGAAGCCCTGATGTATAATACTGACTTTTCAGCAATCCTCCAGGCCCTCCGCCACGACCGCAGGAAATTCTCCTCCACACCCACACGGTTATTTGCACTTTTAGCAGGAACTAAACTCCTTCGGTATCGGAACCATTTTTATGTTCGTGGCGAGAACATAAATGAAATTAAAATAATTTTTAATCACTTTATTTCGATATAATCTTTTTCAATGCTCGTTTATTTCACCGTTATTTTTCTATCTTTTTCAACCTCACCAGTTGCCAGCGTAATAAAAACTAAAAACCTTGAAATCTGTGTTCGGATACGAACAGAACTGTGCTCAGCCTAATTCGGTTCGTGGGCGGTTACAGCTGTATCCATCTAATAATTTATCGTGATACACGTGTATTTGTTTATTTCTATTTGCTAGCTTGTTTAATACTAGCTGCGTCCCGCGGTTTAACCCGCGTAAGTTTCGATCCCGCGGGAATATCGGGATAAAAAGTATCCTATGTGTTATTCTGTTGTATAAGCTTTATTGCTGTAAAGTTTCATCAAAATCCGTTCAGTAGTTTTTGCGAGAAAAAGTAACAAACATCCATCCATCCTCACAAACTTTCGCGTTTATAATATTACTAGCTGCGCCCCGCGGTTTCACCCGCGTAAGTTTTGATCTCTTGGGAATATCGGGATAAAAAGTATCCTATGTGTTATTCTGATGTATAAACTATATTACTGTAAAGTTTCATCAAAATCCGTTCAGTAGTTTTTGCGTGAAAGAGTAACAAACATCCATCCTCACAAACTTTCGCATTTATAATATTAGTAGGATAGTAGGATTAGTAGGATATTAGATTTATTGTAGGATTCTGTAGCTTGTTTATTATATATTCTAGTATTAAGGCGGATCACATCACACACTGCAACGTTCCACGCGACGGGGCGCGGGAAACGAAGCCGAATTCCCCGCACGGAAGAGCGTTTTTATTGAATTTGTATGTAAAATATCACGCGTGGAGCACGTTATCTGCGTCCCGTTGCGTGACGCATTGTAGTGTGTGATGCGCCTAAGATACTGAAGTATTCTTGCGTAGTTCGTAAATGTGAATTTCATTATATGAAACTAGTTCAAATTTGTAGCTTTTTCCGCGTGTCACGTTGTTTTGAGAGAAGAAATTCAGTTACTAGAGATGTAATTACAATTTCGGAAGTTGGTGTCGTTGGTTAGTTATTTTTCACTTTGTTGTGTTTTTTGGAAGTCAGTTGTTTTTTTTTTGTTTTTGTAAAAAAGTTTTGATTTTTCACTTTTTAGTTACATACCCCACACAAATTCAAATAATACTAGTAAGATAAGATAAGATAAGATATATTTATTTGCTCAAACATGTGTATACATACAAGAACATAAATGCATGCAGGATAACACAGAAAAAAAAAAGGATCAGACATGTTTGCCACCTAGTAGATATGGCGTGCAAATATTATTGGCGTGAATAATAATTATTTTTAATTATTAATTTCAAGTCAAAAAAACATTAGTGATAAGTGAATTAGTAGACAAAAAATAAATTATAAATGTCAATAATAGAGAAAAATGAAATAATAATAAGTGAATAATAACTAGTGCATTGAAGAATTAAAGACACCGTCTAGAAGAATCATTAAAATTCGCATAGAAATGCCGGAGATGCAGTACATTTATGCATATAACTTCGTGCATAAGAATAATTTCCTTATGTATATACTGAAACCTTCCTGAAAGCATGTAGATCACAATAATGAATAATTATCAAAATTGGTTCGTTAATTTTTGAGAAAATCGCGGACATACAAACGTACATACATACGGATGGAATACAGAACGTCAATTTTTGAAGTCGGTTAAAAAATAGACTGTAGATATCGCATGGGGTCTAAAATTATCAAAACCTCTCTGCATTTCCCGTATTAAAATATGTTAATATTCGAGGAAAGTATCTTCTATTCCATTAAAAATTAATTTTCGCGAAAGGTATTAAGTGTAAAGATGGTACTTGAGAGTGTAGCCACTCCAGCTACCAATTAAAAGGTATTTTAAAGTGGTGTTTGAAGCTTCTGTAAGACGCTTGAACGTTATTAGTACCTTTCGCTAATTAATGATTCTAGTAATTTTAATTTGTTTACGCGCCTTACCTGAAAACTGTTAATTTTCTAAGTTAACGAGATTTAAAGGGAAAATTATATTATGTATTCTGAAAAGATCGTTTACAATCTCTTTTAAATTCCCAGTAGGACATATTTATAGTTTTTCGTCATCCTCATCACTGGGTCCACTTCTGCATCCTTTTTAAATGCCATTTTTCCTTATTTTGCTCCATTATTATTAAGGGTGCATTGTACATGCCTTCATCATCATCATGTCCTTGAAAATCATCATCATTTCAGCCCCAAAAGACGTTCACTGCTGGACATATACCTCTCTCAAACATCGCCACTTCGATCGGTTCTGTGCTTCTCACATCCAGCGGATTCCTGTTGCCTTCACAACGTCATCGGTTCACCTTCGTGGGATACCTTCCAACCCTTCGTATTACGATTTATTTGGTGTCTGTACAGCATGTCTTTTGCTTCTAAGCTGTTATCTCTGTAATATCTAGCCATATCATCTGTCACGCAATCATAGATATACCTGAAACACTTAAACCATCAGAAATTTTTATCAGTACTTCAATCAAACTCACATTTCAAGAACAGAACCCAATTTATTTCCGTTGGTGTAACTTGAACAGGCATTGGCGCCACCAGGAATTTAGCTTACGCCATTACCTAAGAATAGTCTGGCCGAATGGCCGGCCGACATCAATGGAATATGCCAAGGTTTACAAGTGCTCAACAGGTGGAAATTATAGTCTGTAGGTGTGGTTAGGCATTGTTTGTTTGAAGATAAGCCTTAATTGATTATGCCTGAATTCTCAAACGGTACGGTTCTTAAGGATATTCTAGTAATACAAGGTGTAAGAGAATAAACACGTCCTGAAAGTAGATCCTACTAATATTATAAATGCGAAAGTTTGTATGTATGGATGTTTGTTACTCTTTCACGCGAAAACTACTGAACGGATTTTGATGAAACTTTACAGTAATATAGCTTATACATCAGAATAACACATAGGATACTTTTTATCCCGATATTCCCACGGGATCGAAACTTACGCGGGTGAAACCGCGGGGCGCAGCTAGTTGTTCATAATTGACTACTGAATCGATTTCAGTAACTTTTAACATACTTAGGTATTTAAAAAAAATAAATTATACTAACCGCCGATTGAGTCAAATAAAATTAAATCTTATTGCAAGCCAATAAGAATCAATTTTAAATGCATAAAGTAATGCTAGTGTCAACACGATTTTCTTAATAAAAATAGCAAGCTTTTAAAAAAAAACGTTTTGGTCATTGTATCCAAGAAGCATGTATGAATGAATGAATGAATGAATTGCACCGATCCCAGCGTGGTTAAACCAGACTCGATTAATCGAATGAACCCCAAGATTCGCACTAGCTTCTGTAGCCTCATGATCATGGTGCTACAGCGGCCATTGCATATCAAGGAATAGACCGGGGGGCGCGGTAATTGGTAAGGAGGACGTGCCCGTAGGATAGGGAAGGATTTAAGAGCCTACCGGATATGCATCCTAGAGCAAGCATTGGACTAGTGGAGAGATGGGTAATTATTATCTATGGATGGGCATCTTCTAACGACCTTGCCGCCAGGCTGGTTCAGGTCGAGCTTCATCGGCGAGTCTTTTGGCGGAGTGTTACTGCTTTCTCGGTTCTTTTGTATGTCATTGTTCTGTTGTATTGTGTTAGATGTTGCTGTTATCGATGTCATCTTCGGAAGTTTCGCTACTATCCGTTTCCGGTTTATTGTAAATCTCACTAGCAGCGATCTTGATCTTACTTTTGTCTTCCGCTGTATCCATCCAGAAATTGATTCCCTTGTCGAAGTACTTCATGTCCTGTTTTAAATTGTCGTTCCATGTGTAAATAGGTCGGCCGACCTTCTTGGATTTGGCTTTGTATTGCATTGCTGCATGTAGCAGGTGTGGTTTGCGACGCCTGTAGACATGTGCGAGGTAGCACATCCTATGGTTCTTGATGCGTTTGGTTACTGTTTTTCCGTCTAATATTTCATGCATTTTCTTTTGTCTTGGTTTATTTCTAGAGTGGTTAATCAAGTCCCTCATGATAACTCGCTCATATTTTCTGAGTCTTGATCTGTTAGCTTTAGTAAGTGCCGAAACTTTCAAACCGTGTATCATGCACGGTACGATCACCATTCGATACATGAGTCTGGCTAATTTCCAGTCCATATTTGAATTATTTATGAATGGTAGTAACGATTTGGCGTTTTTCATGGCCTGTTCGCAACGTTTTTTTATAGTGCTTTTTCTACTTAATGTAGATGTTATGTATGTACTTAGGTATTTAACTTCTTCACATGTTAGTATACTTATTCCATTAAGGGTCACGTGGGTCGTTATCTGTGTAGCTTTGGGGTCCCTAATTAGTATTTTTGTTTTTGTTTCGTTTATTTGGAGGCCTACACTGTTTAGTAGGGGTTTAATATGGTATATGATACCTTCTAATCCTTCTAGGTCATCTGTAATAAAGATAAGGTCATCCGCAAATGATAATACTAGAGGGAGTGAGATTTCGCGATCCTGGTCAAGTTTTATTAATTGTGTTTCTTCGTCGAGGGTTCTAAGGACTTCGTCGATGACCAGTGTAAACAGGCGAGGGGACAGAGGGCAACCTTGTTTGACTCCCTTTCCTTTAATAATCCAACTGCTTTGCTGGTCACACCATTTGATGCATGTTCGTTCATTCATGCATACCTTGATTATCCTGTTGGTTAGCGATTTGTTGGTTCGTTGTAATAAGATATCTCTTAGTGCATTGAGGTCGACGTTGTCAAATGCCTTTTCAATGTCCAGGGCGAGTACATAAATTCTTTTACCTGCACGCCATTCTTCGTCTAAGACCCTTTTAAGCGTGAATATATGGTCGTCTGTTGATCTATTGTTTAAAAAGGCCGCTTGGTAGTTGCCCAATTCCGTTATTATCTCATCTAGTTTTTTTAATACGTAGGAAGCGTAAATTCTGTAACCCGTATTGCAAACCGATATGCGGCGATATTCATTCTAATTTTTAGGGCTATTGTTTTTTGGAATTGGTACCTGTACGGTCTCCAACCATGTGTCAGGTGCTTCGTTCAGTGTCCAGGCTTTGTTCATGTGTTTGGTGACGGCTTCTTGTAATATTTGGGGCATTGCTTTGTACAATTCGATTACCACTTGGTCCGTTCCGGGGGCTGTCCCGTTCCGCATTTTATTAATGATTGCCATTACGTCGTCCGTAATGGGTCCCTCACCCTGTACTTCGGTTATCGGCTTTTTTATATTAACTGTTGGTATAAGATGGCCCTCGGATTTTTTTAAAATTTGCTCCCATTTGGTCATTGGTATATAAGTAGATCTTTTTCGACGTTTTGTTTGAAGTTTGTTCCTGCTGTAAAAAAAGTATAGCATCTGCATGCGTTTTGCAGGGTGTTTTTTCCCCAATCCATTGAGGCAGGCCCTGCATGCTTTTTGCTCTTCCTGATATTTAACCTTTTGAAGTGTTGCCTGACATTCTTTTACTCGGTTGTGCCTATTTGGATTATCTGGTTGCCTGCTTTGTAGGAATTTAGCCTTTTGTAGGTTAGCAAGAGCTAGTCGATGATCTCTGGAGAGAACTGGCTGAAAAATAAGAGTTTCCTGAGCAGCCGATTTTAATACTTCCGTTATGGTATTCCAGGGTATTTCGATGAGTTTGTCCGTTGAGTTGATCCCTTTATCTTTTAGTTTTTTTGTTATGCAATCTTGGTATTTTGTTTTTGTGAATTTACTATTGAGAGCGGCATAATAGCATTGTTTATAGTTAAAATCCTTGGCCACAATTGTTGTTTCCTTCGCGGCTTGCTGTTGTCTTTGTGTAATAATGTGTTTGGTGCTTTCTTTCTTGTTTGAAATTCGATTTGTTCTTATTAGACCCCAGATTATTTTATGGTCGGATGTGCCCCTAGCGGCCCATTCGCCTTTAATAAAATCAAAAAGTTTTTCTGATGCATGTGGCGTTATAATGTGATCCAGTTGGATTTCTGAGTGCCCTTTGACCACGTAACCCTGCACGATGATTTCGCTTTTGTCGTTTCTATTTGCAGTTTTTCCCTGTTGGCTATATCCATTAACATTTCCCCGTTGTAGTTAGATAAGTCATGGTGTAGGTTTTGTTGGATCAGCCCTTTGCGTTGGAAACTTTGTGTATCATGTCGGCCAATATGAGCGTTAAAGTCGCCAAGAATTATTAAAGTACATTTCCTTGGTTTTTGTCTGATCAAGTTTAATAAGCCTGTGAAGGATCTGTTTGCTATAGATGTACAACAGTTTATGTGAGAATTCAGCATCTTTTCTGATTAGAATTGCAAGTCCCCGATGTGTTTTACCTGAGGTTCCATAGAGGTGCCATTCGTAGTGTGTAGAGTTGTATGCTCCTGAGTTCATACCTGTTTCTTGTAAGCAGGCTACATGAATGCCCCTAATTGAAAGCTCAGCGTCAATTTTATCTTTTTTGGTCGGTTTTGAGGCCCCGCGGACGTTCCAAGTTGCAATACGCAAGTCTAGGCAAGTGTACTTTATTGAGGTAGACGGTTGGTTTCTAAGTATTGTGAACCCAGTGACATCTGCGACTACTTCTGATAACGGTGTACACATTGGTGTTTGTTGTTCATATTGTGTTAATGAGCTAGCTAATTGAGGGCTGTTCGTTTGAGACTGGGATTTCGTGAGTTGACCTTTCTCTTCACGTGTGTTGTACTGGTTAATTAAAGGCTTATTATATATTGTTGTTGTGACATTGTTCGATTTTTTCATTATATTTATCGGGTTGCTGTTATAGTGTTTGTCGTCGGTCATGACCCAGCTATCGTAGTGCTGGTCCTTGTAGAGGATGTGTATGTTGCCGGGTACTGGTTCGCCGGTAGGTGAATACACTAGGTTGTGTCTTGTATCCGTGTGCACGTGCAAATTTACAAGATAGAACTCGGCTGCGGCGATTAAGATATCCTCTCCTCCCCAGAACGTCTTGTTAAACTGCTGTGTTATGTATTTTGTTATTCTTTGTTCCTGGGAGAGAATGCTGTTAGGAAGAATTTCTTGTACATTATTTAGAAGGGCTAAGCGAATTCTTTCGTCATCTCGATGCTCTAAAACATATGAAGCAAGATCCTGACGGACAGACACGTGGTCGAAAGTTAAACCCATTACATTATTTATTTGATGTGCTATGGCCCTGAATAGGCAGTTTCCTTCTTTTGTCATACGCACAATTGTGCCCATTTTAAAAGAAAAAACTTTTTGTTTTTATGGTATTACAAGACCTGCTCTGCACACATGTGTTGTGTAGCTTTGGGTTTGTGAACCACTATAGCTGACAGGGGAGCTTAACGCTTGAAATTTATGAGCTTCGCTATTTTTTGTTACTTAACCTTTTTTTTTTACCCTTTCGGTCCAATTTTGCGCGCGGTTTACAAATTTTACAAGCTAGGAAATAGGTAGCTTGTTCAAGGCAGTTTTGATAATTTAGTACAATGTTAAATTAAGAAAAGCGTGAAGTACTAATTCTAGAGCGATACCGTATTTCAGGTTAAAATAATAGAGTGTATTATTTTGGCCTTCGCTCCTAAATATAATATGAAGACATTTCCTTAAAGCCTATTTATAGCTTACAATGATGTTAAATTCACGCGTGGCGTCAAAAGTCCAAATTAACAACGCAAAACGCAGTTTTATACAGCCTCCAAGCCTCTATCGGAGATCCCTGAAATATATAATGGAAAGATCTCACCAAATCCACGTCGTCGATATTCTCGCCCGGAAGGCCTAGACCTCAGGCTTGTATATCAGGTACACACGTATGCCACTTTACCACCGTTTTAAGGTGTTTTAATTTGCACCCACAAAAACACAGCAAGCGAAACCCCGTTCGAGTTTCAAGCTCAGAGTCAGCCACGTGTTGTGCACATTGCATCAAGTAAAAACAAAGGCGGGTCAAGACACGACACGTCTGTCCCCTTCGGCGGCCACTATCCGAATCCTCATTGTATCCAAGAAGCATGTAGATAAAAAACTGTATTACGCTTTTAACTCACTACTAGAAATTTTTAAGACTAATTGGGTTGTATGAGGTCTTACGTGTTGTATGTATATGTCGATACAAAGCATCTTAAAGTGAGAGTGACAGAATGCGGATTCAAAATTATTTTGCGTTTGAGTACAATACACCATATAAAATAAATTTATAGATTTATATGTAGAAATTTTACAAAGGGTGACACAATGGGCGGTCTTATCGCTAAGATCGATGTTTTAAAGACAACCTTTGAATGGATTTTAAAAGGGGAAGCAGATACAATACTGTAGGTAGTTTTTAGTATACCATTTACAAAATACAATAAATACATGCATATTATACTAATCTATATAATTTTAAATATGATAAATATAATAACCATGAAACAGGAGCAAAAAAAATGATCTTCGAATGACCATCTACAATATAATTTATTTTATTACCTTTTGTCTTTATTTTATCTGCCCAAATCTAAATATGTAATTTGTTGACAAAACTTTTATCTATCTGGCTCCATAAAACCGCTCAAGTTTTGTTTTATTTCGCCATCCAAATCCACAAACAGACTTAGGCATCAAATTCCTCAGAATCTGATTCACAAACAATTCTTATTTAACATACACACATCAAAACCAGATCAAAGCCATGTTCCTTTACATTAAAAATTCAATCGAACACACATCACGGCGGCCATTCTTCGAAAATACCAATCAATCATTGAGTTTATTTACCAAATTCTCTCGGTAACAGTGTTTGATGACGTAATATCGGCCACAACACGCATGAACCAACATCATGAGCCCGGTATTTGGGAACCTCGTGATCCTCAATACCGTGACGTGTTTAAAAACATGAAATAACCCTCCTTATGAATCAACAGTGCTTTAGCGTATGCACAATATCAACCACTTGGCTGGTTGCCAACTACCATTTTTCAACGTAAGATCTGGCACGGACGAGGCGATTTTCCGGCGTTTCTTTTTCGCATGATTGCATTTTGACAGGAGTCACGTGATTACTGTCAGTATTGTGGGGTTAGTGAACTACGTAATGATGGAGATTTAGTTATATCAGGTATTTTTGGGTGCGTAAAATTGGATTCCACAATGACGGCTAGTTTTAATTGTTTTTGGCGTCATAGGCGTTTGAAATTTTGTACTGCTTTGACAGTTGCTGCTATTTCTGTGCCAAATTAATTTGCTGTGGCACCTAGTGACAAAATTTTTAATTTTTTTCATCGGACGTTGTAATTGAGGCGGTCATTACCATCTTTGGCTTTGTAAAGGCAAGTGGAAAATTAAATCATGATCATACACTTTCAATTCAAAATTCATTCCAGTCTTACCAAGGGGTATCGTGCTACCCAGTTACTGAAGTGTGTTGGTCAGATAGGCAGTCGCTCCATGAAAAATACTAATAATCGTCTGCATATGGTAAAACTGGAAGCGGACCCCAATATAGTTGGAAAAAGGATAGGTAGATCATGATGATGATCATACATTTTTAAAGTAAATCGCACTATATGTCGCACGGTTTGCAGCAATCCTTATTCTGCATACTATTCAAATCAGTTTCGTTAGTAAAACGACTTTATAGTCGCCCACACATTGCGTATAATCGCGATGTTTATTACTGTTGTAATGTTTTTCGCGTCTGTACGTCATGACCTCCAATTTCTCGGGTACGCGGTGACACTTCGAGACGACGTTTTTTTTCTTGTACGATGCGTTTTATGAAAGAGTTTATTAGCGTTTTTATTTCAAGAGCACATTAACTCCAATTTTTTAGTGCAGTTTGTATTTTACATTGGTCATTGAACTTCTTTTATGCAATTTTGAGGTCGTTTCAATGTTTAGGATGCTTTTTCTGATACTTTATCTCAAATAGGTCACAATCCCAAATACGTTGAGGTCGGCGTCCAGTCTAACCGGAAGCAGTTGAATACCAGTATGTTACATGGAGCGACTGCTTATCTGACCTCCAAAACCCAGTTCCTGGCTAACATGATACCCTTTGGTAAGACTGGTGGTCACACTTTTGGGTTTTTTGGGGACCCGTAACGACTGTCAAAGATCTACGAATGACAGCCGGGGCCAATGGCCTAACGTGCTTTCCGAGGACGCAGATTCCCATACTTTATCTAATGATGGAAAACTTTTTATTCCGTATTGGTAGATACTTGTTGTATTGAGTTTTTTGTTATTCAAATTATATAAGTGTTTGGGTGATCTGTCTCTGTCGTGCTAGTGAGTTTAAATCATATTATTAAGTAGGTAGGTAGGTACTCGTAAGTATTGTCATTAATCATCTTAGTTTTTTTTTTGCTAAAAATTTTTGCTTCACAAAAAATCCTGTGCTGCTTTTGAGGCATATGTTATGCTTATAAATATTTATGTATTTCGGTAGTTATGATATGACAATTCAATTAATCTGACGGCTTTTTGGGATTTGGCTCGCAGGTTCGATTCCTACATATTTCTATGGACTAATAGTTTTCCGGGTTGAGGTAATATAGTGCAAGTGAGATTTATTTATGTTATTTAAAACACTTTTATCTCATAGTTTTCTTTAATATTTAATAACAAAAAAAAACACGTATATGAAAAAAAAACAGTGTTTTTTTTTTTACTTTCAAATTAATTATAGTATCAAAAATTTAAATTTCATAATTTGTGAATTAAAATTATTCATTAAAGTATTAACGCACCAAAAGAAATATTTTTAAGCTTAGGTAACATTTTAGGCACCCGCGTGTCACCTTTCATCCTGACCCTTGTTCACAAAACACTCAATGTTCACTAAAATGGTGTCACATGTCACTTCACAGCAATTAATGTGTTTTTCTTTCTCACACATTTGAAGATTGTATTTCATGCCACATTAAACTAGTATTACGATGAAAACTATTAGTATGTGTCGTAGGAGACAGGTGTGCTCATTGCAGGAATATTGCGGCTACATACCGACATTTTAGAACAGGGATATTGAACCTTTCTGAATCTGCGTGTAAGAAATGAAATGAAATTGTTTATTCTGTAAAATATCGAAAATCACCTTTACACGTCATATTATTAAAAAAAACTGGTCAAGTGCGAGTCGGACTCGGGTACCGAGGGCTCCGTTTTTTTTTTTCAATATAGGAATATAATAAAATAAAAATATAAGCATTTATTTTTTTTAGAATTCGTGCTTCAATCAGATTTTTCTGTCGCGTGCCAATCTTGCACATAGGTTTGGCGTCCCTGTACTGCAATCTTATTTATTGCTTCAAGTTGACTCACGTGGGTGACAAATAGATCATAAATGTTCTCCTCTTAGTATTTAGATTAGAAATAAAAACAATGATATGTTGAGGTAGGTGATGTGACTGATGTGTCAGCCATATGATGCAACTTGTTGATGATCTTGTTGCGTGTCCGTGATTATTGATTCTGGGTTTAAATAGACTTACCCGAAATAGAGGCGGATCGCTGAATACCAATCTTTTTAATAAGCTTTCTTTCACCGGATATAAGTCGGATATTTTCATAACTAACCTGAATATCAGTACTTTACATGGAGCGACTGCCTATCTGACCTCCACAACCCAGTTACTGGGTAATACTGGTTGGGTAACCATAGAAATATGTATAGAAAACTTATTGTGTACTATGACGGGCCTAAATAATAATAGTGAAAAAAACAACCGACTTCAACCGACCAAAATTGCTATATGTATGCCTATAATATTTGAGGAGTTTCCTCAATTCCTCATGGATACCATCATCAGAACTGGATTTTGACAAAAATGGGACCAATCTGGAAGCATATCCTTTCAAATAAAAAAAAAATTCCAAATCGGTTCATAAATGACGGCGTACTGAGGTAACAAACATAAAAAAAAAAAAATACAACCGAATTGATAACCTCCTCCTTTTTGAAGTCGGTTAAAAAATAAGGTCTCCTAAACTGCAATGAATCCCGCGCGGCAGATAAACTAAGTATGTTACGCCGACCCCAAATACATTGGGATAAGAGAATGGCGACTTCTCCAGATTTTATTTTCGAAACGACAGCTTCATACTACAAGTTGACTAGCACAGTCTGCACCGCGTTTTATTATCTCAATAACTCCGCCATTTAACACTATCTTCAAAGCTCTCACAGTCGGTCAATAAACGTCCATAAAATGACATTAACTACGCAAATAAACTGTGAGAGAACTCTAAACATTAATTATTTCACCATGCATTACTTCAAATGAGTAATATGGATGTTTTACACCTTTTCTTGCCAACGAAAAGTGTACTTTAACTTGTAGGAAATAAAGTTGAAGATGTGTTAATAGGTTTTGTTTCAGGAGTGTTCAATCAAATTATGCGTGCTGGTTTCCGTGAAGTAGTATTTTGATTATGCGTTGAAGCGTCAATCGCAAATCATTGTGACGTTTAAGATAGTTTACAGTTATAAATAATAATTGGTATTATGTGTTCTGAAGTTCTGATGGTAATTTATTTATTTATTTATTTATTAGGCTTTTCAACAATGAGTACACTGTTACTTTATAATTTGTACATTGCACCTCATCACTTACAGAAAAGCACCGCATGCACTACATTTTGCGCAGATAATAACACAATTAATTAATTAAAACAGTAATACATAGTTTGAGAAAAAAAAAATATAATAATAAAATAAACTGACAGCTAAGTTGATTACAATCACAGAACAGATAAATTTGATTACAATGAATTAATTGGCATGCATTAAATGGCAAGCAAAAATGTACTTTATACAGCCCGATTCAAACTTTATGGCGGGTTTGAATCTGAAGTGGGCTATTCGCTGCGCAGTGCCTCACCTCTCACCCCCGCTGACAGGTGAACTTGTTATTGCGCAGCGATTCGCCCCATGTATCCGAGCTATGTATAAAGTTTGAATCGAGCTGTACAGTCACGAGCACTAATATGTCAACACTTGGCAACTTTCAATTACGATTTTTTCGTGAAATAATAAATGCAACGTTGTAATATGACACTTTACATAAACCTATGGGTTCGAAAATACTATGTTCGTAATAACATAAAATTTAATTAAAAAATGAAGGAGAAAATCGCCTTTCAATAAAACCAAATGTATACATACTTTTGCTCGTGACTGTACATAAGAAAGGGGTTACAACTGTGATAAACTAAGTCTTTGTGCCAAGTGGTTGACCCGTGTCTTTTAACCTCTTCCGGGAGGAAATACTAACTTGAAATTAGCGCTTGAAAACTACTAAATTAGACAATAGAAGTAGGTACTATTTTACTTATTTCAAAGCAGCATTATAAAACCATAATTCAGGTTGAAATTTTAATCATCATTTTCCTCTTAAGAGGTCATTGTACTCATAATTAAAACAACTTTTACTATGCGACCAAACCTGAAACCGTGAAAAAAAAAAACAGCTGTTCCCTACATTTATGTTCGCATAACTCGTCCGAAAAAAAAATGCAGGGAGGGAACAGCTGATTTTTTTTCGCGATTTCGAGTTTGGTCCCACAGTAAAAGTTGTTCATAATGATGACAACAATGACCCCTTAAGAGAAAAACGGTGATTAAATTTTCACCTGTATAATCTTTCTTTTTCTTTATTTATCTTTTTTCTGTTTTTTTTTTTTACTGTATTCTTTTGTAATTTCACTGGGTTGCGGAGGTCAAATAGGCAGTCGCTCCATGTAAAATACTGGTATTTAGCTGCATCGGGTTAGACTGGAAGCCTTTTCCCAACTATGTTGGGGTCGCTCAACATTGTTCGGAAAAGGCTAGGCAGATGATGAGATGATGAATCTTGTGACTTTACTACTACACCCGTGTGAATATGAGATTATGTTATTGTATTTTTAAGCTCTGACATATACTTAAGGTTCATACTGGAGTCTCCAGACGCGAGAAACCAAAACAAAACTCGCTCACGACGATCGTGTCAACTAACTTCAAAAAAGGTGTTCGAACTATCACGAATAGTCCAATGGCTTCCTAATCATTAAAACAATAGACGGTCACTCTCCCGTCCCGCGCAGGATCCGCTTGAGTATGACCAGACTTTAAATAAGTATAAGTAATGGAAAAACGGCAAAGAAAAACTCAGTTTCATTGTTAAAAGCAACATCCAGTTTGATAAAGTAATCAATTCTGAAAAAATTGCTTACTTTTCTATGTATTCTTTCACTTGGTGGGTCAAAAAATATATTCTCTTAGTAACCTTCGGGTAGGTTTGTAAACCAAGAAAAATATCCTGCATTTCATTGGTTTCCTTGTTCACGGAATTTCTCTTTGAAGGTCTGGATATTTCTTCGAATATACGTATTGTGCCCTCTTTGAAAATTTTCTTGCTCATATTAAACAACGCAAAAAGGAATTTGATTGAATTTTCTTGTAACTAATGTCGTTTTATTTATTCGCGGAAGTCTTTAAGAAGAATTATTATGTAGAATTATTTATTGATGGGCAGCCACATTTTTTCTCTCTTTGTTTCAAGCAATTTTTTGCAGTAATAAATCACCAATTTTACGGACAATGGGCATATTATTTTGTCTCTCTTTTCGCGTTCGCAATATATTCTATAGTTAGTAGAAAAAATATTACTTTCCCGGGATGGGGTTCATTTTACCGATTGACAATATAACTTCTTTGTTAGCAACCGTTACTGTTGCATAACCAGCTAGTAAGACTTCTTTGTTAGCAACCGTTGCTGTTGCATAGCCAGCTAATAACACTTCTTTGTTAGCAACCGTTGCTGTTGCATAACCAGCTAATAACACTTCTTTGTTAGCAACCGTTGCTGTTGCATAACCAGCTAATAACGTTCCCGCTGTTGGGAGACACACACCAGTTAACCTAAATAACATTCAAGTTACTCCAATCTCAAGATAAACATGCTACCAGATTCAAGAATGATAAATGAACGAAGTTAAAAACGAACGAATGAGTCAAAGGTTAAAACGAAAACTTTCGTCTATGTAAATATAATGAGTGTGAAATCCGTTTAGAAGCTTTCCCAAGATTCGTCTCATTGAGAGGGAATTTATTATTTATTCAGGAGTTTCGAAGCGTTTCTACGTTAATTTTGGGCTTGTAAAGTAATTACATTTAGTAGGTTTTAGTGTGTTTAAGTATGTGTGAAATTTGATTATTATTACTGTGATCTAACTGTTTGATTGCTGGGAACCAGGCCTCCCTTCTGTGAGAGGGAGTGGGCCGTAATCCCCCACGCGGGCTCAGTGTATTTTTAATGTGGATCAGAGGATTCCTTGAGGGACACTTGACATTTAACACAACGAGCATGGACTCTTAATAAGTAAAGTACCTACGTCTAACATACGTTTATAAGCAACAAAACGTTATCGATATTACAAGAACCGCTGAGCTATGTACAGCTATAGTGTATCGAACAGAATTGCACCGTTGCAAGACTCCGTGATTAACCGCTGATTAATCTGTGTTGCAGACATATCTCAACTAGCTTCCGATACAGTAATGAGCGTTCCTAAATTAACGATAATCTGATCACAGAGCTAACGAGTAGTACTATAGAATGTAATGAAGCATGTTGGATACAGCTTAGACAAGCCAAGGACATCTAAGGGTAGTGTTAATGTACAATCAAAGACTAAATTAGAATAGTTATATATTAAACGTAAACATGAAGGATGAGCTATCTAAAAAAACATGTCTGCGACGAAAAATTACTGACTGTCAGACAAGAGTGATGTTCATCAAGTTTCTGTATTTTTCTTTTAAAGAACGAAACCCGAATTATAAATATGGATCATATAAAAGGCAAAGTCAGAAGTCGGTAAAAACAGAAAAAAAAGTACTGGAAACCATAATCACACATGCTAATAGAAAATGCATAAAGAAAAATCTCTGCACGTTATTACAGAACAATAAAGTTTCTACCGTATAATCTTTGTTTTTCAAATAAAAGATGTACAGAGGCCAGCACATCAAGCTACCCCAACCTGTCAAATTTTCCCAATTGAATATAAACCTTATTCCTTTGTGGTAAAGTTGAAAATCTATCAAAGAAATCTGACAGATTGGGGTAGCTTGATTTGCTGGCCTCTGTACATTGATTGTAGAATTCTGACAGTCCAGCTTCAAAGAAACACCACAATTAGACCGCCTAGCGGAAACCTAATGCACACATATGTTTTATTTGCACTCATATTCATAATAACATATTGTAAGAGCACGGAAATGTACCAGTATCCGAGATTAAAGAGATTCACGCGAAACTAGGCCATATGTTCACTATTATCTGAATAATTATAATATTTTTCAACCTGAACGTTGCATAACTATTGACAGAAATGGGTTATGGTATCGCAATATTAATGGGCTTCATATTGTATTAAAAGATTTAGATATATTGAAATAGGTTAGTGGGGATAATGGACGGTGTGGTGGAGAAATTGGAAGGTATGTAGAGTATACAGGACAAATTAAATTAGCTAGCGAAACTGCAGACGTGATGAGTATCGATAACTAAACGCTATAAAAAATAAGCAAAAAATATTTGATGATTTTTTTTTTTGGAGTCCAATGACCGCTGGATGTTTGGTTAAGTATGAGTTGAGAAAATCTGTTTGCTTCAGTTTTGTTGTTTTAAGATATCGATACCCAAGATTACTCAATAAAAAGTTTATTTTTAAACTGATATTTCAAGTGATTACACTAATTGCGGTCGGTGAACCCACAAAAAAAATCCACAATTTAACACATTTTTAGTTTTATCGTGACCTTCACGGTTTTGAGAGCAGTGGTGATAAAATAATTTACAGCAAGTAAAGTGCCTGTCTGGGTTCGAACCTACGCCCCACAACTCGAAAGTCGCGGCCGTTACCATTGAGCCACCACTCCGGACTGTTAATAAGAAATTCCCAATGGAAAACTCAATAACACTTTGTCCGACCCGGGAATCGAACCCAGGACCCCACGCTCAGCAGTCGCGCTTGCAACCACGAGACCAACGGAAAATATGAAGCTAGTTGCCCATTCCAAATCTTATTAGGTACCTATGGAGAAGAACGGGCAAGAAACTCCATGGACACTCTTTTAAGTAATATTATTACAAAAATATTAGTTACAATGATCATTAATGTTGAATTTATAATTATATGTGAGAAAGATGTAAAAAAGAAGATGTACACGTTAAAAGCGTCCAGAGTACAGCAAAAAGTAACAAAACAACAATAAAATTTTAAAAAATAAGCCGAGCTAAGTGATGACCAGCCCCAACTGACGGCGCCCGTTCACGAATATGACGCATAGATCAGCACCATTCAGCTCAACAAATTATCATCATGTCAATTAGATTTCATTACTTGATAGCTCTAGCGTATCTAAACATGAAATGCTCACCCAAAAGCCACGTCCTCGTTTAGGAACAATACTAAATCAATCACATTTATTCTATGGCCCTTATCGCTTCCAGCTGCCTTATCGTTTTGCTGGCTAAAATTAATTAAACGTAGTTCTGTACAGCGCTTTGTTTCCCTCCAACTTGGTCATTTGCGATATTCTTCATAAATTGGGGTCTAAGACTCAGGCGGTAGCGGGGAGTTCAGAAAAGTTTGAAATACATCTAGGATTTAAAATTATATTGTGGTAGTATGGCTTTCAGTGGCGAAGGGTGAATTTATGACAAAGGTAAGCCGGAGCAAGAAAAAAACGTCAATGAACCGTTTCATTATATGTATTTCAATGATGAATTGACTATAGAGTGGTTGTGTTCTGAATTTTCGAAGGGTAGCCGGCGGGAATAGAGTTGTATGGCACCTTCGCCACTGATAGATTTTACTGTGTTTGCTCTCTAATTTTCTATAGGTAATCTCGAGTCTTGTCTATAACGTGCAACGTGTTGATTCTTATTTCCATAATCCAGAAATACAGGGCTCACCAAGCCCACGCATTGCTTCTGTGAAATTTCTCCAATAAATAAAAATAACGTCATCATGATTGTATTTATCGCCTTGTATTTTTTTTATCAACTGCTTAACTTTCTTTGTTGACAATATTACTTGAAATGCTGTGTTTTCGACGATCCAAGTGATATCTACGGATAATATGAGTATGTGTGTGTGTGTGTGTGAATTTCTTTAGCTTTTAGCTTGGCTTCGTTTGTCATTGGTGAATGGTGATCTTTCTTTTTTTGAAAGAAACCAGAGGGCCAATAACTCTCGTATTCAAAACGTTTAAAATCTAGGCACAGTTTCATCTCGGTGACAAACAAATGTCAAATGAAGGGAAATTAGAGGTATTTTTGACAGATCTGAGACTGATATCAGACTGTGAAGGTTCTTAAAAGTACAAGAATAACCACTCTGTTTGAACAATATTTGAACCGTTGGAGCATTTTATCTCTTTCATTATCAACATAGTTTCAATTGAAAGACGTCCACTGCTGGATTAATGGCATTCCCAAACATAGCCACATCGACCGGTTGCATTTGACTCTCAGCTAACAATAAATGCAATATCTAGAACATTCGCTGTTCCTTACCAACTAAAGTGGAACTCTCATTCCTTGCACCTCTTTACATACAGTTCAAAACTTTCGAATCTTATTGTGCTGGAGAGTTCCGCCAGCTTATTGGTATTCGTCCGAGTTTCTTAGATATTACTTGTACTATTTAATTATAGAGAACTTACCGTGACTGTCAAGGCTTTAAAGAAACAAAGGAAAAATAAGTGCCGATGTAATAAAACTTTCTATTGAGTATTTTTTGCATTAAGCTACTAGAAATATATATAAGCTATCACCGCCGAATAGCAATCTATTCTGATCGTATTCAGTGTGGTATTTTCATTAATTTCTGCAATGGCTTCATCACATTTGACTGATAGCAGACTAGCCCAAATATGTAGGTATCTACAATCTCTGACTGATGACTGAGAGCAGTAGTAAGTAGGCCCCGACTTACGAGTTCTGGGGCCTCAAGTCTGCTATTACAATAGTGTCAGAATGGTCTATCATTGATTTCATAATGGTTGATTTTGACAAGTTTGGTAGTCTACTAATATAATGGCATCATCTGACTTTCCAATTGTCAACCACTGACACTCCATTGAAGGAAATGGCATTAAATGGTAATCTCGTATATAATGACAAATGAATAAATGTAATGTTTATTGCTATTTACGAACTTCTTACTACTTCAGATTGCAAACACTAATACATAATATGTAAAAATATATACTTTAAGAAATCTAGAATGAAATTTAGTAGTAGTTTTTCTCAGATCATTGACTTACCAATGATCGACCATTATGAATTTAGCAGATTACGAACTTTTAGCAAAATGAAAATGGGATCGTGTTGGAATGACGAATTTATAAAAATAGCAGACTCGGGCCCCAGGTCGTGGGGTTTGCACCAAGGCAGGCGCTTCACTTCGTATAAATTTATTTCCTCACCACTGCTCTCAAAACGGTGAAGGAAAACATCGTGCGGAAACTGGCATGTCTTAGAACCAAAAATTCGAAGACGTGACATCTACCAACTCGCACTGGACCCGCGTGGTGGATTGGTCCACTCTCACAGAAAGAGAAGGCCTGTGTTCCAACAGGGGGAAGATTAGAAGCTATGTATGTAATATCCGACTTTGAAAGTTCGTTTACGTTCATAGTTCTAATGAGATACATAGGCTGGCTGCAAGTACTACGCACACATCTTTCTTGTAAAAACCTTTCCTCAGTCGCCTTTCATTATTGTATAAGTACTGGTATTTCAATCAATAAATTCAGCCTATATCAGTCCACTGTTGGACATAAACCCCTCCCAAAGTTGACGTAATATTCTATTTTCGAGTACATTTCCCCAAATGTATCATAGGTTATTTCAGCCTGACAGTTTGTGGCATACACGGTGATTGATGTAAAAATAATGGATATTTACACGCACTGGCGGTTTCGTTGGTTGAGTCAATAAAAGAATGATGAAGTGAAATATAACATATACAATTATACGTACATAATTATGTATAAAGGGAGTTAAATGGTTGAAAGCTATTAGCTATTGCTGACTATTCTTATTGGGGGATGTTATTTATTCATATCGAGGTTGCATAGAGGACGATGAGACAGTAAGTCATGTACTTTTAAACTGCACGGTGGTCGCCACGTACTTCGGTAACCTGGATACTCTTCGTGAGATGGTCAATGACATCAAGACTTTGCGGGCCTTTCTTAAGGAGCCGCGGTGTATTGCACTTTATTATAAAACAGCATATTTTATTGATAACCGAGGAAAAATTTGTATGCTAGGGGGTCTATAATCATGTGCAGAATTCATGGTTAAAGTTTGCGCGTCGATGTCGCAGTCACCCTGTATTGAAAGTAAACGGAGGTACTCAAATACAGTTGTGTGAAAATTTCGGATCAGTTTTTAGGGTTCCGTATCTCAAAAAGAATAACGGAATCCCTATAAGATCACTCCGTTGTCCGTCTGTCTGTCCGTCTGTCAAGACCCTTTTTTTCAGGAACGCGTGGAGTTATCAAGTTGAAATTAATATCAAATACTCGGGGTTGCAATCCCTTGAAGCTGTGAAAAAATCAAACTTTTTAGTCAACGCAATCAAAAGATACGGGCGTTTATGTACCGTTTATGCCGCATATTTTGACACTGGCAAGGGAATCAAAACCTATAGGGTACTTCCCGTTGACCTAGAATCATGAAAGTTGACAAGAGGCAATGTCATATTTGTATATACCTACAAATTTATACGGAATCCTCGGTGCGCGAGTCCGGCTTGCACTTGACAGGTTTTTTTTCAACATAATCAACACCCGCCCTTCACCCCAACTTATTTTGTCACTACAGTACCTCTATTACTTCTAAAAATCCAGGACCTATATCCAGTTTTATTGTAATACCAGGTAGAAATGTTTAACAGGTACTTACTACTACTAGCACACGTGTGAGCACTATGTACCTAAACTATAAAGCTACCATTTACTGGGTACGTCTTTAATTGACTTGAATGTGCCCTGGCAGCTGAGAGTATGTCATGCTCACTCAAATGTCTCGCTGATGGTGGCGTGTGTGTTGGATCATTGGGTTCCCTTCAAAATGGTTGAGCTGAATGGTGCTGATCCATACGTCATGTTCGTGAACGGGCGCCGTCAGTAGGGACTGGTCATCTCTTAGCCGCCATGGCTTATTTTAATTTATGAATTGTTCTTTTTATTACGGACGCCTTTAACGTGCACGTCTTTCTGCATCGTTCTCACATGTATAATTTCAACATGAATGATGTAATCAAGATTTTTGTAACAATTTTATGATTTAAAAGAGTGTCCGTGGAGTTTCTTGCCCGTTCTTCTCCACAGGGATCTACGCTTTGGAATGGGCAACTAGCTTCATCTTTCTGACTGACCGACCCGTGACAATTCAAAAGTGCCTATAATTGGTTTATTTGAAATAAATGCTTTGAGTTTGAACTACAAGTACTAATACAATCTAGGCGTTCATCAATGTGGTCGGAATGTTATGACCTCGAGAACTGCGCAATAGTGCAATGCAGTGCGCGTAACTCCAATACTCGGTCACTTAGCTATAATATGTACAGTATTACGATGGGTTCTCACAGTATGGAAATAACCCATTTGGGCGTAATTTTTAAACATGAGTTTCAGGAACGCGACTGTCACACAGGTAATTAGTGAAAGAGATGACGCCCTGCATAGACAAAAGTGTTTTAACTTCAAAAAAGAAGGAGGTTCTTAGTTTCTTCTGCATGTATTTTTATGTGTTCATCGATATTTGCATCAATTGTTTACCGATTGTGAAAATTATTTCTTATTCATTTGGAAGCTTGCTCTTTGGTCCTATATTTTAAACATGGAGAAAGTGTTTTTGAAATTTGAAGTGTCTATTTTCAGCCGGGTATTGTACATTGGTGAACATAAAATGTTTTAAATATGGATTATTGGTATTCTAAAGATGACCCATTCATGTCGTAATACGTGACGTTAAGTAAAGCAAAGTTAGGAGAACTAAGTAAAGTTTGCAAGGCTGGCTTAGGATAAATTTGTAGCACATCCATATCGATAGATACTAATATTATAAATGCGAAAGACTGCCTGAGTGTCTGCTATATTTTTAAGCCTAAACTATTCATCGTTATGCAGTTTAAGATAGATTGCCACTTTGAGAAGTACAGACGCCACCACATCAAGCTACCCGAAACTGTAAAATTTTCCCAATCAAATTTGAACCTTACGCTTTAGCTATAAAGTTGAAAATCTATTGAAGTTTGACAGATTGTAGTAGCTTGATGTGCTGACGTCTGTACATAGGTTACTTTTATCCTGGATATTTGTATTTGAAAATGATGAATAACAATATATACATATAAAAGAGGTCGCAGTTCGTGCCTTATACAGAGTGTTAGGTTAAACGAAGGACATTCTTTAAGGGAGTGTAGTACCCATGAAAATGAATAACTTTTACTAAGAGACAACGCCTGAAACCCAGAAAATAAAACCAGCCGCTTCTGTTTATTTTTTTTTTCAGATTTTGGAGTCCGCCCCATATTAAAAGTTGTTCATTTTCATGAGTACTACACTCCCTTAAAGTGTGTCCTTCGTTTAATCTAACCCACTGTATTTGAATTATGGATATAAGTTGCAGTGTGTGTACAGCAGAATTCATGCTTTGAAAACGTAGACCCACTAAACGAAAAGACACACGATTTGTCTTCCCAACAAACTACCGTTATTTACAATCGTCGCGTGACTCCAACCGATACAGTAATAAAAATAAAATTCAATACATCGAGTCTTTTATGCTTAAAACTTTGTGCTACCATAAACTATGTGGCCATAAACGCCTATGTCTCAAACATAACACTATGTTATAGTTCCCGAGTGACTGTTATAAAATTGGCGAACTTAACCTACATAGTATATTTTTGTATATTGTAAATCAGAGCCCCCTGGTGCATGTTAGTGGCGTTATTTAGTGCAGTGTGTTCGGAGCTTTAAAATGTATTCCATTACTGTTTTTGTATTTTATTGTCGATGTGGGTAGTTTTCGTTTGGAGTATACAGAATGTTTGGCTATGACATTATACAGCATGATTTGGAAGTCAATGTTAATTCTTGGCTTGAAATCGCGAAGTTTTAAACAATTCATTTGTACTTTAAAGCCAAAAGTCAGAATACATTTTCGTGAAGGATTTAATTTCATACTGTATATTTTTTGTAATTTTTGTATCACTAGCTGCGCCCCGCGGTTTCACTCGCATAACTGTCGTTCCAGTGGGAATATCGGGAAAAAAAGTAATGTATTAATCCTAGTTATAAAATATCTGTGTGCCAAATTTCATCCAAATCTGTTCAGCAGTTTGTGCTTGAAGAAGTAACAAACATACAAACTCGCTCACAAACTTTCGCATTTATCCTACTAATATTATAAATGCGAAAGTTTGTGAGGATGGATGTTTGTTACTCTTTCACGCAAAAACTACTGAACGGATTTTGATGAAATTTTACAGAAATATAGTTTATACATCAGAATAACACATAGGATACTTTTTATCCCGATATTCCCACGGGATCAAAACTTACGCGGGTGAAACCGCGGGGCGCAGCTAGTAAGTAATATTAGTAGGATAGTGTGATGGTGTATGGATGAAAAATACATGTTTCGGCTGACCCCAAATAAATTGGGATAAGGGCAGACGAATGTTGACGATGTATATCATAAGAAGAAGGCGTGAGTTTATGTATGGTCTATTCAAACTTATGTTTGAAAGTTAAACAACTATCAACTTTATTTTAATTGAAATTAGGTTGATTTCAGAATAACTAACACTATTGAAAAAGTAATAAAAATGTTTGAAGTTGTAGCGTAAACGGAACTTTATCGTGTAGGATTTAAAGTTATTTTTCCATAAACTCATATTTGTTTACATTTTTGACAAATAAATCGCGAATGCAAGTTATGTTTGTGTATGCTTGCTTGTGACGAAATCAAGCGAGATTCAACCAATATATTTGTAAAGCGTTCTATTGAACTGTAGGCTGAATAAAAATGTTTGAGTGAGTTTGCCACGAACTTGAACCTCAATCGAACTTTACAACCTCAAATAATCCTCGAGCATTTCGGTCAAGGACGAGAAAGCTTACCGAAGTAACTTCTGAAGTTTCGTCATAAATCGTACGTTATATCATCACGCCTGATTATTTCGAAGGGGATAGGCAGCGGTGCACATATAAATACACCCATGCACATTTCGTCGATGCAATAAGGCGAGCCTATTGTCATCAAACGGGAACATACTCAGACTCGGGGCTGCTACTAAGAAATTCCAGATGAAAAAAAAAAAACGAATAACTTCCATCTGGCAATCGAACGCAGGACTTCATGCTCGTCATGTTTCACATTCAAGACAGAATTACAGCAATAATCAGCCTATAATTAGCGATTTAACGAAACTTAGATACATCGGACCAAAACGATGACTTTTTTTTTTGAGGATGGGAAATCATCAAATGACCTCTCCCGCTCTGGGTGGAGCAGAAAGGAGTGTCAGACTCTTACTGACTAAAACCCACCCGTGTTCCTTCCTTAGCCCTTTGTGTTCCGGGGTAGCGGTAACCCTTTCGGATAATCCCGCTGCCCCGGCAGGACGATCCCGCTGTGACGTCTCCTCGTCAAGTTCCTTCACAACTTCCTTATAGTACTTTCCTGGTGCGGTCGATGAAGTTACTGTGCGATTGCATCCTTTTCGGCATTATATTAATTTATTGTTTTACTAGCTGACCCCGCAAACGTCGTTTGCAAAAAAAAAAAAATGGATAGTAGCCGATTCTCAGACTTACCCGATATGCACACAAAATTTCATACAAATCGGTCCAGCCGTTTCGAAGGAGTATGGTAACTAACACCGTGACACGAGAATTTTTTATATTAGATAACGAGAAAACAACGTAAATCGTAAATAAACAGCATAATTATATTTTGTGCGCAATAATGGCGGAGCACTAAAATGTGAAAGAAGCATTGATAGCAAACTGATAGCGAGAATAAGGCATCCGTCTTAATAAAATCTTAAAGTGGTTTAAGAGCCTACACTACCTCAGCTAAAATTCACTCTTTGACTCGCTCGCACGATACTGCTCGCGGACTGAGTGAGAGCGAGACAGAGTGCGGTGCTAGGCGGCAGGCAGCGCCAATAGTTTAGGTATTTGCTTTTTACGGTGAAAATAATGGTAATTATAAAAAAGTAAATAACATAAGACTTGCTTTATAGTTAGTTCGGTTAGTATACAAAGTTTCATCTTCAAATTTGAAGTATTTTTTGAATAGCAGCGGTTTATTGTTCGGTTTAGAGGTAACTTTGGAATTTTTTTCTATCGAGAAAATTTTATGAAATCGTGTTTTCGTCAAACATAAGACCTAACATTAATCCTCAACTTTACCATATATTTATTTCAAAATTAATGCTGCAGTATTTTCGACATAACGGAGGATCATGCTAAGCCATTGGAGGTAGTATAGGCCCTTAAACTAAAGTGCTTAAGAGGTGACATTATATGTGCTACTATAAGTGTATAATGCTAATCTCTTCGGATGAGGCTAAAGTATAATGTTCCCACTGCTGGGAAACAGGCCTCCTCTCGTCGAGAGGGGATGCAATTAATGAAGAGAAATACAGCACTCATCGTTAATGAAATAATTTACTTCCTGGTACCGGTATTGGAAATTTCTTCCGAATTCTCTTACACCTTTTCCCGAACTCATAAATAGTAAAACATCCATTGCCGACTCACCTAATCCGAATAAGATACAAAGGAAAGTGTCGTTAAAACGCTATAAAATCGACTTCGCCCCCTGAAATCGTAACTCGTATAACAAAAGGGTGATTTTTTTATACGTTCCAACGTCACTAAAAAGGTTCTTATTAGTACCCCTTCTGGCCAATCGGGTAGCAGAATCTATATATCGGGGTTTTTCGTAATTTCCGAAGAGGTTCCCCTTGTCAGAATGTTTGAATAGGTTTCTGATAGATCGTATCGATGTTCGAATATGTGTTGTAATACTTTTTTCCGAGTGAATAAATCCTTTTTAGATTATTGTTGATCCGTCTTATTGGATCATGTTGGGCGTGTTATTAGGTTCAAGATATTTATGATATTTAAGTTCGTGACTTAGAGCTGAGGTTTCAATCATCTGATAACTTTATTTGGGGTATAATTTTGAAATTTTATTTATTTATTTATTTATTAAAACTTTATGCACAAGTAAAAACTGTACAAAGGCGGACTTAATGCCTTGGGCATTTTCTACCAGTCTACCTTAGGGTGATGCAGAGACAATACACAGTAGGTGCAATAACAAAAAAAACAAATTAGAAAAAAAAAAAAAATTATAACTAAAAAAAACATTAAGCTACGAATAAATACATAAAAACATACATACAACAAAATATATATTAAAAAAAAAAAAAAAAAAAGTTATGAGAGATAAACAAGAGAATCTACAACAACTTAATTCTGAGACGAATCTGCCAACTTCTTGTGTATGTGTTCTCGAGCTTTCACTTTAAATGTGAACCGATTGGTTACCGTCCTGATATTCTGAGGGAGCGCATTCCAAAGGAAAACCGCCTGGACAAAGAAAGAAGACTTTATAAAGCCAGAGCGATGAGAAGGACAACGAAGAATTTTGACAGTTATTTCATACAAAACAGTCAAACGTCAATTTTATTCCTTGAATAAAAGTTATCTGGCGATGGCCAGCCCTTATTACAATAATATAAAGCATGCATTAAATTATTAGAGGATTCAAATAATTCTTATTTAGCTAACCTTATAATATTATTGAACACTCCAATGTAATTATTGCGCTTCTTTTTGTGAAACTCAAATAATTCCTATTTTGGGCTCCTAAAAATACTAAAAGACCAAGTAATGCAACTATATTGGATGTAGCGCGGTTGGTCACAGTTTTATCCTGAAATAACCAATTTGGGTTGGGTGCCCCTAGCTTATTTATTGTGACGAACTATGAAAAAAGCCCAGAAAATTAAAAAAAAGGTCTATTATTTAAAAAAAAATGTGTGCATCATTAAAACTGCAAAAAGTTTTTAAGAGGTTTTTTAATTTAATAACTGTCCATCAACAGAAAGTCTATATGTTTTTAGTATAATTGTATTGAAACTGATCACGTCTAAAAGAGTTTCCAAGTAATGCAGTCAAGACCTTAAACAGTCTTCATGTCGATTCAATGTGAGACCTTGGCAATACCTTCCCCTCACGATGTTCTGATTGCTTTTATGAAAATGATATGCCAATAAAAGACATCTCGATCACGAGTCTAATGAAGCCTACACTTCCCTCATACGTAACATTTTGTATCCGGCGTTTTTGGAGATAAATCAAGCATGGCTGCGGAGAAATCATTACCTTATCGACGAAAATACGCGAAGGTACTTGCCGTCTCTCTCACAAAATACTAGCTTCGAACACACAAAAGCGAGGCCTCTCAAAAACTTTTCACTGCACATAAAACTATCACAGTCATAGCTGCTTCGCGTGAACCTCTGTCCTGTTTATAGCGCCCTGGTACTTTACGAAACTTTAACACTAAAATGTCTGCACGAATGAGCGGTAGTTTGATTGTGTTTTGTTTTTATGATCAGTTGGTCTTTTTTAGGTACTCTGTACACGCGATGGTTAACTATTTAGCTTCGATTTCATGCTTGCCTGGTAACAATGGTTGGTCTTTAGTATGTAGAATATTTTTATTGTCTCTGAATGTAACGCGGCCCTGCTACATTCAGTATAAGTTACAGTTCTGAAGTTTTTGACGGCTATCCTTGCTTGAAAGTGGCTGGAATGGACTGTATGAGGAAGGCGGAGGACAGGGTGTTGTGGCGCAGCCTGGGAGAGGCATATGGACTGCGATAGGCTGAGTTGATCCTTGCTTCCACATAGATGTTCATTCATTAGCATTACACATTGTTGCTCTCAAAACTGAAGGAAAACATCGTAAGGAAACCAGCGTGTTCTAGAACCTAAGATTCGAAGACATGTGACATCTGCGAAAACGCAATGAGTGCGCGTGGTGGATTACGGTCCACTCCCTCTCATCGAAAGGAGGCCTGTATCCCAACAGTGGGAATATTATAGGCTGCTTATACTTATGCTTAGATTTACACGTTGAGATGGGGCCGAAAGGTTCTGGAGTGGTTACCGCGTACCGAAACACTTAACGTTGGAAGGCCATTTCAGGTTGCTGGATGTGAGAAACACAGAATCGGTCGAAGTGGCGATGCTTGGAGGGGCATATGTCCAGAGCAATGGACGTCTTTCGGCTGTAGTGAAGACACGTTGAGATTAGCTTTGTATTTAAAGTGCTACCATATCTGAAATAGGCCAAAATGATGAATAAACTCAAATAAAATAGTTTTTTTCGACGTCGAACGCTCAATCCATTCATCAATAGCCATTTGAGTTCTTTACAATATACCAAACTCAAGAAAATTATTGTGCCGCACAGCCATATCAAAATAAAACAGCCCGCCATTTTGTCAATGCAAAAGGATTTACGTTTATCAAGAACTGTCACGAATTTCTATATAATGGGTCGACAGAACCAATGCCCCGTGAATAAATAGAGATAAATGGGAAAGTACGGACCATCGGACGGCACTGTGACACTCCCTAACGGGACTTTATACAAATGCGCCTAATCGGTTAACGAAGTGTGTTCGGGTATTTTCGTGTACGGTCAGAATTTTGTCAAAATGGCTGACCAAGCTTCAAAAAAATAAATAAGTAATATATACAGGATGTAGTTTGTATAACAAACAAGAAACAAACGCAGAAAAAACACGTTTCTTGTATAAAGACCCCCATTCATTTTTTTCTTTATTTTATTTTTATTATTTTTTGTTATAGTGGCAATAGAAATACATACAGGTAAAATTTCAATTGTCTACCTATCACGGTTCATCAAACAGACCTCTGATAGATAGACGGACGGACAACTTAGGCTTAGTAATAGGGGACCCTACTCCTCTCCCCTTTTTTTTTGGGGCGCACTAAGCCTAAGTTGTCCGTCCGTCTTTCTTAACACCCTTTGTGTACGAAACCCTAAAAAGTATATCTAGTTGCAAAAATAAAATGAAATAAATGTTCTTTTAAACTTGTGTTAAAAATGGTTTAAAAACCTTAGAGGATTATAGTGACGCTTTGTCACAAAGATTTATTGTTAAAAGCTTCAAATATAGGATGTAGTTTTCCAACTTTGGAAATCGCCGTTGGTGCAAAAAATTGACCTAATTCTAAAAGTAAATATAGAATTATTCTTCAAACGAACTTTTGTTGCCACCTAAAAGATTTTCTATTGTTCAGAAAACTGTTTATGTATAATTTTCTGCTTATTCATCCTTTGATCGCCGTTAAAAAAATAAGTTTTATCGTTGTAAATTTTGACTAACAATACCCTATTTTGTTACAGGTAAGACTCCAAGCCGTTTACTACCCCCCTCCCCCAAAAATAAAAGAAAACCCTTAACGACTTATGTACACCGACACGGTAAAATTTATGGCCCCCCATAAATTTTGTGAGAAAAATCCTTCAACACAAAATATTGTGTTGTTTTCCGCATTATGTTATATAATAACAAATATATAAAATAGCAATTCGTAAAGGGATTCCCTTTATAGCGACAGATAAGATGGTCTGAATACAATATGTCGGTATTGTATACAGTGTGTTGTGAAAATTGCGGTAGAAATTGGCGGATAGTTTAGTGTAAATAGGTCGTGGAAATATGGCGATTTGAAGTAAATATAATTTCGGGAGCTATAGTGATGATTTAAATGAGTACTTATTACTATAGCACCTACTTATTTAATCATAATGGCTGCGAAATACAACATAGAACATGTCGTAATTTGCGAAAAACGTAAGAAATTTTGAATTTAGCGGGCTACCTTGATGGATTCTTGCTAACGGTAAGTCATAGATATAGTATTAATTTTATACTTAACATAACTATTCTTGATGAGTTAAAATTCTAGCCTATCCTCTAGAGATACGAAGCGCCATTGATTTAATGAAATAAAAGCAAATCTCAACTTTTATTATTACCTAATCCAAAACATCTACTAAAGTATTACGCAAGTCTTCACACTTTGTTATACAATCTCACAGGAATCTAATTAAATATTTGCTTATACTAAACTTCAAATTAATTAACAAAAACGCTAACCTTCAGCCCACGTTCGCACGGACGCAAAGATATCGCGGTGGGATGTTATCGCACACTGTACTTTCAACTCACGGCGTTGAGCCGAGCATTGAGAATCCAACTGAGCGCATCCCAGCGCGTAAAAAAAAACATACTGTTGGATTTTCAACTTTCGGCGATAAGTAGTGCATTGAAAATCCAACGTGCGAAAAAAACCGCAGCGGGAAAACGCGCCAGTGCGTACCGGCTTATAGCGTGTAGTTTGTTGTACCTACCTACTTTTGTATTAAAATATTCTTAGGAACTGTTCATTCATACTTTTTATGAAGGTATCGCAGTAAAACGACTGTTTTCAACGTCTTGAACTTTTAATTGCTCGGATAAAGCTGTAGTTTTAACGAATTCTGTTGTTAAGACGATAGATTAAAAAATGCTTCGTGCTGAAATATTATGTCGTTGTGTGAGGAATGCGGAGGAATAGCGATAATGTCGTGAGGAAAGTTTTGAGTATGAATGTGGATGGCAATAAGAGTAGGGGAAGATTAAAAAACCGATGGAGGGACTGCGTGTAAGATGATATGGCTAGAGAAGTATGGAAGAAAAATTCATGTTGCGCCGACCTCAAATAAATTGGGATAACGGCCGCGGCAGGAGAATGATGGTGTCTTAGTGTTTCTTCAAAACCGTGGATACATTATCAATGTGCAATGCTATCATTTCTTTTGTTCTTACATGTATACACAAACCTAATTACATATATGTACCTATACATATGATACACCCAATTAAGTACATCTAATAATTTATAATAATATTGGAATGCTACTTAGCCCTCTTGCTCTCTCCTAATTTTGCTGTGCCCGACAGGGTCCATATTGCTCTTTTACTTTGTAATACCATCTATGTAATACATATGGAATGCAATAAAGAATTTAATATATAGGTACATATACTACTTAATAGAAGCAAGATGCGGAGTGGATATAACTATAATAAAAAGTGTCATTTTACTGTCCTACATCCTTCCAATAAATATTTTTATTATTTAGACATGCTTAAAAGCTATTCCTTATCCAGTAATCCAGTTTTGAGTACCATACTAAAATTTAAAAAAATATGTACCCAGTTCAGATATAAAATGGTTAATATCGGTACCATTTTAAATTCGGTACACAATCTAAACTAGAGCACGCTGTATACAGGCGTCTCAGCGGCTTTACGACGCTAACATAAAAGTTTTACTTTTAATCGTTCGTTTACTGTTTTTTAAAGCAATCCGTAATGGGTAAAGTCGTTACTTTAATTTTTAAATGTTTCTTATTACATTTAAGTAGGTATGTTTATCGTTATTAAATTAAGTCGTACATATTTTTTTTTGTTTTTAACCGACTTCAAAAAGGAAGAGGTTAAGCATTCCTGTGCCACTCCTAGGCAAAGGCCTCCCAAAGGTTTTTTCGTTTCATTTATACTGTCCCACTGTTGGTCAAAGGCCTCCCCCAAATATGAACCTACACTGTTAAACAAAAATCTAAGGTTAGTGTTAAAATGATTTCATATATAGTGTGGAGTCTTCATAATGTGCACATATCGAAATGAGGAAAACTAAGCTTAATTTTACTGACAGAAAAAATAATTTAAAAATCTAAAAAAAAAAAAATTGCATTTTAAAATTCTTGTTCGCTGCTGTGACCCTTGTGTAAACAAATCGGTATAACTTTTATACTAAACGATCTTTCACGATGAAACAAACTCAGCAATGAGTGGAAATAACAGCGCGTCCTCATAAAATAAAATCCTAAGGAAAATTAAGGTGTTTTTTTTAACAAAAATCACATAATTTTTCATTAATTTTTACAATAATTGTAAAACTTCTCAATAAAAGCCCCGATTACGTACCCTTTTTTATTAATGAAAATTATTCTCCATCGTATCAGCTTTCAAAAGTAAAAATACCATGTTTATAACTCAATCACAACATTTCTTATCAACTGTTAAAGAAAAGCCTTGCCCTCGGCTACGTAATTTCTCTTTTTTTTTTAATATTTTTTCCGTCGACAAAATAAAGCTTAGTTTCCCTCATTTCGATATGTGCACATTATGAAGACACACTGTAGAATCAGTGTTTTTTTACATTGAATAAAAGCGATCTCGCTCTTGATGTACGTGATAACGATTTCCTTTCACTAACAAGAATTTTTATTATTAATGTCATTCGCATCAGCAAGAGGAAATCATAAATTAGACCTAGATTCAGTCGTTTCCTGTACAGTGGACTGCACGTCTGTGGCAACTCTTTTACCTTTAGCTGGCCTAGCGTATCTGCAGAGTTTCTGTAGAATGCGAGGCTAAATTATACCGGTGTTAGTTATCACCAATGTGCGGCCTACTGTACCTACAAGAAATATACGATTTAATTTATGATTATGAGGAAATGCGGTCGGAGAGACTTTTGAAAAAACCTAAGTAAAAAGTAATAATTCGAGGTTTGGTTCTCGGCTATTTCCTCCTCCAATTTAAAAGAGATTTCATAAACTGAATAAGAAGGATATATGTATATACTGTGTTACTAAGTTTTTCTTTTTCATTAATAATTGTCAAATTTGTACACTAGGCCTCTGTTCACAGCGGTTTAAATCGGCAATTTTTGAGGGTTCTTATAAAAAGAATGTATCATCAAAAAGTAAAACATAGGGTACAGTCGTTATGGGTAGTCATAAGCCCGAAAATCTGATAACTCTGGGATATCGTATTACCCAGTAACTGGGTTGTGGAGGTCAAATAGACATCGCTCCACGTAAAATACTGTTAGAAGCCGACCCCAACATATTTGGGAAATGGCTAGGCAGAAAGAAAGGATGTTGTTTTTTTTTCTTTTCTTTTTTTCTCCTTTAACTTGACCAAGAAATATCTTACCCGGCTCACAAGCCAAACGTCTATTTACCGACTTCTTACTAGATACGTTGCGTAAAGGAAGGTTGAGATAATGGGTGTTGTGCTTTTCAAAAGCTATTTCTCTCTGTGGGCTATATAGTGTTTGAACAGTGTGCGTGGGTTTGATAAGATAGAGAAGTGGTGGTTATTTGTTTTTCTTTTCTTTATTGAGGAAAATGGATTAAATGGGATGAAACTGTCTGAACTATTGAAGGATATGGAGGCTTGGTAATGCGATATTTTTTTTTTAATCAATTGACCTATTTTGTAATGGTTGGTGACTCAAATTCAATGCATTTATTTCAATGAATTAATGAATGATATATTTATTTGCAAGAATATAGGTAGCTAATATAAGTTCTTATGATGTCTATGGGTTTCACTATATTCGGCATTTCAGCCGTGCAAATATTTAGATTTTACATCTTAGTTATACTTATAGCATGCAGTACACATTCAGTAATTAGCAATAACATAAAAAATAATAATAATATTTTCATAATTTAAATTAGGATTACAATTCAATTAATAAAATAAAATTAAATAATTATGTTAAAAAAAATACCGATTACTAATAACGATGTCATGTCAATGAAAAATGGTAAGTATAATTAAAATGTTTCAATCAATATCATTTAAATTCTCTCAAAAAAATTTTATTCAAATCTGTTACAGGCAATTTTTAATTGTATTGGAGTCGGTTATTCAAGTAGATGTATATTGTATAGAATGAAGGTATTCTAACTGAACAGACAGCTGTGCTGCTGAGGAGTTTGTTGCACTTCTTCTTTCCAGCTGAAGCACTAGGAAGTGGTGAAGGGCGAGCGTTTCGGGGGGACCGTCTTATGTAATTTTGACGTTCAAAAAGGTCTGATTCTCCAAAAAATAATATACAAACTTAATAGTACAAATTTTTTTCTTTCTTACTATCACATTTCGCCAGATATGTTTAAGTCCCATATAATAGGAGCCGAGCCTATTGCCATCAACTGACTGAAATCCAGACTTTAAACTGCCACTGAGAAATTCCAGATGAAAAACCCAACAACAATTTTTCTGACCCCGGAATCGAACCTAGAACTTCATGGTCAGCAGTGACGCTTGTGACCACTAGAACACCGACGCAGTGAACTTGAAAGAAAACTAAATGCAAAAGGTGAAAATCGAGTACACAACAGATAACCAAGTTCATTCAATGTCCTCCATTTCGCGCTAAACTAAAGATAAATGTCCTCATAACAGCACAAAAGACGTGAAACCTCATCTCTCCTCATCGAACACCCGTTTTAAACTAAAAGGAGCACGTACCACATACACTCCTCTCGATATGTCATCCGATACGCGATAAAGCTCCCTTCTAAATCAACGTTGTAAACACGAAAAACATGAACCGATATTAAATTCCTAGCCGTGAAATATTGCCCGTTGCATCGGTTTAAAATTGCCCACAGGGCTGGGCAATACGGAGTGCCCATATGATATTTCTGTTATGGGGCGTGGTAAAACTGTTACAGTTTTGAATGAAAACGGTTTTTGTTTAAAATCGGAACTTTGTATTCGAAAAGGTGGTTTGGTGTTAGAATAACAATTGAATGTATACGTAACGTTTTTTTTTTTGGGCTGCATGGTTTTCAATAATTTTGGAATATAATCGTTTTTTTTTGTACCTAAAAATGTAACGGTCAAGTCTTTTTTTTTACTGATTCTCGTAATCTGATTGTATTGGATATTGGCATTCATAATTATAATTTTCCGGATCGAGACTTATGCGAGTGAAACCGCGGGGCGTAGCTAGTAATCTTATAGTTTTGTTAATCATAGGACACATCTGTGAACCCAACTCATCTAAATCCGTTCAGCAGTTAACGTTTGATTGAGTACCTAAACACGTATAAAAATCCGAACTGTAACCATTAATTTTAGTAAAACTCTTTTCACCAGTAAGTGCTTTTTTTTAACTGTCGTCATTTCGAGACTTGAGTCGATTTTCAAGACTAGGACTCGTTAGTCACATGAGTCCGAATCCTTTGAGTCCTCTGAGTCCTTTCGAGTCTTTTCGAGTCTTTTAAGTTCTTTGAGCTAGACTGAGTCATGAACTTGAGTTGGTGTGATGAAAGCGATTATTTATATATATATATACTAGCTGACCCCGCAAACGTCGTTTTGCAAAAATAAAAAATAGATAGTAGCTGATTCTTAGACCTACCCGATATGCACACAAAATTTCATACAAATCGGTCCAGCCGTTTCGGAGGAGTATGATAACTAACACTGTGACACGAGAATTTTATATATTAGATATAATACATAGTTACGTACTTAATAAATCAATAATCTGTTAACAGTCATGAGTTCTTTTAAAAAGACTGAGTCTTCGAGTTCTTTTTGGCACGTCTCGAGTCTTTTTACAAGAGACTACAAATTTTAAAGGACTTGAGCTCTTAAGTTTTATTTTTAAGACTTGAGTCCTCAAAAATAGCTCAAGTCTTATTAAATGAGCCTCCCAAGACTTGACTTTCTTACAACACTACTGTCAGTTCCAGTCTGACAAGTCACAAACATGATCAAACATCTAAACTTTTATCTAAACCTTTACCCCCCTCCCTAACCTTTTACCTTTTTTTAAACTTTTACCTTTTTAATATTCATCATCTTTATCCTGTCTTTATCCTAATTTATTTGTGGTCGGCGCAACATATATTTTTCTTCCATACCTCTCTATTATTCGTCATCTCGGTAGTCACCCCCCTTTCTAACCATATCATCATTCACACAGTCCATCCATCGTTTCTTTGGCCTTCCCCTACTCTTACATTCATCGACTTACCTTTTTGGCCAAAATACCATATGTAAAGGATGAATACCTCTAAAATTCAATTTAAACTTGAACGTTTGCGATCAAATGCAAAAAGGCCGTATGTCCGGTCACGTTTATCGGACGGACATCATTTATTACCGGCTTAAAAGTCGGACGGTACCATCTAAGTGGCAACCTTGGATCGGCACGTGATTTTACTTATAGGATAAAGTATGGTTTTAAAGTCGTTTTACCCCTTTTTATGCTGGGAATAAGATAAGTGTCTGGCACTTTTGGCTTTTAAGAGCGTTTACGACGTACGTACGACATTTCATAAAAATTTCAAACCCTTCTTTTTCGGAATAAATAAGCCGATTTTAACGAAACTTCATCCGTATAAGCAGGATACAATGGTCTAAAAGTTAGTTACTTAGTTAAGAACATTTTCGTAATGTCTTATTTAAAAAAAGATAACTGGTTTTTGGTAAATTTCTGTTTCTATGGAAAAAAATCGGTCTAATTTGGCTGTAATACCATTTTTCGAAAATGTTCTTAACTAACTTTTTAGACCTTTGTATACTGCTTATGCGTATGAAGTTTCATTAAAATCGGTTCATTAATTTCGAAAAACAAGGGTTTGAAAGTTTGGATGAAATGCCGTACGTTTTAAACGCTCTTAAGTTTGTAATATAAACGTAGAATTCTGAATGTTTACGTTTCAGTCTATTAAACTCTCAATATCATTTTGGTACAGTCGTGTTCACTATTAGATTGGCAGTGAAAATGTTTCAAAATATTGTAAGCGTTAAAAATGATAGTATAGTTTTTTTTTTTTTTATAACAATTCAATATACAAGCTAACACTAATTGTATGGAATAAAAATGCGTGGTATCGTTGGAAAAACTTTGTAATTTAATTTTACACTTTTACAGTCAGAGAACACAGCCGTTCATAACAATCTTATCAACAGAAAGGGGCGCAGCATAGACACACCAAAAAAAAAAAACAAATTTCCGCCTAGTGGTGCAAATTTAAACATAAATTATTAAGTTATATTCACACTAGCAATATCTGTTACTATTTTCTATGTTTAGATTGTTCTAAACACTAATATATAGGGTGACTGGTAATTAGTGACCGATACCTAAACACGTGATTGTACTCATGATAACAAACAACTTTTACTATGGGACCAAACCTGAAATTGTGAAAAAAAATCTGCTGTTCAGTCATTTAAGTTCGCCTAACTGGTCAAAATGTAGGTACTGGACAGCAGATTTTTTTTCGCGAATTCAGGTTTGGTCCCATAGTAAAAGTTGTTTGTTATCATGAGTACAATCACGTGTTTAGGTATCGGTCACTAATTACCAGTCACCCTATATATCGTATAGTACTATACAAACTTAGACATCAATAAAATGTTATCATATAAACTGTTCATATATAATGTTACGGTAGTGCAGTCAAAATATCTGACTACTCTTCGGAACATAAATATCTAAATACTCTAGATTTCAATATATTTAGTGCAACCTAGGATTCGTAAATATCTACACAGGCCTTTACCATTAAATTTATTCTTGCTTGCCGGAGCAGAAGTACGAGTAATAATGCAATTTTGTCGTTGAAGGATGTTTTGAGACATGTTAAATTGTCAAGATGTTTATTATAGAAAAATTGCATAGATATTTGTGAACCTAACTTTGCGCTAAATAATATGAACAAGGGATTGCGCACAATTTTTAGAGTATGTGTCTGTAGCAATATTATTGATATAATGTAGTCACATATTTATGATGTCACAGATTGTTTACAATTTATTGTAAGACAAAGATGTTTAGAGTTTTATGAAACTCACCGTTGTCTATACATATATTTTTGATTCATGAATATGCTCAGAGATTAAAGAACTCGACTGTACAGTAACGTTAGTGTGTGGAGTTCGCGCAGCTGAATTTTGGGCCAGAGATGTTTGAACTTTTTGCTATCGATACGCTAAGAAGTTTGGCTTTTCACAGTCTACCTTCACTTTCATTTTGTGTTGCTATGCATATGTAATAATTATTATGATACTTTATAGATATAACGAAAAAAAAACATTTTTAAGACGATAAATTAAGAAAGGCTTATATTACCGGTTTAAAAGTCGGACGGTTCCATCTAAGTGGCAACCCTGGATCGGCACGTGCCTTCAGCCTTCACTTGTTGGGTAAAGTATGGTTTTGCTATTTGTACCCCTTTTTTATAGCAGGGAATAAGATAAGTGTGTCTGGGCATTTTTATTGATGCGATAATGGGAATACTTTTTATCTTATTTTTGATACAAGCAAGTAGTATATTGTAAGGCTTTAGTTTTTTCAGCATCCAAGTTTCACTACCAGTTTGCCTTTCCGCAGCTTACCTTACCGAATAATTATGTAGTTATGCTATAATATTAAATATAATTATATGATGATCGTTTTAGTATATGCGAAACCCGAAATACGTGTCTGGTATTTTATGTAATGAATCTATGTACAAAATTTCAAAACTGTATCAGGAAAAATCACAAAATTTTAAGCTTGATATGTTACCTAGTTGTCCGTACAAAAACATGCTCACCGCGCGCCGCCCGCGCATGCAGCATCGTCTTGAGCTCATTAATGATTACGTAGTGTCGCTCGGTGTCCAACTTGTAATTATTTTTAAATATTTTTGGGACAAAATATATCATGGTGTAAAAATTATTGGAATTGATTCAGTTACTTATTCTGAACAAACTATATTCAGGTTTCGCATATATACTAAAAATAATGTTGATAGGATTCTCCCAGACAGCGCTACAATACCTTGTTCTTCATCTTCCGCATCCAGTCTGTCACAGCCATTTTCTATGTGTCCAGCAGTCGGCTGCGACAGGCAGAGTTGATTGATTTTTGGTTGATTTAAGATATTATTATTGCATATTAAAATATTGTCAAGCTAATGCGTTGTAATGACATCCCTACACCGAAGGTCATAAAACGGGTATACACTTGGTTGCAAAATAAAGTACACACGTGTAAGTACAGGAAACCTTGTTATGTTCTAGTAGATACTCAGTTTTATTAATGGTGTTCAGTAGCGTCCTTGTTCATTTTTATTAGCGGTGAATGAAAAACTTGTTATCTCAAAATGAAGCCATAGTAAAATGTTTTTATTGCTATATCCACATAGAAACTTCACTTTAGGATATGTGTACTTTCGTGTTCAGTAAATAAGAATTGCAAAATGAGGGATTGGTAATGGTTTATTTTGTAACTCTATTTTCTAGCAAAATAATTCTCCTAGATAAATGAATCCTAATGACATTTGACGTTGTTTGTGGCATCGAGTCTCATTCCAGCAAGTGCTGGTGCTCCTGTTGCGCAGGTCGTATATGCGCTTGATGAATGCGATGTCTTAAACTGGACATCATTATCCACAGCCCGACTTCATCCATTGCGGGCCTTTCTTTTCTTGTGCCATCCCCACGCTCCTGTGCCAGCCTCAAACAGGTTCTATCCGCGATGGTAACAGTATCTGCCAATCTCGCCGCCAGATATGGCCCTGTGGCGGTATCTACAATGCCACATGAGAACTACGCTTCATACTGACGTCGCGCAAAATCCTGCATCTCGCAAGCAGAGTTTACCGCGCAAATAGCATATATGCAACGGCCCGATATGACTCATGGAGCAGTTGCCCGCTAGACACGACACCCGTCTGGTCGGAGGATCCTCCCTTTTCTGTGGAGGATGAGTGAACTTTACACCCTGTTCCTCATACCTCTATAGGCCTATCAAATTACTCGTCATTTAGTTCCACACTCGGCCAACCACTCATCTGATGGTAAGTGATGATTCGTTCGACGATGGTGCACGCTCGCCTAGAAGTAACCTATACACTCGTGACGCGAATACTCTCTCCTTTCTAAACCAATAACTGAACATTAACATACATAATTAAATATATCAGCAGCCCTGAGCGTCCTTGTATCGTTGTACACTTAGGTGCAGAATAAAGTGCCATGAATTGTGATCATGTGTCCCCTATATCCGTTTAACTGGGCCTGGATATGTGGCTTATAAGTCGAGCTTATGTGTCGGATCTTTTTCTTTTATTTTCTCGAGATACACATCACACGAGCTTATTAGTAGCGTAACTCAGTTTTTCTGTCCATGTGTAGTGTTATTGGAAATGTTTAATGTTTTCCGTAGATTGGGCTGTATTTAAATACCTACATTCAAATATGGATTCATTTATTTATTTATTTATATATACTTTATTGTACACCACAAAAATACAACAAGTAAAGATACATCAAACACTACAAAATATACAATGGGCGGCCTTATAAAAGTAAAAAAGAAAAAAAAAAAAAGTAAAGTTATTTTTCACTTTGTAGTGTTTTTTTTTGGAGGCAGTTTTTTTTGTTAAAAATTTTTCAGAACTAAAATAGGCTTCCAAACCAAAACTTTTTGTCATAAAACAAAGCCTAAATCCGTCCCAAATCATCTAAAGATAGACAAACCCCGAACTTAAGTAATTTGGCCTAAAAATATAAAATTACCAAACCATTGCTTGTTTAACTAAAAGTTTGTTAACTAATTTAATTAGCGACGCGCGCGCCCTCTGGAGATTTTACTTTATTTCTTAATTTACAGTCTCGGTATCAAGTCCTTGCTATGTTTAAACTTGGCTCATTGTTCAAATAGTTTTCGAAGTTAGGTGGGAAACTGTCAATGGATTTTACTTGCTTAGAAGGGAATAGAAGTCGTCGATGTGGCTTGGTTAATACAGCTTTTTAGAATGATGGATTTATGGCAAAAGTAATAGAACTCTTGATGAAGCAATAGAGGTATGAGGAACAGGGTGTAATGTTCACTCATCCTTTTTAGAAAAGGAAGGATTCTTCGACTAGACGGATGTTTTCTCGACGATTGAAGTCGGGACGTTGTATATAATTGCGCGGTAAACTTTGCTTGCGCGATGCAGGATTTTTGTGACGTCCGTCTGACGCGTAATTTGCATGTGGCGATGCAGATGACACCACATATTCATCATCATCTTCCTGCCCTTATGTGTTCCTCATACATCTATAAATACAATTATACATCTAGTCACTCACGTTCGTTTGAAAGTACTACTTACCTGACCTGAAAGAGACCACATATGCATACACATTACACACGTCACGTTGCAGTATAAAACTGATTTACATCCGTCACCTCACACATCAGGTCCAGTTGAAAACCAGCGTCAGGCACTAGTTGTCTGGCATTTTTGCTGAACTGGGCCCTTTTGGCGCAGCCGCGAAGCACACTTTCCTGCTATTTTTTTACATCGGACTTTACACTTTTTTAATTTTTCTTATTTTTATGTGACTGTATCTGATGTCTATGTCTCTAGTGTGCCTACTGTGTGTCTTTTGGTTTGTGCTAAATAAATGTATTTTCTCTCTTTCTTTTACATACAACAATAGCTCCCCAAATTCCCTAAAATTAGAACACATAATAAACTAGATACTTACTATTTTTTACGGGTCGATGGGGGTCACATTGTGCCCCACGTGTTTACGTGCCCCCAGGGACAGGCCTGACACTTTATGATGCCCATCACTAGAAAATAAATTGGATTTCGGCCAAACGACTGCTGTTTGCACTACTCGATAATATCAGTTTTTCCTTTATGTTATCGGTGGGGAAAATGGGCTGGTAATTCACCTGATCCCATGATGGATTGTGGTTATCGACATCTAAAGATATCTCCTACGCTTAGGCCCGTTTTTTCGCGGTGTGTAAGAACGGTTGTAAGTATTGTATGGTTTACTAAAGAAGCTTGTTGACGGACGCGTTTTTTTTCACAACACGGTTTCGTCAGTAACAAACCGTGCCATGTACACACAAGGGCCTTGGTGGGAGTTCTAACATTTGTCGTGACTATAGATATAGAGTATAAACAGTCGTCTTGCTCAAAGTGTCGTGGCTCGTTCTGAGCTGTCAACATATCTATACGGCACGATAAAACTGACGAGAATAGCATAATCACAAATATAGATACACCTAGATAACGCAAGAGCAACTACCTCGCGTGCCTAAAATCGCACCAACTTACCTACAAAAATCGAAAGCCGCAACTTTCTTGCTCTGTGTGTGTACTGCTGGCTGGGTGAACGTGAATGAGAAAAAGTGCTTGTGATGTCATAGCAGGTAGTCAAAAAAATGGCACGCTTGGTTTTTATACAGATCGTGATACTTGCGTTATCTACAAAGTGTTTATGAAATAACCCAAAACCTCGGACACCCCAACCGATTTTTATATTACTAAATTGATATGACATATAATTATTTATTTTCAAAAATTATAGTAAAAGATATTTGTAAATGTTGTTGTCTTACAGATTCGTAGCTCTATCGCCGCCGGCTCGCTTCCCGGCCTTGGCGTCAGCTCTAGCACCCCCTCTTCTCACCCTCGCCCGCTCTGTTTGTTTTCATTGCGTTGGACAGTAGCGTACAGCGTCGTTTAAAAATATTAGACACGGCATGACAAATAATTATTTTTTGGAAAAAAAATAACCCATATTAAAAATTATTGTATTCGATTTTGCTGCCGATTCTAAACAAACTAGTTTCAGGTTTTGGGTTATTTCATTAACACATTGTATATCTGTGAGCATAAAATATCATAATCAGCCTATAATGTTACCACTGCTGGGACACAGGCTCCTCTCTGTGAGAGGGAGTGGGCCGTAATCCACCATGCGCCAAGTGCGGGTTGTTAGATGTCACATGTCTTCGAATTTTTGGCTGTAGAAAATGCCTCACGATGTTTTCCTTCACCGTTTGCCACTAATGTTCTTTACGATAGTAAATTGTCAAAATACAATGGGAATGGTGCTTTGGTACGAGTTACCTGAAGAATTTCTGACCTTAGTTCAACGCCGAAATTACTTATGTGTCTGTAATCTGTTCAAATAGTAACAGGAATGCCGTTTGGTGGCAGAAATGGGTATGACGTACCCTTATTACCTTTTCCGACCTTGACAAAGGACTTTGGACGAACAAAAACTTGGGATTCAAGTTATAGTAACTTTGCTTGGTTAAGTAGTTCAAACAATTCCAACTAAACTTATGTCATTTCTTACCCTTGAAAGGAACACGTATTTACATATTACATAACCGTATTTGTTATGTAAAGATCATGTATGCATTTTTAGCAGCTGAGTATATACCGATGTCTGGGAACCTATAGGTACAATCTATTGTATTGTTTCAAAACCTTGAATTAACAAATGTGTATTTAGTATCCGATGATCTTTTGACCTAGGTTTACAAAAAAAAAACTTAATTTATTTCTTCATGACTTCTTCCTATTAGGGATAGGCAGAAGCCACAGAACGCCACCTGCTACGATTCTTACATAGGTACTCCTTTTGCTTCGTTTCGTCCTGTAAATCGGTTGTAAATGTTGTAATTATCATGTTTGCTGACAAAACCCCGATTTTCTAAACCAATTGCGTTGAGGAAATTGTGGGTTTCTTTAATTAATTAAGGAAAATTTTAAGGTTGCCTGGACTTTATGGTTTGAGGACACTAATTGCAGTTTCAATGCTTGTTCCTTCTCTGTATCATGCATCATCATTATCATTTTAGTCGAATGAAGTCCACTATTGGACATATGCTTCTCCCAAGCTCCGTCACATCGACCGGTTCTGTGGTTCTCGCATCCAGCTGATTCTGCGATCTTCACAAAGTTGTCGGTCCACCTTCCAACGCTACGTCTTCCGGTACGCGGTCGCCACTGTAGAACCTTTCGGCCCCATCGGCCATCTGTTTTGCGAGCAATGTGCCCTGCCCACTGACACTTCTTCGGGGTACGTCGATTACCATAGTTCTCCTGCGGATCTCCTCATTTGCAAACCTCGAAAATGTCTTCTTTGTGTGCGAAGGCAATTGAAGACTGTTAAAAAGCCCACATGTCCACGCTTACTAACAAGAATTGCATTAAATAATAAATCTCATAAAATCCTATATTTTGTCTTTGAAAAAGCTAAATCCCATTTGGTTCGTCCTTGCGAGAAATTAAATGTTTATTGCACTACAACTGGGATAAAGAATAGCTTCTCTGTAACACCCACTCTGTGAGTAAGCGTGATGACGAATCACGAGGCCATTGCCAGCTTGATTTATAGTGCAAAACATACAAAGTAGCATTAGTTTTTATTACCTTCGTTAGTTCTCATCGGAAATCATAGATTTTTTTTTGCTATTTGTGTTGAAGTTTCCACTTTTGGAGGGAGAAGAGACTTAGCTACTGATTTCCTGGATTTAAATATTTTACCGTGCCGAACCGTAGTTTCTTGCCAGCTCTTCTCCGTAGGAGACGACTCATTGGAACCTTGCACCTAACTTCTGTCGTTTCATAAGAACCCATGTAGCTTTGTCTATACTAATATTATAAGGAGGAAAGGTTTGTATGTATGTTTGTAATGAATAGGTCCGAAACTACTGGACCGATTTAAGAAATTCTTTTTGTGTTAGGTAGTCCATATATTGGGGATTACTATAGGCTATATAACATCACGCTACGACCAATAGGAGCGTCGCAGCAATGAAAAATGTTGCAAAAACGGGAAAAATATTCCTTTTGAGAGCTTCCGTTGCGTGCGCTGTGTAAACGGTTAAAGTTACGCAAAAATAATGTATGACGGAATTGTTTCCCCTTAAAAGTTCTAAAAAAAAGTCCGCGACAGCATATGTCTATCTTTTCAGGTTCACTCACTGTAACCGTTTTTATAATAATATTTATGATAATCAAATTTGTTCTAAAATAATGCATTATTTGCGAAGGAGTTTTTATTATCACTGATTAATATAGGATTTTTTAATTGCAAGAAAAAAATTAAATGTTTAAAACATAAATGTCCACACGTGCGAAGCCGGGACAGGCCGCTAGTGTGAAATAAAATATTTTGATTTTGATTTAAATAAAGACGAAAAGAGGAATCTTTGCATGACATAATGCCTTAAATAGCTTATGACTGGAATGGATTCTTCTTGTGCGTCGCATTGATGTCTCGAAAGTGCTTTTACAAACATCAGCTAGAAGAATGGAAGCCATAAAATATCACTGTCAAGAATCATTCAGCCAGATTCTTCAGTGGCATTCTTGCTTGCCAGCCAACAAGCCACGGCTTGAGCTAAACCATAAGCTGGAAGATGTCCATTAGGTACTGCTGGGTAATTGCGATTACACTGTCAGTAGCGATGGTTTTCATTTTGACAGTTCTACAAAATTCATTGCGTTAAATACGTTGTTGAGAAGACAAATTTTTCGAACATATGAAGCAATGGATTAGCAATTTCCTTCAAAATGATTCAGATTGAGATTGATAGTGTGTTGCGGTGCAATTGTATAGTGCAATTAGGGTACTGGCCAGATTATCAGAAACGTCCCTGTACTCAGATTTTTACAAAGAATCAATGTATCTTTATCATTATGTAACAAAGAAGTAGTATTTCTTAATTTATATCACCTACTTAAAAAGAGAAATGAATGGGATCATCATTTATAAGACCAATTTACTGTTTGATTTATAATCTTTTATTTTTTTATTAGCTTTGTTTAATGTTTTCACTTTTATTTTTAATCTTTTGGTGGTAACAAAATTCCAAATGTTTTATTTATTGTTTCTTTTAGTGGGAACTACGGGGTTTTCCAAGATATGTACATTTATTTTGGATTTGCTGGAAATGTAACTAATGATGAGATAGATAGGAATGCAGCTACATTCAGCAAACTTTTCAAACTAAAAAGTTTAATGAATGACTTAATCGTAGTGATTAAGTCACAGTCCACGTCGCCTGAATTTATGATTAGGTACTTTTTTAGTCTGACTAACACTCGGCTAAGAACATTGTTACTAACAAATCTATGGACAAAAAGTCTGAAATATAAATTATTATTTATTTCTTTGGGATCCTGGGGTCCCGGACCTTTGGAAGGCGTACGAGGGGCCGAAGCCAACTTCCAGAGGCCCGTTAGACGTTTTTAATGAAATGAAGCTGATCGACGATTATCCCTGTCGCACTAAGCAAGTGCACCAAGGACAACCCCCGGTCGGTGTAGGATATAGAAACAAAGATATTGGATTATGGGTTTGGGTGTCTAAAGTGAACTGGTTATTTAGGACTATGGAAAGTCTATAGTCTATCTATTTATTACTAGCGTCTGCCCGCGACTTCGTCCGCGTAAAATTGCAACCTTCCCACCGCGTGGGATCCGATACCAGCCCGAGCTACTACTTTTTTGGCGGTTATTATCGTTGTTTCTGACTTTTTTCATTTTGTTCGGCTCCAAAGGGTAATTGCGTGATGTTAAATAGAATAATGTACCCAAGATTTTCTAATATCTTTTTAAAAAAGTGTCCTTGGAGTTTCAGTTTTTTTTTTTTCAGATTTTTTTTTTTCTTTATATTTTTTTCCGTAAGAACCTTGTACAGAGTATCAGAAAACTACAAAAAAAAATCAGCCAAATCGGTCAAGCCGTTTTCATGTTATGTCGTGACAACGGAAAACGGGTTTCATTTTTATATATACACACATCAAAAGTGTCTAGGGATCAACATATATTTTTGCAATAACTTTTCTCCTGATTGATATTAATTAAAATTTTCTTTAAGGACTCATCAAATAAAGTGTTTTCGTTTGTCACAGTAACGATAAACCAAGTCACCTTTGCATTAATAAAGAAATTTGCCATTTTCCTAATAAAGGGATTTTTGACATTTGAACCACTAACACAAAAGTTCGAAAAAAAGACTGAAATAACAGTTTTCTCTAAAATTTTATTGGGTAACTTAAACAATTAATAATCCGTGTTTCTACCGCGAACACTAACAACACAAGAACATCGGTTTGGCATACTCAAAATGAGTTCATCCAAATCACGCTGTGGAATGGCCGCCCACGTTCGTTGCAACAACAAAAAAAGGTCTTCTTGCGACTAGATACCCTCCATATTCGGCAGAGCTCTTCTCTGTAGCATATCCCATGCATGCTCAATCGAGTTCAAGTCTGGCGACTGAGCAGGCCAGGGCAGGACATTGATGTTAGCTGCGGCGAGAGTCTGTCTTACAACTCTTGCGGTGTGCGGTCGTGCATTATCATGCATTAACTGAAATAAGGGACCGATTTGCACTTGTAGAGGAACGATGACGTCTGATACAATCGTCTCAGCATAAATTTGAGCGTTGAGGTTGCCTCTGATCCAAATCAACTCAGTTCTTCCGCCGATCCAAATACCCGCCCATACCATGATGGTTCCACCACTATAAGGATGGACTTCCTGGCAGGATTTTAATCGCTGTTGGCGTCCAGGGGTTCTCCAGTGTCGTATACGTCTTGTATCCGGTCTCATACCAAAACGAGACTCATCAGAAAAGCACACGAAACGCCATTGTTCTTCTGCCCAATTTCTGTGTTCAAGAGCCCATTGATATCGAATCCTACGATTGTGCATTGCTATAGGTGGTACCCGTAGCGGTCTTCGGGAATGAAGGTTCACTTCATGCAAGCGGTTTCTGACTGTTTGGTCGCTAATTAAGTTCCCTGAAGAGTGATGAAGCCTCACGGCTAACATCATGGCGGTTATTGTTGGAGCTCTTCGAGTTAAGATTTGAATGTATCGGTCTTGTCTCCGTGTGGTGCAGCGATACCGTCCTCCATGGCGCTCAGCCACGGTACCAGTGCTTCGGTAACGTGTCCAAAGTCGACTGATAACACTCTGACTTGTATTCAGAGCTAAAGCCACAGTACGTTGCCGGGAACCAGCTTCTATCATTCCCACGGCTCTGAGCATTTCTTCCCTGCTTAAATGACGTCGCCGCTCCATAATAACGTTGGTTTTAATCAGTAGTAGGGAAACAGTAGCACTAATAATGTCTTCAATGCGTTGTATGTTTTTATAGGGAAAATATTGACAGCTGATTTTCATCTTTTACTCGAATTTGATTCACAGTTCCTGATTCAAATTATGAAATGCACCAAAAAGGATCCATATAAATTTATAAAATCATAAATTTATTACAAAGCCACATCTCAATCTCAAGAAATCCGCATAAAAATGCTTGATCCCTAGACACTTTTGATGTGTGTATATAGATATAGATTATTATTTTTATAGTCGCCACTTTGTGAAGACAGGTGGTCATAAAAGAAAATACTTTCATAAAGGCAGGTACTTACAGTGGCATCCAAAAGTGAGTTGACATTTTTCCATTTCAGCTGTGATGCCACATTGATTATTTTTTATGAGTAATCTTCTTTTATTTCTTTTAAATCTTAAAACAATGTCTCTAACAGTTATTATTTTTAAGGTTTATCTTTAATGAGAAAGAAATTAGTTTATTCTTTTAAAAAAGTGCGTTAAATTAACTCGTTATTTGCTTTAAAAAGTCTCGCATAAAACGAGAGAACAAGAGACAATTTGGCAAAAAACTCGCTTTAAAATATACAGTAAATTGTGCAAATATTTTTTATTAACGTCTCACTTCTCTGTGCCAAGTATAGTCGGCTCTAATCTATTTTATTACTCTTGTGTTGATTTGCTCTGATCTCATAAATTTATCATTTCACATTTGTTAAATTGCATGCAGCTGAGATGAGAATGCTAAGAGGGATGTGTGGTGTTACACGAATAAGAAATGAGTACATAAGAGGAGGTTTGAAAGTGGCACCGCTAACTGAAAAGTTGCGTGGAAATCGGTTGTCATAGTATGGGCATTTGTTACGGAGAAATGAGGAAAATGTCGTGAGGAGAGTTTTGAGTATGGATGTCGATGGCTACAAGAGTAGGGGGAGACCAAAGAAACGATGGATGGACTGTGTGGATGATGATATGGTTAGAAAGGGGATGAATACCGAGATGAGGACTAATAGAGAAGTATGGAAGAAAAATACTTGTTGCGCCGACCTCAAATAAATTGGGATAAGGGCAGGAGAATACCTATATATACAGGGTTATTTGTAAAACACCAGCAACCTTTCAGGTTTGGTCCCATAGTAAAAGTTGTTCACAATGATGAGTGCAATGACCTCTTAAGAAGTTGCTAGTGTTTTACAAATAACCCTGTATATATTTGTTACCTTTGTTATGGATGGATAAAACTAAATTTAGTTGATTTTAGCTATATGCTTTTAAATAGCTAGGTCATACAACTATATAAAATTTAAAGGTTGTTTAAATTTTATATAGTTGTACTGTACACACGATGACACATCAAGCTACTTGATGAGTACTTACAATGACCCCTTAGGGACTAATCACACTTATTCAGCTTTTGTCCATAGAAAACAACGATTTTCTATGGAGTCCGTTCAGCTTTCCGCGGCTGAACGGATGCGTACGCATCTCATACAAAATCGTTGTTTTGTATGGGCAAAAGCTGAACAGAGCTGAATAAGTATGATTAGTCCCTTAAGAGGAAAACGGTGATTAAAATTTCAAACTGTATTATATTGTATCTGTAATTCTTCAAGGAAGTCGAAATGTCCATTTAGATTTTACAACAAAACTTTTCATTTTTTCGGCCATATTTGACCATAGTTTTGCTTTAAAATATAATTCAAAACACTTCCTAAGACGCCTTGATCACACGTATTAGTATTGTTAATGGTGCTCCAACGCCATTAGCGGTTCATTTATAACAATTACCAACACAAACCCCTTATTACTTTACAAACTGTTTCGACTTGACTTGTGTTATTAGTAAAACTATTAGCAAAACGCACAAGTGGTTAAGGTAGCTGATATTAGTAGGGCGTTTGGCATATATTCCATTACAGTGGTACATTTAGCACTCGCTGCCCCGTTGGCCTCGTTGTCGCAAGCGTGGGGTCCTGGGTTCGATTCCCTGGTCGGGCTGTGTAAGTGTATTTTTCCATTGGGAATTTTTTAGTAACAGTTCAGAGTTTGGGAGTTTGCGGTGTGATATCCCCGTGCCTCTGAAAGCACGTTACGCCGTTGGTCCTGCGCCTGATTTCTCTCCAGTCGTGTCGGATTGCCGTCCCATCTGATTATGAGAGTGAGGGAAGAGAGAGTGCACCTGTGTATGCGCACACGCTTGTGCACTATATCTCCTGCGCAGAAAGACCAGCCTTCTGCGCAGGAGATATAGTGCACAAGCGTGTAAATACATACATACAACAAAATATAAAAAAAAGTTATGAGAGATAAACAAGAAAATCTACAACAACTTAAATCTGAGACGAATCTGCCAACTTCTTGTGTATGCGAGCTTTCACTTTAAATGTGAACCGATTGGTTACCGTCCTGATATTCTGAGGGAGCATAATAAATAATATAAATAGGATATTTAACATTTGGCACTCCACTAATATCACTGAATAAATGCTCGTTTAATCATGAAAAGGTTTTTGAATTCGTTTATAACCAGGCTTTCTCATACGCTCATGCTTTGTTGTAGTGAGGAAAGCAAGAAAATACGTTTATTTACGGTAAACATGACGCAGAGAAAAAACACAAAAAACATTCCGACGAACTGAGAACCTCCTCCTTTTTTTTTTAAGTTGTTTAAAAAGTACAAGTTGGGGGAAGATATGCGTCACATCCACACAAAACCATCGCTCTGAATTATGCTACGACCCTATGTGAAACAGAGCCTCGGCGCTGGTTTTAAACGACAGTCTGCGCCGCGTGGGCGGGTGGTAGTGTGGGGTTAGACCTATAACAGCTTTCAAAGGTACCTACTGGCATATATCACCCTGTTTACACATAATAATTATGTGATGGCGTCGCCGTCGGCTAGCCAGCAGTTTGAACGTGTGGAAAAAGCCTAATTCCCTTATTCATGGGAAATGTGTATAATTACAAGTTCAACATTGGTGTTGGAACCAATATTTTGGATTTAAATGAGTGTCTGTCTATAAAGTGTCTTGCCCGTTCTTCTCCATAGGAACTTGCTATCTTTTGAAATGGGCAACTAGCTTCATGTTCCTGACTGACCGACTCCTTGACAATTCAAAAGTGCCTGTAAATGTTTTAATGAAAATTAATGTTTTCATTTTGAGCTTGAAACAAAACTAGAGAAACAGTTGCTAAACTAATATTTCCTGCATCATAAAAAGAAAGAAAGAAAAATAGGTTTATTTGTGACAAGAACAGCATATAAAAAGATAATTATTTCTAAGAATAATTTTCAGTGTTTACTCGAATAGACGCATCTGTTTCTATAAACAATGTTTGTAAATGCTACTCACTGGGGATATTTTAATAATGCACCTCAAGACTAAACCAACTGTCCCTGAGGTTACCCAAGGACGAACTATTTTTAGACCCCTTTTAAAAAAAAACATAAAATGTTAATCCACCAACTGAAGCTCGCTCACAGCCGTCGTCGTAAAAAAGTCTTCTTATGGCATTGCTTTAAAAAAGACAATTAGCATTTTGAAATGGTGAAATGACAGTCTTTCGTAAAATGTAGAAGATATTTCACCCGGCGGGCAAAATAAAACTAACCGATTTATTCAAAAGCAGATTTAAAACAATATACACACATCAAAAGTGTCTAGGGATCAAGCATTTTTATGCGGATTTCTTGAGATTGAGATGTGGCTTTGTAATAAATTTATGATTTTATAAATTTATATGGATCCTTTTTGGTGCATTTCATAATTTGAATCAGGAACTGTGAATCAAATTCGAGTAAAAGATGAAAATCAGCTGTCAATATTTTCCCTATAAAAACATACAACAGAGCCGTGGGAATGGTAGAAGCTGGTTCCCGGCAACGTACTGTGGCTTTAGCTCTGAATACAAGTCAGAGTGTTATCAGTCGACTTTGGACACGTTACCGAAGCACTGGTACCGTGGCTGAGTGCCATGGAGGACGGTATCGCTGCACCACACGGAGACAAGACCGATACATTCAAATCTTAACTCGAAGAGCTCCAACAATAACCGCCATGATGTTAGCCGTGAGGCTTCATCACTCTTCAGGGAACTTAATTAGCGACCAAACAGTCAGAAACCGCTTGCATGAAGTGAACCTTCATTCCCGAAGACCGCTACGGGTACCACCTATAGCAATGCACAATCGTAGGATTCGATATCAATGGGCTCTTGAACACAGAAATTGGGCAGAAGAACAATGGCGTTTCGTGTGCTTTTCTGATGAGTCTCGTTTTGGTATGAGACCGGATACAAGACGTATACGACACTGGAGAACCCCTGGACGCCAACAGCGATTAAAATCCTGCCAGGAAGTCCATCCTTATAGTGGTGGAACCATCATGGTATGGGCGGGTATTTGGATCGGCGGAAGAACTGAGTTGATTTGGATCAGAGGCAACCTCAACGCTCAAATTTATGCTGAGACGATTGTATCAGACGTCATCGTTCCTCTACAAGTGCAAATCGGTCCCTTATTTCAGTTAATGCATGATAATGCACGACCGCACACCGCAAGAGTTGTAAGACAGACTCTCGCCGCAGCTAACATCAATGTCCTGCCCTGGCCTGCTCAGTCGCCAGACTTGAACCCGATTGAGCATGCATGGGATATGCTACAGAGAAGAGCTCTGCCGAATATGGAGGGTATCCAGTCGCAAGAAGACCTTTTTTTGTTGTTGCAACGAACATGGGCGGCCATTCCACAGCGTGATTTGGATGAACTCATTTTGAGTATGCCAAACCGATGTTCTTGTGTTGTTAGTGTTCGCGGTAGAAACACGGATTATTAATTGTTTAAGTTACCCAATAAAATTTTAGAGAAAACTGTTATTTCAGTCTTTTTTTCGAACTTTTGTGTTAGTGGTTCAAATGTCAAAAATCCCTTTATTAGGAAAATGGCAAATTTCTTTATTAATGCAAAGGTGACTTGGTTTATCGTTACTGTGACAAACGAAAACACTTTATTTGATGAATCCTTAAAGAAAATTTTAATTAATATCAATCAGGAGAAAAGTTATTGCAAAAATATATGTTGATCCCTAGACACTTTTGATGTGTGTATTTAGTAATGGCGCATCCTACTTTGATTATATTATAATCATTACTAGCTGACCCCGCAAACGTTGTTATGCAAAATAAAAACTTTTTAACAAAAAAAAACAACCGACTTCAAAAAAAAAAACACTACAAAGTGTAAAATAACTTTAATTTTAATTTCGGAAGTCGGTGTCTTTGGTTTTGTATTTACGTTTTTGCCACCGACTTCCAAAATTAAAATTTAAGTTATTTTACACTATGTAGTGTTTTTTTTTTTGAAGTCGGTTGTTTTTTTTTGTTAAAAAGTTTTTACTTTTTATAGTCAGAGTGCATCTCATGACAATTCCAATAAGCCCAAACACGGCTAGAATACATGGTTTTATTACGAAGTTCTATTAATCCTACTTCCTACTAATATTATAAACACGAAAGTTTGTGAGGTTAGATGGATGGATGGATGATGTGTGTTTGATGTTCTTTCACGCAAAAACTACTAAACAGATTTTGATGAAACATGACAGTAATGTAGCTTATACATCAGAATATCATATAGCATACTTTTTATCCCGATATTCTTACGGGATCGACACTTATGCGTGTGATACCGCGGGGCGCAGCTAGTTTTTATGTAATTTTGTTCAAGACATTTTCTTCTTTTAACGCATCATAAGCTTATTGTAAAAATCTGAATGAAATCTCATAAACTCTTTAAATAAACACAATATTGCGAATAATATAAAATCTTCTTGTGAAATATAATATCGTTAAATATAGACTTTATAGCATTTATTAACCATTTATTTAATATACAAGATTCAAAGTCTAAATTAAAATTCTTCGTTTCATTCAGAACTTATTTCTCTATTTATTTTTATTTTATCTATTTTACATACCAAGACTCGTCCTTGCCTCGGAAAGCACTTTAAGTCATTGGTACCGGGTATTATTCGTAGATCTTTGACAGTCGTTAAGGATAGTTAATATTAACAAGTCTGACAACTAGTCTTACCAATGAGTGTCTCGTAACCCAGTGATTGGGTCAGATAGGCACACGCTCCATCTAAAATAATAGTGTTCATCTGCATCCGGTTAGACTGTAAACCGACCCCAACATAGTTGGGAAAGGGCTATGGCTCCTACACACATCAAAAGTGTCTAGGGATCAAGCATTTTTATGCGGATTTCTTGAGATTGAGATGTGGCTTTGTAATAAATTTATGATTTTATAAATTTATATGGATCCTTTTTGGTGCATTTCATAATTTGAATCAGGAACTGTGAATCAAATTCGAGTAAAAGATGAAAATCAGCTGTCAATATTTTCCCTATAAAAACATACAACGCATTGAAGACATTATTAGTGCTACTGTTTCCCTACTACTGATTAAAACCAACGTTATTATGGAGCGGCGACGTCATTTAAGCAGGGAAGAAATGCTCAGAGCCGTGGGAATGATAGAAGCTGGTTCCCGGCAACGTACTGTGGCTTTAGCTCTGAATACAAGTCAGAGTGTTATCAGTCGACTTTGGACACGTTACCGAAGCACTGGTACCGTGGCTGAGCGCCATGGAGGACGGTATCGCTGCACCACACGGAGACAAGACCGATACATTCAAATCTTAACTCGAAGAGCTCCAACAATAACCGCCATGATGTTAGCCGTGAGGCTTCATCACTCTTCAGGGAACTTAATTAGCGACCAAACAGTCAGAAACCGCTTGCATGAAGTGAACCTTCATTCCCGAAGACCGCTACGGGTACCACCTATAGCAATGCACAATCGTAGGATTCGATATCAATGGGCTCTTGAACACAGAAATTGGGCAGAAGAACAATGGCGTTTCGTGTGCTTTTCTGATGAGTCTCGTTTTGGTATGAGACCGGATACAAGACGTATACGACACTGGAGAACCCCTGGACGCCAACAGCGATTAAAATCCTGCCAGGAAGTCCATCCTTATAGTGGTGGAACCATCATGGTATGGGCGGGTATTTGGATCGGCGGAAGAACTGAGTTGATTTGGATCAGAGGCAACCTCAACGCTCAAATTTATGCTGAGACGATTGTATCAGACGTCATCGTTCCTCTACAAGTGCAAATCGGTCCCTTATTTCAGTTAATGCATGATAATGCACGACCGCACACCGCAAGAGTTGTAAGACAGACTCTCGCCGCAGCTAACATCAATGTCCTGCCCTGGCCTGCTCAGTCGCCAGACTTGAACCCGATTGAGCATGCATGGGATATGCTACAGAGAAGAGCTCTGCCGAATATGGAGGGTATCCAGTCGCAAGAAGACCTTTTTTTGTTGTTGCAACGAACATGGGCGGCCATTCCACAGCGTGATTTGGATGAACTCATTTTGAGTATGCCAAACCGATGTTCTTGTGTTGTTAGTGTTCGCGGTAGAAACACGGATTATTAATTGTTTAAGTTACCCAATAAAATTTTAGAGAAAACTGTTATTTCAGTCTTTTTTTCGAACTTTTGTGTTAGTGGTTCAAATGTCAAAAATCCCTTTATTAGGAAAATGGCAAATTTCTTTATTAATGCAAAGGTGACTTGGTTTATCGTTACTGTGACAAACGAAAACACTTTATTTGATGAATCCTTAAAGAAAATTTTAATTAATATCAATCAGGAGAAAAGTTATTGCAAAAATATATGTTGATCCCTAGACACTTTTGATGTGTGTATATTTCATCTCAAAAAGTACACAATATTACCTTCAGTGAACGATACACGATACATTTTGCATCAGTTCTTCCATGGCTGAAGTCCCACTGACGTTGGACTGATCGTGCAATCGAAAGACAAAAAAACATCTTGGAATTCTCATCAATTTTACTTACATCGAGACTATGTGTTTTCTCTTTTCTTTTTTACTCTGACAGAAACGTACGTTTTCACCACGACATTAGTTAATATTTTCTTACAACTCGTACTGTTACGAGAAGAGAAGAAGAAGAAGCATGGTTGTGTAAAGAGAACAGGCATCTTCTGGGCACGTTCGTTCGTAGACCTCATCCGTCGCTTTCCATCAGGCGAGATCCGAGGTCAAGAGCAGACCCATTTCTGTAATAATTATAAAAATGTTTCATAGCGTGGCTACATGGAGGTACTTTAATATTACTCATCATCATCTGCCTAGCCTTTTCCCAACTATGTTGGGGTCGGCTTCCAGTCTAACCAGATGCAGCTGAACACCCATATTTTACATGGAGCGACTTCACAACCCAGTTACTGAGTAATATGATACCCCTTGGTAAGACTGGTTGTCAGACTTTCGAGCTTCTGATTACCCGTAACGACTGTCAAAGATCCACGAATGACAGCCGGGACCAACGGCTTAGCGTGCTTTCCGAGGCACGGAGGGGTTTCGGTACGTGAAGATGGTCACCCATCCACAGACCAACCGCGGCAAGCGTAGCTTAACCTGATCGATCGACCTGTGCGGCTGTTATTATTTAACCACTGGCCCCTCAGGTACTCAAATATTACTGAAATATCTATTAGGACAAAGGTGCTCATTTACTTTAAGTTATTCAATTCTTACGTAAAATTAATTTATCTCATACATTGCAAGCATCCTTCAGTAGTTTCAGCATTCCTGTCACGTCCCACAAGTTTTATTTAGCACTGTATCATTCAATCTTTGTATCTAGCATGGTAGAATGGTAGAAATATCAAAGGACTTATAAATCGAGGTGTGTTATACAGGGCTGCCTCGCGAATGTTATTCATTTATTCAGGCCCGTATTAATAAACGAGCGGACTGACGCTTTCGTCAGTTTTTGATGTCAGTTTGTGTTGTTTTGACTGCTCCGTAGCTATTGATAAACGTTTCGGGTTTATGATGTTTCGGTTTGATAGTTTCGCTTGTGATGTGGTCTTAGCTGTTGGGTTAAGATTAAGAGTTATTTATTTATAAAGGATTTTAAGACTGTCTGATGTGGTTAGTGTTCTAGTTAAAGCAGCCAGATTAGTATAACGCAATTTTTGTTATTGACTCGTCCTGTATTAAAAGTATGTGACTTTGTAGGAGAATTCATTCACTCTCATTTTGAAAAGTTTTAGCAGCACCTGCGTTACATACTTTCTTTGTTATTCAGTGGGGTTTCTGAAAGTATCTATTATCACTTTCAATCAATTCTGAAATTCATATCTAATATATAAAATTCTCGTGTCGCGGTGTTTGTGGTTAAACTCCTCCGAAACGGCTGGACCGATACTCATGAAATTTTGTGTGCATATCGGGTAGGTCTGAGAATCGGCCAACATCTATTTTTCATACCCCTTTTTTTTTGCAAAACGACGTTTGCGGGGTTAGCTAGTTAATAATATAAATTCGGAAGTGACTTTGTCTGTGTTAACCTTTCACGCCTAAACCACTGAACGGATTTTGATATAATTTGGCAAGAAAATAGATAGCATCCTGAGGAGGAAGGTCATAGGCTACTTTTTGTCCCGGTAGCACGTTCCCATGGAATAATTTCCGCCATCTACGCGGACGAAGCCGCGTAGTACATTTCGGTTGTAGATGGCAGCACTGTTCAATTACCAAAAAATTGTATTTTTTTTTTGTCCTTTTTCATATTTTCACGGCCGTAGCAGCCCTACCCTTGTGCATAAATAAAGAAACCTTTTCACTCTCCGGGGATTTATAAATTCTTCTGGACTGTTATGAATGGCTTGATTATGTGTTTGTTTATGTATGTGTGTAACGCCTATGTAGTGATTGGGGCCTTGCTTTATGGTTTCAAATAATTGTAGAGGATGGATTGAGTTGTGGTGTTCTGGGATCTAAAATAAAGGCAGGTAGAACCGGAGGCTTGATGTAGCGTTCCCCAGTCTGATAATCACAGCTTCCTGCAATAATAATGGAATATTTATTGCATCATAATTATTGGTCAAGTTGGTGTCACTTTGTAGCGCAATAGCTACGCGGTCAATATGTATGTAGTTTTAAGATGCTAGCTCTATTCTTTTTTATTGCTAAATGGGCCCGCTCTTGTACCTCGATCACGCCTGATGGAAAGCGATGGATGAGGCCTATGATGGAACGACCGTGCCCAGAAGATGCCTATGGCACTGGAACTCCCAAGCTTCGACGAAACACAGCAGGCTGCTTGATGCCGGACTCCGGTGGGAGGGTGGTCGCTAACCAGGCGGGCGTTAGCCCTACCACCGCAAGGGAAGAATTGGCCAGTCAAATAAGGTGTTGGGTGTGACTGTCCAGGATGCGCCGAGCGCTAGGTTTAGTTGCGTAACTGGTGGAACAAACTGCGCTACACGAGGACGCTTCTTCATGCATCTTGAAACGGAAGGTGAAGACTGAATTGTATGGTCCAAATTAGAGATTTTTCCAGCAAACAGCATTCGAAGAAGATTATGTGCCTAATCCCCGGGATTAGGCACAGAACCTTAGGCTTGCAAACAATTGCAAACAATTTTCCAGCCGTTGCAAAAGGTTTAGACCAAAAGTAACGTCTTAGGTTTTTGAATAAGAAATTTAGACGAAATTCGCGAGAATCTTGAGCACTAAATGAGAGTCGGAGACTCGGAGTGGCTCTTTGAGAGTAGATTTTTAATTGCAATGGTTATTAATATTAATGAACTACATTTGTTCTTTCATTTACATATTTTGGAAACTCAAAATACGGGAGATGATAATGGTAGCTGAAGTAAATGAGGCTGGATTGTGGATTTTTCTTTCGTATTTTTTACGTTTCAGTGATGAAGAAACCAGTAATTGCAAAAAAATAATATTGTTTGTCAAAGTCACAAATGAATCAAGATAGGACCATAGGGAACTACTTTTTGGAAGGGGTGTTTAGAATCAATTATATATGTAAATTTTGAAGTTCAAAAGTGCCTATTTGAAATAAATTATTAAACTTTGACTTTGACCTCAAGGTTGAAAAGACATTATTTGGGGTAAGGCGGAACCTAGGATATTGACTTCATCATTATGGCACCTGTCTCACTGCCCACGAGGAAACGACTATCAACCATTTTATCGCTCATGGACCGTGCAAAAGATTGTTAGGTCCCGTGCAAGTGAATGAGATACATACGAAAAGCGTTTTTTTTTTTAGGATGCATGAAGAAGCGTCCTCGTGTAGCGCAGTTTGTTCCACCAGTTACTCAACTGAACCGAGCGCTCGGCGCATCCTGGACAGTCACACCCAACACCTTATTTGACTGGCCAATTCTTCCCTTGCGGTGGTAGGACTAACGTAAGCCTGATTTGCGACCACCATCCCACCGGAGTCCGGCGTCAAGCAGCCTGCTGTGTTTCGTCGATGTATGGGGGTTCCATTGCCTTAGGCATCTTCTGGGCACGCTCGTTCCATCATAGACCTCATCCATCGCTTTCCATCAGGCGTGATCGAGGTTAAGAGCGGGCATGCAACAATAAAAAAAGAGCAATCAGTTCATTCTTCAGGTACCTAGTTGGTTTATCTGATAGTAGGAGCCGGTTCCCATTGTCATGATGGAAGACAGTCGTCTTGATCAAAATTATCGTTTAACGTTTTGTTTTGTATATGGAGCTGTTCACATTATAAGGTGGTACGGACATTGACGCGTAACATGTTGCCTTGGTACATGATTCTGAACCCCTATTTTGAGTAGACATATTTCTTCGGTTATAAAAAAAAAAATCAGCTGTTTCATAGTAATGGAAAGGCAATTTTTTTTTTGCCTTACCTCAAAAGGAAAAGCGGGACCCTTATAAGATGACTTTATTGTCCGTCAGTCAAGACCCTTTTTATCAGGAACGCGTGGAGTTATCAAGTTGAAATTAATATTAAAACTCAAGGCTGCAATCCCTTGAAGCAGTGAAAAATATCTAACTTCAAGAGTTCTAAGTCAACGCAATCAAAAGATTCGGGCGTTTATGTTCCGAAATCGAAACCTATAGGGTACCTACTTCCCGTTGACCTAGAATCATGAAATATGGCAAGAAGCAATGTCATGTAACACAAGTAAAGGAGGTATTTACATACCTATAAAATACCCTAAATTTGTTCGGAGCCCTCGGTGCGAGTCCGACTCGCAGATGATCGGTTTTTTTAATAATCGACGAAAAATATCAACGCAGGGGGGTTTAGAGTTTAGAGCAGTGGTGGCCCAGGGGTCACTACCGCGACTTACGAGTTGTAGGTCGTAGGTTCGTCCCTAGTCAGGTAGTTTATGTAAATTATATCATCACCACTGCTCTCAAAACGGTGAAGGAAAACAGCGTGAGGAAACCGGCATGTCCTAGAACCAAAAGTCGTGACATCTACCAACCCGCACTGGGCCCGCGTGGTAGATTACGGCCCACTCCCTCTCACTGAGAGGAGGCCTGTGTCCCAGCCGTGGGAACATTATAGGCTGAGTATGTACTTACGAGTACTTTGGGGGGGGGGGGGTTAGGATCAAGTATTGAATTCATGGTGACATGCTGTACGTCGATGTCCTTGCCCGGTATAACAGGATTACACGTCGTCGCTGCGCATGCCAAATTCCATATGTGATTTTTTTTTTATTTTTCCTCCTTTGCACTAAACATAATCTCCGTTTCATTCTCGATGTGTTGATAAAGTCCTTTTTGTGATTTTCGAATTATAAACAAGCTGAACAAATTCTATATGTGTTTTGACAGTTAGGAAAAAATGTTATATGTGCAGAAATGCACATATCGATGCCTTAGTTCACAATTGCACTAACTACAAAATTTTCATTTTTTACTTTTTTAATGCCAAATACACTAAATTTCATGCTCTTTCGTTTACGCGCATCGAAATTCCGTTATTCCGTCTCTTTCTACCAAAAACGTGGGTCACTGTTGTATTAAATGAGTTTGTTTAATGTTCCATGAATGTTGTATTATACTAATGATCTTTATTTTTGTAAGACCAATCAAGATAGATGGAGTAAAAGGACTGGTTTTATGAATAGATGCATATTTTTTTGTTATTTTAATTGGATTTTCTACTGTTCTCGTCTAGTTTAAAAAACTTTAAAGCTCTCTCCTCAAAAATTTAAATTTCGTAGTTAGTGCAATTGTGAACTAAAGCATCGATATGTTTAGTGCAACAAACGAAAAATTTAAAAAAATCACATATGGAATTTGGCAGGCGCACCGACGACGTCACATCTCATGTGATGATAAGATTTACCTACTCCTAGTTCACTTTCACTCCTCTTAGTTCACTTCAACGCCTAGAACTTCATCTACAAAACCAAGTCGGGTGTCATAAGAACCGATTAAAGGATTAGTTGAGAGAATAACCAGCATACTTCACCTGGAGACTAACCGCATTATAGTTCGGTTACCAATCCGCTTATCTCGACCCATCGTGATTATTGAACTGGCGGAGTTATTGATGTCGAGATTTTATTCGATGACTGACAGTATTTACTCTTTAGATTTGGCAATCGAAAATATTTATTAGGTAGGACGTTTTGGTAAAGGATTAGTTAGTTGCAGTATCTCCATACTTGTTTCTGCTGATTGAACAATGTACTGTGATTTGCTGTGTTCCGTTTTAAAAGGTGTGTGTGTGTGTGTGTGTGTGTGTGTGTGTGTGTGTGTGTGTGTGTGTGTGTGTGTGTGTGTGTGTGTGTGTGTGTGTGTGTGTGTGTGTGTGTGTGTGTGTGTGTGTGTGTGTGTGTGTGTGTGTGTGTGTGTGTGTGTGTGTGTGTGTGTGTGTGTGTGTGTGTGTGTGTGTGTGTGTGTGTGTGTGTGTGTGTGTGTGTGTGTGTGTGTGTGTGTGTGTGTGTGTGTGTGTGTGTGTGTGTGTGTGTGTGTGTGTGTGTGTGTGTGTGTGTGTGTGTGTGTGTGTGTGTGTGTGTGTGTGTGTGTGTGTGTGTCAAGTTTCTATACTTTTGGAGTTGTTAAATTCAAAAGCATTCCAATGGTGCATACTCTAAAGCACAAATTTTAGTTACTTATTGCAATGTAACTCTTACTTCATTTTTACTAAGTATAAATTAGAATGATTGTCGTGAGTTTGATAAAACTTTCCGCAATTCGAGATAAGAGAATGATAATGACTACAATATTGTTGACTGACAATATGATGAGCTATTGTCGTATTATGTAGGTCATGCCGATAGGATGTGACAACCAGAACTAAAAGAAAGAATAATTTAAATCTTCGGCAATTCTTCAAACTTCATAAAGATAGATAGATAGATAAAACGTTTATTCAGTGCAACAAAAGACACAATACAGGTACTTACTTAAATAATAAACATCGAAGAAGGTGAAAGAGAAAAAAAAAACAAAGATTAAAAAGATAAATTGACCCATAGACACCTCAACATCTATTACGGTCTCGATCACTACTGGGCGGTGTGTGTCTCATGGTTGCACCAAATGGGAGTCCAGCTCAGCATATGCCAGGTACAATACCTGACGCTGGTATTCTGCTGCATCCCGTTAATGACACACGGATGTCGAGAAGACACATCTGAGTTCCAACAAAATGGTACCTACATAGTGCGGCGCGTCATATTATAAAGGTGGTAAGTACCCACATCTTAATTGACTTGCTAAAGGCCACATTTACTGACTAATGATGATGATCCATATAATAAAGCACAAAATTCCAATTCACAGTATTTCTCCCAGATATTTCGACCTTTTCAGCCGGCTTTTGGAGCTTCCTTCATTGTCCTTTTATTTCGCCTTGACTACCTTATTGTTACTTCAGTATCGTGAGTTTTAAAGCCTTTTATGTTTACCTTGAACCCATATTATTTCAGTGGAAGGATAATGGATATTTTGAGACCAGCGGGGTAATAGCGTAACACATTAACAGTAGAAATGGCTCTAATTTCGACAGTTCAACAACATTCATTTCGTTATTTGCGTTGTTGGCAAGACAATTTTTTCGAACATATGAAGCAATGGATTAGTAAATATCCTTCAAAATGATTCAGATTGTGACTGATAGTGTGTTACGCAATTAGGGTGCCGTTCTGATGGAAAAAGCTGGTTTTCTTCACATTCAATTTGTTTTTCGAAATCTGTGTTTTAATTGCCATTGTTAATATTGTTTATCTACATCCATGCTATAAATCCTCTATAAAAGTTTCTAAAACAGTTAGCTTATTGCCAACATTAAAACAACCAGTGTCAATAGTAACTATAATATCATCCCAACGAGTGTTATAATGTACTAAATTTCACTATGCAACTCCTTTGTTTTCTCGATCCCTTCCTTACTCATCAAACAAGCCGCATTCTCACTACTTCGTGGTATCGTAATGAATTTCAAAAAAAGAACATTGACATGCACGCGCGTTTCACTACCACAGCGCCGTAATTAAAAAAAGAGTTATAGGTTATTCGAATTCACGTCGTATACCGCCATTCTTGTTCGATATTAGTTTGGCAAAAATGTATTACTTTGTTGTTTACAAAAATGAGCGATACAAGCTCTGATACTAAGCAATTAAATTTTCCATGAATTTACGTAGAGTTCTCACAACACTGTACAACACCCACTGGTTTCAGAACCTTTTATAGAGGATTCATATCATGGGTGTAGATAAAGTCTTGTATGCAACTGTGCATAATTAGGTATTAAAATACTCATGTGGTAGTATTATCACATTCAGCTTCGCCTCGTGTGATAAAACCTCAACATTCGTGTTTTAATACCCGTGTTTAATAGAGTTGCAGTTAAAACACAATTGAGAGATGCTATAAGATTAAGCTTTTTCATACACACATAAAAGCACGTCTTCTTTCCATGAGGGTAGGTAGAACGTGCGGTCCATGGCCCTATATGGGGCCCCGGTGTGGGCGCGTTCACTGCGGCGGCGAGCCGCCCACTACCTGAACGCGCCCCAGAAGGTGGTAGCCGTAAGGCTAATCCGGGGGTACCGCACGATCTCGGGCGAGGCGGCAAGCCTCCTTGCCGGACTGCCGCCGTGGGATCTGGAGGCGATAGTCCTCGCGCGCCTGTACGAGTGGCGCGCGGAGGCACTACGCCGGGGGGAAACTCCGCTTCCGCGGCAAATCGCGGCGGAGCGGACCGACCTCCGGCGCGATCTCATGGCGGCATGGAAAGAGCGACTGTCGCAACCCAGCGCAGGGCACGCCGCGATAGCGGCGGTAAGACCCCTCTTTGAGGAGTGGCTAGAGAGGCGCCACGGCGCCCTCACCTACCGCCTGACGCAGGTCCTCACCGGACACGGGTGTTTCGGGAGGTTCCTGCACACCATCGGGCGGGAGGAAACGCCCGGGTGTCACCACTGCGAGGGTCGCCCGGAGGACACGGTGGAGCATACGGTGGCGGTATGCCCCAATTGGGCGGAGCACCGCCGTGTTCTCGCAGAGGCGATCGACAGCGGCAGCGGCGGCGACCTCTCGCGCCCGGCCCTGGTTCAAGCCATGGTCCGGGGCGAGAGGGAGTGGGAGGCAGTCACCTCCTTCTGCGAATCAGTCATGCTAGCGAAGGAGGTGGCGGGACGGCTGAGGGAGAGGGCCTCACGTCCCAGCCGCCGCGGGAGACGCCCCGGGCGTCGGGAGCCGCGAGACGACTCCCGGCCACCGTAGGCGCGGGCCTGCGGGCGGAGAGTAATGGGTAACTCTCCGTCCGATCAGGACCAGGCCCGTGCCGGACGGCGCGTACGTGTTCCACGCGCGCCTCAAAGAGATGTCAGCATTAGGAAGGGGCCCGAAAGGGCCGAAGCCTGCCGGGGCAGCGGGATTGTCCGAAAGGGTTACCGCTACCCCGGAACACAAAGGGCTAAGGAAGGAACACGGGTGGGTTTTAGTCAATAAGAGTCTGACACTCCCTTCTGCTCCACCCAGAGCGGGAGAGGTCATTGGATGATATCCCATCCACAAAAAAAAAAAAAAAAAAGGGTAGGTAGAAACTACAGAAAGCCACCTACTGCGAACCTTATTTTTTTTGCTTGGGATATCATCAAATAACTCTCCCGCTCTGGGCGGTGCGGGAGGGCGTGTCAGACTTCTACTGACTAAAACCCACCCGTGTACCTTCAGTTGCCTGTGCCAGGGGCCACGGTATCTCTTTCGAACAACCCGCGGGTGCGGCCCTAGCAGGCAACGGCCCTAGCGGACCCCGTCAGTTAGTGCTGACACCTCTTTGAGGCGCTTGTGGAACATAACGCGCCGTCGACCCGGGCCTAGTGCTTAATGGAAGTCGAGCTATCCATTGCTCGCCCTTCGTAAGCCCACGCCTACGGTGGCCGTTCTCGATTCTCGACGCCCAGGGCGCGAGTGTCTCCTGCGGCGACTAGGGGCGTGAGGGCGCAAAGATTGTCTCTCCCTCACGCGTTCCGCCTCGTCCTTTTTTTACTGTTTTTGATTCGTTTAAAGAATTTCATGTTTTATAATTTCCTGCAGATTGAATTCACCCGCGTTCTCACTTCACCCATATACGCAGTCAATACGAAAAAATATCCTACTGGTCTTATCCTATCCTACTTCCTACTATCCTAATAATATTATAAACGCGAAAGTTTGTGAGGATGGATGGATGGATGTTCGTTACTCTTTCACTCAAAAACTACTGAACGGATTTTGATGAAACTATAGTAACAGCTTGTACTACAGAATAACGCAGGATCCCGATTTTCCCACGAGATCCACACTTGGCCAGTAAAACCGCGGGGCGCTGCTATTGATACCATGAGTCTACACAAATCGTAAAAAAAAAAACTGGAATACTTAATTAAAAATCTGTCTAAAAAAATAAACCTTTACCTATCTATATTTTCCTACAAATAAAGCTACGTTCTCATTCAGTCGAGTAGTGGTTCAATACAACAAGTACAGCACATAACTTTCAAATTGTTTGGACCGTATCAATCATTCTCTTCATTCACTTCAGTATTTGCTGTGCAAATATTGTTAACTATACTGTATGTGATTTTTGTTATTCAAACTGTTTTAAAGTAATGGCTTTTATTCTTGTTTTTTTCTGTTGTTTCTACTGTGCAAATGTGTTTTGCAGAACTACGTGATATTCTTTATAAAGGCTCCCGCAGACTGACGTGACGCTATTCTAGTAAATAAACTGCGAAAACTTTTATGGAAGTTGTTGTACCAGAATCGCGTCGCACCGTATCGTCGCGCCTGTCTGCGGGAGCCATGATGAGTCAAAGATACATGCTTAGTTCAGTCAGTTACCGATTCAAATAGAATAGGAAATATTAAGTCAATATGTTTAGCTTTATTGATGACTAGCTGAACCTCGCGGTTTCACCCGCATAAGTCTCGATCCCGTAGGGATATCGGCATAAAAAGTATTTTAACTCATAATTCAGATCATGGTTCACCTATGTGCCAAATTTCATCCAAACCCGTTTAGCCGTTTTGTCGTGAAAGCGTAACAAACAAACATACAAAAATGCAACACCTTTATAATATCAGTTTAAACTAAAGCTGAACAAATACAAAAATATTATGTTATTCCTGTGAATCGTTTGTAGGTGCACTTATATTGTATTAAGAAAGTTATCCTGCATTGGAGTCTGAGAGTTAGCTGTGCCATAAACTTTATTAATATCCTACAAGTTTTCAAAGACAGAATATCTCACATCCTCATTAAAAGTTTTCAATTCTTGTTATTGAGCATAAGTTCCCTGATTGATCGAAATTCTCGCTAATGCCAGAAAATAGTTACAGAAGGTTTGTTTCATACAATGGCTAAAAACGTACGCACACAAAGATCTGCTTCACGCACAGCGAGTGCAAGTGCACTCGCGACCGGCATATGTTTGAGAACGCCGTACGCAGGCGCCTACGAGAGAAAACGCACACACACAGACACGCTTCACGTACAGCGAGTGCAAGCGCACTCGCGACCGGCGTTTGTCTGACGTCACCGTATGAAGGCGCCTACGAGCGAAACGAAAACACACACACACAAACACGCTTCAATTACAGCGAGTGCAAGTACACTCGCGAGCGGCATTTGTTTGAGAACGCCGTACGCAGGCGCCTACGAGCGGAAATGCACACATACCAACACGCTTCACGTACATACAGCGGGTGCAAGCGCACTCGCGACCGGAAATTGTTTGAGACCTCTGCACGTACGCTTCTATGTGTGCGTGCGCCTGTTTTCGCTCGTTATATTATAGCCGACCCTATGTACCCATCAATTTTATACTCGTCCGTTCGCTTTGAGGGACCCGTATATTTACTGAGCCTGGGTCGCAAATACTCCAATCGTATCAGCGCGTTTGACAAAAGGTGTTATTGACATTCAATGATCTTACTCAAAGGTATTAGAATTGTGAAAGTGTTATACAAGAAGGTTTTAACACAGAGGAGTATTTATAGGAGGTGTTAAGTAAAGAACGGTGACGTAACATTTCAGGGATCATAATAGCACTTACAGTCCGTATAAAGTTATTTTACCTCTGACAGTAGCAATCTTGTTGTTGTGACGAGCATAAAATATCACAATGATTTTGACAGATTTGTCAAGGCAACAACTCAACAGCAACCTTATAACAATGAGAATAAAGATCACTGTGATTTGGACAGTGTTACAAAATAACTGTGAATGGACTGTTCATAACAACTAACTAACTGAACTGTGACTTTAAGAATTGTAGTTAGTCAGATACAAGAGACAGGAGAAGGATTACCTGCTTCAGTTAAGCCGTTGGTCGCGGCTGTCTTTCGTACTTCTCTACCCGTTTCGCGTAGTCTGATGTCTGAAAATCTGACGGCCAGCCTTTAAAATCAAAATTTCGGGTTTTAATCAATCAAAGCACTAAATTCACATATATGCCAATTCAAATTGACATCCACAGATACGTTTTCTGACCGATTTGTTGACATTTTCATCTGATACTTTTAGAACAGACCGTACTAAGCAGTTTTTTCCATATAAAAATCGTTCGTCTGACCCAACCCTCAACGCCTCAAAAGCGAACAAACACACGAGTGTCATGGCGTACTGGTCCCTTCTAAAGAATGTTTTACCTATTGTGTCTATATTTACTTAGGACTAGGCCGAATAAGACGTGACCTCAACTGGTTCTAGGGGTAAATGTAAGTACTTTTCAAAGGGTACCTTGCGGTCAACTTGAGTGAGGTAAATGGGTGTTTTGTTACCTACCCTGGTTTTGGTCTCTTTCCTTGTTTTTTAACCGACGAAAAAAAGGAGGAAGTTCTCAAGTCGACGCGTATTTTTTTTTTTTTTTTGTATACCTAACTTTCTACAGAAAGTCCGGTTTTGAAGATTCTTATGTTTTCATAATTAAATTGCCTCTTTGTTCTAGTGGCTACAAGTGCTGCTGTTGAGCACGAGGTCCTGGGCTCGATTCCCAGGACGGTCAAAGTGATGATGAGGCTTTCTATCTGGAATTTCTCAGAAACAGCCTGGAGGCTTGATTTGTGCCCGGTTGATGGAAATAGGCTCGCCCTCTATTAAGGCTCCTACACACTATGCCGGCGGTACAGCCGGCGGGTACCAAATACCCGTCGGGAATTCCGCCGGGCTTGTTAGCGGCATGCCCGCCGGCTTGGCCGCTGGCATAGTGTGTAGGAACCTTTACATGGGACCCAGGTATACGAGTATCAGGCAAAATGGGGGTGTACTATAGGTGCACATCTGCCTAACCCGTCAGGGAATACAAGTGTTAATATATGTTTGTAACTCAAAAGACAGGACAGAATTCGGAACGCTACGCTGCGTTCCAAAACGGGTATAATAGACTCAGGCAAGAAAAAACAAAAAGATTATGACAATTATCTAAACACTATGCAGCATTGCAACTAAGGGAACGAGTGTTTTCGATGAACTGTGGCACCCAAAGTAAGATTTAACTTGTGTTTAGGTGCCCGCGTCCTCGTCTATAATTTGAACATATATCAGTAGTTGTAGGACGAGCACATTATATTATTATTATGATAACTACTTACTAGTAAATGATTATAATTGTGATGTGTCCTATTAAAGTACCTATCTGCCCCCACATAGGCACTATAATAGGTAATTTATTTTTTTCTTTGAGCAGTATGCGAAGAGATTAAAAAAACAAAAACTAGTCATAACTTTCGCCGACATTCTCAGGGTAAAAAGGTTTGGAACCCACGCCCCTGTTTCGATTTAATCCATACTTCCAGGGTGACCCTGTATTTTTATTTAGTGAAGTAATTTTAATGGACGTTTTGTCACATAACTAGATTTTGTTTTTTCCTTGTTTTCATTAATTGATATGTACGAAGCGTATTTTTTCTGAAGGGTCTGCAAAAAGAAAAGCGTTTATTGGACTGATTCCAAGGCACGTTTCACAATTATATTTTTGCTCTTATTTTTTCGCTTTTTGGTGTTAAGGGTACCTATCAATTTTGCGGTCTAAAAACAGAAAATTCAAGTTTTTTCAGCGCAAATTTCTCAATAACCTTAAATTAACTAGTTTTTTTTTTAAATACACAGTTATTCATCAACTATTTATCTAGTAAGTGTACAATTTTAAATTTTGATAACTACTTAATATAAATTACAAAAAATAAAAATCTGACACATGTTTTTACGTAAGCTCGAAACACCATGTTTTTCAATTACTTTTCTAACTTACTGGCAGCAAATAACAATCTAAAAAAAAAATTATAAATACTGGGCTTAGATTATATTAGTAAGTGTACAATTTTGTTTTTTAAAGTTTAATGATTTAGTACTTGTAAAAAAATGTTAATCACGCTGAAAAAACCCAATAAAATCATGTGCAAAACCCTTGTCTACGCGTAAGAATTTATTGAAAATAATAATAAGTGTTAAATATTTTAAAATTTAAGGTATTTATCTACCAAAATCAATGTTTATATTTTTATTTTGACTACTTATTTAATTGTAGTAAAATATTTAAAAGATGCCTTATAAACTTAAATTCGATCGTTCGTTTACTAAAATTGAAATTCTTAGACTTACTAGATAAATAGGTGATAAATAACTGTGTATTTAAAAAAAGAATGTAGATAACTTAAGGTTGTTGAGAAAATTGTGCTAAAAAAAACTGATTTTCTGTTTTCACCCCGCGAAACTGATAGGGACTCTTAATGTGTTCACTTAGTTTTACCGATGTTCTGACTAAGCGTTTATGCCATAATGGGGTTTATTTAAAAACGTTGATTAAAAGGAGATTGGCAGAAACCCATGTATTTTCAGTACCACATACAAGCTTACCGTTTCATAGAATGAATATATGGATTTGAATGCTAGAATAGAGTACAACAAAATATGTAATGGTAAGACATACATTAGACTTGGGGATATTAAATTGATTTATACATAACCTCTGTAGGCCAATTCTGCTAATTTAAAACGTTCAAGATCTAGTCGCAGTCTCATCTCGGCGACAAACAAATGTCAAAAACTTGTCAAAATGTAGGGAAATTTGAAGTATTTTTGACAGATTGAGACTGAGATCAGACTGTGAACGTTCTTAAAAATTACGAGAATTGCCCCTCTGTTGTAATGTAATAGCAACGCGGTGGTTCAAAATAAAAGTTCACACTTCACTTATAGATGCAGAAAACGTTAAAAATATCACAAACGACGAATTATGCAGGGTTTAAACATAAGCCGCATGGTAGCGAACGTTTTGCGTTACAAACAAAAACAAAAATATCATGACGTTATAAATATTTTTTTTGTACTTGACATAAGTGACAGCTGTGTTGCCAAATATTGATTAACAAATCGAATCGATTAACAAATTTTTTCGCTAGATCTAATCGTATTACATCGATTTGGGTTTATTGTATGGTAACACTGACGTAATACGTTTTAATGGTTCTATTGCGTTTTGTTTTGTATTAGTGCGTTTTGTTTCCGTAACGGGGCTGCTCTCTAAAATCATTGTTTTTTAATTACTCCCAACAACTATAAAAATATTTTAGCTTGGAAAATAACTACGGATATAAGACCTATAATTTACATATAACTAGATTTTGAAACGTTTGGATTTTGATGTGGTACCCAATTCGCCAATCTTCTTTTGAGACGTATAAACGTCAAAATGTATTGCTAATCATTACTTAACAATGGAATATTTGCACCATTTCTTTCTAATAAAGTAACTAACTAATGCCAGATCTTGGAATGATGGCTTGATGTTATTGAAGAGTTTTGTAAGTTACAAGTGGAACTGATTGGGGGTGTTCGACTTCATTTTGCTAATAAAGTCTTCATGAATAAAAGGCTTAAACAATTCTTCTGAGAATTTCAAACAACATCATACAAAATTCAAAACAACGAGAATAGAAACACGTGTTGCAAGCAATCCGTCCAACGTGGTCTAATGACGTACAAGATGACGCCATAGCTGTGACGTAACCGTTTTGGGAACATATGCTGGAGCAACTTTGAATTTATGAAACATTTTGCAAAATCCTTGTATAAAAGTGCTTCTACGAGGAAGAACTACTTATCTTCGTATTTTATAAGGCAAAGTAACAATGCTATGTTTCGTTTTGAAGGTTAAAAAGGGTAGCAGGGCGTCGATGCGCACCCACCCTGTTACCATGGATTCAGTCCATGATCCTGGACCGTTGAAATTTTTTTCCATTATTAAAAAAAAAAAATATGCTGTTACATACGTTTTGGCCGCGTAGTGTTAGCGCACTTTTGTTGGAAATCAATCTGAATCATTTTGAAGGTTATTGCTAATATTATCCTATGTAGCATACCGCTGAATTATCCGAAGCTAATAATAAATTGGAAACAATTTCTTCTTTCAAACGACTTCTATCAATACAAAAGGGATAATTCGTCATCTTATCGGCACATTCCCAGACAGCAGTCCTTGTAATAAATAACAATAGATACGTATTTATTTACTGTTCGTCTAGTCATTTTGAAGATGTGATTTATTGCCTTGACCTAAGTAATTGGTTTGGAGTGATTACGCTTTGCGAGGCTGGGATGTGTTTATTGTGTTATGTATAGGTAGGTGTAACAGATTCACGTTTAAAACACCTCATTATCAATACATTTTGCATCAGACATTGCTACAACCTTTAATAATCTGAAAAAAATAATCCCGCATAAAAGGCAACCCGTAATTTCAGGATTTCAACGGATTCATTTAAAAGCACGACCATAGATTCGAACCTAGGGCCCTCACATCATGAATCCCATAATTTGACAAGACAAAATTATGAGGCCGGTAATGATCAAGAATAACTTCGGTAAAGTTTATTCAAACTTATGTTTCAAATTACTATTATTTCAAGTTAAACAAATATCAACTTTATTTTAATGGATATTAAGTTGATTTCAGAGTGACTAGCACTATTGAAAAAGTTATAAAAATGTTTGAAGTTGTTTCTTAAACTGAACTGTTGTATAGGATTTAAAGTTATTTTTCCATAATCTCATAATTGTTTACATTTTTGGCAAATAAATCGCGAATGCAGATTACTTAGGTCAGTTTCATTGCCTGAACTGAAATTAAGACCTAGAATCTTACGCACAGCATCCGGGCTTTATCATAACACAATCAACTCTATTCATATTGTAAACTGATACAATATATTTCACGATTCCCAGAATTCCATTAATTAAAAGCAGCTATTGACCCCGATTCTGTTGTTCACAAACTAAACTAAATTTAAGTTCAGTGCATCTTTTTCTTTCTATTTCATTAAGAAACGGACAGAAGATAAATATTAGTATAATCCTGTCAAATTAGTCAGCGCCTGACGTAAATTGATGTATTGTTAGTAGCCAATTTTTTAGTCACGTCTAAACTTGTTTATGGATTATCTAATTTAATTAATGCCGCCAGTCTCTTGGGTACTTTACCAGTCGACAGCGATGCGGATGAATTTTTCGACGCTATATTTTAGTTTTTTTTTTTTGTTCTAGTTAAGTTAGGTTTTAATTTTGTTATTTTTTGTTGATAATAATAATATATTTAACAGAACTAAACTAATATTTAACTTCTGTCCTTTTCATAATGAAATAGAAAGAAAAAGATGCACTGAACTTAAATTTAATTTAGTTTGTGAACAACAGAATCGGGGCCATTGTCATGCGATACCCCTAATAAGATTACAGCTTCCAGTAAACATCTTGGCACCGTTTGTTTTAGTACAAAATACACGGGAACCCGCGTATTGTTAGACAAAACACCAATTTGTTACGTGTAAGCTACGAATAAGTAATAAGTCAGGAAGTCTAATTCAGAACAAATTCCACAGAAAAAGTGGCCCTACTTCAAACCAAAACGACGTATGATTAAAAATACGAATCACTTCCGAGGTTACAAGAACACATGCTTGGTGATTGGTTTAAATTCAGAATGAAAGCCGGGATTGGTTCGCGCGCGTGCTGCAATGTCTGCTATGACAGCCGAGTCATAGTGACGTGGACGATGTTATGCAATAAGTGCACCGGACCAAGTCAATAATAAAAGAATATTATTGTACAATGTTTTTTTTATATATTTTTTTGGGTTACTTTTTACAATCCAATGAACTCTATGTCCTGCGAAATATGATTAATTTATTAAGTTTTTGTCAAGAAGACATTAAAAGAGAATCTTTCAAAACAGATAGCTACAGCACTTTTGTGTAACATGGTAAATATATACTTTTAATGATTTATAAAAATCTTTTTCGTCAAAATGAACGGAACATACTCTGCTGGCTTTCACAGGCATCCAGTCGTACTCTTGTCTTTCTAGCTTAACTGAAGCTATCCACTTATTTTGCCGAATTGGATCGGCAGGGAAACTAAAAGAAAACAAAATAAGCAAAATAGAATAATGTTCTAAAAATACCTAAATTTTGTGGGTTTAAGTACTTTTCAATATTTCATCAAGAAGAAAAGAAAACTTAAATTGTAAAAAATTTACTGACTTCATTTTGCATAGTATTGACCACCTTGGTTTGATAACGTATTTGAAAATCTTTGAATATAATTATAATTTTGCTACTAGTTACCAGTGAAAAGTGATCCCTGGACATTTTAATCTTGTATGGTTCCTGCACCACTTCACAACACATGCTGGCATGATGATTCACAATGATAAATACGAAAAAGTACGCGAAGTGCTCGCTTGCAAGAAAAATGTCCGACTGATGACGCGCTGGGTACAATTTTTAAGCCCCGCCTACTTGGGCCTAATATTTGTTTGGTAATTTTTTTATCGAAGTTACATTTCCTGACTTATTACTTATTCGTAGCGTGTAAGCATTCCGAATGTGTTCAATAAACAATTTTGTTGATAAAATAATGTAATATCACGCCGGTTTATTTCAAAAGGATCGGCAGAGAACATGACTGGCGAAATTTGGGTGTAATAAACGTAATATTCGGGGTGAAGGATACATCGACGCGCAAACTAATACCATGAATTTAGCACAGGATTCTAGAGGAACGCATGGGGCGTTGAAATTTTGCACCAGTTATTTAACCTTTTAATCGCCTACGTCGGATAAATCCGACATATATTTTAGCGCCCATTTCGCCAGGGTCGTATTTTTACGACCAAATACCACAGCTCGTTTACTCTGTTTTTTTTTTATTAATTACGCTGTATTCTATCAGGTTATTCTAAAAACAAAAAAAAAATCGAATCACTGTGCCGGGCGCTGGGGGCACGACAAGTCGACAACTGAGGGGTAATTCCCGTAATTTTTAAGAACGTTCACAGTCTGATCTCAGTCTCAATCTGTCAAAAATACTTCAAATTTCCCTACATTTTGACAAGTTTATGACATTTGTTTGTCGCCGAGATGAGGCTGCGACTAGATTTTGAACGTTTTATATTAGCAGAATTGGCCTACTGATATAAAGTCGGGCGGTTAAAGGGTAAAAAAAAAATGCATGTTGTAGTTCGTAGGTTCGAACCCAGACAAGCACTTTACTTGCTGTTAATTATTTTATCATCACTGCTCTCAAAACGGTGATGGAAAACATTGTGAGGAAACCGGCATGTCCTGGAACCATAAATTCGAAGACATGTGACATCCACCAACCCGCACTGGCCCCGGTGGTGGTGGATTACGGCCCACTCCCTCTCTTGGACTTGGTGTCCGAACAGTGGGAATATTGGCTGATTGTGCTAGACAGATGATGATTTTCAAGTTCCGTGCCAAGGGGGCGTGTCTTTAACCAGTAATCGAGCACAAATCTAGATACTTACCAAGCTTTTTTAACCGATTTCAATAAAGGAGGTTCTGTATTCGACCCGTATGTATGTATGTACGTCCGTGTATATTATGTACGAAATTATACGCATAAATGTACTGCATCTCCGGAAATTATTTTCCACTTAGTTTATATTCGTGATGTTTTAACCGATATTTACATAGCAAGTAGTGTTCATTGAATTTGTGTGAGGTAGGTATAACTAAAAAGTGAAAAATAAAAACTCTTTTCAAAAAAAAAAAACAACTGACTTCAAAAAAAAAAAAACACTCCAAAGTGAAAAATAACTTCAATGTCGGAAGTCGGTGTCGTTGGTGCGGCATTTTCGTTTTTGACACGGACTTTCGAAATTAAAGTTAGGTAGGTACTTGAAATTCCCATATACAGGGTTATTGGAAAAACATTAACAACCTCTTAAGAGGACATTGTACTCATCATTATGAACAACTTTTACTATAGGACCAAACCTGAAATCGCGAAAAAAAAAATCAGCTGTTCCCTACAATGTGGGGAACAGCTGATTTTTATTGTTCACAATGATGAGTACAATGACCTCTTAAGAGGTTGTTAATGTTTTTCCAATAACCCTGTATAATATAAATATTCGTCAACATAAGTACTTGTGGAATGGTAAATCAAACATTGGTCTTGCTTGATAATAAAATTGTGCTAGACGTATTGCCATTTGCCACCCGTTGTAATTCGAAAAATATTAACGTTGGACGTGTGACGCAATTACTTAACCTACGCACAGCTAGTGTTGAAAGTATTAATATTTGTTAAATAGTAATACTATAAATACAATATGACAAGCAGTTGAAATACATTACAAAACTATCCTGGAAACACCCACACAAATGATTTGTTAAAAAAAATAGCAATCCGATGAAATGAAGCTGCTATACGTTTTTATTTCACTTCAGAACACCGCTGAATGATGCTTAGTATATTTTATAAAGCTAACGTGCTGTTGAGAGAGAGATAAAATTCATCCTTTAGAATGTTGATAGTCGATTGTTTTTTTAATTCGTAAATAAATCCGACGTTTCAATAGGTATAGGCAGAAATGTGCTACGGACGATAGTTTATTTTTCTTGGTTTCTTCTGGACTTTAAAATTAAAATCAAATCTAATCAGTTATATTTCAGGAATACACCTTTTAAAGTTTCCATAGAAACAGATTTCCAGTTATTTAAAAAACAAGATATTTCAAAATTATTCTTCACTAACTTTTTAGACCTTTTTATCCTGCTTATGCGTATGAAGTTTCGTTAAAATCGGTTCATTCATTTCGAAATACAAGGGCTTGAAAGTTTGTATGAAATGACGTACGTCGTAAACGCTCTTAACCGTGCAAAATGCTTTGCATGTTTTTCCCAAATGAATAAAAAAGTATAGTCATTTCTGTCTAGTAGCTAGTTAACAAAAATATCCAGAAAATATTGATACAATCATTATCAATTCAATTCAGTGCATTCGTTAAATCGGATATTTTGAAAACAGGCAAAATAAATTGACACAATACTATTTAAACAGAAAATATTTGCATGATTTTCGTCATTGATTCACTGACAGTTCACATCAAAATACTGAAAACGCGATTCAGACAATCATAATAATATACACGGATTTTAAAGGCAACAACTTATGGCAATTACTGGTAAATTTGATTAATTAAACAATGTATTTTGAGTTAATTCGTACGTTCAGCCTTTTGTGTAAATAAATGAATGGCTGTCATTTTATTTCAGGACAAATGATTGATTGTATGCTGATAAGATTTATGTTAATGTTGATATTATTTCGTTGATGTGAAATCTGTTTTATGCGATGGTATTTGCTGTGTGGCTGGTAGCGGCTGGATCTGAGTAGACGTGGATTGAGATGAATGGTGCGTTTGTCCAGCAGTGAACTGCCATAGGCTGACAATGATGGAAAGTCTTTCAAAGTTATAAATTGCATCAAGCCTGTAGCCTCCAAAGGACTCGGCAGAGGTGTATCTGCAGCAACACCCCCATTTCACCAGTTATAAGTCCCATGTAATTAAGGGCGAGTCCAATGTTGTTATATGCTGCACTGGTTGACGTCATCACGTCAACGCCGGCTGTCGGTGAAAATCAGCGCTGGAGCTTTGTCTCGTATAGGGTCTTGGCATTTGTGGCATTATGCTGAGCGATGGCCGTTTTGCGTAGATGTGACGCATTATTTCTCCCAAATTGTTATGATGTTTTTTTGCTTGTATTTTTTTGCTTGTGTTTATGCGTCAAGTTTGCCGCATATTTTCTTTCTTTCATTGCCATAAACCGGGCGCAAATCTAGACTCCGGGCTGCAGCTGAGAAATTCCTGTGGAAAAAACCCAATAACACTTTACCTGGGAATTGAACCCAGAACATCAGGCTCAGCAGTAGCGTTTGCGACCACTAGACCAACGGAAGTCAAGTTATACAGGGTTACAGGTTAAGTCGACCTAGATCCTTTAAGAGGTTGTAGTTTCCATCATTCCTGACTGATTTGACTATGAAACACCATACCCAAAACTTAACCATTTTCTAGATATTGGACTTTGAAGTAAAAAAAAAAATGTTTTTTTTTGTCTATTGACCTATTTTTTTTTTGTGTTTTGCCTCTAATTTATTTGTGTTTGCGATTTTTGTGTAGTAGAAAGTTGCTTTATTATTCTCTACACAAAAATTGCAAAAAAAAAAACAACTTTAAAGTCCCATATCTTGAAAACGGTTAAGTTTGGGGTGCGGTGTTTTATAGTCAAATCAGTCAGGAATGATGAAAACTACAAGCTCTTAAAGGATCTAGGTCGACTTAACCTGTAAGGCTGTATAATTCCGAAACCATACAATTTTTACGAAACCATACAACATTGCCGCAAGGCCGCCATTAAGTCACCAGTAAGTACCTTAACTTAGAAGAACATATTTTACCTTTCATTCTTTCACAACCCACAAAGCCTTATTCAGAAAACTTAAGTATATTAAGCTGCCTATTCAAAACTGAACAATACCATTCTTTATGAGGTACCCTCAAAAATCCGACTTCGAAAATGGAGGGTACTTGAAGCCTTCAAGTACCCCTATCAATTGATTTCGTAACGGGTCGCTCGAAATATAGGTAAATAAATATTAAGCCTTTGGTTTTAAGTTTCAAGTGTAATAATTTACGTATTTTAAGGGTGGAATTGGAATTGCTTTAGTTTATTAACGAAAATAATCTGCGGAGTTGTAAAATTCGTCATTTGGCCGAGAAATAACTTTGTGACGATCAACTGAAAAAAGCAGATAACCACGACTTGTGATCATGGTATGACAGGAAGTATATATATTATAACATCATCAATATACACTAAGTAGACAAAATACGTGTCGAATTGAGAACCTTCTCCTTTTTGATGTCGGCTAAGAGCGTTTACGACATACGGCATTTCATACAAACTTTCAAGCTCTTTTTTTTAAATTAATGAACCGATCTTAATGATACTTCATACACATAAGCAGGATACAAAGGTCTTAAAAGTTAGTTAAGAACATTTTTAAATAGTGTTACAGCCAAATTAGCCCGATTTAAAATTTTCCATAGTAACAGAGATTTTTTTAAATAAGACATTTCGAAAATTTTCTTTACTAACTTTTTAGACCTTTGTATACTGCTTATGCGTATGCAGATTCATTAAAATCGGTTCATTCATTTCGAAAACAAGGGCTTGAAAGTTTGTATGAAATGCCGTACGTCGTAAACGCTCTTATAAAGGGAAGTTTATGACAATGACGCACGCATGTCATCCTTCATTAGAAACAAAACTAAACGTATTCTACAGTCATTCATCATCTCATCTGCCTAGCCTTTTCCCAACCATGTTGGGGTCGGCTTCCAGTCTAACCGGATGCAGCTGAATACCAATATTGCTGGCAGTATCATCACAACGGTAATATTTTCTCATTGTTTGTCTAATTTATTTTTAGTAAGTATATTCATGTATTTATATATATTTATTTGTGCTTATATATATATATATATATATGTAACTAGGTATATATTATATTCATAGTTTTAATAGGTTTATGCGTATCTTTATATTTAAAATATTTATTCCTCAATTTTCATGATCGCACCTACTACTGTTTGTCTCTGCATCACCCAAAGGTTGACTGGTAGAAAATGCCTATGGCATTAAGTCCGCCTCTGTACATTTATGTGCTTGAAGTATTAAATAAATAAATAAATAAATATTTTACATAGAGCGACTGACTATCTGACCTCCATAACCCAGTGACTGGGTAATACGATACCCCTTGGCAAGACTGGTTGTCAGACTTTCGGGCTTCTGACGACGACCCGTAACGACTGTCAAAGATCCACGAATAACAGCCGGGACCAACGGTTTAACGTGCTTTCCGAGGCACGGAGGGGTCTCGTTATGTTAAGATGGTCACCCATCCACAGCCCAACCGGGGCAAGCGTAGCTTATTCGTAGCGTATTCAACAGTCATTATGTAAGATAATTCAGAACTTGATTTCCCACATTATGACCTAACCACACACTTCACACACTCTAAGGCTCTCCCGTTACCAAAAACTTAAATTACAACTTCGTCTCACTTAGTGCCTAGCTTAAACTTTGGCAACCCTTATTTAATAGTGAAGTTCAGTCGGTAGGCTACTTTTAGAGCTTCTAACTTAAAGTTGTAACTTTAAATTCGACGTTGGACTTACGTGTTACGTTTTCGTAAGTAAATAAGTTCCCGAAAAGGCCGTAAAGAGGTTCTAGGAATGGAATGTTTTTGTGTACTCGTAGATATTGATAGAAACAATGACCTCTTGAGTTTGTTTCCGTGTTTCTTCTCAGACTAGTCGGTGTTTCCTATATCAAGTTCTAAAATTATTACTTTTTATGTGTTTATACAAACCAATTTACGGAAATAAATATAATTTATTAGTAAAACCACCAATTTACAGACGCCAGCATATCAAGCTACCCGAAACTGTAAAATTTTCCCAATCAACTTTGAATCTTATACTTTTTAAGGATAAAGTTGAAAAACTATTAAAGAAATTTTCCAAAACACGGTGTAATTTCACAATTAAGAAAAAGCTGGTAGGCTAAATAGATTGCAATAGGTTAGTTTCAATAGGTTAGTATCTAATCTCATCTTAGTTTTTGTGATAGTAGACTAGCACAACAAAAAGAAAACTTAAGAAATTTGGAATTCTACGGTCTACATTGATGTAATCCGAAGTAGATTTGTTTGGAAAAGGACTCAACTTCAAATTTTCAATTCAGAAACCGAGCGTTTAAAATTAATAAAATTACCTACCAGGCAATCATATCAGTTGACGTAAGTTTTAACAACAAATAATTCCTTTCACAAATCCAGATCAATGCTAATCCTTCTCCTAACTTATATTCCATTTGAAAACTAGGCCACAGTTCTAACATCCATTCTCGAAGGCTCATATCATATCCTTTGTATTACATGCACTTATAACGTCGGATAACGTTCAAGAATTTAATATAGCATGCGTGCATTCACGGCGGAGTACAAGGAGAACAGCGATGTCCTTGTTTGTAGGGATTTATGATGTATGTGGTGTGGTTATGGGGGTGTATATTTGAAGCTATTAAATGTTGGAATTGTCGTGGGGAGTTATGGTCCTGTGTTAAGGGACGAGGGAAGGGGGCCCGCTACAGCTGTGATCTGTTGTAATTTTCGAGCGAAAGAGGAAAACATTGGCAAACTGAAGGGAAGATTCGTGCTCGATTGGCGCAAACCATCGAAGGATGGCGTCGAAAAGAAGGATGCATACAGTTCGACGAAATCGTTTGTGGATGATGATGTAACCAAAAACATCGTGAGGAAACCGGCTTGTGTTAGAACCAAAAAATCTATGACATGTGACATCTACCAACCCGCACTAAGCCCGCATCCTAGATCCCACTCCCACTCAAAGAGAGGCCTTTGTCCTGTGTCCTAATAGTGGGAACATTATAGGCTGACTAGCTGCGCCCCGCGGTTTCACCCGCATAAGTGTCGATCCCGTGGGAATATCGGGATAAAAACCTATATGTTACTTATATGTATAGCCTATATATTAATCCAGTGTCAGCTACCTCCATACAAAATTTTATCAAAATTGGTCGAGCCGTTTGAGCGTGAAGAAGTAACAAACATATAAACACACACACACACACACGCAAACATTCGCCTTTATAATATTAGTGTGATTATGTAATACCATATTATGATGTTTCATCAACTGTCAAATAAGTTAACTTGCGTGAGACAATATGCATACTCATCAAAGTTTAGTTAGTAGGGTCCCCCAGGTCAAGGTCAAGCCTACCTTACATTGTTGCTACCTTACGTTGTTTATTACAGTAGTAAAGTTACCAAGGTTATTTTGATAGCTACGAGTTACTATGCCATCAAGACCAAATTCCTAGGTAAGAATATGATATACCATCTCTTTATCCGAGGGTATACTAAAAAAAGACTACGTTATGTAGAGATTATTGCTGGTAGTACAGAGGTATGAGGAACGTTGAATAGCCTACAACGTTCCTGAAGAATTGGGCTATCAAATGCAAAAATATTTTTTCAAATACGACTGTTAGTTCCGGAGATTACTCCATACATAAAAACAAATTTCACTTCTTTTTAATATTAGTATAGATTTTATTTAGCCTAGCCTTTTCCCAACTACGTTAAGGTCGGCTTCCAGTCTAACCGGATGCAGCTGAATACCAGTATTTTATTTACATGAAGCGACTGCCTATCTGAGCTCCACAACCCAGTTACTGGGTAATACGATACTCCTTAGTAAGACTGGTTGACGACCTGTAACGACTGTCAAAGATCCACGAATGACAGCCGGGAACAACGGCTTAACGTACGTACTTTCCGAGGCACGGAGGGGTCTTGGTGTGTAAAGATGGTCACCCAACCACGGCAAGCGTAGCTTAACCTGATTGATCGACTCGTGCGGCTGTTATTACTACTTATCCACATGCTCCTAGATGTTTGTATTAATTTAATACAAAACATCAACATTTATTTTTTTATATATACAGGGTGGAATCAAAGTCATGGGCATTATTTTAACCTAAGGCACTACTCACGATACTGATTGCATTAGGGCTATTAATACGCAAATCAAAAATATTATTAATGCAAGTAAGGAAAACCTTAAAAATGTAGTAAGTCAAATTGCACAAGGCTTATTATTGCAAATAAACACTTAAAGTAATTAAAACAAAATACTTCGTTAACGCCAATAATTGTTGAAATATCAAAATCTTAAAGCGCAGTACAGCGCAAAGCGAAATGTAAACAAACATCACCTGCGCGCGCGCGGGTTTTTCCTTACAAGTAATAATAACAATGGGCTACAAGACATTCCGTCCGGCGGGATTCCCTGAACTCTCTCCGTCCCACTCCCTCACTCGCAAAAATACGAATATCACCCCCGCGCGGGGTATGCTTCCCGCCGCAACACGAAGTCACGAACCCGGAACCAGTGTCATAACGACTGCGCAGGTGCATTGACGCGTAATTGATTTATTGATCCCGTGACGTAATCGCCGTACTCGCCGCTCGCGTCATACGGTGCTTGGATTGCAGTGTATTAAGTGTTAGTGTAGTAGTTGTGTGTTGTGTGTGTGTTTGTGTACACGATGCCTCGACCGCGTAATGTGCAGGCTAGGTACACCAACCAACAATACCCACAAATGGTTGTAATTTACGATCGCACAAGAAATTTAGTATGAACTCGTGAAATGTTCCATCGGCGCTACCCGAACGACCCTATTCCTTCACGGGGTCTCATTCCACCAGAACCACTCAGAACCTGTTGGATTTTTCGTCTTTTCACGTGCCAGCACATGCACAAGCTCGTGGAAGAGCACCCGTTTACCCTCTGTCACTTTACCGACAAATAAGGTTTTTTCAAAACAATCCACAAGCTAGGTACGTAAATGTTTTTTTTTAATGTATGTTAGTTGACGTAGTTTTGACCGTCCTAAGCCGGCAAAGTACGAAGGGAAAATTGGAATTTATTATGAATCAATTCATTGGCAACTTACGAATGTCACGTGAGTCGGGCGGGGTCAAAGAATTCACGCCCAATGACGCGCGTACGGCGTAGTGTACCTACGCATTTGCTATCGAGAAGCGCAACTAATTTGATACTTTGTATGACTTACTACATTTTAAGGTTTTCCATACTTGCATTAATCATATTTTTGATTTGCGTAATAGTAGCCCTAATGCAATTAGTATCATAAGTAGTACCTTAGGTTAAAATAATGCCCATGATTTCAATTGCACCCTGTATATATTATAGTATATCGACTGTGAACTGGTAACAGGTACTATCTCAATTTTGACAACTTTACAGGACGAAGAAAAAACATGTTAGCATCATTTATACAGCATCTCGTGTGTTAAATAAAAATACGTAGTTTTTAAATATTTTTATTGTACACACGGCTACACATCAAGCTATACATTTCCAGTATAAGCTGATCTCACATTGTATAGGATTTCCGTACGATGCGAGATCAGCGTAAACTGGTTTTTTATAGCTTGATGTGTAGCCGTGTGTACATGTAATTAAAAACAAAAGTAACATTATAATGCTTCCTTCCAATATAAAATTGAGATAAGACAATATAAATCAACACAAGAACAAACATAGGACTTTTTGAATGAAGCCAATCCTGGCGCCAAAAAATGTATTTGAGTTAGGATTTCTTGCAACGATGTGGAGTGTTAAATGGTATAAAATGGCATTAAAAAGTGAAATCTTCAAAAAATTTAGATAGGACCGGTTGCCAGTTCACAGTCAATATTGTATATTTATGTATTTGTGCACGTTTTATTTATAATTCAATAATTTTAATAGTTTTTTTTTTAATCCTTGTTCGGCTCAACTAAAGCACCTGCCATCTCATCTCTGCACCATCCTTGGTTGACTGGTAGTGAATGCCTAAGGCATTAAGTCCGCCTTTGTACCTTTTTGTGTGCGTAAAGATTAAATAAATAAATAAATAATAAAGAATGCATTTTCCTACTTCATTATCAACCAGATCTTTATCTTAATGATAAAGAAAACTCTCACCGTATATCTCGACCACGGCGTTAATTGCAGCGACAGTGAACAGGGTGACTAATTAGGGCGCTCTTTCATCAACGCGCCTGATTGAGGTCGCCATGATACTGATATGCGCACGTATGGCTTTGTTTAAGTTAGAAAGGGCTAGGAATGGAAGTTTTTTTTTTATAGAATTTTGTAATGTAATAAGTGAGAGTCAGAATAAGAAAGAATAACGTTTATTTGGACACAGTTCGTGAAACACAAAATAAAATATAAATGTGGAAAATAATGTTTTAACTAATATTGTGTGTGCCTCACGGCTGCGCCAAAAAGGTTAATTTCAGCATTTACACAAACAGTTTCACCATACCTAATACATAAAAGACGGTGATGATGATGAAATAAATGATGATCAAATTATCATTTACACATATTAAAGTCTATTCAAATTTGTTTCAAATTGATGTTATTTAATGTTAAACAAATATCAACTTTATTTTAATGGTAAGTAATTAAGTTGATTTTAGAGTGACTAGCACTATTGAAAAAGTTGTAAATGTTTGAAGTTGTATCGTAAATTACTCTTTATTGTGTAGGAATTAAAGTTATTTTCGCCGCCTTTCATTCATCCTTTCAACATGACCAAACCATCTAAACAGGATAGACCAAAGAAAATTATTTTTTTCTCGTTTTTAATTAATGGTAACTGATTAGGTAACCAATTATCAATCTGATATTTGAAATCAATCAAATTAATAATAAATTTGCTAATCTCATATACAAAGTTGATACGACAGAAAGGCTTTCCTTTAAACTGCTTATACTAGGTACCATTTTCAAGCTCTGTACCAAATATCATTTAAATTGAAACAGTAGTTTAGTCGCAAATGACTTTTTAAGTTTTTGGCCCGTTTGAACATGATGTATTTTTCTTAACAGCTGATTATGTCTATAGGCATAGGTCATGCACCTTAAAACGATAAATCTACGATACGTTGTTGCCGCTCTTACGCATGTCATAAGCAAATACGTCCTACAAAAGAAAGTGACAATCCCATTAGCAAAACATCACGCGCGTAAAAGAAATAGAAATAGGTCAGTGTGTTGCTATTGCATCTTTGGTCCTTGCGAGGGGGGCCTCTAAAAACTAAAAAACTTGGTTTTTCAGTGCGCCAACGCTATCCTTCCGGGACGTACGTTACGTAACACGGAAGTCCTGTGCCGCTATTGTTTTGTCGAACTCGTGCGCTGACAATTGTGATTTTGTTTTGTTATTGTGAATAGGACACTTCTTTCTTTTTTTTTATTGTGACAAGACACGTAACTTGCTATTATAATTATTTAGTGTTAGTGTTTTTTTTTTGTGATTTACTGTTTTTTTATTGTGATAGGACACGTAATTAAACTTTGGTTGTGTGTGTGTGTATACCTAATTAAAGTGTTCAACAATGCCTCGTCTAACTTACACGGCGTCAGAATACACTGACATGATTTTAATTTACGGTGAATGCCGTGGAAACGCAGCATTAGCTCTGCGAACATACAGAGAAAGGTATGGTGACAGCCGCAATTGCCCTAGGAACGCCCGCACCATACAGTTGGCAGTACAAAGATTACGGGACAATAAACGTGTAGTGCCGCAACAGGAGGGAGTGCCACCGCGGCAAATACCCGCTGCATGGGACGAACGAATATTAGATCATTTTTCCCGCAACCCGACAACGAGTCTGCACAGAGCCGCCCGGCAGTTTAGATGTTGCCATAGAACCATCCACAAGGTTCTAAAACGTAACAAACGCAAACCTTATAAATATCGGAAGGTGCAAGCTTTGTTATCGAGAGACTTACCGATCAGGAACAGTTACTGCCAATGGCTATTAAATAAAACATCCGAAGACCGCCATTTCTTAACAAATGTAATATGGACCGATGAGTGTACTTTTACTCGGAACGGCATCTGGAATCGGCAAAACCTCCGGTACTGGAGTTTGGGAAATCCACACGTGTTTCGAGAATCTGAACACCAGTACAGATTTTCTCTCAATGTGTGGGCTGGTATCCATAATAATAATATTATCGGCCCTGTTTTTATTGACGGCACCCTTACAGCGGCGAAATTTTTAGATTTATTAAGTGGTCCTGTGGCCGAGTACACTGACCAACTACCTTTAGCCGTTCATCGCAAGTTGTGGTACCAGCTGGACGGTGCGCCTCCACATTCTGTGATGGCTTCCAGGGAGCGGCTCACAGAAATGTTTGGGCAGCAATGGATCGGTCGATTCGGACCTGTTCGGTGGCCACCACGATCTCCGGACCTCAACCCCATGGATTTCTTTTTGTGGGGATACATTAAGGGTGAAGTGTATGCCTCCGAGGTAAATACAATTGTTGAACTAAAAAACAGGATTATTTTAGCATTTCACAAATTAAAGTGCTTAGCGACGGACAGTGATTTAATTAGAAAACTAAATAACAATATTCTCCGTCGGTATAATTTGTGCATTAATGTGAATGGAGGACACATAGAGAATTTAAAAATTTTGTGTTTTTGTTGTCGGCGTACTTCAAAACTATCTAACATAACAGCCAGCGCGAGCGGAGGCCTAAGCCGCCGCCCGCGCCACCGCCGGCCGCCCGCTTCGACACGAAACACATGCCGCGCCCCGGCGCGCGTGCGACGACGTTGCCACTTTGTAAGGTCAGTCGCCAGGTCCAAGTTTCTATGAAATTTGGGTTTTTCCTTTATTTACAAAGGGTGGTTGCGTTTTACTCTGATTTGTAAGCTATTTAGTTTGTTTGAAAAAAAAAAATTCTCAATTTTGGAGCTTTTTATTTTTATACCGTATCGAATTAATATTAAACACGTATAGTATACGTAGTGTAATTTAATGCCCCTCGGTCGTATCAACTCTGTATAAGACATTATCATTGATTATTTAATTAGGCCTTAAAAAATAATATTGACGTGTTTACACGTCAATATTTTTTTTTTTTAGTTTGTACTAACCTAGAAAATAAATCATTTATCATTTGCCTACTTATATAATTATGTTGCTACCATTTAGTCTGATTGTACAAAAATTAAGTGTGTTTCATGGTATAACCACGCAACCATGGGAGGTAAAAATATGTTTTTTCCTTGCGTTCTGAAAGTATCCATAAACCAGAAGATCAATTCTCGTAATTTAAAACGTTCTAAATCTAGTCGCAGACTCATCTCGGCGACAAACAAATATCAAAAACTTGTCAAAAATGTAGGGAAATTAGAAGTATTTTTTGACAGATTGAGACTGAGATCAGACTGTGACTTAAAATTACGAGAATTGCCCCTCAATTTTTTTTTCTGACTGAAATCACGTTTTGTTTCCCCGAAGGCTTGGTCAGGGGTGCACTTATTAGTATAATAGGTACTATGAAGAGCTCTTCAGGCTACCGAGAGGAATCAATTAAACCACGGTTCATCACGTATACGGCCGCGACTTCCCGAGTTGTAACTCGTAGATTCGAACCCTGATAGGCACTTTACATTGTGTTTCATTTTAAAGATATGTGACATCCGCCAACCCGTGTGGTGGATTACAGCCCACTCGCTCTCACAAAGACGAGCCCTGTGTCCCAGCAGTGGGAACATTATAGGCTGATTATGGAGAAAACAAACCAATATCCTGGACATAATAATTAGAACTGCCTCGTGACTGATTACTTTTTCCTTCTCTCAGTCCGAAAGCCTTTTCATATAAACATCCACCAGATATCTTTGTAATACATAAACTCTTCGTGTGTCAATCCCATACCCTTCTCAACTCGCGACCGTAACTTAACAACTTCACAATTACCAAGCCCTAGAACTGCTTGTACCAAATTGACACAGTTCGTCCCATGTCATACAACCCTTTGCAATCCGGGACCAACTATTTACACAGATTTAGATTAATGGAATTAACACGTTTTGGGTATTTTGGGTGGTGCCGCGACTTTCAAGGCAATTTCTGTCAATCTATCAACTCCGCTTTAAATGTCTGTCCAATGTTGGACAGAGCATCTTACAACTCACGTTAAGCCAACGGCGGCATCTAAAGCGCCAGAACTACGCATCACACTGACGTCACGCAAAATCCTGCATCGCGCAAGCAAAGTTTACCGCGCGACTAGTATATATAAAACAGCTCAACATCAATCGTCGGGTAACTCTGATTCAGCCCGTCCCTTGCTGCCCTCCCCCAGCGACGCCCTAAGCCGAGGTCCGTACCCCACAGGGGGTGCCCTTAGCGTAGTCGCTTAGTATAAGTAAGTAGTTTTTAAGCCCTGGCTGGAGGCCTTAACTTCAACGCATCCACAGGAAGTCCGGTTAAGCAGACGCCAACCTCATAGGTTGAACTGCGAGATGCCATCTCCAAAAAAAAAAAAATCAATCGTAGGGCAGTTGCCCACTAGACATGACACCCTGTTCTTTGGTCTTAGGTCCCTTTTTATGGAGGATGAGTGAACTTTATACCCTGTTCCTCATACCTCTATACTCTTTAGCTAGCCGGAACGCGTCCTTCTCACCCTTTTTTATAACTGAAAATGTCCACTCTAGGATTCATTAGCACAAACTGTTAGCGGTCCTTTATCAGACCTGGCTAGCCGTTTTAATCGAATTGCTTCCTTTTCTCGGCTTCTTTGGTTAGTATTTTAAAAATGTTTAACTATATATTGTAATACTTACATTGATTATATAATTATATGTGAAGACAATGCAACTAGAATAAAATTACTGTACCACGATAGGTAAAAATAAATAAAACATCATCTGCCTAGCCCTTTCCCAACTATGTTGAGGTCGGCTTCCAGTCTAACGGGATGCAGCTGAATACCAATATTTTACATGGAGCGACTGCCTATCTGACTTCCACAACCCAGCTACTGGGTAATACGATACCCCTTGGTAAGACTGGTTGTCAGATTTTCGGGCTTCTGATGACCCGTAACGACTGTCAAAGATCCAAGAATGACAGCCGGACCCAACGGCTTAACGTGCTTTTCGAGACACGGCCCCACCGTGCCTAGCACGTTAAGCCGTTGTCTTGGTATGTAAGATGGTCATCCACGGACCTACCGCGGCAAGCGTAGCTTAACCTGATCGATCGACCCGTGCGGCTGATATTACTTTAGCCGCAAGCACTAAAATAAATAAAACAATGACATTTAAATTAATTATCACATGATTGATGCTCACATATTTATAAATATTGTAAAAGTAAAGTAATATCTTACGAACTGGAAGACTTGCCTAGCCCGAGATCTTTACATTCTCGAGTCTGTTTAGGGATTTTATCCGTACCTTCTCGATCATACTAATCTACCCAGCTATTGTAGCCATATCCAGCATCTCTATACGCAAGAGGTCCGTTTAATTAAGCAAGCCCCAAACCTCGTTGTCGTTGTATTTGAACTATGTTACCGTTCTGTTGCTTATTAACTTCACGGGTACTCTCACTCGTGTAAGTCTACACAAGTGCTAGGCTTTAGGACAGATGTGGCTTAAGCTTAGTTAGTAGTTATATTTAGTGGAGGAGAGTCATAGAAATGATACCGTAGAATTATTTTAGGGTTTAAATCACTTTCCTCCAAAAGCTGACTGAGGAATTCAGAAAAAAACTAAATAGATATATTTCGTGCAAAAGAATAGGCTCAGAAAAGGTACGAGCATAATAGTATAATTTAACTAGCTGACCCCGAAAACGTCGTTTATATGCACACAAAATTTCATACAAATCGGTCCAGCCGTTTCGGAGGAGTATGGTAACTAACACTGTGACACGAGAATTTTATATATTAGATAATGCATTCGGTAATTATTCTTATGTACGAAGTTATATGCATAAATGTACTGCATCTCCGGCATTTCTATGCGAATTTTGATGATTCTAGTCGGTGTCTTCAACAAGTCTTCCAAAAACAAACATTACAAAGTGAAAAATAACTTTAATTTCGGAAGTCGGTATCAAAAAACGAAAATGCGGAATCAATGACACCTACTTCCGAAATTAAAGTTATTTTTCGCTTTCTAGTGTTTTTTTTTTGAAGTCGGTTGTTTTTTTTTTTTTGTAAAAAACTTACAAAAGTTTTTTCAGTTCTTATTACACCTCACAGTCTTAGAGATCGAACCACCACCTTTTGTATTCAAAAAGCTTTATTTATGAACAGTGCATAAATATTCCAAGTATAACAAAAAAAATGTTCACTAAGTACATAATAATACCTACGCAAAAAAATGGCGACGAAACGTCGGTCTTCATAAGTGCTTCGTGTCCAAACCTTATAAAAAAAATAACTTATGACATCCTAAAAATACAAAGTTTTTTATACTCAAATATTCCAGAGACTTAAAAATGCTATCAAAGTAAACGTTCTTTGTTCTATAATGTTCCTAATTTGTTTTTATTTTTTCAGGTACGTACTGACTTCATTAAAAGAAAAATGGCGGCTTTATTGAGGGTAGTAAGTATGGCGGTGGAAAAGCAAAAGTACTGGTGAGAAAGGTTTTTCCCTTTTTGTAATACCGAAATGCTTTTAGTTCGATACTCTTCAGACTATTTTTTTATCCTTCGATGCTCTATTTTAATGTTTTCGTCGAGCCTGACGCTTTTTTCGTGGAAAGGATGGTATAGTCGCCGGCACGTAACTTGGCAAGAATCGATAGATGCGTTTTTCCTTTCATTAACTTTCCTGCAAACAGACATGTTTAAAAATAATGTATAGCAATTACAGACATGTTTAAAAATAATATATGGCAATTACCATAGTATAATGACAAATAGTAAAAGTGACCATTTTCTGTACGTTTGTGTGCTTAAAGTCTGTCCTTATTAATATTATAAAGAGATAAAAAGTTTGTTTGTAAGTTTGTATTTAGGGGGTAATATCTGGAACTACCAATCGAATTAGAAAAAAATATGTTTGCATTTGTTAGCCCAATTCTTGAGGAAGGCTGCTTAACATCACGCAAGCGATGCGATACAACGGGATGGGTCAGCGGAACAATAAATGTCAGTCGCGGGCAGAATCTAATAGTTTTATTAATTCCATAACTCTGGGATTTTAGGTATACAAAGATTTTCAGTTGCTCGTCTACTACAGAAAAAAAAATATTTCACAAAACTACGCACTAATGTTATATTTATTAAACAAACCAAACAAACAAACGTCTTAAAAGCTAATCGAACCCGCATCCCAAATACTCTTAACCCTAAAGGCCTAAATACACAGAACTGAAACTACCCTCCCCCAAGTTATCGTGGCAGATGATACATAAATATTATCTTCACCAACTAACTACCTTATCTCTTATCTAACAATGACAATTAAATCTTCAACAGCTTACCTTAATTACCTATAATCCTTATTATCCCTACAGAGGTCTTAAGGTTAACGCAGACAGAACTCTCCGTCCGAACAGGACCAGGCCCGTGCCGGACGGCGCGTACGTGTTTCACGCGCGCCTTAAAGAGATGTCAGCTTTAGGGAAGGGGCCCTTAAGGGCCGAAGCCAGCCGGGGCAGCGGGATTGTCCGAAAGGGTTACCGCTACCCCGGAACACAATGGGCTAAGGAAGGAACACGGGTGGGTTTTATTCAGTAAGAGTCTGAAACTCCCTTCTGCTCCACCCAGAGCGGGACCGTCATTTGATGATTTCCCATTAAAAAAAGACTGAAAGTTTAAGGAAATGCCAAACCACCCAAATGATTACGGTAACGATTTTTCGTGGCAAGCGACATTTACACGAGGGACTCTAAAATTTTGTTACCGTTACCTACATATTTTGTTCGTTCAGTTTATTGCACGACGCTTAATGCGAATTTATTCGTAATTATTTATTCAATATCAATATCAATTCAGTATCAATTTTAACCTAATCTTTGTTTTTGTATTGTAAAATTATTATTTGTGTACCTATCTGATATTTGCGCGCCCCACGTGGCAGAATGTGATGAGACCATTTATTAATTTAAGACCATGTTCGGACAAATAAATGAATTTGAATTCGAAACGTTAGAGAGTGCATTACGATCGAAAAAAAAATTGCCTGCTTTCTGCAACTTTTTCTATTGTTATACTCCTGCTAGTACACAGAACCTACTTAATTTATATACCATTGTATAGATAATTTAATGGAGATTAATTCTGTACTTTTCAAAAATTGATTTGCAGTAGAAAAGAAAAGACATCAAAATATAAAAAAAAATCCATTGTAGCTTGCGAAAAAATCAATTTATTGAGTCAATTTTTAATAGATTCGTTTCACTCATAGGAACTCTATTGAAAATGGCTCTTTTTTTAAAGTTAATTAATTATAATGAATTTAATAACTAACTAATATAATATCTATTGTTTTTATACGATGAAATGAGCATTATGAGTCGCGCACTTTTGGATTTTCCAAATATTCATTTCGTATTTTTATCGCGACTTTACCTGACATAATTCCTTTGGGGCGTCGTTTTGACATAGCCGGGGGTGTACCGAATACAATATGGCCAGTTTATTTTGGTATATTTAAGGCTTTGTTGTTTACAAAGGTTAGAGTGCTAATATTGGTAAATGCAGTCCGTTTAAATGAAGTTTCCTGCTGTCTCTTAATTTCGTAATTTCCCCATTGCTACCTGTCTTTTGTCAAGGTTAACTACAAATTTATTTTTGGTCGTCTTTATTTAAAATTTATTAAGCGGTTTAGGCTTGAAAACGTTACAAACATACAGTCATACAGAGACATTTTCACATTTATAAAATTAGTGTAGATTTTGATACGTGTAATTTTTCATTTTACCGCGAAACTTTGCCGCAGCATTTCGAAGTGTACACCTGCCTTAACCAGCCCTTAACAGCCGGGACCATTAAGGTGATATAATATTACAATTGCCGCGAATTAAATGTTCGTTATCACTGTAGTTGCGATATTATCGCATTATTTATAACCTCGTTACGTTACGTTAGTTATTCTGATAATTTAGCTGCCTCGTAAAGTGCGAGTTACAGAGATGTTTGTAGGAAATGTGTGTTTTTGAGTGAGTTACGGTTATTTACTCTGTGGTTAGAGTTGAATCTCTTAATTAATTTAAGTAGACGTTTATAAGGGCTTAATAAATTTGGCTTGTTTTTGTTAGTTTAATTTTCATGTCAGCTGATTAAGAGAGTTTTCGTTCGTCGTTTTGCTTTTGAAGTTAGATGAGACTGAATGTTATTATGCAAAGCTTTATGTGTAAATTAACCATTTTTCATTTTTCGCCATAATGTATGAATGGCAACTCCTCCCACAAAATCAAAAGTCATTCATTCAAATTAGGCTGAGAATCAGCACTTTTCGAACGTCAAAATTACAAAAGACAGTCCCCCAAAACGCCCACCCTTCACCACTTCTTAGTGCTTTAGCTGGGAAGAAGTGGCGCAACAAACTCCCCAGCAGCACAGCTGTCTGTTCAGTCAGAAAATCTTGCAATAATACAATACAATATAGGTATACAAAGAACATTAAATTAAATTATTTCAACAAGCCATCTAGTCACGCCAATTTACCAATAAATACAATGAAAACCATACTCAAGCAAAAAAAAAAAATAACGAAAAATATTAATAAAAACAAAAATTAAAACCTAAAGAAAAACCTCAAATGTGAGTGTCTTAAAATTCAGCTGTTTGAGACACAATCCGAACACAAATCCGTCTTTTCATCGTCAACCAATCAGAGAACAGTAAAATAACGCGGATAAAGAATTATGGCCACTAGCTTCCTCTGCTGATAACAAGAATCTGCGATTTACAATCCCTGTATTTAGCCATTTCTCCTTTCCCCTTGCATTGCAGCGGTCACTTGGCCAATTGCCTAAAATACAAGAACCCAGGGAGGGTTCTCTAAATCCTTCAAATAATAATAAGTCATGATGACAAAAGGCTCGTCATTTCTGACCAGCCACATAAAACCCACAAAGGCCGCTACAAAGGCATCCAAAACGGACTATCAGATAATCTTATTTTTTTGTTCGCTGAATGAAATCCGTTCGGCACAAGCTGTATCAGCTATCCCGAGATAAAGACATTGTGAAGTGGAGACAGAAGTTCCATTTGAAATAATCTACAGTTGAAAAGTGTCGAAAACTTCCGGCGACATCGATACAGGCCCAGGACAAACTCGTGGGACGTGCTTCACGCCTACAGGCGGGATTGGTCCACACTAGCTCAAGACAGAGAGGAGTGGAAAGAAGAAAGGGATGCCTTTGCCCTGCAGTGAGGGGCGACACGGGCTAAAAATAAATAAATAATAATAAAATGGCAAAAAATACTCAATAAATATCACGGCTATTGATCGATAAAGTTGTCTATTTTAGCAATTTCTTAACAGATTAATCAGAATAGCGATGTAAAATCAAAAGCACTCCAGACACCGGATAATAAAACATTTAGACATTTTTTTTTTTACTGAGTAGAAACTGCATTATATCCCAAGTGGCTTTACCCCATTTGCGTCGAGCTCCACGCTCAAGCCACATGCACCTTGCAACAGCGACTGGGGAGAAAACAAATGAAAGAAGTTAATTAGATCACGCCACGAGTCACCGCAACGCGATTTACGGAGCGACCGACGGACGGAAACAGCCGATTGATTCTGTAAAAATCTCACTGTGATAACTTAGGTGAAGTGAGCGTGAAGTGAGCTATCAATAGTGGCGATCCCTAACATCAGAGGGAATGACAGCTCACTTCACCTTAGTTTTCACGGTGAGATTTTTACAGAATAGCACTGCTGATGTCGCGTGTCGCTGGACGCAACTCGTTTCGCAAGTCGGATCGCCCGAGGCCATATTTCACGGATGCTATGTATTGGTCCTTCTGCCCCTATGTCTTTTGTGACACGATTGAGTTACGCGTCCACGAGCCGAAACAGATCCGTTTGAAACCTTGTAGTTGTTAAATGAAAGGAATTCTTTGGACGTCGGATAAAAGTGTTGTCAGCTTCGCCCTTTGTATGTTTTCTGAGGTGTGAGATGTGAAAATTGCTAGATATCGACAGTTCGATAGAACTTGCGAATCCAACGAGTCGAAATATCGCAACGGTTTAACAAGATTTAGAAAGAAAAGGCATGTTCTAAATGTTTACTCTCTAACGGCGGCGTAGACTACGGAGAGATAGAAAATCAAATCAAATTACTTAAAAAAGAAATCTCATGTCGGAGCAGTATTGCCTCGATACGGCAAATTATTTAATATAACGGCTTTATTTCTTACTATAAAAATATGATTTTTGGCATTTTCAATCTCAAATAGCAACCGAGGGGGTTAATTTTAGATTTTCGTTGTACAAGTAAAAAATGCTCAAGATATTCTCATAAGAAAACAGTTTCTTTTTTCTGGTCTTTAATTTTTGGGTACGAATCGAATAAAGTATTTATCATATCCTCCTTCTCTTATACTTTGGCGGATTTGAGTTGGTTTGCTTACATCATCAACAAAGGTCGAGCATCTATTTGCTACCAGATGCTCTTTAAAACCCAATACTGAGTGTAAATTACTTTACAGTATTGTTGAAATGTTAAAATAGCGCACTAGCGCAAGGAAGACTACCATAATCACTCTTTGTTACGCAAAATGATAATTTTATAATCCTCCTTTACAACGCATATGCGTAAAATATAATAGCCTCCCCGACCGATTTCGGTCACGGTGGCCAATCTCAACGGAGATTAGCCAGGTACGCAGGAGATATTATAGTGCACAAGTGTGCGCGCAGACACAGGTGCACTACGTCTTCCCTCACTCTCATAGTTCGATGGAACAGCAATCCGACACGACCGGAGAGAGATCAGGCGCAGGATCAACGGCTTTACGTGCTTTCCGAGGCACGGGGGTATCACACCGCCAACTTCCAAACTCCGGGCTGTTACTAAGAAATTCCTAATGGAAAAACTCAATAACATTTTGCGCGTCCCGGGAATCGAACCCAGGCTCAGCAGTAGCGATTGCGACCATGAGACCAACCCGGGGCAGCGGGGTTGCGTAAACTATATCCCACACAAACATTGTTCTAATAACAGTATCTTCTAAAGACCGCAAGACCAAACATCGTAACCGTTTAAAAACGGTTAATCACAATCTTGAGACACAAGATAACCGTAATGACGGTCGTAATCGAAAACCGTATTAACAAGGAAATGGTATTTACTTGGGTGAAATTACGATTATTTGGGAATGATAGTTAGCGTGTTTTGGGCCTGTGTGGGTGGAGTTAGCGAGATAACAGTGTCTATACTCTGTTCTAAATCAATTTAACTAAAATCTAAACTAATGGCTCTGAAAAGTGAATGGCAAATTGTATCACTAAGAGCTGATTTTACCAAAGTCAGATATCTCTTATACGTGAAATAAAATTGATGTCTGACAGTTCTAGTATGGACAAACTGTCAAAAATTTAAAAACATATTCTGAGGATAAGACTTATTCTAGGTGTAAAAGTTTGGTAGAATGCGTCCTTAGGCGAATTTCACCAAACTTTACTCCGTCATTGTAATCATTTTTTGTGCTGGATCATACCTGGGAACCTTCTGGTTACGGTGAAAGAAAGAAATGAAAAAGAAAGATTTTTTTTTATTCTGCACAAGGGGAGGAGATATTGAAGGTCAAATTTCCAACTTCTACAGAAGTTTTTTTACGAAAACAAGTTTTTAATGTTATAATACAACTTTAAATACCCCGACGCCGCTTGTAGCCCTGTACACATATCCCCAATAAATACAACGACGACGCCTATGACGTCGCATGCACCCATATGCACAATGTTTTGCGTACGTTACAATGCGCACTACCGCAAACAGCAAATTTTCCACACCTAAACGAAACATCGTTTCCCAGCAATTATTTATATGCAAGGTTACTTAGTTTGATGTACAGAATGCGGAGTTGACAGCCACGTGATGTGTATTTTTACACCCTGTGTGCTTAACCACTACAGTTCGCCATGTTTTCTTATCGTTCGACGCCGTTACTTAGCTGTGTCCAGTCACTATTTCAAATTCAAAGGGCTTGCCCAACCATGCCGTGGAATGTTACATGCAAACATCAGTCGTATTAATAAAGTATTTAACACCTTTAGTGCACGGTTAAAAATTGTCTATGAATGAATGAAATGCGCCGACCCCAGCGTGATTTGACCAGACTCGATTAATCGAATGAACCCCAAGATTTGCACTAGCCCCTGAAGCCTCATGTTTCTTGATGCTATAGAGGCCATTGCATATAATGGAGGAGACCAGGGGGCGTCGTAAAAAAATCGGTCAAAAAAAGTCTAATATAAAAAAATACCGAAACATACCACTAACATTGTCTTATCAGTAAACAAAGGTTTGAACGCACACATCGTAGAGTTGCTATCCTTGAATATATTATTAAATTCCAACTTTTTTTTCTTTCTTTACTTTGTACTAGTTTTCGTTGTCTTCGCGCCTTCTCCCTTGGGGAATGGCTGGAAAGAAGGCCCGTGTTTATTTAACTTAAGTTTAGTTTCTGATGTTTTGAGGGTAGTTTTGAAGGGCCTCTAACTGTTATTTATGAATGGTGTTATGAATTTTGCTAACGTAATTTTGGAGCTGAAAACTATTTTCGATTCTCTCTAATCCTAACTGTGCTTTAACTTCTTATGAAACTGTAGCGGTATCTACACGGCCACATGCGAACTACGCATCATACTACGTCATGCAAAATCCTGCATCGCGCAAGCAGAGTTTACCGTGCAACAACACAACAACAACCCGAAATGAATCATCGGGCATTTGTCCACCAGACACGATACCCGTCTGGTCGTAGCATCCTCCCTTTTCTATAGAGAATGAGTGAACTTTACACCGTGTATTTAGGCTTAGAGAATGCTCTAAGCCTAAATGTGTTTTAACTTCATAAGAAACTATCGATGTATTCATTATCACTGTCGTGGCATATTATATCTTAGGTAGATGCTACTATTTGCCCTAGAAGGGTTGTCCACGAACTTTATTTTTCTATTCGCAATCTAAACAAAGAAAGTCGTGAAATGTCTTTCGACAGCTCACAGCGAAATCAGACCGTTATGTTGCCGAATAATAGCATCGAAAACGACACAATCAATAAACCATTTTCAATAGCACTAATTAACCACAATCATCACTTCATTAAAGCACAATTAACCCCGCACAAAATCCTCTCACAATTAAAATCATAGCCCAACTTAATATCACTATCAAATTACTGAGAATGCCAGACATAAAATTAAGCCAAATTGTATCCACCGCGGTTAAAACCACAGTTAATGGGACAATCTAGCCTTTTGTGGTCGTACGCAAATTTTAAATCAAATTATAGCATGCGAACCTTGTAGTTAGGTATACTTATTGTCCTTGCAATTCGCGAGCGCGCATCATATAACTTACGTAATTGTCATAAGGTTCAAAATGCACTGATTGATACGCGCTTTCCATTTGAAACGACTATACGGCCGTAATAACATTTTGTCTGAAAAAAGGTGGTTCGGACCAGACGTAATCGGTTTAAACCGGTTTAACTTTTCGGTTTTAGAACAATATAGTTTGGCAGTTTAACTCGATTGTGGGTGGTTGAAAGCGGTGTTCTCGGAAAATTAAATAATGTTTTTGACGGATGTTTGTGTGTGTGTCTTTCGATTGAGCCGTTAACATGAAACTTGTATGGAGAGTTTGGAATTGAATTCGTTTTCCAGATTTTTTGGTACTCATAGATATGGAGTTCTTGATGAAAATTACACTTTTTCGTGTTATTTCGTTTTAGCAACCCGGAGTCTGGATTTCATTCCCGATAAATTTATTGCAATTTATCGGATATGAAATCCAGACTCCGGGTTTTCGGGTTTCGCCTCTTCATACGTGTTAATTAAGAACGTGAAAAAGGAGATAAGTTTTATGAGCTGACATGACGCGTAGAGGATCGGTTATCACTTATCAGCTACGACGTTTCAGCTACGTCGTAGCAAACGATGAAGTTTGCTACGCCGTAGCGTCAAAAGACATTCATTTTCGTTCCGTACAATCAACAGTTTCTTGTTGATATTTTACGTTATATTTTAAAGTAAATTTTTCTATACGAACCCTGAATTTTATTTACGCTGTCTTCAGGGATTCAAGAATTGAACATTAATGCGTGAAGTCCTGAATAAATGTATGAGTTGTTATGTATTCATAGTACGGTAGGACGGAGCGACAACTCTTGGGTTTCATTTGGCAGAAATATAACTCATGTATTTTTTATATGCTGAATGATTTTTTTAAAGGGTCTGGCTTCCATTTTTCTCATGTTGACTTGATGATAATCATGTTGACTTAGGTCTTTTATCAACAGAACAGGCAGCCAAAATCCTTCTTAGCTTAAAACTTACCTTAAGTTTTCCTCTTACAAACCAATCTATCAAGTTTGGTAGCAATATCTAAGTTTCGGTTTTTTTGTGTTATATTGTTTGCCTTAATCAGGGTCAAACAAATTTATTTTCCTTCTTTCAATACGGAATACCAAGAATACACCGAAAAACTCCTGTTATGGAGGCATCCGAGGCGCCTGTATTTAGAAATGATAATTTGATCATGATTTAAAACACTGGTAAGTACATATAGTATACTAGCAGCGTCTCGCGGTTCCACCCGCGTTAGTTTCGATCCCGTGGGAATATCGGGATTAAAAGTATCCTATGTATTAATCCCTGGTTATAAGCTATCTGTGTGCCAAATTTCATCCAAATCCGTTCAACGGTTTACGCGTGATTGAGTAACAAATATCCAAACATCTTCACAAACTTTCACATTTATAATATTAGTAGGATTATGTACTTTAAACCTGTATGAACCTAACGTATGTTGCCATTAAATGACTGGGCCATTGATTATTTTTATGTAGCGGAATGAGGAGAACTCAACCAAGTTTTGCTAAATCATTTCTTTCTCACTTCACTTTGGACACTGAAATATTATGGAGTATTGTTTTCAACTAAACTAGTTTTCTAAATCATTTCTTTCCCGTCACAATTTTATCAGCAAAACTGTTAAAAAAAAAACTAATATGCGAACTACGTCATACCATATTGCCGCACTCGTACGTTAATTAAAACGATATAATAAAGCTATGTCGCCATTTTGACGACGGCGATAATGGCTGTCAGGGCTGTCATGTGTTATTTATGTTCTAGTTTATAGTAGAGAGCATTTCTACAGGTTGTAAAAAGACCCATAACATAGCTGTTTTTTACGCATTTTATATTTATTTGTCTAGCAAAAATTATTGCGGTGAATCGACTTTTATTTTTAGTGTGAAAATTAGCCTTTTACGGCAGCGCGCAATGTAACGCACGCAAAAAATGTGCTTATGTGTGCAGGAGTTAACTTACATAACTTTAAAATACCCCCACGGGTATTTAAAGTTAAGTTATAACGTTTAAAAATAGTTTTCGTGAAAAAAATGTTGGAATTTTGACCTTTATCTCCGTAACCAGAAGGTAATAGATATGGTCCAGTACAAAAAAAAGTTAAGCGTCTTTTTACACCCGCTGTAAGAGGAATAGTAAAAGTTAGTATTTCATTAGTAATTCTTACATCATTGCAAGGTTCTAAGTTCGAAGGTTGTCGGTACCGATAAAATTCAAAACACAAATGAGCCGTAAGACAAATAAACAACTGTGATTTGTATTGTAAATGTGCCCCTTTTATGAATAACGATTATTATTCAACCACGACCAAAACTTCTACTAATTTATCCACCCCTTACCCGAAACACAATGCTCTTTACCCCCATGCACCAAGCAAAGAGAATACACAAACAAACGTTATAAATATCACAAAAACACGAGACAACCCTAATGGGCTCATTTTTTACAAAGCGACGCGCAGGTGTGAACTGTGCGCTGATTGGTCGGTTTTTATTTTGAGTACAATTGTTTTAAAATATGTGTTGGTGCACTTTGTTTTGATATGCAAGCGATTTGAGTGAAAGGATCTCTAATTAATTTTGCATAACTGTGAATTAATTGTTTTCTCTGACCGAACAGTTTTTGACGCGCTTGTACAGCCTGAAAAAGATGAGAATGCATTTGATTGACCACAATCATTGTTCCATTATATTGTTATGGTATCAATGTGTAGGCACTTTCGAAAACATGTTACATTCACCAACCCGCACTCGGCCGGTGGTGGCGTGGTGGATTATGGCCCTCTCACTCTCACAAAGGGGAGGCTTCTGTCCCAGCAGTGAATCACATTATACATTATAGGCTGATTACGGGTAGCCTCAAAACATATTACCCATTGGGTACTTAATTGCAGCTACACATTCATACAATATTATGGAATATGGATTGTAGACAATCTAATGGATTCTTGTCGATATTTCCATCTTTTGGGGCTGAAGGAACCTGTTACAAGTACATCTTCTAGTGCTCCAGGCAAGTTTGCATAATTTATTTCAACAAAACGCATCATCCATGATGTAAACATAATAATATATATTTAAAAATATGCCAACGTACTTGAACCTTTTCGTTCCTTAACTGTATTTATTTGGAAAAGGATTACAGCACATTTTTCAAAAATCTTTTCTTTTTTTTTCATTTTGTAAAATGTATTTACATGCTCTAAAAAGGCAAAATATTTTTGATTCGTACCGAAATATATTTCAAAATGTCTGCGGGGAAACCTCAGGCACAGTTAGCTAACAATACAAGAATAGTGTAAATTGACAACCAGCCGACACCAACATTCCTTCAAGAAAAATGCAAGCATACCCCCACTCAGCAAAAAAGTGCGTAAAAGTAAGACGAAGATAATGCTCGCAACGAGAGCAATAAATTGCCTGGAGCAGTAAATAGGAATAAATCGGTGACACCCGTTTGTGCGGTAAAAGTATACACAGCATATACAGCGAATTATGGGGGGAAAGAGGGAAATATGCTTGTGGATATGGATTTTATATTCTGAACAACCTGTGTTCCCGATGGTATTTCACATTAGCAAACATGACGAATTTCCATACAAGCTTTCATCCGCTATTAAATGACTTTATGAAATTAATGATTAACCTCTTAAGGCGTCATTATACTTCTCATTATGAACAACTATTACTATGGGACCAAACCTGAAATCGCGAAAAAGAATCAGCTGTTTCCTACATTTTGACGAGCTATGCGAACATAAATGTAGGGAACATACAGGACACAGCTGTTTATAGGCTGTGCATTGTCTGTCAGTGAATGAATGTATTAATGTAAGATTTTTTATTTAGTAGATATTTTTACTAAATGCTAGTAGACAAGAGCAGCACGCGTCAACGCGAGTGTTACCTCTGCCGTTGTCGTCGAACTCGTGAATGACTGTCGTCGACGAGTGTCGGCGGCTGCAGTAGCCTCTCCTTTAGACGCGTGCCGCTCGTGTATATGAAAACGAAACAATATAGGAAATTGCTGTCTAATAAACTAAACCAGACGTAAAAATTTCAAAGCTAATTGTGACCAGTTCGGAACTATTCCCAAATCTCGTGACTAGTCCGAAACTAGTCGTGACTTATCTGAATTTAGGACTAGTCTTACACATGAGGCCAGGCCAATAATCTTACTTCTGTATGTCCTTCTACGGCGTCCACTCCCGGCGTTGCCACTCACATCTGCCTTTTAAAACCTTTTAGTACATAACAATCCTGTAAACATAATTTCTATTTTAAATATTATCGTCTTTCTTTTTTTTAAATATTTTTACCTGTATATGTTTCAGTTTAGTTTTATTTTTTGTATTTAACCCTTTAACCGCTTACGTCGTATTAATCCGACAAATATCACAATTCGCCAGGGTCCTATATTTACGACCAAATATCACAGCTCTTTTACTCTGTTTTTTTTTTTTATTATTAATTACGCTGTAGGTACTTAACAGGTTATTTGAAAAAAAAAATCGAATCACTGTGCCGGGTGCTGGGGGGCACGACAACTGATATGAAGTCGGGCGGTTAAAGTTAAAGTCGGGCGGTTACTCTCTGTACAATGTAGGTATTTTATATCGCACGCCGTTCGTGTTTGATTAGCTTTTTTGTATTATGTGGAAAATGTTGTTGGTTATACAATTATACATTTGTATTCACATTTTAGTTTTTGTTCTATACATTGTAATGTGTAACAGTTTATTTTCCCAAATAAAATAAAATAAAATTAAAAATTGTAATCCCCTTACTATTATCCTATCCTTCAAAAAAAACATACAGCAATATATGTGCATAGGAGGAAAACTATAACACAGTAACCCTCTTCTGCTTCCCTCTTTTTTTTTCTTATCCGCAATCAGGAGGGGTCGTTTTCAATACAGGGTTAATACAGATTGCAAGTAAATAAATGTTGCTGATATCTTTACATGCGGTTGGGTTCATGGATGAGTGGGAATTGCATTTGAGGTTTGAGGGTAACGTGGTGGTAGCGGTGGAAATTATGTGTAAAGGATGATTTCCACCAAACGGCTCATATCGCATCGGATCGGAACGGATTTTACAATCTTTAAACGATATTAAATCGTGTACACAGTATTTAAAGTCTATATTACCAAGCCGCGCACTGCAGCAGCTTGACCGCGGGCGTCTTCTGCGACACGCGATTGTAGCCGAAAGTATGCTGCGACGCGCGATCGGCTCCGTTCGCCTGTCGTCGTATCCGATCGAATCCTTTCGGCTGTCGTCCAATTTTTTCTTTTCCTCCTCTGTGTTTTATGAATATTTTCTTCTACTTCTAATGCAATAGCCAACAATACTACGTCAACTACAACCACTTTTAAAAATTAGAACACGTCAACACGGTAGGAATGAAACTGTTTGGCTAGGCGCAGAAACGAATACGCTTACAAACGACGTTACGGAGCGGATCGTATGCGTCAACATGCTGCATTTTGACGAGTTATGCGAACATAAATGTAGGGAACAGCTGATTTTTTTTTGCGATTTCAAGTTTGGTCCCATAGTAAAAGTTGTTCATAATGATGAGTACAATGACCTCTTAAGAGGTTGTTAATGTTTTTCCAATAACCCTGTATACTTAACAAATTTCGTTGAATCGGACTCTAGAGGTATTATTATTATATTAACAGAGATTAATTACTTGGTCTTGGTAACTTGGAGGACTCGAGAAAGCTTGATTAATTAACTTCTAAGTAAAAAGTTTTTATTAAGTAGTAGATGAAAACTTATACCTAAATAAAAGCACAAACCACTTTAAACAGCGCTTTTTACTACCACACAGCCTTAAGTATTTAAATAAAACCATTATAATATTAACGAAGTTCAACTCAATTTACTTCATAAAGTGCTTTTAGCGAAACTCCAAAACCACGCCCCAAAAAAAATATCCTTTCTTAAGGTTGAGGAAATTCGTTCAAAGGCGGTCTGGGGGCAAATTGCTGAGTAAGTGAGATTATTGTGCTGAAAGTCTGAAACAGCGTGAGCTGAAACGTAATCATCAAACGTGAGTTGTGGAAATAAATATGGAAAATAAACCCAATGGGAACTGGTGCTGCTTATTGATTTCTAACCAAAATGTTTTATTATAATTTTCAAAACTTTCGTGTTTCAAATGTTTAAATTAAACATGTGCGGTCTGGGGACCTCCGTCAGTATCAATCAATCAATCAATAGTCTTTATTTGTAAACATAGGTTCCAACAGTGTGCAGGGTGTTACATTTTATATTATAGTTTCTCTGTGTTTTGCCATTTGGCGTACAAATATAAATGAATGGGAGGCTTTTGCCAATTATGTAACTTAATTTATATAATAATGCCGTTTGGGGAAGAAACACTAGGCCCATGGGGCCCGAGTGCCCACTTAGTATTTCGAGACATCGCGAAGCGGTTGGTCCACTCTTCACGTGACCAGAGGGCTAGCCTATTTTTTGGCCAAAGAATCAGCATTGCCATACAACGTGGCAATGCTGCCAGCCTTTTGGGCACGTTTCCTGTTGACAGCGATGCGGACGAATTTTTTGATGCCCTTTGATTTTTTCCCCTTCTTTTTATATACTTGTACATATTATTATTATTTTAATGTGTTTGATAAAAATATCTGTTAATAAATAAAAACCGCTATTTAATAAATTGCAATAGGTGATGTCTGGTAGTGTCAATATTTAACGAAATGCGATAATGTCAATGATAAATAATTATAATGTCAATATGTTACTGATAACAATTTTTTTTTAAATTGACAATGTCCACAGAATTATAATAATAATAATAGCCTCCCCGACCGATTTCGGTCACGGTGACCAATCTCATCGGAGATTAGCCAGGTACGCAGGAGATATTATAGTGCACAAGTGTGCGCGCAGACACAGGTGCACTCCCTCTTCCCTCACTCTCATAGTCCGATGGGACGGCAATCCGACACGACCGGAGAGAGATCAGGCGCAAGACCAACGGCTTAACGAATTACTACTAGAGTCGACGCCTAATTAATAGTCATATTACGAAACAAATATTTTTACACTGTCATCAAAATATTCACTGAGACGATAGTAACATTTCTGTATTTATATAGTACTTACGTAATTTACGCTTGAAATTGACTAAATTTAGACTTTTTATTGAGCAAGGCAACTTATTAAATATTCTTTGGGCCATACAAAAAAAGCTTTTATCGTCACTTCGTCAGTGTCGATGTCGTACATATGAATTTAAAAAGTCGCACTGGTATTTGCCCAGATTTGAATCAACAACCTCGTGTATGAGAGGCGCGGCTTTAACAACTGATCCATCACGATCCATCACTCATCATCATCATCAGCCTACAACAGTCCACTGCTGGACATAGGCTTCACCAATTGCACGCCATTTAACTCGATTCATTTGTGGAGTGTTGTGCTACCAGCCGCCCTGCAAATATCGTCGTTCCACCTAGTCTGAGGGCGTCCTACCTTACGTTTGCCGATTCGCGGTTTCCACAAAGTACATCAGTCAGTCAAAATCAAAATATTTTATTTCACATAAACCTACATGGGCACTTATGAAACTTCAGAAGCTTGGTGCACGGTTCCAATTGGTCGTTTCCTATGGAGAAGAGCCGGCAAGAAACGCCACGGTTACTCTTTTCAAATTACAGTATTCATAGATATGGGAGGACAGCGTAGGCCTGTCAACAAATACCAGGTACTTAATAAAATAAAAAATGGTTTACAAACCTACAGTCTACGAGGCGTTCTCACATTTACAAAATCATGATCTGCCTAGCCTTTTCCCTTACTACTATCTTGGGGTCGGCTTCCAGTCTAACCAGATGCAGCTGAATACCAGTATTTTACACGGAGCGACTATCTGGACCTCCACAACCCAGTTACTGGGTAATACGATATCCCTTTTGTAAGACTGGTTGGTCAGGCTTTCGGGCTTCTGACTACCCGTAACGACTATCAAAGATCCACGAATGACAACCGGGACCAACAGCTTAACGTGCTTTCCGAGGCACGGAGGGGTCTCGGTATGTAAATATGGTCACCCATCCACAGACCAACCGCGGCAAGCGTAGCTTAACCTGATCGATCGACCTGTGCGGCTGTTATTATTTAGCCACGGGTTAGTGTAAATTACTACTAATCTTATTGAATAACTAATCTTTAAACGTTGACTGATGTATACTTGTGGTCCACATGACATGAAAAAATAATAGTGAGTCGTAATGCCGCTGAAGATCCGTTTACCAATAAGGCTATCAAATACGTGACTTTAATTCCTAAATAAACATCGTCAACTAATGAAACAATAGGTATTCTTTCCTCTCCGTTTTCGTATTCAACCCTAGTTCGGATGAAAAAGAATAATGGCCGTTTGTTTTTTTGCTTTTTTTTTCCGCCTTAAAGTCAGTTTCCACTATGTCGTGAGACGACAGATTTGGTTCCCCTGTTGATAATGTCGTGACAGTACATTTGAAGTTCACGTCTGCCACGGTGCTATGTACTGTCATCGTCATCAGCCTACAGCAGTCCACAGCTGCTCATATATCTCTCCTGTTGCACGCCATTCAACTGGATGTTCGACTCTCATCCAGCTGCTACCAGCCATCCTGCTAAGATCGTCAATCCACCTTATGTTACAACAACTAACAAACGTAAACAACTGTCGTTTGCGATATTTTAACAGTGCGATTTGTCTTTCCTCTTATTAATTTTTGTAATCATAACCCAATATCGCGCCGACGACGTCGTGGACGTCCACGATAATATCGTCACGTTAGAAATAATAAAAGTGTACCTTTTTTTTTTAGGATGGGGAAATTATCAAATGACCCCTACCGCTCTGGATGGAGCCGAAGGAAGTGTCAGACTCTTACTGACTAAAACCCATCCGTGTTCCTTCCTTAGCCCTTTATGTTCCGGGGTAGAGGTAACCCTTTCGGACAATCCCGCTGCCCTGGAAAAGCATAACTTGGGAACGGCTTCTTCTTCCTCATCATAATTAATAAACTATTTTCGACCAGAACTCTTCCACATTGAAAGCTTTGGCCCACGTTCGCACAGACGTAAAAATATCGCGGGGGGATTTTATCGCGCACTGGATTTTCAACGCTCGGTGTGAGCCGAGAATTAAGAATCCAACAAAGCAAATCCCAGCGCGTCAAAAAAAACACACTGTTAAATTTTCTACTTGCTTGGCGTCTTTTTGTTTTACTATATGTATACGCGTCGACTTGAGAACTTCTTCCTTTTTTCAACGCGCAACGGTAAAAATGACTGCCGTTTAAAAAAAAACCTTTGTGACAGTGGAAACATACTAAGTCAGTGGCTTCGGGTCGAATCACATCGTTACCTCCATTATGAGGATCGTTAAATTTTTGCCCAAATTATTTTGTGAATGATGGAACTCTGCGCTTTCTCGTTGGAAGCTTGATGAGATAGTTAATGGAGTTTTCTTTTGTTTTTTTTTTAGATTCTATAGGGTGGCTAACTTTGGTGTATACATATTTTCTTCTGATGCTATTTCGATACGGCGCCAAAGACAAGAAATGAAATTATTTTTACAAATAATATTCATTTCTGAAAGTTGTTCAATAATAACTTATAATTTAATTAAACACTCTTTTTAAAGAATTTAAACGACCATAAAAACGTAAAAAAGTTCAGTAGTTTTACCATGAACAGATGAAAAATGTCGAAATTATCAACACAAAATGAGATGAAATGAAACCCATTTTCATCTCATTTTGATTTGCAAACTCTATACAGAGGTTTTCAAAGACCATGAAAACTGTTTTAGCATCAGTATTTTTATCGTAAACATGTAGAAAATACCCAAATATTGATTGATTATAAACATTTTATTTGATAACCACTCTTACCAACGGATATGGTTTTACCTAGTAACTGGGTTGTGGAGGTCAGATAGGCAGTCGCTCCATGTAAAATATTGGTATTCAGCTGCATCTGTTTAGACTGGAAGCCGACCCCAATATGGTTAAGGCTAGGCAGACGATGATGATGATTTCATTTGTAAACTTTAACATACACACAATGATAAACATATAAAATAATAGGGTTTGGGGCGAAGATAAAAAGTCTTATCTTACACTTTCGGTGCGCAGCTCAGTTGACGGACGTAAGCCACACTTGTCAAAAACCAAGGTGCGGGCCGAATGTTTTTAAAGGAAGCTTCTAGAATGTTCTAGAAACCTCGACTCGCTCTCATTGGCCGGGCGGGAACAAGAGGCGTTTCCGCCATAAGCGCGTGGATTGTGACATAGGTTTATTACAGGTTTGCTTTATAAAACAAACAATATTCTCTGTGTGTTAATGTGCATGAAAGATCCATGAACGACTTTTCAAAGTTGTCATCGACATAGTTAAATTAAACAAACTATATGTAATTTAAGAGAAAATCTACAGCCAACATTGCTAACAAGAAAACCATATACCTCCTGTATCTACAAATACATATATCTGTCACTACGAACGAGATCTTCACAAACAATTTATTCCCAACTTCCAACTGCATTAAATTTCTCTTCACTTATTTATATCTTTCAAGTGAACATTATTTGATGTTTTATATTGGCTAGCGACAAATTGTTGCCTTTTGACATTTGTGCAGCTGTAATGAACGTATTCAGTGTGTAGCGAGTCTTATATGTAGGGTTGGCGAGTGATTTTAAGTTGGACTGTGTTTTGTTTATTTCTTTGGTTAGACACACTAGCAGCTAATTAGCTGATGTGTGTGTATCAAATAGCTTGGATATACAGGGTTATTGGAAAAACATTAACAACCTCATAAGAGGTCATTGTACTCATCATTATGAACAACTTTTACTATGGGACAAAACCTGAAATCGCGAAAAAAATATCTGCTGTTCCCTACATTTTGACGAGTTATGCGAACATAAATGTAGGGAACAAATGATTTTTTTTCGCGATTTCAGGTTCGGTCTCATAATAAAAGTAGTTCATAATGGTGAGTACACTCTTACGAGGTTGTTAATGTTTTTCCAATAATCCTGTATTTAATCTGTCCAGTCGATTCTTGAAACAGTTCAGTGTGGGCCCCATCACAACATTTTCCGGTAGCTGCATGCATGTTGTTACAACTAGGTTAGTCAAGAATTGCTTCAAAGGCTTTTTCTTTGATGATTTTTTTCCACAGCCTTAGGTTAGCTTTATGTTTATTATTTTATTGATATACTATGTAACCCCTGATAATGTTAAAAAACGTTGAAAATGGGCAACTCTAAGCGATCTAATCGGTGGCTTTTCAGAATATCGCAGGTAATCTAATCTGCATTCGCAATTTATCTGCCTTCAAATATAAGTTTATGGAAAAATAACTTCTAAACTACTTCAAAAATGTATATAACTTTTTCAGTAGCGCTAGACACTCTGAAATCAACTTAATTACCATTAATATAAAATTGACATTACTTGAAATAATATTAATTTGAAACATAAGTTTGAATAGACTTTAGACACATAAACCGCTATGAAAGGAATGTAGGTAAAATATATCATTGTTGTAAATCTAAGATAATTTAACGGAAAAAAGCATTTTTTGCTTATTAAGATTTAGTAATAAGCAGATTTTATCGCCAGGTAGGGCAAATGGGATACTTCCCATTTCCAGGAATATCTCCGACGCCCGCTGCCTGTTGCAAAGAAACAGATAAAACGGTAATTAGTCATTATTAGCCCGTAAAGTCTGTTTAGAAAATTATAATATATTATTTCATAGTTACGTTAAAACATCCTAACACTCATTATAAAAAACAATAGTTTTACAGAAATAACACGCTTTCTGTGTTTATTTATTTGCATGAAACATGATATACAAAGGTGTCTTGAGTTAATAGTTGAGATCATACACGTTTTGCTTTCTTAAGCAAAACGTGTATGATCTCATCCTTAACCTCTTAACCTATTGATCATTTATTCATTTTACATAGAAGACTATGTAAAATGACTAACACAATAGTATATTTCATTACAAGTGCGGAAAGGTTGTCATTGCAAAGAGTTCCGACAAATGTCTACCCGAGCCGAGGTGCAGCCGAAGGCGAGGGTTGACAGTCGGAACAAGTTGCAATGACGGTTTCGCACGTGTACTGAACGACTATTTTTAATACAGTTGCGAAAAAATGAAGCAATTTAATAAAATAAGGTGGTGTTAATTCAAAAAAACTAGGGTCGAAATTACTCATTTTGTGCAACAAACAACTAAAACTCGCAAAGAAAATTTCTGAAAAATGGCGCCAACCGTAGAATATAAGCAGAGTTTTTTTTTTCTTCACCCATTCTGGTAGGCAAAGGGATCTATGCCCATACAGCCAAGTCTTCAGTAGATTTTTTTTATTGATATGAAATGAAAATGAAATTTAATGAGATGAAATGAAATGATACCTAACCTAACTTATTCAATCAAATCATTAAATCTGATATTGAAACAAATTAGTAGCTTCTTTTTAGAAATATACGTATTTGCATGAATCATAAAAACTTCTATGAATTTTTTTAGTAAAAACTTCATGGTTGGTTTTTCTTTTTAATAGACATTATTTTGACAGTTGGGAAAGAGAACGCACGAGTTCGGGAAAGGTAAAAAAAAAGCACGAATATGTAATAGCCCACATCCCGAACGCTATACGTCCCTGCAATACGCCACTTTTTGAGCAACTGTATTAAAAAGTATTTCAAAGTATTCCTTAATGCTATAAAATTATTATCATTTAACCATTTAAAAAAGTGAATTTTGAACAGTCTGCTATTTAGAAATTTACGTTTACGTGGTAGTTTGTTATATATACGTACAACCATAGCTAAACAGTAAAAATAAAGCTGCATCGCTTCAAAGGGCAAAAAACACTCTCCACAATATCTTTTCAGAGCTAAACCCTCACGCCAAATGCGTGCGAAGTCTTTGGTGATACCATAAAAGTCATCTGCAATCACCATCAATTATGATTTAAGTGTTTCTCATTCAAAGTATTCCTTCGTGTGAAAAAAAGAAAAAAAAAACTTGCCAGCCCTTGTCTCTTCTCATTCGAAAGCAAGCTGTAAAACCATGCTTATATTCTTATGGACTATAAAATGGAGAAAAAATACTGAATGCAATGTCTTATTTGTTTGAGCAATCATTTGTTAGGATTTTTACTGTTATGTATTTAAATAAAATAGAAATTGTATGGTGGAAATAAGGAGTCACATTTTCTATACCCCGTGACCACGAGCTACACGCGTCTCGCAACAGCGACTGTGGAGGAAACAAATGAAAGAAGTTGATTAGAGCATGCCACGAGCCCACTAGCCACTGTGTCGCGACCTGCGGAGTGACGTGCGGAAACAGTTGACGCGCGCGCGAGTTGCATCGCTCGAGGCCGTGAACTGGGCCTTATGGGGGATATACACCAGGTCGATTTTCGCCGTGCAGCTGGTCGCTTATCAAATCGCCGACCCGTTAACATAGGTCGAAAAAATTCGTCGGAGACTAGTTTATTTTGCAACAAAATGTCGACCTTCATGCGGCGCGCGATTGCCTGCGACTGAGAATTTTCACGGTGGATTTTAATTATCGCCGCATGCGATCTTTCGTCGCACGAGAAAAGTCGAAACCCATTCTACTTTGAACTTGTGATTTTAATCACCTGTGGCCTAGCCGAATTGCCATTTAGACATTTACTATTAAAATAAAGTTGATATTTGTTTAAATTGAAATAATATTAATTTGAAACATAAGTTTGAACAGACATGGAAGTACATGCAGATCAGAACTAGGTACATTTTATGAATGTTATGAAATTTTGTATTAAGTTTATGAATTTATAATTTTAATGAATAATTAATAGACTGGAAGATTCATCAAATTACCTTGCAGACAACTTACAAATATCAAGCTATTAAAAAATTTTGCTTTAATGGAAAATTCCATATTTAATTATTTACGGTACGCTAATAAGATTTCCAATTTTCTATGTTCTCTCCTAAGTACCTACATCTAATTGAAATTTTAATTAACTACTAATAACATAGAATTAAATGTGTTCAATTAATACGTACCTTTCTAAGTAGAAATGTGGTTATTAAAAAGCTGTGAAATCGATTTGGTATTCAATTATTTAATGTAAGTATTTTAGTATGTAATTATTATTTGAAAGATTATTGAAATTAATTTTTTTTCGTGTCTAATTTGTACTGCATTATTTAATTTAATTGAAAAATACATGAAAATTCTTCAGTCGCGTTTACTCTAGCTTATCAATGGCCTCTATAAAGGCTTCTAACGAGTTCATATTTAAAAGGAAAAACAAGACTAACTACATCATACATATTCATAAAATTCATGTTTCAAAATAAACTCCATTAAAATAGAGGGTTATGAATGAACACAACTCCAACTCAACTCAACTCGGGTCAAGGTTTCACTACAGCTCTATTAAGTCAACCCGACATTAAAATTTCCTATTGTTGCCCTATTTGCCAGCACTAGTTACATTAGGCCGTCAACACGTCACACGATACGGTATCGTCAGCGTCAAAAATATTAGGTCGTACAGACCGTTCATAATTATTAAAACAGTTTAGAAAATTGATCTTTATCTCTATTGGATAAAATACTAGTTAAAAAGACCGATGTCATGGAGATAAAAAGATAGAAAGAAAAAAGTTTATTTGGACACAGTTCGTGAAACACAAAAACAAAATAAAAATATTGTTGCAAACAATAATTTGTGTGTACCTCACGGCTGCGCCAAAAAGGATAATTTCAGGTATTATGTTTTCGTTCTGCAACACTGTGATTGGAATAGTGTTACTATATCTGTTGTTTAGTTATGTAACAAATCGCGTAACACTGGGAAAGAACCCATTCCTTAAAAAAGAGAGGAAGTAAAACCTTATATGAGCCAAGTGTTACGCGATCAGGGACTCAAAGTGTAACCGTAATAAGTGTTTTTATTTAACACTTTTTTTCAAAACTGTTTTAAAAGAAAAACACTTCTAAATGTAACAGATACAATAATGTTACATAATCAAAGTGTAACCTTTTATATGTGTTAATATGTATAACAGAAATAAGCATATGTAGGTATAATTCCACGGTACCACAAAAAATGACAGAGGCGGCGATGGCAAAATAGCCTCAGTCCAGTCGGGATTACGGCTATTTTGGCAACGCAGCGTTTACCGGTTACACTTATTCACTAACACTTTTATATCGGTTACAGATATATTACTGTTACACTTTTAAAGTACAATTTTAGGTTAACACATTGAAAAACACATTTATATGGGTTGCGTATTTGATTCTGTTACCAATTCAATATGAAACACTTATAATTCTGTAACCTTTATGAAGGTGTTTTACCGATACAGCGTTCCAACTGACTAAAGCCGAGTAGGTATACCCGATTCAGCGTCACCGACTCGAGTGTGATGGTTCAGTTTCGTACAATGTTCAGAAAGAGTGCAAAGCACTTAAAATAAGTTTTCTCTCCAAAAAGTATTCTATTCAATTTTCATACATAAAATATCCATCGCATTTATTTATGTATAGATACATTCATACATACACAGATAAATATATAATATGATAGGCATAATATGTTTAATAACCTCACCAAATAATTATTATGTAGGCACCACAACCTATAACAGGCTGGACTCAATAAAACAAAATGTTATGTTTAGTTATTTAATGTTAATATTTTAATAAAAATTGCTTATTGTTAGTTTGTGTCCTAGATATAATATTTTATGACCTACAGGGTCCATAAATTGTACCTTAGCTTTATGCCATTGTAACACCTCTACTACATTATGGAATGCAAATAAATATATGAATATGTTTTGAATTGAAGCACACACGCACACATTTTTTTAAAACACGAATCATTGATTTTTTTGTATACTCAAAATGAATATGATTGTCATACCAACTGTATTAATCAATTACGTTTCCGATCATTTTAAACAGATAAGTTCATCCCTTTTGCCACTGATTGTACTAGTGACGTCCATTGTTCTCACCGTTTAAGTTAGGTGGTTATTATTAGCTGTTTCACCCTATCTGAGTACAGGCTTCAGTTCAATAACAATAGACGATTGTGCGAAGCCGATAGGCTTTCGTTTCAATGAGTTTGTTGGTGTAATATTGACGGTAATTTGAGAGACGCGGCCCGTAAGTTAACTTTTAGTTGTACTATTGATGAGAAGCCACTTTTAGCATAACTTACTAGCTGCGCCCCGAGGTTTCACCCGCATAGGTCTCGTTCTCGGAGAAATATTGCGATAAAAAGTATCCTATGTCTTAATTCCAGGTCATATCTACCTATACTTAAAAAGTTGAATAGTTTGTGTGTTTGTTTGAACGCGCTTAATCTCTGGAACCTACCGGTCGGATTTGAAAACTTCTTTTTGCATTTGAAAGCCCGAGGCTAGCTTGAGGAAGACTATATCGAGCAAAAAGAAAAAAAAATCAGAAAGAACGCTGGAGGGAAAACGAAGTAATGTGGGCGGTGCGATGCGATGGGGTGGGTCGAACTAGAAATTTCACGCGGAAGAAAAGACTAGGTAGATGATGATGACATGATAATATTAGTGAGATTTAACAAAATATAAAAAATACTGCCCTTGACCGAGACCGAAATAACTTCTAAATCTGTCCTAACGCGAATCCGCTAAATTAAGTTTGACAGCTGAAACGTCTCCAAATGTCAAAAAGTTAATCTTAGCGTTGTAACCATTTTCAAATTTATTTTATAAATAACTAGCGGCCCGTCGGGGCTTTGCACGGGTAGAAAAAAAAGGCCTATATTAATCAGTGATAATGTAGCATTCAAATGGTGAAAGAATTTTTAAAATGGGTCCAGAACTTTTTGAGCCAATTCGTTACAAACATACATAAAAATCTTTCCTCAAAGAGGAAAGATTAAAAAAAAAAAAAGTAAAATATAGGTAATATGTAGGTACTTACACACTAATAACTAATAAACTAATCACGACACCTACTCAACATGAAAAGGAATGTAATAAAACTAATCCTCAGGAAATAAGTCTAAATCAAATTGATCCAATGGAAGGGTCAAAAATACAATAAGGGCACAGGGGAGGCGAGGGTCAAGTCGACACGAGTTTCCAAGTGACCATCTCTCTGGGGGTTACATGCGAAATACTAAATGAACTACTGTAGTGCGACCATGGGATAGGATAGAATGTATTTAAATATTTATTTAATATGATAATATGAAATGTATATATAGTTTTTTTTGTTGTAGTTAACTAGGTTCACTCTACTGTACTTACTTCGTTAGGAATAACAAAAAAACGCTGACACAAACACGTTTTTGTCAACTAAAGCAGTGTCAACTTGCAAACTTTACTGTGTTTGCCGCGTGCAAGATATAACGTGGAATTTGAAAATTGCTATTATAAAATCTAAAGTCAAAATCAAGTGATTTATCTCAAATAGACACATAAAAACCACTTTGATCGCCATTATTTACAGGAAAAGAGAATAGAAAGCTATTTATGAAACTCATAACATCTATAAATTGAGTAAGTGAATCATATCTTCGAAACATTGTCAGTCGCAGTGATTACAATTTCCTTTGTTCTTCAAAATAATGCAAAGTATGAATAAAATTGACGTAAAACTTTATGTCGATACTCAGTAGTTACCCATGCGACATATTTATTCCCTCGTATATGTTTACAATCTTAGTTCTTGTATAACTTTACTATATTTCCCTTGAGATGTAATCAAAATTTAAGGCACTACGGCATTTTCATATTATGCCCCTTTTTAGTCGAGTAACAAAAACTTAAAGTGCTAAAGAGATACAGCCTTGTTAATTCAGTAACGAAATGTGTAAACAAACCCTGCACAATATGCCTCTAAGGGATTATTTTAGAACAATATACTTACAAAACCAGGCTGCAATCAAGTTAATCCTTCAAACCCAAGCATAACACGACTTCAAAACATGGAAAATGTCAACAATGTTCAACAAAATTTGTCGAAAGCACGCTCAAATATTAACCCACTAAAATGAAAAAGACAAAAGGGGGACATGGAAAAACCTCAGGGATTTACCTCGATACCCAGGTGCGTCAGCCGGACATAATGCGGAATGTCCGGATACAAAAGAATATTCGCCTGCAAATCCCCGGAAAATTTTAAGACGCCTTTAAAAATAACACTGTCCGGTCTCGCGTGGCCGTTGTGGTGATCCTACTCGCTTCGGGCCTTGTAATCCGTCTTGAGTCTAACATTTTTATGTTATTATGGACACACTAACTCGATTTTTTCTTATAGTGCTGAATACGTCTTTTTCGGGTATTTTTTGTAATATTGATGTTAGTTTTTATTTTTGATGTTTTGACATTCTTGGGGATGAATGGATAAGTCTTAAGCTTCGTGAACTTTATTTAGTAATCCCCACCGATTATAAAAGAGGTTATCAAAAGTTTGAATTAAATTGACAAGTCCCCGAACCGACCGAGTTAATAACCGAGTTAATCCGAAGCTTAAGACTTATAAAGCAGCCTAAACTATTTATAAAATAAAGCTATTTTATTAATGATATAATATATTAATTTTATTCACAAAAAAAAAACTAATTTGCGTCTTTTTACATTTTATAACACGCGGTGATCTATCTACCTAGGCTAGGGTTGTCAAATACTGGAGGAGAATTAACTAAATTGTTTCTTTAAAAAAAAAGGCCGCTAGCGAGAATAATCAAACTAAATAAACGTTATTTGAAGAATTAGCTATTGGGTTCATGTTACATATTTTAAATTGTTTTGTTTGTCTCTGTTGGTCTTACCCTGTCAGTACTGCCAAACTTGCAATAAAATTAATCGAAACCAAAAAATACACTTCAAATACTTCTGATTCTGAACATTTAAATTCCGCAATATTATCCTAAAATACTAGCCTCATCTCGCGCCGAAATTACCACAATATGCAAGCGGCCTTTCAAAACATATCCGATCAAAACGCAATAAAATTCCTGACACTGCTAATTGGCAATCTCGAGTGCGAGTTACATCCATAACGAATACTTTACAAATCGTTTGCGCCAGTTGGAAGCTATGTCGACTTGTACGCTTTGTCGTTAATTTGTCGACAGAGGCATCCTTGATCGCTCGGGTGACATAATTATCGCATTTAAATAAATACACGGTATGTAGGTGTGAGAAATTATTTAAAAATAGCATATTGTTCACCAAGGGGAGAAACTGACCGATTACTAACGAGGGTGTAGTTTTGAATCGCACTATCTTCCGAGTGATACATAGTGCTTTACTATACCTAATGTAATTAATACTTTTGCTAAAGAGATTAATGGATTTTCATTTACTTTTTCTGCCCGCTCAGAACGTTATCAATGGATTTACATACACTTTTTAGACCCGCACATTTTGTAGAACAGTAACGACGTACCTACATTCTGCCTATTTTTTTAAAAGTAATAATGTACTTTCCGAGCAGGTGTACTATTCTTGCCACTTTTTGACAGCTGTCAATACGTTTATCAAAATAAATAGAAACTCATTGAAATAAATGGGTTGTTTAAGTTCATTTACAGGGTATAATTTATCTACATTCTGTCTATTTTTTTTAAGTAATAAGGTACTTTCCGAGCAGGTGTACTATATAGATTTTTCCTGCCACTTTTTGACATCTGTCAAAACATTTTATCAAAATAAGTAGAAACTCATTGAAATATTTATTTATTTATTTATATATACTTAAAAAAAAAACAACAACAACTTAGAAATAAATGGGTTATTAAAGTTAATTTACAGGGTATAATTTATTTGTCAAGTTTGTTTGCTACTTAGAAAGATAGTGGCTCTTTTGTGTCATACTTATCTCCCAAAATAATCACTAGGTAATAGAAATGTATTTAAAAGGGAGACTTCTAAATTAAAATGTTAAGAAGAAGTCCATTTAGATAGATTATCGCCCTGTTAGTTTACGTGTTAGAGTCGAATCCATATGTCAAGAATGACTATAATTTACAAATCGTTTGCTCCAGTTAGAAGCTACGTCGACTTGTACGCTTTGTCGTTAATTTGTCGACAGAGGCATCCTTGATCGCTCAGGTGACATACTTATAGCATTTATATGTAACTAGCGACTCGCCCCGGCTTCGCACGGGTGCAATACTGATACTAAGTACAGGTATTTCAAGAATGCCAGCACGCGCCGCCGCGGCCGGTACCGCAGCAACCGCTATGTCCCTGCATTTTAAATCTGTAATATCTTCGAAAATATTCATTTAAATTACATGCTGTAAAGGGCCATATTTATCTATATTAAATGCACAATGTATTTAAGGTACTTAATTGGATAAGGATTAATGCTGTATTGCTTAAAATCGCTTCATAAATAAGCCATTATTTCTCGTAAAAAGTAAAGGATAAAAAATTATTATTGTGGGTTATCCCTAAGAGATAGACATATACGATCGCGGATTTTTTTGTAGACCTTTTTAAGGTGTACAATACTGTAGTACATTATTTTGACCTATCTCGTAGGGTTCAGCCAGCGTTTGAAAAGTAAGCGCAAAAAAATGTGTTTATTTACGACATCACATGCATGCATGTATCCTACTAATATTATAAATGCGAAAGTTTGTATGTATGGATGTATGGATGTTTGTTACTCTTTCACGCGAAAACTACTGAACGGATTTTGATGAAACTTTACAGTAATATAGCTTATACATCAGAATAACACATAGGATACTTTTTATCCCGATATTCCCACGGGATCAAAACTTACGCGGGTGAAACCGCGGGGCGCAGCTAGTTATATATATAAACCTTCCTCTAGAATCACTCTATCTATTAAAAAAAACCGCATCAAAATCCATTGCGTAGTTTTAAAGATCTAAGCGTTCAAAGGGACAGAGAAAGCGACTTTGTTTTATACTATGTAGTGATTAAACAAAAAATAGAGTATTGCAGGAGCGAAGATTCTTGTGAACAATAATAAATCAGTTTAGTTTGCCACCGACACACTATAGGTAATTTAAAAAATGCATTTAATTACTTTTGTATGTTTCGACAATTTCTGCGTAAATGTCAATGTTTATTTATGTTTCTCGTGTCGCCTATAATTAACAAATTGTTATCGCCATTTGGAAGCTGTATCACGTTGTACGTTTTGTCATTAGTTTGTCGACGGAGCGATTTCTGATTGTAGTGACGACATACATATCTCATGAGTTCGGAGTATTCAAGAGCGGAGATAAATACGCGGTGTCTCAGTGGGTGTGGTTAATCGTTGATTGAATGAATTTATTATGTTCTTATATTGGTATGGTTTTGTACGCATAATCTATATCTATACTTATAATAAATCTGTAGAGAGGTCAATTCTGTACATGAAATATATTTTCAAAATAACTATCAGCGGGTGATTAGTGATCGTTACTGACGCCAAAAATGCAATCAGTAAAATTTTTGTCTGTCTGTCTGTCTGTCTGTCTGTCTGTATGTTCGTTATAGAAACAAAAACCACTCGACGGATTTCAACAAAACTTGGTACAATTGTTCTTCATACTCCTGGGCAGGTTATAGTATACTTTTCATCACGCTATGATCAATAGGAGCAGAGCAGTGAAGGGAAATGTTGGGAAAACAGGATTTCTTTTTAGGTCGAAGTAGTAATTGGTTAGTAGTAGTTAGTTAGTAGTAGGTAAGTTTAGGTTAATTTATGTTCAGTTTTTTTTAATATTAAGTAGGTATAAGCGTAGGTACTTTTATTAATTTTAGGTATAGGTATTATTAATTATAGTAGTTATAGGTATTTAGTTTTAAGTGAAGTAGGTTTTATTATATATTATTTTATATATTAGACGTAGTTATATATTTTCAGTTATTCAAGCCCCAAGCGGACGCCGGCGTCCGCCCGCTATTGTCTTGAAAAACGCGTTGAATGAGAAATACGCGTTCTCAAGAATCGGCAGAAGAAAGAGCACATCGGTTAAACTCTATGAGAGTTAGTGCCTCAATTTCCGGAAGTCATTATTCCACGCGGACGAAGTCGCTGGCAAAAGCTAGTAAATAATAAAATAAATAAAATAAAATTGTTTATTGTGTCTCAAACAGTTACATTTACAAATGTGAATGAAACAGCCCCAGTAAGTAATTAATAATACTTGTGTTGGGGTTGTCTCGCTCCTTCCCTTAATTGATAGTTAACAATATTGATAGCAACAATATTGACGCATAGGTATATTTATTTTACTTGCTGTCGTTTTATGAATAAAAATTACATTATACAGGTTCAAATTAAATTAGCTAGCGAAACTCTGAAGATGTGATGGGTAAGAATCGATATCAACATGATAAAATAAAATTTTTATTTTTTATTATTGGGGTCATCGACTTCTGCTCTTGATGTTACTTGAAGTAGGTATGAGTTGAGAAAATCGATATTCTCTACCCATACCCATCACGTCTCTGAAGTTTTCACACAAAAAAAAATAAACTCATATTTCTAATGACTACGCAACGACCCCAAAAAAATCAACAGATTAATATCTTTTTTGTTTTATCATGTTTGATGTCGACACCTATCACGTCTGGGGAGTTTCGCTAGCTAATTTAATTTAACCCTGTATTAATACTACAGACGCCAGCATATCAAGCTATCCCAAACTGTAAAATTGTCCCAATCAACTTTGAACCTTATACTTTAGTGATAAAGTTGAAAATCTAGTAAAGAAATTTGACAGATTATAACTTGATGTGCATAAAATAATTACGTGTTACTGTGGCAACTGTCTTTTTGCACTTTAATTTTTGACAGCTGTCAAATTGTATTTTTAAATTTTGATGTGGCGTCTTAAAGTCCTCGTTTACGTCCAATTTATTTATCCGCTCGAGTCGTATTGTGATATTCATATAGACATAATTATGTTTGTCGACGCTGCCATATTTTATTGTTGGGATAACATACATAAAATATTTGTATGACATTAATGAGTATATTATTAGTAAAATACAGGTGGGAAAGCTTGTTGGATAATAAGGTATAATGGAGAGCAACGAAAACCCAGAGAGAGGAGCCCGTGGCTAAATAATAACAGCCGCACAGGTCGATCGATCAGGTAAGCTGCGCTTGCCGCGGTTGGTCTGTGGATGGGTACATACCGAGACCCCTCCGCGCCTCGGAAAGCACGTTAAGCCGTTGGTCCCGGCTGTCATTCTTTGATCTTTGACAGTCGTTACGGGTAGTCAGGAGCCCGAAAGTCTGACAACCAGTCTTACCAAGGGGTATCGTATTACCCAGTAACTGGGTTGTGGAGGTCAGATAGGCAGTCGCTCCATGTAAAATACTGGTATTCAGCTGCATCCAGTTAGACTGGAAGCCGACCCCAACATAGTTGGGAAAAGGCAGGCAGATGATGATGATGGAGAGCAACGAAAACGCCTTTACCATTGTAGATATATGAGATCTTTAGTCGCAGTATGAAGATTTATGATCTTTTTTCGAAAAAAATGGCACGTGACCACTATGCGGGGTCGGCACCCTAATTGCGTACATAATCTGTATCATTTTGAATAATATTGCTAATCCATTGCTTCATATGTTCGAAACATTTGTGTGCTCAACAACGTAAATAACTCAATGAATGTTGTTGAACTGTCAAAATTAAAACCAATGCTACTGTTAGTGTGTTCCGCAATTACCCCTCAGGAATAGGTGCAGCGCAGACGGCACACTTTTTGTGCGATCCAGTCTGCGGCGCACAAAAAGTCTGCATGGCGCGCAAAAAGTCGGCCGCGGATTTTTCACAGACTCAACGCACACGACGCACATCTTCGATCATTCTGTCGGCAGAGCTGTAGGGACGTAGACGCTATGGAATTCGTGCAGAGATTGCGAAGTATTATTTTGATAATAAATCGCGCCATGATAATAGATCGCGTGCGCTACGTCCACCCCTAGCACATGCAGATTGCCGACTAAAGTGTGCGCCGTCTGCGTTAGCGCGCGTTGAAGCAAACGTTCCATTTTTTTCACAGACTTTTTGTGCGGAGCGGCGCGGCGCGGCGCGGTCTGCCCGAATTACACGGATTTTTTGTGCGCCGGACTTTTTCCGCGTCGTGTGCGTTACTGCATATAATTGCATAGGTTCTATTTTCACAGACTAAAAAGTGCGTCACGGATAGTCTGTCGTCTGCGCTGCACCATATTCATACTTTTTCTTTATTTCATTCCTAAACTTACCCAACCACAGATATAGATAGACCTAGATAACGCAAGTATCACGATCTGTATGAAAACCAAGCGTGCCATGTTTTTGACTACCTACAATGACGTCAAAAGCGCTCTTTCTCATTCACGCTCACCCAGCCAGTGCCAAGGTGGCGGCTTACGATTTTTGAACGTAACTTGGTGCGATTTTTGGCACGCGAAGTAGTTGCTCTTGCGTTAACTAATCTAGGTGTATCTGTATACCCAACCTTTTCGTTCCGAGAGTATTCAACCTACATACTCTAGGTTGTCAGCCTCGCTATCTACCTGGCTAATTGACTTATAAGTTGCTCACAACTTGAGCTAGCTTCGTATAGCTTTCCCGCTTACACTGCTATTTAAGTAGAAAGCTTTTGAAATCGCGTTGAAAATATCATACATTTTATTGGTAAATAATTTAAAACTGTAAGTACAATAGTTAATTAATTGCTTAACGCTCGCAATTTCATGTTAACTTTATTAATTTCGTTTTCTCTCTGAAACGTTATAATTTATTCATAAAGTGGATTATTAACTAACTAAAAAGAGGTATTGAAGATATTTTCATTTAAACAAATTCGGTAAGTATTTTATGTTTAAGTACTGAATTTATGAATTCGTTTGGGTTTTTATTATTCAGATACATTTTTTCATTTGAACAATATTGAAAGACTATCCGTGGCTTTAATGAATTCGCTACAAAAACTGGCAAAGGCCATTTTTTGTTCCGTGAAACATGTATTAAAGTTATTAAGGGGAGTGTAACATTGTAAATCCCTCCTGATTTTCTAACTACCACCAAAATCAATGAATGAATGAATTGCACCGATCCCAGCGTGGTTAAACCAGACTCGATTAATCGAATGAACCCCAAGATTCGCACTAGCTCCTGTAGCCTCATGTTCATGGTGCTACAGCGACCATTGCATATCAAGGAATAGACCGGGGGGCGCGGTAATTGGTAGGGAGGACGTGCCCGTAGGATAGGGAAGGGTTTAAGAGCCTACCGGGTATGCATCCTAGAGTAACCATTGGACTAGTGGAGAGATGGGTAATTATTATCTATGGATGATCTTTTAACGACCTTGCCTCCATGTTGGTTCAGGTCGAGCTTCATCGGTGAGACTTTTAGCGGGGTTCTACTGCTTTCTCGGGTCTTTTGTATGTCATTGCTCTGCTGTGATAAGTTGTGTTAGATGTTGCTGTTTTCAATGTGATCGTCGGAGGTCTCGCTACTAACAAAAAAATTCTGAAGGTCTCGTAATTTAAAACGTACAAAATCTGCTCGCAGTCTCATCTCGGCGACAAACAAAGTCAAAATCTTGTCAAAAATGTAGGGAAATTAGTTACAGGTATTTTTGACAGATTGAGACAGATTAGAATGTGAACGTTCTTAAAATTATGAGAATCGTCCCTGTGATTGCTACATCATCATCTGCCTAACCTTTTCCCAACTTCGTTGGTGTCGGCTTCCAGTATAACCGGATGCAGCTGAATACCAGTATTTTACATGGAGCGACTGCTTATCTGACCTCCTTAACCCAGTTACCGGGTAATACAAAACTCCTTGGTTAAGACTGGTTGTCAGACTTTCGGGCTTATACTACGCGTAACGACTGTCAACGATCCACGAATGACAGCCGGGACCAACTGCCTAGCGTGCTTTCCGAGGCAAGGAGGAGGGTCTCGGTATGTAAAGATCGTCCCCGCGGCAAGCGTAGCTTAACTTAATCAATCGACCCATGCGGCTGTTATGACTTACTCACGGGTCCTCTGATTGCTACATAATATTCAAAACTTGATGCTGACGGAGATGTTAATGTAGGTATTTCCCATCCCTTAAAATGATGACTGAACAGATCAGTAGGGACGGTTAGGTTTACCTACCCCCCCCCCCCCCAGGGATGTGCCTTACAGGGGTTGCACAATGTGCTGCACATCACTGGGGTGGTTCTAGTGATGTAAAAATCCCACATTCCTCGACCTCCCTCCCCGGAGGTCGGATGCCTTTTGAAGGTTTCCCCCCGAAAACAAAAAAAATGTATACCTACCTATGATAAAGTCTGAATCGTAAAAATCTTTGTTTATTTTTGTCCTCAACATCAGTCCTACGCTTTATTTAAGATTATAGGATCATAATCGTGGAAGCTTTGGAAAATTTCGCACTTTTAAAATTTCCTAAGTGTCGAAATTGGGATTTCCTGAAACAGGTCAAGTGTGAGCTGAAGATTGATTTAGATTAATGTTGTTTTTGTTTTGGTTTTGAGTTGTTTATCCTTGGGGTTCAATTTTAATTGATTGGTTGAATGTTTATAAATGAGGTGCCGTGTTTCTGAAGTTCTGGGTTCATTAGTCAGTTAACAGAGTTTGCCGTAACTCTATTTTTCTTCTTTTCGAGTCGATATTTGAGTTGGGTGGGCTTAGTAGGTGTCCCCACTGATTGTGGCATCATTGGCGTTTTTAGGTCCTCAGAAGTTCAGGAGCAGCGCATTCACACTGGGTATCGGTGGGAATTCGGCCTATCTGTTAATAGATACATCCGAAAAAAAATCTACAGACTAACATTTGAGTAAGGTCTTATGTAAAAAATTGTAATACCTATCCTCCCAACTAAACTTTGTAAAATTACAATGAAAACCTCTTAGCATAATCAGCCTATAATGTTCTGACTGTTGGGACACAGGCCTCCTCTGTGTGAGAGGGAGTGGGCCGTAATATTCCACGGGGGGCCAATGTGGGTTGGTAGATGTCAAATGTCTTCGAATTTTTGGTTCTAGGACATGCCGGTTTCCTCACGATGTTTTTCTTCACCGTTTTGAGAGGAATGGTGATGAAATTATTTACACAAAGTAAAGCTCTTGTCTGGGTTCGAACTCACGACCTACAACGCGTAAGTCCTGGCCGTTATCTGTTTTCCTTAAGACTATGCCGACCGCACAGTGGCGCCCTCATCGTTTGTTTGGTTATTTCATACAATTTAGAATGAAAATGCAGAAAATAAGCACGTTAAGTTGTGCTTCACAAGATTATACGTTAATATTATTAGAAGCGGTAGTTTTATATTGTTTAGTTTTATTATAATCCTTAAAACGGAATATAGTGGCCACTGTTATCCGTATAATCTTGTGAAGCACAACTTAACGTGCTTATTTTCTGCATTTTCATTCTAAATTGTATGAAATAACCAAACAAACGATGAGGGCGCCACTGTGCGGTCGGCATAGTCTTAAAACCTCTTTGCCGCGTATTAATTATTTTATTTCACCCCCCTATCTGCCGCTGACAAATATTTTAATAACACCGTCTCCGCTGCGCAGACAGGTAAAGCTTGAAATTAATATTCTCTATCCATACAGAACGTAGCACATTAATTATCTCTTAACTAACTGTCAACGCTAAAACGAGAGTGTAATTAATACCAAAATGATTCGCGACCTGTAACATTTCCACCGCAAGGCCGTGGAGCCCCCAACCGGGTTAAAACTCATCCTTCCAATTTGTTCACGTGTACCTTTGAAAGTACACGGATTTTAATTATTTTTGTTACGGAATTATGGCGGTGGGAGAGAAGTTAATTTTTACTTTTTTAGCATGTGTTTGGGACTTTTGAGGCTCGTTTTAAAGGCCTTATCACACTGGGGATTGGCGAGCGTGTTTCCAGCGAGGCGAATGCGCAGCCAGCTCACCGCGAAGACGCCGCGGGCGAGCTCGCTGTGCGCCCGCGGCGTTTTCGGGGCGCGTTCGCCCGTCGCTTCCTGTGAACTCTCGGTGGGCTCACTGCCACTCGCCTCGCTTTGAACTCGCTTGCAAATCGCCAGTGTGATAAGGCCCAAATGGCTACAAACTCATATAAAGCGTTTTCAATTCATACTGACATTTGCTCACGTATTTTTTACCTTGGAAGACAGAAACTACACAACGTACTTCGATTCTTAGGTACATATTACTCCCTTTTCCTTTTTCCACCTATACAGGATGGCACTCAGGCATCGACGCGCAAACTGTAACCGTGAAGTAAGCACATGATTAAAAAAAAAAATCAAAGGCAAAAGCGTACCTGTGTGGCTGTGGTAATTAATTTTACTCATACAAACTTCCAGATAACTTTTTTAGCTTCAATTAACCGACGCCGACATAGTTGTGAGAAGGCTAGTCAGATTAATTCATTCACCCCAGAACGTGGACTGAACAATTTTTAACAAACCAACTTTATCAAAACTAAATAACGAACTCAATCCCATGAAACCTGCTAGGTTCTGCTTAAAACACTCACTTCCAATTTCACCCCCCTTACCAAACACCCCGTTATAATTAAAAACTCAGAAGCAACAATAAACACAACCCGTCAACCCATTTTCCTATGCCATTGTGAGCTAACGATGCTACGTGGGTACTTTTAAAGTAATTTCTTGTGTACTTGGCGTACAAGTGCTTGAAAATGTCATATTTGTCGTAAGCTTTTGTGACGTCAAAGTATTAGGTAAAAGATGTTTATATAATTATAATTCTGTTTGGCAGGTTTGAAGTGACGATGTCAGATTTTTGATGAGATTCGTTAAAGTAGGTTTAAGAGAGGCTAGAATGAAACAGCCTAGTGATATCAATTGTAGGATCATTGTTGTCAGAGTATGCGAGTCCTTGAAAAGACCGCGAATAGCATGTGATACCCTTCACTTAGTCTTCTTCTTCGTGTCGCTGGCACGACTGTATTTTAGATCTTGTTGGCCCAAAACTTCGCCACTTCCAAGGCGTCGTCGGTGGCAACGCAAAGCTCACTTTTGAGTGCCCTTCACTTAGTCTTCTTTTTCGTGTCCCTGGCACGACTGTATTTTACATCTTGTTGGCCTAAAACTTCGCCACTTCCACGGCGTCGTCGGTGGCATCGCAGAGCTCACTTTTGATCGCATGTTATGGCACACAGAGCGCAGGATAGCTGGAGCATGGTTTGCGAGATACTTCCACAACCACACCCTATTGTCGTTCCGTCGAGGTAGCCCCACTTTACCAGGGCTCTAATTCTCTATGTCACAATGAACGTAAACGCGACAACTCAATGCGAGATTGGCGGGATTAGCTAAGGAATTGACGTGGTTTCGATAAGGAGTCGTTAAATGGTCATAGTGAATTAGGGCCCGTGGCTAAATAATAACAGCCGCACAGGTCGATTGATCATGTTAAGCTACGCTTGCCGCGGTTGGTCTGCGAATGGGTGACCATTTACATACCGAAACCACTCCGTGTCTCGGAAAGCACGTTAAGCCGTTAGTCCCGGCTGTCATTTGTGAATCTTTGACAGTCGTTAGGGGTAGTCAGAAAGCCCGAAAGTCTGACAACCAGTCTTACCGAGGGGTATCGTATTACCCAGTAACAGGGCTGTGGTGAGGTCAGATAGGCAATCCCTCCATGTATTATAATAGGTACTGCTATTTAGCTGCATCCGGTTAGACTGGAAGCCGACCCCAACATAGTTGAGAAAAGGCTAGGGCAGATGATGAGTGAATTAGGGCCCTGGTTGGATTCAATCTTCCCACTTGTATCTGTAGATGGTTCAGGGACTTCCAAGTGGAACACGTTATATCAGTGAGAATAAAGAACGCAGTGCTTAAATCCCAAATTTATTTCTCTGTATTTAATCATTTTCTTTGTCTCGTGCTGCGTTTTCGTTGTACGACTCCGTGGGTGCGTGAAACACGACTTAATTAAGATTTAGTATTAAACACACATGTCAAACTCTCGTGTCGTAATTTAGAATTTAATTTAATTATCTTCACACAAGAAATTATAGAGATTCGACTTTGTGTGGCTAAACTAGTAATACACGGTGAGACGGATGACAATATGAACACCGGGAGATGACGACCTTGAATGAATGAATGAATTGCACCGATCCCAGCGTGGTTAAACCAGACTCGATTAATCGAATGAACCCCAAGATTCGCACTAGCTCCTGTAGCGTCATGTTTATGGTGCTACAGCGACCATTGCATACACCGGGAGATGACGCCCTCGAAGGACATAAACTAATCTTGTTGGTGTTGTCCTTCAAAAAAGTCAGGAGCGTAAGACTCGCTACTGCCGATCGATTCTGTAAAAATCTCACAGTGATAACTAAGGTGAAGTGAGCATGAAGTGATCTATCAATAGGGACATTCCTAAATAGTACCTACGTGGAATGAAAGCTCACTTCACCTTAGTTTTCACGGTGAGATTTTAACAGAATAGCACTGCTGGTTGCCCTAAACCGAGGTCTGTCAGTATCCCACAGGGCACTGTTACCGTGTAGTCGCTTAGTCCGGTCAAGCTTCGGACAACCCCTTGCTGACCTGCGAGATGCCATTCGTGTTTGACCAAATCTATGAACGTAGACGAAGCAAAAGGAGTGAGTCAGGATCGTAGCAACCGGCATTCTATAATGTCTGCCAACCCGGAACCCCCATGGGAAAAAGAGGCGAATTTACGTGTGTATGTTATAAACAAAGCTTTATTAAATTTCCGTCCGTACCTAAAAATTGTAGGTACTTGTGCAGACAGCGTCAAAAATATTATTAAGAATTGCCGGTTCAAAATGATCCGAACAACAGACAAGAATATTAACAATACGCAGGGGGGTATTTTAAAATGAATACGCACACTACGTGTTGACAAGACTGTCCAATAGAGTTTTAAATATAACTTGTAAACGTTAAATGGGCAATACCTGAAAATAGTTTGTTCATAATTGACTACTGAATCGATTTCGGTAACTTTTAATATAGGTTTTTTTTTTTCAAAAATTACGTACTTTGCCGTACTATCCGCACTATCCGTACTATCCGAAAATTAAGTCTTATTGTAAGGCAATAAGACTCAATTTTGAATACATAAAGTAATGCTAAGATCAACACGATTTTCTTAATAATAATAGTTAGCTTTAAAAAAAATAGTTTTGGTCATTGTATTATACTTTTTTTTGGTGTATGAGGTTTTGCGCATTTAATGTTACACGTTGTATAAACGCAGGCAGTATGGGGACTGCAAACAGAAGTGAAAACTTAAAACTATGAAGTAAAAGTGGGTTTTTCACTGCTGACCGAGCGCAACTCTTTATACTCATAGCTACAGATATACTGTTAACATTAGCACCTCGGTGACGCGAACCTATATTCCTCACAATCGCTCAACGCGCCTATGAAGTTTCCACTTCAAAAATATATATTTTCTTATGATCTCAGGAGAACCAAGGTAACCGACATAGCCCGAAGAATTGCCAAACTTAAGTGTCAGTGTGCAGGGCACATTGCTCGCAGAACAGATGGCCGATGGGGCCGAAAGCTTCCGAAGTGGCGACCGCGTACCGGAAGACGTAGCGTTGGAAGGCCTCCCACAAGGTGGACCGACGACCTTGTGAACCGCAGGAACCCGTTGGATGTGAGAAGCACAGAACCGGTCGAAGTGGAGGTGCTTGGGGGAGTCCTATATCCAACAGTGGACGTCTTTCGGCTAAAATGATGATGATGATGATCTGAAGGGCAGTTCTCGTAATTTTAAGAACGTTCACAGTCTAATCTCAGTCTCAAAATGCCTCTAATTTCCCTACATTTTTGACAAGTTGTTGTCGCAGAATGAAATTGTGACTAGATTCTTAACGTTTTTAGTTACGGGAAGATCAGATCAGATCATCAGATCATATCATTTTTAACTGCCTGTTCCTGCTCTTATATTTTTGTCGCTAACTGTACAACCCCCAATTCATCACGCACAATGTACGGCAAGGGGGTGAAGGGGGTGAGGTGTCATATGATTTCAACCCCTCAGTGTTAAATTAACGGTTCGTTTGTGATAATTTGTACGACTGTATAAAATGACAACGGGGTTTTTTCCCAGCCCTTTATATTTATTTACGTTTTTTTTTTTTTGTGAAAATGACCTGTCAGAATTGTAATTAACGAGTGTGTGTTTTTATGGGTAGATTGTCTTTGTTTTAATTTTTTCGTGTGTAGGTAGGTTAAATGGAGCGATCGGGTTTTTGATTAATATTGTATGTAGAACAAATGATTGGACGTGTGATCTGTCTTTGTTTTCTTGTAGGTATGACGTGGCGACAATTAATCAAATACTTACGGTTTTTAACAATGCTGAATTAGATTAACTGTTCCCGTGCAGGAATATAACACTTCGAGCCTTAGAAAGAGACTTGTGGCGGGATCTACATCGCCACATGCGAAGTACGCATCACACTGTTATCACCCAAAATCCTGCATCGCGCAAGCAGAGTTTACCGCGCAACTGGCATACAACGTCCCGACATCAATCGTCGAACATTTCCCACCAGACATGACGGGGATCTTACCATTTCTATGGAGGATGTGTGAACTTTACACCCTGTTCCTCACACTTCTATACTGGTGACACCGACGTGGTCAGTAGATACTGTAAAATCTAGCAGGCATTTCATGAGGTTCTGGAGTTCCAATGAAAACATTATTCCTACACATTTGTTTATTAAAGTATAAATCTCATATAAACGTCAACGCTCGTAATATCTAATGGTGAGATACAGAAAATATTATCTCAAAATGAATCCTATATCTTTTATAATAGCACTCAAACATAAATGTTCACCAAAATCATTAAAATGTCTTTATCCTGGCCACATTTCAATATTCTGATACATTTGTAAATCCTCGCAATAAAGTATTCATACAATGCGCTTAGCATAAGCCAGCAGTCATAAATACTCACACAAAATATTAACGCTAAAATTAAATTCAAATAAAACTGGAAACGCACTTAATATTCCATCATGTAATCCTTTCAACAGGCTGGGCATTATTCAACATGAAAACATCAAAATGAAACCTTATGTAAAGCTGCAAAAAGTTGGAAATTGACTACTAGATAATAGTTGTTTAATATTTGAAATTAAACCTTATTGCATATATGATACAGCGGATTATTAAGTAAAGTTACATGGATGTAAAGACCGTTTCGATGCAAGGGAGAAGTTACCTTTGCAACAAAAACGTAAGGTTGGATTTTCTTTGACGCAATCACCGCATTGAACGATTGGCGGCGAACGCCATCGAAGCGGGAAATTCAAATAAGGAACTAAGGAGTCCTCGTTAAGGCAAAGTTTCGCGGGACTTCGGATAGTTCGGACCAATTTCTGTATTATACAGGAGGCGATTTAAATTCAAATTTCTATCTGGGCCTTTCTATTTGTGACTTTGAAAACGAAGCTATAGACATTTTATTCGCTTAGGTTTGAGTTTGAAGTTCATATTTATTGACTGGTTTTAAAACATATAACCAGAAGGCCAATTCTCTTAATTAAATACTTTCAAAATCTAGTCGCAATCTCATCTAATCGACAATCAATGTCAAAAAATTGTCAAAAAATGTAGTGTATTTTTGACAGGATGAGACGGAGATCAGACTGCGAACTTTCTTAAAATTACGAGAATCGTCCCTCAGATATTAAACGTTATAGCTTAGCTCAAGATTGTGTTTGTTATTTACTTTGTGAGTTCAAACATGAGTAAATCCAATGCTTTGAATGACATAATTTATTTCTGTTGAAAATGTTAGGAAGTCAAGAAAACAGATATCAAAGAAATGAGTTAGTTTTTGCACGACATCTATTAAAGGTCACTTACCTACTTGCCCAATTTTGATTAGCTATTAACATCTTTATGAAGGACTGGAGATGATGTTCGGGAAAATACACCGCAAACACATTAGACGCCTAAAGGGCATTGCTGCATTTCAGATTGAAGGTTTTAGGAATTGGGTGCATAACTGATAAGACAATTCCAGCTTTCTCCCTAACATGGCAAAGCATCTGTAGTGCCTTTATATTACAGATGCATGTAGGTACGCACTCACGGGCAATCCTTTGAAGACGTGAAAAAATCAAACTTCTAAAGTCAACAAAATCAAAAGATACAGGCGTTTAGGTTCGGGAATCAAAACCTATAGGGTACTTCCCGTTGACGTAGAGTCATGAAATTCAGCAAGAAGCAATGTCATAAAGCACAGTAAAGAAAAAAAATCCGAAAACCGTAAATTTGTAGTTAGCTTACAAAAAAAAAACCCGTGATAAACTATTTACTTACTTACCTACTAATTTGTACAGAGCCCTCGGTGCGCGAGTCCGACTCGCACTTGACCGGTTTTTTTTATATTTTTGACTGTGTTTAGTTTAGTTACTTTTTCTTTCTTTATAATTATATGCGTATCCATTTTTCCAATTTCATCTACAAATTATGATAGGCTGCATCGGTTGATTCAAAAAATATCAAATCAATCACACCTGTCACTACTTACCCAATATAAAACGCGACGCGAAAATCATTTAATCATTTTTCTTATTAACTCCCTAAGTACCCCCATGTCCCCCATGAAAGGGGGGGGGGGGGGTGAAAGCTCAAATCACTGATTTAATTTTCGGAACCTAAGCAGCTACCGCTTATCATAAATAACAAGTGATCCGTTTTAATGCCGTTTACCGAAACTGTTCATAATATTGTTCTCCTTAAAATAATCGCTTGCATTATTCATGGGCCGAAATTGTACCATTTCGTTGCTGCTCTTAGATTGATGGCCGTTTTGCTTCGCGGCCATTTTGTTAGTGTAGCTATACGAAGGGTGACAATTAGTTCAACTTTTGGGGTAGTGAAACTGTTGGTTCAAAAGGTAAAATTTAAATCATGAAATATCTATTTTACACTTTATATTTTATGAAGAAAAAAAAACGCGTAATTTTTTATTAAGTTCATTTAGATAACAGTTAAAAAAATAACGTTGTAGAATCTAAAAATGGCGAAATGTAATTTTTAAGTCAGAACCAAACCTATAAATAATACTGGTATTTAGCAACATCAGGTTAGATTGGTAGCCGATGTCAACATAGTTGGTAAAAGTCTACGCGGATGATAATGATCCAAACTTATCACACTTCACCTTTAAAAAATATTCTAAAAAGGGGGTGAACTATTTCATTTTGGCTACAAAACATTTATTTAAAGCTTTGTTTTTATTAACATTCAAACACCATATATCCAACTTCAACTTTTAAAAATATTCTAAAAAGGGGTGAACGGGGTGAACTATTTCATTTTGGCTATAAAACATTTATGTAAAAGCCTTGTTTTTATTAACATTCAAACACCGTATATCAATCACCCTTCACCTTTTAAAAAATATTCTAAAAAGGGGGTGAACGATAATTTTGGCTATAAAACATTTATGTAAAAGCCTTGTTTTTATTAACATTCAAACACTGTAACTTAAACACACACAATTATCTAATCTATTTTCGATTCAAACGTAATACGTGGGATCCATTTTGGATTCCGGGCGGGTTGCTGTGAAATTAGGGCTTTAACTAAATTACATCGGTGACTCTGTTTTACCTACTGATCGTATCGGGGGTGTGTGCTAGCCCCAGAGATGAGAGATAGCGATATTAGTAAATAGTGGGGACATTTTTTTGTACAGTTGTGCTGAATATTGAAGTGTCTGTTTGTAATGTTATAGTAACAGCTTTTTACTAATTGCTTATGAAAGTATACGCGGTACCTACTTAAAAAAAAACTATATTTTAAAGGTTTGTCTGTCTATTCTGGCTAATCTACGAAACGGCTGGACCGATTTTGACGGGACTTTCACGGGCAGATAGCTGATATTATAAGATACTTTTTTTATTTTACAAAAATAATTATGGTTCCATGCAAAAAAGAAATATAAACAGGGTAGTTATTATGTTCTCGATTACTTGGTCAAATGTGTCGTCTCCCACCACCTCTCCTCTGAAAGTCTTGAAATAAAAGTTCAAATAATGCTTTTGTGGTTCGCTGCCAGAAAGAATTTCGAAACATGGAAACCCAAAAGATCATTATAAAACAGTTGTACCGCTTTTTTTTCAGAAATGCCGCCGCCATTTTGTATTTCGCCCCTTTCGTTCTATACCCCATTATTTCTAAATTAACAGTATGAATTTGATAGTACCAGTAAAACTAATTACCTTAGTCTTATATTCAAAATCATCCCAATAAATACAGTAAATATCATAAATTCGGTCTAAAATCAACTAATTTGTCAACTATCCGCCTTAAGTTCATATTTCAACCCCCACTTAACCCTTCGCAGTCGAGCCGCGATGATGAATATTCATACAGAGCGTTATTACGTTTGTTTAGTGTAACAGTAAGTTGTTTGTAGCAATTAATAGCGAGCGACTAGCGCCATTTTGTTTTCGTTGAGAAATACGCCGGCGAAAGAGGGGTTGAGATTCTGACAGTGTGAAAATTGAAATTTCAGTTGAAATTGCCTTATTGATATTAGAGAAGTCTTTAGGTACTTTGAATCTGATAAGAAATTTACAGTTTTGAATTTAAAGGCTTTTCGTTTGCGTGATATTCTGAAGTCGTAAAATTAAAAAAAAATTACGAAGTTTTGACAGGTTATGAATAACTCCCAATATCGCTTCATCACAAAACATAATAGTCACTTGACTCATGATGTCCCTTGAAAACAAACATTGAATGAATTAATGTTAATGTAAGTTAAAGCTCAGACATTCATTAAAAATATACAGGGTGCAATTGAAGTCATGGGCATTATTTTAACCTAAGGCACTACTCATGATACTAATTGCATTAGGGCTACTATTACGCAAATCAAAAATATTATTAATGCAAGTATGGAAAACCTTAAAATGTAGTATGTCATAGAAAGTATGAAATACTTTGCGCTTCTCGATAGCAAATGCGTAGGTACACTACGCCGTACGCGTCATTGGGCGTGAATTCTTTGACCCCGCCCGACTCACGTGACATTCGTAAGTTGCCAATGAATTGATTCATAATAAATTCCAACTTTCCCTTCGTACTTTGCCGGCTTAGGACGGTCAAAACTACGTCAACTAACATACATTAAAAAAAAAACATTTACGTACCTAGCTTGTGGATTGTTTTGAAAAAACTTTATTTGTCGGTAAAGTGACAGAGGGTAAACGGGTGCTCTTCCACGAGCTTGTGCATGTGCTGGCACGTGAAAAGACGAAAAATCCAACAGGTTCTTAGTGGTTCTGGTGGAATGAGACCCCGTGAAGGAATAGGGTCGTTTGGGTTGCGGCGATGGAACATTTCACGAGTTCATACTAAATTTCTTGTGCGATCGTAAATTACAACCATTTGTGGGTATTGTTGGTTGGTGTACCTAGCCTGCACATTACGCGGTCGAGGCATCGTGTACACAAACACACACACAACTACTACACTAACACTTAATACACTGCAATCCAAGCACCGTATGACGCGAGCGGCGAGTACAATATATCAATAAATCAATTACGCGTCAATGCACCTGCGCAGTCGTTATGACACTGGTTCCGGGTTCGTGTTGCGGCGGGAAGCATACCCCGCGCGGGGGTGATATTCGTATTTTTGCGAGTGAGGGAGTGGGACGGAGAGAGTTCAGGGAATCCCGCCGGACGGAATGTCTTGTAGACCATTGTTATTATTACTTGTAAGGAAAAACCCGCGCGCGCGCAGGTGATGTTTGTTTACATTTCGCTTTGCGCTGTACTGCGCTTTAAGATTTTGATATTTCAACATTTATTGGCGTTAACGAAGTATTTTGTTTTAATTACTTTAAGTGTTTATTTGCAATAATAAGCCTTGTGCAATTTGACTTACTACATTGTTAAGGTTTTCCTTAATTGCATTAATAATATTTTTGATTTGCGTATTAATAGCCCTAATGCAATCAGTATCGTGAGTAGTGCCTTAGGTTAAAATAATGCCCATGACTTCAATTCCACCCTGTATAAGGTGTTAAAAAATGAACCCGACAAAGTTTAAGAGGTGCTTTAGAGACCATCGAACTGAACAACTTTCACTAAGGGACCAACTGAGAAATCACGAAAAAAAAAATTAGCTGTTTCGTAACGAAAAGTTTTGAATACCACGTCCCATCCTCCTTGTAACTCCTTTCCTTGTACAAACCCTCACCTTACACTGCCCCTTTGCTCTATGATCTACAAGATCTATCTATTGCCCAGAGTGGTCATATTAATACATGAAAGAAAGCTCTTGCTCCTGTATTTCTTACTACTCCATGGTCTGCAATACCTCGTCGCTAATACCATATCCAATTCTGCTAGCAACTCCTTGCCCACTACAAGCCGTCATCTTAGCATCAGCAGTCCCGCTGCCAGCTAAGCATACTAATGATTTACCCCATTACCCCCAAAAGTTCATTAGAAAACCAGCGTCAGACCGAATCTGTCTGGCATTAATGCTGTAATGAACCTTTTTGGCGCAGCCGTGAGGCACACACAATTGTTGTTTGCAACATTATTTTTATTGTGTGTTTCACGTACTGTGTCCAAATAAACTTTTTTCTTTCTTTCTTTTTTTTTCCATTCGTCCATCCTATGATCTACTGCCCAGACAATAGTCTTACTAAAGCTCTTGCTCCTGTATATCTTACTAATCCATGGTCTGCAATATCTAGTCACTAATCATCAAAGTCATCATTATCTTTCCCTTATCTCAATTTATTCTTTTTCTTTCATACTTCTCTATTAGTCGCCATCTCGGTAGTAACCATCTTTCTATCTATATCACTTTTCACATATTCCATACACCGTTTCTATGATCTTCTCCCTTCCATTCGTCCCCAATTCCCCATTACTTGATCATACCATGATAACCGCTTTCCATACAACTTTTCAGTCACCTAGTCGCTAATACCATATCTAATTCTACTAGTAACTCCTCGCCCACTACAAGCATCTTAGCATCAGCCGTACCGCAGCTTGCTAAGCGTACTAATGATTTACCCCATTCGTCCGTCCTATGATCTACAGGCCAGACAATAGTCTTACTAAAGCCCTTGCTCCTGTATCTCTTACTACTCCATGGTCTACAATATCTAGTTGCCAATCATCAACGTCATCATTATCTTTCCTCACAACTTTTCAGTCACCTAGTCGCTGATTCCATAATATCTAATTCTACTAGTAACTCCTCGCTGTCATCTTAGTATCAGCCGTCCCGGTGCTTGCTAAGCGTACTAATGATTTACACCCGCATGACGGGCGGCCATTTAATTGCAGTACACGTCCGCTCTATGATCTATGCTCGACGATAGTCTAATGCCGGTATTTGTGAACTCATTACTAGTTCGAAATAGACGGAGTAATGTGTCCGTAATCCGCGATTTGCATAGCTGTCAGTGGTGATTGTTGGATGTTTTGTTTGATTTTGTCGAGTCGGGTAGTTTTTGCTGATGGTTTGTTCCTGGTTTACATACATAAATAAACTCACGCCATCTTCCCATGGAGTTAGACAGAACTACAGAACCCCTTTTTTTACAGAAGTCCTTTTTGCTTCATTTATGTTCATACATCTGGTCATACTCATACGACGGTTCCGAGTAGGTACTACGCATCTGACCTTTTTGAAGTATAGTACCATTAAGGTCACTACATGTCCTTCTAGGCCGTGAAGATGTATATAGGGTTACTTTTCAATGACCAGCCAAATTTAAGGATGCGTTACAGACCATCAAACTGAACAACTTTCTCCATGGGACCAATATCGTAATCGCGAAAAATTTATCAACCGTCCCATAGAAAACTTCGTACCTACTCGACCTAAACGTATGGCACGGCTGAATTTTTATTCGCGATTTCGATGTTGGTCCCACGGAGAAAGTTGTTCAGTTTGATTGTCTGTATCACACACTTAAATTTGGCTGGTCTTTGAAAAGTAACTCTGTATACTATTGAGATGTGAATGGAAACGCCAGGACTCCGGCGTTCTCCTCTGAGTTTTCGGCCCTTTTTCTCAGACTAGTCAGATAGGAAACGCCGACCTCATCAAGTTTTTAATTGAAAAATGATTGACGTGTATAAGTGTTTGCACAAACCTACTTACAGAAATAAAATCATTTATCACAAAAGTTAATTTGCAGCAATCAATCAATTCGTCATAACAATATTAATTATATTTGTGGAAAGTATGAGGACTTGGAAATTTATTCTGTGAAAATCCGGGGGTTAAGTTATAAGTCCAGTGCCCCGTCGGCACAGAAATTGTAATAAGCAGTCTTCGTTTTTGCTATCCACAGAAGGCTCCGTAGCCTAATTACTAATTAGGATCCGGCGAATAAAACTCCAAACCGCATGAAAGCACTTCGTGTTTCTCAGCTATGTTAATACCCTCAGAGGACCACGTAAGAAACGCTTCTAACCACTTGAGTGACATGACAGTGTGGAATACGATTCAAAAGAACACTAATTTATGTTTTAAATATTTTAATCATGGGGAATTTTCTTTTTTAAAGTACTTAATAGGGTAACTGGTACTCACAACTCCACGTCAATGCGCGGATTTTGCATTCGGATGGGAAAATCGATTATTCGATCCACCCCAGCTCTTCAAGGAAGGCCAGCAACGCCTTGATGTTAATGACCGTCTCACAGAGGGTACCTTGACTACCGAAGTACATTGCCTTGTACGTGGCGACCACCGGGCAGTTTAGAAGCACATATGCTGCTGTCTTGTCGTCCTCTATGCAGGCCCTGCACAGCGGACTGTCTGTGACTCACCTCTCGTTTTAAAGTACTTACATCATCGTGAATTATCTACTCATTTGTTTTAAAACACTTAAATCATCATGGGTTTTCTACTCATTTGTTTTTAAAGTACCTAAATCATCATGCATTCTCACCTCGACGCAGTTCGAACAACCAAGTCATGTGTTGAGAAAACACTACTGTTCCTTCGAAGATCACAGGACTAGAAATGACATGACGCATGAGTAATAAACCCAACTGAGGGGAACCGGTCATTCGGAGCGCGTAAACGATAGATTTATTACCTGTGTTCATATGAGTTATGTACACAAACACATTCGTTTAAACGCTTTGGTGGTAATTTGTGCGAAACCATCGCGTGCTTTTTACAGTGAAATACACACATCAAAAGTGTCTAGGGATCAAGCATTTTTATGCGGATTTCTTGAGATTGAGATGTGGCTTTGTAATAAATTTATGATTTTATAAATTTATATGGATCCTTTTTGGTGCATTTCATAATTTGAATCAGGAACTGTGAATCAAATTCGAGTAAAAGATGAAAATCAGCTGTCAATATTTTCCCTTTAAAAACATACAACGCATTGAAGACATTATTAGTGCTACTGTTTCCCTACTACTGATTAAAACCAACGTTATTATGGAGCGGCGACGTCATTTAAGCAGGGAAGAAATGCTCAGAGCCGTGGGAATGATAGAAGCTGGTTCCCGGCAACGTACTGTGGCTTTAGCTCTGAATACAAGTCAGAGTGTTATCAGTCGACTTTGGACACGTTACCGAAGCACTGGTACCGTGGCTGAGCGCCATGGAGGACGGTATCGCTGCACCACACGGAGACAAGACCGATACATTCAAATCTTAACTCGAAGAGCTCCAACAATAACCGCCATGATGTTAGCCGTGAGGCTTCATCACTCTTCAGGGAACTTAATTAGCGACCAAACAGTCAGAAACCGCTTGCATGAAGTGAACCTTCATTCCCGAAGACCGCTACGGGTACCACCTATAGCAATGCACAATCGTAGGATTCGATATCAATGGGCTCTTGAACACAGAAATTGGGCAGAAGAACAATGGCGTTTCGTGTGCTTTTCTGATGAGTCTCGTTTTGGTATGAGACCGGATACAAGACGTATACGACACTGGAGAACCCCTGGACGCCAACAGCGATTAAAATCCTGCCAGGAAGTCCATCCTTATAGTGGTGGAACCATCATGGTATGGGCGGGTATTTGGATCGGCGGAAGAACTGAGTTGATTTGGATCAGAGGCAACCTCAACGCTCAAATTTATGCTGAGACGATTGTATCAGACGTCATCGTTCCTCTACAAGTGCAAATCGGTCCCTTATTTCAGTTAATGCATGATAATGCACGACCGCACACCGCAAGAGTTGTAAGACAGACTCTCGCCGCAGCTAACATCAATGTCCTGCCCTGGCCTGCTGAGTCGCCAGACTTGAACCCGATTGAGCATGCATGGGATATGCTACAGAGAAGAGCTCTGCCGAATATGGAGGGTATCCAGTCGCAAGAAGACCTTTTTTTGTTGTTGCAACGAACATGGGCGGCCATTCCACAGCGTGATTTGGATGAACTCATTTTGAGTATGCCAAACCGATGTTCTTGTGTTGTTAGTGTTCGCGGTAGAAACACAGATTATTAATTGTTTAAGTTACCCAATAAAATTTTAGAGAAAACTGTTATTTCAGTCTTTTTTTCGAACTTTTGTGTTAGTGGTTCAAATGTCAAAAATCCCTTTATTAGGAAAATGGCAAATTTCTTTATTAATGCAAAGGTGACTTGGTTTATCGTTACTGTGACAAACGAAAACACTTTATTTGATGAATCCTTAAAGAAAATTTTAATTAATATCAATCAGGAGAAAAGTTATTGCAAAAATATATGTTGATCCCTAGACACTTTTGATGTGTGTACATAGGTAGACACACTGCCATTTATTTACTAAAAAAAATTAAACTTATTTCCTGATTCTACAATTGGCAATCTGCTTAGTATGTACTAAATCAAAATCAAAATATTTTATTTCACATAAGCCTACATGGGCACTTATGAAACGTCAGACAGAAGCTAGGTGCACGGTTCAAGTTGGTTGTTTACTTATAGCATGTCAATGGTGCCGGCTCCCTTGTTCCCAAAACTAAACTAAATTTAAGTTTATTTAAGTTCAGTGCAACTTTTTCTTTCTATTTCATTAAGAAAGGACAGAAGACAAATTTTAGTTTAGTCCTGTTAAATTAATCAGCGCCTGGCACTACTCCAATCAAGTTTAGACGTGATTAAAAACTTTCCCATGCTAATATTACGTCAATTTACGTCATGCGCTGATTAATTTGACAGTACTAAACTAAAATTTATCTTCTGTCCTTTTCTTAGTGAAAAAGATGCGCTGAACTTGAATTTATTTTAGTTTGTGAACAACAGAACCAGCACCAATATTTGGCAAAAGTGTCAAAAAGTAACGTGACATGTGAATTTAGACGCGACCTTGACCCGTCCTACGCTTAAACGATTTGTTCCGGATTCCCCACATTGTAATATGATATTCCTTGTTCACACCCCCTTTTTGGCCCCGAAAATAATTCGCAATATTTCACATCGCGTTCGTGCAGACATTTAATTTTAAAGTTGTAATATTGAACCTCGCCTTTCGTGTATTAGCAACCTCGATTCCCCAAAGACACTGCTTATCGCGCGCTCTTAACATCGTATGAAATAAACTGCCCTGCAAACGTTTATGGGTAAGAGCTAAACTATAAACGGCTTTAGACAATGACAGTAGGTACATTAACGTCTCGATAAATATAGTTTTATAAGGCCTGATATTACCAAAGTCAGATATCTTACGCGGTATAAAATTGGATTTATTCTTCGTTCGTCCCGAAGTTTTGTCCCACATTCCAAAAAATTCTTAGTTTGTCCCATATCACAACTAAAGTTGTGTTTCGTCCCAAATGACAAGTACTTTATAGGTACAGTCAACAAAAAAAGTACTTATTTGTGAAACAATATCTGTCTATATCCAAACAGGGTTACTTTTCAATGACCAGCCTAATTTAAGAATGTGGTACAGACCATCAAACTAAACAACTTTCTCCATGGGACCAACATCGTAATCGCGAATAAAAATTCAGCCGTCCCTTACGTTTAGGTCGAGAAGGTATTGAAGTTTTCTATGGGACGGTTGATAAATTTTTCGCGATTATGATGTTGGTCCCATGGAGAAAGATGTTTAGTTTGTTGGTCTGTACCTTAAATTTGGCTGGTCATTGAAAAGTAACTCTGTATATAAATATAAAAGATAGAACTGACTGACTGACTGACATATCAACGCACAGCCGAAACTACTGGGACTAGGAATGTGAAATTTTGCACACTGCTTCCATTTATAATGTAGGGGAGCATTAAGAAGGGATTTTTGGAAATTCAATCTTTAATGGGGTGAAAAGGGGGATTTTGTGTGTATGAAAAATCTTATTCCTTGAGTTAATAAAATAGGCACGAATCTAAGTAAATTATTAATTTTCGCATTTTTTGTTTTTCTAAACTAGGGTAGTTGGGGTGTGCCACAGGCAAGCACGGTTAAGCAGACGATGACAACCTCATAGGTTGAACTGCGAGATACAAAATATAAAAAAAAATGCTAGCTCAGTACCGAAATGTAAGAGGGCTCTTAATAATACGTAACCCTTTTGTTGCCGATTGTACAAAAAAGTGAGTTTAACATATACAAAAAAATATGGGCCATAGAAGGAATATAAAATAGGACGAAGCAAGAATAAAATATTTAAAATTATATTTTGGGACGAAGGAAGCATATTGTTTGGGACGAACCAGGATTTTTTTATGTAGGACAAAACTCAGTGGGCCGAACGAAGCATAAATCTAAAATTGATGTCTGGCAGTTCTAGTATGGAAAAATGTCAAAAATTCAAAATTTATTCTCAGGATATGACTTATTCTAGATATAAAAGTTTGGTGGAATTCGCCCTAATAGATATTTATCTTTATTTCCAGAGTAATGGCAACAATTACATGACGGGCGAGCCGCGTCGCAAACGCGAGCCGCCCGCGCGACCCAACCACATTCTGCTCTACACCATCATCAACCCGGCCTATCCCATCACTGTGGTAAGAATAGAATAGAATAGAATAGAATACTCTTTATTATGTACACCATTATAAATTACAGACACAAATATAGAACTTTAAGTAAGTACGTAAGTAAGTACGTAGGTAAGTACTTTCATGAGCAGTTACTGATTTTTATCATTAAGAGCCTATACTACCTCAGCTAAAATTCACTATCTCGCTCGCGGCAGGGAGCGCCAATAGTTTAGATATTTGCTTTTTACGGTGAAAATAATGGTAAATAAAAAAAAAAAAAAAAACATAAAACTTGCTTTATAGTTAGTTCAGTTAGTGTACAAAGTTTCATGATCTAATTTGAAGCCATTTGAGGTAGTATAGGCCCTTAAGGTTCGGATTAAGATTTAGCTCTGGAAACTGAAGTAAAACGTCTGGAAAACTCTTCATATGTAGACATGAAACTGTTCCAACTAAATATTCATCTTACAAGCGGCTGGGTCAAGCCATCTAGGGTCTTACCATACAGTCTAAGCAGGTTAATTTTAGACGCAAATTGAAGTTGCATGCCATTTTGTATCGGCTGTAAACTGTCACCTTGACTTGCCTTTTTTGCGTTCGGTAATCCTCGTGGATGTCCTCGGAGGCGTCTGTTAGACTCTTACTAAAAAAAACCGCATGGTGTTCTTCAACTGGCTTTGGCTGGGGTGCTGGAGCACTTGCACAGTTCGTCACGGTCCCCCGGCTAGGTATTGGACCCCGTCACAATTAGATCTGCTCAGCAAATGATCAGGGCTGGCGGTTTACGTGATATATGGATAAAATACCCGATATTATAGCTACCTACATGATTTCACTCTTTAAATATTTGAATGAATCTTTATACATATATACCTTAGATCCAAGTCTATCTTTACGATCAATATCCAATCTCGCCTCAATCCGAAACCAATTAAAACATCTTATATTTTAACAAGAAAAACAAAATAACTCCTAAGTTGAAATTGTACAGACGCCAGCACATCAATCTATCAAATTTATTTAATAGATATTCAACGTTATCGCCAAAGCATAAGGTCCAAAGTTGATTGGGAAAATTTGACAGTTTCGGGTAGCATGATGTGCTGGCCTTTGTACCAAGATACTCGGAATTCATCGGTTGGTAATCGTACATGATCGGAAAAGTTCGTCGACTCCGATCCTGTTGGGAGAGTGTCATTTAACGGTTGAACGTATTATGAGTTTGATAACTTTGATAGGGTTTTGCCCGATTCCTGTAATCTTTGTTCAGGCAGATGATGAGGACGATCAGTGCCGGCTAAGTTAAATAGATAAATGTTAGTGGACGTCATTCTTACGGATATAATACGATGATATGCTATCAAAAAAAAAAAAACAAAAAAAAAAATAACAGGAATATCAGGACGGTAACCAATCGGTTCACATTTAAAGTGAAAGCTCGAGAACACATACACAAGAAGTTGACAGATTCGTCTCAGAATTAAGTTGTTGTATTTATGTATTTATTCATATATATTTTTAGTTATAAATATTTTCTAATTTGTTTTCTGTTATTGCACCTACTGTTCATTGTCTCTGCATCACCCTAAGGTAGACTGATAGAAAATGCCCAAGGCATTAAGTCCACCTTTGTACAGTTTTTACTTGTGCATAAAGTTTTAATAAATAAATAAATATCCTAAGACGCGCGTTCCTCTTAGCATATCATCGTATTATATCCGTTTCGCTACCATCACATGGGCGTAAGGTGAAAAATTTATTCACTGTTCATTACTTTTCTGTTATACAATAGTTATTGTTGTATCGAAACGGCCAAGCCTCGTATTTTGACTAAGGTGTAGAGTTTGTGAAGTTAGGGCTTGTAGAGTTAGGGCGTGTAGAGTTAGAAGCTTGGCTCTACATGAGATCAGAGGGACAATTCTCGTAATTTTTAGAACGTTCACAGTCTGATCGCAATCTCAATCTGTCAGAAATACCTCTCATTTCCCTACATTTTGACAAGTTTTTGACATTTGTTTGTCGCCAAGATGAGACTGCGACTATATTTTGAACGTTTTAAATTACGAGAGTTGGCTTTCTGATAAATTTTGGACAGTGCGAGCCTTACAATCTCGTCTTGGCAACATTTTACATGAAAATCTTATTGGTAGGATCATTCTTTAAAAAAATACGTGAATTGCCTTTCTAAAATTATGTTTTAAGAACAACTTTTTTATAGTTTTCTAGATAACATTTTTAATCTAGACTTGCCATCCCCGCCACCAATCCGCAAGTTTCATTCGAGTTTGAATGTTCGTAAGTTTTCACATTGTTGTTGTTATATTAAAACTGTATTACATTTGTGCTAGTCTTTGTGTGAGCCACTTGATGACACTGTAAAGAAGAAATGTTGCTTAAGTTTTAATTCGTTTTGTTTGTATACTTTTTATTGTTGAGCGTATGTTTAGATTATCTACGGTGCACCGAAATGGCTGTATTTTCCTCTGCTGGGTGTTGTGTTATAAAAGATTTTAATTGCTTTAAAATATGTTTATGGGGGCCGATGTGTTATTAACAACAATTTGCTATAATCAATTCGTATGCCTTTTTTTTTGTGGATGGGAAATCATCAAATGACCCCTCCCGCTCAGGGTGGAGCAGGAGGGAGTGTCAGACTCTTACTGACTAAAACCCACCCGGGTTCCTTCCTTAGCCCTTTATGTTCCGGGGCAGCGGTAACCCTTTCGGACAATGCCGCTGCTTGTAGGTAGATACTGACATTTATTTACTAAAATAATGAAGCAAACTTATTTCTTGATTGTACAATTGGCAATCCGCTTAGTATGACCTAACTCCTAAATCAAAATCAAAATATTTTATTTCACATAAACCTACAAGGACACTTATGAAACGTCCGCGTCAGAAGAGTCTGGCGTTTTGCATTTGGCAAATTCTTCATTCAGTATCTCAAGTGCAGCAGGGGTGTCACTCATCTGGAACCTGGAACCGCATAATAACTTCTTTTTAAAACTTCTTACGTGTTTTTTATGATCATGGATCAAATCCAAAATGTCCTGTACCCCTTCAGTTTGTATAAAAACAATCATTCGCCAGTGACGATGACGACTCTAAAAGTAACTTCCGGTGCCCCTTTGGCCCCAAGTTCAGCCTTGCTTACCAGCTAATTATTTCACCTGATTCTACTATAGCTCGTTCGGATACGAATACGTCAATCTAGCTAAATATAATCCCATCATATAGTACGTACCTTCCTTATTTCCCCACGACAATGTAAATAAGTCTTAATTTTATCTTTCTCTTGATTTACATACAAACAAAAGCCACAACTGCACACAACTTCACGCTATCATCACAAAGGAGCTCAGCAGATAAACACAAGTAAAAGCATAACGTGCTAGAACAATTTTAAGTTAGATAGGTACGTATTTCAGTATTACACGCTCATGAAACTTTAGAGGCGGTTAAAGTTTCAGTTTGGACTGATGTGTTGGGTAATAGTTTAGAATATAATATAATGTTAGCGTTAACGTAGTTTTTGAGAAGATTTCGAGAAGAATGTTGATGGGATTTTGTTTTACTCAAGACTGTCTTGATTAACTGAATTATACAGAGACAACGACGCGCTAACTGTTACCATGAAATCAGCACATGATTCTAGACGATATTTTATGGCAGTCATCGAAAAAAAATGAGCTTTTTTTAAATCAGCACGACCGACCGTCCGACGGTGATCGGACGTTCAAAAGTGCCTTTAATGTGCCTACTAGCAGCGCCCCGCGTTTTCACCCGCATAAGATTCGATCCCGTGGGAATATCGGGACAAACAGTATCCTATGTGTTAATCCAGGGTGTCAGCTATCTCCATACCAAATCTTATCAAAATTGGTGCAGCCGTTTGTGCATGGAGAAGTAACAAACATACAAACACACTCACGAACTTTCGCCTTTATAATATTAGTGTGATTTGAAATGATTGTGATTGCTTTGACTTTGACACGGTAACTTAATAGCATGTCTGTTAAAAAGCCTTAAAATGAGCATGAGTTCTATTGCAAAGGATAATAAATTTAAAAAAAACTGCCGCACCAACAGCCGACAGACCTGCCATATTTGTTTCCCATCAAAAAAATACTAGTAAATACTTACGTAAAAAAAAAATCAACTCCATAATTTTTCTCAAAAAATTTAAACTATTTTGCATGGTTGCGCCTGCTGGCAAAATATAAATTACTAGCTGACCCCGCAAACGTCGTATTGCAAAAAAAAAACAGATAGTAGCAGATTCTCAGACCTACTGCATATGCATAAAAAATTTCATAAAAATCGGTCAAGCCGTTTCGGAGTAGTACGGTAACTAACACTGTGACACGTGAATTTTATATATTAGATGTAAACATCCATTGGTAAAATAAAGTTCAGTTTCCTCCTCATTTTCAAATAGATACACAAGACTTTTTCAGCAACACAATATAAGCAGAGCGATCTATCTTTCTGAACCAGCCAACTTTGCGCCGTACTTTCTTATCTAAAATCCTCAATTTTGAGTCGCGGGGTGATAAAGCTGGAACAAGTGAAGTCTGTAAGTACTCGTCAAGCTGATAACTAAGGAGGTTCACATACTGAAGGGAGTTTGTTGGCTTTTTTTTTGTCGTTACCCTTTTTATTTTGCTTATATTATCCTGGCATTAATAAAAGAAAGAGAAAGAAAAAGTATTTATTGCGACTCGTACAGGAGGATCACAAACTAAATTAAACACAGTCTAAATTAAAATACTAAAATAAAAACTAAAAAAATTAAAAAAGTAACAAAAAGAAAAATGAAACAAAAAGCACGCAAACATGTAGCAAGCAAGCAAGCATGCAGCAAGCATGTAGGATTCACACTAGTTCTATTCTCGCCGTGCGGCAGGTCGTTTACCAAATCGCCTCACAAATCGAATAGTCAGATTTTACATTTCATGCAGGTCGATAAAAATCGCAGGGGACTAGTTCATTTTGCATCAAATGCGGCGAATGATCGCCTGCGCCTAAGCATTTTCACGGTCATAGCATTTTAGTCACCCACCGCATGCGACCTGTCACAGCACGACAAGACAAGAAACCTACTCAACTTCGGAACTTGCGATTTTAGTCATTTGCGGCCTAGCCGAATATGAAACCGGTGACCATTTATTGACAAACGATATTCAAATGTAAACGCATATTTTGTAAACTCACGCCTTTTTGAAGAACATCACTAAAATGTTTTTTTTATCATTCTGTATTTTCTTGAGTTTTTATCATACTCTTTAATGTCTTAATTATCCACTCAACTTGACCGAAAGTTCATAGGAATGAGTTTAGAAGTAAACTTTATAGAATTGCACTCATGTCCTGGATATATGAATCGTGATTTATTTTGATTTAAAATAGTGTCCATGGAGTTTCTTGTCCGTTCTTCTCCATAGGTACCTACTAGGCTTTGGAACGGGCAACTAGCTTCATCTTTCTGACTGACCAATCCTTTGACAATTCAAAAGTGCCTGCAATTGGTTTATTTGAAACAAATGCTTTGAGGTTTATTTTTCTGATCTGACTTTGTCGACTGAATAAACTCTTTCTTTTGGCCTTACAAAAAACCCTGTACCATAAAAACATTTAAAAAATCGCTTACACAAGCATCCAATTTCATACCCCACCATAAAAAGACCCTTAGAATTCTATCGAGCGTGAACTCCATACTTCCACACTTTCATAGCGCCACCAAAATTCAAATAGTTACAGTTTTTTATGGATCCTAAGAAAGTTCAGGTCGTTACATACAACTGTTGGTGGAATTGTTAGGTGATAGATATTCTAGGTGTTTGAAGTGTTGGAGAAGGAAATTAAATTGTTATAAAAATCTTGAGTCCCCATTGGTATCAATTGGTATCATTGGTCGGTTAGCGAGGCTTTGATAGGTACAGTAAACATAATAGCCTCCCCGTCCGATTTCGGTCACGGTGGCCAATCTCAACGGAGATTAGCCAGGTGCGCAGGAGATACTATAGTGCACAAGTGTGCGCGCAGACACTGGTGCACTCCCTCTTCCCTCACTCTCATAGTCCGATGGGATGGAAAAACTCAATAACACTGCCCGACTCGGGAATCGAACCCAGGACCCCACGCTCAGCAGTCGCGCTTGCGACCACGAGACCAACAGAGCAGTTAGGTAAACATCCATAATTGGCTTGAAGACAACAGATGTCCAACCAACGCTTAAAATATCTCTCTTAGAATTTCTCTAGTATTCGTCTTAAGTAACCATTTCCCAGCAAGAATTTACGAAATTAATCTTCTCAACTCAAGAATCTTCCCAATCAAACATTTCTCAAGTCAAAGCCGCTATTCCCATCAACAACATTCTTACCTAACCCGCTACAGGCACAAAACGCACATTTACTACAACACAATACTGTACACTAATTTGAGCCTCAATGATACGAAACGAAACGCCGCCCGTGACCTGTTGCGTTGCCATGCGATTGTACGCGCCATTAAACCGACTAGCATAGCTAGAATTGGATAGTTTTTGAACTTTGCTACTTTTGACCCCGCGTATGGTAAAGCGGGGGGAGCTGAGAGGGTTGTGATTTTCATGTGTTTGTTTTGTGTATAGGATGTTTGGTTTTAAAGGGAGAGCTTAGATGTTACGGACTCTTTGGTTTTTTTATATTTTATTCTTTATTATTTTAAATTTAAATTGTTTTTGCGTTTTTTTTTCGATTGTGTCAGTTGTTACTAATTTTGCCTGTCACACAGTGTGTTTTTCTTCATATTCATTATTATAACAAAATACTTACGTTCATTTACAAGGTAAATATTTCATTTTGGGATTACAGCCCATTACCTCATCTTTTTCAGGGGTTATGACTAGTTTATTTAACACTGATTCCCTATACAAGTCTGGCTGTATTCAAAATACCTATTTTTAGTTTGGGAATTTCAATCCTACTAATATTATGAATGTGAAAGTATCGAAACAAACTTTCACATTCATAATATTAGTAGTGATGAAATTTGATAGTTGGATTAACCTCAAGGATACACTTTATCCCGGTAGGACGTTCAATCAATTCAACTCAGCCCATCGCAGTCCACTGCAGGATATAGGTTTCTCCCGTGTGTTGTGCCACAACACCCGTCCTCCGCCTTCCGCATCCAGCCTGTCCCAGCCACCTTTTTGAGGTCATCTGTCCATCTAGCTGGGGGACGTGCCAAACTACGCTTCCCGATCCGCGGTCTCCACTCCAGTTAGTACGTTCCCGTGGGGTGAATCCCGCGCAAAAGCTAGTATTAAAAAAAATTTCTTAAACATCTTTCATAACGCCACATTTGGCATTGTAGATATGAGTAAAAAAAAATGCATTTATTGCAATTTGGCTATTTATTAGAAGCGCTTCGTTTTAATTTTCTAATGTTGCTCAGAAAGTTATTTACATAATATACATGTTCCAAAATATTTTATTAAATACTTTAAAAATGCTATTACCTACACACAGGGTTGTACTTCATTCTAAAAACATCCTGTATATTTATTTACTGCGCTGTGTCAGCGACGCTAAAGTTTTGCAAACCAACTTTTAGGGTAGGTGAAAAATTTAGTTGTCGAGTTGGCCAATTGACAAGATTGGATGACGCTGAAGTGTTGTTTTCGTTTAAAATGGGCATGTAGGCACTTTGGACAAGTTGAAACATAGCTATAAGCCTATGAAATACTTATACTCTCCTTTGCCTCGTTGGACAAGTGGTCACAAACGCTACTGCTGATCATGAGGTCCTGGGTTCGATTCCCGGTTCGCCCAAAGTGTTATTGGGATTTTGCTTCTGGAATTTCTCAGTAGCAGTTCGGAGCCTGGATTTGTGACTGATTCTAGTTGCACCCAACTAGAATCAATTCCATTTTTAACCGATTTGAAAAAAGGAGGTTCTGTATTCGACCCGTATGTTTGTATGCTCGCGATTTTCTCAAAAACTAAACCAAACAATTTGATAATTCTTTCATTAATGTGATCTGCATACTTTCAGGAAGGTTTTAGTCTAAAATACATTGGCATTTCTATGCGAATTTTTATGATTCTTCTAGTTGGTGTCTTCAATTTTTCAATGCACTAGTGTTGATAGAATTTTTGTGGGGTATGTACAATAAAAAGTGAAAATAAAAACTTTTTTCCAAAAAAAAAAACAACCGACTTCCAAAAAAAAACACAACAAAGTGAAAAATAACTTTAATTTCAGAAGTCGGTGTCAAATGCGGAACCAACGACACTGACTTCCAAAATTAGTTATTTTTCACTTTGTTGTGTTTTTTTTGTGGAAGTCGGTTTTTTTTTTTTGTTAAAAAGTTTTTTTTAATGGCCTACTTGATGTTACATTTTCACTTTAATCCGGAATATTTTACTCTCACTCAACCATAACAATACCCGGTCGCATAATTTGACTTCAGACAGCATGCATATTTTATGGCATAGGCTTTCAAAAACCGAGGGCAAAGCCTCCGCACAAATCCATAATTCTCACTCAACCGTATCAATGTCTCATAGGCCCCACTTCCCATAATGACAAAATTATGGTAAAACATCCCCCATACATTACTGCTGTCGACAATTTGTCACGTCGTAAAGTTATGGAGACAGACGCAATGGTACTAGTTAGGTACGAAATTTCGGCTTCATACGACGAGTGAAAACGCATTGGCAACTGCTTTTATTTTTATATCGCCGTATTATGGTCTGTTCGAAAAATATCGGAAGAAAATGTAAGCAAATGGAACTCAAAACGTACCTGTCATGCCATGCCAGCTCTTAAGTGGTTTATTTTAATTATTTTATTTTTGGATTGTTTTTTTTTATTTCTATTACCGCGTTTCTATTCTCTGGACACTGTTAACGTGTACGTCTGTTTTTACAACGTTCTCACATATAATTTCAACATTAATGATGTAATTAATATTTTTGTAGCAACATAATTTAAAAGAGTGTCCATGGAGTTTCTTGTCCGTTCTTCTCCATAGGTTCCTACTAAGCTTTGCAATTCTTACTCTATGACAATCCAAAAGGTAAATGGTTTAATAGAAATAAATGCTTTGAGTTTGAACGGAATGCTTTGATTTGATTATTTGAATACTTACACCTGAAATTATAATTTTACAATTCAGTTTAATTTTATAACCTACATTTTCGGCCATGATTTTTCAATTACAATTTAATAATGTTATTCTAACAATAATTTTTGATTAAAGTGGTGATCTATGAAGTTGTAACCTTCTGAATACAGTTAAATGTGTTACTAATTCTCTTTAGTGAGTGATTGCGTTAGAATGTAACCTACTCAAGGTTTGTTTACACTTTCATCAGATATTTTGGAACGGACCATACCCGTGCGTCGAAGCGTGTGTGCGTCTGTTTTCGCTCGTTTTATGGAACCGACCTTCTGTACCCCTATCTATTTTGTGGCGGTGAGTACAAATGTAACAACCAATCGATCACGGGTTCGGTGCTTGCTCGAGGTAGGCATGTTTTGAAGGGGTTTAGATGTTATCTTGTTGAGGGTGCATGTTGTAGGCTTTATTTATGATAGATGGATTAATTGCCCGCAACCAGCGAGCGTGTATGTTCTGCTTCAGATGTATGAACTTAAACGAAGCGAAAGGAGTATATATGAGGAACGTCGCAGGTGGCCTTCTGTAGTTTATGCCTGCCTGCCCCTGTGGGTATAACAGGGGCGTGGGTTTGTCTAATTGTTTGTTTGTACAGTTCCAGATAAGCAAACACCTAACCAAGTATATTGCTTTCAAGGGACCTTTTCTTTGTAACTACATAAAATCATTTTGCCAATTAACATCGCCATCGAACCATGCCTGTTTTCTCCAAAAGGTTAGACAGTGGTGTACTAGTGTTATAGTACACCCTAATTTCGCCAATGATGTTTGATCCCATGTAATAGGGAGTGGGTTAAAAACGGTTTAAAACCACGACATGTGCCGTAGATGTTGGTAATTAATAATGTACTCTGTAAACGCAGTGCCATTACTGACTTCGTAAACGTGTTCGACGTCATTGTGACAGCTATCTGTCATCTGTCAAAGTCCCCTCTCTTTCTACTAAGCTCATGATAATTGTGAGCCTCTGGTTTTTATGCAATAAATGTCATCTGAATCTTACACAGTACGTATTCTTTTATGCCCATATTCCGTCAGTAGGTACAGACGCCAGCACATCAAGCTACTACAATTTGTCAAATTTCTTTAATAGATTTTCAACTTTATCGCTAAAGCGTAAGGTTCAAAGATGATTGGCAAAATTTGACAGTTTCGGGTAGCTTGATGTACTGGCGTCTGTACATTGATTACTTATCTTACAATACATGATCTTATGGTTTAAAACGGTTTATTTACAACTATACGCTTTACTGATTTAACGAATACCTTAATTTTTGATTACCGTACATGTTTCGAGCACTTCCAAGTTATAAACTCTTATTAAAACTGTGACATTCTTAAAAACAAATACCGAAGAAAAAGTTCCGCTTTTATTCCGCCATTTTGTTTTACAGATATTGAAACGTAACACCATTTAATTTGGTATTTTATACGTCTTCCAATAAATTGTGTTTCATTTTTAGCTACTCTCCCCGGAAACGTTAAGTCTTGCTCCCTGAAGCGGTGAATGATCAAATGGAACCGAGCGATACCCAAGAAGACGAAAACGATAAGTCGGACTAATGATATAATTATATAGATGACTAGCTTCCGCCCGCGACTTCGTCCGCGTGAAATTTTTTGTTCCCCCGACCCGCCCCATCGCCTGCCTGCGCTATTACTTCGTTTTCTGACTTTTTTCTTTTTGCTCAACTCCTAAGGGTTCTAGCGTGATGTTGAAAGCCTATAGCCTTCCTCAAGAATTGGGCTATCAAATGCAAAAAGATTTTTATAAATCTGATCGATACTTCCAGAGATTAGAGCTTTCAAACAAACAAACTCGGCAGCTTGATTATTAGTAAAGGTTTTTCCCGTTTTTGCAACATTGTTCATTGATGCTCCGATACTCTTGGTCGTAGCGTGATGTTATATAGCCTATCTATAGCATTCCTCGATAAATGAACTATCTAACACAAAAAGATTTTTCAATTCAAACCAGTAGTTCCAGAGATTACCCCCTACATACAAACATACAAACTTACAAACTTTACCTCTTTATAATATTAGTATAGATTTTATTTGAAGCTTATTTTTCTTTTATTAAGAGCCTACATTACCTCAGCTAAAATTCACTCTTTATCTCGCTCGCACGATACTGCTCGCGGACTGAGTGAGAGCGAGACAGAGTGCGGTGCTAGGCGGCAGGCAGCGCCAATAGTTTAGGTATTTGCTTTGAACGGTGAAAATAATGGTAATTAAAAAAAAGTAAATAACATAAGACCAGCTTTATAGTTAGTTCGGTTAGTATACAAAGTGTCATGATCTAATTTGAAGTATTTTTTGAATACCAGCGGTTTATTGTTCGGTTTGGAGGTAACTTTGGAATTTTTTTCTATAGAGAAAATTTTATGAAATCGTGTTTTCGTCTAACATAAGACCTAGCATTAATCCTCAAGTTTACCATATATTTATTTCAAAATTAATGCTGCATTATTTTCGACATAACGGAGGATCATGCTAAGCCATTTGAGGTAGTATAGGCCCCTTTTTTTTTTTTTTTTGTGGATGGGAAATCATCCAATGACCCCTCCCGCTCTGGGTGGAGCAGAAGGGAGTGTCAGACTCTTACTGACTAAAACCCACCCGTGTTCCTTCCTTAGCCCTTTGTGTTCCGGGGTAGCGGTAACCGTTTCGGACAATCGTGCTGCCCCGGCAGGCTTCGGCCCTTTCGGGCCCCTTCCTTATGCTGACATCTCTTTGAGGCGCGCGTGGAACACGTACGCGCCGTCCGGCACGGGCCTGGTCCTGATCGGACGGAGAGTTACCCATTACTCTCCGCCCGCAGGCCCGCGCCTACGGTGGCCGGGAGTCGTCTCGCGGCTCCCGACGCCCGGGGCGTCTCCCGCGGCGGCTGGGACGTGAGGCCCTTTCCCTCAGCCGTCCCGCCACCTCCTTCGCTAGCATGACTGCTTCGCAGAAGGAGGTGACTGCCTCCCACTCCCTCTCGCCCCGGACCATGGCTTGAACCAGGGCCGGGCGCGAGAGGTCGCCGCCGCCGCCGATCGCCTCTGCGAGAACACGGCGGTGCTCCGCCCAATTGGGGCATACCGCCACCGTATGCTCCACCGTGTCCTCCGGGCGACCCTCGCAGTGGTGACACCCGGGCGTATCCTCCCGCCCGATAATGTGCAGGAACCTCCCGAAACACCCGTGTCCGGTGAGGACCTGCGTCAGGCGGTAGGTGAGGGTGCCGTGGCGCTTCTCTAGCCACTCCTCAAAGAGGGGTCTTACCGCCACTATCGTGGCGTGCCCTGCGCTGGGTTGCGACAGTCGCTCTTTCCATGCCGCCATGAGATCGCGCCGGAGGTCGGTCCGCTCCGCCGCGATTTGCCGCGGCAGCGGAGTCTCCCCCCTGCGTAGTGCCTCCGCGCGCCACTCAATTGAAAACCAACTTTGATTGATGGAACCTCCATACTTAACAAAATGATAGCAAAATAGCATAATCAGCCTATAATGTTCCCACTGCTGGGACACAGGCCTCATCTCGGTGAGAGGCCGTGGGCCGTAATCTACCACGCGAGCCCGTTGCGGGTTGGTAGATGTCACATGTCACATGTCTTCGAATTTTTGGTTCTAGGACATGCCGGTTTCCTCACGATGTTTTCCTTCACCGTTTTGAGAGCAGTGGTGATGAAATAATTTGCACAAAGTAAAGCGTCTGTTGTTGTTCGAACCTACGACCTAACATGTAAGCCGCAGCCGTTACCAACGCCACCAGTGATCTCAAAATTATAGATTTCACTAAATAATTTTGGCCAAGTTTTTAGACTAAATACTTCTTTAAGCGTCGACGTGTTTTAAATAGACTATTTCTTTAGTCGCACGATCAGTAGTTACACTTGCGCCTATGGTAGTACCGAGCTATTTATGTAAATAGAGCTATTCACATTAGCTGTTTAGCCGTTACCGAGGGACCACATCGATTGAGCAATACGAGTATTACCTTATCGGTAAGTCGTGAATGTGGATTCACACGTTTTAAAGTCCATAGCAATATATTATATGATGTGTTTTGAGTCTGTAGTGAGTTCAAATTCTTGCATTTGTTCGACCAATGATATACAAATAGAGATTTTGCCAGTTAACTTATTGTGCTGAGCCTTTATCAAGAGTTTATATTATATTATCGGTCCTAATTAATGTTCACGCTAAATCCAAGACAGGGACCCAGAAAGACGCTAAACTTCAGTGGGACTGGCCTGGACATTTGTGTGCCGCATATCAGATGACAATGGGCTTTTTTTTTTGTGGATGGGGAATCATCAAGTGAGGGGTCCCGCTCTGGGTGAAGCAGAAGGGAGTGTCAGACTCTTACTGACTAAAACCCACCCGTGTTCCTTCCTTAGCCCTTTGTGTTCCGGGGTAGCGGTAACCCTCTCGGACAATCCCGCTGCCATGACAATGGGCTAAGAGAACCACCGATTAGGTTCCCACTAAACGTACGACGCCATCGCATCTTCTGGGCACGCTCGTTCCATCATAGACCTCATCAATCGCTTTCCATCAGGTGTGATCGAGGTCAAGAGTGGACCCATTCAACAATTTAAAAAAAAAGACTTCTATTAAATACTGATTGAAAATTTATGATGGAATGGAAATCTTTTCCTAGGAAATTATTTTTTTTCCTTTATTTTATCACGAAACTCAAGTGTACCTCGTTATCTTTTATTTTGTTTCCCCTGTCTCAGGAAGTATTTTCCAAACTTTTTGAAAATAATAAAAATACAAAATGTTGAAGTATTTCAGGAACAACATGATTTTTTTTCCCTACATTAGGTTCAAAACCCAACTTTTAGGACGATCCAGCATTGTTAGAGTCACATAAAATCCTAATTATATAATGTTTGGACTTTATAAGAGACCATGACCTCTGCGTTTGTTTCGGCGTTTCTTCAAAGGGATCAGATAGGAAATGCCGGCGCCATCTAATTTTAAATTATTGACCAAAAAATATTTACCTGTAAAAGTGTCTCAAATGATCTACATAGAGAAATAATAATTTCATTTCATTTCAACCCACTTCCTAATTGGAAAGGAAGTTAAACGTTCAGGAGAACAGACTGAATTTCATTTTACATATTAAAAAAATATATATAAAACGTTCTTTTGAAATAGAATCAATACCTGCCCGTACCTTCTGTGAAGTTTCACCAACTATATCAAAGTAACTTTTATTAGTATTTTTAAACCAACTTTCGCGACATTTAAAGATGGTATTTTCTTTCCTAATACCTCTACCATAGATATAACGCAAGAGCAACTACTTCGCGTGCCAAAAATCGCACCAACTTACGTTCAAAAATCGTAAGCCGCCACTTTCGCGCTCAGTCCTGTGTACTGCTGGCTGGGTGAGCGTGAGTGAGAAAGAGCGCTTATGACGTCATGGGTAGTCAAAAAAATGGCACGCTTGGTTTTCATACAGATCGTGATACTTGCGTTATCTAGGTCTATCTATATCTATGACCTACACAATGTAAAGGAATATACTTCGTTCACACAAGACTAAACTTTTCTCAATATAATTCCGAGTTGTTTCATATTAAACTACGCTTGAAGGAATTTGTTTCACTCGCTGGTTTATTTCTAAGCTTTGTTATTGTCATGAATACAGTATGAGATTATTTTTCGCCGTATTTTTTATTTGCGGTTGTTTTGATGATGTATATTATGATATTTTTATGGCTTGGTAAAGGTTTTTTACACATCTGCGGGCGCGTATAAAATTTGTGCGGTTTGAAAAGAATTTCCTCGCGCTTCGTGATTGCAGAAAAGTCAAAATCATTCATTTAAATAAGGCTGAGATTCCGCTGTCCAGCACATTTTAAGTTAAAACTTTACAAAAGATAGTTTTCAGAACGCCGACCACCACTTAGTGTTTATGCTGTGAAATCGAAGTGGCGTACAGCACTATACCTACAGACACGTACTACATCCACACGCAACCAGAGGGCCAATTCTCGTAATTTTAAGAATGTTAACAGTCAGATCTCAGTCTCCATGTGTCAAAAATACCTCTAATTTCCCTACATTTTGACTTTGACATTTTGTTTATCGCTGAGATGAGATTGCGACTACATTTTGAAAAAATTGACACCCCTTAAGATATTTTTAACTATCATGACCACAATTTTGCAAATATTTCTGTTTTTTTTTTTGTATCTGAAACCTAAGTAGCACTGCTATCCACCACAACCCTTAAACATCCCAGAATGCCTGTAGTTTTTACACAAACATCAATCAAAATTATGTTTTCCTTAAAATTTTCAAAGGTTTTTACTTTCAAGTTCACTTTGTAATTACGAAAAAACTTGAGATTTTTTTTTTCATAACTTTGTCACGAGTTTTTGTTCGGGTACACCCTCTGGTGCCCGCTTATCGTTGAATTTTGGGACACGTTGTATATATATATTATATATTATGTCCTCATTCGGAGTTGTGCACACACCATAACAATACCTATTTTCGCTGACCCTTATTTCCTAAGGTAAGGTTTCCTTGTTACATGGAGCGTTAGAATCGTCCTTTTTATAAGCTTTCTAATCTTTATATTTATCTTACGACTCACCTTGAAGACATTTTGGGCGATACAGAATCCTCTTGGGAGTGTTTTAAGATGTCTGCCCATTATCTTTAGTATCTTTTGTTACACATAAAATGTTATCACTTTTATTCGTGATTGTAATTTAGTTCTAGTATTTTAGCTTGCTTTGTTAGTGTGGGTTTTATGTAAAAGATATGAGCTTTTAGCTAGATATGATTAGAAATATGTTAACGTTAGGTGACATTACAACGGGCTAGCCTCTGACCGCTTAAAATTCCCCCCGCATCGTCGCATACCCCCCCCCCCCCCGTCGCATCGCATCACCTTCCCGCGCTATAACTTCGTTTTCGCTTTCGTTCTGACTTTTAAGGATTCCGTATCTCAAAAGGAAAAATGGAATCCTTATAAGATCACTTTTTTGTTGTCTGTCCATCAGTCAAGACCCTTTTTCTCTGGAACGCGTGGAGTTATCAAGTTGAAATTAATATCGAATACTCAGAGCTGCAATCCCTTGAAGTAGTGAAGAAATCAAACTTCTAAGTCGACGCAATAAAAAACTACGGGTGTTTATATTCCGGAATCAAAACCTACATACACAATACTTCCCGTTGACCTAGAATCATTAAATTTGGCAAGAAGCAATGTCATGTAGCACAAGTAAAGGAAAAAATCCGAAAACTGTAAGGGCGAGGCCACAACACTGCGTTGCGGCGTCGCATCGTAAAAATCTACGACGCTTTGTATTGAAGTGTGACGTTGTTTTTGCGACACGATGGCGCAACGCAGTTTTGTGGCCTCGCCCTAAAGTTTTAGTTACATATCCACAAATTTGTACGGACCCTCGGTGCGCGAGTCCGACTCGCACTTGACCGGTTTTTCTTTTTACTCGGCTCCCAAGGGTCTTAGCTTGATGTTAATAGCATACAGCCTTCCTCAAGAATTAGGCTATCAAGTGTTAGAAGAATTTTGCAAATCCGACTGGTAGTTCCGGAGATAAGCGCGTTCAAACAAACTCGTCAGCTTTATTATTAGATAGTCTTCAATTTTTCATTGCATTGAGACTAGACCTTAGATTAACACGATTCAAACCATTTGTAAGAAAGTCATATTAGTAGTAGAATATCGATAACATACAGTCTCTGGTAAATAATGATCTTGTTTTCGAAGCAAACTTTAAAGGCTACCTGAAAACCAATTC